>CM060912.1:1012965131-1017965131 GCA_030737875.1 Allium sativum
ATGTGCATTGAACATATATAAATTCTTGTTGGATTGGGATTTGAAAGTCTATATGAGTTGATCGTGTGTAGGCAGGTATGAATATATATATACACACACACACACACACACACATGCACGCACACACGCACACACACATACATACACACAAAAACACACACACACACACACACTCTAGGGTGATATAGTAAAGTAAATGTGTAAAGACCCGAAAATCCCCGCCCTTTGAATCGACCATAAAGCACACAGGTCTGATCCAAAAGTTGAAAATCTTCGAATACTTTAACTTTAGGAATACAACACATCAGAATAAATACATAAGACTTTTATTACATCATAATAATGTTATATCAGAGTAGAGAATATCAGAGTACATCGAATATAATAATACAACGGAAGATTAAATTACAATAAACTCAATACAAAGCAGCAAAAACAATAAACTGATACAACGAAAGTCTATCAATGCTTTGGGCACAGCTTCAAGCTTCGATCCAGAATCCTGCTCAATATTTCTGCAAAATAAGCTACTCGACTGCCCGTGTGGAAAAAGAGGGCACCGAATTTGTAACAACCCGTATTTTCAATAACCTGTAATAATGAAAATTGAGGCAGAATTAAATTATAAAATGTGAATCAAGGGAAACGGGCTATGCCATTGCGTTCGTCTCGGAAAAATACGCGAAATAGAGTCCGAGTTTTCGGAAATCGGAGTCCGTATGACCCAGTTAAGGCCCATTGAAGTTTGCAGAAAATTTCTAAGTAAAAACAGATTTAGATTTAAAATTAGAAACAAGGGTTTGGGCCAGCTGGGCCAAGGCGGGAAAAATCCCGCCCAGGACCCCATGTCGACAGGCCTGTCGACAGGGGTCTAGGCATGTCGACTGCCCTGTCGACAGGGGGTGCACGGGTTGCTTAGCCTGGTGCACCATTTCTGATTGGGGTTGGGTCTTGTGGCTTGTTTCTAGAGAGTTCCGGGATCTGATGGCCCTAATTCAATCTAGGGTTAATCCTATGGTCCAAATCACTAACCTAATCTATAAATAAGACCCTAACCTACCCTAAATCACTCATTATTCATTCTAGTAACTAAACTATGCCAAAATCAAAACTCTCATGGCCTCCACCCTCTTCATACAATTCCTAATCAAATCCCTAAGAGATTTCCATGCATACAAGGGTATTTAGGCTTGTATGATCCTCCTTAGCTTGCATTAAAGGCTTGTTCTTCTATTGGCATCATAAAGGAGGAGTCTTGATCAAGTTTGCTTGCATTTGGGGGCTTTAATTAGTGGCATAAGGGGTTTCTTGCATTTGTTGTACTCATTTGAGTCCGCATAAGCATTGCAAGCCCTCTTACCCTCATTTTAGAAACTATAAAGTTAATGTGTGATGAAAGTTGGGGTTTATGTATGTTTATTGAGTTGTGCATGTTATGCAAGGGTACTAAGCCATGATTTGCAAATCTATTAAGTTATGCATGTATACTAAGCCATGATTTGCAAGATTTATAAGTTATGCATGTTTATGCAAGTTTGTTAAGCCATGGTTTGTATGTTTATTAAGTTATGCATGTTTATGCAAGTTTGTTAAGCCATGGTTTGTATGTTTATTAAGTTATGCATGTTTATGCAAGTTTGCTAAGCCATGATTTGTGTGTTTATTGAGTTATGCATATTTATGCAAGTTTAAAATGACAAGTTGTGCATGTTTTGACAAGTTGTGCATGTTTTGGCAAGTTGTGCATGTTTATGCAAGTTTAAAATGACAAGTTGTGCATGTTTTGACAAGTTGTGCATGTTTTGGCAAGTTGTGCATGTTTATGCAAGTTTAAAATGACAAGTTGTGCATGTTTGACAAGTTATGCACGATTATGGTAATATGCGAGTTCATTATGCTAAGTTATGCAAGTTTAACATGTTATGCATGTTTTATGGTAATATGCAAGTTCACTACGCTAAGTTGTGCAAGTCTAACATGTTATGCATGACTGTTGTGCAAGTTTATGTTGTGCCAAGTTCCCTCTTCCTATCCTTTATGCGTTACTACGAATATGTAAGCGATAGAATGACGTTGGGGGTTTGGGGTAAACTTAAAATACATAAAAATATAAGATTGGGAATTTACCTATTAAGTTAGGTCTACCCCTTGGGAATTTACCTATTAAGTTAGGTCTACCCAAGTAATTGTTTGACTTGTGATTATGTTTTGAAATAAAGTGGACATGACACTTAGAAAACATAAGTGTGGCCAACTCGAGGTTGGGTTGAGTTTGTAGCGTAATTCTACCCGGAACCGACCGGCTTAACTAGTGGCTACAAACAATAGGACCCAATGTGAGAAGTTGGTCATGGGGTGCCAAGACCCGAGGTTAGACCAAGTTGTGGTGTAAAGCTACCCGGACCCGCCCGGCCTAACTAGTAACCACAACAAGGTCTAATGTGAGAGGTTGAGGTGCATTAAGTTAATTAATGCCTCATAATTAGGGTTAAGTCAGGGTCCACTAATACTTAACCAATTTGGGGATTCAAGGGATGAAAATGGGGTTAAGTTACACTTAACCAATTTAATCAATTTGGGAGTTCGAGGGATTAGAATGGGGTTAAGCCACACTTAACCAGTTTAATCCAGGATTAGTGAAGGGTTAAATCACACTTAACCCTCTTAGAAACCCTAGCAACGTGGTCTGTTCCAGCAGTAATCCCAGTTTGGTATCATTCACAACCCTAGAGGCTAGGCTAGGGCGGGGCACGATTACTGGACTGATGTAAGCGACCAAAGCGACGGCTGAGTGGTACAGCGGTGCGGGTCCGGCGGGCTACGAACGTGCACGTAGTCCGATGTTGGACAAACTCGAGGCACGGGTACCAGTAGGTTAGGGCTGTGCATTATTGCTTAAGTGTCCGGGGTCGACAACCGAGGGCTTGATACACCCAAAGGTGGGCCCAGCACAGACTACCTACATCCATATGTGGGCCGTATGGACATCAACACTTGACGTGTTAGGCTTATAGGGAGCCGATCGACTAGACCGTTGGGTTGGACCTTATACTAAGGTCACTTCATGTTATTGGGCCAAAGTTTGGGCTAAGGGATCAATACCTGTTATGTTGGTTTGCTAGTACACCGTGGTGCAAAACTTAACCTTGTTTTATGCGATGATACCTCTATCTATCTTGTAGGTAATTTACCATGCCAGTATGTTGTTATCTATGATCATCTCAGTTTCCATCATGATGTTAACTTTATTAGTTTATAGACTGATCGTAGCAGGGCTTACTCAGTCTTTTTGACTGACCCGTTTTGTTTCGCCTCTTTTCTTCCGTTCCCCCCCCCCCCCCCCAGGTTCTCAGGGAGGGAATACAGGAGCCTAGCTTGGATCTTAGCTGCTTTCTTGGATAGCTCATGTATGCTTTGGACTTGGGCTTGCTATGGTTTCTTCCACTTTGGGGATAGCTACTATTATGTTTTCTTTTTCAGTTTCAGATGATGTTATTTCATGTACTAGACTTGTTTATTTGGGAAATTGACATTTTGATGCACCAGACTTGTTTTTGAAATGGTTTAAAAATCTTCCGCTGTTTTATTTACTTACTCTGTTGTTTTACATATATATATATATGTCATGTCCTGCCTTGCTATATCATTATGCATGTTTACCAATAATGCCCCTCCAAAGCTAGTGCATTCCCTTGCGAGTGACCCTGGCGGAGGTGGGGTGTTACATTTGGTATCAGAGCATATGGTTTACGAGAAGGGATAAAAAGGGTTTTAAAAACTTTTGAAAAACTATTTTCAAAACCAAGTATTAAGTATTTTCCAAAGAAAAGTCTAGTTGTTTTAAAAAGGCTATTCCCCAAAAGCCATCAGCACTATCCTTTGACTCCTCGTTTAAACTCTTTTCTTTTCCAGCATGTCTGATAATCTCATCTTGCCCGAAGGAGTAACGATACCCGATTGGTTTCGTCGGTACTTGGAAGTCACGGCACCGGTCCCGGATGTCCCTAATGTTGTTCCCCCAGTCGAGGCCGCTGTTCCTCCTCCTCCTCCCGTAGCTGATGTTCCTCTTCCCCCTCAGCCTCCACAAGCGGATTTCGCGGAAACTTGCAAGAACTTTAAGAGGATGGGTGGCAAGAATTTTAATGGGACAGAGACTTTTGTAGAAGCAGGGAATTGGTTGAAAGAGACCGAAGATCTTTTAGCCACCTTTGATATAGGTGACCGCAGGAAGGTTTTATTAGCAGTATGGGTGCTAAAGGAAGAAGCTGCACGTTGGTGGGTAGTCACCACCGCGACCAGGCCAATTGAGACTTGGGATGACTTTAGAGGAAGGTTTGGACTGAGATTCTTATCACTGAAGCAAGGGGACATGACTATTAGGGAATACATAGATAAGTTTAATCAACTGGCTCAAGACGATTTAGACTTGGTTAATACAGCTCAGAAGAAGGCCCTACACTTTGCTCTAGGATTAAACGAGCCATTACATGATTTGGCCCTGTCTCATATACCCTTGGGGGCGACTTTCGAGAGTTTAGTGAATTTGGCCCTACTTCAAGAAGAAGGTAGCAATGATAAGAGAGAGATCAAGGCAAATGAGTCTCAAGGCAAAGGAGTAAATTCCGGGAAACGGGGCAAGAATAGGAAGTGCAACTTCTGTGGTAAAGTTGGACATATAGCCAAGGAATGTAGGAAGAAGGAAAAGAGAAAGCGGGGCGAATGCTTCATTTGTGGTGAGTTTGGACATTTCAGCAAGGATTGCCCGAGGAAACAAGGGCAAGGCCAGACTCAGTATGCCGGACTATCTGGAGGGCGAGTTCATCCCCTCAGCACCAGCTTATGATAGAGGTAGCGTTTCTGTGGAAATCTTGTTCACATTTTCTGATTTTCCCTGTTCGAACTTTGTTTGATTCTGGCACATCGCATAGTTTTATTTCATCTGATCCAGTTGAAAATTTTGCACCTAAGTACTAGTGTAGTTGATGATCCCGTATGTGTTTCAAATCCAATTGGGGGTTCTGCCCGCCTGTCTGTGGTCTGAATGGATTTGAAAATTTCTATCTTGAGTATAGAATTCTTGTGGGATGTTTATATTCTCGGTTTCGGGGGATATGGGTTGGTTTTGGGCATGGAATGGTTATCCTGTTTTGGAGCCATTCTGGGTTTTTGTATATAGGGTTGTGAGGCTCATGATCCGCCTCGGTAATACCCTAGAACTTTTCTAGCAACCCAGTGGGTCCCGTCATGATTGTTATCTTGAGTCCCTCAACTCGTCCATCGATAGTTTGCAATCGGTGAGGGAGGTCCGAGAATATCCTGATATCTTGGGGGGAAAGTAAAGGGGTTACCCCTAGACGTGGGATAGATTACCGCATTATCTGGTTGGTAATACCAAGCCAGTTTCGTGGTCGGTTAGACACATGACCTCACGAGGTGAGAGTTAAGAAAGCAAGACAAGGAGTTGCTTGAGAAGAACTTCCTGAGACGAAGCCTTTTCGAGTAGGGTGCTCCAGTAGTATTCGTTACTAATATGGATAGTTTGCTTCGCTTACATGTTGAAAAGAATAGACAACCGTTACCAGGGATCGATGATTTGTTTGATCAGCTGGTAGGAGCATCCGTTTTCTTTTGACCTAGCTACCGGATTCCATCAGCTTAGGATGGCTGAGGATGGAATTGACAAGACTGCGTTTAGGACTCTAGATGGATTTTTAGAATGGCTAGTCATGCTATTTGGTTTGACGGATGCACCCGCATATTACGTGGACTTGATGGGTAGGGTGTTTAGGGAGTCCTTGAACAAGTTTGTCGTGGTCGTCGTAGACGATATTTTGATCTCCTCAAAAGAACGAGGAAGAACATGCTATACATCTCAAAGAGGAGATGGATACGCTTAGAGCCACCGGATTGAAGGTCAAGTTCTCCAAATACCACTCTGGAGGAAAGAAGTTGGATTTCTTGGGCACATAGTTCTTAAGTAAGGCTTAGCGGTGGATTCCGCTAAAGTGGCTGCGGTTTGAGACCGGAAAGCTCTGAGAAGGGCAATTGAAGTAAGAAGCCTCCTCCGTTTGGCTAGTTAGTTAGCATTCCCGGAGCTTAGACTTACTCTTCTGGATCAAGAAGGGGGTTTCGCAGGAAGAAGACCCGCAGTTAGTCAAGTACATGGACCGGTTGATTCGAGGCGAGATGTTAAGTCACCTCGTTAGTTATATTATAGATGACAAGGGATGACTAAGGCGCGATGAGAGATTATGTGTTTCTCGAGTGGAGGACTTGGTAAAGAAGGTTCCTGAAGATGCGCATCACTCGAGGAGGTGGCCGAGTTGGTTTCAGGATACATGCTGTGCCACCAGGTTGAGGCCAAGTCATAGAAGCCCAGTGGGCCATTACCTCCATTGGAAGTTTCGCAAGGGAAGTGTGAAAACATCTCGATAGATTATGTGGATAGACTACCTAGATCAAAGAAAGGGAATACGGGTATGTGGGTCATAATAGGTAGACTCACGAAGAGTGCTCATTTCAGTCCGGTGAAGAGCGAGAGGACTGCATCATGTTTAGCAACGGTTTACCCACAAGAAGTTGGCCAGTTTTGAAGGAGCCTACAGGAAGCCATGAGTAGACAACTGAATCTAGGTATGACCTATCACTCATAGGCGGGTGGTTCATTTCGATTAAGCATGAGTTATAGAAAATCACGTTTATAAGGGCAATTGGCAACAAAAGTTCTGCTGCGTGAAATACTGTATAGTGAGTGGACGAGATCCAGGATTCACTAGTGAATTTTGGAGAGCTTGCATGAAATCATGAGGTTATAGTATGTTTAAGCCAAGTATACAGAAAAAAAATAAGTGGGAAAGAAAGACGAGAGGCAATAATGAAATGAGTTCCAACTCGAATTTGGGAAATAGGAGTTAAGAAGCCAAGGAATCATGAAGTGGAAGATAGTCAAAGCACAGGGAGTTAAGCTCAAGGAAACGTGACTAAGAAGAGTGAAGACTAGAATACGCGCATCATATCTCTTTTTTAAGAGTGCATCCTTGATCCTAGTTTTCCTGTGGAGCTTGCTTGCAAGTTATCTTTCGTATATATCCTCTCGGTCCCATTCTCGACCTTATTTCTGTTGTAAACTCCATAAGGGGGTTAAGACTCATCGGTTAGTACTATATGTCAAAGTTTGAATGGATTTCTTGTAATCCAAAAAGGAGTTTGTCTAGTTTATCTAGTTTATCTAGTTTATCATGTCTATCTCGTCATGAGAACCTTTGGTAGAAACCCTTTGGTTGAAACATGTGTTTGAAACATGTTATGCTTGATGGTTGCAAGTGGTTGCAAGTGTTTGCAAGTGGTTACTCGTGGATGCATTATACACATTAGGCACTAGATCGGCTCGCACACTCTTCATGTTGCATATACATGAGTGTTTATGCTTATTCATGGTTGAAACTTGTTGTGCTACCACATGGATGTTGCATATGGATGAATGTTATGTGCACTCATATAGATACTATGAATTATGGTAGGAATTTGCATACATATGGATTCATTTCACTGACATACATATGCATTAAGGAGGTTTACTGTACCAGTAACCGCCTGATTTACATACATATGCATTAAGGAGGTTTACTGTATCAGTAACCGCCGGATTTTTGCATTAGGTAAGTACATATACACACACTTTTGCATATGTCCATCCAGCATTTAGAATCTTGTAAGGACAATGATTGCTCGTGGATGATGCTTTGAGTAGATGGATGATTGGATGGTAGGATACGTTCCCCCTAACTTGAAGATTTCGGGGACGAAATCCTTTAAGGAGGAGAGAATGTAACAACCCGTATTTTCAATAACCTGTAATAATGAAAATTGAGGCAGAATTAAATTATAAAATGTGAATCAAGGGAAATGGGCTATGCCATTGCGTTCGTCTCGGAAAAATACGCGAAATAGAGTCCGAGTTTTCGGAAATCGGAGTCCGTATGACCCAGTTAAGGCCCATTGAAGTTTGCAGAAAATTTCTAAGTAAAAACAGATTTAGATTTAAAATTAGAAACAAGGGTTTGGGCCAGCTGGGCCAAGGCGGGAAAAATCCCGCCCAGGACCCCATGTCGACAGGCCTGTCGACAGGGGTCTAGGCATGTCGACTGCCCTGTCGACAGCCCTGTCGACAGGGGGTGCACGGGCTGCTTAGCCTGGTGCACCATTTCTGATTGGGGTTGGGTCTTGTGGCTTGTTTCTAGAGAGTTCCGGGATCTGATGGCCCTAATTCAATCTAGGGTTAATCCTATAGTCCAAATCACTAACCTAATCTATAAATAAGACCCTAACCTACCCTAAATCACTCATTATTCATCCTAGTAACTAAACTATGCCAAAATCAAAACTCTCATGGCCTCCACCCTCTTCATACAATTCCTAATCAAATCCCTAAGAGATTTCCATGCATACAAGGGTATTTAGGCTTGTATGATCCACCTTAGCTTGCATTAAAGGCTTGTTCTTCTATTGGCATCATAAAGGAGGAGTCTTGATCAAGTTTGCTTGCATTTGGGGGCTTTAATTAGTTGCATAAGGGGTTTCTTGCATTTGTTGTACTCATTTGAGTCCGCATAAGCATTGTAAGCCCTCTTACCCTCATTTTAGAAACTATAAAGTTAATGTGTGATGAAAGTTGGGGTTTATGTATGTTTATTGAGTTGTGCATGTTATGCAAGGGTACTAAGCCATGATTTGCAAATCTATTAAGTTATGCATGTATACTAAGCCATGATTTGCAAGATTTATAAGTTATGCATGTTTATGCAAGTTTGTTAAGCCATGGTTTGTATGTTTATTAAGTTATGCATGTTTATGCAAGTTTGTTAAGCCATGGTTTGTATGTTTATTAAGTTATGCATGTTTATGCAAGTTTGCTAAGCCATGATTTGTGTGTTTATTGAGTTATGCATATTTATGCAAGTTTAAAATGACAAGTTGTGCATGTTTTGACAAGTTGTGCATGTTTTGGCAAGTTGTGCATGTTTATGCAAGTTTAAAATGACAAGTTGTGCATGTTTTGACAAGTTGTGCATGTTTTGGCAAGTTGTGCATGTTTATGCAAGTTTAAAATGACAAGTTGTGCATGTTTGACAAGTTATGCACGATTATGGTAATATGCAAGTTCATTATGCTAAGTTATGCAAGTTTAACATGTTATGCATGTTTTATGGTAATATGCAAGTTCACTACGCTAAGTTGTGCAAGTCTAACATGTTATGCATGACTGTTGTGCAAGTTTATGTTGTGCCAAGTTCCCTCTTCCTATCCTTTATGCGTTACTACGAATATGTAAGCGATAGAATGACGTTGGGGGTTTGGGGTAAACTTAAAATACATAAAAATATAAGATTGGGAATTTACCTATTAAGTTAGGTCTACCCCTTGGGAATTTACCTATTAAGTTAGGTCTACCCAAGTAATTGTTTGACTTGTGATTATGTTTTGAAATAAAGTGGACATGACACTTAGAAAACATAAGTGTGGCCAACTCGAGGTTGGGTTGAGTTTGTAGCGTAATTCTACCCGGAACCGACCGGCTTAACTAGTGGCTACAAACAATAGGACCCAATGTGAGAAGTTGGTCATGGGGTGCCAAGACCTGAGGTTAGACCAAGTTGTGGTGTAAAGCTACCCGGACCCGCCCGGCCTAACTAGTAACCACAACAAGGTCTAATGTGAGAGGTTGAGGTGCATTAAGTTAATTAATGCCTCATAATTAGGGTTAAGTCAGGGTCCACTAATACTTAACCAATTTGGGGATTCAAGGGATGAAAATGGGGTTAAGTTACACTTAACCAATTTAATCAATTTGGGAGTTCTAGGGATTAGAATGGGGTTAAGCCACACTTAACCAGTTTAATCCAGGATTAGTGAAGGGTTAAATCACACTTAACCCTCTTAGAAACCCTAGCAACGTGGTCTGTTCCAGCAGTAATCCCAGTTTGGTATCATTCACAACCCTAGAGGCTAGGCTAGGGCGGGGCACGATTACTGGACTGATGTAAGCGACCAAAGCGACGGCTGAGTGGTACAGCGGTGCGGGTCCGGCGGGCTACGGACGTGCACGTAGTCCGATGTTGGACAAACTCGAGGCATGGGTACCAGTAGGTTAGGGCTGTGCATTATTGCTTAAGTGTCCGGGGTCGACAACCGAGGGCTTGATACACCCAAAGGTGGGCCCAGCACAGACTACCTACATCCATATGTGGGCCGTATGGACATCAACACTTGACGTGTTAGGCTTATAGGGAGCCGATCGACTAGACCGTTGGGTTGGACCTTATACTAAGGTCACTTCATGTTATTGGGCCAAAGTTTGGGCTAAGGGATCAATACCTGTTATGTTGGTTTGCTAGTACACCGTGGTGCAAAACTTAACCTTGTTTTATGCGATGATACCTCTATCTATCTTGTAGGTAATTTACCATGCCAGTATGTTGTTATCTATGATCATCTCAGTTTCCATCATGATGTTAACTTTATTAGTTTATAGACTGATCGTAGCAGGGCTTACTCAGTCTTTTTGACTGACCCGTTTTGTTTCGCCTCTTTTCTTCCGTTCCCCCCCCCCCAGGTTCTCAGGGAGGGAATACAGGAGCCTAGCTTGGATCTTAGCTGCTTTCTTGGATAGCTCATGTATGCTTTGGACTTGGGCTTGCTATGGTTTCTTCCACTTTGGGGATAGCTACTATTATGTTTTCTTTTTCAGTTTCAGATGATGTTATTTCATGTACTAGACTTGTTTATTTGGGAAATTGACATTTTGATGCACCAGACTTGTTTTTGAAATGGTTTAAAAATCTTCCGCTGTTTTATTTACTTACTCTGTTGTTTTACATATATATATATATGTCATGTCCTGCCTTGCTATATCATTATGCATGTTTACCAATAATGCCCCTCCAAAGCTAGTGCATTCCCTTGCGAGTGACCCTGGCGGAGGTGGGGTGTTACAGAATTAGCAAAGTAAAACAAACTACGGGTCAGTCATAAGACTGTTATGAGAAATCTTTCCTAACTTATCTAACAATATGGCTAATCACAGGACCACACCGCTAACGCGTAACAAAGGTTTATTCCATTGGATTACCAGTGCATAAATTAAATTAATTTTTATTCAGAAACAACGCAATGCTTTTTAGAAAAAGGAAATCATTATAAGACTCAAGTCCCATTACACAATTCAACGCAAACCGGAGGATAGAGTTCTACCTTATAATGATCAAACATGCTTGATACGTAGAAAATAATGTTTTAAAATTATTTTTAGTGTATAATCAGTTTTAAAATACTTCAAGTAAATGTATCAATCCTAGACGGCATAGTACCCCATCCTACTATGTCGCCATATATAGGTTTACAATCAAAACCGTAATATCGTATTGGAAATTAGGTTTCCATCATGAGTCAAGGCTAGGGACAATCTCCTTACCGATTCGAGACACTTTAGCAAATGTCTCAGGATCCCCCGCAGTGAACCCTTGGATCCTGCAGGGCCGGTCCACAAATATACCTTAGTGGATTAGCAATTCCTGAACACACGTTTCCCGGTCCTATTGAACCTATAATTTGGTCACTATCGATCAATAAATCTGAGGTATCTCATATTCCATCAACCACATAAGTAAAATGTCAGGGCTTGCAAAACCCTGATACCACTTCTAGCTAGAAAGAAACGTGTGCACTCCTTGCGTTCCCTTGTCCGTTTCTGCCTCTTACCGAGGTGTGAGGCTCGCGAGGTAACGCTATACACAAAGCTATGCCGAAATAGGCTATACTTTGATCATCAAACACAAGGCTCTGCTTTTCAACAAAAGTCTTGATCATCTGCATCTAGGCATTTCACATTGACAATTCACGCTATGCGATCGATAACTACCAATATATAACCTCTGAACTCATGCGTCTCAAAGAAGGGTGTTAAGCAAGAGAATAAATTCTCTGCCACCAGACAGATATATATTAAATAGAAAACAATTTATGTGGAATGAAATCCAATGTCAGACACACATCCATTTACAAGTCCGTTCTGGGTCTGAACGAAACCGGAGACACCTTATTCCTCGTCCCGTATGTCCAATACATAAGAGAGGTGCTCGCATATCCGGACAATCAACAAGTACGTCCGGACAACTACCACTTTAACTCTTTACTGGGAGCTACCCAATGGCGGGCATCAGTAGTCGTCAAATCGATGTGAAGATCGCCGGTCTTCAATCACCGTCTTCAATATCTTCGATTTAAATCGTCGTATAATCATTTGAAATGAGATTGAACTCGGTCTTTTCAAATAATTCTCACATATATATAATTTAAAACTATTTTATATCGTTAATATTATTTTATAACGATTTATCGCTATTTTTATTTATATAAAAATAGCTCAATTTAATTTAACGACGCTTCGGGTCAATATGCGACCCTAGCGCTGTTTTTACCCAAATTTGATTTACACATTTCTCGAAATCTAACCATTGGAAACAAAATTTATATCCTTGAAAAGATCTTCCCAAAGCGGTCCTAACAGTTCCAGTTTTGGGAAAATCCAACGGTCGGATCTTTCTGTATAATTGTTCAAAGTTACGATTCTGAAACACGAACCATCGCGCACGATTCATTTAATTTTAATTTATATTTATATATATAATTACATATAAATATAAACCAATCGAAGATTCCATTAACGTATTTAACACGCCAAATAAATGAATGTTTTATTGGCATATCATATCTACATGTTCATAACGTCGAATAAAATATATTTTATTTACACGACAATTGAGCTAATGACAAGTAAAAAAACTAATTTTTTTATTTGTACTTCTATTTTAAATTTTAACAAATAAAAAGGGAACGTTTTATTTGTATATATTTACAATGCATGTCTTTAACAATAAAAATAATTCATACAATTCTAATGTATGTATTGCCAATAAATATGATTCCCTGGCTTTTCATACAAATTTTAATGCATGCAATATCCATATAATGATATTTTAACTTCGCATATAAATTCTAATATATGCATTGTCAATAAAATGTTATTTTAGTTTTGCATATAAACTCTAGTTTATGCATTGTCTGTAAAATGTTATTTTTACTTTGTATATAAATTCTAATATATGCATTGTCAATAAAATGTTATTTTAATTTTGCATATAAACTCTAGTATATGCATTGTCTGTAAAATGCTATTTTAACTTTGCATATAAATTCTAATATATGCATTGTCAATAAAATGTTATTTTAACTTTGCAAATAAATTCTAATATATGCATTGTCAATAAAATGTTATTTTCTAGCAATGTTAAAAATAATGTTTTTAACACTTTTTATATTTTCTAACATATGTTTCCTAGCATGTTAAAAATATGGTTTTTAACATTTTTATATCATCTAACATATGTTTTCTAATAAATTACTTTAAAAATGGAAATTTTAGTATTTCAACATTTTTATTTATACAGTCAATATTTCTAATGAATCAAACTTTACATTAGAAATATGATTTTTAATGTTTCAACACCTTTATTCTAATATGAACAATTTTCATATGAATCGTTCTTTTTATAAAAATGAGATTTCTAATGTCAACATGCTTTTATGTTAAAATGCACATTTTCTAGTGATTCATTCATTACATTAAAATAAGGTTTTTAATGTTATCATGTTTCAATATTTAACATGCACACTTTTCCTAGTCTCTTATATTACATTAAAAATGTGGATTTTTAATGTAAACATGTTTTTATTTTAAAACATGAACTTTTATCTATTTTACATACATTTCATTAAAAAGTGAAATTTAATGTAAATATGTTTTTCTATTTTTAAAACATGAACATTTTTCTAGTTTCTAACATTACATTAAAAATGTAAATTTTCAATGTAAACATGTTTTTATTTTAAAGCATGAATATTTCTCTAATTTCTAACATTACATTAAAAATGTGAATTTTTTTTTATGTCATCATGTTTTTATTTAAAACATGAACATTACTCTAATTTCTTACATGAAATTAAAAATGTGGATTCTTAATGTAATCATGTTTTTATTTAAAACATAAACATTTTCTATATTTCTATTTTAATTCAACAAGATGTATAAAAGTTGATATTTCATTTTTGGTGACAATTCTTGTTCAACAAAATGACAAAAATTGGTATTTCAATTTTGTTGAAAATTCTAATTCAATAAAATGACAAATTTTGATATTTCATTTTTGTTGAAAATTCTAGTTCAACAAAATGATAAAATTGTTTAACTATTTTTCTAATTAACACAATTTGTAATTTTATTTTTTTTTGCCATAGCAAGCGAGGTTAAATGGCCCCTACCATATATATTAAACCAAGAATATACAGAACATAACAAAGATCAACACATACATCGAATGATAGAGAGGACCATTACATGTTTAGATGACAAATTACCACTAAACACTCTAATGTTTCTCTCCATCCATAGTAAATGCAAGGTCTTCTTGAAAAGCTTCAAAAGTAGCATTCCACTTTGTAATTTTTTTGAATTAACAAATCTAATAAACATAACATGATGATTTTGTTTAACTATTTTTCTAATTTTATTCTAATTCAACAAAATGATAGAAATTGATATTTCATTTTTGTTGAAAACTCTAGTTCAACAAAGTGATAAAATTGTATATTTTATATTTGTTGAAAACTCTAGTTCAACAAATTGACAAAAACTGATGTTTCATATTTGTTGAAAATTCTAATTCAACAAATTGACACAAATTTGATATCCCATATTTGTTGAAAATTCTAATTCAACAAATTGACAAAAATTGATGTTTTAACTAGACCATTAAACAAAAGTGATGATTTTTGTTTTCAACTAAACTATGAAGCTAAAGTGATAATTTTTGTTCCAACTAAACTATGAAACAAAAGTGATAATTTTTTTTGTTATCTTTTTATTTTAATCTTTTTTTTATAATCTTATTATTATTATGAAAACAAACTTTTGACAAAAACCATGTTGACAATAAAAATGAATATTTTATTGTAAATCTAAATTTGACAAAACAATATTTCATGTTAACAATAAAAATGAATATTTTATTATAAAATCAAATCCATATAAATAGATCTGAAATAAAAATAAAATTTTTATTTCAAATCGAGGTCTAGCAATAAACTATAGATTCTAATAAAAGCAAGAATTTCTATTATAGAACAAGATCTAACAAGCAAGAGCATCACAATCAACATTCAACAATTCAAATTTCCAAGCATCACAGATTTGATTTATTAACATAACTACATGGATTCAGAATAGCGAGAAATAATTAAATTTTTAATTATAAAAATAGAAATTCTCACATTGGTATTCTGAATTCTTCAAAAATTTAGATTTCTCTATTTCAGCTCTGGTTTGTTCCATCTCATCGCTACGAATCCAACGCTTCTGAAATTGTCTGATTTCATCGCTGCTTGAATGAGTTACGGGTTTTTAAAGATTTGATTACATAATTAAATAAAAATTAAAACCTTAATTACTTTTTTTGTTTTCCTTAATCCCTCTTCCCCCCATCGCTCTTCTTTCTGGAAAAGAACCCAACATCGCACCCCTTTAGCCGCCAACACCCGCAACCACACCCCACCGGAATCAGATCGCCTACCACCATTCGAACGTTGCTTTCATCCTCCTCCACGCCGGTGAAGGTACCCAACTCAGTGGGCCTAGCCTCAACAGAAAACGCTGCAAAGACAGCAGCTTTGAGCCCCATTTCTTCCCGATTCTGGACTTTAAACTCGATCTCATCCGTTGAGATCATAGAGCATGTTTAGATCTTCGATTTTCGACTTTGGTTGATGTTCTAATTCGAATCCGATTAGGAGAATTTTAGAGATTAGAACGGGATGTTTTCAGCCATTTATTTTGGAGATGGCGGCTGGTTCTAATAGGATTAGGTTAGGTTTTTAATTTTTTATTCCTATTTATAATAAAATAACATTAAATTTCTAGTTTAAGCCCGTTAACCCCTTCCAGCTCCAATTTCAGCCTAATGAAAGTTATTCCTACACAATTGCCCCCGTTCCGGACGTAATGGGCTACGTACCACCAGCCCAAATGATTGTTTTCAACCTGTTATCTTTAATTTAATAATTTAAATCGTTTATTTAATTAATTCGGACGTACATTTAAATTCACCGGAGCCACATATAGACTCTGAAAATTCCCAAAAAATAAAACTAGTCATGTTTTGACGATACGGTCCTAACAAAATTAATTTCATCGAATTTGGAGACCGTTTGAAAAATGGTCATTTTCTAGTCGATCCAATTTGATTGAAATTGACAAAAAAACGTTTTCTTTTGCCAGGCTCGCATTTTAATTCTAAAAATTGTGAAAATTGGAATCTAGCAATAATTTGACATTCTGGTTCCAACAAAAGTGGTTTCGTCAAAAACGGAGATCATTTGCGAAATGGCTATATTTAAACGCTATATTATATATATATATATATATATATATATATATATATAAATTCCACAGTGACTTTTCTAAATTTTAAACTGGACATAACTTTCTATTTATATTATGAAATCTTAGTTTCTTACATTTTTTAAAAAGATATTGTTAAACATATTCAAATATTTCTTGTTTCGTCCAATTCTGATTTATATTGAATTATGTATATTAAATTGAAATTTAAAATCGAATTTTCAAACTGCCATGCCATTTCAAACTCCTTTTATAATTAAATTAAATTATTTCGTTTTAACTTTGATTTAAATAAATTTTTCGTTGTTATTATTTAAAACAAAACATTTTAAATATTCAAAATCCATTAAAATTTCTAAAATAAAAATTTTAAATTGGTTCCAAAATTCCGGGTTGTTACAATCTCCCCCACTTAAAATCTTTTTTTGCTCGAAAAGAAACGGAGCTGAAAGTTGTTTAATTAACCAACTCAACTTCCATTCTTTTAATTGGTTTCAACAATTTTATTAGTTGGACTAATAATCACACAACACAATCATCAATCCATTAGTTGATTAACTTTTCAAATATATATAACTTTTATATAGTCAAAAATCATATTTTCTAAGATTGGATTATATATATAATCAAAAATATGTTAATCATAAACTTGTTACTCTCAACTCATTCTAAGGCATTACTAACCCCATCTCTATTGAGTTTTCTCATTCTAGGATACTACTGATCCTATCTCTAATGAGTATTCTTATTGGATATTACTAATCCAATCTCTGATGGGTCTTTTTTTCAGTTGTAACGAGTTGTACCCCAAAGATTTGATCTAACCAGAGCTTTGATGCCAACTGTAACGATTTGGATTTCGCCTGGACCTAATCGATTGTTAAATCGACCAAGATCGTTCAAAACCCGAGTACATTAACTTTGGGAATACAACACATCAGAACAAATACAGAAGACTTTTATTACATCATAATAATGTTATATCAGAGTATAGGAAATCAGAGTACATCGAATATAATAATACAACGGAAGATTAAATTACAATAAACTCAATACAAAGCAGTGGAAACAATAAACTGATACAGCGGAAGTCTATCAATGCTCTAGACACAACTTCAAGCTTTGATTCAAAATCCTTCTCAATATATCTGCAAAATAAGCTACTCGACTGCCCGTGTGGAAAAAGAGGGCACCGAGTTTGCAAAGTGAAACAAACTAAGGGTCAGTCATGGGACTGGTATGAGAAATCTTTCCTAACTTACCTAACAATATGGCTAATCACAGGACCACACCGCTAACGCGGAACAGGTTTACTCCATTGGATTGCCAGTGCATAAATTAAATAAATTTTAATTCAAAAACAACGCAATGCTTTTTAGAAAAATGATATCATTATAAGACTCAAGTCCCATCACACAATGCAACGCAAACCGGAGGATAGAGTTTTACCTTTAAATGATCAAACATGCTCGATATGTAGAAAATAAGGTTTTAATATTATTATTAATAATGTGTAATCAGTTTTAAAATACTTCAATGTAAATGTATCAATCCTAGACGGCATAGTACCCCATCCTACTATGTCGCCATATATAGGTTTACAATCAAAACCGTAATATCGTATTGGAAATTAGGTTTCCATCATGAGTCAAGGCTAGAGACGATCTCCTTACCGATTTGAGACACTCTAGCAAATGTCTCAGGATCCCCCGTAGTGAACCCTTGGATCCTGCAGAGTCGGTCCACAAATATACCTTAGTGGATTGGCAATTCCTGAACACACGTTTCCCAGTCCTACTGAACCTATAATTTGGTCACTATCGACCAATAAATCTGAGGTACCTCATAATCCATTAACCACATAAGTTAAATGCCAGGGCTTGCAAAACCCTGATATCACTTCTAGCTAGAAAGAAACGTGTGCACTCTCTGAGTTCCCTTATCCCGTTTCCGAGTCTTACCGGGGTGTGAGGCTCGTGAGGTAACGCTATACACAAAGCTATGCCGAAATAGGCTATGCTTTGATCATCAACCACAAGGCACTGCTTTTCGACAAAAGCCTTGATCATCTGCATCTTGGCATGCCACATTGACAATTCACGCCATGCGATCGATAACTACCAATATATAACCTCTAAGCTCATGCGTCTCAAAGAAGGGTGTTAAGCAAGAGAATAAATTTTCCGCCACCAGACATATATTAAATAGAAATCAATTTATATGGAATGAAATCCAATGTCAGACACACATCCATTTACAAGTCGTTTTGGGTCTGAACGAAACCGGAGGCATCTTTTTCCTCATCCCATATGTCCAATACGGAAGAGAGGTGCTCGCATATCCGAACAATCAAAAAGTACGTCCGGAAAACTACCACTTTAACCCTTTACTGGGAGCTACCTAATGCCGAGCATAAGTAGTTGTCCATTCGATGTGAAGATCGCCGGTCTTCAATCACCGTCTTCAATATCTTCGATTTAAATCGTCGTATAATTATTTGATATGAGATTGAACTCGGTCTTTTCAAATAATTCTCGCATATATATAATTTAAAACAATTTTATATAATTAATATTATTTTATAACGATTTATCGCTATTTTTATTTATATAAAAATAGCTCAATTTAATTTAACGACGCTTCGGGTCAGTAGGCGACCCTGGCGCTGTTTTTACCCAAATTTGATTTACGCATTTCTTGAAATCTAACCGTTGGATTTTTAACAAAATTTATATCGTTGAAAGATCTTCCCAAAGCAGTTCTAAGGTTCCAGTTTTTGGAAAATCCGACGGTCGGATCTTTCGGTATAATCGTTTAAAGTTACGATTTCGAAACATGAACAACCGTGCGTGATTCGTTTAATTTTAATTTATATTTATATATATAATTATATTTAAATACAAACCATTTGATGACTCCACTAACATATTTAACACGCCAAATAAATGAATGTTTTATTGGCATATCATATCTACGTGTTCATAATGTCGAATAAAATATATTTTATTTACACGACAATTGAGCTAATGACAAATAAAAAACTAATTTTTTTATTTGTACTTTATTTTAAATTTTAACAAATAAAAAGGGAACATTTTATTTGTATATATTTACAATGCATGTCTTTGACAATAAAAATAATTCATACAATTTAAATATGATTCCCTGGCTTTTCATACAAATTCTAATACACAAATTGTCCATAAAATGATATTTTAACTTCGCATATAAATTCTAATATATGCATTGTCAATAAAATGTTATTTTAGTTTTGCATATAAACTCTAGTTTATGCATTGTCTGTAAAATGTTATTTTTACTTTGTATATAAATTCTAATATATGCATTGTCAATAAAATGTTATTTTAATTTTGCATATAAACTCTAGTATATGCATTGTCTGTAAAATGCTATTTTAACTTTGCATATAAATTCTAATATATGCATTGTCAATAAAATGTTATTTTAACTTTGCAAATAAATTCTAATATATGCATTGTCAATAAAATGTTATTTTCTAGCAATGTTAAAAATAATGTTTTTAACACTTTTTATATTTTCTAACATATGTTTCCTAGCATGTTAAAAATATGGTTTTTAACATTTTTATATCATCTAACATATGTTTTCTAATAAATTACTTTAAAAATGGAAATTTTAGTATTTCAACATTTTTATTTATACATTCAATATTTCTAATGAATCAAACTTTACATTAGAAATATGATTTTTAATGTTTCAACACCTTTATTCTAATATGAACAATTTTCATATGAATCGTTCTTTTTATAAAAATGAGATTTCTAATGTCAACATGCTTTTATGTTAAAATGCACATTTTCTAGTGATTCATTCATTACATTAAAATAAGGTTTTTAATGTTATCATGTTTCTATATTTAACATGCACACTTTTCCTAGTCTCTTATATTACATTAAAAATGTGGATTTTTAATGTAAACATGTTTTTATTTTAAAACATGAACTTTTATCTATTTTACATACATTTCATTAAAAAGTGAAATTTAATGTAAATATGTTTTTCTATTTTTAAAACATGAACATTTTTCTAGTTTCTAACATTACATTAAAAATGTAAATTTTCAATGTAAACATGTTTTTATTTTAAAGCATGAATATTTCTCTAATTTCTAACATTACATTAAAAATGTGAATTTTTTTTTATGTCATCATGTTTTTATTTAAAACATGAACATTACTCTAATTTCTTACATGAAATTAAAAATGTGGATTCTTAATGTAATCATGTTTTTATTTAAAACATAAACATTTTCCACTACAACAAAAACACCATATTACAACTTTAATTTTACAACGGTGCATAAAGCACCGTTGTAATAGATCCTTTTTTACAACGGTGGAAAACACACTGTTGTAATAAATGTTTTTTACAACGGTAAAATAATCACTGTTGTAAAGAACATATATATATATTACCATATCACAACTTTAATTTACAACGGTGCATTAAGCACCGTTGTAATAGATTCTTTTTTACAACGGTGCAATAATCACTGTTGTAAAGAACATATATATTACCATATTACAACTTTAATTTTACAACGGTGCAAAGGCACCGTTGTAATAGATCCTTTTTTACAACCTTGCAAAACGCACTGTTGTAATAAACATATAGATCACAACTTTTCATTTTATTCGTTGTAATTGAGATGCCTAGTGCAAACATCATGTTTATAATATCTATATTTAATAACTAATTATATTGATACTTAATAATAATAATTAATAATTAACTTAGGAATAAATTATATTTGTCAATTATTATTAAATAATTAATAGTTACTAAGTAATAATTACTATTAATAGTCAATTATTATTAAACAATTACATTTATATTGATTATTTATAATTAATAACTAATAATTACTATTAATACTTAGCAATTAAGAAGAATAATTAAAAAATATCGTTAATATTACATAATTACTATTAAATAATTAATAATTAAAATATACTAATTAATGCTAATCATGAATAATACATAAGTAACTATAATTAAATTACAATATAAATAAAATTATTAAATAATTAACAACAACAATAGTAATTACTATTAGATAATGATAATGATAAGTAATTAATAATAGTAACTAATAATTAAAAAAAAATTGTTTGAAAATAAATATTAACCAAAGTTGAAAATTAATGTTAAATAATAAAAATAATCAGTAATTAAAATATAATAATAAATAATACCAAATACTCTTAATTTATAATTGATAATGTTGAAAGTTTTACCAAAACCTTTTATCGAATATGATCCCCTACGGAGGGGGGGTCCAGGGGGGTGGCAACCCCCCTAGGTGGGGGTGCGGGGGCAACGCCCCCGCTAACGGGGTTCGACCTGCCCGGTCAGGTCGCGGGGGTCCAGGGGGCAGCGCCCCCGGCGGGGTGCGGGGCAGCGCCCCGTCCGAAACGGTACATTTTGTGTACTTAAAATTTTCGTTTTGCCTCTCAAGCCCGCTTCAGTATGTACTGAAATCTAATTTCTAACTATTGTCTTTCAGAATTTTCGGTGAACTTTGGCCACGTCACAAAAATTTAGCACCAACCCACCAAAAACGAGAAGCAGCGGAAATGATTTCATTTAAGCGGGATCTTAAAAAAATTAACCCTAAAATTAGTGGACTGGTATGGTCTTGCGCTGACAAAGTCATAATTAACTCACGCTCAGCAAATACGTTTTAATGGGAACTAGGGTTTCAGCGCCGCCATCTCTTTTCCAATCATATACGTCCTCTGCTCACTTCCGCCTCCTTATCGTGCTTTTCTCCTTCCTCCTAGCTGTCCATGCTTTGATTCAGTTCGCTCTGCAGTTTCATCCGCGTCTCCCTTATCGCCGCCTTGCCGAGCTTCTCATCCTCCTTAATCGCCTATCGAGACCGATTTCAGCTAACTTGGCGTTGTTCGGATGTCGTTCTAGTGATTGGGTGGATGTCGAGGTCGTCCTGGTGTACTTTGCATCGATAGCGACTTTGATTGGTGAGAAATATTTCAGTAATTTTGTGGGTTTAATTTTCTGGATTGGTGATAAAATTAGTTGACTTGCGATAATTTTGTGGACGTCGAGGTCGTCCTGGTCTATTTTTGTTGTAGGTCTGTAGTCTAGATTGGGGATTTGGTTCAAACTCATCAGATTTAGTATGTTAGGAGTGTTCAACCTGCATGTGTTCTCTGTATCCATATTAACTGTGCTAGGCTTTAGAACTAACCAACAACACAAGACAGTTCTTTGGTTTTGGAGAAGTGGTTAGAAAAAGAAGACATCTGAACTAGAACTGGTCTTGCAGAAACCACACTACTTAAAATAACAATTAGTGTACATGAGAAACTGTAAACGAATAAAATTTAAGTTGATTCCTATTAAAAAAAAATATTGACTGTTTTTTCTAAAACCATTTAATTTGTTTTTTTGTTCCAGCCTATGAAGGATTGCAGGTCATTAAGTTGGACGTGAAAGGGATCACATTGATATCCAATAGAAATTGACAGTGATGGGAATCAGATTATAGTGAAATGGGAATATGCATGAGGAGGTATGATGGTTGTTGATGCAATTAAATTTTGAGTTTGAATATATATTATGCAGGAACAAGAATTATTGATGCAATTAAATCCACAGTTTCTCCATCTACCAAAGCAGTCTACAATGAAAGCCCAGACATGCACTTCATCAAGAAAAACAAAGAAGACATTTCGTACGCAATAATTGCAGTGGGAGAAAAATCATACGCAGAAACATTCGGTGACAGTTTAAGCTTAGATTGGGGATGCTGGAGCATAAAGACTCGGTGTATGTCAATGTGTATATATATTTATACGAAAGTGCGTATGTAACTGAGTGCATTGAGTGATCAGTTTGTAGTGAGGAATGTATGTATTGTTATGACTGTATTATGTAAAAGTGAGTTGTACGATAGTGGATCGGAAAGTTGTACTAATTCAAATATTGAAATACAATATTTAATTGATTATTTCAGATCAGTGTAGTATCATTTTATTCAATATAAATATTTATTTTTATATGAAATGTAATGTATAACGAAACAAAAATCGTATTGTTATAATTAATTGTTGCAGGAATTACTACTACAACAGTGCAAAAATGTTGTAATATGTATTACTACAACGGTGGAAAAAAGTTGTAAAATATACATATTACAACGGTGTTGCAACAGTGTAAAAATGTTGTAAAAGATATGAGTCTATTACAACTTCTTAATACACGACGGTTTGCCCACCGTTGTAAAATGTATATTACAACGGTGTTCCACCGTTGTAATAGGGTCATTTTGTTGTAGTGTTCTATATTTCTATTTTAATTCAACAAGATGTATAAAAGTTGATATTTCATTTTTGGTGACAATTCTTGTTCAACAAAATGACAAAAATTGGTATTTCAATTTTGTTGAAAATTCTAATTCAACAAAATGACAAATTTTGATATTTCATTTTTGTTGAAAATTCTAGTTCAACAAAATGATAAAATTGTTTAACTATTTTTCTAATTAACACAATTTGTAATTTTTTTTTTTTTGCCATAGCAAGCGAGGTTAAATGGCCCCTACCATATATATTAAACCAAGAATATACAGAACATAACAAAGATCAACACATACATCGAATGATAGAGAGGACCATTACATGTTTAGATGACAAATTACCACTATGATCGAATGGATTACCAACTATGAAAAGGTATGGAACCACCTTCCGACAGTGTACCTCTAGAAAGGAATACACTGGGTTCAACAAGAACATCTTGCAACCCGGCCACACATGACCGACCACTCATTTCGCTTGAGTGCATCGAATGTATATCACCAACGGTTGGGATCATCAACCGTTTCCCAAATAGGACAGCATCGAATAGATTAAAGAATGAAATGAATATCTCTAGATAGGTGATAATACACTATAATGGAAGCAACCCACATAGCCATGCTGCCCGCTTGATTTTTGTCATTTCCCGGTTGTGAGGCTAGAGGCCACGCTTACCTTTGACAGATCACATATTTATTCGCTTTGAATGTCACAACGTCATACCCGCCAAATCACAAATTGATTCCCCTAAAAATACAACGGGTATACAGATAGGAGAAACTAATTCCTCCGCCACTAAACGTACATACGTTTGAAGAGATCAACTTACGTGATCCATTAAATATACTCTGTCAGAATTCTTCCATACAGGTCGTCCTGGGATTGGACTGTAATGACCCGCATTGGCAGGGGTATTATGATTAATTTATTTAATTGTATAAATGGTGGTTTAGTGAATTACATGGTCGTTGAATAAAATAATAGTGAATATTTAATTAAATAATAAATTAAATAACATATTTAATTTTGAAATAATCAGAATTGGCCGAAATGACAATATGGTGTGAACCGGATCATCTGTGATATGTAATTTAGCTTGGAATTGAATTTGAATAACGAATATATTCAATCGTCGACAGTTGAACGTATAGTTTATAAAATAATTATAAACGAGCTTGAAATGGCGTTGCAGTTCGTAAATTGGCGATTCGAACTTCAACTGAATGTACAGGATTCGTTTTAAGTCGGATTTCTGTGAAACAAGAAACGTGTGGAGCTGGTGGAGTATATCTTTCTAGTGGAAGAGAAAAATCGGGATTTCATCGTGTAGATTTTGAGATATGTCAAAATCAAAATTTTAAAATAGTCGCTATAGAATCGTTTATCGACCGTATCGGTTTATTCGATATAACTAGAGATCGGGATTGAATTTAGACAAGGTTCTTTTGGGACATAGTGATAATTTAATTTTTAGAATTTTACTGTAATTTTTAATTAATTAAATAAGCAACTTTTTATTTGGAGTATTTTGCACCCTATATTGATATTTTGGGGATTCAAAGAATGAGCTAACCTACCGGTATTATTATATTTTTGAGATCGTGACGCATTACTTGACATGGTCACATTTTGATTTCTGTCCGTAGCAACTCACATGAATGTAGTTATGTGTAATGGCGTACTATTAAATTTCATCTTTTTAAAACATAAATAAAAGGTAAAAAGGAAGGCCAGGTTTCATCTTGTTTCAGCTACACAAATACTTATTCTTCAAACTAAACGTGGGGCTACGGATCATCACATAGAGAAGGGAATAACAGCTAAAACATTCCCTATAAATACACTAAACATTTTCCAACCTAGGTCATTTTCTTTCTATTCCTTCAAGCAAAACTCTCAGCCGCCACCGTTATAAAAAACAATGGCCGGAAAACTCTCAACCTTTCTTCCCTCTTATCTCTCGATATACCACCAATAAATCATAAACTTCCAACTACATTTATGTTCACACCAATAAGCTCTGACAAACTACCTGTTCGGATCGAAGTTTGTGCACCCAAGTGACTGGAAATCAGTCTCGAAGCAGGGTCGGTTCGTGGGGAGTTACTGGCCAATGGGGACGTCGAATGGCGGACCACTTCAGGCGATGATTGACGACGTCAGGGAGAGTGCTCTGGTTGTCTTCAATGGGACTCCGGCTGCTGAGGCGAGGCGCAGCTCTGATATAAAGGTCGGCAACATACAGTTTGTGTCTGAGGAAGTCTGGAGCGAGAAACAAGCATGAAAAGAGAAGGCCAGTTTGTAAAGTCTTGGCATTTAAATGAAGGAAATCAAAAAAAAAAAGCAGTACACGTCGAACACGATAACGATGGTAAGCAAGCAGGTGAGTTTAGAAATGGTTTTAGGTAAACAAAGCTGTGAAGAATAAAAAGGAAACACAGTAATATGAGGGGATGAACAAGTTAAAGACATGCAAAATATTGGAAAAAAACACAAAGAAGGAATTAGATTTGAACCGTGTGTTTTCTTCATCATTTCGAAATGCAGTAGGATGTTTTACTTTGAACAATGACGTGGCATGAAAGATTGGGCAGGCATTTTCAGGAAGCCAGTGAGGAAACCAAATATACAAGACCGTGAAGTTCAAAACGAGGAACAGGGACCAGACAACTAAACAACGTGACAGCTGTTTCTGTACAAAGACAAAGTGAGTGAACCAGAAGTAAAAAGGGGACATAATGTGTGGTTGGGGGAAACAAGTAAACAACAGTGAAGTAGGAGGGGACCGTGTTTTCACCAATGATTTCAATCGGGTAATTTCCAAAACAAAGTAAACGGTTAACCAGTGGTTAAGTTACTTAAGTTAGTTATTAATAAATAATAAAAATAATCGTATAATGTTGAATCTGACATGTTTAAATGAAGAAGCGCAACGGTTTTTGAACGAGCAAGAGAAGCAATAGTATGGAACTGACTAGGAGAGAATTTGACCTCGTCACAATTTATAACAAAATAAATTGTCCGTCTGAATCAAGCGATGGTTATCGTTATTAACGATGATCGTCCAATGTGAGTAAACCTCACTAACTCTGAACAGTTTATAATTTCATGTTGTATTTTTAGAACTGTTAGGAATTGTCTGATTTACTGTGTGTTGATTGTTTGATTGAACTGCTAGTCAGTTAGTTAAATTTTCTATATTGATTCTGCCTAACAGAATATATCATATGGAACTGAAAGTGATGTTATCTATATTGTTTAACATCTGTGATGCAGGGAAACAGGTTGGAGGAATCCAACTGGATTCCTCAACATTTATTTTACTGTTTTCATATATTGTGATATATGATGTGTTATATAATCTGTTATGGATTATGTGTGTTGGAATGATGTTGATCATTGTTATTCGATATTGTAAATATCATAAAAGACCCTGGGATGTAAAAAGAAGTATTTCAATGTATATTGAAATAAAGGAATTTTATAAAATCACAGGATTTTATAAAAGGAATTATTTATAAAATGAACACGGTTTTATAAAAGGGATATTTATTTAGAAAATAAATAGAAGTTATAAATAGGATATATTTGTAATGGTAAATAGAAGTTATAAATAGGATATATTTGTAACGGTAAATAGAAGTTATAAATAGGATATATTTGTAACGGTAAATAGAAGTTATAAATAGGAAATGTTTGTAACGGTAAGTAAACGTTATAAAAAGGAAATAGTTGTAACGGGAAACGTAGTAAAGTTAAAAGGAGATAATCAATGTTAGTTAATCGATTAGAGAATAAAGTAAAAGAAGTTAATCGATGTTAGTTAATCGATTAGTGTTAAAGTAAAAGAAGTTAATCGATGTTAGTTTAATCGATTAGAATAGAAGCAAATGAGTAAATCGAATATAGTTATTCGAATAGAAAGTAAAAGGAATTATCGAATATAGTTTATTCGAAAAGAGTAAGTGAAATGAGTAAATAAATAGCGTTAGTCAAATAGTGTTAGTCCAATAGAGTTAATTGATAGGGGTTAGTCCAAAGGAGTTAAGTAAAAAGAGTCAATCGAATATAGCTATTCGAAGGAGGGTTAAGTAAGGAAGTTAAAAAAAGGAATAAAGTGAACTTTGCTAATTTCAAAGTTAGAAATGTTGTTCAGTTAAGGTCTGAGAGGTAGTTCTACCCCAACTTGATTGGCTTCGTTTTTAACTAAGGAATAGTTAAGGTTCGGCAGTAAAGGAAATTGTTTGAGTTGGCATCACGATGGTTTGTCTAAACATCTGTCTAAGTCCAATGAAGAAGCTTTGGAAATGTTTTCCAAATAAGAAACCAGAAATGTTTCCTATTAAAGAAACAAAGAAATGGAAATGTTTTTTCCATTGTTAATAACGTATATTTTCCCAATTTAGAAAATAAGGAATATTGAACGTAGGGAAACATGAGATAAGTAAATTAATGAACTAAAGAGATGAATGTTGAATGATGTTTGATCGATATAATTTCCATTTGGAAATAATATCATCGTTTGCACACCTATTTTTATTCGATAGTTAAATCACAGACTATCGAAGTTTTAACCATTTTAACGTTGTTAATATGGAGAGACCGGTTGGATTATTATCCAAAAAACCACTCTGTATTGGCATAAGCGTTGCGAATCATATATGCCAAAGGAAATTGAAGACGGAGTTATGCAAGGGCTATCCTGTTTACAGAATAGTGCCTTCGGTTCATCTTGTTCCTGGATGACTTGTATGGACGGATGTCTGACAGAGTATTTCCAGACAATCACATATATTGATTTCTCCAACTATACCAAGAGTGGAAGCGGAGAAGGAAACTTCTTTTAGCTAACACATAATGTATTGTTGTAGACGTCAATCGGTGGTTTGATGGATTTGACGATGTGACATTCAAAGTGAATCTGGTATGATGATAAAGCGTAGCTTCTAGCCTCATCATCCGGTAAATGACAAAAATCGGGCAGGCAGCATGGCTAAGTCGGTCGCACCGAAGTAGGGTGTATAATCACCTGATCTAGAGTTTCATTCATTTCTAAAAATCTATGGTTGATGCTGTCCCATTCGGGAAACGGTTGCTGATCCCAACTGTTGGTGATATACATTCGATACACTCAAGCGAAATGAGTGGTCGGTCATGTGTGGCCGGGTTGCAAGATGTTCTTATTGAACCCAGTGTATTCCTCTCTAGAGGTACACAAGCGGAAGGTGATTCCATACCTTGTCATAGTTGGAAACCCATTACCCAATACGTGCTTGCGGTTTTGATTGTATACTATATATGTAGAACGTGAGATGAAAGCGTTTCTGCTAAATGGTTATATATACTGTGATTGATAGGCATTGTTATAATATCAAAAGGTTTTTGATATAAAGATATTTTGGATTCTCATAAGGGAAAAACCCGTTCCGTTATGCGGCGTGGTCTTATGAGATATCGTTTACTTGTTCGAACTGTTTTTAAAATGTTTTACTCACACCAGTCCCATGACTGACCCGGAGTTTACTTTGTTGTTTTCCCTAAACTCTTGGGTGCCTAAATTTGTACGGGCAGTCAAGTAGTCGGGATTTACAGATATACTTGAAGACCTGGAGCAGGAGGCTTCAGGATGTTATAGCTATAGTTATTTCCGCTGTGTTGTAAGTGCTGTACTTTGATAATGATATGTATATTCAAGTACTGATTTGTATTTCAAAGTTATGTTATGAAATATATTTATTTGTTCCGCTGTGAGATTCGTGTTACTCTGATGTTGTGTTCTTCTTCTTCTTCTTCTTCTATTCTAAGTTTCTATCTTATCTTTCCTCACCCTCTAATTTCTTTCATTAATTACCAGGATTTTGCGACGTTTTGGTTATCGACATCGGGCTTATGTCGATAACCAAAGTCGCTCGAAATCCGGGTCGTTACAGTTGGTATCAGAGCTTAAGTTAAGAATTACTTGGCTCTGTGGCGTGACTCGGTAGAGATAGGGTTAGTAATACCCTAGACTGAGATTGAGTGTATATATACGAGTGAACGTATTTGTTATTGATATAAAAATTTGTTTTATATTGTGGAGATTTATTGGTTGAGTTGTTTATAGGTTCTGGTCGATCAGTTTGATCCACTGTATCGGTAGGGATTTTGTAAACACTCGAATACGATGAACCGTCATGGTATGTTTTGAAAAGAGGGTAAATTAAAATAAGTTTACCCAAGGTATATCTTGATATAAGAAGATATATATCAAAATTATAATATATTGGATATATTGGTTGTTATTATAATCGAGTAAGATTATAAATTAAATGGTTATGTAAATAACCAATCAGAATTCATATAAGTGAAATACGTAAAATCAGATGAGTTCAATCTGAATTTAAACCAGAAATTGAATTAAAACTCTGGAGAATTGGATAAATGTTTGTAAATGGATTTGGATTAAGAATAAGGAAAATTTAAGATCCAGGGAGATTTTAAATTGTTTTACAAGCCGTGTGGATTATATTTTGAAATGAATTTCAAAGTGAAAATGTTTAGAAATGGTTTTATAGTATTGAACTCACTTCGATCGCTGGGAAATAGATTCTGATGATGACAGCTGCATCATCAGTATTCATTTTCGAGTTGTAAGTGACGAATTACTACCAGAGATACCGTTTTGAATTTGTTTTGGGAAAGACAAGTTGTGTTGAATTTCAAAATGGGATTTAAAATATAGAATTTGAACTTTTAAATAGATTTGAAATATTAACTCGTTTTAAAAGAAATAAAACGAGGAGTTCTTTTATAAACGAAGTTTATAAAATGAAGTGAAAAGAATTATCATTGGATAATTCAGAAATAAAAAAATAATAATACAAGTATGAAATTGAAAGGGAAATCTATTTTCCAAAGGTAGAAATATCGATTTCAAAAGGAATTGAAATCGAGACTTATGTAAAGAATGAATAAAGAAAATTCAAAGGGAATTTGAATAAGAAAATTCAAAGGGAATTTGAATAAGAAAATTCAAAGGGGATTTGAATATAGAAATTCAAATGAGATTTGAATAAAGAAGATTGAAATAATGGAAAAGTGAATATAGAATTTCAAAATAGAATTTGAAATAATGGAAAATTGAATATAGAATTCATATAAAGTAATAATAGGATTCAAATATAGAAATTCAAATGGAGTTTGAAAATAGATTTGAATAATGAAATTCATATATGGAATTTGAATAAGTGAATTGAAATGAAATTCAAATATAGAATTTGAATAAGAGAATTGAAATGGAATTCAATTAGTTGATAAACAAGTTAAACCTATATTTGAACATGTATATCCAAATAAAAAGGAAATGGGCAAACCAAGTAATTTGAAAATCACTTAACGAACTAAGTTAAAATGATTGGATTAAGTTGAAATGAATTAGAAATGTATAAATATACATGAGACAGGTTTGGAATAAGGTATGAAGGTATATAAATAGAATGCTCAACGGAAAGGTATGTATTTAATTCATATATGAGATTTTATGCGCCGTATCGGCTAGCCGCTTGGCTTTTCTTTTTCTTTTTTTTGGAGAAGGCCTGTGTGGCAGTTTGGGGATTTTCCCGATGCTCCTGATACAAAGGAGGTTATGGCGAATTTTTCCAGGAATTTAAGGAGTTAGAATATTTTTAAGATAATTTGATAGTTAGAAATCAACGTATCGATATATATAGAAGTCGATAAGGAAATGAACTTAGAAATAGAATAATATAATTAAAAAGGAATACTAAGAATAAAATCTAGTAAGAATAGAAAGAGGAAGAGTATACATATTTAAAAGTGAATAAGTAGTTGTATGGTATTGATTATTCAAGTAAGTAGTCATATCTGTTTTGATGTTATAAATGTTATTCAGTCAAGGTCTGAGAGGTAGTTATACCCCAACTTGATTGATTTCATTATTAACAAATAAATAGTAAGATTTCAGGATCGAAGATCGATGTTGAATAAGAGTTAGTTGAATATAGTATTTGGGTTGTCGTAACGATGTTTTACGCAACATCCGTTTTAACCCAATTTGCGTAAGCTTGGAAATATAATAAAGAATATTTCCTAAGTATAGAAATAAACGAGATCGAAAAAGAGATAAGTAATTGGAATATTTTCCAATTGTAAATAGCATATATTTTCTAAAGTTTAGAAAATCAAGGAAGGCGATGTTCGGGAATGTTTTCCAAATAACATAAAAGGCCAATATGGTTATTGAAAATATTTGGTTAACAAATATTGATAAAGAATAGAAAAGTGATTTAACTATTGGAATATTGATTATGGGCCCAGTTGAATTTCAAAAAGGAAAATTTGATTTAAAAAAAAAAAGTAAACTGTTTAAAATTCCCAGGAAGAGACTGTTTGAATTAAGAACAAATTTAAATAGAAGTTTGCGGAAGTAAGCTGAAATTGAATTGAAACAGTTAAGTGAAAATTGAATGGAAATAGAACGATATCAGGAAAAATTTATTCTTGAATAAAATTAGATTGGGAAGTTAAGAGTTTGAAATCGACAATGGAACTCGAATTTGAAATACAATTCGACTTAGGATATAAGCTAATGGTTGTGTCATGGATAAAAGAAGATGGGGATTTGATTGGGATAACCCTTGTATCCGCTGAATTGATAACAGGTGGAAAGGATATAATGATATGCCGACAAAAAGGTACCGGTTTATTTTATATATTGGGTATGAGATTTTGATGAGCCGAATTGGCAAGCCGCTTGGCTGTTTGATTTTCTTTTGGGATGGAGATGGCCCAGAGAGGCGAGTTGGAGTTTGACCTATTGACCAGTACGAAGGAGGTGCTGGCGAAATTTTTCGAAGAGTTAAGGCGTTAGAAAATTTTCAGGATTTTTTGGAAATTTTCGTTGATAAGAATTAATTAATAATTTAATTGAAATTAAATTGGTTCAGTTGAAACTAAAGATTTAGAAGTGAACAAATATGTTCTAAACCAGTCGATAGGGTCATCCTCTACCTTTTAGCAATTTCGAGGACGAAATTATTTTAAGTGGGGAAGATTGTAATGACCCGCATTGGCAGGGGTATTATGATTAATTTATTTAATTGTATAAATGGTGGTTTAGTGAATTACATGGTCGTTGAATAAAATAATAGTGAATATTTAATTAAATAATAAATTAAATAATATATTTAATTTTGAAATAATCAGAATTGGCCGAAATGACAATATGGTGTGAACCGGATCATCTGTGATATGTAATTTAGCTTGGAATTGAATTTGAATAACGAATATATTCAATCGTCGACAGTTGAACGTATAGTTTATAAAATAATTATAAACGAGCTTGAAATGGCGCTGCAGTTCGTAAATTGGCGATTCGAACTTCAACTGAATGTACAGGATTCGTTTTAAGTCGGATTTCTGTGAAACAAGAAACGTGTGGAGCTGGTGGAGTATATCTTTCTAGTGGAAGAGAAAAATCGGGATTTCATCGTGTAGATTTTGAGATATGTCAAAATCAAAGTTTTAAAATAGTCGCTATAGAATCGTTTATCGGCCGTATCGGTTTATTCGATATAACTAGAGATCGGGATTGAATTTAGACAAGGTTCTTTTGGGACATAGTGATAATTTAATTTTTAGAATTTTACTGTAATTTTTAATTAATTAAATAAGCAACTTTTTATTTGGAGTATTTTGCACCCTATATTGATATTTTGGGGATTCAAAGAATGAGCTAACCTACCGGTATTATTATATTTTTGAGATCGTGACGCATTACTTGACATGGTCACATTTTGATTTCTGTCCGTAGCAACTCACATGAATGTAGTTATGTGTAATGGCGTACTATTAAACTTCATCTTTTTAAAACATAAATAAAAGGTAAAAAGGAAGGCCAGGTTTCATCTTGTTTCAGCTACACAAATACTTATTCTTCAAACTAAACGTGGGGCTACAGATCATCACATAGAGAACTGAATAACAGCTAAAACATTCCCTATAAATACACTAAACATTTTCCAACCTAGGTCATTTTCTTTCTATTCCTTCAAGCAAAACTCTCAGCCGCCACCGTTATAAAAAACAATGGCCGGAAAACTCTCAACCTTTCTTCCCTCTTATCTCTCGATATACCACCAATAAATCATAAACTTCCAACTACATTTATGTTCACACCAATAAGCTCTGAAAAACTACCTGTTCGGATCGAAGTTTGTGCACCCAAGTGACTGGAAATCAGTCTCGAAGCAGGGTCGGTTCGTGGGGAGTTACTGGCCAATGGGGACGTCGGGCGGACCACTTCAGGCGATGATTGACGACGTCAGGGAGAGTGCTCTGGTTGTCTTCAATGGGACTCCGGTCGCTGAGGCGAGGCGCAGCTCTGATATAAAGGTCGGCAACATACAGTTTGTGTCTGAGGAAGTCTGGAGCGAGAAACAAGCATGAAAAGAGAAGGCCAGTTTGTAAAGTCTTGGCATTTAAATGAAGGAAATCAAAAAAAAAAAGAGCAGTACACGTCGAACACGATAACGATGGTAAGCAAGCAGGTGAGTTTAGAAATGATTTTAGGTAAACAAAGCTGTGAAGAATAAAAAGGAAACACAGTAATATGAGGGGATGAACAAGTTAAAGACATGCAAAATATTGGAAAAAAACACAAAGAAGGAATTAGATTTGAACCGTGTGTTTTCTTCATCATTTCGAAATGCAGTAGGATGTTTTACTTTGAACAATGACGTGGCATGAAAGATTGGGCAGGCATTTTCAGGAAGCCATTGAGGAAACCAAATATGCAAGACCGTGAAGTTCAAAACGAGGAACAGGGACCAGACAACTAAACAACGTGACAGCTGTTTCTGTACAAAGACAAAGTGAGTGAACCAGAAGTAAAAAGGGGACATAATGTGTGGTTGGGGGAAACAAGTAAACAACAGTGAAGTAGGAGGGGACCGTGTTTTCACCAATGATTTCAATCGGGTAATTTCCAAAACAAAGTAAACGGTTAACCAGTGGTTAAGTTACTTAAGTTTGTTATTAATAAATAATAAAACTAATCGTATAATGTTGAATCTGACATGTTTAAATGAAGAAGCGCAACGGTTTTTGAACGAGCAAGAGAAGCAATAGTATGGAACTGACTAGGAGAGAATTTGACCTCGTCACAATTTATAACAAAATAAATTGTCCGTCTGATTCAAGCGATGGTTATCGTTATTAACGATGATCGTCCAGTGTGAGTAAATCTCACTAACTCTGAACAGTTTATAATTTCATGTTGTATTTTTAGAACTGTTAGGAATTGTCTGATTTACTGTGTGTTGATTGTTTGATTGAACTGCTAGTCAGTTAGTTAAATTTTCTATATTGATTCTGTCTAACAGAATATATCATATGGAACTGAAAGTAATGTTATCTATATTGTTTAACATCTGTGATGCAGGGAAATAGGTTGGAGGAATCCAACTGGATTCCTCAACATTTATTTTACTGTTTTCATATATTGTGATATATGATGTGTTATATAATCTGTTATGGATTATGTGTGTTGGAATGATGTTGATCATTGTTATTCGATATTGTAAATATCATAAAAGACCCTGGGATGTAAAAAGAAGTATTTCAATGTATATTGAAATAAAGGAATTTTATAAAATCACAGGATTTTATAAAAGGAATTATTTATAAAATGAACACGGTTTTATAAAAGGGATATTTATTTAGAAAATAAATAGAAGTTATAAATAGGATATATTTGTAACGGTAAATAGAAGTTATAAATAGGATATATTTGTAACGGTAAATAGAAGTTATAAATAGGATATATTTGTAACGGTAAATAGAAGTTATAAATAGGAAATGTTTGTAACGGTAAGTAAACGTTATAAAAAGGAAATAGTTGTAACGGGAAACGTAGTAAAGTTAAAAGGAGATAATCAATGTTAGTTAATCGATTAGAGAATAAAGTAAAAGAAGTTAATCGATGTTAGTTAATCGATGTTAGTTTAATCGATTAGAATAGAAGCAAATGAGTAAATCGAATATAGTTATTCGAATAGAAAGTAAAAGGAATTATCGAATATAGTTTATTCGAAAAGAGTAAGTGAAATGAGTAAATAAATAGCGTTAGTCAAATAGTGTTAGTCCAATAGAGTTAATTGATAGGGGTTAGTCCAAAGGAGTTAAGTAAAAAGAGTCAATCGAATATAGCTATTCGAAGGAGGGTTAAGTAAGGAAGTTAAAAAAAGGAATAAAGTGAACTTTGCTAGTTTCAAAGTTAGAAATGTTGTTCAGTTAAGGTCTGAGAGGTAGTTCTACCCCAACTTGATTGGCTTCGTTTTTAACTAAGGAATAGTTAAGGTTCGGCAGTAAAGGAAATTGTTTGAGTTGGCATCACGATGGTTTGTCTAAACATCTGTCTAAGTCCAATGAAGAAGCTTTGGAAATGTTTTCCAAATAAGAAACCAGAAATGTTTCCTATTAAAGAAACAAAGAAATGGAAATGTTTTTTCCATTGTTAATAACGTATATTTTCCCAATTTAGAAAATAAGGAATATTGAACGTAGGGAAACATGAGATAAGTAAATTAATGAACTAAAGAGATGAATGTTGAATGATGTTTGATCGATATAATTTCCATTTGGAAATAATATCATCGTTTCCACACCTATTTTTATTCGATAGTTAAATCACAGACTATCGAAGTTTTGACCATTTTAACGTTGTTAATATGGAGAGACCGGTTGGATTATTATCCAAAGAACCACTCTGTATTGGCATAAGCGTTGCGAATCATATATGCCAAAGGAAATTGAAGACGGAGTTATGCAAGGGCTATCCTGTTTACAGAATAGTGCCTTCGGTTCATCCTGTTCCTGGATGACTTGTATGGACGGATGTCTGACAGAGTATTTCCAGACAATCACATATATTGATTTCTCCAACTATACCAAGAGTGGAAGCGGAGAAGAAAACTTCTTTTAGCTAACACATAATGTATTGTTGTAGACGTCAATCGGTGGTTTGATGGATTTGACGATGTGGCATTCAAAGTGAATCTGGTATGATGATAAAGCGTAGCTTCTAGCCTCATCATCCGGTAAATGACAGAAATCGGGCAGGCAGCATGGCTAAGTCGGTCGCACCGAAGTAGGGTGTATAATCACCTGATCTAGAGTTTCATTCATTTCTAAAAATCTATTGTTGATGCTGTCCCATTCGGGAAACGGTTGCTGATCCCAACTGTTGGTGATATACATTCGATACACTCAAGCGAAATGAGTGGTCGGTCATGTGTGTCCGGGTTGCAAGATGTTCTTGTTGAACCCAGTGTATTCCTCTCTAGAGGTACACAAGCGGAAGGTGATTCCATACCTTGTCATAGTTGGAAACCCATTACCCAATACGTGCTTGCGGTTTTGATTGTATACTATATATGTAGAACGTGAGATGAAAGCGTTTCTGCTAAATGGTTATATATACTGTGATTGATAGGCATTATTATAATATCAAAAGGTTTTTGATATAAAGATATTTTGGATTCTCATAAGGGAAAAACCTGTTCCGTTATGCGGCGTGGTCTTATGAGATATCGTTTACTTGTTCGAACTGTTTTTAAAATGTTTTACTCACACCAGTCCCATGACTGACCCGGAGTTTACTTTGTTGTTTTCCCTAAACTCTTGGGTGCCTAAATTTGTACGGGCAGTCAAGTAGTCGGGATTTACAGATATACTTGAAGAGCTGGAGCAGGAGGCTTCAGGATGTTATAGCTATAGTTATTTCCACTGTGTTGTAAGTGTTGTACTTTGATAATGATATGTATATTCAAGTACTGATTTGTATTTCAGAGTTATGTTATGAAATATATTTATTCGTTCCGCTGTGAGATTCGTGTTACTCTGATGTTGTGTTCTTCTTCTTCTTCTATTCTAAGTTTCTATCTTATCTTTCCTCACCCTCTAATTTCTTTCATTAATTACCAGGATTTTGCGACGTTTTGGTTATCGACATCGGGCTTATGTCGATAACCAAAGTCGCTCGAAATCCGGGTCGTTACATGGGCAAACCGAAGGCACTATTTTGTAAACAGGACAACCCTTGCATAACTCCGTCTTCAATTATCTTCTTCATATTTGATCGCAACACTAATGCCCATACGGAATGGTTTTCAGATAATGAATCCGATCCCGGTCTCTCCATATTGACAACGGAAAAATGGTCAAAAACTTCGATAGTCGGTGAGTTAACTATCAAAGAAAAACATGTGTACAACAACGGTCGTATTTCCAAATGGAAATCTTACCGAGCAATCATCAAACAACTTTTTCTCTTTTTAAATTAATTTATCATTAATTTATTCAGCTACCCATTTCCATATCTCCTAAATTTTTATTTTCTAAATTTAGAAAATATAAGTTATTAATCATTGGAAAACATTTCCATATTTTACTCTCATTTCTTTTTTATTTTATATTAGAAAACATTTATGATTCTTATTTGGAAAACATTTCCAAAACTCCTTCATTGGATTTAAATAGATGTTTAAATAAAACATCACGATGCCAACTCAAACCATTACACTCAATAACTAAATTCACTTAACCAATCCTCACTATCGAACCTTAACCATTCCTTAGTTAAAAACGAAGCCAATCAAGTTGGGGTATAACTACCTCTCAGACCTTAACTGAACAACATTTCTAACTTCGAAATAGACAAGGTTCGCCGTTTAAACCTCTAATAAACTTCCTTACGTAACTCTCAGATTCTTTTTACGAATCCACTTCTTTTACAGAAATCATTTGATTTTAACAATATTGTTAAAATCCCATGCTTCTAAAATATAATAACTTTAATATAACTTTTATTTATTAATTTGGATAAATAAACAAATAACTAATTTATTAATAATTAAATAAATCTTGATTAAAAAAGGAAAGTGAATAGTACTTTCTTGAATTTGATATAATCGAATTCAACGTATAATTCTCTTTCGAATAATCTCTATTCGATAATTCCTTTTCAAATAAATTATATTCAGTTAACTCCTTTCGAATAAACTATATTCGATTAACTCCTTACGAATAACTAATATTCGATTCACTCCATTTCGAATAACTAATTCGATTAATTCTTTCGAATAAACTATATTCGATAATCTCCTTTTCGAATAAACTATATTCGATAATCTCTCTTTCGAATAAACTATATTCGATTAACTCTATTCAATTAACTCTATTCGATTAACTTTGATCAATTAACTCTATTGGATTAACTCTAATTGATTAACTCTATTGGGTTAACTCTATTCGATTAACTCTGATCGATTAACTCTATTAGATTAACTCTAACTGATTAACTCTATTCAATTAACTCTTTTTCGAATAAACTATATTCGATTAAATCCTTTTCGAATAAACTATATTCAATAACTCTTTTTCAAATAACCAATACTCGATTAACTCCCTTCGAATAAACTATATTCGATTAACTGTTTTCGAATAAACTATATTCGATAATCTTTCTTCGAATAACTATATTCGATAACTCTATTCAATTAACTCTTTTTCGAATAAACTATATTTGATTAACTCCTTTGGATTAACTCCTTTTCGAATATACTATATTCGATAGCTCTTTTTCAAACAATCAATATTCGATTAACTCCCTTCAAATAAACTATATTCGATTAACTCCTTTCGAATAAACTATATTCGATTATCTTTCTTCGAATAACTATATTCGATAACTCTACTCAATTAACTCTTTTCAAATAAATCTTATTTGAATAACTAATTTTATTTTAATCCTATAACTTATCTTATTCAAATTCCCATTTGAATTTCTGTTTCAAATCCCAATTTTTTCCTTTATAAATGTTTTAATTTATCAAATAACTATTTTAATCCATTATTCACATCGAATGTGAATAATGTTTCTTTGATATATCAATTCAGTTTGATTTTGTATTTAAAAATAATACCCTATTTCCAAATTCTATTTACACTTTCATTTATAGAATTATTCATACGAAATCCCCTTTTTACTTCTAATACTTAAATCTCATTTATAATTTCCTTTATAAATGTTGAGTTCAATTTCTATTTACAATATCAGCGTTAAAACCGATTTCTACTTCCCTATATAAGTTCAGACTTATATATTCAATTTATCCCATGATAAATTATCTTACTTAATTTATAAAACATTATTTATAAATTAATCTTCCCCATTTATCTGTTAAATTAGATTTCTGTTTAAAAGTCCCCTTTAAATAAATCTTTTCCATTATCCTTTTATATCCTGCCAATTTCCTATATATTCTATTTTTTTTTTCCAATATTCCCTTTATTTAATTCTATTTATTTCCTAAATAAATAATCCTTTTATATAATTCTATTTATTTACCAAATAAACTGCAGCAACCCGTACTTCCCCATTCTTCGAAGAGAAGAAAAAGGACGAATTAACGTGAGGACAAGACGAATCGGAACGCAAACGGAAGAACATTTCATTGTTATTACGACAACTCCAACAGAATACAAGAATATACAGAGTATAAATGAATATTATACATTCGATAAATATTAAAGATTACAATAAATTACATAGCAGCGGAAAAACAATACAAAACACAACTGAAAGTGATACACGGATACAGAGCTTTCCGAGCATCGCTCCAGCTGTAAATCAGGATCCTGTGAATATAAATCTGCAAAATCAAAACTACTAGCTGCCCGTGTCGAAAATAGGGGCACCCAGAGTTTAGGTTAAAACAATAAACTCCAGGTCAGTCATGTGACTGGTGTGAGAACTAAAACAATTATTTAAAACTTTACTTTAAAAGAGAGTAATTCAAGGGACCACGCCGTATAACAGGGAACGGGTTTCCTCCCAAGAACACCTGTGCATAGAATAAACAACGCAATGCTTTTTCGAAAAATAAAGCTATTATAAGACCCAGGTCCCATCACACAATGCAACGCAAGCCGGAGGATAGGGTTTTCCCTTATAATAGCCAAACATGCTTGGTACGTTTTAAACAAATCATTTGATACTATTATAAGTGTATAGTGTCAAAACAATTTCAATCATAAATATCAATCCTAGGCGGCATGGGTACCATATATCATGTCGCCATACTAGTTCTACAATTAAAACCACAATATCACGTATTGGAAATTGGATTTCCGTCATGAGTCGAGGCAAGGGGCAAGCTCCTCTCCGATTCGAGACACTCTAGCAAATGCCCCGGGACTACACACTCTGGGCAACCCCTGGATCGGTTGGGACGGTCCTCTCTTACGTTTGAGGATTGACAAGTCCTGAACACACGTTTCCCGGTCCTATCAGACCTAATATCGAGGCTCCTCATTCCAACAACTACAAAGGTGAAAAGTATATAATTGTCAGCCAGTTTAAGCACTGACACCACCCATAGCTAGAAAGAAACGTCGTGTTCTCCCAACGGTCCGTATCCCGTTTTTGACTCATACCGAGGTGTGAGGCTCGCGAATTCACGCTATACATAAAGCTACGCCACGTAGGCCATGCTTTGATCATCAACCACAAGGCTCTGCTTTTCAACAAAAGCCTTGATCATTGCATCTCAACGTGCCACACAGGCAATTCATGCTATGCGACTGATATCTATCGATATATAACCTCTGAGCTCGTACGTCTCAGAGAAGGGCGTTAAGCAAGAGAATAAATTCTCCGCCGCCAAACAGATATATTTTTAATTGAAATCAATCAACACAGAATAAAATCCAATGTCAGACACACAATCCATTTATAAATTCGTTCTGGGTCTGAACGAAACCGGAGGCACTTTCCTCGCATATCCATCGATCTCCAAGTACGTCTGGACGACCACCAACTGATTCCCTCATCTTGGGTGTACAGCCAATCAAGATCATCAGTAATCACCCAAATGATGTGAAGACTTCCGGTCTTCAACCACTGTCTTCATCTTCGACTTATCGTCGAATCGGTTATTCAGAATGGGTATAAACCCGGCCTTTCTGAATAACCCGCGTATATAGTAAACAAATGTTACACAAACACAACATACGCCTCATTCCAATTCATCAGTCACTAACCGTAAATTAGCAAGAGAACAATTCCCCAAAATATTAACCCCGAAGGCCGAAACCAACATCAGAACAATACCCATGAAACCATTCTTCTTAACTAACCTACAGCTAGTTTCTAATTTCATATTCTTAGGGAAAGGTTCCCATTAATTTTATCAAAGTTAATTCTTTAAAATTTATTCTTTAATCTTCCTTTGGATATCATTTCAAACTAGATTATGGTTTTCCAAACTAGTCGAGATTAGCGAACCACACCGAAGAAATTATTTATTTTATTTCCCATTCCCAACCTATTCATCCCATGAAGAAAAACTAGTAATACTCCATATCTAACACCACGGTGTTATCGGTAAAATTAATTACCATTTCACGTTCAAATATAATTAAAGATTTAACTATCGCTTTGGAGCAAAACTGGTAATACTCCATTCTCGCTCACTTTCCAAATTTGATAATTTAAATTATCAATTCACATTTCAATCTAATTGCAGATTCATTAAAACTCCCTTTACTTGGTTAAAGAACTAATGTCATTTAAAACACAGTTCACGATACCTACAAATCAATTCTAATTCAATTCCAATTAAATATATTAGAAATTCTGGTTATTTAAAACCCATTTCAAATCCAATTTATTTATTAAAAAAAAGTGGGTTTTAATTTTAGTTCAAAACTAGTTCATTTCGATAAAAATCCAATTTTATCTTTACAAATGTGGGATTTTTCATCCCAGTTCTTCACAAATCATTTCTTATGATTTTACACAAATTATTGATATTTTTGATAATTTTGTCAAGGCCCGTACAGTCGATTTCCAACAACGGCCATCGAACTGCACTTACAGCGACCTTTTCTGAAATTGATTTGGATGTGTCTCCAAATCCAACCATTAGATTTCAAATTTCCAATATTCGTTAGAAAGCTCTTTTCGATATGAACCCAACGGTTCCGGTTTTAGGAGAATCCGACAGTCGGATCTCCCGTAATGTCCGTTCGAAATCAATTGTCGAAATTCACGAACTGCCGCTGCGTGGCGCATTCCATTCAGACCATTATATTATATATATAATATAAATTTCGTCGATTTCCTTTTAAAACGTATTTTATAAATCGTTTTAAATTCGTTTCAAAACAATTTCTACCTCCATTTCAAATTCAAACCAAAATTGATTTTTTTTCTTATAAATTCGTTTTACCTTCATTTCTATTTGATTTCAATTCAAATCGATTTCAATTCTATTTCAATTCGTTTTCAATTGAATTCAAGTCAATTTTGAATTCATTTTCTATTCAATTCAATTCGAATTTATTTTCTATTCAATTCAATTTGAATTCATTTTCTATTCAATTCAATTCGAATTCGTTTCCTATTCAATTCAATTCGAATTCCTGTTATAGATATTCGATTTTTATCTCTTTTCAATATTCATTATAAAAATGAATATAATCGATACAAATATTGTTCGCGTCAAAATAGCGCATCTCTAATCAACACGGCTTTATATTTTTCAATAACTTCGTTATTCTATTCAACAAATGAATCTATATTTCTTTTAATACATGACTAATCTCAACGGATGAGTACTATCAACACATGAACCTTTATTTTTGTTATTTAATATATTTTATAAAAATTATGGTATCTATCGTTTGATTTCAAATCAGACTCCAATCGTAAATTAGTAAGAGAACGATTCCCTAAATATTAACCCCGAAGGCCGAAACCAACATCAGATCAATATCCAGGAGACCACTCATCTTATTTATTTTCCAGTTAGTTTCTAATTTTATATATGATAAAGATGTAAATTTTATTGTTAAAATATTTCGTTCAACTCATGACTAATCTCAACGGATGAGTACTGTCAACACATGAACCTATATTTTATAGTATTCTTTATTTTCTAAATTTGAATGAGGCCCAATCAATCGCCATATAGCGTCAACTATATGGATTCCATACAACAAATGTATATAAATAGCAACGATAAATAATCAACAATCATCCAAAGTGCACTGCTCTGTATAAGCATCAAATATAGATATCTAACGCTTATCACAGCCTGTCAATCAATCGATCGACATACAACTAACTACTGGGATTAGTGTATGCCGTATTTTATCCCAATACTCGTGTGGGGTTTCAAAACAACAAACACAGTTTTTATTTGTGCAGTTGGGCGATGTATAAAATTTATCATCCCAATCAATATCCTTCAAATATGTGTACATAAACAAACCGTTTGGTTTGTAAATGAATATTTTATTTTATTCATGAAAACGTTAAAAATTATATTTTTAACGATAAAATATTTATTTCAACACATGAATTTCAATTCAGTTCATTTACACAATAAAATGATATTTTTATTTTTCTAACTTATTTTAGAAAATTTCGGCGGCATAACGACACGATACTAGAAACGGGACAAGGCCTAGCCTTATCCCCGGTCTAGTCATGGCCCACGCCATACACATATCAATCAAATCCATTTCATTATTCACAACACAAAATTCCAACTAATATTCTAATCATTCACCAAACAACCAAACAAACAAGTCCATGGTCTGTGGACGATGGTGTCGGGTGCTACTAAGCACCGTCTGCATCCTAGTATATATTTCTAACTAGGAAAGAAAATTTAAAGTGAGAGTTCTCACCGAGGGATCCACTCCTCCAGTTTTATTTCTGAATTTCTGAACATCTGGATTGCCCGTACTCCCAACATAATCCTTGTCACGCTGTTCACATTAAAAATCAAATTTTTATTTCATTTTCATGTATATAAAAATCGCCTCTTTCATATAACCAAAATCACGTCTTTATATTTCAAAAATCTAATCTTTACTCCAATAAAAATTATTTCTTTATCCCACTATCTTTAAAGCAAAAATCACATTTCTATTTCGATGTTTATAAATAAAAATTCACATTTTCCATTCACTTCACATATAAAGATCCTATTTTTATCGATGTGAAAATCATATTTTTACTTCTCTACTTAATTAAAAATTATATTTTTATTACTCTACATAAATAAAAATTATATTTTTTATTACTTCTATAATATAAAAATCATATTTTTAATCTCTATATTGTATAAAAATTATATTTTTAACTTTTCTATATTATAAAAATTATATTTTTAACCTTTCTATATTATAAAAATTATATTTTTAACCTTCTTCTTGCAAACGTATAAATAAAAATCGAATTTTTATACTTCATCCTCATATAGAAAAGTTCGTTCTTTATTCTTCATTTAAACAAAGTTCACATTTTTATCATACTATTTCTATTTTGAAAACGATGCTAATTTATATTCAAAAACAATATGATTTTGTACTAAAAAACTATATGATTTTCTATTTAAAAACAATATGATTTTATATGTAATGTACTTACATTTTAAAACTGATAATAAAAATCGAAATCTGTAAAACTTACTGTTTTTTTTTTCCTTTTTTTCCGGATGGAGATGGAGGAGGCTCGCGTTCGTCGTCATTGCTTTGGGTGAGGCGCCGGAGTGGGAGGGTTCGCCAGAGTAAGGGGGCGGCGTCAGTGGAGCGACGGGAGGTTGTGGGGGTTTCGCGGCTTCATCAGAGAAAGGGGGCGGAGCGAGGAAGGGGATCGAAGAGGAGGGAGGACGGAGGAGGCAGAGGATCGGGTGGGGGCGTTGCGCCGTCGTCGGCGTCGGGTGGAGGGTGGAGCGTGACTGGCGATTTTTAGAAGGGGGCGCGTTTTTTATTTTATTTTGACTGAAGGTCGGGTTTGACTATTCTGAGGGAGAGGGTTAAAGGTAAGGGCTTTATATAATTTATATATTAATTTATTATTTTCTTATTTTCCATTTGAGACAAGACAGGTGTGTAGCATGAACTACACAGCCGATTACGCGTAGATATAAAATAAAATAGTAGCTGGTTGACAAGCCCAACCAGTAGCATCCAGAATAAGAAAGACCAAGACGGTCTTAAGTAGTCAGTCTAGCATACCGATAATATATATACATGATAAAACTACCACATGAGAAAGCAAAATACATAACATGTCTGCACTATATAACAGTGTGCAGTACACACCCAAAATAAATCAACCAGGTACTCCTTCTCAAGGAGGGAACAAGGGGCTGCTGCCCTGGGTTCCAGGAGAGTGCGGCCTGGGGAGGGAGAATCTGAATCAGGCGCGTCTGATTTTGCCTGTCCATAGTTCGAAGAGGTGCAGAATGTGATAACATGTTCCCAGCAAATACTTTCTAGGTTTATTGAAGACGCAAGCGTTGCACTCTAACCAGATACACCAAGAGAAGATCGCTACCAGAGAATCAATAGACGGATCGGGGGAGGAGTGCTGCCAATAATCAAAGAAGGAATGAATCGAAGGAATGAATCCAAGAACGAAAGAACTGATTGTCGCCCAAACAGCGAAGACGAAATCGCAGTCAAAGAACAAGTGGTTGAGAGATTCAATTTCTAGATTGCAGAGGACACAGAGTGGATCGACATCGATGTTGAAACGGCGAAGTCTGTCTTTAGAGTTAATTCGGTTATGGATTAGAAGCCATTGGAAAAAAATAACACGGGGAGGGAGATGACAATTCCAGATTCTGGAGTAAGAGAAGCGACGACCTGGGTGGATTAGATAATTATAACACGATTTAACGGAGAATGTATTAGAGGAGTTCAAGTCCCAAGAGAAAGAGTCTGGCCCAACAGATAGCCTGCAGCTATTAATAAGTTCTCCAATGTGAATTAATTCATTAAGCGTGGAAAGCCCAACCCATGAATTAGGAAATAAGCCCAGTGGCCCTAATCTAAATGCCTCAGCAAGAGTTAGTGGGTTGGAACTGTTTGATGGCCCGAGAATGTTGAAGGAGGAGGATAAAGGTAATTCACCATTCCAAATGTCTTGCCAAAACAAGCAAGATTCTCCATTATTTACTTTAACGTGGAAAAGCATTTTAACTCTCGGAAGGGAGCACAAAACACCGCTCCAAAATTACCCTCGGATTTTCCATTTAAGTTGACTTTTATTTCGAACTCGAAATCGAACCCACCGACTGTCGTCCCTAGCTAGTTACCCCCATTCTGAACACAATGGGTTATGTCACGAAGGCAATTCGATCGTTATGATCAGTTTCCATTGAATTTACATTTTAAATCATTATACTGAATTTTTAATGTACATTTCAAATTACCGGGGCCACATACTAACTCGAAAAATTCTAGAAAAATATTTTCTAGCTTTGTATTGACAATACGGTCCTAACAAAACTAATTTCATCGAATTCTGAGACCGTTTGAAAAATGGCCATTTTCCAGTCGATTAAAATCAACTGAAACTGGTCAAACGCGTTTAGCTTCGCCACGCTAACATATTAATTCGAAAAATTATGAAATTTGAAACCTAGCAATAATTTGACATCACGGATCCAACAAAAGTGGTTTCGTTGAAATCCGAGGTCGTTAGCAAAATTCCCATTTTTAAGGGCCGAAATTCCATAGCGACTATTCTGAAAATTCATTTGGACATAACTTTTGATTCCCGCAATGAAATTTTGATTTTCCGGATTCGTTGGAAAGATATTATCAAATAGATTATAATATTTTTGGTTTCACTAAAATCCGGTTTATTTTGCACCCGGTATGTTCAATTGAATTTTGAAATCGAATTATCGAACTACCACGCCATTATCAATTCCTTTTATGATTATAAATAAATTATTTATATTCTAACGACGACGTATATAAATATATACGCTCTATTTCCATTCAAATTAAATTTTTCATTGTTATTATTTAAAATAATCTATTTTAAATAATCAAAATTCATTAAATTCGCCAAAATAAAAAATTTAAATTGGCTCGCATTTTCCGGGTTGTTACATTCTCCCCCACTTAAAACTTTTCGTCCCCGAAAAGGAACGAAGCCAAAAGTTGTTCAACTAATCAACTCAACTTTCATTCTTTTCATTACGGCTTAAGTTCTTCAACTTTTCAGTTTCTAAGAACTTTTCAAATTTTTCAAAAATTTGGCTAACACCCTAAATTTCCAAAAAAAATCGCCATAACCTCCCTTGCACCGGGAGCACCGGGAAAATCCCGAAATTGCCATACAGGCCCTCTGATCTCAAAAAGAAAAAGAAAAGGCCAATCGGCTCATAAAATCATCATCACCCAAACAAAACAGTAAATTATGGTAAACATGTACCAATTTGTCGGGCAAACAATTTTATTCTTCTGCTCTAGCCTCTTTGCTATGACCTGTTCAATGTAAGTACATGTATATGCAAGCAAATGCGACCAATTTTCAATACAGTTCAATATTTGGTTCAATTAGGCTAAATGGTTCAAAATTTAATTAGACAAACAATAATCAAACAACACAAACATCAATCAATTAGTGATTTAGAATTTCAAATTCATAATTTTGATATATATACAGAAAATCACATTTTTGATGCCAAATCACAACAAATAAACCTATCTAATTTTGGTTCTCACACCAGTCTAATGGAAATATATAGATATGACACCTTCGAAACACGAACATAAATATTGGTGATGGAGCTCCATCATCAAAATCATCTCCGAGCGACTAGAGTGTAATCCTATATCTATCTAGTATATTAAAACTTCGAATATACGTTCATGACGCGTATATGCAAAAAATTTATATACTCGATTGTCCAAATTCAAAATAAATAATATTCAAATACGTATGAAATGGTTTAAATTTTCAAAATAAAAATTGTTTTCATTTGAAAAATATACTCTTCACACTCGTTCTAGGATACTACTAATCCCATCTCTAACGAGTCATTCTAATTGGATATTACTAACCCAATATCTGATGAATTCTTTCGTTTGGTTCTAATGTGTCTTGTTCTCGAGCTCTGTAAACCAAAGCTCTGATACCAAATGTAGCAACCCGTACTTCCCCATTCTCCGAAGAGAAGAAAAAGGACGAATTACCGTGAGGACAAGACGAATCGGAACGCAAACGGAAGAACATTTCATTGTTATTACAACAATTCCATCAGAATACAAGAATATACAAGTATAAATGAATATTATACATTCGATAAATATCAGAGATTACAATAAATTACATAGCAGTGGAAAAACAATACAAAACACAATTGAAAGTGATACACGGATACAGAGCTTTCCGAGCATCGCTCCAGCTGTAAATCAGGATCCTGTGAACATAAATCTGCAAAACCAAAACTACTAGCTGCCCGTGTCGAAAATAGGGGCACCCAAAGTTTAGGTTAAAACAATAAACTCCAAGTCAGTCATGTGACTGGTTTGAGAACTAAAACAGTTATTTAAAACTTTACTTTAAAAGAGAGTAATTCAAGGGACCACGCCGTATGACACGGAACGGGTTTCCTCCCAAATACACCTGTGCATAGAATAAACAATGCAGTGCTTTTTCAAAAAATGAAGCTATTATAAGACCCAGGTCCCATCACACAATGCAACACAAGCCGGAGGATAGGGTTTTCCCTTATAATAGCCAAACATGCTTGGTACGTTTTAAAACAAATCATTTGATACTATTATAAGTGTATAGTGTCAAAACAATTTCAATCATAAATATCAATCCTAGGCGGCATGGGTACTATATATCATGTCGCCATACTAGTTCTACAATTAAAACTGCAATATCACATATTGGAAATTGGATTCCCGTCATGAGTCGAGGCAAGGGGCAAGCTCCCCTCCGATTCGAGACACTCTAGAAAATGCCCCGGGACTACACACTCTGGGTAACCCCTGGATCGGTTGGGCCGGTCCTCTCTTACGTTTGAGGATTGGCAATTCTTGAACACAAGTTTCCCGGTCCTATCAGACCTAATATCGAGGCGCCTCATTCCAACAACCACAAAGGTGAAAAGTATATAAATGTCAGCCAGTTTAAGCACTGACACCACCCATAGCTAGAAAGAAACGTCGTGTTCTACCAACAGTCTGTATCCCGTTTTTGACTCATACCGAAGTGTGAGGCTCACGAATTCACGCTATACACAAAGCTACGCCACGTAGGTCGTGCTTTGATCATCAACCACAAGGCTCTGCTTTTCAACAAAAGCCTTGATCATTGCATCTCAGTGTGCCACACAGGCAATTCATGCAATGCGACTTATATCTTTCGATATATAACCTCTGAGCTCGTACGTCTCAGAGAAGGGCGTTAAGCAAGAGAATAAATTCTCCGCCGCCAAACAGTTATATATTTAACAAAAATCAATCAACACAGAATAAAATTCAATGTCAGACACACAATCCATTTATAAATTCGTTCTGGGTCTGAACGAAACCGGAGGCACTTTCCTCGCATATCTATCGATCTCCAAGTACGTATGGACGACCACCAACTGATTCCCTCATCTTGAGTGTACAACCAAATCGAGATCATCAGTAACCACCCAAACGATGTGAAGACTTCCGGTCTTCAACCACCGTCTTCATCTTCGATTTATCGTCGATTCGGTTATTCAGAATGGGTATAAACCCGGCCTTTCTGAATAACCCGCGTATATAGTAAACAAATGTTACACAAACATAACATACGCCTCATTCCAATTCATCAGTCACTAACCGTAAATTAGCAATAGAACAATTCCCTAAAATATTAACCCCGAAGGACGAAACCAACATCAGATCAATACCCAGGAAACCATTCTTCTTAACTAACCTACAGAGTTTCTAATTTCATATTCTTTGGGAAAGGTTCCTATTAATTTTATCAAAGATAAATTCTTTAAAATTTATTCTTTAATCTTTCTTTGGATATCATTTCAAACCAGATTATGGTTTTCCAAACTAGTCGAGATTAGCGAACCACACCGAAGTAATTATTTATTTTATTTCCCAATCCCAACCTATTCATCCCATGAAGAAAAACTGGTAATACTCTGTATCTAACACCATGGTGTTATCGGTAAAATTAATTACCATTTCACGTTCAAATCTAATTAAAGATTAAACTAACGCTTTGGAGAAAAACCGGTAATACTCCATTCTCGCTCACTTTCCAAATTTGATAATTTAAATTATCAATTCACATTTCAATCTAACTGCAGATTCATTAAAACTCCCTTTACTAGATTAAAGAAATAATGTCATTTAAAACACAGTTCACGATACCCACAGATCAATTCTAATTCAATTCCAATTAAATATATTAGAAATTCTAGTTATTTAAAACCCATTTCAAATCCAATTTATTTATTAAAAAAAATTGGGTTTTAATTTTAGTTCAAAACTTGTTCATTTCGATAAAAATCCATTTTTATCTTTACAAATGTGGGATTTTTCATCCCAGTTCTACACAAATCATTTCTTATGATTTTACACAAATTATTGATATTTTTGATAATTTTGTCAAGGCCCGTACAGTCGATTTCCAACAACGGCCATCGAACTGCACTTACAGCGACCTTTTCTGAAATTGATTTGGATGTTTCTCCAAATCCAACCGTTAGATTTCAAATTTATAATATTCGTTAGAAAGAACTTTACGATACGAACCCAACGGTTCCTGTTTTAGGAGAATCCGACTGTCGGATCTCCCGTAATGTCCGTTCGAAATCAATGGACGAAATTCACGAACTGCCGCGGCGCGTTCCAGTCAGGCCATCATATTATATATATAATATATATATCGTCGATTTCCTTTTAAAACATATTTTATAAATCGTTTTAAATTCGTTTCAAAACAATTTCTACTTCCACTTCAAATTCAATCAAAATTGAAAAAAAAAATCTTATAAATTCGTTTTACCTTCATTTCTATTTGATTTCAATTCAATTCGTTTTCAATTGAATTCAAGTCAATTTTGAATTCATTTTCTATTCAATTCAATTCGAATTTATTTTCTATTCAATTCAATTTGAATTCGTTTTCTATTCAATTCAATTCGAATTCGTTTTCTATTCAATTCAATTCGAATTCCTGTTATAGATATTCGATTTTTATCTCTTTTCCATATTCATTATAAAAACGAATATAATCGATATAAATATTGTTCGCGTCAAAATAGCGCATCTCTAATCAACACGACTTTATATTTTTCAATAACTTCGTTATTCTATTCAACAAATGAATCTATATTTCTTTCAATACATGACTAATCTCAACGGATGAGTACTGTCAACACATGAACCTTTATTTTTGTTATTTAATATATTTTATAAAAATTATGGTATATATCGTTTGATTTCAAATCAGACTCCAACTGTAAATTAGTAAGAGAACGATTCCCTAAATATTAACCCCGAAGGCCGAAACCAACATCAGATCAATATCCAGGAGACCACTCATCTTATTTATTTTCCAGTTAGCTTCTAATTTTATATATGATAAAGATGTAAATTTTATTGTTAAAATATTTCGTTCAACTCATGACTAATCTCAACGGACGAGTACTGTCAACACATGAACCTATATTTTATAGTATTCTTTATTTTCTAAATTTGAATGAGGCCCAATCAATCGCCATATAGCATCAACTATATGGATTCCATAAAACACATGTATATAAATAGCATCGATAAATAATCAACAATCATCCAAAGTGCATTACTGTGTATAAGCATCAAATATAGATATCTAACGCTTATCACAGCCTGTCAATCAATCGATCGACATACAACTAACTACTGGGATTAGTGTATGCCGTATTTTATCCCAATACCCATGTGGGGTTTCAAACCAACAAACACAGATTTTTATTTGTGCAGTTGGGCGATGTGTAAAATTTACCATCCCAATCAATATCCTTCAAATAGGTGTACATAAACAAACCGTTTGGTTTGTAAATGAATATTTTATTCACACACACGTTAAAAATTATATTTTATTTCAACACATGAATTTTTATTCAGTTCATTTACACAATAAAATGATATTTTTATTTTTCTAACTTATTTTAGAAAATTTCGGCGGCATAACGGCACGATACTAGAAACGGGACAAGGCCTAGCCTTATCCCCGGTCTAGTCATGGCCCACGCCATACACATATCAATCAAATCCATTTCATTATTCACAACACAAAATTCCAACTAATATTCTAATCAATCACCAAACAACCAAACAAATAAGTCCATGGTATGTGGACGATGGTGTCGGGTGCTACTAAGCACCGTCTGCATCCTAGTATATATTTCTAACTAGGAAAGAAAATTTAAAGTGAGAGTTCTCACCGAGGGATCCACTCCTCCAGTTTTATTTCTGAATTTCTGAACATCTGGATTGCCCGTACTCCCAACATAATCTTTGTCACGCTGTACACATTAAAAATCAAATTTTTATTTCACTTTCATGTATATAAAAATCGCCACTTTCATATAACCAAAATCACGTCTTTATATTTCAAAAATCTAATCTTTACTCCAATAAAAATTATTTCTTTATCCCACTATCTTTAAGGCAAAAATCACATTTCTATTTCGATGTTTATAAATAAAAATTCACATTTTCCATTCACTTCACATATAAAGATCCTATTTTTATCGAAGTGAAAATCATATTTTTACTTCTCTACTTAATTAAAAATTATATTTTTATTACTCTACATAAATAAAAATTATATTTTTATTACTTCTATAATATAAAAATCATATTTTTAATCTCTATATTGTATAAAAATTATATTTTTAACTTTTCTATATTATAAAAATTATATTTTTAACCTTTCTATATTATAAAAATTATATTTTTAACCTTCTTCTTGCAAACATATAAATAAAAATCGAATTTTTATAATTCATCCTCATATAGAAAATTTCGTTCTTTATACTTCATTCAAACAAAGTTCACATTTTTATCATACTATTTCTGTTTTGAAAACGATGCTAATTTATATTCAAAAACAATATGATTTTGTACTCAAAAACTATATGATTTTCTATTTAAAAACAATATGATTTTATATGTAATGTACTTACATTTTAAAACTGATAATAAAAATCAAAATGTGTAAAACTTACTGTTTTTTTTTCGGATGGAGATGGAGGAGGCTCGCGTTCGTCGTCATTGCTTTGGGTGAGGCGTCGGAGTGGAAGGGTTCGCCGGAGTAAGGGGGCGGCGTCAGTGGAGCGACGGGAGGTTGTGGGGGTTTCGCGGCTTCATCAGAGAAAGGGCGCGGAGCGAGGAAGGGGATCGAAGAGGAGGGAGGGCGGAGGAGGCAGAGGATCGGGTGGGGGCGTTGCGCCGTCGTCGGCGTCGGGTGGAGGGTGGAGCGTGACTGGCGATTTTTAGAAGGGGGCGCGTTTTTTATTTTATTTTGACTGAAGGTCGGGTTTGACTATTCTGAGGGAGAGGGTTAAAGGTAAGGGCTTTATATAATTTATATATTATTTTATTATTTTCCATTTAAGTTGACTTTTATTTCGAACTCGAAATCGAACCCACCGACTATCGTCCCTAGCTAATTACCCCCATTCTAAACACAATGGGTTATGTCACGAAGGCCAATTCGATCGTTACGATCAGTTTCCGTTGAATTTACATTTTAAATCATTATACTGAATTTTAAACGTACATTTCAAATTACCGGGGCCACATACTAACTCGAAAAATTCTAGAAAAATATTTTCTAGCTTCGTATTGACAATACGGTCCTAACAAAACAAATTTCATCGAATTCTGAGACCGTTTAAAAAATGGCCATTTTCCAGTCGATTAAAATCAACTGAAACTGGTCAAACGCGTTTAGCTTCGCCACGCTCACCTATTGATTCAAAAAATTATGAAATTTGAAACCTAGCAATAATTTGACATCACGAATCCAACAAAAGTGGTTTCGTTGAAATCCGAGGTTGTTAACAAAATTCCCATTTTTAAGGGCCGAAATTCCATAGCGACTATTCTGAAAATTCATTTGGACATAACTTTTGATTTCCGCTATGAAATTTTGATTTTCCGGATTCGTTGGAAAGATATTATCAAATAGATTCTAATATTTTTGGTTTCGCTAAAATCCGGTTTATTTTGCACCCGGTATGTTCAATTGAATTTTGAAATCGAATTATCGAACTACCGCGCCATTATCAATTCCTTTTATAATTATAAATAAATTATTTATATTCTAACGACGACGTATATAAATATATACGCTCTATTTCCATTCAAATTAAATTTTTCATCGTTATTATTTAAAATAATATATTTTAAATAATCAAAATTCATTAAATTCGCCAAAATAAAATTTTTAAATTGGCTCGCATTTTCCGGGTTGTTACATAAACCCCTTTTGATAATTCTATTTATTTGTCAAATAATTCCCTTTTGATAATTCTATTTATTTATCAAACAATTCCCTTTTGATAATTCTATTTATTTACCAAATAATTCCCTTTTCCCTTTATTTATTTTCAAAATAAATATTTCTTTTATCTCTATTTATTTTCTAAATAAATATTTCTTTTCCTATTTGTTTCACAAATATTTTCCTTTTTTAATTATCCTTTGATATCCTGCCAATTTCCTTTATATTCTATTTATTTTTAAAATACACTTTGAAAATCCCCTTTTCTACATCCTAGTATTTCTTACGATATTTAAAATACCAAATAACAATGATCGATATCATTCAAACACACATAATCAACAACATATTATATATCACAATATATGAAAAGAATAGTATTATAACTATTGAGGAATCCAGTTAGATCCCTCCAACCTGTTTCCCTGCATCACGGATGTTAAACAATATAATTAATATCAACTTCATTTCACTATGAAATATTCTGATAAACAGAATCGATATTTGATTAATGATATATATATATATATATATATATCGTTATCTATAATTTCAACCAATACATAAGCAATTCAACCAAACAGTTAACACACAGCAACCAATCATCATTTATCAGTTCTAAAAATACGTTATAAAAATATAAACAGGTAGAGTTGGTGAGTTTTACTCACATTGGACAGTTATCGTTAAATAACAATTAACTATCTTTGATTCAGACGGACAATTTATTTTACTATAAATTGTAACGAGCTCCAATTCACTCCCAATCAATTCCATTGTGTAGCGCTCGTCCATACGATCCCAACGGATCTTGTTTTGCTGATTTCGGATAACATGCGGAAAAGTTACGATATTTACAAGAGAATGCACATTAAATTAGACTAAAACCTAAATTAATTAAATCCAATTGGGCCTTACCATTTTTACTTTCATTCCAATACTATATAACCAACCCAGACTCGGTCCTATTCATCTCTTTTCTTCCCCGAACCGCTCCAGGTAACAGCCATTACTGATCCTTCAATCCCCCAAATCTCCTTCGACATCCCATTAAAATTCCAAACAAAAACACCATCAAGATCCTCTTTCGATCCTCTATATCCTCACACCAATTTTCTCCACTTTGATACCCCCATTGGTATTGCGTCGCTACAGTATCGTTCCAGTTTCAAAGGAAGAAATCTAAACTTTTAATACCCGAATGCCCTCAAAATTTCCATGCGAGAGTTACATTCCTTCCTGAATCTGAATACGAACGCCAAATCTTGAATCTCTACTCCAAACTCAAGCTTTGTCGAACCCTAGCTCGCGATGGCTAATTTTAGTGAATTGAAAACGAAGTCGAACAAAGGAAAATGAGTATGTGGTTGAAGGTAATGCTATCGTGAACCCATGAATATATATCTTGTAATTTATACAAATTTATTGGATTTGATTTCCATTTTTACTCTCACGTTTTCTTTTTGAGTTGTGGTGGCTTGAAACCGTATTGACCAAGAAGGAAATTTTCTGTTTAAGGTTTAGGGTGATAAGGTATTTATAGGAAATTTTTTGGCTTCTATTAGAAACTTCATCTATTTTTATTTTTGATTTTTCAACTCGATTTATAATTCTAAAAAATCCTATGATCACACACAATACTCAAAAATCACGAAAATTGGCACGCAGCTACAATCTAACATTACGGACCCAACGAAACAGGTTTCATCGAATTCTGACTTCGTTTGCTCACATAGCATATTTTTAAAGTCGAATTATCGACTATTTTTCACATTAAAAACCCGTACTGTCACATGCTGACTTCAAAAATCACGAAAATTGAAATCTAACAAAATATTGCGGATCCAACATGTAACGACCCGTATTCTACACATCATAGGATTGTAGAATATTTATTTATTTCCCGTATGAAGTTGTATGGTCACGTAACTTTGGGAAACATCTGTTAGAGTCATTTCCCATGCTTATGATTTTTGTCGAATTTTAAATGACCATTTTGCCCCTAGTTGATACTGTTTTGGCCATAACTTTTGATTGGGAAGGAATTTTGACCTGAAACTACTTCCATTGGATTCGTTTGATGGTTTACCTTTCCGTAGAGTGGTCATAATAGCCAAACGGACTTAACGTTTGGGAGATATGGCTGAAATAAGGTTTGGAGGGTGAAAAACTGCTTAAGCAGGCCAAATCGGGTGATTAGTGAGTAGGCCCATAACCCATTTCGGGATTAGGGTTATGGGGAGGCTGAAATGAGATAGAGATCATTCTATTTCAGTTTTCTAGCCTCCACTTATCACCAAGGAACCCTAAAAATGGCCTCCAACCTCTAAATCACCTCCAAATCACCTTTTGGCCAAGGATTTGGCTTAGCAACCCCTAATCAAAGAAGATCTACACCAAAGCAACATTGGAGCTGTTGTTTAGCATTGGGATTCACATCAAATCAGAGATTTATTTCAGATCTTAGTTTATTTTGTGGCTAAGGTGAGTGATTTGCATAGTTTTGCACTAATTATGGCTAATTAGGGATGATTAGTGTTAATTAGCGAATTTAAGCATGATAAAATTCGGGAAAAATATTCATAAATTCCTAAATGATGTTTTAGACCTCTGATATGAATTTGGGTTAATTTGGTTAAGTTTTGCTAATCCTATCATTAGTTTCACCTAAATATGCTTAGGGGGAGATGTGGGATTTTGGGGTATGTTTGATCCATTTTAACCTATTATATTGATGTTTTGATGTTTGTGGTTGATTATGCATGTTGCTATGACTGTATGAAATGCTTTGTGATTGATTTCAATAGTTAGAATGGTCGAAAACGTCGTCGAATGGCGTAAACACTTGCTGGAACAGTTTCAGAAAACAGTGCAGGGTTCGGATCGGATCGGATATGGGGCTCGGATCGGATATGTTGAACTGGGCAAGGAACCCGATCGGATCGGAACCTGACACTTGGGAAAATTGGCAAAAAGGAAGGCCACGCCAGCTGAACTGGGATCGGATCGGATTAGAGAGTAGGGATCGGAGCGGATAGAGGAGGATGGATCGGATCGAAGCACGTAAAGGACGAGGAGGCGGATCGGAGCGGAAGCATGAACTGGAGGGGGAATGGCACCCGACCCGGCCTGAAGGGAAGCACCCGACCCGACCCGAGAAGAAATACTCGACCCGAACCAGAAGAAGACCCGACCCGAACCGATGGAGGATGCCCGACCTGAACCGATTGCTTGAGGAGGAACCCGACCTGACCCAGCATAGACCAATAACCCGAGATGCAATGGTAGTCCAATATGGGAAGTTAGAGCTCAGGATCCAGTTGGGAACCAATGAGTTCACTTCATGGTTGGGCTTTGCTGCGGGACGTGTGCTAAGGAGTTGTCGACGTTCATAACTTCGATTCACCACTAAAAATGAAGGATGGCTACTTATCAGTGCAGTAGGGTCATTATGACCTGAGGGGCAAGGTGATGGTAGCAAGACTACGTTATCAGTGCAGTAGGGTCATTATGACCCGAGGGGCAAAGTGATGCGTAGTAAGACTATGAGCCAGTGCAGTGGGGTCACTACGACTCCATGGGGCAGAGTGGACATAGTAAGGATTAGTAAGGCTATGAGCCAGTGCAGTGGGGTTCTTGTGACTCCATGGGGCAAAGTGGACATAGCAAAGGATTAGTGGCTACGTTATCAGTGCAGTGAAGCCATTTATGACTTCATGGGGCAGAGTGATCATAGCAAAGTATGTTGGGTGATCGAAGTGGTGAATATCGTATGCTTTACGCACTGAGTGAGAGATGTGAGGATGGATGCTATGTTTGATTGTTTGCCATCCCTATGACATGCACACCTCCCCCACCTCTGTATCTTTACACTGTTTGATATGGTACCTTAGAGTGTTGTACAGTATGTAGTGCTAACTCTTTGGTTGCAGGTCCAGGTTCAGGTATGTTTTAGTCTACCTGTTATTGTTCACTTTAGATGCTTATCGCTCATACCAGGCTTTATGTCTGACCCAGAGTTTTATGTCTCCTCTTATTACTCTGGGTGCTCACATGAGCAGACTAGAGACAGGTTAGCTGGTGATGCGCGAGTAGCTAATTCAAAGGCGGGCAAGAGGCTTCCACGTATGATATATATATATATATATATATACACACATTCTCCCTGTGTCGTTGGTGGTCGCTACTTGAGCATTAGTAGTGTACCTCCTTTATCTTACTTTTGCTTTTAGACAGTTTGAAAGTTGTAATAAGCTGTATTTTGGATTTCCGCTGCTATGATGTTTAGTTCTGGTTTTCAGCTTATGCACTGTCTCTCCTGTTTTATGTCAAGTATGTTATTATTATACTTTGTTCTATGCGCTGTGAGACATTCTACAGGTTCTTTGTATGTTCATTTCCTTCTTCCCTTTCCTTCTCACGACCCGTTCCGTGCTAACTGGACATGTGTACAGCGCACTTTTGGAGTAAATGTCGGTTGGTGCGAAGCGGGCCGTCACACTTGGTATCAGAGCTCTAGGTTGCGTAGTTAACCTAGGGAAAGACACCAGGGAGAGATAGTACGTATATGAGAGCGTGTATTTGTAATTACTTTGGTTTTCAAAAGCTATGTATATATATACTATTAGTAGTATAAGAATGAAGTCGCACTGCACTAGCACCACTATGGGGTCGTTAATCGTTTCCCTTTTTCAGATTGACGATGAGCCGAGACACGAGGCGTGCTGGTAGAGGGACCAACAAGGGAATGCCGCTGACATAAGGGCGATGTTTACTAACCTCATGAGAGACATGCTCAGAGAAGTGCAAGGGGCAGTTCCCAATCCCGGAGTTGGTGTTGGCCCAGTAGTGCAGGCGCCTAGGGTCGATTTTGCCAAGTTGTGCAAGGATTACACTAATCTTGGTGGAAAGCCATTCCACGGAACAGAGTCGGCCACAGATGTTCAAGATTGGATGGATAGCTGTGATCGTATCTTTGATGACTTGGGTCTTGAGGATGCGATGAAGAGAAGGCTAGCGTCTCATCAGCTGCAAGGGCGAGCGATGAATTGGTGGAATGCCATAAGAACAGCTACTCCAGAGGATCAGGTTACTTGGGATCAGTTCAAGGCTCGCTTTGGCGAGAAGTTTATTCCAGCTGCCCAGAAGTCAGTGTTGTTCAAGAGGTTCTTGGAACTCAAGCAGAACAGAAGGGCAGTTTCTGATTATATTGCGGAGTTCGACACTTTGTCGAAGTATGGACTGTCTCTCATTGATACTCCTGAGAAGAAGAATGAGAAGTTCATTACTGGTTTGGATGGATACTAGGGGGAAAGGCTTATCAACCACATCGATGAGACTTTTGAATCGATTGTGGGGAAAGCTTTGAGATCAGAAAGTCTTTACCCTAAGTCAAAGACTGAGGCTGCATCTGTGGAAGGACCAAAGCCGCAAGCAGGCGGTGGAGGCAAGAATAACTCTCAGAATAAGAGGAAGCAGGACCAATCTAAAGGTGGCCAGAAAAAGAGCAAGAAGGATGTTGAGTGCTTCAGCTGTGGTAAGAAGGGCCATTATGCTAAAGAATGTCGGGCCAAGCCAGCGGAAAGGAAGTGCTACAACTGTGGTCAAATGGGACATCAGAAGGATAAGTGTCCGCAACCTCTTAAGGAGAAGCAGATTGTGAAAGCATATGCTATTGATGCTGTTCCTTCTTCGTCGAATGCCCCAACTGCGGCGGAGAAAGGAAAGAATGTTGTTATTCAAGGTATGCTTTCTATTTATGATGTACCAGTTCGAGTTTTGTTTGATACTGGGGCTTCCCGTTCCTTCATATCTAGTGACCTGGTAGATAGGTTGGGACTGGAACCCGAGATAGTCGATAGACCATTGGTTGTGACGAACCCGATTGGTGGTTCGACTAGCCTTAGTATGATTTGCAGGAATTTGGTCTTATCGAGTCATGGATGTATGTTTGTATGTGATTGCTTTGTTTTGGGCTTTACTGGGTATGGCATTATATTGGGAGTCGATTGGCTCCAAAGATACGGGGTGGTGGTAGACTGTGAGGGCTTTTTGGTGACAGTGAGGGCGGATGATGGGCGGAGGGCAGTGTTTGGTAGTCTACCTAGTGATGGGGTTACGGCTAGTTTTGTAAATTCCCTCGACATCCCGCAGGATGAGTTGTCAGATGTGCCCGTGGTTGGCCAGTATCCGAACGTCTTCGAGGAGGTGACCGGACTTCCACCACACCGAGAGATTGAGTTCCGTATTGATTTAGTGAAAGATGCCAGACCTATAGTGATGCCACTTCGTCGTATGGCACCAAGGGAGCAGCGAGAGCTCGGGGTGAAAGTCAGCAATCTTTTGAAGAAGGGATTTATTAGAAGGAGTGTCTCCGAGTGGGGAGCACCAGTTGTGTTTGCCACTAAGGCAGACGGTTCCCTTCGTTTGTGTGTGGACTATCGCGAGTTGAATAAGGTAACGAGGAAGAATAAGTATCCTCTACCACGGATAGATGATTTGTTTGATCAACTGGAAGGAGCAAGAGTGTTCTCCCAGTTGGACCTCGCGACAGGATTTCATCAGCTTCGAGTAGCGGATGAGAGTGTTCCGAAAACGGCCTTTAGGACGCTGTCTGGATTTTATGAGTGGTTGGTCATGCCATTTGGGTTGACCAATGCACCAGCTTACTTTGTAGATCTCATGAATCGAGTATTCAGAGATCAGTTGAATAAGTTTGTTCTTGTGTTCGTGGATGATATCCTTGTTTATTCAAGGACAGAGGAGGAACACAAGGGACACTTGAGGATAGTGATGGAGGTGTTGAGGAAACACCATTGAAAGCGAAATTCTCTAAGTGTCATTTTTGGAGAAGGGAAGTGAGATTCTTGGGTCATGTTGTTTCAGAGAGTGGTATTGCCGTGGACCCTGCGAAGGTGGCTACGGTACAGGATTGGCCTACACCCAAGAATGTAACAGATGTGAGAAGTTTCTTGGGATTAGCTGGATATTATCGTAAGTTTATCCAGGACTTCTCCAAGATAGCAGCACCGTTGACTCAGTTGACTAAGAAGAATCAGTCCTTCGTCTGGGACGAAGTGTGTGAGGATGCCTTCAAGAGTCTAAAGGAGAAGTTGATGCGTGCGCCAGTGTTAGTCATTCCTAAAGGGAGTGAAGAGATGATGGTATACACGGATGCTTGTGGTACCGGACTGGGTGCTGTATTGATGCAAAGAGGTAGGGTTGTAGCTTATACTAGTCGACAGCTAAAGCCGCATGAGAAGAAGTATCCTACCCATGATTTGGAATTGGCAGCGATTGTATTTGCACTGAAGATGTGGAGACACTATCTCTTGGGAGAAAGATTTGAGTTGTTTACCGATCATAAATCGTTAAAGTATCTCTTCTCTCAGAAAGATCTGAATCTCCGTCAGTAGAGATGGTTAGAGTTCTTGGCTTCATATGATTTTGATATCGCATACACACCTGGGAAGGGTAATGCGGTAGCCGATGCCTTGAGTAGGAGACATGCCAGCTTAGGGGCAATGTTTCTTGAATGGAAGTAACTGTAGTATATCGCGGGGTTTGATTTCAGACCAAGGTGTGAATTGGATCCAGTTATGCTAGCTAGTTTGGCGATCAGACCCACTTTGATAGAGCGGATTGGTTCCAGCCAGAGGGACGATCCTAATCTATTAGAAATCATCTCCAAGTTAGAGATGAACATCGACGGTGAGGGGATGAATGTGTATGGGCTTGATCGAGATGGATGGCTTAGAAGGAATGGAAGGCTAGTTGTACCTAACGTGAATGGTTTGAGAGATGAAGTGCTTAGAGAATGTCATCACTCAAAACTGACTATACACCCCGGTGGTAATAAGATGTATCGAGACATGAGACAGACTTACTACTGGGAAGGGATGAAAAGAGACGTTGGGAAGTTTATATCCAAATGCATGAATTGCCAGCTAGTTAAAGCCGAGCAAAAGAAGCCTAGTGGGTTGTTGCAACCATTAGAAATTCCCGAATGGAAATGGGAGCAAGTCTCGATGGATTTCATCGATGGTTTACCAAGGACTAGATCGGGATATGATAGCATTTGGGTAATTGTGGATCGATTGACTAAAAGTGCAAGATTTATACCAGTCAAATCGACCAGAACGGCAGCCAAGTTGGCAGAATTGTATATGAAGTGGGTAGTGAGATTTCATGGAGTACCCAAAAGCATTGTGAGTGACCGAGATCCGTTGTTCACTAGTGGGTTTTGGAAGAGCTTACAAGAGGCTCTAGGGTCAGGATTACATCTCAGTACCGCATATCATCCTCAGACCGACGGTCAGACGGAGAGGTTGAATCGTATATTGGAAGATCTCTTGAGAGCGTGTATATTGGATTTTGGTGGATAATGGGAAGACCATTTGCATCTAGTAGAGTTTGCATATAATAATAGCTACCAATCCAGTATCGGTATGGCTCCATATGAAGCTTTGTATGGAAGACCGTGCAACTCACCATCATGTTGGATAGAGACTAGCGAGAAGTTTGTGCTTGGACCAGAGGTGGTGAGAGAAACTTCCGATAAGATCAAGATCATTCATCGACGAATGAAAGCTGCCCAAGATAGGCAGAAGAGTTATGCTGATAAGAGGAGAAGAGACTTGAAATTCTCCGTTGGTGACTTGGTGTTTGTCAAGATTTCTCCGTTGAAGAGCGTGATACGATTTGGCAGGAGAGGCAAATTAGCACCAAGATTTGTTGGCCCATTCCCTGTTCTTGAACTAGTCGGGAATTTGGCATATAGAGTTGGCTTACCAGAGAAAATGGCGGGAGTTCACAATGTATTTCATGTTTCCCAACTAAGGAAGTTCGTCCACGACTCAGATATGACTATTTCACCTGATCAGTTAGAAGACTTCGAAGTAGAACCCGAGGCGGTTGGGAACCGCAAGCCGATCCGTATTGTGGGGCACGATACGAAGCAACTTCGAAGGAAGGCGGTGAAGCTAGTCAAGGTTCAGTGGGGCGAGGACGAGAATGATTGTACTTGGGAGACAGAGGAGAGCATTAGGAAGGCATATCCAGAACTCTTTGCCTGGTAAGATTTACTTTGCGATTTAGTTATTCCGCATGCTAGGATAGACTTATTTTACTTGTTTTGCATGTTTGATTGTTGTTTTATGATTGATAGGCATGCGAGACCTTTGTGTGTGTTTTGATTAGGGAATTTCGGGGGCGAAATTTCTTAAGGGGGGGAGAGTGTAACGACCCGTATTCTACACATCATAGGATTGTAGAATATTTATTTCTTTCCCGTATGAAGTTGTATGGTCATGTAACTTTAGGAAACATCTGTTAGAGTCATTTCCCATGCTTATGATTTTTGTCGATTTTTAAATGACCATTTTGCCCCTAGTTGATACTGTTTTGGCCATAACTTTTGATTGGGAAGGAATTTTGACCTGAAACCACTTCCATTGGATTCGTTTGATGGTTTACCTTTCCGTAGAGTGGTCATAATAGCCAAACGGACTTACCGTTTAGGAGATATGGCTGAAATAAGGTTTGGAGGGTGAAAAACTACTTAACCGGGCCAAATCGGGTGATTAGTGAGTAGGCCCATAACCCATTTCGGGATTAGCGTTATGGGGAGGCTGAAATGAGATAGAGATCATTCCATTTCAGTTTTCTAGCCTCCACTTATCACCGAGGAACCCTAAAAATGGCCTCCAACCTCTAAATCACCTCCAAATCACCTTTTGGCCAAGGATTTGGCTTAGCAACCCCTAATCAAGGAAGATCTACACCAAAGCAACATTGGAGCTGCTGTTTAGCATTGGGATTCACATCAAATCAGAGATTTATTTCAGATCTTAGTTTATTTTGTGGCTAAGGTGAGTGATTTGCATAGTTTTGCACTAATTATGGCTAATTAGGGGTGATTAGTGTTAATTAGCGAATTTAAGCATGATAAAATTCGGGGAAAATATTCATAAATTCCTAAATGATGTTTTAGACCTCTGATATGAATTTGGGTTAATTTGGTTAAGTTTTGCTAATCCTATCATTAGTTTCACCTAAATATACTTAGGGGGAGATGTGGGATTTTGGGGTATGTTTGATCCATTTTAACCTATTATATTGATGTTTTGATGTTTGTGGTTGATTATGCATGTTGCTATGACTGTATGAAATGCTTTGTGATTGATTTCAATAGTTAGAATGGTCGAAAACGTCGTCGAATGGCTTAAACACTTGCTGGAACAATTTCAGAAAACAGTGCAGGGTTCGGATCGGATCGGATATGGGGCTCGGATCGGATATATTGAACTGGGCAAGGAACCCGATCGGATCAGAACCTGACACTTGGGAAAATTGGCAAAAAGGAAGGCCACGCCAGCTGAACTGGGATCGGATCGGATTAGAGAGTAGGGATCGGAGCGGATAGAGGAGGATGGATCGGATCGAAGCATGTAAAGGACGAGGAGGCGGATCGGAGCGGAAGCATGAACTGGAGGGGGAATGGCACCCGACCCGGCCTGAAGGGAAGCACCCGACCCGACCCGAGAAGAAATACTCGAACCGAACCAGAAGAAGACCCGACCCGAACCGATGGAGGATGCCCGACCCGAACCGATTGCTTGAGGAGGAACCCGACCCGACCCAGCATTGACCAATAACCCGAGATGCAAAGGTAGTCCAATATGGGAAGTTAGAGCTCAGGATCCAGTTGGGAACCAATGAGTTCACTTCATGGTTGGGCTTTGCTGCGGGACGTGTGCTAAGGAGTTGTCGACGTTCATAACTTCGATTCACCACTAAAAATGAAGGATGGCTACTTATCAGTGCAGTAGGGTCATTATGACCTGAGGGGCAAGGTGATGGTAGCAAGACTACGTTATCAGTGCAGTAGGGTCATTATGACCCGAGGGGCAAAGTGATGCGTAGTAAGACTATGAGCCAGTGCAGTGGGGTCACTACGACTCCATGGGGAAGAGTGGACATAGTAAGGATTAGTAAGGCTATGAGCCAGTGCAGTGGGGTTCTTGTGACTCCATGGGGCAAAGTGGACATAGCAAAGGATTAGTGGCTACGTTATCAGTGCAGTGAAGCCATTTATGACTTCATGGGGCAGAGTGATCGTAGTAAAGTATGTTGGGTGATCGAAGTGGTGAATATTGTATGCTTTACGCACTGAGTGAGAGATGTGAGGATGGATGCTATGTTTGATTGTTTGCCATCCCTATGACATGCACACCTCCCCCACCTCCGTATCTTTACACTGTTTGATATGGTACCTTAGAGTGTTGTACAGTATGTAGTGCTAACTCTTTGGTTGCAGGTCCAGGTTCGGGTATGTTTTAGTCTACCTGTTATTGTTCACTTTAGATGCTTATCGCTCATACCAGGCTTTATGTCTGACCCAGAGTTTTATGTCTCCTCTTATTACTCTGGGTGCTCACACGAGCAGACTAGAGACAGGTTAGCTGGTGATGCGCGAGTAGCTGATTCGGAGGCGGGCAGGAGGCTTCCACGTATGATATATATATATATATATATATATATATATATATATATATATATATATATATATATATATATATACACACACACATTCTCCCTGTGTCGTTGGTGGTCGCTACTTGGGCATTAGTAGTGTACCTCCTTTATCTTACTTTTGCTTTGAGACAGTTTGAAAGTTGTAATAAGCTGTATTTTGGATTTCCGCTGCTATGATGTTTAGTTCTGGTTTTCAGCTTATGCACTGTCTCTCCTGTTTTATGTCAAGTATGTTATTATTGTACTTTGTTCTATGCGCTGTGAGACATTCTACAGGTTCTTTGTATGTTCATTTCCTTCTTCCCTTTCCTTCTCACGACCCGTTCCGTGCTAACTGGACATGTGTACAACGCACTTTTGGAGTAAATGTCGGTTGGTGCGGGGCGGGCCGTCACACAACAAAATTAGTTTCGTCTAAAACGGAGCTCGTTCGCAAAACTGGCTATTTCTAAAGCTCTAAATAAACCCTTTTAAATATATAAATATATTTAAAAATAATTAAATTAAATATTAATAATTAAATATTATCGTATATATTCACAATAGAATATCATACAGCTGCAATTGGATTTATAACTCGATATTCAAATCCCGGTTGAATCGATATTCAATTTATATTGAAAAATTCATTTATAATATAAATAAATCGTTATAAATTATAAAGGAATTCCATAGCGGCTTTTCGAAAATTTGATTTGGACATAAATCAAAATCTACGCGATGAAATCCCGATTTTTCTCTTCCACTAGAAATATATACTTCACCAGCTCCGAACGTTTCTTGTTTCACAGAAATCCGGCTTAAAACGGATTCTGTATATTCGTTTGAAGTTCGAATCGCCAAATTACGAACTCAGTACCACTTCGAGCTCAATTATAATTATAATATAATTATACGATCAACTGTCGTTTATATAATATATTCGTTAATGTAATTCAACTATATACTGAATCATATATTGTATAAATAATTCAATACACACAATATTGTGAATTCCACTATTTCTGACTATTTCAGAATTAAATATATTATTCTATTATTTAACTAAATTAAAGATCCACTATTATTTAATTAAACAACCATTATATTCTCTAAATCACTATTTAAATAATTAAATAATTTAATTATTATATCGCTGAAAATACGGGACATTACAGAATGAGTTACGGGTTTTTAAAGATTTGATTACATAATTAAATAATTAAATTAAAATTAAAATCTTAATTACTTTTTTTGTTTTCCTGAATCCCTCTTCCCCCCGTCGCTCTTCTTTCTGGAAAAGAACCCAACATCGCACCCCTTTAGCTGCCAACACCCGCAACCACACCCCATCGAAATCAGATCGCCTACCACCATTCGAACGCCGCTTCCATCCTCCTCCCACGCCGGTGAAGGCACCCAACTCGGTGGGGCCAGCCTCACCAGAAAACGCTGCAAAGACAGTGGCTTTGATCCCCATTTCCTCCCGATTCTAGACTTTAAACTCGATCTCATCTGTTGAGATCATAGAGCATGTTTAGATCTTCGATTTTCGACTTTGGTTGATGTTCTAATTCGAATCTGATTAGGAGAATTTTAGAGATTAGAACGGGATGTTTTCAGCCATTTATTTTGGAGATGGTGGCTGGTTCTAATAGGATTAGGGTTAGGTATTTCATTTTTTATTCCTATTTGTAATAAAATAACATTAATTTCTAATTTAAGCCCGTTAACCCTTTCCAGCTCCAATTTCAGCCCAACGAAAGTTGTTCCTATCCAATTGCCCCCGTTCCAGACGCAATGCGCTACGTCCCGTCAGCCCAAAAACGATCATTTTCAACCTATTATCTTTAATTTAAAATTTTAGATCATTTATTTAATTAATTCGAACGTACATTTAAATTCATCGGAGCCACATACGGACTCCGAAAATTCCCAAAAAATAAAACTAGCTATGTTTTGATGATATGATCCTAATTAATCAATTTCTTCGAATTTGGAGACCATTTGAAAAATGGTCATTTTCTGGTCGATCCAATATGACTGAAATTGACAAAACACGTTTTCTTTTTCCACGCTTGCATATTAATTCTAAAAATTGTGAAAATTGGAATCTAGCAATAATTTGACATTCCGATTCCAACAAAAGTGGTTTCGTCGAAAAACGAAGATCGTTTGCGAAATTGCTATATTTAAAGGCTATATATTATATATATAAATTCCACAGCGACTTTTCTGAATTTTAAACTGGACATAACTTTCTATTTATTTATGAAATCTCAGTTTCTTGCATTCGTTAGAAAGATATTGTTAAACAGATTCAAATATTTCTTGTTTCGTCCAATTCTGATTTATATTGAATTCTGTATATTAAATTGAAATTTAAAATCGAATTTTCAAACTACCATGCCATTTCAAACTCCTTCTATAATTAAATTAAATTATTTCGTTTTAACTTCAATTTAAATAAATTTTTCGTCGTTATTATTTAAAATAAATCATTTTAAATATTCAAAATCCATTAAAATTTCTAAAATAAAACTTTTAAATTGGTTCCAAAATTCCGGGTTGTTACAAAATGCTAGTAAGGAAATGCACGCTAGAGTTTTTATACCAGTTCGAACCTTCCGTCCTACGTCCACTCCCGAAGCTCCCCTTCGGTATTCTACTATCACAAATCCTCGTTTCGCCTGGAGGAATAAGCTTAGATACAATATAGTTCCTTGTCAAATGTGTGTTTGAGTACAACATGAATGTTGACTATTTAGTACACAATCTTCCAATATCTCCTTGAGTAATTATTGCTTTGAAATGCATATGAATATGGAAGAGTATTGTGGCTGTGAATTGCTTGAGCGTTGATAGAATATATATAGATATAAGAGAATGCAGAGAGTGTAGAAAAGATGGTGTTCTTTTCAAATATTGATGCTTTAAATAATGTTTAAGAGTGGTAATCAAAGAGTAGAGTCCATTGATCTTCATCTAAGAGTTGCCTTGATCTGTATTGAAGAGTTGTAATGAAGAGGAGTGAAAGTGACCTTTCAAAATGTGACAGTTGCTCCTTATTTTTTTTCGGTCGAACTCCAGGTCAGACGTTTGGATTTAATTACGGGCGTCTGAAATCTATTCAGACATATATATATTTTTTGAGCCGAGAAAAATCCAAATGTCTAGAATAATTATCAAACGTCTGATTATGCTTCAGATGGCTCTCTGGTTTTGAAATCAAACGTCTGGTACTATATCCTAACGTCTGACACACCTGTGTCAGCTGTGCATGTCTGGTTTCTACTCTCCAACCTTGAGCGTGTCTAATATTTCTTTTTGTGTTTTCTCTTATAGTCAAGCCATGCTTTTTTCTGAGTCAATCTTTGAGCATATCCTACATAATCTTATTGTATGTGTGTGTGTGCACGTATGTGTGTGTGTATATATATATATATATATATATAATTTCTATTGTGTAATTGTTGTCATCGGAATCAAAGAATGGATTTCCTAACATTCTCCCCCTTTCAATGATGACAACAACACAATGCACTTAAGAATATAAATTTTATAACTCCCCCTTAATTCATGATCTCCCCCGAAAGTGTTCTCCCCCTTTATCATTGTCGAAAAGGAGTATATAAAATAATTGGCTTTAGGTTGCATGTACACACCATTTTCAGAAGTAGTAAAGTATTTTCATGCTTTAGATAACATGTACACACCAGTATAAGAAAATATAACCGAGCATATCATAAGAAAGATACAGTAAAGATGATCAAGATTAAAATACCATTTCTACAACATATACCAAAATAATATCACCAAGTGTTTCAACAAGCATACCACACATCAACGTCACGAGCACATTACAAAACAACATTACAACCACGTCACAAAATAGAGTTTTAATATATACATAATTTTCAAAATATATTAATTAAACGTTGTTTTATATAACAATATGATTTTTGTTAGATGATAACAAATATATTATTATTATTAATTTGCTTGTAATTGTACTATTCTACTACGTTACATACAGAAATAAATATTTGTATTTAACTACTGCACAAGAATTTAAATATTCAAATAGTATTTTATTTGAATATAATATTTATTTTCAACATCTGAACATTACAAATTTTACAACTCCACTATTGTACATCTCAGTGATCTTTTGCATTCATCCTTCACTACAACATTCAATGTTCACTCAGTTACATTTTTAGTGTCATATACAATTTCTTATACATAGATCCTTACTACATTTCACTCAGTTCACTCGTATACATTCATTCACTCACGGACATTCACTTTGTCTTCAGTCTGCTTCAGAGCCAATCCAGTCTCTTGTATACATATCAGAGAAATACAGATAGTAAACTGGAACAACATCTAATTTACATTATAGCAGATATAAATTTATTTTAAATTTTATTTGCCTTAGAATTTTGGTGTGTTTCTCATCATATTTCTTGACTTGGTCTGATATGTATACACATCTATTTGTGTCTAAACTGCTTGTGATGTTCACAATGATTCACTATAAATATCACAAGACAGATTGTATCTCTAGTGCTCATATATATAAACTACACATACACAATACATGTATACACATACATGTGTATGTATATACACATATATTTTGTGCAAGTGTAATATGGTCAAACATCAATAATGCACATGAACCAAGAAATTCAATGCAAGTGAAAAAGGCAATCCAAGCAGACACACACACAACACACACACACACACACACACATATATATATATATACATAAATGGGAAAAGCGAGAATGAGTGGGGTATTGTGTGGTTGGAATTCGGGGGGAGGGTTCACGTGCAATATAAGAGCTGTAGCTGATCCCTCCCCTATATATATATATACATCTGTGCGTATATATGTATGTGTGTACATATGGAAGCATGTACATGTTTAAGCAAGCAGTGTCAAGGTCATGTGACATGCACATGGACTAAAACAAGTCAGAAATTTCAAGACCTACAAGAAGGTCAAATGCACAAGCATAAGCAAATGTGCAGGTTCAAATTAAGCAATGGTGCAACCAGAGTGTACAAAAATAATTCAGTGAAGCAGCAATGCAAATGTACGCATGTACATGACATGGCAGCATATATACATGGATACAAATGCTACAGCAAGCCAAATCACACACACACTGATACATACATATATATATATATATATATACACACAAACACACATATGCATATACATATAATATACATGTTGGTGTATATATAAACATGGTACACAAGATCTGTCTAGAAATGAAATCAACATGCAGCATGAGTAGAGGTGCATCAGATTACATGCACAAAGCAAGACATGGAATATCCAATGACACAAGACACAACATGTTCAAATAAACAAGCATATGTGTAAGCATGAATTATTCACACATACACATATATACTCAAGCGTGAGGATATATAGGTTCCGGTTCAAGCATTGCAATTCAAACCAAAAGCATAAGGGATATGAGCCAGTCTCATGATCAAATAGAAATGGCAGTGTACGCAATGGCATGTACACAAGGAGGCAAGTCAAGTGGTCCAAAATCATGGTATACATTTGTGCAGGCATGACACAACATCATAAACTCAAGTATATAACCTAATGCAAACAAAAGTACACCGCAACAGTACATGGATACATACAAATGATCATGAACATGTCACACACGCGCACACACACACAAACACACACACACACATACACACACACACACATATATATATGTATAGACACACACATGTTTGTATATGTATATACGTATGGAACTTAACATGAACCAAGGGGCATGTTGAAGTACAAATGATACATGGGTGTATCAAATCATGTAGCAGGTCAGAGATAAAATTGTATAGTGGAATGCAATTGCCACATTCACAACTTTCTAGTGTAACAAATTCAAGTTAGAATTTAAATCAAGACATCCCTAAACAGTGAAGTACAAGTTCATGCAACATCTCAAGTGATCACAAACAAGCATGCACATGTGTACATAAAGATGCAGTTTAGTTCTAGTGAATACATAGTGGATAGGACACAAAAGCTCCAGTGTAGCATGAAGAACAAGTTCATATGACTGTCTTAAATACATAAATATGAACCAGCACTTGAGTGAAACATTCATGGGTCAGCACTGGTGTAGAAGTTTTTCAAGAGTCAACACACTATCAAGACAAAGCACATATGTGCAAACAGGTACAGTAGCAAGCTTGGGTAATGCACAAGACATAACTGCTATATATGGTGAAGCAAGATAAATGGTGAACCACATGTTCGAGCAGATGCATGGCTTAAGTACAGTATTGAAGCAAGCCAAGCCAGAGTTCAAAACATGGAAGTATTAAACTTTCTCAGTTTTGGAAAAATGTTAAATGGCTAGAAATCTTCCATAAATAAACAATCACGCAAGTATATTTTTTGGCAAGTCTTATTTCTGGAAAGTTGAAGAATTCAACCTTATTGCCTACAGCCAAAATTAGAAACAAAGCCCATTAAGAAAATCAGAGAAGAAAATCGCAAGAAATTGAATCAGTTAATCACGCAAGAATCATTCAAGAAAATAACGCATGAATATTTTAGGCAAGAATCAATTATGGATATTCACGACAATTTTAATCAAGCAACAATCACGCAAAAATCAGAGCCAAGCCATTCACATGAAATCAGAGATGATTATGGATTCGAAAATCCTATAAATACTAACCAAATCATCATTGGAAATCTATCGAAATCAAGCAATACAAATTTGAGAGCAAAAATCAAATCAAATCAGAATACTCACGTGTTTCGATTGCAAAGACAAATCCCAAATTGTCCAACAACAAGCAATACTTTAGAAGCAATTAGGAGAATCAATTTTATGAAGCAACCAGAAGTTATGATTTGGGGGAATAGCCAAAAACCCTAATTTCTTATAATCGGGTGTCATTGAACAAAAAAGAAGAAGCTGACATTTATTATTCAAGTGGCAAAGCAAAAACAAATGGGTCGATCTTTCTTTTATTTGTTTAAAGGGTTTTTTTTGTTTTGTTCTTTTATGTGTTTTTATTTTTTTGTAATCATTTGACTATTGTTTTCTATTTTTCCACAAACTAGAATTTACGAGTTATAGGTTTGTAATTTAGGGAAAAATTGATCTTAGAGATAAAGATCAGTCCAAGGTTTTGAGCGTAGGATTAGAGAAATAGTAGGGTTTGCGAGTTTGCAGGGTTTTGTAAGCGGGAGTATGTTTTAATACCTAGTAGATATCTTGGGAATGCAGCAATATATAGGATTTTCCAAAGCTGGGTAAAATCCGTGTCATTTATTCTCTGCATTTTTTTTCTCTACTGCAATCTATGCCGTGAAAATTTTAATATCTCGTAAAACTCCAATAAACCTTATACACTTCTCTTCTAAGGTTAATCTAGATCCTACAAGTGGTATCAGAGCCTGATATTTTGTTAATTCTAGAGTCATGGATTGTTCTAGTTGCCAGTCTAGCGAGAGTCAGTCCAGTAATATTCCAACTATTTTCGATGGAGAATTTTTTTAATTGAAAATCAAAAATGAATTTCTATTTAAAATATGTTCATATTGAATATCGGAGTATTATTGTCAACGGAGGAGATATGTTAGGTAAAAAAGAGTAAAGTTATCAATACTCGTGCTATAAAGATTATTTATTCTTGCCATAGCATTGATCAATTTAAACTTGTCTCCCGTTGTTTTAATACACAAGAAATTTGGAATATTTTGGAGGTCACACATGAAGGAACGTCTCAAGTGAAAGAATCCCGATTTGCCTTTGCAGCCACATGTAAGATGAGGAAGACAATACATGTCTTATGGCACAATCTGATTCAGAAAGTAGTGAAGAAGACTCCAGTGAGATACAAAACTATACGTACAAAGATCTAATTTTAATGTGTTGTGACCTCGCAAAAATTGTTGATTCTCTTGAGCTAAAAGTTACTATTGTACCTATTGTGCCTATTGATCCTGATGTTTCTTGGTTTGAGAGTGAGAGAGCTTAGGTTCATGCTCCCTCTGGAATGCGCTATGACACTGAGCCTTTTTTTTACAAATTTATTGAGGATAAGGGAGAACGAAGACGTCTATACTACCATCTTATTGGTAAGGAACTGGCTTTGTGGGATGAGGATGAAATTGGTGATGTTAACTCGGAATTCATGCAGGACTCTACCTAGGACAAGAACCTTAATTTTTACCCGACAACTTCTTACTATGTGGATGATCTAGCACATCGCTTCTGGACCTACGAGCGGTCATGACACCTTTTGTTGGGACCTTTTTTCCAAATGATTCTGATTATGATTTGGTGTGGTGACCAAATTTTATGTTTCTTGTTTTCTATTGTGGTTTATTTTCTTTTTGCTATTTTGTTGTATTGATAGTGACTGGACACTTAAAACCAGATTAGTTACTCTATGCATGTGCAGAGTACCTATTTTTTCATTTCTTTAATAAAAGTGGTACGTCCACTATAAAAAGGACTTGTCTTGCTAAAAAAAGTCAAGAAACTGAAGTCTGATATATTAAAATTATTCAAGAAAATAACTGGTTAGAAAGCAAGCTTGAAATAGTTAAAAACGTCCAAAATCATGAATGTGCAAAATGCAATTTCTTGAATCAAGAATTGATTGAATTTTCAAATAATTTTGAGACCATGAAAAACAAGCTTTATACCTTGAAGAATAACGAGAATGAGTATTTGAGCAAAAAAGTTGTTTTGGAAAAAGAAATTGAAAATCTTAAAGAGTGTGAAAAGGATGAAATTGAAAAATGTAAACAATTTGAATTTGAAATTTCTAAATTCAACGATAAATCAAATTGCTTGAAATTGAAGATTCGATTTTGAAAGAAAATGATGCTGAGAAAAGAGAATTTGCTATGGTTCGATGTTCAAAACTAGTAAACGAGAACGATCTTCTGAAATCCCAAATCAACGGTCTTGGGTTAACTTTGAAAAGATTTTCAATCGGAGAAAAATCTTTGAATATGTTGTAGAAAAATCAATTTTCTATTGGAAAGAAAAGCGGTCTTCGTTTTGGAAAATTTGATGATGTTGAAAAGAAAAATTCAAATAATTTTAAAATTTCTTCAAATGGCTAGGTTCATAATCGAATTGGAAATTTGGGTTCTAAAAATCTAAAGAGATTTTCTGAACATAAACGAGATGTGAACTTGTCTAGCAACAATCCGTTTAAGCGATTTTGGAACCCAAAAGATAAAAAACGAATTTGATTAAATATAAACAAATTTTTGTTCCTAAAGGCATAATGGTAACTCTGATGGATTGTTATATAAACGGGTTTGGGTACCGAAAGACGTGAACAAAGTTAGGAGTGATTTTACAACTTTTGTTAGATCACTTGATCTCTTAAATACTTAGCTACCGGGGGAGGCTAAGGAACTGCTTTGCGAAAGAGAAATTGTAATCAAGTTTTTCCATATCGTTGAATCATTCAGAGTTTCTTAGCTAAGATTATTGAGTCGGAGATCTACATCGTCAATGATAAATCAGGTATGATCTCCAAACGCACATTTTGTTTGTTTGTTTATGTTCTCTGTTTTATTCTTCCGTTCTATTCCTCATTCTATTTTTTTTCTTTATTCTTCCTTCTGATTATGTTATGTTGATTTGTAATGACACTGCCACAATAATTTTTTCTTCATATTTTATGCTTTTTAAACTTCAAATTGCAATAATCATGATCTTCTGGAAATTAGACTCATTTATCTAAAACTCTGGTGTTTTTGATGATTTCTAGATCTTGAATTTAAAATTTAAAATATTTTGCAATTCTTTTGAAGTTTGATTTTTTGACTGATTCCTGAATTCTTAACAGTGTTGAAGCATTCTTATCATATCTTAAACACTATTATTCTGAATTCTAATTTTTTTATGATCTAAAAACAAAGATGAAATTTCATACAACTCTGCAGTTTTGAGTTTCTTCTAAATCATTTTGGAATGACTTGAAAAGTTACACTCATTACAGCACACTACAATTTTTCCAGTTGTGATAATTTCATTCATTTTTGGATGGGCTTGACATTTTTGAATTGAATATCATTTTATATGGATTGTTGTGTTACGTCTTGAAACTCACTTTTTAATCATGATCATTTGGCTTAGATACTAGATCTTTTGAAATCATTTGAAAATGTTGATATCTTAAATCTCACACACTTCTTGGATTTGAAATTGATAATCTTGTATGATTGATTTATTGAATATTGAAATGTATACATCTCTTCAAGAGATTTCAAATGAAACTGCTTTAATTTTGGATCATGATCTGTCTCTTGTGTTTGTTATAAATAATTAAGAAAAATTCTCTTGTGAATTCTATTTTGAAACTGGAAGTTTGCAGCTCCGATAAGATGGAATTGAAGTACTAGATTTGTTTGCTTGGGCTTGATGATTTATTCTGAAAAATTAGGGTATTGTTTCTCGTTGACTTCTATGGGCAATTTGTAGCTCCAAGTGGTATTAGCCTTAGAAGCTTTGAAAATTTGTCATTCAATTGATTGATTTTCTTTAAACTGGTTCTCATTTTGTGTAGATCTTTCATAATCCCTCTCATAATTGATATTTTCAATTTCAAAATCATTTTTTTGATTATTTGTTCAAAAATTGAAATTATTTACCAAATTGAACTATATTTGGAACTCATCAAAATTATTATCACATTTTTTAAATTGTGATGAGTTATGATTATATTATATTTCATAAAAAGAGGAAGTATTATAATTCTCAAGATCTTTGAACATATTTTTATAATATCTCTGAGTTGGTGCTTATTTCGCGAACATCTTCTTTTCCTATCATCCTTCTGTCATCCGTCATGATTTTATTTAATGTGGAGAGTTTAATATTTTTTAAATCATTAACGAATATACAGTTTAAAATTTGTGATGGAAATGTGATTATATTATTTTTTAGAAAAAGTGATAATTGAAAATCTTCAAAAATCCCAGTACAGTTGAGCACATTTCATAATATGATTAATTTAGAAATTTATTTCACAACCATCTCTCTATCTACCATAATTCTATCATACGTTTTGGTTTTACATACTGAGGAGAGTTTGTATATAATAAGTGTTTTTCTAACCTCATTTAAAAAACCTAGATATGGTCATGCATGGTAAGAGATTACTTATAATTTAATTCGTTACTGATCCGATTTAAAAGTGCTAATAGGCTATGCATGGTTAGGGTGCTCTTAAAATAAACTAAAAAAGAAAAGAAAAGGAAAATAATATATATATATATATATGTATATGTATATATATATATATGAAATCCTGCTTGCTACCAACCTATCAATCCATTTTCTGAATTGTGAAATGTGTTAATATTTTATAATATATTGTGAATTTTTGATTGATAATCACTGAGATTTGAGATTATTTGATTTTGTCACTTGATTTGAATTTATAACCATAGTCCAAATCCATTGCTATTTTGTGCTCATTTTTTAAAACTTATTTGAAATAAATGGAAATATGTTTTTATATCTGTCTGCATTTTATAAAATTCATCGTTCTACAATGTGAAATTTGCCACTAGTTTAAAGAATATTATGATTTTTGTTTGATTGAATTAGATTTATGATTTACATTCTCTCATTTGATTTGGATTTTATATTTCTAGTCTATATTCATCACTATTTCAATTTCTATATCTTTTTGTTGATAACAAAACGGGAAGAATGGTTAATATTTTGATTGATGAGTGAATATTTTATTATTGGAAATTCAATTCAGTTATTTTTTACTCATATGCACACATTTAAAGGGAGCATGTATATAGGTGGAGTTCTATACTTCGTTGTCAAACACATTTAATGTAGTGAATATTAGGCTCACATCCCTATTTTGAAACTTAATTAGGCTCACATCCGGTCATAAACTTAATATAAATTAGGTCCCTGTTTTCAAAACTTATAAAATAATAATTAAAAAAATAAAAAAAATTCGTAAATTAGTAATAAAATAAATTATGCATTATACAAAAAATTCAGTTCAAAAAACAACAAAAATAATGTCAGAAAGAAGAAAACAGCAAAAAAACAGAAAAAACTGCAGTTAAATGCATAATATTATGCACATTTTTGATTTTATTGCATGCATATATGCAATTATTGCAGTTCTTCCAGCGGATAGATTTAACTTAATATTTCAGTTCATTTTTATTTGCATCCAAATGTGCAAATTTCTCAAAAAAATGCACACATGTGTGCAACATTTTTACTGGTTAAAAGTAGGGACCTAATTTATATAAAAAAAAAGATTTGAAAAATTTAAACCCGCCCCTTATTTTATTACTTTCGCCTTTTTTTATTTTATTTTTTAAAAAGTACGTTCCTTCAAAAAAAAAATCTAAAATATGGAAATAATTTCAGGATTCTACGGAACTAAAAAAAAATAGTTGCATACATTTATGCAATTATTACTGATAATTGCATATATGTATGCAACTTTTCCGTAAGCTGTGTTCGGTTTGAAAATTTGAAACTAAACCTACACAAATGTGTGCAAATATTGGGTATATTTGCACACATGTAAGCATGTTTTTGTGTGAATAAAAATCAACGAAGATGTATGTAGTGAAAAATATGCACGGATGTATGCAGGAAAATGATATATGTGCATACTATTATGCATTTAACTGGAAATTTCGTTTTTTTTTTATTTTTGACGCCTTCTTTGATGGTTTTTTGTTCTGAATTTTTAGTGTTTACATGTTTTATTTAAATACGAATTTACATATTTTTTTTATGACTTTTCAAAAAATAGGGACCTAATTTACAATAAGTTTATGACCGGGTTTTTTTTTTATATTTTGAAACTTAATAGGGACCTCTAAAAAATGCACCCTGTAGTGTATTCAAAATTTTATTATATGTTTGTCATCATTAAAAGGGGGAGATTGTTGTAGATAACAATATGATATTTTTTTTGATGATAATAAACATATATATCATTATAAATGTGTTTGTAATTGTACTATTCTACTACACCACATACAGAAATAAATTTTTATATTTGAATAGAATACTACTGCACAACAATTTAAATATTCAAAACAATATTTTTTTTGGTATAGCCGACCGGTTTTTACAGTGTTTCGTAACACTCATTTATTGACTAATAATAAAATTACAATAGTACAAGTCACTGTAGTTGAATGTCATATACATTCGGTTTTTTAGGTGGGTCGTCTACGACATTTATAGTGGGCCGTCCACTGGTTCATCTCCACGTAAGGAGTGCATTATATGTGTTCACATTATATTTGCTTTTGACCTATTCTCCACGCAGGTAGAAAAAACAAATTGCATGCTACTGAAAAGTAGTAGATTACATACGAATACATATAGTACAGTACAAGACTGTTGTAATAAAGCTTAGATATTCTACATATTTCATGACAAGACAGGAGTATGGTCAAGATAGCCACATCATACCACTGCCCGCCAAAGTTTATTGAGCTCCACAAAGGAGAAGAATCATGCACAGTGAGAGAAACTTGCATGATATCAAGCAATGAAATGTCATAGCAGTCGAGTTGACTAAAGTCGTGCATAGGAAGGAAACAATTACAAGCACACCGAAATAGAAGTGAAGTTGAAAGCATGAGCTTCACCTGAATCACCAAGACGCCGATGGCCATACAATGAACCAGATCACCAACTACACGAAAAACCAGTAAAGGCTGCCAATTTGAACACTGCTAAACTAAATATACTGCACTGCAAGGGTCACGTAAAGCAGAGATTACACAGATGTGCTTAAACTTCACCATACGTACATCAACAGAGTTCAGTGCATAAAGCAGTTCGGCCTATAGACAATGGTGAAGACCCATCTATATAACTCCTAATGAAACATCACCCTTGAAGGAAGTGACTTCGATCAAAAAGAACAATGTCCCAATATACCATAAAACGCAGCGCACCAGATAACAAAAAATTAACCAAGCACCTCAACAAATTAAAATTCACCCAAATATCACAACTGTCATCCGAGAACTACCAACAAAACACAAATACTCAGAGAACATTGAAGACCAACATGAATATAGAACCATCACAAACGTACCAGTCGAGACGCAAAAACTATACAGCTTGATGGGAGTTACTGCTCTCCCCGTTGTTCCATGTCAGTATCACACTCCACAGATTTGTAGATGCCACCAGTTGAAGACCCGAAGGAGTTTCCTGAAGTAGCCGCTAACAGAGAATAGGAATGACGACAGCGATGAATTCAAGGATAGGTAGTTGTTGAGATGAGATGAAGAAAATAGGGTTAAATCTGAGCGCAGCGCAGTTACGTTGGCAAAGGTTAGATCTGAAGGTTGAAATGGTTCGTGGGGGAGCATCCATGCATGACAAAAGCAAAGAGTTGAGAAAGAAAGAATTTTGTGGAGGCAGATGTGAAGAAAATAATTCTAAGAGGAGAAGCAAAGATTTGATAGCGAGATGAATAGAAAAGAGGAAAAGATAAAGTTTGCTGCCATTAATAGAGACTCCACCCACTAACAAAGCTTTGATCAAAACAATATTTTATTTGAATAAAATATTTATTTTCAACATTTAAATAGTACAGATTTCACAACTCCACTATTGTACGTCTCGGTATTTTTTTTACATTCAGTCCACACTACAACACTCAGTGTTCACTCAATTACATTTTCAGTGTCATATACAATTTCTCATACATAGCTCCTCACTACATTTCACTCAGTTCACTCATATACATTCATTCACTCATTGACACTCATTTTGTCTTCAGTCTGCTTTAGAGCCAATTCTGTCTCTTGCATATATGTCACAGGAACACATAGAGTAAACTTGAACAACAATTGATTTACATTCTAGTAGATATAAATTTATTTTAAATGTTATTTGCCTTAGAATTTTAGTGTGTTTCTCACTATATTTCTTGACTTGGACTGATATGTATATACATCTACTTGTGTCTAGACAACCTGTGATATTCACAGTGATTCACCGTAAGTACCACAAGGACAACTATACCTTTAGTGCTCACATATATAAACTGCACATACCACAATACATGTATACACATACAAGTGTATGTATATACACATATGTATATATACATCTGTGCATATATATGTATGTATGTGTATGTATGTATAGCAACATGTACATGTTTAAACAAGCAGTGTCAAGGTCATGTGACATGCACATGGACTAAAACAGGTCAGAAATTTCAAGACCTACAACAAGGCCAAATGCACAAGCACAAGCAAATGTGTAGGTTCAAATCAAGCAATGGTGCAACTGAAGCATACAAAAATGATTCAATGAAGCAGCAATGCAAATGTACGCATATACATGACATGACAACATATATACATGAATACAAATGCTATAACAAGCCAAATCACACAAACACACACAGATATTGTAACACCCCGTAATTCTGTAACGCTAAGTTTTACAAATTAAAGTATATTAAATTCTAAATTTGGGAATTAAGGGAAACGGGTTATGGCGTTGCGTTCGTCTCGGAATTCTACTTGAGATAGAGTCCGAGTTTGCGTAAATCGGACTCCGTATGAAGGAGTTATGGCCTTCCGAAGTTTCAGAATAAAATTTAAAATTCAAACAGCTCGGTTTCAAGTTCAAAATTCGAAAAATAAGCTCAAACTGGGCTAGGCGGGAAAATTCCCGCCCAGGGACCAGGTCGACCATAGGGTCGACCATGGTGTCGACCTGGTCACCCCAGGTCGACCATAGTGTCGACCTGGGTGTCGACCTGCCAGTCGACCTACCTAGTCGACCTGGCTGGCTGGGTCTGGCTCCGGCTCGAATTTCTGTGGCTCGGTGTGTCATTGGGGCTGACATGTCACCTCTTGATTGGCTCTTTGAACTTTGTATGGTATAGATTCCTCCTGTCTTCATCTGACGGCTCAAAACAATCTAAAAATCTATATATACACCCTAGGTCTCCAACTAAAATTCACACAAAAATAAGAACTTGAGCCGCCACGCTATCGGAAGAAAACTAAGGAGAGACTCCGCATGAAAAGAGATGAACAACGAATCAACTCAAGCTAATTTAAATTTGAGATTAAAGCTACTAATAAAATCAAAACAACAATGTTTACCCAAAGGAACGCATCTCAATTTCAGAACCTCAGATCTCAGAAAAACAAGACCGTCTTGCGTTGTAAGTATAGTGGCTCTTTAGATGGGAATGCGATTAAGACATGATTTGTTGTAAATTGTAATATGGAATTATATCAGCATTAACGATGTTGTTTTATATTTGTTATTTGTGATAATTTGAATGATTTTGGTGATTGAATCTTTTATGTATTGTGAATAAAACAATCAACACCTTATGCAAATTGTATGTATACAGTCAGATCTAAATATATGATTATGCAAGTTATAGGTTGCAAGTTAGATTTACACAAATATTTATATCATTCATGTAGGCTCTATGTATATATGTTTAAACCAATTGTGCCTACATGACTAGAATAGATCTATATTCACATGTTTTTATGCAAGTGAGAACTTATAATCGGATCCATGTCAAGATCCGTTTAGGATTCATATGAAAGTTTATTGTTAGATCTATGTTTATACATATGTGTTTCAAATTCACACCCTTAAGTGGTTGTCAAAGTTATACATATAGTTTTGTCTTACGCCAGTTTTATGTTTGAGGTTATGCCTAGACCTATGCATTAACATGTTATACCATGTTTTAGTGGATTCATATGACACCTATTAGGTTATACTATGTTATACCGTTATGTTAGGCTAAAACTATATGATTCATGTGACACCTATTTAACTAGGCCCAATATTTATATGCAAGTTTGTGGCATGTTATGCAATGTTATGATATTCATGTCGATTATTTTGCAAGTTCACACCAATGATGTTCATATTGACTATGTCGAGAATGCCAAGTTTACACCTATGACATGTTTATGTTAATGAATTATTTTTATGCCAATTTTGTGTACGCTAAATTAGGCTAAGTTTTTAGCCTAATATTATATGTCAAAATCATACGGACGGAAAATTAGGCTAAGATTGTTAGCCTAATATTTAGACGGGGTAACGTTGGGTAAAATTGGTAATTATAGGAAACTTGACGTAAATTGGTTAAAAATCACATAGGTGATTTATGGCATGAAACGGTATAAATTATATACCTAAATTAATGAACTTGATTAGAAATAAATTTTGTCAATGACATTAATTCTGGATAATTTACATAAATAAAATGTAAATTTAGACAATACGAATATGCTTAACCCGAGGTTGGATTGAGTTGTGATGTAAACCTGCCCGGACCCGCCCGGCAGTCCAGTAATCACAACAATACCTATCCAATGTGAGAGGTTAAGGCATTGAGCCCAATAAAGACCCGAGGTTAGACTGAGTTGTGGCGTAAGACTGCCCGGAACCGACCGGCATACAGGCAGCCACAACAATACCTGTCTAACGTGAGTGGCTGTGCTTTAATAAGACAATTAAAGCTAAGTTAGGATTGGTAGGGTTAAGTTAACTAAAACACTTGACCAATTCAACATGTTAACTAGACTAGAAGGTGAGGTTAAATAAATTCAGGACACTTAACCGTTATAACCTGATAATTAGATAAGTGGGTGAGGTTAAGTAAGTTTAGAATACTTAACCATTATAACATGTTAGCTGGATAAGTGGGTAAGGTTAAGTAAATACACTTAGCCAATTTAATATGTTAGCTGCACTAGAGGGTAGGGTTAAGTAAACTTAGAACACTTAACCATCATAGTGTGATAAATTGAACATGATTAAGTTGAAACATGAAGGGACAATACTTAACCATTAGAACATGTTAATTAAACAGATGTTAGGGTTAAATTAACTAAAGGAACACTTAACCGTTATAACATGTTAGTTAAAACAGGTGGGCAAGGTTAGGTTAAAAGGGATACTTTACCAATACAAGATGAATGGGTAGGGTTAAGTAATAAGAAATATTTAACCAATATAACTTGGTTTGTGATAGGGTTAAGTCAACATGAACTACTGATAACACTTAGCCAGTTTAATATGACAAAGGAATGGGTTAAGCTAACTTGAATTGAATAATGACACTTAACCAATCCAACTTGACAAGAAAGAGGGCTAAGTAGTAAACCTTAGTTAAGAAAACGACGATTCAAGAAACTAAGTGGTAAACCTTAGTCAGGAAAACTAAGTAGTAATTCTTAGTATAACACGAGGAGGAGCGAACGTCCATCTGATCTTAAAGAAGGCTCCAACGAATTGGGTTACGAAGCCCGAGGCTTCGAGGGGACGTGAGGGTACTCTTGGTATCCCTCTGTGAGGCTGCAAATGATCCTCCTGGGCTCACAGAGGTTAAGGTCTACGTTAGGAGAAACAAGGGTATGCCTTGGTTGCAATATAAGGCAATCTAAAGACTAGGATGGACCAGCATGATTCGGCGAGACCAGTAGCCCTGTGATAGCAACTCGTCGTCTACCTACCATCTTGAGTCAATCGAGATACGTGAAGCGGAAAGGCGGAGAACTCCAACATACCATATACTCGCTATTTAGTTATGGTTGCGGATGGCCATAGGTTAGTAGGGCATAGGGGGGCCTGCGTATATTTCTCATTTTTCAAGGTGTGCCTTTCATTAGTTGAGGGAGGGGTCAGGTGGGACCATAGCCACTGGAAAAACAGACCTTAGCATCTGCATCGGCAGATATCTGAAAGCTCCTGACCGAGTTTCGTGTTTCTTAAATTTGCCCTGCCACGAGACTCGGGTCGCACATATAGAGGACATGTGCAACTAGATATATTGCACGTTTACGATACGATTGGGATGTCAAGTCTAGGAACACTTATCACTCTGGGTAGTGTGTCCTAGACTAAGGGGCATCGTTCGACAGGTAGCATAATCCCTAGTTGGACCTAGGTGGCATAAACCCTGAATCCGAGAAGCGTTCAATAGGTAACATAAACCCTAGTTGGATCTAGGTCGTGTAAACCCTGGTTAAGTCTAGAAAGCGCTCGATAAGAAAACACTAGATTAGATCTAGGTAATAAATAATAGATGTACACCTAAAGGCAACCGCAATTACAGGGATTGGGATCACGTTATCATCTTTATACAGATTACTAGTTGGGATACTAGTTAGGTGTTGCAGAGTTATAGAATGGGGTGTGATAGTATATTCGGTTTAAACTGTCTTGCTTCGGTTTATATTAGTCTGTTATTCTGGTAATGTCCCATTTTCCAGTTTACTCCTGTCATGAACTTTATCCTATTTGCATGCTAAAGTCTGACTCTGTTTTTCTTTCGTCTTCTTTTCTTCCGTTCCCCCTCCCCCTCCCCAGGTAGTCAGGGAGGGAATAACTCTGCTTAGTATTGACTGTTACTCTATCCAAGCTTGAAGACTCTTGGATATATCGCTTCAGACTCTCTTTTCTGCTGATATGGCTAGCTTATGCTACATTAGGGAATATAAATGTTATTTTATGCTTCTTTATTTTGTAAGACAGATGATACTCTGGTATTGGAAAGCAATTGTTGTACAAACTATTTTATCAATAAAGTAAAATTTTATTTTCCGCTGTTTTAATTTTGTCTGTCTTGTAATTTATCTGCATCTTTTACCTTAAATGCTCCACAGAACTTAGTGCATTCCCTTTGAGAGTGAGGCTAACGGATGTGGGGTGTTACACATGGTATCAGAGCTGAAGGTTACTGGATCAGATAAAAGATTTGAAAAATTATTTTCAAAACGGGTTTAAAAGAAGCATTTTCAAAAGAAAAGTTTTGTTTTAAAGGTATACTCCCCAAAGCCATATGCACTATCTTTTGATTCTCTGTTTGAGTCCTTGTTTCCTTATTTCTTGAGTCTCTGGGGCTCCTAGCTTTCTGGCAGGTAACCTCATCGAAGGGCGAAGTAGTGCCCGACTTCCATCTATAGCCGTAATAGTTTCACCTGCGGCTAGTTTTCTTTCAAGCTTTGTAGGGTTTTCTGTACAATGGAGGCAGCTTTCGAGAGATTTGTCAACATGATTACACAAGTAAGAAGGTGAGGAGTTTGGCTAAGGGGCACAACCCAAGGATGAGGAATTCATGGATATGGACTTGGCTCACGAAGGAGGAAGGAATTATAAAACCTAAGACAACAGGAAGTAGCTTTTCTATGGTATAATAGGGCATATAATTAAGGACAAGGGCAAGGAAGAGGGAAAGGATTTTCAGGAGGACGAGTGCGTGCTTTCACCACCAGAATACCTGGGAGAGAGATAGTAAAAGTCTCCATTAGAAAAGTTTAGCTTTTCATTTGATCAACCTGTTAGTACTCTTTTGATCTTAGCGCTTCACATTCGTTTATACCTGCTTCCATAGTTGAGTCTCTGCACCTAGGTACTTGTATAGTAGAAGATCCCAATTAGTCTCAGATCCAAATTGGTGGTTCGGCCCGTTTACCTTTGGTTTGTAGGGATTTGAGAACGGCCGCATTAAGTGTTGAGTTTAAGCGTAATGTTTTGGTTCCATGGGCTATGAGTTGATCCTAGGCATGGGTTGGTTGGCTAGTAATTCTGAAAGTTAGACTTTTTGATTTGCCTTGGAAATACCCTCGAGATTTCGTGATCTTGAAAGGATCAGTTAGGCTTAGCTATCTAGAATCTCTTAATACATTTATCGACGATTTGCAATCCGTTAGAATAGTCCATGAGTATGCAGATGTTTTGATTAGTTTAGGGGTTTACCCCTAAAACGCGGGATAGACTTCCACATATATCCAGTTGACAATGAAAAGCCAGCTATCCGATCAATGACAGTTTTGGAAATGGAGGTCAAGAAGCTTCACAATCGTGAAGACTAATTAGATACGGTACGGTACAGAGAAGCTCAAGAAGATGCGACTTAGAAGACTGAAGACTAGATACGTGCATCATACCCTTTTTCTTAAGGGTATATCCTTTCTCTAGGAGTTTTATGCCTACTTGTTTCTAGATTTTAAGGTATATCCTCTAGGACGTATCATCGATACTTAGGTAGAAGCCAATGGATGTAAACGTGTATTTGAAACATGTATTTGAAACATGTCATGATTGATGGTTGCAAATGGTTGCTCGTGGATGCATATACACACCATATGCGCTAGAACGACTTAGTCACTTTCATATTGCATTCGCATATATGTATTTGCTTAACGGATTTAACTTGATATGTTATCATATGGATGTTGCATATGAATGAATGGCTATGCACACATGTAGTATTTACATAACTAGGGACGCTTGCATACATGATTGGACGCATGGCACTGACATAATTCGCATTAAGGAGGTCAACTGAATCAGTAGACCGCCTGATTTTGCATTAGATAAACACATATACACACACTATGCATATGAATATGAAAGCATTTAGAAATCTTTTTAAGGACAATGAATGCATGTGATTGAATGGTTGAGTAGATGGGTGATTGGATGGTAGGACACATTCTTCCTAACTTGAAGATTTCGGGGACGAAATCCTTTTAAGAAGGGGAGAATGTAACACCCCGTAATTCTGTAACGCTAAGTTTCACAAATTAAAGTATAGTTAATTCTAAATGTGGGAATTAAGGGAAACGGGTTACGCCGTTGCGTTCGTCTCAGAATTCTACTTGAAATAGAGTCCGAGTTTGCATAAATCGGACTCGTATGAAGGAGTTATGGCCTTCCGAAGTTTCAGAGTAAAATTTAAAATTCAAATAGCTCGGTTTCAAGTTCAAAATTTAAAAAATAAGCTCAAACTGGGATGGGCGGGAAAACTCCCGCCCAGGGACCAGGTCGACCATAGGGTCGACCATGGTGTCGACCTAGTCACCCTAGGTCGACCATAGTGTCGACCTGGGTGTCGACCTACCAATCGACCTACCTAGTTGACCTGGCTGGCTGGGTCTGACTCTGGCTCGAATTTCTGTGGCTCGGTGTGTCATTGGGGCTGACATGTCACCTCTTGATTGGCTCTTTGGACTTTGTATGGTATAGATTCCTCCTGTCTTCATCTGACGGCTCAAAACAATCTAAAAATCTATATATACACCCTAGGTCTCCAACTAAAATTCACATAAAAATAAAAACTTGAGCCGCCACGCTGTCGGAAGAAAACTAAGGAGAGCCTCCGCTTGAAAAGAGACGAACACCGAATCAACTCAAGCTAATTTAAATTTGAGATTAAAGCTACTAATAAAATCAAAACAACAACGTTTACCCAAAGGAACGCATCTCAATTTCAGAACCTTGGATCTCAGAAAAACAAGACCGTCTTGCATTGTAAGTATAGTGGCTCTTTAGATGGGAATGTGATTAAGGCATGATTTGTTGTAAATTGTAATATGGAATTATATCAGTATTAACGATGTTGTTTTGTATTTGTTATTTGTGATAATTTGAATGATTGTGGTGATTGAATCTTTTATGTATTGTGAATCAAACAATCAACACCTTATGCGAATTGTATGTATACAGTCAGATCTAAATATATGCTTACGCAAGTTATAGGTCGCAAGTTAGATTTACACAAATATTTATATCATTCATGTAGGCTCTATGTACATATGTTTAAACCAATTGTGCCTACATGACTAGAATAGATCTATATTCACATGTTTTTATGCAAGCGAGAACTTATAATCGGATCCATGTCAAGATCCGTTTAGGATTCATATGGAAGTTTATTGTTATATCTATGTTTATACATATGTGTTGCAAGTTCACACCCTTAAGTGGTTGTCAAAGTTATACATATAGTTTTGTCTTACGCCAGTTTTATGTTTGAGGTTATGCCTAGACCTATGCATTAACTTGTTATACCATGTTTTAGTGGATTCATATGACACCTATTAGGTTATACTATGTTATACCGTTATGTTAGGCTAAAACTATATGATTCATTTGACACCTATTTAACTAGGCCCAATATTTATATGCACGTTTGTGGCATGTTATGCAATGTTATGATATTCATGTCGATTATTTTGCAAGTTCACACCTATGATGTTCATATTGACTATGTCGAGAATGCCAAGTTTTCACCAATGACATGTTTATGTTAATGAATTATTTTTATGCCAATTTTGTGTACGCTAAATTAGGCTAACTTTTTAGCCTAATATTATATGTCAAAATCATGCGGACGGAAAATTAGGTTAAGATTGTTAGCCTAATTTTTGGACGGGGTAACGTTGGTAAAATTGGTAATTATAGGAAACTTGACGTAAATTGGTTAAAAATCACATAGGTGATTTATGGCATGAAACGGTATAAATTATATACCTAAATTAATGAACTTGATTAGAAATAAATTTGGGCAATGACACGAATTCTGGATAATTTACATAAATAAAATGTAAATTTAGACAATATAAATATGCTTAACCCGAGGTTGGATTGAGTTGTGATGTAAACCTGCCCGGACCCGCCCGGCTATCCAGTAATCACAATAATACCTATCCAATGTGAGAGGTTAAGGCATTGAACCCAATAAAGACCCGAGGTTAGACTGAGTTGTGGCGTAAGACTGCCCGGAACCGACCGGCATACAGGCAGCCACAACAATACCTGTCTAATGTGAGTGGTTGGTGCTTTAATATGACAATTAAAGCTAAGTTAGAATTGGTAGGGTTAAATTAACTAAAACACTTAACCAACTCAACATGTTAACTAGACTAGAAGGTGAGGTTAAGTAAATTCAGGACACTTAACCGTTATAACCTGATAATTAGATAAGTGGGTGAGGTTAAGAAAGTTTAGAATATTTAACCATTATAACACGTTAGCTAGATAAGTGGGTAAGGTTAAGTAAATACACTTAGCCAATTTAATATGTTAGCTGGACTAGAGGGTAGGGTTAAGTAAACTTAGAACACTTAACCATCGTAGTGTGTTAAATTGAACAGGGTTAAGTTGAAACATGATGGGACAATACTTAACCATTAGAACATGTTAATTAAACATATGTTAGGGTTAAGTTAACTAAGGGAACACTTAACCGTTATAACATGTTAGTTAAAACAGGTGGACAAGGTTAGGTTAAAAGGGACACTTAACCAATACGAGATGAATGGGTAGGGTTAAGTAATAAGAAATACTTAACCAATATAACTTGGTTTGTGATAGGGTTACGTCAACATGAACTACTGATAACACTTAGCCAGTTTAATATGACAAAGGAATGAGTTAAGCTAACTTGAATTGACTAATGACACTTAACCAATCCAACTTGACGAGAATGAGGGCTAAGTAGTAAACCTTAGTTAAGAAAACGATGATTCAGGAAACTAAGTGGTAAACCTTAGTTAGAAAACTAAGTAGTAATTCTTAGTATAACACGAGGAGGAGCGAACGTCCATCTGATCTTAAAGAAGGCTCCAACGAATTAGGTTACGAAGTCCGAGGCTTCGAGGGGACGTGAGGGTACTCTTGGTATCCCTCTGTGAGGCTGTAGATGATCCTTCTGGGCTCACAGACGTTAAGGTCTATGTTAGGAAAACCAAGGGTATGCCTTGGTTGCAATATAAGGCAACCTAAAGACTAGGGTGGACCAGCGTGATTCGGCGAGACCAGTAGCCCTGTGATAGCAACTCGTCGTCTACCTGCCATCTTGAGTCAATTGAGATACGTGAAGCGGAACGGTAGAGAACTCCAACATACCATATACTCGCTATCTAGTTATGGTTGCGGATGGCCATAGGTTAGTAGGGCATAGGGGGGCCTGTGTATAGTTCTCATTTTTCAAGGTGTGCCTTTCATTAGTTGAGGGAGGGGTCAGGTGGGACCATAGCCACTGGAAAAACAGACCTTAGCATCTGCATCGGCAGATATCTAAAAGCTCCCGATCGAGTTTCGTGTTTCTTAAATTTGCCCTGCCACGAGACTCGGGTCGCACATATAGAGGACATGTGCAACTAGATATATAGCATGTTTACGATACGATTGGGATGTCAAGTCTAGGAACACTTATCACTCTGGGTAGTGTGTCCTAGACTAAGGGGCATCGTTCAACAGGTAGCATAATCCCTAGTTGGACCTAGGTGACATAAACCCTGAATCCGAGAAGCGTTCAATAGGTAACATAAACCCTAGTTGGATCTAGGTCGTGTAAACCCTGGTTAAGTCTAGAAAGCGCTCGATAAGAAAACCCTAGATTAGATCTAGGTAATAAATAATAGATGTACACCTAAAGGCAACCGCAATTACAGGGATTGGGAACACGTTATCATCTTTATACAGATTACCAGTTGGGATACTAGTTAGGTGGTGCAGAGGTATAGAATGGGGTGTGATAGTATATTCAGTTTAAACTGTCTTTCTTTGGTTTATATTAGTCTGTTATTCTGGTACTGTCCCATTTTCCAATTTACTCCTGTCATGAACTTTTTCCTGTTCGCATGCTAAAAGCCACTAGACTTACTCGCTGTTTTAATTTTGTCTGTCTTGTAATTTATCTGCATTTTTTACCTTAAATGCTCCACAAAACTTAGTACATTCCCTTTGAGAGTGACACTAACGGATGTGGGGTGTTACAGATATATATATATATATATATATATATATATATACACACACACACATATACATATAATATACATGTTGGTGTATATGTATACATGGTACACAAGATCTCTCCATAAATGAAATCAACATGCAACATACAAACGGACCAGAGGTGCATCAGATTACATGCACAAAGCAAGACATGGAATATCGAATGACATAAGAGACAACCTGTTTGAATAAACAAGCATATGTGTAAGCATGAATTATTCACACATACACATGTATACTCAAGCATGAGGATATGCAGATTCCAGTTCAAGCATTGCAATTCAAACCAAAACCACATGGGTCAAACATATATGCGCCAGTCTCATGAACAAATAGAAATGGAAGTGTACGCAATGGCATGTACACAAGGAGGCAAGTCAAGTGGTCCAAAATCATTGCATACATATGTGCAAGCATGCCACACCATCACAACTCAAGTGCATAGCCCAATGCAAACAAAAGTACACTGCAGCAGTACATGGACACACACAAATGATCATAAACATGCCATACATATATATACACGCATGTTTGTATATGTATATATAGATGGAACTTAACATGAACCAGGGGCATGTAGAAGTACAAATGATACGGGGGTGTACCAATTCATGCAACATGTCTAAGATAAAACTGTACAGTGGAATGCAATTGCCACACAAACAATACTTTCTGTTGCAACAAATTCAAGTTAGAATTTAAATCAAGACATCCATAAAAAGTGAAGTACACGTTCATGCAACATCTCAAGTGATCACAAACCAGCATGCACATGTGTACACAAAGGTGCAGTTTAGTTCCAGTTAATACACAGTGGACATGACACAAAAGCCCAGGTGCAACATGAAGACCAACTTCATATGACTGTCTTAATTATATAAATATGAACAAGCACTTGAGTGAAACATGCATGGGTCAGCATTGGTGTAGCAGTTCTTAAAGAGTTGGCACAGTGTCAAGGCAGAGCATACATTTGCAAACAGGCACAAGAGCAAGCATGGGTTTTGCACAAGACATAATTGTTGTATATGGTGTAGCAAAAAAAATGGTGAAGCACAAGCTCAAGCAGATGCATGGCTCAAGTACAGTAATGAAGCAAGCCAAGCCAGGTTTCAAAACATGGAAGTATTAAACTTTGTCCATATTGGCAAAATGTTAAATGGGCAAGAAATCTTCCAGAAATAAACAATCACACAAGTTTTTTTTGGCAAGTCTTATTTCAGGAAAGTTGAAGAATTCAACTTTATTGCCTATGGCCAAAATCAGAAACCAAGCCCATTAAGAAAATCATAGAAGAAAATCACAAGAAATCAAATTAGCTAATCATTCAAGAATCAGTCAAGAAATGACGCGTGAATATTTTGGGCAAGAATCAATTGTGGATATTCACGACAATTTTAATCAAGTAACAATCACGCACAAATCAGGACCAAGTCATTCATGTGAAATCAGAGGTGACTGTGGATTCGAAAATCCTATAAATACTAACCAAATCATCACTAGAAATCTATCGAAATCAAGAACATAAATTTGATAGCAAAAATAATATCAAATCATAATACTCACTTGTCTCGATCGAAAAGCAAAATCCCAAACCGTTTGACAGCAAGCAACATTTTAGAAGCAATCAGGAGAATCAATTTTATCAAGCAACCAGAAATCACAATTTCGGGGAATAGCACAAAACACTAATTTCTTATAATCGGGTGCCATCGAACAAAAAAGAAGAAGCCAACATTTCTTATTCAACTGGCAAAGAAAATATGAAGGGGCCGATCTTTCTTTTATTTGTTTAAAGGGTTTTTTGGTTTTGTTCTTTTATGCATTTTTATTTTTTGGTAATCATTCGACTATTGTTTTCTAGTTTTCTACAAACTAGGGTTTACATGTTACGTGTTTGTAATTCATGGAAAATCTGATTTTGGGGATAATGATTAGTCCAGGGTTTTGAGCGTAGGATTAGAGCAATAGCAGGGTTTGCGAGTTTACAGGGTTTTGTAAGCGGAAATCTGTTTTAATACCTAGTAGAAATCTTGGTAATGCAGCGGTGGGCAGGGTTTGCTGAAGCTGGGTAAAATCTGTGCCATTTTTTTCTCTACTGCAATCTATGCTGTGAAAATTTTAATATCTCGTAAAACTCCAATAGACCCTATTCACCCCCTCTAGCGTTAATCTAGATCCTATAAGCATTGTCGTCTTTATGTTCGATTCTCGCTTCTTCTGGTTCACTTTCCATCTCCTTATCTTCCACTCTATCTTCTTTATCACCAGATTCTTTGGAGTGTTCTTTAGAAGCTTTTTCTAGGGAGGAGTACGGTGTCGGTGGAGAAAATGTTAGAGGTCAATTGCGGCGTATGAGTTCCTTTAAAGATAGCGCAACCGTATTCATTGTTTACTCAACTGCTGCTAGATGAGACGCTAGAGTAAATTCCATGTTTGCAATTCGATTTCCCAAAGCAACTTGATTTTGATACAAAATTTGTTGATTTTGGATAACAACTTCACGTAATGATTCATTTGGAAGTATTTGCGTTTATGGGGAAGTCATAGCTTCGAATGTTTAATATTGAGAAGCATGTTGAGAGGAGGATTTCGGTATATCCTGAATTTGCTCTTCTTGATGACGCTTATGAGTCGGAACTTTTTTCCCTTTTATGACTTTCTCTCCATTCATTGAGAGTGCAAAAACCGGTGGTTCTTGTGGGAGATGCATCTAAGAGAAGAATTTCTTGCTCGCTTCTTTAACCGGTATGTCCTCAAAAGTTGATCGATAAGTCAGAACTTTTCCTTTAATAATCGCATAATAAACGGAGCATAGGTAATTGATTGTCATGGTCTATTCCAAAAATCTTTTAGTTAATCAAATATAAATTGAGTCCAATTAACTTGAATATCAACAAACATAGCGTATAAGACTTTATGTTCTAGATCAAGAATTTTCTCGTGGCTACCAAAACGGAGAAAGTTTGTATTGATAAGGACTCAAGTAAGAGGTCTTGCTTTCGGCCTTAAGTACTTAGTAGAAAATTGGGGCATATGATCTTCCCAAATCTGGTGTGTAATACTATGTTGTGTCTTATATCGCATATCGGGGATATCACTAATATTCATCTCCGTATTAGAATGCTGCAATGTATCTCCTATTTCCTTAGCAGTGAATCTAACCGTAACCCCGCAAACACTTGACCAAACCTAATCGTGTTCGACTTGAGAATTCCAAAAATCGGTACTATCAAAATTCACATAGAATAGAAATATGGATAGTTGGTCTATGTGTAAATTATTAGAAGAGAATGAGACAAGTGACACAAATCTAACATATTGGCAAAAGCTATTTAGCTCATATAAAGGAAAATCAAGGAGATTGTAGAATGGACTAGTATGTACAATCTTCTTTTGGATTAATCCATATCTTTCTATTACCAAGGCCAGTTTGTTCATCCACTTGTTGATTCTTGATTGCGAACCGCTCGAGGTGTTTCTTCAGCAATTGGAGGAGGATTCGATGATTCTTTTTCTTCCCTCTATCGCTTTGATGAAGATTTTTTTTAGGATCCATTATTTGAACCGAAATTTTGATTTTAGCGTTAGGGAAATTTAAATTTGACTAGTGAAATGAAGGAATGAGGTAGAAAAGTAGCAGTTATGTACATTCGTATTTTAAACGTCTGGATTTTAAATCAAAGGTCTGATTTCGGGACCGATTCAACCCCAGAAAATTTTCAAATGTCTGGTCTATAAGTCAGACATCTGTTTGTGATACTGAGTGAATTCCTAAAGCATTTTTCAAATGTATGTTTCAGATGTATTTTAAACCAAGAGTATTTTCAAGCGTCTGGTATGTTTTTCAGACGTCTGTTATTAGTTAATCCTGTTTTTATTTTGACCGAACCCTCCTTATAAATTCATACGTCTGCTTTTGAAGTTTGTTGTTGTTTTGATGGTGGAAATAATAGTTTCTATTTTAATATTTTAGGACACACACATATATAACTTACATATAAATACAAAAACATTCATAACATCTCTTATTTATTAAAACGTACAATAACCTTATGTAATAGATTCTTAATTTATCGACAGCCATGATGGTCGTTTTCTAGAAGTAGATGATAGCCCATCATTATGCATTTCCTCAAAAGTACACTCTTTCTCTGGAGTTTCACAGGGACGAGGGGATTTCTTATGCAATCATCTTTTTGTTGAAGAATAATTGCACAGAGCGTAAAGTGCTCTTTCAAGGAAATTTAGATGTCGCATAGGTCCTTCTTGCTTGTTATACATTTCTCTTCGTACATCCATCATTTCACGTTGATAGTGGGATTTATCAACTAGCTTTTCATCGATCGTTGGTTTATCATTTGTAACGCCCTGTAATTTCGGACTAGTAAAAATTACCGAAAATCCTTCCTTCTAAAACAAATAAATGACAGTTACCATTTTATTTGATAAATATACAACATCACTAAATGCTTTGGATAAAATTTTAATAAATACCACTTATCTAATTAACCATTTGTGCTTAAATATGAATTAAACACATTTATCGCAAATCTACCCTTATGCAACTCTAATGAGATGGACATGGATATTCATTCCTGCACACTTGATAAACGTTAGCATGGCTTAAATAATAAACATGAAAAATACACTAACATAAGACGAAATATCAAATAATAAACAAAAAATATTTTATTAATAAAGCAGCTGCATCACTACCACTTATGATTGCCAACGTACCTTTATCTAATTGGGTGAGCAATTAGATACAGGATCAAGCCAACGTAGTTCTTCTTTACACAAAACATTTAAAAATAAATACTTCCAAAAATACTTTTTATATCAAGTAAAAATACTTTGCTAATACTCGTTTTAAAAGATATCACTTGTAAAAATTCCTTTCATAAGATAAACATCTTTTGTTTTCCATACTAATCTCAAACCACCTTTATATCCCTCTAATATATGTTTGGAAAGATCTTCAAAGATTTAACTAAAATACTTAAGTTCAAACCGTTCATATCTCGTTAAACACACCCTATTCATGCCTTGTTTGAACACTAATCATACCTCGTTTAAACACACACTATTCATATCTCGATTAAACAGTCTTCATACCTCGTTTAAACCCTAATCATACCTCGTTTATACACTATTCATACCTCGATTAAACAATATTCATACTTTATTTACACAGTATTCATACCTCGTTTAAATACTAATCATACCTCGTTTAAACTTTCTACTAATGATCGTATAATTCATACAAGTTTACTAATAATAGTTAATAATAAATAAGCCTTTTTTCGGTTAATAGCTTCTCACATACTTAAGTGACTACATGTATATTACTCAAACAGAATCTTTCCCTTACTAAGCATCATTAAACCATCTCATCAACTCGTATTATTTACCACGAGTCAGAAAATAATCAATCAAGTGCACAAACATTAATCAATAGCTAACTAGCTCTTAAAATCGTTTAAGTTTTTTCACATACTTAAGTGGCTTCACAAATTTTACTTAAAGATCGAATCTTTAAGGGTTTAATTTTCTTTACCACATCAAATAACTTGCAAATAATTCAAACATACAACCACAAATCAACTAAGGCATGTATTTAACCAGTATTCCATAAAAGTGTAATTTTGTGGACTAACATAAGGTGTTTCACTCCCAAGTTCCATAAAGATGTCTTTTTTACTCCATGAGTCTATTTAAGAATCATTAGCAAACATGTACCATCAATATAACCACCTATAAACTAGTAATTTCCTAATAGACCTATCATCATACACCTTATAGGCATCCTATAAACTAGCAAATAAAACCCTTTTATAAATTGAGATTTCCTCACCCAAAAGCTCCCCCAGAATTTAATAAGGGTTGTATGCTTCCAGATCTATGGCTTTCCTTTCTTTTTCTCCTTTTCCTTTTCTTTTTTTTAATCCATTTTAAGACGGGTTCGGCCAAAAGGTATAAAGAGGAGAAAGTAGAAGAAGGAAAGAGGTAAGGATTCCATGAAAATGAGAAGAGTAGGTGCCTTTTATAGCCATATTAAGGGAATTTATGTCATCAACTTAGGGACACTTGTCATGCTCCTACCATTACTTAACATGTAAAAATACATTTGTTAAGGCTTCCTTAAGAAGCCATAAGCTTTAGGAAGAAAAAACAAAATTGTCTTCTTATACTTATTACTCTCTTTAGCTTCTTTGAGAAGCTATGCACTTACGAAAAAAGGCACCAAGAATAGCTTAAGGAGGAAGGCACTAGGAATTGGCTTCCAAAAGAATCCACCAAGAATTGGCTTCTAAGAGAAGCCACTGAAAATTTGGCTTATAAGAGAAGCCACTAAACTCCTATATATAATTTTTTCTTCTTAAGACACTTGTCCACCTTATCTTCATGCAAATCATAAGATGATGACACATGCCTACTTAGGTGTCTTATGATGTTTCTACACATGGACACCTAAGAAGGTTATGTTTCCTTATCTCTTTTTTCTTTTTAGCTTACATAAGAAGCCTCTTCATATTAAATTTATTTTCCCTCGCATGAATACATACAACCATGCTAACTTAATATATAATGTGTGTTATCATGCACGAGAGCATCATGGCCTTTCTGATAAGTTTTAATTGATGAAAGGTCGTCAATTTAATAAATGACTTCCAGTCAGATTTTCAGTTTCACATCAAATTAAATATTTTTGTACACTAGTTTTAAAAACTATTTCACTATCACTCTTTATTATTTAAAAGAGCTTTATTTTAGTTATGACTCATCACTTCAATATTTAAATTTTATTGAATATCCGTAAATTCAAGCGGTAAATTTTTTCAAGTTGTTACATCATTCCTTTTTAATTGTTTGAGTAGTGGAGACAAATCCTATTTTTTCTTTGGAAAATCTGGAATCATAAGAAATCGCGGAGGTGATGGGGTTGTTATTGGGTTTGAGTCGGATGAAACGTTTTGTTTAGAATCCATGATGTACAGTAAGACTAATCATTATGTACTGTGTGGCTATTTATAACTTTCAGATTTGTTATAATTTTATGGAGTAGAGCCTTTTTGAAAAGATTGAGAGGTTAATGCTCTTTATTTGTCCGTGAAATAATGAATTTCTATTTTAGTTAATAGATTAAATTTTGTTATATTAGTTCAGAGTAGGAGCAAATTCCTAAGTCACGACGCAATTTAACGAATGCTTTTTAATTTAAGGGTTTAGTAAATATATCTGCTATTTGATTTTCGGTATTTACATATTCTAGGATTATAGTACCTTTTTCTACATTGTCTCATAAAAAGTGGTGTTGTATATCTATGTGTTTGGTTCTATAATGGTTAACCAGATTTTTGGACAAGTTAATGGAACTTGTATTGTCACAATAAATTGGTACTCTATCAAAGGTCTTTCAGTAATCCCTAAGTGTTTATTGCATATACATTACTTCTGCATATGTTAAGGAAGCTGAAATATATTCCGCTTCGCATGTTGATAATGATATACAATTTTGGTTTTTTTCTAAACCATGATATTAATGATTGTCCAATAGAATGACACGTGCTTCTAGTAGTTTTTCGATCTATTTTACATCCGCCTAAATCAGCATCGCTATAGGATACTAATTCGAAAGATGAATCTTTAGGGTAATATAAACCATAGTCTCTTCTATTAGATAAATATCGTAGAATTCTTTTAACCGCACGTTGATGAGATTTCTTTAGTTTTGCTTGAAATTTTCCACATAAACATACGCTCATCATAATGTCGGGTCTATTAGCCGTTAAGTATAACAGAGAACCTATTATATTTCGATATAATTTTTCGTCAAAATCTTTTCTATTATCATCTTTTTTTAAATGAACACTAGTACTCATAGTTGTTGGTTTACTTGACATTTTCTGCATAACAAAACATTGTAATAAATTGTTACAATATTTTTCTTGATAAATAAAAATCTCATTTTAAAGTTGTCTTATTTGTAATCCTAAGAAAAAATTTAATTCACCCATGTGTGACATTTCAAATTCATTATACTTGAAAATTCGATACATAGATTTCCATTATTATATCCAAAAATAATGTCATTAACATATATTTGTACAACCAAGATATCATTATATTCTCATTTAATAAAAATAGTAGTGTCTATTTTTCCTATTTGAAAACCAGATGATATTAAATGATTCTTAAGTCTTTTATACCAAGCTCGAGGAGCTTGTTTTAAACCATAAAGAAATTTGTTAAGTTTAAAATATGAATGGGATATTTTTCATGAATAAAAAGCAGTGGTTGTTCTATATACACATTTTCCTTGATAAGACCATTTAAGAGTTCTATTTTAACATCCATTTGATATAATTTAAATTCATAATGACACACAAAAACTAATAAAGTTCGTATATCATCTAATCTAGCTACAGGTGCAAATGTTTCGTCATGTGCTTTGATAACATGCTTTTGTTTCCCGTCATGTGCTTGGAGCATCCACAATCTAATATCCATTTATCTTTTTGGTTTGGGTACCCGTAAGATAAGAAAATTTTAATTAGTATCCACTTCCTTCGTTAGGGTGCTATATGTTAGGCGGAGGAGGCGGCCATTCACAAATGGGTTTGGGGCCTTTGGAAACATAATTTTCATTATAAACTACATCTTGCAGAAAGTTTATGACATATTTTTGTCTAATAAGTTTGTTATTGGATTTTGAAATCCATATTTTCACCTCTTTAGGTTTTAATTCTTTTTTATTAAAAGTTTTCTTTTTAAACTTTTTATAAAGAAAACTATGGATTTTAGAGTTTAAGTCCTTTTTAAAACCTAATTCGTTTCTATTTCCAGAAGGTTTAGAGCTTTTGATAATATTTTCCAAATTTTGCTTTCCTTTGTTGAATTTTGAAACATTTGTAATAATCTTTTCTAACTCATCTTTGAGTTTTGAAATTTTAGAAAATGAAACTTCTAGATTAGTACTCAAAGTTACGTTTTTAATTTAAAATGTCATTATTTCATATCTTAACCTTTCCTAACTCTATTGATAATAAGTCATTTTCAGAAATTATTTTTTTATGATCATTTTGAGCATTTTCTAATTCTTCTTCTAAAATGACCTTTTCATCTTTTAATAATCTTATCTCAATTTCCAATCTATTTATTCTAGAAATATAATCCTTGTTCATATTTTTTTTGCTCTCTATACTTATAATCTAATTCCATACTAATTTCTAATATTTCGTTATAAGTAAGTTCTAGGCATACCTCATTCGTATCTGCCATAAAGCATACATTTGCTTGTTACGTATCACTGTCGCTCTCACTTTCAGATGAGGAAGAATCAGAATCATCCCAAGTGACTTGAAATGCTATTCTTTTCTTTTTGAATTTTTCATTTTCCTTTCTCTTCTTTTCATTAAGAATCTTTGGATAATATTTCTTCATATGACCAAATTCGTCACATTCGAAATATTTGATAGATTCCTGATTTGCTGAACCTAATTTCCCAGCCTTTTGAAATCTTGTCATTTTTCTGAACTTCTTGAACTTGTTAGAATGTTTGGCTATAAAGACAATTTTATCTTCGTCTAAATTAGAATCTTCTTTATTAGCTTGAAATACTATATTTTTCTTTTTAGTATTTTATTCCTCTCTAGCCTGCAAGTTAGCTTCATAAGATAACAAATTTCCAAATAATTTTTCAACTTTGAGTTGAGAAAGATCATTTGCCTCTTCTATGACTAAAACCTTTCTTTCCTAATCATTTATCAAAGAATTTAAAATTCGTGTAACTAAATCAAAGTTAGTGAACTTAACTCCTAGTTCCATAAGATCATGTTGTTTGGTTTGGAATCTAGTGTACATATCACTAATGGACTCACTTGCTTTAATTTTAAAAGATGAGAATTGATTTTGTAAAATAGAGATTTTTGGTTGTTTAACTTTTGTGGTACCTCCGTGAGTGATTTGTAAGGTAAGCCATATATCATATGCAGTAGTGCATATCATGACATGTGAAAATTCATTTTTATCTAATGCAGAAAACAAATCAATCATTGCTTTTGAATTGTTAGAAGCTGCAATTTTTTTAGCATCGGTCCATGCACTTAATTAAGTAGTTGATCCTTCATATTTGTTTTAAGTGGCATACCAAATTTCCAAACCATTTGTTTTCATAAAAATCCTCATTCGAGTTGACCAATATGCGTAATCTGACCCATTGAAAAGTGAAGGATGTTGTGTGGACTGACCTTCTTGAAATATACTTATACTTGGCATTTTAAGTAATGTAAACACAAGTTAATCATTTGATCAACACCTTTGCTCTGATACCAATTGTAAGTCTATACGAGTGGATTGTGTGTACGCAAGTATGAATATATATATATATATATATATTTAGTTATGTAGTAAAGTAAATGCTAGTATGGAAAATGCACACCAGAGTTTATATACTGGTTTAGACCTCCCGTCCTACGTCCAGTCCCGAAACTCCCCTTCTGTAATGACCCGCAAAGTCCGCAACATCAGAGTTGACTATATACATCATACGTCCAACCCAAATATCACAAAAATACGAAACATTTTTTTTAGAAGAAAAGGGTAGAAGAAGAAAAGAAATAACAATACAGAATCTCACATCGCAGCGGAGCAAAATATAATATATCATAACTTTTGAAATACAAACTTCAACTGTATAACATACACTTATCAGAGTACAACACTTACAACACAACGGAACAAAACTCTGTATAACTAACGCTGATGCCTCCTGCTCCAAGCTCCTTTAGATAGATCTGTAAAATCCTGAACTACTTGACTGCCCGTACAAATTTAGGCACCCAAGAGTTTAGGTAGAACAAAACAAAATAAACTCCGGGTCAGTCATGGGACTTGTATGAGTAAACAGTTAAAACAGTTTCAGAAAACTAAATGATATCTCATAAGATCACGCCGTATAACACGGAACGGGTTTTTCCCTTATGAGAATCCAAACGCTTGATTTAACTTTCAAAATCCCTTTGAAAGGAACGATGATCTTTATAACAAACTCTTTTGATATTATAATAATGTCTAAGTCAAGTAAATAACAATCTAGTGGAACATTAGCATCTCACGTTCCACATATAATATACAATCAAAACCGCAAGTACTTATTGGGTAATGGATTTCCTACTATGACAAGGTATGGAACCACCTTCCGCTCGTAAATCTCTAGAGGAGAATACACCGAGTTCAACAAGAACATCTTGCAACTCAGCCACACATGACCGACCACTCATTTTGCTTGAGTGTATCGAATGTATATCACCAACGGTTGGGATCAGCAACCGTTTCCCGAATGGGACAACATCAACAATAGATTTTTAGAAGTAAATGAAACATTAGATCAGGTGATTATACACCTTAATAGGTGCGACCTACATAGCCATGCTGCCTGCCCGATTTCTGTCATTTACCAACTGATGAGGCTTGAGGTTACGCTTTATCATCACATCAGATTCACTTCGAATGCCACATTGTCAGATCCATCGAAAATCACTAATTGACGTCTACAACAGTACATTACGTGTTAGCTAAAGAAGTTTCCTTCTCCGTTCCACTCTTGGTACGGTTGAAGAAATCAATGTACGTGACCTTTCTGAAAATACTCTGTCAGACATTCATCCATACAAGTCACCCAGGAACTGGATGAACCCAAGGCACTACTCAGTACATCCATCTTAGGCACTATTATCTAAGACTTATACAATAGCCCTTGCACTTTACTCCGTCTTCAATTTTCTTTGGCACATATGATTCGCAACGCTTATGCCAATACTACGTGGTTCTTTGGATAATAATCCAACCGGTCTCTCCATATTGACAAAGAGGGTCAAAACTTCGATAGTCTGTGATTTAACTATCGAATAAAACAAGTGTTTCGATAGTCGATGATTTAACTATTGAAGAAAACAAGTGTTCGTCCAATTATCAAACAATCACTGAGCCCTTAATTAATATTCCATTAATTAAATCACTTCTCTATTTCTTTATCAATATTTGTTAAACAAATATTTTCAATAACCATATTGGCCTTTTACGTTATTTGGAAAACATTTCCGAATATCACCTTCCTTTATTTTCTAAACTTTAGAAAATATATGCTATTTATAATTGGAAAATATTCCAATTACTTATCTCTTTTCCGATCTCGTTTATTTCTATACTTAGGAAATATTTATTATTCTATTTCCAAGTTTACACTTATTTGGGTTAAAACGGATGTTGTGTAAAACATCATTACGACAACCCAAACACTATATTCAACTAACTCTTATCCAACATTGATCTTCGAGCCTGAAATCTTACTATTTATTTGTTAATAATGAAATCAATCAAGTTGGGGTATAACTACCTCTCAGACCTTGACTGAATAACATTTCCAACGTCAAAATAGATATGACTACTTACTCGAATAATCAATACCATACAATTACTTATTCACTTTTAAACACGTATACACTTTCTCTTTCTATTCTTACTATATTTTATTCTTATACTTCCTTTTTTATTACACTATTCTATTTCTAAGTTCGTTTCCTTATCGACTTCTATATATATTGATATATAGATTCTAGTTTTTCAAACTTGTTAAAAATATTCTAACTCCTTAAATTCCCGGAAAAATTCGCCATAACCTCCTTTGTACTGGGAGCATCGAGATATTCCAAATAGCCTCCCATGGCCCTCACCAATCCAAAAGAAAAAGAAAAAGCCAAGCGGCTTGCTGATACGGCGCATAAAATCTCATAAATGAATTAAATACGTACCTTTTTGTCGAGCGTTCTATTTATATACCTTCATTAACTTTATCCCATACATGTCTCCTGTATATCTATACCTGTCCAATTTAATTCAACTATACCCGACCGTTTAACTCAATTCGTTAATTAATTTGTTAATTAACTCTTTAGTCTATTTCACTTTATATTTAAACATGACATGTTCAAATATATTTTAACTTGCTTACTAACTAATTTGAATTCAAATTTCAAATTTAAGTTCTATATTCGATTTCGAATATACATTTACAAATCCAATTCACCTTTCAAAATTCGACTTCAATTCAATGTCCAAATTCTATATTCAAGTTCCATGTCCAAATTCTATATTCAAGTTCCATATTAATTCTATTTGAATATCTATATATTTAAACTCCATTTAAATTCTAGTTGAATTTCTATATATTTAAACTCCATTTAAATTCTATTTCACTTCTATTATTCAAATTCTATTCAAATTCCCTTATTCAAATTCTATTCAAATTCCCTTATTCAAATTCTATTTCAAATTCCCTTATTTAAATTCAATTTGAAATTCCCTAATTTAAATTCAATATGAAATTCCCTTATTTAAATTCTATTTGAAATTCCCTTATTTAAATTATATTTGAAATTCCCTTATTTAAATTCTATTTGAAATTCCCTTATTTAAATTCTATTTTCAAATTCCAACTAGACTCTATTTAAATTCTATTTGAAATTCCCTTATTTAAATTCTATTTGGAATTCCCTTATTTAAATTCTATTTTCAAATTCCAATTCGACTCTATTTGAATCCTATATTCAAACTCCTTTTTAATTCTATTTGAAATTTTAAATATTCAAACTCTTTTTTTTTATTCTATTTGAATTCCCTATTGATATTTCTTTATTCAAATCCATTTGAATTCCTTTGAATTCAAATTCTAATTTAATTCCTTTGAATTCAAATTCTATATTAATTCCTTTGAATTCAAATCCCATATTTAAATTCCTTTGAATTCAAATATTCAAATTATCCCTTGATAATTTATTCATTTTATTTATAAATACTATTTTATATAAATTTCCTTGTTTTATTTAAACAAGCCTATTTCGAAATCTATTTAAAACCAAAATCTTATTTCGGAAATTCTCTTTGCATTTTCTATATTCAAATTCCATTGAATTTCTCATATTCAAATTCTATTTTAGAAAAAAAATAGAATTTCCTTTTAAATCTGCGAAATTCCTTTTCATGATATTTTTAAATATCAACACTTAGGGCCAGTGATATTTAAACACACAAAGCAACCAATTATTTATTTTTCTAACACATCATATATGACAGTATATATGCAAATAAATAAACAAACAGATAATATTTTTTTTTGAGGAATCCTGTTGGATTCCTCTAACCTGTTTTCCTGCATCCACAGACGTTAGTCAACATAGTAACAACCATCCTGCTTCGAGGCAGGATATCGCAGTATGAAGGTCATCCACTAATATATATTTGTGGGGCGCATAGGGAAATAATCCGCTATGAAACTGCGGGCATCCGCTAATGAGACTACAGGAATCAATCCAATCATCAACCCAATATATATATATATATATATATATAAGTCAACCAATCCTAGATAACTAATATATTTTAAATCAACCAAACAGCATTCAAACAAGCAACAACAATTATTTTTAACGAATAAAAATGATTCTAAACAACAAGTGAGTGAGATTTACTCACATTGTTTTTCCTTTGCCGAATATATGATTAATTCCATATTGTCGTGTCAACGAATCGTCTCAATTGAAATTTACTTTGTACCGACGTTTATTTAATTTTAGTTATCGATTAAATATTTATTAACTACTAACATTGAAGAAATAAATAATTTAATCAATATATGTAAAAAGTATACCTCATTTGCCTATATTCTAGTTCAAGACACTTCGACCCTCCACCTAATGTTATCACCACCGGATGGCCTCCGATCAACCCAACCAAACTCTTCCAATGTCGGTCCCTCTTTACCACACATCAACATTCATATTCCAAAAAAAACACAGATCTGCCTCCTCACATATTTCAATGCCAAAACACCCCTCACTGTCGCACCCACTCTTGTTTGACAACAATAAATTCAAACTTCATAAACATCCCACTCTGATTACACCGTCCCTTCATCCAGAAACAATCCAACTCCTCCTAGTTTCGAACTCCAAACCGTATCCTTCCCCTTAGTCAAACCAGCACTTACTGCTCATCAGACGTCCTTTCATCATCACTGCAGTTTCCCCTGTAGGTCATCGCATCCTCCATTAAGCTCTACTCGAGCTCGACGCCTACTCAGTTTACTGTGCTCGAGTACAGATCCAGTTGCCCCTTTTCCACTTCCGAACTACATGTGAAACTCGGACCAATTGAACCCTCCTTCGCTCCTACCCAACTCGCGACGACCTAATTTCACGGATTCAAGAAGGGACGAGGCTTCCGATTCTGGTGGCGAGCTCCTTCTAGTTTCATCGCGAATCCCCTTTTCCCTTGAATTGATTTCGATTTACATTGATTTGTATTACTCGATTTCAAAGCAGGTGGTTTTATTTTAACTGAGGTCTTCGGTATTTGGAAATGAAGGAGGGGCGGCTTTGGTTTGTTTAAGTAGGGGAAAGACATTAAAACGTGGATTCGTTTTAAACCAGTGGAGAGGGTGCGGTTTTTAAAAGATAACAACAAGGCCAATTTCTTCTTGCCTTGTTGTTTTGGTTCTGGTCCACAAATAATGATACTTTATTTATTTAAAACCCGTGTCCTTTAATTTAAATTATCACATGATTCCGAACTCCTTTCTGTACCCAGCAACTGTCAATTCTAGGGTAATACCCCTATTCCGAACCCACTGGGATAGGTCACGAAGTCCAATTCGATCATCTGGAGCAGATATTTAATTTAAATTGATATAATTTAAATTTCAAACCATTTACATTCTTCGATAAAAATATCAATATTATTATCGTTTATATTCGAATTAGAATTTCCACAGATCATCTGAATTATCTTGATTCAGCTCTAACTTCGAATTTATATATTTATTGTTTTTCCTATTCGTCAATTTATTATATTCGATTTTAAATTGAAATCGATTATTAAATTGATAACTTAATATAAAATTCCATTTATATTATTCACCCAATATTTAAATCCGTATTAAATATTTAAAATTAACCCATAAGAATCCGAGTCATTACAATCTTCCCCACTTAAAATAATTTCGTCCTCGAAACTGCTAAGGTAGAAAAAGTGCTACAAACCCATTTATCTTTTCAAAACTTATTTATGTTGATACTCAACATTTCTAACTTCCGTACGTAGCTGTCTTTCGAATAAATCCCTATTCGATAACTCCTCCCTTCGAATAACTATATTCGATATTCTCTCTTTCGAATAACTAAATTCGAAAACATTTCTTCGAATAAACTATATTCGATTAACTCTATTCAATATACTCTTATCAATTAACTCTATTGGATTAGCTCTTTTCACTTAACTCCTTCCGAATAAGCTATATTCGATAACTCCTTTAATTCTATTCGAGTAACTAATATTTGATTTAACTCCATTCGCTTGACTCTAGATCGCAACGATCACAATGGTTACGCCTGATTCCCTCAGGAAACATCCGACCGCCCTAGGCTATCTGCAGCCCTGCGAATTACGCTCGCAGTCGTACGAAATGGCAACTTATCCTGAGTAACTATGTTTGACTAACTCTATTTCAATAACTATATTCGATCAACTTTAATTGAATAACTAACAATCAATTAAATCCTAATTCGATTAACTATGTTCAATTAACTCTATCTGGTTAACTCTTAATTTGAATAACAAATATTCGATAAATTCTAATTGAATAACAAATATTTAATTATCTCTATGGATTAACCCTAACTGATTAACTCTACTGGTTAATTCTTACTCTAATCGATTTATTCTAACTCTAATCGATTATTTCTAACTCTAACTGACTTCTCCTATTCGAATAACTCCTATTGGATAACGTTAATTCATTTAAAAAGATTTACTTTTAGTAACAGTTCTTCACTTTATAAATGTTCTCTTTAATAACATTACTTCACTTATACAAGTGTTGTGTACCCCTTCTATTTAAAACTATCGGTGTTAAAAACCAATATCTCTTCTCTATACAAGTTCAGACTTATATATTCCATTTATCGAATGATAAATATTTAATTTAACTTATAAACTGTTATTTATAAATTAATCTTTTCTATTTATCTGTTAAAAAACAGATTTCCATTTTCTATTCATCTTCTAAATATTCCTTTGATTAAATTCTATTTATGTAACAAATAAATATCTCATTTATAACATTCTATTTATTTTCTATAAATAAATATTTCCATTGAATCTATTTGTAAATGTTTTGCAAATATTCCCTTTTAAAATTCTATTTGTAAATGTCTTTACAAATATTTCTCCTTCTATTTGTTTACACATAACTTCCTTTGTATTTGTTTTACAAATATATTTCCTTAAATTTGTTTTGCAAATATACTTTCTTTTTAACTCTTTTGGTTTTTCCTTTATTCATACCCAATTCATATTTCATTCTCATTGATTTTACTCAATTTATTCATTTCGATCCATTTAACTTACTTAAGTTAAATTTAGTTTCAATCATTCAAATTCCCAGGGTTTTATTTCAAAACTCCTTTGAAGTAATATAAATATATACATATATTTATATCCATCTCAAATTCAAAACATTTTAATTTTCAAACAACTTGTTTTCTTTTCAAACAAATTTCCATCGAAAACTTTGCTAAGGTGGTAATTCATCACTTAGAAACTCGAAAATGAACAGTGATGATGTTGCGACCATCATCAGAATTATTTCCCAGCCACTGAAGTGAGTTCAGTGCTTTATCATATTCAAAATCCATTCAAATGATTTTTATTCAAAAATCCTTCCAAAATAAAGCTATATTATTTTAATAAAATTCGGAAAATATTTTCCAACTTCCCAGGATTTTAAATTCTGAATTCTGGTTGGAATTCAATTTCAATTTATCACATTTGTATATTTGATTTCATATACAAATTCCATTGGTTATATATATAACTATTTCAGTTTTTATAATCTAATTTGATTATAATCCTAACAATCAACTCAACCATTTAAAACAATATCGTGTCCAATCTTCAGTTCAAGTGTTTATAAACTCCTATCGACATCGTGGCGTCCCACGATTCGATCAGAATTCATAATTCACTCAACAGACTAGTCAACAGAATATAAAACAGTTTTTATATCAAATAACAAATTCGCTCTCTCGTATATATATACACTCAACTCATTCTAGGGTACTACTGACCCTATCTCTAATGAGCACATTCCAACAAGCCTAGGTATTCGCTTAACCTAAGCTCCGATACCAACTGTAATGACTCGCAAAGTCCGCAACATCAGAGTTGACTATATACATCATACGTCCAACCCAAATATCATGAAAATACGAAACATTTTCTTTAGAAGAAAAGGGTAGAAGAAGAACAGAAATAACAACACAGAATCTTACATTGCAGCTGAACAAAATATAATATATCATAACTTTTGAAATACAAACTTCAACTGTATAGCATACACTTATCAGAGTACAACACTTACAACACAGCGGAACAAAAATCTATATAACTAACGCTGAAGCCTCCTGCTCCAAGCTCCTTTAGATAGATCTGTAAAATCCTGAACTACTTGACTGCCGTACAAATTTAGGCACCCAAGAGTTTAGGTAGAAAAAAACAAAATAAACTTCGGGTCAGTAATGGGACTGGTATGAGTAAACAGTTAAAAGAGTTTCAGAAAACTAAACGATATCTCATAAGACCACACCGTATAACACGGAACGGGTTTTTCCCTTATGAGAATACAAACACTTGATTTAACTTTCAAAATACCTTTGAAAGGAACGGTGATCTTTATATCAAACTCTTTTGATATTATAATAATGTCTAAATCAAGTAAATAACAATCTAGTGGAACGTTTGCATCTCACGTTCCACATATAATATTCAATCAAAACCGCAAGCACTTATTGGGTAATGGATTTCCAACTATGACAAGGTATGGAACCACCTTCAGCTGGTATATCTCTAGAGGAGAATACACCGAGTTCAACAAGAACATTGTAGCACCCCACGCCCGCTATAGTCACTCACTAAGGGAATGCCATAGCATCGGTGGAGTATTTTAGTGAATATAGAACAGAAAAATTACACCAAGACAGATATAAACAGTATTTGAAATTTTAAAACATCATCTCATATCAGCGGAAATAAACATGTCTGGTTACATCATAAAACCATGATAAAAGTCAAGTACAATATCTGTCAAAATAAAGAAGTACATAATCCCACTCTCTCATACAATAGCCATAACAAAAGAAAAGATAACTGGATAACTGGAGCTTTACATCTACCCAAGCTCCGAAAGACTGGAACAGCAATCCGATCAAGATCTACTACTGCTAGGATCCGCCGTAGGACCTGAGGGTTGGGAGAAAGATAAAACAACGGGGTCAGACATAAGTCTGAGTGAGTCCTATAACTTTAACAATACAATCATTAAAGTAACCAGAGAAGACATAAACTTGACCTACGGTAATATCTGGGGATGAATGGCTACACTAAGCAGCTTGGAAGACTTAGGATAAACTAAGATAATCGTCAGGACGCATCTACCCACCCAAGGATAATTACTAACTGCACCACACCAGTCATTCCTACTTAAAGGTTGATCCCTTCCAAGGACTTAGAAAATTTCCCCAGTAGTTTCATGTACCCCTAGCCCACTACATAGGTGCCGTCTGCCCCTATCTCCACTAGGTGTACCCACTACTCCCCAAGCGATCGGCTCCCTACCGTAGATACCCGTGCTGGTCCCACAGTGGGGTGTATCACTCCCCTAAAGTGGCTACCCAATACTAACGGTGCACGGCTTTATATCTACACGATGCAACAACGGCTTATCTACCAGCCCGGGCCCACACACGCATATGAAGCCCGTTGGACTTGCGTTGCCACCGCTAACCCGTTTTGGCCTCTTATAATCAAGCCCAATATGCGTGTCCCGTCACTCGACATGGGTCGAGCCCACAAAGATACGTTTGGGATATTGGTTGAAATGGGCCCCCACAAGCTACCCACTTAAGCTTGTCAAATATCTAGTGTATCCCACTTAACCCTTTAATCATGTTTAATTACATGTTTCCACTTGGTTAAGTATTCTAATCGTATTTTCTATTGCCACCCAAGGCAACCCACTAGATTCCACATGCCACCCAAGGCAACCACCAAATTTCCTCATGCCACCCAAGGCACCCACTTAACCCCTCATGTCCCACTACATGCTATTATGGTTAAGTGTTTCTTAATTAATTAAGACCGTGATCTCCCGTAAAGACCTCCCACATTAGACTGGCTGTTATGACCGCCTGGTTAAGCCGGTAGAATCCGGGCAGTCTTACGTCATAACAGAGTCTAACCTCGTGTCTTTACCTTAATCACGTATTTAATTTTATGGCTAAGACCTCTCACATTGGGCTGACATTTGTAGCAACTGGTTAAGCCGGTCGGTTCCGGGCAGTTTTACACTACAAATGAGTCCAACCTCGTGTCTTAGTCGATTAATTACACCTAATTAATCACCCCCATATTAATTATCCCTAATTAATATCAAGTTTTCCATAACATGGGTAGACCTAACTCAATAGGTAAATTCCCATGGGGTAGACCTAACTCAATAGGTAAATTCCCACTTATGGTAATTTATTTTCTTATGGTATGCTTAATCATACCCAATCATTCATTAACATATTTACCAACCCCATCGTTCCCCACGTAAATCGTTCTCGTTACATGATATAATAAAGGGAAGATCATCACAAATATCATGGGTTTAACATACAACTTTGTCATGGGTTAAGAGGATGTCAACTTGCATATATGAGCATATATTAACCCAACTACATATAACCCAAACTTGCATATTATCATACATATGATTTGCATAACATGTTGCATATGAGCTTGCATATTATCATACACATATCTTGCATAACATGTTAAACTTGCATATAGGCATTCTCAATCTTGCATAACATGTTAAACATGCATTTAAGCATACACATAACTTGCATAAGCATTCACATACTTGCATAGGCATCCACATACTTGCATAGGCATTCACATACTTGCATAACTTGCATATCATGTCATTTAAGCATATACATATCTTGCATAAGTATTCATATACTTGCATAAGCATGCATAACTTGCATATCACATAAATCTTGCATTAAACATATATATGACTTGCATAAGCATCCATACACTTGCATAAGCATGCATAACTTGCATATCACTTTCAACTTGCATTTAAACATACACTTAACTTGCATATCACTTTCAACTTGCATTCTTGCATATCACTTTCAACTTGCATTTAAACATATACTTAACTTGCCTATCTCACTTTACTAAACATGCATAATTCCACTTATTAAACATGCATAAATCCACTTATTAAACATGCATATATCAACTTGTTAAACATGCATAAATCAACTTATTAAGCATGCATAAACCAACTTATCAAATATGCATAAACATAGAACAACATAGAGTAACATATCATTATACATGATTCATACTCACTAATCCGCATTTAAGACCATAGATCTCATTACACCCAATCTACTTACTTTAACAATTGATGTTAAAGTGATAGAAACTCACCAAACTTAAGATTAGCAACCTTATGAAGTAGAATTAGTTGCAACTATGAAGATAATAATGATTAGAGAATGATTTGAGAGGGATTAGCTTGCAACTTCCTTCATGAACTAGTGGAGGCCATGCTCAATCTTCAATTTGCCATAGTTTAGTTACAAGACTTAATTATGAATGAATTAGGGTAGGGTTATGGTCTTATTTATAGGATTAGGTGAGTGTTTTAGGCCCTTAGATTAACCCTAGATTAGATTAGGACCCTTAGATTTAGGAAATCTCTAGAACCAGCCCTCCTAGCCAGCCTGAAACCCAACCTGGTGCAACCTGGTGCACCCAGGTTCACAGAACGGCGCCACCCTGTCGACAGGCAAGTCGACAGGCATGTCGACACCCCTGTCGACAGGCCTGTCGACAGCCCTGTCGACATGGGTTGGGCGGGAAGCTTCCCGCCTGACCCCGCCTGGCCCATTCCAAATCTGAATATTTTAAATTTTTAAATCTGTTTTAGTTTTGAATTTTCTGCAAACTTCATTGGGCCATAACTGGGCCATACGGACTCCGATTTTCGAAAACTCGGACTCTATTTCGCGTATTTTTCCGAGACGAACGTAATGACGCAGCCCGTTTCCCCTAATTCCCACATCTGAGATTATTTATCCTGTAATTAGTGAATTCTAGTATTAACTAAAAATTCGGGGTGTTACATTCTCCCCTCCTTAAAGGATTTCGTCCCCGAAATCTCTAAGCTAAGGAGAATGCATATCCTACCAGCCAAACAACCATCTACTCAAATCATCAACCACGGGCATCCATTGTCCTTAAACAGTTTCTAATGATGTATGAGCATATGCAAAAAGTGTGTGTATATGTTCCCTATCTAATGTATGAACATATGCAAACCATGATAGTGCCATGCATCCATTATGTATGCGAGAGAACCCTATCGACACATACAATATCTACATGAGTGCACAATCATTCACCAAAATGCATCATCCATGTGATAACACAACCATTATACATCCATAAATATATCTTCCTACACACAATCTTATGCAATATGCAATATGAAGTGACTGAGCCGATCTAGTGCCTAGAGTGTGTGTATATGCATCCACGAGCAACCACTAGCAAACACTTGCATCCACTTGCATCCATCAACCATAACATGTCTCAAACACATGTTTCAACCATAGGTTTACCCTATCTAAAGGTCAAAGGTACTAACGAGAGGACATACCAAAGATAAGATAAGTACTAGACAAGCGATAAAGGAGAAAGTAAAGACATACCCTCAAAAAGAAATGGGTACAATGAACGCATCTTCGCTTCCGTCTCCCAAGTTGCGTTGCTCTCATCTTCTCCCCATTGTACTTTGACTAGCTGAACCTCTCGATTCCTCAATTTCCTAGTCTCTGACCCAAGGATGCGAGTAGGAGCTCGTCGAATCGTCGCATCACGCTCTACCTCTACATCTCTAAGCAAGCTTGGCTCTACCACCTCTGCGGTCTCATGTAAGCACTTCCTCAAATGGGACACATGGAATACATCATGAACACCACTAAGTCTGTCGGGCAACTCCACCCTATATGCCATCCGTCCAATTCTTTCCTTGATAGGAAACGACCCAACAAACCTCGGTGCTAACTTTCCAACGGATCCGAAGCGAACAACATTTCTCAACGGAGATACCTTGACAAAAACCATATCCCCAACCTCAAACTCAAGATCCGTCCTTCTCTTGTCCGCATAAGATTTTTGCCTATCCTGTGCTGCTTTCATCCTTCTTCGAATCAAGTCAATCTTCTCAGAAGTCTCCCTAACCATATCGGGCCCAAGCAAGATCTTATCCGTAGATTCCCACCAACATGTAGGTGATCGACAAGGCCTTCCATAGAGAGCTTCGAAAGGAGCCATACCAATACTGGACTGAAAGCTGTTATTATATGCGAACTCCACCAGTGGAAGATGCTCTTCCCATGTACCTCCAAAATCTAAGATACAAAGTCTCAAAAGGTCTTCTAGAACACGATTCACCCTCTCAGTCTGGCCGTCTGTCTGAGGATGATATGCAGTGCTCAGACACAATTGAGTCCCCACTGCTTCTTGCAAACTTCTCCAGAACTCGCTAGTGAAGATAGGATCTCGATCACTCACTATGCTAGAGGGTACCCCATGTAATCAAACTATCTCTCGAAGATATACTGAAGCTAGCCATGGAGCAGTCCTCTTACTCTTCACAGGTATGAAATGGGCGCTCTTAGTAAGTCTATCTACCACCACCCAAATTCCTGTATTACCCTTCCTCGACCTGGGTAATCCGTCAATAAAATCCATCGAGACGCTATCCCACTTCCATTGCGGAACCTCCAATGGGTGAAGCAACCCACCCGGTTTCCTTTGCTCCGCCTTCACTTGCTGGCACACCAAACATCGAGCAACATACTCGGCCACATCTTTCTTCATACCGGCCCAGAAGAAAACCCTTTTCATGTCTTGGTACATCTTATCCCCACCGGGATGAATGGTCATCCTAGAACGGTGTGCGTCATCAAGAATAGCCTTCCTCAAACCCTCGTCTTGCGGTACACAAAGTCTACAGTCTCTACGCAAGCACCCCCTATCGTCTAGGGTGTACCTACTCAAATGGTTGGACGACTCCCCCCTTATGAGCTTCTCTACCAACTCAACCAACTGTGGGTCGCCCCTCTGTGCTTCTTCAATCCGCCCCAAGAGAGTAGGTCTAACTTCCAAAGAAGCTAGCAAACCGGGTACATAGTCAACAGAAGGTCTGAAATCAAACATCGAGATAAATTCCAAGCTTTGTCGTTCTACGAACAATGGACTCAAGGACAACCTCTTCCTGCTCAAGGCGTCCACCACCACGTTACCCTTGCCAGGGGTATACGATATCTCGAAGTCATAGGATGCTAAGAACTCCATCCACCTTTGCTGTCTTAAGTTTAAATCTTTCTGAGAGAATAAGTACTTCAATGATTTATGGTCAGTGAACAACTCGAATCTCTCACCAAGAAGATAATGGCGCCAAATCTTAAGCGCAAAAACAATAGCGGCCAACTCTAAATCATGGGTAGGGTAATTTTTCTCATGTGCCCTCAACTGCCTTCCACCGTAGGCTATTACCCTTCCCTCTTGCATTAAGACTGCGCCAAGGCCTGTCCCACAGGCATCGGTATAGACAACAAATGGCTTGCTCCCATCTGACAACACTAAAACTGGAGCAGTGGTTAAAGCTCTCTTTAACCGTCGGAACGCATCATCACAATCTACGTCCCATGTGAAAACAAGATTCTTCTTTGTTAAGCGGGTTAATGGGGCTGATATCTTCGCGAAGTCTTTGATAAACTTCCTATAATAACCCGCCAACCCCAAGAAACTTCTTACTTCGGTAGCATTCTTCGGAACCTTCCAATCCTGAATTGATACTACCTTCGCGGGATCCACAGCTATCCCTTCCTTGGAGACCACATGCCCCAAGAACCGCACTTCCCTCCTCCAGAAGTGACATTTAGAGAATTTAGCCTTAAGGCTATGTGCTCGAAGAGTCTTCAACACTTCCCCAAGATGTAGGGCATGCTCTTCTTCACTCTTAGAAAATACTAAGATATCATCCACAAAGATCACCACAAATTTATTAAGGAACTCCCTGAACACCCTACTCATCAAATCAACAAAGTATGCAGGGGCGTTCGTCAACCCAAATGGCATCACCAGCCACTCATAGAAACCATCCGGAGTTCTAAAGGCAGTCTTGTCTATGCTATCCTCAGCCACCCTCAACTGATGAAACCCCGTGGCTAAGTCCAACTGAGAAAATACTGAAGCGCCCACCAACTGATCGAAAAGATCATCAATCCTCGGCAATGGGTGTCTATTCTTCTTTGTGAGCTTGTTGAGTTCTCTATAGTCTACACAAAGTCTGAGGGACCCATCTGCCTTCGTAGCAAATACTACTGGAGCACCCCACTCCGATATGCTCCGTCTTATGAACCCCTTCTCAAGCAACTCCCCTACTTGCTTATGGAGTTCCCTCCTCTCACGAGGAGCCATGTGGCGCACTGGTAAAGATACCGGTTTAGCATTATCCACCAAATATATTCGGAAGTCAATCTCCCGCTTCGGAGGTAAGCCCTTCACCTCCTCAAACACATCCGGATATTCCCGGACCACTCTCATAGATTGCAAACTCTCGACCGAAGCGTCAAGCGATTCAAGATAACTTAGCATAACAGAATCCATGGGATTACAAGAAATCTCGAGAGTGTTACCCAAACGGGTCATGAGCCTAACAACTCTCCTTTCGCAATCAAGAACGGCACCATTACTGGATAACCAGTCCATGCCCAAAATCAACCCATAGCCCGTGAAGCCCAATACAAAAGCATCACATCTAAACTCAATGCTAAGTATAGAAATCTTCAAACCCAAACATATCATAGACAAATAAGTGGAGCCCCCAATTGGGTTTGAAACAACTAAGGGATCATCTGCCAGACTGGTGTCTAGGTGCAGTGACTCAACTAATGATGATGAAATAAACGAATGCGATGCGCCTGAATCAAACAATGTACGGACAGGATGGTCAAATAGAAAAACCAGACTTTCAACGGAAATAGTTCTACCTCTCTCCTGAATCGGTGGAACCGCGAGATCCTGTACTTGCCCCCTAGCCTGACTCGGTGCCATAAGAGCTTGCACCTGTCCTCCTGAGGTAGATCCCGTCCTTTGCCCCTTCTTAGGGCAATCCTTCACTAAGTGCCCTGCTTCGCCACAGTGGAAGCAACCGGTCTTCTTCTTCTTGCGACAATCCTTGCTTAGGTGGCCAGGTGTCCCACAATTGAAACACTTCTTCTTCTTGCCCTTGCCACCGTTGCCTTTCCCACCTTTGCTTTGCTGTTGTTGAGGTCTCTTTTGATCTCCCTTCTTCTCGGGTACCTTATTAGCATTAGGACCCTTCTCTTCGTCATACATGAGTGCCATGTCAACTAGCTTCTCAAAGGTGGCCCCCATAGGGATGTGAGTCATAGCCAACCCATGCATAGGTTCATTCAAGCCTTTCACGAACCTCAAAGCCTTCTTCTCCGGTGTATTCACCATGTCTAGGCCAAACCTTGCCAATTGATTAAACTTGTTAACATATTCCTTCACCGAAAGATTTCCTTGTTTTAGAGTCAAGAATCTTTCCATATACAAGTTTTCCTCCGCCCTTGAGAGAAACTTTGCCACAAATCTTTGCCTAAAATCCGCCCAAGAATCAATGGGGCGTTCTCCATTAGTGACCTCCCACCAGAATGAGGCCTCCCCCTTCATTAACCAAGCAGCCAACTTGACTTTCTTCCCTTCTTCCATCTCAAAGATATCTATCAACTCTTCCACCTCTTTAAGCCAATCCCTAGCCTCCACAAAGGTTTCAGATCCTTGAAAAGGTTTCCCTCCCATAGCTTTAAATTCCTTGCAAGTCTTAGCAAAAGTATCCGTGCGAGGAGGAGGGGGAGGAGGAAGATCGGGTGCTACGGTTGGTGGAGGAATATTTGCTGGACCCGCAGTGGTGGCCCTAGCCTCCATCAATCTCCTATACCATACTGGTACCGCTACACCCTCCGGAAGATTAAGATTCTCGGCCATACTGAAACGAAAAAGGAAAGATTCAAAACGGAGAATTCGAAGGATATAGATATGGCTATTGGGGATTATGCTTTTCTTTCAAAAACTTTTCTCTTAAAAGACATGTTTTTGAAAATATCTTTTCCAAAAATGTTTTAGAAAAATAGTTTTCTAAAAATTTTATCTGTTCCGGTAACCTTTGCTCTGATACCACGTGTAGCACCCCACGCCCGCTATAGTCACTCACTAAGGGAATGCCATAGCATCGGTGGAGTATTTTAGTGAATATAGAACAGAAAAATTACACCAAGACAGATATAAACAGTATTTGAAATTTTAAAACATCATCTCATATCAGCGGAAATAAACATGTCTGGTTACATCATAAAACCATGATAAAAGTCAAGTACAATATCTGTCAAAATAAAGAAGTACATAATCCCACTCTCTCATACAATAGCCATAACAAAAGAAAAGATAACTGGAGCTTTACATCTACCCAAGCTCCGAAAGACTGGAACAGCAATCCGATCAAGATCTACTACTGCTAGGATCCGCCGTAGGACCTGAGGGTTGGGAAAAAGATAAAACAACGGGGTCAGACATAAGTCTGAGTGAGTCCTATAACTTTAACAATACAATCATTAAAGTAACCAGAGAAGACATAAACTTGACCTACGGTAATATCTGGGGATGAATGGCTACACTAAGCAGCTTGGAAGACTTAGGATAAACTAAGATAATCGTCAGGACGCATCTACCCACCCAAGGATAATTACTAACTGCACCACACCAGTCATTCCTACTTAAAGGTTGATCCCTTCCAAGGACTTAGAAAATTTCCCCAGTAGTTTCATGTACCCCTAGCCCACTACATAGGTGCCGTCTGCCCCTATCTCCACTAGGTGTACCCAGTATTCTTACCCAGTAGTTTCGTTTACCCCTACATAGGTGCCGTCTGCCCCTATCACCACTAGGTGTACCCACTACTCCCCAAGCGATCGGCTCCCTACCGTAGATACCCGTGCTGGTCCCACAGTGGGGTGTATCACTCCCCTAAAGTGGCTACCCAATACTAACGGTGCACGGCTTTATATCTACACGATGCAACAACGGCTTATCTACCAGCCCGGGCCCACACACGCATATGAAGCCCGTTGGACTTGCGTTGCCACCGCTAACCCGTTTTGGCCTCTTATAATCAAGCCCAATATGCGTGTCCCGTCACTCGACATGGGTCGAGCCCACAAAGATACGTTTGGGATATTGGTTGAAATGGGCCCCCACAAGCTACCCACTTAAGCTTGTCAAATATCTAGTGTATCCCACTTAACCCTTTAATCATGTTTAATTACATGTTTCCACTTGGTTAAGTATTCTAATCGTATTTTCTATTGCCACCCAAGGCAACCCACTAGATTCCACATGCCACCCAAGGCAACCACCAAATTTCCTCATGCCACCCAAGGCACCCACTTAACCCCTCATGTCCCACTACATGCTATTATGGTTAAGTGTTTCTTAATTAATTAAGACCGTGATCTCCCGTAAAGACCTCCCACATTAGACTGGCTGTTATGACCGCCTGGTTAAGCCGGTAGAATCCGGGCAGTCTTACGTCATAACAGAGTCTAACCTCGTGTCTTTACCTTAATCACGTATTTAATTTTATGGCTAAGACCTCTCACATTGGGCTGACATTTGTAGCAACTGGTTAAGCCGGTCGGTTCCGGGCAGTTTTACACTACAAATGAGTCCAACCTCGTGTCTTAGTCGATTAATTACACCTAATTAATCACCCCCATATTAATTATCCCTAATTAATATCAAGTTTTCCATAACATGGGTAGACCTAACTCAATAGGTAAATTCCCATGGGGTAGACCTAACTCAATAGGTAAATTCCCACTTATGGTAATTTATTTTCTTATGGTATGCTTAATCATACCCAATCATTCATTAACATATTTACCAACCCCATCGTTCCCCACGTAAATCGTTCTCGTTACATGACATAATAAAGGGAAGATCATCACAAATATCATGGGTTTAACATACAACTTTGTCATGGGTTAAGAGGATGTCAACTTGCATATATGAGCATATATTAACCCAACTACATATAACCCAAACTTGCATATTATCATACATATGATTTGCATAACATGTTGCATATGAGCTTGCATATTATCATACACATATCTTGCATAACATGTTAAACTTGCATATAGGCATTCTCAATCTTGCATAACATGTTAAACATGCATTTAAGCATACACATAACTTGCATAAGCATTCACATACTTGCATAGGCATCCACATACTTGCATAGGCATTCACATACTTGCATAACTTGCATATCATGTCATTTAAGCATATACATATCTTGCATAAGTATTCATATACTCGCATAAGCATGCATAACTTGCATATCACATAAATCTTGCATTAAACATATATATGACTTGCATAAGCATCCATACACTTGCATAAGCATGCATAACTTGCATATCACTTTCAACTTGCATTTAAACATACACTTAACTTGCATATCACTTTCAACTTGCATTCTTGCATATCACTTTCAACTTGCATTTAAACATATACTTAACTTGCCTATCTCACTTTACTAAACATGCATAATTCCACTTATTAAATATGCATAAATCCACTTATTAAACATGCATATATCAACTTGTTAAACATGCATAAATCAACTTATTAAGCATGCATAAACCAACTTATCAAATATGCATAAACATAGAACAACATAGAGTAACATATCATTATACATGATTCATACTCACTAATCCGCATTTAAGACCATAGATCTCATTACACCCAATCTACTTACTTTAACAATTGATGTTAAAGTGATAGAAACTCACCAAACTTAAGATTAGCAACCTTATGAAGTAGAATTAGTTGCAACTATGAAGATAATAATGATTAGAGAATGATTTGAGAGGGATTAGCTTGCAACTTCCTTCATGAACTAGTGGAGGCCATGCTCAAATTTCAATTTGCCATAGTTTAGTTACAAGACTTAATTATGAATGAATTAGGGTAGGGTTATGGTCTTATTTATAGGATTAGGTGAGTGTTTTAGGCCCTTAGATTAACCCTAGATTAGATTAGGACCCATTAGATTTAGGAAATCTCTAGAACCAGCCCTCTTAGCCAGCCTGAAACCCAACCTGGTGCAACCTGGTGCACCCAGGTTCACAGAACGGCGCCACCCTGTCGACAGGCAAGTCGACAGGCATGTCGACACCCCTGTCGACAGGCCTGTCGACAGCCCTGTCGACATGGGTTGGGCGGGAAGCTTCCCGCCTGACCCCGCCTGGCCCATTCCAAATCTGAATATTTTAAATTTTTAAATCTGTTTTAGTTTTGAATTTTCTGCAAACTTCATTGGGCCATAACTGGGCCATACGGACTCCGATTTTCGAAAACTCGGACTCTATTTCGCGTATTTTTCCGAGATGAACGTAATGACGCAGCCCGTTTCCCCTAATTCCCACATCTGAGATTATTTATCCTGTAATTAGTGAATTCTAGTATTAACTAAAAATTCGGGGTGTTACAAACATCTTGCAACTCAGCCACACATGACCGACCACTCATTTCGCTTTAGTGTATCGAATGTATATCACCAACGGTTGGGATCAGCAACCGTTTCCCGAATGGGACAACATCAACAATAAAATTTTAGAAGTAAATGAAATTCTAGATCAGGTGATTATACACCCTAACAGGTGCGACCTACATAGCCATGCTGCCTGCCCGATTTCTGTCATTTACCGGTTGATGAGGCTTGAGGTTACGCTTTATCATCACATCAGATTCACTTCGAATGCCACATTGTCAGATCCATCGAAAATAACTAATTGACGTCTACAACAGTACATTACGTGTTAGCTAAAGAATTTTCCTTCTCCGCTTCCACTCTTGGTACGGTTGAAGAAATCAATGTACGTGACCTTTCTGGAAATACTCTGTCAGACGTTCATCCATACAAGTCACCCAGGACCAGGATGAACCTAAGGCACTATTCAGTACATCCATCTTAGGCACTGTTATCTAAGACTTATACAATATCCCTTGCACTTTACTCCATTTTAATTTTCTTTGGCACATATGATTCGCAATGCTTATGCCAATACAGAGTGGTTTTTTGGATAATAATCCAACCGGTCTCTCCATATTGACAACGAGGGTCAAAACTTCGATAGTCTGTGATTTAACTATCGAATAAAACAAGTGTTTCGATAGTCGATGATTTAACTATCGAAGAAAACAAGTGTTCATCCAATTATCAAACAATCACTGAGCCCTTAATTAATATTCCACTAATTAAATCACTTCTCTATTTCTTTATCAATATTTGTTAACCAAATATTTTCAATAACCATATTGGCCTTTTACGTTATTTGGAAAACATTTCCGAATATTACCTTCCTTTATTTTCTAAACTTTAGAAAATATATGCTATTTATAATTGGAAAATATTCCAATTACTTATCTCTTTTCCGATCTCGTTTATTTCTATACTTAGGAAATATTTATTATTCTATTTCCAAGTTTACACTTATTTGGGTTAAAACGGATGTTGTGTAAAACATCATTACGACAACCCAAACACTATATTCAACTAACTCTTATCCAACATTGATCTTCGAGCCTGAAATCTTACTATTTATTTGTTAATAATGAAATCAATCAAGTTGGGGTAAAACTACCTCTCAGACCTTGACTGAATAACATTTACAATGTCAAAATAGATATGACTACTTACTCGAATAATCAATACCATACAATTACTTATTCACTTTTAAACACGTATACACTTTCTCTTTCTATTCTTACTATATTTTATTCTTATACTTCCTTTTTGATTACACTATTCTATTTCTAAGTTCGTTTCCTTATCGACTTCTATATATATTGATATATAGATTCTAGTTTTTCAAACTTGTTAAAAATATTCTAACTCCTTAAATTCCCGGAAAAATTCGCCATAACCTCCTTTGTACTGGGAGCATCGAGATATTCCAAATAGCCTCCCATGGCCCTCACCAATCCAAAAGAAAAAGAAAAAGCCAAGCGGCTTGCCGATACGGCGCATAAAATCTCATAAATGAATTAAATACGTACCTTTTTGTCGAGCATTCTATTTATATACCTTCATTAACTTTATCCCATACATGTCTCCTATATATCTATACCTGTCCAATTTAATTCAACTATACCCGATCGTTTAACTCAATTCGTTAATTAATTTGTTAATTAACTCTTTAGTCTATTTCACTTTATATTTAAACATGACATGTTCAAATATATTTTAACTTGCTTACTCAAATTTCAAATTTAAGTTCTATATTCGATTTCGAATATACATTTACAAATCCAATTCACCTTTCAAAGTTCGACTTCAATTCAATGTCCAAATTCTATATTCAAGTTCCATGTCCAAATTCTATATTCAAGTTCCATTTTAATTCTATTTGAATTTCTATATATTTAAACTCCATTTAAATTCTATTTGAATTTCTATATATTTAAACTCCATTTAAATTCTATTTCACTTCTATTATTCAAATTCTATTCAAATTCCCTCATTTAAATTCTATTTGAAATTCTTTAATTTAAATTCTATTTGAAATTCCCTTATTTAAATTCTATTTGAAATTCCTTTATTTAAATTCTATTCTCAAATTCCAATTCGACTCTATTTAAATTCTATTTGAAATTCCCTTATTTAAATTCTATTTGAAATTCCCTTATTTAAATTCTATTTTCAAATTCTAATTCAACTCTATTTGAATCCTATATTCAAATTCCTTTTTAATTCTTTTTGAAATTTCAAATATTCAAACTCTTTTTTTAATTCTATTTGAATTCCCTATTTGTATTTCTTTATTCAAATACATTTGAATTCCTTTGAATTCAAATTCTAATTTAATTCCTTTGAATTCAAATTCTATATTAATTCCTTTGAATTCAAATCCCATATTTAAATTCCTTTGAATTCAAACATTCAAATTATCCCTTGATAATTTATTCATTTTATTTATAAACACTATTTTATATAAATTTCCTTGTTTTATTTAAACAAGCCTATTTCGAAATCTATTTAAAACCAAAATCTTATTTTGGAAATTCTCTTTGCATTTTCTATATTCAAATTCCATTGAATTTCTCATATTCAAATTCTATTTTAGAAAAAAAAATAGAATTTCCTTTTAAATCTGCGAAATTCCTTTTCATGATATTTTTAAATATCTACACTTAGGGCCAGTGATATTTAAACACACAAAGCAACCAATTATTTATTTTTCTAACACTTCATATATGACAGTATATATGCAAATAAATAAACAAATAGATAATATTTTTTTTTGAGGAATCCTGTTGGATTCCTCCAACCTGTTTTCCTGCATCCACAGACGTTAGTCAACATAGTAATACCCATCCTGCTTCGGGGCAGGATATCGCGGTATGAAGGTCATCCACTAATATATATTTGTGGGGCGCATAGGGAAATCATCCGCTATGAAACTGCGGGCATCCGCTAAAGAGACTGCGATAATCAATCCAATCATCAACCCAATATATATATATATATATATAGCCAACCAATCCTAGATAACTAATATATTTTAAATCAACCAAACAGCATTCAAACAAGCAACAACAATTATTTTTAACGAATAAAAATAATTCTAAATAACAGGTGAGTGAGATTTACTCACATTGTTTTTCCTTTGCCGAATATATGATTAATTCCATATTGTCGTGTCAACGAATCGTCTCAATTGAAATTTACTTTGTACCTACGTTTATTTAATTTTAGTTATCGATTAAATATTTATTAACTACTACATTGAAGAAATAAATAATTTAATCAATATATGTAGAAAGTATACCTCATTTGCCTATATTCTAGTTCAAGACACTTCGACCCTCCACCTAATGTTATCACCACCGGACGGCCTCCGATCAACCTGTGACGAGAAAGAATTTCGCTCGGTCCGAACCAGTCGCTAAACCGATCCAGGCCGTTCGAAACGCCCTATCGTTTGAGAACAGGACAAAACAGAACACATACAGAAGAACATTTCATTGTATATTACAACAATGCATCAGATTACAAGAATATACAGAGTATAAATGAATATTACACAGAAATATCAGAGATTTAAATTACATTTAAATACATATCAGCGGAAAATAATACAATACACAACTAGAATGAGATATACGGATACAAAGCTTTCCGGATATCGTTCCAGCTGTAAACCAGGATCCTGTGAATATAAATCTGCAAAACCAAAACTACTAGCTGCCCGTGTCAAAATAAGGGCACCCAGAGTTTAGGTTAAAACAATAAACTCCAGGTCAGTCATGTGACTGGTGTGAGAACTAAAACAGTTATTGATCTTTATTTTTAAAGTTAGGTAAATCAAGGGACCACGCCGTATAACACGGAACGGGTTTCCTCCCAAGAATACCAGTGCATAAACAAACAGCGCAATGCTAAATAAAGAAAAATGAAGCTGTTATAAGACCCAGGTCCTATCACACAATGCAACGCAAGCCGGGGGATAGGGTTTTCCCTTATAACAGCCAAAGAATGCTTGATACGTTTAAAACAAATCATTTGATACTAGTATAAGTGCATAGTGTATAAAACAAAGTCAAATCATAAGTATCAATCATAGGCGGCATGAGCGCCCCATCCCACTATGTCACCATACTAGTTGTACAATTAAAACCGCAAATGTCACGTATTTGGAAATTGGATTTCCGTCTATGAACCGAGGCAAAAGATAGTCCTCAACCGATTCGAGACTGCCTAGCCCGAGTCTCAGGATCAGAGCTCGAGTGACCCTTGGATCGTTAGGGCCGGTCCACCGATGTGGATTAAACTTAAACCCTGAACATGCGTTTCCCCGCCCTATGGGGCGTAAATGAGCCAACTAAATGACTCCATCGGTTCGAGAACGACCGATCAATCCGAGGCGCCTCGCAACAGCAACAACCACATAAGTCAAACTCGTCAGGGCGTGTAAAACCACTGACGCCACTTCTAACTAGGAAGAAACGCATGCCCTCCCTGAGGTCCTCTCCCGTTTTTGGTTCATACCGGGTGTGAAACACGCGAAATAAACGTTACACAAAGCTACGCCACAAAGGCCTTGCTTTGATCATCACCACAAGGCTTTGCTTTTCAACAGAAGCCTTGATCAATTGCCACTTAGGCATGCCACACAGGCAATTCACTCCATGCGTTTGATATCCATCAATATATAACCCCTGAGCTCGTACGTCTCAGAGAAGGGCGTTAAGCAAGAGAATAAATTCTCCGCCGCCAAACAGATATATATTTAATAGAGATCAATCACACAGACTAAAATCCAATGTCAGACACACAGTCCATTTACAAGTCCGTTCTGGGGCTGAACGAAACCGGAGGCACCTAGTACCCCGCATATCCATCGATCTCCAAGTACGTCTGGACGATCACCAACTGTTTCCATCTTCTTGGGTGTACAGCCCAATCAAGATCATCAGTTATCACCCAAACGACGTGAAGACCTCCGGTCTTCGACCATCGTCTTCATCTTCGACTTATCGTCGTATCAGTTATTCAGAATGGGATAAACCCGGTCTTTCCGAATAACTCGCGTATATTTTAAATAAGTGTTACACAAACACAACATACGCCTCATTCCAATTCATTAGTCACTAACCGTAAATTAATCAAGAGAATAATTCCCCAAATATTAACCCCGAAGGCCGAAACCAACATCAGATCAATATCCAGAAAACCATTCTGCTTGGCTAACCGACAATTAGTTTCTAAATTTCACATTCATAGGGAAAGGTTCCCATTAATTTTATCCACGATAAATTCCTTGAATTTATTCTTTATTCTATTTCTGAATATCAATTCAAACTAGTCGGGATTAACGAACCTTACCGAAGTAATCATTGGTTTTAATTTCCCAATCCCAACCTATTCATCCCATGAAGTAAAACTGGTAGTACTTCATATCTAACACCACGGTGTTATCGGTAAATTCAATTACCATTTCACGTTCAAATCTAATTAAAGATTTAACTATCGCCTGGAGCAAAACTGGTGATACTCCATTTCGATTATTTCAATCTAATTAAAGATTCATTAAAACTCCACTTAGTTTTAATCTGTGACTGGGTTAAAGAATCTGTGTCATTTAAAAACACAGTTCACAATAAACCCAAAATCACCTTCATTAATTATCGGGTTAAAGAACGAGTGTTATTTAAAAACACTGTCCACGATAAACCCAAAAATCGATATCAATTCAATTCCAATTAAATATTATTTAATTGGTACACTTCATTAAATCTAAATAAAAAGATTTAATGTTTTCTCAACTGGGTTCAAGAACAGTGTTAGTGAAGACACCATTCACGACAAACCCAAATCACATTTGATATTAAACACAAGGCTCTGAATAGAAAATATATCGGCTTATATTCAATATCAAATTCTACGACTAACAAATATCGTATGGGAAATAACGATATATATATCTATATCTTTCAAATTTCCATAACAACATTTGTATAATCACGAAATCCAACATCGAAATATTCCGAAGCCAATTTCGATTCAAGTCCATTCCAATGCAATCATTGGAAATTTTGGTTATTTTCAAAACCATTTCAAATTCAATTTATTTATTTAAAAATAAATAGAATTATAATTCTAGTTCAAAACTAGTTCATTTCGATAAAAATCTATTTTTATCTTTTCAAATATGGAGTTTTTCATCCCAATTCTTTCTAAATCATTTCTTATGATTTTACACAAATTATTACTATTTTTAATAATTTTATCAAGGCCCGTACAGTCGATTTCCATCAATGGCCATCGAACTGCACTAACAGCGACCTTTTTCGAATTTGATTTGTACGTATCTCCAAATCCAACCGTTAGATTTCAAATTTCTAATATTCTTTAGAAAGCTCTTTTCGATACGAACCCAACGGTTCCGGTTTTAGGAGAATCCGACGGTCGGATCTCCCGTAATGTCCGTTTGAAATAAATGGTTGAAATTCACGAACTGCCGCGGCGCGGCGCGTTCTATTCAGGCCATTATATTATATATATAATATATATAATATATATTTCGTCGATTTCTATTTAAAACGAATTATATAAATAGTTTTAAAACTCGTTTCAAAAGCAATTTCAACTTCCTTTTCAATTCAAATCAAAATTGAATTCTTCTTTATAAATTCGTTTTTAAAAATTCATTTCTATTCAATTCAAATTTCAATTCAATTTGAATTCATTTCAATTCGCTTTCAATTCAATTTGAATTCGTTTTCAATTCAATTCATTTCGAAATCGTTTCCAATTCAATTCATTTCGAAATCGTTTTCAATTCAATTCATTTCGAAATCGTTTTCAATTCATTTCATTTCGAAATCGTTTTCAATTCATTTCATTTCGAAATCGTTATATATTCAATTCATTTCGAAATCGTTTTCAATTCAATTCATTTCGAAATCGTTTTCAATTCAATTCATTTCGAAATTGTTTTCAATTCTATTTGAATTCGTTTTCAATTCATTTCATTTCAAAATGAATAAAATCGATATAAATATCGTTCACGTCATAATGGCGTCAATCTAATCAACACGGCTTCATAAAGTTCTATTTTCAAAATAGTTGTTATTATCAAAATATTTCGTTCAACACATGACCAATCTCAATGGATGAGTACTGTCAACACATGAACCTTTATTTTATATTGATAAAGATGTAAATTTTATTACTAAAATATTTCGTTCAACACATGACCAATCTCAATGGATGAGTACTGTCAACACATGAACCTTTATTTTATATTGATAAAGATGTAAATTTTATTACTAAAATATTTCGTTCAACACATGACCAATCTCAATGGATGAGTACTGTCAACACATGAACTTTTATTTTAGAATATTCTTTATTTTTCAAATTAGAATGAGACCCAATCAATTACCATATAAAGTTAATTATATGGATTTTCATGCATTACACACATATAATAGCATTGAAAAATAATCAACCATCAACCAAAGTGCACTACACTGTATAAGCATCAAATATAGATATCTAACGCTTATAACAGCCTGTCAATCAATCGATCGACATATTTAATCAATCAGGATGAGTGAACTTCAAATTTCATCCCAACACCCGTGTGGGGTTTCAAACAATCAAACGCATATTTTATTTGTGCAGTTGGGCGATGTGTAAAATTTATCGTCCCAATCAATGTCATTCAAATAGGTGTACATAAACAAACCGTCCGGTTTATAAATGAATATTTTATTTTATTCACTTCACGTTAAAAATTATATTTTTAACGATAAAACATTTTATTTCAACATATGAATTTCTATTCAATTCATTTCTTCGATAAAATGATATTTTTATTTTTCTAACTTATTTTAGAAAATTTCGGCGGCATAACGGCACGATACTAGAAACGGGACGAGGCCTAGCCTTATCCCCGGTCTAGTGAAGGCCCACGCCATTCACACATCAATCAATTCATTCATTTCACCAAACAATTCAATTTCAAATCAAATCATCTAACTAATCAATGCAACCAAACAAACAAGTCCATGGTCTGTGGACGATTGTGTCGGGTGCTACTAAGCACCGTCTGCATCCTAGTATATATATATAACTAGAAAAGAAATTGAAGAGTGAGAAATTCTCACCGATAGCTATCCAATCATCTCGACTCTTCTTTTTCAGAATTCTTCGACGTTCTCGCCTTTTTTGCCACCTTCGTTGTCCGCTTCCACTACATATGTAAAAATCGAATTTTTACTTCGAAATTCAATATATAAAAATCGTATTTTTACTTCGATGTTCAATATATAAAAATCACATTTTTACTATGCTATTCAATATATAAAAATCGAATTTTTACTTCGAAGTTCACTATATAAAAATCATATTTTTCTTTCGAAGTTCACTATATAAAAATCTTATTTTTATTCTGAAGTTCAATATATAAAAATCCTATTTTTATTCTGAAGTTCAATATATAAAAATCCTATTTTTATTTCGTTGCTATGTATATAAAAATCACATTTTCACTATGCTATACATTATATAAAAATCACATTTTTACTTTCTCTACATTATAAAGATTATATTTTTAATACTTTAAAAATAAAAAAAAATCATATTTTTATATATGACACCTATACAACACTGGTTTTATTAATCCCTTTTAAAACTTATTTTATATTAAATAAAGAAAGAAAAATAATAAAGACAATAAAAAAAAACTTACAGTAAAATCTCTGGATTGGGGGGGGGGGGGGTTTCGCCGTCGTGATGCGTGGTCGGGAGGGGGCGCTGGAGAGTTGGAGGGGGGTGGAGTCGAAGGGAGGCGGGTGCGGTGGAGGTAGGGCGCAGGGTTTGGGGTTTTCGTGGAGGGGGGGGGGGTTCGATCGCGATCGTTCTGGCGAGGTGGGGGGGGTCTGGGTGGCTTGCCGCGGCACTGGGGGGGGGGGGAGAGTCGAGGGTGGAGGCGGCGGTGGTGCTGGCGTCTATCACCAGGAGGAGTCGCGGTTTTTTTTTTTTCTTCTTTTCTGATCGGATTGAAAATGAAAGAGGGGGGGGGGGGGCAGGAGGATTAAAGGGGAGGAGGGAATATATTTTTTTATTATTTTATTTTATTTTATATTATTTAATTTCTAAAAGTTGACTTTCACATACGACCTCGAAACGAGGCCCACCGCCTGTCGTCCATAGCGTTTTACCCCCATTCCGAACACAGTGGGATATGTATCGCAAGCTGATTTGACCATTTGAATCAGTTTCCGTTTAATTTACATTTAAATCACTATATTGAATTTTAAACGTACGTTTCAAATTACCGGGGTCACATACTAACTCTATAAATCCCATAAAAATATTTTCTAGTTTCGTATTGACGATACGGTCCTAACAAAACTAGTTTCGTCGAATTCTGAGACCGTTAGAAAAATGGCCAATTTCCAGTCGATTTAAAATCAACTGAAACTGGTCAAACGCGTTTTCCTTTGCCACGCTCACATACTGATTCGAAAAATTATGAAATTTGAAACCTAGCAATAATTTAACATCACGGACCCAACAAAACTGGTTTCGTCGAAATCCGAGGTCGTTTGCAAAATGTCCATTTTTAAGGGCCTGAATTCCATAGCGACTATTCAGAATTTTCAACTGGACATATCTTTTGATTCCTGATATGAAATCTTGATTTTTCGGATTCGTTGGAAAGATATTATCAATTAGATCCCATTATTTTTGGTTTCACTAAAATCCGGATTGTTTTGCACCCGGTACATTCAATTGAAGTTTGAAATCGAATTATCGAACTACCGCGCCATTTTCAATTCTATTTATAATTATATATAATTATTTATATTCTAACGACGACGCGTATAATATATACGTTCGAATTATATTCAAAATAAATTTCCGTCGATATTATTTAAAATAATTCATTTTAAATATTCAAAATTCGCTAAAATTGCCAAAATAAAAATTTCAAACTGGCCCAGATTTTCGGGTTGTTACACAACCCGACCAAACTCTTCCAATGTCGGTCCCTCTTTACCACACATCAACATTCATATTCCAAAAAAAACACAGATCTGCCTCCTCACATATTTCACTGCCAAAACCCCATCACTGTCTCACCCACTCTTGTTTGACAACAATACATTCAAACTTCATAAACATCCCACTCTGATTACACCGTCCCTTCATCCAGAAACAATCCAACTCCTCCCAGTTTCGAACTCCAAACCTTATCCTTCCCCTTAGTCAAACCAGCACTTACTGCTCATCAGAAGTCCTTTCATCATCACTGCAGTTTCCCCTATAGGTCATCGCATCCTCCATTAAGCTCTACTCGAGCTCGACTCCTACTCAGTTTACTGTGCTCGAGCACAGATCCAGTTGCCCCTTTTCCACTTTCGAACTACAGGTGAAACTCGGACCAATTGAACCCTCCTTCGCTCCTACCCAACTCGCGACGACCCAATTTAACGGATTCAAGAAAGGACGAGGCTTCCGATTCTGATGGCGAGCTCCTTCTAGTTTCACCGCGAATCCCCTTTTCCCTTGAATTGATTTCGATTTACATTGATTTGTATTACTCGATTTCGAAGCAAGTGGTTTTATTTTAACTGAGGTCTTCGGTATTTGGAAATGAAGGAGGGGCGGCTTTGGTTTGTTTAAGTAGGGGAAAGACATTAAAACGTGGATTCGTTTTAAACCGGTGGAGAGGGTGCGGTTTTTAGAAGATAACAGCAAGGACAATTTCTTCTTGCCTTATTGTTTTGGTTCTGGTCCACAAACAATGATACTTCATTTATTTAAAACCCGTGTCCTTTAATTTAGATTATCACATGATTCCGAACTCCTTTCTGTACCCAGCAACTATCAATTCTAGGGTAATACCCCTATTCCGAACCCACTGCGATAGGTCACGAAGTCCAATTCGATCATCTGGAGCAGATATTTAATTTAAATTGATATAATTTAAATTTCAAACCATTTAAATTCTTCGATAAAAATATCATTATTATTATCTTTTATATTCGAATTAGAATTTCCACAGATCATCTGAATTATCTTGATTCAGCTCTAACTTCGAATTTATATATTTATTGTTTTTCCTATTCGTCAATTTAATATATTCGATTTTAAATCGAAATCGATTAATAAATTGATAACTTAATATAAAATTCCATTTATATTATCCACCCAATATTTAAATCCGTATTAAATATTTAAAATTAACCCATAAGAATCCGGGTCATTACACCTTCAGTATTCTATAATAAAAAAACCTCGTTTCTCCTGAAGGAATAGGCTTAGATAAAATAAAGTTTCTTGTCAAATGTGTGTTGTAGTATAACACAAATGTTGACTATTTAGTACACAATCTTCTAATATCTCCTTGAATAGTTATTGCTTTGAAGTGCAGATGAATATGGAAGAGTATTGTGGTTGTGAATTACTTAAGCGTTGATAGAATATAGATAGATATATCAGAATGCATGGAGTGTAGAAAAGGTGATGTTCTCTTTGAATGACGATGCTTTAAATAATGTTGAAGAGCGGCAATCGAAGAGTAGTGACCATTGATCTTCATCTAAGAGTTGCCTTGATTTGTATTGAAGAGCTGCGATGAAGAGAAGTGAAAGTGACCTTTCGAAATATTACAGTTTCTCCTTATTTATTTTTTGTCGAACACCAGGTCAGACGTCTGGATTTAATTCTAGACATCTGAAATCTTTTTAGACATATATATTTTTGAGCCGAGAAAAAATCCAGATGTCTGGAATAATTATCAGATGTTTGATTATGCTTCGGATGGCTTCCTGGTTCTGAAAACAGACGTCTGATAATATATCCAAACATTTGACATGCCTGTGTTAGCTGGGCATGTATGGTTTCTTCGTCTCCAATCTTAAGCATTTCTAATCTTGTTTTTTGTGTATTCTCTCGTTTTCAAGCCATGCTTTATTCTGAGTCGGTCTTTGGGCACATCTTGCATAACCTTAATGTATATATATATACATATATATATGATTTCCATCATGTAATTGTTATCACCAGAATTAAAGAATGGATTTCCTAATTAACATGATTGATTTAGCTCATGAACGGATAAGGGTGCTACAAAACAGAGGTGTCCCGGAACGCTCCACTTATTTAACTGGTGAAAATGGATTTTATAGACCTAATTGGAATATTAAAAATTATAATAAAATAATTAGTAATGAAATTAAATTGTTCAGAAATTAATTATTTGTTAAAAAGTAATGAATGGATTTAAATATGAAATTTTGGATATTTATAGTTAAATGAATTAAATATTGAAAAGAATTATAGAAAATATTATATTGTTGGGTAAACAATTAAGTTTTGTAAAAAAAAGTAATTTTTATTTGAAAATTTAGTTGATTTTAAATAGTGATTATTTTAGAAACGAAACTAAAGAACATACACTTATATTGTAATACCCATATTTTAACGACTGTATATTTAGATATTTTATTTATATGTTAACCGTTAAGTGAGTGGCGGTTCCAAAAGGCATTTTTCACATACGATCGTTTCAAGACTCGAGACCACTTCCATTGAGTCCAGATCGATAGTAGAAACATTTTAGAGTTTAAGAATTGAAATTTTCCGATTGACGGATTTTTAGCTAGTGGCTTAAGATCGATTCACAAATCGATCAAAAAAGTTAACTTTTTTATGTGATGAAATTAGATCCTGAAACCTTTTCCATTAAGTTTAGCATGGCTTCCGGGATTCTTTTGTGAATAAGGATCGACATATTTGAAGTTTGAGATTTTTAGGAGTGAACAGTGTCGGATGGAGAGGATTTTTATAAAGTCCCGCAAATTCATACCCTTTGAGTTAATTAAGTACACCACACGTCCAACTCAAATTTCACAGAAATACAAATCATTATAGGTAAAGAAGAAAAGGATAAAAGAAGCAAACAGAAATAACAACAAAGAATCTCACATCGCAGCGGAATAAAATATAATAATCATAACAGCTTTTAAATATAGATTACTACCATATATACAAATCATCAGAGTACAAACACAGTACATTACATCTGAAATAAACAGTAGATATCTAACGCTGAAGCCTCCTACTCCTATCACTTTTAAGGGTATATGTAAACACCAGAACTACTTGATTACCCATACAAATTTGGACACTCAAGAATTTAGGGTAAAACAAAACAAATAAACTTTAGGACGGTCATTGGACTGGTGTGAGTAAACTCTGATTACTAGATTTACTCTTAAAAACTCTTTCTAAAGAAAAGATAATTGTAAGACCGATCCATGCTGTAACAACCTGTATTTTAATAACGTGTTATAACCATAAATCTAGGCAGAATTAAATTTTAAAATAAGAACCAAGGGAAACGGCTTGCGCCATTGCGTTCGTCTCAGAATTCTGCATGAAATCGAGTCTGAGTTTTCGAAAATCGGAGTCCGTATGACCATGTTATGGCTCCCCAAAGTTTCAAAAATATTCAAAGTTCAAAACAGCTCGAATTCGAATTTCAAACGCAGAACAGACTGGGCGGGAATTTTCCCGCCCAGACCCAGGTCGACTCGGGAGTTGACTGGGCAGTCAACACCCACAGGACCAGGTCGACTGCGCAGTCGACCTGGTAGTCGACCTGGTCACCTAGCCTGTTTTTGAGCCAGATGTATCTGGTCTTGTTGCTTGTCCAGATTCACTCTCTAAACACTATATAAACAGCCCCTGACCCTTGACTTTCTATCACATTCTTGTCCGACCATATGCTGCTGAAGTTCTGACTGGAAGATAGAGAATAAGGAGGCTATTCAGGACTTTGTTAGTGCTACGTTGGTTTGGGGATTTGCTAGAGATTCCGCTTCTACTCTTTTTGCTTTCTCATCCTCTAGACTACGATCTATAAGCACTTTGTCACTCTTAGATTTAAACTGTAAAGTTAACCTGAACACGATGTAAACTGAAATTATGCCTAAACATGATAGCTAAGTTGGATCTACTCTTGTATATCTTGGATCTATGACTATCACTTTTAAATCTGTTATTTTGAATCTAGTTTTGTACACCCTAGATCTATTCATCTTAAATGTTGACTTGTGGAATATCAGTATGAACTTGATTTGGATATATTCATGTTTAATCTAAAACCCCTTTACGATCGTTATCTTGCCATGCCCTATGATGTTGAAAACTATTATTGGGGTACTATTTTATGTCAATCCTTTACCATGTCTATCACCATGTCTTGTCAAGTTGATGTTGAGACCCCTATTTCATATGCATGTAATGTTATAGTCATCATACCTAACTTGTGAACACCTTTGCCATTCTATGACTATCCTGTTTGTGTTATTCCCTATTTGACACGTTGTATTAATTCGAATTCACGTACGTAGGGGGTACGTTTTGGGTAGATTAGGCAAACTTGAAAATTGGCTATGGAATTGACATGATATGACATGAAAATGTGACATGAAAACTTGACATGAGAATAAGCTTGAAAACATGAACTTGGGACATGACAATTAGATAACTTGAAAATGGCCAACTCGAGGTTGGGTTGAATTTGCAACGTAAGTCTGCCCGGAACTGCCCGACAAATCCAGTAGTTTCAAATAATAGGACCCAATGTGGGTAGTTGGTCATATAGCACTTTAAATCCGAGGTTAGACTAGGTTATGGTGTAAAGCTGCCCGGACCCGCCCGGCACATCCAGTAACCATAACCAAGTCTAATGTGAGAGGTTGGGTGCGTTAAGTAAATTAATGCCACATGGTAGGGTTAAGTCATGGACCACTTGAATACACTTAACCAATTTGATACATGTTTGGATAGGGGTTAAGTCATGACCTTTTTAATGACAACTCTTAACCCATTAGAAATCCTAGCCACGTGGTCCCTTTCAGCAGTAACCCACTTAGAAGTATCACGATACCCTGGAGACTAGGCAGGGTGGGGCACGATTACTGGGCTGATTGTAAGCGACCAAGAATAACGGTTGAGTAAGGTGCGCCAGTGTAGGTTCAGGCAGACTAGGGTCGTGCACTTAGTCCGGAGTTGAAAAAGTAGGCATGGGCACCCGTAGTACTACATTGTGCGTGCTTGAATTGTGTCAGTGGTTGACACCCTAGGACCTGATACACCCTAGGGTGGACCTAGCACATGTGACTACATTTCCGCGATTGGGTCGTATGACACCGATACACGACGAGAAAAGCCGATCGATTAGGATGGACTGTTGGACCCCGCATTTCATGTTATTGGGCCTAGGGATCATTTCTGGATTTATACTTGACATGGGTTTGGACACTAGTACAGTTAGTGCAGTAAACCTTGTATATGCGATGCCACTCTTATCCTATCACCTTTTATTATCATCCCAGTCCAGTTATTATCTTTATGTTTAATCTCATTTTCTCATGTCCAGTTAACTTTATTAGTTTTTATGCTGATAGTCACTAGGGCTTACCAGTCTTTTTGACTGACCCGTTTTCTTCCACCTCTTTTTCTTTCGTCCCCCCCCCCCAGGTTCTCAGGGAGGAAACTCTAGCTCCTAGCTTGGACTTTGCTTGCTTTCTGACAGCTCATGTACGGTTTGGTCTTGAGCTATGCTATGGCTGCACTCATGCTCTTTTTGGGGAATAATATTGGACTTATGTTGTTTTAAGTACTTTGCTTCTTTAGAACTTGATGTAATGAAATAATGACTTGGTATTTTGATGTAAGAGGTTTTGACTCTATTTTCCACGTAATAAGATTTGGTTAAATTTATATCCGCTGCTTTATATACTCTGTTTAATTTATGTTCTGTCCTGTGTTATCTTTGTGCCTGTTTACTAGATAATACCCCTCTAAAGCTAGTGCATTCCCTTTGTGAGTGACCCTAGCAGAGGTGGGGTGTTACATTTAGTATCAGAGCAGAAGGTTACCAGACTGGGCAAAAGTTTTAAAAACTTCCTGAAAATTACTTTCAAAACCATTTATAAAGAAGCATTTTTCAAGAAAAGTTCTATTTTTAAGAAAAGGCTATTCCCCAAAAGCCATTAGCACTTTCCTTGTTTCCTCGTTTGAATCTTTTTCTTTCCGTTTTTCAGCATGGCCGATCTTAACCTTCCCGAGGGAGTACCCATACCCGGATGGTTCCGAAGGTACTAGAAGCTAGGGCCAACGATGCGGGCCCGGCAGACATCCCTCCTCCTCCTCTAGTAGCCGCAGTTCCTCCTCCTCCTCCCGGCACCGCCTTCGCCAAAATATGCAAAGACTTTATAGGAATGGGCGGCAAGAGCTTCCTTGGAACTGAGACCTTCGCTGAAGCACAAAACTGGTTAAAAGAGACTGAAGACCTGTTCGTTATCTTCGATATGGAGGATCATAGGAAAGTTCAGTTGGCAGCATGGTTGTTGAAAGAGGAAGCTGCATTTTGGTGGGAAGTCACCAACGCTACTAGACCAATTGAGACTTGGGCAGACTTTAAAGAGAGGTTTGGGCTTAAATTCTTATCGTCAACAGAAGCGAACCTTCAGATGGAGAGGTTCCTGGCACTCAAGCAAGGGGACATGTCTGTTAGGGAGTACGTGAATAAGTTTAATCAGCTTGCTCGGTTTGGTTTGGACTTAGTCAACACGGCTGAGAAGAAGGCTCTACGATTTGCTCGAGGATTGAGCGAGCCACTCCACACTATGGCCATGACTCATGAGCCCATGGGGGCGACCTTTGAAAGCCTGGTGAATATGGCCCTTCTTCATGAGGAAGACAAGGGTGACAAAAAAAGGTTAAGTCTAATGAGACTCTGAACAAGAAGGTTGACTTCAAGAAGGGAGGCAACAAGAATAACAAGGGCAACAACAACAATGCTAACAAGCCACGTGAGACGAGGAAGTGCAACTTTTGTGGTATCACGGGACATATAGCTAAAGACTGTAGGAGGAAGAAAAGAAAGTTGGGTGAATGCTTTCACTGCGGGGATACTGGACACATCAGTAAGCATTGCCCTAAGAAGCAAGGACAGGGCTAGGACAGACACAGCGAGCAGGACCTTCTAGAGGGCAATTGCAGGCTCTTAACACCACTCCAGCTCTTGACCGAGGTAGTAATATTTCTGTAGAAAGCCTTGTTTACATTTCTGAATTTCCTGTTCGAACCTTATTTGACTCTGGTGCATCGCATACTTTTATCTCATCTGATATTGTTGAAAATCTGCACTTAAGTACTAGTCTAGTTGATGATCCCGTTAGTGTTTCAAATCCGATTGGGGGCTCCGCCCATTTATCTATGATTTGTGTTGATTTAAGGATTTCCATCTTAAGCGTGGAATTCACGTGTAATGCTTATGTTCTCGGATTCATGGGATATGGTTTAATTCTGGGCATGGATTGGTTGTCCAATTATGGAGCTATCCTTGATTGTGAACGAAGGGTAGTGAGGCTCATGACACGCCTTGGTAATACCCTTGAACTTTCTTGTAACCCGAAGGGTCCGGTCATGTTATGTTATCTTGAATCTCTCGACTCGTCCGTCTACAATCTTCAATCTGTGAGGGTGGTCCGAGAATATCCTGATGTCTTTGATGAGGTGAAGGGGTTACCCCCTAAACGCGAGATAGACTTCCGTATTTATCTTGTTGATAATGTCAAGCCAGTCTCATTGCCTGTTAGGCATATGGCCCCGCGAAAAAGAAGATAGCTTAGCAAGAAAATTAAGGAGTTGCTTGAGAAAAATGTCATTAGGCGAAGCATTTCTGAATGGGGTGCTCCTGTGGTATTTGCTGCCAAGGCGGATGGTTCGCTTCGCCTATGTGTTGATTATCGTGAGTTAAACAAGCTGACAAAGAAGAATAGGCACCCGTTACCGAGGATTGATGATCTCTTTGACCAGCTTGTAGGTGCTTTTGTTTTCTCTCAACTCGATCTAGCCACAGGATTCCATCAACTTAGAGTGGCTGAGGATAGCATTGACAAAACTGCGTTTAGGACTCCAGATGGGTTCTTCGAATGGCTCGTCATGCCGTTTGGGTTAACGAATGCACCCGCGTACTTTGTAGACCTGATGAGTAGGGTGTTTCGGGAGTTCCTTAACAAGTTCGTGGTGGTTTTTGTGGACGATATTCTAATCTTCTCAAAGGATGAAGAAGAGCATGCTAGACACCTCAGGGAAGTCATGGATACGCTTAGAGCACACCAGTTAAAGGCTAAGTTCTCCAAATGCCATTTTTGGAGGGAGGAAGTTCGGTTTCTTGGGTACGTGGTTTCTAAGCAAGGTTTAGCCGTGGACCCCGCAAAGGTAGTTGCGGTGCAAGACTGGAAAACTCCTAAGAACGCAACAGAGGTGAGAAGCTTCCTCGGTTTGGCGGGCTGTTATAGGAAGTTCATTAAGGACTTCGCTAAGATTTCAGCCCCTCCTACTAAGTTAACGAAGAAAAACCTAGCGTTTGCATGGGACATAGAATGTGAGATTGCTTTTCAAAGACTCAAGAGGGCCCTCACCACAGCTCCAGTTTTAGCATTACCCGATGGAGGAAAAATGTTTACGGTGTACACAGATGCGTGCGGCACGGGATTAGGTGCTGTCCTAATGCAAGAAGGAAGAGTGATATGCTATGGGGGTAGACAACTTAAAGTTCATGAGAAGAACTATCCCACACATGACTTGGAGTTAGCCGCGATTGTTTTTGCACTTAAAGCTTGGCGCCATTATCTCCTAGGGGAGAAATTCGAGCTGTATACCGACCACAAATTGCTTAAGTATCTCTTTTCGCAAAAAGATTTGAATCTGAGACAGCAGCGGTGGATGGAATTCTTGGCCTCATATGACTTCGATATAGCTTATACCCCTGGCAAGGGTAACGTGGTGGTGGATGCGCTAAGTAGAAAAAGGTTGACTTTGAGCCCCTTATTTGTTGAAAGAAAAAGTCTAGAGTTTATAGCGACCTTTGATTTTACGCATGTTGTTGAGTCATTGACTGGTACGTTAGCATCTCTTGAGCTGAGACCTACGCTTCTAGATCAAGTAGGGACTTCGCAAAAAGAAGACCCACAGATAGTTGAAATCATGAACAAGTTAATCAGTGGTGAGACGTCAAGCCACCTTGGTAGGTATGCCATTGATGACAAAGGATGTCTAAGGCGCGATGGAAGGCTATGTGTTCCACTGGTGGGAGACTTAGTAAATAAAGTTCTCGAAGAGGCGCATCACTCGAAGATGACTATACATCCCAGAGGGGATAAGATGTACAGAGATATGAAACGCATTTTCTTTTGGGCCGGAATGAAAAAGGACGTGGCAGAATTCGTCTCAAAGTGCATGGTGTGCCAACAAGTCAAGGCCGAATCTAAGAAGCCCGGTGGGCTATTACATCCTTTGGAGGTCCCGCAATGGAAGTGGGAAAGTATCTCGATGGATTTCGTGGATGGATTGCCTAGGTCGAGGAAGGGGAATACTAGCATATGGGTCATTGTTGATAGACTCACGAAGAGTGCCCACTTCATCCCGGTGAAAAGCAAAAGGACTACGTCAGGGCTAGCGTCTATTTACCTTCGAGAGATAGTACGGTTGCACGGGGTTCCTTCTAGCATAGTCAGTGACCGTGACCCAATTTTCACTAGCCAGTTTTGGAATAGTCTGCAAGAAGCAATGGGTACGCAACTTAATTTAAGTACAGCCTATCACCCTCATACGGATGGGCAGACCGAAAGGGTAAATAGAGTACTAGAGGATCTTTTGATGCTATGCATTCTTGATTTTGGTGGTACTTGGGAAGACCATCTCCCTCTCGTGGAGTTTGCTTATAATAATAGCTACCAAGCTAGCATAGGGATGGCACCGTTCGAAGCCCTGTATGGAAGACCGTGTAAGTCACCAACTTGTTGGTGGGAGACGACTGACAGACTTATACTTGGGCCCGACATGATACGAGACACTTCTGAGAAGGTGGAGTTGATACGAAGACGAATGAAAGCGGCCCAAGATAGACAGAAATATTATGCGGACAAGAGAAGGACAGACCTAGAGTTCGAAGTTGGAGATATGGTTTTCATAAAAGTCTCTCCTTTGTGCAATGTGGTTCGTTTTGGAGCAATTGGAAAGCTAGCACCGAGATTCGTAGGACCGTTCCCTATCACTGAGGGGATTGGGCAGATGGCCTATAAGGTAGAGTTACCTGAGAGGCTGGCCGGAGTACACAATGTCTTTCACGTCTCGCATCTCCGAAAGTGCCTACATGAATTAGCTGAGGTGGTTGAGCCAAGCATCCTCGAAGGCGTAGAAGTGGAGAAAGAAGCAACGTTGAGGCGAGTTCCTATTCGTATCTTAGGGACGTAGATCAAGAAGCTAAGGAATCACGAAGTCAAGCTAGTCAAAATACAGTGGAGTGAAGCCCAAGAAGACGCAACTTGGGAAACCGAGGAGAAGATACGCGCGCTTTACCCATTTCTTTTTGAGGGTACTTTCTCGATCTCTTTTCCTTTGAGCTTGTAAACCCTTCGTATCATGCTACCTATGTTTGTCTTGAGAACCTTAGAACCCTCTTTGGATGTAAATATGTATTTGAAACATGTTATGGTTGATGTTTGCAAATGGTTGCAAGTGTTTGCAAGTGATTTCTAGTGGATGCATGACACACATTAGGCACTAGATCGGCTCAGACACCTTTTCATGTTGCATTTGCATGGGTGCTTATACTTGTACATGGATGAACTTGTTATGCTATCACGTGGATGTTGCATATGGATGATGTTTGTGCACTCATGTAGAAATTTTAAGTTATGTTAGGAATTTGCATACATGTTGGACTCATTACACTAACATATCTTGCATTAAGGAGGTTTACTGAATCAGTAACCGCCTAATCTTTTGCATTAGATAAGTACATATACACACACATGCTGCATATGTTCATACAGCATTAGAGATCTTTTTAAGGACAATGATTGCTCGTGAATGATGTTGTGAGTAGATGGATGTGGATGGTAGGATGCGTTCTTCCTAACTTAGAGATTTCGGGGACGAAATCCTTTAAGGAGGGGAGAATGTAACAACCCGTATTTTAATAACGTGTTATAACCATAAATCTAGGCAGAATTAAATTTTAAAATAAGAACCAAGGGAAACGGGTTGCGCCATTGCGTTCGTCTCGGAATTATGCATGAAATCGAGTCCGAGTTTTCGAAAATCGGAGTCCGTATAACCAAGCTATGGCTCCCCAAAGTTTCAGAAATATTCAGAGTTCAAAACAGCTCGAATTCGAATTCAAAATTCGAATTTCAAACGCAGAACAGACTGGGCGGGAAATTTCCCGCCCAGACCCAGGTCAACTGGGGAGTCGACTGGGCTGTCGACAACCCCAGGACCAGGTCGACTGCGCAGTCGACTTGGTAGTAGACCTGGTCACCTAGCCTGTTTTTGAGCCAGGTGTATCTGGTCTCATTGCTTGTCCAGATTCACTCTCTAAACACTATATAAACAGCCCCTGACCCTAGACTTTCTATCACATTCTTGTCCGACCATATGCTGCTGAAGTTCTAACTAGAAGATAGAGAATAAGGAGGCTATTCAGGACTTTGTTAGTGCTACGTTGGTTTGGGGATTTGCTAGAGATTCTGCTTCTACTCTTTTTGCTTTCTCATCCTCTAGACTACGATCTGTAAGCCCTTTGTCACTCTTAGATTTAAACTGTAAAGTTAACCTGGACACGATGTAAACTGAAATTATGCCTAAACATGATAGCTAAGTTGGATCTACTCTTGTATATTTTGGATCTATGACTATCACTTTTAAATCTGTTATTTTGAATCTAGTTTTGTACACCCCATATCTATTCATCTTAAATGTTGACTTGTGGAATATCAGTATGAACTTGATTTGGATATATTCATGTTTAATCTAAAACCCCTTTACGATCGTTATCTTGCCATGCCCTGTGATGTTGAAAACTATTATTGGGGTACTATTTTATGTCAATCCTTTACCATGTCTATCACCATGTCTTGTCAAGTTGATGTTGAGACCCCTATTTCATATGCCTGTAATGTTATAATCATCATACTTAACTTGTGAACACCTTTGCCATTCTATGACTATCCTGTTTGTGTTATTCCCTATTTTGACACGTTGTATTAATGCGAATTCACGTACGTTGGGGGTACGTTTTGGGTAGATTAGGCAAACTTGAAAATTGGCTATGGAATTGACATGATATGACATGAAAACTTGACATGAGAATAAGCTTGAAAACATGAACTTGGGAAATGACAATTAGATAACTTAAAAATGGCCAACTCGAGGTTGGGTTGAATTTGCAACGTAAGTCTGCCCGGAACCACCCGGTAAATCCAGTAGTTGCAAATAATAGGACCCAATGTGGGTAGTTGGTCATATAGCACTTTAAACCCGATGTTAGACTAGGTTATGGTGTAAAGCTGCCCAGACCCGACCGACACATCCAGTAACCATAACCAAGTCTAATGTGAGAGGTTGGGGTGCGTTAAGTAAATTAATGCCACATGGTAGGGTTAAGTCATGGACCACTTGAATACACTTAACCAATTTGATACATGTTTGGATAGGGGTTAAGTCATGACCTTTTTTATGACAACACTTAACCCATTAGAAATCCTAGCCACGTGGTCCCTTTTAGCAGTAACCCACTTAGAAGTATCACGATACCCTGGGGACTAGGCAGGGTGGGGCACGATTACTGGGCTGATTGTAAGCGACCAAGAATAACGGCTGAGTAAGGTGCGCCAGTGTAGGTTCAGGCGGACTAGGGTCGTGCACTTAGTCCGGAGTTGAAAACGTAGGCATGGGCACCGTAGTACTACATTGTGCGTGCTTGAATTGTGTCAGTGGTTGACACACTAGGACCTGATACACCCTAGGGTGGACCTAGCACATGTGACTACATTTTCGCGATTGGGTCGTATGACACCGATACACGACGAGAAAAGCCAATCGATTAGGATGGACTGTTGGACCCCGTATTAGGTCATTTCATGTTATTGGGCCTAGGGATCATTTCTGGATTTATACTTGACATGGGTTTGGACACTAGTACAGTTAGTGCAGTAAACCTTGTATATGCGATGCCACTCTTATCCTGTCACCTTTTATTATCATGCTAGTCCAGTTATTATCTTTATGTTTAATCTCAGTTTCTCATGTCCAGTTAACTTTATTAGTTTTTATGCTGATAGTCACTAGGGCTTATCAGTCTTTTTGACTGACTCGTTTTCTTCCACCACTTTTTCTTTCGTTCCCCCCCCCCCCCCAGGTTCTCAGGGAGGAAACTCTAGCTCCTAGCTTGGACTTTGCTTGCTTTCTGACAGCTCATGTACGGTTTGGTCTTGAGCTATGCTATGGCTGCACTCATGCTCTTTTTGGGGAATAATATTGGACTTATGTTGTTTTAAGTACTTTGCTTCTTTAGAACTTGATGTAATGAAATAATGACTTGGTATTTTGATGTAAGAGGTTTTGACTCTATTTTCCACGTAATAAGATTTGGTTAAATTTATATCCGCTGCTTTATATACTCTGTTTAATTTATGTTCTGTCCTATGTTATCTCTGTGCCTGTTTACTAGATAATACCCCTCCAAAGCTAGTGCATTCCCTTTGTGAGTGACCCTAGCAGAGGTGGGGTGTTACACATACATAAACATGAATGGTTTTTACCTTACGATAACCCAAAACATTCTTTGTATCAACACTTTTCTTGTAACAACCCGGAAAGTCAAAACCAATTTAAATTTTTTTAATTTGGCTATTTTAATGAATTTAGAATATTTAATATAATTTATTTTAAATAATAATGACTAAAAAAATATTTAAATCGAAGTTAGAGCGAATAAGTTTATTTTAATTATATAACGAGCAAGAAATAGCGCAGTAGTTTGAAAGTTTGGAGTAAAACTTTGATTGAATGTACAAGATGAAAAATAAATCGGATTTTAGTAAAACCAAAAAAAATTTAAATCTGTTTAAAATATCTTTCTAATGAATTTGAAAAATTGAAATTTCATAGTGGGAATAAAAAGTTGTGACCAGCTGAATATTCAGAATAGTCGCTATGGAATTTAATATAAACATAGCCCTTGAAAATAGACAATTTGCAAACGACCTCCATTTTCGATGAAACAACCGAGGTTGGATCCGGAATGTCAATTTATTGCTAGATTCCAATTTCTATAATTTTTGGAATTAATATGTGAGTATGGCAAAGGAAAACGCGTTTGGTAATTTTAGTTTGAATTGGATCGACCAGAAAACGACCATTTTTCAAACGATCTCCAAATTCGACGAAATTAATTTTGTTGCGACCGTATCGTCCAACTATAGCTAGATTTATTCTTCTGGAATTTTTTGAATCAGTGTGTGGCCCCGGCAAATTAAAATGTACGTTCAAATCAGAATTTGAATGTTTTATATTTTAATTTGAAGAATAACTGATTGAAATAGTTGAATGGGCATACGAAACATATTCCATTATGTCCGGAATGGAGGTACTTAGCTATGAGCGTCAGTCATTGGGTTTGATTTGGAGTTCGGATAAGAAAACACTATTTTTAAAATAATTATATATATATATATACCGGCCAATGAGAATTTTCCTTTTATTATTTTATTTTCCCAAAAAAAACGCGAAAATCCCCGTAACCCTTTCAGACCGACGATGGCTACCCATTCCCTCCTTCTCTCCTCGATTCCGGCCAATTCATGCAATATAATCAAACGAGCCAGTTGGGAATTTTGAAGATCTCCTCCTCCTCCTCTTCAAATCTAGCCTCGCCCTCCCTCGCTTCGTGTTCATCGAGAATCGCACCCCCGAAGTCTCGCCGTTTTAAGCCTGTTTGCGCCTCCCTCTAATGTGCGAGTTCGACCGCACCACCACCAGGTGCACCTTCCAAGGCTCTACGACGTGACATAGGTCGATCATCCCCTCGTGTCACGGATCGAGAGAAAAACTGTGACCTAGTTTTGAACCAAAACTGAGAGGTATGGGTTTGATTTATTTTAATGGTTATAACACTTAAAAGCATTACGAATTGTGATTTAAGAATAAAAATCATATCTTTTTCATATGTTGTCGAAATCCAGTGAAATAAGAGACATTGGGACCGTGACATTGTGCGCTACATTGTAAAAGTGACCGAGAAATTTTTAGAGCTATCTACAATTTTTGGAGGAGTGGAACCCAATGTGAGCAATCTAAATTCAAAAATAAATGAAGAAAAATATATAGGTTGCAGATGGATCTTAGTAGCTCCTGACACCATCGTCCACATACCATGGACGATTTGTTTGATTGAATTGTGTTGTAGGAATTGGTTGTGGTTGTGAATGATTGTGGTTGCAACAAAATAGATTGCGTTTGTGGTGAATTCATTATATTATAAAAATGAATTGTATTATGGAAAATGAAAGTATTGTAATGCTGCAAGGCCTAGGATAACAGAGGAGCCGTACTGGACATGGTGCCGGTGCTAACTACCCTGCCGTTGTAATGCCGTAATTTTCTGAAATGACTATACAAAATAGTTGTTGTGTTGAAATAAATTGTTTGAACGATAAAAATCACATTTTTATTATATATATGAATCATTAAAAATATTCGTATGTTGAATAAATTATTTGAACAATAAAAATCACATTTTTATTGTATATATGAATCATTAAAAATATTTGTATGTGAAATAAATTGTTTGAACGATAAAAATCACATTTTTATTGTATATATGAATCATTAAAAATATTCGTATGTTGAATAAATTGTTTGAACAATAAAAATCACATTTTTATTGTATATATGAATCACTAAAAATATTCCTATGTGAAATAAATTGTTTGAACGATAAAAATCACATTATTATTGTATATATGAATTGATCGTCACTTTCCAAGAACTAGAAAAGCGCGATTTATGAAATAAATACTGCAAGCGCACAGGTGTGTAGCATACACGTCGAACACAAGGAGGCAAATTAAATCATATTATTTAAATAATTTCTTGGGCGAGTTAGACGAAGCTTGGGGATTGATTTTGAAAAACAATAAAACTATTATTGAATTGAGTACAGATCTGAATCTAATTAAATCTCTATTCAATCCAATATGACCTAAGAACGCAATAAAAAGAACAGAAAATAAAACTGTAGAAATAGAAATAACAAACAGGAATTAAAATTAGGATTACCGCTGAATATAATCAGACGGTCAATCACTAATGAAAATAAATGTAAAATACAACTAGTACTCTACCCAAATCTAATTGTGTAGATGGCACTAGTTGCTAAGAAATAGAAAATTGCAGAAAATAAAATGAAGAAGAAGGACTTTATTGATGGAGAAGAAAATAGAAAATGGGATGGTGGCTACAATGATATTACAAGGGTATTTATAAGAGATAACCAAACCCTAACCCTAATTACAAATGGGCCTAGCTATTTCAAGTAAGTTTTAGGCCTTTTGTCATCTGGAACAAGTTCTAGGCCTTTTTTCCTTTTCTCTTGCAAGCCTCCTTTAATTTGAGATGTGCATGGCCTTTTTATCAATCATTTTCTTGTCCAACAGCAACTAGATGTGAGATCTTCATCTACAATTCTTCAAAATGTAAATATATAGCAATCTGATCTCCATTTCTCTACTTTTCTGCTTGCATGCGGGTTGGGTTGAAATATCTGTAAAGTTGACAAAACAATACCCAAGTAATATTTATTTATATACAAAAGATAAGATATACGAGCATAAAATAAACACATTTCTATGTTAATCAAATACCCCCACACTTATCTTTTACTCGTCCTCGAGTGAAATAAAAAATGAAAAACTAAACTAGATAGGTCACACTTTCGTAGGAAACACGATTGCATTGAGCGTATGCAACAAGCCGTTAAGCCTCTAGGTGTCCCTAGTAGGACGAGTGGTGTCTCATGAGTGTTTTCAGCGGATACTACCCACAAAATCCAAATGCAGTGTGCAGTGATTTAATGCAACTATATGAATGCAACAGACATATGCAAATGAAAACACGACTTGTTTCAGGAAAGTGGTACAACAAATTAAGTTAACAATTTCTAGTCAGTTGATTTTATTTTAGATACCTCAACTTGTCACAAATTTTCAACATAAATCAAGTTTTCAATGTTTAAAATCTAGTTTAGCTTGTTGGTTCGGTCGATCACATAGTGTAACCATGAAATAAATTCTTAGTTTGCTTGTCACAGTTCGCAAAGTGGTATTCTAATTTCCTTGTGTATGTCTAGTCAAATCAATAAGGTCAAGAAATGTTTGGGCATCATCACTTATTCTCTATCTCTATAAAATTTAAAATTTATGATTAATTATATACACCTAACATAAAAAACCAAGGTATACCACCCATACACTGCCTTGCAGACTGACGGAGAGTTAGGACAGAGCTTGGCGGATTGTGCAGACCGACGCTGACTATGTCAACAACATGTCGGTAATCCTTAGGTGTCCAACTCATAAAAAGAGACCAAGATATTCCAATGCTGACTTTGTCAACAACATGTCGGAAAGAGCTTGGCGGGTTTGCACACCAATGCTTGATATACAAGCAATGTTGGATACCCTTGGATTACTATTATTATTGAAAATATAAGAACAAGAGAGTTCCGCGAATTCAACTTAACACAACTTAGTTTTAAAGATTCGAAGAGCCAAAATAAGTATTTTAAGTCCTCCACTTATTTAAACAAAGACTACAATATAGAATAGATTTCATGGCCATCACCTAAGAATCTCCCTATGTACCGGTTACACTATTGTCCCTCAAAATTCAACTTTTCATTATATTTCTAATTCGATCTTAGTTGAGAGAAAAAAGTACTATCAACTGATTAACAATCCTTAACTTATTTTATTGTATCAAATCTAAAATGAGTTGTATTTAAAAAAAAAAAAAGGTATGTTACTACGACCCAAAATGCATGATGGTCCTATTTAAATGCATGAAATTGGACAAAAGAAGAAATAAAATAACATAAAAATAAAAAGGATGCAATGCAGACTCCCCCCACACTAGAGCTAAACAGTGTCCACACTGTAAACGTTTCCTAAATTTGAAAGATCGTACCCAAAGATGGATTAAATGCAAAATGATTTGTAAAATGAAATGCAGTTTAACTATATGTAAGAATGGATCATATGTATAATGATATATGTGTTTACGATGCATGCACTGCAAAGAATGCCACCAACCATTTCCCCCACACTTGGTTCTAGTCCGATGAATTTTGTTCCCATTATGTCTAGGCATGTTTTCTAATAAGCAAAGGTTTTTGAAAACCATTTCATCTTTATACTTAGATTTATAGTCCAGCAAATAAATGTCCAGGGTCATCCTAACATGAAGTTTTTCAACCAAGCCAGCATTCCAAAGATAATTCATGTGTTCAACAAATTTATCAGTGTAATTATTCAAAATTTATGATCGTATATAAATTCAGTGAAATTTGAATTCCGAGTGTTGTTCAAAACTACGTGATCACATTTCTCCGTTTCATTACTGGACAACATATTTTCGACACTGACAATATCAAGCTCATTTGACACCTCAAAATCAAAATTTTCAAATTTGGATTGGTGGCTTGACTCTATTTTGTCCTCATTTGGTAACTCATCCTCATATAATCCAAAAAATTCATGTTCATTGAAATCCTTCCCCAATTGTGTGTTTTTGAAAAATTCAACATTTTCATTTTGTTCAATTTCTAAAATTTCAAGTTTCTTGCAGCCTGAAAGAGGAAGATCAAAATCTGAGCATAAATCTTTTTCCTGAAAAGAATGGAAATCCAAATCATTTACTGAATTGTGAACAACTTCATTTAGATTGTTATTTGAAAATTTCACTATCAGTAAAGAATGGATTATTTCCTGATTCATCGCACGTTTGAATTTGATTTTGTTGCTCGAGTTGTTCTTTAAAAGATGTCATTAAAGAAAGAAGTTCATCAAGCTGTCTATCTTTTTCATCAAGCTGTCTATCTTGCTTTTCTACCCTCTTTCTAAGAATGTTAAGATGATATTCTTTAGAATCATTGATTTGAGAGCTCTCGTTTTGGATTTCTTGATTCTCAAAATTATAGTTCATATCAATTTCATGATCAATATTATTTCCAATGAGATGGTTGTTCGAATTTTCAGAAAATTGACACTGATATTGGAAATCATTTTGATCATAAAAATTATGTTTGTAACCAAAATTGTTGGAATTCGAGGAAAAATTGCAAATTTGGTTATTTTCAAGATGTTGATATGGGCTATAATTTTGAAAATTTTGGTTTTCAACCCCATAATGATGTGGATCAAAGCCATATTGAGATTCAAAGCTATTTTCATGTGGATGTGGCCCATAATCGAAATTATTGAAATTTGAGTTGAAATCGCAATTTCGATCATATCCATGGTTTTGAAAATGTTGGTCATTTTGAAAATTGTCTACATTGGGTTCACGAAATTTCGGAAAATCTTGTCTCATGAGTTGTAATTCATAGCCATACTCTTCAAGATGACGTCTACTCCGATTATTATCCCACATTTCTCTCAATAATTTTTTTGAATCAGACATTTTAAAGAAGTCACGGCAAGACAGAAATTATTCTTAGTTCAAAATAATATAAAAGAAAAAGTAGTGCTCTATTAATTAACTGACTCAATTAGAAGGGGAAGAGGGTCTTATGGCCGTTCACATATAGTATAAATACTAAGGGATACGACCAATGTTTTACGGGTAGTATGCAACCTCTTTTGCCAATAGTTCAATAAATTGAACTACTATATATCCGCGATCCAATTATACAAGACAGTTAACCTCACAAAACACCACTTTTCAATTATATTATTTTGCAAATCAAATCAAGTTTTAAAATTGAAAAACGACGAGAGTGATGATTTTAGTTATGCAAACTCGTTCCTCACCAACATATTCAGAAATTTCAATCACAGAACAGTCACAGCATAATAGCAGAATTGAAAAAAAATTGTACAAGCAAGACGCTGCCCATACAGAAGTTTTTACAAGCAATTTCTATATTTTCAAAGCAATTTCAGCACTTGTAGAGTTTAGAAAATTTTACAGTGGGGTATGGCTATCCGTCCAGAGATTGAATAGCTTCAACGATTAAAATCACAGTATTTGCAAATTTCTTGACTCTTGAATCCCCTGTTCGATTGCTTGAATCTATTTCTTCTTTTGCCTTCTAATTGTTTTGAGCTTTTTCCTCTCTTTATCTTTTTTTTTTGGAAAAAGAAAAGAATGAAACAACCTAAAGAAAGAAAACTGAAATAGAACTAAAACAAAAATTAAACTAAAAACCGATGAGATAATATAAAAGAGACAACTAAACTCAACTTAAAAACAAACTAAACTAAAAAAACTAAATGAGACTAAGGAAAGACTAATTTAAACAAAAATGAAGAAAAAAACGAAGATAGACTCAATATAAGCTAGTCAAACACACACACTCCAAAATCAGGTCAGGTGGCCACGCACTCAAAAAAAAAAAAAAAAAAAAAAAAAAAAAAAAAAAAAAAAAACAAGACAACCAGCGCCCTCATATGATGTTCGAACCCAAAGAAAAAATCACTCCCCTTGCTCCAGAAAACAAATCACGCCCCCTTTCCCCTTTGTTTTTTCTTTGTCCTATACAGCTTCTACATAAACTCTAGAAAATCCACACGATTGACCCGCAAATTCACGTCTTTTCTTTTATGGGAATCGATCAAGTTTGGGTTTCCAATATGGGTTCCGAAAATACTCCTTGGATTGTGATGAGTTTCGGATTCAGGTATGAGCTTGATGATGGATGTTTGCGGACTCGATTTCGATTTTGATTGTGTATTTTTCGAATTGGGTTTCGAATTGTATTTGTGGGTGTTTTCCATTGAGGTAGGAAGCTACGGCGGTTGTATTTGATGTTTGAACTGGGTGGGATTTGTAGGCGTTATCAATTGTAAATCGGGTTTGGGGTTTGTAAGAAGGTGGCGTTTTGGAGAATAGTGTCGATTGTGCTCGGTTGGCGGATGAAGGAGGTCCAATTTTTTGAAGTGGGGAGTTGGACTGTGCGTATTGGCAAGGTGAACTTGGGGTTGGTTTGTTGCGTGACGACGCAGAGCTGTAGATGGGATGATTTGCGGGATCCAAAATTGGCAGAGTGATGAATATGGGAGAAGAAGTTGCACAAAGAAAGAAAAAAGGAAACAATGACAAATTTGCAAAAGGATTTTGTTTTTTAGTAGAAATTTGTTGAAAGCAGTTGCGTGGTAGGAATTCTGTGCAAGAAGATGTTTGATGGAAGAGGTCTTCGGTGAACTGTTGGGGTAAGAAATTGATGGTGAGTCTTGGGTGAAAAGGAGCAGGCAGACGTTGGATTTGTTGCTGGGTACTATGGAGATGAGAAGGGAAGTTGGGTTGAGAAATGCTGGTTCGTGAGGAATTCAGGTGAATGAAAGTGGTTATTCCCGTGGAGCATTGATATTGTGAGAAAGGGTGGCACATAAGGAAAAGAAAATTGCAAAGAATTTTTTAAAAGAAATTATAAAAGGAATGTAGAAAAGAAAATGAAAAGCGGAAAGAAATTAAGAAAAAGGCAAAGCAGAGAATTAAGTACAAGACTGAGAAAGGAAAGATTTCAAAAGAGGATTTTTGTTTGAAATTTGTAAAAAGAAAAAAAATGTAGACGATTGGAAAGAAAGTGGAAAGATGGAAAGAATAAAGTAACTTTTTTTTTGAAAACTGTAAAAATTAATAAAGGGAAAAAAAGGTGAGAAAAGGAAGAGAATTAAGAATCAAGGCAGACAAAAGATGGAAGGAAATTTGAGAAAATTTGGCTAATTTTTTTTCTTTTGCTTAGTTCATGACAATACCAAATCTCACCAACAAGATTTTTCTTTTTATATACAAGAAAAAAAACAAATAAAAAAATAAATAAAAATAAACTAACACGAATCAGAAATTAAATAAATAATAAAATTTAATTATTGCCTCCCCGGCAACGGCGCCAAAAACTTGATCTTCACTTTCTAAGAACTAGAAAAGCGCGATTTATGAAATAAATACTGCAAGCACACAGGTGTGTAGCATACAGGTCGAACACAGGGAGGCAAATTAAATCAAATTATTTAAATAATTTCTTGGGCGAGTTAGACGAAGCTTGGGGATTGATTTTGAAAAACAATAAAACTATTATTGAATTGATTACAGATCTAAATCTAATCAAATCTCTAATCAATCTAATATGACCTAAGAACGCAATAAAAAGAACAAAAAATAAAACTGCAGAAATTGAAATAACAAACAAGAATTAAAATTAGGATTACTGCTGAATCTAATCAGACGGTCAATCACTAATGAAAATAAATGTAAAATACAACTAGTACTCTACCCAAATCTAATTGTGTAGATGGCACTAGTTGCTAAGAAATAGAAAATTGCAGAAAATAAAACGAAGAAGAAGGACTTTATTAATGGAGAAGAAAATAGAAAATGGGATGGTGGCTACAATGATATTACAAGGGTATTTATAGGAGATAACCAAACCCTAACCCTAATTACAAATGGGCCTAGCTATTTCAAGTAATTTTTAGGCCTTTTGTCATTTGGAACAAGTTCTAGGCCTTTTCTCTTGCAAGCCTCCTTTAATTTGAGATGTGCATGGCCTTTTTATTAATCATTTTCTTGTCCAACAGCAACTAGATATGAGATCTTCATCTACAATTCTTCGAAATTAAATATATAGCAATCTGATCTTCATTTCTCTACTTTTCTGCTTGCTTGCGGGCTGGGTTGAAATATCTGTAAAAGTGACAAAACAATACCCAAATAATATTTATTTATATACAAAAGATAAGATATAAGAGCATAAAATAAACACATTTCTATGTTAATCATGAATCATTAAAAATATTCGTATGTTGAATAAATTGTTTGAACAATAAAAATCACATTTTTATTGTATATGTGAATCACTAAAAATATTCATGTTAGGAATAAATTGTTTGAACAATAAAAATCACATTTTTATTTTATATATGAAGTGTTAAAAATAATCACAGGTTGAATTAAATATTTGTTGATTGAAAATATTATTTTTAACATGTATATGAAGTGTTAAAAATAACCATGGGTTGAAATAAATATTTATTCATTGAAAATATTATTTTTAACATGTATATGAAGTGTTAAAAATAACCACGGGTTGAAATAAATATTTTTTCATTGAAAATATTATTTTTATCACATATATGAAGTGTTAAAAATAACCACGGGTTGAAATAAATATTTGTTCATTGAAAATATTATTTTATCACATATATGAAGTGTTAAAAGTACCACGGGTTGAAATAAATATTTGTTGATTGAAAATATTAAATTTAACATGCATATGAAGTGTTAAAAATAACCAAAGGTTGAAATAAATATTTGTTCAATGAAAATATTATTTTTAACATGTATATGAAGTATTAAAAATAACCATGGGTTGAAATAAATATTTGTTCATTGAAAATATTATTTTTACCACAAATATGAAGTGTTAAAAATAACCATGGGTTGAAATAAATGCTTGTTCGTTAGAAATTTTATTTTTAACACGTATATGAAGTGTTAAAAATAACCATCAATGGAAATAATTATTTGTTCGCTAAAAATATTATTTTTAGCGTAGATATGCATATATATATATATATTTTTTTTGAAAACCCAGGAGAACCCGGCGGGCCGGTAAACTCCTGAGGAGGGTACAGTAAAGCCGTCCGCTAATCCAAGCCCTCATACCCCCGGGTAATATATATATATATATATATATATATATATATATATATATACATACATATGCTGAACAAGAAAATGGATTAGATGTTGAGTAAGGAATTTATTGCGTGCCCGACAAATGGGTAAGCCTTAATGGGTTGGCTACACAATTTTATTTATTATATTAACTCCTGTGAATGCCATTGGATGCAGTGTGCTGGTTGTTCTGTGTGAGATTATAAACAACACCATAGAATAGCAACAATTAATTTTGAACTACACTTCATGGCATACTTCGTGAAGATAGCATACTCTATGATATACCACATAAGCATTTGGAGCTTATGTGACGAGATTGGAATTACCATACAAGCGAGATGCTTGTATAGAGATGATTGTATTTCAGGTTGAACCGAAGACGAACTATTGATTTAGTAGCATATCGTATTCCATATAAGCATTTAGAGCTTGTATGACGAGGTTGGGATTACCATACGGCAAGACGCTCGTATAGCGATGATTGAATTACAGGTTGAACTGAAGACCGATATGAAAAAAATAAATATAACGGTAAATTGCAAGATTAAATAAAAACCCGATACGGGTGTAGAGTTAACAATAATCACGTCTCTCTAGTTATTAGATACGGCACATGGATTAATTATTTTCCAATACTGGATGAGGTGACAAGATTTATCTCTAGAGTAATTTTACACACTCCCTCGGGCATAGAATAGGACATTAAAAATTGTGTATGCTTATACTGGATTTACTGGGTGCCTAATACGGCCCAATAAATTTCCAAACCCCTCTCCATACAAAGGAGGTTATGGCGAATTTTTTTGAAATTTAAAGGCATTAGTCAAATTTTTGAAATAAAAATGGTTTGGAAATCGTCGAATTAATTATATTTATATATATAAATATAATTAAAATAAAATGAATAACGACGCTACAGTTCGCGTTTGAAATTGTAATTTTAAACGATTATTACGGGAGATCTGACCGTTGGATTTTCCCGAAACCGGAACCGTTGGGTTCGCTTTGGAGAGATCTTTCCAATGATATAAAATTCGTTAAGATCCAACGGTTACATTTTGTGAAATGTCTAATTCAAATTTGGACGAAAGCATCGCCAGTGCCATCGAATGACCTGAAACGTCATTCGATAAAAATGGGCTATTTATATATATATATATATATATATATATTAATAGCGAAAAATCGTTATAAAATATTATAAGTGATATGGAATGGAAATAAACCGATTTTACTTGGTTTATTGGATATTCTGATGGTTAGATGTATTTGACATGAAATTATTATATTGAATTGGAAAGTGAATGTCGAATAATTTGACCATGGAAAAGAATTAATTTGAATTCTATGTATTCGTGAATTATTTGAAAAAGTCGAGTTAATTCTCATTTCAAATAATTGATCGACGATTAAAAGTCGAAGATATGAATACGGTGCAAGACCGATGATTTTCACATCGAATGGATTAATGCTGATGCCCTGAATCCGTTAGCTCCCAGGAGAGGTTACATTTGTAGTGGTCCGGACGTATTTGTTGATTGTTCGGATGTGCGAGGGCCTCTCCCCTGTATTGGATATATGGGACGAGGAATAAGGTGCCTCCGGTTTCGTTCAGACCCAGAACGAACTAGTAAATGGATGTGTGTCTGACGTTGTATTTTATTCTATGCTGATTGATTTCTATTAAATATATATCTGTTTGGTAGCGGAGAATTTATTCTCTTGCTTAACACCCTTCTCTGAGAGGTACGAGCTCAGAGGTTATATATTGATCGACATCAGTCGCATGGCGTGGAATGTCAATGTGGCATGCTGGGATGCAAGTGATTAAGGCTTTTATTGAAAAGCAGAGTCTTGTGGTTGATGATCAAAGCACGACTTTAATACAACATAGCTTTGTGTATAGCGTTAATTCGCGAGCTTCACACCCCGGTATGAACCAGAAACGGGATGAAGAACGACATGGAGGACATGCGTTTCTTTCTAGCTAGGAGTGGTGTCATAGTATGGAGCCTAGACATTTTTACTTATATGGTTGTTGGAAAGCGAGGTACCTCAGATATATCGGTCACTACGGGGCGATAGATGATATGGTCGACATACTGACCGTTACGCCCCATATGACGGGGAAACGTATTGTTTAGGAATTACTAATCCTCAAACATAAGAGAGGAACAACCCTGAAGATTCAAGGGCCCACTTGAGTCTGGGTCCTTAGACATGGTAGGCTAGATTGTCTCGAAGTCGGTAAGGATGATCCCTTGCCTTGGTTCATGATGGAATCCAAATTCTAATACGACATTACGGTTTTGATTGTAGAACTAGTATGGCGATGTAGTAGTATGGGGTACTATGCTGTCTATCATTGATATTATGATGAAAATTGTTTTTGAAACATATATGCACTAATAATAATATCAAATGATTTTGTTTTACACGTATCAACCATATTTTGGCCATTATAAGGTAAAACTCTATCCTCTAACTTGTGTTGCATTGTGTGATGGGACTTGAGTCTTATAATGGCTTCGTTTTTATAAAAAGCATTGCGATGTTTAAATGATTTACTTGTTTCATGCACTGGCAATCCAATGGAGTAAACCCGTTCCACGTTAGCGGTTCTGTCCTGTGATTGACCTTATTATTAAATCAGTTAAGTAGATTTCTCATACCAGTCCCATGACTGACTCGTAGTTTGTTTCACTTTGTAAACTCGGGTGCCCCTATTTTCTACACAGGCAACCTTGTATTCAAGTTTTAGCAGGCTCATTCTGAATAGCTATGGAGATGAAGATGAATTTTATCCTTTCTATTATGTTGTTCAGACTTCATTATGCATATTATGTTTGATTCCGCTGCAGACGTCTTATTTAAAACTGAAACTGTATTTTGTACTATGTATGATCTTGTTATGCTGTGTAACTCTGACGATTATATTTTTTCCATTGTAATTTGATGTACATTATCTGATGTAATGATATATTTCTGTTCTGCTGTTATTGTTTATGTGTTATATTCCAAAGATTATCCTTGCTTCCGTGGCATGGGAATTTAGGGTCATCACAGTTGGTATTAGTGCCTTGGTTAATCTTAGTTTCGGAATATAACATATTAATGAACTCGTCAGAAATAGAATCAATAGTATTCTACGGTGAGTAACTCATTACAGATAGGATCAGTAATACCCTAGAGTGAGTATAGCAGAATAAAATGCACCCCAATAGATCCATTACATTTAAATATATGTCTCTATGCTTTAAAATATCTTTTCTGTTGGCCTGACTCTTTGTCTGCTATTTGCAGACATAGTAGAAAATGAGTGGCAGAAGCAGAAGAAGTAACTTTATGGTTCAACAATATAATAAGCCAATCGTGCTCCCACAGCTAGAAGAAGATATTGAAATTCTAGTAAAAAAGTATCAAATCTGGGCGGATTACCATTATTAGGCAAAGAATCCATTATTGGAACACAAGCATGGATGCGTTATGCTGAGAGAATTTTTGAAGGTTTAAAGCTGAGAGATGATCAGAAAAGATTATTGGCATCTTGGGCACTCAAAGACGAAGCTTTAATCTAGTGGGAAACTGTTACTAAGGATAATCCAGAAGGTAATGTTACTTGGGATGGATTTAAAGAAATTTTCAAAGAAAGATTTATTTCTCTAGAAGCAACTGAGTGGCTATACGATGAATTCTACTATCTGAAACAAGGAGATATGACCATTCAGGAGTATCAGGATAAATTCAACAAACTTTCTCGTTTTTCCTTGAGGCTAATTGAAGAACCTTTAAGGAAGAATCTGAGGTTTATAAATGTACTTCAAAGAAAATACGAAAGTAGTGTAACTGCACATGTGAATCTTCCTTTTTCCGAAATGATATACATGGCTTATCGCTATGAAGATCATGATAAGCAAGGCCTTTTGGAGGATGAAGAGGAAGTCAGTTCTAGCAACAAAAGGAAGTTTGAAACTGATACCCCAGAGATAAGTACGCAGCCAGAGGCAAGTACGAAGTCTGAGGTCAGTAAGAGGCCTAAAGCCAATCAAAGAAAGGCAAAAACAGTCGTATGTCTCAAGTGCAATAAGCAAGGGCACTCAATAAGGAACTATAAATCTTCGAAGAAACAAAAGAAGAAAGGATATAAAACCGGTAAGAAGGTTCAAGAGAGTACGAGATGTCATATTGCGAAAAACTGCCAAATATTAAAGAAATCTGTAATAGCACATGTAATGAAGTGGTAGAAACCCCTGCAACCTCGGCTAGTAGGGAAAGGCCATATGTTTTGGAAGGCACTCTAACTGTCAACAATATTCCTTTTAGTATTTTTTTGATACGGGCGCGTCACAAAGCTTTATCTCAAGCAATACGGTTAAGAAATTGAGGTTAAAACTAAGGAATCTTAAAGAATCGATTAGAGATCATAATCCGATAGGAGGTTCTCTTGTTCTCGAGTCATATTGTAAAGTGCCGATTTCTTACTCTTGTTATCGGTTTCCTTTTAAATTGATCGTCATGAATCTTTCTGAATTTGATATCAGTTGGATTGGTTAACCAAATTTGAAGCCAAAGTTAAATGTGCAGAAAGAGTGGTTAAAGTTAAAACGAAGCTTGAATATATTATCATACCATGACTAGTCTCATATTCGGACAGAAAAGAATTTTGGGCTACTCTGGAAGTTACTCCCACTTTAATCGAGGATATTCCTATTGTTAAAAATTACGCAGATGTGTTTGAAGAAGCTTATAGCTTACCAACGCAAAGGGAAATTGAATTCAAGATCGATTTAATTCCGAATGCGAGGTCAGTAGTGCATTCAATTCAGAGGATGAACCTGAAAGAGAAAGAAGAATGGGGCGATCAAACTCGACAATTGCTATGGAAAGGTCTGATCAGACCTAGTCTTTCAAATTGGGGAGCAGTAGTGGTGTTTGTTCCAAAGTCAGACGGTACTCTCCGATTATGTGTTGATTACCGAGACCTCAACAAGCAGACGCTCAAGAATAAATATCCATTGACCCGCATTGATGGTTTATTGGATCATTTGAATGGAGCGAAAGTGTTTTCGAGAATGGACCTAGTTACAGGTTTCCATTAGCTTCGTATTGCCGAAGAATGTGTTCCTTTGACAGCATTCAGAGGTCCAGACTTATTTTATGAGTGGTTAGTAATGTCGTTCGACTTAAACGCTCCAGCTTATTTCGTCGATTTAATGAACAGAGTGTTCCGAGAAGTCTTGAATAAATTTGTGCTGGTTTTCATTGATGATATATTGATCTTCTCTAAGTCCGCTAGCAAGAACGCTAAACATTTAGAACAAATGTTGGAGATTTTGAGAAAGAACGTATTGAAAGCCAATTTTCTAAGTGTATATTCTGGCAAAAAGAAGTGAAGTTCCTTGGTCACATCATATCAAAGGAAGGAATTCCCGTAGATCTAAGCAAAATTACAGCTATTCAGGGTTGGAAACAACCTAGCATGACCATAGAAGTCAGAAGTTTTCTAGGATTGGCTAGTTATTATCGGAAATTCGTTAAAGATTTTTCGAAGCTGTCTAGTCCATTAACGCAACTTACTAAGAAGCATGCAAGATTTAATTAGACTCCAGCGTGTGAGGCAGCTTTCCAAGAACTGAAATTAAGATTAAGAACTGCTCTAGTGTTAACTATTATCGATGGCAATCAGGATTTGATAGTCTATACTGATGCTTCTCTTGAAGGTGTTGGTGCAGTATTAATGCAAAGAGGCCAAGTAGTTGCTTATGCTAGCCGTCAGTTGAAACCGCATGAGAAGAGATATGCAACTCATGATCTTGAGTTATTAGCCGTCGTGTTTGGTCTGAAAATCTGGAGGCACTATCTTTTGGGTGAGAAGTTCGAATTATACACTGATGACAAGTCGTTAAAGTATTTGTTCACCCAGAAGGACTTGAATTTGAGGCAGCAGCGTTGGTTAGAATTTCTTGCAGCGTACGATCTCGTTATTTTGTATGCTCCAGGAAAAGCCAATGTTGTAGCTGATGCGCTCAGCAGAAAGAATGCAATCATCGCCAATCTTATTATTATGCCTTCATTGATTGATAAAATATATGTTCTTCAAAAAGACGATAATTTTATTCAAGGGATTATCAAAAGAATTCAAAAGGGAGAAGTCTCCAGTTTCCAAGTGGATAGCAAGGGAGTTCCGAGGTTGAAAGGAAGGATTTGTGTTCACGACATCTCTGAGCTCAAAAGAGAAGTAATGGATGAAAGTCACAAGTCCAAGCTTAGTATTCATCCTGGAGTAATTAATATGTACAATGATCTCAAACGTACATTCTAGTGGAAGGCGATGAAAAGAGAAATCTTTATATATGTTAGCAGGTGTTCTACTTGCCAACAAGTCAAATGCGATCAACAGAAACTCGCCGGATTGTTACAACCATTGGACATTCCAAATTGGAAGTGGGAGCAAATTTCCATGGACTTCATAGATGGGTTGCCCAAAACCAAGAAAGGAAATGACAGTATATGGGTGACCGCCCAGTTTATACCTGTCAGATCAAATAGAAAAGCTCAGAGTTTGGCGCAGATTTATTTCAAAGAGATCGTTAGACTACACAGAGCTCCCGGTAGCATTGTTAGTGATCGTGATCCGATATTCGCTAGTGAATTCTGGGAAGCATTCCAAGAAGAATTGGGAACAAAGTTAAATCTTAGCACCGCATATCACCCTCAGACAGATGGCCAAACTGAGAGGGTGAATCGTATACTAGAAGATTTATTGCGGGCGTGTATTATTGATTTTGGTAGATCGCGGGAAGATCACTTGCATTTGGCTGAGTTCTCATATAATAGCAGCTACCAAGCGAGCTTGGGAATGTCATTATTCGAAGCATTGTATGGTCGACCATGTAGATCTCCCGCATGTTGGGTAGAATCAGGCAATCGATTAGTATTGGGTCCCGACATGATTCGTGAAGCTTCAGATAATGTCGATTTCAATAAGAAGCGACTGCATACATGTAACAACCCGTATTTTTGAATAACATGTTATAACATAAATGGAGGCAGAATTAAACTATAAAATCTGAATCAAGGGAAACGGGCTGTGCCATTGCGTTTGTCTCGGAAAAAAACGCGAAATAGAGTCCGAGTTTTCGAAAATCGGAGTCCGTATGACCAAGATATGGCCTCGCGAAGTTTCACGAAAAATTCACAAATTAAAGTATACTTAATTAAGTGAAATGGGTTGCGCAGAGAAATATATATATATTGATATATATATATATATATATATAATTGAAAATTAAATAAATATGCAAAAATGTTCAAAACAGCGAATTGGGAGAGGGGAATAACCGAACCGGCCGATTTTTGAGGTCGACCCGAGCTCGCTGGGTCGACTAGGGGTTAATCCAGGGTGTTTGGCTGTCAACCCGTGGGCCGATTCGCTCAAATGTAGATTTTGCATTTGAATGGTTCTCATGGTTCAGCTTTAATCTAAAGGCCCTAGATGGTTCCTACACTTGACTTCTTCCCCAAGACATGCTTTGATGGCTTGGATTGAATCTACGGTTAATCCTATGGCTAATATTACCCTAATCTTCTATAAAAAGGACCTAACACCTAGCCTAAATCATCTTTATTCATTCCTACAACTAAACTATGTCAAAATTATTCCTCTCATGGCCTCCACTCTCATGCTAAAATTCCTAAGTTTATTTCTATAAGAGATTTTGAGTGCATACAAGTATTTTCAAGCTTGTATGAGTGTTCTTAGTTTGCATTCAAGTCAAGTTGCAACATTTCTATTACAAAGCAAGGATTTTTATTGATTTGGCTCAAGGGTTTTCATTTGGAGCTTGCATATTTGGGTTTTTGGTGCTTGCATAAGGGCTTCGTCTCAATCTTTATAATAAAAAATTATTTGTGTCTTCATAGCATTGTAAGCCCTTTTCTACTTTCTTTCTTTGAACTCTAAAGTTAAATGAATGATGCAAGTTTGGGGTTGATCATTATATGCAAGTTTGGTTGATCATTATATGCAAGTTGGTTGATCATTATATGCAAGTTTGGTTGATCATTATATGCAAGTTTGGATGATCATTATGCAAGTTGGTTTAATCATTATGTATGACACATGTTGCTATGTTATGCAAGTTTGGGTTGATCATGTTATCATGTTATGCAAGTTAAACTTGAAGTTGTGAGCTTAAAGCTTCAAGCTTTATGTTGAAGGTTGCATTTTGGCAACATGGAAGTTATCATATCCCTTATGATAACTTGCATGTGAGGCTAAATGCGAACTTCTAGCAACTTCTACATGTCATTTATCACCATGTATCACTCATATGCTAAGTTTGGTTTTATGCATGCTTTTGAAGCCTAATAATGCAATATGCAAGTATATGAACATATGTACATCTCATATGCCACCATGATAAACTTGTGGCTTCAACACCTTTTTGTCATGATTATGCCAAGTTCCCTATTTTACCCTTTATGCGTTGATGCGATTATGTAAACGATGGGATTACGTTGGGGTTGGGTAACATTATGACATAAACATGGTTTTTATAACATAACGTGATATGTTAACTTGTAATTATGTTTTGGAAACATAATGGACATGACACTTAGAAAATATGAGTGTGGCCAACTCGAGGTTGGGTTGAGTTTGTAGCATAAATCTACCCGGACCCGCCCGGCTTAACTAGTGGCTACAAACAATAGGACCCAATGTGAGAAGTTGGTCATGTTGTGCTCGAACCCCAGGTTAGACCTAGTTGTGGTGTAAAGCTACCCGGACCCGCCCGACTTAACTAGTAACCACAACAAAGTCTAATGTGAGAGGTTAATGCGCATTAAGTTAATTAATGCCTCCTGATTAGGGTTAAGTCATGGTCCACTTAATACTTAACCAATTTGGGCTTGATGGATTAATCGAGGTTAAGTCAGGAGCCTTGGGTACTCTTAACCGATTTAATCCACGTTTGGATCGGGTTAACCACATTTAACCCGTTAAGAAACCCTAGTTGCGTGGTCCTTTTCAGCAGTAACCTTCTAGGTAGTATCATAAGACCCTAGGACTAGGCTAGGGTGGGGCACGATTACTGGGCTGATTGTAAGAGACCAAAAGAGACGGCTGAATGATGCCCCGGTTGTTCAGGCGGACCATGGTCGTGCACATTAAGTCCGGAGTTGAACACGGGCACCGGTAGGTTTGGACTGTGCATCATGGTATGGTGTCAGAGGGTTACACCATAGGGCCTGATACACCCTAGGGTGGACCCTGCACAGTCAACTACATTACATGATTAAGCCGCATGACACTAACACTTGACGAGTTAGGCTTATAGGGAGCCGATCGACTAGACCGAGTAGTTGGACCTTGATTTAGGTCATCTCATGATGTTGGGCCAAGCTTGAGCCAAGGGATCGATTCTTGTTTTTACTTGACATGTTAGAATGCTAGTACACCCGTGGTGCAAAACTTAACCTTGATTATGCGATGACACCCTTATCTATCTTGTTAGTTAATCATCATGCTAGTATGTTGTTATCCTTATGTTCATCTCAGCTTCTCATGCCAGTTAACTTTACTAGTTCATGGACATATAGTAGTTAGGGCTTACCAGTCTTTTTGACTGACCTGTTTTCTTTCGCCTCTTTTCTTCCGTTTCCCCCCTCAGGTTCTTAGGGTGGGAACATTGGAGCTTAGCTTGAATCTTTGTTGCTTGCTTACTGGATTTGCTCATGTACGGTTTTGGACATTGAGCTAGCTACGGTTTATCACTTCACTTTGGGGATAGTACTTTATGTATTTCAGTCTTTCAATTTATGCTTTTGTCTAGACTTTGTTTGTTGGAAAATAATGATCAAGTACTTTGTTGTAATATGACTATGGTTTTGGAAATGCAAGTTTTATCCGCTGCTTTACTACTCTGTTTTACTTATATGTTCTGTCTTGTGATATCTGCATGCATGTTTACCTTGTTTAACGCCCCTCCAAAGCTAATGTCGTTGCAAGAGTGGCATTGGCGGAGGTGGGGTGTTACAATACAACTCAAAGCCGACAGAAGAGTTATGCAGATTCTAGAATAAGAGATTTAGCATTCGCTGTTGGCGACTATGTATATCTGAGAGTTTCTCCGATGAGAGGAGTAATCAGACTTGGGAAGATAGGGAAGTTGGCGCCTAGATTTATTGGTCCATTTCCTATACTAGAAAGGATTGAAACTTTTGTTCATAGAGTTCAGTTACCTGATTGGTTGCCCGGAGTACATGATGTGTTTCACGTATCTCAACTTTGCAAACATGTGCATGATCCAGACTTGGTCGTTGAAGAAGCAATGCAACAGATTTGGATATTACTCCAAAATTAGCTGTAAGAAGAGAGGCGATAAAGATTATTGGCCAAGAAACTAAAGTGCTAAGTAACAAGAAGGTTCATTTAGTCAAAGTGCAGTGGAGCGGTGGTCCTAGAGACTACATGGGAGACGAAAGATAGCATCAAACAGGCTTATCCCAAGTGCAGAGTGGACCTCTCTGATTAGCTCTGTTGCAAGGTACATTTACAATATTTTGCATTTCCATTTTGTTTCCTACTTTACTGTTGTTTCCTTTTCAGGGACAAAATTTTTTAAATGGGGCCGATTGTAACAACCCGGAAAATCAGAACCAATTTAAAAATTTTAATTTGGCTATTTTAATGAATTTAGAATATTTAAAATAATTTATTTTAAATAATAACGACTAATTTTTTTATTTAAATCGAAGTTAGAGCGAATAAATTTATTTTTTTGATATTATGATAGTGTCTAATCAAATCAATAGCAATCTAGCGAAATGCTTGCATCTCACGCTCCACATACATATTATACAATCAAAAACTGCGAGCGATTATTGGAGATTGGATTTTCAATTATGATAAGGTATGAAACCACCTTCCGATAGTGTATCTCTAGAGAGGAATACACCGAGTTCAACAAGAACATCTTGTGGCTCGGTTACACATGACCGACCACTCATTTCGTTTGAGTGCAGCGAATGTATTATCATCAATGGTTGTGATCAACAACCATTTTCGAAAGCATACAACAACGATGTAATAAGATAGAAATGAAATTTTCTCTAGATCAGATGATAATGCACCATAATGGGTGCGACATACATATCCATGTTGCCTGCCTGATTTTTATCATTTCCCGGTTGATCAGGTTTGAGACTACGATTACCTTTTTGGTCATTTCATTCACCTTGAATGCCACGTTGTCAGATCCGTCAATCACTAATTGATTTGCACAAATACACTCTGGGTGTTATGCTGAAGAATTTACTTTTTCCGCCATACTTGGGTATATTTGTAAAAATAAATGTACGTAATCATTGGAAATTCTCTGTCAAACATTCGTCTATACAAATTGTTCTGGTACCGAACGAAACTGAATGCACTATCTCCAGTAATCCGTCTTAGGCAATTTCTACCGAGGATTAACAGAAAAGCTCTTGCACTTTACTTCATCTCCGATTATCTTCAAAATAATCTGATTCGCAACGCATGTGCCATTTCGGAGTGGTTTTGGATAATAAGCAACCAATCTTCCCATATTGACAACGATAACACTTAATTGGTAAGAATTCCGATAGTCAATTATTTAACTACCGAAGAAACAACATTCATCCAAATCCTTATTTCCTAAGGGAAATACTATTGATTTGCACCAAACAATCACTTAGTCATTTTTAATTAATATTTCGTTAATTAAAATTTTCCCAATATTCATGATCAAATCTGCAACATTTCAAGCAGCAACTCAAAAGTTGCAATACACATCAGCTTTTGTGAAATCCAATATAGTTTATGCTTGTGCTAGCTAACCCCATCAGTACATATGTATACTAACTAAATCCAATGCTTCACCCTTATCAAATAATATATTTATTAGGTGTCCTTATGGAAACATCCGTCGAAACATATAACATATACATATTCACAAAAATGATAATAAAAATCTGCGAATTAACAGTAAAACAGAATTGAAATCCGTTAAGCGTATTAAAAGATATCACATTTCTAATATAGCTGATTAATTTTTCCTTACAGTTGATATTTGAACTTTATGGCCGATATATATATTATAAAGATTACCTTTTTAGTATTCAATTCGAAAAAGGGTAAATTTACATTAGTTAAAACAAAAGACGCAAAGTGTCCAAAAGGTGGCCGAATTCGGTTCCATCCCAAGTACAATACAAAACCTAGCTATCGTGCTTCTTGGGTTGAAAACCATTCTCTCTCTTTTCTTTTAAACAACGAGGTAAACCATGGGCCGTTATGCATCATGGCCCACTTGACTAGTCTTTTTGGGCCCCATTTGCAAAAGGCACATTCCTCCACCCACTACTACAATCATCGTTTTCATCCATCCGCTCATTTTATGCTCAACGGCTCAAAACGACCAGTAATTATATCCGTCTCCAAAATTCCAAATGCATAACGCAACCAGCCAATCAGAATCGACCCAGCCAGCTCAGAATATTAATTCACAGCACGTCGTCATAATTGTATACAAACAACGAAAATTTGAACACCATTAGAAATTGTACACGTTTACAGGCTGGCCACGCAACGACTTTTTATTCGTTGCGTCCATGTTCGGTGTTTGTAATATAATAATGGATCAGGTCCTACTGTTCCTTCCTTTCTTTCGTTTCCTTTTTCATTCTGCTTCTGCTTCGTCCGCTCGCGGCAAAAGTTTAATCAATCTCAATTTATTTCTTTTCCGCTTTTCTAAGCTTTACTTTTTATTTAGTGTTTGATTTAGAGGAGTTATTCTTTTGATGGCGTTCAGTGGAACGTTGGAGAAATGCAAGGTTTGTGAAAAGACGGTGTATTTTATGGATCTATTGTCTGCAGATGGAATTTCATTTCATAAGGCTTGTTTCAAGTGTAATCATTGTAAAGGAACTCTAAAGGTAAGATTTCTGTTTTCTTTTTCTTTCTTTTTTCAGATTTTGTTTTTGCTTCGTTTCACTTGTATATTTTTGCTGCGAATCTGTTTCTGTGTGGTTTTTTTTTCCCCTTTTTTACCTTGAAGATATTGATTAGTTTGGAAGATAACAGACTAATGGATATTAGTTCGATAACATAGTATTCCATATTGTGAGAATGAAATATCTTATTAATCATTTCCTTAAGTAGCTGCAGAAGGGTTATGAGAAGAATTTGACGATGAACAAGTTACGTAATGAGAAAATCAGTGAATCTAAAGAAAAACAAATGAAAGTCAACTAGCAAGCACTCGGATGATCAAGCGACTGAAATCAAGTGCTGACATTAAATATTTCGTTGGCAATGAAGCAAAAGCTGTAATGCTTATGAGCTGGCTGCTGGATAGTAGAAAAAGCTCTTGTGGTTTGATTGAACAACTTGAACTTAAATGAAGTTTTTATATCGAGTATTGTTGTGAGTAGCTAGGTGAATGATAGGATTAGAAGGTATGATACATGACAGTAACTGAAAATATGGGTGAGCGTTTGGTTGGTTTGGTTTATCCGATGATAAATTTGTCAAAACCAAACTAAAACCAATAAAAATGAAAACCGAACCAAACCAACCAAATTAAGCTTGGTTGGTTTGGTTGGTTATCCGATTAAACCAAACTAAAAATATTCTACACTTTATGTTTGGAATGTTCACTATAATTTGAAATAAATTATAAATATATGATTAAAGTATTATTATTTATGATTTTTATGCTTTCTAATATCAATTTCGACACATAGGTGATGATTAAAATTTACTTAAATAACTGAACTAACCTAAAATATTTATTATAATATCGATAATTTCGGAAATATAGTAAAAGTTCGGTTAATTTGGTTAATCCGATAACCGAACTTAATAATTTTCCGGACCGATTACAAACCAATTTAATTTCAAAACCGAACCAAACCGACCAAAATAAATTGGTTTGGTTGGTTTATTTGGTTTAACCGAATAATGCTCACCCCTAACTGAAAAGGTGTGATCCATTGATGAAGTACACTATGCAAGATTGCCAGGTTTTCATAGGTAAAACTGAAATCTCCAAAAGGTTTGAGATTGTCCCCAAACTAGTTTGATGTCAAATTCAAGTTCTATTATTATGTTGAACCAAATTTAATTCGATGAATTTTAATCTCAGAGTTAAGAGTGATCAAGGCCTTTCAAACACCAATAGGAGAGGTGGTTGTCGAAAGAATGATGACACAAGCGAGACTACCTTGGAGATGAATTTGGTGACAATATCTTGTTTCTTAAATATGATCTATGTAATTGATTTTTGATGCTAGCTTGCATGTAAGTGCGCAAAATAAAAAATAAAAAAAATTAAAAAAAACAACTTCGACAAAAGAGTGAGCATGAATTAGAGGTGTTAAGATTGGTTCAATTAACTTGATGAAGTTTGAGGTAATGAGGGAACCCTAATGAATGAAAAACAGATTTTGTTTGAGGCAATGAGGGAACCATAATGAATGGAAAACACATTCTACAATTAATGAAGAATCTTGGCCAATTTTATAAAAAAGGATTGTAGAGTTTTGAATAGTTTTGTAATGGTGCGGGGGTGAATAAGGAAGACAGAAGTGGTCCAAGCTAGAATAAAAAGAAAGATAACCTTGGTAGGGAAAGTTGTTGAGACAAGTTCCACACCGGGGAATTTACGAAATAAATACAATATAAATATTAAGAGTTCATCCTTTACATTGTCAATTGGATTTGTGATAACTTGGGTTTAATAAACTCTATCTTGGTATCGGAGCAAGGAATAATTCGTGTGCACAAGCCACACTTGCCCACGTCACACCTAATGATCACGTGTGAGATTGCCACACGTGTGGAGGCGTGTTGAGACAAGTCCCACACTGGGGCACACAAGCCACACGTGCTGACGTCACATCTAATGGTCACGTGTGAGATTACCACACGTGCGGGGCGTGTTGAAACAAGTCCTACACCTTGCAATTTATAAAATAAATACAGTATAAATATTAATAGTCCACCCTTCACATTGTCAATTGGTTTTGTGATAACTTGGGTTTATCAATGAAAAACAGATTTTACAATCATCGAAGAATCTTATTTCGATTGGCCAATTTTATAAAAGAGGATTGTAGAGTTTTGAATAGTTTTGTAGTGGTGAGGACGTGAATAAGGAAGACAGAAGTGGTCCAAGCTAGAATAAAAAGAAAGATAACCTTGGTAGGGAAGTCAACTGTGTTGAAGGAAAAGAAGAAAATTGTAAGGATGTAAGCATTTAAAGCAGTGAAGAAGTTATTTTCTTTGACGATGTTGGAAAAATGATTGTTTTATGTAAGATGACTCTTATATATGAATAGTCCTACGTCTTGAGACTATATGAAAGAAGCAAAGTATTTATATTTGTTTCTTCAACAGCCTTGGGGATTCCAAGATATGTTTTGTTGTGAGGAGGGAGACCATGCATGACCAACACACACACGCGCGCGACCGATCGACTCGACTCGGCTCGGCTCGGCTCGGGCTTTGTGGTGTAGACACTTACATTTTTAGACCGAAAAATTTGCATTTTCGGAACCGTTTTTCTTTAGACGGTAAAATTTCTGAACCGTTTTTTATTTTGACATGATAAGCTTTGATCCGCTTTTATTGTTGACTCTCTCCCACTACTCAGTAAACCGTTCGGCACACGTATTTTCGTCTATATTATCTTCAATTTATAGACCAAAAATAAATAAATAACCGAACAACATTTTCTCTTCTTACCTCCGTCATTATTATTCTTCACAGAAAAATACAAGTAGTTATTCTTTGTTCGAAAGTGTAAATCTGAATTGATTTGTTGTGCAATCAAATCGATTATTCTTCGAGGCTATTTTATCTTAGAGGCCCCGACGATACGTACGAACTGGTTTGCACCATCGACTAGATCGCCGAATCGTCTTCAAGAGAATGACGAAGTACGTGACTCAGCCATTGTTACCCAATAATTCGAAGACGATCTAAAACAATGGCTTCAATTACAACCTTGAATGACGCTGCTACTCCCTCTGCCTTCCAAATCCCGCTGGTGACTGCTGCCTCGTTCTGATTCGAGGGCCTGCACTTCAAGTGATGACGTCAAAAGATGGAATTCTACCAGACAATGAGAAAGGTGGCTGCTGTATTGACCATCGACAAACCACAGCTGACAGACAAACCTGACGAAGCTGATGCTGCGCAGATGGCTTCCTGGACCGATCGAACAATCAAAACAGCAACAGACCTGGATTGAGCAAGACTATTTGTGCAAAAATTTCATTCTCAACGGTCTCAGTGATGATCTGTACGACTACTACAACTCAGATGACAAGACAACGAAGGAGATTTGGTAAACACTGAAGAAGTACGACACATGAGGCAGGGGCGAAGAAGTATGCAGTCAGCTGCTGCCTCAAGTACCAGATGACGGATGACAGGTCAGTGGAGATGCAGTCTCTTGAGTTTCAGAAAATAGCTCATGAAATCATCTCCGAAGGTATGGTTTTAGACGAACAGTTTCAAGTTGCTGTGATTATTGACAAATTGCCCTCAGGATGGAAGGATTTCAAGAATGTCTCAAGGCATAAGACTAGGAAATTTTCCGTAGGGAACTTGATCACTCGCCTTCGTATTGAGGACGAGACATGCAAACAGGACTAAAAAGAGAAAGTGCTGGTTGTCACAAACAACAAAACTAAAAAGACCAAATCCGCAGTTCTGAAACCGAACCAGAAGTTCTTTAGGATTCAGAATCGACGCAACAAACATAATGAGAATCCGTAAGAAAACCAGAAAAGACAGCAGCGACACCTCAAAAGAATGATTTTTGACAGTTGTTTCTATGTTACAACTATGGAAAAGCAGGTCATATAGCACGAAAGTGTCGGAACATGCCAGACCTTGCACCGCAGGCTAATCTGACTGAGGAGCCACTTACGATTATGATTACTGAGATTCACCTTGTTTATGGATCAGAGGGTTGGTGGGTAGACACTGGTGCTTCTCGCTATGTCTGCTATGATCGTGATATGTTCACTACATACACGGCTGCTGATGATCGGAAAATGTTGTTGGGAGATTCTCACACCACTAAAGTTGTTGGGGTTGGAAATGTGGAAATCAAGTTTACCTTTGGAAAGACAGTGATTCTGAAAGACATTACGCATACTTCAGAGATGAGGAAAAATCTGGTTTCTGGCTTTCTCCTTAATAAGGCCGATTTTACTTAAGTTATTGGGGCTGATTTGTATACCTTTACTTATAAATGAGCTTTTATGGGAAAGGATTATGCTTGTGAGGGGATGTTCAAGTTGAATGTTGAATCTAATAAAGTGACTAGTTCTGCTTATATGTTGTGTGATTTTAGTATTTGACACTCTAGATTATGTCATGTTAATAAACGAATAATTCATAACATGAGCACCATAGATATGATTCCTAAAATGTCAAAATCTAAACTTGATGAATGTGAATTTTGTACACAAGCTAAAATCACAAAGAAGCCTTGTAAATCTGTTGAAAGAGTATCTGAACCCTTAGACTTGATTCATTCTATATATGTGAGCTTGATGACACTTTGACTAGACATGGACATCGTTATTTTATCACTTGTATTGATGACTGTTCTGATTTCACCTATGTATACCTTATTAAAAATAAGAGTGATGCATTTGACATGTTTAAAACATTCAAAACTGAAATAGTGAATCAAGCAAATAAGAAAATTAAGAGACTTCGTAGTGATAGAGGAACATAATATGAATCTAGTTATATTCTGGATTCCTATAAACTACATGGTATTATACATGAGAGAACTGCACCCTATTCACTTGAAATGAGCAGTAAAGCTGGAAGATAAAATAAGACCTTTATCGAACTAGTATTTGCCATTTTATTAAATTCTGGTGCAACAAAATATTGGTGTGGGATATATTATTAACCGTATGCTATGTTTTGAATAGAATCCATAAATCTAAGAATAAAATTTCACCTTATGAAATTTTAAAGAATTATAAACCCTAAGTGTCATGCTTTAGAATTTGGGGGTGTTTAGCATATGTTCACATTTCAGTCCCTAAGGGAATAAAATGGACAAGTAGAGCATATGAATGTGTATTTATAGGTTATGCTATTAATAGCAAAGCATACAAATTTTATGACCAAAATACACATAATATAATTAAATCAAATGATGCTGATTTCTATGAAACAAAATTTCCTTTTAAATTAAGAAATAGTGGGGGAATTTCAAGTATGCCTATTAGAACAGAGCTTAATGAAAATTATGAATCTGAACCAAGAAGAAGTAAAAGAGCAAGAACCGTAACAAATTTTGGTGCAGATTTTTGTGCTTTTACTATAGAGGAAGATCTCTCAAACCTCCAAGAGGCATTATCTTCTTTAGATGTTGACTTTTGGCAAGAGGCTATAAATAATGAGATGAATTCTTTGGAATCCAATAAGACTTGACACTTAGTTGATTTACCACCTGGTTGTAAATCTATAGATTGTAAATGGGTGCTTAAAAAAAAATTAAAACCTGATGGCACTATAGATAAATATAAAGCCCGTCTAGTAGCTAAAGGTTTTAAACAAAAGAGAAAATGTAGTTTTTTGATACTTTTTCACCTGTAACTAGAATTGCATCCATTCGGGTATTAATCTCACTTGCTTTAATTCATAATTTAATATTACACTAAATGGATGTCAAAACCACATTTTTAAACGGTGAATTAGACGAAGAAATTGATATGGACCAGCCTGAAGAATTTGTAGTACATGGTCAAGAACATAAAATAAGCAAATTAGATTTATCATTATATGGTTTAAAACAAGCACCTAAACAATGACATGAAAAATTTGATAACTTGATCATTTCACATGGTTTTAAAGTTAATGAAAGTGACAAATGCATTTATTACAAATTTGAGAATGACATTTATACTATTTTATGTCTTTATGTAGATGACCTACTGATTTTTGGGTCAAATATTCATGTCATAAACAATGTTAAATCTTTGCAAAGTGTCAACTTTGATACGAAAGATCTAGGTGAGGCAAGTGTGATCCTTGGCATTAAAATTACTAGGTTCGAAAAGGGACTTTCTTTGGATCAATCCCACTTCATTGAGAAGATTCTAAAGAAATACATATACCTTGACTGTAAACCTGCATGTACACCATATGATCCCAGTGTGAAACTATTTAAAAACATCGGTGAAGATGTAAGACAGTCTGGCTATGCGAGCATCATTGGCAGCCTTCGGTATGCCACTGATTGTACTAGACCCGACATTCCCTATGTCGTGGGATTATTGTGCAGGTTTACCTGTAGTCCTAGTATAAAGCACTGTGATGCTATTGAGAGGGTCATGAGATACCTAAAACGAACAATGAACCTTGGATTACATTATGAAAATTTTTCAGCTGTACCCGAAGGATATTCCGCTGCAGACTGGAATACTTTATCTAATGATTCAGAAGCAACCAATGGCTATACATTTAGCATTGCTGGAGGAGTTGTTTCTTTGAAATCTAAGAATCAGACTGTTTTGGCTCAGTCTACTACATTGTTATCACGACGACCGACTAGTCAGTCAGTCGGTCCTAAGTCATCGACTAGGATTGTCGACATGAAATTTGTCAATATGTCGGTCGACTTGATCGACAAGGAGCGACTAGTCAGTCGACTAGCGGTCGACTTAACCGACTAGTTCCAAATTTGGGCCCAAAAAAAAAAAAAAAAAAAAAAAAAAAAAACAGGTCAGAAAACCTGTAATTCTGAACCAGAAATCAAGCCAAAAATTGGTTATTTTATAATAAATACTTAAATTTTGTGGGACACAGCAGCACATGCAATGCATTGAAACCAGCTGCTTTAGTTTTGAACCAAGATGGGACATACTTATACACGAAAATGGAAGAGTACCCACATTATTTTGAAATGTGGGACTGATACAACTCAACTTTGCTCAAAACTGTTCATTTTAGCTGCATATTGGTATGTGTATGTCTACGGTTCGACCGGTCCGACCATCAAAACCTCCGACCTTGAGCTTTGTAGCGAACCGGGATTTTCGACTCCGAAAATCAACATCAAACTATCATGTTGACCATTCAGACATCGAACATTCCAGCTCATTAATAGAAAGAAGTTAGAGGGTGAGAATAGATAAGGTAGAAATATTAGAATAGAAGAAGAAGAAGAAACAACACAACACAGAATCTCACATCGCAGCGGAACAAAATATAATACAGAAATAACCTTTATTGAAAGCTTTTGAAATACTTACAGTATCAGAGTACATCATACACTGGGACAGTTATAATGATCTGTCCTCATATAACACACAGCGGAATAGTAATATCATACGTCTGGATTCTTCCAGCTCGTCTCTTCACAGTAGTCGATAACCTGAACCTGTACAACCCGGCCTAACCCCATAGTAGTTAAGGCGCGCGCCTAGGCGCGCCTAGGCGCGCCTAAGGCGCAGGTCCTGCGCCTTCCTGGTAGCTGAGGCGCAACCTCTAACGGAGGCGTAAGAAAGGCGCGCCTTTGGAGCCTTTTTCTGAGGCTCCGGGGCGCAGAAAGGCGCGCCTCAAATTGATTTAGGGTTTTCAACCAGGTCGACATCGAACTCGACATCGAAAAAAGGAAAAAAAACTGTCGCTGCTTTAGGGTTTTGCTTTAGGGTTTGCAAAATCGAACTCGACATTGAATTTGAGCAAGGTCGACATCCAATTCGACTTAGGATTTCGCTTTAGGGTTTGCAAAATCGAACTCGACATTGAATTTGAGCAAGATCGACATCCAATTCGACTTAGGGTTTCAACCATTTTGTTCGATTGATCATTTTTCTGCAGTTTTTGGTTTTTGTTTTACAGCAGTTCTTTTTTTTTTATATGCAGCAGAGTTTTTTTTTTTTTTTAATATATGCAGCAGGTTTTTTTGGTTCTGCAGCATTTTTTTGTTTTTAAAATATATGCAGCAGTGTTATATATATATATATATATATATATATGCAGCAGTTTTTTTTTGCAACTGTTTTTTTATTTTGCAGCAGTTTTTTATGGTTTAAAAATATATATATGTATATATATATATATATATATATGTATGCAGCAGTTTTTTTTTTTGCAACTGTTTTTTTTTTTGCAGCAGTTTTTTATGTTTTAAAAATATATATATATGCTGCAGGATTTTTTTTTTTTAAATATATGCAGTGCGCCTTTTTTTAAAAGTCCCACAAAAAAGCCCAAGGCTCAAAAAAGCCCAAGGCTCAAGCCGTGCGCCTTTTTGCGCCTTAGCGCCTTAACTACTATGCCTAACCCGAGCATTTACAAAACACCGGGTCAGTCTGGTGAACCAGAGTGAGATAAACTCGCACAGTAATAAGGGTGAATCATCCAGTCATGATTTTAGAGTTCAAAAATCTTTTCAAAAGAAAAGGATAATCGTAAGACCAAATCCACACATAAATACGGACGGTTTTTACCTTACGATAACCCAAAACAGTTTTGAAACCAATATCTTGTCTGATATTATAATAATGTCTAAATACAAGTAAATAACAATCTAGTGGAACGCTTGCATCTCACGCTCCACATATATAGTATACAATCAAAACCCGCAGGCGCTTATTGGAAATTGGATTCCGACTTGACAAGGTATGGGTCCACCTTTCGATCGTGTATCTCTAGAGACGAATACACTGGGTTCAACAAGAACTTCTTGCAACCCGGCCCTCACATGACCGACCACTCATTTCGCTTGAGTGTATCGAATGTATATCACCGACGGTTGGGATCAGCAACCGTCTCCCGATAAGGGACAGCATCGAAACATAGATTAAAGAAGCAAATAGGATTTCCTCTAGATAGGTGATCATACACCCTAATGGGAGCGACCCACATAGCCATGCTGCCTGCCCGATTTTTGTCATTCCCCGGTTGATGAGGCTTGAGGCCAGAATTAACTTCTGATCATCTGGTCGTCATTCACTTTGAATGCCACATCGTCAGATCCGTCAGATATCACTAATTGATGTCCACAAAAATACTCTAGCTGAAAGCTAGAGAATGGTAATTCCCTGCCAACAACTATCGTACGTTTGAAGAAATCAACGTACGTGACACTTTGGAAATACTCTGTCAGACATCCGTCCATACAAGTCATCCAGGAACAGGATGAACCGAAGGTACTCTCCTACTGCATCCATATAGGAATCACCCCATGGATCAGTAGCGAGAAGTCCTTGCACTCGTGGATTCCAACCACGACCGAACCACAGTTTATCTCTGGCCGCTAAACCAGAGATTCTTAGCAGTTCCTCCGCTTATGAAGATCCACGGTCTTCAATGCTCCATCTCGACCGTCTTCAAATATCTTCACGTATTTGTTGGTCGGAATGGTTTTCGAATGTAAATTCGATCCCGGTCTTTCCATACCAACAATCGTATTGGTCAGGTTTGATAGTCGGTGTTTTAACTATCAAAATAAATAGTGTTTCAAACATGACACTCCAATGAGTTCACTGGTTCAGTATTCAGCATCATTTGGCCTTTGACAATCTAATTTCCTTTTTGTTAAATTGAAACTTCCAATTCTTTTAATATTCAAAAATATGATATTTGAATAATTCTAATTTCAATTAACTAACATTCGACTTACTCTATTCGCTCGACTCTAGATCGCAGCGATCACAATGGTTACGCCTGAATCCCTCAGGAAACATCCGACCGCCGTAGGCTATCTGCAGCCCTGCGAATTACGCTAGCAGTCGTACGAAATGGCAACTTAGCCGAATAATTATGTTTGGCTAATTCTATCTCGAATAACTATATTCAATTTCCCATTTTTGAAATCTCATTTAAAATTTTCCTTTTTACTTGATCTCGTTTAAAGTAACGTTAATGTAAAGTTAACGCTTTACACTTTAAATCTCACTTAAAACTCTGGTTTATAATAAACCCTTTTATCGTAATCTCCTTTCACTTAATTCATATAATTGAGTACGTTTATTTCCTTTCACCATTCAATTGGCTTGCATCTCACATTCGGTCACTTTTTAAATGAATTCCCATTTAAAATATATTCCTAACTTTATCATTTATTAAAATAATAACTTATTTCAAACATTAACTACTTTAGTAGTTAATCCCTTTATTAACTAAATTAAATATTAAATCTCTTTTAAACCCTTATCTAAATCCAAACAATATTCATTTAACTATTTTAGTCAAAACACATTAACTTGATAAACAATTCCAATTCCAAACGGTCGATTTAATTAACTCAAAAACTTGATTTTCTCATTAACCGATTTCAACAATCCTCGCTTTAAATTAATTAAAAATATAATTAATTTAGATAGATTCTAATTATTTGTTTTCTTTACAAAACAAATTTTCAAGGTTTATCCATTTAATTCATTTCTTATTCTTCAACTGGTAAATCTGATTTAACATCAGCATTTGCTTTGCAAAATAACTTCATAACAAATCAAAGTCTTAAACAAATAAAATATTTATTTATTTCTCTTAAATAACTTTTATTCAAATAATATAATTCAAATCTAACTCTGGTTATAAAATGAATTTTATAACCTCAACTCTATCGATTCACCTGACGGTGGATCAATATCTATAACTCGATTGGTTTTAAAGGCCATACTCTGCCAAACACTTAACCAATACCGCCCATTGGTTTAAACCAAACAGATGTTGAATATTCAATTAATAATCAACCATCAAATCAATCACACAAACAGATTAGTTCATATATGATAATATGAAAAGAAATAATACATTTGAGGAATCCGGTTGGATCCCTCCAACCTGTCCTTCCCTGTATTCAAATGGTTATCTCAAATCAGACTGTTCAGTTTTGTTTAACTGATAACACTAAATAGCAACCATTCAACACCAACCACAAGCAATTCAAACGATTCAAACATTTAAACACGTTTATAAATAAACGTGACCAACCAAGGTGAGTTACCTTTATTGGAATCAATCGTTAAAAATAACGATTTGGTATTTCACTGAAATTAAACACAGTTTAATTTAATCGGTTAAATCAACAAACAATTGTATAACTAGCAAAATAGTCAACCATTTGCAAGCAGAGTACACAAAATAAAAATACCCAATTTATATAAAATATAAAAAGGGTAACTGAGTGAGTTTAACTCACCTTGATCTGATTCTGTTGTCAACAGCTCGTCTTAATTAAATTAAACAGATGTTTAATTTAATTAAAAATCCCGGTTAATTCCAGTTTCGTCCATCTCCGTTCCAGAATATTGTATTTAATGGTATGAGTCCGACGGCTTTTGCTTGGTTCAATTCTGATAAAAATTGAATGGGTTATTAACATTTTAAGTTGAACAATTTAAGATCAATGATCTAATCTAAATAAATCTTAAGTATAAACTAATTTACTTAAGTATCATTAACTAATTCTAAGTGCAAATTAATTGACTTAAGAATAAATCATTTAACCTAAGTATAATTAAATCTTAAATTTTAAATTAATTAACTCTTAATCTAATTAAAAATTTCCGAATTTAAACCCTAATTACATTTAACTAGATAATTAGGTTAGGCCGAAATTACATTTTTAATTATCTGGGTTAGTCCACAAAATAAAGGCCGGGTATATGTTCCCTTCATCTTTGTCATTTGCGTTCACCAGAAACCGCCTTTCAGACTATGGACCTGTTTACGATATAATCACTAATTAACAATCTATAGTATTAATTATATTAAAATTTGACTAACTTAGATTAGAGAATTACAGTTTGACTTTCAAACCACTGCTCATTCGTTGATTTTCTTTTCTTCCTACTTCTGTTGGAAACGCGTCAGGCCTTTGCTAATCTTAAGCAAATGGTAGGGCCGATTTCTGATAGTGCTACGTTCCTTCTTGTTTACAAGCTCCAGGTTGCCAGATCAAACTATCTTTCATCCCTCTCGTTCCCTTCATTTACTACCCACGTGTGAACACACTGCTCCTCCCACTTCATACTAACGCCACCAATCTTCATTGATTTGCTTTCCTTCCTTTTCTTTCCATTTGCTACACCCGGTCTCTCCCTTATCTACTTTTCGCATGCACCGAAACAGCCGCCACTTCACTGCCCAGTACACGCTGACGCCCCCTCTTCTTCTTTTTTTTCTTTTCTTTTCTTTTTTCGTTCTTCTTTTTTTTTTTAGAGATGAAATGAACCTGGCGAGAAGGCGTATATATATAAGGAGATCAGTGACTGGATTGCCATAACATCTTTCGTATTGTATATGTAGGGTAGGCTAGGCGAGGTCGACTGAAATGAAATACCAACTGCGCCTTGTTTCCATTTGTACAGGCAAGAGTAGGATGGTCATGTACTTCAATATGTTTTGATTTAGACTTGGCGTGGTTTCGTACTATATAGGAGACAGTGTCTAGGAAAATAGGTCTGCATGTATTTATATTGTGGGCAAAACATTATTTTATTTCTAACGAAACTTCACGGTAAAGTAATACGTAAAACTATCCTCAATTTTTTTCTGTTTACTGATAAAAAGGCTGTTCTTGATGTAAAACGATATTCCGGATCCAAAGGGACAAGTTTCGTCGCAATCCGAGGTCGTTTGAAGAAAATTCCCTTATAAAACCAGAAATGAACACTCGTTTAATTTTTCCACGGTCACCAGATAAATCAAATCCACTTGAAACTGCGAACATTGATAATAACTTTTTGATACGAACCCAACGGCACTAGTTTCGTCGCATTCTGAGACTGTTGCCCCGGTAGGCTGTTTTTACCCTAAACCGCCCTATCCTTTTTAACGCCAAATTTCTCGATCTCTAAAAATAACAAACTATATACATATCCTGACTCTAATCGATGATACGAACTCAACGGAACTGGTTTCGTGGCCTAATTCGATCGTCTGCTCAAGTTACACTCCAATATCCATTTATTCTTTTAAATACACGCTATATAATTTGATTGGGCGTTTACGGCTACCGTGGTCACATACGATATCGGTTTTCCTCGCAATTCACCACCGTACAATAATTTAACGATACGGTTCTAATGAAACTGGTTTCGTCGAAAACTGAGTCCGTTTGCAAAACGGCTATTTTAAAGGCCTATAATTTAATAACGGTTTTCCATAGCGACTATTTCAAAATTTGATTTGGCCATAACTTACTATCTATAACATGGAATCAGGATTTTTCTCTTTCATATGAAAACTATCATCAATACGGTCCCAACGTGTCTTGTTTCACAGAAATCCGACTTATATCGAATCCTGTATTCTCAGTTGAAGTTCAAAACTCCAATTTACGAACTGCACGCCATTTTCAAGCTCGAATTTATATTATATAAATATATAACGTTCGAACTTCGTTTTATTATCGAATTAAATATTTAATTCCATTAATATTTCCAATATAATATTTAAAACTAATTTAAATATTCATATTCAAATGGTCGAAAAACACGGGTCGTTACATTCTTACCCCCTTAAAATAATTTCGTCCTCGAAATTGCTAAGGTAAGAAAGAACGTTATAAACTCACCAACTTTCAAATCCAATTTATTTTTAAATTAGAAACCAATTCAATACTGTTATATAGATATTTTCAAAAATATTGAAAATTTTCTAACACTTTAAATTTCCGAAAAATTTTGCCAGCACCTCCTCTGTACGGCTCAATCGGTACAACCACAACTCGCCTCTCTGGGCCTTCTCCATTTCAAAAGAAACTAAAACAGCCAAATGGCTTGCCAAATCGGCTCATAAATCTCCAAACCCATATAAAAATAAACGTGTACCTTTTTGTCGGGCATATCATTATATCCTTCCCATCTGCTGTCTTGTCAGTGTACACAGCTGCATTCCCAACGAAATTCCAACTTTATCCTCCAAAACCAAATCCTTCACGCGTCCAAGCCAAATGCCATTCTTAACTTAATTTCCATCCATTATCAATTTCGACTTTTGACTCACCAGTCCACCACCATTTCAGATTCCTGTCTCGCAATTCAAAATTTGATTCTACTTGATATATTATATCCCGATTCAATTTCAAGTTAATTGGTTTCAATTCAATTCATATTTGCTTTCACAATTTCTATTTAATCTTGTTCTTGTTCAAACACTTCCCCTGAGAGTTTTTTAAACAGTTCAGTTCTTTCAAAAATCAAATAATCTTTTTCAGGATTCAAACAACTTGTCTTTCTCAAAGCGATTCAAAACAAGATTTCTGGTAGTAATCCGTCACTTAGAACTCGGAAATGAACACTGATGATGTGGCCAGCATCGTCAGAGTTATTCCCCAGCTATTGAAGTGAGTTCAATACTATATAACTTTTCAAAATCATATTTAAACACTTTCATTTTGAAAACTTTTTCAAAATACCAAACACAATGCTCGTAAAACATTTTAAAATCTCCCAGGATTTTAAAATTCTCATATATTCAATTCAAGTTCATTTACAAACAACTTTCCCACTTTTAGGAATTTTAGTTCCAATTCTGATTTAATTCAGATTCAATTAATCTGCTTTCATATTATACGAATTTGAATTGGTTATTTATATAACCATTTCAATTATAACCAAGCAACACATCCAATATACTATAATATTTCAAGTGTTAATCATTCTTTTATATCAAAATATAATTTGGGTAAATTATTTCACTTACCCTCTTTAAAACATATCGTGACGATCCATCGTATTCGAGTGCTTATAAACTCCTATCGATACAGTGGATCAAACTGATCGACCAGAACTCATAAACAACTCAACCAATAAATCTCCATAATATAAAACAAATTTTTATGAAATCTACAAATACGTTCACTCATATATATACACTCAAACTCAATCTAGGGTATTGCTTGCCCCATCTCTACTGAGTCACGCCACAGAGCCAAGGTAATTACTTAACCAATAGCTCTGATACCACTGTAGCGAACCGGGATTTTCGACTCCGAAAATCAACATCAAACTATCATGTTGACCATTCAGACATCGAACATTCCAGCTCATTAATAGAAAGAAGTTAGAGGGTGAGAATAGATAAGGTAGAAATATTAGAATAGAAGAAGAAGAAGAAACAACACAACACAGAATCTCACATCGCAGCGGAACAAAATATAATACAGAAATAACCTTTATTGAAAGCTTTTGAAATACTTACAGTATCAGAGTACATCATACACTGGGACAGTTATAATGATCTGTCCTCATATAACACACATCGGAATAGTAATATCATACGTCTGGATTCTTCCAGCTCGTCTCTTCACAGTAGTCGATAACCTGAACCTGTACAACCCGGCCTAACCCGAGCATTTACAAAACACCGGGTCAGTCTGGTGAACCAGAGTGAGATAAACTCGCACAGTAATAAGGGTGAATCATCCAGTCATGATTTTAGAGTTCAAAAATCTTTTCAAAAGAAAAGGATAATCGTAAGACCAAATCCACACATAAATACGGACGGTTTTTACCTTACGATAACCCAAAACAGTTTTGAAACCAATATCTTGTCTGATATTATAATAATGTCTAAATACAAGTAAATAACAATCTAGTGGAACGCTTGCATCTCACGCCCCACATATATAATATACAATCAAAACCCGCAGGCGCTTATTGGAAATTGGATTCCGACTTGACAAGGTATGGGTCCACCTTTCGATCGTGTATCTCTAGAGACGAATACACTGGGTTCAACAAGAACTTCTTGCAACCCGGCCCTCACATGACCGACCACTCATTTCGCTTGAGTGTATCGAATGTATATCACCGACGGTTGGGATCAGCAACCGTCTCCCGATAAGGGACAGCATCGAAACATAGATTAAAGAAGCAAATAGGATTTCCTCTAGATAGGTGATCATACACCCTAATGGGAGCGACCCACATAGCCATGCTGCCTGCCCGATTTTTGTCATTCCCCGGTTGATGAGGCTTGAGGCCAGAATTAACTTCTGATCATCTGGTCGTCATTCACTTTGAATGCCACATCGTCAGATCCGTCAGATATCACTAATTGATGTCCACAAAAATACTCTAGCTGAAAGCTAGAGAATGGTAATTCCCTGCCAACAACTATCGTACGTTTGAAGAAATCAACGTACGTGACACTTTGGAAATACTCTGTCAGACATCCGTCCATACAAGTCATCCAGGAACAGGATGAACCGAAGGTACTCTCCTACTGCATCCATATAGGAATCACCCCATGGATCAGTAGCGAGAAGTCCTTGCACTCGTGGATTCCAACCACGACCGAACCACAGTTTATCTCTGGCCGCTAAACCAGAGATTCTTAGCAGTTCCTCCGCTTATGAAGATCCACGGTCTTCAATGCTCCATCTCGACCGTCTTCAAATATCTTCACGTATTTGTTGGTCGGAATGGTTTTCGAATGTAAATTCGATCCCGGTCTTTCCATACCAACAATCGTATTGGTCAGGTTTGATAGTCGGTGTTTTAACTATCAAAATAAATAGTGTTTCAAACATGACACTCCAATGAGTTCACTGGTTCAGTATTCAGCATCATTTGGCCTTTGACAATCTAATTTCCTTTTTGTTAAATTGAAACTTCCAATTCTTTTAATATTCAAAAATATGATATTTGAATAATTCTAATTTCAATTAACTAACATTCGACTTACTCTATTCGCTCGACTCTAGATCGCAGCGATCACAATGGTTACGCCTGAATCCCTCAGGAAACATCCGACCGCCGTAGGCTATCTGCAGCCCTGCGAATTACGCTAGCAGTCGTACGAAATGGCAACTTAGCCGAATAATTATGTTTGGCTAATTCTATCTCGAATAACTATATTCAATTTCCCATTTTTGAAATCTCATTTAAAATTTTCCTTTTTACTTGATCTCGTTTAAAGTAACGTTAATGTAAAGTTAACGCTTTACACTTTAAATCTCACTTAAAACTCTGGTTTATAATAAACCCTTTTATCGTAATCTCCTTTCACTTAATTCATATAATTGAGTACGTTTATTTCCTTTCACCATTCAATTGGCTTGCATCTCACATTCGGTCACTTTTTAAATGAATTCCCATTTAAAATATATTCCTAACTTTATCATTTATTAAAATAATAACTTATTTCAAACATTAACTACTTTAGTAGTTAATCCCTTTATTAACTAAATTAAATATTAAATCTCTTTTAAACCCTTATCTAAATCCAAACAATATTCATTTAACTATTTTAGTCAAAACACATTAACTTGATAAACAATTCCAATTCCAAACGGTCGATTTAATTAACTCAAAAACTTGATTTTCTCATTAACCGATTTCAACAATCCTCGCTTTAAATTAATTAAAAATATAATTAATTTAGATAGATTCTAATTATTTGTTTTCTTTACAAAACAAATTTTCAAGGTTTATCCATTTAATTCATTTCTTATTCTTCAACTGGTAAATCTGATTTAACATCAGCATTTGCTTTGCAAAATAACTTCATAACAAATCAAAGTCTTAAACAAATAAAATATTTATTTATTTCTCTTAAATAACTTTTATTCAAATAATATAATTCAAATCTAACTCTGGTTATAAAATGAATTTTATAACCTCAACTCTATCGATTCACCTGACGGTGGATCAATATCTATAACTCGATTGGTTTTAAAGGCCATACTCTGCCAAACACTTAACCAATACCGCCCATTGGTTTAAACCAAACAGATGTTGAATATTCAATTAATAATCAACCATCAAATCAATCACACAAACAGATTAGTTCATATATGATAATATGAAAAGAAATAATACATTTGAGGAATCCGGTTGGATCCCTCCAACCTGTCCTTCCCTGTATTCAAATGGTTATCTCAAATCAGACTGTTCAGTTTTGTTTAACTGATAACACTAAATAGCAACCATTCAACACCAACCACAAGCAATTCAAACGATTCAAACATTTAAACACGTTTATAAATAAACGTGACCAACCAAGGTGAGTTACCTTTATTGGAATCAATCGTTAAAAATAACGATTTGGTATTTCACTGAAATTAAACACAGTTTAATTTAATCGGTTAAATCAACAAACAATTGTATAACTAGCAAAATAGTCAACCATTTGCAAGCAGAGTACACAAAATAAAAATACCCAATTTATATAAAATATAAAAAGGGTAACTGAGTGAGTTTAACTCACCTTGATCTGATTCTGTTGTCAACAGCTCGTCTTAATTAAATTAAACAGATGTTTAATTTAATTAAAAATCCCGGTTAATTCCAGTTTCGTCCATCTCCGTTCCAGAATATTGTATTTAATGGTATGAGTCCGACGGCTTTTGCTTGGTTCAATTCTGATAAAAATTGAATGGGTTATTAACATTTTAAGTTGAACAATTTAAGATCAATGATCTAATCTAAATAAATCTTAAGTATAAACTAATTTACTTAAGTATCATTAACTAATTCTAAGTGCAAATTAATTGACTTAAGAATAAATCATTTAACCTAAGTATAATTAAATCTTAAATTTTAAATTAATTAACTCTTAATCTAATTAAAAATTTCCGAATTTAAACCCTAATTACATTTAACTAGATAATTAGGTTAGGCCGAAATTACATTTTTAATTATCTGGGTTAGTCCACAAAATAAAGGCCGGGTATATGTTCCCTTCATCTTTGTCATTTGCGTTCACCAGAAACCGCCTTTCAGACTATGGACCTGTTTACGATATAATCACTAATTAACAATCTATAGTATTAATTATATTAAAATTTGACTAACTTAGATTAGAGAATTACAGTTTGACTTTCAAACCACTGCTCATTCGTTGATTTTCTTTTCTTCCTACTTCTGTTGGAAACGCGTCAGGCCTTTGCTAATCTTAAGCAAATGGTAGGGCCGATTTCTGATAGTGCTACGTTCCTTCTTGTTTACAAGCTCCAGGTTGCCAGATCAAACTATCTTTCATCCCTCTCGTTCCCTTCATTTACTACCCACGTGTGAACACACTGCTCCTCCCACTTCATACTAACGCCACCAATCTTCATTGATTTGCTTTCCTTCCTTTTCTTTCCATTTGCTACACCCGGTCTCTCCCTTATCTACTTTTCGCATGCACCGAAACAGCCGCCACTTCACTGCCCAGTACACGCTGACGCCCCCTCTTCTTTTTTTTTTTTTTTTTTCTTTTCTTTTTTCGTTCTTCTTTTTTTTTTTTTTTAGAGATGAAATGAACCTGGCGAGAAGGCGTATATATATAAGGAGATCAGCGACTGGATTGCCATAACATCTTTCGTATTGTATATGTAGGGTAGGCTAGGCGAGGTCGACTGAAATGAAATACCAACTGCGCCTTGTTTCCATTTGTACAGGCAAGAGTAGGATGGCCATGTACTTCAATATGTTTTGATTTAGACTTGGCGTGGTTTCGTACTATATAGGAGACAGTGTCTAGGAAAATAGGTCTGCATGTATTTATATTGTGGGCAAAACATTATTTTATTTCTAACGAAACTTCACGGTAAAGTAATACGTAAAACTATCCTCAATTTTTTTCTGTTTACTGATAAAAAGGCTGTTCTTGATGTAAAACGATATTCCGGATCCAAAGGGACAAGTTTCGTCGCAATCCGAGGTCGTTTGAAGAAAATTCCCTTATAAAACCAGAAATGAACACTCGTTTAATTTTTCCACGGTCACTAGATAAATCAAATCCACTTGAAACTGCGAACATTGATAATAACTTTTTGATACGAACCCAACGGCACTAGTTTCGTCGCATTCTGAGACTGTTGCCCCGGTAGGCTGTTTTTACCCTAAACCGCCCTATCCTTTTTAACGCCAAATTTCTCGATCTCTAAAAATAACAAACTATATACATATCCTGACTCTAATCGATGATACGAACTCAACGGAACTGGTTTCGTGGCCTAATTCGATCGTCTGCTCAAGTTACACTCCAATATCCATTTATTCTTTTAAATACACGCTATATAATTTGATTGGGCGTTTACGGCTACCGTGGTCACATACGATATCGGTTTTCCACGCAATTCACCACCGTACAATAATTTAACGATACGGTTCTAATGAAACTGGTTTCGTCGAAAACTGAGTCCGTTTGCAAAACGGCTATTTTAAAGGCCTATAATTTAATAACGGTTTTCCATAGCGACTATTTCAAAATTTGATTTGGCCATAACTTACTATCTATAACATGGAATCAGGATTTTTCTCTTTCATATGAAAACTATCATCAATACGGTCCCAACGTGTCTTGTTTCACAGAAATCCGACTTATATCAAATCCTGTATTCTCAGTTGAAGTTCAAAACTCCAATTTACGAACTGCACGCCATTTTCAAGCTCGAATTTATATTATATAAATATATAACGTTCGAACTTCGTTTTATTATCGAATTAAATATTTAATTCCATTAATATTTCCAATATAATATTTAAAACTAATTTAAATATTCATATTCAAATGGTCGAAAAACACGGGTCGTTACAAGCTTCCATGGTTTAACTAGCGGCACGGTTTATAAAACTATGGTTACTACATGTTTAAATTTTTATGCACATGTTTGAATTTTTATGCATATGTATGTATTTATTTATTTATCGACTAGTCTCGACTAGTCTATGACTAGTCTATGACTAGTCCACTAGTCGACTAATTGGACCTCCGTCGACTCGACTTGCCGCCGTGATAACCATGGTCTACTATGGAGTCTGAGATGATAACACTAGCTACAACTAGTGAAGAAACATAGTACTTGAGAAATCTGCTAGCTGAGATTTCCTTATGGGAAAAACCGATACCAGCCGTGTTGATCCATTGCGATAGTTCAGAGCCGTTATTATAATAGTAAGAGACGGCATATGCGTCGTAAGCACAATACTGTTAGAGAGTTACTCTCTTCATGTACTGTTAGAGTGGATCACATACGCAGTGATGAAAATTTGGCAAATACTTTGACGAAATGACTGTCTAGAGAGAAAATCCTTAATACTTCTAAAAGAACGAGACTATTGCCCTTAGAGTGTTGAGTCACACACAATAGTAACCCGACCTAATGACGGGAGATTTCAAGAATTAGGTTCAATGGGTAAAAACAAGCTGTGTAGTGATAGTAGTTGAACATGCTGTTTAATATACCAAGAAACATGTATTCCTGAAGTGATTAGAGGGTGAGTTGATAGAAGCTCTTAATGAGATCTATACTCTATTTGGAGTGGAGTACCTGCCTTTAGGAGTACTCTTGATAGACTTGCCTATGTGAATGTGGAAATGTGGTCGTTTCGTATGGAGTTTTGGGCAAAACTTCTAAAACATTCACTAAACTGGGATAGACATGCACAGGTTTATTTAATTGCACTATAGAAAAGGTTGTGTGTGGTCTGATGTCAAGAATAAAGTTCAAGACCACATGTCACTCTAGTAAAACTGAATTTTACCCACTATTCAAAGGTTCAAGTCGGAAGACACCTTGTTTATGCACAATCTTATGTTTTTAGAAACTGCTCGAAAAATATTTTAAAAATTCAAGTGGAGGATTGTTGGAAAAATGATTGTTTTATAAAGGTGAATCGTTAAAATTTTCGATTAAGTGTAATATGGCTCCTATATATGAATAGTCCCACATCTTGAGACTATATGAAAGATGCAAAGTATTTATGTTTGTTTCTTAAAAGCTATGTTGGGACCTTAGGGCTCCCAATACATGCTTTATTGTGAGGAGGGAGATCATGCATGACCACCACATGCACGCGCGATCGGCTTGTCTCGGCTTGGGCTTGGGCTTTGTGGTATAGACACTTATATTTTTAAACCGAAAAACATTGCATTTTTCGAACCGTTTTTCTTTCGACGGTAAAATTTATGAACCGTTTTTTATTTTGACACGGTAAGCTTTGATCCGCTTTTATTGTCGACTCTCTCCCACCACCCAGTAAACCGATTGGCACACGTATTTTCGTCTATATTATCTTCAGTTTATATATGAGTAGTTATTTTTTGTTCGAAAGTGCAAATCTGAATTGATTTGTTGTGCTAAGCAAATCGATTATTCTTCGAGGCTGTTTTATCCTAAAGGCGACAACGAAACGTACGAACTAGTTTGCACCATCGACCAAATCGTCGAATTGTCTTCAAGATAACTGTGAATACGCGACTCAGTCATTGTTACCGAACAGACGACTCTGTAGAAAGGACGAAAGAAAAGGATGTAGAGTTTCAAAATGAGTTGTAGTTGTGAGAATGTGGAAAAGGAAGATAGAAGTGACCTAAGCTGGAAAAAGATGATGATAACCTCTACGATATGATAGTGAAGATAACCGCAGTGAAGGAAAAGAAGAAAGTGATAAGCGGTGTAAGTATTTCAAGTGGAGAAAAAAGCTTACATGCTTTGATGAAAGAGACGGAGGAAGGAGGAAAGAAGAGAGTGGTTTATCAATGCTCTTAGGGGGATCTTTTAGGCATTACAAGAGCTTTTAGAAGAATGTGATGTTTGTTTGATTAGTGTACCATGTAAATTAACAAGGATCATTAGAAATGAAGGTGGATCAATGTGGTTGAAGGTGGAATATGACTAGCTATTTCTTGCTCGTTTAATGTAGTTTACTTTTATTTGCATCCACATTTTTGATATTATTCTGATAAATATTATTTTGTTCATCCACTTATCCTCTCCTTATTCTTCTTTACAGCGACACCAGCTTAACCGCAATACCGGCTTAACGGTTAACTTTTGAGTCCACTTTATCACACTGTTATCGTAACCTTCGTTGCATGGTCACTCTTCTCTTCATCAACGTAATTACTATCTATCTTCACTGCATCTTTTTAACTATCCAGTCAAACTCAACCCTTCTGCTTTTCGTACTTCTGAAGGATGCAACTCAAATTGGTGCATTCCCTTTGAAGTTTAGAACTAATGTTTTTTTATTGTTTTGTGTTTGATATAAATATTGTCTATTTCATTGAATAATGTAGGTTGCATATTAAATGTTAAGTACCCTCTAGGCAGTTCTGTTTGGTTGATGCTATTTATGAGTGCATCGTTTGGCTTTCCCATCTTGTTAGCTGTTGGTCCGACTATCCCATCTCACTTTGTTACTATCCTGGTTTTGTCCTACTTGACTTAATGTTTGAGCTTCCTTTATATCTCTCGACGTTTATCTGCTGACAACTTTATTTTCTGCTTGCTTATATTTTTTGTTCTTCTCCTGCAAATGATAGCCTATCATGCTCCTGGTCATTATTACCATCAATCCTAAAATTTTACGATTTAAATTCCGTTTTGGATCTCTTCATTTTCCATTTGATTTGCATATCCCGATCCAAAGTCGTTTGAAACCGCAGTTGAGAAAAATCATTCCATACATACCTATATATTCAATATGTTTATCGTCCACAATTTTAATTTTGGTGTTTTTTAAACAAAATAAAAATTAAACGTGAGAAAAATAAATGGATTTTTAAGTTCATGTAAAGTTCAAACACTACAACTGATTTAAAGAGTCTACAAAACTTGAAATATGGACCCTGTAATTCTAGGATTTACGATTTAATCCCATTTTGATCTAAAATTTAAACTTTACAATTTACAACTTGAATTTCGATTTGATAACCTTGCTCCTGGTTATGTCTTCATGATAGCTAAAATTGGATTTTGGGGTATGTTGATATTGGTTCCCTATATTAAAAAAGCATCTGTTGTTTATATGCTGATTTGGCTTTGCATTCAAGTTTCTCTATTTCGTTTTTGTGGTCTATTTTGGATTATTGTTGCCTGCTACGTTGCCTTTTGGAAACTTAGTTTACTGAAACAGTGCAAGAACTAGTATCTCTTTTCTGTGCGACTCTTTGGTGACCATCAAAACATTTTTAGCTGCAAATTGTATTTCTAGCAGCTTAGCCTAAACTGTTATGGAAGTTTTGTTTCTCTCAAAAAATTAAATGTCCAAGTTTTTTTCCCTTTTCTTTGAAAAAGTCAAACAATGGCGAACGATTATAAGTGTAGAAAATAATTATAAAAACATGTTTATTAATACCGCTTTCCCTCTGTTTGCCCCTACCTTGTCTTTTACCTTCAGTATACTCTTTCATGTTTTGCTTACATATAAATGCTAACATGCACACCATTTTAAGCTATTAATACTAAACTTTTTTGTACTTTTTTCCTTCAATAAATTAGACCAAAAAGGGTCTTTCTACTCAAACGACCGTATAATTTGCAGGGCTTGCAAACTTAATTTTGATTCCTGATGCCTGGTCCTCGCTCTGTTTTGTTTGCATGTATCTTTTTCCATGGTATCTACATGTTCTTTCAGTCACATAAGAAGAAAATTCAGCAAAGAGACTAGGGTTCTTAAGAAAAGGCCTCAATGTGCAATTGCGTATATGAACATATGCACCCCTAATGAGTTAAATAGTTAGTTGATGAGTAACACTACTTGTTTAGTCCATATTTCTGGAATTCCAGCCTATTATTTTGTATTCACTTTGTCTTGTATGGATGTAGATGTAATATCAAGTTTTTTTCTTTTTCTTTAATTATATGCACCTTGGTCCCAAAATATGCACTAGTTTAGATTGTGCTTGTAAATCCTAGGAGGCAGTGAGCAGACCTATTCACTCATTCTGACTTTTGAGATTTTGTTTGATACAAAGAAACAAATTTTGTCTAATTTACATTTTCTCTGGGAGATCACCTCATATTGATCGAGGAAGCTAACCAATTTTGTGACAGCTTTTCTTTATTTGTTACAAAAGATCAACCATGCGTAAATGGAAGTGTTGAGCCATGGGTAACTATCTGAAATCGAACATCCATCCATCTCTCCTATTCTGCTAATCTCATGAATGACAACCTTTAGTGCTTTTTGGTGCAGTTATGAATATGGTGTGACTGTTTCCTTATCTCATTTTTGACAGTGTTATATTTCAAAGATACATAAAAAGTAAAAACAGAGTCATGTTATATGTACCCGAATAGCTACTGCTTTTTACTCAGTCTTCATTTTACCCGGTCTGGTTTCATTGCGTGCTCCATATCACCTATTTAATCTTTCATATTACGATATTTTTTTTTTTTTTTTTTTTAAAAAAAAATTCTTCTCTAAAATTCTGATTATTGTCGATTTCAAAATCTCATCCTCTATACTCTACAGCTATCTCTCCAGCACAGATTTAGATTTGCCCTCAATGAGAAAATGGAGCACCTAACAACGCATCTTCATAGATCAAGAACTATGAGATCACTCCTTTCATTCTGGGTGTGACTGAGAGATCGTACCATTCGAGCCTTTTTTTCCATGCCATGCCTACACTGTAATCCTATGCCGCTGGATAAACCGTCGCCGCATGTCTCCCTCACTCAACAATCCATCGCTCCGTTCTCTACAATTCTTCATTGCTTCAGTCAAGTTTCATGCGACAAGATGGCGTGACTTCAAGAAAAGATTGTCATGACCAAGAATTTGGGAAAAAAAAGTCAATGTGATAAGTTCAATTTTTACCAAAATTATACATTAATAGAGGCCCAAATAACTTTAGGTAATATAAAGCGCATATTTGTTTATTTTTATTTTTTATCTTGTTGGTAAACAACAGCACATATTGGATGCTATAGTATCACTCTGATTGATGAAATAATTCATGAAAAAATTGTTAACATGGATTTCAGTTTTTCCAGTGACTTTAGGTATCTTGGAAAAGTTATATTTATTTTTATGCTCTATATTCTGATCGTTATTTCAAATATTGATTGTCATCAAATTTCTATGACTTTTAAATACAATGTTGTTAGTTACAAAGTTGAGTTATATTTAAATTTCGATTACACATTTATGCTGTTATCAATGACTGAACAACATAAAATTAGCGAATCGATGGTTGAACAAATTTTTGTTTTGTTTTTTGAAATCGGAAGTCGCGACCTTTTTTCTAAAATTATTTTTTGAAATTAATGAAAGCCTTGAATTAAATTTGTTGCGGTGATCTTATGTTTGGTATTAGTAAGTGTATATTCAAATTGGTGTGATTTTTCAATAAGTGGTAAAAAACGGTGGATTTTATGATGTATTTAATAGCATTCAAAATTTTACCACACATTCAAAAATTTAAAATCATGCATATGCCATTTCAAAGTTAAAAAAAAAAAGAAATACGTTTGTCATAAATCTACCGCGGCAGTCATTTCCCTTTGCGTGATTTTCACTCTTTTATCGATTGGTCTCCTGTTTATTGTCTTTCCTCCTCTATCTTGTCAAATTCCAAAACTCTAGTTCTCATGCAAGTGTTGTGGAAAAGTTGGTATGCGGAAACCTTTCAACCAGGAATACAGTATTGCCCATTTGAATACCAGTGCAACTTAAAATCAACTACAAAGTCACATAAGAATAAACAGTGGAATGAAAATGAGGAGATGTATTAGATATAACGTGGTGGTTTGGATATAAGTATCCTATGTCTATGGAGATCCAACAACCCTTTATTTCTTCACTTTAGGATAAAGTACAAAACGAGAAGAGAACGTTTCACTCAGCAAATTTCGCCCATCCTAAGAAAATATAGAAATAATGATCTTAATGAGTGTATTATGGTGGAGAGCACTCTAGTTTTTGTTATGTTTAAAAGATTAGCAAATGTCTTCAAATTTGTAGGTGCAAGAATGAACACTTCCATGGAGATTAGAATGAAATACTTTTTTCTTTGCTTGATTTGATTTCAACACAATTGGCATATTTGTGTTTATTTCCACACATATCATCATTGAATGATTTCTTTGATCGATTTTTTGTTTTGTTTTTTTTATACTAACTGATTATCCTTTTAATTTATTTCCCATATTTGATTGACATCGAGGTTAATTAATATCTTCAATTAGTCAATATTTTCTCCCTTTGAAATAGATTTTAATCGTTCAAATTTAACACTGCACCTCGATTTAAATATATTTATAAATCAATAAAACTGGTTATTTGGTCAGCGTTCCATGGCGCTTGATCAAGTTTGAGCAATGCTCAAATTTTTCCTTAGAAAGTGACATCGTCATCACATTTGAAGGATTATCCATAATACCCATTTTCACCAATTTGATATTCTTTCGTTCTTTCTCGAGCATAAGAAAGAATCCTCTAACATCAGTATGCTTTGTACGAGAACTGCAAGCTTGATTCTCCACAACATGAACCGTGTTTTGACTATCTGAAAATAGCTTCACCATTTGTTGCACCATAGAAATATCATCCAATAGCTGTAGTAAATACAGACCCTCCTTAGTCGGTTCCACAATCGATACCAACTTGGCCTCGGCAATGGACAAAGCTATTATAGACTACAGTTTTGATCTCCATGAAACCGAGCGTATGCCAAGTATAAAAATATAGCTCGACATTGATTTCTGTTCGTCTTTGTTCCCAACATAATCTAAATCATAGTAGCATCTAAGTGAGATGTCACAATCCACTCCACCATACAACAAATCAACTGTAGAAGTTCCACAAAGATATCTAAGAATCCACATCACTGCTTGTCAATACTATTTGCTTGAGTTAGATGTATATCGACTAATAATGTCTAATGCATATGCCAAATTCGGTCTGTTGTACTCTATAGCATACATATGACTACTAACAACACTAAAATAATGTATATCGGTCATATAACTCTTGTCTTCATCCGATGTAGAAGATGAGTTTTCTGACAACTTGAAATGAAAGACTAATTGAGTGCCAACCGGTTTAACTTTCTGCATACCAAATCGAGCGAGGACCTTTTGGATGTACGGTCCGAGTAAGTCTTAACTCTCTCCACTTCCTATCTCAAAATATCTTCATTTCCAAAAGTCTTTGTGATTTTCTCATGTTCTTTATATCAAACTATTTACCGAGCTCCGGTTTTAACACTGTGATTCTGATCATAATCAGAACAACATGTAATCAACATAAAGCAAAATATATATATATATCATATCTCCATCACACCTTATAAAATAAACACACTGATTTTTGAAACTTCTAGAGTAACCATGTGAAAGTACAAACTTATCAAATCTCCCATACCATGGTCTAGGAGACTGCATCAGTTCATACAGAGATTTGATAAGTTTACAAACACAATCTTGCCCACTATTATCAATGAACCCCTTTGGCTGCTTCAAATAGATTTTCTCATCTAGATCACCATGCAAGAATGCAATTATGTTATCCAGTTGCTCAAGTTTTGTGTCATGATGATTAATGAACACCTAACACCAACAGAATACGAATGGATGTATGCTTGACAATTGGATAAAGATATTATGATACTCTATCTATTTCTTCTGAACATGCCCCTTTGTTTATATCCTTACTTTGTATTTGAGATCATCGTTGATACCGTTTTTCACTCTGTAAATCCACTAACAATTCCAAGTGTGATCTTTCTGCAAAGAGTCATTCTCCTTCTCCATGGTAACTAACCAGCTGAAACTATCAACTGATGAAATAACATATGTATAATCTCCAAACTCATCATCGACAACATTCAATGCATATGTTGTCATGTCATCGAAATCAATGTCTTTGATGCTCAATCCAACAAAATTCTCCAATCACTTTGGCTTCCTTTTCTGTCTAACATGCCTAGTCTTTGAATGAGCTTCACCTTGGTTTTGTTCTTCCCTTCTAGCATCCATGCTATCCTCATCAACCCCAGTGCGATCAGAAACGCAATCTATACTTATATGGAAAGAATTTGAAAATGACTTGTCTTGTGTTTGATATTTTGAATCTGTTCTCACAGTGTTATCTGATGAGGAAGGCTACACCTTCAATATAGCATTCTCATTAAAAGTCACATGCCTGCTGATAATAATCTTCTTACTAACATACCTTCACCTACGAGTTCAATGTTCCAGTTTTTCTCTGCTCTCATGTACATAAACATGACATCTAAATACTCTGAGAAATGAATAAAAAATATGAGCTCCTTTCCATAATTCTTCGGAGATCTTCAGATCTATGACAGTATGTGTGCACTAGTTGACGAAAGATGTCATTGATAAAGCTTCTACCTAAAATTTCTTTTCAACTTAGCAGTTAGTATGAAGAAATGTGATCTCTCCAATAAAATCTGATTTATTTTTTCAGCAACTCCATTGGACTGGAAGTCGTCAGGTGTGGTGTCTTTTTATGTATTCAAACTCATAAAAATCAATGAATTCCTATGATACAAATTCATCCCCATTATCCGAATGAAAAACTTTCAGCTTCTTCCATTAATGCTTCTCAACCGTAGGTTCCCACTTTTGAAATAGGCTCCACCTGAAGATGGACAAGGAGAGATCTCCAAGCATATGTATGAACATACTGCAAGGTAGCTTTCGCCTAGCTTTGAATGCTGAGCACCACATTCAAATCTTGCTTTCTTAACTCATCGAAACTAAGCTCATCGGTATGTCTCATTCGTAAGTGCCACGGCATGGAAGAATTTGGACCAGCAAAATCAGCAGAAGCTGATTCACCACCTACAATAGTTTCTTTTAATACATAAAAATTTCCTACTCACATGTCTTTCATGACAATCATGAAACCCTTTGATATCCTTAATTTTTCTCCCTCAACTACAGTTTTCAATCCAAGCCTACTCAAAACTGTATAGAAATCGAAATGTTTATTAAATCAGGTATATGTCTCATCAATTATTGTATGAAATACTGGAATAACACCATTCACACCTACCATAACATCATTGCCCATCAAGACCCTCTCCATCAATCTCACCGTACGTAGAAAAACAATTTCTATTGGGTATCCTATGATAGGATGCGCCAAAACCAATAAGCCATAAGTTGTTCTTTGTAGAAGAGCCAGAAGCTGTAAACACACCAGTATCACTCTCTGTATATGATTTCTCTGCAGTAGGTGTCAGAGCTTGCTTTGTGTCTCCTCTTCTTCCTTCGAGTTTGAGATGTTGAGCTATAAAAACTCTGTTTTCTTATGATAATGGAAAGTCAATCGTTTGGGACCCTTAGACTGAGACCTTGAATTACTTCAACCTCCATCATTTTTGGACTTACGTTGACTTCTACTTCTCTTAACAGTTAAACCTTATGAATCACTGTCCAAATTAGCGCTCGACAATATATCTCAACACTTCATTACGAAGACCGAACTTTACATCTAATAATCTTACCGAGATCATATATCTTGAAATTAACAAAAGCAGTATACTCGTTAGGCATGAAACATAAAAGGGTCACTGCTTATGCATCATTAATAGTGTCAACATCTGCTGCCTTTGAGTTCATAACTAAAGTAGTTAAAGCATCTACATGTTACATAAGTTCGTCTTCAGGCTTCATCTTATGAATATAGTTGTTGCAGAAGAATAATACGATTTGTGAGAGACTTGTCTTCATATGCATCAGATAATGCATCTTATAATTCCTTTGCCGTCGTCTTTTGAGAAAACTCTCTTAGAACTTCATCTATAAAACTCAACTGGATTATTGAAATAGCTTCATCTTCCATCTCCTCCAAAACATTCACATTAATGTTCATCAATTTCTTAGACGCAAATTACTTTAAAAGTGTTCTCCTTCTTCAAAGTTGCCTCCATCTTTATCTTTCAAGTTTCAAAATCTCCATTTCCATCAAAGTATGTAATACCACTGTTGGCACCAGATCTACTATTAGATTTTTCAGACGTAGCTATTAATACTCAAACAGAGCAATAACACTAGCTTTGATGCTAATCTGTTGTGGAAAAATTGATATGTGGAAGCGTTTAATCAGGATCTAGTATTTAATACCAACTCAACTTAAAATCAACTATGAAATCACACAAGTACAAACAAAGAAAAAAACAACAGAAGATTTAACGTGGTTTGAATATTAGTATTCTACGTACGTGGAGACCCAACAACCTTTTATTTATTCATTTCGAGGCAGAGTATGCTATAAGAAGAGAATAAATCACTCAATAAATTTTGCTCATCCTAAAAAATACAGTAATATATATCTTATTGAGAATATTACAGTGTAGAATTCTCGTGCTTTTGTTGTGTTCAAAAGACGAGCAAATTTTTTCATACTTATAGGTGCAAGAATGAATACTTCTATAGAGATAAGAATGAAATATTTCCAGGTTTGCTCGATTTGATTTCAGCACAAATTTAGCACATTCATGTTTATTTCCACTTATATTCTTACTGAATGATTACTCAAATCAATTATTATTTCTTTTGATACTAATTGATTACCGTTTCAGTTTGTTTTCCATATTTGAGTGATTAAAAGAGTCAATCAATATCTTCTCCCTTTGAAATAGATTTAAATCGTTCAAATTTAACAATAAGTCCTACTAATTTCAGTCAAATATATTTCAAGATGCCTAGAACAAAGTGTGTTAATATTGGAGTTTCATTGTCCATATATGTTTTGATTTTTGTTTATTTTATTTAATTTTGCATTAAATCACTTTTTCCTTGCGAAGTAAGCATTGCTGCAGAAATTATTTAAAATTATTCTAGGAAACTGTAAAAATATTGTTCAAGATTCAGATGAAGATTGAAAAAAAATGAGAGTTCGATAAAGGTCGAGATGGATTTCCCTCGGTGAATTTTGTTTTTCTTCCAAATTAGACAACCAAGATGGAGAGACTAAAAAAATTAACAAAATGTGCGTAGAAAGATACGATGAAACTGTAATCACGGAGAGGTTAGATTAGCACTTTCCATTTATTTTTATTAGTGGGGCGGCTAATTTATTTTTTCCCTTAACAATAGCTTTTGGTCAATATTTTTTTCTTTTATCTTCTCTTAACCAAAAGGATTCTTCCCTTAACAGTTCCATAAAAATGAGTGTAAATTACTCTTTGTATAAGCCTAGAGTGAAAATACGCGTACACAAATATATAGGTATGTGCATACACACATATACATGTATGTATATATGCATGAATGCATGCATGCATGAACCTGTAATACTTTTAGAGCCTTGACTTTGAGACAATGGTTCATGAAAATACATAAGCCTAATGTTAACCTTGAGATTAATTGTGGATTTGGTTTTGAACTGGTTTGTCAAATGTTCAAATTTCATCCACCTTGGATTTTAATTGCTATGTTTCATATGTTCCATTGTTTGAGCAATTCAGTTTGGTTTACAACATTGATTCAGTTCAGTCCGGCAGTTTCCGCATTTCCATGGGACCTTTGATTCCAAATTAGTAGATGAACGATTCATTGTGTGTGCGCTTTTTCCCCTCATATGAAAAAGTACGCAAGGGCATGTTGATGGTGTTTTCACCCATTTTGGACGTTAGAAATGGTAAGCCATCACGAAGTGTGTAGTGATCCGGGCAAAACCTTTGTGGCATACTGCAAGCTTTTTATTATAACACAATTTATAAGTTTTAAGATATCATTTGAGAATATGTCGATCAGTTTTCAATTACCCAATCCCAAATATTTTGGTCACCTTTGTAGAAGAAAGAGACCATTATGTCAGGTTGTATTGCTGAATTTTAGGTTTTATTGCAATTGAAAAACCTCACCCACCATTCGGTCTAATTATGTCTTATCTCCAATGTATGGATTTTTTATACCTTTTTCTCCTTTGCTTCTTCATTTTAGGTTTTATTCTAGGTTCAATATCCATACCATCCTCGTTCCTTTGTAGATAACATGTCTAGAGTACCATAAATGCTAGCATGTATTCGTTAGTCAGTGTCACTAAATTCCTCTTGGTAAACTGAAACCACATGTACTTGGTTCTATTTTGTAAGTCAGAAACCCTGAGTCTCTTTCTTTATTGCCCTCATCCACGTATTTTGACTGCAGTCTTCTTCAACAGTGTTGAGTGAAGGATTATGAAAACTTTTTTCTCTGCCTTACCAAGATTTGTGGTATGATCCGCACTTGTTTCCAAGAGTATTTGCACTTATATGATGGTACACATATATTTCAATATAGCTACCCATTTACATATTATCGTCATATGCTTTATCATCAGAGAAAACTGAAGTGAAGTGTTAATGCATTAGTCTTGTTTCAGTTAAGTAATTATTCTTCGATGGAAGGCGTTCTTTACTGCAAGCCACATTTTGACCAGCTTTTCAAGGAATCTGGAAATTTTAACAAGAATTTCCAATCTCGTAAGAATTTTATCAATCATAATCTAGCACTCTATTCTTTGCTTGAACACTAACGTTTCCTCATCCTGCAGCTGCAAAATCAGCTGAGAAATTAACTCCGGAATTTGTGAGTTCAACTTGCTTATATATATCTGTTTTCTCAGTTCTTATTTTAACTATTCTTCTAAAATTTGATATGATACGGTTTCATTGTTTTAGACAAGGTCTCCTAGCAAAGCTGCAGGCATGTTTTCTGGAACACAAGAAAAATGTGCAACCTGTGGTAAAACAGCCTATCCTCTTGAAAAGGTGCGTTCAGATAGAACAATAACTTAAACTAGCATTGCTAAAGGAATTTGCATATTTGCATTCATCTCAGTTTCATCAACTTATTATTAATATTACCATTACCTATACCCATTTATAAAATATAATAGGTGACGGTTGAAGAAAAGTCATATCACAAGTCATGTTTCAAATGTTCGCATGGAGGTTGTGCGTTGTCTCCATCAAACTACGCGGCACTTGATGGCATTCTGTATTGCAAGCATCATTTCTCCCAGCTTTTTAAGGAGAAAGGAAGCTATAACCATCTGGTCAAGTGTGCCTCTATGAAGCGTACAGTGCCTACAGCATCTGCTCTTCCTGAATCTACTACTACACCTGAGTCTTGAATCTTAGTACATTTGTACTCCTTGCGTTATTGCATCTTTATTTTGTCAAAACTTGTGCCTGGTGGTCAAGTTTTGTTATTATGTATTGTTGATCATGAGAATTTTATGTTTTACTAATGCATTTCTATGCTTGTTTGTCTTTTCCATGTAGAATTGATACTCTGATTGGCTTCTTAACTGGAATGAGTGTGTATAATATGTTTTGGTTGCTGTCTTATTGTTTGCTTGTTGGATGTTATTACTCTGCTGCTTTGTTTATGGTGCTCCAAGCTTTCATATCTTTTTTCAGAAATTAAATGCATCCTTGTGTATTTGAATTTCTAAATCAATGGGGAAAATCATTTTTCAATCCGATGTTTTTACAAAGGATTATTCTGAGCATTGAAATTAAATTAAGTGCGAACTATGGGCATGAGAATAAAAGTTGGTTAAAAAGAAAGGACCTTGAGTAAACTTATGAGCATGGACCATTTTTATGGTATGGTGCTAAAAGCATTCACAGAGGTGATAGTGGCTGCAACCTGTTGTAATACATATAAGTGAATATGCATTTGTCATATTATTTTTAGTTCCACATTTTGGGAGTAAGGCTAACATTAGCTTCAAAGCTAATATATAAGGGAGCCAATGCAATAGAATTATGTACACTGAATCAAGAGAAATAAAAAGTTCTCTCTCTTATCTCTTATGTTCTTTCTAATGTCTTCTCTTTTATAATCTGTTCTATTTTATTTTGTAACACGTTATCAGCACGAGATTCTTTTATTGTTATTTGTTGAGATCTTCTAGATCTACATTTATGAATTTGTCATGTAAGTAATTTTTTATTTGAGAATATTTGATCTATGGATCTATATATATTTTTGTTTTTTTTTTGTTTTTTTTTGTAGATCTAGATTATGTTCCAGTGGATCTAACTTTTTAGATCTAATTATTTTTAGCTTAGTGGTTTTTAGATATCCACCTATTCATACTTGATCTGGTATTATTGTATACCAAATATATTTTTAGGAAAATCCATTCATTTTCTTTTTATAATATTATATATGGATCTTTTACCCCATACGCCATACATAAAACATCTTCATTTGCTACTTTATCTCTTCAATAACAGAGAAGCCATTGTTAATAAGTATGCATATATGTAAACTACAAGCTACTTCTTATTTAATCTAATGTTTACTATTTAATCTAAGGCCGGATGAGATGCTTTAAATATTTAGAATTACATTTCCATGTATGGCTTACTTTTATATGCTTTTTCATCTTCCAATACAAGCAAGCTGCTTGTTAGCCAATATATGTATTACTGTGACCATTATTTTTGTTATATGGTGTATGGCTTCTTGACGGTTTGTATTGTTTCATTATTGTAATTAGTTCATTGTAAATGTATAGAGAAAGACTTGCAGATTTGGATTTTTTTTTTATGATTCCGTGCCGTAATGTATTCAATTTAATTATAGAACATGTATACTGATATGTGAATTTTGTTTAATTAAGCATCTGCAATTTTTCTTTTGTGTAGTTCACAAAAATGTCGAACACTGAGATCCATTTACAATCTTAATGCTTAGAGGATACCATTAAAAATGGTAATACTATGTCCCAGCGGGACAAAGTGTAATAACCCGGAAAATCTGGGCCAGTTTAAAATTTTTATTTTGGCAATTTTAGCGAATTTTGAATATTTAAAATAGATTATTTTAAATAATATCGACGATAAATTTATTTTGAATATAATTCGATCGTATATATTATATACGTCGTCGTTAGAATATAAATAATTATATATAATTATAAATAGAATTGAAAATGGCGCGGTAGTTCGATAATTCGATTTCAAACTTCAATTGAATGTACCGGGTGCAAAACAATCCGGAGTTTAGTGAAACCAAAATCATTAGGATCTAATTGATGATATCTTTCCAACGAATCCGAAAAATCAAGATTTCATAGCGGGAATCAAAAGATATATCCAGTTGAAAATTCTGAATAGTCGCTATGGAATTCAGGCCCTTAAAAATAGACATTTTGCAAACGACCTCGGATTTCGACGAAACCACTTTTGTTGGATCCGCAGTGTCAAATTATTACTAGATTCCAAATTTCATAATTTTTCGAATCAATATGTGAGCGTGGCAAAGGAAAACGCGTTTGACCAGTTTTAGTTGATTTTAATCGACTGGAAATTGGCCATTTTTCCAACGGTCTCAGAATTCGACGAAACTAGTTTTGTTAGGACCGTATCGTCAATACGAAGCTAGAAAATATTTTTCTGGAATTTTTCTAGTTAGTATGTGGCCCCAGTAATTTGAAATGTACGTTTAAAATCCAATATAGCGATTTAAATGTAAATTCAACGGAAACTGATTCAAACAGTCGAATCAGCCTACGATACATTTCCCATTGTGTTCGGAATGGGGGTAATACGCTAGGGACGACAGTCGGTGGGTTCGATTTCGAGTTCGAAATAAAAAGTTGCTTTTTGAAAATTAAATTAATTAAATATATATATATAATTATATATACTCTCTCCTTTCCTCTCTCCCTTCAAAAAGTCAAACACAGTCAAATTAAAATAAAGAAACCCGCTCATCCCCTTCTGCCCTAGACGCCACCGTCGAGGATCGATCGCCCCTCCGATCTGCGCTCCACAACCGCTGACCCCATCTCCTTCTTCTCCTTCCTCCCTTCGCTCTCCTTCTTCTCCGATTGAAAAGCCGCGCCCACCTTGAAGAATCGAGGAACCGTAGGCCGCCGCACCCAACCCCCTGTCGGAACCGCGAGCGCCGCCATAACCACCCACCGCCGCGCCAAAGCCACCTCAGCACCCGCATCCTCTGCTCCGGCCAAAAACAGTGAGCCCTTCCTTTTTATTTATTTATTTATATTTTCTTTTTCTTTTCGTTTATTATTAAATCATTGCATAGGAAAATTTAGATTTTTGAAACATAAAAGCTTAGAACTTTAATATAGATAAAGTTGAGGTTTTTTATATATAGAAAGTCAGGATTTTTATCATTGAAAGGGTGATATTCTTACACATGAAAAGAACTAGAAAAGATTTGATGTTAAACTAGTAGAGGATGGGTTTTTGAAAGGGAAAAGATTGGATTTTTATTCATATAAAAGATTTGATTTTTAATCTAGTAAAAATATAATTTTATTGTAGGAAGAAAATATTGGCAAGTTAAAAATACGATTTTTAACTAAGATATGATATAAATTTTTTTTTTTAGGTTAAAAATATAATTTTAATTATATGTAGAGGTTAAAAATATAATTTTTATAATATAGAAAGGTTAAAAATATAAATTTTATTATATGAACTTACCATAAAGATGGGGATTTGATTTGTTTAAAATAATGATAAAAATGTGATTTTTACTTGTTGGTTAGCGAGCTAAAAATATAATTTTATTCTGAAGTTAGCGAGCTAAAAATATAATTTTCATATAAGGAAGTAATAAAAATATGATTTTTATATTTTTAAAGTATTAAAAATATAGTCTTTACTATATAGATGATATAAAAATATGATTTTTATATATTGAACTTCGAAATAAAAATATGATTTTTATATATTGAACTTCGAAATAAAAATATGATTTTTATATATTGGATAGCGAAGTAAAAATTCGATTTTTACATAGGTAGTGAAAGCGGGCAACGAAGATGCGATGACGTTGAAGATTTCTCTAAATGAAGAGTCAAGATGATTGGATAGCTATATGTGAGAATTTCTCACCTTTCAATTTATTTTTCTAGTTATATATATATATACTAGGATGCAGACGGTGTTTAGTAGCACCCGACACAATCGTCCACAGACCATGGACTTGTTTGTTTGGTTGTATAGATTAGTGATGATTTGATTTGAAATTGAATTGTTTGGTGAAATAAAATTGATTTGATTGATGTGTGAATGGCGTGGGCCTTCACTAGACCGGGGATAAGGCTAGGCCTCGTCCCGTTTCTAGTATCGTGCCGTTATGCCGCCGAAATTTTCTAAAATAAGTTAGAAAAATAAAAATATCATTTTATTTAAAGAATGAACTGAATAGAAATTCATATGTTGGAATAAAATGTTTTGTCGTTAAAAATATAATTTTTAACGTGAATGTGAATAAATAAATATTCATTTACAAACCAGACGGTTTGTTTATGTACACCTATTTGAAGGACATTGATTGGGTCGATAAATTTTACACATCGCCCAGCTGCACAAATAAAATATGTGTGTGATTGTTTGAAACCCCACATGGGTGTTGGGATGAAATTTGAAGTTCACTCATCCTGATTGATTAAATATGTCGATCGATTGATTGACATGCTGTTATAAGCGTTAGATATCTATATTTGATGCTTATACAGTGTAGTGCACTTTGGTTGATGGTTGATTATTTTTCAATGCTATTATATACATGTGTTGTATGAAAATCCATATAATTAACATTATATGGTGATTGATTGGGCCTCATTCCAATTTAGAAAATAAAGAATATTATAAAATAACGGTTCATGTGTTGACAGTACTCATCCATTGAGATTGGTCATGTGTTGAACGAAATATTTTAATAATAAAATTTACATCTTTATCAATATAAAATAACGGTTCATGTGTTGACAGTACTCATCCATTGAGATTGGTCATGTGTTGAACGAAATATTTTGATAATAACAACTATTTTGAAAAAGAAATATTTGAAATAAAATATTTGAAATAGAAATTTATGAAGCCGTGTTGATTAGATTGACGCCATTTTGACGTAAACGATATTTATATCGATTTTATTCATTTTGAAATGAATTGAATATATAACGATTTCGAAATGAATTGAATATATAACGATTTCGAAATGAATTGAATATATAACGATTTCGAAATGAATTGAATATATAACGATTTCGAAATGAATTGAATATATAACGATTTCGAAATGAATTGAATATATAACGATTTCGAAATGAATTGAATATATAACGATTTCGAAATGAATTGAATATATAACGATTTCGAAATGAATTGAATATATAACGATTTCGAAATGAACTGAATATATAACGGTTTCGAAATGAATTGAATATATAACGGTTTCGAAATGAATTGAATATATAACGATTTCGAAATGAATTGAATATATAACGATTTCGAAATGAATTGAATTGAAAACGAATTCAAATTGAATTGAAAGCGAATTGAAATGAATTCAAATTGAATTGAAATTTGAATTGAATAGAAATGAATTTTAAAATGAATTTATAAAGAGGAATTCAATTTTGATTTGAATTGAAATGGAAGTTGAAATTGCTTTTGAAACGAATTTAAAACTATTTATATAATTCGTTTTAAATAGAAATCGACGAAATATATACTATATATATTATATATATAATATAATGGCCTGAATAGAACGCGCCGCGGCAGTTCGTAAATTTCGACCATTTATTTCAAATAGACATTACGGGAGATCCGATCGTCGGATTCTCCTAAAACCGGAACCGTTGGGTTCGTATCGAAAAGAGCTTTCTAACGAATATTAGAATTTAGAAATCTAACGGTTGGATTTGGAGTTACGTCCAAATCAAATTCGAAAAAGGTCGCTGTAAGTGCAGTTCGATGACCGTTGATGGAAATCGACTGTACGGGCCTTGATAAAATTATTAAAAATAGTAATAATTTGTGTAAAATCATAAGAAATGATTTGTGAAGATTTGGGATGAAAAACTCCACATTTGAAAAGATAAAAATAGATTTTTATCGAAATGAACTGGTTTTGAACTAGAATTATAATTCTATTTATTTTTAAATAAATAAATTGAATTTAAAAAGGGTTTTGAAAATAGCCAGAATTTCCAATGATTGCATTGGAGTGGATTTGAATCGAAATTGTCTTCGGAATATTTCGATGTTGGAATTCGTGATTATACAGATGTTGTTATGGAAATTTGAAAGATATATATTTATATCGTTATTTCCAATACGACATTTGTTAATCGTAGAATTTGATATTGAATATAAGCCGATATATTTTCTATTCAGAGCCTTATATTGAATATCAAATGTGATTTGGGTTTGTCGTGAATGGTGTCTTCACTAACACTGTTCTTGAACCCAGTTGAGAAAAGATTAAATCTTTTTATTTAGATTTAATGAAGTGTACCAATTAAATGATATTTAATTGGAATTGAATTGGTATTGATTTTTGGGTTTATCGTGAACAGTGTTTTAAATAACACTTGTTCTTTAACCCGATAATTAATGGAATGTGATTTTGGGTTTATCGTGAACCGTGTTTTAAATGACACTGATTCTTTAACCCAGTCGAAGATTAAGACTAAGTGGAGTTTTAATGAATCTTTAATTAGATTGAAATGATCGAAAATGGAGTATCACCAGTTTTGCTCCAGGCGATAGTTAAATCTTTAATTAGATTTGAACGTGAAATGGTAATTGAATTTACCGATAACACTGTGGTGTTAGATATGAAGTATTACCAGTTTTACTTCATGGGATGAATAGGTTGGGATGGGGAAATTAAAATAAATAATTACTTCGGTAAGGTTCGCTAATCCCGACTAGTTTGAATTGAGATTCAAAAATAGAATAAAGAATAAATTCAAGGAATTTATCTTGGATAAAATTAATGGGAACCTTTCCCTATGAATGTGAAATTTAGAAACTAACTGTCGTTTAGCCAAGCAGAATGGTTTTCTGAATATTGATCTGATGTTGGTTTCGGCCTTCGGGGTTAATATTTGGGGAATTATTCTCTTGATTAATTTACGGTTAGTGACTAATGAATTGGAATGAGGCGTATGTTGTGTTTGTGTAACACTTATTTAAAATATACGCGAGTTATTCGGAAAGACCGGGTTTATCCCATTCTGAATAACTGACACGACGATAAGTCGAAGATGAAGACGATGGTCGAAGACCGGAAGTCTTCACGTCGTTTGGGTGGTTACTGATGATCTTGATTGGGCTGTACACCCAAGAAGATGGAAACAGTTGGTGATCGTCCAGACGTGCTTGGAGATCGATGGATATGCGGGGTACTAGGTGCCTCCGGTTTCGTTCAGACCCAGAACGGACTTGTAAATGGACTGTGTGTCTGACATCGGATTCCATTCTCTGTGACTGATATCGGTTGCATAGAATGGTTTGCCTATGTAGCATGCTAAGATGCAAATGATCAAGGCTTCTGTTGAAAAGCAAAGCCTTGTGGTGATGATCAAAGCACAGCCTGTGTGGCACAGCTTTGAATAACGTGAATTCGCGAGCCTCACACCCCGGTATGAACCAGAAACGGGAGAAAGGACCTCAGGGAGGGCCTACGTTTCCTCCTAGCTAAAAGTGGCGTCAGTGGTTTTACACGCCCTGACGAGTTTGACTTATGTGGTTGTTACTGTTGCGAGGCGCCTCGGTTAGATCGGACGATCCGGGTCCGATGGAGTCATTCGTTGGCTCGCTTACGCCCCAAAGAGCGGCGAAACGTAGTGCTCAGGCATTTTAATCCACTCCGTGTGGACCGGCCCTGACGATCCAAGGGTCGATGCGTTCTGATCCTGAGACTCGGGCTAGGCAGTCTCGAATCGGTTGAGGACTATCTTTTGCCTCGGTTCGTAGATGGAAACCCAATTTCCAAATACGTGACTTTGCGATTTTGATTGTATAACCTATATATGGCGACATAGTGGTATGGGGCATTCATGCCGCCTATGATTGATACTTATGATTTGAAGTTGTTTTATACACTATGCACTTATAATAGTATCAAATGATTTGTTTTAAACGTAACAAGCATTCTTTGGCTGTTATAAGGAAAAACCCTATCCCCCGACTTGCGTTGCATTGTGTGATAGGACATGGGTCTTATAACAGCTTCATTTTTCTTTATTTAGCATTGCGCTGTTTGTTTTATGCACTGGTATTCTTGGGAGGAAACCCGTTCCGCGTTAGCGGCGTGGTCCCTTGATTTACCTAACTTTAAAATAAAGATTAATAACTGCTTTAGTTCTCACACCAGTCACATGACTGACCTGGAGTTTATTGTTTTAACCTAAACTCTGGGTGCCCCTATTTTGACACGGGCAGCTAGTAGTTTTGGTTTTGCAGATTTATATTCACAGGATCCTGGTTTACAGCTGGAATGATATCCGGAAAGCTTTGTATCCGTATATCTCTTCTAGTTGTGTATTGTATTATTTTCCGCTGCGATGTATTTAAATGTAATTTAAATCTCTGATATTTCTGTGTAATATTCATTTATACTCTGTGTATTCTTGTAATCTGATGCATTGGTGTAATAACAATGAAATGTTCTATTGTATGCGTTCTGTTGTGGCTTGTTCTCGAACTATCCGGCGCTTTCCCTTACGGGGAAGTTACGGGTTTTTACACAAAGCAAAGGCTCTGATATTTTTAAGATGCCACATCCACGATGATCTAAATATTTAACTAAAAAAGATCCTATCCACTTATGGAACTCCCTGAAGGAGCGTTATGACCACCAGAAGACGGTCATACTTCCAAACACAAGACAAGAGTGGTTGAACCTGAAGTTCACATGCAAATGACCTGAAGTTCATATGACCTTAAGTTCATATACAAATCCTTTCAAATGAGGGACCTGAAGTTCACGAGGAACCTGAAGTTCATATTCAATTGAGAAACATGAAATAAAACCTAAAAGCCTATAATTGCATTTAATATTTGCTTATAGCAAATGACCAATAATAGAAAAGGATTTGAAAAATTAATGAAAGGAAAAGTTTTAACAAGAGGAAAAAGCATTATATTCCAACTTTATGCAACTTTACGCTACAAATAATTTCTTGAATAAACTTATTATTGGAAGAGATAATTACATTTATAATCAATACTATTTTCTTGAAGAAAAATAGTAAAATGACTCTCATATGTGAAAAAAGGGGCACTTTCTAGAAAAGTTGCTTCAATTTAAAAATATATAATAACATTATATGAATTATGATAAAACTTGAAGTTTTATTATAGTCATATTATATTTCTAGAAGAAATAATTTATTGTTTCTTAGGAAAACTTTTATAAAGAAAATATGCATCCTGAAGATCATATTAAGTTAAGATCTAAATACTGATCTAAATTTTGCACGTGAATGCAAAAGTAATTTTTGTTATAAAATGGAAAACTTAGAACCCGCAGTTTCTATGATGGTAATAATTAGCCAGGAGCTAACTATGTGATTTTTTTTTGTTTCATTTCCTTTCAGCATGTATTAGTTTGGAACTTTTGTTTATTTGTCTTTCTTTTTAGTTTGTGCTTATGGAATTGCAGAAATAATATGTAATGTTGGACATGATAAGTAGTTTATTCCCATGGACATTTATCTGTATTTATAAGTTATTTCAGTTATTAACTAGCTGTATTGTTTTTAATTCAAAACGTATGGATCGACAGTGTTTAAGTGATGATATATGTCTGGTTGATAGTGGAACTACTTATACGATATTGAAAAACCAGAAGTTTTTCTTTGAATTATCTGAAAATGTTTCATATAAAGTTTCAACTATAGTTGGTTCAGCCAATATAGTTGAAGGGTCCGGAAGAGCCCATATAGTGTTACCAAACGGTACACATATATTCATTCAAAATGCACTATATTCAAGCAATTCTAAAAGAAATCCGCTTATCTTCAAATATATAAGAATGGATGGATATCATATTGAAACTATAAATGAAAACAACAAAGAATATCTTTATGTTATTTCTAAAATTGAAAGCCAAAAGCTTATTTTAGAAAAATTTGGTACAATTTCAACTAGATTATACTTTACCAAAATTGGCATAGTTGAATCTCATTTTATAAACATGAGCTAGAAGCTCACAGATACAAAGAAATTGATTCTTTGGCATGATCGTTTAGGTCATTCCGGATCAACTATGATCGTTTACATAAATAAATAAAAAATTATGTTCCCTAAAGGAATATCATACACTCCAGAAGTAGTGATTTCTTTTCTTGAATCTTATTTTTATTTAATGCATCTAATTTCGTTACTGCATTTAAAGTTTGATATGTATTTTTGTATATTGATATGATATTTCAATAGTTTGTATGGAGGAGATAAGTTCATCCCAGAAGCGGTGATAACAAAATATTTTTAGAGGATATTTGTATATTTGGAAATGATAAGATATCTCTAGAAGAGATCCGTTTATTTGAAAATAATAAAATATCTCCAGAAGAGATTTCTACAATTAAAAAGTGATAAATATTTGTAGAAAAGTTCATAAATTTCTCCTAAAAGAGAAAATATGTATTAAAACTCCACAAATGGTGTTTATGGAATATCGCAGAAGCGATATTAAAACTCCATCAACTTAACAACTTTAAGTTGTTCATATATTTATTTGGACCAGAAGTTCGATATGTTTTCAAACCAGAAGTTTTGAACATTATCATACGATCCTGAAGAATTTGTAATGACATTGATCAATACATTGAAATCAATAGTTTGATCTTTGTAATAATTTATTCTAAAATCACTAACTCAAATGAGAAAGACTATGCAAATTTATAATACGTGGACGCATGTATTTATATATTCATGTCTATAAATATTTAACTAACAACCTGAAGTTTGTTATAAGCATATTTTATAGATTTTGCATAAATATTATTTAGTGATTTAAATTGCAGTCAACATGAATGTTGAATGACCTGAAGTCACATGTGTATTCAAATAACCTATATAATAAGAAAATTCCTCCAATATTGCTAGATCAATGAAAGAGAATAAGTAATAAAAAAATGATGAATGCATCTTATCGACTAATTAAAGGGTTATCCTCCAACAACTGATATACATATAATATACTTGCCAGCAGCAATGTGATAATGGATTAAAATGAGAATCCCATGATGATTATTATTTAGTGTGACAATGTTTGTCAACATTGAGGGGGAGGATAAAGGGATACAATTTCATTTTGAGTATCAGTATAATTGACACACGAATAAATTATAAATAATATCCCTTGTAGACTTGCTTCAATATATATTTGAATCCCTGAAGGATCAAAATGCATAAACCACATTTAAAGATTGGTTTAAAAGTCAGTTCGAGACACTTTTGAAGTAAGTAATAAAGATGCCAGATGAAGGAGGTGAGTGTTCTTAAAGAAACACCTAAGGAGTCTTTTGAAGAGATCCATGACATAATTGTCAAATAACCCCAGAAGTGGTTTAGGTACCTAAAATAGATAAATAAAGAGATCTCAGTAAATTATATCTAGAACTGACAATATATAATCATCGATGATAAATTTATAAAAAGTAAAGCGCTTATGTTAAATCATGAATCCTTCTCTAATTGATAAATGTGGACCTGTAGTCCACAAAGTAGTGAATAAACCTCGAATGTATGAATATTTGTTAAATCACACTAAATGATGAAAAATATTAGTTCCTGAAGAATATAAACTACTTTGTTGGTTATATAGAATATAAAGAACAAAGAAAGTTGATTACAACATTCTTTTAAGTATTGTTATAATGAAAATCATGATATAATTCATGATGAGTAGATTATTTCCTGCTTTTAAGTATTGTTGTAATGAAACATTTAATATAATTTTGAGTATAGTTGCGATATGTAAAATTCATTGAAGTGTATAGGTTCCTGAAGAACATAAATAACTTTAGTGATTATAAAGAATGCAAAGAACATAGAATAAAGATTACAACATGCTTCTAAGTATTGTTGTAATGAAAATCTTGATATAATTCAAGATAAGTAGATTATTTCCTGCTTATAAGTATTTCTATAATGAAACTATTATTGTTCATTACAAATTTATTGCAGTGTGCAAACCTGATTAAAGCACAAAATTGTAAACACTCGAAGTGTATAGCAAGCAAGCGCAAACAAAAGTTGTTTTAAATAAGAAAACATGCCTGAAGCATGAAAATGCACACAAAAGTCTTATCAGAAAAGTTCATTAAGAATTTTCTTGTGATGTTGTACTCTTTTTCCTTCACTTTGTTTTTTTCCCATAGGGTTTTCCATTGTGAAGGTTTTAACGAGGCAAATGTTAATAAACGATGAACGTCGGAAGTATAAAGAGTAAAGATGATTATCTCTTGAGTTTATTTTCTATACAAGATTTGTTTAAGTAATATTATCAATGAGATATATGTTTATGGATCCAGAAGTATCTATAACGAAATTGAGATATCAAAAAGTATGCACTCTTTTTCTTTAACTAAGATTTTTCCCACCAGGTTTTTCTTAGTAAAGTTCTAATGAGATATTATATTGATCCAGAAGTATCATCCTCAAAGTAATATTGAAAGTTGTAACGAGGCATTATCTTGATCTATAAGAATCAAGCACCACATCAAGGAATAACATCTCAAATATCTTATTTAAGTTAATCTGTATTTTTATCCTTAACTAAGGTTTTTCCCACTGGGTTTTCCTTTGTAAGGATTTTACTGAAGAATTATATTGATCCAGAAGTATCATTCTACATTTAATGTAGTAAATTATTGAAAATATGTTTTTGTACTCTTTTTCCTTCACTAAGATTTTTCCAGTAGGGTTTTTCTTAGTAAGGTTTTAATGAGGCATTACATCGATCCTGAAGTATCGAACTCTTATAAGAATTATCATTTTAATATGACAATATCTATGAGGGGGAGCAATAATTTTTCAAGGGGGGTAATTTAAGGCTACTATAAGAGCATTCAAGAATTTGAAGACACATATTCAAGGGGGAGTGTTAAAGTTACCTTTCTGATCCACATAAAGCAAAATCACAAACTGGATATGTGTTTACAAGCGATAATGCAGCTATTTCATGAAGATCTATAAAACAAACATTGGTAGCGACGTCATCCAATCATTCTGAAATTCTAGCACTACATGAAGCGAGTCGAGAATGTGTTTGGTTAAGGTCATTAATTGAACATATTCGAAGCACATGTCAACTTCCCTCAACTATAGAAAGATCAACTATTATTTATGAAGACAATGCAACATGCGTAGCTCAGATTCAAGCGGGATATATCAAGGGTGATAGGACAAAACATACTTCTCCTAAATTCTTTTTCACACATGAGCTTCAAAAGGACAATAAGATAGAAGTGAAGCAAATCCAATCTCAAGAAAATCTAGCAGATCTATTCACGAAGGCACTTCCATAATCAACATTGCATAAGACGATATATAAAATTGGTATACGCAGCTTGCATCACTAAACTATTTGAATAATGCGTTACGAATCAGGGGGAACATATTTTATGCTGTAATGCACTCTTTTCCTTCACTAATATTTTTCCACTGGGTTTTATTAGTAAGGTTTTTAACGAGGCATTATTTTGATCCAGAAGTATTAACCATCATTGGAACATTGTCAATATGTTTCCTGGAGATGAAATAAAAATTGTACTCTTTTCCTTGTTTATGATTTTTCCCACAGGGTTTTTCATAAAAAGGTTTTTAATGAGGCAATTAATCTTATCATCTTTACATACGCATATTCAAGGGGGAGTGTTGTAATACATATAAGTGAATATGCATTTGTCATATTATTTTTAGTCCCACATTTTGGGAGTAAAGCTAACATCAGTTCCAAAGCCAATATATAAGGGAGCCAATGTAATAGAATTATGTACACTGAATCAAGAGAAATAAAAAGGTCTCTCCCTTATCTCTTATGTTCCTTCTAATGTCTTCTCTTTTATGATCTATTCTATTTTATTTTATAACACCATCAATGTTTTTTTTAAATAACTTGTCCGGCGGTTTTCCGCCGACCGAACTTTGTTTGATCGGCGGTTCATGATAGACAGTAGCACTTTTTTGGATGCTTTTAGCACTATACTTTTTATATTAGAATTGTTATAAAAAGGACACCGTTAGTCCCTCCTTTTTTGAATCCTAAGAGCAACCCCAACGCGGAGTTGGTTGCTCTTCAACTGACCCCCAACAGGGGGGTCAAACCCCTTGTTAGGGTTGCTTCAGCAACACCGAGTGTTGGTTGAAGCAACCGTTTGGTTGCCACAACAACCCGGGTATAGCCGGCTTATTTAAAGCAGGCTAAACATAGCCGGCTTTAATATATATATATATATATATATATATATATATATATATAATATTTACTTTTATTTTGCCCTAGCTCACTTTTTTTTTTGACATTTCTTAGTCGGCTTTTAGAAAGCCGGCTAAGAAATGTAATTTTTTTTTAATAAAAAATCTTAGCCGGCTTATTTTAAGCCGGCTAAGATGCTGTAACCTTTAATTCCCGTTGGGGTGAGTTGGGGGTCAACCGAGCATGATTTAACTCCCAATGACTCACCCCGTTGGGATGCTCTAATGGTTGTTTGTTTGTCTTTTGTATCCAATGTTTTCAGTTATATAAATAACATATAATATATACGAATTTACTTTGTTTTTTGTTGGGAGGCACTATGGAGCCTCTGCAGTGCTACTTGCTTTTATTTCCTTTGTGTGTTAAAAGTTGATGTAACGCAGACTGGATATATACATTCTATTTGACATTTGTGCATAATCATGTGATTACGCTTTGATTTGCTTATTACTCATCGTTCTATTATATATTTGACATTATATTTTGTCAATCATTATGTGAAATATAACGGATTATTTTTCTTTTATTTTATCTTTGATGATCATCTTATATCAATCATGGGCTTGGATCGCCTGGACCAGGGGGTCCTTGTTCCCCTGGTCCGGGCCAATCAAATTGCCCCATTTTAGAACAATTTGCACTTTGTCCCCTGAATTCCAAATCGGAATTCAGAGGGCAAAGTGCAAATTGCTCGAATTGGGGTAATTTGATTTGCCCGGACCAGGCGAACAGGGACCCCTGGTCCAGAGGATCCGCACCCATCAATCAGACATGATTGTAGCACTTTATTCAGCTATTTGATGCAGGCGGTATGGGGAGTCGTCACGCTTCTTTTATAGTTCATAACTAAAATCTTTGTCTTTAATGGTCTATCAACTGTCCTAACCCTGATTTCTATGTCTATATCCCTAAAACACATGTACCAGTATATGTTTCATATCAACTACATTCATAACCTAATATAGGCTATGAAGATGAAATAAAAGCATACGTAGTAATATGTAGCAAAATAAATATATCCATGCTCGCAAATTGGAAGAGATAGCCTCAATTTAAGTTAGAATCCTCTCTTTTCTCATTGTTTGAAATTTCTCTGATCTTTCAACTTCATGCATCATTTTGATTCATGTCTAGCATTGCTTTTCTCATCCTGGTTCTTTTAGTATCATTTTTTTTAAAATTGACGAAGAAAGAACTACGCCTTTAGATTGTTTTTTTTTACAGAGGTGAAGAAATAATAAATAATTGTACGTAAGCTTTTTTATAGACTTGAGAAATAAATATGAGTAAATCTATTTGGTGTTATTGAGCTTTTACACCTACTAGCCTAATTCCAATCCACCTATCAATTTAATTATATCATTAAATTCTTGTTCTTATTTAAATGTTCTTATAACGAAACTTGATCAGAAAAAATGCTCTAAGAAATGGTACAAGTCAGGTCACTTAATTCATTCTAGGCTTACCATTTCTTTGTAAAATTAATATTTTACCCTTAATAAAATATAGTTTTGATTACTAGAATTCACTTAGGAATGTGGGAATAATATGATGTGGTCATTTATCATCGAACGAGTGATTGAGCTTTTATCAAAAATATGTCTACTTCCAACAAAGCGAAGCTAGTAGGAGAGTTGCTCGAAAGTAAATCTTAATGAGCAGAGAAAATTGTTGCGATCCAATTTCCGATACCCTTTGAATGGACTAATTACACCCAATTCTGACACAAAGTGCACGGAAAATGGATTACTAAAAGAAAGAAGTTAGAAGGTGAGAAAGAAAGAAATATTAGAACTGAAGAAGAAGAAGATTAACAACACAAAGTCTCACATCGCAACAGAACAAATGTAATATGGAAATATGACTTTATAAAGAATTTTTATAAATATTTACATTCATCACAGTACAACAGATAACCAATACATCTGGACAGTTATAAAAATATATCATCAAATACAACACATAGCGGAATAAATACTAATACGTCTGGGCTCCTCCAACATATCTTCTGAAGTTTGTAACATTCTGGTCTGAACCTGTAAAATTCGGTCTGACCCGAGCATTGCAAATGCCACGGATCAGTCTGGTGTACCAGCATGAGAAAACTCACTAACTTTAGGTAACAACCAACTTGCTTAACTTTAGAAAATCCTTTAAAAGAAAAGGATAATCGTAAGACCAATCCACACATAAACACGGTCGGCTTTCACCTTACGATAACCCTAATGGGAGTGACCTACTTAGCCATGCTACCTATCCGATTTTTGTCATTTTTTCCGGTTTATGAGGCTTGAGGTCACGATTTACCTTTTAGAGAACATCTTATAACTTTGAATGCCACATCGTCAGATCCGTCAAATCACTAATTTACGTCTACAAATACACTTTGGGTGTTAAGCTAAGAGAAGTTTCCTTCTCGGCCACCAAACTTGGTAAATTTGTATAAATTAACGTACGTGACCCTTAAGAAATACTCTGTCAGACATTCGTCCATACAAGTCATCTAGGAACAGGATGAACCAAAGGCACCCTCCTGCTGCATCCTTATATAGGAATCACCCCAAGGATCAATAGCAAGAAGTCCTTGAAAATCCATAGATTTCAACCACGACTGAATCACAGTTTATCTCTTAGGAGCTACCTAGAGATTATAAGTAATCCTTTCATTTTATGAAGATCTACAGGTCTTCAATTGCTCCATCTCGACCATCTTCTGATATTTTCAACGTTTACGTATTTGCTAATCGGAATGGTTTTCGAATGTAAATTCGATCTGGTTCTTTCCGTACCAACAATCGATAATAGGTCAGATTTGATAGTCGGTTATTTAACTAACAAATAAACATCCATACATCCATAAAATAAAAACGTATCCACTAGTTCAGTACTCATCATTACTTGGCCTCTTTAATTAACCTTTCCTTAATTAAAATGTATAAATATTCCAATATCATTTTACTTCTTATTTTAAATATAAGAAATTTCACAACCCATTTCAGATATCTTAGAAAAACCTTATATATATACACACATTTCACAAATTGGGTTTAACAAATTTACCGTAAAACATCTTTAACCATTACCAACTAATACCATCTCTTGATAATAGTGAAGTCGTTCAAGTTGGGGTATCCTAATTACCTCTCAAACTTAATCAACAACGTTCTCATCTTAAGATAAATAAAACTTCATAATTTTACTTTGAAATCTCAAAATATCATTTAATTTAAAATATGGTTTAATAAAATATTTCCTTTCCTTTTTGAAATCCCCTTTTTGATTTCAATTCAAGTCTTATTTGTTAGAGTTTGTGCGCTAGAGGCAATCTATTTGATGTGAACAATAATGACATTGTTGATGTTATATTTTATTTGGAATAAAAATTTTGTTATGTTACATTTACTGCGTAATATAAATATTAACATAATAGAAGTCCTTAGAATAATAATATAGAATTATATAGTTCAAGTAAGTGACTTGAACATGGGATTATATAATATAATAATAAGCATTATAATTCTTAAATGTCCCTACTCAAGTTTTATTGTTTATATAGGACAACAATAAAATATTAAGACTAGTATGTTGATTGATTGTTGATCATATCTCATTGATCATCAATATACGTGATATTAACATCATTACATAAATACGTATTGGAGAATAACATATTGGGCTGACCCAATATGAGAAAACTACATGGAATATAATTAACAATATCATAAATTATTCTTATAGTGACAGTAATGTAATGGTCCTCTAACCTGAAATCATTATAATTTTATTCAAGGATATTTGTATTTTGATATCATCGGAAGTTACTTTTAACCGAGTAGACGATAAAGGTGATTATCAAACACATCTCGAATCGATTGAAAATTATGAATGATCTAGATGGAATTTAACCCTACAATATACGTAGTGATATCCATGAGCCTCTTGATTGAGTGAAATTATAAAATGCATGGCCATGCTCAAATATTGATTTGTTTTAAATAATCTACTCATCGATCATTATAAAGAGGATGATACGTTCCATTCCTCGAGTCTAATCTTGGATATATTGGTTAAAAGGATTATATTACGTTGATATACTGGTCACAGAAAAGGTTGCAGCGAATCATTGATTTTATTATAACTTGGGTAACAACGACGTATTACTAGATGCCAATCGCTCTTTATAATTTAAATATTATTTAAATTATTTCCAATGTTATAGTAACCTATAGGGTCACACATAAAAACGTTGAAAGGATGAGAAGTGTTAATTAACAAAAGGAAATACAAGCGCTGAAATTTTCTTTGTTTTGAATGCATATATGGGTTCTACGGTTATCCTCTTATTCCTCGATTTACTTTATAATAGAAGATCGGATCTTCATTTTATAAATTACATAGAAAAATCGAGATTGAGGAAAACCTAAAATCCAATTTCGGCTTGTACTGATTCTCAATTCGGCTTGACTTTATTTGACGACGTAGAGGGCTTTGTTCATGGATTTCGATAGAGACACCTCATTCAAGCATTTGATTCCGATACAAACCAGATCCAAACTTTGTTCGAGTTCATAAATCAAGGGGGTGAAAGGTACGTGATTCTAATTTAATTTCGAATTCAATTTGAAACTAGGCTTTATAAAAGATGAACAATCCACAACGTATCAATACGTCAAAAATTTCAATGGTATTAGAGCCAGGTTTACTTTGAATTCAATTGTTGGATTTAACCGCATAGATGATCTTGTAAACTTACTAAGATTTATAGAGTTCTGAACATTGATGTAAGTTTCAAATGGAGTTGTATTATTTGTAAATATAAATCAGATCAAAAGTTGTATCTATATGAATGAATTCCGTATTTGATATAGAAATTCTGATATATATACATATCCATGGTTAATTTCGAATTAACTCTATTTTATATATAATCTTCGTGCTCTGTTGGATTCTATGAATATGGTTTAGACTGTAAATTGTATATACGTTCGTATGTGTTTGGATTTGTGTATTTGGTTGACTCCTAAAATTTTATAATCACCCTGTTATAATTAATTTCTGGAATAATTTTTTCTTCTTTGAATAATTGATCAAAGAAAGGTCTGGTTACTGGACTTTGGATCTGTGTATTTAAATTACAATATCATCTTATTTCATCAATGGTTTTTTCTTTTTGAAAGAATGATTCAATCTTTAACATGGGTTGATCTGTTATTAGGTAATCTATGCATAAAACCTTGTTCATCCTAGTTATAAGCATTCTGCTAGTCTAAAATAAAGTTACAGATGTCTGCACTTAAATGTATTTGTGTATATGCAAGCTATAAGAAAAGGTTTCCATAACATATGTATACTCATGGTTATAAACTGGCCAATCATTAGTGTTATGAAACACTAAATATTAGGTATCATACTTGTCTGCTGCAATATTTCATATATAAATGAATCTTATGTATACATGTATGTGAAATATTGGCAGTATATATAGTAACATTATATGTGAATATTGGTGATAAAAAATTTGTTCAATGATCTCTTGTATCTATATATACATTACTGTTGCTAAAATTATAGAAATACTGTGTCATCTACAAATGTTTGAGTATGTATATATGCATATAAGATTACATGTCATATAAAATGATTTGTGTTTAAATAATTCATCCCTTATATACCGTGTATACAAATTTCTAGGTATTTTAAGTTACCTTGAAACATGGACGTTATATACTATTCTAGTTGAGATCAGAATAAGTAAATGATTTGAGCTATGAACGAAATTCGGTAACATGTGATATTATGCAAGCTTATGATTTAAATATTCAAGTATGAAATGTCTCTATATGTATATTGCATGATATGTTACATATGCAATACGTACATGTTATTAGGGTTGTTATGCTAACGGTAAATTTACCATTACCATACCATTACCAGTCGATCGGTAACCATTTTTGATTGAAATCGGTATACCAGTTAAAACGGTATGGTAACGGTAAATTTACCATTTTTAACGGTAAATTATCGGTAATATTTCTTTAATACCAGCAGTAACGGTAATTTTACCAGTTAATTCAAAACATAATTATACTCATCTGATATGCTTTGTTACATGCATTTACAACCAAGTAAATGATTATATTTAGTTCAATAATTAGGTGAAATAATTCCTATACACTTATTTTCTTTCTCATTTATGTTTTTTATAAACGAACACTACATATAGTATAATAAAGATGCACTACGTACAAAAAATACGTCAAGGTATAAACTTTGATGAACAAATGGTAATTTACCATTACCAACGTACCGGTTACTAGATTATTGGTATACCAGTCTTCGGTATACTAGCTAATCGGTAATGGTAACAGTAAGCAATTCTTCCTTACCAGTAAAAATGGTACGGTAACGGTATTTGCCAAATAGTAACGGTAACCATTACCATAACAGTCCTACATGTTATCATGCATAAGAAGTGCAAAATTTTTTAAATTTGAATGGAATCTCAGTATATGTCTGTTATGTGCCTTCTATCTATTTGAATATATGCCTGCGACAGTTGACAGTTATGTTGTGACGGCCCGCCCCTCACCAACCGACATTTCCCCGAAGATGCGCTGTACCGATGTTCGACCAGCACGGGACGGTCGTCAAAGAAAGGAATATGAAACTATGATCTACAAAGAAACCTGTAGTATATCCCATAGCACATGGAATAAAATAGTAACATAGCTTGATATAAAACAGGCGAGACAGTGCATAAGCTGAAACTAAATCATATCCATCAGAGTAGTGGAATTTAGAATACAGCTTATGATCGAAAACATTATTACAACTTCAAAATGCTAAATCTAAAGCAAAATAGAAAGGTACACTACTAATGCCCAAAGCAGTGACCATCAACAACACAAGAATATATGTAAATAGTACGTGGAAGCCTCCTGCTCGTCTCCGAACAGCTACTCATGCATAATCACCTGACCTGTCTCTAGTCTGCTCGTTTATGAGCACCCATAGTAATAAGAAGAGACATAAAACTCTGGGTCAGACAAAATTCTGGTATGAGCAATAGCACTAAAATAAAACAATAACAAGTATAAATAAATCATACCTGAACCTGGGCTTGCAACCAAAGAGTTGGCACAACAAGATGTATGGTACTCTAAGGTAAACACTAACATAGAGTGTAAAATAGGAGTGTGTGTGTCATGGTGATAGCAAACATCAGACATATTAATCATCCTCACATCTCTCACTCAATGCGTAAAGCATACTATATCCACTGCTTTGTTTACTAACTCCATTGGGGCCATGAAGGGTCCATGCCCTTCTGGACTCCGTACAACTAATTTCCATGACCATGGCCTTCTGGTCTATAGCCAATAACCCTTCCCAGTCCATACATCCTCTGGCTTTGGTTCGTCTACATACCCCCTCTCTCAATGGTGAACCAAAGTTATAGATATCGATAACTCCTTTGCACACGTCCCGCAACAAAGTTGTTTAGGTTATGAAAACTAGCAAAAATGTAAAAAACAGGCTTTTACAGCGTTACTGAAATGTTGTTATATTCCCTGGTTCAATTCTGCATTCAACTGGTGTGAAGAGCTAAACAAAACTGGCTTTCACAGCGTTTCTTCCCTTTTTACAGTGTTTCAGAAGTGCTGTCGTAGCTCAGGTGTGACCGAAACCCATGCACGACTGACCACAACATTTCACAAGTGCTGTCACAGGTGCGACCAACCACACCATTTCACAAATGCTGTCGTAGGTGCGATAGAGCACAACATTTCACAAATGTCGTCGTAGGTGCGACCGAAACCCATGTGCGATCGACCACAACATTTCACAAATGCTGTCGTAGGTGCGACTGACCACAACATTTCACAAATGTTGTCGTTGGTGCGACGGACCATAGCATTTCGCAAATGCTGTCATAGGTGTGACCGATCTCATTTCCTGCATACATTCCAACAAGCAATCTTCGCCACACGACGGCGTTTTCAATCATTATAACCTTCCTATGCAACCACAAAACATCCCAAACAGTAATAGCAACATATAGAATCAACCATAAACATCAAAACAACGAATAATCATGTAAATATGGATCAAACATACCTAAAAAGCATGATTTTCCCCTTAATCCCCTTAACCATGTTTTAACTATAAGATTAGCAAACTTAATCCAAATTATCCCAAATTTTCACCAGTGACATAATAATATTTTAGAATTTCTACATATTTTTCCATATTTTTATGATGCATAATTTCGCTAATTATCACTAATCACCCCTAATTTGCCATAATTAGTGAATAAAAGTGCAAATCACTCACCTTAGCCACGAATAAATTTCAAATCTGAAACTCTAACTGCTTTGTCATGGATCCCAATGTATTCCAGCAGCTTCATCTCGATTTCTAGGCAAATCCGTTTTAATTTGATGTAGATTAAAGATGAATTTAGAAGGTGGAGGTCATTGCTAGGGTTGAAGAAATGAAAGTGGCGGCTGAGAAAAATGAAATGACATGGTTTCCTAACTCATTTTAGCCTCCCCATAACCCTAATCCCAAAATGGGTTATGGACCCATCCACTAATTACCATATTAAGCCCGTTTAAGTAGTTTTTTTACCTTCTAAATCTTGTTTCAGCCATATCTCCCAAACGGTAAGTCCGTTTGATCAACGTGACCACTCTACGGAAAGGTAAACCATCATCCGAATCCAATGGAAGTAGTTTTTTAGGTCAAAACTTCTTACCAATCAAAAATTATAGGCAAAACAAGATTCGTTAGGGGTAAAACGGTCATTTAAAATTCGGCAAAACCCATGAACTTGGGAAATGACCCCAATAGTCATTCCCCAAAGTTACACGACCATACGACTTCGTATAAAAATGAAATAAATATTCTACGATCCTCCGATGCGTAGAATACGGGTCGTTACACTCCCCCCCCCCCCCTTAAAAAATTTCACCCCCGAAATTCCTTAACTAAGAAAACAGCCAAAAGGTCCTGCATGCCTATCAACCAGTTGCAACAATCAATCATACATAATAAACACATCAAGTCTATCCTAGCATGCGGAATAACTACATCATGATTAAAACCTTACCAGGTAAAGAGCTCTGGATATGACTTCCTTATGTTCTCATCGGTTTCCCAAGTGCAGTCACTCTCGTTATCACCCCACTGGACCTTAACAAGTTTCACCGTCTTCCTCCGAAGTTGCTTCGTATCGTGTCCGACAATACGAATCGATCTGTGGCTTTTAACTGCTTCGGGTTCTACCTCGATATCATCCATCTGATCGGGTGAGATAGTCATGTCAGAAACGTGCACGAACTTCCTTAACTGGAAAACATGAAATACGTCGTCCACTCCCGCCATCTTGTCAGGAAATCCAACTTATATGCTAAATTCCCAACTTGTTCAAGAAATGGAAACAGACCAACAAACCTTGGTGCCAATTTACCTCTCCTACCAAACCGAACCACATTCTTTAACGGAGAAATCTTGACGAACACCAACTCGCCAACAGAGAATTTCAAATATCTTCCCCTTTTATCAGCATAACTTTTCTGCCTATCTTGGGCATCCTTCATGCTCTGTTGAATAACCTTGATCTTATCTAAAGTTTCTCTTATTACATCTGGCCCAAGCACAAATTTCTCACCTGTCTCCAACCAACATGATGGTGAGTTGCACGGTCTTCCGTACAAAGCTTCAAATGGAGCCATACCAATACTGGATTGATAACTGTTATTATATGCGAACTCAACCAGATGCAAATGGTCATCCCATGAACCTTCAAAATCCAATATGCAATCTCTCAAGAGATCCTCCAATACATGATTCACCCTCTCTGTTTAACCGTTGGTTTGAGGATGGTATGCGGTACTGAGATGTAGTTCTGACCCAAAGTTACAATACCTTTAGGTACTCCATGAAATCTCACTACCCACTTCATATACAGTTCCGCTAACTTAGCTGCCGTTCTATTCGACTTGACAGGTATAAATCTTGCGCTTTTGGTCAATCGATCCACAATCACCCAAATGCGATCATGACCTAATCTATTCCTTGGTAAACCATCAATGAAATCCATTGAGACTTGTTCCCATTTCCATTCGGGAATTTCCAGCGGTTGTAACAAACCACTAGGCTTCTTTTGCTCAGCTTTAACTAACTAGAAATTCATGCACTTGGATATAAATTTCCCAACGTCTCTCTTCATCCCTTTCCAGTAGTAGGTCTGCTTTATGTCTCGATACATTTTGTTACCACCGGGATATATAGTCAGTTTTGAGTGATGACATTCTCTAAACACTTCATCTATCAATCCCTTAACATTGGGTATAACTATTCTCCCATTCTTTCGAAGCCATCCTTCTTGATCAAGTCCATACTTGTCCATTCCCTCGCCGTCGATGCCCATCTCTACCTTTGAGATGATTTCCAATAGGTTAGGATCGTCCCTCTGACTAGAACCAATCCACTTAATCAAAGTAGGTCTGATCGTCAAACTTGCTAACATTTCTGGTTCTAATTCACACATAGGTCTGAAATCATATCCTGTGATATACTCCAGTTGCTTCCATTCCAGAAACATAGCTCCCAAAGTGGCATGTCTCCTGCTCAATGCATCAGCTACCGCATTGCCCTTCCCAGGTGTATATGCGATATTGAAATCATATGAAGCCAAGAAGTCCAACCATCTTTGCTGACGAAGATTTAAATCCTTTTGAGAGAAAAGGTACTTTAACGACTTATGACGGTAAACAACTTGAATCTTTCTCCCAAGAGTTAATGTCTCCACATATTCAACACGAATACAATCACTACCAATTCCAAATTGTGTGTAGGATATCTTTTCTCATGCAGTTTCAGTTGCCGACTAGCATAAGCTACAACCCTACCTCCTTGCATCAGTACAACATCTAGTCCGGTACCACTGGCATTCGTGTATACCGTCATCTCTTCGTTCCCCTCAGGAATAACTAATGCAGCAAATGCTTGTGCACACATCAAATTTTCCTTTAGATCCTTAAATGCACTTTCACACCTTCCGTCCCAGACAAAATATTGATTGTTCTTGGTCAATCGAGTAAATAGTGCTATTATCTTGGAGAAGTCTTGAATAAACTTATGATAATATCCAGCTAATCCTAAGAAACTTCTCACATCCGTTGCATTCTTGGGCGTAGACCAATCTTGTACTGTAGCCACCTTCATAGGATCCAAGGCAATACCATTCTCTAAAGCAACATGGCTCAAGAATCTCACTTCCCTCCTCCAGAAGTGACACTTAGAAATTTTTGCTTTCAGTCGGTATTTCCTTAACACCCCCATCACTGACCTCAAATGTTTCTTGTGTTCTTCCTCTGTCCTTAAGTAAACCAAGATATCATCTACAAACACAAGAACAAACTTATTCAATTGATCTTTGAAAACCCTATTCATAAGATTCACGAAATATGCGGGTGCATTGGTCAACCCGAATGGCATGACCAACCACTCATCCGAAAAGCCGTTTTAGGTATACTCTCAACTGGTACCTGGAGCTGATGAAAACCTGTCGTGAGATCCAACTGGGAAAACACTCTTGCTTTATTCAGTTAATCAAATCATCTATCCTTGGAAGAGGATACTTATTCTTCCTAGTTACCTTGTTCAACTGGTGGTAATCAAAACATAAGCGAAGGGAACCATTGGCCTTAGTAGCAAACACAACTGGTGCTTCCCACTCGGAAACACTTCTTCGGATAAATCCCTTCTTTAAATGACCGCCCACTTGCACCTCGATCTCTCGCTGCTCCCTTGGCTCTATACGACGAAGTGGCATCACTATAGGTCTGGCATCTTTCACTAAATCAATTCGAAATTTGATCTTTCGGTGTAGTGGAAGTCTGGTCACTTCCCCGAAGATGTTCGGATACTCGCCAACAATAGGCACATCTGACAACTCATCATGCGAAATGTCGAGAGAATTTAGAAAACTAGCCATCACCCCATCACTAGGTAGGCAACCCAATACAACTCTCCGCCCATCATCCGCTCTAATGGTGACCGAGGACCCCTCACAGTCTACCACCACCCCTTACCTTTGGAGCCAATCGACTCCCAAAATAATGCCAAACCCAGTAAGCCCAAAACAAAACAATCACAAGAAAACATATATCCATGACTCGATAAGACCAAATTACAGCAAATCATACTCAGGCTAGTCGAACCAATTGGGTTCGTCACAACTAAAGGTCTATCGACAAGCTCGGGTTCCAATTCCAACCAATCTACTAGGTCAATAGATACGAAGGAATGGGAAGCTCCGGTATTAAACAAAATCCAAACAGGAATGTCATAAATGGAAAGCATACCTTGAATAACGAAACCTTTTCCCTTCTATGCCGTAGTTGGGGCATTCGAGGAAGAAGGAACAACGTTGATAGCATATGCTTTCACGATCTGCTTCTTCTTAGGGGGATGCGGACATTCATTATTGAAATGTCCCACTTGGTCACAATTGAAGCACTTCCTCTACCCATTCTTCGCTCGACAATCTTTGATATAGTGGCCCTTCTTGCCGCAACCAAATCACTGGGCCTCTTCCTTATTCTTCTTTTTCTGACCATCCTTAGTCTGGTTCTGTTTTCTCTTATTCTGGGAATTATTCTTGCCTCCACCGCTTGCCTGCGGCTTTGGCTCCTCTATAGATGTAATAGCAATCTCGGTCTTTGACTTAGGGTATAGGCTCTCAGATCTCAATGCTTTTCCCATAATAGATTCGAAAGTCTCATCGATATGGTTTATAAGTCTTTCCCCCAAGTACTCATCTAGGCCAGTTATGAACCTTTCGTTCTTCTTCTCGGTAGTATCGATAAGGGATAATCCATATTTCGATAAAGTATCGAATTCTGCAATATATTCCGAGACTACCCTACCATTCTGCTTAAGCTCCAAAATTTCCTGAACAATTCTGATTTCTGAGCAGTTGGAATAAATTTATCACTGAAGCGAGTCTTAAACTGATTCCAAGTAACTTGATTCTCGGGAGTAGCCGCTTTAATGGCATTCCACCAATTCATAGCCCGTGCTTGAAGCCGACGCGATGCTAACTTTCTCTTCATTGCATCCTCGATTCCTAAATCCTCGAAGATGCGCTCACAACTAGCAAGCCAATCTTGAACTTCCATTGCCGATTCTGTTCCGTGGAATGGCTTTCCACCAAGATTAATATAATCCTTGCCGAGCTTGGCAAAATCGGCTTTAGGCACCTGCACTGCTGCACTACCACCGTTAGCAGCATTAGGAACTGCTCCCTGAGCATCCCTAAGCATCCCTAAGCATCCCTAAGCATCTCTTGCTTGAAGGTAGTAAAGATCGTCCTCATATCAGGGACATTCCCATTGTTGGCCCTTGAACCCGTACTCCTTGTATATCGGCTCATCATTCAATCTGTAAAGAGAAAAACGATTAACCATCTCTTCAGTGGTGCCAAGGCAGTGTGACTTCATCCTTAGCTATACTAATAATATATATAGCTTTTGAGAACCAAAATATCACAAATACGCGCTCTCATATACGTATACTATCTCTTCTTGATATCTTCCCATAGGTTAAACTACGCAACCTAGGCTCTGATACCAAGTGTGATGGCCCGCCCCGCACCAGCCGACATTTCCCCGAAGATGCGTTGTACCGATGTCCGACCAGCACGGGACGCTCATCAAAGAAAGAAATCTGAAATTATGATCTACAAAGGCACCTGTAGTATATCTCACAACGCATGGAATAAAATATAATAATAACATAACTTGATATAAAATAGGCGAGACAGTGCATAAGCTGAAACTAAATCATATCCATCAGAGTAGTGGAATTTAAAATACAGCTTATGATCCAAACCATTATTACAACTTCAAAATACTGTCTCTAAAGCAAAATAGAAAGGTACACTACTAATGCCCAAAGCAGTGACCATCAACAACACAGGGAGAATATATGTAAATAGTACGTGGAAGCCTCCTGCTTGTCTCCGGACAGCTACTCGTGCATAATCACCTGACATGTCTCTTGTCTACTCGTTTAAGAGCACCAATAGTAATAAGAAGAGACATAAAACTCTGGGTCAGACAAAAGTCTGGTATGAGCGATAGCACTAAAATAAAACAATAATAGGTATAAATAAATCATACCTGAACCTGGGCCTGCAACCAAAGAGTTAGCACAACAAGATGTACAATATTCTAAGGTAAACACTAACATAGAGTGTAAATTAGGAGTGTGCATGTCATGATGATAGCAAACATCAAACATAGCAATCATCCTCACATCTCTCACTCAGTGCGTAAAGCATACGATATCCACTGCTTTGATCACCAACTCCATTGGAGTCATGACGGGTCCAAGCCCTTCTGGACTCCGTACAACTAATTGCCATGACCATGGCCTTCTGGTCTATAGCCAATAACCCTTCCCAATCCATACATCCTCTGGCTCTGGTTCGTCTACATACCCCCTCTCTCAACAGTGAACCAAAGTTATAGATATCGATAAATCCTTTGCACACATCCCGCAACAAAGCTGTTTAGGCTATGAAAACTAGCAAAAATGTCAAAAACAATCTTTTACAGCGTTACTGAAATGTTGTTATATCCCTGGTTCAATTCTGCATTCATTTGGTGTGAAGAGCAAAACAAAACATCAAAATTGGCTTTCACATCGTTTCTGCCCTTTTTACAGCGTTTCAGAAGTGTTGTCGTAGCTCAGGTGCGACCGAAACCCATGCGCGACCAACCACAATATTTCACAAGTGTTGTCGTAGGTGCGACCGATCACAACATTTCGCAAATGTTGTCGTAGGTGCGACCGACCACAGCATTTCACAAATGTTGTCGTTGGTGCGACCGAAACCCATGCGCGATTGACCACAGCATTTCACAAATGTTTTTGTAGGTGCGACCGACCACAGCCTTTCACAAATGTTGTCGTAGGTGCGACTGGCCATAGCATTTCACAAATGCTGTCGTAGGTGCGACCGACCACAGCATTTCACAAATGTTGTCGTAGGTGCGACCGATCCCATTTCCTGCATACATTTCAGCAAGCAATCTTCGCCACACGACGGCATTTTCAACCATTCTAACTTTCCTATGCAACTACAAAACATCCCAAACAGTAATAGCAACATATAGAATCAACCATAAACATCAAAACAACGAACAATCATGTAAATATGGATCGAACATACCCAAAAAGCATGATTTTCCCCTTAATCCCCATAACCATGTTTTAACTATAAGATTAACAAACTTAATCCAAATTAACCCAAATTTTCACCAATGACATAAAATAATATTTTAGAATTTCTATGTATTTTTCCATATTTTTATGATGCAATATTTCGCTAATTATCACTAATCACCCTTAATTAGCCATGATTAGTGAATAAAAGTGCAAATCACTCACCTTAGCCACAAATAAATTCCAGAACTGAAACTCTAACTGATTTGGCATGGATCCCAATGTATTCCAGCAGCTCTATCTCGATTTATATGCAAATCCACTTTAATTTGATGTAGATTTGGCTAATATGTTATTAGAAAGTGATTAAAGATGAATTTAGAAGGTGGAAGCCAATGCTAGGGTTGAAGAAATGAAAGTGGCGGCTGAGAAAAAATGAAATGAGATGGTTTCCTAACTCATTTCAGCCTCCCCATAACCCTAATCCCGAAATGGGCTATGGGCCCATCCTCTAATTACCTTATTAAGCCCGTTTAAGCATTTTTCACCTTCTAAACTTTGTTTCAACCATATCTCCCAAACATTAAGTCCATTTGATCAATGTGACCACTCTACGGAAAGGTAAACCATCATCCGATTTCAATGAAAGTGGTTTTAGTTCAAAACTCCTTACCAATCAAAAGTTATAGGCAAAACATGATTCGCCAGGGGCAAAACGGTCATTTAAAATTCGGCAAAAATCGTGAACATGGGAAATGACCCCAATAGTCGTTCCCCAAAATTATACGAATATATGACTTCGTATAAAAATGAAATAAATATTCTACGATCCTCTAGAATGTGGATCGTTACATATGTATTCATCTAATTATATATATATATATATATATATATATATATCGATGTGTTTTATTAAACCTGCATGTGTAATATGTTACATGATTTATTATCAATGTGAATTAATCTGAATTGAATAGATGCGGTTGTGTAATGTATTGATGTTTAGCAGTTGATATCAAAAGGCCGTGATACTTGATGGGCCTTGAATGGCATGTTTTAATTTTGCTGAAGGGCCATGTAATTTATGAATTGTTGTGAAAGGTTGTATAATAAAAAAAATCCAGTTGTATAAACATTACACTGAAATTTGTTTTTGAAATGTTCAAAAACAATGGAATTATATACGTTCATTCCCTTTTTCACTTAAGTTATTTAAAATATAATATGCACAAAAGTTTTATATCTATTTAATTGTGTTTATGTGGAATTGAAATAAACTACTTGTATTTTAAACTCGTATAAATAAAATGATTAGCAAATACGAATTTAAATCCCTTTTAAACCAATTATTTATATTAAGTCAAGGTGAGGTCTTCCAATAAATACACTCCTCAATGCCAAAATACCTGGATGTAGGTAATGCCAAAGCATTAGTACACCTTTTATTTTGGTTGTATGCAATTTAGTAAATGTGATACTAAATTGTATAATTGGGTTTGACTTAACTAGGCTGCATAATAAGAGTATAGGATTAGAGACAACAAACATGAAATATTTAATATTTAAATGAACAAATTGTTCATCATGCTATCCAAGAGTTATATAAGAGATATAATTAACATAAGATGTCTACATTAAAAATTGTGTTTTGGGAATTTAGCCAAAGCTAACTCAAGGCATGATTAGATATGGATCTTGGAACACCTAAATGTGTGTGTATGTATGTATATATATATATTAATATATATATGTATATTAAAATAGAGGGATGTTGATTTGAGTGGGAGCATATTTATTTTAATTATACATTTTATCAATAATGCAATGATTTGTATAATTTTGATTGTCAAAATTTGTGATGCAAAATTATTTATCATTATTATTTATCATCTCATGTAGATATTAAATGGAAAGAAACACCAACAATTTTTCACTAAGGTCTGTTCTTGAAAAGGAAAAATTGAATGGAATTAATTTCCTTGACTAACACCGAAATTTGAAAATTTTCCTAAAACAAGAAAGGTATTTGTATGTACTTGATGGGCCTATTCCAGAGGCACCACTAAGTACAACACCTCGTGTAGAGATTAATGCTCATAAGAAGCTTCAAGATGATGCTCTTGATGTCAGCCGTCTCATGCTTGCAACCATAACTCCGGGGCTTTAGAAGCAACATGAGTTCACATATGCTTATGGGATGATCGAGCACCTTAAGAAATTGTTCGAAAGGCATGCTCAACAAGAAAGGTATGACACAAGAAAGACACTATATCATTGCAAAATGGGAGAAAAGAAACTCGTTGGTCCACATGTGCTAAAAATGATTGGATACATCGAGTATCTTGAAAGGTTAGGGTTTCCTTTGACACCAGAAGCTCAAACCGATCTTGTTTTACAATCATTAAATAGTAAGTATTCTCAATTCTTCATGAATTATCTCATGAATGAAATTGAGAAACCCTTGACTGAGGTGAGCATGTTGAGATCTGCTGAAAATAACATGAAGAAAGCAGAACCTGCTGCCATAATGATGGTACAAAAGGGGACTGCTAAAGCCAAGGGAAAAGGAAAGAAAAAGCAGCTTAAGAATATTGCTGCCAAGACTAATTTCAAAAAGACACCGAAGCCTAAAAAGGGGTTCCCAAAGAGGGCGATTGTCACTACTGTGAAAGTCGGGTCCTTGGAAATGCAATTGTTATGCTTATTTAGAAGATCAAAAGAAGAAGAAGAAGAAGAAGAAGAAGAAAGGAAGTTTGACTTCGCCCGATTCGGGTATAAATGTTATAAATGTCAATTTATATACTTCTACATCTTGGGTATTAGATACTGGATGTGGATCACATGTTTGTGTCAATTTGCAGGAAACGCAAAAAAGCAGAAATTTGACAAAAAGAGAAGTGGTTATGAGTGGGAAATGGAGCAAATGTTGTTGCATTAGCATAGGAAGTTGTCACTTATCCTTACCTGCTGGATTAGTTTTAGAATTAATAGATTGTTATTATGTGCCTTCCATTAGAACAAATATTATTTTTATATCTAGTTTGGACAAGCTTGGATTTTCATTTATGACAAAAAACAGTTGTTCATTTTATTTAAATGAGATATTTTATGGAAATGCACAATTATTTAATTGTCTTTATATTCTTAACTTTTATGTGCTTGTTTATAACATTAATACCAAAAGGATTAAGTCTAATGATTTAAATCCAACATACCTTTGGCATTGTTGTTTAGGCCATATAAACGGGTAAAACATATCAAAACTCCATAAAGATGGAATTTTGAATTCATTTGATTTTGAATCATATAAAGAATGCATTGTTTATTGGGCAAGATGGCCAAGGCTCCTTTCACTGTACATAGTGAGCGGGCTAGTGATATATTGGCTCTTATACATAGTGATGTATGTGGAACAATGAGTACATCAGCTAGAGGTAGGTTTTATTACTTCATTACATTTACTAATGACTTCAGTAGATATGGATATGTGTATCTTATGAAACACAAATCAGAATCCTTTGAAAAGTTCAAAGAATTCAAGAATGAAGTTCAAAACCAACTTAGTAAGAATATAAAAACTCTTCAAATAGACCGAGGAAGATAATATTTAAGCCAAGAGTTTAATGACTATATGAGAGAGCGTGGAATTGTTTCACAACTCGCTCCACCAAGAACACCACAATGGAATGGTGTGTCCGAAAGGAGAAGTCACACCATATTGGATATGGTACGATCAATGACGAGTCATATAGATCTTCAAATAAGTTTTTGGGGTTACGACCTTAAAACAAGTGCATTCATACTTAATCGTGTTCCTACTAAAATGGTGCTGAAGACGCCATATCAGATATGGACTGGGAGATGTCCCAATGTGTCTTTTGTGAAGATTTGGGGATGTGAGGCGTTTGTTAAACGTCATGCTTCTGACGAGCTTGGACCCAAATAAGATAAGTGTTATTTTGTGGGATATCCAAAGGAAAAAAAGGGTATTATTTCTACAAACCTTCTAAGAATAAAGTGTTTATTGCTCGAACTGGTATTTTTCTGGAAAGAGAACTAGTCTCTAAAAGTAGCAATGAAAATAAAGTGGAACTCGAAGAAATTCGGGAATCACAAGATATCATTGAACCTGAACTTGAAATTGGGTAAGAACCACAAGCTATTGTCGAAACAGAGCCTGCTCAAATTACACAAGATATTCGTAAATCTGGTAGAATATGTCATGAGCCTGATAGATATTTCAGATATCTTTTGACTCAAACTGGAGACGTAATTCTCATAGATCAAGATGAGCCCACTTCTTACCAAGAATCTATGAATGGACCGAAATCTAAGAAATAGCTTGAAGCCATGAAATCTGAAATGGATTCCATGTACACCAACCAAGTGTGGACTTTCGTTGATCCACTTGATGGGGGTAAAACCGATTGGGTGTAAGTGGGTTTTCAAGAAGACAATTGGCATGGATGGTAGAGTACAAACCTATAAAGGCTGACTGGTGGCAAAAGGTTTCAAACAAGTTCAAGGAGTTGACTATGATGAAACCTTCTCGCCAGTGGCAATGGTCAAATCCATTAGGATTATGCTTGCAATTACAGCCTTTTACGATTATGAAATATGACAAATGGATATCAAATCCGCATTCCTTAACGGGAATCTTATTGAGGATGTGTACATGACACAACCTGAAGTTTTTTTCAATCCAAAGGATAATGGAAAGATATATAAACTGCAAAAATCCATTTATGGATTAAAGCAAGCATCTCGGAGCTAGAACCTTCGTTTTAATGAAACAATCAAAGAGTTTGGATTCATTAAGAATGAAGATGAACCTTGTGTATACAAGAAAATTAGTGGGAATAACATTATATTCCTTTTATTGTAGGTATATGACATGTTACTTATTGGGAATGGTGTTAGTTCATTACAAGTGGTGAAGACATAGTTGGGAAAAAGTTTCCCAATGTAAGACTTAGGCGAGTGTAACAGCCCATATTTTTAACCGTTTTATTAAATATTTTAAAATAGTTTTGAATGTTGTTCTGGCAATTTAATAACGTGAATATTAATGGTTTTGAATATTTATTAATATAAACAGTGAAGTAATAATTTAATTTTGAATTGGTCGGAATCAATTGGATTTGCAATACAATACGAATTGGCAATATAAAAGAATTTATTTAAGTTTATATCAAATTATATTAACATATTCGTTTACTAAACGACGTTTGAACGTTTAATTTATAGTTTTTATACGACGAGTTGCATCGACATGGTAGTTCGTAGTATAACGTTTTAAGCCTTAATTGGATGTATGGGATCCAATATATGTCAGAATTTTTCGAAATAAGAAACGTCTGAATCTGTTGGATAATATTTATCTAATGGAAGAGAAAAATCGAGTTTTCATATTGTAGATTTTGTTTTACTTCCAAATCAATTTTTTAAAAGGTCGCTATAGAATTCGTTTATAAATTTTAACGATTTATTATATAAAATAAAGGGATTTTTAATATATTTAATATTGTTTTGGCTTGGAATTCAGGCCGGAGTATTTTATTTTGAAAATATATGAAATTCTCCAAAGTACGTCTGACTATAATATTCTATTGAGGTATTTTAAAATTAGTTCAATTTAATTTGGTCCCTCATGAAGGGACTTTATTCAAGCGACCTCCGTTTTCAACGAAACAAATTTTATTAAGATCTTAACGGTTAATTATTGCTAGGTTTCAAATTTAAGGGTTTTTGGAGTTAATATGTGATCAACCGGAATTTAAACGCATATTAATTCACATTTGTGACATTATAAAGAAATTTTTACAAACAACCTTGGAATTCGACGAAACCTATTCCATCATGTCCAGAATATTAAAATATGCTAGGATGTCATTTTTCATCGTAAATGATGGTCATGTGGAGTGTTTATGCTTGAAGCTTGCGACATAAGTTTCACGAATAATAAAATAATATTAAATTTCAGTTATAAATACCCAATTTAATCTAACTATTTTGTCAAGACCAATTGTTTGTCAATAACCCTCACCGCCTCAACCTAAAGATTGAACAGCCGAGATTTCACCAATTTCAATCCTTGATCTTCAAAATCCACAAAGTATTAGATCAAATGTTAAACTACAATAATGAAGGGATCGACGAGGGCTATCGGCTGAACGGTGGAGATCGGCCTTGTCTCGCCGTAGCGATCAGAAACTGGTTTGAAAGAGGGGGACTTTGACAACGTTTTTTGGAAGAAGGACAACACTGAATCGCGAGATGTTCTTAGAGAAGATCAAGAGCATTGAGGCGAGATGAGCGGTAGCTTCTGATCGAACTCCGGTCGATCATGGTGGATGCAGCGGTGAATTTATTTCAGCGTGTGTGGGTTCAGAATTTCGAGAAGAAAGCCGGCGTGAATACTGGAAAGTCGCGAAGAATGAAGGGATGGAAAACCAGAATTTTTGGCATGTATTTCTTAAAGTATGTAATTAATATAAAGATTAGTTTTAATTTAAAAATTAATCAAGGAATTTCCATAACTAAAGTCTGTTTCGAACGTAGCAGGAAGCACGGAAAATAGAAGAATGGAACATTACAGGAGTAGACAAAGAGAGGAACGAAATATCGGCTGTTAATGGGTTGACCACGTAATTACTTTAATAATATATGATTAATTAATATAATTTATTTTAATTAAATCGTATCTATGCAGGGAGACAGTGTATGTCCAGAACGAAGGAACGTGGTAAAGCAGTATTGAGGAACGAAGGGCAACAGGGCAAATCAGCCTGTTTACATTGAGTTAGAAAGTAATTGAAAACCTAAATAAAAATAATTAGTTTATTAAACTTAATTAAGCAATTTCATTTATTAAATTAATACCATAACTTATAATCTTTATAAAACATGCATGGTGCAGGGTTCTAATAGGAATAATGGAAACAGAAACAAGAAGGAACGAACAAAGCAGTAAGCGTAGAAGCAAAGTTTGGAGATCGTATGATGTAAATCCGAAAGTAATTAGCTTTAGTAAAATTAATTAAGTATTAATTATATAATCAGGGAGATTGTTATTTTAAATTAAATCGTGTGACGCCCGCAAATCCATACTATCTAAACTGACGAATACAATACATGTCCAACTAAAATAATACAGAAATACAAGTCATTAGGGTTAAAGAAATAGAAATAGACAGAAGAACTAAAGAAACATCAAAAATTCGTATTCCATTTATATGCATCCATATTCATTCAAGTTGATTTCAATCAACTTGTTTATTTTGTTTATTTCAAATCAATTCTTCAGCTTCACTTTTTCCAGTTCAATTTTATTTAACTTTCACAAATTCAAAACACTTGAATTATCCAAACAACTTATTTTCTAAAATAACCTTCTTTGGAAATCTCACCATGGTAGCAATCCATTACTTAGAAACTTGAAAATGAGCACTGATGATGCTATAGTCATCATCAGAATTATTTTCCAGCGACTAAAGTGAGTTCAATGCTTTGTTACTTTCAAAATCCATTCAAAATGATTTTTATTAAAAAAAATCTTCTCAAAACAAAACCATATTGTCTTATAACATCTCAAAAAATATTTTCCGAACATCCGGGATTTAAATTCCAATTTTGGTTTGAATTCGATTTTATTTCATCTCATTTATATTATCATTCTTGTACAAGTTCTATTTGGTTACCAATCCAATTTAATTTCATCTTATTCGTATATTAAGTTCTTATACTAATTCCATTTGGTTATATATAACCATTTCAATTTTATAACCTAATTTGATTATAATTTCAATTAACACTTCCATATCCATATATTATAATAATTCTAGAAAATTATTCTTTCTATATCAAAATAGAATTTTAGGTAAAATTATTTCATTTACCCACCTTTAAAACAATACGGTGTTGAATTACTCTATTCAAGTGTTTATAAATACCTTTTGATACAGTTGATCATACTGTACCGGCCAGAGGTCATAAACCACTCGACAAACCAATCAACACAATATAAAATAATTTTTATATCAACTTACAAATACGCTCTCTCATATATACACTCAATTCATTCTAGGGTACTATTGACCCTATCTCGAATGAGTAAACCCCCACCAAAGCCTAGGTGTTTGCTCAACCTAAGCTCTAATACCAAATGTAACGACCCACAAATCAATACTATCTGAGCTGACTAATACAACACAAGTCCAACTCAAATAATATAGAAATACGAGTCATTAAGGCTAAAGAATTAGAAATAGATAGAAGAACTAAAGAAACATCAGAATCTCACAGCGGAACTGAACAAAATATAATATCATATATATCATAGCTTTGAATTACCAATCAGTTTTGTATATGCATATATATCATATCAGAGTACAATACATATACATCACAGCGGAAATAACTCTAAATAACTAACGGTGAATCCTCCTGCTTCAAGCTCCTCCAAGTGTATCTGTAAAATCCTGAAACACTTGACTACCGGTACAAATTGGGGCACCCAAGAGTTTATGGAAAAGCAAACAAAATAAACTCCGGGTCAGTCATGAGACTAATGTGAGTAAACTCTAACCATATTGTTTAAATTTGAAAAAACTTTTGAAAGAAAAAATGATAGTAAGACCAGCCCACACATAAACATGGGCGATTTTTACTTTACGCTAACCCAAAACATTGTGATATTAAAATCCGGTGATATTATAATATTGCCTAATCAAACAAATAATCAAATAGTAGAACGCTTGCATCTTATGTTCTACATACATAATATAAAATCAAAAACCGCAAGGCACTTATTGGAGATTGGATTCCAACTATGACAAGGTATGGGACCACCTCCTGATCAGTGTACTATAGAGGGGATACACTGGGGTTCAACAAGAACATCTTGCAACCCGGCCATACATGACCGCCCACTCATTTAGCTTGAGTGTAGCGAATATATTGTCACCCGTGATTGTCGGTCCTCCAACCGTAATACGTAAGGTACAGAATTGAAAGAAGAATAAATAATGAATTTTCTCTAGATCGGTGACAAATATACCCTACTTGGGTGTGACCCAACTAGTTATACTGCCTGCCCGATTTTTGTTATTTCCCGGTTGTGAGGCTTGAGGCTACGTATGTCTTTTAGAACATCTCGCCGCCATACACTTTGAATGCCACAGCGTCAAACCTGTCAAATCACTAGTTGATCTTCCCAAAAATATTACAGGAATAAAAAGCTAAGAGAAACTAATTTCTCCGCCACCAGACATAATATCTTGAAAAGATCATCTTATGTGATTTGTTAGGAATACTATGTCAGACATTCGTCCATACAAGTTGTCCTGGGTCTAGACAAACAGAACAACCCTTGCATTTCACTTTGTCTCCAATTTCTTTAGCATAATCTAATTCGCAACGCCTATGCCTATACGGAGTGGTTTTCGGATAGTAAATCCAACCGGTCTCTCTGTATTGAAAACAATGGTCAAAATCTTCGATAGTCGGTGATTTAACTATCAAAGGAAAACAAATATCCATCAAACAATCACTGTCCCTTTCTAATATTTTATTTTAAGTTCATTTCCTTATCGAATTCTATATACATCGATATATCGATTTCTGATTAACAAAACTTCTAAAAAATATATACTGACTCCTTAAATTTTCGAAAATTTTCGCCAGCACCTCCTTTGTACCGGTCAATAGTTCAAACCCCAACTCGCCTATTTATTCCCTTTCCATTCAAAAAGAAAATCAAAAAGCCAAACGGCTTGCCCAATAGGCTCATAAAATCTCATATGGAAATTTAAACATGTACCTTTTTGTCGGGCACTAAAATCATAATCTTCATCCTCTTCATTCCATACCGGTTTAACATATATACTCCCATTCCCAATATCATTTCAACCAGTCCAATCATTTCTATTTTTAATTTCTTTCCATTCGCTAACTAGTTTTCTAAATATCTTCTTTTCTTAATCTGCTATAATTTGAATATATCACGTTAAAAAATACTTGTATTAACTTATACAAAATTCAAACTCAATTTGCTCACTTCCAAATTCTAATCCAAATTTTATATTCGAATTCACAATTTCAATTCACAAATTTCATTTCACTTAAACACAGTTAAGTTCGACTAAAAATTCTATAAACTAATTTTTTGAAATTAGTCAACCTCATTCGATAATTAAAAATCAGATTTTTGTTCCAATATTCAGTCGATTTACTCCACTTGAGTTCATATTTATTTTATAACTCAAATCAGGATTTTTCTAATGGAAATTCGGATTTTTTTATTTACTCAAACCCTTTTAATTTACTACATAAATCGTTATGGTTTAAAAATGACTATGGCGCTGCTTTTTTGAAAATTTGATTTTCAAAATCTATAAGACGAAATCCAGGTTTTTCTCTACTATATGAAAACTATCATTTAATAGGTTCGGCCGTTTCTTGTCTCATCGAATTCTGACTTATATTGAGTTCTATATACTCAATTGAAGTTCAAAACATCAAATTACGAACTACCATGCCACGGCGAATTCGTTTTAACTAAATTTAATTAATAACGTTTAAAACTTCATTTATAAAATAATTTCAACTCCATGTTCAATAATTTGAAAATAAATAAAGCCCGTTATCCCAAATCTAAATTCAAAATTCAGATTATTTAACTTGTCGATTTCTTTATGCACATTCATAACTCAGTTATGAATTTATTCAAAACTCGATTTCTATATTCAATTTCCACCCCCTCCCCCGCCCCCCCGAAGTTAAATTATTTATAAATTTCGATATAATCGAATTCCAATTATAAATTCCTTTAATGGAAATAATCAATTAATTCAACATACTTACCATTACAAAGTAATATCATCCCTTGATAATAGTGAAGTCGTTCAAGTTGAGGTATTTTATTTACCTCTCAGACCTTGATCGACAACGTTCTTATCATGAGATGGATAATAGTTTGTAATAAAAACTTACATTACTTATCACAAAAATCCTCTCTTCTATCTCATTTAAAAATATGCTTTTTAAAAGAGAACTCTTATATTTGGAAAAATATATTTCCAAATTTATAAAATGAAAATCACTTCATTATATTTATAAATATTATTATAATTTTACTTCCTTATTTTATTTTAAACAAGTTTCCATATTATTAATCTATTTGGAAGTCTATTCTCATTTTGGAATATTTTATTAGTATAACTTAGCACATCTATTTCCATATTAAAATTCCTATTTAATATAATTCCAATATCCTTTCTGGAATTAATTATTTTTATAAACTCGATGTAGTGAAATTTTAATTATAAATCCATACAGGTTATTCCAATTCAATTCATATTCCGAATATCGGAATAAATCCATCGTTTTTCCTTTTTAGTGATTCCCAATCCCCTTTTTAAATTCATACTTGAATTTAAATTTATAAATTATCCACTAAAAATTTCCCGCCTTTATTTGTAAACATCGTTTATAAATTCCACTTCTTGTTTTAGATATTTAAGACAAGTTCTATTTTCAAATCTTATTTGACATCAAATTTCCATTCTGGAAAATAAATTTCCCTTTTTAAATTCAGACTTGAATTTAAAATCTAATATTATCAAACGATAATTTTTCTTTCCATTTATAACATTGCTTATAAATTCAACTACTTTTTTTTATTACTAAAAACAAGTGAATGTTTCTCAATCCATTCGAAATGCCATTCCTATTTCAAAAAGTAAATTTTCCTTTTTAAATCCAAAAATCCTTTTTTGATAGTTTATATATAAATATCTAGGGCCTGTGATATTTCAACATCCACAAAAACCCAATTATCAATCACAGGGTTTCAAATACATCATATATGATAATATATATGAAAACAAACAATTATAAATTTTGAGAAATCCAGTTGGATCCACCAACCTGTTTTCCCGCCTCCACAGATATTAGTAATATGAATAATACCAATCCTTCTTCAAGGTAGGATATCGCGGTGTAGAAGGTCATCCACTATAATATATTGTGGGGAGCATAGGGTCATTCGCTAATGATACTGCAGAAAATATGCAACCACCAATATGTGTGTGTGTGTGTATGTATGTATATATATATATATATATATATATATATATATATATATATATATATATATAGCCACAACCACCAAGCCTAAATAACTAATATATATTATAATCACAATTTATCAAATAACAGCAATGCAACCAATCAACCAACAAACAACATATAAATATTTATATTAAATAAAAGTTCAACTATAATAAATTATAATCGAACCAAAAAGTGAGTTTACTCATCTTGATTTTCGTTTACTGAATATCCAATTAAATTCTCTATCATCTCGCCTTCCAATCTACTCGGATGAAATCTTTACCTATGATTATTTATTTCAATAATCGATTAAACGATTATTAATCTAACTATGCTAAAAAAAATTAATTAAACTATTGTACATATAAAAATTTCAAAGCGACGTATACCTTTGCAAACCATTCGACCAATTCTCGATAGCTCAAAATATTGCAAATCAGCCCCTAAACTACACATCACCAGATCGACAGTCCACCATTACAGCTCCAAAAATCAACACAGACCCTATGACTAGACCAAAATCCTCTGACCAATAGCCTTCTTCTCCATTCAAACAAAAACCCACTGTAGCCCAAACCCAGTTCAAATTCCTTTTCTCCTTCTTACAGTCCCGCAAAGAAAACCCAGATCCTCAAATTTAACCTCGTTCAACCCTGAGCCTTCACTGTCGAACCCAGAACAAATCTATGACAGTCTCCGTAGAGCCTCCATAATCATCGATCGAATCCCCACCAACGAGTGTCTCCTCATCGATGCCGAACCCTACGTCACGTTGCACCAATCGACCTCACTGTTCGAATCGCGATTAATAACAGTAATTAGTGAATTACTGTCAATTTTCACTTCACATCACCAGAGCCTCCCTCATCAAGGTCGAACTGACCTCTCGCCACCCTGAATTCTCCTGTGAACTCCCCTTCCATTCCTGACTCCCAAAAGACATCGCGACCCCTCTCCTTCGACTGTATTGAAGTCGAATAACTAGACAAGCATCATGCCCAATTTTGGAGTGTCATTTTAAGATAAATGGAAGAGGAGCAAGATGAAGGATTCGGCCTTTTTTTCCAATCTTAGGCCTTCGATTTTGAGTTTAGAAAGTAAAAGTAGGGAACAATTTTTTTTTTGTTTGTTTTAGAAGCTTGCAGAGGAGTTGATTTTTTTGTAGAATGAAAATAAAAGAATGTCGCGATTTATTGAAGAGGAGAGGAACAGTTTGTACGCTGGTTGTAAATGAATGTTGGCTAAAGTATTAACATCATTTATTTCGAAATGATGTTATATTAAATTTGATTTGATTTTATCCACTTAAAAATATCTCGCATCTCCCTTAACTTCCCGAACCGTTATTTTAATGTAATGACTGACGTCTCCAACATTACATCGCTATCCTTAACTCAATGGAACATATTTTGAATTTTAATTTGAACGTATATACGGAATAGCCACATTAAACTAACATTTTAAATTAAATTCGATTTAAAATATAGATCAATTTCAAATAATTTAATTCATCAAAAATCAAATAATTATTATTGTTTTTAATTCAAATAGAATTTATATTATCCGACTGAATCGTTTAGATTTAGCTTTTAACTTTGAATTCAATTACTTATCGTTGCCGTATACGGTTATTAAATCATATTTCGATTATTAAATCGATAAACTCGAAAAATAATCCAATTTTATTTTGATTCAACATTTAAAAATAATTTTAAATGTTCAAAATAAATCATTGAAAAATCTGGGATGTTACAAATCATGAATGGATATTATTTATAATTCATGACTTGTTAACAGAATTGGAGCAAACAACAATTGATAGAATCGTATCAGAGAACACAACATTCGGGAACCAGTCTGAACAGATCTATAAGCATCTGAGAATTTTAACTAATTTAAACATTGGTTTAATTTAATTAAACAAATCGATTAAGCAACAAGAAATCAATGTGAGTATAACTCACTCAGTTATCCCACTTATGTTTTATAAGTCGAGTTTAATTTTTGTGTGTTATGGTTGTTTATCATCGGACGGTTGTTTGTTATATATTCATATATTGACTGAATTGATTAAATTAAACATTTGTTTAATTTAATTGAAACTCAATCGTTATTTTAACGATTATTTCCAATTGAGGTAACATACCTTACTAGTTACGTTTATAATAAAATAAACGTATTAAAATTCAAGATGGATGCTTGGATTCGCTGTTATTTATTGATTGTTGAATTTATTAGTTCAACTGATTATCTCAGTCTATCATGATGAAAATAGTTTGCTGTATTAAATAAATGATTTTATTGAGGTAACCTATTTGGATACGGGGAAACCAGGTTGGAGGGATCCAATGTGATTCCTCACACATATTAATAATATTTATTCTATATGATAGGTATATTTGTTTGATTGTGGAGATTAGATGAATAAACCCTGATTTCACCATATGGTATTTTAGCAGTAACTTGGCCCTCCAATACCATAGAAATTTATGGAATCAATTTTTGAATAGAATCTGAAATGTTTCAGATTTATGTATTTTTAAAATGTTGATTTGTCGTTAGGTGAATCAACGAAATTAAATTATAATTTTTTTTATAACTAGAATAAGTTTTTCAATTATGTTTTATAATCTATATGAAAATAGATGATTTTAAATAAATTGATATTTATATTATAAATATTTTATTTCAAATTCTTATGTTTTAATACATTTTATAAATGTATCAGTTAGTAATTAGCCTACGGGTTAGTATTTCAGAATAATTATCTCTATGAAACTATTAATTGATATTTTTAAATTATTTATATTATTAATTAATTTAAGAGAGAGAATTAACTGATATTTTAGATTGATTGAGTGAGCTGTTTTTAATTGAAATTGGATATTAGATTAAATTGTTATTATTTAATCTAATGAAAGTGAGATTGACAAGTAATTGTTTAAAACATAACAAGATTTCTTAAAAGTTTACTTCTTTTATTATTAATATATAATGATAATTATTGAGTTATTCATTATTAATAAGTTATTTATTATTATAATAAGGTTTTAAAGGAGATTAGTTGTTCTATTTTAGTTAATAATGAAGTAAACGACTTTACTTCAGTTAAATGATGGAGTTAAATATTAATTAAGGTGATTACTTATCTCTACTTCTTTTTGACCTTGCGGCGGATGTGTTTCTGCAAATCCTTAAAGTCAGCTGTGCTAATGGCATCATTAGAAGCTTTGGTAGTGAGCATGTTATGGGGGGTATAAATTCTTTACACTATGCTGACGATACTATTAATTTAGTAGTCCTGAATGCAAATACATTGCTGCACTTAAATTTTTATTGTACGCTTTTGAAAGTTTGTCTGGATTAAAAAACAACTTTCACAAAAGCATTGTTTGCATTTTAGGGTGTAGTGCAGATTTGAATACGAAATGTGCGGAGCTGCTCAATTGCAAGGCTGATAATTTTCCACTTAATTACTTAGGGTTGTGCATCCGACCAAAGAAACTCATGAAGAAGGACTGGCAACACCTAATTGAGAAAGTTGACATTAGATTGGCGAGATGGAAAGGAAATTCTTTATCAAGGGCAGGAAGACTTGTGTTAGTCAATTCAGTTCTATCTTCGACTCCGCTATACTGGTTGTCATACTACAAGTGTCCTGGATGGGTGATAGACAAAATTGATGCAATACACAGAAACTTTTTCTGGACTGGTGAAAAGGAAACTAAGAAGTTGAGTTGTTTGATTTCATGGGAACATATATGCAAGTCGATAGATCAAGGAGGCCTTGGTGTTATCAACTTAAGACATATGAACTCTTCTCTTCTTTGTAAATGTCTTTGGGAAATGATAAGTGACAAGCAAACTTTTTGGAAAGAACGGATTATTAACACTTGCTACAGTGGTAGATTTGATTGGAACACTGATTTCACACACTGCTCTATTTTCTGGAAAGGTTCATGAGTAACTTCCAATGGATAAAGAATCGAACCAAGACTGTGGTGAAAAATGGCTATAATATCTCCTTTTGGCTGGACTGCTGGTTAACACCCATTCTCTTTGTGTTGAGTTCGTTGAACTGTTTGAGATAGCCTATTACAAACATTATACTGTTCGTGAGTTGTATAATGCGGATGCCGACAATTTTAAATGGAAACTATCCTTCTGCAGAATAGTGACTGGAAATGCTCTTTTGCAATTATGGCATTTGTTTAGTATGCTGGAGAATGTTAATCTGAATGACGAAAAAGATCAATTTATATGGATGCTGAGGGGAGAGAAAAAGTTGTTTAATGTTAAAAGTATATACAAGCTAGTGAGTTTCTCTAGAAGAAAGTGGTTGGGCTTTGAATATATGTGGCATTGCAAGGTCCCTCTGAAGGTCAAGCTCCATATGTGGATAGTTATACATGATATATTAAACACATTAAGCAATTTACGTCGTAAAGAGGTGAATGTAGTGGGCAGTTGTGCTTTCTGCGATGAAGATGATGAAGACTATTTGCACCTTTTCTGCATGTGTGACTACGCTTCTACGTTTGGACTAAATGCCTAGTTTACCTTGAAATTGATCTAAACTGGAGTGATTACATTAGAGACCAATTTACATTCTGGCACTACATATTCCCTATTTTAGATGACTCCCCTAAACACCATTTGTTTGTTCTCCTTAACTTCGCTTATATATGGACTCTTTGGCAAGAAAGAAACTACAGAAAATTCAAACACAAGTTTAGAAAGCCTAATAAAGTTATTTACATCATTCTTCATTTTGTTTTCGAATGGGCAGGCACCAGCAGCTGGAAATATGTCGATATAATCGCTGCAAGGGTCCACGACAGGGCCAGGGGAAGAAACGGTCGATCTTCATGATGCGCTAATGCTTATTATGGATGTTGATGCTATATCATTTTGGGTCTGAAATATGTATGTTGCTATAGACATTATCATGCTTTTCTTTTGGTAGGCCATGTTGTATGTATTATGTTATATGCATGCATTTTGTGGCTACTTATGATATGTAAGTGTATGATGCTATGTATATGTATAAACGATGTATGGTTCAACGTATGTTAATATATCAAGGCGTCAATCAGTATGATTCACCACCTTTTTGCTTCAAAAAAATTAAGGTGATTATTTTTAGTTTGAAAATAATCAACTTTAAGAAAAGACCTAGTTGGTCTGGTAAAAGAGTTATAAAGGGATTTAAACAAAATCCGAGTTATAAGCAAAGGTTATATAAGCAAAGCAATAGTTCAAATAAATAATTATTTTACTTAAGATTGAATTAAGTAAAATGAATTGAATAGGAAAAGAGATTTTTTTTTATATTAGAATTAAATATCAGGTTTTAGAGCTACAAACTCGTATCTATCTTAAGATAAGAACGTTACCGATCAAGGTCTGAGATGTAAATATAATACCCCAACTTGAACGGTTTCGCTATTACCAAGATATGATATTAGTTGTGATATTAAAGAGATTGGAAATAGTTGAATTGATTGAGTTGGTTTTCCTATAATTGAAAGAGAATGTATAAATGATAGGTCATTTTAGTAAATTAATAAGCTAGGAAGAATGTACTGAATATAGATGAATGTTCTAAGAAAAAATTATAACACTGGAAATGAAATTCATAACGTTGATTTACAAACGTAAAGATGAACTGATTGGTTTATAGACCTGTTTATTATAAAAAGGAACTTTGTTCTCATTCTTGGAAAATAAATAATGGTTATGATGAATGTTTTGCAAATGATACTCCTAACTAAAATATTTGATATATGGTATGAGATACTTTTCTAAGTATTGAAAATGAAGTGGTTTTAAGGATATTCTTATATTAATATAAGAAGTAAATGTTGTGCCTTAATTGTTGGAAGATTTAAAGTTTGAGCAATAAATGTTTTGATTAAAGAGGCCAAGTGATGCGATGTACCAAACCAGTGAATTTATATTATTTTTATGGTTGTATGGATGTTTATTTTGATACTTAAATAACTGACTATCAAAATCTAGCCTATTATCTATTGTTGATATGAAAAGATCGGGATCGAACTTATATTCGAAAATCAAATCGATCAGCAAATACATAACGTTGAAGATATTAGAAAATGGTCGAGATGGAGCACTTGAAGACCGTATATCTTCAAGAGTGGAAGAATTACTTGTTGAATTTCTCTAGCTGATCCCTAGATATATTTTGACGGTGATTCTGTCGTGATTGAAATCTATAGATTGCAAGGACTACTCGCTACTGATCCATAGGGTGATTCTAGGATGTGGTAGGAGGGTGCCTTCGGTTTGTCCAGTCCCAGGACAACTTGTATGGAAGAATGTCTTATAGAGTATTTCTAAAGCATGCACGTTGATTTCTTCAAACGTATTTCTACTAGTGGCGGAGAAGACACCTTCTCTTAGTTTAACACCCAGGGTATTTTGTGGATGTCAATTAGCGATTTTCTAGAGGATCTGACGATGTGGCATTCAAAGTAAATACTGGCCAGATGTTCTAATAAGGAAATCGTGACCTCAAGCCTCACAACCGAGCAATGGCAAAAATCAGGCAAGCAACATGGCTAGTTGGGTCGCACCCAAGCAAGCTGTATTGTCACAATCTAGAGAAAATTCATATTTGTTCTTATTTATCACTCGGGAAGTATGGTGATCCCATAGAACCATATGGTGAAAATACATTTGATACAGTCAAGTTGAATGAGTCGTCAGTCACGTGCAGCCAGGTTGCAAGATGTTCTTTTAGAACCCTGGTTTATCCCCATCTAGAGCACACTGATCGGAAGGCGGTCCGATACCTTGTCATAGTTGGAATCCATTCCACAATAAAAGACCCACGGTTTTTGATTATACACTATGTATGTAGAGTGTTAGATGCAAGCGTTCTGCTATTTGGTTATTTATTTGATAGACACTATTATAATATCACCGGATTTTTATATCATTTTTTTTAGATTATCATAAGGTAAAAACTGTCTTTGTTTATGTGTAGACTGGTCTTACGATTATCTGTTTCTTTCAATAGGATTTCCTAAAGTTGAGCAAGTTGGATGTTACTTAAACTTAGTGAGTTTTCTCACGCTGGATTCACCGGACTGATCCTGGCATTTGAAATGCTCGGGTCAGACCTTGTTTACAGGTTCTGGCCGTTGATGGAAATCGACTGTACGGGCCTTGATAAAATTATTAAAAATAGTAATAATTTGTGTAAAATCATAATAAATGATTTGGAAAGAATTGGGATGAAAATTTCCATATTTGAAAAGATAAAAATAGATTTTTATCGAAATGAACTAGTTTTGAACTAGAAATATAATTCCATTCATTTTTAAAATAAATAAATTGGATTTGAAATGGTTTTGAAAATAACCAGAATTTCCAATAACTGAATTGGAATGAATTGGAATCGAAATTGTCTATGGAATATTTCAATGTTGAATTTCGTGATTATACAGATATTGTTATGGGAATTTGAAAGATATATTTATATCGTTATTTCCAATATGATATTCGTGGGTCGTAGAATTTGATATTAAATATAAGCTGATATATTTTATATTCAGAGCCTTGTATTTAATATCAAATGGGATTTGGGTTTGTCGTGAACGGTGTTTTAAATAACACTTGTTCTTTAACCCGATAATTAATGGAATGTGATTTTGGGTTTATAGTGAACCGTATTTTAAATGACATTGGTTCTTTAACCCAGTTAAAGACACGATATGATTTCCCAAGTTAAATAATCATTGATAGTGATTATTGGGAAGATTAAAACCAAGTGGAGTTTTAATGAATCTTTAATTAGATTGAAATAATCGAGAATGGAGTATCACCAGTTTTGCTCCAGGCGATAGTTAAATCTTTAATTAGATTTGAACGTGAAATGGTAATTGAATTTACCGATAACACCGTGGTGTCAGATATGAAATATTACCAGTTTTACTTCATGGGATGAATAGGTTGGGATTGGTAAATAAAATAAATGATTACTTTGGTGTGGTTCGCTAATCCCGACTAATTTGAATTGATACTCAAAGGAAGATTAAAGGATAAATTTAAAGAATTTATGTTTGATAAAATTAATAGGAACCTTTCCCAAAGTATAAGAATATTTGAATAAAAGAATATTCTGAATTGGAATGAGGCGTATGTTGTGTTTGTGTAACGCTTGTTTATTATATACGCGAGTTATTCAGAAGGACCGGGTTTAACCCATTCTGAATAACTGATTCGACGATGTGTCGAGGATGAAGACGGTGGTCGAAGACCGGAGGTCTTCACATCGTTTGGGTGATTACTGATGATCTTGATTGGGCTGTACACCCAAGAGGAGGGAATCAGTTGGTGATCGTCCAGACGTACTTGGAGGTCGATGGATCTGCGAGGTACAAGGTGCCTCCGGTTTCGTTCAGACCCAGAACGGACTTGTAAATGGACTGTGTGTCTGACATTGGATTTTATTCTGTGTGATTGATTTCTATTAAATATATATCTGTTTGGCGGCGGAGAATTTATTCTCTTGCTTAACGCCCTTCTCTGAGACGTACGAGCTCAGGGGTTATATATTGATGGATATCAATCGCATGGAGTGAATTGCCTGTGTGGCATTCCTAAGTGGCAAATGATCAAGGCTTCTGTTGAAAAGCAAAGTCTTGTGGTTGATGATCAAAGCACGACCTGTGTGGCATAGCTTTGTGTAGCGTTGATTCGCGAGCCTCACACCCCGGTTGTGAACCAGAAACGGGAGAAGGACTTCAGGGAGGACATGCGTTTCTTCCTAGCTATAAGTGGCGTCAGTGGTTTTACACGCCCTGACGAGTTTGACTTATGTGGTTGTTGCTGTTGCGAGACGCCTCGGATGTATCGGTGATTGTGTGGAGCCGATGGAGCCATTGGGCTAATTTATGCCCCAAAGGGTGGGGGAACGCAGTGTTCAGGCATTTTAATCCACATCGGTGGACCGACCCTGACGATCCAAGGGCCCACTTGAGTCTAGTTCCTGTGACACGAGCTAGAGCGTCTCGAATCGGTGAGGACTATCTTTTGCCTCGGTTCACAGATGGAAATCCAACTTCCAATACGTGACTTTGCGGTTTTGATTGTATACCTATATATGGCGACATAGTGGTATGGGGCACTTATGCCGTCTATGATTGATACTTATGATTGAAATTGTTTTGACACTATACACTTATAGTAATAATAAAACATGAAATTTAGCGTATCAAGCATGCTTTGGCTATTATATGGTAAAACCCTATCCTCCGGCTTGTGTTGCATTGTGTGATGGGACTTGGGTCTTATAATAGCTTCATTGTTCTTTATTTAGCTTAGCGCTGTTGTTTTATGCACTGGTATTCTTGGGAGGAAACCCGTTCCGTGTTATACGGCGCGGTCCCTTGCTTTACCTAACTTTAAAATAAAGATTAATAACTGTTTTAGTTCTCACACCAGTCACATGACTGACCTGTAGTTTATTGTATTAACCTAAACTCTGGGTGCCCTTATTTTGACACAGGCAGCTAGTAGTTTTGGTTTTGCAGATTTATATTCACAGGAACCTGGTTTACAGCTGGATCGATATCCGGAAAGCTCTGTATCCGAATATCTCTTTCAGTTGTGTATTGTATTATTTTTCCGCTGTAGTAGTTTATTGTAATCTCTGATATTTATCGAATGTATTATATTTATTCATACTCTGTATATTCTTGTATTCTGATGAACTGTTGTAATAAACAATGAAATGTTCTTCTGTTTGTGTTCTGATATGTCTTGTCCTCAATTCAATCCACAATTTCCCATAAGGGGGAGTTCGGGTCGTTTCAGCTTGGTATCAGAGCTTTGGTTTATAGAGCTCGAAGAACAAGACACATTAGAACCATACGAAAGAATTCATCAGAGATCGGATTAGTAATATCCAATGGGAATGACTCGTTAGAGATAGGATCAGTAGTATCCTAGAACGAGTGTGAAGAGTATATTTTTAAAATGAAAACAATTTTTGTTTTGAGAATTTAAATCAATTATTCGTATTTGATTATTTATTTGTATTGATTTGGACAGTCCAGTATATAAAGATTTTGCGTATAGGTCTGATCCACGTGTACTCGAAGTTTTAATATACTGGATAGAATTAGTATCACACTCTAGTCGCCCGGAGATGGTACCGATAATTGTCATGACATCATCAGTATTTGTGTTCGAGTTTCGAAAGTGGGATTTCTATATATTTCCAATTGACTAGTGTGAGAACCAAAACTAGATAGGGCTTATTGTTGTGATTTGGTATCAAAAAACTGATTTTTGGACTATGTATCAAAGTTATGAATTTGAAAATATAATCAACTAATTGATTGCTGGTTGTGTTGTCTGATTATTGTTTGATTAATTCAATGTTGAACCTTTAGCCAAATTGAATCAAATAGTGAGTTGTATTGAAAATTTATCGCATTTGCATGCATATACATGTACTTACATTAAACAGGTCACAACAAGGAGGCTAGAGAAGAGGAATAAAATTGTTTGCCCGACAAATAGGTACATGTTTATTGTATTTCTTGGGTTTTTGTTGATTTTATGAGCTGATTGGCTAGCCGCTTGGCTTTTTCTTTTTCTTTTGGATTGGTGAGGGCCATGGGAGGCTATTTGAAATTTCCCGAAGCTCCCGGTGCAGGGGAGGTTTGTAACAACCCGGAAAATCTGAGCAAATTTAAAATTTTTATTTTGGCAATTTTGATGAATTTTGAATATTTAAAATGAATTATTTTAAATAATAACGACGAGAAATTTATTTTGAATAGAATTAGAACGTATATATTTATATAGATCGACGTTAGAATACAAATATTTTATTTTAATTATAAAAGGAATTGAAAATGGCGCGGTAGTTCGAAAATCTGATTTCAAACTTCAAATGAATGTACAGAATTCAAAATAAACCGGATTTTAGTGAAACCAAAAATATTAGAACCAAACGAAAGAATTCATCAGAAATTGGATTAGTAATATCCAATGGGGATGACTCGTTAGAGATGGGATCAGTAGTATCCTAAAACGCAGCGTTCAGGCATTTTAATCCACATCGGTGGACCGACCCTGACGATCCAAGGGCTCACCTGTGTCTGGGTCCTGAGGCTCGGGCTAGACAGTCTCGAATCGGTGAGGACTATCTTTTGCCTCGGTTCACAGATGGGAATCCAACTTCCAATACGTGACTTTGCGGTTTTGATTGTATAACCTATATATGGCGACATTGTGGTATGGGGCACTTATGCCGTCTATGAGTGGTACTTATGATTTGAAGTTGTTTTATACACTATACACTTATAGTAATAATAAAAGATGAAATTTCACATACCAATCATTCTTGGCTATTATAAGGTAAAAACCCTATCCTCTGGTTTGCGTTGCTTTATGTGATGGGACCCGGGTCTTATAATAGCTTCATTGTTCTTTATTTAGCATTGCGTTGTTGTTTTATGCACAAGTGTTCTTGGGAGGAAACCCGTTCCGTGTTATACCGCGTGGTCCCTTGATTTACCTAACTTTAAAATAAAGATTAATATCTGTTTTAGTTCTCACACCAGTCATATGACTGACCTGGAGTTTATTGTTTTAACCTAAACTCTGGGTGCCCTTATTTTGACACGGGCAGTTAGTAGTTTTGATTTTGCAGATTTATATTCACAGGATCCTGATTTACAGCTGGAATGATATCCGAAAAGCTCTGTATCCGTATATCTCCTTTAGTTGTGCTTTGTATTATTTTCCGCTGCTATGTAATGTATTGTGATCTCTGATATTTATCGAATGTGTAATATTTATTTATACTCTGTATATTCTTGTATTTTGATGAATTGTTGTAATTAACAATGAAATGTTCTTCTGTTTGTGTTCTGATTTGTCTTGTCCTCAAAGTATCACCTCTTTCCTTCACGGGGAAGTTACGGGTCACTAAAAGGTTATGGCGAAATTTTTCGAAAATTTAGGGTGTTAGCCAAATTTTTGGAAAATTTGAAAAGTTCTTAGAAACTGAAAAGTTGAAGAACTTAAGCCGTAAAGAAAACAATGGAAGTTGAGTTGGTTTGTAAAACAACTTTCAGCTTCATTCCTTTTCGGGGACGAAAAGTTTTAAGTGGGGGAGATTGTAATAACCCGGAAATCTGAGCCAATTTAAAATTTTTATTTTGGCAATTTTAGTGAATTTTGAAGATTTAAAATGAATTAATTTAAATAATAATGATGAGAAATTTATTTTGAATAGAATTAGAACGTATATATTTATTTGAATCGTCGTTAGAATATAAATAATTATTTATAATTATAAAAGGAATTGAAAATGGCGCGGTAGTTCGATAATTAGATTTTTAATTTCAAATGACTGTACAGGATTCAAAATAAACCGGATTTTAGCGAAAGCAAAAATATTAGAATCTAATTGAGAATATCTTTCCAACAAATCCGAAAAATTGAAATTTCATAGCGGGAATAAAAAGTTATGTCCAGATGAAAATTCAGAATAGTCGCTATGGAATTTTGGCCCTTAAAAATAGCCATTTTGCAAACGACCTCTGTTTTCGACGAAACCACTTTTGTTGGAACCGGAATGTCAAATTATTGCTAGATTTCAAAATTCATAATTTTCTGAATCAATATGTGAGCGTGGCGAAAGAAAACGTGTTTTGACAGTTTCAGTCAATTTAGATCGACCAGAAAATGGCCGTTTTTCAAACGGTCTCAGAATTTGATGAAATTAGTTTTGTTAGGACCGTATCGTCAATACAAAGCTAGAAAATATATTTCGGGAATTTTTAGAGTCTGTATGTGACCCCAGTAAATTGAAATGTACGTTTAAAATTCAATATAATGATTTATATTTAATTTTAATGAAAACTGAACTAAACATTCGAATTGGGTTACGAAACATATTCCATTGTGTTCAGAATGGGGGTAATTAGTTATGGACGACAGTCGGTGGGTCTCGTTTAGAGGTCGAAGTAAAAAGTTGCTTTTTGGGGAAAGGAAAATAATTAGATAAAACTTAGTCAACCCTTACTTCTCTCCACTCCCTCACTCGTCAGTTCTTCAAAATCAAAAAAAAAAAACCCTAAACCAACGAATGAAACCCGACTTCTCTCGTTCCCCCTCCCTCTCTGTCAGTCCATAGCGCCACCATAGGAGGAGCGCCGCCCCCATCGCCAGTTGTTGGCACCTCCCTAGTCTTCCTCACACGACGCCCTCACCAACTCGAAGCCCCACATCTGGGAACAACCACCGCGAGCATCCCTGAAGCCCTAGTGTAACACCCCACGTCCATTAATGTAACTCACAAAGGGAATGCATTAACTTCTACGGAGCGTTTTAACTAAGTATAGAACAGAAACTTAACAACAAGATAGATATAAACAGTACTCACAAATTTAAAACTTTATTTCATTGCAGCGGAAAACACATATGTTAGATTACATCATCAAAACTAGAGTCAAAGTACATAATATCCATCTTGACTAACAAAGTACATAAATTGAAAGACATAATCCCCAATACATAATAGCCATAAATAAGAGAGGCTGAACTTTACTTCAGCGATCCAAGCAATCTTATAAAAGCAGAGAAACAACAGTCCAAAATCAAACTCCACCGGTGCTAGTTCCAACCTAAGCACCTAGGGGAGGGGGAGAGGAAGAAAAGAGGAGGAAACAAAGGGGGGTCAGACATAAAGTCTGGCGAGTGCGATAACTTTAACAATATAATTACCAAAATAACTAGGCTAAGGCATAAGTTGGAAAATAAGGAAATGACTGTGAACAATTGAGTATGGCAGAGTAAACAAGGAAACAAGATGAATAAAGATAATGTTAAAGCGCACCCTAACCACTATAAGATAATTACTATACTGCACCACCACTAGTCACCCTAAGGTTGATCCCGCCTACAGAACTTAATAATGATAATGGTAGTTTCGTGCACCCCTAGCCGCCTTCATAGGTGCCGCCTGCCCCTATCTCCACTAGGTGTACCCACTACCCCCATGCGATCGGCTCCCTAACTCATAGATACCCGTGCTGGCCCTACAGTGGGGTGTATCACTCCCCAAACTGGCAACCCGATACCACCAATAATGCACGGCTTATACCTACACGATGCAACAACGTCTTACCTACCAGCCTGGGTCCACACACGCATATGAACCCGTTGGACTTGCGTTGCCACCGCTAACCCGGTTTGGCTTCTTACAGTCAAGCCCAGTATGCGTGTCCCGTCCTCGACATAGGTCGAGCCCACAAAGATACGTATGGGTTACTGGTTGAAATGGGCCCCCCATTACTTGACACAAGCTATCCACCTAAGCTTGGTCCCCTCTAGTACATCCCACTTAACCCACTTCTTATTCATGTTCCAATTACATCTTTCAAGTTTTGGTTAAGTGTTTCTAATCGTATTTCCAATGCCACCCACTAGATTCCACATGCCACCCAAGGCACCCACTTAACCCCCTCATGTCCTAATACATGTTTATCTGGTTAAGTGTTTCTTAATTCATTAAGACCGTAACCTCATAAAGACCTCTCACATTAGACTGGCATTTGTGGCAGCTGGATTTGCCGGGCGAGTCCGGGCAGTCTTACACCACAAAAGAGCATAACCTCGTATCTTAGACGATTAATTACTCCTAATTAATCATTCCCAAATTTGAATTAATTTCCCTATTCAAATTATCAATCAATTCCAAATTTAACTATGGCCATAATTGACTCAGTTATGTCCATCTATTTATGGTATGTAAAATCATACCAATTTTCATAACAAATTCATTTTATGCCTTTTGAGGCATTTATGCCAATTAAATCTTTCAACATTATCCCATTTACCCCACGTTGTACGTTTGTTTGTTTAACGTAAAATATACGGTAGACTCGAATAGTCTAACTCATGAAATAAAGAGAAAACATCACAACATACATATAGATAAAACTAGATCTAAACATAGGGGTGAACTTGCATGTGTGAATGATGTTCTGCATCTAAAACTTGCATAGGCCAAAGTTACAACTTGCATAAAACTACACATGTCATAGATCCAAACCTAAAGGTGTGAACTTGTTTAAATGATGGTCACAAACTTGCATAAATCATGTATGTCATAGATCTACATCTAAAGGTGTAAACTTGCATAGGCAATAACCACAAACTTGCATAACATGATTCATGTATATATATTTATATAAACTTGCATGTGTGATTTATGCAACATAACAATGGTTTAAACTTACATCTAACATGTAAACTATCATGTAGAATTTAGCATATAACTCACACATGTCAAAGCCTAACTTTTAGATCCAATTCACATAAAATAGGTGTCATGAAACATGTAAGGTTATGCATAAAATTTACTAACTTGCATATGATTCACATCTAAATCAACCCCTAAACTTGCATACATACATATGATTTATCATATAAATCAACATAACCAAACTAGCATATGAAACATTATCATGAATTGATCAATTATATAATTACAACATAGATGATAACTTTGCAACATAGATGATAACATCACAACATAACATCATAGAATTTACAACATATATGATAACATCAATAATTCACATCATATCCAAATAATCCACATCATAACTCAATCCAATTAATTTGCTAATTATTTTATTAAAGAAATTGAACTCACAACTCAAAGAAGGTCTTGAGTTCTGAATTCTGAGTTCTGAAGTTGTATTAGCTTTCCTTTGAAGAAGATTCGTTGTTAAAGTTGAATAGAACTGATTTGGTTTGATGTTCTTCCTCTCTAATTGGTGGCGGCTACTCTAGGTTATAAGATGACAGCATGACGACCATAATTTCAGTTTTTATTTTGATTTAGGGTTTGAGTCTACCCATGTTTATATAGAATTTAATTTAATTATAGCCGTAGGATGATCTTAGGGTTAATCAAAACCATTCAGTCGAAATAGGGTGACACCTTAGCCCTAATGACTCAGCAAGGAGTCAGAAAGGACTCAGCAACACGGATCAGACTGAACCAGAAAACTGTGTAGGCCTGCTGCTCGGCCTGGGTGCACTTGGCAGGTGCGCCAGTGCAAATTCGTACTGGCACTTCCCAAGTGCCCCAGTGCAATCTATTTTTTTTGACTTTGTTCGTCCATATCTTCTTCATCTGATATCCGTTTTACGCAAACTCGGATTCTATCTCGACCAGAATTCCAAGACGAACACAATGGCGCAACCCATTTCCCTTAATTCTCACGTCTGAGATTAATTATTCTTTAATTTAGTTAATTCGATTATCCAAAAATCCGGGGTGTTACATTCTTCCCTCCTTAAAGGATTTCGCCCCCGAAATCTCCAAGTTAAGGAGAATGCATATCCTAACATCCAAATAACCATCTACTCAACCATCAAACACAGGCATCCATTGTCCTTATAAAATTTCTAATACTGTATGAACATATGCAAAAAGTACGTGTATATGTTCCTTATCTAATGCAAAATCAGGCGGTCTACTGATTCAGTTGACCTCCTTAATGCAAACCATGATAGTGCCATGCGTCTATTATGTATGCGAAGAACCCTTTCAATACATATTATTTCTACATGTGTGCACAACCATTCACCAAAATGCAACATCCATATGATGGTGCAACCATTATACATCCATTACTTAAATATGTACACACATTTATATGCAATATGCAATATGAAGTGACTGAGCCGATCTAGTGCCTAAAGTGTGTGTATATGTATCCACGAGCAACCACTAGCAAACACTTGCATCCACATGCATTCATCATACATAACATGTCTCAAACACATGTTTCAACCATAGGACTACCCTATCTAAAGGTCAAAGATACTAGCGAGAGGACATACTAAAGATAAGATAAGTACAAGCTAAGCGATAAAGGAGAAATTAAAAGACATACTCTCGAAAAGAAAAGGGTACAATGAACGCATCGTCTCTTCCGTCTCTCAAGTAGCGTCGTTCTCATCATCTCCCCATTACACTTTGACTAGCTCGACCTCTCGATTCCTAAACTTCTTAATCTCCGTCCCAAGAATGCATGTAGGAGCTCGTCAAATCGTCGCATCACGCTCTATTTCCACCTCTCTAAGCAAGCTCGGCTCTACCACTTCCGCGGTCTCGTGCAAGCACTTCCTCAAATGTGACACATGGAATACGTCGTATACACCACTAAGTCTCTCGGGCAATTCTACTCTATATGCCATCTGTCCAATCTTCTCCTAGAAAACTTCTTATTTCCATTGCTTTTCTTGGAACCTTCGATTCTTGGACTGCCGCCACCTTGGCGGGATCCACAACTATCCCTTCTTTAGAGGCCACGTGTCCTAAGAATCCTGCCTTCTTCCTAAAAAAGGCATCAACATAGGGTCCTAAACAATCCATTACTTCACATCCCACTCGAGTCATCTCATAACCCTATTGAATCTAACTCGGGGCAACCCACACCATCGAATAGTCTTATCATGTCACGGCTGCACATCACTTCTCGAGAAAACCAAGATATCATGCAATAAAAATCGCCACAACTATTTATCTCACACAAACCATCCTAGTCGAACTCGACATTCCCCAAGCACAAGCCCCAAAGGCCTAAACCAATATCAGATAAGCACCCAAGGAATATCTCTTCCGAATTCGGACAATCTACGTGAGATGATACTAGCAAAGCAACCAAACACTTGAGCACCCCACACCGATATACTACGTCTTATGAACCCCTTCTCAAGCAATTCTTTCACTTGCTTACTGAGTTCTCTTCTCTCTTGGAGCCATGTGGCGCACTGGCAATGCAACTGGCTTTGCATTATCTACTAGATATATTTGAAAGTCTATCTCACGTTTTAGGGGTAAACCCCTCACCTCATCGAAAACATCAACATATTCACGGACTATACGAACAGAATGTAAATCATCGTCGGATGCGTCAAGGGATTCTAGGTAGCTAAGCATTACTGGGCCTCTAGGGTCACAAGAAATATCAAGGGTCTTTCCACAATGAGTCAACAATCAAACTACCCTTCTTTCACAATCTAGGATGGCCCCATATCTAGTGAGCCAGTCCATACCTAGAATCAAGCCGTAGCCCATGAAGCCAAGAACAAAGGCGTTGCATTCAAACTCAACGCCCAAGATAAACACTCTCAAATCCCGACAGATCATAGAAAGATGAGTCGAACCACCAATAGGATTTGAGACTACTAAGGGATCTGTAACTAGACTAGTATCTAGGTGCAGTGTTTCAACTAATGATGTAGAGATAAACGAATGTGATGCGCCAGAATCGAATAAAGTACAGACAGGATGATCAAACAGAAAAACTAAACTTTCAACGGAAATTGCTCTACCTCATTCTTGGAGCGGTGGGACCACGAGAGCCTGAACTTGTCCCCTTGCCTGCCCTGGTGCCATAAGAGCCTGCACCTGTCCTCCCGAGGTAGATCCTGCCCTCTGCCTTTTCTTTGGGCAGTCCTTAATTAGATGTCCCGCTTCGCCACAGTGGAAACAACCAGTCTTCTTTTTCTTCCTACAATCTTTGCTTAGATGGCCGGGTGTCCCACAGTTAAAGCATCTCTTCTTCCCTTACCATTGTTGCCTTTGGCACCTTTCTTGTTCTGTTGTTGCTGTTGCGGCTTCTTCTGATCCCTTTTCTTCTTGGGTGCCTTATTAGCATTGGCGCCCTTCTCCTCTTCATGCATAAGCGCCATGTCAACTAGTCTCTCAAAGGTAGCCCCCATAGGGATGTGGGTCATAGCTAACCCATGAAGCGGCTCGTTCAAACCCTTAACAAATCTCAGGGCCTTCTTTTCTGGTGTATTCACCAAGTCCAAGCCAAACCTCGCCAACTGATTGAACTTGTTGACGTATTCTTTCACTGATAGATTACCTTGTTTCAATGCCAAAAATCTTTCCATATAAAAATTCTCTTCAGCCCGTGAGAGAAACTTTGCATCAAACCTCTGCCTAAAATCTGGCCATGTAGACCTCCTACCAAAACGAGGCCTCATCCTTCATTAGCCTGGCAGCTAACTGGATCTTTCTTCCATCTTCCACTTCAAAGATTCCAAACAATTCTTCCACCTACTTTAGCCAATTTCGAGCTTTAACAAATGTCTCCGTCCCGTGAAAAGGTTTTCCACCCATCGCCCGAAAGTCCTTACATATCTTTGCGAAAGTATCGACACGAGAAGGAGGAGGAGGAGGATTTGCTGGACCTGCGGTGGTGGCCCTAGTCTCCAAATACCTCCTAAACCATCCCGGTATCGTTATCCCCTCGGGTATCTCGGGAATTCCAGACATACTGAAACGAAAAAGGAAAGATTCAATACAAAAGAACCGAAGGAAAGATATATGGCTCTGGAGGTTATGCTTTCTAAAATAAGATTTTCTCTTGAAAATACTTTCCTTAAACATACTTTTAAAGGTACTTCTTTATAAAATGCTTTTGAAAAACAACTTTTCAAAATTCATATCTGTTCTGGTAAGCTTCAGCTCTGATACCACGTGTAACACCCCATGTCCATTAATGTCACTCACAAAGGGAATGCATTAACTTCTATGGAGCGTTTTAAGTAAGTATAGAACAGAAACTTAACAACAAGACAGATATAAACAGTACTCACAAATTTAAAACTTTATTTCATTGCAGCGGAAAACACATATGTTAGATTACATCATCAAAACCAGAGTCAAAGTACATAATATCCATCTTGACTAACAAAGTACATAAATTGAAAGACATAATCCCCAATACATAATAGCCATAAATAAGAATGGCTGAACTTTACTTCAGCGATCCAAGCAATCTTATAAAAGCAGAGAAACAGCAGTCCAAAATCAAACTCCACTGGTGCTAGTTCCAACCTGAGCACCTTCTAGTATAGTCAGTGACCGTGACCCAATCTTTACAAGTCAGTTCTGGAATAGCTTGCAAGAAGCCATGGACACGAGGTTGAATCTAAGTACTGCTTATCACCCACATACGGACGGTCAAACCGAAAGGGTGAATAGGGTACTCGAGGATCTGTTGAGGCTTTGTATTCTGGATTTTGGTGGTACTTGGGAAGACCACCTTCCTTTTGTTGAGTTTGCATATAATAACAGTTATCAGGCAAGCATAGGGATGGCACCATTTGAAGCTTTATATGGGAGGCCGTGCACGTCGCCTACATGTTGGTGGGAGACTACAGATAAGCTTATACTTGGGCCTGATCTGATCAGAGATACATCCGAGAAGGTCGAGTTGATTCGGAGATGGATGAAAGCGGCCCAAGACCGACAGAAATACTATGCTGACAAGCGAAAGACTGATTTGGAGTTTGATGTTGGGGATATGGTTTTCGTGAAGGTTTCTCCTTTGCGGAATGTGGTCCGATTTGGAGCCGTTGGGAAGTTGGCACCGAGGTTTGTTAGACCATTCCCTATTATAGAGAGGATCAGGCAGATGGATTATAGAGTGAAGTTGCTCGAGAAGCTTGCCGGAGTACACGATGTTTTTCATGTCTCGCATCTCCGGAAGTGTTTACATGAATCAGCAGAGGTTGTTGAGCCGAGTGTTCTGGAAGATGTGGAAGTGGAGAAAGAGGCTACTTTGAGGAGAGCTCCGATTCGTATCTTGGGGACAGAGACCAAGAAGATAAGGAATCGAGAGGTCAAGTTGGTGAAGGTTCAATGGGGTGAAGCCGAAGAAGACGCAACTTGGGAAACCGAGGAGAAGATGCGTGGGCTTTATCCATTCCTTTTTGAGGGTACACTCTCAATCTCTTTTCCTTGATTAGCATATCTTTCTCTTTGCTATCCATGTTTATCTAGTTTATCGTGTTAATCTTGTCATGAGAACCTTAGGTAGAAACCCTTTGGGTGAAACATGTGTTTGAAACATGTTATGCTTGATGGTTGCAAGTGGTTGCAAGTGTTTGCAAGTGGTTACTCGTGGATGCATTATACACGTTAGGCACTAGATCGGCTCACACACTCCTCATATTGCATATGCATGAGTGATTATGCTTATTCATGGATGAAATTTTTTTGTGTTATCACATGGATGTTGCATATGGGTGTATGTTATGTGCACACATACAGATGTTATACATTATGTTCGGAATTGCATACATATGGATTCATTTCACTAACATAATTTGCATTGATGATATTTGCATTAGATAAGGACATATACACACACCTTTGCATATGCTCATACAACATTTAGAATCTTGTAAGGACAATGATTGCTCGTGGATGATGTTTTGAGTAGATGGATGTTGGATGGTAGGATACGTTCTTCCTAACTTGAAGATTTCGGGGACGAAATCCTTTAAGGAGGGAAGAATGTAACAACCCGTATTTTTAATAACCTGTTATAGCGTAAATCGAGGCAGAATTTAATTCTAAAATTTGAATCAAGGGAAACGGGCTATGCCATTGCGTTCGTCTCGGAAAAATACACGAAATAGAGTCCGAGTTTTCGAAAATCGGAGTCTGTATGACCCGATTAAGGCCCAACGAAGTTTTCAGAAAACTTCTAAGTAAAAACAGATTTCAAATTCAAATCTGAATTTGAAAAATTGGGCCAGTTTGGGCCAGGCGGGAGAATTCCCGCCAGAACACCCAAGTCGACAGCCCTGTCGACTTGGGAGTCGACTTGGTTGGACCAAAGTCGACAGCCCTGTCGACTTGGCTGTCGACTTGGTCCAGCCGGGCTGTTTAGCCTGGTGCACCATTTTGAGATTGTGTTGAGCTTGGGGGCCAGATGCGATTTTAAGGGCTGAGATGGGAACTAGGGTTTAATCCTATGGCCTAAAACACTTGCCTAATCTATAAATAAGACCCTAACCTAGCCCTAAATCATCATTAATCTATCCTACAACTAAACTATGGCAAAATCAATCCTCTCATGGCCTCCACTCTCTTCATAAAATTCCTAAATCAATTTCTAAGTGATTTTCCATGCATACAAGTGTTTTTAGACTTGTATGAGCATCATTAGCTTGCATTCAAGTCAAGTTTCTATATTTGCATCATAAAGGAAGGGTTTTGATCATTTTAGCTTGCATTTTGGGTTTAATTTGGTTGCATAAGGGCTTTGTCATATTTCCTAAGCATTGTAAGCCATATTCTACTTTCATACTTAAACTCTAAAGTTAAATGTATGATATGCAAGTTTATATGCAAGTTTACTATGCTATGAAATGCAAGTTTATATGCAAGTTTATCATGTTATGCAAGTTTTCTATGATGTAATATGCAAGTTTATCATGTTATGCAAGTATGCTATGATATGATATGCAAGTTCATTATGTTATGTTATGCAAGTTTGATATGCAAGTTGTCATATGATATGCAAGTTGTGTTATGCAAGTTTGGGTTGAACATTTTGTTCATGCTATCATGTTATGCAAGCTTATTTTGGGTTTATGAACATAAAGCTTCAAGCTTTATGCCAAAGGTTGCATTTTGGCAACATGTAAGTTATCATATCTCTTATGATAACTTGCATGTGAGGCTAAATGCGAACTTATGGCCATGTTTACATGTCATTTAGCACCATGTATCATCAATATGCCAAGTTTGGTTTTATGCATGCTTTTGAGGCCAAAATATGTAATATGCAAGTATATGAACACATGAACATTTCATATGCCACCATGTTGAACTTGTGGCTTCAACACCTTTTATGTCATGATTATGCCAAGTTCCCTCTTTCTATCCTATATGCGCTATTGCGATATGTAAGCGATGGGATTGCGTTTGGGGTTGGGTAAAAGTAAAAGACATAAAAACACAAGCTTGGGAATTTACCTATTAAGTTAGGTCTACCCATTGGGAATTTACCTATTAAGTTAGGTCTACCCAATTGCTTGAAAACTTGTAACATGTTTTGGAAACATGATGGACATGACACTTAGAAAAGATAAGTGTGGCCAACTCGAGGTTGGGTTGAGTTTGTAGCGTAAACCTACCCGGAACCGACCGGCTTAACTAGTTGCTACCAACAATAGGACCCAATGTGAGAAGTTGGTCATGTTGTACCTTGGACCCGAGGTTAGACCAAGTTGTGGTGTAAAGCTACCCGGACCCGCCCGGCTTAACTAGTAACCACAACAAGGTCTAATGTGAGAGGTTAAGGCGCATTAAATTAATTAATGCCTCATGATTAGGGTTAAGTCATGGTCCACTTAGTACTTAACCAATTTGGGTTCGGTAGATTAATCGGGGTTAAGTCGTGAACTCATCGTTACACTTAACCAAGTTAATCCGTGATTAGCAAGGGGGTTAAACCGTACTAACCCACTAGAAAAATCCTAGCAATGGGGGGCCCACTCCAGCAGTAATCCCAAGTTAGTATCATCTTGACCCTAGGGACTAGGCTAGGGTGGGGGCACGATTACTGGGCTGGAGGTAAGCGACCAAAAGCAACGGCAGAGGGTACGCCGGTGTAGTTCCGGGCGGACTCTGGTCGTGCACATAGTCCGTAGCCGGAGAAAACATGCACGGGTACCAGTAGATCGGGACTGTGCACTCATGTTTATGGTGTCTAGGGGTTGCCACCCTAGGGCTTGATACACCCGACGGGAGACCCTGCACAGTCTGACAACTATCATGTTTGGGCCGTATTGACACCAACACGTGACGAGTTAGGCTTAGGGAGCCGATCGACTAGACCGTTGGGTTGGACCTTGTATTAGGGTCATTTCATGTTATTGGGCCAAAGCTTGGGCCAGGGGATCAATACTTGTTTATTCAAGTCATGTTAGTTTGCTAGTACACCTGTGGTGCAAAAACCTTAATCCTGATTATGCGATGACACCTTTATCTACCTTGTTAGTTAATCATCATGCTAGTATGTTGTTATCCTTATGTTCATCCCTGCTGCTCATGCCAGTTAACTTTATCAGTTTACATTGATTGTAGTAGGGCTTGCTCAGTCTTTTTGACTGACCTGTTTTCCTTCGCCTCTTTTCTTTCGTTCCCCCCCAGGTTCTCAGGGAGGGAATACTGGAGCTTAGCTTGGATTTCAGACTGCTTGCTTATGGGATTTAGCTCATGTACGGTTTGACATGGAGCTAGCTATGGCTATCACTTCTTTTGGGGATTAGTACTTATGTATTTTTAGTTTTTCAGTTGATGTTGTTTTATCTAGACTTGTTTATTTGGAGAGCTATGTTGTACTAGACTTGTTTTGAAATGGTTTAAAATATTCCGCTGTTTTATCTATGTTATTTACTCTGTTTACATATGTACATATGTTCTTGTTCTGCCTTGATATATCATTATGCATGTTTACCTGATTCAAACGCCCCTCCAAAGTCAGAGTGCTTGCAAGAGTCACCCTGGCGGAGGTGGGGTGTTACATCTAAATCAACCCCTAAACTTGCATACATACATATGATTTATCATATGAATCAACATAACCAAACTAGCGTATGAAACATTATCATGAATTGATCAATTATATAATTACAACATAGATGATAACTTTGCAACATAGATGATAACATCACAACATAACATCATAGAATTTACAACATATATGATAACATCAATAATTCACATCATATCCAAATAATCCACATCATAACTCAATCCAATTAATTTGCTAATTATTTTATTAGAGAAATCGAACTCACAACTCAAAGAAGGTCTTGAGTTCTGAATTCTGAGTTCTGAAGTTGTATTAGCTTTCCTTTGAAGAAGATTCGTTGTTAAAGTTGAATAGAACTGATTTGGTTTGCTGTTCTTCCTCTCTAATTGGTGGCGGCTACTCTAGGTTATAAGATGACAGCATGACGGCCATAATTTCGGTTTTTATTTTGATTTAGGGTTTGAGTCTACCCATGTTTGTATAGAATTTTAATTTAATTATAGCCATCGGATGATCTTAGGGTTAATCAAAACCATTCAGTCGAAATAGGGTGACACCTCAGCCCTAATGACTCAGCAAGGAGTCAGAAAGGACTCAGCAACACGGATTAGACTGAACCAGAAACTGTGTAGGCCTGCTGCTCGGCCTGGGCGCACTTGGCAGGTGCGCCAGTGCAAATTTGTACTGGCGCACTTCCCAAGTGCGCCAGTGCAATCTATTTTTTTTGACTTTGTTCGTCCATATCTTCTTCATCTGATACCGTTTTACGCAAACTCGGATTCTATCTCGACCAGAATTCCGAGACGAACACAATGGCGCAACCCATTTCCCTTAATTCTCACGTCGGAGATTAATTATTCTTTAATTTATTTAATTCGATTATTCAAAAATCCGGGGTGTTACACCTAGTCCCCATCGCCTCTCCTTGGAAGCCCGACCACCGCCGCCTGCACTGACCGGCGCGCGCCTCCCCCTCCACCAACAAGCCCTTCCTCCACCAAACGTAAGTTTTTTTATTTAAAAGTAATTCGATTTTTATATTTAGCAAAAATGAGATCTTTGTGTAGGCATAGATTAGATTTTTTTTATATAAGCGATGATATGATTTTTATTTTTATAAAGTTTAGATTTACAACGATTTAAAGTTATGATTTTTAACACTTTAAAGTTAGAATTTTTAATGGTATAAAGTTTTGATTTTTATCTGCTTAAAGACTTGATTTTTTATCTACTTAAAGACACGATTTTTATGTTGATAAAAATTAGATTTTTATGTTAAGGAAGTTTAGATTTTTATGTTTATAAAGATTAGATTTTTAAGTGATGAAAAGATTTGATTTTTTTGAGAATATAAAAATATAATTTTTATATATATGTAGCAGGGTAAAAATTCTATTTTTATATAGAAAATAGCGAAATAAAAATTCAATCTTTATATGATGTAGAGAATAAAAATATGATTTTTATATCATAGGAAGAATAAAAATATGATTTTTATTTATGTAGAGTAATAAAAATATATTTTTTATTATATTACTAGCAAGATAAAAATATAATTTTTATCTATATAGTAGCGGTATAAAAATATAATTTTTATCTACATAGTAGCAGTGTAAAAACGTGATTTTTATATACATAGCGATAATATAAAAATGCGATTTTTATATATGTAGTGGCTACGGACAACGAAAGTGACAAAAGGCGAACACGACGAAGATTTCCTGCATATGAGAGTCGTGGCGTTTGCTTTAACTCTTGGTGAGAACTTCTCACTTTAAATTTCATTTTCTAGTAAAAAATGTATACTAGGATGCAGACGGTGCTTAGCAGCACTCGATACCCGTCGTCCACAGACCATGGATGACTTGTTTGTTTGATTGATATGTTGTGAAATTCTATTGTGTGATGTGGAATGAATAAATATTTATAGTTAAAAATATAATTTTTAACTTGTATATAAAATAAATATTTATAAATAAATCAGACGATTTGTTTATATACACTGATTTGACTGATATTGATTGGGACGATAAATTTTACACATCGCCCAACTACATTAATAAAATTTGTGTTTGTTGATTTGAAACCCGACACAGGTACTGGGATGATATTTGACGTAGACTAATCCCGATTGTTTAGTTGTATATCAATCGATGGGTTGACAGACTGTGTAAGCGTTAATTATTTATATTTAATGCTTATGCAGTTGTGTGGTGCACTCTGGATGATGGTTGATGATTTATCGTTGCTGTTATATACATGTATTGTAGAAAATCCATATAATTAACAATATATGGTAATTGATTGGGCCTCATTCCAATTTGGAAAATAAGGAATATTATAACAGAAAATTCATGTGTTGAATAGAATAAAAATTTATGTGTTGAATGGAAAGAAAATTCATGTTTTGAATAAAATAAATTCATGTGTTGAATATAAAGAATATTCATGTGTTGAATAAAATATATATTCATTTTTTGAATAAAAATATATATTCATGTGTTGAAGAAAATAACCATTTGTTGAATAGAATAACGAAGTTATTGAAATATATAAAGCCGTGTTGGTTAGGTATGCGCCATTTTGACGGGAACAATATTTATATCGATTTTATTCATTTTTATAATGAATATAGAAAAGGAAGTGATTTCAAAATATAACGTTTTGAAAATATTATCATTTATAGATTAATGAAATGGAATATTCATTTTTGATTAGAAATTGAATATGAAGTTGAAATCGTTTTGAAAACAAATTTAAAACGATTTATAAAATACATTTTAAAAGGAAATCGACGAAGTATATATTATATATATATATATATATATATATATATATAATATAATGGCCTGAATAGAACGCGCCGCGCCGCGGCAGTTCGCGAATTTCGACCATTGACTTCGAATGGATATTAGGGGAGATCCGACCGTCGGATTCTCCTAAAACCGGAACCGTTGGGTTCGTATCGAAAAGAGCTTTCTAACTAAAATTAGAGATTTAAAATCTAATGGTTAGATTTGGAATCATGTCCAAATCAAATTTGGAAAAGGTCGCTGTAAGTGCAGTTCGATGGCCGTTGATGGAAATCGACTGTACGGGCCTTGATAAAATTATTAAAAATAGTAATTATTTGTGTAAAATCATAAGAAATGATTTGGAAAGAATTGGGATGAAAATTTCCATATTTGAAAAGATAAAAATAGATTTTTATCGAAATGAACTAGTTTTGAACTAGAAATATAATTCCATTCATTTTTAAAATAAATAAATTGGATTTGAAATGGTTTTGAAAATAACCAGAATTTCCAATAATTGAATTGGAATGAATTTGAATCAAAATTGTCTTTGGAATATTTCAATGTTGGATTTCGTGATTATACAGATATTGTTATGGGAATTTGAAAGATATATTTATATCGTTATTTCCAATACGATATTTGTGGGTCGTAGAATTTGATATTGAATATAAGCCGATATATTTTATATTCAGAGCCTTGTATTTAATATCAAATGGGATTTGGGTTTGTCGTGAACGGTGTTTTAAATAACACTTGTTCTTTAACCCGATAATTAATGGAATGTGATTTTGGGTTTATAGTGAACCGTGTTTTAAATGACATTGGTTCTTTAACCCAGTTAAAGATATGATATGATTTCCTAATTAAATAATCATTGATAGTGATTATTGGGAAGATTAAAACCAAATGGAGTTTTAATGAATCTTTAATTAGATTGAAATAATCGAGAATGGAGTATCACCAGTTTTGCTCTAGGCGATAGTTAAATCTTTAATTAGATTTGAACGTGAAATGGTAATTGAATTTACCGATAACACCGTGGTGTTAGATATGAAGTATTACCAGTTTTACTTCATGGGATGAATAGGTTGGGATTGGGAAATAAAATAAATGATTACTTCGGTGTGGTTCGCTAATCCCGACTAATTTGTATTGATATTCAAAGGAAGATTAAAGGATAAATTTAAAGAATTTATCTTTGATAAAATTAATAGGAACCTTTCCCAAAGTATAAGAATATTTGAATAAAAGAATATTCTGAATTGGAATGAGCCGTATGTTGTGTTTGTGTAACACTTGTTTATTATATACGCGAGTTATTCAGAAAGACCGGGTTTAACCCATTCTGAATAACTGGTTCGACGATGTATCGAGGATGAAGACGGTGGTCGAAGACCGGAGGTCTTCACATCGTTTGGGTGATTACTGATGATCTAGATTGGGCTGTACACCCAAGAGAAGGAAATCAGTTGGTGATCGTCCAGATGTACTTGGAGATCGATGGATATGCGAGGTACAAGGTGCCTCCAGTTTCGTTCAGACCCAGAACGGACTTGTAAATGGACTGTGTGTCTGACATTGGATTTTATTCTGTGTGATTGATTTCTATTAAATATATATATCTGTTTGGCGGCAGAGAATTTATTCTCTTGCTTAACGCCCTTCTCTGAGACGTATGAGCTTAGAGGTTATATATTGATGGATATCAATCGCATGGAGTGAATTGCCTGTGTGGCATGCCTAAGTGGCAAATGATCAAGGCTTCTGTTGAAAAGCAAAGTCTTGTGGTTGATGATCAAAGCACAGCCTGTGTGGCATAGCTTTGTGTAGCATTGATTCGCGAGCCTCACACCCCGGTTGTGAACCAAAAATGGGAGAAGGACCTCAGGGGGGACATGCGTTTCTTTCTAGCTATAAGTGGCGTCAGTGGTTTTACACGCCCTGACGAGTTTGACTTATGTGGTTGTTGCTGTTCCGATGCGCCTCGGATATATCGGTGACTGTGTGGAGCCGATGGAGCCATTGGGCTCATTTATGCCCCAAAGGTGGGGGAACGCAGTGTTCAGGCATTTTAATCCACATCGGTGGACCGGCCCTGACGATCCAAGGGCCCACTTGAGTCTGGGTCCTGAGACACGGGTTAGAGCGTCTCGAATCGGTGAGGACTATCTTTTGCCTCGGTTCACAGATGGAAATCCAACTTCCAATATGTGACTTTGCGGTTTTGATTGTATACCTATATATGGCGACATAGTGGTATGGGGCACTTATGCCGTCTATGATTGATACTTATGATTGAAATTGTTTTGACACTATACACTTATAGTAATAATAAAACATGAAATTTAGCGTATCAAGCATGCTTTGGCTATTATAAGGTAAAACCCTATCCTCCGGCTTGTGTTGCATTGTGTGATGGGACCTGGGTCTTATAATAGCTTCATTGTTCTTTATTTAGCATTACGTTGTTGTTTTATGCACTGGTATTCTTAGGCCCTTGATTTACCTAACTTTAAAATAAAGATTAATATCTGTTTTAGTTCTCACACCAGTCACATGACTGACCTGGAGTTTATTGTTTTAACCTAAACTCTGGGTGCCCTTATTTTTACACGGACAGCTAGTAGTTTTGGTTTTGCAGATTTATATTCACAGGAACCTGGTTTACAGCTGGAACGATATCCGGAAAGCTCTGTATCCGTATATCTCTTTCAGTTGTGTATTGTATTATTTTTCCACTGTAGTAGTTTATTGTAATCTCTGATATTTATCGAATGTATTATATTTATTCATACTCTGTATATTCTTGTATTCTGATGAACTGTTGTAATAAACAATGAAATGTTCTTCTGTTTGTGTTCCGATCTGTCTTGTCCTCAATTCAATCCGTAATTTCCCGTAAGGGGGAGTTCGGGTCGTTTCAATTTATTTAAGTTTATATCGAATTATATTAATGTATTCATTTACTAAATGACGTTTGAATGTTTAATTTACAGTTTTATAATATAAAAAGCAGCAGCGGCGCGGTAGTTCGTAATATAACATTTTAAATTTTAATTGGATGTACGGGATCCAATATAAGTCAGAATTTCTCGAAATAAGAAACATCTGAATCTATTGGATAATATTTTTCTAATGGAAGATAAAAATCGAGTTTTCGTATTGTAGATTTTGTTTTATGTCCAAATCAATTTTTTAAAAGGTCGCTATGGAATTAGTTTATAAATTTTAACGATTTATTATATAAAATAAAGGGATTTTTAATATATTTAATATCCTTTTGGCTTGGAATTCAGCTGGAGTATTTTATTTTGAAAATATATGAAATTTGCCCAAGTACGTCCGATTAGAATATTTTATTGAGCTATTTTAAATTTAATTTAATTTGGTCCCTTAAGAAGGGACTTTATTCAAACGACCTTCGTTTTCAACGAAACAAATTTTATTAAGATCCTAACGGTTAATTATTGCTAGATTTCAAGTTTCAATATTTTTGGAGTTAATATGTAATCAATCGGAATTTAAACGCATATCGATTCACATTTGTGACGTTATAAAGTAACTTTTACAAATGACCTCGGAATTCAACAAAACCTGTTCTATCGTGTCAAGAATATTTATATATGTTAAGATGTCTATTTTCATCATAAATATAGGACGTATGGAGTGGTTTTTGCTTGAAGCTTACGACGTAAGTTTCGCGAATAATAAAATAATATTAAATTTCAATTATAAATACCCAACTTAATCTAACCCTAACGTCAAGACCATTTGGTGGTCAATAACCCTGATCGCTCCACCTAAAGATTGAACAATTGATATTTCACCAATTTCGATCCTTGATGCTCAAAATCCACAAAGTATTAGATCGGATTTTCAACTACAATAATGAAGGGATCAACAAGCGCTATCAGCTGGATGGTAGAGATCGGCCTTGCCTCGCCGTAGCGAGCGGAAGCTGGTCTGAAAGAGGGTGACTTTGACAATGTTTCTGGAAGGACATCATTGAATCACGAGATGTTCCTAGCGGAGATCAAGAGCTTTGAGGCGAGATGAGTGGTCGCTTCTGATCGAACTCCAATCGACCATGGTGGATGCGACGGTGGATTTATTTCAGCATGTATGGGTTCAGAATTTCGAGAAGAGAGCCGTCGTGAATACTGGAAACACGCGAAGAACGAAGGGATGGAAAACTAGAATTTTCGGCCCGTGTTTCTTAAAGTATGTAATTAGTATAAAGATTAGTGTTAATTTAAAAATTAATTAAGGAATATAATTTATTTCAATTAAATCATATCTATGTAGAGAGAAAGTGTGTGTCCAAAACGAAGGAACGTGGTAAAGCATTATTGAGGAACGAAGTGCAACAAGGCAAATCATCCTGTTTACATTGAGTTAGAAAGTAATTAAAACCCTAATTAACAATAATTAATTTATTAAACATAATTATGTAAGTTCATTTATGAAATTAATAACATAACTTATAATCTTTATAAAACATGTGTGGTGTAGGGTTTCTAACATGAACAGTCGAAACAGAAACAAGAAGGAATGAACAAAGCAATAAACGTAGAAGCAAAGTTTGGAGACTGTATGTTGTAAATCCGAAAGTAATTAGCTTTAGTAAAACTAATTAAGCATTAATTATATAATCAAAGAGATTACTATTTTAAATTAAATCGTGAACTAATATTATTTATAACTCATGCACATGTTAACAAAATTGGACTAAACAACGAGTGATGGAATCGTCTCAGAGAACACAACGTTCAGGAACCAGTCTGGACATGTAACAGCCAAGATTTTTGGAACCAATTTAAAACTTATTTTTAATTGATTTTAATGGAAATTAAATATTTTGAATGATTTATTTTGAAAAAAAACGATGTAAAATTTATTTAAAATGTAGTTTGTACGTATAAATTTATATTAATTATAAAACAAGCTTGAAATGGCGTTGTATTTTGAAAATTCGATTTTTAAATTTCAATTGAATGTACAGAATTCAATATAAATAAGAATTTGATGAAACAAGAAACGTCAGGATCATATTACTATATCTTTCTAACGAATTTAAGAAATTGAGATTTTACTTTATAAATGGTAAGTTATGTCCAAATTAAAATTCCAAATAGTCGCTATAGAATTTATTAATATTTTAATATTATATAAGCCCTTAAAAATAGCCTTTTTGCAAATGACCTCCATTTTCGATGAAACCAATTTTGTTGGATCCGGAACATCAAATTATTGCTAGATTTAAAATTTCAAGTGAATTGGGATTAGTATGTAAGCGTAGAAAATTTAAACGCCCATTGAATTTCAGTTGTAAATTTAATAAGCTAGTTAAAAGGCCATTTTTCAGTTGGTCTCCAAATTCAACGAAAATAGTTTTGTTAGAACTGTAATTGTAAAACATAAATGGATTTCAAATTTCATAATTTTTGGATTCAGTATATAGTCGTGGTAAATTAAAACGAGATTAATTGTTAATAAGTTAAAACGAGATTAATTTCATAATTTTTGTTGGAACTGTAACTGTAATTATTAAGTTATTTATTATTAATAAGTTATTTATTATTCTAATAAGGTTTTAAAGGAGATTAATTGTTCTATTTTTGTTAATAATGAAGTAAACGACTTTACTTCAGTTAAATGATGGAGTTAAATATTAATTAAGGTGATTACTTTTTAGTTTGAAAACAATCAACTCTGAGAAAAGACTAGTTGATCTGGTAAAAAAGTTATAAAGGGATTTAAACAAAATCCGAGTTATAAGCAAAGGTTATATAAATAATGCAATAGTTTGAAATAAATAAATATTTTACTTAAGATTGAATTAAGTAAAATGAATTGAATAGGAAAAGAGATTTGTTTTGATATTATAATTAAATATCGGGTTTTAGACTTACAAACCTATATCTATCTTAAGAGAAGAGCGTTATCGATCAAGGTCTGAGAGGTAAATATAATACCCCAACTTGAACGATTTCGCTATTATCAAGAGATGATATTAGTTTGTAATGTTAAACAGACTGGAAATAGTTGAATTGATTGAGTTGAGTTGGTTTTCCTATAATTAAAAGAGAATGTTTAAATGATAGGTCAATTTCGTAAATGAATAAGCTAGGGAAGAATGTACTAAATATGGATGAATGTTCTAAGGAAAAAACGATGACATTGGAAATGAAATTCATAACGTTGATTAACGAATGTTAAGATGAACTGATTGTTTAATAAACCTATTAATTATAAAAAGGGACTTTGTACTCAGTTTTGGAAAATAAATAATGGTTATGACAAATGTTTTGCAAATGATATTCCTAACTGAAATATTTGATATATGGTATGAGATACTTTTCTAAGCATTGAAAATGAAGTGGTTTTAAGGATATTCTTATATTAATATAAGAAGTGAATGGTGTGCCCTAAGTGTTAGAAGATTTTAAAGTTTGAGTAATAAATAGTTTTGATTAAAGAGGCCAAGTGATGCGATGTACCAAACCAGTGAATTTATTTTATTTTTATGGTTGTATGGATGTTTATTTTGATAGTTAAATAACCGACTATCAAAATCTGGCCTATTATCGATTGTTGGTATGGAAAGATCGGGATCGAATTTATATTCGAAAACCATTCCGGTCAGCAAATATGTAACGTTGAAGATATCAGAAGATGGTCGAGATGGAGCATTTGAAGACTGTAAATCTTCATGAGTGGAAGAATTACTTTTTGAATTTCTCTAGCTGATCCGTAGAGATATTTTGGCAGTGATTCTATCGTGATTGAAATTTATGGATTACAAGGACTACTCGCTACTGATCCATAGAGTGATTCCTAGGATGTGGTAGGAGTGTGCCTTCCAGTCCCAGGACAACTTGTAAGGATGAATATCTGATAGAGTATTTCCAAAGGAATCATGTACGTTGATTTCTTCAAATTTCTGTTAGTGGCAGAGAAGACACCTTCTCTTAGCTTTACACCCAGGGTTTTTTTGTGGACGTCAATTAGTGATTTTCTGGAGGATCTGACGATGTGCCATTCAAAGTGAATGCTGGTCAGATGTTCTAAAAGGAAATCGTGACCTCAAGCCTCACAACCGGGAAATGACAAAAATCAGGCAGGCAGCATGGCTAGCTGGGTCGCGCTCAAGCTAGGTGTATTTTCACAATCTAGAGAAAATTCATATTTGTTCTTCTTTCGTTTCTATATCTCCCGGGAAGTATGGTAGGCCCATAAAAGCATACGACGATAATACATTCGATACACTCAAGTTGAATGAGTGGTCAGTCATGTGTGATCAGGTTGCAAGTTGTTCTTGTTGAACCCCAGTGTATCCCCTCTAAAGTACACTGATCGAAAGGTGGTCCCATACCTTGTCATAATTGGAATCCATTCCACAATAAGAACCCTGCGGTTTTTGATTTTACACTATATATATAGAGCGTGAGATGCAAGCGCTCTGCTATTTGGTTATTTATTTGATAAATACTATTATAATATCATCAAATTTTTATAATAAAAATGTTTTAGGTTATCATAAGGTAAAAACCGTCTGTGTTTATGTGTGGATTGGTCTTATGATTATCTTTTGCTTTCAAAAGGATATTCCATAGTTAAGCAAGTTTGATGTTACTTAAACTTAGTTAGTGAGTTTTCTCATACTGGATTCACCTGACTAATCTGTGGCACTTGCAATGCTTGGATCAGACCGAGTTTTACAGGTTCATGTTTAGAAGTTACGAATCTCAGAAGACTTGTTGAAGGAGCCCAAACGTTGTAATATTGATTCCGCTGTTATTGTATATAAGTACATGTCATTACTACTGTCCAAATGTATTTGTTGAGTGTTGTACTCTGATGAATGTAAGTATGTAAAACAAGTTCTTTATAAAGATTATTTCTATATTATATTTTATCCGCTGCGATGTAAGACTCTAATTATGTGTTGTTATTTTCTTCTTCTATTCTAATATTTCTTTCTTTCTTCTCTTACCCTCTAATTTCTTTCCCATAACTATCTTCTTTTTCGTGCAATTTGGGTTGGACAAGTGGTAATTATCAACTCAAAGGGTACAAAAAAGTCGGTAATTAGTTACAGCGAGGCAACCTATATTTTAGGTATTAAGATCTATAGAGATAGATCAAGAAATTTAATCGGCCTATGTCAAAGTACATACATTGATAAAGTGTTAAAAAGGTTTTTCATGGAAGAGGCAAAGAGAGGATACATACCTATGGTACACTCTCTTTGTCCTAATGTCCTAAGTCATTAGATGAAAAGGAACACATGAAATTGGTCCATTTTGCTTCTGCAATTGGATCAATCATGCATGCAATGTTATGTACTCTTCCAAATGTCTCATAATCTTTAAGTATGGCAAGTAGATTCCAATCTAATCCAGGTGAAAGTCACTGGAGAACAGTTAAGAACATTCTTAAGTACCTGAAAAGGACTAAAGACTCATTCTTGATATAAGGAGGCGAAGAGAAATTAGTGGTAAAAGGTTACACAGACGCTAGTTTCCATATTGATAGACATGATCACTATAAGTATAGTCCGATTATGTGTTTTTCCTAAATGATGCTGCTGTAAGATGGAAAAGTTCAAAGTAAGAGATAATCACTGATTCGACTATGGAAGCTGAATACATTGCTAAGGAGGTTGCTTGGATTAAAAAGTTCATCACTAAACTGTCTGTTGTTCCATCCATTGTTGATCCAATAGATCTTTATTGTGACAACAATGGGGCCAATGCTCAAGCTAAGGAATCTAGATCACATCATAGATCCAAATGCACACTTCGACTATACCATCTTATCCGTGAAATTGTTGACAGAGGAGATATACATATCTGCAAAGTTCCATCAGATAATAATGTTTCAGACCCATTGACTAAAGCTTTGTCACAGCAGAAGAATGACAGTAACACTAGTTTCATGGGTATACGATACATGAATGATTGATTCTAGTGCTAGTGGGAGATGGTTAGAGTTTGTGCCCTAGAGCCAGTCTGCCTGATGTGAACAATAATGACATTATTGATGTTATATTTTATTTGGAATAAAAATTCTTCTATGTTACATTTAACTTTGTAATATAAATATTAACATAATAGAAGCCTTAGAATAATAATACAGAATTATATAGTTTAAGTAAGTGACTTGAACATGAGATTATATAATATAATAATAAATATTATAATTCTTAAATGACACTAGTCAAGTTTTATTGTTTATATAGGACAACAATAAAACATTAAGACTTGTATGTTGATTGAATAATGATCATATCTCATTGATAATTAATATAATAATATTACTGTTAATACATAAATGCGTATTGGAGAATAACGTATTGGGCTGACCCAACATGAGAAAATTACATGGAATATAAGTAACAAAATCGTAAGTTATTCTAATAGTGACAATAATGTAATGGTCCTCTGACCTGAAATCATTATAATTTTATTCGAGGATATTCGTGTTTTAATATAATAAGAAGTTACTTTTAACTGAGTAGACGATAAAGGTGATTATCGGATACATCTCGAGTCGATGAAAATTAAGAATGATCTAGATGGAATTTACCCCTACGATATACGTAGTGATATTCATGAGCCTCCTTATTGAGTAAGATTATAAAATCCATGGCCACACTCTGATATTGATTTGTTTTAAATAATCTACTCAGCGATCAAGATAAAAGGATTAAATTATAAAGTGGATGATACGTTCCATGCTTCGAGTTTAATCTTGTATATATTGGTTAAAAGGATTATATTACGTTGGTATACTGGTCACAGAAAAGGTTGTATCGATCATTAATTTTATTATAACTTGGGGTAACAACGACGTATTACTAGATGCCAATCGCTGTTTATAATTTAAATATTATTTAAATTATTGCCAACATTATAGTAACCTATAGGGTCACACATAAGAACGTTGAAAGGATGAGAAGTGTTAATTAACAAAAGGAAACACAACCATTGAAATTTTCTTTGTTTTGAACGCATATACGGGTTCTACGGTTATCCTATTATTCCTTGATTTACTTTATAAAAGAAGACTGGATCTTCATTTTATAAATTACATATAAAAATAGAGATTAAGGAAAACCTAAAGTCCAATATCGGCTAGTACTAATTCACAATCCTCCTTGGCTTCGTTTTACAACGTCGAGGGCTTCGATCATGGATTCCGATAGAGAAGCTCATTCAAGCGTTCGATTCCAATACAACCCAGATCCTAACTTTGTTCAAGTTCGTGAATTAAGGAGTTAAAAGGTACACGATTCTAATTTAATTTCGAATTCAATTTGAAACTAGGGTTTGTAAAAGATGAACAACGATGGGTGTATCGATCGGTCAAAATTTTCATTATTAACATCTGATTTTTTTTTTCAATTCTCCTTATAAACTCAATTACTATCTTAAATGAATTCCATTTAATAAATAATCATTTTGATTAAAATAATAATATTTAACTTCATCATTACTAAAGTAAAATAGATTGTTTCATTACTAATTCAAAATAGATTAGTTAATCACTTTAATAAACAATAACTAACTACATTAATTCAATAATCATTTTTAAACATCGTTAAAAATAATAATTTATATTTTAGAAATATTATTTTAAAACAATTATTTGCTAAATTATTTCATTAGATTAATTGAAGACCAATTAGTTTAATAACTAGTTACAAGTTGAACCGTTGACTTGGTCAATTTGGAAATCATTAATATAATTAATCTTATATTATCGCTTAATCGTTTTCTTAAAAATAATTATCCCAAATATTGACCTGTTAGTTAGTTACAGCTTTATTCGCTTATAAACATATTAAAATGTCAAACAAATCATTTATATTTACTCTATAAAAACCAATGTAAATATTAATTTATAATAAAAATTCTATTTTGTAAGGACCCGTAACTTCCCCATGAAGGAAAGAGCAGATACTTTGAGGACAAGACAGATCAGAACACAAACAGAAGAACATTTCATTGTTAATTACAACAATTCCATCAGAATACAAGAATATACAGAGTATGAATAAATATTATACATCAGAGATTTAATTACATTACTGCAGCGGAAAAATAATACAATACACAACTGAAGGAGATATACGGATACAGAGCTTTCCGGATATCATTCCAGTTGTAAATCAGGATCCTATGAATACAAATCTGCAAAACCAAAACTTCTAGCTGCCCGTGTCAAAATAAGAGCACCCAGAGTTTAGGTTAAAACAATAAACTCCAGGTCAGTCATGTGACTGGCATGAGAACTAAAATAGTTTTTAATCTTTATTTTTAAAGTTAGCTAAATAGAGGGACCACGCCGTATAACATGGAATGGGTTTCGTCCCAAGAATACCAGTGCATAAAACAACAGCGCAATGCTAAATAAGAACAATAAAGCTATTATAAGACCCAGGTCCCATCACACAATGCAACACAAGCCAGAGGATAGGGTTTTACCTTATAATAGCCAAAGAATGCTTGATACGCTAAATTTCATCTTTTATTACTATAAGTGTATAGTGTCAAAACAATTTCAATCATAAATATCAATCATAGACGACATGGGTACCACATATCAGGTCGCCATACTAGTTCTACAATTAAAACCGCAAAGTCACGTATTGGAAGTTGGATTTCCATCTATGAACCGAGGCAAAAGATAGTCCTCACCGAATTCGAGACAATCTAGTCCATGTCTCAGGCTACAGCCGCAACTGCACCTAGGAGCCACAGGGCCGGTCCACTCGATGTGGATTAAATAAAACCCTGAACACAGCGTTTCACCACCCTTTGGGGCGTAAATGAGCCAAATGACTCCATTGGATCCACACAGTCACCGATCTATCCGAGGCGCCTCGCAATCCAACAACCACACAGTTGAAAATTATATAAATGTCAGGGCTGGTAGGTCACTGACACCAGCTTTAACTAGAAAGAGACGCATGTTCTCCCTGGATCCTCTCCCATTTCTGGTTCATACTGGGGTGTGAGGCTCGCGAATTAATGCCATACACAAAGCTATGCCACACAGGCCATGCTTTGATCATCGACCACAAGACTTTGCTTTTCAACAAAAGCCTTGATCATTTGCCACTTAGGCATGCTACACAGGCAATTCACTTCATGCGATTGATATCCACCAATATATAACCTCTAAGCTCGTACATCTCAGAGAAGGGCGTTAAGCAAGAGAATAAATTCTCCGCCGCCAAACAGATATATATTTAATAGAAATCTATCACACAGAATAAAATCCAATGTCAGACACACAGTCCATTTACAAGTTCGTTCTTGGTTTGAACGAAACCGGAGGCACCTTGTACCTCGCATATCCATCGATCTCCAAGTACGTCTGGATGATCACCAACTGATTCCCGCCTCTTGGGTGTACAGCCCAATCAAGATATCTGTAATTATCCAAACGATGCGAAGACCTCCGGTCTTCGACCACCGTCTTCATCCTCGACACATTGTCGAATCAGTTATTCAGAATGGGATAAACCCGGTCTTTTTGAATAACTCGCGTATATAATAAACAAGTGTTAAAAAAGTCAACATACGCCTCATTCCAATTAAGAATATTCTTTTATTCAAATATTCTTATCCTTTGGGAAAGTTTCCTATTAATTTTATCAAAGATAAATTCTTTAATCTTCTTTTGAATATCAATTCAAATTAGTCAGGATTAGCGAACCACACCGAAGTAATCATTTATTTTATTTCCCAATCCCAACCTATTCATCCCATGAAGTAAAACTGGTAATGCTTCATATCTAACACCACAGTGTTATCGGTAAATTCAATTACCATTTCACGTTCAAATCTAATTAAAGATTTAACTATCGCCTGGAGCAAAACTGGTGATACTCCATTCCCGATCATTTCAATCTAATTAAAGATTCATTAAAACTCCACTTGGTTTTAATCTTCCCAATAATCACTATCAATGATTATTTAACTTGGGAAATCATACCCTGTCTTTAACTGGGCTAAAGAACCAATGTCATTTAAAACACGGTTCACTATAAACCCAAAATCACATTCTATTAATTATCGGGTTAAAGAACAAGTGTTATTTAAAACATCGTTCACGATAAACCCAAAAATCAATTCAAATTCAATTCCAATTAAATTCCATTTAATTGGTATACTTCATTAAATCTAAATAAAAAGATTTAATCTTTTCTCAATTGGGTTTAAGAACAGTGTTAATGAAGATACCATTCACGACAAACCCAAATCCCATTTGATATTAAATACAAGGCTCTAAATAGAAAATATATCGGCTTTTACTCAATATCAAATTATACGACCAACAAATATCGTATTGGAAATAACGATATCAATATATCTTTCAAATTTCCATAACAATATCTATATAATCGTGAAATCCAACATCGAAATATTCCAAAGACAATTTCGATTCAAATCCATTTCCACTTTATATATTGGAAATACTGGTTATTTTCAAAACCATTTCAAATCCACTTTATTTATTTTAAAAATAAATGGGATTATAATTCCAGTTCAAAACTAGTTCATTTCGATGAAAATCAATTTTTATCTTTTCAAATATGGAGTTTTTCATCCCAATTCTTTCCAAATCATTTCTTATGATTTTACACAAATTATTACTATTTTTAATAATTTTATCATGGCCCGTACAGTCGGTTTCCATCAACGGCCATCGAACTGCACTTACAGCGACCTTTTCCAAATTTGATTTGGACATAATTCCAAATCCAACTTTTAGATTTCAAATTTCTAATATTCGTTAGAAAGCTCTTTTCGATACAAACCCAACGGTTCCGGTTTTAGGAGAATCCGACGGTCGGATCTCCCGTAATATCAATTCGAAGTCAATGGTCGAAATTCGCGAACTACCGCGACGCGGCGCGTTCTATTCAGGCCATTCTATATATATATATATATATATATAATATTATATATATTTCGTCGATTTCCTTTTAAAACGCATATTATAAATCGTTTTAAATTCGTTTTCGAAACGATTTCAACTTCATATTCAATTTCTAATCAAAATTGAATATTCCACATCATCGATATACAAATGATAATATTTTCAAAACATTATATTTCAAAATCACTTCCTTTTCTATTATCATTCTAAAAACGAATATAATCGATATAAATATCGTTCGCGTCAAAATGGCGCATATCTAACAAAAACAGCTTTATATATTTCAATAACTTCGTTATTCTATTCAACAAATGAATATTTTCTTCAACACATGAATATATATATTATTTATTCAACACATGAATATATATATATTTTATTCAACACATGAATTTATATTTTTATTCAACACATGAATATTTATTTTATTCAACACATGAATTTTCTTTCTATTTAACACATGAAATTTTATTCTATTCAACACATGAATTTTCTTTCTATTCAACACATGAATTTTCTTTCTATTCAATACATGAATTTTCTTTCTATTCAACACATGAATTTTCTTTCTATTCAGCACATGAATTTATATTTTATAATATTCCTTATTTTCCAAATTGGAATGTGACCCAATCAATTACCATATAATGTTAATTATATGGATTTTCTATAACACATGTATATAATAGCAACGATAAATCATCAACCATCATCCAGAGTGCACCACACCACTACATAAGCATCAAATATAAATAATTAACGCTTACACAGTCTGTCAACTCATCGATTGACATACAACTAAACAATCGAGATTAGTGTACGTCAAATATCATCCCAATACCCGTGTGGGGTTTCAAGTCAACAAACACATATTTTTATTTGTGCAGTTGGGCGATGTGTAAAATTTATCGTCCCAATCAATATCAGTCAAATGGGTGTACATAAACAAATCGTCCGATTTGTTTATAAATATTTATTTTATATACACGTTAAAAAAATTATATTTTTAACAATAAAATAATTTCTTCCATTCCACTACACAAAATCGATTTCACAACACATCAATCAAACAAACAAGCCATCCATGGTCTGTGGACGACGGGTGTCGGGTGCTGCTAAGCACCGTCTGCATCCTAGTATATATTTCAAACTAGAAATAAAAATAAAAGTGAGGAGTTCTCAACTTTGGGTTCCAGTCCGCCGTGCTTTGATTGTCGATCTATGTAGTATACCTACGTTAAAAATTATATTTTTAACCCATCAATAATTATTTCTTTGCATTATTATTCTACAAATAACATACATAGGCTAAAAATTATATTTTTACTTTTCTAAAAATAATTTCATATTTTTATAACAACGCTACATAGATAAAAATCCCATTTTTATTTCGCTACTATATAGATAAAATTGAAATCTTTCTATCGCTAATGAATATATAAAAATCACATTTTTACACTGCTGCTCAAACGATAAAAATCATTTTTTTTCTCTTGCCATTCTCTATATAAAAATCACATTTTTATACATAAAGATCGTATTTTTATACCTCTACTACATATGTAAAAATCACTTCTTTACACCGCTACTTCCATGATAAAAATTCTATTTTTATCTTGCTAGTAATATAATAAAAATTATATTTTTATTACTCTACATAAATAAAAATCATATTTTTATTCTTCCTATGATATAAAAATCATATTTTATTCTAGATCTACATACATAAAAATTGCATATTTATTGTAATGTCTACTCTACAAAAATCATATTTTTAAAATGATTTTTTTCATAAAGCTCCTATCTTTAATAACATAAATAAGTATAATAAAATAAAACTCACTTTTATTTCATCACTCGACTGATTTGGAGGAGAAACAGACAGAAGAGGAGCAAAGGAGCATCGGAGTGCTGGAGATACGAGCTAAAACCGGTCGGGGTGTATCATGTACGCGCTGAAATAAATAAAAATCGGATTTTTAAATAGTGGGGGCAACCGGGGTCGGAGATGGGCGTCAAGGGGTGGCGGCGTCGGTAGCTGCGGGTGGTGGGGTGGTGCGCCGGCGGTGGTAGTGGCGGATATGGGCTGTGGCGGCCTGGTTTGCATTGTTTTGGGGTTAGGGGGGATTACGAGGTGGAGAGGGAGAAGGAGGGGGAAGATCTGAGGGGGAGGAGGTGCGGCCGTTGTTGGGGGAGGGGAGGCGCCTCTCTAGGCGGCGGGAAAGTGAAGGCGATAGGGGGGAGATAGCAGGTCAATGGGTTCTGAAAGGGGGGGGCTCGTGAGTTATGAGGGAAAAGGAAAAGGGGGGCCTATTTGAAATTTTTTTATATTATTTTTCTCTTTTTAAAGTTGCCTTTTCACTTGAATCCCAAATCGCACCCAACGACTGTCACCCCTAGCTTATTACCCCCATTTCGAACACAACGGGATATGTCACACCAGCCAATTTGATCGTTTCAATCAGTTTTCATTTAAATTTAAATTTAAATCTATATATTCAATTTTAAACGCGTATTTCAATATACCGGGGTCACATACAGAACATACAGACTCTAGAAATTCCTGAAAAATATTTTGTAGCTTTTTATTGACGATACGGTCCTAACAAAACTAATTTCATCAAATTCCGAGACCGTTTGAAAAATGGCTATTTTCTGGTCAATCAAAATTGACTAAAATTGTCAAAACACATTTTCCTGTGCCACACTCACATATTGATTCAGAGAATTACGAATTTTGGAATCTAGCAATAACTTGACGCCTCGGATCCAACAAAAGTGGTTTCGTCGAAAACCGATGTAACAACCCGAATTTTATAACATGTTAAAACAAGAAATCAGGGCAGAATTAAATTCTAAAATAAGAATCAAGCGAAACGGGTTGCGCCGTTGCGTTCGTCTCGGAATTCTGGTTGGAAAGGAGTCCAAAATTTCGTAAATCGGAGTCCGTATGACCAAGATATGGCCCATAGAAGATTTCAGAAAATTCAAAATTCAGCCCGAAATTCAAATTCAGCCAAAAGCAGATTGGGCGGGAAAATTTCCCGCCAAGCCCCAGGTCGACTGGGGGGTCGACTGGGGAGTCGACCTTCCCCCCCAGGTCGACTGGGGAGTCGACCTGGGTGTCAACCAGGGGGTCGACCTCCCTGGTCGGGCCAGGTTAGCCTGGTGCACCTGCTTGCTTGTGTGGTCTGGTTGGTTAGCCTGTGACGATTTTCAGTGGTTCAGATCTAAACTAGGGTTAATCTAAGGGCCTAAACTAGTCCTAACTCCTATAAAAACACCTTAAGACCTAGCCTAATTCACTAAAAACCATCCTAACAACAAAGTGCTGCCAAATCTCTCTTGATCATGGCCTCCATCTCCAACTTCAAGAGCTTGAGCATTCAACTAGATCCATGTCAAAGGAGCAAGCTTTCTACATCAAATCAAGGAAGTAGAGCATCATTCCTACACCGTTCTATGACAAATGCTTGCTCATTAATCTCTAGCCACGCTATGTAAGTTCTAGCTACTTTTATATCTAAACGGTAGTTCTAATGTTGACATGGGATAAAATGAGATGAAACCTAAGTATGCTAGTCTATGTGAATCTAGTCTTGCCTCTCTCTTGAACCTATGACTTTGGGCTATTTCTTAGTGATTAAATCATGCCACTCATGTTGTGTTTTACTTAGTTTATCATGCAAGATTGAATTTTTACTTATGGAATGTTGGCATGAACCCTTAGAACCATTTGGCTTGTGGAACATTCATATGAACTTGACTTGGGGCTTATGCATGTAAAAGAACCTAAACCTCTCATGATCGTTTACATGCCTATGATGATGAACCTATTGTTATGCTATTATGCATGTTTGAGGCCAATCCCTTTATGCTATTATGCATGTTTGAGGCCAATCCCTTTATGCTATCATACATGATTTGAGGCCAATATGTTGTCATATTATTCCTACTATGTTGACTCGCTTTCACTTGCGTTGGGAATACGCCTTGGGTAGTTTAGGCAAACGTGAGATGGGCTATGAAATTTAACGTGAATTAAGTAAAGGGGAAAAGGGGCATAAGTGGAAAACGTGGGCTTTGTCGTAGCCGAAATTTGATATGAACATGATAAGTAGAAAAACATGAAAGTGGCCAACTCGAGGTTGGGTTGAGTTTGTAGCATAAATCTACCCGGAACCGCCCGGCAAATCCAGTAGCTACAGACAATAGGACCCAATGTGATAAGTTGGTCATATCGCGCTTGAAACCCGAGGTTAGACTAGGTTGTGGTGTAAAGCTGCCTGGACCCGCCCGGCATATCCAGTAACCACAACAAAGTCTAATGTGAGAGGTTGGGGTGCATTAATTTACTTAATGCCACATGATAAGGTTAAGTAACTTGATTAGACTAATAACACTTAACCAATATGACATGGATGGGTGGGTTAAGTAACTTGATTAGACTAATGACACTTAACCAATATGACATGGACGGGTGGGCTAAGTAACTTGATTAGACTAATGACACTTAACCAATATGACATGGACGGGTGGGTTAAGTAACTTGATTAGACTAATGACACTTAACCAATATAACATGGACGGGTGGGTTAAGTAACTTGATTAGACTAATGACACTTAACCAATATAACATGGACGGGTGGATTAAGTAACTTGATTAGACTAATGACACTTAACCAATATAACGTGGATGGGTGGGTTAAGTAAAACCGGACTTGATTTCTTGATGACACTTAACCATATAACACGATTAGAGGATGGGTTAGTTTAACCTGAATGGGTCGATAACACCCGACTAGTATAACGCGATGCATGGTAAGGTTAAGTAAACTCACGGGGGTAACACTTAAGCATTATAATTTGACTAGTGGATGGGGTTAGGTTAACATATACTTAACCAATCTAACACGATAACTTGATGGGGTTAAGTCATGAATCGCTTTAATATACTTAACCAATCTAACATGATAACTTGATGGGGTTAAGTCATGAATCGCTTGAATATACTTAACCAATCTAATACGGTAATTTGATGGGGTTAAGCTTAAATATACTTAACCAATTTGACACGATGATTTGGATAGGGTTAAGTCATGAACCGCTGGAATACGCTTAACCAACTTGACACGTGATTCGTAGGGCTAAGTCATGAACTTGAATGACAACACTTAGCCAACTTGACATGACATGTAGACGGGTTAAGTCACGAACGGGAATGACCACACTTAACCAACTTGACATGCTAGACTGATAGGGGTTAAGTCTTGAATTTAGATGACAACACTTAACCTGCTAGACGGAAACCCTAGTTACGCGGTCCTTTTCAGCAGTAACCCTCTTGGATGTATCACGATACCCTAGGGACAAGGCTAGGGTGGGGCACGATTACTGGGCTTATTGTAAGTGACCAAAACGACGGTTGAGTTTGGTGCTCCATCGTAGGTTCAGGCGGGCTATGGTCGTGCACGTAGTCCGGAGTTGAAAAAGCAGGCGTGGGCACCAGTAGTTGTACACTGTGCGTGCTTGGAATGGTGTCAGTGGTTGACACCCTAGGGCTTGATACACCCTAGGGTGGACCTAGCACAAAGTAGCTACATTCGTGATTGGGCCGTATGACACCGACACACGACGAGCTAGGACTTGTAGGGAGCCGATCGATTAGATCGTTACGTGGAAAAAGGGCGTTGTTCGATAGGTAGCATAATCCCTCGTGGTCCTAGGTGGCATAAACCCTGGTCGAATCTAGAAAACGTCCAATAGGTAGCATAATCTCTAGTGGTCCTAGGTGGCGTAAATCCTAGATGAACACGCGATAATTCATGATAAGAAAATACAGCTAGATCAAGGGTGACAGTCCAAACGATTTCAAGGATAATGGAACTACGTTGAAGTAGTATAGAACTACGTGAGGAAGCCCGTAGAATTTACGGCAAAGGACTAAATATATACATGGGAAGAAACAAGCGAGTTGGGAAAATCTACATTAGGTTGACATGGACCATTTCATGACATTGGGCAAGGGACATTTAGTAGCTAACACATGACACGGGTTGGAATACTTGTACGGAAGGTACAATGCAAATATACTTGATAGAACCTTGGGTGTATTACTCGATAGAACCTTGGGATGTTATACTCGATAGAACCTTGGGATGTTATACTTGATGCATAGTGACTGTAGTTTATCTCTATACAGTAGTTCATCCTGTTACCTTAGTTTAGCTTGTCTATCTTGTCATCATCCTTATGTTTACTTTCAGTTTATGCATGTCACGTTACCTTTACCTGTTTTTATGCTGGAAGTAGATAGGACTTACCGGTCTTTATGATTGACCCCGTTTCTTTTGCCTCTTTGTCTTCCGTTCCCCCCCCCCAGGTTTTCAGGGAGGAAATACTGTTATTTAGCTCGGACTTCTTCTGCTTCAAGGTCATCATGTATGGCTTGGATCTTTTCTTGGCTATGGCTATTTTACTGTTTTACTTGGGGAATAATTTATGACTATGGTTTTATGCTTCTTTATTATTGCAAGACAGGTTTCGATGTAAGTAATTTAATGGCACTTTGATGTAAAAGGTTTTAGACCTTACTACTTTTATAATGTAATAAAATCATGTTTTCTTCCGCTGTTTTATATGTTCTGTCTTGTAATATTTCTGTGCATGTTTACCTAGATAATACTCCACCAAAGCTAGTGCATTCCCTTTGTGAGTGACCCTAGCAGAGGTGGGGTGTTATAACCGAGGTCATTTGCAAAATTGCTATTCGTGAGTGACCCGCTAGGAAATTTCAATTTTCCGGATTCGTTGGAAAGATATTCTCAAACAGATTCTAATATTTTTCGTTTCGCCAAAATCCGGTTTATTTTGAATTCTGTACATTCATTTGAACTTTGAAATCGAATTTTCAACACCATGCCATTTTCAATTCCTTTTATAATTAAAATAAATTATTTATATTCTAATGATGACTCGAATAAATATATATGTTCTATTTCTATTCAAAATAAATTTCTCGTCGTTATTATTTAAAATAATCATTTTAAATATTCAAAATTCACTAAAATTGCCAAAATAAATTTTTTTAAATTGGCCCAGATTTCCGGGTTATTACAATCTCCCCCACTTAAAACTTTTCATCCCCGAAAAGGAATGAAGCTGAAAGTTGTTTCACAAACCAACTCAACTTTCATTATTTTCTTTTCGGCTTAAGTTCTTAAACTTTTCAGTTTCTAAGAACTTTTCAAATTTTTCAAAAATTTGGCTAACACCCTAAATTTTCGAAAAATTTCGCCATAACCTCCCCTGCACCGGGTGCTTCGGGATATTTCAAATAGCCTCCCCTGGCCCTCACCAATCCAAAAAGAAAAAGAAACGACCAAGCGGCTCATAAAATCATCCAAACCCAAAGAAATACAATAAACATGTAACTATTTGTTGGGCAAAAAATTTTATTCCTCTTCTCTAACCTCCTTGCTATGACCTGTTCAATGTAAGTACATGTATATGCATGCAAATGCGACTAATTTTCAATACAACTCACTATTTGATACAATTTGGTTATATGGTTCAAATTCTAATTAATCACAACAATAATCAAACAACACAATCAGCAATCAATTAGTTGATTAACGTTTCAAATTCATAATTTTGATACATAGTCCAAAAATCAGATTTTTGATGCCAAATCACAACAAATAATCCTATGTAAGTTTTGGTTCTCACACCGGTCTAATGGAAATATATAGATATCTCACTTTCGAAACACGAACATAAATCCTGATAATGGAGCACCATAATCAAAATCATCTCCGGGCGACTAGAGTGTGATTCTATATCTATCCAGTATATTAAAACTTCGAATACACGTGGATCAGACGTATATACAAAATCTTTATATACTCGATTGTCCAAATCAATTTAAAATAAATATTCAAATACGTATAATATGATTTAAGATTTCAAAACAAAAATTGTTTTCAATTTAAAAATATACCCTTCACACTCGTTCTAGGATACTACTGATCCTATCTCTAACGAGTCATTCTCATTGGATATTGCTATTCCAATCTCTGATGAATTCTTTCGTTTGGTTCTAACGTGTCTTGTTCTCCGAGCTCTGTAAACCAAAGCTCTGATACCAAATGTAAGGACCCGTAACTTCCCCATGAAGGAAAGAGCAGATACTTTGAGGACAAGACAGATCAGAACACAAACAGAAGAACATTTCATTGTTAATTACAACAATTCCATCAGAATACAAGAATATACAGAGTATGAATAAATATTATACATCAGAGATTTAGTTACATTACTGCAGCAGAAAAATAATACAATACACAACTGAAGGAGATATACGGATATAGAGCTTTTCGGATATCATTCCAGCTGTAAATCAGGATCCTGTGAATATAAATCTGCAAAACCAAAACTACTAGCTGCCCTTGTCAAAATAAGGGCACCCAGAGTTTAGGTTAAAATAATAAACTCCAGGTCAGTCATGTGACTGGTGTGAGAACAAAAACAGTTTTTAATCTTTATTTTTAAAGTTAGGTAAATCAAGGGACCACGCCGTATAACACAGAACGGGTTTCCTCTGTAACGACCCGGATTTTTGGTCGATTTATTTTAAATATTTAGTATGGTTTTAAATATTGAATTCATAATATAAATGGATTTTATATTGGATTTGTCAATTTAATTATCGATATATGATTTAATATCGATTTTATTTAATTATCGTAATAGTAACAATTGAATTCGAAGTGTAAAACTAAATCAGAACAGTTAAGTCAACTAACATAAATTCTATATTGACTTAAAACGATAATAATAATCTATTCTCACTGAATTTGTTTGTTCAGAAATCGATTTACATTTTAAAACGGTTTAATTTAATTTAATAGTGTATTCCATTTTAAAACCAATTCTGTTAAGTTAAAAATATCGTATAATCTTGAAAACGTCGGTCGTTCCGACTAAATAGCGGTTCATGATTTTTAAAAAAGGGTCTGTGAGATATTTTGAAATATTAAATTATAAAATCAAATCTAATTAATAACAGCCACCCTATCTGTTCCTTAAGCCGACCTCTATCCTTCATTACGCAGTCCTATTTCCCTCGAGCACAAGATCATGTCTTCTACTTTGATAGCAAGGAAACACATAATTTAATGGCTTAAGTACGAGATGTCTCCCCTCTCGCGCATATAAATATACAAGCCAAGTCTTCATTTCAGAATACCCAAAATCACATCCTCTTCATATTTTTCCAGTCAAGCCCAAAATCGATCCTCCGTTCCAAATAAAAAAAAAAGAGAAAAGGAAGAAGAAATCGAAATCGCGATAACAGTCACCGCGAGGGCCAAGCTCGAACACCAGGTTGCAGTAAGGTTTCGATAAAGGTTTGCGATGGGTATTTGGGAAAGTCGCGCTCACGGAGGGGGTTTGCGAGGTGTGGCAGCGAGGTAGCACGATGTAGGTGATTGAAGAGTAGCGCGAGGTGGAGAACTGGTTCTACTTGGCTCCGTTCTAGAAACCGCGACGATGAGTTATTGCTCCAGGTTGCGGATTTTGAGGCGTCAAGTTCAACAGAAAGGACTTGTTAAAATTGGAAGTGCGATATGGTCTTGTTCGGTTAGCTGGATGAAAGGGCATGGCAGCCTCAGAAGATCGACGTAGTGATGCGAGCGATGGAGGTCAGGGTACTGGACTCAAACTAGTTTTTGGGGATGTCGAACCCGAAATCAGCAAGGGAGAAGAGGCTTGTTCTTTTTCTCCTATTTTTGAAATTTCAGAAAAGAATTAAGGTAATTTTTATTTTCATTTTAAATAATATAGGAAATTAATTTATACAATTGGTAATCTATTTAAAGTGAATTTATTTAGATATTAGTTTAGTTATGTTTCTTTTATGAAATCAGTTTGATTTATGTCAAAAATCATAAATAAAAATGAAAAAAAAATAACAATTAAAATGTGTTATTTATTTGTTCAAGAAAACCTAACATATATATATATATATATATATATATATATATGTGTGTGTGTGTGTGTGTGTTTAAAGATACGTAGGTTAGTTAAATTTTATTTGTTAAGTAAGGTTTCAGTTAATAACCACTAAAAGAAGAAGAAAAATATAGGAAAGTAATTTATTTATTTAAATAGTTAATTTAAATAAATATTAATCAGAAAATTTGAATAAAATTATCGTAGGTACGAATTCATTCGAGAAGATTCGTAGTCGATGATTTGGGAATAAACAGGATATTCAACAACTGCAAATTCCGGTGAGTAAATCTCACTCACCTTTAGAATTATTTTTATTTCATTAAAAATAATTGTTGTTGCTCGTTTGGATTTTTCTGCTTGCTTTATATATATTAGTTATTTAGGCTATATATATATATATATTGGGTTGATTGATTGGTTGGATTCCCGCAGTCTCATTAGCGGATGCCCGCAGTTTCATAGCGGATGATTACCCTATACGCCCCACGCTATGATTAGTGGATGACCTTCTATACCGCGATATTCTGCCACGAAGCAGAATGGGTATTATTTATGTGCTAACATCTGTGGATGCAGGAAAACAGGTTGGAGGAATCCAACTGGATTCCTCAAAAATATATTATCTGTTTGTTTATTTGTTTGCATATATATTGTTATATATGATGTGTTAGAAAAATAAATAATTGGTTGCTTTGTGTGTTTTATCACTGGGCTTAAGTAATGATATTTAAAAATATCGTAATAAGGATATTGGAGATTTAAAAAGGAAAATTCTATTTTTAAATAGAATTTGAATTTTAAATGGGAATAAAAACATAAACTTGGTTTCGAAAAATAAAACAAGTAGTTTCTTTTTAAACAGTTCTTTTATAACGAAGTTATAAATGAAGGGGAAAAAAATTATCATTTGATAATTCAGAAATAGAAATACCAGTGTGAAATTGGAATTTGAAATGAAATTTCAAATAGGATGTGAAATGGAATTTTTAAATATATAACTCAAATGAAATTTGAGTATAACATTTGAATATAGGATTAGAAAAGGAGTTAAATATTTGAATTTTAAATAAAAGGAAAAGGAGATTGAATATTAAAAATTCAAATAGAAGTTCAAATAGAATTTGAATAGACGAAATTAGAATGAAAAATAGAATTTGAATTCAAGGAATTAAAATAGAATTTGAATTCGAAGGAATTCAAATAAAGAAAATTCAAATAGAGATTTGGATATAGAATTCGAATGAAATTCTAATATAGAAATTGGAATAGGGAAGTTCAAATGGAATTTTAAATATAGAGTTTGAATAAGAGATTCAAACAACATTTGAATAAGAGAGTTCAAAATGGAATTTGAATAAGGGAATTGAAATAGAAATTGAATAAAGAAATTCAAATAGGGATTTGAATATAGAATTTCAAAATAGAATTTGAAATAAACTTTGAAAATAGGATTTCAAAGTAGAATAGGAAATCCAAATGGTTTGAAATGGAATTTGAATTCAAAGGAATTCAATTGGGTTTGAATAAAGAAATTCCAATGGGATTTAAATATGAGATTTCAAATAGAAATTTAAATGAAGTTTAAATATTTAAATTCAAATATGATTTTCAAATATAACCATTCAAAAGGGATTTGATTATAGAATTTAAAGTGGAATTTAATTCAAAGGAATAAATTAAGGTATTGGGATTCAAGAAAATTAAATGTGGAGTTTAACTAATGAATTTGAATTTAGGATTCAAATGGTATTTGTAAATGAATTCGAATTTAGAATTCAATTGTGTTTGAAAGAAAATTGGAATATTTTAATTCAAATAGAGTTGGAAATAGATTTGAACATAGAAATTCAAATGGGGTTTGAATATTTGAATTTCAAAAGGGAATTCAAAATGGAGTTAAATATCTAAATTCAAGTATGAATTTCAAATATAGAAATTCAAAAAGGAGTTGAATTAAAGTGGGAATTCGAATAAAGGATTTGAAATGGAATTCGAATAAAGGATTTGAAATGGAATTCGAATAAAGAATTTGAAATGGAATTCGAATAAAGGATTTGAAATGGAATTCGAATAGAGGATTTGAAATGGAATTCGAATAAAGAATTTAAAATGGAATTCGAATAGAGGATTTCAAATGGGATTTGAATACAGGATTTAAAACTATGGAATTTGAAATGTAAAGATTTAAATGGAATTTGGAATATATATATCTATATATATATATATTAGAAGGGAGTTGAATTCAGTTAACGAGGTTTAAAAAGTTTATATATAGAAATATAATTAAAACGAACTCGCCGCAGCGATGCAGTTCGTAAATTGGCGATTCGAACTTCAATTGAATATACAGAACCCAATTGAAGTCGAAATTCTTTGAAACAAGAAACGTCAGGACCGATTTGATAATAGTTTTCTAATTGAGGAGAAAAATATGAATTTCGTCGTATAGATTTTGAGTTATGTCAAAATCAAATTTTCAAAAAAGCAGCGCCAGGATCGTTTTAAAACCATAACGGTTTATTTCATGTTATAAAAGGATTTTAAGCAAATAAAATCCGAAGTTCTATTTAGAAAATTTCAGAGTTGATTTATAAAATATATGTGAACTCAAGTGAAGTAATGAATATGATTTTTGAAACAGAAACCAGATTTTGATTTATTGAATAGAATTAACTAAATTGAATAGAAATTAGTAAATGAGATGTTGAATTGATATTGGGCCTTAAATAAGTGAATTCGATTTGAAAATTTATATTCGAAATAGAAAAAAGGAAACTAGAATTGAAATTTGAAATTCAATTTTGTTGTGAGCAAGTTAAACATTTTATTTGAACGTGTTATGTTCAAACAAAGAAGTGAAATAGGCAAAAGGGCTAATTAAAGAATAATTGAGCGAAACTGAATTCAAACGATTCAAAATTTAATTCAAACGAATGGATTTAGTTGAATTGAATTGGAAACAGGTGAACAGGTGTTAAACAGATATGGGATGGAGTATATGAAGATTTTTATTTATGTGCCCTACAAAAAGGTACATGTTTAAATTCATATATGAGTTTTATGCGCCGTATCGGCAAGCCGCTTGGCCTTTTCTTTTCCTTTTTGAGATTAGAAGGACCGGGAAAGCTATTTGAAATTTCCCGATGCTCCCGAAACAGGGGAGGTTATGGCGAAATTTTCCGGAAATTTAAGGAGTTAGAATATTTTTAAGATATTTTGATAATTTGAAATCATTGTATCGACGTATTGAATTCGATAGTAAAGTGAATATAAAAATCGAATGTTGTAAACAAAAAGGGATAGAGATAAGTAATTGGAATTGTTTCCAATTGCAAATAGAGATTTTTCTAATATATAGAAAATAAAAGAAGTTGACATTTGGAAACGTTTTCCAGATGGCGTAAAGAGCCAATATGGTTATTAAAAATATTTGGTTAACAAATATTGATAAGGAAATGGAGAAGAGATTTAATTAATGAAATATTAATTAAAGAGACCAGTGATTTGTTTGATATGTTGGATGAACACTTGTTTTTATTCGATAGTTAAATCACAGACTATCGAAGTTTTGACCATCGTTGTCAATATGGAGAGATCGGTTGGATTATTATCCGAAGAACCACTCCGTATTGGCATAAGCGTTGCGAACCAAGTATGCTGAATATATTGAAGACGGAATAAAGTGCAAGGGCTTTTCTATTTATAGAAATAGTGCCTTCGGTTTCGTTCAATCCCAGAACGAACGTAAATGGACGAATGTCTGACAGAGTATTTCCAATGATCAAATGGGTTGATCTGTATGAATGTATATGGTTGCAACGGATTTATCCCTTAGCATAATATCCAGAATATTTGTGCAAACTCAACTAGTGATTAACGGATCTGACAATGTGGCATTCAAAGTGATTGTGCTATCAATGAATGGTAAGTATGCGTAGCCTCAGGCCTCAACAACCGGGAAAGGACAAAAATCGGGCAGGCAGCATGGCTATGTGGGTCGCACCCATTAGGGTGTATAATCACCTATCTAGAGAAATTCCTTTTGTTTCTAAATCTATCGATTCTGCCCATTCGGGAAACGGTGGTTTGAGCCCAACCGTTGGTGATATACATTCGATACACTCAAGCGAAATGAGTGGTCGGTCATGTGTGGGCCGGGTTGCAAGACGTTCTTGTTGAACCCAGGTGTATTCGCCTCTAGAGATACATCATCGGAAGGTGGTTCCATACCTTGTCATGGTGGAAATCAAATCTCCAATAAGCGCCATGCGGTGTTTGATTTTATAATATATATGTGGAGCGTGAGATGCAAGCATTCTGCTATTTGGTTATTTACTTGATGTAGACATTATTATAATATCACTGGATTTCGTATCAAAGTGTTTTGGGTTATAGTAAGGTAAAAACCGTCCGTGTTTATGTGTGGGCTGGTCTTACTATTACTTTTTCTTTTGAAAGGATTTTTAAAGTTAAACAAGTGGTTGGAGTTTACTCACACCAGTCCCATGACTGATCTAGAGTTTATTTTGTTTTGTTTTCCCTAAACTCTTGGGTGCCCAAATTTGTACGGGCAGTCAAGTGTTTCAGGCTTTTACAGATACACTTGGAGGAGCTTGAAGCAGGAGGCTTCAACATTAGTTATTTAGAGTTACTTCCGCTGAATCAAATGTTATGTGTACTCTGATGATGGTATGTATATATGTACCAAACAGATTTGTATTTCAAAGCTTATGTTATATAATATATTTTATTCGTTCCGCTGTGAGTTGTGATCTTCGTTTTTCTTCTATTCTAATATTTCTTTCTTCCTATTTCTCATCTTCTAACTTCTTTCTATTAATGGTTCGTATTTCTGTGTTATTTGGGTTGGACGTGTAGTGTATTTAGTCAACTCAGATAGCTCAGATTTGCGGGTCGTTTCATCCTCCCAAGAATACCAGTGCATAAAACAACAACACAATGCTAAATAAAGAACAATGAAGCTATTATAAGACCCAGGTCCCATCACACAATGCAACATAAGCCGGAGGATAGGGTTTTACCTTATAATAGCCAAAGAATGCTTGATACGCTAAATTTCATCTTTTATTACTATAAGTGTATAGTGTCAAAACAATTTCAATCATAAATATCAATCATAGACGACATGGTTACCATATATCATGTCGCCATACTAGTTCTACAATTAAAACCGCATAGTCACGTATTGGAAGTTGGATTTCCATCTATGAACCGAGGCAAAAGGTAGTCCTCACCAAATTCGAGACAATCTAGTCCATGTCTCAGACTACAGCCGCAACTGCACCTAGGAGCCACAGGGCCGGTCCACTCGATGTGGATTAAATAAAACCTTGAACACTGCGTTTCCCCGCCCTTTGGGGCGTAAATGAGCCAAATGACTCCATCGGCTCCACACAGTCACCGATCTATCTGAGGCGCCTTGCAATCCAACAACCACATAGGTGAAAATAATATAAATGCCAGGACTGGTAGGTCACTGACACCACCTTTAACTAGAAAGAGACGCATGTTCTCCCTGGATCCTCTCCCGTTTCTGGTTCATACCGGGGTGTGAGGCTCGCGAATTAACGCCATACACAAAGCTATGCCACACAGGCCGTGCTTTGATCATCAACCACAAGACTTTGCTTTTCAACAAAAGCCTTGATCATTTGCCACTTAGGCATGCCACACAGGCAATTCACTCCATGCGATTGATATCCACCAATATATAACCTCTAAGCTTGTACGTCTCAGAGAAAGGCGTTAAGCAAGAGAATAAATTCTCCGCCGCCAAATAGATATATATTTAATAGAAATCAATCACACAGAATAAAATCCAATGTCAGGCACATAGTCCATTTACAATTTCGTTCTGGGTCTGAACGAAACCGGAGGCACCTTGTACCTCGCATATCCATCGATATCCAAGTACGTCTAGACGATCACCAACTGATTCCCTCCTCTTGGGTGTACAGCCCAATCAAGATCATCAGTAATTATCCAAACGATGTGAAGACCTCCGGTCTTCGACCACCATCTTCATCCTCGACAAATCGTCGAATCAGTTATTCAGAATGGGATAAACCCGGTCTTTCTGAATAACTCGCGCATATAATAAACAAGTGTTACACAAACATAACATACGCCTCATTCCAATTCAGAATATTCTTTTTTTCAAATATTCTTATACTTTGGGAAAGGTTACCTTTAATTTTATCAACGATAAATTCTTTAAATTTATTCTTTAATCTTCTTTTGAATATCAATCCAAATTAGTCGGGGTTAGTGAACCACACCGAAGTAATCATTTATTTTATTTCCCAATCCCAACCTATTCATCCCATGAAGTAAAACTGGTAATACTTCATATCTAATACCACGGTGTTATCGGTAAATTCAATTATCATTTCACGTTCAAAACTAATTAAAGATTTAACTATCGCCTGGAGCAAAACTGGTGATACTCCATTCCCGATCATTTCAATCTAATTAAAGATTCATTAAAACTTCACTTGGTTTTAATCTTCCCAATAATCACTATCAATGATTATTTAACTTGGGAAATCATACCCTGTCTTTAACTGGGTTAAAGAACCAATGTCATTTAAAACACGGTTCACTATAAACCCAAAATCACATTCTATTAATTGTCGGGTTAAAGTACAAGTGTTATTTAAAACACCATTCACGATAAACCCAAAAATCAATTCCAATTCAATTCCAATTAAATTCCATTCAATTGGTATACTTCATTAAATCTAAATAAAAAGATTTAATCTTTTCTCAACTGGGTTTAAGAACAGTGTTAATGAAGACACCATTCACGATAAACCCAAATCCCATTTGATATTAAATACAAGGCTCTGAATAGAAAATATATCGGCTTATATTCAATATCAAATTCTATGACCAATCAATATCGTATTGGAAATAACGATATCAATATATCTTTCAAATTTCCATAACAATATCTGTATAATCACGAAATCCAACATCGAAATATTCCAAAGGCAATTTCGATTCAAATCCATTTCCACTTTATATATTGGAAATTCTGGTTATTTTCAAAACCATTTCAGATCCACGTTATTTATTTTAAAAATAAATGGGATTATAATTTTAGTTCAAAACTAGTTCATTTCGATGAAAATATTTTTTTATCTTTTCAAATATGGAGTTTTTCATTCCAATTCTTTCCAAATCATTTCTTATGATTTTACACAAATTATTACTATTTTTAATAATTTTATCAAGGCACGTACATTCGATTTCCATCAACGGCCATCGAACTGCACTTACAACGACCTTTTCTAAATTTGATTTGGACATAATTCCAAATCCAACCATTAGATTTTAAATTTCTAATATTCTTTAGAAAGCTCTTTTCGATACGAACCCAACGGTTCTGGTTTTAGGAGAATCCGACGGTCGGATCTCCCGTAATATCAATTCGAAGTCAATGGTCGAAATTCGCGAACTGCCGCGGCGCGGCGCTTTCTATTCAGGCCATTCTATATATATATATATATATATATATATATATATATATATATAATATTATATATATTTTGTCGATTTCCTTTTAAAAAGTATTTTATAAATCGTTTTAAATTCGTTTTCGAAACGATTTCAACTTCATATTCAATTTCTAATCAAAATTGAATATTCCACATCATCGATATACAAATGATAATATTTTCAAAACGTTATATTTCGAAATCACTTCCTTTTCTATAATCATTATAAAAATGAATATAGTCGATATAAATATCGTTCGCGTCAAAATGGCGCATATCTAACTAACACGGCTTTATATATTTCAATAACTTCGTTATTCTATTCAACAAATGAAATTTTCTTCAACACATGAATATATATATTTTTTATTCAACACATGAATATATATATTTTATTCAACACATGAATTTATATTTTTTATTCAACACATGAATATTTATTTAATTCAACACATGAATTTTCTTTCTATTCAACACATGAATTTTTATTCTATTCAACACATGAATTTTCTTTCTATTCAACACATGAATTTTCTTTCTTTTCAACACATGAGTTCATATTTTATAATATTCCTTATTTTCCAAATTGGAATGAGGCCCAATAAATTACCACATAATGTTAATTATATGGATTTTCTACAGCACATGTATATAATATCAACGATAAATCATCAACCATCATCCAGAGTGCACCACACAACTGCATAAGAATTAAATATAAATAATTAACGTTTACACAGTCTGTCAACCCATCGATTGACATACAACTAAACAATCGGGATTAGTGTACGTCAAATATCATCCCAATACTCGTGTGGGGTTTCAAATCAACAAACACATATTTTTATTTGTGCAGTTGGGCGATGTGTAAAATTTATCGTCCCAATCAATATCAGTCAAATGGGTGTACATAAACAAATCGTCCGATTTGTTTATAAATATTTATTTTATATACACGTTAAAAAATTATATTTTTAACCATAAAATAATTTCTTCCATTTCACTACACAAAATCGATTTCATAACACATCAATCAAACAAACAAGCCATCCATGGTCTGTGGACGACGGGTTTCGGGTGCTGCTAAGCACCGTCTGCATCCTAGTATATATTTCAAACTAGAAATAAAAATAAAAGTGAGGAGTTCTCACCTTTGGGTTCTACTCCGCCGTGCTTTGATTGTCAATCTATGTAGTATACCTACGTTAAAAAATATATTTTTAACCCATCAATAATTATTTCTTTGTATGATTATTCTACAAATAACATACATAGGCTAAAAATTATATTTTTACCTTTCTAAAAATAATTTCATATTTTTATAACAATGCTACATAGATAAAAATCCCATTTTTATTTCGCTACTATATAGATAAAAATCAAATCTTTCTATCGCTAATGAATATATAAAAATCATATTTTTACACTGCTACTCAAACGATAAAAATCATATTTTTTTCTCTTGCCATTCTTTATATAAAAATCACATTTTTATACATAAAGATCGTATTTTTATACCTCTACTACATATGTAAAAATCACTTCTTTACACCGCTACTTCCATGATAAAAATTCTATTTTTATCTTGCTAGTAATATAATAAAAATTATATTTTTATTACTCTACATAAATAAAAATCATATTTTTATTCTTCCTATGAAATAAAAATCATATTTTATTCTAGATCTACATACATAAAAATTGCATATTTATTGTAATGTCTACTCTACAAAAATCATATTTTTAAAACGATTTTTTTCCATAAAGCTCCTATCTTTAATAACATAAATAAGTATAATAAAATAAAACTCACTTTTATTTCATCACTCGACTGATTTGGAGGAGAAGCAGACGGAAGAGGAGCAAAGGAGCATCGGAGTGCTGGAGATACGAGCTAAAACTGGTCGGGGTGTATCATGTACGCGCTGAAATAAATATAAATCGGATTTTAAATAGTAGGGGCAACCGAGGTCGGAGATGGGCGTCAGGGGGTGGCGGCGTGGGTAGCTGGCTGTGGTGGGGGTGGCGCGCCGGCGGTGGTAGTGGTGGATATGGGATGTGGCGACGCGGTTTGCATTGTTTTGGGGTTAGGGGGTTTACGAGGTGGAGAGGGAAAAGGAGGGGCGGATCTGAGGGGGAGGAGGTGCGGCCGTTGTTGGGGGAGGGGAGGCGCCTCTCTGGGCGGCGGGGAAGTGGAGGCGATTAGGGGGGTGGGAGATAGAGGGTCAACGGGTTCTGAAAGGGGGGATCGTGAGTTATGAGGGAAAAGGAAAAACGGGGGGCTATATGAAATTTTTTTATATTATTTTTCTCTTTTTAAAGTTGACTTTTCACTCGAATCCCAAATTGCACCCAACGACTATCGCCCCTAGCTAATTACCCCCATTCCAAACACAACGGGATATGTCCCGCCAGCCAATTTGATTGTTTCGATCAGTTTTCATTTAAATTAAAATTTAAATCTATATATTCAATTTTAAACGCGTATTTCAATATACCGGGGTCACATACGGACTCTAGAAATTCCCGATAAATATTTTCTAGCTTCGTATTGATGATACGGTCCTAACAAAATTAATTTTGTCAAATTCTGAGACCGTTTGAAAAATGTCCATTTTCTGGTCGATCAAAATTGACTAAAACTGTCAAAACACGTTTTCCTGTGCCACGCTCACATATTAATTCAGAGAATTACGAATTTTGAATTCTAGCAATAACTTGATGTCCCAGATCCAACAAAAGTGGTTTCGTCGAAAACCGAGGTCATTTGCAAAATTGCTATTTTTAAGGGCCAAAACTCCATAGCGATTATCCAGAGTTTTCAACTGGGCATAACTCTCTATCCCCGCTATGAAATTTCAATTTTCCAGATTCGTTGGAAAGATATTCTCAAATAGATTCTAATATTTTTTGTTTTGCCAAAATCCGGTTTATTTTGAATTCTTTACATTCATTTGAACTATGAAATCTAATTTTCAAACTACCGCGCCATTTTCAATTCCTTTTATAATTAAAATAAATTATTTATATTCTAACGACGACTCGAATAAATATATACGTTCTATTTCTATTTAAAATAAATTTCTCATCGTTATTACTTAAAATAATCATTTTAAATATTCAAAATTCACTAAAATTGCCAAAATAATTTTTTTTAAATTGGCCCAGATTTCCGGGTTATTACAATCTCCCCCACTTAAAACTTTTCATCCCCAAAAAGGAATGAAGCTGAAAGTTGTTTCACAAACCAACTCAACTTTCATTATTTTCTTTACGGCTTAAGTTTTTCAACTTTTCAGTTTCTAAGAACTTTTCAATTTTTTCAAAAATTTGGCTAATACCCTAAATTTTCGAAAAATTTCGCCATAACCTCCCCTGCACCGAGAGCTTCGGGATATTTCAAATAGCCTCCCATGGCCCTCACCAATCCAAAAAGAAAAAGAAACAGCCAAGCGGCAAGCCAATTGGCTCATAAAATCATCCAAACCCAAAGAAATACAATAAACATGTACCTATTTGTCGGGCAAACAATTTTATTCCTCTTCTCTAGCCTCCTTGCTATGACCTGTTCATTGTAAGTACATGTATATGCATGCAAATGCGACTAATTTTCAATACAACTCACTATTTGATACAATTTGGTTATATGGTTCAAATTCTAATAAATCACAACAATAATCAAACAACACAATCAACAATCAATTTGTTGATTAACGTTTCAAATTCATAATTTTGATACATAGTCCAAAAATCAGATTTTTGATGCCAAATCACAACAAATAATCCTATGTAAGTATTGATTCTCACACTATTCTAATGGAAATATATAGATATCTCACTTTCGAAATACGAACATAAATCCTAATGATGGAGCTCCATCATCAAAATCATCTCCGGGCGACTAGAGTGTGATTCTATATCTATCCAGTATATTAAAAATTCAAATACACGTGGATCAGATGTATATACAAAATCTTTATATACTCGATTGTCCAAATCAATTTAAAATAAATATTCAAATACGTATAATATGATTTAAATTTTCAAAACAAAAATTGTTTTCAATTTAAAAATATACTCTTCACACTAGCTCTAGGATACTACTCATCCTATCTCTAACGAGTCATTCTCATTGGATATTACTAATCCAATCTCTGATGAATTCTTTCATTTGGTTCTAACGTGTCTTGTTCTCCGAGCTCTGTAAACCAAAGCTCTGATACCAAATGTAAGGACCCGTAATGTGACGATCCCAAAATCCGAGGTGCGGTATTAAGGATAATCATTGGAATATAACACATCAATCATCATAGCAGAGTACAGATAATAGCAAAAACAATAAATAGAATAATTTTTACATGGATATGACAGCGGAATCACAACATGTAACAACATCAGAATAGCACAATGTAGGATATAACTTAGTAAATGAAGGGGAAATGATCAGTCACCATCGCCAGAGGCGGAATATATATACATGCAGTGAGACATAATAAGGGTATCAGTCTACATCGCCGAAGGTGGTACATATACATACGATAATATGTACTGAAAGTAAAGCAGTCTGCATCGCCTGTGGCGGAATCATAATATAGGTACAATAATGGCGGAGAATGTCAAAGACATCTCGGTGAAGTCAGCCTCACCATGAGCCAAAATGCACTCTATGCAACAGTGCAGAGCCAAAAACAACCTGTCACCTATGAACTAAGCTGCCCGTGCGAAAATAAGGGCACCCGCGTTTGCAAAGTGAAACAAACAACGAGTCAGTCATGGGGACTGGTATGAGAAATCTATTTAACAGTTTAAACAATAGTAATAAGCAAATCATAGGACCACGCCACTTTCGCGGAACGGGTTTACTCCAGTGATTGCTAGTGCATTTAAAACAAAGTAAATTCTTTAAAACAACGCAATGCTTTTAAAAAGAATGAAGCCATTATAAGACTCAAGTCCCATCATACAATGCAACGCAAGCCGGAGGATAGAGTTTTACCTTATAATGGCCAAATATGCTTAATACGTGCAAAGCAAAATCATTTGATATTATTACTAGTGCATATATGTTTCAAAACGAATAGCATCATAAATATCAATCATAGGCGGCATAGCTACCATCTACTATGTCGCCATACTAGTTCTACAATCGAGTCCGTTATTTCAAATTGGAAATTGGATTTCCGTCATGAGTCGAGGCAAGGGGCAAGCTCCTCTCCACTTCGAGACATTCTAGCAAATGCCTCAGGACTACACACTCTGGGTAACCCCTGGATGCTTCAGGGCCGGTCCTCTCTTACGTTTGAGGATTAATTATGCCTGAACACACGTTTCCCGGTCCTTACAGACCTATAATCGAGGCGCCTCGCATTCCAACAACCACATAGGTGAAAAATAGATATAAATGTCAGGGCTGGTAAGTCACTGACACCACCATAGCTAAAAAGAAACGTCGTGCTCTCCCTGCAGTCCTTATCCCGTTTTTAACTCATACCGAGGTGTGAGGCTTACGAATCCACGCTATACACAAAGCCAGACCACGTAGGCCATGCTTTGATCTTCAACCACAAGACTTTGCTTTGCAACAGAAGCCTTGATCACAGCATCTTGGCATGCCACATAGGCAATCCACTCCATACGACTGATTTCTATCGATATATAACCTCTGAGCTCGTACGTCTCAGAGAAGGGCGTTAGGCAAAAGAATAAATTCTCCGCCGCCAGACAGATATATATTTAACAGAGATCGATCAGTACAGAACAAAATCCAATGTCAGACACACAGTCCATTTACAAGTCCGTTCCGGGTCTGAACGAAACCGGAGGCGTCAAATTCCTCGTATATCTGTACAATCAACACATACGTTCAGACGGCTACTACTTCCGTTCCTTCACGGTAGCTACTCCAGTCAGGAAACTCAGCAGCGCCCCTCCAACCGATACGAAGATCGTCGGTCTTGAATCGTCTTTGTATTTTCCAATTCGAATCGCTCGCTAAATTATTTGAAATGAGGGTTAGCTCGGCCTTTTCAAATAATTCACGTAATTAGAATTTAAATCAATTCTTTCCATGGTTATATTATTCGACATCCATATTTCAGTTCTTTAGTATAATTTTCGTATCAAACACATACAGCCATCAAATATCAAGCAAATCAAGCCAAATTGGTTTATTTCCAATCTATGTTGTTTATAATATTTTATAACAATTTTTCGCCATTTTTATTTATTTAAAAATGGCCATATTTAATTAAACGACGTTTCAGGCCGTGCCGTGGCACTGGCGCTGTTTTTCCTCTAATTTGTTTTACACATATCGGAAAATCTAACCGTTGGATTTCTATGAAGTCTATATCAGTGGGAAGGTATTCCCAAAGCGAACCCAACGGTTCCAGTTTCGTGAAAATCCGACGGTCGGATCTTCCACACTAGTCGTTTGAAGTTACGGTATCAAAATTCGAACTGCAGCGTCGTTATTCGATTTAATTAAATTATATTTATATATAAATATAAACGATTCTGGCACTGTTTTCCTTCAGATTTGAATTAAACATTCCAGACAATCCAACCGTTGGATTTTTACAAGGTTGGTGCCGTTGGAAAGATATTTCCAAGGCGAACCCAGCGGTTGCGGTTTCGGGAAAATCCGATGGTCGGATTTCTCGTACTAATCGTTTTAAATTACGATTCCAAAACACGAACTGCACGGCTTCGATTCCTTTCTATTCTATTTATATTTATATATATAAATATAGCTCATTCCTTTATTTCAAATATAATTCATTCATTTATTTCAACATCGTTTTCACTTCAAATATTTCACTAACGCCTTAATATTTCAAAAAATTTCGCCATAACCTCCTTTGTACGGGAAGGGGTTTGGAAATTTATTGGGCCGTGTTAGGTACCCAATAAATCCTATAAAGCATCCACATATTTATAGTGATATATTCTGGTGTTTACGAGGGAGCGTGTATAGATAATAACTCCAGAGAATAAATTCTCGTCATCCCGCTCCGTGTGGAAATAAATAGTCCTTGTGCCATATCTAATGACTTGAGAGACGTGATTATTGTCAACTCCAGACCCGTGTGGGGTTTTTATTAATCTGGCAATTTATTGTTATATTTTATATAGTCCATATCAGTCATCAGTTCAACCTGTAGTATATAATCATCGCCATACAAGCCTCTCGCTCGTATGGTAAATCTTCCACCTCGTCACACAAGCTCCAATTGCTTATGTGGAATATGATGAAGTATGCCTATCATCAAGAAGTATGCCATGCAGTGTAGTTCGAAATTAATTGTTACTATCCTATGGCGATGTTTATTATTTCACACAGAATAACCAGCACTCCGCATCCAATGGCATTCACAGGAGTTGATATAAAAATAAAATTGCGCAGCCAACTCATCAAGGCTTACCTATTTGTCGGGCACGCAATTAATTTCTTTACTCTACAGCTAATCCATTTCCCTGTTCAACACATGTATATATATGCAGAACAAAGCTAATAATAATATTTCTAGTTCTATTATTTATTTCAACACATGTGTATTTTTATCAAAGCGTATACATGATAAAAGAAATATTTTTATCATCAAAAATATTTATTCAACAAGTGAATGTTTTTAACACTTCATATTTACAATAAAAATGTAGTTTTTATTGTCTATTCATTTTATTTTAAAATGCGATAACATTCAACACATGAATTTCAACTCGACGAACGAATCTCAATTCAACACATGAATATTCTCTATAGTTTGTATATATATATATATATAAATGTGATTTTTTATCGTTAAATCTATTTGTTTAAAATTCGAATAATATTCAACACATGAATTTCAACTCAACGAATGAATTTCAATTCAACACATGAATATTCTCTATAGTTTGTATATATATAAAAATGTGATTTTTATCGTTAAATCTATTTGTTTAAAATTCGAATAATATTCAACACATGAATTTCAACTCAACGAATGAATTTCAATTCAACACCTGAATATTCTCTATAGTTTGCATATATATAAAATGTGATTTTTATCGTTAAATCTATTTGTTTAAAATTCGAATAATATTCAACACATGAATTCCAACTCAACGAATGAATTTCAATTCAACACATGAATATTCTCTATAGTTTGTATATATATAAAAATGTGATTTTTATCGTTAAATCTATTTGTTTAAAATTCGAATAATATTCAACACATGAATTCCAACTCAACGAATGAATTTCAATTCAACACCTGAATATTGGTTTCAACATATGTAATTAATTTCAACAAATGAAAATTATTCTAACACATGAATATTTCAGAAAATTTCGGCAGCATAACGGCAGGGTAGTTAAAACCGGGACCGTCCCTAGTACGGCTCCTCGCTCTACCTTAAAACCTCGCGGTTTTTGACAATGGGGATCATGCATCCAGGCGGCATGTTTTATTTTCATTCCACAATCCTATTCTAATTTGTTTCAACCACAAGAGGGTATTTTTCAAACCGTTAGTTTTCAAACCTGCTCAAATTTAGGTTTTGATTTTTCGCTCGATCCGTTGCTCGATAGGTCGATCAGGTTGTTGGACATCGACGAGGGAGGGGAGGGCTTTCCGGCGCCACCAGCCTCTTCCAGTTCGACGGCGGTAGGGACCCTGGGCGGCGGTTTAAACGCGCCCACTTTGGAGCGTCAGATCTCGATGGTGGCGCTACTGATGATGGCGAAACTGGGTCGGATCTGAAGAGGGGCGAAGGGGCTTTCGAGGGAAGGTGGTGGCATGGCCTGGTTTCGCCTGTGGCGGCCAGAAAACGAGGGGGAAGGATGGAGCTACAGGGGACGTCGATATCGCTGAAGCGGATGGGGTTTGGAGATATTTTCAGAAAATAAAATAATAAAAGAAAAAATATGATTGGCCAATGGTTTTATAATTTCGAAAATTGGGGTTTTGTCAAACGAACTCGAAACCAAACCCAACGACTGTCGCCCCTAGCGTTTTACCCCCATCCCGGACACAATGGAATATGTTTCGTAGGCCTATTCGACTGTTACAGTCAGTTATTTTTCAAATTAAAGTATAAACATTTTATATTCAATTTGAACGTACATTTCAATTTGCCAGGGCCACAAACTGAATCGAAAAATTCCAGAAAAATAAATCTAGCTTTGTTTTGACGATACGGTCCCAACAAAACCAGTTTCGTCGAATTCTGCGCTCATATGCAAAATGTCCATTTTCAGGTCGATCCATTTTAACAGAAATTGACCAATCACATTTTCTTTTGCCCCGCTCGCATACTAGCTTCAAAAATTATGAAATTTGAAACTTAGCAATAATTTGACATCCCGGACCCAACAAAAGTGGTTTCGTCGAATTCCGAGGTCGTATGCAAAATATCTATTTTCAAGGGCTATATATGCTATATAGCGACCTTTCTGAAAATTCATTCGGCCATAACTTTTGATTCCCGTTATGAAACTTTGATTTTTCAGATTCGTTAGAAGGGTATTCATAAACAGATTTAAATATTTTCAGTTTTGCTAAAATCCGTTATATTTTCCACCCGGTATCGTCAGACAAAGTTTGTATTCAAAATTTCAAACCGCCTTACTATGCCCAATTCATTATTTTATTGAAATATGCTATTTCAATTGTTCAAATTCTTTGACAATAATCAATTTTAAATTTTTAAAATTGGTTCACATTTTCCGGGTTATTACACGGAACTTCCTAGTGAAGGAAAAAGCGGATATTTTGAGGACAAGACAGATCAGAACACAAACAGAAGAACATTTCATTGTTAATTACAACAATTCCATCAGAATACAAGAATATACAGAGTATGAATAAATATTATACATCAGAGATTTAATTACATTACTGCAGCGGAAAAATAATACAATACACAACTGAAGGAGATATACGGATACAGAGCTTTCCAGATATCATTCCAACTGTAAATCATGATCCTGTGAATATAAATCTGCAAAACCAAAACTACCAGCTGCCCGTGTCAAAATAAGGGCACCCAGAGTTTAGGTTAAAACAATAAACTCCAGGTCAGTCATGTGACTGGTGCGAGAACTAAAATAGTTTTTAATCTTTATTTTTTAAGTTAGGTAAATCAAGGGACCACGCCGTATAACACGGAACGGGTTCCCTCCTAAGAATACCAGTGCATAAAACAACAGCGCAATGTTAAATAAAAAACAATGAAGCTATTATAAGACCCAGGTCCCATCACACAATGCAACACAAGCCGGAGGATAGGGTTTTACCTTATAATAGCCAAAGAATTCTTGATATGCTAAATTTCATCTTTTATTACTATAAGTGTATAGTGTCAAAACAATTTCAATCATAAATATCAATCATAGACGGCATGGGTACCATATATCATGTCGCCATACTAGTTCTACAATTAAAACCGCAAAATCACGTATTGGAAGTTGGATTTCCATCTATGAACCGATGCAAAAGATAGTCCTTACCGAATTCGAGACAATCTAGTCCATGTCTCAGGCTACAGCCGCAACTGCACCTAGGAGCCACAGGGCCGGTTGAAACGACCCGCAAATCCGTGCTACCTGAGTTGACTAAATACAACACACGTCCAACCCAAATAACACAGAAATACGACTCATTATTAGAAAGAAGTTAGAGGATGAGAAATAGAAAGAAAGAAATATTAGAATAGGAGAAAAACGAAGATCACAACTCACAGCGGAACGAATAAAATATATTATATAACATAAGCTTTGAAATACAAATCTGTTTTGTACATATACACATACCATCATCGGAGTACACATAACATTTGATTCAGCGGAAGTAACTCTAAATAACTAACGTTGAAGCCTCCTGCTTCAAGCTCCTCCAAGTGTATCTGTAAAAGCCTGAAACACTTGACTGCCCGTACAAATTTGGGCACCCAAGAGTTTAGGGAAAACAAAACAAAATAAACTCTGGGTCAGTCATGGGACTGGTGTGAGTAAACTTCAACCACTTGTTTAACTTTTAAGAATCCTTTCAAAAGAAAAGATAATAGTAAGACCAGCCCACACATAAACACGGACGGTTTTTATCTTACTATAACCCAAAACATTTTGATATCAAATCCAATGATATTATAATAATGTCTACATCAAGTAAATAACCAAATAGCAGAACGCTTGCATCTCACGCTCCACATATATAGTATAAAATCAAAAACCGCATGGCGCTTATTGGAGATTGGATTTCCAACATGACAAGGTATGGGACCACCTTCCGATGATGTATCTCTAGAGAGGAATACACTGGGTTCAACAAGAACGTCTTGCAACCCGGCCCACACATGACCGACCACTCATTTCGCTTGAGTGTATCGAATGTATATCACCAACGGTTGGACTCAAACCACCGTTTCCCGAATGGGCAGAATCGATAGATTTAGAAACAAAAGGAATTTCTCTAGATAGGTGATTATACACCCTAATGGGTGCGACCCACATAGCCATGCTGCCTGCCCGATTTTTGTCCTTTCCCGGTTGTTGAGGCCTGAGGCTACGCATACTTACCATTCCTTGATAGCATCATCACTTTGAATGCCACATTGTCAGATCCGTTAATCACTAGTTGAGTTTGCACAAATATTCTGGATATTATGCTAAGGGAATAAATCCGTTGCAACCATATATATTCATACAGACCAACCCATTTGATCATTGGAAATACTCTGTCAGACATTCGTCCATTTACGTTCGTTCTGGGACTGAACGAAACCGAAGGCACTATTTCTATTACTAGAAAAGCCCTTGCACTTCACTCCGTCTTCAATATATTCAGCATACTTGGTTCGCAACGCTTACGCCAATACGGAGTGGTTCTTCGGATAATAATCCAACCGGTCTCTCCATATTGACAACGATGGTCAAAACTTCGATAGTCTGTGATTTAACTATCGAATAAAAACAAGTGTTCATCCAAACATATCAAACAAATCACTGGGCTCTTTAATTAATATTTCATTAATTAAATTTCTTCTATATTTCCTTATCAATATTTGTTAACCAAATATTTCAATAATCATCTCGCCTCTTATGCCATTTGGAAAACGTTTCCAAATATCAATTTCTTTTATTTCTGTATATTAGAAAATCTCTATTTGCAATTGGAAACAATTCCAATCACTTATCTCTATCCCCTTTTGTTTACAACATTCGATTTTTATATTCACTTTACTATCGAATTCAATACGTCGATACAATGATTTCAAATTATCAAAATATCTTAAAAATATTCTAACTCCTTAAATTTCCGGAAAATTTCGCCATAACCTCCCCTGTATCGGGAGCATCGGGAAATTTCAAATAGCTTCCCGGTATCTTCCTCAATCAAAAAGAAAAAGGAAAAGCCAAGCGGCTTGCCGATACGGCGCATAAAACCCATATATGAATTTTAAACATGTACCTTTTTGTCGAGCACATAAATTTAAATCTTCATATACTCCATCCCATATCTGTTTAACACCTGTTCACCTGTTTCCAATTCAATTCAACTCAATCCATTCGTTTGAATTCAATTTTGAATCGTTTGAATTCAGTTTCGCTCAATTATTCTTTAATTAGCCTTTTTGCCTATTTCACTTCTTTGTTTGAACATAACATGTTCAAATAAAATGTTTAACTTGCTCACAACCAAATTGAATTTCAATTTCAATTCTAGTTCTCTTTTCTATTTCGAATATAAATTCTCAAATCGAATTCACTTATTTAAAGCTCAATATTCATTCGAAATCTCATTAACTAATTTTTATTTAATTAGTTAACTCTATTCAATAAATCAAAAATCTGATTTCTATTTCAGAAATCAACTCATTACTCCACTGGAGTTCACATATATTTTATAACTCACATCTGGATTTTTCTAAATAGAAATTTCGATTTTTATTTGCTTAAATCCTTTAATTTAATTAAATAAACCGTTATGGTTTTATAATGGTTCTGGCGCTGTTTTTCTGAAAATTTGATTTTGACATAACTCAAAATCTATACGACGAAATTCAGATTTTTCTCTTTCATTAGAAAACTATTATCAAACTGGTCCTGACGTTTCTTGTTTCAAAGAATTCCGACTTCAATTGAGTCCTGTATATTCGATTGAAGTTCGAATCGCTATTTTACGAACTGCAGCGCTGCGGCGAGTTCGTTTTAATTATATATATATATATAAACTTTTAAACTTCTTTAAAATGAATTCAACTTCATTTAACTCTGCTTGATTCAAATTCAAATCTCACTTTTATTTGAATTCTAAATTCAAATTCCAATTCCTTTTCTATTTGGTATTCAAATTCAATATTTGAATTTCTATTTGAATTCCCTTATTCAAATTTAAATTCCATTTGAACTCTCTTATTTAAACCCTATATTTAAATTCCATTTGAACTTCTATATTCCCATTTCTATATTTGAATTCTATTGGAATTCAAATATTCAAACTCCTTTTAAATTCTATATTCAGAATTCCATAATTTAAAACCCATTTGGATTTCATATTCAAATCCCATAGATTAAATCCTATTTGAATCTCTTATATTCAAATTTCATTTTCCATTTCCGACCCCATTTGAATTTCTAATATTCAAATTCATTTTCAACACCATTTGAATTTTTAATATTCAAATTCATTGGAATTCCCTTGAATTCAAATTCCATTTCAAAACTATTTGGATTTCCTATTTTGAAATCCTATTTGAAATTCTATTTCAAATTCTACTTTGAAAATCCTATTTCCAAAGTTTATTTCAAATTCTATTTTGAAATCTCATATTCAAATTTCTACTTAAATTTCTATATTCAATTCCATGTTCAAATTCAATACTCGAATTTCTATTTCAAGTCTCAATTCAAATTTCATATTTAAATTCCATTCAAATTTCACATTTGAATTCTTCCTTGAAATACTATATTTCAAATGCTATTCAATTCTTCTTTGAAATTCTATTTTCAAAGTCTATTTTGAAATTCTACATTCAAATCTCTATTTGAATTTCTTTATTCGAATTCCTTCGAATTCAAATTTTATTTTAATTCCTCGAATTCAAATTCTATTTTTCATTCTAATTTCATCTATTCGAGTTCTATTTGAACTTCTATTTGAATTTCTAATATTCAATCCCCTCTTAGAATTCAAATATTCAAACTCCTTTTAAAAATTCAAATGTTATGCTCAAATTCCATTTGAGTTATATATATTTAAAAATTTCATTTCACATCCTGTTTTGAAATTTCATTTCAAAATTCCAATTCCACACTGGTGTTTCTATTTCTGAATTATCAAATGATAATTCTTTTCATTTCATTTATAACTTCGTTATAAAAGAACTATTGATAAGCTTCGTTTAAAAAGAAACTACTTGTTTTATTTTTCAAAACAAGTTTATATTTTTATTCCCATTTAAAATTCAAATTCTACTTAAAGATAGAATTTTCCCTTTTAAAATCTCAAATATCCTTTTTAAATGGGCCCAGTGATATTTAAAATAATCAAATCACTCAATTCTCAATCATTTGGTTTTTAACGCATCATATATGAATATATGTGAAATCAAACAAACAACAACAGATAATATATTTTTGAGGAATCCAGTTGGATTCCTCCAACCTGTTTCCCTGCATCCACAGACGTTAGCACATAAATAATACCAATTCTGCTTCGTGGCAGAATATCGCGGTATAGAAGGTCATCCACTAATCATAGCGTGGGGCGTATAGGGTAATCATCCGCTATGAAACTGCGGGCATCCGCTAATGAGACTGCGGGAATCCAACCAATCAATCAACCCAATATATATATATATAGCCTAAATAACTAATATATATAAAACAACCATAAAATATTCACACAAGCAACAAACAATTATTTTTAATGAAATAAAAATAATTCTAAAGGTGAGTGAGATTTACTCACCTGGTTTTAAATAAATTTCCATTTCTTCTTGGCTGTGTATTTCCTCGAATAAATTCACACCTGCGATGATTTTATTCAAATTTACCGATTAAACATTTATTTATTTTAAATTAATTACTTAAATAAATAAATAACTTTCCTATAATTTCCTCTTCTTCTAATGGTTACTAAATAAATTCTAACTTAACCAATTTAAGCAAACCTATGTATTTTTAAATATTAACTAATTAGGATATTTTCTTTAAACTTTAAACTAATTAAGGTATTTAATTGAAATTACCTTAATCCAGTAACTATTGCCTTCCTCACCTCAACCCAATACTATTGTTGTTAATCCCATCTTCACAAATTCAGATCCAATACCCCACAGTTGAACCTTGCACCTGAACTTGGACGCAACACTCCTGACCTTCACCTCCTCGCTGCTGCCGATCAGTGCTTCACTCAATCCTACTGCGCCTAAGTCATCGCTCGAACTGCCGAGCCTTCAGAGGACCCAAAGGATTCAAATCGTGATCCTCTTTCCAGAGCGTTGCTACCTAGTCATCGAGCTCAACGGATTTCAATTCGATTTCCATTCGCTGACCCATCCCTCAAAAATCCCACTATCGCACCCACTCCAAACATCATCAGACGTGGTCGAACTCCACAACAGTCCTCTTATCCCCATCGCAACCTCTAACGCAACGCTTTGAAGTCGGGGTGCCTAAATTGCGATGTTGTTACCCTGCGCACACCCTTTCCGCTTGTGAACCCTAGCCTCAGATAGAAATCGATTTCGATTTCCCCTTCCTTTTTTTTTTTTTTTTTATTACAGAGGATCGATTTTTATTCCATTGACTGAGAGGAAGAAAAAGGGCATACGGTTCATTTTGGGTTTTAGAATGAATAACTAACGAAGCGTAGGGTCAATATATAGAAGGGAAAAGGAGCAAGAAGTACATGGCCATTAAAATTCTGTCTGCTTGATCGTGAAATCTTGGAGACAAAGTTGTTTGCTCGAGAAGGAACTGTTTGCGTGATTTAACAAGTTAGGGTGGTGTGTTGAAGGAGTAGGTCGGCTGTTTTTATTTTGATTTTTGTTTTGTTTTAATTTATTTTTATTACCGACTATATTCAAATTTATACCGGTCTTCTGAACTGTTTGATTCAGTTTTCATCTTTGATTCAAAATTTATTTCGTATTACTATAAATTTATAAATAATTTTTTTTTTTATATTATCAACAAAATATTTAAAACCATATTAAATATTAAAAATTTATCGTTCAAAAATCTGGGTCGTTACATTCTTTCCCCCTTAAAATAATTTCGTCCTCGAAATTGCTAAGGTAGGAAAAATGGTACAAATCTATTGCTTTCAAAAATTCACTTATGTTAAAACTCAATTCCTCATATTTCTATGACTTTAATTTCAACCAAAACTTTTGGTTTCCATTCATATACATTCTAATTCATATTCATTTCAATTTATTTCAAATTGATTTTAGTCAATTTATTCACCTCGAACCATTTAACTTGCTTTAGTTAAATTTTAATTCCAGAATCCAAATCCCAGGATTTTCATTTCAAATCCTTTGAAATACATAAATGTATACTTATATTTATTCTCATCTCAATTCAAAACATTTGAATTCTCAATCTACTTGTTTTCTTTCAAAACAAATTTCCATCAAAAACTTTCTAAGGTAGCAATTTATCACTTAGAAACTCGAAAATGAACACTGATGAGGCTGCAGTCATCATCAGAATTATTTCCCAGCGACTGAAGTGAGTTCAGTGCTTTATTTTAAAAATCAATTCAAAATGATTTTCATTCAAAAATCCTTTCAAAATAAAACTATATTACTTTGAAAAATATTTTTCAACTTCCCAGGATTTTGAATTCTCAATTCTGGTTTGAATTTAATTCTAATTCATCTCATTTGTATATTTAATTTCTATACAAATTCTATTTTGGTTATAAATAACCATTCCCATATTATAATCTCGTTTGATTATAATCTTAACAATCAACACATCCATATAATAATTTCAGAAAATTATTCTTTCTATATCAAAATAGAAATTTTGGGTAAAATTATTTCATCTACCCATTTAAAAACAATATCATGTTCAATCTTCTGTTTAAGCGTTTAGAAATTCCTATCGACTTCGTGGCGTCCCACGATTCGACCAGAATTCATAAACCACTCAACAGACTAGCCAACACAATATAAAACAATTTTTATATCAACTAACAAATACGCTCTCTCGTATATATACACTCAACTCATTCTAGGGTACTACTGACCCTATCTCTAATGAGCACAATTCCACAAAGCCTAGGTATTCGCTCAACCTAAGCTCTGATACCAACTGAAACGACCCGCAAATCCGTGCTACCTGAGTTGACTAAATACAACACACGTCCAACCCAAATAACACAGAAATACGACTCATTATTAGAAAGAAGTTAGAGGATGAGAAATAGAAAGAAAGAAATATTAGAATAGGAGAAAAACGAAGATCACAACTCACAGCGGAACGAATAAAATATATTATATAACATAAGCTTTGAAATACAAATCTGTTTTGTACATATACACATACCATCATCGGAGTACACATAACATTTGATTCAGCGGAAGTAACTCTAAATAACTAACGTTGAAGCCTCCTGCTTCAAGCTCCTCCAAGTGTATCTGTAAAAGCCTGAAACACTTGACTGCCCGTACAAATTTGGGCACCCAAGAGTTTAGGGAAAACAAAACAAAATAAACTCTGGGTCAGTCATGGGACTGGTGTGAGTAAACTTCAACCACTTGTTTAACTTTTAAGAATCCTTTCAAAAGAAAAGATAATAGTAAGACCAGCCCACACATAAACACGGACGGTTTTTATCTTACTATAACCCAAAACATTTTGATATCAAATCCAATGATATTATAATAATGTCTACATCAAGTAAATAACCAAATAGCAGAACGCTTGCATCTCACGCTCCACATATATAGTATAAAATCAAAAACCGCATGGCGCTTATTGGAGATTGGATTTCCAACATGACAAGGTATGGGACCACCTTCCGATGATGTATCTCTAGAGAGGAATACACTGGGTTCAACAAGAACGTCTTGCAACCCGGCCCACACATGACCGACCACTCATTTCGCTTGAGTGTATCGAATGTATATCACCAACGGTTGGACTCAAACCACCGTTTCCCGAATGGGCAGAATCGATAGATTTAGAAACAAAAGGAATTTCTCTAGATAGGTGATTATACACCCTAATGGGTGCGACCCACATAGCCATGCTGCCTGCCCGATTTTTGTCCTTTCCCGGTTGTTGAGGCCTGAGGCTACGCATACTTACCATTCCTTGATAGCATCATCACTTTGAATGCCACATTGTCAGATCCGTTAATCACTAGTTGAGTTTGCACAAATATTCTGGATATTATGCTAAGGGAATAAATCCGTTGCAACCATATATATTCATACAGACCAACCCATTTGATCATTGGAAATACTCTGTCAGACATTCGTCCATTTACGTTCGTTCTGGGACTGAACGAAACCGAAGGCACTATTTCTATTACTAGAAAAGCCCTTGCACTTCACTCCGTCTTCAATATATTCAGCATACTTGGTTCGCAACGCTTACGCCAATACGGAGTGGTTCTTCGGATAATAATCCAACCGGTCTCTCCATATTGACAACGATGGTCAAAACTTCGATAGTCTGTGATTTAACTATCGAATAAAAACAAGTGTTCATCCAAACATATCAAACAAATCACTGGGCTCTTTAATTAATATTTCATTAATTAAATTTCTTCTATATTTCCTTATCAATATTTGTTAACCAAATATTTCAATAATCATCTCGCCTCTTATGCCATTTGGAAAACGTTTCCAAATATCAATTTCTTTTATTTCTGTATATTAGAAAATCTCTATTTGTAATTGGAAACAATTCCAATCACTTATCTCTATCCCCTTTTGTTTACAACATTCGATTTTTATATTCACTTTACTATCGAATTCAATACGTCGATACAATGATTTCAAATTATCAAAATATCTTAAAAATATTCTAACTCCTTAAATTTTCGGAAAATTTCGCCATAACCTCCCCTGTATCGGGAGCATCGGGAAATTTCAAATAGCTTCCCGGTATCTTCCTCAATCAAAAAGAAAAAGGAAAAGCCAAGCGGCTTGCCGATACGGCGCATAAAACCCATATATGAATTTTAAACATGTACCTTTTTGTCGAGCACATAAATTTAAATCTTCATATACTCCATCCCATATCTGTTTAACACCTGTTCACCTGTTTTCAATTCAACTCAATCCATTCGTTTGAATTCAATTTTGAATCGTTTGAATTCAGTTTCGCTCAATTATTCTTTAATTAGCCTTTTTGCCTATTTCACTTCTTTGTTTGAACATAACATGTTCAAATAAAATGTTTAACTTGCTCACAACCAAATTGAATTTCAATTTCAATTCTAGTTCTCTTTTCTATTTCGAATATAAATTCTCAAATCGAATTCACTTATTTAAAGCTCAATATTCATTCGAAATCTCATTAACTAATTTTTATTTAATTAGTTAACTCTATTCAATAAATCAAAAATCTGATTTCTATTTCAGAAATCAACTCATTACTCCACTGGAGTTCACATATATTTTATAACTCACATCTGGATTTTTCTAAATAGAAATTTCGATTTTTATTTGCTTAAATCCTTTAATTTAATTAAATAAACCGTTATGGTTTTATAATGGTTCTGGCGCTGTTTTTCTGAAAATTTGATTTTGACATAACTCAAAATCTATACGACGAAATTCAGATTTTTCTCTTTCATTAGAAAACTATTATCAAACTGGTCCTGACGTTTCTTGTTTCAAAGAATTCCGACTTCAATTGAGTCCTGTATATTCGATTGAAGTTCGAATCGCTATTTTACGAACTGCAGCGCTGCGGCGAGTTCGTTTTAATTATATATATATATATAAACTTTTAAACTTCTTTAAAATGAATTCAACTTCATTTAACTTTGCTTGATTCAAATTCAAATCTCACTTTTATTTGAATTCTAAATTCAAATTCCAATTCCTTTTCTATTTGGTATTCAAATTCAATATTTGAATTTCTATTTGAATTCCCTTATTCAAATTTAAATTCCATTTGAACTCTCTTATTTAAACCCTATATTTAAATTCCATTTGAACTTCTATATTCCCATTTCTATATTTGAATTCTATTGGAATTCAAATATTCAAACTCCTTTTAAATTCTATATTCAGAATTCCATAATTTAAAACCTATTTGGATTTCATATTCAAATCCCATAGATTAAATCCTATTTGAATCTCTTATATTCAAATTTCATTTTCCATTTCCGACCCCATTTGAATTTCTAATATTCAAATTCATTTTCAACACCATTTGAATTTTTAATATTCAAATTCATTGGAATTCCCTTGAATTCAAATTCCATTTCAAAACTATTTGGATTTCCTATTTTGAAATCCTATTTGAAATTCTATTTCAAATTCTACTTTGAAAATCCTATTTCCAAAGTTTATTTCAAATTCTATTTTGAAATCTCATATTCAAATTTCTACTTAAATTTCTATATTCAATTCCATGTTCAAATTCAATACTCGAATTTCTATTTCAAGTCTCAATTCAAATTTCATATTTAAATTCCATTCAAATTTCACATTTGAATTCTTCCTTGAAATACTATATTTCAAATGCTATTCAATTCTTCTTTGAAATTCTATTTTCAAAGTCTATTTTGAAATTCTACATTCAAATCTCTATTTGAATTTCTTTATTCGAATTCCTTCGAATTCAAATTTTATTTTAATTCCTCGAATTCAAATTCTATTTTTCATTCTAATTTCATCTATTCGAGTTCTATTTGAACTTCTATTTGAATTTCTAATATTCAATCCCCTCTTAGAATTCAAATATTCAAACTCCTTTTAAAAATTCAAATGTTATGCTCAAATTCCATTTGAGTTATATATATTTAAAAATTTCATTTCACATCCTGTTTTGAAATTTCATTTCAAAATTCCAATTCCACACTGGTGTTTCTATTTCTGAATTATCAAATGATAATTCTTTTCATTTCATTTATAACTTCGTTATAAAAGAACTATTGATAAGCTTCGTTTAAAAAGAAACTACTTGTTTTATTTTTCAAAACAAGTTTATATTTTTATTCCCATTTAAAATTCAAATTCTACTTAAAGATAGAATTTTCCCTTTTAAAATCTCAAATATCCTTTTTAAATGGGCCCAGTGATATTTAAAATAATCAAATCACTCAATTCTCAATCATTTGGTTTTTAACGCATCATATATGAATATATGTGAAATCAAACAAACAACAACAGATAATATATTTTTGAGGAATCCAGTTGGATTCCTCCAACCTGTTTCCCTGCATCCACAGACGTTAGCACATAAATAATACCAATTCTGCTTCGTGGCAGAATATCGCGGTATAGAAGGTCATCCACTAATCATAGCGTGGGGCGTATAGGGTAATCATCCGCTATGAAACTGCGGGCATCCGCTAATGAGACTGCGGGAATCCAACCAATCAATCAACCCAATATATATATATATAGCCTAAATAACTAATATATATAAAACAACCATAAAATATTCACACAAGCAACAAACAATTATTTTTAATGAAATAAAAATAATTCTAAAGGTGAGTGAGATTTACTCACCTGGTTTTAAATAAATTTCCATTTCTTCTTGGCTGTGTATTTCCTCGAATAAATTCACACCTGCGATGATTTTATTCAAATTTACCGATTAAACATTTATTTATTTTAAATTAATTACTTAAATAAATAAATAACTTTCCTATAATTTCCTCTTCTTCTAATGGTTACTAAATAAATTCTAACTTAACCAATTTAAGCAAACCTATGTATTTTTAAATATTAACTAATTAGGATATTTTCTTTAAACTTTAAACTAATTAAGGTATTTAATTGAAATTACCTTAATCCAGTAACTATTGCCTTCCTCACCTCAACCCAATACTATTGTTGTTAATCCCATCTTCACAAATTCAGATCCAATACCCCACAGTTGAACCTTGCACCTGAACTTGGACGCAACACTCCTGACCTTCACCTCCTCGCTGCTGCCGATCAGTGCTTCACTCAATCCTACTGCGCCTAAGTCATCGCTCGAACTGCCGAGCCTTCAGAGGACCCAAAGGATTCAAATCGTGATCCTCTTTCCAGAGCGTTGCTACCTAGTCATCGAGCTCAACGGATTTCAATTCGATTTCCATTCGCTGACCCATCCCTCAAAAATCCCACTATCGCACCCACTCCAAACATCATCAGACGTGGTCGAACTCCACAACAGTCCTCTTATCCCCATCGCAACCTCTAACGCAACGCTTTGAAGTCGGGGTGCCTAAATTGCGATGTTGTTACCCTGCGCACACCCTTTCCGCTTGCGAACCCTAGCCTCAGATAGAAATCGATTTCGATTTCCCCTTCCTTTTTTTTTTTTTTTTATTACAGAGGATCGATTTTTATTCCATTGACTGAGAGGAAGAAAAAGGGCATACGGTTCATTTTGGGTTTTAGAATGAATAACTAACGAAGCGTAGGGTCAATATATAGAAGGGAAAAGGAGCAAGAAGTACATGGCCATTAAAATTCTGTCTGCTTGATCGTGAAATCTTGGAGACAAAGTTGTTTGCTCGAGAAGGAACTGTTTGCGTGATTTAACAAGTTAGGGTGGTGTGTTGAAGGAGTAGGTCGGCTGTTTTTATTTTGATTTTTGTTTTGTTTTAATTTATTTTTATTACCGACTATATTCAAATTTATACCGGTCTTCTGAACTGTTTGATTCAGTTTTCATCTTTGATTCAAAATTTATTTCGTATTACTATAAATTTATAAATAAATTTTTTTTTATATTATCAACAAAATATTTAAAACCATATTAAATATTAAAAATTTATCGTTCAAAAATCTGGGTCGTTACACCGGTCCACTCGATGTGGATTAAATAAAACCCTGAACACTGCGTTTCCCCGCCCTTTGAGGCGTAAATGAGCCAAATGACTCCATCGGCTCCACACAATCGCCGATCTATCCGAGGCGCCTCGCAATCCAACAGCCACACAGGTGAAAATAATATAAATGTCAGGGCTGTTAGGTCACTGACACCACCTTTAACTAGAAAGGGACGCATGTTCTCCCTGGATCCTCTCCCGTTTCTGGTTCATACCGGGGTGTGAGGCTCGCGAATTAACGCCATACACAAAGCTATGCCACACAGGCTGTGCTTTGATCATCAACCACAAGACTTTTCTTTTCAACAAAAGCCTTGATCATTTGTCACTTAGGCATGCCACACAGGCAATTCACTCCATGCGATTTATATCCACCAATATATAACCTCTAAGCCCGTACGTCTCAGAGAAGGGCATTTAGCAAGAGAATATATTCTCCGCCGCCAAACAGATATATATTTAATAGAAATCAATCACACAAAATAAAATCCAATGTCAGACACACAGTCCATTTACAAGTTCGTTCTGGGTCTGAACGAAACGAGAGGTACCTTGTACATCGCATATCCATCGATATCCAAGTACGTCTGGACGATCACCAACTGATTCCCTCCTCTTGGAAGTACAGCTCAATCAAGATCATCAGTAATTATCCAAACGATGTGAAGACCTCCGGTCTTCGACCACCGTCTTCATCCTCGACACATCGTCGAATCAGTTATTCAGAATGGGGTAAACCCGGTCTTTCTGAATAACTCGTGTATATAATAAACAAGTGTTACACAAACACAACATACGCTTCATTTTAATTCAGAATATTCTTTTATTTAAATATTCTTATACTTTGGGAAAGGTTCCCATTAATTTTATCGAAGATAAATTCTTTAAATTTATTCTTTAATCTTCTTTTGAATATCAAATCAAATTAGTCGGAATTAGCGAACCACACCGAAGTAATCATTTATTTTATTTTCCAATCCCAACCTATTCATCCCATGAAGTAAAACTGGTAACACTTCATATCTAACCCCACGGTGTTATCGGTAAATTCAATTACCATTTCACGTTCAAATCTAATTAAAGATTTAACTATCGCTTGGAGCAAAACTGGTGATACTCCATTCCCGATCATTTCAATCTAATTAAAAATTCATTAAAACTCCACTTGGTTTTAATCTTCCCAATAATCACTATCAATTATTATTTAACTTGGGAAATCATACCCTGTCTTTAACTGGGTTAAAGAACCAACGTCATTTAAAACACGGTTCACTGTAAACCCAAAATCACATTCTATTAATTATCGGGTTAAAGAACAAGTGTTATTTAAAACACCGTTCACGATAAACCCAAAAATCAATTCAAATTCAATTCCAATTAAATTCCATTTAATTGGTATACTTCATTAAATCTAAATAAAAAGATTTAATCTTTTCTCAACTGGGTTTAAGAACAGTGTTAATGAAGACACCATTCACGACAAACCCAAATCCCATTTGATATTAAATACAAGGCTCTGAATAGAAAATATATCAGCTTATATTCAATATCAAATTCTATGACTAACCAATATCGTATTGGAAATAACGATATCAATATATCTTTCAAATTTCCATAACAATATCTGTATAATCACGAAATCCAACATCGAAATATTCCAAAGACAATTTCGATTCAAATCCATTTCCACTTTATATATTGGAAATTCTGGTTATTTTCAAAACCATTTCAAATCCACTTTATTTATTTTAAAAATAAATGGGATTATAATTCTAGTTCAAAACTAGTTCATTTCGATGAAAATCTATTTTTATCTTTTCAAATATGGAGTGTTTCAGCCCAATTCTTTCCAAATCATTTCTTATGATTTTACACAAATTATTACTATTTTTAATAATTTTATCAAGGCCCGTACAGTCGATTTCCATCAACGGCCATCGAACTGCACTTACAATGACCTTTTCCAAATTTGATTTGGACATAATTCCAAATCCAACCGTTAGATTTCAAATTTCTAATATTCGTTAGAAAGCTCTTTTCGATATGAACCTAACGGTTCTGGTTTTAGGAGAATCCGACGGTCAGATCTACCGTAATATCAATTCGAAGTCAATGGTCGAAATTTGCGAACTGCCGTGGCGCGGAGTGTTCTATTCAGGCCATTCTATATATATAATATATATATTTCGTCGATTTCCTTTTTAAACGTATTTTATAAATCGTTTTAAATTCGTTTTCGAAACGATTTCAACTTCATATTCAATTTCTAATCAAAATTGAATATTCCACATCATCGATATACAAATGATAATATTTTCAAAACGTTATATTTCGAAATCACTTCCTTTTCTATAATCATTATAAAAACGAATATAATAAATATAAATATCGTTCGCGTCAAAATGGTGTATCTAACTAACACAGCTTTATATATTTCAATAACTTCGTTATTCTATTCAACAAATGAATATTTTCATTAGCACATGAATATATATATTTTTTATTCAACACATGAATATATATATTTTATTCAACACATGAATTTATATTTTTATTCAACACATGAATATTTATTTTATTCAACACATGAATTTTCTTTCTATTCAACACATGATTTTTTATACTATTCAACACATGAATTTATATTTTATAATATTCCTTATTTTCCAAATTAGAATGAGGCCCAATCAATTATCATATAATGTTAATTATATGGATTTTCTACAACACATGTATATAATAGCAACGATAAATCATCAACCATCATCCAGAGTGCACCACAACTACATAAGCATTAAATATAAATAATTAACGCTTACACAGTCTGTCAACCCATCGATTGACATACAACTAAACAATCGGGATTAGTGTACGTCAAATATCATCCCAGTACCCGTGTGGGGTTTCAAATCAACAAACACAAATTTTTATTTGTGCAGTTGGGAGATGTGTGAAATTTATCGTCCCAATCAATATCAGTCAAATGGGTGTACATAAACAAATCGTCCGATTTGTTTATAAATATTTATTTTATATACACGTTAAAAAAATTTATATTTTTAACAATAAAATAATTTCTTCCATTCCACTACACAAAATCGATTTCACAACACATCAATCAAACAAACAAGCCATCCATGGTCTGTGGACGACGGGTGTCGGGTGCTGCTAAGCACCGTCTGCATCCTAGTATATATTTCAAACTAGAAATAAAAATAAAAGTGAGGAGTTCTCACTTTTGGGTTCCACTCCGCCATGCTTTGATTGTCGATCTATGTAGTATACCTACGTTAAAAAAATATATTTTTAACCCATCAATAATTATTTCTTTGTATGATTATTCTACAAATAACATACATAGGCTAAAAATTATATTTTTACTTTTCTAAAAATAATTTCATATTTTTATAACAACGCTACATTGATAAAAATCCCATTTTTATTTCGCTACTATATAGATAAAAATCAAGTCTTTCTATCGCTAATGAATGTATAAAAATCACATTTTTACACTGCTACTCAAACGATAAAAATCATATTTTTTTCTCTCGCAATTCTCTATATAAAATCACATTTTTATACATAAAGATCGTATTTTTATACCTCTACTACATATGTAAAAATCACTTCTTTACACCGCTACTTCCATGATAAAAATTCTATTTTTATCTTGCTAGTAATATAATAAAAATTATACTTTTATTACTCTACATAAATAAAAATCGTATTTTTATTCTTCCTATGATATAAAAATCGTATTTTATTCTAGATCTACATACATAAAAATCGCATATTTATTGTAATGTCTACTCTACAAAAATCATATTTTTAAAACGATTTTTTTCATAAAGCTCCTATCTTTAAAAACATAAATAAGTATAATAAAATAAAACTCACTTTTATTTCATCACTCGACTGATTTGGAGGAGAAGCAGACATAAGAGGAGCAACGGAGCATCGGAGTGCTGGAGATACGAGCTAAAACCGGTCGGGGTGTATCATGTACGCGCTGAAATAATAAAAATCGGATTTTTAAATAGTGGGAGCAACCAGGGTCGGAGATGGGTGTCAGGGGGTGGCGGCGTGGGTAGCTGGTGGTGGTGGGGTAGCGTGCCGGCGGTGGTAGTGGCGGATATGGGCTGTGGCGACGCGGTTTGCATTGTTTTGAGGTTAGGGGGGTTTATGAGGTGGAGAGGGTGGAGGGCGGATCTGAGGGGGAGGAGGTGCGGCCGTTGTTGGGGGAGGGGAGGTGCCTCTCTAGGCGGCGGGAAAGTGAAGGCGACGGAGGGGGGGAGGGGAGATTACGGGTCAATGGGTTCTAAAAGGGGGGCTCGTGAGTTATGAGGAAAAAGGGAAAAAGGGGGCTATATGAATTTTTTTATATTATTTTTCTCTCTTTAAAGTTGACTTTTCAATCGAATCCCAAATCGCACCCAACGACTGTCGCCCCTAGCTAATTACCCCCATTCCAAACACAACGGGATATGTCCTGCCAGCCAATTTGATCGTATCGATCAGTTTTCATTTAAATTTAAATTTAAATTTAAATCTATATATTCAATTTTAAATGCGTATTTCAATATACCGGGGTCACATACAGACTCTAGAAATTCCCGAAAAATATTTTCTAGCTTCATATTGATGATACGGTCCTAACAAACCTAATTTCGTCAAATTCTGAGACCGTTTGAAAAATGGCCATTTCTTGGTCGATCAAAAATGACTGAAACTGTCAAAACACGTTTTCCTGTGCCACGCTCACATATTGATTCAGAGAATTACGAATTTTGGAATCTAGCAATAACTTGACGTCCCGGATCCAACAAAAGTGATTTCGTCAAAAACCGAGGTCGTTTGCAAAATTGCTATTTTAAGGGCCAAAACTCCATAGCGACTATCCTGAGTTTTCAACTGGGCATAATTTTTCATCCCCGCTATGAAATTTCAATTTTCTGGATTCACTGGAAAGATATTCTCAAATAGAATCTAATATTTTTCGTTTCACCAAAATCCGGTTTATTTTGAATTCTGTACATTCATTTGAACTTTGAAATCGAATTTTCAAACTACCGCGCCATTTTCAATTCCTTTTATAATTAAAATAAATTATTTATATTCTAACGATGACTCGAATAAATATATACGTTCTATTTCTATTCAAAATAAATTTCTTGTCGTTATTATTTAAAATATTCATTTTAAATATTAAAAATTCATTAAAATCGCCAAAATAAAAAACTTTAAATTGGCCAAGATTTCCGGGTTATTACATATTTTATATAATTTAAAACTTTGCTTCAGTTATAAAAATAAGTTTTATAGCTTAAACTACGTCGATTTGTCTGACGGTAATCAACATCTTAAATAGATATAAATCTGAAAACATTTTAGATTTGTTTAAAATTGATTCAACACTTTCATAATTTATCGTCGGTATTAAAGGGCCAAATTTCTGCTAAAATTCCAACTGCGAAATATGGGTTTATTTCACAAAATTTCACATCCAATCAAAATATCTAATATATATGATAAGACATTATCAATATAAGTGATGAATCATGTTAGATCCCTCAAACTTGTTTTTCCCCGCATCCAAATAAGTTACCTCAAATAAAGTCATCCATTCAATACCACAATATAATTATTGTTATCCACTTAAGCGGAAATAATGGGTTTGACTGATAATAAACAATCAATAATAATCATCCAAGCATCCATCTTTCAATTTAACACATTTATATTATTATGAACATGACCAACATGGTAAGTTACCTCAATTGGTTACAATCGTTAAAAATACGACTGAGTCAATTAAATTAAACGAACGTTTAATTTAATCCGTTCAACCAATATATAATATATATCAAGTAATCATCCAACAATACACAACATAACATACAATTATTAAACCCGACTTATATAAAATATAAGTGGGACAAACTGAGTGAGTAACTCACATTGATTTCATTTGTCGCTTTAGCGATCAGTTTCCAGCTAAATTAAACAGGCATTCAATTTAACAATAAACTCCAGCAGTCTCCAATTCTGTCCAAGTCAGTTCCAAAATGTAGTATTCATCGCTACAGTACCAATGTAGCTTTTTTCGTTTAATTATTTTAAGATCTGCACGAGTTATAACATTTATAATTACACGATTTAATTTAAAAAAAAAATCCTTAATTAAATAATTTACTAGTCTAATTACGTTATTAATGGGGTTGATATTTCCACTGTTGCCTCGTTTATTTCCTCGTTCACGAATACTTCTTCTTTCTTATTCCTCTCAAATGAAGCACTCAACCACCGATAAGCCACCCAGTCCAGATCTCTTGGACACCATCTGAACTTGTCGATCTATGCGCCTTCCCCTGCTCCACACTCGACCTTAACGCCGACCTGTCAGATCACCCCTATCATCAATGACGAGCTCTCAAAAACCATGGCTTCTTGCGAGAATTTTGGCAACCATGATTCACGAAACCGCTGATTGACCTTATGGATCTGAGGGATTCGAAGAGTACTTCGGTCTTTCGTTGAAGACATGATCTGAAATAGCCTGGATAATGAGATTTTAAGCAACAAAATTTTGAAAATCCATGTCGTTGGTTTGTTAATTGTATAATTGTGTTCGAAAAATATTGCTTTCGTGTGTACAGTGGACCGGCTGGGAGAAATACAGACAAGTTTATTTTTCTCTTCCAGGCCAGCTGATATTCTGACTTAGTGCGCATAAAATCTATCGATTTCTTCTGATTGAATAGAATGTGAAAAGATTAGAGATATATAATTTTTTTTTATTTAGTTTTATAAAGAACTGAAGCTTTGAATGTAAGGAAACGCAGTCGTACTCTAACCCTCACATGCAATTTTGCCCAAGACTCTGAAACGCAGCTTCAAATAGGATTTAATAAAATTATTTAATGTGTACAGGTTGAATTTATTCAAGACTGATATTTTCTTTTAGATCTGATAAGCTTTGGAAGGGTTAAAAATTATATAAACGAATGTTACTTCGGAAGATATCAATAGTCGAATTGTTTGACTTAGCACACATGAATCCCGCCCAAGATTTTGCCGAAGATTTTTCTTAGATTAAATTTTTTTTGACCTGATTTTGTTTAGATTTGCCAAGGATTTTATATAGATATGCTGAGATTTTGAAAACGTGTACAGAAAGCGACCCTTATAACATTATTTAACGTAGTTAACGTTTACAGTTTATATGAGCACATACAATATCCATTCGAAACGAAATTTGAAACCCTATAATAATTAACTATTACAGATTTAATAAAATCAGTTTTGTTAAAATTCGTGACTGTTTCAAAATTGGCTATTTTTAATTTGATTAAATTAATATAAAATTATCATTTTCTGCCAAATCAATATGAAACAAATATTTTATAAATTCTATTAAATTCCCTGATATTCCAATAGTATATACAACTATTAAGAAACCATTTTCATTAAATTTCAGATCAAAACGATATTCAACTCATTAAAAATCCTTTTACTTTATTAAATAAATCATTATAAACGATGCCATAGCAACTACTTGAAAAATTGATTTTGACATAACTCAAAATCTACAAGATGAAATCTTGTTTTTTCTCTTTCATTAGAAAACTATAATCAAATAGATTCAGTGATTCTTGTTTCAAAGAATTTTGACTTATACTGGGATCTATATATTTAATTGAAGTTCAAAATGAAATGTTACAAACTACTGCGATGTTAAGAGCTCATTTAGAATAAAATATATACGTTCAAACTTTGTTAAAATAAATAAATAAAATCCTTTTAACATTTCCAAATCAACATTTAAAACTAATTAAATGTTCAAACAAAACGGTTAAAAATTTGATTCATTACAAAAAGTACAGACATGACCCAAGACATGAAGGCGCAGTCCAGAGTTAGCGTTATGACTTGGCCATCCAAGGATAGGGACAAAGAGTGTGCAAATAATCTTGTATATAACAATATGATTTTTATTGATGATAAAAAACATATATATTATGATATAAATGTGTTTGTAACTATACTATTCTATACTACATCACATATAGAAATAAATACTTTTGTTTGAATAGAATACTATTGCCCTAGAATTTAAACATTCAAACAGTGTTTTAATTAAACATAATATTTTATTTCATCATTTTAATTAGTACATACTTCTAATTCTACTATTGTACATTCCGCTAATATAATACATTCAATTTCATATACATTGGTTCCTCACTACAGTTCACTCATTTCACTCTATTCATACTCATGTAGTTACATTCACTCTCTCATATACAGGCACATACAATTTCATTCACACACACTAACTCCCTTGTCTTCAGTCTGCTTCATAGTCAGTCCAGTCACCTGCATACCTGTCACATAAACACACACAGTAAGCTGGAACAAAATAGAGGTAAATTCTAGCAGATATAAATTTATTTTAAATTTTATTTGCATTATAATTTTGATGTGTTTCTCATCATATTTGTTGACTTGGTCTGATATATATATACATCTATTTGAGTCTAGACTACTTGGGATATTCACAGTGATTCATTGTAAATACCATAAGATAGACTATATATCTTGTGCGCCCAGATCAACCTCAACACAGCTATAGTGGTCTGCTGATCAAGACCATCCACAACTCATATTTGTGGTCTGTTGATCTTGACCAGACATGACATCGTATAGTGGTCTGCTGATGTAAATAGAAGATTATAATTGCATATGCACGATACATGTATACACATACATGTGTATGTATATACACATATATAATGTGTAGGGGCAATAAGGTAAAACATCAGTGAGTGCACAGTTCAAGCCAAACAAGTCAAAATTGACCAACATTGTTGCATAAATGATCATATACATGCACATCAGTAGTTTAAGCACAAGGTCAAATAAGAAAGCAAATCGGTAAAAGCCAAACTGGACACAAAACAGCATAGCATGGCCATGCTTGCACACACGTGTGGAAGAACATTTAGGCACACAACTGGACACAAATGCAAGAGTGACAAGTTTAGACCAGTAAACCAGGGTTCAACATGTATAAGGAATGCACAAGACAAAATGGTGCAGCAACAAATGTTGGGTCAAGCAGTTACAAGTGACAGTAACTAAGTCAGGTATAGAAGGCTTATGGAGCAAGCAAAGAAACCCAACTTTATGTGCAACAAGCACAAAAATATTCAAGCGCATATTTCATGGTTCAGACAACAAACTGTACATCAAGCTCAAGTGAAACAACATACCAGAATTCAAGGTAAAACACAAGGTGACTAAGCACAAATCAAGCCACACAGATTTGAAGCAGGAGTTAGATAGTGTTCAAGTGCACATATACATAGGAGCTTCAAGCAAATTGACCAGGCCAGGGACACATGAACAAAAGGGTTGGATGTAACAAAGCAAAGTACAACTGGACAAGCTCAGCAAGCATATTCAACATGCATAAATACACAAGGTTTTGTAGCATGATTATAAAAGCCAATAGTGAGCATAGCTCAAGCAAGTTCAGGAGTGGACCAGATGCCACAAAACAAATGCAACATGACATACACACACATGAATATGTATGTATGTACACACACACACACACACACATATATATATATGTATGTATGTATGTATGTATGAAAAATGGAGAATCAAACAAGCCAAGAAACAAGTATATGGCTCAAAATCAAATTTGGACAACAAATGATGGTATGCATATATGTAGCATGTTGAACAAGCCCAAGCAAAGGACAATACAATATACATGTTGTGTACATGAATAAGGTTCATGAACAAGCAAAAGGCCAGTGACTTGTGCACATTAATATGGAGCATCATCAAACATACAAGTGAAAGAATTAATACAACATGGCATGACAAGATGATAATAACATAGTGGCAATAAATAAACTTAAGAAACATGGCTATCCAGAAATGCAGTTTCAGATTCGAGATGATCAAGCAACATGACATGAAAAAATGTGGCAAGTTCAAAATGCCAAATGCAAGCAGGTCAGATTCACATGTACATAGGATATACATGGAATTAAATGACAAGCATTAAGAAGTAGTTCACATGTGCACAATTATGCATAAAGACATGGGATCAATCAAGCAAGTAACAAATATACAAAAGTACTAAAGACAAGTTTAGATCATGTCAACTGGTCAGGTATAACCAAGCACATGCCAAAATATATACATGTGTGTATGCAGTCATAAAGTATGCATGAAAACTAAGTCAACAGTAAATAATGAGCAGACTGGTTTTTGAATTCAAGCAGTATCAAGGGAAAAATTCAAATATACACAATGTGCTAACTTCGACACAAAAGGGTACTTCCAGAAAGTGACAATCAAGCAAGATAATAACAATGTGATTAAGGAATTATTTACGGCAAGTAATAATTCAATCATGCAGAAACAATGTTTTCTGGATTAAAGATTTCAACATGAGGAAAATTGATTTATAGAAATAACAATTCACGTTTTTAAAAACATTCCAAGAATTCATCGAAACCAAGCAACAAATCCGAGAGCTAAAGAAATTAAAATCAGAATTACTCACAAGTTTCGATCCCAATCCGAAGTCCAGATCGATCGATCAAGAGCAACAAAGAATCATAGTCTATCAGAGATTATTTTTCCAAAGATTTGAAGTCGCGATTTGGGCAAAAAGAGCTAAAACCTTCAGTTGGTTTAATTCTATCACCACTGAAAGGAAGAGGAAGCCAGCTTTTTAAGTTAAAATGAAATAACAAAGGGAGGCCGACCATTTTATTTTACATAAGGGGATTTTTGCTTTTTCATTATTTTAAATTTTTTTGTTTTTAATATTTCTTTTGTAATCGATCAACAGTTTTCTAGTTTTCTGTAAACTAGGGTATCTATCTATAGGATTTATAATTAGAGTTTACGAGTTATGGGTTTGTAATTCGGGAAAAATCTGATCTTGGAGATAAAGATCAGTGTAGGGTTTTTTGTGCGTAGGATTAGAACAGTTGGGAGCAGGTTTCACGAGTTTATAGGGATTTTGTAAGCATAGATATTATTTTAATTCTAGTAGAAACCTTGGGAATGCAGCAGTAGGCAGGGTTTGCCGAAGCTTGGTAAAATCTGTGTCATTTACTTTTCGCATTTATTTACTCTGCTGTAATCTGAGCTGAATATTTTTTATATTTCTCAAAATTGCGATAAACCCTATTCATTCCCCATATAGGGTTAATTTAAATCCTATAAGTGGTTTCAGAGGCTGGTATTTTCATTAACTCTAGAGCCATGGATTTTCCTAGTTGTTAGTCTAGCGAGAGATAGTCCAGTAATAATCTAACTATTTTCAATGGAACAGATTTTTAAATTGGAAATCAAAAATGGAATTCTATTTAAAATCTGTTCATATTAAATATTGGAATATTATTATCAATATGGGAGATATGCTAGATAAGAGGAATACAGTTATCGATACTCGTGCTATACCTATTATTTATTCTTATCTTAGTATTGATCAATTTAAACTTATCTCTCATTTTTTAACTACACTGGAAATCTGGAAAACTCTCGAGGCCAAGTATGGACGAAAAGACGACAACTGCTCAAAACCCCAGAATGTCAACTCAGATTCAAAATTATGCCTAATTGGATTTATAGAAGATAAATCAGAAGATGGAGACTCAACAGATGGTGGTTCAGACAATGGAAAATTTTCATATGAAGTTTTAGTTCATCTTTGTACTGATTTAACTAAAATTGTTAATAGTCACCAGTGGAAAAATAAACTTCTAAAATCTGAAAATTTTTGATTTAACCAACAAAAATAACGATTAGGAATTAAAACTTAAAAACCTCAAGAAATTTGAAAAATCTGATTGCAAAAAATTGTTCCAATTTGAGAAATGATCTAGTTCATCACAAAAAAAAAATCTTCGAAAGCTTGAAATAGACATCATGAGTTTAAAAGAAAATAAGAACGATCTAACTCATAAAAACAATTTTTGGCAAAAGGAATTAGAAAATTTTAAGACGGCTGAAAATTCCAAACATGAAATTGCAGAAGAAGAAAATTTGTTGAAAACAGAATTGATTTTAGAAGAGCTTGAAAATGAGATTGAAAAATTCAAGAAATTTGGAAAACTTGAATCTGAAAAACAAAATCATTTTGAAGTTGATATTTTTGAGTCAAAGATCAAAATTAAATTACTTGAAAATGAAAATTTGGTTTTGAAACAATCTGATGCTGAAAAGGAGATCTCTATAAATCATTGTTCAAATTTGATAATAGAAAATACTGATCTTAAATTTAAAATTCAACGACTTGAATCAACTTTGGATAAATTTTCTAATGGAGAAAATTTATTGAATATGTTGTTGAAGAACCAATTTTCTGTTGTAAATAAGAATGGTCTTGGCTTTGAGAAAATTAATGATTTTGAAAAGCTGACTTCTAATGATTTTAAAAACCCTTCAAATTGTTTTGGAAAAGATCGACCTGAAATTTTGGACTCCAAAAATTTCATAGGATTTTTAAATCACAAACGAGATAAGAACTTGTTTTGTAACAAACTATTTAAACAAATTTGGATCCCAAAAGATAACAAAATGAATTCGAGTAAGATCAAACGGATTTGGGTTCCTAAGGGCACAAAGGTAAATTCAGATGGATTGTTGTACAAACAATTTTGGGTACCAAAATGTGTGAACAAAGTTATGAGTGGTAAAACAACTTTTGTTAGACCACTCGATCCTATAAACACTTAGGTACCAGAGGGTGGCAGTGGAATGACTTTCTAGAAGAATCAGAGACTATTCCATATTTGAATTGAAGATATTTGATATATGTTCCTTAGCCAAGATTGATGAGTTGGAGATCCACAACGTCTGCTGTAAATCAGGTATGATCTCTAGACTCATATTTTTGTTTTTATTCTCTGTTTTTATTCTTCCTTTTTTTGTTCCTCCTTCTACTCCTTTTATTCTTCCTCCAGTTTATTTTGATTTGCTTTGACACCGCCACAATATTTCTTTTACACTTCTTAAGCTTTCTAACTTCAAATTGCAAATTCTTGAGTTTCTGGAAATTAGATTCATTTATCTAAAACTTTCATGTTCTAATGTTTTTCATATTTCGAATCCAAAATTATAAATATTTTCGCAATTCTTTTGAAGTTTAATTTTTGTTCCTGAATTTCTAACAGTATTCTTATCATATTTTAAACACTGTTATTCAAAATTCTATTTTTGTTATGATCTGAAATGATGATGAAATTTTTCACAACTTTGCTATTTTTAATTTCTTTTAATTCATTTTAGACAAACTTGAAAAACTACACCCATTAGAGCACACTACTTGAAACTATTTCTAATAAGTTGTGATAATTTCATTAGTTTGGATGGGCTTGATATTTTTGAATTGAAAATTATTTTGGTTGGATTATTGCATTGCATCTTGAAACTAATTTTTAAATTATGATCATTTGGCTTGGATATTTGATTTTTTGAAATTATTTGGAAATGTTGATATCTTGAATCTTACGCACTTCTTAGATTTAAAATTGATAATCTTGTGTGATCGATTTATTGAATCTTGGAATTTGCACATCTTTTCAATTGGTTTCAAATATATTTTTTAATCTTGGATCATGATTTGTCTCTTGGGATTGCTGTAAATATTGCAAAATATTATTTTGTTTGCTTGTTTTGAAACTCATTGTTCTGCTGCTTTAAAAAAGAAATTATTTTGTAAATGTTTTTTATGAATGCTTGATTTGGTATCAAATGTTTACTGCTGCTCCATTTAAGTGTTGAAAATTCAGTGTTTAGTTTACATTGACCACTATGGACAATTACTAGCTCCAAGTGGTATTAGTCTTAGAAGTCTTGAATTTTTTTTTCATTTAATTGTTTGATTTTTTTAAACTGATTTTCAACTTGTATAGATATTTCAGAATCCTTCTTTTAATTGATATTTTAATTTTAAAATCAATTTTTATTTATTTAAAATTATAATTATTGACCAAATTGAACTATAATTGGAACTTATCAAAATTATTATCAGATTTTTTAAATTGTGATGAGTTAGTGACTATAGTATATTTCACAACAAGAGGAGATTTTATTTCAATTCTTATGATGTTTGGAAATATTTTATAATACCTTTAAATTGGTGCTTATTTCACGAACATCTTCTTTCCTTATCATCCTTCTACCATTCATCATAGTTTTGTTTGTTGGAGAATGGAATGTTGATGATGTTTTGATGACAACGACCTTGTTTCAATAATTATCATTATTGATTATAAAATATATACTAAATTTTTTATCTAGAATATATATATATATATATATATGCATGATTTATATGCAGGTAATAGATATCGAAGACTGTACAATTAAGAGATTCAAGACTTCAGAGGAGAATCAAGACTCTTGAGTATCAAGATATCAAGAGTTCAAGAGTCCAAGACCATCAGGTAATTAAGTCTAGATATTATGTAAACTATGAATAACACTTAAGCACTGTTTTCAAATTATCTCCTTTTAAATTGATTTTAAAGTATTTTCGAATTGATTTCAAACCCCTCTCAGAATGATTTTTAATCATCCAAGGATTTCAAACTTATGATTTCAAATATATATTTCCTAATTTATAAGTTTCTTTTTTTTATAGTTTTATATATTAAATCATTTATATAAATATTTTATATATTGAGTTTATATTTGATTACAATTTCAAATATTCTTATTTAACTTTAAGTTTTCATAAAACCTTTTATGTTTATATACTTTATATACATCTCTTTATAAATTCACACACATATATATATATGTGTGTGCGTGTGTTTATAATTATATTATATAGTTTTTATGTCACTATATATATAGTTTTTAATCATATGTTTAAATCATATTTCATTATGTTTTTTATACTTGAAAAATAATATTTTAACAACTAGTTTTATTTTCAAAATTTCCAGGATAATTATTTTAGTTTAAATACATCAAAAATCATTTAAAAATAAAATATAAAGGTGGTACGTCGAAATACACCTTTATGTATGTCGACATGTAACTGAAATATTTTTTAATTTTAAAAGTTGTGTCTTTTCATTTTTGAAACGTTTCAAAAACGGTTACAACCTTTGGAACACTGTAAAAAGGCCATAAATTCGATTTTTTTTATAATTTACCATTTCTTCCTCCCTCAACATACCACCATTATTATTCTCAAAATTCCAAGGTTATACACTTATACTCCGCCGATTTCAAGAAAAATTATATCATTCTTCTTCTATTTTCATTCTCTATCAAATACTCTTTGTTAGGAAGTGCTATTCAAGAGTTCTAGGGCAATTGTAATTAGAAAGAGTGTGGAAAGGTGTGTATGTGTTCCTTGTAACCTTGAAATCAAGGAATGACGGGGGTGTGTTCCTTGTAGCCCGTAAGATTAAGGGAAGTGTGACACCCCACGTCTGTTAATGTCACTCATTAAGAGAATGCATTAAGTCTCGTGAAGCATTATAGGTAAACAGAAACAGAAACATTACAAGACAAATATAAAATAGCAACGGAATTTAAAATTTTTATTAAGCAGAAAACATCGCGGTTCAAAACATGGTTACATCATATGTTTGAAATGCATAAATCCCAGTACATTATTAAAACTTCTATCCTGTACTTAAAAAATTAGAGTACAATAATAAAAGAAGCATAATCCCCAAAACATAGCCATAGTAAGGAGATATGAAATCAAGCGTACATCTAAAACAGCTTCAAGCAAGATGAAAGCAGAGTCCTGATCAAGCTTGAGTATTCCCACCCTGAGAACCTAAGCGGAAACGGAAGAGAAACAAGAGGACATAAAATAGGTCAGACATAAAGTTTGGCAAGTCCGGTTACTTTTAGAATATAAATAAGTAAAATGTCATGACAGGCATATAATGTGGATAAGAGAGATAACATCATAAAAGGCAGGTATAACAAGGTAAACAGGATAAACATGATAAAGTATATTGCAATTCTCTAGTACTTTCTATTTCTCTCTACACCAATACTGGTATAACCAGAATGAGTTGATCCCAACAACTATAAGATGGTACATTTAGGCGTACTTCTAGTGAGAGGTTTAATTCCATACAATCAACAGGCAGCCCAACATACCAGAGTTACCCATACGGATAATAACGGGCTCTGAAACATACCAGAGTCTAGATGTACCCTAATTACTACCCCAATTGATCGGCTCCGTACTCCGTAGATACCCTGTGCTGGCCCCACAGTAGGATGTATCACTTCCTAAAGTGGCAACCCTTCATTTTCAGGATGTGCTGAACCATATCTACTGATGTCACGGCGTCTAAACCTCCTCTATCGGACCCAAGCACGCACATGACCTCGTCGGAACACGCCGCCCACACCACCCCTTCGTTTGGATCTCTTACAATCAGCCTAGTAAGCGTGCCTCGACTCCGACCTAGTTTGGAGTACTCGTTTGATACCTATATATGGGTTACTGACTGAAACGGGTCCCACACACAAGATGATACAAGCTTCCCCCTACGGTTGGATCCCCACTAGGCTTTCTAGAGGTTATGCCATACTAGAGTAAAAGATTGCATAACACTATAGTTTAAGTTTGTGGGCCTATATATATAAAAATTACCCACCAACTCAAGATATACTTAACCCTCCCACTGTTTCATACAATCTTAATTAACCCCTACTCAAGTTAACATATACAATCCCTATGGATTCAACTAGGTTAAGTATTCAAGTTTATTACCATATTCGTTTATGGTTATAATGTACTAGACGTCCCACATTAGTCCTACAACTTGTGGATGCTGGATATACTGGGCGGTTCCGTGCAGATTTCTTTCACAAGTCGGACTTAACCTTGTGTATTAGCATGTCATGTGTTTATGCACTTAGACCCCTCACATTAGATTCACCACTTGTGATCGCTGGATATGCCGGTCGGTTCCGGACAGACTTCCACCACAGGTGTAATCTAACCTCGTGTCTAAGCGCGGTTACAGTTTCAAATTACTGTAATTCTAGGCATTTCCATTATTGACTAATTATTCCTGTGTCATTATAGGTTTTCATGCCTCTTTCCTAAGTCTTGTTCACAATGAACCATATTCCCCAAATTAAGGTTTAATCACAATTGCGGTTTATTCCCCAAATCCACATTCATGTATTACATTCAATTTATGCCCAAATTTCCCAATACAAGTTATGCTCCAATTTTAACGTTTTCCCCTCATTCCCAATTTTACGTGTTCGCATATTTCAGCGGCATGCCTAGGCTCGAAGGTAGCCTGGCTATATAAAAATAAAAAGGAAAAGAAGAAGGGAAAAGGACAGAAATGATCATAATAACAAGATTTACATATAATGGCAGAAATAGGCATAGCAGCTAATAAACATATAGTGACAAAATTGGGCATAATGACAAAATAGACATATAGGAACAAATCTGATGAACATGTGATAGTAGAACTGGTTCTAGCGTAATAGGGACATCATAAACAGGCATGATAAGATCTAAGTAATGAATTAGATCAACTAACAATGATAATCATGTCAAAATAACTTAAATACACAGGTTATAGCAGATCTAATATGATTCAAATAGTCACATGCTTAGATCCAAGTTATAGTCATGTCAAGATTAACTTTTGAGTATTTATATCTAAAATTAACATAAACTTGTGACGACCCCAAATCCCGTTCAGACGGAGACAAGGGTAATCTTTGGAATATAACACAGAAACAGATAATAGCAGAACAAAATTAAATAAATACACCAGATAATGAACAATAGAATATACTGGATAAAAGTAATCATCAGAGTTACACAGTATACAGGATCTTACTTAGTACAAATACAGTTCAGCTATACATAGATATCTACAGCGGAAAACAAACAAAATATGTACAATAGGAGCTGAACAGCATATAAAGAGATAAATGATAGAATCCATCTTCAGCTCCAGCTATCCAGAAAGAACCAGCTAAACCTGAATACAAGGCTGCCCGTGTAGAAAAAGGGGCACCCGAGTTTGAAAGTGAAACAAACTACGAGTCAGTCATGGGACTGGTATGAGAAATCTACTCAACACATTTATAATATGGATAATCACAAGACCACGCCACTTTCGTGGAACGGTTTGCTCCATTGGATTTCCAGTGCTTTAAAACAAATCATTCTTTGAAACAGCGCTATGCTTCTTATAAAAATGAAGCAGTTATAAGACTTAGTTCCCATCACACAATGCAACGCAAATCGGATGATAGAGTTTTTACCTTATAACGGCCAAAATATGCTTGATACGAATAAAACAAAGGCATTTGATATTATTGCTAGGGTTTATATGCTTTGAAAACAATTTCAAATCATAACTATCAATCATAGACGGCATTAATGCCCCATACCACTATGTCGTCATATATAGTTATACAATCAAAACCGCACAGTCACGTATTTGGAAATTGGATTTCCGTCATGAACCAAGGCAAAAGATAGTCCTTACCGAATTCGTGACTCTCTAGCCCGAGCCACATGATCAGAGCTCGAGTGACCCTTGGATCGTCAGGGCCGGTCCACCGATGTGGATTAAAATTCTTGAACACTGCGTTTCCCCACACTTTGGGGTGTAAATGAGCCAACGAATGGCTCCATCGGACCCAGATCGTCCGATCTAACCGAGGCGCCTCGCAACAGCAACAACCACATAGGTGAAAAGTATATAAATGTCAGGGCTGGTAGGTCACTGACACCACCCTAGCTAGAAAGAAACGCATGCCCTCCCTGAGGTCCTCCTCCCGTTTCTGGTTCATACCGGTGTGTGAGGCTCACGAATTCACGTTATACACAAAGCTACGCCACACAGGCGGTGCTTTGATCATCACCACAAGACTTTGCTTTTCAACAGAAACTCTGATCATTTGCCACTTAGGCATGCCACACTAGCAATTCATGCCATGCGACTGATGTCCATCGATATACAACCTCTAAGCTCGTGCATTTCAGAGAAGGGCGTTAAGCAAAAGAATAAATTCTCCGCCGCTAAACAGATGTATATTTAATAGAGATCAATCAACACAGAATAAAATCCAATGTCAGACACACAGTCCATTTACAAGTCCATCCTGGGTCTTAACGAAACCGGAGGCACTAAATACCTCACAAACCCATCGATCACCACGTACGTCTGGACGATCACCACTCATTATCCATATTTCAGGATGCCTCCCAATCAGGACCTCGGTTACCATCCAAACGAGGTGAAGATCTCCGGTCTTCGACCACCGTCTTCATCTTCGACTTTCAATCGTCGGTCAATTATTTGAAATGAGAATTAACTCGGCCTTTTCAAATAATTCACGTATATTTAGAATTTCAAATCAATTTATTTCAATGGTTAAATCATTCGACAACACCAATTTTGTTCTTTAATGTAATTTTCACACCAAACACATTCAACCATCAAATAGCACATAAATCGAGCAGATTCAGTTTCCATATTGTTTATGATATTTTATAACGATTTATCGCTATTTTTATTTATTTTAAAATAGCCAATTTATTCAAAACGACGCTTCGGGCCATAACGCGGCCGTGGCGCTGTTTTTCTTTAGATTTGATTTACACATATCTGAAAATCTAACCGTTGGATCTTCACAAAATTTACATCATTAGAAAGGTCTTTTCAAAACGAATCCAACGGTTCCAGTTGCGGGAAAATCCGACGGTCGGATCTCCCGGTACAATCGTTTGAAGTTTCGATTTCAAAATACGAACTGCAGCGTCGTTATTCGATTAAATATAATTATATTTATATATATATATAAATATAATCGATTCTGGCGCTGTTTTTCTTCAGATTTGAATTAAACATTCCAGAAAATCCAACCGTTGGATTTTTACAAAGTTGGTGTCGTTGGAAAGATATTTCCAAGGCGAACCCAACGGTTGCGGTTTCGGGAAAATCCAATGGTCGGATTTCCCGCACTAGTTGTTTGAAATCACGGTTTCAAAACACGAACTGCACGGCCATGTTTCGTTTTAATTTTATTTATATTTATATATTTATATAAATATAGTTCATTCAACAATTTCAATATTGTTTTCACTTCAAATATTTCACTAACGCCTGTAAATTTGGGAAAATTTCGCCATAACCTCCTTTGTACGGGAGGGGCTGGGAAAATTCGCAAATAGCCACACGGGCGTCTCATGTCAAAAAGAAAAAGGAAAAGCCAAGCGGCTAGCCAACAGGCTCATAAAATCATCACCCAAACAAAACAGTAAATGTGTACCTATTTGTCGGGCACAAAAATTTTATTCCTCTCCTCTAGCCCCTTTGTCATAACCTGTTCAATAAATATGCATGTACATATATACAGTTCTTATCACTTATCACTTTCCATTCAACTTCATATTTGATTCCATTTGGTTTAAAAACACCATTCATTCTAATGTTGCATGCATAGGCAAAAATCATGTCATTAGCTAATTAACGAATATTTCAACTCATGCATATTTATTTGAACGAGTTGCTATTTTTAACACTTCACATTTCAACAATTCATGTATATAATAAAAACGTGATTTTTATTGTAAAACAATTTATTTTAAAACAAGGTAATTTTACATAGCTCATATAGATGATAAAAAGGTGATTTTTATTATAAAACAATTTATTTCAAAATGTGAATACCAATCAACACATGAATTTCAATTCAACGATTGGATATCGATTCAACACATGAAGGTTTTCTATAGTTTCTATATATAGATAAAAATGTGATTTTTATATTTAAAACACGAATACCATTCAACACATGAATTTCTAATCAACGAATGAATATCAATTCAACACATGAAGGTTTTCTATAGTTTCTATATATAGATAAAAATGTGATTTTTATATTTAAAACACGAATACCATTCAATACATGAATTTCTAATCAACGAATGAATATCAATTCAACACATGAAGGTTTTCTATAGTTTCTATATATAGATAAAAATGTGATTTTTATATTTAAAACACGAATACCATTCAACACATGAATTTCTAATCAACGAATGAATATCAATTCAACACATGAAGGTTTTCTATAGTTTCTATACATAGATAAAAATGTGATTTTTATATTTAAAACACAAATACCATTCAACACATGAATTTCTAATCAACGAATGAATATCAATTCAACACATGAAGGTTTTCTATTCAACGAATAAATATAGTTTCAGCAAATGAAAATAATTCAAACACATGAATATTATTCAAAATTTCGGCAGCATAACGGCAGGGTAGTTAAAACCGGGACCGTCCCTAGTACGGCTCCTCGCTCTACCTTAAAACCTCGCGGTTTTTGACAATGGTGATCATGCATCTAGTTCGCACGCAGGCGGCATGTATATATTTATTTCATTTCCACAAACTAATCCTATGTGGTTTCAACCAAATATTTCTCAACCACAAATGGGTATTTTTCAACCACAATCAATCAATAACAACCACAAATAATCCCAAACAACCATTCGCTATCAATCAATTTTCACACCAATCACAATCAATAAATATCGTCCATGGTTTGTGGACGAGGGGCGTGTGTGTGTATATATATATATATATAGCAATTCACTTCTATTTCAACACATATATAATTTTTACAACGCATATACAACTTATACATCGAACGTACAACTTATACAACGCTTATAAAAGAGGTGTACAACGCTTATATAACTCATACATGGACTATATAATTTATACATCGTCGTTTTCCATATTGTTTATAAATTAGAAATCTCACATTGGGTTCCACTCCACCAAAAATAGCAGAAGGCTCAGAAAAATACGCGGTCTCTTCTAAAATGTAGAAGACGTCCACACGAGTCCACTGTCCCTTGTTTCACTGAATTTCGACAACAAACGAGAATGATATGATTTTTATAATATAATCAATCTTTGTAAAACTTTTAAATGTTAAAAGGAGTTTAATTAAATTAAACTGTATACCTCCCAGTTTTGTTCAAACCAAGGTCGTTGATTTGCGCTCGATCCGTTCAGCTTGGGGAAGATCAGATCCTACCACCTCGAAGGGCTTCAGAAGGCCTTGCCGGCGCTGGTGGTTGCGTGGAGTTCGGTGGAGGATCTGGGGAGATACGGCACGACGAACGGCTTGGGTTTGGAGGGGTGGATCTTCACGAACACGCGATGGCAAGGGGCAAGGCTTATACGGATTTGAAGCTTGGAGGACCCTCTTCAAAAACCCCAACAGGACCGCTCGTTTTTATTGAGTGGTTTTAGAGAAAATGAGGAGAGAAGGAGGGAAGAGCCACCGCCGTTCACGAGATAGGGTTTACGGGTTTTGAGGGGAACGATAAAATGAAATGGAGAATTTTCATTGGTCGATTATTTATATTTATATTTTTTTATTCTTTTATTTTCAAAAATTAGTGTTTCTCCGTACGAACTCCATTTCAAACCCAACGACTGTCGCCCCTAGCTAAATAACCCCATTCCGAACACAATGGAATATGTTTCGTTGGCCCATTCGACTGTTTCTGTCCGTTTTTCGTCAAATTAAAATATAAAACATTCAATATTAAATTTGAACGTACATTTCAATTTGCCAGGGCCACAAACTGATTCTAAAAATTCCCGAAAAATAAATCTAGCTATGTTTTGACAATACGGTCCCAACAAAACTAGTTTCGTCGAATTCTGACACAGTTTGCAAAAAGGCTCATTTCTGGTCGATCCAATTTAACTGTAATTGACCAAAACACGTTTTCCTTTGCCACGCTCACATACTAGCTTTAAAAATTATGAAATTTGAAACCTAGCAATAACTTCCCATCACGAATCCAACAAAAGTGGTTTTGTCGAATTCCGAGGTCGTATGCAAAATGGCCAATTTCACGGGCTATATAAATTCCATAGCGACCTTTCTGAAAATTCATTCGGCCATAACTTTTACTTTCCGCTATGAAGATTCGATTTTTCAGATTCGTTAGAAAGGTATTCACTAACAGATTTAAATATTTTTGGTTTCGCTAAAATCCGCTTTGTTTTGCACCCGGTACAGTCCGGCAAAGTTTGAATTCAATTTTTGAAACTGCAGCGCCTTTTCAGGCCTTGTTTATAATTATTATTAATTATATTCGTTTTCAATTATCGATTCAAATCACTTTTCATCTCTATTATTTAAAATATTTATTTTAAATATTTAAAATCCATTATTTTAGCCAATTTAAAATTTTTAAATTGGTTCAGATTTTCTGGGTCATTACAAAACTCACCATGATTGGATCTAAGAAATAGAAGAAGGATTGCAAATGTTGAATCACAGATCTCTAAACTTGAATAACTCTAGTTGATTGTTGAAGAAGAAAAGACTTGATTTAATCTGGGCAAAGGCAGCTTCTAGTTCTTCATTGTTTCAGGTGTGGAGAAACAAGACAAATGAGGTATTATTTATAGCCTAAAGCCAATGAACCAAGTCAAGAAAGGAGTCCACATTCATCTAGAAGAATTCTGCCCAGATCTTCCGTGAGGGGGTCGACCCCCCTTGGTGTGTCGACGCAGGGGTCGACACCCCCTTGATGGGGTCAACCCAGGGGTTAACACCCCCTTGATGGGGTCGACACCCCTGGGCGGGAATTTTCCCGCTCCCCTTTTCTACGTGAATTTTGAACTATTTTGAATTCTGGATTAATTATATATATATATATATATATTCTTCTTGTGTGTATACAAACTTCAAACCTTAATAACCTCTCCGTACGGTGTCCGTTTTAGAAAACCAAGTATCTATTTTGACCAAAATTCCGAGACGAACGCAATGGTGCAGTCCGTTTCACTTAATTCTGAATATTTAATTGAGTATTCTTTAATTTATTATCTTTAGTGTTGTTAAAATTATGGGGTGTTACATTCTCCCCAACTCAAAGGATTTCGTCTCTGAAATCTCCAAGTTAAGAAGAATGTATATCCTAACATCCACATCCATCTACTCATCCACCAATCATAGGCATCCATTGTACTTAAAATATTTATAATGCTTGTATGAATATATGCAAAGGTGTGTGCATATGTCCCAATACCAATGCGAAAGATCAAGCGGTCTACTGATTCAGTTGACCTCCTTAATGCAATGTATGTTAGTTCCATGAATCCAACATTTATGCAAATAATCCTATTATAACATGTAAGTTCTATATGTGTGCACAATCATTCATCCAAATGCAACATCCATATGATGATACATCCATTTCCATCCATAAAAAGAAGAAAAATGCACACACATCCATATGCAGTATGAGAGTGATTGAGCCAATCTAGTGCCTAATATGTGTGTATATGCATCCATGAACAACCACTAGCAAACACTTGCATCCACTTATATCCATCAAACATAACATGTATCAAACACATGTTTACATTCATGAGATTCCTACCTAAAGGTCGAAGAGTCGATCGATTGGATATACTTAAATGATAGAAACAAACATGAATAAAAGCTTTGGAAAGGAAGTTAAGAACATACCCTTGAAAAGAAAAGGGTACGAAGCGCGAATCTTGCCTTCGATCTCCCAAGTTGCATCTTCTTGATTGTCTCTCCATTGCACGTTCATCAACTTGACTTCTCTATTGTGTACCTTCTTAACTTGTGATCCAAGAATACAGGTATGAACTTGTCTAACTGTTGCCTCTCGTTCCACCTCTACTTCCTCCAATATACTCGGCTCAACTACTTCTGCGATATCATGCAAGCACTTCCACAAATGAGAAACGTGGAAAACATCATGAACACTGGATTGTCTTTTGGGTAGCTTTACTCTATAGGCCATTTGACCGATCCTTTCTGTTATGGGAAATGGCCCTACAAATCTTGGTGCCAATTTCCCTACAGATCCAAAGCAAACCACATTTCTTAATGGTGATACCTTAATGAAAACCATGTCTCCTACCTCAAATTCAATGTTGGTCCTTCTCCTATCCGCGTAGGATTTCTGCCTATCCTGAGCTGTCTTCATTCGCCGTATAATAAGATCAATCTTTTTGGAAGTTTATCTAACCATATTTGGTCCAAGTAGAAGTCTTTCTGTAGACTCCCACCAACAAGTTGGTGATATACAGGGTCGTTCGTACAATGCTTCGAAGGGTGCCATGCCAATACTAGCTTGATAACTGTTGTTGTAGTCGAACTCTACTAAAGGAAGATGCTCTTCCCAAGTCCCTCCGAAGTCTAGGATACACAGTCTTAAAAGATCCTCAACAACTCTATTCACACTTTCCGTCTGTACATCGGTCTGAGGGTGATAAGCGGTGCCCAAACACAACTGTGTACCTAATGCTTCTTGCAAGATCCTCCAAAATTCACTGGTGAAAATGAGGCCACGATCACTTACGATATTGGAAGGTACTCCATGAAGATGGACTATCTCATGAACGTAAATTACTGCCAACCATGATGTTGTCCTCTTACTCTTAACTGGAATGAAATGAGCGCTTTTAGTAAGTCTGTCTACTACAAACCAAATACTGGTGTTGCCTTTCTTTGATCTAGGTAAACCATCTATGAAATTCATAGAGAAGCTCTCCCACTTCCACTGTAGGACCTCCGAAGGATGAAGTAAACCACCGGGCTTCTTTTTCTCAGCTTTGACTTGCTGGAAAATCAAACATTGAGAAACAAACTCCACCACATCTTTCTTCGTCCCATCCCAAAAGAAAACCCTCTTCATATCTCTATACATCTTATTACCACCTGGATGAATAGTCATCTTAGAATGATGGGCTTCCTCAAGGACTATTTTCAACAAACTCCCTACTTAGGGAACACAGAGCCTTCCATCTCGTCGCAACCACCCTCTATCGTCTGTGGAATATCTATTGAGGTGACTAGAAGTCTCCCCTTTTCTGAGCCTATCCAAGATGTCTGAAATCTACGGATCCTCTCACTGCGAAGCTCATATTTGATCCATAAAAGTAGGTCGCACCACCAGTGATGCTAATAAGCCAGGCAAAAACTCGGTGGAGGGTCTAAAGTCAAAAGTCAATATAAACTCCAAGCTTTTCCTCTCCACAAATAGAGGACTCAAGGCCATCCTCTTCCTACTCAGTGCGTCTGCCACCACATTACCCTTGCCAGGGGTATAAGCAATCTCAAAGTCATAAGATGCTAGGAACTCCGTCCACCATTATTGCCTTAAATTAAGATCCTTTTGCGAAAACAAGTAATTAACAGATTTGTGATTGGTATACAACTCAAACTTATCTCCTAGCAAATAATGGCGCCAAGTCTTAAGCGCGAATACTATGGCAGCTAGCTCTAAATCATGGGTAGGGTAGTTCTTCTCATGAACTCTTAGCTGTCTACCCCCATAACATACAACCCTTCCCTCTTGAATCAGAACCGCACCAAGCCTTGTACCGCATGCATCGGTGTATACTGTAAACACTTTGTTCCCATCGGGCAAGGTCAAGACTGGGATTGTTGTCAGAGCCTTCTTCAATTGTTAGAAAGAAACATCACAATATATCCCATGAAAACGTCAGATTCTTCTTCGTCAGCCTGGTGAGTGGGGCTGATACCTTCGCGAAGTCCTTAATGAACTTCCTATAATAGCCTGCCAATCCAGGAAAGCTTCTCACTCTGTTGCATTCTTTGGGATTTGCCAATCTTGAACTACAACTACCTTTGCGGGATCTACTGCTATCCCATCTTTAGAGACTACATGCCCTAGAAATCTCACCTCTTTTCTCCAAAAATGACATTTGGAGAATTTCTCTTTGAGCTGATGCGCACGGAGAGTTTTCAAAAGTTCCCTTATATGTAAGGCATACTCTTCCTCACTCTTCGAGAAAATTAAGATGTCATCAACAAAGACCACGACAAACTTATTTAGAAACTCCCAAACACCCTACTCATCAGGTCAATAAAATAGGCTGGTGCATTCATCAACCAAAAAGGCATAACGAGCCATTCAAAGAAACCATCTGGAGTCCTAAAAGCGGTCTTATCTATACTGTCCTTAGCCATCCCAAACTGATGAAACCCCGTGGCCAGGTCTAACTAAGAGAAAACTGATGCACCAACAAGCTGGTCAAACAGATCATCTATCCTTGAAAGTGGGTGCCTGTTCTTTTTAGTAAGTTTATTCAACTCCCTATAGTCCACACATATGCGAAGCGAACCATTCGCTTTAGTATCGAATACACCGGAGCACCCTATTTAGATATGCTCCTCCTAGTAAACTCATTCTCAAGTAGCTCCCCTACTTGCTTTCTAATCTCCCTCTCTCTCTTGGAGTCATATGGCACACAGGCAATGCAACTGGCTTTGCATTGTCCACCAAGTATATACAAAAATCGATCTCACGCCTCGAAGGTAATTCCTGAACCTCATCAAAAACATCAGAATACTCATGGACTACTGGTACAGATCGCAGATCATCGATAGATGCATCAAGTGGCTCTAAGAAACTAAGCATGACAGACCCTTTTGGGTCACAATAAATCTTGAGGGTCCTCCCATGGCAAGTCAAAAGTCTAACGAACCTCCTCTCACAATCCACAGTGGCACCATACATGGCTAGCCAATCTATCCTTAGTATCAATCCATATCCCATGAAACCGAGCACATATGCATTGCATTCAAATTCAATGCCCAAAACCGATATTCTCAAACCCCGACAAATCATAGATAAATGAGCCATACCACCAATGGTATTTGAGACAATAACGGGATCCACTACCATACTAGTACTAAGGTGTAGAGACTCAACCATATAATCAGATATAAAAGAATGCGAAGCGCCAGAATCAAAAAGAGTTCTAACTAGATGATTAGAAACAGAAATCAAACCTTCAATGGAAACTTTCCTACCTCGATCTGGAGCAATGGCCGTAAGAGCATGCATCTGCCCTCCAGAAGCTCCTGCCCTTTGACCTTTTCCTTGCTTCTTCGAGCATACCTTAGAAAAGTGTCCGACCTATCCATAACTGAAGCAAGCATTCTTCCTTCTTTTCCAGTCCTTTACCAAGTGACCCTCACATCCGCAATTATGGCACTTCCTCTTATCCTTAGCCTTGTCGTTCTTTCCGCCCTTCTTTTGTTGTCGTTGTTGTCCTTTCTTGGGCCACACTTTCTTATTTTGTGTTTCCTCCACCTTAGTTTCTTTCTTTTCGCCTTTGTCTTTCTCATGCATCAATGCCATATCAACGAGCCCTTCAAAAGTCGGTCCCATCGGAATATGAGACATAACTAACCCATGTAGTGGTTCATTCAATCCTTTAGCAAACCGCAAAGCTTTCTTATGCGGGGTATCCACTAGCTCCAACCCAAACCTCACCATTTGATTGAATTTGTTAACATACTCTTTGACAGTCATGCCTCCTTGCTTGAGTGCCATAAACCTTTCCATTCGCATACTTTTCTCAGCTTGAGAAAGGAACTTCATTTCAAACATCTGCCGAAAATCATCCCAAGTCTCCACTGGACGCCCTGCTTGCGTCACTTCCCACCAGAGTGAAGCCTCATCTTTCAGTAGCCAACCGGCTAACTGAATCTTCCTACGATCGTCAACTTCGAAAATTCCAAACAAGTCATCTGTTTCTTTAAGCTAATACCTTGCTTCTATGAAAGTTTCATATCCTCAGAATGGCTTTCCACCCATAGCATAGAAATCTTTGTAGATCTTAGAGAAATTATCTTCTCGCGGAGGAGGAGGATGAGGAAAAACGGGTGTAGCTGGGGGTGGAACGTTTGTTGGACCACCGGCAGGCGTCGTGGCCTCTAGATACCTACAGAACCAGCCTGGTATCGTAACGCCCTAAGGAATATTAGGTTCCCCGGACATGCTGAAAAGAAAAGAAAAGGGATTCAGATAGAGAACCGAAATATATTACATATGGCTTTGGGGAATATGTTTTTCAAAACAGAATTTTCTTTTGAAAATGCTTTATTTTAAAATCTTTTCGAAAAAAAAATCAAAATCTTTTATCCGATCTGATAACCTTCAGCTCTGATACCAAGTGTGACACCCCACGTCTATTAATGTCACTCATTAAGAGAATGCATTAAGTTTCATGAAGCGTTAGAGGTAAAAAAAAAAACAGAAACATTACAAGACAGATATAAAATAGCAGCGGAATTTAAAACTTTTATTAAGCAGAAAACATCGCAGTTCAAAACATGGTTGCATCATATGTTTGAAATGCATAAAACCCAGTACATTATTAAAACTTCTGTCTTGTACTTAAAACATCATAGTACAATAATAAAAGAAGCATAATCCCAAAACATGGTCGTAGTAGAGAGATATGAAATCAATCCGTACATCTAAAACAACTACAAGCAAGATGAAAGCAGAGTCCTGATCAAACTTGAGTATTCCCACCTTGAGAACCTGGAGGGGGGGGGACGGAAGAGAAAGAAAAGAAAACAAAATAGGTCAAATATAATGTCTGGCGAGTCCAGTTACTTTTGGCATATAAATAAGTAAAAGTGTCATGACAGGCATATAAAGTGTATAAGAGAGATAACATCATAAAAGGCAAGTATGACAAGGTAAACATGATAGAATATATTGTGCTTCTCTAGTACCTCTCTCTCTCTGCACCAATACTAGTATAACCAGAATGAGATGATCCTAACAACTATAAGATGGTAGATTTAGGCGTACTTCTAGTGAGAGGTTTAACCCCATACAATCAATAGGCAACCCAACATACCGGAGTTACCCCTATGGATAATAACAGGCTCCTAAACTTGCCAGAGTCTAGATGTACCCTAATTACTACCCCAATCGATCGACTCCCTACTCCGTAGATACCCTGTGCTGGCCTCACAATAGGATGTATCACTTCCTGAAGTGGAAACCCTTCGTTTTCAGGATGTGCACAATCATATTTATTGACGTCATGGCGTCTAAACCTCCTCTGCCGGACCCATGCACGTACATGACCCCGTCAGAATGCGCCACCCACACCACCCCTTCATTTGGATCTCTTACAATCAGCCTAGTAAGCGTACCCCGACTCCGACGGAGTACTCGTTTGATACCTATATATGGGTTACTGACTGAAACGGGTCCCCCACACAAGATGATACAAGCTCCCCCCTATGCTTGAATCCCTATTAGGTTTTCCATAGGTTATGCCATACCAGAGTAAAAGATTGCATAACACCACAGGTTAAGTTTGTGGGCCTATATATATAAATATTACCCATTAACCCAAGATATACTTAACCCTCCCACTGTTTCAAACAATTTTACTTAACCCCTACTCAAGTTAACATATACAATCCCTATGGATTCAACTAGGTTATTCAAGTTTATTACCATATTCATTTATGGTTATAATGTACTAGACCTCCTACATTAAGCCTACAACTTGTGGGTGCTGGATATGCCGGGCGGTTCCGGGCAGACTTTTCACAGGTCAAGCATAACCTCGTGTCTTAGCACGTCACATGTTTATGCACTTAGACCCCTTACATTTGATTCACCACTTGTGGTCGCTGGATATGCTGGTCGGTTCAGGGCAGACTTCCACCACAAGTGTAATCTAACCACGTTTCTAGGCGCGATTACATTTTCTAATTACTGTAATTCTAGGCATTTCCATTATTAATCAATTATTCCTATGTCATTATAGGTTTTCATGCCCCTTTCCCAAGTCATGTTCATAATGAACCATATGCCCCAAATTAAGGTTTTCAATCACAATTGTGGTTCATTCCCCAAATCCACATTCATGTATCACATTCAATTTATGCCCAAATTTCCCAATACAAGTTATGCCCCAATTTTAACGTTTTCCCCTTGTTTCCAATTTTACGTGTTCGCATATTTCAGAGGCATGCCTAGGCTTGAAGGTAGCCTGACTATATAAAAATAAAAAGGAAAAGTAGAAGGGAAGAGGACAAAATGATCATAATAACAAGATTGACATAGAATGGCAGAAATAGGCATAACAACTAATAAACATACAGTGACAAAGTTGGGCATAATGACAAGATAGGCATATAGGAATAGATATGATAAACATGTGATAGTAGAAGTGATTCTAACATAATAGGGACATCATAAACAGGCATGATGAGATCTAAGCAATGAATTAGATCAACTAATAATGGCAGGTCATGTCAGAATAACTTAAATACACAAGTTATAGCTGATCTGATATGATTCAAATAGTCACAGGCTTAGATCCAAGTTATAGTCATGTCAAGATTAACTTTTAAGTATTTAGATCTAAAATTAATATGGACTCACCGTGATTGGATCTAATAAATAGAAGAGGGATTGCAGTTGTTGAATCATAGATCTCTAAACTTGAATAACTCTAGTTGATTGTTGAAGAAGAAAAGACTTGATTTAATCTTGGCAGAGGCAACATCTAGTTCTCCATTGTTTTAGGTGTGGAGAAAAAAGGGAAACGGGGTCTTATTTATAGCCTAAAGCCAATGAACCAAGTCAAGAAAGGAGTTCACATTCAGCCAGAAGAATTTTGCCCAGATCTGCCGTGAGGGGGTCGAACCCCCCTTGGTGTGTCGATGTAGGGGTCGACACCCCCTTAATGTGGTCGACACCCCTCTCCCCTTTTCTGCGTGAATTCTGAACTGTTTTGAATTCTGGATTATACATATACATATATATATATATATATATATTCTTCTTATGCGTATACAAACTTCAAACCTTAGTAACTTCTTCATATGGTGTCCGTTTTACGCAAACCAGGTGTCTATTTTGACCAGAATTCTGAGATGAATGCAATTGTATAGTCCATTTCAATTAATTCTGAATATTTAATTGAGTATTCTTTAATTTATCATCTTTAGTATTGTTAAAATTACAGGGTGTTACAAAAGGAAGGGTGTTAACTGTGTATCCCGTGAAATCAAGGGTGTTGTAATTGGATAGTGATATTAATAAAACTGTGCATAATCCAACGTTGTGCGGGACTGGATGTAGGAGCAGTACGAACCAATAAAAAATCTAGTGTGTACATTCGTTTTCTGCACTTAACTTTTGTTTATATTTGCATTTGTGATCATTTTTGTTATAAAATTCATTCTGTGATTCATATGGTAGTTCGAGTAATCGATAATTGGTTTAGATTTCTGTAAATATTCACCTCCTCTAGTGTTTATTTTACCGTAAGATCCATGATTCTCAACCCTAACAATTGGTATCAGAGCATAGGTTTTCAAAAATTTCATCATCTCAATTTTTGTAAATATTAAATGGCAACCAACACTGGAATTGCTAATAATAATATTTCTTTTATAGAGGGTCAGTCCAACATTATACCACCGCTATTTAATGGAAGTAATTATTCTTACTGGGCATGTAGAATGAAAATATATTTACAATCTTAGGATTAGACTATTGGAATATCACACAAACTGAATATGTTGAACCCACTATTAATTATGCTCAATAGACTAATGAACAGAAGACCTCTGCACAAAATAATTCTAAGGCTATGAATATTTTTTATTTTCATTAGATAGAAATGAATTTAATAGAATATCAGTTTGTAAATCTTCTTATGATATATGGAAAACCTTACAAGTTACTCACGAGGGAACTAATAAAGTTAAACAAACAAAGATATCTATGTTGACTAATCAATTTGAGTTATTTAAAATGAATCGGAATGAAACTTTCTCCAATATGTACTACATGTTCTAGGAAATCGTGTATTCATTAATGGCTTTAGGAAAACTTATTCTGAAGAAGACCAAGCCAGAAAATCCTTAGTTCTTTAACTCCAGATTGCGATCAGAAAACACTGGCAATTAAAAAGGCCAATGATATTAGTGAAATGAAGATTGAGGAGTTAATCAGGGATTTGATGTCATTTGAAGTACAGTTATAAAATAGAAAGGAGAATAAGTTGTCAGATAAGAAATCTATAGCGTTCAAAGCAACAACTGATGGTTTTGATTCAAGGAGTGAGGATGATGAAGAAATTGCCTTAATAACAAGGAATTTTAGAAAAAATTTGATATATAAAAGGAGAAATAATTTTAGGAAAAATAATCAAGGAAGTTCGGGAAAAAATATTAAAAATGATATGTGACGGCAAGGAATTTCGCTCGGTCCGAACCAGTCGCTAAACCGATCCAGGCCGTTCGAAACGCCCTATCGTTTGAGAACAGGACAAAACAGAACGCAAACAGAAGAACATTTCATTGTATATTACAACAATGCATCAGATTACAAGAATATACAGAGTATAAATGAATATTACACAGAAATATCAGAGATTTAAATTACATTTAAATACATAGCAGCGGAAAATAATACAATACACAACTAGAATGAGATATACGGATACAAAGCTTTCCGGATATCGTTCCAGCTGTAAACCAGGATCCTGTGAATATAAATCTGCAAAACCAAAACTACTAGCTGCCCGTGTCGAAAATAAGGGCACCCAGAGTTTAGGTTAAAACAATAAACTCCAGGTCAGTCATGTGACTGGTGTGAGAACTAAAACAGTTAATCTTTATTTTTAAAGCTAGGTAAATCAAGGGACCACGCCATATAACACGGAACGGGTTTCCTCCCAAGAATACCAGTGCATAAAACAAACAGCGCAATGCTAAATAAAGAAAAATGAAGCTGTTATAAGACCCAGGTCCTATCACACAATGCAAACGCAAGCCGGGGGATAGGGTTTTCCCTTATAACAGCCAAAGAATGCTGGATACATTTAAAACAAATCATTTGATACTATTATAAGTGCATAGTGTATAAAACAACTTCAAATCATAAGTATCAATCATAGGCGGCATGGGTACCATATATCATGTCGCCATATATAGGTTTACAAATAAAACCGCAAATGTCACGTATTTGGAAATTGGATTTCCGTCTATGAACCGAGGCAAAGGATAGTCCTCAACCGATTCGAGACAATCTAGCCCATGTCTCAGGCAAGTACTCAGTCAAGCCTTTGGATCGTCAGGGCCGGTCCACCGATGTGGATTAAAATGCCTGAACAATACGTCTCTCCGCCCTATGGGGCGTAAGTCTGGTCCGTCAGCCGACCAGAATGCATTCGGCCGAAACCGATATAACCGAGGCGCCTCGCAACAGCAACAACCACATAAGTCAAACTCGTCAGGGCGTGTAAAACCACTGACGCCACTTCTAGCTAGAAAGAAACGCAAGTCCTCCCTGAGGTCCGTCTCCCGTTTTTGGTTCATACCTGGTGTGAAACACGCGAGGTAAACGTTACACAAAGCTACGCCACAAAGGCCGTGCTTTGATCATCACCACAAGACTTTGCTTTTCAACAGAAGCCTTGATCATTTGCATCTTAGCATGCCACACAGGCAAACCATCCTATGCAACCGATATCAGTCACACAGAATGAAATCCGATGTCAGATACACAGTCCACTTACAAGTCCGTTCTGGGTCTGAACGAAACCGGAGGCACCTAGTACCCCGCATATCCATCGATCTCCAAGTACGTCTGGACGATCACTAACTGTTTCCATCTTCTTGGGTGTACAGCCCAATCAAGATCATCAGTTATCACCCAAACGACGTGAAGACCTCCGGTCTTCGACCATCGTCTTCATCTTCGACTTATCGTCGTATCAGTTATTCAGAATGGGATAAACCCGGTCTTTCCGAATAACTCGCGTATATATTATAAAAGTGTTACACAAACACAACATACGCCTCATTCCAACTCATTAGTCATTAACCGTAAATTAATCAAGAGAATAATTCCCCAAATATTAACCCCGAAGGCCGAAACCAACATCAGATCAATATCCAGAAAACCATTCTACTTAGCTAACCGACAGTTAGTTTCTAAATTTCACGTTCAAATCTAATTAAAGATTTAACTATCGCCTGGAGCAAAACTGGTGATACTCCATTCTCGATCTTTTCAATCTAATTAAAGATTCATTAAAACTCCACTTAGTTTTAATCATTATCTGGGTTAAAGAATCAGTGTCATTTAAAACACGATTCACGATAAACCCAAAATCACATTCCATCAATTATCGGGTTAAAGAACAAGTGTTATTTAAAACACTGTTCACGATAAACCCAAAAATCAATACCAATTCAATTCCAATTAAATATCATTTAATTGGTACACTTCATTAAATCTAAATAAAAAGATTTAATCTTTTCTCAACTGGGTTCAAGAACAGTGTTAGTGAAGACACCATTCACGACAAACCCAAATCACATTCATTAATTATCGGGTTAAAGAACAAGTGTTATTTAAAACACTGTTCACGATAAACCCAAAAATCAATATCAATTCCAATTAAATATTATTTAATTGGTACACTTCATTAAATCTAAATAAAAAGATTTAATCATTTCTCAACTGGGTTCAAGAACAGTGTTAATGAAGACACCATTCACGACAAACCCAAATCACATTCGATATTCAATACAAGGCTCTGAATAGAAAATATATCGGCTTATATTCAATATCGAATTCTACGACTAACAAATGTCGTATTGGAAATAACGATATACATATATATCTTTCAAATTTCCATAACAACACCTGTATAATCACGAATTCCAACATCGAAATATTCCGAAGACAATTTCGATTCAAATCCACTCCAATGCAATCATTGGAATTTTGGTTACTTTTTAAAACCCTTTTCGAATTCAATTTATTTATTTAAAAATAAATAGAATTATAATTCTAGTTCAAAACTAGTTCATTTCGATAAAAAAAACTATTTTTATCTTTTCAAATATGGAGTCTTTCATCCCAAACTTTCACAAATCATTTCTTATGATTTTACACAAATTATTACTATTTTTAATAATTTTATCAAGGCCCGTACAGTCGATTTCCATCAACGGCCATCGAACTGCACTTACAGCGACCTTTTTCGAATTTGATTTGGACGTATCTCCAAATCCAACCGTTAGATTTCAAATTTCTAACATTCATTAGAAAGCTCTTTTCGATACGAACCCAACGGTTCCGGTTTTAGGAGAATCCGACGGTCGGATCTCCCGCAATGTCCGTTTGAAATAAATGGTCGAAATTCACGAACTGCCGCGGCGCGGCGCGTTCTATTCAGGCCATTATATTATATATATAATATATATAATATATACTTCGTCGATTACTATTTAAAAACGAATTATATAAATAGTTTTAAATTCGTTTCAAAAGCAATTTCAACCTCCTTTTCAATTCAAATCAAAATTGAATTCTTCTTTATAAATTCGTTTCAAAATTCATTTCTATTCAATTCAAATTTCAATTCAATTTGAATTCATTTCAATTCGTTTTCAATTCAATTCATTTCGAAATCGTTTTCAATTCCATTCATTTCGAAATCGTTTTCAATTCAATTCATTTCGAAATCATTTTCAATTCAATTCATTTCGAAATCGTTTTCAATTCAATTCATTTCGAAATCGTTTTCAATTCAATTCAAAATATTCGATTTCGAAATCACTTTTCAATATTCATTTTTTTTTAAGATGAATAAAATCGATATAAATATCGTTCACGTCAAAATGGCGTCAATCTAATCAACACGGCTTCATAAATTTCTATTTTCAAATATTCTATTTCAAATATTTCTTTTTCCAAATAGTTGTTATTATCAAAATATTTTGTTCAACACATGACCAATCTCAATGAATGAGTACTGTCAACACATGAACTTTTATTTTATAATATTCTTTATTTTTCAAATTGGAATGAGGCCCAATCAATCACCATATAAAGTTAATTATATGGATTTCCATACAACACATGTATATAATAGCATTGAAAAATACTCAACCATCAACCAAAGTGCACTACACTGTATAAGCATCAAATATAGATATTCAATGCTTATAACAGCCTGTCAATCAATCGATCGACATATTTAATCAATTAGGATGAGTGAACTACATATTTCATCCTAACACCCGTGTGGGGTTTCAAACAATCAAACAAATATTTTATTTGTGCCGTTGGGCGATGTGTAAAATTTATCGACCCAATCAATGTCATTCAAATAGGTGTACATAAACAAACCGTCCGGCTTATAAATGAATATTTTATTTTATTCACTTCACGTTAAAAATTTATATTTTTAACGATAAAACATTTTATTTCAACCTATGAATTTCTATTCAATTCATTTACACAATAAAATGATATTTTTATTTTTCTAACATATTTTAGAAAATTTCGGCGGCATAACGGCACGATACTAGAAACGGGACAAGGCCTCGCCTTATCCCCGGTCTAGTGAAGGCCCACGCCATTCACACATCAATCAAATCAATTTCATCTCACCCAACAATTCAATTCAAACAAATAATTCAACTAATCTATGCAACCAAACAAACAAGTCCATGGTCTGTGGACGATTGTGTCGGGTGCTACTAAGCACCGTCTGCATCCTAGTATATATATATAACTAGAAAAAAGAATTGAAAGGTGAGAAATTCTCACATATAGCTATCCTAGCTCCACGGCTCTTCATTTGCAGAAGTCTTCATTGTTTTCGCATCTTCGTCAGCTTCGTCGTCCGTAGCTACTACATATATAAAAATCGAATTTTTATTTCAAAGTTCAATATATAAAAATCGAATTTTTAGTTCAAAGTTCAATATATAAAAATCGAATTTTTATTTCAAAGTTCAATATATAAAAATCGAATTTTTATTTCAAAGTTCAATATATAAAAATCGAATTTTTAGTTCAAAGTTCAATATATAAAAATCGAATTTTTCACTATGCTATATAGATAAAAATTATATTTTTATCACGCTATTTCTATATAAAGATTTCGCCTTTTTAAATTCAAAGATTTCACCTTTTTAAATTTACCGCTTTATCTCAACGTAGATAAAATAAAAATCAGATTTTTATTTCGTTTCACATACAAAGATGATATTTTTATTTTCTCTACCCTATAAAGATTATATTTTTAATACTTTAAAAATATAAAAATCATATTTTTAATATTTCTATATAGTAAAGACTATATTTTTAATACTTTAAAAAATATAAAAACTATATTTTTATCACTTTAAAAATACAAAGATCCTATTATATTACTTTTAAAAATCAAATCTTTTCCGTTTTTTTTTATTTAAATCACGTCTTAAAATAAATAAATAAAACCAGTTTTTAAAATTTAAAAAAATTCAGTTTAGCATAAGTAAAATAAAATAAAGTAAAACAGTTTAAAGTAAATAAATAAATAAAAATAAAAAAAATAAAACAGTTTAGAGACTTACAGGGGGGGGGGCTCGTCGTCGCGGCTCGGAGGGGGTCTGGGCGGTGAGGGGTCGCAGGTTGGTGGCGGCACGGTGGAGGTCAGGCGAGGGGGCTTCGCGATGCTCAAGGGCGCTGGGGGGGGGGGGTTCGTCGTCGCGGCGCCTTGGGGGAAGGAGGAGAGCAGGAAGAAGAAGGAGGCGGGGAGAGAGGGTGCGAGGCAGGGTGGAGGGCGGTGGCGTTCGTCAGGGGGCGGCGCGGTTTACAGGGGCATCGGGGTTTTTTTTTTTTTTTTTTTTTTTTTTTTTTTTTCTAATCTGAAATCGAAATGATAGAAAGAGGGGGGGGGGCCAGACGGTTAAAGGGGGAAAGATAATATATTTTTTTTTTTTTTTTTTTTTTTATTAATTTATTTATTTTATCCTAAAGAGTTGACTTTCAATTACGACCTCGAAACGAGGCCCACCGCCTGTCGTCCATAGCGTTTTACCCCCATTCCGAACACAATGGGATATGTATCGCAAGCTGATTCGATTGTTACAATCAGTTTCCGTTAAATTTACATTTAAATCCTTATATTGAATTTTAAACGTACTTTTCAATTTACCGGGGTCACATACTAACTAGAAAAATTCCAGAAAAATATTTTCTAGCTTCGTATTGACGATACGGTCCTAACAAAACTAATTTCGTCGAATTCCGAGACCGTTAGAAAAATGGCCAATTTCCAGTCGATTAAAATCAACTGAAATGGTCAAAACGCGTTTTCTTTTGCCACGCTCACATATTGATTCGAAAAATTATGAAATTTGAAACCTAGCAATAACTTAACATCACGGACCCAACAAAACTGGTTTCGTCGAAATCCGAGGTCGTTTGCAAAATTGCTATTTTTAAGGGCCTTATATATATAAAAATATATATAAATTCCACAGCGACTATTTCTAATTTTAAACTGGACATATCTTATCATTTCTAAGATGAAATCTCAGTTTGTTAATTTCGTTACAAAGATATAGTTATACAGATTCAAATATTTCTTGTTTCGTTCAATTCTGACTTATAACGAATTCTGTATATTCATTAGAAATTAGAAATCGAATTTTCGAACTACCGCGCCATTTTCAATTCCTTTTATAATTATATATAATTATTTATATTCTAACGACGACGCTTATAATATATACGTTCGGATTCTATTCAAAATAAATTTCTCGTCGATTATATTTAAAATAATCTATTTTAAATATTCAAAATTCGCTATAATCGTCAAAATAAAAATTTTAAACTGGCCCAGATTTTACGGGTTGTTACAATCTCCCCCACTTAAAACTTTTCGTCCCCGAAAAGGAACAAAGTCGAAAGTGGTTTGATTATTCAGCTCTACATTCGATCGGCTTCCATTCTCCAACTCTTTAGTTTCTGAGAATTTTCAAAATTTCAAAAATTTGGCTAACACCCTAAATTTTTGAAAAATTTCGCCATAACCTCCCCTGCAATGGGAGCATCGGGGAATTTCAAATAGCTTCCCCGGTCCTTCAGATCTCAAAAAGAAAAAGAAAAAGCCAAGCGGCTAGCCAATAGGCTCACAAAATCATCATCACCCAAACAAAACAGGAAATTATGTAGTAAACATGTACCTATTTGTCGGGCAAACAAATTTTATTCTCTGGCTCTAGCCTCCTTGCTATGACCTGTTCAAGGATATATATGTATATGCAAGCAAATGCGACCAATTTTCAATACAGTTCAATATTTGATTTAATTAGGCTAAATGGCTAAAAATTATCAAACAAATAAACATACAATACAAACATCAATCAATTAGTGAATTTAACGTTTAAAATTCATAATTTTGATACATATACAAAAATCATGTTTTTGATGCCAAATCACAACAATGTATTCTAGCTATATATAAGTTTTGGTTCTCACACCAGCCTAATGGAAATATATAGAAATCACACCTTCGTCACTCGAAAATAAATGCTGATGATGTTTCGAACCACCATCAGAACATTGTCGGACTACTAGAGTGCGGTTCTATATCTACCCGGTATATTAAAACTTTGAATATACGCGGATCAGACGTATACGCAAAATCTATATATACTGGATTGTCCAAATCAATATAAATAAATAATCAACTACGAATAATTGATTTAAATTTTCAAAACAAAATTTTGTTTTCTTTTGAAATATATGCTCTTCACACTCGTTCTAGGATACTACTGATCCTATCTCTAACGAGTCATTCTCATTGGATATTACTAATTCAATATCTGATGAATCCTTTCGTACGGTTCTAATGTGTCTTGTTCTCTAGCTTTGTAAACCAAAGCTCTGATACCAACTGTGACGGCAAGGAATTTCGCTCGGTCCGAACCAGTCGCTAAACCGATCCAGGCCGTTCGAAACGCCCTATCGTTTGAGAACAGGACAAAACAGAACGCAAACAGAAGAACATTTCATTGTATATTACAACAATGCATCAGATTACAAGAATATACAGAGTATAAATGAATATTACACAGAAATATCAGAGATTTAAATTACATTTAAATACATAGCAGCGGAAAATAATACAATACACAACTAGAATGAGATATACGGATACAAAGCTTTCCGGATATCGTTCCAGCTGTAAACCAGGATCCTGTGAATATAAATCTGCAAAACCAAAACTACTAGCTGCCCGTGTCGAAAATAAGGGCACCCAGAGTTTAGGTTAAAACAATAAACTCCAGGTCAGTCATGTGACTGGTGTGAGAACTAAAACAGTTAATCTTTATTTTTAAAGCTAGGTAAATCAAGGGACCACGCCATATAACACGGAACGGGTTTCCTCCCAAGAATACCAGTGCATAAAACAAACAGCGCAATGCTAAATAAAGAAAAATGAAGCTGTTATAAGACCCAGGTCCTATCACACAATGCAAACGCAAGCCGGGGGATAGGGTTTTCCCTTATAACAGCCAAAGAATGCTGGATACATTTAAAACAAATCATTTGATACTATTATAAGTGCATAGTGTATAAAACAACTTCAAATCATAAGTATCAATCATAGGCGGCATGGGTACCATATATCATGTCGCCATATATAGGTTTACAAATAAAACCGCAAATGTCACGTATTTGGAAATTGGATTTCCGTCTATGAACCGAGGCAAAGGATAGTCCTCAACCGATTCGAGACAATCTAGCCCATGTCTCAGGCAAGTACTCAGTCAAGCCTTTGGATCGTCAGGGCCGGTCCACCGATGTGGATTAAAATGCCTGAACAATACGTCTCTCCGCCCTATGGGGCGTAAGTCTGGTCCGTCAGCCGACCAGAATGCATTCGGCCGAAACCGATATAACCGAGGCGCCTCGCAACAGCAACAACCACATAAGTCAAACTCGTCAGGGCGTGTAAAACCACTGACGCCACTTCTAGCTAGAAAGAAACGCAAGTCCTCCCTGAGGTCCGTCTCCCGTTTTTGGTTCATACCTGGTGTGAAACACGCGAGGTAAACGTTACACAAAGCTACGCCACAAAGGCCGTGCTTTGATCATCACCACAAGACTTTGCTTTTCAACAGAAGCCTTGATCATTTGCATCTTAGCATGCCACACAGGCAAACCATCCTATGCAACCGATATCAGTCACACAGAATGAAATCCGATGTCAGATACACAGTCCACTTACAAGTCCGTTCTGGGTCTGAACGAAACCGGAGGCACCTAGTACCCCGCATATCCATCGATCTCCAAGTACGTCTGGACGATCACTAACTGTTTCCATCTTCTTGGGTGTACAGCCCAATCAAGATCATCAGTTATCACCCAAACGACGTGAAGACCTCCGGTCTTCGACCATCGTCTTCATCTTCGACTTATCGTCGTATCAGTTATTCAGAATGGGATAAACCCGGTCTTTCCGAATAACTCGCGTATATATTATAAAAGTGTTACACAAACACAACATACGCCTCATTCCAACTCATTAGTCATTAACCGTAAATTAATCAAGAGAATAATTCCCCAAATATTAACCCCGAAGGCCGAAACCAACATCAGATCAATATCCAGAAAACCATTCTACTTAGCTAACCGACAGTTAGTTTCTAAATTTCACGTTCAAATCTAATTAAAGATTTAACTATCGCCTGGAGCAAAACTGGTGATACTCCATTCTCGATCTTTTCAATCTAATTAAAGATTCATTAAAACTCCACTTAGTTTTAATCATTATCTGGGTTAAAGAATCAGTGTCATTTAAAACACGATTCACGATAAACCCAAAATCACATTCCATCAATTATCGGGTTAAAGAACAAGTGTTATTTAAAACACTGTTCACGATAAACCCAAAAATCAATACCAATTCAATTCCAATTAAATATCATTTAATTGGTACACTTCATTAAATCTAAATAAAAAGATTTAATCTTTTCTCAACTGGGTTCAAGAACAGTGTTAGTGAAGACACCATTCACGACAAACCCAAATCACATTCATTAATTATCGGGTTAAAGAACAAGTGTTATTTAAAACACTGTTCACGATAAACCCAAAAATCAATATCAATTCCAATTAAATATTATTTAATTGGTACACTTCATTAAATCTAAATAAAAAGATTTAATCATTTCTCAACTGGGTTCAAGAACAGTGTTAATGAAGACACCATTCACGACAAACCCAAATCACATTCGATATTCAATACAAGGCTCTGAATAGAAAATATATCGGCTTATATTCAATATCGAATTCTACGACTAACAAATGTCGTATTGGAAATAACGATATACATATATATCTTTCAAATTTCCATAACAACACCTGTATAATCACGAATTCCAACATCGAAATATTCCGAAGACAATTTCGATTCAAATCCACTCCAATGCAATCATTGGAATTTTGGTTACTTTTTAAAACCCTTTTCGAATTCAATTTATTTATTTAAAAATAAATAGAATTATAATTCTAGTTCAAAACTAGTTCATTTCGATAAAAAAAACTATTTTTATCTTTTCAAATATGGAGTCTTTCATCCCAAACTTTCACAAATCATTTCTTATGATTTTACACAAATTATTACTATTTTTAATAATTTTATCAAGGCCCGTACAGTCGATTTCCATCAACGGCCATCGAACTGCACTTACAGCGACCTTTTTCGAATTTGATTTGGACGTATCTCCAAATCCAACCGTTAGATTTCAAATTTCTAACATTCATTAGAAAGCTCTTTTCGATACGAACCCAACGGTTCCGGTTTTAGGAGAATCCGACGGTCGGATCTCCCGCAATGTCCGTTTGAAATAAATGGTCGAAATTCACGAACTGCCGCGGCGCGGCGCGTTCTATTCAGGCCATTATATTATATATATAATATATATAATATATACTTCGTCGATTACTATTTAAAAACGAATTATATAAATAGTTTTAAATTCGTTTCAAAAGCAATTTCAACCTCCTTTTCAATTCAAATCAAAATTGAATTCTTCTTTATAAATTCGTTTCAAAATTCATTTCTATTCAATTCAAATTTCAATTCAATTTGAATTCATTTCAATTCGTTTTCAATTCAATTCATTTCGAAATCGTTTTCAATTCCATTCATTTCGAAATCGTTTTCAATTCAATTCATTTCGAAATCGTTTTCAATTCAATTCATTTCGAAATCGTTTTCAATTCAATTCATTTCGAAATCGTTTTCAATTCAATTCAAAATATTCGATTTCGAAATCACTTTTCAATATTCATTTTTTTTTAAGATGAATAAAATCGATATAAATATCGTTCACGTCAAAATGGCGTCAATCTAATCAACACGGCTTCATAAATTTCTATTTTCAAATATTCTATTTCAAATATTTCTTTTTCCAAATAGTTGTTATTATCAAAATATTTTGTTCAACACATGACCAATCTCAATGAATGAGTACTGTCAACACATGAACTTTTATTTTATAATATTCTTTATTTTTCAAATTGGAATGAGGCCCAATCAATCACCATATAAAGTTAATTATATGGATTTCCATACAACACATGTATATAATAGCATTGAAAAATACTCAACCATCAACCAAAGTGCACTACACTGTATAAGCATCAAATATAGATATTCAATGCTTATAACAGCCTGTCAATCAATCGATCGACATATTTAATCAATTAGGATGAGTGAACTACATATTTCATCCTAACACCCGTGTGGGGTTTCAAACAATCAAACAAATATTTTATTTGTGCCGTTGGGCGATGTGTAAAATTTATCGACCCAATCAATGTCATTCAAATAGGTGTACATAAACAAACCGTCCGGCTTATAAATGAATATTTTATTTTATTCACTTCACGTTAAAAATTTATATTTTTAACGATAAAACATTTTATTTCAACCTATGAATTTCTATTCAATTCATTTACACAATAAAATGATATTTTTATTTTTCTAACATATTTTAGAAAATTTCGGCGGCATAACGGCACGATACTAGAAACGGGACAAGGCCTCGCCTTATCCCCGGTCTAGTGAAGGCCCACGCCATTCACACATCAATCAAATCAATTTCATCTCACCCAACAATTCAATTCAAACAAATAATTCAACTAATCTATGCAACCAAACAAACAAGTCCATGGTCTGTGGACGATTGTGTCGGGTGCTACTAAGCACCGTCTGCATCCTAGTATATATATATAACTAGAAAAAAGAATTGAAAGGTGAGAAATTCTCACATATAGCTATCCTAGCTCCACGGCTCTTCATTTGCAGAAGTCTTCATTGTTTTCGCATCTTCGTCAGCTTCGTCGTCCGTAGCTACTACATATATAAAAATCGAATTTTTATTTCAAAGTTCAATATATAAAAATCGAATTTTTAGTTCAAAGTTCAATATATAAAAATCGAATTTTTATTTCAAAGTTCAATATATAAAAATCGAATTTTTATTTCAAAGTTCAATATATAAAAATCGAATTTTTAGTTCAAAGTTCAATATATAAAAATCGAATTTTTCACTATGCTATATAGATAAAAATTATATTTTTATCACGCTATTTCTATATAAAGATTTCGCCTTTTTAAATTCAAAGATTTCACCTTTTTAAATTTACCGCTTTATCTCAACGTAGATAAAATAAAAATCAGATTTTTATTTCGTTTCACATACAAAGATGATATTTTTATTTTCTCTACCCTATAAAGATTATATTTTTAATACTTTAAAAATATAAAAATCATATTTTTAATATTTCTATATAGTAAAGACTATATTTTTAATACTTTAAAAAATATAAAAACTATATTTTTATCACTTTAAAAATACAAAGATCCTATTATATTACTTTTAAAAATCAAATCTTTTCCGTTTTTTTTTATTTAAATCACGTCTTAAAATAAATAAATAAAACCAGTTTTTAAAATTTAAAAAAATTCAGTTTAGCATAAGTAAAATAAAATAAAGTAAAACAGTTTAAAGTAAATAAATAAATAAAAATAAAAAAAATAAAACAGTTTAGAGACTTACAGGGGGGGGGGCTCGTCGTCGCGGCTCGGAGGGGGTCTGGGCGGTGAGGGGTCGCAGGTTGGTGGCGGCACGGTGGAGGTCAGGCGAGGGGGCTTCGCGATGCTCAAGGGCGCTGGGGGGGGGGGTTCGTCGTCGCGGCGCCTTGGGGGAAGGAGGAGAGCAGGAAGAAGAAGGAGGCGGGGAGAGAGGGTGCGAGGCAGGGTGGAGGGCGGTGGCGTTCGTCAGGGGGCGGCGCGGTTTACAGGGGCATCGGGGTTTTTTTTTTTTTTTTTTTTTTTTTTTTTTTTTTTTCTAATCTGAAATCGAAATGATAGAAAGAGGGGGGGGGCCAGACGGTTAAAGGGGGAAAGATAATATATTTTTTTTTTTTTTTTTTTTTTTTTTTATTAATTTATTTATTTTATCCTAAAGAGTTGACTTTCAATTACGACCTCGAAACGAGGCCCACCGCCTGTCGTCCATAGCGTTTTACCCCCATTCCGAACACAATGGGATATGTATCGCAAGCTGATTCGATTGTTACAATCAGTTTCCGTTAAATTTACATTTAAATCCTTATATTGAATTTTAAACGTACTTTTCAATTTACCGGGGTCACATACTAACTAGAAAAATTCCAGAAAAATATTTTCTAGCTTCGTATTGACGATACGGTCCTAACAAAACTAATTTCGTCGAATTCCGAGACCGTTAGAAAAATGGCCAATTTCCAGTCGATTAAAATCAACTGAAATGGTCAAAACGCGTTTTCTTTTGCCACGCTCACATATTGATTCGAAAAATTATGAAATTTGAAACCTAGCAATAACTTAACATCACGGACCCAACAAAACTGGTTTCGTCGAAATCCGAGGTCGTTTGCAAAATTGCTATTTTTAAGGGCCTTATATATATAAAAATATATATAAATTCCACAGCGACTATTTCTAATTTTAAACTGGACATATCTTATCATTTCTAAGATGAAATCTCAGTTTGTTAATTTCGTTACAAAGATATAGTTATACAGATTCAAATATTTCTTGTTTCGTTCAATTCTGACTTATAACGAATTCTGTATATTCATTAGAAATTAGAAATCGAATTTTCGAACTACCGCGCCATTTTCAATTCCTTTTATAATTATATATAATTATTTATATTCTAACGACGACGCTTATAATATATACGTTCGGATTCTATTCAAAATAAATTTCTCGTCGATTATATTTAAAATAATCTATTTTAAATATTCAAAATTCGCTATAATCGTCAAAATAAAAATTTTAAACTGGCCCAGATTTTACGGGTTGTTACATGATAGATGCTACAACTGTAAAGAACTAGGCCATATAAAAAGGTTTTGTCCATTACCTGAAAGATCGGATCAACAAACAAACAACAATTTGTCAAAGAGGAGGAAAAGAGCATATGCAACAACTTTAGATGATTCAGATTCATCATCCAGCGACGAAGATCCAGAAATCGGAAATTCAAATATGTGCTTCACAACAATTCAGGAATTAGAAAATATAAAATGAATGGATCTAAAAACCAGGTACGCTTTAATTAATAATTTTTGATTGAAATGGTTGAATGGATGCTTGTTTGCTTGCCTTGTTTGAAAACTTGAATACTAAAATTCAAATTTGAAATTCAAAATAATAATATAATAATAAATAATACAATTAATTTAAAAGGTTTTTAAAATTAATATCATCTCAGGAAATAACTAAACAAAGAATATAAAATATTAAAACAATATAACAAAGTCAAAAAACAGCTTGAATTTTGAAATTGCACATGTTTTGTGCATGTCAACATATGCACTATTTTTTAAATTAAAATTCTGAATTTCAAATGTTTAAACTTTCAACCTTCCCGCCACCTTTTCACCAATTCCCAAGGTCTGAAAAGGTGGCCTTTTATTCAGAAAAGATATGTCCTTTTTAACTCTATTTATTTATCTATTCAATAGTACTCCTTCTACTTCTCATTCAAAATTCAAAACTATCTTCTTCATCTATACTCTTCAAAAATATTCTCTATTGGCTTCCTCAAGTACTCCAAAGACCATGAGACTAACCATGACTCTCAAAATTCATCTCTATAACAACCCAGGGGCTATCTAAGCATACATCACTATGTTACGAATGGAAAAGTCAATATGGAAATATTTGCTATTTTTGAGGATTTTGCATCTTATGATCTTCGTACTCTTTTCAATCAATACAGTGCTTTAAGTTTGGTTGATTCTTGGGATAACGATGAAGTATGTTACCTGAATCTTGTCAAAATGTTTTATGCAAATTTACATCGCGGATTTTACGAAGGGAATGAAAACCAAGTTTGGAGTAGTATCGAGGGCACTCAAATTGTTTTGGATTGTGATGTTTTGGGAACTATTTTGAATTGCAATAAAACAGGTGCTTTTTTTAATTTTTAAATTGATGAACATGATTTGGAAACTTTTCACCATATTTTTGAAAGCAATGAACATATTGGATTCAAAAATCGGTTTTTTCGCCCAAAAGCAATAATTTTCAACCTTCTTCTTCAACACACTCTTACTCCTCATTTCGGAAATTTTAATAACCTTACTATCAAGGTCCAAAAAGCTCTTTTTTCCATATTTGGCACCTATGATATAAATTGGGTCGAAGTGATTTTAAGAGAATTCAAAACCATGGAGATGGCCACAAAAGAAAACACCCTCTACCATGGAATTTACCTTACCTGAATCTTTAAGTATTTTGGAGTAGATTTCAAAGGAGAGGAATTTGTTTCTAGAAAGGTTTTTAATTCAGGAAAAATATCCCTTATGCAAATTCCACTCATTTTCAAACCTTATGAGTCATATGTCGAAAAGCGAGCTAGGATGGAACATGAAGGCAATCAAATGGATATCGACGAAAATGAATCCTCCATGGGAAGCGTAAAATTTCCCACTTCAACTAGAGCCATATCCGAAGAAGCAATTCTTCAAAACTAAGACAAACTAACCAAAAACCAAAAGAAAATCAAGAAGACTCTCAATCAAATGTCATCCAAAATGAACAAGTTTTTCGGAAAAGTTGGAAGAAAACTTGGATTATCATCTTCGTCCGCTGAGTTCTAAGTATATTAGCTTATGCTATCTTATCATATTAGCTTACATTTATGTTAACCCATAGAAATATGGAATTGATGTTTGCGTCCATGTCGTTCTTCCCCCAAGTCATTATAAACAAACCAATCCATTCCAAGGTCGTGTCGCGGAGAGAAAAGCAAACCATGTTGTTCCTAAGTCATATTATCCCTCACCAAGTCGTTCTGAAGAGACCAAGTCATCCCCAAACCATGTCGTACTCCATTCATAATGCCAGACCTGAGATAAGTCGCATAGCCTCCATGTCGTCTTTATACCATGGCGTAGGGCAAGCTCAACGTCATGCTACAAACTACCATCTCGTCCTTGGTTCATATCGTGAAAACCAAGCCATCTGAAGTCCATATCGCCCGAAGGCCAAAGGCATGGCGCAAAGCTTGAACCATGTCTCAGTCATACAAGGGCGCTTCCATGCCGCCAAGGCTGGCCCAACGTCATTCCGCAATTATCCAAGTCGCAACCGATATGAATCTCCATGTCGCTACCAATCATGTCGTAGCCGACATGAACCATACCATTACTAGCTGGATCCCAGTTGTCACTAGTTGTCCCATGCCAGGCTGTCACCAGCTAACTCCCAACCGACATGAACCATGTCGTGGCCGAACGGCATGGATGCCTGCATTACATATTTCCACTCTCCTCACTCCTATAAATACCCGATGCACACCAACCGAATTTTGAGATCCCGAAGTGCTGCCCAATTATTTCTTCAACCATTCTAAGTGATTCTAACATCTCCAATCAAAGATCAAGTAACCAATTCACCATGGAATTCATGAAATCCATCCGAGTCCTCGAAGAATCATAGATCTACATTGCCACTTGCTATACTTAGAGATTCTATCTACTTCCTAGCTTAATTTGGCTAGATCAAAGTGAAAAGCTTGTGATAGAGATAAAATGAATGTAATGAGAGAGTGTTCATACTTTGTAAACTTGAATATGGCAATGAAAACAATTCCCATAGTGGATGTAGGCTTTATCATAGCTGAACGACTCTGAATTGTGTGTTCCTTACTTTTTCTTGCTTAATTTTTTGATTGTGGTTCCTTTTCTTCATTTCCAACCATTTGTTGAAGTAGTTTCATAGTACCTTTGGTGTTTAAACCAATTTTGGCTTAAACAATTTCCTTTTTGTATTTCATATTTCATATTTCAAAACTCGTATTTCGTTTGAATGTATTATCTTATTAGTAGTAATGAATGTTCTTGTTTTCTGTCAATTCAATCTTTAAAAATCTACAAAAACACGGTAGAATAAGAAATAATTCAAAATAGTGTAAAAAAACAAAGTACCAAAAGATTATATGGGTATGTCAACATACAAGTTCATGTATGTTAACATATAACTGCTAGAAAATTTGAATTCGTTTAAATTTGAATTTTTGATAACTACCATTTGTCTATTCAGTTTTTAACGAATTCTAGACCATATATATATATATATATATATATATATATATATATATCATTCTCTTCCAGAAAAACTCAATTTTACTTCTCTATTTCTCCTCAAACCACTCCCTCTCTATATAATCAAATTAATGGCTACTTCTGTTCATAATCTAAGTTAAAATCTTGAAGAGACTCTCAACTCTTTCAAGAATACACTGTCTATCATTCTCCTCAATCAACGTCATTTGGAATTAAGCCAGATACAAATGATTAAACAACAAGATAAACATTTTCATACTATCCGTTAAATGATCTCTTCTCTTTCCAGAGATGAAGATAACAACATCACTGGAGAGCCTCTCACCAAAGACAACAAAGATTGGGAAGCCATAAAAGCGGATCCAATCTTCCGTGGAGGTGGATGGATAGAGATTCCAAGAAATGTATGAATGAATAACTTATTTGAGTGTGATGCGATTTTTAATTTGAAGTTGAAATTTTGTAAATAATCGATTTACCTTGTAAATATTGTTTGGATTGATTGTTTGGTTTAAAATATACAATGATTGTATTGATTACACTCTTGTATAGTTCACTTAGTAGAATTTCAATAGTATAGCTATAAATTTAGAGGGAGTTATAAGAAAAATTATAGATTTATGGGGAGTTATATATAAAATTAGTCACTAGGATTATTCTGAGTTTAGATAGATATACTTTTTGTTGATGATAAAGGGGAGAAACTATAAAATAGGTATAGTTTAATGGGGAGTAATCGAAGAAACATATTGATAGGTAATATTAGGTATGAATATTTTATAAACTAAGGTTGTCATCATCAAAAAGGGGGAGATTGTTGGAGAATGGAATGTTGATGATGTTATGATGATAACAACCTTGTTTTAATCATTATCATTATTGATTATAAAATATATGCTAACACTTTTATCTAGAAAATATATATATATGCAAGATTTATATGCAGGTAATAGATATTGAAGACTGTACAATTAAGAGATTCAAGATTTCAGAGGAGAATCAAGACTCATAAGTATCAAGAGTCCATGACTATCAGGGTAATAGAGTCTAGATATTATGTAAAACTCTGAACAACACTCAAACTCATTTTTCAAATTATCTCTTTTTAAATTGATTATAAATAATTTTCAAATTGATTTCAAACTCCTCTCAGAATGATCTTAGATCATCTAAGGATTTCAAATGTACATTTCCTAATTTATAAGTTTCTTATTTTTATAGTTTTATATATTAAATCATTTATATAAATATTTTATATACTGAGTTTATATTTGATTATAATTTCAAATATTCTTATTTAACTTTAAATTTTCATAAAACCTCTTATGTTTATATACTTTTTACATATTTCTTTATAAATTCCTATATATAAATATAAGTGTTTATAATTATATTATATAGTTTTATATCACTTAAATATAGTTTTTAATCATATTTTATTACGTTTTTTATACTCGAAAAATTATATTTTAACGATTAGTTTTATTTCACAAATTTCCAGGATAAATATATTGGTTTAAATACTTAAAAATCATTTAAAAATAAAGTATAAAGGGGGTATGTCGACATACACCTTTATGTATGTCAACATATAACTATAATATTTTTTTTAACTTTAAAAGTTGTGCTTTTCATTTTTGAAACGTTTTAGAAACAATTACACCCTTTGGAACACTATAAAAAGGCCTTAAATTTGAATTTTTCTATAACTTATCGTCATCTTCTTCCTCCCTGAACATACCACCACTATTATTCTCAAAATTCCAAGTTTATACACTTATACTCCGCCACTTTCAAGAAAAAATATATCATTCTTCTTCTATGTTCATTCCCTATCAAATACTCTTTGTTTGGAAGTGCTACTCAAGAGTTATAGGGAAATTGTAATCAAAAAGAGTTTGGAAAGGTGTGGGTGTGTTCCTTATGGCCCTGAAATCAAGGAAAGGCAGGGGTGTGTTCCTTGTAACCCATGAAATTAAAGAAAGGAGGGGTGTTAACCTTGTAGCTCATGAAATCAAGGGTGTGGTAATTAGATAGTGATATTAATAAAACTCCGCACAATCCAGCATTATGCAAGACTGACGCAGGAGAAATCCAATCCAGTATAAAATACGGTGTGTTCTTTCCTTTTCTGCACTTTACTTTTGTTTATATTTGCATCTATGATCATTTATGTTATAATATTCATTATGTGATTCATATAGTAGTTCGAGTAATCGATAATTGGTTAAGATTTCTATAAAAATTCTAAAACACTATTTACCCCCCTCTAGTGTTTGTTTTGCTGTAAGATCCTCGATTCTCAACCGTAACATTATTTAATGTAGAGAGTTTATTTTTTTTAAAAGAAAGTACAGTTTAAAATTTTGTAATGGAAATGTGACTATTATTTTTCAGAAAAAGAGATAACTAAAACGATTTTTTCAAAAATCCCGACATGGTTGAACATATTTCATAATATAATTATTCTAGAGATTTATTTCACGACCATTTTTATCTCTAACATATTTCTATTATTCATTATTGATTTTATATGATGAGGGGATTTTGTATATAATAACCTAGATATAGTCATGCATGGTTAGAGATTACTTATAATTTAAGTTGCAATTGATCACATTTAAAAGTCCTAATAGGCTATGCGTGGTTAGTGTGCTCTTAAAATTAAAAAATAAATATGAAATCTTACTTGTTATGCAAAAACCAGCCTATCAATGTAACTATTTTATGATGTATTATGATTTTTTGATTGATAGTTTTAGGGATTTGCGATTATTTGATTTTGTCAGTTGATTAGAATTTATAACCATAGTCCAAATCCATCGCTATTTTGTGCTCATCTTTTAAATTTTATTTGAAAATAATTGGAATTCATATGTTTTAACTTCCCTCCATTTTATAAAATTCATCGTAAATCTATCATTCTACACTATGAAATTTGCCACTAGTTTGAAGAATATTATGATTTTTGTTCGATTGAATGAGATTTATGATATACATTCTCTCTTGATCTGATTTTATATTTCTAGTCTATATTTCCTCACCATTTCGATTTCTGTATCCGTTTGATCATAACAAAAAAGGGAGAATGGTTAATATTTTGATTGATGAGTGTATATTTCATGAATATTTTAATATTGAAAATTCAATTATTATTATTTTCTTCACTTATATGCACACATATAGGGGGAGTTCTATTATAGGGGGAGCATGATATAGAAGGGAGTCTACACTTCACAAACACATTTATTACTTTAAAATCTTATATATGTTTGTCATCATAAAAAGGGGGAGATTGTTGTATATAACAATATGGTTTTTGTTTGATGATAGCAAACATATATATATATTATAATATAGATGTTTTTTCAACTGTACTATTCTATACTACATCACATGCAGAAACAAATATTTATATTGAATAGAATACTATTGCATAAGAACATAAACATTCAAATAGTGTTTTATTCAAATATAATATTTTATTTCATCATTTTGAATATTACATTCTTCTAACTCCACGACTGTTTTTTTGGCATGGTAAGTCGTTTTTATAGTGGACGTACCACTTTTATTAGAGAGCCGAAGTAGTAGAGTTCTGCACAGGCACAGAAACTCCATCTGGTTTGAAGTGCCAGCACACTAATACAATAAAGCACAGGAGAGAAACTAAGCGTTTCAGCTACTAACAAGTACTTAACAGCTAATCTCCCATAAAGGTGGAATAACTGGAGTTATCGCTATCAATACCTATAACATTGACATACTCAAAAAATAGTACAACAAGGTTAGGTACAAAACATGGGTTAGGATTGCAAAACGCGCAATCCTAATCCTAAGTAGAATCATGGAAAAGCGTGTTGTTCTTTTCGCCTATAACACCCTCCTGAATGAGCTCAAAACTATCTCCCACAACCTGATATTCCTGTCTTCTAGTATCATTCACTAAGTTTGATACATATTTATATTATTCATTTTCTTGTGGATCATATCTCATTCCGGAAGCATCATGTACCCACGCTCGATCATCTGACATCCAGTGAATTCCATTATCTTCAATTTCCCAATTTGATGTTCCTTCATTATCACAGGGCTGGTCATTTCTTATATGGGAGCAGTAGAAGAAGTCTCAACTTCCATTACTTTGGTTTTTGATACCCATATACTAGGTGGAGGCTTCGTGAGAGGAATTTTAACCTTGGATGGGCCTACAGAACGTAACTTGCACGCAATGCACAAGTGACCAAAGGAATGACATTTAGTGCATATTTCCAGTTGTCAAGAGTACTGAACATCAACATAGGTGTCAAATCCATCAAGAGTGACTTTTAGCTTGGTAGGTAACGATTTGCTCGATGATATTTCAATTAAGTCTTTCGCAAAAACAAGATTCCTTCTGGCCTCCGTATTTGCATCAAAACACTTAAATTTTCCTATTCTGCTTGCCAGCCAATTCAAACCTGGAAGAATTTGTAACACTGAAGGGATTCGCATGAAAATAGTCCAGACTGGAATAGATTGCATTCTCTCTCTAGAATTTTCAACCGAGGTACAACATAAAGTAATAATAAGAGGCTTCCTTCCCACAGAAGCTGGATCAGATTCCAGTAATCTCCTTTTCTCCTCAGCACTTGTGAATTTGAAATAAAACATACCATTCACAAAATTTACCCGAAGCCCTCCTCTTAAATTCCATGTTGTACGACAGTGTGCACGGACATCATGATACGACACATTCGAGTCCAAGAAAAAAACCCACTAGATGATCCTTCCAATAATCAACACCTTCTTGCATAATCTCATCCGGCAAGATAGGGATATCTGAGTTGAATGGGAAATCACGTGGAATGTATGATCCTGCACAACGTGGAAGAGCAGTAAAAAAGGAAGAATAAGTTGGCAAATTCAAGTTGGAGATAGGTACAGGCTTCGACAAATCAGATGCATTATTTTTTGAAGCTGCATTATTCACATTTGGGGTTGGGCCGTAGGGAATAACAGATTTAGGGACAATTCTAGCATTGATTGGTGCAGACTATATTCTAGAGCTCGCAGATCATCCTCAACACAACTATAGTGGTCTGCTGATCAAGACCAGCCACAACTCACATTTGTGGTCTACTGATCTTGACCAGCCAAGACACATCGTATAATGGTCTGTTGATATCACTGTTTCAAATCTTGCAAATATCGCCCGAGATCTCCTCCGAGATCTCGTTTTGGGCTCATTCTGAAATGAAACAACGAATATCACTCTAAATCTCCTTTTGAATATATCGCCCGAGATATTGCAATATCGAACGATATATCGACCGAGACGAAATACTGGAATATCGTCCGAGATCTTAGTTTTTTTGGTTAAAATTTAAATTTGTGCTTGAACTAGAACTATGATTAAAAAACTCAAATCTAGCCATATCAATCTTTTGTTATTTTACATTTTGCATGTTAAATTACTATATTGTATGTTTATATATGTTTTACAATGCTTATGATTTCATATTCGTCTTTTTACATACATGTTACTTATGAAATTATGGTCTATTTATGCTGATTTTTTTAATGTTTGGAATCCTTTTAATGTTTCCTATCTAACAACATTCTTGTTTTAAGCATATTACGATTTAGAGTATGAATGATCTACCGCAAAACAAAGAATAATAAAGTTATTTTGCATTTTAAGTTTAAATTACTATGTTTTTGATAACATTCATAAAAATCATTTTATTAAAATATCATTTTTAACATATCATGTACCCCGAGATTGTTGCGATATGAACTTTCGAACCCAAGATGAAAATCCGAGACGAACTTCTGAGTTAGACTCATCTCGTCCGAGATCTCCCCCGATACGAGACCGAGTCTATAAAATCCCCGAGACGAAACGCGACCGATATCCGAGATTTAAAACCTTGGCTGATATAAATAGAAAATTATAATTGCACATGCATGATACATGTATACACATAGATGTGTATTTATACACATAGATGTGTATGTATACACACATATATAATGTGTAGGGGAAATATGATCAAATATCAGTGAGTGCACATTCAAGCCAAGTAGGTTGAAATTGACCAACATTGTTGCATGAATGATTATGTGCACAACTGCAGTTCAAGCACATGTACAAGGTCAAACATGCAAGCAAATCAGTAAAAGCCAAATCGGACACAAAACAGCATAGCATAGCCATGCATGCACACATGTGTGGAAGCACAATCATGCATACAACCGGACGCAATTGCAAGAGTGAGAAGTTCAGACCAGCAAACCAGAGTTCAACATGTATATGGCATGCACAATACAAAATAGTGCAGCAACAAATACTGGTCAAGCAATTACAAGTGATAGTAAACAATTTAGGTTTTAGAAGACTTATGAAGCAAGAGGAGAAGCCTAAGTTTATGTGCAACAAGCACAAAAATGTTCAAGTACATATTTCATGGTTAAGAAAACAAACAACACGTCAAGCTCAAGTGAAACAACATACTAGAATTCAAGGTCAAAAACAAGGTGACTAAGCACAAGTCAAACCACAGAAATTTGAAGCAGGAGAAAGACAGTGTGCAAGTGCACATATACATAGGAGCATCAAGAAAATTGACTAGGCTAGTGACAAATGAACAAAAGGGTCGGATGTAACAACGTAAAGTACAGCTAAACAAGCTCAACAAGCATATGCAACATGCACAAATACACAAGGTTTTGTAGCATGATTATAACAAGCCAACAGTAAGCATAGCTTAAGCAAGTACAAGCGTGGACCAGATGCCACAAAACAAATGCAACATGACATATATGTATACACAAATGAATATATTTACACACACACACACACATGAATATGAATATATATGGTCAAACTTTAATAGGTCTGGTAATCATACCCTTTGTAATCTTGACAATGTTTTTGCTAATTCCGTTTTTCTCCATCGATGGACTAAATCATATTATCATTCTCTTCCATCTACTGTATCTGAACATTGTCCCCTTCTGTTTGATTAGGGTATTGATGATGCAATTAGCAAGGGTAAAATCAATTTTAAATTTTTAAATTTTTGGTTGCAATAAGAAGACTTTTCTAATATTTTAATGCAGGTATGGACAAATTAGTTTTCAAGTAACTCCTTGATTCGCCTTATATGTAAAATGAAGCAGCTAAAGTTTCATTTAAGATCATGGTCTTCAAGTAAATTTGGTAAAGGCTCAAAATTGTCTTCATCAATTAGGAAAGAGTTATGCAAAGTTCAAGAGGATATGCAAAGCAACCCTTATGACTCAAATCTTCAGTGGACAGAATTTGAATTGAAGAATAAGCTTAAGAATGCTTTAGATTTGGAGCTTCAAGCTTTGAGACAAACTTCTTTTTTAAGGACAGAAAAAGATTCAGACAGGAATACAAAATTCTACCATAATTTTATTAAGGTGAAAAAATTCATAGATACAATTTTCTGTCTCAAAAAATTGCTTTACACGATTTTTTTTTCAAAAAAATGTAGATCTGCGAATGGCGACCGCTTCCTTCGCCTCTTTTCTTCCATTGATCTCCTCCTTCTGTCGCCTCTCTCTTTTTCTCCCGCCTCGACCTCCCTCTTCCATCTACTCCTCTCTTCATCCTCTGTGTTCCCCATTTCCTTGGTTGTACCGTCTTCTTCTTTCCCTTTTGGTCCTCTGCCTCCTAAACCCTAGATCTAGTTTTCGTTATTTTTCTGTTTTCTTCCAGCTGCCACCACTACCTCACCTAGCTCTCTCTAGTCCTTGCTCCACTTCCCCTCTTTGTTCCTTAGCCTTGCCTCCTTTGCTGGTACTTTATTGGTGGTAATTTTTCTTTCACCTGCTGCTGAATTTCATGCTTGGCTATTCTTTATATGAGTCTTGTCTGCTGCTTAGTTCGGATTGGTTCAGCCTTCCCACCTTTCTCCACCTTTATTTTAGATCTTGTCAACAATCCAAATCCTTTGCACTGCTTTCATTGCTATCTGTGGTAGATATTTCTTGCATAGGTTCCAGATTACAAATCTTGTCATTGCATAGTGGCCACTTCGGGTAATTTCGGGTCGACGGTCCACTACTATTATCTGTTTTGGGTTGCTTTGATCGATTTTATGTGGTGGTTCTATCTTTTTGTTGGCCTAGATGTTTTTTTTCATCATGATATGTTTTGGGGGTGCAGTAATGCCTTTCACTGTGATTTGGCTTGCAATTTGTCTATCTTGGACTGGTAAGCTGAGATTCTTTCACTGAGCTTAGCATTCTTCGCCTTGCTCAGTTAGCTTTCCCTTGGGTTTTGGTTTCTTCAAACTATGGCTTGTTTGTGTTGGTGTGAATTATGGTGTGGTGGTTTTCGTTGCTCTCTAAGATGTATTATTTTTCGCTGCTTTTGTGGTCGAAACTTTGGTTTTGGAGTTTGATGGGCTTTGTGGAGAGTTGGGTTGATCCTTCTATGATTGGTTTCTTATGTTTTGGCTAAGGTGTGCTGAATTTTTAGCTGGTTAGTGGGCTTGGTCTTGGTTTTTTGAGTGGTGCTTGTTCGGGGGATGGCTGTTGTCTTGAGTGTGTCATTTTATCGGGTCCTTTTCCGTTTGTGTTGTTCTTGTGTTGTTTGTAATTATTGTCGTGTCTAGGTTGTTCGGTCAAAAAAAAAACCTTGTAACCGTGTTATTGTAATAATAAAATATTATTATGTTCAAAAAAAAGTATCAAAGATATGAATGGTAATCTGCAACAACATGCTAATGATATAAATGATGCTTTTATGGCCTATTTCTCTTCTATATTAGCAGTCCAAAACCCTCTAAAACTAGATATTGTACCACTTTGCCATATTAAGATAACTTATCTGTCTACAGAAAAATTCCAGAATATTATTAATGAGATAACAAAGAATGAAATAAGGGAAGCTATTTTTGGATCAAATGCAACAAGTTGTGGAGGGCTAGATGTTTTTATTGCATACTACTTACAAAAATGCTGGAATATTATTAGTGAAGGTTTAGTTAAAGGCATACAGTATTTCTTTCTGCACAATAATTTTTCACTCGGTTTATTTGGAACCTCAATAGCTTTAATTCCAAAGGTAGAGAATCCATCCTCTATTCCAAAATTCAGGCTTATCTCTTGTTGTAGTGTTTTTTACAAAGTGATTCGAAAGTATTAGCTAATAGGTTGCAGCAAATTCTTCCTTCTATCATTTCAACTAACCAGTTAGCCTTTGTAAGTGGAAGATCGATCAGTGACAACATACTTATTACACACGAATTACTATGTGGATGATAAAACTGGGCATTAAAAAGGCATTCGACTCAATTTCTTCGCATTCTATTCTTGCGATTATGGCCAGTTTTATGGGAACTCCATTGCAAGATGTGGTAGTCTACGTCGTTTTTTCAATGGAACTCAAGGTGTGAGGCAAGGAGATCCTATTTCTGCATATCTTTTCATTATAGTAATTGAGTTGTTAAATTCTCTTTTGATTCATCAAGTACAAGTAGGTAATTTGGAGTTGCATCCCCATTGTAAAGAGCCCCTTATTACTCACCTTCTCTTCGCTGATGACCATATAATTTTCACAAAACCTACCATTCCAAACATCTAATGCATTTTATCCACATTGAACAAGTTCTACTATATGATAGGCCTTATGATCAATTTAAACAGGTCACACTTGCTAGGTTGACCACAGAAAGGAAAGTGGAGATTATCAAATATGCTGGTTTATAAGAGTTGCCTTGTAATGTTTTTTTTACTTAGGCCATCCTTTGATTTGTTCTCGTATTACAAAGCAGTAATGTATGTCGTTATTTGAAAAGATCATCAACAAACTACAGCAATGGCCTAGTTGCAAATTATCTCAAGCAGGTAGGCTTACAATAATTCAGTTTGTAGCTATTGTTATTACCACATATTGGACTAGTCATTATATTCTTCCAATTAAGCTTATCAATATGTTAACCAGTGCTTTCAATCAATTCTTATGGCACAGTGACCCCTTTTCTAAGAAAATATTGACAATTTCTTTTAACAAGCTTTATGAAGCCAAAGAACATGGTGGGCTCAGAATAACAAACATTTTTTTTACGGAATAAGGCTGCAATTTCAAAGTATATTCATAAACTTCTCACTGATGATCAATGCTTGTGGTCCAGATGGATTCATCACAATTTAATAGGTAGGAAGAATCTTTGGAATATGCCTATTTCCCAAAATTCTAGTTGGAGTTGGCATACCATACTTGGACTCAGAAAAGGTATCTTTTTGGAAGGATCCTTGGGCTAAGCCAGGCCTAATTCTGAATAATGCAGTAGAATATAACTTGAGAGTCAATTTTGGTGTATCATAAAATGCTGTTGTTGAAGATTATATCCATGATGATCAGCCAGTGCTACCATATTCAAGCTCTTTCTTTTTAAGGCGGCTTTGGAATGAAATATCAACTAGTTTTAACCTTCCTGATGATGTAGCTATTATGTGGAAAGGTAAGAATCATTTTGTAAGGCATGTATATTCTTTATTGAAAGGAGAAAAGCAGATATTTTCATGGTCAAAAAGAATTTGGAATATAGCAAGCTAGGCAAAAGAAAACTTTCTTCTTTGGAAAGTAATGGAAAACTCATTGAATACAAAGAAGAAACTTTGTTCAATTGGTGTAATTTCTGATAATCAATGTGTTCTCTGTAGAAGTGAACTTGAAACTAATATTCACTTTTTCTTTGAATGTTCTTATGTGCTGCAAGTATGGAGTAGAATTATGGCAACAAGTGACTACCACAAGCCCTATAATTCTAGCATGAATGAATGGTTTTCTGTTTTCAAAGCAACAAGATGGAGGACGAATATATCTCCAATGTTGCTGAAGATTTTAAAGTGGTTTATTTATTATGTTTGGACAGAGAGAAACAACAGAATTTTTGGGAAGAGCCTGAGAATTGTCAATTAACTTTTTGCTGATTTACATGCCAGAATACTCAGAGATGTTAAAGCAAGTTGAACTTACAGTAAAGGTATCCATGGAGCAGTTTTTCTTTTCCTATTTTTAATTCATTGTTACTGTGTAGATAGTTTAGTCATAGTTTTGTATACATGTAATAATTCTTTCCATATAGTCAGAGTTGTATTTCTTTGTAATATTGCAGATCATAGATATTGTAAATCTTTGAGTGTGAATAAAATTTGCCTGCCTGTCAATATATATAGGGTGCGTTTAGCACAAGTCCCTATTAAGTTTTAAAATTAGGCTCACATCCGGTCCAAAACTTATTTTAAATTATATCCCTATTTTTCGAAAATTCACTAAAAAATGTAAAAAATCAAGTAAATTCGTATTTAAATAAAACATGTACGCATAAAAAAATTCAGATCGTAAAACCATCAAAAAACACGTGTAAAACCAAAATTACAGAAAAACAACGTAACTGCAGTTAATTGCATAATAGAATGCACATATTTTGAAATTCTTGCATTCATGTATGCAAGTATTTCAGTCATGCAGCTGCGGTTGGTTTTCTTGCGTACATGCATGCAAGTAATACACAATTCTTGCATACTAGTGTGCAATAATACGCACGCATGCATATCAGTTCACATTTATTTGCATACATGCATGCAGCTATTTCAGAATACTTGCACACATGTGTGCAACACTACACAGGCATATTTTTCAATGTGAAACCTTCATGCAATATTTGCATTCATGTGTGCAAATATTTTAAAATAGTTGCATATATGCATGCAAGAATTCTTGCATATTTCAGTGTAAACTGCTTCGTGAATACTTGCACATATGTGTGCAACACATGTGTGCAACTATTGTATATACTTGCACATATATGCAAGATTTTTTTTTGGTTTTCGTGGTCTTTTGGAAATATTTGCATATTCTAGATTTTTTTTTAATGAACAGCGCTTTTTTTTGGGAAAACACGTAAAACCAATTCTAGGGACCTGCTTTATATAAATAGTTTGGGAGGGAGGTCATTTTAATTTCAAAAGTTTTTAAGGACGTGACACTTATTTTCACACACACACACTCACATATATATATATATGTATATGTGTATGTGTGTATATATATATATATATATGTGTGTGTGTGTGTGTGTGTGTGTGTGTGTGTATGTGTGTGTATATTGGAAAAATGGTGAATCAAACAAGCCAAGAAATAAGTATGTGGCTCAAAATCAAATCTGGACAACAAACGATGGTATGCCTATATGCAACATGTTGAACAAGCCCAAGCAAAGGACAATACATATACATGCTACGTACATGAATAAGGTTCAGGAGCAACCAAAAGGCCAGTGGCATGTGCACATTAATATAGAGCAGCATCAAACATACAATGAAAGAATTGATACAACGCGGCAGTACAAGATGATAACAACATAGTAACAATTGACAAACTCAAAAAACATGGTTGTTCAGAAATGCAATTTCAGATTCGAGATGATCAAGCAACGTGACATGTAAAAATGGCGAGTTCAAAATGCCAAATGCAAGCAGGTCATATTCACATGTACATAGGATATACATGGACTGAAATTACAAGCTTTAAGAAGCAGTTCACATGTACACAATTGTGCATAGTGACATGGGATCAATCAAGCAAGTAACAAATACAAAAAAGTACCACATACAAGTTATGATAAGGTCAAATGGTTAGGTACAACAAACATTCAAATAAGGTAGAGAGAGAAGACATGCCAAAATATATATATCTGTGTGTATGCAGTCATAAAGTATGCATGAAAACCAAGTCAACGGTAAATAAGGAGAAGACTGGTTTTTGAATTCACGCAATATCAATGGAAGAATTCAGGTATACACAATGTGCTAACTTCGACACAAAAGGTTATTTCAGAAATTGATAATCGTGCAAGATAATAAAAATGTGATTAAGGAATTATTCTTGGCAAGTAATAATTCAATCACGCAGAAACAATGTTTCCAGGGTTAAAGATTTCAACACGAGGAAAATTGATTTATAGAAAGAATGATTCACGTTTTTAAAAACATTCCAAGAATTCACGAGAGCACAATATTAGGCATAAAAACAAAAAAAACATTCGAGGAATCATTCGAGAAATCATGCAACAACCAAGTGCCAAGTCACATAATGAAATCAGGGTTTCTAAACCCTATTTAAACACACATTTCATCATCGGCATTTTCATCGAAACCAAGAAACAAATCCGAGAGCTAAAGAAATTAAAATTAGAATTTCTCACAAGTTTCAATCCCAAATCGAAGTCCAGATCAATCAGTCAAGAGCAACAAAGAATCAGAAGCCATCAGAGATTATTTTTCAAAGATTTGAAGTCATGATTTAGGAAAAAAGAGCTAAAACCCTAAGCTGTTTTAATTCAGTCACCATTGAAGTGAAGAGGAAGCTGGCTTTTTAAGTGATAAAGAAATAACAAAGGGAGGCCGACCATTTTATTTCTGCATAAGTTTTTTTTCTTTGTTATTTCATTATTTTAAATTGTTTTGTTTTTTGTATTTCTTTTGTAATCGATCAACAATTCTCTAACTTTCTGTAAACTAGAGTATCTGGCTATAGTATTTATAGCTAGATTTATGAGTTATGGGTTTTAAGTTGGGGAAAACCTGATTTTAGGGATAAAGATCAATGCAGAGTTTTGAGCACAGGATTAGAACAGTTGGGAGCGGGTGTCACGAATTTACAGGGATTTAGTAAGCATAGAGATTGTTTAATTCTAGTAGAAACCTTAGGGAATGCAGCAGTAGGCAGGGTTTGCCGAAGCTAGGTAAAGTCTATGTCATTTACTTTCCGCATTCATTTACTCTACTGTGATCTGTACTGAGATATTTTTTATATTTCTCAAAAATGCGATAAACCCTATTCACCCCCCTCTCTAGGATTAATCTAGATCCTACAAATAATGCACGAGAAAGGCTACCAGTGAAGCTTGAGATTCATAATTATTCTTGGAAAAGTCATAGACAAGGTTTTGAATCAAAGATGACGAGGTAAACAGGCTTTGTGGATGAAGGTATAGCATATAAGGAAGCCATTGGCCGAGAGAAGATCCTGATCGATATGGCTTATGCAAGACTTAGGCATCGGGCTTTGCATTGATGTGCCACCATACTTTGTTATGAGAAAAATGAGCAAAACCCTTACTCAAATAAAATTTGACGACATTCTATAAAAGAAGGACGATTGGCCATCATTAATCACAAAATGATAGTCTTCCACCATTCATTCGTTAGTGTTCCATATTCAATAGATTACATCGAAATAATAATAACTAAGGGTAGAGTCGAACCAAAAATTATTAGAAAATGAATTTCGATGGTACTTATTTTTATAGGAAAATCATAACGATCATGGTATACAGGATAAATTGCGTAAATGGAACATGTGTATCATATTAATCGAATATGATTCAAATTTGGCAAGGTAGTGAGGATAATGATAGGAAAATTTAGGTTTTTTTAGACTTTATCGGTATCACTCATAACAATTTTGAGCGTATTATAAAACAAACTCCTTTTATTCGAATCTGAAATGTGTTTTACATTCAAAGCAAACAAACTAAGGGGAAAAATGCATTCAACTTAATGCAATATTAGCTTCTTTGAGAATTTTGGCTTCTTTAAAAACGCTGTGCTCATATTCATTTCCGCTGTTTATATATAAAAATGACAAATATAGCTACTCTCTTCTTAAGTAATAGTGCAAGCATTCTTCGATATAGAAAGTCACAGTAACATAAGATTTCTAAATAAAATTTTCATAATGGCAAGCTACTCATTGTATTCTTCATTGTCTCGTTTTTGTTAGGCTCAAATGGTGATAGTGTTGTAAGAGAGCGCTCCTAATAAAAAGATGGGTTAGTATAATAAATTAATATTATTTTTGTGCTAACTCACAACAAATGATCTCTCCTTAGTCCAATAATGCACTAAACCATCAAACATTAATAATGTATGATACAATTATATGGTTGAAATTGCAATGCAGTGATAAACACTTAAGTCTAACCGCACAAGTTATTCGATATTGATAAGGTCGCTTTTGTAATCTTGGTGGCCAGTGGTAAGCCCAAATAGGCTGGCCTACCCTCTGTTTGGAATCAGCTCTGTGAATAAATAAATTTTCAGTAATAGGACCCACTAACCATGTAACCTAAAATAAAAAATAGTTACACATCCAATAAAACGTAAGAAAACTACGGTTTAGGGCGAGTATTCCTAAAGGATAATTCCATTCATACACCAAAATTTGCTAAACATACACCAAAATATATAATAAATTGCTATACATAAAATATTACTTTACATACACATGTTTTGTACTTAATTATCCTTGTTTTGTCTTGTTTGTCTTCCCTCTTTCAAATTTAAAATACATTTACCCAAAATTAGGAATTCATTAAATCAAATTGAGTAAAGTTTAACAAAATGAACTATAGCCCTTGCTATAATATAGTCTCTATTTTAAACTTTTCAAAAATTTCTCAATTTTAACAAAATTGATTAAATTTTCGAAAAGAAAAATCAATATATCTAAATTAAAACAATTATTTCTGGATCCTGTTTTATTTTATTGAAAATTTGAGTTCTATGATGAAATAATTCATTAATATTTGCTTTATTATAAGAAAATGTTTAAAATATAACTATGAGAAAAACTATTTTAATAATAGATTTTTTATAGAAAAAAATTAATAGTGCATGTTAAATGATTTTGTTGTATAAATAGAATTTATCATTTCTATATCCGATCTTAGAGCACTTACAACAGTGCGATTTTGGTGGAAAGTAAGGGAAATCCGTTTTTTTCCTTTCCTTGTGTTGCAGCACTGTAAATTTAAGCATGAGAAAGAAGGAAAAGTAGAAACTCTGCATTATTTTTTTGAGTGGGGAACCCTAAATGTTAAACTGAAAATTGTTTAGGGATTAAATGGTATTTTAGTTTACCGTTTAGGGAAAAATAAAAAATAAACGGGAAACTATTTCTCGTCTAGTGGGTGTGTGTACGCGCGCGCGCGTGTGTATAAACACAAATTGAGGGACACAAAATCTGAATCATAGGATTACCCCATGATTTGCACCTCTCACATAAAGATAAATTAATCACGTGGATGAGATTTTGTGTCTCCTGATTTATGTCAGACTTTTATGTTTACGTAGCCGCTATATGTATGTGTGTGTATTTGAAATTTGGTTTAATTTTATTACTAGGCATTTCAGCCCAAAAGAGAAACAATGGCCCAAGGCCATGTTACAACGTCGATTCAGTAAAAGCACGCAAACCGACAACACATTACTTTTCGTATGTAAAAGTAAGAATAATCGAGAAAAGTAAACAATTCAGATCTACCGAAACCCTCTCCCTTCTTCCAAAAACCTCTTCTTCCACTTTCATGGCTGGAAAGCGAAAAAGCTCGTGCCTATATCTTGGAGCGGGCTGCAACTGATCTGTGCCATGCCTATCGATTGCTTCGGGTTCCATTTCTGTGGTAAACCCCTTTCTCTTCCTCATCAAAGCCAATTTCAGATCTTGAATAACAAATTTACTAACTATCTTTGTTGTCTTCTCCTTGTTCTTGAATATATTGTTGTTCCTTTCCTTACAAGTGCTCAATACAACAACTGTAAGAGTGACAGTGTGCATTTCGGGTACCTTACGTATGCGTTGCCTAATGACTTCAAGGTGAGTGACAATTTCATGAATTTGACTCTCTATCGTATTGTAGTTAATTGCTTTACTACAATCCTCCCAAATTTTTTTCGAAAAAGGACAGTCGAAAAGCAAATGCTTATGATTATCTTCTGTAGCTTTACATAGAATGCATGTGTCATCTGTAGTAAGTCCCCATTTAAAGAAATGATCTTTTGTCGGCAGTTTAACCAACATCGCCTTATAAGCACAACATGCCATTTTAGCGACATTGCGCTTACACCAAATTATCTTACTCCATGCTTTAATAGAGATTTTCGATCTAATGTCCTCCCAAACTTGTTTGATGTTGAAAGCACTTCCTATCCAGGTTCATATGTCATACATATGATCTTCATGAATTTGCATGCTTTCAATGATCCTTTTAAGCTCTTGATTGCATGTAAAGTTTAAGCTCCACTGATTATCTTGTATAATAGCATTCACCTTATCACTTGGGCAGCCAAATGCTAAATAAGTAACCCACCCAAGCATATCTATAAAAGGTTTGCCGTCTAGCCATAGGTCTTTCCACAAGTGTGTTTCGTTGCCATTGGCAATTTCTCTTATGCAGTGTCTTGCTAAAACATTTCGAGCCCTTAATGTAGCCTTCCAAGTTGAGGATGCATTGTTATCTTCTTTCATAGTCTAGAAATTATCTCTTATATATCTCCCATTCATTCACCTTGCCCAGAGACCCTCACTGTTTATGATTTTCCAGACTTGTTTCAGTGTAAATGCTTTCTCGTCACTTTAATGCTCTTAGTCCCAATCCACCTTCTTCTTTGGTCTGCAAAGATCCTCGAATTTGATCTTATGTAATCCCCTTTTCCAGATAAAGTCAGCACAAACTTTTTCTATTTTCTCAATTGATTCATTAAGTAGTTGAAAAGTTTGTAGCCAAAAATTGACTTTTGCATGAATGACTGTGTGAACTAGTTCGATACGTCCTGCAAATGATAGTAATCTGGAGCTCCATCCAAATAATTTATCTCTAATGCTAGAAATAAACCCAGTACATACTCTGTCATTGATTTTATTGGATGATAAAGACACACCCAAGTATTTCACTTGGAGTTCCCCCTCCTGCACATGTAACACTTCCAGAATTTTGGGTTTGACTCTACATGTCTTATTGAAGTAGCATTTGGTCTTCAGTTCATTAACTTTCAGTCCACAGTATTTCTCCATGTTTCCGAAGATCTCCTTGAGCTTGCCAGCAAGCTTCACAATTCGCTTTGATGCATATAAACAAGTCATTAGCATACAACAAATAACTAATGCTTGGTTGATGTTATGAACCGTTTGCACCCATTTCTTGTGAAGCAATCTCCATTTGTAGCGTGAAAAATTCCATTGCCACATCAAAAAGATAAGGTGAGAGTGGATCTCCTTGCTTGATCCCCCTGTTACTGCTAATGAATCCTTTAGGAACCCCATTGATTAATATAGAACACGTGTGAGTGGTAATACATTCACTTATGAAATTAACAGTTTTGTCTGGGAATTCCATGCACCTGAGCATGTGTAAAATTAATTGCCTGTTAATGTTATCATAAGCCTTGTGTAAATCTACTTTCAAGCATAGTCTGTCAGCCTCTTTTTTGTTAGAGTTTTTGATAAACTCATGAGCAAGTAACGAGTTTTCTGATATGCTCCTGCCCTTAATGAATGCACTCTGGCATTCCGCAATTAAGTCAAGGAGAATCATTTTCAGTCTGTTACATAGCACTTTGCTAATAATTTGTAGATGGCATTACAATATGCGATAGACCTGTAGTCTGATATATATACATATGTTTTCTGCCACTTACTGCGAGTTAGTGGGAATTACTCGTGCTTTTTTCCCTCCCCATGAAACCAGCTACTCTACGGTAAGTTCTCTTAGTCTATCTTTATGCAGTTAGCATTCTTCCTCCTTTTTAATGGGTTGGAATTTTGAAAATGGCCAAAATTGGAGGGCAACCAATTCTCCTAGGATACTGAAGTTCCCGAGAAGACCGGGCCGACACAATGAGAAAACACTCTGTACCACGTAGTTACTATTTTATTCCAGCCAATTGTTTATTATTATCCCTTAATCATTCGTATGGTGGCGTAGCTATCAGTTACCTATTTACCGTTATGTCCCGTGCTTGTCAGCCTTACACAAGGCTATTTTTTTCATTTGACCTATCAAGTGCATCAACATACGATTCAAAACGATTTCAAATTTTCCAAATGAATCAAATCTAGCCGTTAAATAAATACCCACTTAATCATCGATGTTGATTGCCCCCAGCCAGGAACCACTTTTTCCCTCTTCAAATGAACCGCCTCCCATTCCACCAAACAAATCATTTTAACCCGAGTCATTAAACCCTAAATTTCTGAATCAATTGAACGGTAATCGAATTAATCCCGAAACATGAGAGAAATTCTGCACATACAAGGTGGCCAATGCAGTAACCAATTCGAAGCTAAGTTATGGGAAGTGGTGTGCGCCGAGCATGGAATCGATTCAACTGGGAAGTACAACGGTGATTCAGATCTGCAGCTTGAAAGAATCAACGTTTACTACAACGAATATAGCTCGAGCAGGTACATGCCACGTGCTGTCTTGATGGATCTAGAGCCGGGTACCACGGATGTGATCAGATCGGGACTGTATGGACAGATTTTTAGACCGGATAACTTTGTCTTCAGGCAGAGTGGAGCGGGTAATAAATGGGCAAAGGGTCATTATACAAAAGGAGTAGAACTGATTGATTCGATTTTGGATGTTTTTAGAAAAGAGGCTGAGAACTGTGATTGTTTTTGCAAGGTATACTATTTTTGCTGGTAGTTTCAATGTCAGATCTGTTTATTTTAGACCAGTCTAAGTAGATCTGGTGCAAATTATAGCAAATTATATTTTATAATTTGTTAAATATGTTATTTGGGTTGTTTAGCGAGAAATTAGTTTAGTTAATAACGAGAGTATAATAATTAAGTAGGAAGTTTATGTTGCTATCATGCCCGTATGAGACCTTAATATTACAAGGTATAAGGAAGAGTGCACAAACATGCTTAAGTGCACAAGCATGGTATAACCAGTATAAAAACTTATCATCCTTGGCCAAAATTCATCCAAAGTTTATCTTTGAATCTGCAAATATATTGATTTGCCCAAAATTCATCTTCCATTAACAAACATAAAATTTCAGAAATTTAATTCCAGAAAATCTAATTTTAGTCGAGTCATTCACTACAAAATTAAATTGCAGAAAGTTTGAATGTTTCAAACTCGACAAAATCGGAGCTACGAATCACAACCAAATCTAATGTTGAGAGCGGAGATTATTTAGGGATTCGAAACTGTAACAACATGACTTTTTGACCGGTTGCCGGTAATTAAACCAACTTAAACCATTCATAAAGACGGATTGTTATGGGTACTTACATATTTGCACAAAAAATAACAGAACTTTTCATTTCATTACCATAATATGACATCAGAGTTACAAGGAATACATCAAAGTACATCGATTTCACAGCGGAAGAGATACTAACTCAGCGGAAGAATGCGAATGCTCCAAAACATACAGCTCTAGCTAAAATTAGAATCCTGCTCTAATCAAATCCAAGGCTAACTCTGCAAACCAAACTACTAGGTTACTCGTATTAAATTATGGGCACCTAGAGTTTAGGTGAGGGAACAATAAACTTCAGGTCAGTCATAGGACTGGTGTGAGAGCTCAAAACTATTGTTCTTTAGGGTTCATTTTAAAGTTGGGAAATTCAACGGACCACGCCGCTAACGCGGAACGGGTTTACTCCATGTGAATTCCCGTGCATAGAAATTCGCAATGACTTTTGAAAAATGAAACTACCATAAGGTCTCGTGGCATACACACAATGCAAACGCACACATGGGCGAGGTTTATCCTTATGATAGTTAAAAATGCTTGATATGTGAAAATCCTCTGATATTATTTGAAACACCCCACCTCCATTAAGGTCACTCACAAAAGGAATGCCTTAACTTTGGTGGAGGTTTATAAGTAAAAGCCACAGATGAACTCAAGACAGATATAAATACACATATTTTAAACAGCGGAAACCAAACAAACTTTTATTTCATAAATACGTGTATCAAACAAAAGATTTCCATAATTGTCTCAAAATACTTCCAACATTACAACCTCATAACTGCCTTGATTATTAAAGAAGCATGAAAACATAAATAAAGTGACAAAAATCCCCATAGTGATATCCAACGCCATTATCCGAGCAAGAAAGATCCAAATCATACATCTACGTTCTTGGTGCTTGTAAAGAGCCTGACTGAGTTGAGTTGTTTCCTCCCTGTGGACCTGGGGGGGGGGGGGGAACGAAAGAAAAGGAGACGAAAAGAAAATAGGGTCAGACATAAAGCCTGAGTAAATCTAGTAACTCTTCAATATGTGAATAAGAAAAGGGTATGATGGATGTAAACTAAAAATAGGAAAGTGTCATAAGCTAAGGAAGTGTCGAATGTACTATCACACCCATATTATATCTCTGCACCTATTTGAATTCGTTCTAACTGGCACCCCATGGTGAGGGTGAAGTGATCCCCATTCTTATTAAAGATCGGATCCTACTCGCGTTAACATGTGTCATACGACCCCCAAGAATTGTAGATACCTATGCTGGTCCCACCATGGGGTGTATCAAGACCCATGGTGGCGGCCCCGACACAAAACTAGAAGACATAGGTTATACTACTGGTGTCCCCAGTGACCTAGTTGTGTGCTCCGGAGTGTGTGCACGCCCGCACCCCATTAGACCTGCATTGTGCACCCACCGCCGTCGTTTGACCGCTTACAATCAGCCCAGTAATCGAGCCCCACCCTGCCTAGTTTCAGGGTATTGTTGATACCTAACTTTGGGTTACTGCTGAAACAGGTCCCTCGTTACCAGGATTTTCTAGTCAAACATGTTAAGTGGTTAAGTGTCTGTATTTACCTAACCCCACCCATCAATTCTTGTTAACATGTTGAATTTGGTTATGTAACGAGTCGGATTTTGCCCGGCCTTAATCGATTGCAAAATCGACCAAGACCGTTCAAATCCCGCCTACGTTAACTTTGGGAATACAACACATCAAAAGAATAACAGCAGACTTTTATAACATCAATAATAAATGTTACATCAGAGTACAGAATATCAGAGTATATTGGCTAATAATTACAGCAGAAGATAATTTTACATGATTTTAATACATTGCAGCGGAAACAAAATAACTAAGGCAGCGGAAGACTTCCAATGTTCTGGACACAGTTTTAAGCTTCAATCCAGGATCTTGCTAAAGAGATAAACCTGTAGACAAACTGCTCGACTGCCCGTGTGGAAAGAGGGCACCCGAGTTTGCAAAGGTGGAAACAAACAACGGGTCAGTCATGGGACTGGTGTGAGAATTCTTAACTAATTTAACTAATAGTAATAAGGCAAATCCAAAGACCACGCCGCTAACGCAGAACGGGTTTACTCCAATGGGTTGCCGTGCATAAATGTGTCAGAACAAATAATAAGTAAATCGTACACAACAACGTCATGCTTTTGAGAAAAATGGAATCACCATAAGACCCAGGTCCCATCACACAATGCAACACAAACCAGAGGATAGGGTTTTACCTTATAATGATTAAACATGCTAAATACGGCAAATACGAGTTTAATATTATTATTAGTATATATCAAAACATTTCAAAGTAAATGTATAAATCTTAGGAAGAATAGTATCCCATACTACTATGCCTCCATACTAGTAATACAATCAAATTCGTAGGGTCGTATTTGGATTTTGGTTTCCATCATGAGTGAAGGCTAGGGAGGAGCTCCTACCGATTCGAGACACTCTAGCTAATGTCTCAGGATCCCCCGCAGTGAACCCTTGGAAAGCTGCAGGGCCGGTCCACCATACGAGTTGCGGATTAGTTATTCCTGAACACACGTTTCCCGGTCCTATAGAACCTATCATCCGAGGCGCCTCATTCCATCATCCACATAAGTAAAATGTCGGGCCGTGTTAAAGCCCAATCACCACTTCTAGCTAGAAAGAAACGTGCTGCTCTCCCTGCGTTCCCTTCTCCCATTTTAGACTCCGCCGGTGTGTGAGGCTTGCGAAGTCATGCTATACACAAAGCTATGCCTAAACAGGCTATGCTTTGATCATCCCACAAGGCCTGCTTTTCAACAAAGCCTTGATCATATGCATCTTAGCATGCCACATCGTCACTCCATATCACATTACCAATCCTTTGCCGAAATATATGAAAGGGTGTTAAGCAAGAGAATAAATTCTCCGCCACCAAACATTCATACATTCGATAGAAAATCAATAAATACAATATAAAGGAGTACAATGTCAGACACACATTCCATTTATAAGGTTATGCTCTGGGTCTGAGCGAAAGCCAAATCCGTACAAATCAGCACTACGTCCGGATAACTACCATTTTAGCCCCGTCTTGGGAGCAAATCAATCAAGGGCCTCAACACTAGTTACCCATTCGATGTGAAGATCGTCGGTCTTCAATCGCCGTCTTCAATTCTTCGAATGTCGCATCATTATTTGGAATGAGAGTAAACTCGGAATTTCCAAATAATTCTCGCATATATAAATTTGAAAACAATTTCATATCGTTGTTAATAATTTATAACAATCTATCGCTATTTTTACTTTACATACACATCCTAAACATAACAATGTATATTTTACTCCTCCATTCTTCAATTTACACAAAATGTGTATTTGGTTTCATTACTTTTCTAATGAAAATCCACTCCTTAGAAATGTAAATTTCTAATCTTATTATTTACATTGAAAAATGTAAATTCCTATTCCTATTTTATTTACATTGAGAAATGTAAACTTATACTTCAATATATTATTATATTGAAAATGTAACTTTTATTTCATATTCTATTTACATTGGAAAATATAAATTCCTAATCATTCTTTTGTTTACATTGAAAAAATGTAAACTCTTTTATTTGCATACAAAATATAATTCCTATTTCATCCTTATTTACATTGAAAAATGTCGGTTTTTATAGTACACCAATTACATATAAAAATTTAACTTCCTATTTTCCTTTTATTTACATTAAGAAAAAATGTAACTTTTCTAATTTTTACATTAAGAAAAATGTAAAACTTTTATAATCATTATCTTATTTTATTAAAAATGTAACTTTCTTTTATAACAAACTTGGAGGTAAAAATATTTATTTCATATTTAACACATAACGGTGTGAAAATAACGTCAATTTCTAAGTTATCCATTTATATTTTAATATGGGCCAGACCTCTCACATTAGGCCTACAACTTATGGATGCTGGAAAGGCCGGTCGGTTCCGGGCAGACTTCCCCACAAGTTGGGTTTAACCTCGTGTCTTAGCCCAATTTTTATTTGCGTACTTGGACCTCTCACATTAGGCCCAACATTTGTGGTTGCTGGATATGCCGGTCGGGTCCGGGCAGACTTCCACCACAAATGTGACCTAACCTCGTGTCCAAGTACAATTTTAATTAAATATTATAATTGTTCTACTAAAAATATTATTTTAAAATGTTTCACATTTCAAAATATCATGATTTTGGAATATTCTATATTTCCAAAATAACTTGATTTCAGATACTATAACTTACCCCTTTCAAATCTTAATAAAACTTGGGACTTTTCGATTATTATATTAATTACAATAAACCTTTCAAAATGTCTAATTCTAAATCTAATCTTCTTATCTTAGCATATTGACAGTAAAGATGGAATCTTTTTAATTGAATCCCTTTTTATTTATGACTCATATTTCACTTACATTAAAAATGCAAATTCTTGTGTTAACAAAATTCCATTCTTCCCTATATGCTTTAATGAATTCCCTTTTTAACATAAATATGTGATTTTCTAATATTTACATTTCTAACACAAAAATGTGATTAATCATTACAGAGAAAATTTCCATCTTTTTAAATTACATAAAAAGGTGATTTTGATTCCATTGTCAAATTGCTCTTTTTACTTATGCTTTAATCGCATATAAAATGCAATTTTATTTAATGTAAATTCTTTAATTACATATAATGTGATTCTATTTCTTTGTAATCTTGATTACATAAAAATGCAATTCTCTTTCTTTAAATCTTGATTACATAAAAACGTAAATTTCGTTACATGGCAAAATCATATCTTAATTGATTACATAAAAATGTAAATTTCGTTACATGGCAAAATCATATCTTAATTGATTACATAAAAATGTAAATTTCAATTCAATGTCACAATTCCTTTTTCTTATTATATTTACATAAAAATTGTAAATTCTATTTCAAGGTTGAATTCATTCTTTTTGTGACATTGAAAACGTAATTATTTATTCATTTTAAATTACATTAAATAAATAAAATGTAATTTTTTTTATTCACCTTAAATTACATTAATAAAAATGTAAGTTATTTCGTTTCCTTTCTTTTACATTGAAAAATATACGTTATTACATTTCCTTTCTCTTACATTTTTATCATTTTTTTTGTAACCAAATTGCAGTCTTTGTTTTAACTCTTTTATCTTGACAAAGATGTGAATTTTGTCGCTACTACTTTATATTGACAAAAATATGATTTTTGTCGCAACTTCTTTGTATTGACCAAAAATATGATTTTTGTCACTACTACAATATATTTTAATTTATCAATTCTAACATAAACAATATTTATATTCAAAGTTAATGACATATAAATGTAGTGACATTCTGATCTAATGGCATTTAAAATAAATGACATTAAAATATTCTACCATGAATGACAAATTCGTCTCAACATAAATGACAAATTTCCCTTTAGCATAAAAGAAGTTTTCATAAATTCTATAATAACAAATGGCATATCTGCTTTCATACAATTCTATTTAACACATCTAAATAATGGTAAAATTCATTCTTTTTCAATTCAACACAAATGACCAACAAAATGTCCTTTTTCTTATTTTAACAAAAGTAGCAAACGAATGTTCTTTTCTAATTTTAACAAAAGTAACAAACTAATGTTCTTTTCTAATTTGACAAATGACGGTGAAAAATATAACTTTTATTTTTAACACAAATGACCACCAAAATGCAACTTTTCCCTTTCAACAAAAATGAAACTTTTTCCTTTCTTTTATTACAAACATGACGGTGAAATTTTTCTTTTTATAATAACAATAAATATGATATCTTTTTAAATCTAACAAAAAGGAAAAATCTTTTTAATCTAACAAAAAGGAAAAATCTTTTTAAATAAAAAGATTGCAACTTTTTATTTTTAACAAAGATGAAAGTGAAAATATAATTTTTTACAACTTTCTTATTTACAATTAAAAAGGTGAAATCTTTTATTTACAAACAAAAAGGTGAATTCTTTTATTTACAACAAAAGATGAGCTCTCTTATTTACATCAAAAGGTGAACTCTTTTACTTACAAACAAAAGGTAATGCTTTCTCCATTACACACAAAAATGATTCTTTTCATTTATGGCACACACAAATGAAAATAAGAAGAATAAGTCTTTTTATTATTTTCCTTTTTCTAATTGACAAAAAAAAATATGTGTAATTTTCATCGCTCAATAAACATGAAGATTATCGATTGGTTCTCATATGGCAATAACCGTGTGATTCAATCATTTCGAATTACAGACATTCATAAAAGAAAGTAAAACATCACATCTCATCCAAACAATACAGATTTCATACAATCGACAAAATAAATTTCACAGCATATATATATATATATATATATATATATATATATATATATATATCATGGCAACGAACAATTTAATTTCAATAATTTAAATATAGAAATCTCACCTTGCTTTTTGGTCGGATCTAAAAACAAATAGAGTCAGAATTCGTTCAACACTGATCTAGAAGGTTGTGTTGGGTGTTGTCGTCCCCATATCACCAAAATCGTCGAGTTCTGAATTGGTTTGAATCACATATGAAATTTAATTATTTAAATTACAGTTAGCGACGTATTTAAAGTATCGCAATCAATAAAATAGAATTTACAATAAACCTCAGATTTGGTTCCAAACTTCAGATCGAGATAACTTGAGAATTGGTGCACGGTTTCACGAACGGGAAGTTGGAGGTGGAAGGCCTTGGGGAGCGCGGTTCTCGAGGTAGGGTGCTCGGTAGGGGCTGCAGCGGGTATCAATGGATAGAGGAGGGAAAACTCTTTAAAAAAAAGTTCAACTGGAGCTATGTCTAAAAATCAATGGAGGAGGAGTAATTTGGGCATGAAGATTCGAGGGTTTAAGACATTAAAATAGGATGGTGGCGGCTGAACGATTCGGGAAGAAGGATTAATAAATTTTCTAATATATTTATATGTTTAATTAACAAATTAACCCAATTTGAATTTTTTTGCTTAGTTTAAATCCTGGTCATGCGTTAAATGTTAGAAATCATTGATTCCTTACTTCATATACATATGAATACAAATACGAAAATAGCATGAAGAATTAATTCGCTTTATTTCCGTGCATGAAGAATTCATTTCCTGCTTTATTTACTCCTTTAATACATATGAATACTTTTTCCTTTAATCTTTTTGTTTTTTATAAAATTACACCTGCATTCAATGAAAAGGAATATTACCCTTTTTATATAAACATGCCATGAGTCATTAATTCCTTAACGTGTATTAACACTTCAGGAGTCATTAATTACTTACTTCGTAAAATATGTATAAAAATATGAAAATGTGTTTCTTGCATCATGACACCTGAAATACTTACATATAAGAATATTTATTTCTTTATTATCACTTTATTAAACATATAACATAACTATTTGAATTTTGTTTCATGATTATGATACCTAAAGATCCAAAAACAATGCTTCAAACCATACATTGTCTCAAGAAATTTTTCTTCTATCTATAACATATATGTTTTAAATACACATTTTTTCCCCATTAAGTGCGCTTTTATTCTTTCCTTTAATCCATTGATTTGATTACCTTAATCCTATTAATTTCTTTTCTTGCATTTGTTTTTAGTGTCCCCCTCTCTTCGTTGTTTCATTAATACTGCATTTATTGATTTAAATAAAATTAAAAATTGTCATAAATTGCATTTATAAATTCCTACCTCCCCTTTTTGTCAACTTGTTAGAATATTTATTGAACCTTTTGTTTTAATATTTCCCACATTACATTACATTACAGAACAAATTGTATACGCTCTGTATTTATATTAAAAAGAATATATTTAATTTTCAAGATAAATTATTTTAAACAACCAAAACTCATTAAAATAACTTAAAATAAATTTTTAAATTTGCCCCAAAATTCAGGGTTGTTACAGTCTCCCCCACTTAAAATCTTTTCTTCCTCGAAAAGGAACGAAGCTAAAAGTGTTTAACTATCCTAATCAATTTTTTTATTCTTTATTATTCATTCATTGGTTTAAATAATTTTATAGTTGAACTAATAATTACACTACACAATCATCAATCAATTAGTTAATTAACTTTTTAAATATTTATAACTTTTTAAATATTTATAACTTTTATATATCCAAAATCATATTTTCTAAAATAGATTATATATAATCATAAATACGTTAATTATAAGCTTGGCACTCCCAACTCATTCTAGGGCATTACTAACCCTATCTCTAATGAGTTTTCTCATTCTAGGATACTGCTGATCCTATCTCTAATGAGTATTCTTATTGGATATTACTAATCCAATCTCTGATGAGTCTTTTGTTCAATTCTAACGAGTTGTACCCCAAAGATTTGAGCTAACCAGAGCTCTGATACCAACCGTAACGAGTCGGATTTTGCCCGGCCTTAATCGATCGCAAAATCGACCAAGACCGTTCAAATCCCGCCTACGTTAACTTTGGGAATACAACACATCAGAAGAATAACAACAGACTTTTATAACATCAATAATAAATGTTACATCAGAGTACAAAATATCAGAGTATATTGGCTAATAATTACAGCAGAAGATAATTTTACATGATTTTAATACATTGCAGCGGAAACAAAATAACTAAGGCAGCGGAAGACTTCCAATGTTCTGGACACAGCTTTAAGCTTCAATCAAGGATCTTGCTAAAGAGATAAACCTGTAGACAAACTGCTCGACTGCCCGTGTGGAAAGAGGGCACCCGAGTTTGCAAAGGTGGAAACAAACAACGGGTCAGTCATGGGACTGGTGTGAGAATTCTTAACTAATTTAACTAATAGTAATAAGGCAAATCCAAAGACCACGCCGCTAACGCGGAACGGGTTTACTCCAATGGGTTGCCTTGCATAAATGTGTCAGAAAAAAATAATAAGTAAATCATACACAACAACGTCATGCTTTTGAGAAAAATGGAATCACCATAAGACCCAGGTCCCATCACACAATGCAACACAAACCAGAGGATAGGGTTTTACTTTATAGTGATTAAACATGCTAAATACGGCAAATACGAGTTTAATATTATTATTAGTATATATCAAAACATTTCAAAGTAAATGTATAAATCCTAGGAAGAATAGTATCCCATACTACTATGCCTCCATACTAGTAATACAATCAAATTCGTAGGGTCATATTTGGATTTTGGTTTCCATCATGAGTGAAGGCTAGGGAGGAGCTCCTACCGATTCGAGACACTCTAGCTAATGTCTCAGGATCCCCCGCAGTGAACCCTTGGAAAGCTGCAGGGCCGGTCCACCATACGAGTTGCGGATTAGTTATTCCTGAACACACGTTTCCCGGTCCTATAGAACCTATCATCCAAGGCGCCTCATTCCATCATCCACATAAGTAAAATTTCGGGCCGTGTTAAAGCCCAATCACCACTTCTAGCTAGAAAGAAACGTGCTGCTCTCCCTGCGTTCCCTTCTCCCGTTTTAGATTCCGCCGGTGTGTGAGGCTCGCGAAGTCACGCTATACACAAAGCTATGCCTAAACAGGCTATGCTTTGATCATCCCACAAGGCCTGCTTTTCAACAAAGCCTTGATCATATGCATCTTAGCATGCCACATCGTCACTCCATATCACATTACCAATCCTTTGCCGAAATATATGAAAGGGTGTTAAGCAAGAGAATAAATTCTCCGCCACCAAACATTCATACATTCGACAGAAAATCAATAAATACAATATAAAGGAGTACAATGTCAGACACACATTCCATTTATAAGGTTATGCTCTGGGTCTGAGCGAAAGCCAAATCCGTACAAATCAACACTACGTCCGGATAACTACCATTTTAGCCCCGTCTTGGGAGCAAATCAATCAAGGGCCTCAACACTAGTTACCCATTCGATGTGAAGATCGTCGGTCTTCAATCGCCGTCTTCAATTCTTCGAACGTCGTATCATTATTTGGAATGAGAGTAAACTCGGACTTTCCAAATAATTCTCGCATATATAAATTTGAAAACAATTTCATATCGTTGTTAATAATTTATAACAATCTATCGCTATTTTTACTTTACATACACATCCTAAACATAACAATGTATATTTTACTCCTCCATTCTTCAATTTACACAAAATGTGTATTTGGTTTCATTATATTTCTAATGAAAATCCACTCCTTAGAAATGTAAATTTCTAATCTTATTATTTACATTGAAAAATGTAAATTCCTATTCCTATTTTATTTACATTGAGAAATGTAAACTTATACTTCAATATATTATTATATTGAAAATGTAACTTTTATTTCATATTCTATTTACATTGGAAAATATAAATTCCTAATCATTCTTTTGTTTACATTGAAAAAATGTAAACTCTTTTATTTGCATATAAAATATAATTTCTATTTCATCCTTAGTTACATTGAAAAATGTCGGTTTCTATAGTACACCAATTACATATAAAAATGTAACTTCCTATTTTCCTTTTATTTACATTAAGAAAAAATGTTACTTTTCTAATTTTTACATTAAGAAAAATGTAAAACTTTTATAATCATTATCTTATTTTATTAAAAATGTAACTTTCTTTTATAACAAACTTGGAGGTAAAAATATTTATTTCATATTTAACACATAATGGTGTGAAAATAACGTCAATTTCTAAGTTATCCATTTATATTTTAATATGGGCCAGACCTCTCACATTAGGCCTACAACTTATGGATGCTGGAAAGGCCGGTCGGTTCCGGGCAGACTTCTCCCACAAGTTGGGCTTAACCTCGTGTCTTGACCCAATTTTTATTTGCGCACTTGGACCTCTCACATTAGGCCCAACATTTGTGGCTGCTGGATATGCCGGTCGGGTCCGGGCAGACTTCCACCACAAATGTGACCTAACCTCGTGTCCAAGTACAATTTTAATTAAATATTATAATTGTTCTACTAAAAATATTATTTTAAAATGTTTCACATTTCAAAATATCATGATTTTGGAATATTCTATATTTCCAAAATAACTTGATTTCAGATACTATAACTTACCCCTTTCAAATCTTAATAAAACTTGGGACTTTCTCGATTATTATATTAATTACAATAAACCTTTCAAAATGTCTAATTCTAATTCTAATCTTCTTATCTTAGCATATTGACAGTAAAGATGGAATCTTTTTAATTGAATCCCTTTTTATTTATGACTCATATTTCACTTACATTAAAAATGCAAATTCTTATGTTAACAAAATTCCATTCTTCCCTATATGCTTTAATGAATTCCCTTTTTAACATAAATATGTGATTTTCTAATATTTACATTTCTAACACAAAAAAATGTGATTAATCATTACAGAGAAAATTTCCATCTTTTTAAATTACATAAAAAGGTGATTTTGATTCCATTGTCAAATTGCTCTTTTTACTTATGCTTTAATCGCATATAAAATGCAATTTTATTTAATGTAAATTCTTTAATTACATATAATGTGATTCTCTTTCTTTGTAATCTTGATTACATAAAAATGCAATTCTTTAAATCTTGATTACATAAAAACGTAAATTTCGTTACATGGCAAAATCATATCTTAATTGATTACACAAAAATGTAAATTTCGTTACATGGGAAAATCATATCTTAATTGATTACATAAAAATGTAAATTTCAATTCAATGTCACTATTCCTTTTTCTTATTATATTTACATAAAAATTGTAAATTCTATTTCAAGGTTGAATTCATTCTTTTTATGACATTGAAAACGTAATTATTTATTCATTTTAAATTACATTAAATAAAAAAAATGTAATTTTTTTTATTCACCTTAAATTACATTAATAAAAATGTAAGTTATTTCGTTTCCTTTCTTTTACATTGAAAAATATACGTTATTACATTTCCTTTCTCTTACATTTTAATCATTCTTTTTGTAACCAAGTTGCAGTCTTTGTTTTAACTCTTTTATCTTGACAAAGATGTGAATTTTGTCGCTACTACTTTATATTGACAAAAATATGATTTTTGTTGCAACTTCTTTGTATTGACCAAAAATATGATTTTTGTCACTACTACTATATATTTTAATTTATCAATTCTAACATAAACAATATTTATATTCTAAGTTAATGACATATAAATGTATTGACATTCCGATCTAATGTCATTTAAAACAAATGACATTAAAATATTCTACCATGAATGACAAATTCATCTCAACATAAATGACAAATTTCCCTTTAGCATAAATGACGTTTTCATAAATTCTATAACAACAAATGGCATATCTGCTTTTATACAATTCTATTTAACACATCTAAATAATGGTAAAATTCATTCTTTTTCAATTCAACAAAATGTCCTTTTTCTTATTTTAACAAAAGTAGCAAACGAATGTTCTTTTCTAATTTTAATAAAAGTAACAAACTAATGTTCTTTTCTAATTTGACAAATGACGGTGAAAAATTTAACTTTTATTTTTAACACAAATGACCGCCAAAATGCAACTTTTCCCTTTCAACAAAAATGAAACTTTTTCCTTTCTTTTATTACAAACATAAAGGTGAAATTTTTCTTTTTATAATAACAATAAATATGATATCTTTTTAAATCTAACAAAAAGGAAAAATCTTTTTAATCTAACAAAAAGGAAAAATCTTTTTAAATAAAAAGATTGCAACTTTTTATTTTTAACAAAGATGACAGTGAAAATATAATTTTTACAACTTTCTTGTTTACAATTAAAAAGGTGAAATCTTTTATTTACAAACAAAAAGGTGAATTCTTTTATTTACAACAAAAGATGAGCTCTCTTATTTACATCAAAAGGTGAACTCTTTTACTTACAAACAAAAGGTAATGCTTTCTCCATTACACACAAAAATGATTCTTTTCATTTATGGCACACACAAATGAAAATAAGAAGAATAAGTCTTTTTATTATTTTCCTTTTTCTAATTGACAAAAAAAAATATGTGTAATTTTCATCGCTCAATAAACATGAAGATTTTTAATTGGTTCTCATATGACAATAACCGTGTGATTCAATCATTTCGAATTACAGACATTCATAAAAGAAAGTAAAACATCACATCTCATCCAAACAATACAGATTTCATACAATCGACAAAATAAATTTCACAGCATATATATATATATATATATATATATATATCATGGCAACGAACAATTTAATTTCAATAATTTAAATATAGAAATCTCACCTTGCTTTTTGGTCGGATCTGAAAACAAATAGAGTCAGAATTCGTTCAACACTGATCTAGAAGGTTGTGTTGGGTGTTGCCGTCCCCATATCACCAAAATCGTCGAGTTCTGAATTGGTTTGAATCACATATGAATTTTAATTATTTAAATTACAGTTAGCGACGTATTTTAAGTATCGCAATCAATAAAATAGAATTTACAATAAACCTCAGATTTGGTTCCAAACTTCAGATCGAGATAACTTGAGCATTGGTGCACGGTTTCACGAACGGGAAGTTGGAGGTGGAAGTCCTTGGGGAGCGCGGTTCTCGAGGTAGGGTGCTCGGTAGGGGCTGCAGCGGGTATCAATGGATAGAGGAGGGAAAACTCTTTTTTTTTTTTAAAAAGTTCAACTGGAGCTGTGTCTAAAAATCAATGGAGGAGGAGTAATTTGGGCATGAAGATTCGAGGGTTTAGGACATTAAAATAGGATGGTGCCGGCTGAACGATTCGGGAAGAAGGATTAATAAATTTTGTAATATATTTATATGTTTAATTAACAAATTAACCCAATTTGAATTTTATTGCTTGGTTTAAATCCTGGTCATGCGTTAAATGTTAGGAATCATTGATTCCTTACTTTATATACATATGAATACAAATACGAAAATAGCATGAAGAATTAATTCGCTTTATTTCCATGCATGAAGAATTCATTTCCTGCTTTATTTACTCCTTTAATACATATGAATACTTTTTCCTTTAATCTTTTTGTTTTTATAAAATTACACCTGCATTCAATTAAAAGGAATATTACCCTTTTTATATAAACATGCCATGAGTCATTAATTCCTTAACGTGTATTAACACTTCAGGAGTCATTGATTACTTACTTCGTAAAATATGTATAAAAATATGAAAATGTGTTTCTTGCATCATGACACCTGAAATAATTACATATAAGAATATTTATTCCTTTATTATCACTCTATTAAACATATAACATAATTATTTGAATTTTGTTTCATGACTATGATACCTAAAGATCCAAAAACAATGCTTCAAACCATACATTGTCTCAAGAAAATTTTTCTTCTATCTAGAACATATATGTTTTAAATACACATTTTTTTCCCATTAAGTGCGCTTTTATTCTTTCCTTTAATCCATTGATTTGATTACCTTAATCCTATTAATTTCTTTTCTTGCATTTGTTTTTAGTGTCCCCCTCTCTTCGTTGTTTCATTAATACTGCATTCATTGATTTAAATAAAATTAAAAAATGTCATAAATTGCATTTATAAATTCCTACCTCCCCTTTTTGTCAACTTGTTAGAATATTTATTGAACCTTTTGTTTTAATATTTCCCACATTACATTACATTATAGAACAAATTGTATACGCTCTGTATTTACATTAAAAAGAATATATTTAATTTTCAAAATAAATTATTTTGAACAACCAAAACTCATTAAAATAACTTAAAATAAATTTTTAAATTTGCCCCAAAATTCAGGGTTGTTACAGGTTAAGTGTTATAGTTGACTTAACCTTACCATTTGTCCTTAGCCTCTTAGGAGCACCAGACCACTCACATTATACAGGTATTGCTACGGTTACTGGATATGCCGGTCGGTTCCGGGCAGGTTTACACCGTAGCTCAATCTAACCTCGGGTCCTTATTGGGCTCAATGCTTAACCACCCACATTGGATAGGTATTGTTGTGACTACTGGACAGCCGGGCGGGCCCGGGCAGGTTTACATCACAACTCAATCCAACCTCAGGTTAAGCATATCGTGTTTTCTAAATTTAAATATTTGTCTTTATTACTGAATATATGTAAATTTGTCAACAATTAAATATTATGGCCCACATTCCAAGTTTAACATTTTTTTGGTATAAGAATTTATACCGTTTAAATGCCACCAATTTTGGCATGTGACAAACATGCCAATTTCATATATTTTTATGTCAAGTTTTCAAATATTCCCAACGTTACCCTGTTTAAACATTAGGCTAACAATCTTAGCCTAATCTTCGTTCGCATAGTTTTTAACATATAATATTAGGCAAAAACTTAGCCTAATTTAGCGCACACAAATAGGCATAAGGGAATTCATAAACGTAAACATGACATAGGTGTAAACTTGGCATTTTTGGCATAATCAATATGAACATCATAGGTATAAACTTGTAGTTTGGCGATTCAACTAACATATAACATGGGTCATGTGAACTTGCATTCAAATCAAAGTATGACTAAGTAGGTGACATATGAACTGGCATAGTTTAGGCAAATACAAACTTGTGTTTAAACATGCTAACTTGGCATAATATCGACCACAAAACTAGCATGTTATATATTCATCAAAATGTACAATTTTTACATCTAATCATATAGCCTATTTCAACTTGAACTTGCATAGTTTATGAAACCCAAACAATGTTTGACATAGAACCAATTATATTTTGCAAATAAACATGAACTTACATAGTTTATGAAACATAGATCCAATTATACTTGCAAACATAGATCTAATTATACTTGCCAATAAACATAAGGATGATATCATAGGTTTTGGGTCATGTAGGCATAAAAGGTCTATAACATGTTTACACAAATTCTAATTTAAACTAAGGGAATATACATAGTCCATGCCATCGACATATACAAAAAGGGATCAATTTCAAGTTTTTGCCACAAGCTTGCAAGTGCCATTGTTTTTCATATACAATTGTTCAATAGGCTTGCATCAATTAATTTATGCCACAAACATCAATACACAAGTCATGATAGAACCATCACAATACACAAAGATTATAACAACACGATTCTATTTTCATTTACATCGAATCACATCACAGTTTTTATTCATATTTTGAAAGGTCACTATACTTACAACGTGTGATGAATTCTTGTTTTCTGATTTCTGTTATTCTTATTTGGAGATGCTCTCCTTTGGGTAGCAAAGTTGCGCTGAATGATTTGATTAAGCTTTGATTTTCTTTTAATTTGATTCGTCTCTTAGGCTTGTTGGCTTGTCTCTAGGCTTTCTAATTGACGGCCATTCCTAGTTCCTCTCCAGCAGCATGACGGCTTTTGTATTCTATTATTTGTGTGAATTTAGGGTTAGACTTGAGTTGTATTTATAGAATTTTAAATTGTTTTGAGCTGTCGGATGAAGATAGGAGGAATCTAGACCATACAAAGTTCAAAGAGCCACTCAAAAGGTGACACGTAAGCCCTAGTGACTCAGCCAAGCATCAGAATTCGACCAGACCCTGATCAGGCCAGCCAGGATCTGACCAGCAGGTCAATCTGACCTGGGCGCACTTGGCAGGTGCGCCAGGCTAAAAATGTACTGGCGCACTTCCCAAGTGCGCCAGTTCATTTCTGTTTTGGCGCACTTCCCAAGTGCGCCAGTGCATTCTGACCCATTTTCTGGTTTTTCGCCCAACTTCGTTCGTCCATATCTTCTTCATACGATATCCGTTTTACGCAAACTTGAACTCTATCTCAAGCAGAATTTCGAGACGAACTCAATGGCTTAACCCATTTCCCTTGATTTCATCATTTATAATTAATTATACTTTAATTCGTGAAGCTTAACGTTATAGAATTCACGGGGTGTTACATTCTCCCCCACTTAAAAGGATTTCGTCCCCGAAATCTTCAAGTTAGGAAGAATGTATATCCTACCATCTACTCAACTAACAAACACAGGCATCCACTGTCCTTAAAAGACTTCTAATGCTTCATGATCATATGCATAGTGTGTGTACATGTCCTTATCTAATGCAGAAATCAGGCGGTCTACTGATTCAGTTGACCTCCTTAATGCGAATCATGTAAGTGTCATGAATCCATTATGTACGCAATTTTTTTCCTACTCATAATTCTACATGAGTGCACACCTATTCATACAAATGCAACGACCATATGATAGCATATCAAGTTTACAACCATATACAAATAAGAATACATATATGCATATGCAGTATGAAGTGATTGAGCCGATCTAAGACCTAGGTTGTGTGTGTATATGCATCAACGAGCAACCACTAGCAACCACTTGCAACCACTTGCAGCCATCAACCATAACATGTTTCAAATACATGTTTACATCCAAAGGGGTTTCTACCTAGGGATAAAGGATAATATCGAGGAGATATACCTAAAAGATAGATACAAGCACAACTTAAAAAAAAAGAGGTCAAAGATGTACCCTCAAAAAGAAAAGGGTAGGCAGCGCGTATTCTATCCTCAGTTTCCCAAGTTGCGTCTTCCTCGGCGTCGCTCCACTAAACCTTAACGAGCTTCACTTCGCGGTTGCGTAGCTTCTTGATTTCAGTTCCTACGATTCGAGTTGGAACTCTCCTTATAGTTGCTTCATGTTCCACTTCGGCTTCTTTTAGAATGCTTGGCTCCACCACTTGCGTTGATTCATGTAGACATTTCCGGAGATGAGAAACGTGAAAGACGTTGTGAATTCCAGCCAATCTTTCAGGCAGATCTACTCTATAAGCCATTTTCCCAATCTTCTCGATGATAGGGAACGGTCCTACAAATCTTGGTGTTAGCTTTCCTGCGGATCCAAAGAGAACGACGTTCCTTAAAGGGGATACCTTAAGGAAAACCCTGTCCCCAACCTCAAACTCAAGGTCGGTCCTTCTCTTGTCGGCGTAGGATTTCTGTCTGTCTTGGGTTGTCTTCATTCTCCTACGTATCAAGTCCACTTTCTCTGAAGTTTCTCGAATCATGTCTGGCCCAAGTATAAGCTTATCTGTAGACTCCCACCAACAAGTTGGTGATTTGCACGGTCTTCCATACAAGGCTTCGGAGGGTGCCATGCCGATGGTAGCTTGGTAGCTGTTGTTGTAGGAAAATTCCACTAAAGGAAGGTGATCCTCCCACGTCCCTCCTAAGTCAAGAACGCAAAGTCTTAAAAGATCCTCTAAAACTCTATTCACCCTTTCCGTTTGGCCATCTGTTTGGGGGTGATAGGCCGTACTTAAACATAGCTGTGTGCCTACAGCTTCTTGCAGACTCCGCCAAAACTCACTCGTGAAGATAGGGTCTCGGACACTAACAATGCTGGAGGGTATCCCATGGAGTCGAACTATTTCCTTGAGATAAAGAGATGCTAGAGATGAGGCAGTCCTTCTACTCTTGATAGGCATAAAGTGGGCGCTTTTAGTAAGCCTATCCACTATTACCCAAATGCTAGTGTTGCCTCTTCTTGACCGAGGCAGTCCATCAATGAAGTCCATTGAAATGCTATCCCACTTCCACTGTGGGACCTCTAGAGGGTGAAGTAGTCCTCCAGGCTTCTTTTGTTCCGCCTTGACCCGCTGGCAGGTCATGCACTTAGAAATGAAATCTGCCACGTCTTGCTTCATGTCGATCCAAAAGAAAGTCCTTTTTATATCCTTGTACATCTTATCACCGCCAGGGTGTATAGTCATCTTGGAATGATGTGCTTCCTCGAGAACCTTCTTTGTCAACTCCCTTGCTTGTGGGATGCATAATCTTCCATCTCGTCTCAGCCAACCCTTATCATCGATGGCGTATCTTTTGAGGTGACTAGAAATCTCACCCCTAATAAGTTTATCAATCACATCAACAAGCTGAGGGTCTTCACGTTGGGCAGCCCCTATTGAGTCTAAGAGAGTAGGGCGTACTTCGAGAGATACTAACAAACCCGGTACAAAATCCGAGGAGGGCCTAAAGTTAAAACTGGCTATATACTCCAAGTTTTGCCTTTCCACAAAGAGAGGGCTTAGGGTCAGTTTCTTTCGGCTCAACGCGTCTGCTACCACGTTGCCTTTTCCGGGAGTATAGGAAATTTCAAAATCATACGAGGAAAGAAACTCCATCCATCTTTGCTGCCTCAAGTTAAGATCCTTCTGGGAGAAGAGATATTTCAACGATTTATGGTCAGTGTATAATTCAAACTTCTCACCTAGGAGATAATGGCGCCAAGACTTAAGTGTAAAGACGATGGCGGCCAACTCAAGATCGTGGGTTGGGTAGTTCTTTTCATGAACTTTCAATTGTCTTCCGCTATAAGCTACTACCCTTCCTTCTTGCATTAGGACAACACCTAGTCCCGTTCCACATGCATCCGTGTATAATGTGAACATTTTTCTTCCATCTGGTAAGGTCAAAACTGGGGCTGTTGTGAGAGCCCTTTTTAATCGTTGGAAAGCAATGTCATAGTCCAAATCCCAAGCGAACGCCAGATTCTTCTTTGTTAGCCTTGTGAGTGGGGCTGAGATTTTCGCGAAATCCCTAATAAACTTTCGATAAAAACCGGCTAGCCCAAGAAAGCTTCGAACTTCGGTTTCATTTCTTGGTGTCTTCCAATCTTGTACTGCCACCACTTTCGTGGGGTCCACAACCAACCCTTCTTTGGACACTATATGCCCAAGAAACCTTACTTCTTTTCTCCAGAAGTGACACTTGGAGAATTTGGCTTTTAGTTGATGTGCACGGAGAGTATCCATGATTTCTTTCAGATGCTGAGCATGTTCTTCCTCACTCTTTGAGAAGATTAAGATATCATCTACGAAGACAACCACAAATTTGTTGAGGAATTCTCTGAACACCCTGCTCATTAGGTCTACGAAATAAGCGGGTGCGTTTGTCAAGCCGAAAGGCATGACAAGCCACTCAAAGAAACCGTCTGGGGTTCTGAACGCTGTCTTATCGATGCTGTCTTCAGCTACTCTTAGCTGATGGAACCCAGTTGCCAGATCAAGTTGGGAGAAGACCGTCGCACCTACAAGATGATCAAACGAATCGTCGATTCAGGGAAGAGGGTGCCTATTTTTCTTGGTCAATTTGTTAACTCCCTATAGTCGACGCAAATGCGAAGCGAACCGTCCGCTTTGGTTGCGAACACCACTGGAGCACCCCATTCTGAAATGCTCCGTCTAATGAACCCCTTTTCGAGAAGTTCTTTAACCTGCTTACTGAGCTCCTTTCTCTCCCTTGGAGCCATGTGTCTGACAGGTAAAGCTACAGGCTTTGCGTTATCCACAAGATATATGCGGAAGTCTATTTCCCGCCTCGGTGGTAAGCCTTTTACTTCCTCAAAGACATTCGGATATTCCCGGACTACTCTAACTAATTGCAAATTCTCATCAGAAGCATCAAACGACTCTAGATAACTAAGCATAACAGCATTCAAGGGATTACAAGAGATTTCTAGAGTGTTACCAAGCCGAGTCAAGAGTCTGACTACTCTTTTCTCACAGTCAAGAATGGCACTATTACTGGATAACAAGTCCATGCCTAAGATCAAACCATATCCCGAGAAGCCCAAAACAAAGGCATTATAACTAAACTCAACGCTAAGAATAGAAATTTTCAAACCCAAACAAACCATTGACAAGTAAGCGGAGCCCCCATTGGATTTGAAACTATTAAGGGATCTTCTACCATACTAGTGTCTAGATGCAGAGATTCTACTAAGGCAGATGAAATAAAAGAGTGTGATACGCCAGAGTCAAAAAGTGTACGAACTGGATGATCATAAAGATAGACTACACTTTCTACAGAAATATTACTACCTCGTTCCTGCTGAGGTGCCACTAGCGCATGAACCTGACCCCCTGAAGTGGATCCGTCTTTCTGTCCCTGCCCTTTCTTCTTTGGGCAGTCCTTAGCTTGGTGTCCAGTTTCTCCACAATGGAAGCATCCACCCATCTTCGCCTTCCTTTTCCGGCAGTCTTTTGATATATGGCCCACAATGCCACAAAAATTGCACCTTCTCTTCTCACGGGGCTTATTGTTCTTCCCTCCTTTCTTGAAGTCTGTTTTCTTTTCTTGTAGACCTTCTTTCTTCTCTTCCCCCTTAGTTTCTTTCTTGTCGTGGTCTTCCTCGTGTAGCAACGCCATGTCCACCAGGCTTTCATAAGTCGCACCCGTGGATACATGGGTCATGGCAAGGCTGTGTAGAGGCTCGTTCAAACCCTTAACGAAGCGAAGTGCCTTCTTGTGTTGGGTGTTTTCTAAGTCTACCCCAAATCTGGCCAGCTGATTAAACTGATTAACATATTCTATGATCGTCATGCTTCCCTGTTTCAGAGCTAGAAACTTTTCCATTTGCAGGCTTCTTTCGGCTTGGGAGAGGAATTTCATCTCAAACCTTGTCCTGAAGTCTTCCCATGTTTCCACGCCCTCTGAGCATTAGTGACTTCCCACCAATAGGAAGCTTCATCCTTAAGTAACCACACCGCAAGTTGTATCTTTTGCCTGTCATCCACTCCAAAGATGACAAACAAATCCTCAGTCTCCTTTAACCAGTTTCTTGCTCCAACAAAAGATTCTGTCCCATAAAAGTCTTTTCCACCCATAGCCTTGAAGTCTCTACATGTTTTTGCGAAGGCATTTCCAAGAGGAGGCGGAGGAGGAGGAGGAACCGCGGCCACTGGAGGAGGGATGTCTGCTGGGCCCGCGCCTTTGGCCCTTGCTTCTAAGTACCTCCTAAACCAGCTGGGAATCGGCACTCCTTCTGGAAGGTTAAGGTCTCCAGACATGCTGAAACAGAAAGGAAAGATTTAAAATGAAGGATAGAGAAGGATAGATAGGTCACATGGCTTTGGGGAATATTGTCTTTTTATAAATATAACACTTTTTTTTTTCTAAAAAAAATGCTTCTATAAACTTTCTTTTTGAAAACAATTTTCAAAAACTTTTATCTTGTCTGGTAAACCTATGCTCTGATACCAAGTGAAACACCCCACCTCCATTAAGGTCACTCACAAAGGGAATGCCTTAACTTTGGTGGAGGTTTATAAGTAAAAGCCACAGATGAACTCAAGACATATATAAATACACATATTTTAAACAGCGGAAACCAAACAAACTTTTATTTCATAAATACGTGTATCAAACAAAAGATTTCCATAATTGTCTCAAAATACTTCCAACATTACAACCTCATAACTGCCTTGATTATTAAAGAAGCATGAAAACATAAATAAAGTGACAAAAATCCCCATAGTGATATCCAAAGCCATTATCCGAGCAAGAAAGATCCAAATCATACATCTACGTTCTTGGTTCTTGTAAAGAGCCTGACTGAGTTGAGTTGTTTCCTCCCTGTGGACCTTGGGGGGGAACGAAAGAAAAGAAGACGAAAAGAAAATAGGGTCAGACATAAAGCCTGAGTAAATCTAGTAACTCTTCAATATGTGAATAAGAAAAGGGTATGATGGATGTAAACTAAAAATAGGAAAGTGTCATAAGCTAAGGAAGTGTCGGATGTACTATCACACCCATACTATATCTCTACACCTATTTGAATTCGTTCTAACTGGCACCCCATGGTGAGGGTGAAGTGATCCCCATTCTTATTAAAGATCGGCTCCTACTCGCGTTAACATGTATCATACGGCCTCTAAGAATTGTAGAAACCTATGCTGGTCCCACCATGGGGTGTATCAAGACCCATGGTGGCGGCCCCGACACAAAACTAGAAGACATAGGTTATACTACTGGTGTCCCCAGTGCCCTGGTTGTCTGCTCCGGAGTGTGTGCACGCCCGCACCCCGTTAGACCTGCACTGTGCACCCACCGCCATCGTTTGACCGCTTACAATCAGCCCAGTAATCGTGCCCCACCCTGCCTAGTTTCAGGGTACCGTTGATACCTAACTTTGGGTTACTGCTGAAACGGGTCCCTCGTTACCAGGATTTTCTAGTCAAACATGTTAAGTGGTTAAGTGTCTGTATTTACCTAACCCCACCCATCAATTCTTGTTAACATGTTGAATTTGGTTAAGTGTTATAGTTGACTTAACCCTACCATCTGTCCTTAGCCTCTTAGGAGCACCAGACCACTCACATTAGACAGGTATTGCTACGGTTACTGGATATGCCGGTCGGTTCCGGGAAGGTTTACACCGTAGCTCAGTCTAACCTCGGGTCCTTATTGGGCTCAATGCTTAACCACCCACATTGGATAGGTATTGTTGTGACTACTGGACAGTCGGGCGGGTCCGGGCAGGTTTACATCACAACTCAATCCAACCTCGGGTTAAGCATATCGTGTTTTCTAAATTTACATATTTGTCTTTATTACTGAATATATGTAAATTTGTCAACAATTAAATATTATGGCCCACATTCCAAGTTTAACATTTTTTTGGTATAAGAATTTATACCGTTTAAATGCCACCAATTTTGGCATGTGACAAACATGCCAATTTCATATATTTTTATGTCAAGTTTGCAAATATTCCCAACGTTACCTCGTTTAAACATTAGGCTAACAATCTTAGCCTAATCTTCGTTCGCATAGTTTTTAACATATAATATTAGGCAAAAACTTAGCCTAATTTAGCGCACACAAATAGGCATAAGGGAATTCATAAACGTAAACGTGACATAGGTGTAAACTTGGTATTTTTGGCATAATCAATATGAACATCATAGGTATAAACTTGCAGTTTGGCGATTCAACTAACATATAACATGGGTCATGTGAACTTGCATTCAAATCAAAGTATGACTAAGTAGGTGACATATGAACTGGCATAGTTTAGGCAAATAAAAACTTGTGTTTAAACATGTTAACTTGGCATAATATTGACCACAAAACTAGCATGTTATATATTCATCAAAATGTACAATTTTTACATCTAATCATATATCCTATTTCAACTTGAACTTGCATAGTTTATGAAACCCAAACGATGTTTGACATAGAACCAATTATATTTTGCAAATAAACATGAACTTACATAGTTTATGAAACATAAATCCAATTATACTTGCAAACATATATCTAATTATACTTGCCAATAAACATAAGGATGATATCATAAGTTTTGGGTCATGTAGGCATAAAAGGTCTATAACATGTTTACACAAATTCTAATTTAAACTAAGGGAATATACATAGTCCATGCCATCGACATATACAAAAAGGGATCAATTTCTAGTTTTTGCCACAAGCTTGCAAGTGCCATTGTTTTTCATATACAATTGTTCAATAGGCTTGCACCAATTAATTTATGCCACAAACATCAATACACAAGTCATGATAGAACCATCACAATACACAAAGATTATAACAACACGATTCTATTTTCATTTACATCGAATCACATCACAGTTTTTATTCATATTTTGAAAGGTCACTATACTTACAACGTGTGATGAATTCTTGTTTTCTGATTTCTGTTATTCTTATTTGGAGATGCTCTCCTTTGGGTAGCAAAGTTGCGCTGAATGATTTGATTAAGCTTTGATTTTCTTTTAATTTGATTCGTCTCTTAGGCTTGTTGGCTTGTCTCTAGGCTTTCTAATTTACGGCCATTCCTAGTTCCTCTCCAGCAGCATGACGGCTTTTGTATTCTATTATTTGTGTGAATTTAGGGTTAGACTTGAGTTGTATTTATAGAATTTTAAATTGTTTTGAGTCGTCGGATGAAGATAGGAGGAATCTAGACCATACAAAGTTCAAAGAGCCACTCAAAAGGTGACACGTAAGCCCTAGTGACTCAGCCAAGCATCAGAATTCGACCAGACCCTGATCAGGCCAGCCAGGACCTGACCAGCAGGTCAATCTAACCTGGGCGCACTTGGCAGGTGCGCCAGGCTAAAAATGTACTGGCGCACTTCCCAAGTGCGCCAGTTCATTTCTGTTCTGGCGCACTTCCTTAGTGCGCCAGTGCATTCTGACCCGTTTTCTGGTTTTTCGCCCAACTTCGTTCGTCCACATCTTCTTCATATGATATCCGTTTTACGCAAACTTGAACTCTATCTCAAGCAGAATTTCGAGATGAACGCAATGGCATAACCCATTTCCCTTGATTTCATCATTTATAATTAATTATACTTTAATTCGTGAAGCTTAACGTTATAGAATTCACGGGGTGTTACATTATTATTAGTGCATAGTGTGAAAACAATTTTGCAAATAAATGTATTAGTCATAGCCAGTATAATGCCCCATCCCATTATACTGACGTAATCCTGCTGGTAGCAGGCTATAAAACTATAATCGTACGGGCTCATAGTGGAAATTGGATTTCCAACAAATGACCAAGTAAAGGAACTTCCTTACTGAACCGATGAGTATACTTCCTTACCGAACCGATGAGTATGCCTCTAGAGGGACGCCCCGAGAACCAAATCGGGCTTTCTGCCAACACGAGGCCGGGTTACCCCTTAACTGGGTAACTTAGAGCATGCCTGAGTATATCACTTCCCGATTGTTACCAACCTTAAACTGAGTGCTTGCAACATCAACATCCATATAAATAGAAGTTATCCACATAGGTTAATACCTAGGCTCCATACCATAGTACACCTTTAATCTAGAAGGAAATGACTACCCTTAACCTCGCTGCATATTTCCTGTTTTAGCCATTTACCAGGTTGTGAGGCTTGTTGAGGTCACAATATACACAAAGCTACGCTTAAACAAACCATGCTTTGATTATCCATAGCTTACCATATAGCTTAAGTATGCCACATTGTCCATTCACAACGCATCACTGATTTCCATCAGTATATTATCTCTAAGCTCATACGTCTTAGAGAAGTGTGTTAAGCAAGACAATAAATTCTCCGCTACCAAGCAGATATATATTTAACAGATATCAGTACTACGCAGTCAATTACAATTTCAGACAAACAATCCATACAATTCCGTTCTGGGTCGGAACGAAACACCAATCCGAAAATCTCCAAATATATTCAAACCTCATGCCACTTATAACCTTGTATTGGGTGGCCTACCCAACCAAGACATTAGCAATCTATCCAAATAATTCAAAGAATCCCAGTCTTCATTCGTTACTTTCCAACTCTTGAATTGCTTCATAACATCGTATTATTACTTGGAATGGTTTTCGAACATATATTCGATCCCGGTCTTTCCAAATAATAAGCTCAATTAAAAACACAATTATGGAACATACAGGCTTTCTACAATCTCCTTCCGTCTTGAGTTTTGTTAAATTAAACTTCTTCATTCTCAAGTTATAACAAAATCCATATTTAACCTTTCTTTTTAAAAACATATCCCTTAAATCAAAGATAATTTAGCCTCAAAGCCTTAATTAATTTTCCATTTGATAATTCGTCATCAAAAACCAGTTTCCTTTGAAGACCCTTACCCCACATTTCAACCCTAGTTTCCAATTAAATTGGTTTCCGAACATTCAATTCTATAATCTTAACTAAAAGATTATACTTCCTTCCCAATTCCTTATTTTTAATTTCCTCAAATCAAAGATTTTGTTAAATCCCCAAATTACGATATGAATTTCCATAACTCAATCTCATTGGGTTTTAAGAATGATATTATTAAAGATATGATTCACGATAAAACCCTAATCAATCGATATTAAACATAAGTTACACAGAAATTGTATCTACTTATATTCGATATCAATTCTCATAATCAACGAATACTATAAGTGGAGTAACGATATAATAATAATATCTTCCAAATTCCTCAAATAGTATACGTTTACACCATAGAATTTCATATCAAATATCTGAAGATTATTTCTATCCAACTTATCCCAATCAACTTAAGAAACTCGTATCTTAATTAAAAGATTTATTCAACTCTTTGACATTACATATGGATAGAAATTTCATCAACTTATCCTCAATATTAATCTCTGTATCCAACTCACAATATAAGCGGAATAATGGTGAAATTCCTTTTAAATTCCTCAAATAGTAAGAGTCATCATCTACTGAATTGATATCAAACATCAAAAGATTTATCTCCGACCATAGCCAAAAACTAAAAACCCATTTTAATATTAAATAAATCAATTTAAATTCCATATAAAATATTCCCAATACTTTTGAACCTTTGAAAACATTCCACAAATCATTTAAAAATGATTACTTATAGTGCGGAAATAGTTTGCGGGTTAAAAACTTCAAAATTGATTGTTTCCGAAGAAAGCGTTACAGTAGTGTTTTCAAAAGCGTTACAAAACAGTTATCTTAGTTACTTTGATCAAAATATCGTTTATCTTAGTCAAAACTTAAACTTTAAAATTCAACACATTTTTACATAATTTATAATGATTTTACCCTTTTTTCATATTATTAGGAACATTAAAAATGGCTGTTTGTGGTCATGGTCGATAACTTCTCTTACAACGACCTTTTCCTGAAATGGATTTAAACATAACTTGAAAATTGTAATCCGAAATTAAAATCTGCTTTCACTCATTTAAAAGCTCTTGCTAATATAAATCAATTGTTTTTAGTTTCTTGGAAATCCGATTTAGATTGCAAAAGTTATAAGCGTTTAAAGTTTGTAACTAAAATACGCAAATTGCCATTGTGCGACAAAGCTTTGTTTCGACCAAAATAAAAATTATTCTTTAGTACTTCAAAATACCTTAGAAAACCATTATATACTCATGTAATTCATTTAAAACCATTTAAAGTAATTTACATTGACTTTCCAAATTATTTATTCAACTTTTATTTTTTACTAATCAAATTCCAATTCATTTCTAAATTCAAATAATTTCAAATTAACCATTCCATTCGTCGGATCAGTTAGGGATAGCCAGGGAGAGCATGAAACTATATTTTCCAAACCCAAGCCTAGACACTATCCTCTCTGTCATCATAGAATGTTCCAGTTTTTCTTTATTTATTTGAAGAACTTTATCCACATATATTAATTCATACATATGGTCTTTTCAATTATTAACCTTCAATTTCTATAATGATATTGCTTCTAATTGCGAACGAGATTTGTCGATCACCAATGTGATACCATACTTGTTGTGTCATAATGTGCGCAAAACAGCATCAACAACCATTATAAACATCTATAGCAAACATCATTAACATGATTAAATAGTCGTAATTGTGCACAAGCGTTATAACACTAACGCTTAATAGTGTGTGTTCTAAACTACGCATCCATCATCCATCATAACAAACATCAACCATCATTAACCACTAATAATCCATCACTATATTTAAATTAGTCTAACTGCTAATTAAATATATTAACTGAGGTTAAAGAGTTCTCACCTAATAGCTTTCCAAATCTTCACGGTAGGCGAGCCTAGCTAAGCGAACCGTCGAACAGTATTTCGGCACATCGTCTTCTTCACCAATATATATAATATAATATACACTAATCTCTCCCTCTTTATATTATAAGAGGAGGAGGAGGATGAAGACGAAATTTGGCAAGGTGGTGATGGAAAAGAGAAAGACTTATGCCACGGAAACCATGGCCATAAGCTTTAAGAAAAAGGTGGAAAGGAGGAAATGGAATGGAATGGTAAGAAAATGGAGAAAAGGTCTCCTTATATAGGACTGGAGAGTTAAGGAGGTAATGATACCTAAATGGGCAAATGGAAGGCATGCATGGAAGGAGGCATGCAAAAATACAAGTATAAGGACACTTGTCTTAAGGAGAGAAGGTGAACTTTTGGTAGCATTTTCCCTTAAATACTATGAAAACTAAGGGCAACGCTTAATTCTAATGCTGCTAATTCATGTTATAGTTTGCAAAGTCCGATCGAACGACAAATAGTATCAATAAATCCAAACTTACTAATAATCATTCTCATTTATAATTCAAATAAATCTAGCATCTAACTTATCAAATTTATTAAATATTCTTAACTATATACATTTATGTCAAATTCAAATTAAGTAATAAAAATTCCTATGTTAAAAATTCTGGATCGTTACATTCACCCCCCTTAGAACTTTTCGTCCTCGAAAAGGAGGACGAGTAAATTTAAATTCCTTTACCAATTTTAAATTCCCATTTCTCTCTTAACATATTGGAAATGTAATGGTCAAAACCAAGGCCCATATCATTCTCAAGATACTCTATCTGATTCTCATTAAAGGTAGAGTCTAAAGAAATTTCTATAATCTCGTGATTACTAGAGTCGTCACTATTCATGTTCAAAATCAAATTTTCTAAGTTAGACCCAGGGCTGCTACCACTACCACAAAGGAGAAATTGGGATAGATATTGTCTAGTACTTAGATGTCTACGACCCTGAGAAATTTAGAAATTACCTTTCTAACTTACTACTAAAGTTATGGAACCCAAGGTTTACTTAAAAATTTAAGTCAAACTATAAGACTAAGGGTTCATGCCTCATATTGGTTAGATTTCAACAAAATTTTGTATCAAAATTCTCAAATAAATATTCCTTTTCCCAAATCATCCAATTATTTTGCAAAAATAACATTTTGGAATTCCTTTTGCACTTAATACAAATTCAAGTTCAAATTAAGATATAATTCGAAATACTTGACTCTAATCCAAAACTACTTCAGTAATCCATTTCTCCATGGTTTCGTCAAAACAAGGCAAAAGAAGAATTCAGAAATAGAGTTGGACAATATCCAAGTATGACAATCGGGAAGATAGTGATTACCAAAAGATGACGATGAGTCAAGAATAACACAGTGACAAGTGAAGAGGTAGAATTATATTTCGAGAACACTTATTCTATTTCAATTCAAATTGTTTCCAATCCCATACTAATCCATTTACAAGTTAATATTATACGCATTTAGCATTCATACTTTGAATTCCCTATTCAAAGTATTCTAATATCTAATAATCAAGGGATTTAATTTACATAGCCTGGGCTATTCCTATTCTTATTTACCAACCCAAAAATCACTAATAGACAAAAGAATTTAAGTTTTAGTGCAATCTAACATCCCCTTAATTTCCTTTTAAGGGTTTTACTCGCTTAAGTTATTCTCTACCTTATAAATTTTCAAATACCTACAAATTCATGAGTTAAAGGAATAATTTTAGTATTTCCATAAGTTAATTTCGACTCACAAATTTCGTTCTAATGTAAAACACATTGATTTTATGATAAAAGACGCTCTATCCAGCGTAATATTCCCAAATCCCATTCTAGGGTATTCCTAACTCTATCTCTAATGAGATATCATAACTCTGATGAGTCCTTACTTTTATTCAAATATGTCGTATCCCATTGCTTTGTATAAACCAAAGCTCTGATACCAATTCTGTAACGACCCGGCTTTTTGACCGGTTTTCGTCGGTAATTAAACCAACTTAAACCGTTCATAAAGACGGATTGTTATGGATACTTACATATTTGCACAAAAAATAATAGAACTTTTCATTTCATTACCATAATATAACACCAGAGTTACAAGGAATACATCAGAGTACATTGATTTTACAGCGGAAGAGATACTAACTCAGCAGAAGAATGCGAATGCTCAAAAACATATAGCTCCAGCTAAAATCAGAATCCTTCTCCAACCAAATCCAAGGCTAACTCTGTAAACTAAACTACTAGGCTGCCCGTATAAAAATTATGGGCACCCAGAGTTTAGGTGAGGGAATAATAAAATCCAGGTCAGTCATGGGACTGGTGCGAGAACTCAAAATTATTGTTATTTAGGGTTCATTTTAAAGTTGGGAAATTCAACGGACCACGCCACAAACGCGGAACGAGTTTACTCCATGTGAATTCTCGTGCATAGAAATTCGCAATGACTTTTGAAAAGTGAAACTACCATAAGGTCTCGCGGCACACACACAATGCAAAAGCACATATAGGCGAGATTTCTCCTTATGATAGTTAAAAATGCTTGATACGTGAAAATCCTCTGATATTATTATTAGTGCATAGTGTGAAAACAATTCTGCAAATAAATGTATTAATCATAGCCAGCATAATGCCCCATTCCATTATACTGATGTAATCCTGCTGGTAGCAGGCTATACAACTAAAATCGTACGGGCTAGTAGTGGAAATTGGATTTCCAACAAATGACCAGGCAAAGGAACTTCCTTACCGAACCGATGGGTACGACTCTAGAGGGATGCACCGAGAACCAAACGGGCTCTCTGCCAACACGAGGCCGGGTTACCCCTTAACTGGGTAACTTAGTGCACGCCTGAGTGTATCACTTCCCAGTCGTTACCAACCTTTAAACCGAGTGCTCGCAACGTCAACATCCATATAAATAGAAATTATCCACATAGGTTAATAACTGGGCTCCATACCATAGTATACCTTTTATCTAGAAGGAAATGACTACCTTAACCTTGCTGCATCTTTCCTGTTTTAGCCATTTACCGGGTTGTGAGGCTTGCCAAGGTCACGATATACACAAAGCTATGCTTAAACAAGCCATGCTTTGATTATCCATAGCTCACCATATAACTTAAGTATGCCACATTTTCCATTCACAACGCATCACTGATTTCCATCAATATATAACCTCTAAACTCATACGTCTTAGAGAAGGGTGTTAAGTAAGAGAATAAATTCTTCGCCACCAAGTAGATATATATTTAACAGATATCAGTACTATGGAGTCAATTACAATGTCAGACACACAATCTATACCATTCCGTTCTGGGTCTGAACGAAACACCAATCTGAAAATCTCCAAATATATTCAAACCTCATGCCACTTATAACCTCGTATTGGGCGGCCTACCCAACCGAGACATCGGCAATCAATCCAAAAAATTCAAAGAATCCCGGTCTTCATTCGTTACTTTCCAAGTCCTGAATTGCTCCATAACATCATATTATTACTTGGAATGGTTTTCGAACATATATTCGATCCCAGTCTTTCCAATTAAAAAGCGCAATTAAAAACAGAATTATGGAACATACAGGCTTTCTACAATCTCCTTCCTTCTTGAATTTTGTTAAATTAAACTTCTTCATTATAAAATTATAACAAAATCCATATTTAACCTTTCTCTTTAAAAACCCACCCCTTAAATCAAAGATAATTTAGCATCAAAGCCTTAATTAATTGTCCATTTGAGAATTCGGTATCAAAAACCCAGTTTCCTTTGAAAACCCTTACCCACATTTCAACCCTAGTTTCCAATTAAATTGGTTTCCAAACATTCAATTCTGTAATATTAACTAAAAGGTTATACTTCCTTCCCAATCCCTTATTTTTAATTTCTTCACATCAAAGATTTGTTTAAATCCCCAAATTACGATACGAATTTCCATAACTCAATCTCATTGGGTTTGAAAAATGATATTATTAAAGATATGATTCACGATAAAACCCTAATCAATGGATATTGAACATAAGTTACATAGAAATTGTGTATACTTATATTCGATATCAGTTCTCATAATCAACGAATACTATAAGTGGAATAACGATATAATAATAATATCTTCCAAATTCCTCAAATAGTATACGTTTACACCACAGAATTTCATATCAAATATCTGAAGATTATTTCTATCCAACTTATCCCAATCAACTTAAGAAACTCGTATCTTAATTAAAAGATTTATTCAACTCTTTGACATTAGATCTGGATAGAAATTTCATCAACTTATCCTCAGTATTAATCTCTATATCCAACTCACAATATAAGCGGAATAATGATGAACTTCCTTTTAAATTCCTCAAATAGTAAGAGTCATCATCTACTGAATTGATATCAAACATCAAAAGATTTATCTCCAACCACATCCAAAAACTTAAAACCCGTTTTAATATTAAATAAATCAATTTAAATTCCATATAAAATATTTCCAATACTTTTGAAACTTTGAAAACATTCCATAAATCATTTAAAAATGATCACTTATAGTTCGGAAATAGTTTGCGAGTTAAAAACTTCAAAATAGATTGTTTCCGAAGAAAGCGTTACAATAGTGTTTTCAAAAGCGTTACAAAATAGTTATCTTAATTACTTTAATCAAAATATCCTTTATCTTAGTCAAAACTTAAACTTTACAATTCAAAACATTTTTACATAATTTAAAATGATTTTACCCTTTTTCATATTTTTAGGAACATTAAAAATGGATGTTTGTGGTTATGGTCGATAACTTCTCTAAAGTGACCTTTTCCCGAAATGGGTTTAAATATAACTTGAAAATTATAACCCGAAATTAAAATCCGCTTTCACTCATTTAAAAGCTCTTGTTAATATAAATCAATTGTTTTGTTTCTTAGAAATCCGATTTAGATTGCAAAAGTTATAAGCGTTTAAAGTTTGTAACTAAAATACGCAAATTGCCATTGTACGACAAGCTCTGTTTCGACCGAAACAAAAATTATTCTTCAATACTTCAAAATACCTTAGAAAACCATTATATACTCATGTAATTCATTTAAAACCATTTAAAGTAATTTACATTGACTTTCCAAATTATTTTAGGTTCAAAATTCAACTTTTATCTTTTACTAATCAAATTCCAATTCATTTCTAAATTCAAATAATTTCAAATTAACCATTCCAATCGTCGGATCAGTTAGGAATAGCCAGGGAGAGCATGAAACTATATTTTCCAAACACAAGCCTAGACACTATCCTCTCTGTCATCCTAGAATGTTCTGGTTTTTCTTTATTCATTTAAAGAACTTTATCCACATATATGAATTCATACATATGGTCTTTACCAATTATTAACCTTCAATTTCTATAATGATATTGCTTCTAATTACGCAGGAGATTTGTCGATCACCAATGTGATACCATACTTGTTGTGTCATAGTGTGTGCAAAACAGCATCAACAACAATTATAAACATCTATAGCAACCATCATTACCATGATTAAATAATCGTAATTGTGCACAAGCGTTATAACACTAACGCTTAATAGTGTGTGTTCTAAACTACGCATCCATCATCCTTCATAACAAACATCAACCATCTTTAACCACTAATAATCCATCACTATATTTGAATTAGTCTAACTACTAATTAAATATATTAACCGTGGTTAAAGAGTTCTCACCTAACAGCTTTTCAAATCTTTACGGTAGGCGAGCCTAACTAAGTGAACCGTCGGACAGTATTTCGGCACATCGTCTTCTTCACCAAAATATATATAATATAATATACACTAATCTCTCTCTCTTTATATTATAAGAGGAGGAGGAGGATGAAGACGAACTTTGGCAAGGTGGTGATGGAAAAGAGGAAGACTTATGCCATGGAAACCATGGTCATGGAAACCATGGCCTTAAGCTTTAAGAAGAAGGTGGAAAGGAGGAAATGGAATGGAATGGTAAGAAAATGGAGAAAATGCCTCCTTATATAGGAATGGAGAGTTAAGGATGTAATGACACCTAAGGGGGCAAGTGGAAGGCATGCATGGAAGGAGGCATGCAAAAACACAAGTGTAAGGACACTTGTCTTAAGGAGAGAAGGTGAACTTTTGGTAGCATTTCCCCTTAAATGCTATGAAAACTAAGGGCAACATTTAATTCTAATGCTACTAATTCATGTTATGGTTTGCCAAATCCGATCGAATGACAAATAGTATCAATAAATACAAACTTATTAATAATCATTCTCATTTATAATTCAAATAAAATCTCTCATCTAACTTATCGAAATTATTAAATATTCTTAACTATATATATTTATGTCACATTCAAATTTAAATTCAAATTAAGTAATAAAAATTCCAATGTTAAAAATTCTGGATCGTTACAGAAACCCTATATTCACACGAATTCATAACTGGCAAAGGTGGGATTGAAATCGAACAACAGAACAATAATCAAAAGTAAAAAGGGGCAAAATCACGTACTAATTTCAGAGATCGATTTTATATCAACAAGACCATGATCGAAGATTATCGGAGCACCAGTAATATTTGAGAAATAGATGACGAGAGGAGCAGTTGTAATTAGAAACAATCGGAGGATCATCTCGAATTAATGAAGCTGAATTCGCGAGTTTTTGAATAGGGAAAAACCCTAATTTTCCATCGCCATCGAAAAGGAAGCGGCTGTATTTTTTCTCAAGTGAAAAATAGCGTGAATTACGTTCAGCGGTGTTTGCAAACGGTTTTTCTATCAAATTAGAAAATCATCAACAAAATATTTTAATAAAACCGCAAGCGCACAACGTACAACTGTTAGTACGGGGGTGAGTACGGATCGATCCGTAGGGAAAGAAATAATTTCAATCTTACTCAATCAAATTTAACCAAACTTTGGAATGTTTTAACTAACAAAAACTAGAACTAAGTTGAGAACTAAATATGAGATTCGGGAGAAATTTAGAGGTAAATTCTCTCTCATATTTATGTAAATTAACAAACATACGATCTATGATCTATATTTTTAAGATTAAGTGACACAAATGTTGCATTTATCATAAGTATAGTTTATTTATATTATTAGTTAACATAACATAAACTATCATACTATAACACAACAATTAAACCACTCATTGCTCTCATGAAAATGAAAGCAAAGCAAAAAACTATTTTAAGTATGATCTATGAACTATTAATTAGAACTATAGACCATCAAACTTTGTTTTTACTTTCATTTCAAAATCAATAGCTGCTTACCAAATGTTGATGTAAATTGTGTTTATACTGAATAAGAATAGTTTATTTGCATATGCAACATAAACTATCAAATCCACTTGTATAAACTTACATCAAAATCCACTACCATGAAACAAAAATTAGGAAGATCACAAATCATACAAATGTTGAAATTACATAAAATTAGAGAGCTTCATTACCCCGAAATTGTAGGGGCTTAGTTACTCATATGTGTTATCAAATAAACACATGTAAATTTCAACATAAACATAAACAAAAGAAAGAAAAAAAACTAATTAACAACAACAAAATAAAACTAAACTACTTGCATAAAAGTAAACTACACTAATGCATAAAGTAAATAACAAGAATTAAATGAACAAGAAATAAAATTACATTTAAAACGAAAATTACATAAGAGGGAAATGACAAAGAAGCCATGAAAGAAAGAGCTTTTCCTCTAAACTTGACTAACTTTCAGCCCCTCATTTATATCAACATAAAGGGGGTATTTATGCATGAGTAAAACCCTAATTCAACTGTAACAACCCGGAAAATCAGAACCAATTTAAAAAATTTTATTTCGGCTATTTTATTGAATTTTGAATAGTTAAAATAATTTATTTTAAATAATAACGATTAAAATTTTATTTAAATCGGAATTATAACGAATATATTTATTTTAATTTTAAAAAGAGTTTGAAATAGCGCGGTAGTTTGAAAATTTGAATTTGAACTTTGATTGAATGTACAGGATTCAAAATAAATCGGATTTCAGTAAAACCAAAAATATTTAAATCTGTTTAAAAATATCTTTCCAACAAATATGAAAAATTGAAATTCATAGCGGAAATAAAAAGTTATGGTCAGTTGAATATTCAGAATAGTCGCTATGGGCTTTAATACAATATATAGCCCGAATAAATAGCCATTTTGCAAAGGATTAATTGACAAGAATAATCCAAAGTTTAACGTGTCCGCCCATATTAATCCCAAGTTTGCGTTATTTAAAAATAATCCCAAGTTTAGGAGGTGCCTTCCCAAATTGATCTCATTTCTCCGATGACCTGTTATAGCGGGTTTCCGTATTATAAACAGTTGGTTCTCCTTCCTTGCTCGTTACTGACTTCAACACAATTCATTAGTTCCTTCTTCTTCAAAATTCACATATTTTATCAGCACAACAATCCACCTTTCACATAATATGATTTGAATTTCAGAAGAAGAAAAGGAAAAAAAAGAAAAACAAAACACAAAAAAAAAATTCACAATTCACAAATGAAATCAATCTGCAATTTCTCTGCATCCGAAATTAAAAGCGATTAAAGTGGCTTGTTTGGGATTGAGTGATGCGTAGAAGATGGAAGAGGTCTAATCTTAACCAATCATTTACTGGTACTGATCCCATCATCAGGTTTCACACTGGAAATATGAAAGATTAACCAAATTTTACCTGTCCCTTGCCACAAAACCAGACCATCATCTCCTCTTCCTAATAATCAACTTACAAATCCCTCATCTGATCATGCCACATAAAACAACTTACAAACTGATATTCCATCTATCCTTAAGCCAAACCTTGCTGCGCCAAATCCCTCATCTGATCATGTCCTTGTTTTTTTATCAGACTGAACCCTCCATAGCACTTCAATCAACAAATTCCGCTTCTTCCATTCCTTCGGATGATAGTGTCAGTTTGCCTGAACCCCAAATTATGCATGCCACATGCAATAAATTGCAAATTGACAACACTCTTATTCAAAGGCCATCCTCACTTCCACCACTTACCTCACGTGTGGCTGTCATGATGGCGTTGTTGATCATTTAGACCCCTCCCCAGCAACTAAATCAATTTCATGCACTTTTAAACCCTCTGCAACCTGTTCAATTGTCCGCAACTACCTCATTGATATACCTATGTATATACACAATGTGCACGCATGTTCCTCTTCCATGCTTCAGAAAATAGAATCAAACCAAGAAGCCATAAATCTCACCGTTCACTCCACTTACCGTCCAGAACTGTCTAATTCTACTTCTGTTGCGCTCAGCCATAGCCAATCATTTTGACCTAAAGCAGGAGACAGGCACGAATCTAAAGGATTCGGATTAAACTGAACTGTCCAAATCGAGTTCAGTACATTTAGGTTTGGCTCCTTCTCCCTAGTGACGAAGGCTTCTATCTGAAGCTGCAGATTCGAGAGGTCCAGAATTTTTTAAAGAGAGGAGAACACCAGAATTTTTTGAAGCAAAGATGAGAGATCCATTCCCTTCGTTGGAAGAAAAGAGAAGGCGGGGGTATGAATTGAAGAAATAAATTAAAATCAGCAAAGAATAAAGAAGAAGAATGAACTGTTGATTGAGCGTGAATCGATAAAATTAGGGAAGGAGGGAGCAGATTGATGGAGAGGCACGTTAGATTTGGGAAAGTTAAAAAAATAAACTGGCTATAGCAAGTTAATAAGGTAATGGGATCAATTTGGGAAGACACCCCCTAAACTTGGGATTATTTTTAAATAATGTAAACTTGGGATTAATATGGGCGGACGGGTTAAACTTCAGATTATTCTTGTCAATTAATCCTTTTGCAAACTACCTCAGTTTTCAACGAAACCACCCTGGTTTAATCCGGAATGTCAAATTATTGCAAGATTCCAATTTTCATAATTTTTGGAATTAATGTGTGAGCGTGGCAAAAGAAAATGTGTTTTGTCAATTTCAATCAATGTGGATCGACCAGAAAATGACCATTTTTCAAACGGTCTCCAAATTCAATGAAATTAATTTTGTTAGGACCGCATCGTCAAAACATAACTAGATTTATTTTTTGAGAATTTTTGAACTCATTATGTGGTCCCGGTAAATTAAAACGTACGATTAAATAATTAAATGTTTTATATTTAAATTTAAAGAAAAACTTATCGAAACAATTGAATTTGCTTACGGGAAATATCCCATTATGTCCGAAATGGGGGTATTTAGCTGGGGCGATACTCGTTGGGTTTGATTTGGAGTTAGGAGCGATACAGGAATTATATTGAAATTAAATAAAATTAAAAAAAATAGAAATACATATAAATATGGTATTTCATATTAAAACCCTAAACTATCGTATACAACCGCCACCATCAATTTCAATGGCCATATCGCTCCGATTCAAATTATCCAATATCTTCAAATTCATTCAATGAAATTGATCGATCCATTAGAGGATTTCATAGAGAATTTTCTGAGCTTCAAATTCATATAAATTTTGGAATTTATCGTTCAGTATTGGGTGCGAATCACCCTCGCAAAGTCCAGCCGTTCGTGCTGCCGGATCTCCGCCGCCGTGGGTGCGAGTTCGCCGTCGTTCAGGGCGTGGGTGTGCCTCCCCTGGCTCGTCGACGAGGCCTAGTCTAATCGGCTCCAAGCTTCACCAATTGGAAGCAAAAATCAAACCCTAGTTGGAGCCAAAAACTGTCGGTGTGAAGTCTGAGTGAAGAAGGAGATATTATTTAAATTAAATAATTAATTTATTATATTTAAAATATTATCAATCTTTATAAAATCGTATCTTTATCATACGATAACGAAATTCGATGAAATAGGAAGCGTTGGGACCATAAATTCGAGACCTACATTTCAGAAGAGACCGCGGAATTTTTGGAGCATTCTACAATTTTAGAAGAAATGAAAAGCGATGTGATATTTCTGAATCCAAATTAATTAAATAAAATTATATTAGGGTGCAGACGGAGTCTAGAAACTCCCGACACTGTCATCCACAGACCATGGACGACTTGATTGTATTATGGTGTGAAATTGGTTGATTTTTGGTGATTGATTGTGATTGAAACGAAATCGATCGTGTTTGTGGAAAATTCAATTATGTAGAAAAAAATTGTATTAGGAAAAATAAAACCCTTATATAGCCGCGAGGCCTTATTAGCGCGAGGAGCCGTACTAGGGACGGTGCCGGTTTTAATTACCCTGCCGTTAAGCTGCCGAAATTTTCTGAAATATTTGTGTTGTGAAATATTCATGTTATGATATAAAATTGTTTGAACAATAAAAATTAGATTTTTATTGTATATAAAATTAAAAATGATCATTAATTAGGATAAAAAATGATCAACAATAAATTCACAATTTTTATTGTAAATTAAAAATGACCACTAGTTGATATAAATAAAAATGTATTTACATTGGATTTTACATTTTTAATGTAAAAGAAACATTAAAAATATACATTGTTATATATTAATGTGTTTAATTTGGAATTTACATTTTTAATGTAAAAGAAACATTAAAAATATACATTGTTATATATAAATGTGTTTAATTTGGAATTTACGTTTTTAATGTAAAAGAAACATTAAAAATATACATTGTTATATATAAATGTGTTTAATTTGGAATTTACGTTTTTAATGTAAAAGAAACATTAAAAGTATACATTGTTATATATAAATGTGTTTAATTTGGATTTTACATTTTTAATGTAAAAGAAACATTAAAAGTATACATTGTTATATATAAATGTGTTTAATTTGGAATTTACATTTTTAATGTAGAAGAAACATTAAAAATATACATTGTTATATATAATTGTGTTTAATTTGGAATTCACATTTTTAATGTAAAAGAAACATTAAAAACATACATTGTTATATATAAATGTGTTTAATTTGGAATTTACATTTTTAATGTAAAATAAACATTAAAAATATACATTGTTATATATAAATGTGTTTAATATGGAATTTACATTTTTTTTAATGTAAATGAAACATTAAAATTTTCATTTCCTTTATTAAAGAATAAAAGATTACATTTTTATGAAAGGATAAAAAGGTTAATGTAGGAAGAATAAAAGAAATTGTGTTAACATAAAAATTACATTTTATGTAAAGATGAATTCACTAAAAGTATTCAAGTGAATAAAAGTGTTAATATAAAATTACATTTCTTATGGTAAAGTTAAACAATAAAAATTAACATTTTTATTGCAAGTTAGAAATATAGCAAATGATCAATATTTGAAATAGAAAAGTTAAACAATAAAATTATCATTTTTATTGCAAGTTAGGAATATAGAAAAATGATCATTATTTGGAATAGAAAAATTGTTTAATAATAAAAGTACAGTTTTATTATTATTATATATATATATATATATAATGATCATCATATGGTAACATAAAAATTTACATTTTCATTGTAGGTTAAAACGTTCATTAGTTGAAATAAATTATGTTGTTACATTGAAATTCACATTTCTAATGTAAATGAATCATTAGGAAAAGATGCATTGTTCAATAAATGTGTTAGCATTGAAGATTACATTTTTAATGTAATGAAAGAGAGGTTAAAAATTTACATTTTCTTTAATGTAAAATATAAAAGATTCAATGTTAGAGAAAAATGTATTAACATTAAAATTACATTTTTAATGTAATATATGATTTCATATAAAAGAAATCAATGTTGAAATGAAAATGTTTATGACATTAAAAATTTCATTTTTAATGTAATATATGATTTCATATAAAAGAAATCAATGTTGGAATGAAAATGTTTATGACATTAAAATTTTCATTTTTAATGTAATATATGATTTCGTATAAAAGAAATCAATGTTGAAATGAAAATGGTTATGACATTAAAATTTTCATTTTTAATGTATTATATTATTTCATATAAAAAAAATCAATGTTGAAATGAAAATGTTCATGACATTAAAAATTTCATTTTTAATGTAATATATGATTTCGTATAAAACAATCAATGTTGAAATGGAAATGTGTTTAACATTAAAAAAAATTACATTTTAATGAAATTATAATTCATTAAAATGATGTTATTTATATGCTAGAGAGAAAATGATTTGAAATTGTCGAACGAATTAATATATATATATATATATATATATATATAATATAAATTAAAATAAAAGGAATCGCGCAGCTGTAGTTTGCGATTTGGAATCGTAACTTCAAACGATTATACCGAGAGATCCGACCATCGGATTTTCCCAAAACTGGAACCTTTGGGTTCGCTTTGGAAAGATCTTTCAACGATATAAAATTTACTAAGATCCAACGGTTGATTTTGAGAAATGTGTAAATCAAATTTTGATGAAAACAGCGCCAGGGCCATGTAATGACCTGAAGCGTTGTTTAAATAAAAATGGCTGTTTTTATATAAATAAAAATCGCGATAAATCGTTATAAAATATTATAAACGATATGGAATGAAAAGAAATGATTTTGAATTATATATATTTGAGAATTATTTGAAAAGTCCGAGTTAAATCTCATCTCAAATAATTATACGATGATTTGAAGTCGAAGATATTGAAGACGGTGGTTGAAGACCGACGATCTTCACATCGAATGGATGATTACTGATGCCCTGAATTGGTTAGCTCCCGGGAAAGGGTTACATGGTAGTTGTCCGGACGTACTTGTTGATTGTCCGGATATGCGAGAGCCTCTCTTCCGTATTGGACATATGGAACGAGGAATAAGGTGTCTCTGGTTTCGTTCGGACCCAGAACGGACTTGTAAATGGATATATGTCCGACATTGGATTTTATTCTGTGTTGATTGATTTCTAATAAATATATATCCGTTTGGTGGCGGAGAATTTATTCTCTTGCTTAACACCCTTCTCTGAGACGTACGATCTCAGTGGTTATATATTGGTAGACATCAGTCGCATAGCGTGAATTGTCAGTGTGGCATGCCAAGATGTAAATGATCAAGGCTTATTGTTGAAAACCAGAGCCTTGGGGTTGATGATCAAAGCACAGCTTTATTTAGCATTGCTGTCTGTATAGCGTTACTTTGCGAGCCTCACACCCCAGTATGAACCAGAAACGGGAGAAAGATACAGGGAGAACATGCGTTTCTTTCGAGCTAGAAGTGATGTCATGGTATGAAGCCCAGACATTTTTACTTATGTGAATGATGGAAAGCGAGGTACCTCGGATTTGAGTCCCTAGTGGCTCTTTATTTACGCCCCATAGGGCGGAGAAATGTAGTTTTTAAGAGTTATAATCCACTAACATATGTGTGGACCGACCCTGTGGCTCCTAAGGGCTTGACTGAGTACTTATCCTGAGACATGGGCTAGATTGTCTCGAATTAGGTAAGGACGATCTCTTACCTTGGTTCATGGTGGAAATCCAACTTCCAATACGACACCATACGATTTAGATTGTAAACCTATATTTGGCGACATAGTATATGGTAGCTATGCCATCTATGATTGATGCATTCTGATTGAAATGTTTTTGAAACATATATACACTAATAATAATATCAAATCCGTTTTATTTTATCAAGCAGTTTTTACCATTATAAGGTAAAACTCTATCCTTCGGTTTGCGTTGCATTGTGTGATGGGACTTGAGTCTTATAATGGTTTCATTTTTCTAAAAAGCATTGCGTTGTTTAACGATTTACTTTATTTATGCACTGACAATCCAATGGAGTAAACCCGTTCCGCGTTAGCGGCATGGTCTTCTGATTAGCTTTATTATTAAATAGGTTAAATAGATTTCTCGTACCAGTCCCATGACTGATTCGTAGTTTGTTTCACTTTGCAAACTCGGGTGTCCTCTTTCCACACGGACAGCCTTGTATTCAGGTTTTGGCAGACTCATTCTGGATAGCTATGGAGCTGAAGATGGATCCTACCATTTCTATTATGCTGTTCAGACTTCATTTAGTATATTATGTTTGATTCCGCTGCAGACATTTTATATCAAGTTGAAAAACTGTATTATGTACTAAGTATGATCCTATTATACTGTGTAACTCTGATGATATATTATTTCCAGTGTAATTTGATGTACATTATGCTGTAATTCTATATTTCTGTTATGCGGTTATTGTTTATGTGTTATATTCCAATGATTATCCTTGCTTTCGTACTACGGGAGTTTGGGGTCATCACATCAACTTTTAGCGTGCTACCAAAAATACCCCTTTATGAAGCTTCCATTTTACTTTAGCTATTAATGATTCATTAAAATTGTATGAAGCATTTTTTGTCTCCACTTACCAATATATTAGCCTCTAATTGTTCCATTAAAAACAGAGGAAGAGTGGGTTGGGTCTTCTACTAATCTTCTATGTGAATTAATTCATTCTCCATTGATTGACTTCCTCTTTGTGCATGCATATCTCTCATTAAACCACTTGTATTTGTAGCCAAATTCCTACAAAACAACATGAAAAATGAACAAGTAAATGTTATCAAAAATAAAAAACATGCACAAATGAACATTTTGCCTCAATATGAAGATGTATGCATGATAATTTGAGAATTTTGGGTTTTTTGTTAAAACAAGTAAAAATAGTCCACTTATGTTATTTATTTAACTAAAACAAGAATAAATGTGTGACTAAATGTGCATATTTATGTGCATATCAAGCGGGAAAATGAAAATTTGGGGCAAAGGAGGTGAGACGATAAAGGAAAATCAGAATGATGCGGATCAGTAACGTGGACTGTTCGATCGTGTTGATGCAGATTGATAAATTTATTCACGCGGCTACTGCAACAGATGATTTATTTCTATGCTAACACATTGAAGCGTGCGTTGCAATAGACCATCTATGACGTAGTGTCATTGTCTCACTTTTGTTAGGATCAAATGGTGATGGTGCTATAAGAGCGCTCCTAATAAGAAGGTGGATTAGTATATTAAATTAATATTATTTTTGCATCGACTCACATTGGATAATCTCTCCTTGATCCAACAATGCACCAAACTATCAAACATTAATAATGAAAGATAGAATTATATGGTCAAAATTGCAATGCGGTGATAAACAACTAAGCCTAACCGGACAAATTATCTGGTACTAACAAGGTGGGCTCTGTGATCTTGGTAGGCCCAAATAGGCTCGTTTATCTTTTGTTTGGAGTTAGCTCTGATTAAATAAATTTTCAACGATGGGACCCACTATCCATTTTACCTAAACTAAAAAAATAGTTACTCATCCATAAAAGGTACGGAAAACTATGGTTTAGGACGAGTATTCCTAAAAGCTGATTCCATTCATACACCAAAAACTGCTAAACATACACCAAACAATATAATAAATCGTTACACATCAAATATTACTTTACGTGCACATGTTTCGTACTTAATTATCCTTGTTTCATCTTTTTTGTCTTCTTTCTTTCAAATTTAAAATACATTTACCCAAAATTAGGAATTCATCAAACCAAATTAAGTAAAGTTTAGCAAAATGAACTTTAGCCCTCGCTGTAATATTGTAGCTATTTTAAACTTTTCAAAAAAATTCCAATTTTAACCGAATTGTTTAAATTTTTGAAAATTAATTCAACATATCTAAAATACAGCAATTACTTCTGAATCTTGTTTTATTGAAAAATTTTAACTGGTCGGGATTTTGGAAATGGCCAAAATTGGATGGCAACCAATTCTCCTAGGATGCTGAAGTCTCCGAGAAGACCGGGCCGACACAACCAGAAAACACATCTGTACCACGTAGTTACCGTTTTATTCCAGCTAATTGCTTACTATTAATTATCGCTTAATCATTCGTATGGAGGCGTAGCTGTCAGCTACCCATTTACCGTTATGTCCCATGATCGTCAGGCTTACGCAAGGCTATTTTTGTCATTTGCATTAACCTAAACAATTTCAAATTTCCAAATGAAACAAATCTAGCCGTTAAATAAATACCCACTTAATCATCGATGTTGATTGCACACCCAGCCAGGAACCACTTTTTCCCTCTTTAAATGAACCGCCTCCCATTCCACCAAACAAATCATTTTAACCCGAGTCTTTAAACCCTAAATTTCTGAATCAATTGAACGGTAATCGAATTACTCCCGAAACATGAGAGAAATTCTGCACATACAAGGTGGCCAATGCGGTAACCAGATCGGAGCTAAGTTCTGGGAAGTGGTGTGCGCCGAGCATGGAATCGATTCAACTGGGAAGTACAACGGCGATTCAGATCTGCAGCTTGAAAGAATCAACGTTTACTACAACGAAGCTAGCTCGAGCAGGTACGTGCCACGTGCTGTCTTGATGGATCTGGAGCCGGGTACCATGGACGCGATCAGATCGGGACCGTATGGACAGATTTTTAGACCCGATAACTTTGTCTTCGGGCAGAGTGGAGCGGGTAATAATTGGGCGAAGGGTCATTATACGGAAGGAGCAGAACTGATTGATTCGGTTTTGGATGTTGTTAGGAAAGAGGCTGAGAACTGTGATTGTTTGCAAGGTATATTATTTTTGCTGGTAGTTTTAATGTCAGATCTGTTTATTTTAGACCAGTCTAAGTAGATCTGGTGCAAATTATATTTCATAATTTGTTAAATCTGTTGTTTGGGTTGTTTAGCGAGAAATTAGTTTAGGTAATAACGAGAGTATAATAATTAAGCAGGAAGTTTATGTTGCTATCATTCCCCTATGAGAGACCTTAATATCCTGTTTTCCGTGGTTAGCTTAAGTTGCTGCTAAGATAACTAAACTTACAGTCTGTGAAGACTTATAGTCTGTTACCTATTTTGATTTTGGCTACATATTATATCTGTATAAGACTAATGATCGCTTGAATTCCATTTGACTTGAATTAAAATTGGTCTTCTGCGGAGAATTTTAATGAAAATGGTAGTGGTTGCGGAGTATTGGATTTTTGCTGGCTTATTTTATCAACCAAATTACAGTTACTATTATTATTTGTTTGCTGTTTGTTTGATAATGCAGCAGATCAAATCTTAACTTGAATAAAATTTTCTTTAAGATTATTTTTAATGTGATACATAACTTATTTTTCTGGATTGTTTGTTGTCCGTGGAGTTTAGTCATAGACTCATATTAACTATCTGATTTTAGACTTTCTAGAACCATTGATATTATTTATCAGTATTCATTTTTACAATGTGTTATCTTTGTATTGTTGGGTTCTGATTTAAATTAAATTCTAGTTCTCAATCCCAGTTGAAAATGTAATCAAACCAAATGGCTTTTTGGTCAGATTCTAAATGGTGGTGTGACACGTTTCTTTTGTGTTTTATTTTCGCATTATGTGTGGTTGTTCATCTGATTTAAACTTGTGCACTGCAGGTTTCCAAGTATGCCACTCTCTTGGAGGCGGAACTGGATCAGGCATGGGAACACTTCTCATTTCAAAAATCAGAGAGGAATACCCAGACAGAATGATGCTTACATTTTCTGTGTTCCCATCTCCAAAGGTTTCTGATACTGTTGTAGAGCCTTACAATGCAACTTTGTCAGTTCATCAACTTGTCGAAAATGCGGATGAGTGCATGGTTCTTGACAATGAGGCTCTTTATGATATCTGCTTCAGGACTCTTAAGCTCACCACACCAAGCTGTAAGAATTTGTCAGATTCATCGATATTTATTTGAGTATTTCAAATTACATTCCATTAGTTATATTGCTAGTATGCAATGGATTACAATTGACCATTGTTACTCTGATTATAAAGCTCATGCTACATTGTTATATTTACACAGTTGGTGATCTGAATCATCTAATATCAGCAACAATGTCTGGTGTAACCTGCTGCCTTCGTTTCCCTGGTCAACTGAACTCCGATCTCCGGAAACTTGCTGTGAACCTTATCCCATTCCCTCGTCTTCACTTTTTCATGGTTGGTTTTGCACCTCTAACATCTCGTGGGTCCCAACAGTACAGTGCTCTTACCGTCCCAGAGCTTACTCAACAAATGTGGGACTCCAAAAACATGATGTGTGCAGCAGACCCACGTCACGGTCGCTACTTAACAGCATCTGCCATGTTCAGAGGCAAAATGAGCACAAAGGAGGTGGATGAACAAATGATCAATGTGCAGAACAAAAACTCTTCTTATTTTGTTGAGTGGATCCCTAACAATGTGAAATCAACCGTGTGCGATATTCCACCTACTGGGTTGAAAATGGCTAGCACTTTCATTGGTAACTCGACTTCCATTCAAGAGATGTTCAGGCGTGTGAGCGAGCAGTTCACTGCTATGTTTAGGAGAAAAGCTTTTCTGCATTGGTACACTGGTGAGGGTATGGATGAGATGGAATTCACAGAAGCAGAGAGTAACATGAACGATTTGGTGTCCGAGTACCAGCAATATCAAGATGCAACTGCTGATGAAGAAGAAGATTACGAAGAAGAGGGAGAGGCTGAGTACGAACCATAGTAAGTCTGTATTTTGTTCGCTAGCAATATCAAGTAATGCCTTGTAATTTGTTCTGGATTTGAATTTCATCATTTGAAAGTTGTACCTGTATCTTTTATTTCTTTGGATATATTGAGTTGCATGATGGTGTAAGGAATATGACATTTGATGTTTGTTGTCCATCCTTTAAGTTGGATCAGATGATGTATGTCAATATTGTAGCTATTTTGAAGTTTAGAGTCATTTAATATTGGTATATTTTTTGTGATATGTGGAACTCGGTTGTTTCCACTTGTTTAAATGAAATTTGTGTAAGAAAAATGCTGGCAAATTAATCTCACTTTCTTCTGAGGTGAACGTTGCAGTACTTCTTTAGAGGAAGGCAACTGAATTTTGGATCTCTATTTTAGAGATTGGCATTCAACGTGTAAAATCCAGTTTCCTCGCTTGTAGGTTGATGGTTTTCTGCCTTATAAAAGTTGGAGAAATGTGAAATAGGTTAAGGCGAATGGAAATTAGTCTTTTTTGTTTTTGTTATTAACAGTTGATGTGATGATAATCTGCTATGGAGAGGGCTTTGGGTGAATAGAATTTTGTTCACACTTTTTTTCCAAGTGTGAACAAAACACTTTCCTTCTATTGGAGGAATCAGGTGGGTCACACATGAACCCCCTAAATTCCTCCAATAGGAGCCGAGTGTTTTGTTCACACTTGCTAAAAAGTGTGAACAAAATCGGACTTGCTTTGGGTAGAGAACCAAAAGATTTAATCTATAACAGTTGATGTGATGGTAATCACTATGTTTGTGTTTAATTTTGTGTCCAAATGGTAAGAATTTCGAGTTCCTTATTAATTTTGCAATATCTTTCTTCCTTCTTGACTTTCCACAGGTGTTTTATTTTCAAACATCTAACATTTATCAATAAAATAATTATAAGAAAGTTATATTTTTTTTTGTTCGTTATCGTTTACATTTTAATATCAACATTAAATAAATTTTACAGTTAATTGTCGAAAATTACTTCTACTATATTATTTTACATTTAAGCGTATATATAAAAATTAATTAAGTGATTTAAGGCATGAACTTTTTGGATAAATCTAATATGTCCAAAAAATGGCAACTTAATATATTATGTACCAAGCATATATCGACAAAAGTAAAAAAGTTAAACATATTTTTTTTTTTTTGCAAAGCCTTTTGTTATGTTATATATTTTCCTTTTGTGAAAAAAAAAAAGCATACACAAGGATAACACTTTCTTTCAATAATATGTGTGCGTATATAGCAAAACGAAGTTTTTAGTTCTATAATAGTTACTATTTTAGGAAAACCGACATGTTACTCGGTTCTTTCCTCGCTTATTGAACATGGTTAATAAATGGGATGGAACATGCTTAATCTAAAAGAGTAACAGGGGAAAACTATGGAGAGATTAAAAAGGACAAAAAAGCACACACAAAAACAACAAGCTTACGTTTTTGTTTTTACAATAGATATGGCATTACGCATAAATACAAACAAAAAAAAAAAAAAAAAAAAAAAAAAAAAGAAAGAAAGAAAAAATCCTTTCAGAATCGAGACATCAAGCGAACTCTTGGTTACTAATAAACTTTATTTTTCCAACAATTATATTGATACAACGATAAATATTGAACAATTATGAATACCTTACGTTAAATTTCACTTATGTATATTAATTTACATTGATTAATGGATATTGATTAGAGTGTATTTTATTATCTTTCTTAGACCAATGTTAATTATTATTTTTGAAATGTTTTATTATACCTATAGTTATTTCGATCTTAACTTTCCAAGTTACCAAGAGTACCCTTGTTCCAATGTCACGGTCATTGTAACACCCCGCAACATCAACCGTAAACATATATAGATAAGAAAGACTAATAGGGAAAAATATGAAAATTTGACATTTTAAAAACAGGAAACTTGTGTGAAGGACAAAAAAAAAAACAAAAAAAAAAAATTTGCTCAAAAGGACAAAAGCCAAAAAAGTTGCTCAAAAGACCAACTTTTAGTGTGAAATGAAAAAACAAGGCCCCCCCTTGAATTCCACCATTTCCACTAGAAAATGTCCTTTCAGGCAATTTTTTTAGCTCTTGTCCTTTTAAGCAAACTTTTTGCTCTTTTTGTCCTTGTAGCAAAAATTCCCTTTTAAAATATAGATCACGAATGATATACCATTGCGTTTGTGATGAGACTCTGATCTGTTTGCATATAAAATATGCTGAAAAAAGAGCCTGTATATAAAATTACGATCAATTAAAGTTTCAAGATTTTATATAAAGGGGTATTGATGTTAAGGACACATTATATTTTTAAAATTAGATCCAGGGACAACTAAGTTTAATAATTAGATCAAGGACAAAGACTAAATTGTATTATATCAACATGAAGTTCACTTTAATTTCTCATCGTTACTATATTAATTAAAAAATAAAAAACTGCTCTCAAAATTGAAAGAAAAAAAGTGATTTTATAATTATTTTAATCGATTGATGTTATCATAAATATATAAAAATAATCAGCTCGGAAAGCTAAATGAATATAGTTTTATAACTTAAAATATAGCTTTATATTGTATCATCTAAACACAAAACTAAGTCATTTTAAAGCTAATCTCATTTACATGCGAAAAAAAAACTATATGTAAAAAAATGAAGCTATATATTCATTTAGCTTTCCGTCGTGAATTTTCTTATATTCATTTTTTCCATATTTAGAAATAAAAAAATTGCTAATTAATTTTAATCTTATAATCACAGGAAAATATTTTCATTTTTTTTTATTAATTGTGAATGTTATTGTGTGTTCTTAGTTTAAAATATTTGGACTTTTTCCAAATAAAACATGAAAGTTTTCCTTAATTTACATAGCAAAAATTGTTTGTCCTTAGATCTAATTTTTCTCTAGAATGTGTCTTTTATACAAATATCCACTAAAATAAAAAATAGTTTGATTTAAATTTGAATGAATTAAAGAACTCTAAGTTTGAAATCTAAATTTGAGTAAGATTAACTATGAAGATTAGTAGAGGACAAAACATTAAAAAAATTAAATAAAGGTAAGTGAAACGTTGAGCAATGGTCAAATTGGTCGCCTAGGAAGAAAGGCGATTAACCGTCCCTCGATCTAGCGGTCGAGCATATGGTCGACCTATAGATAAATCCAGTCGAACTGTTCGAGTGAATAGAGGTTGTGACGACTAGGGTTTATGTAACGACCCGTATTTTATGTATCGATCAATCGTAAAATAATTATATTTTATTCCATGGTCGTCGGATCATTATCATATTTTAGTATGTTGTTCATGGGAATGTGAGACATGTCCATGATTTTTACCGAATTCAAATATGACCATTTTACCATTGAGTTTACTTTTTGGGGGATAACTTTTGATGGAGACCGAATCATGTGTTGAGATCTATTCCATTGGATTGAAATGGTTGTTTACGATTCTGTAGAGTGGTCACATAAAGGATTTGGTTCAGCGGTTTGAGAGGAATCGCTGTTTTAAGTTTCAGCTTGTATTTAGGCAAACTAGTCAACATCTAATAGGCTGGTCAGCCAAACCAATTAGACCTATGACCAGCAAATATAAATAGGGGGACTTAGGGAGAGAATTAGGGTTACTCTCTTCATGATAAGTTTTAGGTTGGGCGTCTTTGATTCTCCAGGTTCATCCTAAAGCCCTATTTCATCGTTCTTTTCAATCAGATTCATTGAAGATTACATCTAGAAGAAAGATCATCATCAGAGAAGAGTATATCATCATCAAAGAGGATTAGATCACATCATATTACATCAAATTCAAGGGGTTTCAATGCTGTCCAGATCTGATCTCATTGAATCTACATCAAATCTATAAATTGGTGAGTCATAGATAACTCTTACACGGAAGCTACGGATTGAATGGGTAAATTATGATCATATTCATGCGTTTCATTTTAAAATCACCTTAGATCTAATCATATATGTTTAACTTAGATCTAGAAACCTTAGGAAAACTTGATTTGATCATATTAACCGGATAGCGGTTAGATTAATCATGTTTATTCATATGTTTAGATCCAAATCATGCTAGATCTCGTTTTTGCGATATGTTTATGCTATGTTTATTGATTGTTCATGTTTGTATGATCATTGCTGTATGAACTGATGTTTGTTTTGATTGAGTTTATTACATTGCTTGAGTTGTATGTTAGATTGTTTGCCGTAGAATCATAAGATTGAAGAACATAGCAAATCGAAGGTTTAAATGATCGGATTCAGAAGAAACTTGGTAGAGGCGCTCTGGAAGACGTAAGAGTGGCGCACCAAAATTTTGGTGCCCAAATTAGCTAAGTATGAGGGTTGGCACTAACCCATGAATGTGGGCACTGACCCATGGTGGAGGGTCGTATGGCTTTGGTTTTGGATGGCATGGCTTTATGGTGTTCTAGCGAAGCTACTGGTGAAATTTCAAGTCATTCAGAGTTGATTTGTGATGGGTCGAAGGTTGATTTCTCGAGACGTCAATGGACAGTCAAAAGCTTCATGAACGAACGTCGAAATGATTGAGGAGTAGGTCGGTGGGATGCACTCGAGACAGCGATGGATTAGAGCATGTCACTTAGCCAAAATTGGCTAAGTATGAGGATCGACACCGACCCATGGTGAAACACCCCACGTCCGTTAATGTCACTCACTAAGGGAATGCATTAAGTTCTGTGAAGCATTGTAGTTAAACAGACATAGAATAATTACAAGACAGATATAAATAAAGATAGCAACGGAAGTTTCAAAATTTTTATTTCAAACATAAATCATAATCCCGTGGTTTATAATACCATAATTCATAAAACCATTACAACAAAATACTTCTGTCCTGCATAATCAGAGTACATAGGAATTAAAAGAAAACATTATTTCCCAATAAAAGAGTAAGCCACAACAGAGACAAGCACTCGAGCCATACTTCAACAGTAGCTCCTAGCAAGATGATATCCAAATCCTGGTTAAGCCTGGGTGTTTCCTCCCGGAGAACCTTGGGGGGGGGGGACAAGGGGTCAGACAAAAAGTCTGGCGAGTCTAGTGACTTTTAGCCAGTAAATAAATAAAGGTGAACATGACAGGCATAAAGTGGATAAGAGAGATCGCTATACAAATGGCAGGTGTGACAAGGCAGACAAGGTGATGTATATACATGCTTCACTAATGACTACTCTGCGCTATTACTAGAATAACTGAAATGAAATGATCCCTTCCACTATAAGCTGGTAGGCTTAGGTCATATGTCCAAGTATACCCTAACCACTACCCTAATCGATCGGCTCCCTACTCTGTAGATATCCTGTGCTGGCCCTACAGTATGGGGTATCACTTCCCTAAAGTGGCAACCCAAGATGTGCACAGGGATACCTACTGGTGTCACGGTCCTCTTGTCCTCCTCTGCCCGGCCCATGCACGCACATGTCCCCGGTCGGTTTGCGCCGTCTACACCACCCGTCACGTTTTGGATCTCTTATAATCATCAGTAAGCGTGCCCCTTCTCCGCCTTGTACGGAGTTCTCTACTCTGATACCAACAATGGGTTACTGACTGAAATGGGTCCCACACAATATGATACAAGCTTTCTCCTTTGTCTTGTATCCCCACTAGGTTTTCCACTGACTATGTATACCATAAAAGGGTGATCTTTAATTACATAGCCCTATACTAGTTATGTATGTCCTAAAGGGTGGTTTTTAATTACATAACTCCCCCACAATATGATACAAGCTCTCCCCTTTGTCTTGTATCCCCACTAGGTTTTCCACTGACTATGTATACCCTAAAAAGGTGATCTTTAATTACATAGCCTTTATTATTTTACCTACCCGTTATGTATATCACTTAGGTGTCTTTAATTACACAACATGTATTGGGCTAAGTATGTGGGCCTATATATATATACATATATATACATACATACATATATATATATTACCCATCCCCTCTAACTTACTTAACCCCTCCTCACTACCCATCCAATTTTACTTAACCCTAACTTAAGTCCATATTCATATTAAATTAGGTTAAGTAATCCATTTGTTTACCATGTCCAATTATGGTTATAATCGGCTAGACCTCCCACATTAGGCCTACAAAGTGTGGATGCTGGATATGCCGATCGGGTCCGGGCAGTCTTACTCCACAGGTGGGCCTAACCTCATGTCTTAGCCTGATTCGTATTTGCGTACTTAGACCTCCCACATTAGGTTAAACATTAGTGGCTGCTGGATATGCCGGTCGGGTCCGGGTAGACTTCTGCCACTAATGTAACCTAACCTCGTGTCATAAGTACAATTAAAATTCTTAATTTTAATTACTAACATTCCATTTTTAATTAATTTACCATTCCTTTTATAGGTGTCAATACCTATTTTGCAACAATAATTTGAATTACATATCCATAATGGTCACATTCAAATTATGTCATTTTTACCCAACTTTTCCTATGTCATTATAGGTAATTAATTCTACGTTTCCCCATTTGAATTATATGTCATTTCATATAAATATTATATAAACTATGCCAATTACACATTTCCTTTATCCCCGTTCCTAACTAACGTATTCACACGTATTTTGGCGACATCGAGCCTATAAAGTAGCCTTGTCATAACAATAAAAGGGAACGTGATAAGGGTGACAGTTTTTTTTTTGGCAAGGCCGACGGGGTTGAGTGGACCCCTACCACTTTATTAGAGCAACGTCAGAAAGGAAACAAAAGATACAACACACACAAGAAAACATAGAAACACGACGCTAAAATCACAAGAAGACAACACAGACACTTATATACTTAAATAGGAGCCAAGTCATAAAAGTCTCTCGTAGATGCCCGGATCAAAAGTAAAATGGAGTAGCTTCAGCCCATTCCTTATTTCAGCTCTCAAACACATTCCAAACAACCCACTTGCCTTACTACCATTCGCACAGAATATCCTAGTGTTCCTCTCTTTCCACACCACTGCAATGAACTTCTTGAGTATATAACCTAATATTCTTCCTCTTGAATGCTTATGACTTGTCTGGTTATCCAATCTTCTCCATTCCGAGGTACTGTCCAAGCTAACGCCTCCACTTCCCAACCTTCTCATGATGTCAAGCCAATGTGTCTGTGTATAAGGACATTCAAAAAATAAATGGGATAGATTTTCAGCACTCAAACCACACAATACACAATTAACATCCACCTGCATACCACGAGATCGGAGTTTAACTTTCGTATTCATAGCATTATTAAGCACCTTCCATAATAGTAGATTCTCTTTAGCACAGTTGTCGCGAAGCCAAATTCTCTTTCTCCATCTGCATTTCGTCATGTTACGAGAACCAGCAAGTACATGATACATTTGCCTAATCTTGAATGCATTCCTCTCCACGTCCCATTGTGTTATGCTATCTGTATCCCGGACCACTTTGATACTACGCGCTACATTCCAATATGCATTTAGGTTCGGGTCAGCACTGATTGGAAGGTTTAGCACATTGTTATGAATGAACCGTTTGACTGTAGCATTCCTAGGAATGCCCGAAACTTGCAGTTGTAGGTCAGTTATTACATTGCAAAGGATCACACCATTATGAATCCAAGGATCATTCCATATACTAATGTCGGAGGTGGAGAGCAGTTTGTATCTGAAGTGTGGCAGCAAAATTTCACGCAAATTAAAGAGACAGCGCCAAGTCCAACTCAGCTTTTGCGGTTTGAGCATGATCCAGAAATGTCTGTTTTTAATTACATGTTTTGCGGACCATTCAACCCATATACTCGCAGACTTGCTGAGAAAGTTGTCAAGGTGCTGAGTGAAAGCAGCCTTGTTCCAAGTTAACAAGTTCGGAACTCCAAGACCACCCTTACAAACAGGTTTCTCGACAGCACTAAAGGAGGTAGGCGCCAAGTATCTACCATCAGATTTTCCCTTCCATAAAAAAGCCATCAGAGCTGTTCTAACCATTCTAATTAGCTTCGGAGGTAAGATGAAAGTGCGTGCCCAGTACACTTGCATAGAAAAAGCCACCGACTTGATGAGCATAAGCCTACCGGCTTGAGACAATAGCCTATTGGTCCAGAAATCCAGGCGAGCAACAATCCTACTATAAAGTGGTAAGCAGTCATTAGTTTTAATCTTAGCAGTAGTAAGTGGCAGCCCTAAGTAAGAGATGTTGTTGTTACTAATAGAAAGGCTAGTTCTTTCAGCTAGTATAGCAACTTGCTGAGAAGAGAGACCAGCAGTGAGCATTTCAGACTTTTCCAAATTCACCCGGAGACCAGTCATCTTGGAGAAATCTTCCAGTACTTGCCACAGTGAATCGATAGTTTGAGGATCAAGTTTGCAGAAAATAACCAAGTCATCCGCGAACATGAGCGAAGATATTCTAGGATCATGACATTTAGGGTGCAACGAGAAAAGGCCATCATCAATTTTCTGGTTAATCATCTGATAAGGGTGACAGTTCAACATGTTTTGGCATAAATATTAACATAATTGGCATAGTAACTAAGTGAATGGATATGTGATAATTATCATAATAAAGTGGACATCAAATTAATAACTTGTGTTTAGGCAAGCATAATAAGATCTAGATTCAATATTAGATGTCCAATTACCTAAATCTAGCATGGACAGGGTGGGATAATAACAAGTTTAGATTCTCATGTCAAGTTTACCACATATACCAATGTATCATAATATAACAAGTGAAAGGTGATTAACACCAAAGTCTAGATCCAAGTAATATCAAGTTAATGGATGTACTATCATCCTAACATGGTTACAAATCAATGTTCAAATAAATGTCATATCGAATCACCACAATCGGATCTAGAAAGTTAGATCTGTATTAACAAGTTCACATGTACCACAATATAATTGTAATTCAAGATTCACATAGGAGACATAGTAGAATGTCCATATATTAGATCTAGGGAAAATGACATAGTATTCTTGCATAAGTTCATGATTTACAACATATACCCAATACATAGTCTACCACAATTCACATTTATCTATTTAAACCTAAAAGTGACTAGCACTCACAGAAAAAGAACGGATCTTGAATTCTGGGATCTGATTTCTGAATTTGTTAAGCTTAACCCTTGATGTAGACTTTGGTTTTTATCTTCTATCTTGAATTTGATTTGTTATGGTGGAGGCTAGGTTAGTTTAGGATGCAGCAGCATATAGGCTCATGAATGATTTTAGCTTAGATTAGGGTTTAGGTTAGATGTGATTATATAGATGTGTAGGATTAATTAGAGCCTTTAGATCAACATAGGATGCATCCAAACCATCTAGTCCAAGAAAATACGTCACTAGGCCAATCAAAGAAGGCCACATATTCCCTAAAACACAAGAATTCGGACATGCCACTCTGGGCCGATGGGACCGATTCCAAACACCCAGAGTCGACCCCGGGTCGACCCAGCGGGAGTTCGGGTCGACCAAAAAAATAGGTCGGTTCGGCGTTTTCCTTCCCGATTTTGCTGTTTTGAATTTTTGTTCTTGAATTTTAGGTTGATTTTATTCTATTAATTTATATATACATATACATACATTCCCCTTATATGTATACAAACTTCCAAGGTCCATAACTTTCTCATACATTATCCATTTAACCCAAACTTTAGGTCCATCTTGACCAGAATTTTGAGATGAACGCAATGGTATAGTCTGTTTTACTTAATTCTTCTTCTAAAAATTAAGTATTCTTCATTTTTCCAAATTTAATATTTATAGAAAATACGGGGTGTTACATTATCCCCTCCTTAAAGGATTTCGTCCCCGAAATCTCTGAGTTAAGAAGAATGTATCATAACATCCAACATCCATCTACTCAACCATCAATCACATGCATCCATTGTCCTTAAAAATATTTCTAATGCTTTCATGATTATATGCATAGTGTGTATATTTTCTTATCTAATGCAAAATCAGGCGGTCTACTGATTCAGTTGACCTCCTTAATGCGAATTATGTCAGTGCCATGAGTCCATCATGTATGCAAATAAACCTACTATAACATATAAGCTCTACACGTGTGCACACTCATTCGTCCAAATGCAACATCCATATGCTAGTTCATCCATTTCCATCCATAAAAGAAAATAAAATGCACACACATCCATATGCAGTATGAGAGTGATTGAGCCAATCTTAGTGCCTAGTGTGTGTGTATATGCATCCACAGGCAACCACTAGCAAACACTTGCATCCACTGGCATCCATCAAACATAACATGTCTCAAACACATGTTTACAATCATGGGATTTCCTACCTAAAGGTCGAAGACTCGATTAATAGGATATACTCAGTTGATAGAAGCAAATGCGAGTAAAAGCTTTTGGAAGAGAAGTTAAGAACATTCCCTTAAAAAGGAAAAGGTACGAAGCATAAAAATCTTGTCTTCGGTCTCCCAAGTTGCATCTTCTTGATTGTCTCCCCACTGGAACTTCACCAACTTGACTTCTCGTTTGCGTAGCTTCTTAACCTCCTATCGAAGTATGCAAGTCGGAACTCATCCAATCATTGCTTCCTTCTTTATTTTCACTTCCTTTCGCAAGTTTGGCTCCACTATCTCGAACTCTATACATTTTATCGCCACTTGGATGAATAGTCATCTTGGAATGATGGGCTTCCTCAAGGACTATCTTCAATAGGTTTCCCATCTTGATATGATTCACCTATCAAACCTCTTCTCAAGTAGCCCCGACACTTGCTTATCAAGTTCCCTCTTTTCGTTTAGGAGCCATATGGCGCATAGGTAATGCAACTGGCTTTGCATTGTCCACCAGGTATATACGGAAATAAATCTCGCGCCTCGGGGGTAATCCCCGAACCTCGTCTAAGACATCAGGATACTCACGGACTACTGGTGCTGATCGTAGATCATCGATAGACGCCTCGAGGTACTCTAAGAAACTAAGCATGACAGACCCTTGTGGGTCACAAGAAATTTCGAGGGTGCTTAACGACCCTCCTCTTACCACCCAGAATGGCACCATATGTGGTAAACCAACCTATCCCTAGAATCAACCCATAGCCCATAAACCCGAGTACATATGCGTCGCATTCAAATTTGATGCCTAACACAGATATTCTCAAACCCCTACAAATCATAGATAAATTGAGCCGAATTATCTATGAGGTTTGAGACAACTACGGGATCCACTACCATACTAGTAACTAAGTGCAGAGATTCAACAACAGAATTAGATATAAATGAATGTGAAGCGCCAGAATTAAAATGTGTTCTAACTGGATGATTGAAAGAGAAACTAAACTTTCTACCGAAAATTTTCTACCTCTTTCAGGAGCACTGATCGCGAGAGCATTGACCTGTCCTCTAGAAGTTCCTGTTCTTCGACCTTGTCCTTGCGATCCTTGTTTCTTTGGGCACTCTATAGAATAGTGTCCGAGTTCTCTGCAATTAAAGCAACTGACCTTCCTTCTCTTACAATCTTTGATCAAGTGACCTTCCTTCCCGCAACCGTGACATTTTCTCTTATCCCTGCCTTTTTCATCTCTCTCTCCTTTCTTCTGTTGTTGCCCCTTCTTGGGCCATACCTTCTTATTATGCGATGACTCCTCAGCTTTCACTTCCTTCTTTTCTCCCTTCTCCTCCTCATGCATTAGGGCCATATCCACAAGCCTTTCAAAGGTGGCCCCCATAAGAATATGGGACATAGCAAGACCATGTAGAGGCTCATTCAGTCCTTTAACAAATCTTAAAGCCTTTTTGTGCTGTGTATCCACCAACTCTAGACTGAACCTTGCCAGCTGGTTGAACTTGTTCACATATTCCTTCACCGTCAAATTTCCTTGTTTGAAAGCTAAGAACCTCTCCAACTGAATGATTCTCTCAGCTTGAAAGGAATTTCATTTCGAACCTATGTCTAAAATCTCCCCAAGTTTCCACCGTACGTCCATCTTGGGTGACTTCCCACCAAAATGAGGTTTCGTCCTTTAACAGCCGAGCAGCTAATTGGATTTTTCTTCGGTCCTCCATTTCAAAGATGACGAATAAGTCCTCAATCTCCTTAAGCCAATTCCGGGCTTCTACGAATGTCTCTTTCGCATGGAATGGCTTCCCTCCCATAGCAAGGAAGTCTTTGCAGATCTTGGCGAAGTTACCTGCTCTTGGAAGGGGAGGAGGAGGAACGATTGATGCAGTTGGGGGAGGAACGTCTCTTTGTTCTTCGGCTGTTGCCATGGCTTCCAAATACCTAGGGGTGAGCGTTTGGTTGGTTCAGTTGGTTTGGACCTAAAAAAACTCAGACCGAATTAGAACCAAATTTTTTCCAAACCAAACCGAACCAAATTATTTTCGGTTAATTAGGTCGGTAACCGATTTAACCGAACTTGATGAATGTATTATTATTCAAAAGATGGATTCAATCAAAGTAAAACATATATTCATGTTTGGAGAAATTTTATATAGTAAATTTTATGTTTATGATCAGATTTGATCTATTTGCAACAAATGTCTTTATATTATAAAATTGAACTAATTATTTAAAGTACTACAATACCATAAAATTAGATAATAATTCAAAAGTTCGGTTAAATCGGTTAAACCGATAATCAAAAAAAATTATTTTACAAACCGAATTCAAACCGATTTAGCTTTAAAACCGAAACGAACCGACCGAAATGAACCGGTTTGGTCGGTTAATTCGGTTTGAACCGAATATTGCTCACCCCTACAAATACCTATGGAACCAACTGACTATAGTGACGCCCTCTGGGAGATTATGGATGTTTTGTTCCCCAGACATGTTGAAAAAAAAGAAAAAGGATGAAATTTAGATAAGGGACCGATGGATACTACATATGGCTTCTTGGGGAATATTTTCAAAACAGACTTTTCTTTTTGAAAATACTTTCTTTTAATACCTTTTTGAAAAATATTTTTCAAAACTTTTATCTAATCTGGTAACCTTTACCTCTAATACCAAGTGAGACACCCTACGTCCGTTAATGTCACTTACTAAGGGAATGCATTAATTTATGTGAAGTATTGTAGGTAAACAAACATAGAATAATTACAAGACAGATATAAATAAAGATAGCAGCGGAAGTTTCAAAATTTTTATTTTAGACATAAATCATAATCCCGTGGTTTATAATACCATAATTCATAAAACCATTACAGCAAAATACTTATGTCTTGCATAATCAGAGTACGTAGGAATTAAAAGAAAACATAATTCTAAGCCATAGTAGAGACAAAGACTCGAGCCATACTTCAACTGTGGCTCCTAGCAAGATGATATCCAAATCCTGGCTAAGCCTGGGTGTTTCCTCCCTGAGAACCTGAGGGGGGGGGGGAAGGAAGAGAGAAGAAAAAAAAATGGGGTCAGACATAAAGTCTGGCGAGTCTAGTGACTTTTAGCCAGTAAATAAATAAAGGTGACATGACAGACATAAAGCTGATAAGAGAGATCGCTATACAAATGGCAGGTGTGACAAGGCAGATAAGGTGAGGTATATACATGCTTCACTAATGACTACTCTGGAGTATTACTTGTATAACCGAAATGAAATGATCCCTTCCACTATAAGCTGGTAGGCTTAGGTCATACGTCCAAGTATATCCTAACCACTACCCTAATCGATCGGCTCCCTACTCTATAGATATCCTTCGCCGACCCCACAGTTGGGGGTATCACTTCCCTAAAGTGGCAACCCAAGATGTGCAAAGGGATACCTACTGGTGTCACAGTCATCTTGTCCCCCTCTGCCCGGCCCATGCACGCACATGCCCCGGGCGGTTTGCGTCGTCTACACCACCTGTCATGTTTTGGATCTCTTATAATCAATCAGTAAGCGTGCCTTTTATCCGCATAGTACGGAGTTCCCTACTCTGATACCAACTACGGGTTACTAACTGAAATGGGTCCCACACAATATGATACAAGCTCTCCCCTTTGTCTTGTATCCCCAATAGGTATTCCACTGACTATGTATACCCTAAAAGGGTGATCTTTAATGACATGGCCCTATACTAGTTATTTATACCCTAAAGGGTGATCTTTAATTACATAACTCCCACACAATATGATACAAGCTCTCCCCTTTGTCTTGTATCCCCACTAGGTTTTCTACTGACTATGTATACCTAAAAGAGTGATCTTTAATTACATAGCCTTTATTATTTTATCTACCTGTTATGTATACCACTTAGGTGTCTTTAATTACATAACATGTATTGGGTTAAGTATGTGGACCTATATATATATATATAACCCATCCCCTCTAACTTACTTAACGCCTCCTCACTACCCATCCAATTTTACTTAACCCTAATTTAAGTCCATATTCATATTAAATTAGGTTAAGTAATCAATTTCTTTACTATGTCCAATTATGGTTATAATGGGCTAGACCCCCCACATTAGGCCTACAAAGTGTGGATGCTGGATATGCCGATTGGGTTCAGACAGTCTTATTCCACAGTTGGGCCTAACCTCGTGTCTTAGCCTGATTTGTATTTGAATACTTAGACCTCCCACATTAGGTTCAACATTTGTGGCTGCTGGATATGCCGGTCGGGTCAGGGCAGACTTCCGCCACTAATGTAGCCTAACCTCGTGTCATAAGTACAATTAAAATTCTTAATTTTAATTACTAACATTCCATTTTTAATTAATTTACCATTCCTTTTATAGGTGTCAATACCTATTTTGCAACAATAATTTGAATTACATATCCATAAATGGTCATATTTAAATTATGCCATTTTACCCAACTTTTCCTCTGTCATTATAGGTAATTAATTCTATGTTTCCCAATTTGAATTATATGTTCATTTCATATAAATATTATATAAACTATGCCAATTACAAATTCCCTTTATCCCCATTCCTAACTAATGTATTCTCACGTATTTTGGCGGCATCGAGGCAATAAAGTAGCCTCGTCATAACAATAAAAGGGAACATGATAAGGGTGACAGTTCAACATGTTTTGGCATAAATATTAACATAACTGGCATAGTAACTAAGTGAATGGACATGCGATAATTATCATAATAAAGTAGACATCAAATTAATAACTTGTGTTTAGGCAAACGTAATAAGATCTAGATTCAATATTAGGTGTCCAATTACCTAAATCTAGCATAAACAAGGTGGCATAATAACAAGCTTAGATTCTCATGACAAGTTTACCACATATACCAAGGTATGATAATATAACAAGTGAAAGGTGATTAACACCAAAGTCTAGATCCAAGTAATATCAAATTAATGGATGTACTATCATCCTAACATGGTTACAAACCAATGTTCGTATAAATGTCATATCGAATCTCCACAATCAGATCTAGAAAGTTAGATCTGTATTAACAAGTTCACATGTACCACAATATAATTGTAATTCAAGATTCACATAGGAGACATATAGTAGAATGTCCATATATTAGATCTAGGGAAAATGACATAGTATGCTTGCATAAGTTCATGATTTACAGCCCAATTCATAGTCTACCACAATTCACATTTATCTATTTAAACCTAAAAGTAACTAGCACTCACAGAAAAAGAACGGATCTTGAATTCTGGGATCTGATTTCTGAATTTGTTAATCTTAACCCTTGATGTAGACTTTGATTTTTATCTTCTATCTTGAATTTGATTTGTTATGGTGGAGGCTAGGTTAGTTTAGGATGCAACAGCATATAGGCTGATGAATGATTTTAGCTTAGATTAGGGTTTAGGTTAGATGTGATTATATAGATGTATAGGATTAATTAGAGCCTTTAGATTAACATAGGATCCATCCAAACCATCTAATCCAAGAAAATGCATCACCAGCCAATCAGAGAACGCCACGTATGCCCTAAAACACAAGAATTCGCACAGGCCATTCTGGGCTGATGGGACTGATTCCAAACACCCTGAATCGACCCCGGGTCGACCAAAAAAATAGGTCGGTTTGGCGTTTTGCCTTTTCGCTTCCGCTGTTTTGAATTTTTTTCTTGAATTTTAGGTTGATTTTATTTTATTAATTTATATATATACACACATGCATACACTCCCCTTATATGTATAAAAATTTCCAAGGTCCATAACTTTTTCGTACATTATCCCTTTAACCCAAACTTTAGGTCCATCTTGACCAGAATTTTGAGACGAATGCAATGGTATAGTCTGTTTTACTTAATTCTTCTTCTTAAAATTAAGTATTCTTCATTTTGCCAAATTTAGTATTCATAGAAAATACGACATGTTACACATGGGAAGGTCGAATGGGGAATCGTGGCTTGTTGGGAATGATTGTGGTGACTTCCTAATGTTGCTGGTGAAGTTTGGATTGAAACGGACTTCAGATGATTGATATGCAACTCAAAGATGAATGGTGCTTCGGTTGTGAACTCAGGAAGGAGTAGCTGAAGCTAAGTTGATGTGACATTGGTCGTGGAATGGTATAAAATACAGTTAGATGAAGGGTTGACTCAAATAGGAGTTAATCAGGAATGATAGCGGTTGACTCAGGTAGGAGTTAACCAGGGATGATTATGGAATTAGTTCAAGAGGCAGCTTGACTAAAGAAGTAATATCGCCAAGGAGAAAGGCTCGACAAATTTGATGTGCCAAGGAATCATTGGTTATTGTAGTGTTCTAGCAAACTCAAAGCAGGGGTATCATGGGAACGTCCATAAGGATCGGGTTGGATCGAGTACCTTGGATCGCTCAAGTAGGAGTGGTCTAGTTGTATCAGGTAGGAGGCAAACATATGAGTCACGATGGCGTAAGGTAGTTTGGCTAGAACCGGGGTTTTCCATTAGCCCTTTTGATTGGTGAAATGAAAGTTCGATAGCTGATGGATTCACGGTTGTAGCCGGTGATGATTAGGACATTGCATGCTATGGTTGATTTTATCTTTTCTTCTCTATTTTCTCTGGGTAGGCCATCACCATAGGATGTTGAAGAGAAGCAGGATTGGGGGTATTTCTTTCCTACTTCTGATGTGACATATGATTGATAGTTTTTCATGTTAACTCGTGGTTGCTGGGAAGACCGGTTGGTTGTCGCCTATACTCGTATTACCTTATGTAACCACATGTTAGCTATTTTCTCGCTCACTAGGACTGTTGTCTGACTCAAGGTTTTATGTTACCTCCTATTACCTTGTTGTTTACCTATTTGATGGTGGGAAGACTGAGTAGCAGGTAGTAGGTTTGGTGTCGGTGTTGCTGTGCGGTGATGAGCAGAGGCTGGCGTATTATTACTACCTATATTTAGGTATTTCTTTCTATTTCCGCTGTATATTGATGTTATAGAGACTCTCAGGGATGTAGTAAGGCATATTATATTTAGAGATTCTTATATCGAGAAGTATTATAACCAAGATTCTATAGTTTCATGGAAATTTGATTCTCTGTTCAGTTATGCTTCATTACTATTTCCTAATGTATATTTCATTATTATATATTATCCATCCGCTGTGAGTTATAAGATAGGTTTTGTTTTCGAATTATTCTACCCTGATGATCGTCCCTTATTGGTCTGGCACGTCATACAACACACTTCTCCTTTGTTTTGTGCGGGAGACACGGGGAGGTCGTCACAGTTTACTTATTAGTTTTAGAAATCTGACGATCCTTATTAGTTTGTCAATGGTAAATAAGACCCTAAATACCTCTTTCTCACTCATAATTCATGTGTCAAACACTCTCCAATCCATTTCTTTTTTCTCGGTTCTATAATTAAGATTAATGTTAAATTTCTCATTCTCTTCTTCTTCTTCCAACTTCTTTATTTTATATACATATTTTCTGCATCTAACACACATATGTGCATATATACAACATTAGTTTGTATACATATATACATACTACACAATTATATATATATATGTATATATGTATATATGATAGAAAATGATTTTGAAAATTATTTGGGAGGTAGTCAAATCCAAAGGACGTCGAAAATTGGAGCGAAGATCAATTCCAAACCTATATATCAATGAGTGGAATCTTAAGTTTTTATTTGTTTGTAATTATTTAGTTTAAATTATTGGATTTGTATATGCCTAAGAATTTTTGAGATTGCTAAAATAATAATAATAAAAACCCGTGGAAATTCTATAATTACGAAGATGTTAACCTTGAGTATTGAATTTTGATTATGTATATAAATCTGGTGGAATTATATGTTTTTCCAAAATTTTCATGTAAACCTTAGTTAATTTCCCTTCTTAAAAAAAATCTTATATGCTTCGTATAAATCTCTTATTTCTACAATTTTTTTTACTATATAGAAAACAAAAGTGGAATAAAATTGGAATAAAAATGTGTAGGTTTAATTATAGGGAATTTCTTTTGGTTTATAAAAGTAATTAGAAATCCAAGTTACAAGTCTTAGATGTGGTAAGTAAGGGAAGTCTCTATTTATGTTGGAAATAGTTAATACTAAAAGGCTCTTTGGTCGTGAGGAAATGATTTGAATTGCTGGACAAAGAATTGTGATTTTATATTGTCCGAGGATTTACATTTCTTACATTTAATTTAGGATGCAATTCAACACACATTATTATGTGTAATTATTATTTATTATTATTAATAACATATATAAAATGTAATAAGTATGTTGTTAATTAGAAGTTTTTATTTTCGAACTTAGTTCCCCCATTAATATAATTTACGTGTATTGAATAACGAAGATTTCCTTATATATATTATCTGTGAGGTGTTTGAATAAATGACTAAGTTATAGGAATATCTTTCTATAATAAGTAGCATGTGGGCGTGAGGTAGACCCTTCTTGTAGTAGAAGTCTGCCTAGTCAACTTGCATACCAACAACTATAAAAAGGTGGGTTAATGTGAGACGTCGTAGTACCATAATTCACTTAAAAATGTAAGGACCTGCCTTAAGGGTAAGGTATTAAGTGGTTATGTATATCTTTTAGGATACTAAATGATTTGGACTTTCCTTTTTCCTTATGGATTTACCTTAAGGAGTATCAAATACAGATAGTAGTCCTTGGATTAACCCTCACTAGGTATTAAGTGGTCATTGGGCCCGCCTTTCCTTAACTTGAAGTACTAAATGGTCGCGAGATGGATAAGAAGGATATATTTGGAAGAGTCCGCTTCCTAAAGGTGTTAAGTGATTGGGGTAGAGTCTGCTTAGGGATAAGTTATAAGGTGGTCAAGGTTTGCTTACCCCAAGGGAATTATTAAGTGATTAGGAGATCACCTAATGATGTTAGCTAGATAGTAACATAGAGGTCCGTCAATGGAAAGTCCCAAAATGGTGAAATGTCTTTCACCTATCATGTAGGTAATAAGTGACTAGTTACCAACTCTTTCATTATTTAGATTTTGGGAATAGGTTGCGATGTCTACTCGAGAATAGGCATTAAGTGGTTAGAACCGCCATTGGGTATTAACTGATCATAGATCCCCCCTTTTCTAATATTTGAGTAGTAGATCATCAACTGTTTGTTGTTATGCCATAGACATTATTTGTAATTATGCTGCACAGGTACAGATAAAAGGTACAACTTAATCAATATTTTATTCATCAAAACTTGCTGTTATGACCTCCTCCTCTTAACAACACAGGTTAGGGCTGAGGATATGGACATGGAGGTTGGAGGCAGAAGGCAATGGTACTGAAGATAGTTGCTATTACTAGTATTATTATGTGATTGTGGATTTCATTTTGTACCCAAAAATAATTATATTTTATGGAAGAATGTTTTATTATGACATTTTTATCAAATTGTGAAATGAAGGGTACATTTATGGATGTTATATTTTATTCCATACGTTGTGAGTTTTGAACTAATATGTACTACTTTGTGATGTTATTTATCTTTACCAACAAATGAATCATCTTAGAACAATTCTAAGTTTAGATAGGCCGTTTCTAGATCGAATTAGGTCATACACACATATACACATACATACATACACATCACGTAAAATATATGCATACACACTAGGTAATACTTCTTTCTTTTTCAGAATCATAAATACTATCTTAGATACTTCCGCTAAAAGTTTCCACTTAAAAAAAGTTGATATTGCAGAAAATCCATCATTTTATGAACAAGGGAATCTTAGTTCATAAAGATCAAACGTTCTTAGTATATCTAAATGGTTTAGGCAATATTTTTGGACTGTTGAACAAATTCCTGTCCTTCCTACTGTAGTAGTGGAGCATGTTGCCTCACCCGCTACTGCACTTCTTCACCTTCTTAATTTTGCTTGACTTTGTAAGGACATCACCAATCTAGTTGGTAAGAATCTTTCTGGATCAGAAGGATTCTTAGAGGAAAAGTCTTGGCTAAATGAGTGCAACAGGATATTTGAGGTGTGGTTGGGAATATTAACCAAGGAAAAGAATAACAGCTTGGCATCTAAAGGAGAAGGTCTAAAATGGTGGAACTTGATAACGGAGGAGAATCCAAGAATGATATTCTCATGAGATAAATTCAAAAAAGGTTAAGTTCTTGTAACAACCCGGAATTTTTGGTAATAGTTAATTTAATTAGGTCCCGAAAATGGAATTTTTGCAAATAATGGAATTTGACCATGAAACTTGCACTATTGCATTCATCACAGAATTCTGGTCAACTTTCATGTTTGGAACTTCACGAACGGAGTCTACATGAAAAAGTTACGGATGAAATACGAAACCGGATAGAAAATAAATCAAAAGAATCTATAATAAATTTAATACCATTTATAACCTAGCCCCACTGTGCAACTCGGCCCAAAGCGGTCGACCCTAGCATTCGACTGGGTAGTTGACCCCTTTGGTTGAAATTACCTAGTGATGGTTAGGTTTTTGAGGGTATTTTATATAAATAAGTTTCATAAACGGATGGATCTTTATTAAAGTTAATCTAACAGTCTAATGCGATTCTAACCCATATAAATAAAGGGTTGGATCCATTCTTTTGCATATAATTCTGAAGGCAATAACAAAGCTCTTCCATTTCTCTCTTCTTCCAAATCTCTTCTAAATCAAATAATCATAGATTGGAGAAGATTAGAATCAGTGGGATGGTTGCTATGAAAAGGCTTTCTTCCATTCATATTTCCATCCCTTTTCCTATTTCCTTGCAGAGCTACAAATCTAAAAGAATCCACTTTTTGGGATAATTGTAGATCTGTAAGATTTTTGGAATTACAGGTCTAAAGGATTATTCATATTCAGATTTGGATAGCTTTCAGGTGAGTGGAAAATTTATATACATTGTTTATAGTAAATTGATTATTTCATTTGCAACAAATCTAAAATGTATGCCTAAAAGTTTATTTGATTTGTTTATTATTTTTATCAAATCTGAAATAATAGGTTATGGTTTGGATATTCAAATTTGAAGGCTGATTTAGTTTATTGTATTATTGCTTGCAATTGTATTTAGGTTGTTATGGTTATTGTATAAACCTTAGATTTGGAAATCAGTCCCAAAACCCTTGTTAGAACTGTAGTTTTATTCCAGATCCTTAGTTTTGGTGTTGATTTGTGGTCTATAAAATTTAGATTAAAAGGTTATACTTGTTTAGGTTTGATGTTGTTGGGGTTTTACTTGGTTATGATAGAAATGCCCTTTTGTTTTTTTCAATAAAAAGGACATTGTTTCAAATCAGCAAGAAATTTCTACAAAACAATTAGGAAGGGACGTGTAAATTCACGTATATTTGTATTTAGTTCACAACAAATGTTCCAAAAACATATAATTTCTTATTTCTTGTGATTTGAAATATGTTTATATTCTCCTTTTAATTATTTTGGGAATATTCTACAATAACTTCAGTTATTAACCTTTTATAAGATTTGAATCAAAAATAATATAAAACATAAAAAGGTTTGTTTTGTTCATTACTTTAGACCAAACCATAAATGGTTAAATAATATATAGCAACTACGTTAACTGCGCTTAAATAAAAATATATACATACTATTACCCGTCCAAGTCTACGTAAATAACGCAAATATATTATCATAATAAATGTTTGTTGATATTTTTGTGTATTTAAATAGTTTCCGTTTTTATGGAAATGTATATGGAAAATATAATCCATAATAGATGGAAATAGATATTATGACCATTATAGCAATAAATGAATTTGATTTGCTACAAGTAAGGTCATAAATTAGGTAATGAATATTGTAACTATATTTGATTAGGGGAAATGAATTAAATAGGATAAACATACCTAAACGGTTACAATTTAAATTGTGTTAGGAAGAAATTATGACTCTAATTGAGGAGTTTAATAAATAAATAAAAAATATGTATAAATACACAAATAATAAATAAGTGGAACTGAAATAATAGTAATAAGTAGAGTTACAATATATATAGAGTAGAATTTAAATGGGACTAATATAAATAGGATAATAAATGCCTAGGAAATATGTCCGCTAGGGTCATTACTTGGAGGTAACTTAATTAATAATAATAATAAAAGGAATAGAAAGGGGAAGTTAATGGGGATTGATTAGCGTAGTAAATACTAAGTTCAATAAGTAAATTAACAAATAAACATCCTAGGACAGGAACTTATAGGTTTTCCTTATTTATTTCTAGTCAATCTAGAATTATTGTAATTTGAAATAGGAATTGGACTTAGTAGGTTAATGATGTGAGGTTAGTTGCCTTATTTGACAAAAGTCTGCGCTCTCCAGTAGTCGGGTATATGTACAACTGATGTGAGATATTATTAACCATAGGAACTCGTGATGATACTTAATTGCTTAATGAGGATTATTTCCTAAAACAAGGGTTATCTCAATTGCGAGGCACTCGCCTTCCATCCCAGAAAGGGAAACCTTAAAAAGGAAATAATTCATAAGCATAGCCCGCTTCAGGTAAACGGTATTAAAGTTGTTAGATCCACCCTTAAAATGGTATTAAGCGATCACGTAGATCACCTCCCCATAATCTAGAAGTATTAAACGACTATTGGGTATGAGCTTGGTAATCCCTACGTCAGTCCACTTGCTCTAGGTAGTTAGTGATATGGGCGAGGGTTTGCCTTGAGAATATGTATTAATTGACCACTCTTAAGGTACCAAAGGTCTACCTATTATACGGGAAATATTAAGTGACCAGGGTATTGTATAATAAGGACAATTACATTGTAATACGGGGGTCCGCTGGGGAAGGTCATAAATGACGAGATGATGTCTGCCTATCCTATAGGTAATAAGTAATTGTTTACTATCTCTTACCCAATGTGGGTAATGGTTATATGCATGAATGATAGAAGCCTTGAATTTGTAGGTAGTGTCCTCAAATTTTTGTTAATGTAGGATAAAACATCAAATAAGGCATTAAGTGATCAATAGGTCTGCCTTGGGTCTTAAGTGATCAAAATGATCCTCCCTTACCTTATATTGGTAGCGAAGTCTTAAATGGCTATATGTAAAATAATTAACTGCCATATGTGATAGCAAGAAATTATTTGCCCACCTCTAATCTTTGTAAATTAGTTTTGGTGGTTTAAAGGCTTCATACTTATATGTAAATGTTTTATCTTAGTATTGTGATATCGTTAGATGTGGGATACTACCTTGGCTTTGGTAGTTAGTCATCGTGCATAAATCTCTACAAGGTTAGGCTAGAATTACTAACCTTGTTAGGCATATGTTTTGGTTCCAACCAAACGGAATACATTTATGTATTGTAGACAATGTTATACATTTTCTACTCACCAAGACTTATTTTTCTGACCCCCTCCTCATAACAACTCCCAGGTTTAGCTCGGAGAAGATAGTGTTCACTAAACGGATATTCTATGGAATTAGGAAACCGTTGACAAAATATCGTAATAATAACCGCAAGCGCACGGCGTACAATCGTAGTACATGGCAAATACGGGTCGATCTGCAAGGAAAGAATTTATTCTAATCTTACTCAATCAAATTAAACCGAAGGCGAGTGAACTTGTTAACTATAAACTAAAATAAAACTAACAATGTTAAAATGAATACAAATATGAGACTAGGAGACAATATAGGAGTAGATTCACTATCAACATCAATCTAATTAACATAAAAAATGGTTCTAACTGTCTTTAATAACTAGCACATTAAGTGTTGTATTCATACAAGCATGATTTATATGCTAGAAAATTCAAGCTACATAAATCATCAATTTTCAATACGAACTTAAAGCCCTAATTATCACATAGAAAATAATAGTTCTAATATGAATTAGATTGTGATAAAGTATGATTCTATTAATGATATGAGTATAACACATTTGGGAATAATCAACCAGCATGTGCTATCAATTTTCACCATATAAAATCTTTACTTTATCAATATCCAATTATATATTAAGCTCAAATAAGAGACTTAGAAACAAGATATTCTTATGTTAATTAATCATGAATCATGAGAGCTTCACTACCCCTAAATTGAAGGGGTTTAGCTACTCATGATGGATTCAATGATAATATAAAGATATTTCATTTTAAAAGAGAACAGAATAAAGATCAAATAAAGATAAAAATCTATTCTGCTTGTAGAAGAGAAAATAACACGTAAATGAAAAACAACAAATTAATATTGCATTAATGCGACAAATTACAAAAAAGAAATGACTAAGAAGCCATGGCAGAAAAAGATAAGTTTTGATTTCAGCCACACTCTAAACTAAAAATCTCCTTTACATTATCATACATGGGTTATTTGTACATGAGAAAAAAACCCAAAATTAACTTTTTGTGTGCTACCAAGAATGCCCCTTCTTTAAGCTTCATTTTGTCTTTTAGCAAGAATGATTCATGAAGCCCTAATTTTGTGTCTCCACTAAGGAAGGAAGGAGAGTGAATAAGGTCCACCATTAATTCTCTATTTGAATCGATTCCCTCTTTCATCTTTTTTGGCAAGGCATTGATATCCTCCTTTTGAATTGATTCCCTTTCCATTGATTGATTTCCTTTTTCTTTTGTATGCATATATTTCTTTATGAAGTCCTCTTCTATATGCATCCAATTTCTGCAAAAATATGAAAAATATCCAAATAAACATTCTTAAAATAATACAAGCACAAAAATGACCATTTTCCTCCTATACGATGATAAATGCATGATGTTCTGCAATCAATTCAATTATTGTTTAAACATGATAAAATACCCATATATGACATTTATTAGCACTAAACAAGAATAAATATGTGAATATAAATGTGCATTTTACATGCACATTAAATACCTCCACACTTATCTTTTTATTCGTCCTCGAATAATCTGAAAAACTAAGCTAAACCCGTTTTCGTAGGGAACACGATTGCGTTGAGCGTATGCAACAAGCCGTTAAACCTCTGGGTGTCCCCAGTAGGACGGGTGTTGTCTCGTGAGAGTTTTCAGCGGATATTACCCAAAAAATCCAAAAGTTAAATGCAAAAAATATTTAGAAAATGCAAGATGTGAAAGTATTTACAATATGAATACAAGGTTTTAAAGAAATATTTACAAATGGATAATTTACTTTTAAATACTACACGAATGAGTTAACACAAATTTGGGTCGGCACTATGAAATTTAAGTCCGTTACTAATCAAAACTTCAAACAAAAGTCATGTTATCATCATAAATTCCTCCTGCTTGGCCAGTTGTTTTGGTAGAAACATAGTGCAAATATGAAATGAATTCTATAATCGATATCAACAATCGTAAAACGACATCTCAACTTCCTTTTTGTTAACAAGTTAGATCAAATAAGTGAAGAGTGTGCTTGGATTTCAAGTGCTTTAATCTATCTTTATTACAAAATGTTTACATTATTACTATTTACAATCACTTAACCAAAAAGACCAAGGTATACCACCATGCACTGCCTCGCGGACTGACGTGAGAGTTTGGGATAGAGCTTGGCGGATTGTGTAGACCAACGCTGACTTTGTCAACAAGATGTTGGTAATCCTTAGGTGTCCAACTCATAAAATGAGACCAAGATATACCGACGCTGACTTTGTCAACAAGGTGTCGGAAAGAGCTTGTCGGGTTTGCACACCAACTCCAGATGTACCAACAATGTTTGATACCCTTGGATAATTATATATATATATATATACTTTTTTCTTTCTTCTTTTTTTTTTACATAAGAGAGAGAATTAAGTGAGAATATCTTAGCATAAATTCACTTAAAATATCTAAAATGTTATCGCAAGTAGTCAAAATCAACCATTCATTTAATCGGATTACAATTCAGAAAACATTTCATACTCATTACTTACAAATTTCCCAATATACCAATTACACCAAATTTGCTCATAACTCAAACTTTCCTTTTGTTATCCGCTAATAGAAGTAAATTTCCAAATATTTAAATTGAATGACCAAAATTATATGCTTATACTCCATCATGCCTTATTTAGAAGTGTGATTTTTTTTAGAAAAGGAAAAAAAAAAAGAATGCAAAAAGAGAAAGGGAAAAAAAGAAAATGCAAACTTAAACTATGCAAAATAGAATGAAAATGAGACTCCCCCCACACTTGATTTCGACTGTGTCCCCACAGTCAATGCATGAAACAATGAGTTGAACAGAAGAGAAATATTTACATATTCACAAAGAAGGGTTAAACTTAACTTTCTTACTTCACGTAGCATGGCTCATGAAGAATCATGAGCTTCTCCTCTTGATCAGTGGGAAATTTCAAAAATGGTTTTAGACGTTGACCATTGACTTTGAATATGGATCCATCCCTCGGGTTTTCTATTTCAATAGCACCATGTGGAAAAACAGTTTGAACAACATATGGTCCGGTCCATCTCGATTTTAACTTCCCAGGGAATAACTGAAGTCGTGAGTCAATGTAACACCCCGTGTATTATATAACTGTGAAATTCACAAATTAAAGTATAACTAATTTCAAATCAAAGAATTAAGGGAAACGGGATACGCTATTGCGTTCGTCTTGGAATTCTGCTTGAGATAGAGTCTGAGTCTGCGTAAAACGGATATCGTATGAAGAAGATATGGACGAACGAAGTTGGGCGAAAAACCAGAAAACGGGTCAGAATGCACTGGCGCACTTGGGAAGTGCGCCAGAACAAAAATGAACTGGCGCACTTGGGAAATGCGCCAGTACATTTTTAGCCTGGCGCACCTGCCAAGTGCGCCCAGGTCAGAATGACCTCCTGGTCAGGTCTTGGCTGGCCTGATCAGGGCCTGGTCGAATTTCTGAGCCTTGCCTTGTCACTAGGGCTAGGTGTCAGCTCCTGGTTGGTCTCTCCTTCAAACGAACGGCTATTATTGAATCAAGCTCCATCGACGGTCTAAATCAACTCACAAACTCTATAAAAAGAACCTAAGACCTAGCCTAAATCATACTATTTCATTTTAGCCTCAGGCCGCCGCCATTAAACCTAGAGCTCTAAATTAAAAATACAAAAGACAAAATTTATAGAAGATCGAAGGACGATTCTTGAAGGCTACAACTAAAAGCTACAACAACGCTTTAGACAACGAATTTGGGGCTATTTGATTTGGGATTTTTATTTGGATTATTTGCTTCATATTGTAAGTTCTATGTCACTTTTTAGGCAAAAACGCTAAAATAACATGGACATGCTATGAATTGAAACCGGATTTAGGAACCATTATTAATCCATGTTTATATTGTTTAACTTTGAATCATGATTTGGGAATATTGCTATGTCAACATTGCAAGTTAATCTTATCATGATTTTGATGTTGTTATGAATCACTTGGGCTTAACTGTATGGCAAGTTGGACTAATACATGTCCATGGAATCACTATGTTTATTGAAATCTTTATGTTGATTAAACCATGCCTATGATGCTAATCAAACCATGTCTATGATGTTGATGGAACTATGCCTGTGATGTTAATATACCTATCATGTTAATGACAAATTGGGAATTGCTAGGTTGTGATGAAAAGTTGGAATCATTATGTTTATAATGCTAGATGAGAATCATTATGTTAAAAATGCTAAATTGGAATCCACTATGCCTATTAGAATTACCATGCCTTTAATGTTTCATGTTTGTAATAAAATTATTATTACGCCCGCAATGATTATTATGCCTATGATGTAAAGTTGAAATCATCATGTTAAACTAAGTTGGAACCATTACTATGTCAAGTTATCATCATGCTAGTATTGAAACTATGTGATATGTTATAGCCTATTTATTATGCAAGTGATGTTGGAATTTTCACATATGCCTATCACATGTTTGGTGTTATTCCCCTTTATCTCTTGAATTGTTTATGCTTGTGAACGAAGTACGTTTATATACGTTGGGGATACGATTGGGTAGAATAGGCAAAACTTGAATTGATTATAATCATAAACCGTGAAATTTGGCATAAGTAGAACATGAAATATGGCACGAAAACTTGACTTGAACATGCCATAACTTGACTTAAAACATGCCTTAGTTGGGCATGAAGTTGACATATGAATATGCTATGGAAATAGCACGAATCTGCTAAGAACATGGGCATGACTTTAGAAAACAAGAAAGTGGCCAACTCAAGGTTGGGTTGAGTTTGTAGTGTAAACCTGCCCGGACCCGCCCGACAAATCCAGTTGCTACAAACAATAGGATCCAATGTGGGTAGTTGGTCACATCGCGCTTGAAACCCGAGGTTGGGTTGAGTTCGTAGCGTAAACCTGCCTGGAACCGCCCGACAAATCCAGTGGCTATGAACAACAGGATCCAATGTGAGTGGTTCGGTGCATTAACGAATCAATTAATGCCAATTAGGGTTAAGTCATGAACATGAAAAGACAACTTAACCAACTTGAACACGATTTGTAGGGCTAAGTCATGAACTTGAAAACGACAACACTTAGCCAACTTGACATGACACGTAGGCGGGTTAAGTCGCGAATTTAAATGACATACTTAACCACCTTGACATGACTAGACTGGAAAAGCCTTAAGTCACGAATTACATGACTTAATCGGTTAGGCGGGTTATGTCACGAATTACATGACCTAATTTGTTAGGCGAAACCCTAGACACGACCCTTTTCAGCAGTAACCCTCTAGATGTATCAAGGTACCCTGGGACTAGGCCGGGTGGGGCACGATTACTGGGCTGATTGTAAGAGGTGAACGACGGTAGTGGGGTACGCCAGTGTAGGTTCGGTGGACTACGGTCGTGCACGTATTCCGGGGCAGACACTGGGTATCAGTAGATTTATCTGTGCATCTTGAATCGTGTCAGGGGTTGACACCCTAGGGCTGATACACCCGAAGGTAGACCCAGCACAGGTGACTACATTCGTGATTAGCCGTATGACATGGACACTTGACGAGCTAGAACTTGTAGGGAGCCGATCGACTAGATAAGCGCTCCGTAGGACCCCGTACTTGGGTCAGACCCCGTTTCAGGGTCATTTCATGACATTGGGCCGTGGGATTTATTTCGTGATTAACTTGTGACATGGGCTTAGTATACTAGTACAGTCGATGCAACGAATCTTGAACATGTGACGCTTTATTTGACTTGTCTTGACTTATCATGATCACCTTAGTCTATCTTGTCCACCTTGACACCCTTCTTAAGTTTAGTTCCAGTTCATACATGACATGTTGTTTTAACCGTTTTTACACTGAAAGTCACTAGGACTTACTCAATCTTTATGACTGACCCTTTTTCCTTTCGCCTCTTTTTCTTTCGTTCCCCCCAGGTTCTCAGGGAGGGAATACCGCAGCTTGACCAGTTTTCACATCCAGCTTGAAGAGAAAGAATGTATTGCTTGGATCTTTTCCGTTTTATACTATGGCTTTAGACAGCAATTAGGGGACTTTTGCAGTTTATTTATGTTTTCTTTATGCTTCTTTAAATAATGTAATCAAGACAGTTATGATTTTGGAAGTATTGTAAGACAATTATGGCATAGTTTGTGTAACACGTATTTTGAGGAAATAAAAGTTGTTGTTTTCCGCTGTTCAAAAATATGTGTTATTATATCTATCTTGTATATTTGTGACTTATACTTATAAACCTCCACCAAAATTAGGGCATTCCCCTTGAGAGTGACCCTAATGGAGGTGGGGTGTTTCAGTCATACAACAGAACTTTTTGGTCTGGGAAGATTGTTTTTCTTAGGATTGACTTGTCATGAAAAGTTTTGGTTTTTTCCTTGTAAATTTTCGCGTTTTCGTATGCGTCATTCCTAATTTCTTCTAACTCATTAAGTTGCAATTTTCGGTTTTTGCCAGCTTGTTCAAGGTCAAAGTTTAATCTCTTTATTGCCCAAAGCGCTTTACGTTCAATTTCAATAGGTAAATGACAGGTTTTACCACAAACCAATCGGAAAGGGGACATTCCAATATTAGTTTAAAAGCAGTACGGTAAGCCCAAAGCGCATCGGTCAATTTTTGCGACCAATCTTTTCGGTTTTTATTTACAGTTTTCTCCAAAATCTGTTTTATTTGACGATTCGATACCTCAACTTGACCACAAGTTTGCGAATGATAAGAAGTGGATAATTTGTGGGTTATTGAGTATTTCTTCATTAAGGATTCAAAAGATCGATTACAGAAATGTGTTCCATTGTCGCTTATTATCATGCGGGGTGTGCCGAACCTCGAAAAGATGTTCTCTTTTAGAAATTTCACAACAATTTTATGATCATTTGTGTTTTACATGGAACAGCTTCGACCCATTTCGAAACGTAATCGACAACGAGAAGAATGTACAAGTTTCCAAAGGAGTTTGGGAGAGGTCCCATAAAGTCAATACCCCATAGTCAAAGAACTCGATCGTAAGGATAAGGTTCAAAGGCATCATATTCCGTCGATAAATCTTTCCTAGCATTTGGCAACGATTGCAAGTTTTACAGAATTTGAACGAGTCTTTAAAGAGACTGGGCCAATAAAAACCACATTGAAGCACCTTTTTAGCGGTTTTCCTAGGACCAAAATGTCCATCGCACGCATGATCATGGCAGAATGAGAGAACACTCCTAATTTCGCTATCAGGAATGCATCGACGAATGATTTGGTCTGGATAATACTTAAACGAGTACGGGTTGTCCAATAGAAGTATTTCACTTGGGAAAGAAATTTGTATTTATCTTATTTGGACCAAAATGAGGGGGTTTCCTTAGTGACTAGATAGTTCACTATGTCGGCGAACCAAGGATTGATTGAAACAGAAAGAAGTTGTTCGTCGGGAAAGTTTTCATTGATTGGCAATGAAGATGGCACGTTAGGGAGATGAGATAAGTGATCGGCTATGATGTTATCAGATCCTTTTTTGTCTTTGATTGTAAGATCAAATTCTTGAAGTAAAAGGATTCATAGAATTAAGCGTGACTTAGCATCCTTTTTAGCAAAAAGGTGCCGAAGAGCAGAATGGTCTGTGTAGACTGTGACATGGGAACCAATCAAGTAAGGTTTCTCAAGCGCAAAAACGACAGCTAAAAGTTCTTTTTCGGTGGTTGTATAATTTAGTTGAGCGTCATTCAAAGTCATATTCGCGTAGTAAATGACGTAAGGAATTTTGTTGATGCGTTGCCCTAGGACGGCACCAACCGCGAAGTTAGAAGCATCACACATGATTTCAAAAGGAAACTCCCAATTGGGTAAACAAATTATTGGAGATGAAATGAGTTCATTTTTAAGGCGTTCAAAAGAAGCGACACATTCAGAGTTAAATTCGAATGGAATGTACTTTCCTAGAAGAGTAGTCAAAGGACGAGCAATTTTGCTAAAATATTTCACAAAGTGTCGGTAAAAACCAGCATGCCCAACAAATGAACGAATGTCCTTAACGCATTTTGGAATGGGTAGTTTTGAAATCATATCAACTTTCGCTTTATCTGTCTCAATGCCTTTATTTGAAATTACATGTCCAAGGACAATGCCTTGTTTGACCATAAAGTGACATTTTTCCCAATTCAACGTTAAGTGTTTTTCTTTACATCGATTTAAAACAAGTTCAAGATTGTAACGATCTCGAAAAATTAACATTTAAAAATGAATTGATAAGTTTAAAACTTAAAATAATAACGAAATATTAATTTTAAAAGTGAAGAAAATAATTTCAATAGTTTAAATATCGAAAATAGATTTATTTCTAAAATTTAACGTTGAATAAGTTTCAATATTTTTCGTTATATAAATTTTAGCGTTGTTCATGGGTAGTGCGAGTTCACTAAAAGATTAGAATTTGTGCGTACAACAGTTAGAGTTCGTTACCGCATTTACTGCATTCTCCGTCTGCGTCCATTTGAATGAATGAAAAAAGTAAAATTTATTTTCCTAAACCGCGCTAACAATAGGAAGAAAGCAAACATTAAACACAAATTTGGACGGTGTAAGAGTGGTGAGAAATTTCAGCTAATGTAAACACTTATCTAAATAACAAAGGTCTATCCTCTTTGTAATATTCCTTTTCGGTGCCTCTCAAATCTGAAATTTTCAATTCTCCTTAAATTATGGGAACAACAAATCTTTACCTGTCAGTGGCCAATATTTGGAGCTACTGTTCAAGATTTGAAATCTCTCTTCCTCTGAAACAAATATTCACCTGTCAGTAGAAAATATATGGGCACTGTTCATGAACAAAGAACCAAGTGCCAAGCTCAGATTAAATAATTCGAACTGCATAGATAAAAGCACTTCTTTCTTCTTCGCGTGGACATTGTTTTATCTTTTGTTTATTTCCACTTCACGCTACCGAATAGGATTTTGTTCACATCCTTTTTAGGGATGTGAACAAAACACTCCACCCTGATTGGTGGAAATCAGAGGGACCCATATGGACCTCCCTGATTTCCACCAATGGGGACCGAGTGTTTTGTTCACATCTCTTGAAGAAAAATGTGAACAAAATCGCACTTCACGCTGCCCACTCCTCCTTCCATTCCACTTCCTTTCTGCTCATTCTCTGTTCTCGTTCTAAAAAAAAAAAAAAAAACATAACCCCTTCATTCGAAATAAATAAAACGAAACTGTAGCTTCCAAAAATTAGAAACCCTAAACCGCAATTTTTATTTATTCCCCAAAGTCGTGCTCTTCAATGCCGACTTCAAAGCTGCCACCTCATCCCGTTAGCCGCTGCGATGACCACCGCACCTCCGGATTCAGGAGTTCCGACCCTTTCCAGCATCTACCCAGACCCATCACCCCGTAAATACCACACGAGGCATGCTGAGTTTGAATCAGCCTTCAAACTTCCATGCGCCGTTATCGAGGTTCACCCACGCCACCGCTTCCTTGTCGTTGACCACCGTGAGACCTGCTTCTCCTCATCTCGACATCGACTGTTGTCCACTGGCTGTCACCGCCTAGTGCCAGGATTCACCTAATTTTGGTCACCAGCGGACTACCTACTTCATGCATGCTAACCTTCAGTGACCCTTCACCCAAACTCAAGCTTTCACTTCCAAACCCGAAGAGATAAGGAGGAAATCATGCTGCCAAAGTATGGTAGCAAGACACGCACCCATACGCTCGTCAAAATGCCTGAAAAAACATTCAGTGGGTTCAGGGCTTGTGACAGCAAGTCCGAGCCTTGTCACCGGGTGCGAGTAGTGTTGGCGTCTGATTGATCACTGCTGTTGTTATTCAGATAAGTCCTAGGTATATTCCATAGCTTTTGTTTGCTTAATAAATGTATATCAAATTATATAATATGATTGAGTTTATTTGGTATTCGTTGAAATCATGGTTAGGCATCATAATCAAGTTGGGTCTTCATCTTGCTGGGAAATTTCTCAACTTTATTCATGCACCCATATACATACGGGTATACTTATATAAGTCGATTTGAAGTCATATTGAGTTCGCTTCAGCTTTGTTGTTGTGTGGCTGGACTCATGTCGGTTTCAACTAATTTCAACTTTTGAACAGCCTCCAAAAGGTGAGTATTTCTCACTCACAGACTAATTAATCATTAAGTGAACTAAACACTTGAAATGTTGAATGAAATGTTAGGGTGCTCTAGTTTTGGTTGCTTCATGATTGTGCACGTGCTACGCACACACCGTTATCTTATATGACATGATATGTATGTATGTTGACATGCTATGCTTGTTTTCTCATCATGCAAGTTCCCCCTTAGATTAGAAACATGACGGGATGAAATGATAAATACCCGAACCCCCTTGTGAATTCGAATCGATTTGGGATGCGGGTTGAAATGATACATACCCGGGATTCAAATATTTTAAAAAATGGATTGAAATGATAGATATCCGTATCACTTGAACATAGGGTAGAAAATTATTTACGGACACCGTGGTCAATAAAAAAAATTATTTTAAAATAATTATATCGATTTTGTAAAAAGGAATGCTTTATGAAATTTCCGTACAGCATAAAAGAGTGTTTAAAAGAAATTTTGAATTTTTATAAGAATTCCAATTTGCATATAAATTTGTTTAAAAATGATTTTTATAATTGAAACTTCAAGTTAGAAATCATTTTAAAAGAATTCTCCTTAAACTTTGTGTTTCATATAACATGAAACTTAAGTGTTGATTGTTCAATACAAAAAGTTTCAAACTTGTGAAATGCTTTATAGCTAATTTCAATATATAATTTGTCAAATGATTTCCTACTGTTTTAATGTAAAAAAAAAGATTTGTCAACATAAATTGTTAAAGTGAAGTGTAAAAAAAAGAACATGCTTATCTAAGTTGTGGTGAATGCAAGTTTTGTTGATAAATATGGAATTTAACAAATTCTGCTTTGGTTAATAAATCGAGTTGAAGTTGTTGGAATTATCATAAAAAGGGAATTTTATTTTAATATGAGATCTAGTGGGGAAAAGAATTGCGAGACATGGATTTGAGATTGGATTGGATTGGTACAAATCTAAAATTTCATAAAAGCAATTTTCCGCATCACTTAATTTTGTAAACATTCTTTTATAAAATAATTTTTATCACTTTAACTGTATAAATTTATGATTGTTTCAACTGCAAAATTATTTTTAATTAAATACACACGCTATATTCAAAACTTACCTTTTCTAAATACATTTTATAAATTCAAATAAATTCTACCGTCCGATCCAATCTAGCGAATCCAAATGGTGAAATAAAGGATTTCAAACGATAACGTTACTTCATGGAAATTGAAATTTAAAATCCGATGGTTGGTAAAGAAATTGTGAATATTGTTTTTTTATCAAACCAAGGCTAAATGACTTGAGTAATTGATTTTGGAGAAATGTTTGAAATAAAGCGATCTGCGATACTTGAAATATGATTTCAAATTTAATGGCCACGGCGTGAAAATTTTAAATGTTTGGTTGTTAAAGAGACCGAAGTCGGTAAGTGGCATATCTGTCAGTGCCGATATCGCTTTTACAACAGTGTACGTGGTGGAGTTCCAGAACCGAAGTAGGATGATATGGAGGCGATTACTGGATTCGAAGAAAGAGAACACTGATGGATTAGCTTTGACCTTCGAGTCATAATTAAAATGACTAAAACAGGAGCCATGCCCGGGTAAATGGAGGTCGCACCTCTGATCGAACACGCTACTTCGATACCATCTCTATTACTATTGTGATTGATTTGGGCGCGCCCTTTTGATTTTGGGGGTGTTGTTCGAGGTGGGCGGTAGTGGCTGCTACGCGTTACCACCGGCCCTGGAGCCGCAATCCGGTAGAATCCTACCATGGGTATTCCTCGTGTGCCTTGTCATATTATCCTTTCGAGCCCCTACGATTTTGGTTTAACCGTACCTATGGAGTGCCCTCTGATGCCCATCCGTGTTAGGTTGGATTCACGGTACTATATAGACTATGGTTTTATATATAACGGCGTAAGGGTAATATGGTAATCCCGCTTACGCTATTTTCATTATGTTTACTTTACTGAGTAGACATTATTATAATAGCGTATTATTATATAGATATTAGTTTCACGGATCCTTAGAGGATGGGAATCCCAAACATCCTTTAAGTTATTGTACATTTCAGTGAACACTTCGTTTGAGTTAGTTCACTTATATGAGACTGTTAGTCCTGACTCATGTACTTTGTTTGTCTTATATCTTGCAAAATGCCCGAGTCAGATCGAGTATTCAGCTTAGAGATATATCAGTTAGAGCTTGTGATGATCCAGCCATCCATTTGCTATGCAGTCATGTCGATCTCTGCTTGTTACTGAATCTTAGTATGATTTTATATTCATTCTTCCGCTGTTTCTATATTTATTTCTGTACTATGATATTATGTAAATTTAAAGATTTGTATAAATCTTACTTCCGCTGTGAGATATTCTGTGTTCTGTGTCTGTGATTCTGTGATGATTTATATTTCAATTTCATAAGCAATAACAATATGTCATTTTGAACGGTTCGAGTTGGTTTAATTACCGACTAGAGGCAGTCAAAAAGCCAGGTCGTTACAGTGTGGTATCAGAGCTTTGGTTTATACAACGCTTTGCTTATGTAGTTGAAACACTCCTTAGAGATAGAGTAGAAATACTCTAGAATGAGAGAAATCATCTTAGAATCATAGCTGAGAGAGCGTATTTTGAAAATAATAATATTTTAAAATATTTCAAAGAATTTAAAGGATTTTCTATGTATTAAAAATAACTTGAAACTTAGCCTTGTTTCAAAATCTATCCTCATTTTAGAGTCCATCCCTTTTGAACTCGTCCCTTTCGTTGAGAACTTCTTGTAGATTGGATCCTCCAAATTCGAGTCTCGATCTTGCGCGGTCCCTTCTTAGAAACTTAGAATTCGTCGCCCCCTAATTTTTGAATCTTCCTTAGCTTATTTAACCTATCCTTGGAAAATTCATTTGATTTGGTTCATCAATTCGTTCAGACTCCAGCTTGTGTTTGGACCTAGCTCGAGATTAAATTAAATAAGGCGTGACAATTTGACTAAGTATTGACAATACTTGGTTGCATTGAACGAATTAAATAGAAATCCAATAGAAACGAATTATACATGACTTATGATTCGATATCAAAGGAAATTTCATTGATTGAGGTATTTGCGGACCCGTAAATTATACTAAAGTAATCATATGACTTGTAAAATTCAAAGATGAAAATAAATGATTTAGGATAATAAAGCTTCACAAATAAGTTTAAAATGGGTATCCTTTGAACTAAAATTTCCTTAAATAAAGCAAATTGTATGTAAATAGAACTTGTAAGGTTTGGATAACAATATGGTTCCGATTTAAAACATCGAGGAACACTTGAACCACTAGATAAATGTTGGATAAATTTTAAAGTAAACTCGAATAGATAAACAAATTTAAGCAAAGTTACATCTTGATTGTTGAGGAACATAAGTTGAATTTACAACTGAATATAAAATTTGTAATGGACATATGGGTGAAACCATTTAGATGAGATTTCGTAAGCATAAATGGAACAAACACCAAACTGGAGGTTTTGAAACCATTTATGTGGGAACTTAAAATTCTAAGGGAAATCCTACATAATGTATGAATTGAGAATGATAGTTTATATGATCTTCCTTAATGTAAAAACGATTTGCAAAGGAAATAAGTGGGAGACACATAAGTTCCCTGCTGGAAATTTTGCAATAAGATATGAAAATAAATTAAAAGAATAGTTTATGTGAAGTATACATCTAAAATTTTAATGAGTTCATGAAGGCGAATATTGATATTAAGTAAGTAAAATGATAATTAAGTTATTGATATGAATTTATTTGAATCTTATTTTGTAAATATTTAAGTAAAAATAAGAAAATTTTGATTTTTGAACCTGTAACATACTAATACTTACAGGGGAATTTATGTATATAAAACTGAAAAAAAAAATGTTCGAGGGAAAATATGAAGAGAGACAGTAGAGGGCTGCGGCTACTCTGTTCTTGGTTTCTCCAGTTATATACCGCAGCCGCTATTCACATATGTGTATACACGTGCCTTTGTCTGTGTATACATGTATACATTTGCTGCTCAAATTAAGTTCAGCTTGCCTTCACCTTGTACACTTCCTATTTGGGCTTCCCCATTTGTGCCAATTCGAGAGCAATATGTCTGTCACTACTACCCTGTTGTAATTCAATGCACACATCTATGCGGGCCCGTTACCATACATGCTAGTCGTAGCCTGGTCACTTACGCTTGATATCACCACTCGCATGTCAGTCTTGAGATTTTGATCAGTTGTTCCTCTGTTTTGGGTTTCATATTAGATGCATCATGTGTGTTTCACTGGACCATCTTAACATAGGCACATAATGGATTTGTTTAGTGCAGGTTGCATAAGTTTGAAGCAAACTGAATCCTACATGAGTACTGTAAATGCTAGATACATCGTTTATTAATGTGAAATATAAGGTTATGCTACTCCTCCAGCATTACTAAGAGAAAAAGAATAAGCTATATTTCCACCCATATTTTGTTGATATGTAGTTTATGTGGGTCTGCATATTAACATGCATTTTCTACTCTTTATCTCAATAAAAATACATAAAGGAAAAGGGGATACCAACTTTGCATGTTAAATCCTATGCCATGCTTTGAACTCTCGGTTTAGTCAACTGATGGAATTGTGTTCCGTTGTCTGCATCTTCTAACCTGACCTGGTTATCATTTTAGTATACATATGCCTCATAGTTAGCGCGATCTGAGGGTATACACGTTTAAAAGTTGTGTGCTTTTACCATCTAGTTGACGACGAAATTAAAGCATTTATAGAATGTAACTGGGCATCGTGAAATGCTTACTAATTTCCAGTTCCAAGTATTCATATTAAGCCTTGCGGTATTGTCGTTTCTGCTTTGCCGCCAAATCACCTAGTCATGCTAGATGTAGCCGTTGCTTTAATTCCTAATGGATTTTCATGCGTGATGTTGAGAGCGTGAGTTTGGGATAAGGTAGTGACTACATGATTTGTTAGCTATAGGTCATTATTTAGTTTTAACTAACCTACACCGATTATTGAAACTAAATTACATACACTGAATTCTGTATTTAATTCGAGTTTAGTAAGCCGTGGAAAACTGAACTGAAATGAAAGAAAAAACTAAACTGAAAAATAAGGGAAAAAGAAAAACTGAAATGAAAGGAGGAGGAAGAGGGAAAAACTGGAAGAAAATTAAAATGAAAAAAAAAATTGCTCTAAAAGGGGCGGCTGCTGCTGCAGTAACAGCCTGGCTGCTGTCTACGGGTAGTGACAACATGAAAAAGAGTAAGAAATTTTATCAATATTAAGCAAACATGTTCATTTATGTATATATACATACGGTATTAGTCATTATCGAATTTAATTGTATGTTTATAAGATGAAAACAAGTATGTAGATGATAGTATTAGACTGTATAGGTCGTTTGTCTCATTTTGTTAACATGCTCCGTTACTTATGTTTTATATTATCTATCCTATATGCATATGTTCTCACTATTTGTTCAGTGTTTTAGTAGGTCGCAAAGGCGCCCATCGCATGAGGAGCTTGCTTTTGCGCTAAAAATGCAAATAAAAATAAGCAAATATGCTTTAAAAACGCTAAATAAGGTACGTATCTCGGTTTACATCTCACATTTGGGTCATTTTTCTTTTTTTTTTCCCCTATATTGGGATGCCTCGTTATATAGACGAGATGTATATTGACTTTGTAAATTTTTCCTGGCAAGCCGTACAAAGGAGGTGCTGCCGAAATTTTCCATAAATTCCGGTGTTAGAAAAATTTTGAGTTTTGAAATCTGTATATTATTTTTCTTTTACCAAAGTTTTAAATTAAGTAAAGGTATTTGTAAAATCATGTATGAAGACTTAATTTATATGACGTTCTTTTCGAGGTCGAAAAACCTTAAGTGGGGGAGGATGTAACGATCTCAAAAAATTAACATTTAAAAATGAATTGATAAGTTTAAAACTTAAAATAATAACGAAATATTAATTTTAAAAGTGAATAAAAATTAAATCAGCAGTTTAAATATCAAAAAATAATTTATTTCTAAAATTTAACATTGAATAAGTTTCAATATTTTTCATTATATAAATTTTAGCATTGTTCATGCGCAGTGCGAGTTCACAAAAAAATTAGAATTTGTGCATATACAGTTAGCGTTCGTTACCGCGTTCACCGCATTCTCCGTCTACGTCCATTTGAATGAATGAAAAAAGTAAAATTTATTTTCCTAAACCGTGTTAACAATAGGAAGAAAGCAAACGTTAAACACAAATTTGGACGGTGTAAGAGTGGTAAGAAATTTTAGCTAATGTAAACACTTATCTAAATAACAAGGGTCTATCCTCTTTGTAATATTCCTTTTCGGTGCCTCTCAGATCTGAAATTTTCAATTCTCCTTAAATTATGGGGACAACAAATCTTTAGCTGTCAGTGGCCAATATTTGGAGCTGCTGTTCAAGATTTGAAATCTCTCTTCCTCTGAAACAAATATCCACCTGTCAGTAGAAAATATAGGGGTACTGTTCATGAACAGAGAACCAAGTGCCAAACTCAGATTAAATAATTCGAACTGCATAGATAAAAGCACTCCTTTCTTCTTCGCCTGGACATCGTTTTGTCTTCTGTTCATTTCCTCTTCATGCTACCCACTCATCCTTCCATTCCACTTCCTTTCTTCTCATTCGCAAAAAAAAAAAAAAAAAAAAAAAAAAAAAAAAAAAAACTTAACCCCTTCATTCTAAAACAACAAAAGAATTAAAACAATAGTAGCTCTCCTATTTTTCTTTGAAAGCCTTCTCTTTTCTACTGTCTCGTTTGCCTTCGGAATAAATAAAAGGAAACTGTAGCTTCCAAAAATCAGAAACCCCAAACCGTAATTTTCATTTCTTCCCCAAAGTTGTGCTCTTCGATGTCGACTTCAAAGCCGCCACCTCATCCCGTTAGCCGCTGCGATGACCACCGCACCTCCAGATTCAGGAGTTCCGACCCTTTCCAGCATCTACCCAGACCCATCACCCCATAAATACCACACGAGGCATGCTCAGTTTGAATCAGCCTTCAAACTTCCATGCGCCTCTATCGAGGTTCACCCACGCCACCGCTTCCCTTTCGTTGACCACTGTGAGACCTGCTTCTCCTCATCTCGACATCGACTTTTGTCCACTGGCTGTTACCGCCCAGCACTAGGATTCGCCTAACTTTGGTCACCAGCGGACTACCTACTTTATGCATGTCAACCTCCAGCGACCCTTCACCCAAACACAAGCTTTCACTTCCATACCCGAAGCAATAAAGAGGAAATTATGCTGCCAAAGTATGGTAGCAAGACACACACCCCAGGTGCTCGTCAAAATGCCTAAAAAGCCATGCAGTAGGTTCAAGGTTTATGACAGCAAGTCTGAGCCTTGTCACCGGGTGCGAGCAGTGTTGGCGTCTGACTGATCACTGCCGTTGTTATTCAGATAAGTCCTAGGTATATTCCATAGCTTCCGTTTGCTTAATAAATGTATATCAAATTATACAATATGATTGAATTGATTTGGTATTCGTTGAAATCATGGTTAGGAATCATAATCGAGTTGGGTCTTCATCTTGCTGGGAAATTTCTCAACTGTATTAATGCACCCATATACATACGAGTATGCTTATATAAGTCGATTTGAATTCATATTGAGTTCGCTTCAGTTTTGTTGTCGTGTGGCTGGACTCATGTCGGTTTCAACTAATTTCAACTTTTGAATAGCCTCCGGAAGGTGAGTTTTTCTCACTCACAGACTAATTAATCATTAAGTGAACTAAACACTTGAAATGTTGAATGAAATGTTAGGGTGCTCTAGTTTTGGTTGCTTCATGATTGTGCATGTGCTAAGAACACACCGTTATCTTATATGACATGATATGCATGTATGTTGACATGCTATGCTTGTTTTCTCATCATGCAAGTTCCCCCTTAGATTAGAAACATGATGGGATGAAATGATACATACCCGAACCCCCTTGTGTATTCGAATCGGTTTGGGATGCGGGTTGAAATGATACATACCCGGGATTCGAATATTTTAAAGAACGGATTGAAATGATAAATATCCGTATCACTTGACCATATGATAGAAAATTATATACGGACACCGTGGTCAATTAAAAAAATTATTTTAAAATAATTATATCGATTTTGTAAAAAGGAATTCTTTATGAAATTTCCGTACAACATAACGGAGTGTTTAAAAGAAATTTTAATTTTTTATAAAAATTCCAATTCGCATATAAATTTGTTTAAAAATGATTTTTATAATTGAAACTTCAAGTTAGAATCATTTAAAAAGAATTCTCCTTAACTTTATGTTTCATATAACATGAAATTTAAGTGTTGATAGTTCAATATAAAGAGTTTCAAACTTGTGAAATGCTTTAGAGCTTATTTCAATATATAATTTGTCAAATGATTTCCTACTATTTTAATGTAAAAAAAAAAGATTTGTCAACATAACTTGCTAAAGTCAAGTATAAAAAAAAGAACATGCTTATCTAAGTTGTGGTGAATGCAGGTTTTGTTGATAAATTTGGAATTTAACAAATCCTGTTTTGGTTAATAACTCGAGTTGAAGTTGTTGGAATTATCATAAAAGGGAATTTGATTTTAATATGAGATCTAGTGGGGAAAAGAATTGCAAGACATGGATTTGAGATTGGATTGGATTGGTACAAAACTAAAATTTCGTAAAAGCAATTTTCCGCATCACTTATTTTTGTAAACATTCTTTTATAAAATAATTTTGTGTTAGGTGTGGCTCGCACTGGAATGGAGTGAGTGCGTGGATTGAACGGGCAAATTGTCCTACATCGCAAGATATTAAGGGAAATCGTGGTATATATATGGTATTGGTGGCATGTAACAATGGGGATTCCTTTCGTTACAATAAGTGTTTGCCAATACCAAATTATATGCTCGATGGGAGGCGATGGGGATGTTCAATCGGGATGCCGGCATGAGAGACTTCGACCGTTGACTCCGATAGACACGGTGAAGCGCATACGGTACGCAGGGAATGCCGAAACTCAACATGGTATCAGAGCTCTATGGTTCGATGGGACCGGTATGTGTAGCATGACCGAAGCATGGCTCCAAAGGGGCTTGATCATGGGATGCTCGTCAAGGTGGAGATACGGTTATAAGCAATCTGTCTCCCCACTGCTTATGAGAACTCGGGGTAGCAGCCTAGCCAACTGTGAAGAGTACTCAAGGTGTAACTGCAAAGGTGACTTGAGCAAATGCTTGCCAAGGGGGAGATTGTTAGGTGTGGCTCGCATTGGAATGGAGTGGGTGCGTGTATTGAGTGGGCAAATTGTCCCACATCGCAAGATATTAAGGGAAATCGTGGTATATATATGGTATTGTGGCATGTAACAATGGGGATTACTTTTGTTACAATAAGTGTTTGCCAATACCAAATTATATGCTCGATGGGAGGCGATGGGGATATTCAATCGGGACGCTGGCATGAGAGACTTCGACTGTTGACTCCGATAGACACAGTGAAGTGCGTACGGTACACAGGGAATGCCGAAACTCAACATTTTGATCACTTTAACTATATAAATTTATCATTGTTTCAACTATATAATTATTTTTAATTAAATACACACACTATTTTCAAAACATACCTTTTCTAAATATATTTTATAAATTCAAATAAATTCTAACGTCCGATCCAATCTAGCGAATCCAAACGGTGAAATAAATGATTTCAAACGATAACGTTATTTCATGGAAGTTGAAATTTAAAATCCGATGGTTGGTAAAGAAATTGTGAATATTGATTTTTATCAAACCAAGGCTAAATGACTTGAGTAATTGATTTTGGAGAAATGTTTGTAATAAAGCAATCTGTGATACTTTAAATATGATTTCAAATTTAATGGCCACAGTGTGAAAAATGTAAACGTTTGGTTGTTAAAGAGACCGGAGTCGGTAAGTGGCATACTCTCTGTCAGTGCCGATACCACTTTAACAACTGTGTACGCGGTGGAGTTCCAGAACCGAAGTAGGATGGTATGGAGGCGATTACTAGATTCGAAGAAATAGAACGCTGATGGATTAGCTTTGACCTTCGGGTCATAATTAAAATGACTAAAACAGGAGCCATGCCCGGGTTAATGGAGGTCGCACCTCTGATCGAACACGCTTCTTCGATAACATCTTTATTACTGTTGTGATTGATTTAGGCACGCCCTTTTGATTTTGGGAGTGTTGTTCGAGGTGGGCGGTAGTGGCTGCTATGCGTTACCACCGGCCCTGGAGTCGCAATCCGGTAGAATCCTACCGTGGGTATTCCTCGTGTGCCTTGTCAAATTATCCTTTCGACCCCTACGATTTTGGTTTAACCATACCTATGGAGTGCCCTCTGATGCCCATCCGTGTTAGGCTGGATTCACAGTATTGTATAGACTATGGTATTATATATAACGACATAAGGGTAATATGGTAATCCTTCTTACGCTATTTTCATTATGTTTACTTTACTAAGTAGACATTATTATAATAGCGTCTTATTATACAGATATTAGTTTCATGGATCCTTATAGGATGGGAATCCAAAACATCCTTTAAGTTATTGTACATTTCAGTGAACACTTCATTTGAGTTAATTCACTTATGTGAGACTGTTAGTCCTGACTCATGTACTTTGTTTATCTTATTCCTTGCAAAATTCCCGAGTCAGATCGGGTATTCAGCTTGGAAATATATCAGTTAGAGCTTAAGATTTGTGAAGATCCAGCCATCCATTTGCTATGCAGTCGTATCGATCTCTGCTTATTACTGAATCTTAGTATGGTTTTATATTCATTCTTCCAATGTTTCTATATTTATTTCTGTACTCTGATATTATGTAAATTTAAAGAATTGTATAAATCTTGCTTCCGCTGTGAGATATTCTGTGTTCTCTATCTGTGATTCTGTGATGATTTATATTTCAACTTCATAAGCAATAATAATCTATCATTTTGAATGGTTCGAATTGTTTTAATTACCGACTAGAGGCAATCAAAAAGCCACGTCGTTACAATGTGGTATCAGAGCTTTGGTTTATACAAAGCTTAGCTTATGTAGTTGAAACACTCATTAGATATATAATAGAAATACTCTAGAATGAGAGAAATCATCTTAGAATCATAGCCGAGAGAGCGTATTTTGAAAATAATAATATTTTAAAATTTTGGAAACAAAAGATTGTTGCGCTTGATTTTGAGAAGGTGGCGCAAAATTCTGGAATTGATTTTGTTGAAAGGGAGGATTTGAAGGATTATTCGAAAATGGTTGAAAAGGGGGTCGAACCAAATTCGAAGTTGCATTGTTTTGGGCCCAAGAGAAGTTAGGATGGTTTCTCCAACCCGGATTGATGTTGGGGAGAATGGATCGTTTCTAACTTTGTTAAATGCGTTGAGTTGTTCTAACTAATGTGGGCATTGGTCAGCAATGTGGTTACGATCATTACATTTGTAATATGAAGTTTGAGACGCTTGAGCTTGGTTTGCTTGAGTTGATGAAAGGACATTATCTAATTTGGTTAACACTGCGTCTATTTTCGCTTCTAAAGCCGTTGAGGATCTTACTGGATGAGCGCTAGATCATGAATAGATCGACTTCTTGTTAGATCTTTCCCATTGAGCTGATTTTTCAGCCAAATTTTCATGAAATTGCCAAGCGGCATCGTGATGTTGGGCTAGAAAGTTTCCTTGGCACATCGATTCAAACATGGTTCGAGAACTATTTTCAAGTCCATCATATAAAATTTGACAAAGAGTCCGTTTTTCAAAATTGTGGTGTGGACATTTGACTAGAAGTTCTTTAAATCTTACGAAATATTTTGCAAAGGATTCACCCCCAAATTGATGAAAATTAACGATTTCAGTTCGAATTTTAGATGTCTTTTCCAAGGGGTAATTTTTTTTAGAAAAACCTTCACAAATTCATTGCAAATTCCAATCGTATTTGAAGGCTAGCTATACAACCATTTTTCGGCATAATCGGTAAGTGCAAATGGAATTAACCTAAGTTTGATTCCATCGTCACTTAGTTGTTGAAATTTCATGGTTGCACAAACTTGTTCAAATTTGGTTAAGAAAATATAAGGATTATCACGTTCGAGATTGCCGAATTTTGGAAGAGTATTTATGTGGTTTGAATGAATTTTAAAGTGGTTACCCGTTGGGGCAGGCAATATGATGCAAGATGGAATAGACACCCGATCGGGGAAGTATCTATCCATAAGAGTTTGAGAGGGGTTTTCTTCGGCCATGGTGAAAGGAATTTTATATTTCTTTTACAAGCAATTTTATATTTTTTAAAGCAGCAGCAGCAGGCCCTGTAGATTTTAGAAAATTCTCACCTACATTGGCAGTCCATCCAGTGCAATTGAGTTGCGCTAGCGCGTTCACACCCTACTTGGTGTGCAACCGCTCCAACAAAATCTGTTTACAAATGGTGTTTGAAAAAAGAACTCTTTCTTTTTTAAAGTCTTATATTTTAAATTTGGTTTATGCGAATATGTGGATTTTGGTACGTTACTTTATGTTTATTTAAACATTTATTTTGTATCAAAATAGATGGTCTAAACATAGTAAAGCGCACATTACCAAAATTTTAGTTTTTGCGCATAAAAGGAATGTTTATGTAACGCCTCACCTTTATTCTCGTGTTAGCCAAGGTCATTGCAAGCAATGATGTCAACTAACCCGAAGAATAAGGCTGTTGAGGAGAAACCATATGTATAATAGCTTTGAACGAGTGTTAAACGTATCGGATAATGTGATCTTACTTTTCAAATCTCATGAGGAAATCTGACACATACAATCCAAGTTTAAAATTGCTACGCAGCGGATGTATATAATTTCAAATCAATATAAAATACGTAACAATAAAATCAGAGTTAGACATGGATATTCATATCACTAAGGCGGAAATAGATATAAATAATAACACATGAGTATAAATACAAAGATAGTGGTCATAGTCGATCCACTACACAACAAAAGAATAGGTACAAGGCTACTCAAAATAATATGTATACAAAGGAGTCTCATATACATATAACCCAAAAAGTACAAAACTAAAGTAGTTTTCCCAAAAGTGGAGGATAATCCATGTTAGAGTGATGAAGAATCACCTGAAATACCTCGGTTTGACCTGAGTATTGTTTACCCAAAGATGAACAATAAATAGATCAGTCTGGCTGTACTTATCTCATAAACTGGGATATAATGAGAGATATAGGTAAATATAGACATATAAATACTCTAATAACAATGTCACCCTTAAAGCCGAAGCTCAAGAATGTCTATAGTATATAGGGCTGTCAAATGATACTTTCGGATACGGATAGTGCTATATCCGTATCCGAAATCATTTTCGGCTATCGGATATCCGTATCCGCGGATACGAATGATTATCAGATAATTATCCGATTCGCCAACGATCGATAAATCAAGAAATATAAATGAATTTTTCTAGTTAAACATAAATGTTTTTCAATTCATTAATCACAAAAGTGTTAAAAATAAACATATATGATGAAATTAAATAGCTTTAAGTAGCTAATATGCATTTAGTGCATATAATACAAATCTTCAACTTAGTAAAGTAATAAATAAATCTCATTATTTGTACTAAAATACATATAATTTGAGCATAGTGTTAAAAATAATCGGATGGATAATTTTCGGATACGTATATCTATGTATCCGTATCCTTTTTACGGATATCGGATATTATCCGCTTTTCGGATACGGATGCTGATAGATATCAGATTTTTCGGGTACCCATTGACAGCCCTAACAGTATATCTCATAAATCTATATCAGAGCTATAAAAGAATATCTCATTCAAAGTTATATAGCTACTCACATAAATGATAAATCATATCAAATCAAAACAAAAGTTGATAGCTCATATATCAATAAAACTAAGATTTATAAACTAATACCAATACGAAAATTGACAGCTCATAGTCAACAAAACTAAGATTGATAAGTTAATGCCAATACGAAAACTAACAGCTCATATGTCAATAAAACTAAGATTGATAAATTAATATCAATAAATCTCATATTCCAAAAATCAAATCTAATATGGAAGTAAAGTAGTGTTAAGAAGAAACTTAGAATTTTTCACGAAAGTTTTGAGGTAGAAATTTATTTGGATGAGAAAATTTTGGTTTTTGGTCACATGTAAAATGCAAGGAATATTTTAGATAAATCATTTGCGCATTTTAGTGGTGCATTAGGAAAAACAATGCGTTAAAAATGTTAACGATAACAAGGGAAAGGCTGTTTTAGCCGTAGAAACGTTTTTTCCATAACTTGTCGATGATGCTCCGAGTTATTAATTACCTCGTTTTACGTTTTTGAGCTTGTGTCAAACCTCCTTTGCAGTCTACAATCAGGAATTTTTGGAGTAGTTTGTAGTTATTGTGGTAAAATCCTACCGTAGGACAGGGATTGAGACATTTATAAGCGAAAGGAACGTTGGATTTCTCCATTTTGATTTTCTTTTTCCTGGCTTAGGAGAAATAAATAAGAAGTGATTTAGATACATTAATGAATTGGGTGGTAGGATTTATATACAAAGTTGGTTGCTTCACATCTTTATTCATAGAACTGTGAGGGTTATGGATGAAAATACTTTTAAAATTTGCATTTATATAGAACTTCCATTATATTTAGGATTTTTTGCATCATGTTTTCGAAAGTGTTTTTAAAGACTAAAATGCACACCTATAGGAGGATTTGATTAAAATCATTTTGCATTCATGTTTTATAGTTGCGATGCATTATGTACACCGTGCACATATGCACTTGGTTGCAAAATTGGATGAATGCTAAGTTTCGGATAATTAGACGCCAACGCCATGACTTAGTCATTGGTAAAATTTCGGGATGAAATTTCCTTTAGGGGGAAGAAGGTAACAAATCAGAATTTTTGGCAATAGTTAATTTAGTTATTTAATTAGGCTCTAAAAATCTAATTTTCACAAATGATGGAATTTGACCACGAAGCTTACACCATTACATTCATCATAGAATTCTAGTCAACTTTCATGTTTGGAACTTCGTGAACTGAGTCCGTATGAAAAATTTACAAACGGAATATGAAAACCGAATGGAAAATAAATCAAAAGAATCTATAATAAATTTAATACCATTTATTACCTAACCTGTGATGAAAAGGAATCTCGCTCGATCCAAACCAGTCGCTAAACCGACCCAAACCGCTCGAAACACCCGATCGTTTTGAGAAAAGGACAAAATAGAACGCAGATGGAAGAACATTTCATTGTATATTACAACAATGCATCAGAATACAAGAATATACAGAGTATGAATAAATATTACATAGAAATATCAGAGATTACAATAAATTACATAGCAGCGGAAAATAATACAATACACAACTAGAAAAGATATACGGATACAAAGCTTTCCGGATATCGTTCAAGCTGTAAACCAGGATCCTGTGAATATAAATCTGCAAAACCAAAACTACTAGCTGCCCGTGTCAAAATAGGGGCACCCAGAGTTTAGGTTAAAACAATAAACTCCAGGTCAGTCATGGGACTGGTGTGAGAACTAAAATAGTTATTAATCTTTATTTTAAAGTTAGGTAAATCAAGGGATGTAATAACCCGGAAAATCTGGGCCAGTTTGAAATTTTTATTTTGGCAATTTTAGCGAATTTTGATTATTTAAAATGAATTATTTTAAATAATATCGACGAGAAATTTATTTTGAATATAATTCGAACGTATATATTTATACGCGTCGTCGTTAGAATATAAATATTTATATATAATTATAAATAGAATTGAAAATGGCGCGGTAGTTCGATAATTCGATTTCAAACTTCAATTGAATGTACCGGGTGCAAAACAATCCGGATTTTAGTGAAACCAAAAATGATAGGATCTAATTGATAATATCTTTCTATCGAATCCGTAAAATCGAGATTTCATAGCGGGAATCAAAAGATATGTCCAGATGAAAATTCTGAATAGTCGCTATGGAATTCAGGCCCTTAAAAATGAACATTTTGCAATCGACCTCGGATTTCGACGAAACCAGTTTGGTTGGGTCCGTGATGTAAAGTTATTGCTAGGTTTCAAATTTCATAATTTTTCGAATCAATATGTGAGCGTGGCAAAGGAAAACGCGTTTGACCAGTTTCAGTTGATTTTAATCGACTGGAAAATGGCCATTTTTCCAACGGCCTCAGAATTCGACGAAACTAGTTTTGTTAGGACCGTATCGTCAATACGAAGTTAGAAAATATTTTTCGGGAATTTTTCGAGTTAGTATGTGACCCCGGTAATTTGAAATGTACGTTTAAAATTCAATATAGTGATTTAAATGTAAATTCAACGGAAACTGATTCAAACGATCGAATCAACCTGCGATACATATCCCATTGTGTTCGGAATGGGGGTGAAACGCTATGGACGACAGGCGGTGGGTTCGATTCTGAAGTCGATAGGAAAAGTTACTTTTTGGCGAAAAATAAATTAATTAAATAAAAAAAAAATATATACCTTTCTCTCCTTAACCAGGCCCCCCCACGTTCTAAATCATTTCAAAATAAAAAATAAAAAAAATAAAAAAAAAGAGAACGGACGGAGGAACGCAGCAGCCCACCGCCACGTCCACCGTCGAACCCCCCCATCGCAACCTCCAAGCGCGCAACCCCCTCCCCTCCCTTCGACCGACGCCGACCCCCTTTCCCCCGAAACCCCTACCTTGCGATTCGAACCCCCCCTTTTCCGATCCGCCTCCGCCTGGCACCAGGAGCCGCCGCCTTCCCCCTCCTCTGCCCCGCGTCGCGCCATCGACCGAAGACCCCCCTCCCCCTCCCGATCGACGCTGCAAAACCCCCCCTTCTCTCTGCAACTCACTGTAAGTTTTTAATTATATTTTTATTTATAAAATCAGTTTTTTTGTGTGTATGAGTTAGCATTTATAAGGGCTGAAAATAAAGTATATATAAAGATTTGATTTTTAAAATTGAAAAGATTATATTTTTAATTATAAAAATATGATTTTTACATAAGGAAAAGAAATAAAAATATGATTTTTATATTTTTAAAGTAGTAAAAATATAATCTTTTATATTGTAGAAAGATAAAAATATAATCTTTGCATAGTAGGAACTATAAAAATATAATCTTTATGAGATATAGAATGTGAAAATACCATCTTTTTATATGTGGCAAAATAAAAATCTGATTTTTATGATATATATGTTGAAATAAAGAGGTAATTTTTATAGTGATGAAATGAAAATAAAATCTATATTTTCATAAGGGCGAAATCTATATTTTTATAAAGGCGAAATCTTTAAAAGTGAAAAGGCGGGATTTTTATATATTGAATAGTATAGTAAAAATTCGATTTTTATATATTGAATAGCATAGTAAAAATTCGATTTTTATATATTGAATAGCATAGTAAAAATTCGATTTTTATATATTGAATAACATAGTAAAAATTCGATTTTTATATATTGAATAGCATAGTAAAAATTCGATTTTTATATATTGAATAACGAAGTAAAAATTCGATTTTTTACATATGTAGAGAAAGCGGATAACGAAGGTGACAAAAGGGCGAGAACGAAGAAGATTTATATCAATGAAGTGCCGTGGAGCTTGGATAGCTATTTGTGAGAATTTCTCTCCTTTCAATTTCTTTTCTAGTTATATATATATACTAGGATGCAGACGGTGCTTAGTAGCACCCGACACAATCGTCCACAGACCATGGACTTGTTTGTTTGGTTGCATAGATTAGTTGGATATTTGATTTGAATTTGGTTGTTTGGTGAATTTGATTGATGTGTGAATGGCGTGGGCCTTCACTAGACCGGGGATAAGGCTAGGCCTTGTCCCGTTTCTAGTATCGTGCCGTTATGCCGTCGAAATTTTCTAAAATAAGTTAGAAAAATAAAAATATCATTTTATTTAAAGAATGAACTGAATAGAAATTCATATGTTGGAATAAAATGTTTTATCGTTAAAAATATAATTTTTAACGTGAATGTGAATAAATATTCATTTACAAACCAGACGGTTTGTTTATGTACACCTATTTGAAGGACATTGATTGGGCCGATAAATTTTACACATCGCCCAACTGCACAAATAAAATATGCGTTTGATTGTTTGAAACCCCACACGGGTGTTAGGATGAAATTTGAAGTTCACTCATCCTGATTGATTAAATATGTCGATCGATTGATTGACAGGCTGTTATAAGCGTTAGATATCTATATTTGATGCTTATACAGTGTAGTGCACTTTGGTTGATGGTTGATTATTTTTCAATGCTATTATATGTGTGTAATGCATGAAAATCCATATAATTAACTTTATATGGTAATTGATTGGGCCTCATTCCAATTTGAAAAATAAAGAATATATAAAATAAAGGTTCATGTGTTGACAGTACTCATCCATTGAGATTGGTCATGTGTTGAACGAAATATTTTAGTAATAAAATTTACATCTTTGTAATATAAAATAAAGGTTCATGTGTTGACAGTACTCATCCATTGAGATTGGTCATGTGTTGAACGAAATATTTTAGTAATAAAATTTACATCTTTGTAATATAAAATAAAGGTTCATGTGTTGACAGTACTCATCCATTGAGATTGGTCATGTGTTGAACGAAATATTTTAGTAATAAAATTTACATCTTTGTAATATAAAATAAAGGTTCATGTGTTGACAGTACTCATCCATTGAGATTGGTCATGTGTTGAACGAAATATTTTAGTAATAAAATTTACATCTTTGTAATATAAAATAAAGGTTCATGTGTTGACAGTACTCATCCATTGAGATTGGTCATGTGTTGAACGAAATATTTTAGTAATAAAATTTACATCTTTGTAATATAAAATAAAGGTTCATGTGTTGACAGTACTCATCCATTGAGATTGGTCATGTGTTGAACGAAATATTTTGATAATAACAACTATTTTGAAAAAGAAATATTTAAAATAGAATATTTGAAAATAGAAATTTATGAAGCCGTGTTGATTAGATTGACGCCATTTTGACGTGAACGATATTTATATCGATTTCGAAATGAATTGAATATATAACTATTTCGAAATGAATTGAATTGAAAACGATTTCGAAATGAATTGAATATATAACGATTTCGAAATGAATTGAATTGAAAACGATTTCGAAATGAATTGAATTGATAACGATTTCGAAATGAATTGAATTGAAAACGATTTCGAAATGAATTGAATTGAAAACGATTTCGAAATGAATTGAATATATAACGATTTCGAAATGAATTGAATTGAAAACGATTTCGAAATGAATTGAATTGATAACGATTTCGAAATGAATTGAATTGAAAACTATTTCGAAATGAATTGAATTGAAAACGATTTCGAAATGAATTGAATATATAACGATTTCGAAATGAATTGAATTGAAAACGATTTCGAAATGAATTGAATTGATAACGATTTCGAAATGAATTGAATTGAAAACGATTTCGAAATGAATTGAATTGAAAACGATTTCGAAATGAATTGCATTGAAAACGATTTCGAAATGAATTGAATAGAAAACCAATTTGAATTGAATCGAATAGAAAACCAATTTGAATCGAATCGAATAGAAAACGACTTTGGAATTGAATTAAATTGAAAATGAATTCAAATTGAATTGAAATGAATTCAAATTGAATTGAAATTTGAATTGAATAGAAATGAATTTTAAACCGAATTTATAAAGAAGAATTCAATTTTGATTTGAATTGAAAAGAAAGTTGAAATTGCTTTTGAAAACGATTTTAAAACTATTTATATAATTCGTTTTAAATAGAAATCGACGAAGTATATATTATATATATTATATATATAATATAATGGCCTGAATAGAACGCGCCGCGCCGCGGCAGTTCGTGAATTTCGACCATTTATTTCAAACGGACATTACGGGAGATCCGACCGTCGGATTCTCCTAAAACCGGAACCGTTGGTTTCGTATCGAAAAGAGCTTTCTAACGAATATTAGAAATTAGAAATCTAACGGTTGGATTTGGAATTATGTCCAAATCAAATTTGAAAAAGGTCGCTGTAAGTGCAGTTCGATGGCCATTGATGGAAATCGACTGTACGGGCCTTGATAAAATTATTAAAAATAGTAATAATTTGTGTAAAATCATAAGAAATGATTTAGAAAGAATTGGGATGAAAAACTCCATATTTGAAAAGATAAAAATAGATTTTTATCGAAATGAACTAGTTTTGAACTAGGAATATAATTCTATTTATTTTTAAATAAATAAATTGAATTTAAAAAGGGTTTTGAAAACAACCAGAATATCCAATGATTGCATTGGAGTGGATTTGAATCGAAATTGTCTTCGGAATATTTCGATGTTGGAATTCATGATTATACAGGTGTTGTTATGGAAATTTGAAAGATATATATTTATATCGTTATTTCCAATACGACATTTGTTAGTCGTAGAATTAGATATTGAATATAAGCCGATATATTTTCTATTTAGAGCCTTGTATTGAATATCGAATGTGATTTGGGTTTGTCGTGAATGGTGTCTTCACTAACACTGTTCTTGAACCCAGTTGAGAAATGATTAAATCTTTTTATTTAGATTTAATGAAGTGTACCAATTAAATAATATTTAATTGGAATTGAATTGATATTGATTTTTGGGTTTATCGTGGACAATGTTTTAAATAACCCTCGTTCTTTAACCCGATAATTAATGAATGTGATTTTTGGGTTTATCGTGAACAGTGTTTTAAATAACACTCGTTCTTTAACCCGATAATTAATGAATGTGATTTTGGGTTTATCGTGAACCGTGTTTTAAATGACACTGATTCTTTAACCCAGTCGAAGATTAAAACTAAGTGGAGTTTTAATGAATCTTTAATTAGATTGAAATGATCGAAAATGGAGTATCACCAGTTTTGCTTCAGGCGATAGTTAAATCTTTAATTAGATTTGAACGTGAAATGGTAATTGAATTTACCGATAACACTGTGGTGTTAGATATGAAGTATTACCAGTTTTACTTCATGGGATGAATAGGTTGGGATGGGGAAATTAAAATAAATAATTACTTCGGTAAGGTTCGCTAATCCCGACTAGTTTGAATTGAGATTCAAAAATAGAATAAAGAATAAATTCAAGGAATTTATCTTGGATAAAATTAATGGGAACCTTTTCCTATGAATGTGAAATTTAGAAACTAACTGTCGGTTAGCCAAGCAGAATGGTTTTCTGAATATTGATCTGATGTTGGTTTCGGTCTTCGGGGTTAATATTTGGGGAATTATTCTCTTGATTAATTTACGGTTAGTGACTAATGAATTGGAATGAGGCGTATGTTGTGTTTGTGTAACACTTATTTAAAATATACGCGAGTTATTCGGAAAGACCGGGTTTATCCCATTTTGAATAACTGATACGACGATAAGTCGAAGATGAAGACGGCGGTTGAAGACCGGAAGTCTTCACATCGTTTGGGTGATTACTGATGATCTTGATTGGGCTGTACACCCAAGAAGATGGAAACAGTTGGTGATCGTCCAGACGTATTTGGAGATCGATGGATATGCGGGGTACTAGGTGCCTCCGGTTTCGTTCAGACCCAGAACGGACTTGTAAATGGACTATGTGTCTGACATTGGATTTTAGTCCGTGTGATTGATCTCTATTAAATATATATCTGTTTGGCGGCGGAGAATTTATTCTCTTGCTTAACGCCCTTCTCTGAGACGTACGAGCTCAGGGGTTATATATTGATGGATATCAATCGCATGGAGTGAATTGCCTGTGTGGCATGCTAAGATGCAAATGATCAAGGCTTCTGTTGAAAAGCAAAGTCTTGTGGTTGATGATCGAAGCACGGCCTTTGTGGCGTAGCTTTGTGTAACGTTGATCCGCGAGTATCACACCCGGTATGAACCAAAAACGGGAGACGGACCTCAGGGAGGGCTTGCGTTTCTTTCTAGCTAAAAAGTGGCGTCAGTGGTTTTACACGCCCTGACGAGTTTGACTTATGTGGTTGTTGCTGTTGCGAGGCGTCTCGGATTGATCGGTCGTTCTCGAACCGATGGAGTCATTTGATGGCTCGTTTGCGCCCCAAAGGGCGGGGAGACGTATTGTTCAGGCATAATAATCCACATCGGTGGACCGGCCCTGACGATCCAGGGGGCAGTTGCGGCTGTTCCTGAGACATGGTAGGCTAGATTGTCTCGAATCGGAAGAGGACGATCCCTGGCCTCGGTTCATAGATGGAAACCCAATTTCCAAATACGTGACTTTGCGGTTTTATTTGTAAACCTATTTATGGCGACATAGTGGCATGGGACGCTCATGCCGCCTATGATTGATACTTATGATTTGAAGTTGTTTTATACACTATGCACTTATAATAGTATCAAACGATTTGTTTTTAACCGTATCAAGCATTCTTTGGCTGTTATAAGGGAAAACCCTATCCTCGGCTGCGTTGCATTGTGTGATGGGACCTGGGTCTTATAACAGCTTCATTTTTCTTTATTTAGCATTGCGCTGTTTGTTTTATGCACTGGTATTCTTGGGAGGAAACCCGTTCCGTGTTATACGGCGTGGTCCCTTGATTTACCCATCTTTAAAATAAAGATTAATAACTGTTTTAGTTCTCACACCAGTCACATGACTGACCTGGAGTTTATTGTTTTAACCTAAACTCTGGGTGCCCCTATTTTGACACGGGCAGCTAGTAGTTTTGGTTTTGCAGATTTATATTCACAGGATCCTGGTTTACAGCTGGAACGATATCCGGAAAGCTTTGTATCCGTATATCTCTTCTAGTTGTGTATTGTATTATTTTCCGCTGCTATGTATTTAAATGTAATTTAAATCTCTGATATTTCTGTGTAATATTCATTTATACTCTGTATATTCTTGTAATCTGATGCATTGTTGTAATATACAATGAAATGTTCTTTTATATGAGTTCTGTTGTGGCTTGTTCTCGAACTATCCGACACTTTCCTTTACGGGGAAGTTGCGGGTTTTCACAGTTGGTATCAGAGCTTTGGTTTACAAAGCAGAGAACAAGGCACATTTGAACCATACGAAAGAATTCATCAGAAACTGGATTAGTAATATCCAACGGGAATGACTCGTTAGAGATGAGATCAGTAGTATCCTAGGACGAGTGTGAAGGGTAAATTTTTAAAATGAAAACCAATTTTGTTTTGAAAAATTTAAATCAACTATTCGTATTTGATTATTTATTTATATTGATTTTGGACAATTCAGTATATAAAGAATTTGCATATACGCCTTGCAAACGTATATTCAAAGTTTTAATATATTGGATGGATATAGCATCACACTCTAGTCGCCCGGAGATGATATTGATGATAGCGATCGCATCATCAACATTTATGTTCGAGTTTCGAAGGTGTGATTTTCTATATATTTCCATTAGGCTGGTGTGAGAACCAAAACTAATATAGCTAGAATACATTGTTGTGATTTGGCATCAAAACATGATTTTCTTTATATATATCAAAATTATGAATTTGAAACGTTAATCCACTAATTGATTGATGTTTGTGTTGTTTGTTTATTTGATTGCTAATTTTGAGCCATTATGCCTAATTTGAACAAATAATGAACTGTATTGAAAATTGGTCGCAATTGCTTGCATATACATATACTTACATTGAACAGGTCATAGCAAGGAGGCTAGAGCAGAGAATAAAATTTGTTTGCCCGACAAATAGGTACATGTTTACTACATAATTTACTGTTTTGTTTGGGTGATGATGATTTTATGAGCCTATTGGCTAGCCGCTTGGCTTTTTCTTTTTCTTTTTGAGATCTGAAGGACCGGGGAAGCTATTTGAAATTCCCCGATGCTCCCGGTGCAGGGGAGGTTATGGCGAAATTTTTCGAAAATTTAGGGTGTTAGCCAAATTTTTGAAATTTTTGAAAATTCTCAGAAACTGAAAAGTTGGAGAATGGAAGCCAGATCGAACATAAAAGTTGATTAATCAAACCACTTTCGACTTTGTTCCTTTTCGGGGACGAAAAGTTTTAAGTGGGGGAGATTGTAATAACCCGGAAAATCTGGGCCAGTTTGAAAATTTTATTTTGGCAATTTTAGCGAATTTTGATTATTTAAAATGAATTATTTTAAATAATACCGACGAGAAATTTATTTTGAATATAATTCGAACGTATATATTTATACGCGTCGTCGTTAGAATATAAATATTTATATATAATTATAAATAGAATTGAAAATGGCGCGGTAGTTCGATAATTCGATTTCAAACTTCAATTGAATGTACCGGGTGCAAAACAATCCGGATTTTAGTGAAACCAAAAATGATAGGATCTAATTGATAATATCTTTCTATCGAATCCGTAAAATCGAGATTTCATAGCGGGAATCAAAAGATATGTCCAGATGAAAATTCTGAATAGTCGCTATGGAATTCAGGCCCTTAAAAATGGACATTTTGCAAACGACCTCGGATTTCGACGAAACCAGTTTTGTTGGGTCCGTGATGTAAAGTTATTGCTAGGTTTCAAATTTCATAATTTTTCGAATCAATATGTGAGCGTGGCAAAGGAAAACGCGTTTGACCAGTTTCAGTTGATTTTAATCGACTGGAAAATGGCCATTTTTCCAACGGCCTCAGAATTCGATGAAACTAGTTTTGTTAGGACCGTATCGTCAATACGAAGCTAGAAAATATTTTTCGGGAATTTTTCGAGTTAGTATGTGACCCCGGTAATTTGAAATGTACGTTTAAAATTCAATATAGTGATTTAAATGTAAATTCAACGGAAACTGATTCAAACGATCGAATCAACCTGCGATACATATCCCATTGTGTTCGGAATGGGGGTGAAACGCTATGGACGACAGGCGGTGGGTTCGATTCTGAAGTCGATAGGAAAAGTTACTTTTTGGCGAAAAATAAATTAATTAAATAAAAAAAAATAATATATACCTTTCTCTCCTTAACCAGGCCCCCCCCCCGTTCTAAATCATTTAAAAAAAAAAAATAAAAAAAATAAAAAAAAAGAGAACGGACGGAGGAACGCAGCAGCCCACCGCCACGTCCACCGTCGAACCCCCCCCATCGCAACCTCCAAGCGCGCAACCCCCTCCCCTCCCTTCGACCGACGCCGACCCCCTTTTCCCCGAAACCCCTGCCTTGCGATTCGAACCCACCCTTTTCCGATCCGCCTCCGCCTGGCACCAGGAGCCGCCGCCTTCCCCCTCCTCTGCCCCGCGTCGCGCCATCGACCGAAGACCCCCCCCCTCCCGATCGATGCTGCAAACTCCCCCCCCTTCTCTCTGCAACTCACTGTAAGTTTTTAATTATATTTTTATTTATAAAATCAGTTTTTTTGTGTGTATGAGTTAGCATTTATAAGGGCTGAAAATAAAGTATATATAAAGATTTGATTTTTAAAATTGAAAAGATTATATTTTTAATTATAAAAATATGATTTTTACATAAGGAAAAGAAATAAAAATATGATTTTTATATTTTTAAAGTAGTAAAAATATAATCTTTTATATTGTAGAAAGATAAAAATATAATCTTTGCATAGTAGGAACTATAAAAATATAATCTTTATGAGATATAGAATGTGAAAATACCATCTTTTTATATGTGGCAAAATAAAAATCTGATTTTTATGATATATATGTTGAAATAAAGAGGTAATTTTTATAGTGATGAAATGAAAATAAAATCTATATTTTCATAAGGGCGAAATCTATATTTTTATAAAGGCGAAATCTTTAAAAGTGAAAAGGCGGGATTTTTATATATTGAATAGCATAGTAAAAATTCGATTTTTATATATTGAATAGCATAGTAAAAATTCGATTTTTATATATTGAATAGCATAGTAAAAATTCGATTTTTATATATTGAATAACGAAGTAAAAATTCGATTTTTTACATATGTAGAGAAAGCGGATAACGAAGGTGACAAAAGGGCGAGAACGAAGAAGATTTATATCAATGAAGTGCCGTGGAGCTTGGATAGCTATTTGTGAGAATTTCTCTCCTTTCAATTTCTTTTCTAGTTATATATATATACTAGGATGCAGACGGTGCTTAGTAGCACCCGACACAATCGTCCACAGACCATGGACTTGTTTGTTTGGTTGCATAGATTAGTTGGATATTTGATTTGAATTTGGTTGTTTGGTGAATTTGATTGATGTGTGAATGGCGTGGGCCTTCACTAGACCGGGGATAAGGCTAGACCTTGTCCCGTTTCTAGTATCGTGCCGTTATGCCGCCGAAATTTTCTAAAATAAGTTAGAAAAATAAAAATATCATTTTATTTAAAGAATGAACTGAATAGAAATTCATATGTTGGAATAAAATGTTTTATCGTTAAAAATATAATTTTTAACGTGAATGTGAATAAATAAATATTCATTTACAAACCAGACGGTTTGTTTATGTACACCTATTTGAAGGACATTAATTGGGCCGATAAATTTTACACATCGCCCAACTGCACAAATAAAATATGCGTTTGATTGTTTGAAACCCCACACGGGTGTCAGGATGAAATTTGAAGTTCACTCATCCTGATTGATTAAATATGTCGATCGATTGATTGACAGGCTGTTATAAGCGTTAGATATCTATATTTGATGCTTATACAGTGTAGTGCACTTTGGTTGATGGTTGATTATTTTTCAATGCTATTATATGTGTGTAATGCATGAAAATCCATATAATTAACTTTATATGGTAATTGATTGGGCCTCATTCCAATTTGAAAAATAAAGAATATATAAAATAAAGGTTCATGTGTTGACAGTACTCATCCATTGAGATTGGTCATGTGTTGAACGAAATATTTTAGTAATAAAATTTACATCTTTGTAATATAAAATAAAGGTTCATGTGTTGACAGTACTCATCCATTGAGATTGGTCATGTGTTGAACGAAATATTTTAGTAATAAAATTTACATCTTTGTAATATAAAATAAAGGTTCATGTGTTGATAGTACTCATCCATTGAGATTGGTCATGTGTTGAACGAAATATTTTAGTAATAAAATTTACATCTTTGTAATATAAAATAAAGGTTCATGTGTTGATAGTACTCATCCATTGAGATTGGTCATGTGTTGAACGAAATATTTTAGTAATAAAATTTACATCTTTGTAATATAAAATAAAGGTTCATGTGTTGACAGTACTCATCCATTGAGATTGGTCATGTGTTGAACGAAATATTTTAGTAATAAAATTTACATCTTTGTAATATAAAATAAAGGTTCATGTGTTGACAGTACTCATCCATTGAGATTGGTCATGTGTTGAACGAAATATTTTGATAATAACAACTATTTTGAAAAAGAAATATTTGAAATAGAATATTTGAAAATAGAAATTTATGAAGCCGTGTTGATTAGATTGACGCCATTTTGACGTGAACGATATTTATATCGATTTCGAAATGAATTGAATATATAACGATTTCGAAATGAATTGAATTGAAAACGATTTCGAAATGAATTGAATATATAACGATTTCGAAATGAATTGAATTGAAAACGATTTCGAAATGAATTGAATTGATAACGATTTCGAAATGAATTGAATTGAAAACGACATCGAAATGAATTGAATTGAAAACGATTTCGAAATGAATTGAATATATAACGATTTCGAAATGAATTGAATTGAAAACGATTTCGAAATGAATTGAATTGATAACGATTTCGAAATGAATTGAATTGAAAACGATTTCGAAATGAATTGAATTGAAAACGATTTCGAAATGAATTGAATTGAAAACGATTTCGAAATGAATTGAATATATAACGATTTCGAAATGAATTGAATTGAAAACGATTTCGAAATGAATTGAATTGATAACGATTTCGAAATGAATTGAATTGAAAACGATTTCGAAATGAATTGCATTGAAAACGATTTCGAAATGAATTGAATAGAAAACCAATTTGAATTGAATCGAATAGAAAACCAATTTGAATTGAATCGAATAGAAAACGACTTTGGAATTGAATTAAATTGAAAACGAATTCAAATTGAATTGAAATGAATTCAAATTGAATTGAAATTTGAATTGAATAGAAATGAATTTTAAACCGAATTTATAAAGAAGAATTCAATTTTGATTTGAATTGAAAAGAAAGTTGAAATTGCTTTTGAAAACGATTTTAAAACTATTTATATAATTCGTTTTAAATAGAAATCGACGAAGTATATATTATATATATTATATATATATAATATAATGGCCTGAATAGAACGCGCCGCGCCGCGGCAGTTCGTGAATTTCGACTATTTATTTCAAACGGACATTACGGGAGATCCGACCGTCGGATTCTCCTAAAACCGGAACCGTTGGGTTCGTATCGAAAAGAGCTTTCTAATGAATATTAGAAATTAGAAATCTAACGGTTGGATTTGGAATTATGTCCAAATCAAATTTGAAAAAGGTCGCTGTAAGTGCAGTTCGATGGCCATTGATGGAAATCGACTGTACGGGACTTGATAAAATTATTAAAAATAGTAATAATTTGTGTAAAATCATAAGAAATGATTTAGAAAGAATTGGGATGAAAAACTCCATATTTGAAAAGATAAAAATAGATTTTTATCGAAATGAACTAGTTTTGAACTAGGAATATAATTCTGTTTATTTTTAAATAAATAAATTGAATTTAAAAAGGGTTTTGAAAATAACCAGAATATCCAATGATTGCATTGGAGTGGATTTGAATCGAAATTGTCTTCGGAATATTTCGATGTTGGAATTCGTGATTATACAGGTGTTGTTATGGAAATTTGAAAGATATATATTTATATCGTTATTTCCAATACGACATTTGTTAGTCGTAGAATTTGATATTGAATATAAGCCGATATATTTTCTATTCAGAGCCTTGTATTGAATATCGAATGTGATTTGGGTTTGTCGTGAATGGTGTCTTCACTAACACTGTTCTTGAACCCAGTTGAGAAATGATTAAATCTTTTTATTTAGATTTAATGAAGTGTACCAATTAAATAATATTTAATTGGAATTGAATTGATATTGATTTTTGGGTTTATCGTGGACAGTGTTTTAAATAACCCTCGTTCTTTAACCCGATAATTAATGAATGTGATTTTTGGGTTTATCGTGAACAGTGTTTTAAATAACACTCGTTCTTTAACCCGATAATTAATGAATGTGATTTTGGGTTTATCGTGAACCGTGTTTTAAATGACACTGATTCTTTAACCCAGTCGAAGATTAAAACTAAGTGGAGTTTTAATGAATCTTTAATTAGATTGAAATGATCGAAAAAGGAGTATCACCAGTTTTGCTCCAGGCGATAGTTAAATCTTTAATTAGATTTGAACGTGAAATGGTAATTGAATTTACCGATAACACTGTGGTGTTAGATATGAAGTATTACCAGTTTTACTTCATGGGATGAATAGGTTGGGATGGGGAAATTAAAATAAATAATTACTTCGGTAAGGTTCGCTAATCCCGACTAGTTTGAATTGAGATTCAAAAATAGAATAAAGAATAAATTCAAGGAATTTATCTTGGATAAAATTAATGGGAACCTTTCCCTATGAATGTGAAATTTAGAAACTAACTGTCGGTTAGCCAAGCAGAATGGTTTTCTGAATATTGATCTGATGTTGGTTTCGGTCTTCGGGGTTAATATTTGGGGAATTATTCTCTTGATTAATTTACGGTTAGTGACTAATGAATTGGAATGAGGCGTATGTTGTGTTTGTGTAACACTTATTTAAAATATACGCGAGTTATTCGGAAAGACCGGGTTTATCCCATTTTGAATAACTGATACGACGATAAGTCGAAGATGAAGACGGCGGTTGAAGACCGGAAGTCTTCACATCGTTTGGGTGATTACTGATGATCTTGATTGGGCTGTACACCCAAGAAGATGGAAACAGTTGGTGATCGTCCAGACGTATTTGGAGATCGATGGATATGCGGGGTACTAGGTGCCTCCGGTTTCGTTCAGACCCAGAACGGACTTGTAAATGGACTGTGTGTCTGACATTGGATTTTAGTCCGTGTGATTGATCTCTATTAAATATATATCTGTTTGGCGGCGGAGAATTTATTCTCTTGCTTAACGCCCTTCTCTGAGACGTACGAGCTCAGGGGTTATATATTGATGGATATCAATCGCATGGAGTGAATTGCCTGTGTGGCATGCTAAGATGCAAATGATCAAGGCTTCTGTTGAAAAGCAAAGTCTTGTGGTTGATGATCGAAGCACGGCCTTTGTGGCGTAGCTTTGTGTAACGTTGATCCGCGAGTATCACACCCGGTATGAACCAAAAACGGGAGACGGACCTCAGGGAGGGCTTGCGTTTCTTTCTAGCTAAAAAGTGGCGTCAGTGGTTTTACACGCCCTGACGAGTTTGACTTATGTGGTTGTTGCTGTTGCGAGGCGCCTCGGATTGATCGGTCGTTCTCGAACCGATGGAGTCATTTGATGGCTCGTTTGCGCCCCAAAGGGCGGGGAGACGTATTGTTCAGGCATAATAATCCACATCGGTGGACCGACCCTGACGATCCAGGGGGCAGTTGCGGCTGTTCCTGAGACATGGTAGGCTAGATTGTCTCGAATCGGAAGAGGACGATCCCTGGCCTCGGTTCATAGATGGAAACCCAATTTCCAAATACGTGACTTTGCGGTTTTATTTGTAAACCTATTTATGGCGACATAGTGGCATGGGACGCTCATGCCGCCTATGATTGATACTTATGATTTGAAGTTGTTTTATACACTATGCACTTATAATAGTATCAAACGATTTGTTTTTAACTGTATCAAGCATTCTTTGGCTGTTATAAGGGAAAACCCTATCCTCGGCTGCGTTGCATTGTGTGATGGGACCTGGGTCTTATAACAGCTTCATTTTTCTTTATTTAGCATTGCGCTGTTTGTTTTATGCACTGGTATTCTTGGGAGGAAACCCGTTCCGTGTTATACGGCGTGGTCCCTTGATTTACCCATCTTTAAAATAAAGATTAATAACTGTTTTAGTTCTCACACCAGTCACATGACTGACCTGAAGTTTATTGTTTTAACCTAAACTCTGGGTGCCCCTATTTTGACACGGGCAGCTAGTAGTTTTGGTTTTGCAGATTTATATTCACAGGATCCTGGTTTACAGCTGGAACGATATCCGGAAAGCTTTGTATCCGTACATCTCTTCTAGTTGTGTATTGTATTATTTTCCGCTGCTATGTATTTAAATGTAATTTAAATCTCTGATATTTCTGTGTAATATTCATTTATACTCTGTATATTCTTGTAATCTGATGCATTGTTGTAATATACAATGAAATGTTCTTTTATATGAGTTCTGTTGTGGCTTGTTCTCGAACTATCCGACACTTTCCTTTACGGGGAAGTTGCGGGTTTTCACAAGGGACCACGCCGTATGACATGGAACGGGTTTCTTCCCGAGAATACCAGTGCATAAAAACAAACAACGCAATGCTAAATAAAGAAAAATGAAGCTGTTATAAGACCCAGGTCCTATCACACAATGCAACGCAAACCGGGGGATAGGGTTTTCCCTTATAACAGCCAAAGGATGCTTGATACGTTTTAAAACAAATCATTTGATACTATTATCAGTGTATAGTGTATAAAACAATCTCAAATCATAAGTATTAATCATAGGCGGCATGGGTACCATATATCATGTCGCCATACTAGTTCTACAATTAAAACCGCAAATGTCACGTATTTGGAAGTTGGATTTCCATCTATGAACCGAGGCAAAAGATAGTCCTCAACCGATTCGAGACGCTCTAGCCCGTGTCTCAGGCAAGTACTCAGTCAAGCCTTTGGATCCTCAGGGCCGGTCCACCGATGTGGATTAAAATGCCTGAACATGCATTTCCCCGCCCTATGGGGCGTAGGTGAGCCAACTAAATGACTCCATCGGACCTGGATCGTTCGATCAAACCGAGGCGCCTCGCAACAGTAACAACCACATAAGTCAAACTCGTCAGGGCGTGTAAAACCACTGACGCCACTTCTAGCTAGAAAGAAACGCATGCCCTCCCTGACGTCCTCTCCTGTTTTTGGTTCATACCGGGTGTGAAGCTCGCGAATCAACGTTACACAAAGCCATGCCACAAGGCCATGCTTCTATCATCAACCACAAGACTCTACTTTTCAACAGAAGTCTTGATCATTTGCCACTTAGGCACGCCACACAGGCAATTCACTCTATGCGTTTGATATCTGTAGTGACCCGCATTTTTAGCTGTTGAACAATTAATTTATTTAATTATTTAATATCGATTTATCGATATCGAGAACGTGAATTAAATAATATTGAATATTTAATTAAGATTTATAATGAATAATAAATTGTAAATATCGAAATAGTCAGAAATAGTAGAATTCACAATAGAGTGTGAATTGAGTAGTATACGAGATGTGGTTGAGTTTCGATTCGAAATATAATAACGAATATATTGAATCGACGACAGTGGAACGTATAGTTTATAATATATTTATAAACGAGCTCGAAATGGCGCTGCAGTTCGCTATTTGGCGATTTGAACTTCAACTGGATGTACAGGATTCGTTTTAAGCCGGATTCCTGTGAAACAAGAAACGTGTGGAGCCGGTGGAGTATATCTTTCTAGTGGAAGAGAAAAATCTGGATTTCGTCGTATAGATTTTGATTTACGTCCAAATCAAATTTCAGAAAAGTCGCTGTTGAATTCCTTTATAATTTGCGACGCTTTATATACGTTATAAATGGATTTTCAGTATAAACTGAACATCGAGATAATCTGGAATCTGAAATATCAAGCTGAAAATTCTGATATGATATTCTGGGGCTGTACGATATCATATGTGAAACGATAATAATTAATTTTAAATAATTAATTCAATTATATTTAAATATATTTATATATTTAAATAGGCTATTTAGAGCATTAAAAATAGCCACTTTTGCAAACGAAGTCGGAATTTGACGAAATCAGTTTTGTTGGATCCGCAATGTCAAATAGTTGTTAGATTTCCAGTTTCGTGATTTTTAGAGTCCGTATGTGACCGTACAGATTTTTAGAGTGAGAAACAGTCAGTATTTGACGGTTAAAAATACGCTGTGTGAGCATACGGAGTCGGAATTCGACGAAACCAGTTTCGTTGGGTCCGTAATGTCGAACTGTAGCTGCATGTCCATTTTCGTGATTTTTGGGTATCATATGTAGTCACAGGGATTTTTAGAAGTCAGAAATGAATATAAAGGATTAAATAAAATATATAAATATTAATATAAAAATATCTAGATATTTATTTTCTCTATAAATACCCCTCCCTTAGAAATTCTAACCTAATTTCATTTTCTCCTTTGGTCAATATTTCCGCCGCAAGGCTTTTGGTTCTTCCTGTAAAGTATTCGACATTTCTAAATTCAATCAAAAACCAAGTAAAATTCTAAAATTCTTGAAACTTGTATTGTTGAGTCCCTTAGATCATTCGCTACATCCTGTGTGAGTTTGAAAGGGTTCGAACATCAATTACTGATGCCGGTTTCGTCACAGCGCCACTAGGGTTGTGGCCGAGGAGAGCTAGGGCACATCGGAGATGGAGGTAGGTGTGGTGTTGGATTCAATAGGTTGAGGCGCAGAAGCTATGACGATTTGGGAGGGTGCGATTGCTTTTTGAGGAGGGCGAAAACCTCCTGTAGCCGCGAGTTGAGGAGCAGATCGAGAATCGGGTCTAGAGCACCGGAAATTGTGTCATGGGGGCCAGCAGGTGGTGGTTTTGATGATGAATCAAATGGTGGTGGGTGCGCCGGGATGTGATGGCCAACGGGGTGGTGGAGGAAGGTCAAAGTGAGGTCAACGGTGAAGTTGCTGTTCGGTTTTGGGAAGAAGGCAAAAGGGGACGGCTGGAGGGTGCAGATATAGGCAGGCCTGAGAATTTTATAAAAGGGTATTGGGCCAAATGGATATGGTGAGGCCCGACTATTAAATAATTTAGTTTTATTCTTATTTAAATAGTGTATTAACTTAGAACTACCATATCTTAACCATACGTAATCGAAATCCAGCGAAACAAGATCCGACAGGATCGTATGGACGGGAGCAGCATAATGAGACTGACCGGGAGTGAATCCGAGCTCGTTACAATTTATGGCGAAATAAATTGTCCGTCGCAGTCAAATAAATGCAAATCGTTATTTAACGGCTAACGCGCAACTGTGAGTAAAAACTCACTAACTCTCCTCAATTTATATTTTAATATAAATTGTATTTTATTTCTGTATTTGACTGCTAGTTATGTACTGTTAATTTGGACTGTTAAGTTGTATTGTTACATTGGACTGTAGATTGAACTGTTAAATAATTGATTGAAAACAGTATGGATATATATATATATATCTACATATATATATATATATATATATATATATATATATATATATATATATATATATATCGTTATTAAACGGTGATTTTGTTATCAGTGTATTTCATTAGAAATGCAAGTGATGTTATATACGTTGTTTAACACTGGTGGATGCAGGGAAACAGGTTGGAGGAATCCGACTGGATTCCTCAACATTTATTTTACTGTTATTTGTATATTGTGATCTATAATGTGATATATAATCTGTTGGCGATTATATGTGCTTGGACGGTATTGAACATCGTGATTTGATATGATTGAATATCATAACATACCGAAATGTTGGTAAGGAGATTTTCAAAGTGATATTGAAAACAGCATATTTATAAATTGGAATATTTATAAACAAGAGATATTTATAAATAGAAATATTTATAAACAAGGAATATTTATAAATTGGAATATTTATAAATAGGAGATATTCAAAAAGGAAATAATTTTAAAACATTTTCTTTTTGAATGGAAAGGCCTGTGTGGCGAGTTTGGGGATTTTCCCGATGCTCCCGATACAAAGGAGGTTATGGCGAATTTTCCCGGGAATTTAAGGAGTTAGAATATATCAAGAATAAATTTGAAAAGGAAATATTTGTAAACCATTTACAAATAGAATTGGAAAGGAAGCATTATAAAAAGAAAAATCATTTTTAAAGTGTAGAACCATTATTTAAAAGTAAATCTTTTCAAATGAATAAAACGTTGTTAAAAAGGAAGTCTTTATAAAGTGAATAAAGTTAATCGAATATAGACATTCGAAAGGAGAAATCGAATATGGTATTCGAAGTAAGTTAATCGAATATAGACATTCGAAGTTAGTTAATCGAATATAGACATTCGAAGTTAGTTAATCGAATATGGTATTCGAAGTTAGTTAATCGAATATGGTATTCGAAGTTAGTTAATCGAATATAGACATTCGAAGTTAGTTAATCGAATATAGACATTCGAAGTTAGTTAATCGAATATAGTTTATTCGAATAGAGTAAAGGAGTTAATCGAATATAGTTTATTCGAATAGAGTTAGAGGAGTTATCGAATATAGTTTATTCGACAGGAGTTAAGTGAATTGGTTAAGTTAACCAAAGTGAATTAGTCGAGTTAATCAAAGTGATTAGTTCAGTTAATCGAGTTAAGTTAGTCAAGTTAGTCGAGCCTAGTTAATCGAATTGAATTGGTCGAACCAAGTAAGTCGAGTTAGTCGAGTCAAGTTAAGTTAGTCGAGTTAAGTTCGTCGAGTTAAATTAATCGATGTTAGTTTCATCGAAAGGAGTTATCGATGTTAGTTTCATCGAAAGGAGTTATCGATGTTAGTTTCATCGAAGGGAGTTATCGATTATAATTTAATCGAAGTGAGATTTTCAAATATGAGATATTTGAAAAGGAAGAGCCATCGAATATTAGTTATTCGAGGAGAGATTATCGAATACCGTTTATTCGAGAAGAAGTTAATTGAATATAGGTTATTCGAAGAAGAGTTAATGAAATAGAGATTTCTCGAAGAGAGTTAATCGGCAAATTCGATTATATCGAATTCGGGAAAGTACTTATACTTTCCAGTGTCTAAAATAGAGATTTATTTATTTATAAATAAATAAGTGTTAGGTTAATTATTCACTAATAAGAATAGAAGTTATAATTAAAGTTAGATAATTCGAAAGTAGGGATTATAACGTTATCGTTATAACCAATGTTTTAAATATAGAAGTGGACTAGTAAAATTGAATCCGAGAAAGGCGTAAAGAAGTTGTTAAATATTAAAAGATAAACTTTGACCATTTCGAAGTTATAACGTTGTTCAGTTAAGGTCTGAGAGGTAATTATACCCCAACTTTAGTGGCTTCCTTCTTAACTAAGAAATGGTAAGGTTTGATCGTAAAAGAGTTTTGGAAATGTTTTCCAAACGAGAATCAGAAATGTTTTCTGATAAAAGAAAGATAAGAATTTAGAATATAGGGAAACAGGAGATAAGTAAATAAAGGAACTAAAGAGATTAATGTTAAAAGATGTTTGTTCGATATAATTTCCATCTGGGAATAATATCGTTGGTTGCACACTTGTTTTCTTTGATGGTTAAATCACAGACTATCGAAGTTTTTACCATTTTAACGTTGTTAATATGGAGAGACCGGTTGGATTATTATCCAAAGAACCACTCTGTATTGGCATAAGCGTCGCGAATCATATATGCCAAAGATAATTGAAGACGGAGTAAAATGCAAGGGCTATCCTGTTTACATAATAGTGCCTTCGGTTTGTCCAATCCCAGGACAACTTGTATGGACGAAGGTCTGACAGAGTATGTCTGGTAGATCACGTAAGTTGATCGTTTCAAACGTATTTACGTTGGTGGCGGAGGAATTCGTTTCTCTTAGCTTATACCCGTGGTATTTTTGGGGAAATCAATTTGTGATTTAACGTGTATGACGATGTGACATTCTAAGTGAATGAAGATGTGGTATGTGAAAAGATAAGCGTAGCTTCTAGCCTCACATCCGGTAAATGACAGAAATCGGGCAGGCAGCATGGCTAAGTCGGTCGCACCGAAGTAGGGTGTATAATCACCTATCTAGTGAATATTCATTTGTTTCTTAAATCTATCAATGCTGTCCCATATATATATATACGGGAACGGTTGCTGATCCCAACCGTTGGTGATGTACATTCGATACACTCAAGCGAAATGAGTGGTCGGTCATGTGTGGCTGAGTTGCAAGATGTTCTTGTTGAACTCCAGTGTATCGTTCCTAGAGTACACTGATCGGAAGGTGGTTCCATACCTTGTCATAGTTGGAAATCCAATCATCCAATACGTGCTTGCGATTTTGATTGTATACTATATATGTAGTAACGTGAGATGCAAGCGTTTCTGCTAGATTGATATTTATTTGTACTTAGACATTATTATAATATCAGAATGATATTACTTTACAAAGTTGTTTGGATTCTCATAAGGGAAAAACCCGTTCCGTTATGCGGCGTGGTCTTGTGAGATATCCTTTATTTAATCAAATATTAAATTGTTTTACTCATACCAGTCCCATGACTGACCCGGAGTTTACTTTGTTGTTTTCCCTAAACTCTTGGGTGCCTAAATTTGTACGGGCAGTCAAGTAGTCGGGATTTACAGATATACTGGAAGAGCGTGGAGCAGGAGGCTTCAAGATCATATAGCTACAGTTATTTTCCGCTGTGTTGTAAGTGTTGTACTCTGATAAGTGCAATTGTATACATAACTGTTATATTTCAAAGATATGTTATGTTATATTTTATTCGTTCCGCTGTGAGATTCGTGTTTACTCTGATGATGATGTTCTTCTCCTTCTTCTATTCTATAAGTTCTATCTTATCTATTCTCACCTTCTAACTTCTTTCATTAATTACCGGGATTTTTCGATGTTTTGGTTATCGACGTCGAGCTTACGTCGATAACCAAAGCCGCCGAAAATCCGGGTTACTACAGTTGGTATCAGAGCATTGGTTTAGTTATTACCTTGGCTCTGTGGCGAAATTCAGTAGAAATGGGATTAGTAATATCCTAGACTGAGTTTGAGTGTATATATACTAGTGCGTATTTGTATTTGATATAAAAATGGTTTTATATTATGGAGATTCATTGGCTGAGTTGTTTATAAGTTCTGGTCGATCAGTTTGATCCACTGTATCGGTAGGAGTTCTATAAACACTTGAATACGATGAACCGACATAGTATGTTTTGATATAGTATATTGGTTATGTTGGTTGTTATTATAATCGAATGAGGTTATAAGAAGTAAAATGATTATAAATAACTAATCAGAATTCATATAAAGAAATATATGAAATAAGATGAAATGAATCTGAAATTTAAATCAGAATTGGAATTAAAATAAGAAAATTTTAAGTTCCTGGGAGATTTTGAAAATGTTTTTCAATCTGAAAATGATATAGTATTGAACTCACTTGTTCGCTGGAAAATAAACTCCGATGGTGCATCATCGGTGTTCATTTTCGAGTTTGTAAGTAACGAATTACTAGCAAAGGCTTCGTTTTTGAATTGTTTTGAGAAAACAAGTGGTTTAGAGATTCAAATGTTTTGAATTGGTGTTATGATTTCAAATTGATTTGAAATGAACTCAGGAATTTAAAATTTTGGACTTAAAATTTAACTAATGAAGTTAAATAGATTGAGATAGTATAGATGAATAAATAAATTTAAATTTAACTTGAACTAAGTTAAATAAGACAGATTTGATTGGAAAATAATCTGGAATGGAATTTCGTTGATGAGTTAAGAATTTGAAATTTGATATTGGGGTTCGAATGAAAATTCGATTTGGATTTGAGGATATGAACTGATTGGAATTTGATGGAAATAACACTGGTATATGCTGAGTTGATAGCATATGGAAGTGATAGAGTTGATATGCCCGACAAAAAGGTACCAGTTTATATTATATATGGATATGAGATTTATGAGCCGAATTGGCAAGCCGCTTGGCTGTTTGATTTTCTTTTGGGTTAAAGAAGGCCCAGAGAGGCGAGTTGGAGTTTGAGATATTGACCAGTACAAAGGAGGTGCTGGCGAATTTTTTTGAAAAGTTAAGGCGTTAGAAAATTTTCAAATTTTTTGAAAATTTAGTTAGTCGGAATAAATTAATATTTTAGTCAATATTAATTGGTTCAGTTGAAACCGGAGATAAGAGGTAAACAGATAAATTTTTACCCAGTAGATAGGGTCGTCCCCTAGCTTAGCAATTTCGAGGACGAAATTATTTTAAGTGGGGAAGAATGTAGTGACCCGCATTTTTAGCTGTTGAACAATTAATTTATTTAATTATTTAATATCGATTTATCGATATCGAGAACGTGAATTAAATAATATTGAATATTTAATTAAGATTTATAATGAATAATAAATTGTAAATATGGAAATAGTCAGAAATAGTAGAATTCACAATAGAGTGTGAATTGAATAGTATACGAGATGTGGTTGAGTTTCTATTCGAAATATAATAACGAATATATTGAATCGACGACAGTGGAACGTATAGTTTATAATATATTTATAAACGAGCTCGAAATGGCGCTGCAGTTCGCTATTTGGCGATTTGAACTTCAACTGAATGTACATGATTCGTTTTAAGCCGGGTTCCTGTGAAACAAGAAACGTGTGGAGCCGGTGGAGTATATCTTTCTAGTGGAAGAGAAAAATCTGGATTTCGTCGTATAGATTTTGATTTACGTCCAAATCAAATTTCAGAAAAGTCGCTGTGGAATTCCTTTATAATTTGCGACGCTTTATATACGTTATAAATGGATTTTCAGTATAAACTGAACATCGAGATAATCTGGAATCTGAAATATCAAGCTGAAAATTCTGATATGATATTCTGGGGCTGTACGATATCATATGTGAAACGATAATAATTAATTTTAAATAATTAATTCAATTATATTTAAATATATTTATATATTTAAATAGGCTATTTAGAGCGTTAAAAATAGCCACTTTTGCAAACGAAGTCGGAATTCGACGAAATCAGTTTTGTTGGATCCGCAATGTCAAATAGTTGTTAGATTTCCAGTTTCGTGATTTTTAGAGTCCGTATGTGACCGTACGGATTTTTAGAGTGAGAAACAGTCAGTATTTTGACGGTTAAAAATACGCTGTGTGAGCATACGGAGTCGGAATTCGACGAAACCAGTTTCGTTGGGACCGTAATGTCGAACTGTAGCTGCATGTCCATTTTCGTGATTTTTGGGTATCATATGTAGTCACAGGGATTTTTAGAAGTCAGAAATGAATATAAAGGATTAAATAAAATATATAAATATTAATATAAAAATATCTAGATATTTATTTTCTCTATAAATACCCCTCCCTTAGAAATTCTAACCTAATTTCATTTTCTCCTTTGGTCAATATTTCCGCCGCAAGGCTTTTGGTTCTTCCTGTAAAGTATTCGACATTTCTAAATTCAATCAAAAACCAAGTAAAATTCTAAAATTCTTGAAACTTGTATTGTTGAGTCCCTTAGATCATTCGCTACATCCTGTGTGAGTTTGAAAGGGTTCGAACATCAATTACTGATGCCGGTTTCGTCACAGCGCCACTAGGGTTGTGGCCGAGGAGAGCTAGGGCACATCGGAGATGGAGGCAGGTGTGGTGTTGGATTCAATAGGTTGAGGCGCAGAAGCTATGACGATTTGGGAGGGTGCGATTGCTTTTTGAGTAGGGCGAAAACCTCCTGTAGCCGCGAGTTGAGGAGCAGATCGAGAATCGGGTCTAGAGCACCGGAAATTGTGTCATGGGGGCCAGCAGGTGGTGGTTTTGATGATGAATCAAATGGTGGTGGGTGCGCCGGGATGTGATGGCCGACGGGGTGGTGGAGGAAGGTCAAAGTGAGGTCAACGGTGAAGTTGCTGTTCGGTTTTGGGAAGAAGGCAAAAGGGGACGGGCTGGAGGGTGCAGATATAGGCGGGCCTGAGAATTTTATAAAAGGGTATTGGGCCAAATGGATATGGTGAGGCCCGGCTATTAAATAATTTAGTTTTATTCTTATTTAAATAGTGTATTAACTTAGAACTACCATATCTTATCCATACGTAATCGAAGTCCAGCGAAACAAGATCCGACAGGATCGTATGGACGGGAGCAGCATAATGAGACTGACCGGGAGTGAATCCGAGCTCGTTACAATTTGTGGCGAAAAAAATTGTCCGTCGCAGTCAAATAAACGCAAACCGTTATTTAACGGCTAGTGCGCAACTGTGAGTAAAAACTCACTAACTCTCCTCAATTTATATTTTAATATAAATTGTATTTTATTTCTGTATTTGACTGCTAGTTATGTACTGTTAATTTGGACTGTTAAGTTGTATTGTTAAATTGGACTGTAGATTGAACTGTTAAATAATTGATTGAAAACAGTATGGATATATATATATATCTACATATATATATATCGTTATTAAACGGTGATTTTGTTATCAGTGTATTTCATTAGAAATGCAAGTGATGTTATATACGTTGTTTAACACTGGTGGATGCAGGGAAACAGGTTGGAGGAATCCGACTGGATTCCTCAACATTTATTTTACTGTTATTTGTATATTGTGATCTATAATGTGATATATAATCTGTTGGCGATTATATGTGCTTGGACGATATTGAACATCGTGATTTGATATGATTGAATATCATAACATACCGAAATGTTGGTAAGGAGATTTTCAAAGTGATATTGAAAACAGCATATTTATAAATTGGAATATTTATAAACAAGAGATATTTATAAATAGAAATATTTATAAACAAGGAATATTTATAAATTGGAATATTTATAAATAGGAGATATTCAAAAAGGAAATAATTTTAAAACATTTTCTTTTTGAATGGAAAGGCCTGTGTGGCGAGTTTGGGGATTTTCCCGATGCTCCCGATACAAAGGAGGTTATGGCGAATTTTCCCGGGAATTTAAGGAGTTAGAATATATCAAGAATAAATTTGAAAAGGAAATATTTGTAAACCATTTACAAATAGAATTGGAAAGGAAGCATTATAAAAAGAAAAATCATTTTTAAAGTGTAGAACCATTATTTAAAAGTAAATCTTTTCAAATGAATAAAACGTTGTTAAAAAGGAAGTCTTTATAAAGTGAATAAAGTTAATCGAATATAGACATTCGAAAGGAGAAATCGAATATGGTATTCGAAGTAAGTTAATCGAATATAGACATTCGAAGTTAGTTAATCGAATATAGACATTCGAAGTTAGTTAATCGAATATGGTATTCGAAGTTAGTTAATCGAATATGGTATTCGAAGTTAGTTAATCGAATATAGACATTCGAAGTTAGTTAATCGAATATAGACATTCGAAGTTAGTTAATCGAATATAGTTTATTCGAATAGAGTAAAGGAGTTAATCGAATATAGTTTATTCGAATAGAGTTAGAGGAGTTATCGAATATAGTTTATTCGACAGGAGTTAAGTGAATTGGTTAAGTTAACCAAAGTGAATTAGTCGAGTTAATCAAAGTGATTAGTTCAGTTAATCGAGTTAAGTTAGTCAAGTTAGTCGAGCCTAGTTAATCGAATTGAATTGGTCGAACCAAGTAAGTCGAGTTAGTCGAGTCAAGTTAAGTTAGTCGAGTTAAGTTCGTCGAGTTAAATTAATCGATGTTAGTTTCATCGAAAGGAGTTATCGATGTTAGTTTCATCGAAAGGAGTTATCGATGTTAGTTTCATCGAAGGGAGTTATCGATTATAATTTAATCGAAGTGAGATTTTCAAATATGAGATATTTGAAAAGGAAGAGCCATCGAATATTAGTTATTCGAGGAGAGATTATCGAATATCGTTTATTCGAGAAGAAGTTAATCGAATATAGGTTATTCGAAGAAGAGTTAATGAAATAGAGATTTCTCGAAGAGAGTTAATCGGCAAATTCGATTATATCGAATTCGGGAAAGTACTTATACTTTCCAGTGTCTAAAATAGAGATTTATTTATTTATAAATAAATAAGTGTTAGGTTAATTATTCACTAATAAGAATAGAAGTTATAATTAAAGTTAGATAATTCGAAAGTAGGGATTATAACGTTATCGTTATAACCAATGTTTTAAATATAGAAGTGGACTAGTAAAATTGAATCCGAGAAAGGCGTAAAGAAGTTGTTAAATATTAAAAGATAAACTTTGACCATTTCGAAGTTATAACGTTGTTCAGTTAAGGTCTGAGAGGTAATTATACCCCAACTTTAGTGGCTTCCTTCTTAACTAAGAAATGGTAAGGTTTGATCGTAAAAGAGTTTTGGAAATGTTTTCCAAACGAGAATCAGAAATGTTTTCTGATAAAAGAAAGATAAGAATTTAGAATATAGGGAAACATGAGATAAGTAAATAAAGGAACTAAAGAGATTAATGTTAAAAGATGTTTGTTCGATATAATTTCCATCTGGGAATAATATCGTTGGTTACACACTTGTTTTCTTTGATGGTTAAATCACAGACTATCGAAGTTTTTACCATTTTAACATTGTTAATATGGAGAGACCGGTTGGATTATTATCCAAAGAACCACTCTGTATTGGCATAAGCGTCGCGAATCATATATGCCAAAGATAATTGAAGACGGAGTAAAATGCAAGGGCTATCCTGTTTACATAATAGTGCCTTCGGTTTGTCCAATCCCAGGACAACTTGTACGGTCCAAGGTCTGACAGAGTATGTCTGGTAGATCACGTAAGTTGATCGTTTCAAACGTATTTACGTTGGTGGCGGAGGAATTCGTTTCTCTTAGCTTATACCCGTGGTATTTTTGGGGAAATCAATTTGTGATTTAACGGGTATGACGATGTGACATTCTAAGTGAATGAAGATGTGGTATGTGAAAAGATAAGCGTAGCTTCTAGCCTCACATCCGGTAAATGACAGAAATCGGGCAGGCAGCATGGCTAAGTCGGTCGCACCGAAGTAGGGTGTATAATCACCTATCTAGTGAATATTCATTTGTTTCTTAAATCTATCAATGCTGTCCCATATATATATATACGGGAACGGTTGCTGATCCCAACCGTTGGTGATGTACATTCGATACACTCAAGCGAAATGAGTGGTCGGTCATGTGTGGCTGAGTTGCAAGATGTTCTTGTTGAACTCCAGTGTATCGTTCCTAGAGTACACTGATCGGAAGGTGGTTCCATACCTTGTCATAGTTGGAAATCCAATCATCCAATACGTGCTTGCGATTTTGATTGTATACTATATATGTAGTAACGTGAGATGCAAGCGTTTCTGCTAGATTGATATTTATTTGTACTTAGACATTATTATAATATCAGAATGATATTACTTTACAAAGTTGTTTGGATTCTCATAAGGGAAAAACCCGTTCCGTTATGCGGCGTGGTCTTGTGAGATATCCTTTATTTAATCAAATATTAAATTGTTTTACTCATACCAGTCCCATGATTGACCCGGAGTTTACTTTGTTGTTTTCCCTAAACTCTTGGGTGCCTAAATTTGTACGGGCAGTCAAGTAGTCGGGATTTACAGATATACTGGAAGAGCGTGGAGCAGGAGGCTTCAAGATCATATAGCTACAGTTATTTTCCGCTGTGTTGTAAGTGTTGTACTCTGATAAGTGCTATTGTATACATAACTGTTATATTTCAAAGATATGTTATGTTATATTTTATTCGTTCCGCTGTGAGATTCGTGTTTACTCTGATGATGATGTTCTTCTCCTTCTTCTATTCTATAAGTTCTATCTTATCTATTCTCACCTTCTAACTTCTTTCATTAATTACCGGGATTTTTCGATGTTTTGGTTATCGACGTCGAGCTTACGTCGATAACCAAAGCCGCCGAAAATCCGGGTTACTACAATATCCATCAGTATATAACCCCTGAGCTCGTAAGTCTCAGAGAAGGGCGTTAAGCAAGAGAATAAATTCTCCGCCGCCAAACAGATATATATTTAATAGAAATCAATCACACAGACTAAAATCCAATGTCAGACACACAGTCCATTTAAAAGTTCGTTCTGGGTCTGAACGAAACCGGAGGCACCTAGTACCCCACATATCCATCGATCTCCAAATACGTCTGGACGATCACCAACTGTTTCCATCTTCTTGGGTGTACAACCCAATCAAGATCATCAGTAATTATCCATACGACGTGAAGACCTCCGGTCTTCGACCATCGTCTTCATCTTCGACTTATCGTCGTATCAGTTATTCAGAATGGGATAAACCCGTTCTTCCCGAATAACTCGCGTATACTTTAAATAAGTGTTACACAAACACAACATACGCCTCATTCCAATTCATCAGTCACTAACCGTAAATTAACCAAGAGAACAATTCCCCAAATATTAACCCCGAAGGCCGAAACCAACATCAGATCAATATCCAGAAAACCATTCTGCTTAGCTAACCGACAGTTAGTTTCTAAATTTCACATTCATAGGGAAAGGTTCCCATAAATTTTATCAAAGATAAATCATTAAAATTTATTCTTTAATATACTTTTGGATATCAATTCAAGCTAGTTGGGATTAGCGAGCCTTACCGAAGTAATCATTGGTTTTAATTTCCCAATCCCAACCTATTCATCCCATGAAGTAAAACGGGTCTTACTTCATATCTAACACCACGATGTTATCGGTAAATTTAATTACCATTTCACGTTCAAATCTAATTAAAGATTTAACTATCGCCTGAAGCAAAACTGGTGATACTCCATTCTCGATTATTTCAATCTAATTAAAGATTCATTAAAAACTCCACTTAGTTTTAATCTGTAACTGGGTTAAAGAATCAGTGTCATTTAAAACACGGTTCACAATAAACCCAAAATCACTTTCCATTAATTATCGGGTTAAAGAACGAGTGTTATTTAAAACACTGTCCACGATAAACCCAAAAATCAATATCAATTCAATTCCATTTAAATATTATTTAATTGGTACACCTCATTGACTCCAAATAAAAAGATTTAATCTTTTCTTAACTGGGTTCAAGAACAGTGTTAGTCAAGACACCATTCACGACAAACCCAAATCACATTTGATATTAAATACAAGGCTCTGAATAGAAAATATATCGGCTTATATTCAGTATCAAATTCTACGACCAACAGATATCGTACTGGAAATAACGATATATATATCTATATCTTTCAAATTTCCATAACAACATCTGTATAATCACGAAATCCAACATCGAAATATTCCGAAGACAATTTCGATTCAAATCCATTCCAATGCAATCATTGGAAATTCTGGTTATTTTCAAAAACATTTCAAATTCAATTTATTTATTTAAAAATAAATAGAATTATAATTCTAGCTTAAAACTATTTCATTTCAATAAAAATCTATTTTTATCTTTTCAAATATGGAGTTTTTCATCCCAATTCTTCCCAAATCATTTCTTATGATTTTACACAAATTATTACTATTTTTAATAATTTTATCAAGGCCTGTACAGTCGATTTCCATCAACGGCCATCGAACTGCACTTACAGCGACCTTTTTCAAATTTGATTTGGACATAATTCCAAATCCAACCGTTAGATTTCTAATTTCTAATATTCGTTAGAAAGCTCTTTTCAATACGAACCCAACGGTTCTGGTTTTAGGAGAATCCGACGGTCGGATCTCCCGCAATGTCCGTTCGAAGTCAATGGTCGAAATTCGCGAACTCCCGCAGTGCGGCGCGTTCTATTCAGGCCATTATATTATATATATAATATATATAATATATGCTTCGTCGATTTTCTTTTCAAAACGATTTCAACTCTATTTCAATTCTATTCGAATTCATTTCAGAACGATTTCAATTCTATTTCAATTCTATTCGAATCCATTTCAGAACGATTTCAATTCTATTTCAATTCTATTCGAATTCATTTCAAAACGATTTCAATTCTATTCGAATTCATTTCAAAGCGATTTCAATTCTATTCGAATTCATTTCAAAGCGATTTCAATTCTATTTCAATTCTATTCGAATTCATTTCAAAACGATTTCAATTCTATTTCAATTCTATTCGAATTCATTTCAAAGCGATTTCAATTCTATTTCAATTCTATTCGAATTCATTTCAAAGCGATTTCAATTCTATTTCAATTCTATTCGAATTCATTTCAAAGCGATTTCAATTCTATTTCAATTTTATTCGAATTCATTTCAAAACGATTTCAATTCTATTTCAATTCTATTCGAATTCATTTCAAAGCGATTTCAATTCTATTCGAATTCATTTCAAAACGATTTCAATTCTATTTCAATTCTATTCAAATTCATTTCAAAACGATTTCAATTCTATTTTCAAATATTCTATTCGAATTCATTTCAAAACGATTTCAATTCTATTTCAATTCTATTCGAATTCATTTCAAAACGATTTCAATTCTATTTCAATTCTATTTCAATTCTATTCGAATTCATTTCAAAACGATTTCAATTCTATTTTCAAATATTCTATTTCAAATATTTCTTTTTCAAATATTTCTTTTTCAAAACTGGAATGAGGCCCAATCAATTACCATATAATGTTAATTATATGGATTTTCTACAACACATGTATATATCAACAACGATGAATAATCAACCATCATCCAAAGTGCATTCTACACTGTATAAGCATCAAATATAAATATTCAACGCTTATAACAGCCTGTAAATCAATCGATCGACATACAACTAAACAATCGGGATTAGTGTACGTCAAATATCATCCCAATACCAGTGTGGGGTTTCAAGCAATCAAACATACATTTTTATTTGTGCAGTTGGGCGATGTGTAAAATTTATCGTCCCAATCAATGTCCTTCAAATAGGTGTACATAAACAAACCGTCGGGTTTGTAAATGAATATTTATTTATTCACATTCACGTTAAAAAATATATTTTTAACGATCAAACTATTTTATTCAACCTACGAATATTCTATTCGGTTCATTTACTAAATAAAATGTTATCTTTATTTTTCTAACTTATTTTTAGAAAATTTCGACGGCATAACGGCACGATACTAGAAACGGGACAAGGCCTAGCCTTATCCCCGGTCTAGTGAAGGCCCACGCCATTCACACATCAATCAAATCAATTTCATTTCACCAAACAATTCAATTCAAACCAAATAATCTAACCAACTACACAACCAAACAATTTAACAAACAAGCCATCCATGGTCTGTGGATGACGGATGTCGGGTGCTACTAAACACCGTCTGCATCCTAGTATATATATATATATATATGACTAGAAAAAGAAATTGAAGAGTGAGAAGTTCTCACAGATAGCTATCCTAACTCCACGGCACTTCATTGATAGAAATCTTCATCGTTATCGCATCTTTGTCGTCTTCGTTGCTGTAGCCACTACATATGTAAAAATCACATTTTTACTTCGCTGTTCAATATATAAAAATCATATTTTTACTATGCTATTCAATATATAAAAATCGAATTTTTACTACGCTATTCAATATAGAAAAATCGAATTTTTACTACGCTATTCAATATAGAAAAATCGAATTTTTGCCCCGTTATTCAATATATAAAAAGCCTACTTTTCCTCTACATCATTTCATACAAAGATTATATTTTTCTTTTAGATCATCCCTTTTTAAACAATAAAAATCATTTAACTTCCTAAATAAAAATCATATACATTTCTAAATAAAAATCAAAACTTTTCTTTAATAAAAAAACTATCTTTTCAGTTTTAAACAATGTATAAATCAGTGTTAATAAATAGAGTAAAAAAAGGTGGAAAAACTTACTGCATTCTTTTTCAGCGAATGGGGCATGGGGGTGGAGGCTGACTGGCGGTCGGCGCTGCGTCGGAGGCAGGTGGCTCGCGGAGGGCGTCGGAGCTGGAGGAGTGCGGCGCTGGTAGAGGGTCGGACTGGGTTGTAGTGGGGTTCGATGAGGTGAAATTGGGGAGGTTCGAACTTCGATTGGTGGGGGAGAAGAGGAGGAGACAGGCGCGAGGGGGGGGGAGAGGAGGTGGAGGCACGTGTCAGGGGGAGGTCGGCGACGATGTCAGGGAGGGTGGCGGCGGGATTTTCTGCGATGGGAGGGGTTTTTTTTTTCACTGAATGAAAGTAACGGGAGGAAAGAAAAGGTGGAGGGGCTTATATGTTAATTTATATCTATTTTATTTTATTTAACTCTAAAGAGTTGACTTTTATTTCGAACTCAAAATCAAACCCACCGACTGTCGTCCATAGTGTATTACCCCCATTCCGAACACAATGGGATATGTATCGCAAGCTGATTCGATCGTTTCGATCAGTTTTCATCAAAATCAACATATAACTCTATATATTGATTTTGAACGCACATTTCAAATTACCGGGGTCACATACTAACTAGAAAAATTCCAGAAAAATATTTTCTAGCTTCGTATTGACGATACGGTCCTAATAAAACTAGTTTCATCGAATTCTGAGACCGTTTGAAAAATGACCATTTTCCAGTCGATTAAAATCAACTGAAACTGGTCAAACGCATTTTCCTTTGCCACACTCACATATTGATTCGAAAAATTATGAAATTGGAAACATAGCAATAACTTTACATCGCGGACCCAACAAAAGTAGTTTCTTCGAAATCCGAGGTCGTTTGCAAAATTCCCATTTTTAAGGGCCTGAATTCCATAGCGACTATTCAGAATTTTCAACTGGACATATCTTTTGATTCCCGCTATGAAATTTCGATTTCCCGGATTCGTTGGAAAGATATTCTCAAATAGATCCTAATGTTTTTGGTTTCACTAAAATCCGGATTGTTTTGCACCCGGTACATTCATTTGAAGTTTGAAATCGAATTATCGAACTACCGCGCCATTTTCAATTCCTTTTATAAATATAAATAATTATTTATATTCCAATGACGACCTATATAAATATATTCGTTTGAATTCTATTCAAAATAAATTTCTCGTCGTGATTATTTAAAATAATTCATTTTAAATAATCAAAATTCGCTAAAATTGCCAAAATAAAAATTTTAAACTGGCCCAGATTTTCGGGTTGTTACAATCTCCCCCACTTAAAACTTTTCGTCCCCGAAAAGGAACAAAGTCGAAAGTGGTTTGATAAATCAACTCTACGTTCGATCTGGCTTCCATTCTCCAACTTTTCAGTTTCTGAGAATTTTCAAAAATTCCAAAAATTTGGCTGTCACCCGGAATTTTCGAAAAATTTCGCCATAACCTCCCCTGCACCGGGAGCCACGGGAAAATCCCGAAATTGCCATACAGGCCTTCTGATCTCAAAAAGAAAAAGCCAAGCGGCTAGCCAATAGGCTCATAAAATCATCATCACCCAAACAAAACAGTAAATTATGTAGTAAACATGTACCTATTTGTCGGGCAAACAAATTTTATTCTCTGCTCTAGCCTCCTTGCTATAACCTGTTCAATGTAAGTACATGTATATGCGAGCAAATGCGACCAATTTCTCAATACAATTCAATATTTGATACAATTAGGCGTAATGGTTCAAAATTTATCAAACAACTAAACAAGCAACTCAAACATCAATCAATTAGTGAATTAGAGTTTCAAATTCATAACTTCGATACATAGTCAAAAATCAGATTTTTGATACCAAATCACAACAATAAGCACTATCTAGTTTTGGTTCTCACAACAGTCTAATGGAAATATATGGAAATCCCACCTTCGAAATTCGAACATAAATGTTGATGATGCGATCTCTATCATCAATATCATCTCCGGGCGACTAGAGTGTGATGCTATATCTATCCAATATATTAAAACTTTGAATATACGTTTGTAAGGCATATATGCAAATTCTTTATATACTGAATTGTCCAAAATGAATATAAATAAATTATTAAAATACGTGTAAAACGATTTAAATTTCAAAAGAGAATTGTTTTCATTTGAAAAATATACTCTCCACACTCGTTCTAGGATACTACCGATCCCATCTCTAACGAGTCATTCTCATTGGATATTGCTAATCCAATATCTGATGAGTTCTTTCGTATGGTTCTAATGTGCCTTGTTCTCTGCTTTGTAAACCAAAGCTCTGATACCAACTGTGACGAAAAGGAATCTCGCTCGATCCGAACCAGTCGCTAAACCGACCCAGACCGCTCGAAACGCCCGATCGTTTTGAGAACAGGACAAAATAGAACGCAGACGGAAGAACATTTCATTGTATATTACAACAATGCATCAGAATACAAGAATATACAGAGTATGAATAAATATTACACAGAAATATCAGAGATTACAATAAATTACATAGCAGCGGAAAATAATACAATACACAACTAGAAGAGATATACGGATACAAAGCTTTCCGGATATCGTTCCAGCTGTAAACCAGGATCCTGTGAATATAAATCTGCAAAACCAAAACTACTAGTTGCCCGTGTCAAAATAGGGGCACCCAGAGTTTAGGTTAAAACAATAAACTCCAGGTCAGTCATGGGACTGGTGTGAGAACTAAAACAGTTATTAATCTTTATTTTAAAGTTAGGTAAATCAAGGGACCACACCGTATAACACGGAACGGGTTTCCTCCCGAGAATACCAGTGCATAAAACAAACAATGCAATGCTAAATAAAGAAAAATGAAGCTGTTATAAGACCGAGGTCCTATCACACAATGCAACGCAAACCGGGGGATAGGGTTTTCCCTTATAACAGCCAAAGGATGCTTGATACGTTTTAAAACAAATCATTTGATACTATTATCAGTGTATAGTGTATAAAACAATCTCAAATCATAAGTATCAATCATAGGCGGCATGGGTACCATATATCATGTCGCCATACTAGTTCTACAATTAAAACCGCAAATGTCACGTATTTGGAAGTTGGATTTCCATCTATGAACCGAGGCAAAAGATAGCCCTCAACCGATTCGAGACGCTCTAGCCCGTGTCTCAGGCAAGTACTCAGTCAAGCCTTTTGATCCTCAGGGCCGGTCCACCGATGTGGATTAAAATGCCTGAACATGTGTTTCCCCGCCCTATGGGGCGTAGGTGAGCCAACTAAATGACTCCATCGGACCCGGATCGTCCGATCAAACCGAGGCGCCTCGCAACAGTAACAACCACATAAATCAAACTCGTCAGGGCGTGTAAAACCACTGATGCCACTTCTAGCTAGAAAGAAACGCATGCCCTCCCTGACGTCCTCTCCCGTTTTTGGTTCATACCGGGTGTGAAGCTCACGAATCAACGTTACACAAAGCCATGCCACAAGGCCGTGCTTCGATCATCAACCACAAGACTCTGCTTTTCAACATAAGTCTTGATCATTTGCCACTTAGGCATGCCACACAGGCAATTCACTCTATGCGTTTGATATCCATCAGTATATAACCCCTGAGCTCGTACGTCTCAGAGAAGGGCGTTAAGCAAGAGAATAAATTCTCCGCCGCCAAACAGATATATATTTAATAGAAATCAATCACACAGAATAAAATCCAATGTCAGACACATATTCCATTTACAAGTCCGTTCTGGGTCTGAACGAAACCGGAGGCACCTTGTACCCCGCATATCCATCGATCTCCAAGTACGTCTGGACGATCACCAACTGATTCCCTCCTCTTGGGTGTACAGCCCAATCAAGATCATCAGTAATTATCCAAACGACGTGAAGACCTCCGGTCTTCGACCATCGTCTTCATCTTCGACTTATCGTCGTATCAGTTATTCAGAATGGGATAAACCTGGTCTTCCCGAATAACTCGCGTATACTTTAAATAAGTGTTACACAAACACAACATACGCCTCATTCCAATTCATCAGTCACTAACCGTAAATTAATCAAGAGAACAATTCCCCAAATATTAACCCCGAAGGCCGAAACCAACATCAGATCAATATCCAGAAAACCATTCTGCTTAGCTAACCGACAGTTAGTTTCTAAATTTCACATTCATAGGGAAAGGTTCCCATAAATTTTATCAAAGATAAATCATTAAAATTTATTCTTTAATCTACTTTTGAATATCAATTCAAGCTAGTCGGGATTAGCGAGCCTTACGGAAGTAATCATTGGTTTTAATTTCCCAATCCCAACCTATTCATCCCATAAAGTAAAACGGGTCTTACTTCATATCTAACACCACGGTGTTATCGGTAAATTCAATTACCATTTCACGTTCAAATCTAATTAAAGATTTAACTATCGCCTGAAGCAAAACTGGTGATACTCCATTCTCGATTATTTCAATCTAATTAAAGATTCATTAAAAACTCCACTTAGTTTTAATTTGTAACTGGGTTAAAGAATCAGTGTCATTTAAAACACGGTTCACGATAAACCCAAAATCACTTTCCATTAATTATCGGGTTAAAGAACGAGTGTTATTTAAAACACTGTCCACGATAAACCCAAAAATCAATATCAATTCAATTCCATTTAAATATTATTTAATTGGTACACTTCATTAACTCCAAATAAAAAGATTTAATCTTTTCTTAACTGGGTTCAAGAACAGTGTTAGTCAAGACACCATTCACGACAAACCCAAATCACATTTGATATTAAATACAAGGCTCTGAATAGAAAATATATCGGCTTATATTCAGTATCAAATTCTACGACCAACAAATATCGTACTGGAAATAACGATATATATATCTATATCTTTCAAATTTCCATAACAACATCTGTATAATCACGAAATCAAACATCGAAATATTCCGAAGACAATTTCGATTCAAATCCATTCCAATGCAATCATTGGAAATTCTGGTTATTTTCAAAACCATTTCAAATTCAATTTATTTATTTAAAAATAAATAGAATTATAATTCTAATTCAAAACTAGTTCATTTCAATAAAAATCTATTTTTATCTTTTCAAATATGGAGTTTTTCATCCCAATTCTTCCCAAATCATTTCTTATGATTTTACACAAATTATTACTATTTTTAATAATTTTATCAAGGCCTGTACAGTCGATTTCCATCAACGGCCATCGAACTGCACTTACAACGACCTTTTTAAAATTTGATTTGGACATAATTCCAAATCCAACCGTTAGATTTCTAATTTCTAATATTCGTTAGAAAGCTCTTTTCGATACGAACCCAACGGTTCCGGTTTTAAGAGAATCCGACGGTCGGATCTCCCGCAATGTCCGTTCGAAGTCAATGGTCGAAATTCGCGAACTGCCGCAGTGCGGCGCGTTCTATTCAGGCCATTATATTATATATATAATATATGCTTCGTCGATTTTCTTTTCAAAACGATTTCAACTCTATTTCAATTCTATTCGAATTCATTTCAAAACGATTTCAATTCTATTTCAATTCTATTCGAATTCATTTCAGAACGATTTCAATTCTATTTCAATTCTATTCGAATTCATTTCAAAACGATTTCAATTCTATTTCAATTCTATTCGAATTCATTTCAAAGCGATTTCAATTCTATTCGAATTCATTTCAAAGTGATTTCAATTCTATTTCAATTCTATTTGAATTCATTTCAAAACGATTTCAATTCTATTCGAATTCATTTCAAAGCGATTTCAATTCTATTTCAATTCTATTCGAATTCATTTCAAAACGATTTCAATTCTATTCGAATTCATTTCAAAGCGATTTCAATTCTATTCGAATTCATTTCAAAACGATTTCAATTCTATTTCAATTCTATTCGAATTCATTTCAAAGCGATTTCAATTCTATTCGAATTCATTTCAAAACGATTTCAATTCTGTTTCAATTCTATTCGAATTCATTTCAAAACGATTTCAATTCTATTTTCAAATATTCTATTCGAATTCATTTCAAAACGATTTCAATTCTATTTCAATTCTATTCGAATTCATTTCAAAACGATTTCAATTCTATTCGAATTCATTTCAAAACGATTTCAATTCTATTTTCAAATATTCTATTTCAAATATTTCTTTTTCAAATATTTCTTTTTCAAAACTGGAATGAGGCCCAATCAATTACCATATAATGTTAATTATATGGATTTTCTACAGCATATGTATATATCAACAACGATGAATAATCAACCATCATCCAAAGTGCATTCTACACTGTATAAGCATCAAATATAAATATTCAACGCTTATAACAGCCTGTCAATCAATCGATCGACATACAACTAAACAATCGGGATTAGTGTACGTCAAATATCATCCCAATACCAGTGTGGGGTTTCAAGCAATCAAACACACATTTTTATTTGTGCAGTTGGGCGATGTGTAAAATTTATCGTCCCAATCAATGTCCTTCAAATAGGTGTACATAAACAAACCGTCCGGTTTGTAAATGAATATTTATTTATTCACATTCACGTTAAAAATTATATTTTTAACGATCAAACTATTTTATTCAACCTACGAATATTCTATTCGGTTCATTTATTAAATAAAATGTTCTCTTTATTTTTCTAACTTATTTTTAGAAAATTTCGGCGGCATAACGGCACGATACTAGAAACGGGACAAGGCCTAGCCTTATCCCCGGTCTAGTGAAGGCCCACGCCATTCACACATCAATCAAATCAATTTCATTTCACCAAACAATTCAATTCAAACCAAATAATCTAACCAACTACACAACCAAACAATTTAACAAACAAGCCATCCATGGTCTGTGGATGACGGGTGTCGGGTGCTACTAAACACCGTCTGCATCCTAGTATATATATATGACTAGAAAAAGAAATTGAAGAGTGAGAAGTTCTCACAGATATCTATCCTAACTCCACGGCACTTCATTGATAGAAATCTTCATCGTTATCGCATCTTTGTCGTCTTCGTTGCTGTAGCCACTACATATGTAAAAATCACATTTTTACTTCGTTGTTCAATATATAAAAATCATATTTTTACTATGCTATTCAATATATAAAAATCGAATTTTTACTACGCTATTCAATATAGAAAAATCGAATTTTTACTACGCTATTCAATATAGAAAAATCGAATTTTTGCCCCGTTATTCAATATATAAAAATCCTACTTTTCCTCTACATCATTTCATACAAAGATTATATTTTTCTTTTAGATCATCCCTTTTTAAACAATAAAAATCATTTAACTTCCTAAATAAAAATCATATACATTTATAAATAAAAATCAAAACTTTTCTTTAATAAAAAAACTATCTTTTCAGTTTTAAACAATGTATAAATCAGTGTTAATAAATAGAGTAAAAAAAGGTGGAAAAACTTACTGCATTCTTTTTCAGCGAATGGGGCATGGGGGTGGAGGCTGACTGGCGGTCGGCGCTGCGTCGGAGGCAGGTGGCTCGCGGAGGGCGTCGGAGCTGGAGGAGGGTGGCGCTGGTAGAGAGTCGGACTGGGTTGTAGTGGGGTTCGATGAGGTGAAATTGGGGAGGCTCGAACTTCGATTGGTGGGGGAGAAGAGGAGGAGACTGGCGCGAGGGGGGGGGGGAGAGGAGGTGGAGGCGCGTGTCAGGGGGAGGTCGGTGACGATGTCAGGGAGGGTGGCGGCGGGTTTTTCTACGATGGGAGGGGTTTCTTTTTTTTTCACTGAATGAAAGTAACGGGAGGAAAGAAAAGGTGGAGGGGCTTATATGTTAATTTATATCTATTTTATTTTATTTTCTCTAAAGAGTTGACTTTTATTTCGAACTCAAAATCGAACCCACCGACTGTCGTCCATAGCGTATTACCCCCATTCCGAACACAATGGGATATGTATCGCAAGCTGATTCGATCAGTTTTCATCAAAATCAACATATAACTCTATATATTGATTTTGAACGCACATTTCAAATTACCGGGGTCACATACTAACTAGAAAAATTCCAGAAAAATATTTTCTAGCTTCGTATTGACGATACGGTCCTAATAAAACTAGTTTCGTCGAATTCTTATACCGTTTGAAAAATGGCCATTTTCCAGTCGATTAAAATCAACTGAAACTGGTCAAACGCATTTTCCTTTGCCACGCTCACATATTGATTCGAAAAATTATGAAATTTGAAACCTAGCAATAACTTTACATCACGGACCCAACAAAAGTGGTTTCATCGAAATTCGAGTTCGTTTGCAAAATTCCCATTTTTAAGGGCCTGAATTCCATAGCGACTATTCAGAATTTTCAACTGGACATATCTTTTGATTCCCGCTAGGAAATTTCGATTTCCCGGATTCGTTGGAAATATATTCTCAAATAGATCCTAATGTTTTTGGTTTCACTAAAATCCGGATTGTTTTGCACCCGGTACATTCATTTGAAGTTTGAAATCGAATTATCGAACTACCGCACCATTTTCAATTCCTTTTATAAATATAAATAATTATTTATATTCCAGCGACGATCTATATAAATATATTCGTTTGAATTCTATTCAAAATAAATTTCTCGTCGTTATTATTTAAAATAATTCATTTTAAATAATAAAATTCGTTAAATTGCCAAAATAAAAATTTTAAACTGGCCCAGATTTTCGGGTTGTTACATAATCGCACTGGGTAACTTGACCCAAAGCGGTCGACCGAGAAGTCGACCTAGGGGTTGACCCCTATGGTCAAAATTGCCTAGTGACAGATAGGTTTTTGAGGGTATTTTTATATAAATAATTTTTTATAAACTAATGGATCTTTATTAAAGTTAATCTAACAATCTAGGGCCTCTCTATCCCCTATAAATAAAGGGCTAGACCTCATTCTTTTGCACACAATTCTGAAGGCAATATCCAAGCAATGCCAATTTCCTCCTATTTAAATCTCTTCTAAATCAAATCTAAATACATAAAAGCTAAACAACATAGATTGGAGAAGATTAGAATCAGATTCATATACAAAAGGGATGGTGCTATGAATAAGCTTTCTTCCATTCATATTTCCTTCCTCTTTCCTATTTTCTTGTAGATCTACGAATCTAAAAGAATCCCCATTTTAGAATTATTGTAGATCTATAAGATTTTGGGAATTGTAGCCTAACTGTTTATTCAGATTCAGATTTGGATAACTTTCGGGTGGGTGGGAAACTTATGTACATTGTTTATAGTAACCTGATTAGTCTGTTTGTAATAGATATAAAATGTATGCCCAAAAATTTTGTAACGACCGGTATTTTAAGTGTATTTATTTAAATTATTAAATTAAAATTTTTGATTTCTATTTTATTTCATTTGTTTAATACTCAATTTGTTTGGTTTTTATTTAAATAACTATTTTGATTTATGATTTTAATACTAAATTTATTTTGGTTTTTATAACATATGAATTTGTTTTGAATATGAATGTATATTTATATGCAAATTAATATTTTAAATTTCAAAGCTTATTTATTAAATGAAATGTTATTGTGTTTATATATTTGAATTTGAATTTTATTTATTTTATTATTTAAATTTTAAACTCATATTATATTTGGTTTACTAATATTTTGAAATTGGGATTTATTCTTAAAATGATTTAAATAGGTAAGCTCATATTATTATATAATTTTTTATCGATATTGATATAATTTTATCTTTGATTTATTTCAATATATATTTCAAAATGTTCGTTTTATATTTTCAAAACCATCCGTTCACATTTATTGATTCGAACCATTCGTCCGGTTTGAATTGAACCGTCTATTCCATTTTAATTTTCCGTTCGTTCGTCTCTATTTAAATTAAAAAGTTGTTCATTCATTTTAATTTCAATTTATCTGTTTTTCATTTCATTTTATTTTCGAAACAGTCGGTTCTATTTCGTATACCGTTCGTTCACTTTATTTCAAAACTCTTTGTTTTACCGTCCATTTTGATTTACCAAATGGGTTTTGGCCTTCTCAAATTTTGTACCAGTACTTAAATTATTCCAAAATGATTGCTTCGATTTCCAAGCCGTTGCTTGGTGAAATGTAAAGAAACAAAAAGTGTTGTTTCAATACTTTGAAGATAAATAGCTTTCATATATAAAGAAGAAATGAAAACAGAAAAAGCTGGTCCTCTGTTCAAGAACCATTCGACATGTCTCTCTCTTTCCAATTTCTTATCATCTCCACACCTTCTTATCAACACCACCCTGTATCCAAGCCATCCCATTCTCTTTTCTTCTATCATCTCATTTCAATCCTCACCGTGCCATCCAGTAAGCCTCCTCCCTCCACGTCTCCACCTGAGAACCCGACCTGCCTTGCCCTCCCATGCCAGCTAACCCCGAGCTTACCCGAATCCCGCTCCACCACTCACCCACCCGCACCCAACAATTGCTACTCCACACCCCGCCTCCAAGCCTCACACGCCACAGCCCAGATCCAGGCCCTCTGCCCATTGTCCCTCCTCTTCTCAACCCAAACTCCGAGCATTGACCCGAATCCGCACCTTATGGCCTACCTAAACACACCACCCCCTCCTATGTTGACCTTCTCAGTCGCTACCCTTCCACTAAGGCCATTGAACTCATCTGATAGCCGACTTCACTTCCTCTCTTACTTGAAGCCTACCATGACGACCTCCTACTGCTGCACCCCCATCTGAATCCTCTTCGAGTCTTGTTTTTTTTTTCTGTTTACGTGAGTTGGGTGAGTGTTGTTGTGGCGTGAGTTCTTTGTGGTGAGGGCGTGGTGTGTATGTATTGAGTTGCGTTTGTGTGTTAATGTGTGTGTTAACAAATTCATATGAGTGTGTATATAATGTAGTAGCAGTTCCGTTCAGAACTTAACTTCATATGCTAATGTTTGCAATTTTTGTTCTACCTGATTTGAGCATCCTAGTAGTCATGTGAGGTTGTAAGAAGCATTGATTTCATGAACTTGGGTAAGTCATATTTTCAATGGGTTTTGCAACTACTAATTTCATGAGTTTAATGTCCATCTGAAATTTTATCTTTAAGCACATTTTTGCTTTATCAATTTATAAATTTATATTAAAGTGTAACAGTGAAAGGAGCATTATGAAAAAAAAATATTTTATAAAAATAAGTGTTGTGTTTATTTGTTTGGTGTTGAGTCCGAAAACCACCCCATATCTAATAGCCGTATCGATCCCTTGGAAATTCCCAAGCCCTCTCATAAAAATTAAAATAAATATTGAGTGATCACCAAGTTGAATCCATTTTGAATCGTGCCTGAAAATTATCATTTCAATTATGTGTCCATCCATCTACCGTTTCCAATCTGTGCCACGAAAGGTGAGTTTGTCTCACACCTGACTTACATTTTTCATGGATGTAAGATCAATAATGAACTGTTATATAAAATGTATAGGGTTGCTGATAGAATTTGTTTTATTTGATATACGTGCACATTTCATATATGACACGATATATGACACGTAGTTGCACTGATGATATATATGCTGTGATTGTTGTTTACGATTGTTAATACCCCTAATTTAGGAGAAATCACTAAGGGTTGAAATGATATATACCCGAACGTACATTAGAATAGGGAAAAATCATTATGGGTTGAAATAATAGACCTGAACGATTGTTACTGAATTTGGGATCGTGGGTTGAAATGATAGACCCGTAGAAATTTTATGAATTGCGGTTGAAATGATAAATATCCATATCACTTGACCATAGGGTAGAAAACTATATACGGACACCGTTGGTCATGTTTTCGAAGTAGAATGAATTGGAAGTTGATTTCAACTTATAATTTTATATTTATATTTAAAGATTTTAAACTTAAATTTTATAAATTTTGAAATATATGCTTTAAAATGATTTTTTTAAGTAAATATAAATATAAACACGTATTTAAGATTTTACTTATAATTCTATAATTTAATTATATAAATATTTTAAAACTTTTACATATTATATTATATTAAATATTTCTTTTAAATGTATTTTTATATTATTTTAAACTTATATACGTTTATAAACTATTTCTAATTTATTTTAGAATTTTATAAACTTATATATATTTTCAAAATTATATTTTTCTTTTATATGTATTTTACAAACTTTAATAATAAACTAAAAGTTGAATAAGTTAAGGTTTCGTGATTCGAATTCGAGGTTTAAGATATCAAATTTATATAATGATACTTGACTTAACAAATGAACGTATATAAGTAATGAATTTGTTTTTGAATCAAAATAGACTTACGAGAGATGAACTTGAATTGTGAATTTGTTTTGGAATTGAATTTCCAAATTTAAGTAATGAATTTGATTATAAATCAACTGGATACGAATTTGAATTTGGATTTGAACTTTTATAAGAAACGATCTTGAATTGCGGTTAGATTTGAATATAAAATTGACATAGAATGAATACGATATTTTTTATGAATCATTCGGTTTGAATTTAAGAAATGAATTAAATCGAATTTATAAGTAACGATTTCGAATTGTATGACTTGATTATAAGATATGATACGATTTGGTTTAAACTGGAATATGAGATTCGTTTTGAATTATATAAAATAATTTTGAACTTAGGTATTGGAATTTCAAACCTACTCAGTCGAATCTTATAAAGGAAAACTAAATTATATGAGTCATTTAAATTTATACGATATGATTTGTTTCAGTTGAAATCATTAGTTTTGAAATGGATTATATATATTGAATTTGACCGGAAATAGTGAAATTTTTAATTGACTTAAGCGAATTCCTATTAAGGTAAAAATTGAATCAATGGACTTGTTTGAACTCAGATTTTTGACGAATATAAACCAAACCGAAACATTCTCGATGTTAAATTTTTGTTTTGATTTAAATGATAACTTAACCTTTAAGATATGTTTTAATGTAAGTCTTTTGAATTGAAAGTCGTTATGTGAATATTTTCGAAATCAAATATAAATGAAATTAAATACTATAGTATTAGTTTATACTACATTTTGAGATCTTTTCGATATGTTTTCAAAATTCGATCTGATTAAGCAATATAATTGAGTTGTTTTCAAAATTTAATATATTCAAAGTTAGATATTTAATTTTGATTTCGAATTTGAACTGAGATTTTGTATAAACTATTTTTATAAAGTGATTTATAAAATAATGACCACGGTGTGAAAAATGTAAACGATTGGTTGTTAAAGAGACCGGGATCGGCTATTGTCCTACTCTCTACCAATACCGAAAACCACTTTGACAACTGTGTACGTGGTGGAGTTCCAGAATGAAGGGGATGATTTGGTGAACGACTCTATTTTGTGTTTCATATTAATTACGAGGCACTGACTACCTAAAGTCAGCTTGATGTGGCTAAAACAGGAGCTACGCTGGGCCAAGTGAGGTCATTCTTCTTGTCGAGCACACTTCTTCGATATTATTCTATTACTGTTGAGATTCAATTTGGCCCTTTTGATTATGGGAGTGTGTATCGAGGTGAGTGGTAGTAGCTGTTATGCTTTACCATCAGTCTGGCTCTGCAAACGGTGAATCCACCCTGGCATTCCTTGTGTGCCTTGTCACATGCCTTGTACGAGCCCACTACGATTTTGTTTTGTACTATTTTATATGGAGGACCGTCTGATAACCCTCCAGTTTACGGAGGAATTACGGTACTTTATATACTATAGGAATATATAAACGGTGTAAGGGTAATAATGGTAATCTCGCTTACACTATTTTGATACTTTACTAATAAACACCATTGTATATAGCGTATTATACTATAATATTAGTTTGACGGATCCTTAGAGGACGGTGATCCCAAACATCATTTAAGTTATTTATTGCATTTCATCAAACATTTCATTTGAGTTGATTTACTACCATGAGAATGTTAGTCCTGATCCGAGTTGTTTTGTTTTGAATTATTGCTCGGGTCAGATCGAGTATTACAGTTTCAGATTCACTCTTGGAGTTGGAGCTTATATTGGGTTTCACTCACCGATATCTACCTGTTGATCATTTGTTCCAGTCATTCAGTTATTTCTGTCATTCTGTTTCACATAGTTACCGATTATTTATTGTATTGGACTTCCGCTGTACTAAAATTCTATTTAGTAGCTTCGTGAACTACTATTGTGTTTTGTATTTCCCGCTGTGAGATATTATATTGCTCTATGATTTGTAATTCTGTGATTTATTCTATTTACCCCAAGAAACAAATAACAATCTGTAGTTTTGGACAGTTCCAGTTGACATGTTTTATTAATTCGGCATGGTCAAAATGGCAGGTCGTTACAAATTTTGTCAGGTTTCTTTATTACTTTTGTCAAATCTGAAATAATGTGTTATGGTTTTAATATTGGAATTTGTAGGCCTATTTTGTTTATTGTATTATTGCCTACAATTGTGTTTAGTTTGTTGTGGTTATGATTGTTGGATCTAGATTAACCCTAGAGGGAGAAATAATAGAGTTTATTAAAGTTTTACGATATGTTAAAAATATCACAGCACATATTTCAAATGAGAAAATAATGCAGAAAGTAAATGACATAGATTTTACCCAGCTTCGGCAAACCCTGCCCACTGCTGCATTCCCAAGATTTTATTATAGAATTAAAAATATCTCTACGCTTATAAAAATCCTGTAAAATTGCGATACCCGCTACCAACTATTCTAATCCTATGCTCAAAATCCTGTACTGATCTTTACTCTAGATTAGATTTTTTTCCCCGAATTACAAACTCGTAACTCGTAAACCCAAGCTATAAATCCTATAACTAGTAATCCCTAGTTTTACGGAAAAACTAGAAAAACAATTGATCGATTTACAAAAATAAAAAACAATACAAAACAATAAAACCCTTAAAATAAAATAAAAAACAAAGCCGCCCCTTTTATTCTCTTTGACACAGAGTATCAGCTCCTCTTTTGTATCTTCAATGGCTGAGTCAAATAGGAGTTAGGTTTTTTTTTTTGCCTCCAAATCAAATCGCAATTCCAGTTGCTTTCAATTTTATTCTCTGAAGCTCTGATTCATTGTTGCTCTTGATCGATTGATTTGGCTTGTGATCAAAAATAAGTATGAGTATTTCTAATTTAAAAAAGTTTGCTCTTGAATTTTTGTTCCTAGATTCTCAATTTTGTCAATGATGTGTTGGTGTGAATATATGTAGGTTATAGAAACCCATAATTATCTCCGATTTGCATGAATTAATCTTGGTCTGATTTGCGTGTGATTGTTGCGAGATTAACTTGATTTCCATGGCTTTGAATTGATAAATTGACATTTTCCCTACGTGATTTTCTTGTTGAATATACCAGAGTGAATTCAGGAAAGAATTGTTTTGATTTTATGCCCAAAATTGTTTGCTTGAAATATATGTAGTCGTGATTTCACACTTGCCAAAACTGCTAGAATTGAATTCTGGAAATGTAAACTTGCCGAGTTTGCTGGTGTTGATTTCAGGAAACAATTTAATCGATTCATGCCCAAAATAGTGCATGCCGATTTTGCATTTGATTTACCTGGCTACATGATCTTCTAGAAATATTTGATAACCGTGAATATTTGCTTTAGGAATTGTTTTTCTTCCTGGAATTAACCGCATGATGAATTTCTTGACTTTGATTTTGGCCCTTCATGAAAATATCGATCAAAAAAGTAACTGTATATTTATCTTTCTGGAAATAACAACTTGGTGACTTCTGAACCTTTGCATCTTCATGTTTTACCCATTAATGCACATTTGAATTGACATCACACTTGTGTACATTTTGTATGTTGTACTCACACATGTTTTTGTGCACTGTCATGATTGTGCTCCCATGTGCATGTGCACTGTATAATTCTCTATTTGTGCATTCGTGTAGTTGTTGTTTGCTTGAGTTGTCCCCTGTGATTTGTAATGCCAAAGTGCTTATTTGTATTATCTTGTGCATTGATATTTCGACCTACCACATTTGACCATGTTGCACTATATTCTTGTGTGTGCCACTTTGCCTCTCTATCGTGTTGACATCCATGTTTCAGTTTTGTGCATGCATATGTATTTGTTCATGTTGTTGAGTAGTATCCAAAACCTTAAGATGTTTCTTTCTTGTACATGCACTATTTTAACCCTTTGTTTGATGTTGAACCATGCGTGTGTGTGTATATACAAACTTGTATATATATATATATATATGAATATATATGTGTGTGTGGATTTCTCTTGAAAATATATTGGCACCCATTGTTATGTTGAAGTTACTGTGTGTTCTTTGTACAATGACTTGGTTTCATTTCCCGGTATATTCTTTGTTTGTGTTACTGCAAATTTTACTGTCACTGCTTTTCTTGTGACCTTCCACTTGTGTAGTTGTGTTTTTATTTCAGGCTGGCTTGCCCTGCTTTTATTGGCACATACACCTGTGCTTTCTATAGCCGAACTCCATAACAAAATATATGTATGAAACCATATATGTGTGTATGTATATATACCCACACAACTTTGTGTATGCATGTATGCATGTATGTATATATATATATGTGTGTGTGTGTGTATATGTATGTATGTATGTATATATATATCGATGCTTGTTTCCTGAGAATCTTTGTGATTGTGCCTATGTCTTGTGTGTTCACCTGATTTGTGCTGATGCCACTTCTGTTTGATATGTTGAACCACTTCTTTCGTCTTGACTGCACCATATTCATGTAGTTTTGGTAACCAGTGTAACCAAACATGTTGCCCTCTTGTATTTGTCTCATGAATTGATCACATTGCTGATATGAACATGTATACTTGAGTCACATGCCATGTTGACCATTGTGAGCAGTTGATGGTGCCTTGTGTTGATCTAGTTTGACTTGTTACCTGTATTTGTGCGTGCCACCATATACATACATATGTATATATACATAGATGTGTGTGTGTGTATGTATTTATGTGTGTGTGTGTTTGATTTTGTGTTCTGCCATTCCTGTTTTGTTGCACTTGTGTGTTCATGGATACTTGCGGCATGTGTTGTGAAGCTTCACCTGAACATATCAATCATGATATATTTGTCCCTTGTTGTTTCATTGTTTATCCAAATTGCCCCTGCACAAAATATATGTGTATATACATACACATGTATGTGCATTTATGTATTGTGTATGTGCAGTGTATATATATATATATATATATATATATATATATTTGAGCACTAGAGACACCATCTACCTTGCGGTATTTAAAGTGAATCACTGTGAATATCACAATCTATCTAGGCACATATGGATGAATATCCATATCAGACCAAGTCATGTAATACGATGACAAACACATCAAAATTCTAAGGAAAATAAATTTTAAAATAAAATTATATCTGCTAAAATTTGAAATTATTTTTGTTCCTGTTTACTCTGTGTGTTTCTGTGACACGTAAGACAGTGAATGGGCTGACAATGAAGGTTGACTGAAGACATGAGCGTCAATGAGTGAATCTGAATGTGAATTTGTATGTATATACAACTGAGTGAAACTAATAGTTTGTAGTGAGAAGTAGATGTAACAAATAGAATTATATGTGAGATTGAATTGTAATATATTAGTGGATTGTATAATAGTTGTAATAACCCGGAAATCGGAGCCAATTTAAAAATTTTATTTTGGTAATTTTAGCGAATTTTGATTATTTAAAATGAAATATTTTAAATAATAACGACGAGAAATTTATTTTGAACAAAATTTGAATGTATGTATTTATTTGAATCGACGTTAGAATATATATATTTTATTTTAAATATAAAAGGAATTGAAAATGGCGCGGTAGTTTGAAAATTCGATTTCAAACTTCAAATGAATGTACATGATTCAAAATAAACCGGATTTTAACAAAACCAAAAATATTGGAATCTATTTGAGAATATCTTTCCAATGAATCCGAAAAATTGAATTTTCATAGCGGGAATAAAAAGTTACGTCCAGTTGAAAATTCAGAATAGTCGCCATGGAATTCTGGCCCTTAAAAATGGAAATTTTGCAAATGACCTCGGTTTTCGACGAAACCATTTTTGTAACGACCCGCATTCTACGCATTATAGGATCGTAGGATATTTATTTCTGTCACATATGAAGTCGTATGGTCATGTAACTTTGGGAGACGACTATTGGGGTCATTTCCCATGTTCATGATTTTTCCCGATTTTTAAATGACCATTTTTCCCCTAGTTATCACTGTTTTGGCCATAACTTTTGACTGGAAAGGAATTTTGACCTGAAACCACTTCCATTGGCTTCGGATGATGGTTTCTCTTTCCGAAGAGTAGTCACATTAGCCAAACGGACTCACTGTTTGGGAGATATGGCTGAAACAAGTTTCAGATGGTGAAAAACAGCTTAATTGGGCTTAAACGGGTGATTAGCAGCTAGGCCCAAGGGGAATTTCGGGTTTAGGGGTATATAGGTGCTGATTAGGGTTAGAAAACATTTCTTTAGACATTTTCCAGTCGCCACTTTCATTCCTCTTGACCTAGCCATGGCCTCCACTCTCTAAATCTCTCTAAAACACCCAAAAATCACTTTCTAATTGAAGATTAGGCTTGGCAAACATCAAATCAAGGAGTATTAGCACGAGAACCGAGGTAGAGCTGCTGTGTAAGATTGGGAACAGCGCCAAATCAGAGAATATTTCAGTTTTGGGGTTTTAGTTGTGGCCAAGGTGAGTGATAGCATCATTTTGACACTAATTACAGTTAATTAAGGGTAATTAGTGAAGATTAGCGAATTTATACGTAAATAAATTCTGGAAAAATTCTTAAAATTCTAAAATAATGTTTTAAGGCTCTGTTAGAAATTTGGGTTAATTTCGATGTGTTTTGCTAATCGTATGCTTAAACATGATTAAGAGGGATTATAAGAAAATGTGAGGTTTTAGCCACTTTTGATCCATTTTGATTCATTTAAATTGTTGTTTGTTGCTTGTGGTTGCTGTTATATGTTGCTATGACTCTTTGGTATGTTTTACGATTGATTAGAATAGTTAGATTGGTCGAAAACGTCATCGAATGGCGTAGGAAGCTCGCTGGAAAGTTGCAGGAATTGGTGCAGGAAATCGGATCGGATCGCCCCCTACTCGACCCGAACTGCCCATTTCCCTTCACCACGAACCGAACCGGATCGTTATAGCGAAGCAAGCTGCGCCACGAGCTGAAGGATCCGAACCGATCCGAGAAGTCGCGATTCAAGGCTTGGTGATTGAAGACTCCGACCCGACCCGCCTGGAGGGATAACGACACGATCCGATCACCTTGAGGACAACGAACCAGAGACTCGAAGGAGGGCGAAGGACTTGGAGCTACGACCAGGAGGCGTGACCCGAGCCGTGGCGTGGTGGAGAACCCGATCTGATCCAGATGGGACTGGAAACCACGAACCGATCCAGTGTACCATGAAGGACTCCGATCCGACTCGAAGTAGTAGTCACGAACCGAGACGATGAAGACTACGATCCCAATGATGATGAAAGGGATCCGAACCGATCTGGTGATGATCCATAACCCGAGATGCAAAGGAAGTCCAAATGAGAAGTTAGAGCTCAAGATTCAGATGGGAATCAACGAGTTCGCTTCATGGTTGGGCTTTGCTGCGGGACGCGTGCAAAGGAGTTATCGACGTCTATAGCTTTGGACCACTATGGTAGGAGGTACGAAGGCGGATTCAGGGTCATTATGGCATCGGTAGAACCAAGGGCTACGACCAATGAAGTGGGTCATTGAAATGTTTGGTCATGACTCCAAGTGTTTGGCTTGGTCACAGCAGGGTTTCTACAAGTCGGGATTCGTCGTTGCCTCAGTTTGTCTAGTGTTCCAAAGTGGTAGATGTCGTATGCTTTACGCACTGAATGAGAGATGTGAGGATGGTTGCTATGGATGGTTTGTTTGCTATCATTATGACATACACACCCCACCCCCGTATTCTTATACTATTTATTATGGCACCTTAGAGCATTGTACGGTATGTGGTATTAACTCTTTGGTTGCAGGTCCAGGTTCAGGTATGGCTTAGTATACCTGTTATTACTCTGTTTAGATGCTTATCGCTCATACCAGGCTTTATGTCTGACCCAGAGTTTTATGTCTCTTCTTATTACTCTGGGTGCTCACACGAGCAGACTAGAGACAGGTTAGCTGGTGATGCGCGGGTAGATGATCCGGAGACGAGCAGGAGGCTTCCACGTAATATATATATATATAGTATTCTCCCTGTGTTGTCGAAGATCACTGCTTGGGCATTGGTGGTGCATCTTCCACTTTAGCTTTCTTTTGTTTAGAGACAGTAAATTTGGAAAGTTGTAATAAGCTGTATTTGGATTTCCGCTGCTCTGATGTTGACATTGATTATCAGTTATCAGCTTATGCACTGTCTCACCTGTTTTATGTCAAGTATGTTATTATTATATTTTATTCCATGCGCTGTGAGACATTTTACAGGTCCTTTGATTAGTTCATTCTCTTCTTTCTTTTCTTCTGACGACCGTTCTGTGCTAGCTGGGCATGTGTACAGCGCACTTTCGGAGGAAATGCAGGCTGGTGCGGGACGGGCCGTCACACTTGGTATCAGAGCTCTAGGTTGCGTAGTTAACCTAGGGAAGTTATCAGGGAGAGATATTATACGTATACGAGAGAGCGTATTTGTGATTACTTTGGTTTTTAAAAGCTATATATATATACTATTACTAGTATAAGGATGAAGTCGTACTGCACTAGCACCACTATGGAGTCGTTAATCGTTTCCTTTTTCAGATTGACGATGAGCCGATATACTAGAGGTGCTGGTAGAGGAGCCAATAATGGGAATGCTGCTGACATGAGGACGATGTTTACTGACCTCATGAGAGAGATGCTTAGAGATGTGCAGAGGGTAGCTCCCAATGGTGGAAATGGTGGTGGTCCAATAGTGCAGGCGCCATGGGTCGACTTCGCCAAGTTGAATAAGGATTATACTAGCCTTGGTGGGAAGCCGTTCCACGGAACGGAGTCGGCCACGGATGTTCAAGATTGGTTGGATAGTTGCGAACGTATCTTCGAGGATTTGGGTGTCGAGGATGCGATGAAGAGAAAGCTAGCGTCCCGTCAGCTGCAAGGGCGGGCAATGAATTGGTGGAATGCTATAAAGGCAGCTACTCCCGAAGATCAGATTACTTGGGAGCAGTTTAAGGCTCGCTTTAGCGAGAAGTTGATTCCAGCTGCTCAGAAGTCAGTGCTGTTTAAGAAATTCTTGGAGCTCAAGCAGAATGGCAGAGCTGTCTCGGAGTACATTGCTGAATTCGACACTTTGTCAAAGTATGGTTTATCTCTTATTGATACTGCCGAGAAAAAGAATGAGAAATTCATAACTGGGTTAGATCAGTACTTAGGGGAAAGGCTTATAAACCACATCGATGAGACGTTTGAGTCGATTGTGGGGAAAGCATTAAGATCAGAGAGTCTCTACCCTAAGCCGAAGACTGAGGTTGCACCCGCAGAAGAGCCAAAGCCACAAGCAAGTGGTGGGGGCAAGGGTGGTTCCCAGAATAAGAGAAAGCAGAACCAAGCTAAGGATGGCCAGAAGAAAAAGAATAAGCAAGATGTGGAGTGCTTCAGCTATGGTAAGAAGGGCCATTATGCTAGTAATTGTCGGGCCAAGCCAGCGGATAGGAAGTGCTTCAATTGTGGCCAAATGGGACATCACAAGGACAAGTGTCCACAGCCTCCTAAGGAAAAGCAAATGGTGAAAGCATATGCCCTTAATGCTATTCCTTCTTCGTCGAATGCCCCAACTGCGGCAGAGAAGGGAAAGAATGTCGTCATTCAAGGTATGCTTTCTGTTTATGATGTTCCTGTTAGAGTTTTGTTTGATACCGGAGCTTCCAGTTCTTTCATATCTAGTGACCTGGTAGATAGGTTGGGATTGGAGCCCGAGATTGTCGATAGACCTTTAGTAGTGACGAACCCGATTGGTGGTTCTACTAGCCTTAGCATGATTTGTCGTAATGTGGTCTTATCGAGTCATGGATGCATGTTTGTTTGTGATTGCTTTGTTTTGGGCTTTACTGGGTTTGGCATTATTTTGGGAGTAGATTGGCTCCGAAGGTATGGGGTGGTGGTAGACTGTGAGGGCTTTTTGGTGACAGCTAGAGCGGATGATGGACGGAGGATAGTGTTTGGTGGTCTACCCAGTAAGGGGGTATTGGCTAGTTTTCTAAACTCCCTCGACATTCCGCATAGTGAGTTGTCAGGTTTGCCCGTGGTTGGCCAGTATCCGGATGTTTTCGAGGAAGTGACCGGACTTCCACCACACCGAGAGATTGAGTTTCGTATTGATTTGGTAAAGGATGCCAGGCCTATAGTGATGCCACTTCGTCGTATGGCACCAAGGGAGCAGCGAGAGCTCGAGGTGCAAGTCAGCGATCTTTTGAAGAAGGGATTTATCAGAAGGAGTGTTTCTGAATGGGGAGCACCAGTTGTGTTTGCTACCAAGGCGGATGGTTCCCTTCGTTTGTGTGTAGACTACCGCGAGTTGAATAAAGTGACGAGGAAGAACAAGTATCCTCTACCGCGGATAGATGATTTGTTCGATCAGTTGAGTGGCGCGAGAGTATTTTCTCAGTTGGATCTCGCGACAGGTTTTCATCAGCTTAGAGTGGAAGCTGAGAGTATAGCTAAAACGGCATTTCGGACGCCGTCTGGGTTTTATGAGTGGTTGGTCATGCCATTCGGGCTGACCAATGCCCCAGCATATTTTGTGGATCTTATGAATAGGGTATTCAGAGATCAGTTGAATAAGTTTGTCCTTGTGTTCGTTGATGATATTTTGGTCTACTCAAGGACAGAGGAAGAACACAAGGGACATTTAAGAGTAGTGATGGAGGTGTTGAGAAAACACCAATTGAAAGCAAAGTTTTCTAAGTGTCACTTCTGGAAGAGGGAAGTGAGGTTCTTGGGCCATGTTGTATCAGAGAATGGTATTGCCGTAGACCCGGCAAAGGTGGCTACGGTACAGGATTGGCCTACGCCCAAGAATGCAACAGATGTAAGAAGTTTCTTGGGGTTAGCGGGATATTATCGTAAATTTATCCAAGGTTTCTCCAAGATAGCAGCACCATTGACCCAGTTGACCAAGAAGAATCAAGCTTTTGTCTGGGATGAAAGGTGCAAGAATGCATTCAAAAGTTTAAAGGACAAGTTGACAAGCGCACCGGTGTTAGTCATTCCTAAGGGGGATGAAGAGATGACGGTATACACGGATGCCTGTGGTACCGGACTGGGTGCTGTATTGATGCAAGGCGGTAGGGTTATAGCTTATGCAAGTCGGCAATTGAAACCGCACGAGAGAAGATACCCTACCCATGATTTAGAATTGGCAGCAATCGTGTTCGCGTTAAAGATGTGGAGACACTATCTCTTGGGAGAAAGATTTGAGCTGTTTACAGATCATAAGTCGTTAAAGTATCTCTTCTCTCAGAAAGATCTGAATCTCCGTCAGCAGAGATGGTTAGAGTTCCTAGCTTCCTATGATTTTGACATCGCATACACACCGGGAAAGGGAAATGCGGTGGCCGATGCGTTGAGTCGAAGACATGCCAGCTTAGGGGCTATGTTCCCTGAATGGAAGCAACTGGAGTTTATCGCGGGGTTTGATTTCAGACCAAAGTGCGAATTGGATCCAGAAATGTTAGCAAGTTTGACGATCAGACCCACTTTGATTGAGCGGATCGGCTCTAGTCAGAGGGACGATCCTAACCTATTGGAAATCATCTCCAAGTTAGAGATGGGTATCGATGAGGAGATGAACAAGTATGGGCTTGATCGAGATAGATGGCTTAGAAAGAATGGAAAGCTTGTTGTACCCAATGTCAATGGATTGAGGGATGAAGTGCTTAGAGAATGTCATCACTCAAAGCTGACTATACACCCCGGTGGTAATAAGATGTATAGAGACATGAAACAGACTTACTACTGGGAAGGAATGAAAAGAGACGTTGGGAAGTTTATATCCAAATGCATGAATTGCCAGCTAGTTAAAGCCGAGCAAAAGAAGCCTAGTGGTTTGTTACAGCCATTAGAAATTCCCGAATGGAAATGGGAGCAAGTCTCGATGGATTTCATCGATGGTTTACCAAGGACTAGATCGGGACATGATAGCATTTGGGTGATTGTGGATCGATTGACTAAAAGTGCAAGGTTTATACCAGTCAAATCGACCAGAACGGCAGCTAAGTTAGCAGAATTGTATATGAAGTGGGTAGTGAGATTTCATGGAGTACCTAAAAGCATTGTGAGCGACCGAGACCCGTTGTTCACTAGTGGGTTTTGGAAGAGCTTACAAGAGGCTCTAGGGTCAGAGTTACATCTCAGTACTGCATATCATCCTCAGACCGACGGTCAGACGGAGAGGGTGAACCGTATTTTGGAAGACCTCTTGAGAGCATGTATATTGGATTTTGGTGGATCATGGGATGACCATTTGCATCTAGTAGAGTTTGCATATAATAATAGCTACCAATCCAGTATCGGTATGGCTCCGTTTGAAGCTTTGTACGGAAGACCATGCAACTCACCATCATGTTGGATAGAGACTGGCGAGAAGTTTATGCTTGGACCAGATGTGGTGAGGGAAACTTCAGATAAAATCAAGACCATTCAACAACGAATGAAGGCTGCCCAAGATAGGCAGAAGAGTTATGCCGATAAAAGGAGAAGAGACTTAAAATTCTCCGTTGGCGACTTGGTATTTGTCAAGATTTCTCCGTTGAAGAGCGTAATACGATTTGGCAGGAGAGGCAAGTTGGCACCAAGATTCGTTGGCCCATTCCCTGTTCTCGAACTGGTCGGGAATTTGGCATATAGGATTGACCTACCAGAGAAGATGGCGGGAGTTCACAACGTATTTCATGTTTCCCAACTAAGGAAGTTCGTTCACGACTCAGATATGGCTATTTCACCTGATCAGTTGGAGGACTTCGAAGTAGAACCCGAGGCGGTTGGGAACCGCAAGCCGGCCCGTATTGTCGAGCACGACATGAAGCAACTTCGAAGGAAGGCGGTGAAGCTAGTCAAGGTACAGTGGAGCGAGGACGAGAATGATTGTACTTGGGAGACAGAGGAGAACATTAGGAAGTCACACCCAGAACTCTTTGCCTGGTAAGATTTTGACTTCGATTTAGTTTTCCGCATGCTAGGATAGGTTTGTTTTGCTTGTTTTGCATGTTTGATTGATGTATGTGGTTGTTAGGCATGCGGGATCCTTGGTATGTTTTGGGTTAAGGAATTTCGGGGACGAAATTTCTTAAGGGGGGGAGAGTGTAACGACCCGCATTCTACGCATTATAGGATCGTAGGATATTTATTTCTGTCACATACGAAGTCGTATGGTCAAGTAACTTTGGGAGACGACTATTGGGGTCATTTCCCATGTTCATGATTTTTCCCGATTTTTAAATGACCATATTTCCCCTAGTTATCACTGTTTTGGCCATAACTTTTGACTGGAAAGGAATTTTGACCTGAAACCACTTCCATTGGCTCCGGATGATGGTTTCTCTTTCCGTAGAGTGGTCACATTAGCCAAACGGACTCACCGTTTGGGAGATATGGCTGAAACAAGTTTCAGATGGTGAAAAACAGCTTAATTGGGCTTAAACGGGTGATTAGCAGCTAGGCCCAAGGGGAATTTCGGGTTTAGGGGTATATAGGTGCTGATTAGGGTTAGAAAACATTTCTTTAGACATTTTCCAGCCGCCACTTTCATTCCTCTTGACCTAGCCATGGCCTCCACTCTCTAAATCTCTCTAAAACACCCAAAAATCACTTTCTAATTGAAGATTAGGCTTGGCAAACATCAAATCAAGGAGTATTAGCACGAGAACCGAGGTAGAGCTGCTGTGTAAGATTGGGAATAGCGCCAAATCAGAGAATATTTCAGTTTTGGGGTTTTAGTTGTGGCCAAGGTGAGTGATAGCATCATTTTGACACTAATTACAGTTAATTAAGGGTAATTAGTGAAGATTAGCGAATTTATACGTAAATAAATTCTGGAAAAATTCTTAAAATTCTAAAATAATGTTTTAAGGATCTGTTAGAAATTTGGGTTAATTTCGATGTGTTTTGCTAATCGTATGCTTAAACATGATTAAGAGGGATTATAAGAAAATGTGAGGTTTTAGCCACTTTTGATCCATTTTGATTCATTTAAATTGTTGTTTGTTGCTTGTGGTTGCTGTTATATGTTGCTATGACTCTTTGGTATGTTTTACGATTGATTAGAATAGTTAGATTGGTCGAAAACGTCATCGAATGGCGTAGGAAGCTCGCTGGAAAGTTGCAGGAATTGGTGCAGGAAATCGGATCGGATCGCCCCCTACTCGACCCGAACTGCCCATTTCCCTTCACCACGAACCGAACCGGATCGTTATAGCGAAGCAAGCTGCGCCACGAGCTGAAGGATCCGAACCGATCCGAGAAGTCGCGATTCAAGGCTTGGTGATTGAAGACTCCGACCCGACCCGCCTGGAGGGATAACGACACGATCCGATCACCTTGAGGACAACGAACCAGAGACTCGAAGGAGGGCGAAGGACTTGGAGCTACGACCAGGAGGCGTGACCCGAGCCGTGGCGTGGTGGAGAACCCGATCTGATCCAGATGGGACTGGAAACCACGAACCGATCCAGTGTACCATGAAGGACTCCGATCCGACTCGAAGTAGTAGTCACGAACCGAGACGATGAAGACTACGATCCCAATGATGATGAAAGGGATCCGAACCGATCTGGTGATGATCCATAACCCGAGATGCAAAGGAAGTCCAAATGAGAAGTTAGAGCTCAAGATTCAGATGGGAATCAACGAGTTCGCTTCATGGTTGGGCTTTGCTGCGGGACGCGTGCAAAGGAGTTATCGACGTCTATAGCTTTGGACCACTATGGTAGGAGGTACGAAGGCGGATTCAGGGTCATTATGGCATCGGTAGAACCAAGGGCTACGACCAATGAAGTGGGTCATTGAAATGTTTGGTCATGACTCCAAGTGTTTGGCTTGGTCACAGCAGGGTTTCTACAAGTCGGGATTCGTCGTTGCCTCAGTTTGTCTAGTGTTCCAAAGTGGTAGATGTCGTATGCTTTACGCACTGAATGAGAGATGTGAGGATGGTTGCTATGGATGGTTTGTTTGCTATCATTATGACATACACACCCCACCCCCGTATTCTTATACTATTTATTATGGCACCTTAGAGCATTGTACGGTATGTGGTATTAACTCTTTGGTTGCAGGTCCAGGTTCAGGTATGGCTTAGTATACCTGTTATTACTCTGTTTAGATGCTTATCGCTCATACCAGGCTTTATGTCTGACCCAGAGTTTTATGTCTCTTCTTATTACTCTGGGTGCTCACACGAGCAGACTAGAGACAGGTTAGCTGGTGATGCGCGGGTAGATGATCCGGAGACGAGCAGGAGGCTTCCACGTAATATATATATAGTATTCTCCCTGTGTTGTCGAAGATCACTGCTTGGGCATTGGTGGTGCATCTTCCACTTTAGCTTTCTTTTGTTTAGAGACAGTAAATTTGGAAAGTTGTAATAAGCTGTATTTGGATTTCCGCTGCTCTGATGTTGACATTGATTATCAGTTATCAGCTTATGCACTGTCTCACCTGTTTTATGTCAAGTATGTTATTATTATATTTTATTCCATGCGCTGTGAGACATTTTACAAGTCCTTTGATTAGTTCATTCTCTTCTTTCTTTTCTTCTGACGACCGTTCTGTGCTAGCTGGGCATGTGTACAACGCACTTTCGGAGGAAATGCAGGCTGGTGCGGGACGGGCCGTCACAATTTTTGTTGGATCCGTGATGTCAAGTTATTACTAGGTTTCAAAATTCGTAATTTTTCGAATCAATATGTGAGCGTGGCGAAGTAAAACGTGTTTTAACAGTTTTAGTCAATTTCGATCGACCAGGAAAATGGCCATTTTTCAAACGGTCTCAAAATTCGACGAAATTAGTTTTGTTAGGATCGTAACGTCAATATGAAGCTAGAAATAATTTTTCTGGAATTTTTAGAATCCGTATGTGACCCTAGTAAATTGAAATGTACGTTTAAAATGAATATACTGATTTATATTTTAACTTTTATGAAAACTGATCGTAACATTCGAACTAGCCTACGATACATATCCCATTGTGTTCGGAATAGGGGTAATTAGCTATGAACGACAGGCGGTGGGTCTCGATTGGAGATCGAATTTAAAAGTTGCTTTTTATAATTAATTTAATAATAAAAAATATATATTTATATAAACCCTCTTTTACCTCTCCCCTCCCCCGTTGACTTAGAAGGAAATGAAAAAAAGCTCCGACGATCGCGCCCCTTACCTCGCCGCCCACTGCCCCGCCTCACCCCACGTCAACGCCGCCACAACTTCCCTCACCGCCACAACTTCCCCCACCGCCTCTCTCCTTCTTCCCCTAGCCACCGTGAAAACCCTAGCCCCCTGGAACCCGAAAACGCGCCGCGCCACCCTCCTGCCTGAGCGTGCCATCGCACCACCAGAAGCCCACCACCTCTCCTGAGACCACCACAGCCCCTCCCCCTTCAATAAAAACCGAATTAATGTGAGTTTTCCTATTTAATTACATTTATTTATTTTTTCTTTTCAGTTTTGTTTGGACTTTTGTAAGTGAAAAGCGATGAACTTTTACCTGATAAAGATTGAATTTTTACAGGAGAAAAGGTTGAATTTTTATGTGTTGAAAGTTTAGATTGTTATAAATAAAAAGACTATATTTTTATGATAGCAAGGATTTGATTTTTAATATATGCAGCGAAGAAAGATTAGAATTTTACTTAGAGAAAGATACGATTTTTAATTTATAAATGTTATGATTTTCATGATTAGAAAAGAGTAGATTTTTAATAACGAGAAGGTTAGATTTTTAATCGTATAAAGATATGATTTTTAGAACTGTAAAGATATGAAATAATTTTGAGAAGGATAAAAATATAATTTTTATATATGTAGAGAATTAAAAATATGATTTTTATATAATAGCAAATATAAAAATGTGATTTTTATATATGTAGCGAATTAAAAATATGATTTTTATATAATAGAGAATATAAAAATGTGATTTTTATATATGTAGCGAATACGGGCAACGAAAGTAACACAAGGCGAGCACGGCGAAGATTTCCTACATATGAAGAGTCATGGTGTTTGGTTTAGCTTATCGGTGAGAACTCCTCACTAAAATTTTCTATTCAGTTATTTATTTTATAACTGCATATATAAACTGCTCCCCATCGTCCACAGACCATGGACGACTTGTGTAATTGTTGTTGTGAAAATTGACTGTTGGGTGTTGAAATAAAATATATATTCGTGTGTTGAAATAAAATATATATTCATGTGTTGAAATAAAATATATATTCGTGTGTTGAAATATTCATTTACAAATCGAACGATTTGTTTATGTACACCGATTTGACTGATATTGATTGGGACAATAAATTTTACACATTGCCCAACTTCACAAATAAAATCTGTATTTGATTGTTTGAAACCCCACACGAGTATTGAGATGAAATTGGACATACACTAATCCCAATAATTAGCTGTATGTCGATCGATTGATTGACAGGCTGTTATAAGCGTTGAATATTTATAGTTGATGCTTATACAGTGTGGAATGCACTCTGGATGATGGTTGATGATTTATCGTTGCTGTTATATACATGTGTTGTAGGGAACCCATATAATTAACGTTATATGGTAATTGATTGGGCCTCATTCCAATTTGGAAAATAAGAAATATAAATTCATGTGTTAAATAGAAATATAAATTCATGTGTTGAATAGAAATATAAATTCATGTGCTGAACAGAAATATAATATTCATGTGTTGAATAGAAAAATAAATATTCATGTGTTGAATAGAAAAATAAATATTCATGTGTTGAATAGAAATATAAATTCATGTGTTGAATAGAAAAATAAATATTCATGTGTTGAATAGAAAAATAAATATTCATGTGTTGAATAGAAGTATAAATTCATGTGTTGAATAGAAAAACAAAAATTCATGTGTTGAATAGAATAAATATTCATGTGTTGAATAGAAGTATAAATTTATGTGTTGAATAGAAAAATAAATATTCATGTGTTGAAGAAAATATCCATTTGTTGAATAGAACAACGAAGTTATTGAAATATATAAAGCCGTGTTGGTTAGATTGACGCCATTTTGACGTGAACGATATTTATATCGATTTTATTCATTTTTATAATGAATACCGAAGAGTAATTGATTTCAAAATATAATATTTTGAAAATATTATAATTTGTATATCGATGAAGTGGAATATTCAATTTTGATTCAAAATTGAATATGAAGTTGAAATCGTTTTGAAAACGAATTTTAAACGTGTTTTAAATGACATTGGTTCTTTAACCGTGTATCACCAATTTTGCTCCAGGCGATAGTTAAATCTTTAATTAGATTTGAACGTGAAATGGTAATTGAATTTACCAATAACACCATGGTGTTATATATGAAGTATTACTAGTTTTACTTATGGGATGAATAGGTTGGGATTGGAAAGTAAAATAAATGATTACTTCGTGTGGTTCGCTAATCCCGACTAGTTTGGATAAACCATAATTTGGTTTGAATCGATATTCAAAGGAAGATTAAAGAATAAATTTAAAGAATTTATCTTTGATAAAATTAATGGGAACCTTTCCCAAAGAATAATAATATTTGAATAAAAGAATATTCTGAATTGGAATGAGGCGCATGTTGTGTTTGTATAAAACTTGTTTATTATATACGCGAGTTATTCAGAAAGACAGGGTTTATCCCATTCTGAATAACTGATTCGACGCGTTGTCGAGGATGAGGACGGTGGTTGAAGACTGGAGGTCTTCACATCGTTTGGGTGATTACTTATGATCTTGATTGGGCTGTATACCCAAGAGGAGGGAATCAGTTAGTGATCGTCCAGACATACTTGGAGATCGATGGATATGCGAGGTACAAGGTGCCTTCGATTTCGTACAGACCCAGAACGGACTTGTAAATGGTCTGTGTGTCTAACATTGGATTTTATTCTGTGTGATTGATTTCTATTAAATATATATCTGTTTCGCGGCGGAGAATTTATTCTCTTGCTTAACACCCTTCTCTGAGACGTACGAGCTCAGAGGTTATATACTGATGGATATCAATCGCATGGAGTGAATTGCCTGTGTGGCATGCCTAAGTGGAAATTGATCGAGGCTTCTATTGAAAAGAAAAATCTTGTGGTCGATGATCAAAGCACCGCCTGTGTGGCATAGCTTTGTGTAGCGTTGATTCGCGAGCCTCACACCCCGGTTGTGAACCAAAAACGGGAGAGGACCTCAGGGAGGGCATGCGTTTCCTTCTAGCTAGGTGGTGTCAGTGACCTACCAACCCTGACATATATTATTTTCACCTGTGTGGTTGTTGCTGTTGCGAGGTGCCTCGGATATATCGGTGACTATGGGGAGCCGATGGAGCCATCGGGCTCATTTACGCCCCAAAGGGCGGAGAAACGCAGTGTTCAGGAATTTTAATCCACATCGGTGGACCGGCCCTGATGATCCAAAGGCTTGACTGAGTACTTGCCTGAGACTCGGGCTAGACAGTCTCGAATTCGGTAGAGGACTATCTTTTGCCTCGGTTCACAGATGGAAATCCAACTTCCAAATACGTGACTTTGCGGTTTTGATTGTAGAGCCTAGTATTGGCGCCATGATATATGGTACCCATGCCGTCTATGATTGATACTTATGATTTGAAATTGTTTTATACACTATACACTTATAGTAATAATAAAAGATGAAGTTTAGTGTATCAAGCATTCTTTGGCTATTATAAGGTAAAATCCTATCCTCCGGTTTGCATTGCATTGTGTGATGGGACCTGGGTCTTATAATAGCTTCATTGTTCTTTATTTAGCATTGCGCTATTGTTTTATGCGCTGGTATCCTTGGGAGGAAACCCGTTCCATGTTATACGGCGTGGTCCCTTGATTTACCTAACTTTAAAATAAAGATTAAATAACTGCTTTAGTTCTCACACCAGTCTTATGACTGACCTGGAGTTTATTGTTTTAACCTAAACTCTGGATGCCCCTATTTTTCGCACGGGCAGCTAGTAGTTTTATTTTTGTAGATTTATATTCACAGGATCCTGATTTATAGCTGAAGCGATACTCGGAAGCTCTGTATCCGTGTATTACTTTTGGTTGTTTATTGTATTTTTTCCACTGCTATGTTGTGTAATTTACATCTCTGATATTTAGTGAATGTGTAATCTTGATTTATATTCTGTATATTTTTGTATTCTAATGAATTGTTGTAATAAGCAATGAAATGTTCTTCTGTTTGTGTTCAGATTCGTCTTGTCCTCAATTCAATCCGTGCTTTCCTTCACAGGGAAGTTCGGGTCGTTTCAATAGTGGAGTTGAAAAATATGTACTATTGCAATGTTGAAATAAAATATTATATTTAAATAAAATACCGTTTGGATATTTAAATTCTTATGTGGTAGTATTCTATTTAAATATAAATATTTAATTCTGTCTGTGATGTAGTAAAATAGTACAATTACAAACACATTTAATACATACATATATGTGTGTGTGTGTGTGTGTGCGTGCGTGTGTTTCTTATCATCAAACAAAAGTCATATAATTATTATATACAACAATCTCCCCTTTTGATGATGACAAACATATAATAAGATTTTGAATAAATATGTTTGACAGTGAAGTGTAGAACACCCCATATATATATGCTCTCCCTTCAACAGAACCCCCTAGATATGTGCATGAGTAAAAAGAAAACAATAATTGAAACTTCAATATTAAAATATTCAAGGAATATTCACTCATCGATCAAAATCTTAACCATTCTCCCCCTTTTGTTATCATCAAAAGGATACAGAAATTAAAATAGTGGTGAAAAATTGACTAGAAATGTGAAATCAAATCAAGAGAGAGAATGTATATCATAAATCTCATTCAATCAAACAAAAATCATAATATTCCTCAAACTAGTGGCCAATTTTACATCTTAGAATGATGGATTTACAATTAAATTTATAAATGAAAAGAGTTTTAAAACATATGATTGCTAATTATTTTCAAATGAAATTTTAAAATCGAGCACAAATAAGTGATGGATTTGGACTGCGGTGATAAATTCAAATCAAATGATAAAATTAAATTATCTCAAATCCCAATGACTATCAATCAACAATTCATAATATATCGTATAATACTAATACATTTCACAGATTAGAAAATGGATTGATAGACTGGTTTTTCCACACCAAGGAAGATTTCATTTATATTTATTTTATTTTATTTTTATTTCTCTTTTCATTTTCTTTTCATTTTAAGAGCACACTGACCACTCATAACCAGATTTTGAATTTTTAAATGGAATCAGTCGCAACTTAAATTATAATAATCTCATAACCATGCATGACCAGATCTTGGATTTATAAATGACGTTAGAGAAACACTTATTATATACAAAATCTCCTTAGTATATAAAACCGAAATGGATGATAGAAATATGGTAGGTACAGAAATGATTGTGAAATAAATTTCTAAATTAATCATATTATGAAATATGCTCAACTGTACCAGGATTTTTGAAAATTTTCAATCATCTCTTATTTCTGAAAAATAATATAATCACATTTCCATCACAAAATTTGAAACAGTATATTTAAGATGATTTTTAAAAATAAACTCTCCACATTAATATAAAATCGTGATGAATGACAAAATGATGATAGTAAAAGAAGATGGTCGTGAAATAAGCACCAATACAAAGATATTATAAAAAAATTCAAACATTGTGGGAATTTAAATAAAATTTTCTATTGTTGTGAAGTATACAACTCATCACAATTTCAAAAATATGATAATAATTTTGATGAATTCTAAATATAGTTCAATTTAGTTATTGATTTCAATTTCTAAATAAATAATCAATAAATGATTTTAAAAATGAAAAATCAATTACAAGAGTGATTCTGAAGGATCTATACAAGATGAGAAACAATTTTAAAGACATCAAGAAGTAGTTGTATGAGAAATATTACAAGGCTTCTAAAACTGATACCACTTGAGCTCATAATTGCCCACAGTAGTATTCCAATGTAGCTTGAACAATAATATCCAGTTATCAAGCCCAAGCAGACAAATCAAACAATTAAGAATTTTTTATCTGAGCAGCAATGCAAACAGATTCAAAACAAGCAAACAAAAGATATATTTTTCAGAAGATTTGCATCAAGACAAAGAGATGATTCACGATCCAAGATTAGAAACAATTCATTTGAAATCACTTGAAGAGATGTGTAAATTTCAAGATTCAATTAATAGATTACACAAGATTATTAATTTCAAATTCAAAAAGTGTGTAAGATTCAAGATATTAAAAATTTCAAATGATTTGAAACAAACAAATATCCGAGTCAAATGATCACGATTAAAAAATGAATTTCAAGATGCAATACAATTCAAAACAGTCAAGCCAATCCAAAAACCAATGAATTTATCACCATTAAAAACTATTAGTGTGCTGTAATGAGTATAATTTTTCAAGTCTTTCTAAAATGAATTTGAAGAAACTCAAAACAACAGAGTTGTGTGAAATTTCATTTTTTTTAGATCTTTAAAAATTTATAACTCAAATTAAAATGTTCAAGATATGATAAGAATGCTTCTACACTGTTATGAATTCAAATAAGAAATAAAGCTTCAAAACAATTGCATATATTTACAAATTTGAATTCAAGATATGGAAATCATTAAAACATGAGAGGGTTATACAAATGAAACAAATTTCCAGAAAACCAAGAATTCTGTAATTTGAAGTTAAGAAGCTGAAGAAGTGAAACAATGTAGCAGTGACAAAGCAAATAAGCATAATATAAAAAATAGAAGGTGTAGAAGGAGGAATAAATAAAATATAAAAATATATAAACAAACAAAAGTTTGAGGTTAAAGATCAAACATGAAGTCGATGTGAACCAATGATTCTCTAACCCCACAAACTTGGCTAAGGAATCCTGAATAAATCAAAGATATGGAATAACTTGAAATCAATTTCTCTTTTGCAAAGTTGTTCCTTAGCCTTCCTTTGGTACCTAAGCATTTGGAGGATCAAGTGGTTTAATAAATTTTGTAAAACCACTCATAGTTTTGTTCACAAATTTTGGTACCCAAACTTGTTTATATAAAAATCCATTCAAATTTTCCTTTGTACCGTTAGGAACCCAAATCTGTTTGAATTTAGTCAAAGTCATTTTATTTCCCTTTAGGATCCAAGTTTGATTAAATGGATTGTTACACACCAAATTTTCATTTCGCTTATGACTTAAAAATCCTTTGAAATTTTCAGACCCTAGATTTTCAAATTGATTTTTTCAAAGTAAATAGAAGGATTTTTAAAATCATTAGAATTACCAAAACCGAGTCAACATTTATTCTGAGAAGTCAATTGATTTTTCAATAACATATTCCATGATTTTTCTTCGGTTGAAAATTTTTCAAACTCAATTCAAGATGGTTGATTTTGGATTTCAAAAAGTCATCCTCGTTCATTAGTTTAGAGCAACGTTCAATCTCAATTTCTCTTTTCCCAGAACCATTTCATTTCAAGATCATATTTTTATTTTCATGTAATTTGATTTTGGCTTGGGACTCAGAAATCTCAGATTCAAAATGTTTTCGATTTTCATATTCATGTTTTTCAAATTTCTTGAATTTTTCAATCTCGTTTTCAAGCTCTTTCAAATTAGATTCGGTTTGTAGCAAGTTTTGTTTCTCAAAAATTTCATTTTTGGATTCAGTCGTCTTAAAATTTCCAAATTCCTTTTGCAATAAAATGTTTGTACTTTTAAGCTCAATCTTATTTCCTTTTAAGATCAGAATATCATTTTTAGGTCTTTGAATATTTTCATTTAGATGAACAAAATTACTTTCCAAATTCAAACAATTTTTACAATTAGAGATTGAAGACTTCTTGACGTTTTTAAGTTTTGATTCCAAAATATTATTTTTGCTGATAAACTCAAGTTTTCTAGATTTCAGAGTTTTATTTTTAGATTTGAGACTATCAACAACTTTTGTTAATTCAGTAACAAAATGAATTAAATCCCCATATGAGAAATACTCTGTTTCAATGTCTGTAGAGTCTCCATTATCTGACTTATTTTCTGTGAATCCTTTCAAACATATATTTGAACCTGAGTTGACCTTTTGAGGTTTTGAGATGTTGTCTTTTCTTCCATACAACGTATTGAGAGTATACCATTCCTGGGCAGTCAAACTGTGGGAGATATGGTTATATTGAACATCATCAATATAAGAATATAAAATATGTGTAGAACGAGAATTAAACCCAATATCATTCCTATCAACCGGTATCAAATTCATTGATAACAATATCTCAACATTTAATATTAATAGATTTTAAATAAGATTCCATTACTGATTTCCAATTTAAAAAATATGTACCGTTAAAAATAGTCTGAATGCGACTGGACTGACTCTCATTGGATTGACAACTATGAACCATGACTCTAGAGTTAATGAAAATATGTGATAACCCCAAACTTCCATGGTTCGAAAGTAAGGATAATCATTTTGGAATACGACATATTTACAACAAAAAAATATCTCAGATAATTATCATAACACATTAACCCTTTGCAGCGGAAATAGATGTCATCAACATCATAATATCCAATACATCAGAGTACGCAGTACATGATACAACTTAGCCAAATAAAGAGTCTCAACAAAAGGGAAATAAGTTTCAATGGAAAAGAAACAAGTCTCAAACTCTATTACATACATCAAAGCTACAGAAGATAAAATGTCTCAAAGCAGAAGTAAAAACTAGAGAAAAGGTCTTCTTCTTCTTCCTTCCAAGCAAGCTCCAATCAGAATGTATCACCTGAACCTGTCAATTGGCTGCCCGTGTGGAAAGAGGGCACCCGAGTTTGCAAAAGTGAAACAAACTACGAGTCAGTCATGGGACTGGTATGAGAATTCTTAACTAATTTATCTAACAACGTGGCAAATCACAGGACCACGCCGCTAACGCGGAACAGGTTTACTCCATTGGATTGCCAGTGCATAAGTAAAGTAAATCGTTCAAATAATGCTATGCTTTTTAGAAAAATGAGATCATTATAAGACCCAAGTCCCATCACACAATGCAACGCAAACCGGAGGATAGGGTTTTACCTTATAATGATCAAAAGATGATAAACACATAAAACGTATCACTACTAGTGTGTATATATTTTCATAAATCATTTCAATATAAATGTATTAATCTTAGACGGCATAGTACCCCATCCTACTATGTCACCATACTAGTTATACAATCGTAAACGAGATGTCGTATTGGAGATTTGTTTTTCTATCATGAGTCAAGGCTAGGGAGGAGCTCCTTACTGATTCGAGACACTCTAGCAAATACCTCAGGATCACACCTATGGGTAACCCTTGGATAGCTGCAGGGTCGGTCCACTCCGAAGGGTCGTGGATTAGTTATACCTAAACACACGTTTCCCGGTGCTTTTGGACCTATAATATGGTCACTAACAACCTATAAAAAACACAAGGTACCTCATAATCCATCATCCACATAAGTAAAATGTCAGCGCTGGTAGGTCCCTGACATTACTCTAGCTAGAAAGATAACGTGTGCACTCCCTGCGTTCCCTTCTCCCGTTTTAGACTCATACCGGGGTGTGAGGCTCGTGAGGTTACGCTATACATAAAGCTATGCCTAAACAAACTATGCTTTGATCATCAACCACAAGGCCTGCCTTTCAACAAAGCCTAGATCATTGCATCTTAGCGTGCCACATTGACAATTCAACGCCATGCGATCGATAACTATTACTAAATACCTAGGTGTTAAGTAGAGAATAAATTCTCCACCACCAAACAGACATATATTAATACAAATCGATTTAATTACATGAAGTGAATTTCAACGTCAGACACACATCCATTTACAAGTCCGTTCTGGGTCCGAACGGAACCAGAGACACCAAAGAGGCGCTTGCTTATCCGCACGACCAATACATACGTCCGGACAACTACTGCTTCAACCCCGTCCTGGGAGCAAGTCAGTCCAAGGCATCAGTAGTCGTCGTCCATTCGATGTGAAGATCGCCAGTCTTCAACACAGGCTTGTTATATCTTCGATTAAATCGTCGTATAATTATTTGAAATGAGTTAAACTCGGGCTTTTCAAATAATTATCGCATGATTATCATTTAAAACATTTCATATATATTTAGGACTATTTATCGCTATTTTTATTTATTTGAAAATAGCTCAAAATAAATAAACGACGCTTCGGGTCAGTGGGCGGCCCTGGCGCTGTTTTTACCAAATTTTTATTTACACGTATCCTGAAATCTTACCGTCGGATTTTGACAAAATTTATATCGTTGGAAAGCTTTTCCCAAAGCGGTCCTAACGGTCCCAGTTTTGGGAAAATCCAATGGTCGGATCTTTCGGTATAATCATTTAAAGTTACGATTGCCGACACACGAACTACCGTGCACGTTTCGTTAAATTTTATATTTATATTTATATATATAAACCATTTGGCGATTCCCACTATTAAAATCCATTCTTTTTATTCTATGAAAATAATATTTTTGTCCGCCAATTCTAATGCGACAAAAATAATGGTTTCAATAATGTATATTTTTATTCAATAAAAATAACATTTTGGTTCGCCGATTCTAATGCGAAAAAAATGACGGTTTCAACAATGTATATTTTTATATTCAATGAAATAACATTTTTGTTCGCCGATCCTAATGCGACAAAAGTGACGGTTTCAACAATGTATATTTTTATATTCAATGAAATAACATTTTTTTCGCCGTTTCTAATGCGACAAAAATGACGGTTTCAACAATGTATATTTTTATATTCAATAAAAATAACATTTTTGTTCGCCGATTCTAATGCGACAAAAATGACGTTTTCAACAATGTATATTTTCTTTAATTACATAAAAATGTTCTTTTTCTCCAATTCATTTTTATAACATGAAAAATGTACTTTTTATCCTATTCCTTTTTTAATACATAAAAATAAACTTTTTATCCTATTCATTTTTAATACATAAAAATATACTTTTTATCCTATTCATTTTTAATACATAAAAATATACTTTTTATGCTTCTATAAAATGTAAATATTTTATATCTTTTTCTTTTATATTAAAAAATATAAACTCTTTACCTTTACATAAAAAAATGTAAACCTTTCATTGTTACATAGAAAAATGTAAATCTTTCATCTTCACATAGAAAAATGTAAGTCTTATATTTTTACATAGAAAAATGTAAATCTTTTATCTATACATAGAAAAATGTAAATCTTATATTTTTACATAGAAAAATGTAAATCTTTTATCTTTACGTAGAAAAATGTAAATCTTATATTTTTACATAGAAAAATGTAAATCTTTTATCTATACATAGAAAAATGTAAATCTTATATTTTTACATAGAAAAATGTAAATCCTCTAATTATCTTTATTACATTAGAAAAATGTAAATTTTCCAATTATCTTTATTACATTCGAAAAATGTAAATTTTCTATTTCTTTCCTTAATGCACATTTTTTTCTTTATAGGGGATATTTTCCTATCTAATTCACATGTCAATTTGGTGTCAAAATATGATAACCAAAAATAATGGTTTTTGTCTAACCATTTCTATTTACCCAACATCGTAATTTCAATATCCACAAGTATAATAATATGGTTTTTGGTCTAACCATTTCTATTTACCCAACGTCGTAATTTCAATGTCCACACATATAATAATATGGTTTTTGGTCTAACCATTTCTATTTACCCAACGTCGTAATTTCAATGTCCACACATACAACACAATATATGAGATGAATCACAATAAAAGGTCTCATCTTTATTTTATTTGTAGATCAAATAAAATATCTAATCTTTATTTGTAAATCAAATAAAATATCTAATCTTAATTTTATAGTGTAAATCAAAATAAAATATCTAATCTTAATTTATCTTTTAATTAAAATTTAAAAGAATTAAACTTTTTTATTTTATAAATCATAAATTAAAATAGAGATTCAACTTTTATTCTTATTTTGCAAATCAAGATAAAGATTCAACTTTTGTTTTTATTTTGTAAATCAAAATAAAGATTCAGCTTTTGTTTTTATTTTGCAAATCGAAATAAAGATTCAACTTTTGTTTTTATTTTGCAAATCAAAATAAAGATTCAGCTTTTGTTTTCATTTTGTGAATCAAAAATAAAGATTTAAACTTTCTTTGGTAAATCAGAATAAAGATTCAATTTTTCATTTTATTTTGTAAAACAAAATAAAGATTCAATTTTTAGAAAGAAATACAAATAAAAATAAAAATAGAAATAATAAAGATGAGAACTTTATAGAGAATACATCAAATTTATAGATCCAGAAGAACATGGTTCTATCATGACATCACAAGCATTACAAATCACATAGACAAATAAATTCTAATTACCACATCGCAGATCAGTAGATATAATATACATATCATGTTTTCACAATTTTAATTAATTAAATAAATCAGAATTCTCACCTTTCGTGGATTTAGATCTAAAAATTCAAACAGTCCAGAAAATTTTCCAATCAGTCTCAACACGTTCTATTCGCTGTTACGATTCCAATGTTTTCGAAATTGTCAAATTCTGAGTTGAAACGAATCAATTATGGTTAAATCAAGCTTTAACACAATTTAAATTAATTAATTAGTTAGGAAATAAACCTTTCTTCCCCAATCAAAAATCGTCCGTGTGTTTCTATATCTCGTTCGATCCTAGGGTTGGCTTTTGCGGCCACTACAGGGATCGAGGTGATAATCCGATGCTACCACGCTGGAGAGGGACGTGCGATGCTCGAAGGGGCCCCGGTTTTGCTCAGCTCGGTCGAGCCTAGGGGGAGGGCTGCGGTCTGTTCGGCCGATGTTCGTGGAGGTGAGGCTGGCACTAGGGGCGATTTCAGGTAGCTTTAACCGTATGGATGGGAAGAGGAGGGAAGGAGCTTCGATGTGGTGTGTGGTTTGGGTTTTAATTCGTGGGGATGGGAAAGAAATTAAAGGGAGAAAGTTTGAGCATCGGTGGCCATGGGATTCGAGGGCGGCGGCTGTAGAACGAGGGTGAACAATATTTTAGGGTTTCATTTCCTCTATTATTTATAATATTTGATTGCTATTTAACAAATAAATCCGTATCTTTCAAACCGGTTCAATTTCAGTCCAGAAGAAAGTGTCTCTAGCCAATAGCCCATATTCCGGATCCAATGGGATAGGTCCCGTCAGCCCAAACGGTTGTCTGTGGCCTATATTATTTAATTTAATAATTAAATCCTTTATAAATTTAATTCGTCTGCATAAATAAATTCACCGAGGCCACATACGGACTCAGAAAAATCCAAAAAAATATATATTTGGCTTCGTTATGACAATACAGTCCTAACAAAATTAATTTCGTCGAATTCTGAGACTGTTTGAAAAATGGCTATTTTTCAGTTGATTAAATTTGACTTAAACCGACAAAACACATTTTCCTTTGCCACGCTCACATATTAATTCGAAAAATTCTAAAAATTGAAACTTAGCAATAATATGACATTCCGGTTCCAGCAAAAGTGGTTTCGTCGAAAACAGAGATCGTTTGAAAATTGACTATTTTCACTTGCTTTAATATTATTTAAAAATGAAAATTTTAATTTCTGCCACATTTTTCCACCAAATTATTTAAAATAAAATTTTTAAATTGGTTCGGATTTTCCGGGTCGTTACAATCTCCCCCACTTAAGAGTTTTTCGTCCTCGAAAAGGAAACAAAGTAAAGTAGGAAACAAGATGGAAAATGTAAATTGAGGTAAACGTACCTTAATACAAAAGTTATTCGGAGATGTCCACTCTGCACTTGGGGTAAGCCTTTTTGATGCTATCCTCTGTCTCCCAAGTACAGTCTCTAGGATCCCCACTCCATTGAACCTTGACTAGGTTGATCCTCTTGTTCCTCAAAATTTTGGTTTCTTTGCCAATGATCTTAATCGGGCCTTTCCTCACTGTTAGATTTGGAGCAATATCTAGGACCTGTTGATTTAATTCATCCTCAATTAAGTCTGGATCATGCACATGCTTGCGGAGTTAAGACAGAAGAAATACATCGTGCACCCCTGGCAACCAGTCAGGCAGGTGCACTTTATAAGCGAGAGTACCTATCCTTTCGAGGATAGGAAATGGACCAATGAATCTCGGTGCCAACTTTCCCGTCTTCCCAAAGCGAATCACGCCTCTCAAAGGAGAAACCTTCAAGTATACTCGATCACCCACAGAGAATTCTAAATTTCTTCTTCGCTGGTCTGCATAGCTCTTCTATCGGCTCTGAGCAGTCAGCAAGCGCTTCTTAATCAAGTCAACCTTATCCGATGCTTCTCGAACCATGTCGGGGCTCAAGACTAATCGATTGCCTGACTCCACCCAACATGCCGGAGATCTGCATGGCCTGCCATATAGTAATTCAAACGGTGACATCGTCAAGCTTGCTTGTAGCTATTATTATAGGAGAATTCGACCAAGTGCAAGTGGTCCTCCCATGAACCGCCATAATCAAGAATGCAAGCTCGCAACAAGTCTTCCAAAACACGATTCACCCTCTCAGTCTGGCCATCTGTCTGAGGTTGATAGGCAGAGCTCGGATTCAACTTAGTTCCAAGCTCTTCTTGAAAAGCTTCCCAGAATTTGCTGGTAAATAATGGATCCCAATCACTAACAATGCTTTTGGGAACCCCATGAAGTCTGACTATCTCTTTAAGATAAAGCTGTGCCAAACTACGAGCTGTTCTATTGGACCGAACATGGATAAAATGGGCAGACTTTGTTAAGCGATCCACAATCACCCATATGCTATCATTCCCTTTTCTACTTCGGGGCAAGCCATCTATGAAGTCCATAGAAATTTCCTCCCACTTCCAACATGGAACTCCCAGTGGTTGTAACAAACCAGCCAACTTTTGTTGATCACTTTTAACTTGCTGACAAGTGGGACATCTAGCAACGTAAATAGAAATATCTCTCTTCATTGCTTTCCACCAAAAGGTGCGCTTAAGATCATGGTACATCTTGTTTACACCTGGATGGACGCTGATTTTAGATTTGTGGCCCTCATCCATAACTTCTCTTTTTAGCTCAGCAATGTCTGGCACACAAATTCGCCCTTGCAATCTAAGGGTCCCATTGTTGTCAATCAGGAAACTTGAGGCCTCGCCCTTACGAACTCGCTCACAAAGCTTCCGAATAACTTTATCATTCTTCTGAAGAGCAGAAATTTTATCAATCAAAGTAGGAGTGATGATGAGACTGGCGATAAAGAGATTGTTGCTTTCTGCATTCTTTCTACTGAGTGCATCGGCTACAACGTTGGCTTTTCCCGGAGTATATAGGATATCCAGGTCATATGATGCAAGAAATTCAACCCAGCGTTGCTGCCTCATATTCAAATCTCTTTGGGTAAAAAGATGTTTCAAGGATTTGTGATCCGTATAAATTTCGAACTTCTCACCCAAGAGATGATGCCTCCATATTTTAAGAGCAAACACAATGGCCATTAGCTTAAGATCATGCGTGGCGTAATTCTTCTCATGTGGTTTCAGCTGGCGGCTAGCGTATGCGACTACTCTGCCTCTTTGCATCAGCACCGCACCAATACCTTAAATAAATAAGGGATAACATGTTAAAATGAGATTTGACATTAAAAGAAAATGTTATCTCTGACATGTTAATTTATAAAGGAAACAACCTTGCTTAGAAGCGTTGGTCCAGACCTTCAAATCCTGATTGCCATCTATGATGGTCAACGCAGGAGCATTGGTCAACCTCTTCTTTAGCTCTTGGAAAGCTGTCTCGCATTCCGGTGTCCAATTGAATTTTGTATGTTTCTTGGTCAGGTTTGTCAATGGGCAAGCTACCTTCGAGAAATCTTTGACAAAATTCCGATAATAGCTAGCCAGTCCCAAGAAACTTCTTACCTCTGTGGGAGTTCTAGGCTGCTTCCACTCTTGGATGGCTGAGATCTTTCCTGGATCTACTGAGATGCCTTCCTTTGATACAACATGGCCGAGGAATTTTACCTCTTCTTGCCAGAATATGCATTTAGAAAATTTGGCTTTCATCACATTCCTTCTCAAAATATCCAAGACTTCTCTTAGATGCTGTTTGTGCTCAGCAGTGGATTTAGAAAAGATGAGGATGTCATCGATGAACACGAGAACAAATTTATTTAAAACATCTCTAAACACTCTATTCATCAGATCAACAAAATATGCTGGAGCATTACATAGACCGAAGGGAATTACTAGCCATTCATAAAATATATCTGGTCCTCTGAAAGCAGTTAAAGGCATACATTCTTCTGCAATGCCAAGTTGATGGAAGCCTGTAGCTAGGTCCATCCTCGAAAATACTCGTGCTCCATGCAAGCGGTCGAGCAAGTCATTAATACGAGGCAATAGGTATTTGTTTTTTCAGAGTTTGTTTGTTGAGATCATGGTAGTCTACACATAGCCTAAGAGTACCGTCTGATTTTGGGACGAACACCACTGCTGTACCCCATTCTGAGAAGCTAGGCCTGATCAGACCCTTCCACAAAAGTTGCTTGGTTTGATTTCTCAGCTCCTCTTTTTCTTTTGGCGACATTCTCCGAATGGGATGTACGACAGGCCTTACATTCGGAGCTAAATCAATTCGGAAGCTGATTTCTCTATGTGGAGGTAAGCCCTCAACTTCCTTGAATACATCAGCGTAATATCTGACGATGGGAATATCCTCAATAGAAGTAGGGGTAACTTCTAGCGAAGACCAGAATTCTTTTCTGTTAGTGGCTGAGCCGTGGCATGGTATAGAAATAGTCTTTCCCAATTTAGTTTTAATTTTGACTATTGTTTCAGCGCATAACACTTCAGCCTCATATTCCGTCAACCAGTCCATTCCCAATATGATATCATATCCGAAGAAATTCATGACAATCAAATTAAAAGGGAACGAGAAATAAGAATAAGAAACAGGTACTCTACAATACTGTTCGAGAACAAGAGAACCTCCTATCGGGCTATTAGATCTAATCAACTCTTTAAGTTTCTTTGGTTTTAGGTTTAACTTTTTAATTGCATCATTAGAAATAAAACTTCGTGCAACGCTGGTGTCAAATAAGACAGTAATAGGGATGTTCTTGATATTAAGCGTACCTCCTAAGACATCGGGTTTACCTGGCCCCTTGGCAGAAGCTGGTGCATCTGCTCCCTCATAAACATGTGCCACTTCAGTTTTCTTCAACATGGGACAATTTCTGGCAAAGTGCCCCGGCTTATGGCAGTTATAGCAATCCTGGGTGTTCCTGGGGTTCTGACCACGATCCTGAGAATTCTGGCTACGATTCTGGGAACTCTAACCACGGTTCTGACTAGGGCCTAAATCATTTCTCTTGACCTTTTTAGGTGCTCTACACTCGAAATCAAAATGTCCAATCTTGCCGCATTATAGCAGGCCACCTTGCTCCTGTCCCTCTTCTTCCCTTGAGGCTTAGCGGTAGAAGAATTGCTCGCCTCGGTTTCTTGTTAGCCTGTTCCTTCTGGTTGTTGCCTTGACTTTTCCCTCTATCATGCGGTCCAGACTAGTCATTTTCCTCGTAGCGGCACGCCTTCTCTACTACTTCATTGAAGGGAAGCTTGATATGAGCAGTGACTCGGTTCAAATATTTCTTTGACAGACCCTTGATAAAAAAATTATTCTTCTCTATCGGATCTTAAATCAACCCAGGAGCATATCGTGAAAGCTCATCAAACTTCCTCACATACTCAGAAACAGTCATATTCCCTTGCTGTAGGTTAACGAACTGCTCGCGCAGGCGCTCTCAAGCCTGTGGAGGTATATACTTCTCATTGAAAAGTTCCTTAAATTTGGCCCAAGACATATTGGCCACGTCATTGCAGATCTTGATTGTATCCCACCAATGTCCGGCTTCCTCTTTTACTTGCCATACTGCAGGTAACACTTTCATTGTCCTTCAAGTTCTAAGCCCTCTAGGATCATTTCACAATCTTTAAGCCATGCTTCTGCTTGAATCGCAAACTCTCGCCCCGTGAAAGGTACACCTCCTAGGTTTTTGAATTTCTTTGACATTCTCTCCAAATCGAAGGGCTGTGGAGGTGGAGGTGGTTGTGCTACGACCTCTGAAGTATGCTGTTCCTGAGTGATGGGGGTCTCGTCTCTAGCTTGCCCTCCAGCTCCCACTCGGGCTCCTCCTCTGGCCCCGGCTCGAGTTCCACCTCGGGCTCCGCCCTGGGCTGTTCTTGCTCTAGTATCCATTTAAATCAGTCTGTACCATCAAGGAAAGAGTCAGGCCAAAAAAATATGAGAATTTTCAAGAAAATATAAGATAAGGACAAGATGAAAAGATGATGATGTAATGACTGATAAATATGTGCAATTCTGCTGTGCTCATTCTAGGACATTACTGGTCCTATCTCTAATAAGCTACTCACCTTAGAATAATGTGGATTCTATCTAGACTAATTGTTCTAAATATGTTGTATTCCGATGCTAAGGTTAACCTTAGGCTCTAATACCAACTGTGATAACCCCAAACTTCCGTGGTTCGAAAGTAAGGATAATCATTTTGGAATACGACATATTTACAACAAAAACAGATCTCAGATAATTATCATAACACATTAACCCTTTGCAGCGGAAATAGATGTCATCAGCATCATAATATCCAATACATCAAAGTACACAGTACAGGATACAACTAAGCCAAATAAAGAGTCTCAACAAAAGGGAAATAAGTTTCAATGGAAAAGAAACAAGTCTCAAACTCCATTACATACATCAAAGCTACAGAAGATAAAATGTCTCAAAGCAGAAGTAAAAACTAGAGAAAAGGTCTTCTTCTTCTTCCTTCCAAGCAAGCTCCAATCAGAATGTATCACCTGAACCTGTCAATTGGCTGCCCGTGTGGAAAGAGGACACCCGAGTTTGCAAAAGTGAAACAAACTACGAGTCAGTCATGGGACTGGTATGAGAATTCTTAACTAATTTATCTAACAACGTGGAAAATCATAGGACCACGCCGCTAACGCGGAACAGGTTTACTCCATTGGATTGCTAGTGCATAAGTAAAGTAAATCGTTCAAATAATGCTATGCTTTTTAGAAAAATGAGATCATTATAAGACCCAAGTCCCATCACACAATGCAACGCAAACCGGAGGATAGGGTTTTACCTTATAATGATTAAAAGATGATAAATACGTAAAACGTATCACTACAAGTGTGTATATGTTTTCATAAATCATTTCAATATAAATGTATTAATCTTAGACGGCATAGTACCCCATCCTACTATGTCGCCATCTAGTTATACAATCGAAAACGAGATGTCGTATTGGAGATTTGTTTTTCCATCATGAGTCAAGGCTAGGGAGGAGCTCATTACCAATTCGAGTCACTCTAGCAAATACCTCAGGATCACACCTATGGGCAACCCTTGGATAGCTGCTAGGTCGGTCCACTCCGAAGGGTCGTGGATTAGTTATACCTGAACACATGTTTCCCGGTCCTTTTGGACTTATAATATGGCCACTAACAACCTATAAAAAACACGAGGCACCTCATAATCCACCATCCACATAAGTAAAATATCAGCGCTGGTAGGTCCTTGACATTTCTCTAGCTAGAAAGATAACGTGTGCACTCCCTGCGTTCCCTTCTCCCGTTTTAGACTCATACCGGGGTGTGAGGCTCGTGAGGTTATGCTATACACAAAGCTATGCCTAAACAGACTACGCTTTGATCATCAACCACAAGGCCTGCCTTTCAACAAAGCCTTGATCATTGCATCTTAGCGTGCCACATTGACAATTCAATGCCATGCGATCGATAACTATTACTATATACCTGGGAGTTAAGTAGAGAATAAATTCTCCACTACCAAACAGACATATATTAATACAAATCGATTTAATTACATGAAGTGAATTTCAACGTCAGACACGCATCCATTTACAAGTCCGTTCTGGGTCTGAACGGAACCAGAGACACCAAAGAGGCGCTCGCTTATCCGCACGACCAACACATACGTCCGGACAACTACTGCTTCAACCCCGTCCTAGGAACAAGTCAGTCCAAGGCATCAGTAGTCGTCGTCCATTCGATGTGAAGATCGTCGGTCTTCAACACCGTCTTGTTATATCTTTGATTAAATCGTCGTATAATTATTTGAAATGAGTTAAACTCGGGCTTTTCAAATAATTATCGCATAATTATCATTTAAAACATTTCATATATATTTAGGACTATTTATCGCTATTTTTATTTATTTGAAAATAGCTCAAAATAAATAAATGACGCTTCGGGTCAGTGGGCGACCCTGGCGCTGTTTTTACCAAAGTTTGATTTACACATTTCCTGAAATCTTACCGTCGGATTTTGACGAAATGTATATCGTTGGAAAGCATTTCCCAAAGCAGTCCTAAGGTCCCAGTTTTGGGAAAATCCAACGGTCGGATCTTTCAGTATAATCTTTTAAAGTTACGATTGCCGACACACGAACTGCCGTGCGCGTTTCGTTAAATTTTATATTTATATTTATATATATAAACCATTTGGCGATTCCCACTATTAAAATCCATTCTTTTTATTCTATGAAAATAATATTTTTGTCTGCTAATTCTAATGCGACAAAAATAATGGTTTCAATAATGTATATTTTTATTCAATAAAAATAACATTTTTGTTCGCCGATTCTAATGCAACAAAAATGACGGTTTCAACAATGTATATTTTTATATTCAATGAAATAACATTTTTGTTCGCCGGTTCTAATGCGACAAAAATGTGGTTTCAACAATGTATATTTTTATATTTAATGAAATAACATTTTTGTTCGCCGATTCTAATGCGACAAAAATGACGGTTTCAACAATGTATATTTTTATATTCAATAAAAATAACATTTTTGTTCGCGATTCTAATGCGACAAAAATGACGGTTTCAACAATGTATATTTTCTTTAATTACATAAAAATGTTCTTTTTCTCCAATTCATTTTTATAACATAAAAAACGTACTTTTTATCCTATACCTTTTTTAATACATAAAAATATACTTTTTATCCTATTCATTTTTAATACATAAAAGTATACTTTTTATCCTATTTTATTTTAATACATAAAAATATACCTTTTATGCTTCTATAAAATGTAAATATTTTATCTCTTTACCTTTTATATTGAAAAATGTAAATTCTTTACCTTTACATTGAAAAATGTAAACCTTTCATTGTTACATAGAAAAATGTAAATCTTTCATCTTCACATAGAAAAATGTAAATCTTATATTTTTACATAGAAAAATGTAAATCTTTTATCTATACATAGAAAAATGTAAATCTTTTATCTATACATAGAAAAATGTAAATCTTATATTTTTACATAGAAAAATGTAAATCTTTTATCTTTACATAGAAAAATGTAAATCTTATATTTTTACATAGAAAAATGTAAATCTTTTATCTATACATAGAAAAATGTAAATCTTATATTTTTACATAGAAGAATGTAAATCCTCTAATTATCTTTATTACATTAGAAAAATGTAAATTTTCTAATTATCTTTGTTACATTAGAAAAATGTAAATTTTCTATTTCTTTCCTTAATTCACATTTTTTTCTTTATAGGGGATATTTTCCTATCTAACTCACATGTTAATTTGGTGTCAAAATATGATAACAAAAAATAATGGTTTTTATCTAACTATTTCTATTTACTCAACATCGTAATTTCAATATCCACAAATATAATAATATGGTTTTTGGTCTAACCATTTCTATTTACCCAACTTCGTAATTTCAATGTCCACACATATAATAATATGGTTTTTGGTCTAACCATTTCTATTTACCTAACGTCATAATTTCAATGTCCACACATACAACACAATATATGAGATGAATCACAGTAAAAGGTCTCATCTTTATTTTATTTGTAGATCAAATAAGATATCTAATCTTTATTTGTAAATCAAATAAAATATCTAATCTTTATTTTATATTGTAAATCAAAATAAAATATCTAATCTTAATTTATCTTTAAATTAAATTTTAAAATATTTAAACTTTCTTTATTTTATAAATCATAAATTAAAATAGAGATTCAACTTTTGTTCTTATTTTGCAAATCAAGATAAAGAATCAACTTTTGTTTTTATTTTGCAAATCAAAATAAAGATTTAGCTTTTGTTTTTATTTTGCAAATCAAAAGAAAGATTCAACTTTTGTTTTTATTTTGCAAATCAAAATAAAGATTCAGCTTTTGTTTTTATTTTGTGAATCAAAAATAAAGATTTAAACTTTCTTTGGTAAATCAGAATAAAGATTCAATTTTTCATTTTATTATGTAAAACAAAATAAAGATTCAATTTTTAGAAAGAAATACAAATAAAAATAAAATTAGAAATAATAAAGACAAAAACTTTATAGAGATTACATCAAATTTATATATCTAGAAGAACATGGTTCTATCATGACATCACAAGCATTACAAATCACATAGACAAATAAATTCTAATTACCACATCGCAGATCAGCAGATATAACATACGTATCATGTTTTCACAATTTTAATTAATTAAATAAATCAGAATTCTCACCTTTCGTGGATTTAGATCTAAAAATTCAAACAGTCCAGAAAATGTTCCAATCAGTCTCAACACGTTCTATTCGCTGTTACGATTCCAATGTTTCCGAAATCTTCAAATTCTGAGTTGAAACGAATCAATTATGGTTAAATCAAGCTTTAAAACAATTTAAATTAATTAATTAGTTAGGAAATAAACCTTTCTTCCCCAATCAAAAATCGGCCATGTGTTTCTATATCTCGTTCGATCCTTGGGTTGGCTTTTGCGGCCACTACAGGGATCGAGGTGATAATCCGATGCTACCACGCTGGAGAGGGACGTGCGGCGCTCGAGGGGGCCCCGGTTTTGCTCAGCTCGGTCGAGCCTAGGGGGAGGGCGGCGGTCTGTTCGGCCGACGTTCGTGGAGGTGAGGCGGGCACTAGGGGAGATTTCAGGTAGCTTTAACCGTATGGATGGGAAGAGGAGGGAAGGAGCTTCGATGTGGTGTGTGGTTTTGGTTTTAATTCATGGGGATGTGAAAGAAATTAAAGGGAGAAAGTTTGAGCATCGGTGGCCATGGGATTCGAGGGCGGCGGTTGTAGAATGAGGGTGAGCAGTATTTTAGGGTTTCATTTCCTCTATTATTTATAATATTTGATTGCTATTTTACAAATAAATCCGTATCTTTCAAACCGGTTCAATTTCAGTCCAGCAGAAAGTGTTTCTAGCCAATAGCCCATATTCCGGATCCAATGGGATAGGTCCCGTCAGCCCAAACGGCTGTCTGTGGCCTGTATTATTTAATTTAATAATTAATTCCTTTATAAATTTAATTCGTATGCATAAATAAATTCACCGAGGCCACATACGGACTCAGAAAAATCCAAAAAAATATATTTGTCTTCGTTATGACGATACAGTCCTAACAAAATTAATTTCGTCGAATTCTAAGATTGTTTGAAAAATGGCTATTTTTCAGTCGATTAAATTTGACTAAAACCGACAAAACACATTTTCCTTTGCCACGCTCACATATTAATTCGAAAAATTCTAAAAATTGAAACCTAGCAATAATATGACATTCCGGTTCCAACAAAAGTGGTTTCGTCAAAAACAGAGATCGTTTGAAAATTGACTATTTTCATTGGCTTTAATATTATTTAAAAATGAAAATTTTAATTTCTGCCACATTTTTCCACCAAAGTATTTAAAATAAAATTTTAAATTGGTTCGGATTTTCCGGGTCGTTACAATATACCAGGCTCTGATACCACTTATTGGATCTAGATTAACCCTAGAGAGGAGTGAATAGGGTTTATTAGAGTTTTACGAGATATTAAAAATATCATAGCACAGATTTCAACAGAGAAAATAAATGCAGAAAATAAATGACATAGATTTCACCTGACTACAGAAAACCCCTGCCTAATGCTGCATTCCCAATATTTTTTATTAGAATTAAAACAATCTCAACGCTTACAAAATCCCTATAAACTCTCGATACCCACTACCAACTGTTTTATTGCTACTCTCAAAATCTTGTATTGATCTTTACCCAAAGATTAGATTTTCCGTGAATTACAAACCTATAACTCGTAGACCCTAGCAATAAATCTTATAATTACTAATCCCTAGTTTTACAAAAAAACTAGAAAAATGATGGATTGACTTACAAAAATAAAAAATAATACAATTAAAACAAAAACAAAAACCCTGAAAATAAAATAAAAAACAAAGCCGCCCCTTTTATTCTCTTTGACACAAAGCTATTGGCTCCTCTTTTATATCTTCAATGGCCGAGTCAAATAGGAGCTAGGAATTTTGTTGCGTCCAAATCAAACCGCGATTCCTATTGCTTTCGAATTTTATTCTTTGAAGCTCTGATTCGTTGTTGCATTTGATCGATTGATTTGGCTTGCGAACGAAAATTAGTGTGAGTAAATCTGATATAAAAAAGTTTGCTCTCGAATTTTTGTTCCTTGATTTTCAAATACGTCAACGATGAATTGGTGTGAATATATATAGGGTATAGAAACCCATAGCTATCTCTGATTTCCACGAATTGATCTTGGTCTGATTTGCGTGTGATTGTTGCATGATTAACTTGATTTCCACGGATTTGAATTGATAAATTGACATTGCCACTACGTGATTTTATTGCTGAATATACCAGAGTGAATTCTGGAAAGAATTGTTTTGATTTTATGCCCAAATTTTTTTCTTAAAATATTTGTAGTCGTGATTTCACACTTGCCCAAACCGCGAATTGAATTTTGGAAATGCAAACTTGTCGAGTTTGAATTTGTTGATTTTAGGAAATAATTTAATTAATTCTAAACTTTTGCATAAGATGTTGTACCCATTCAAGCACATTTAAATTGATATTACACTTGAACACATTTTTCATGTTTACTCATGCAAGTATTTATGCACCGTCATGATTGTGCACCCATGTGCATTTGCACTGTATGATTCTCCATTTGTGCATTCATGCAGTTGTTGTTTGGTTGAGTTGTTCCCTATGATTTGTGATGCCACAGTGCTTATTTGTACTGTCTTGTGCATTGATATTTCTACCTGCCTCATTTGACCATGTTGCACTATATTCTTGTGTATGCCACTTTGCCTCTCTGTTGTGTTGACTTCCATGCTCCAGTTTTGTGCAAGCACATGTATTTGTGCATGTTATTGAGTAGTTTCCAGAAGCTTGAGATGTTTCTTCTTGTACATACACCGTCTTGACCCTTTGTTTGTTGTTGAACCATATGTGTGTGTGTGTATGTGTGTGTATATATATACAAACTTGTACATATATATATATATATATATATATATATGAATATATATGTGTGTGTGGTTTTCTCTTGAAAATATATTGGCACCCATTGTTATGTTGAAGTTGTTGTGTGTTCTTTGCACCCTGACTTGGTTTCACTTCCCAATATCTTCTTTGTTTGTGGTACTGCAACATGTACTGTCATTGCTTTTCTTGTGACATACCACTTGTGTAGTTGTGTTTTTATTTCAGGCTGGCTTGTCCTGCTTTGTATTGGCACATAAACTTGTGCTTTGTATAGCTGAATCCATATTTGTTAATAACAGAGTATATGTATGAAAGCATAAATGTATATACGTATATGTATATATACAAACAAATGTGTGTATGTGTGTGTGTGTGTTAATATGTGATGGACCGCCCCGCACCAGCCCACATTTCCAATGAAACGCTGTGCCGATGTCCAACCAGCACGGGACGGTTGTCAAAGGAGATGTTAGAAGATGATGAATCATCAAAGAACCTGTAGTATATCTCACAGCACATGGAACAAAATATAATAATAACATAACTTGATATAAAATAGGCGAGACAGTGCATAAGCTGAAAACTAAACCATCATAGCAGCGGAAAATCCAAAATACAACCTATGATCCAAACCGTCATTATTACAACTTTTAAAACTGTCTCTAAAGCAAAATAGGAAGGTACGCTACTAATGCCCAAAGTAGTGACTAGCAACAACACAGGGAGAATATATGGGAATAATACGTGTAAGCCCCCTACTCGTCTCCAGGTAGCTACTTGTGCATAACCAGCTAACCTGTCTCTAGTCTTCTCGTTTAGGAGAATCCAGTGTAATAAGAAGAGACATAAAACACTAGGTCAGACAAAAGCCTGTTATGAGCGATAAGCAGCAAAAACAAAACAATAACAGGTATACATAACCATACCTGAACTTAGACCTGCAACCAAAAAGTTAGCACGATAGGATATACAGTACTCTTAGGTGACACTAACACATGGTGTGAAAATAATGGGGAGGGGGTGTGCAAGTCATGGTGATAGAAAACATCAAACATAGCAATCATCCTCACATCGCTCACCCAGTGCGTAAAGTATACGATATCCACCACTTTGATCACCTAATTCTTTGTTACGATTACTCTGCCCCATGGAGTCATGACGGCTCCACTACACTGATCCGTAACCACTAATACTTTGCTATGTCCACTATGCCCCATGGAGTCATGACAACTCCACTACACTAGCTCATAGCCTTGCTACGATCACTTTGCCCCCATGGAGCCATAACAACTCCACTGCACTGATCCATAGCCGCTAATCCGTCTCTCAGTGGTGAGTCAAAGCTATAGACATTGATAACCCCTTTGCATACATCTCATAGAAAATCCCAACTCATGAATTCAACACGTTGGTTCCTTTCTGGATCCTGAGTTCTAACTTCCTATTTGGACAACCTTTGCATCTCGGGTTTTGGTCATCATCTCGGTTCGTGACTCTTTAGTTCGGCTCATGATGAGCATCTGGTTCGTGGTTCTCCTCCTCGGTTCGTGATGATTCTCCAGTCCAGGGTAGTTGGCTCATAGTCACCGTATGAGTTTGGGTCGTGGTCCTATGGACCGGTTCGTGATCTAGACCCGGTTCGTTGTTCGCCTAGGCACAACTCGTGGTTTTCCTTCCAGATCCTGATTCATGGCATCATAGTCCGATTCGTGACCTGCTCCTCGAGAGGTGGCTTGTGGGAGGTGTTGCTTCATGATCGGATCATGGTGGAGGGTTGTCGGCTCGTAACATATGCCTCATGAACGAGTTTCTGACCAATTCTCTGTAACTTTTCCAGCAAGCAATTTACGCCATATGACGACATTTTCGACCAATCTAACTTTTCTATGCAATCACAAAGCATACCAAACAATAATAGCAATATGTATAATCAACCATAAATATCAAAACAACAATATAATATGTTAAAATGGATCAAACCTACCCAAAATCCATGTTTTCCCCTTAATCAAGTTTAATCATATCCAGCATTAGGATTAGCAAAACATGTCCAACTTAACCCAATTTTCTAACAGAGACATAAAATAATATTTAAGAATTTCTAAAAAAAATTCCAGATTTTTAACATGATTAATTTCATTAATTAACATTAATCACCCCTAATTAGCCGTAATTAGTGAAAAAACAATGCAAATCACTCACCTTAGCCATAAATAAAACTTTAGATCTGAAACTCTACTGTTTTGGCATGGTTTCCAATGCAACACAGCAGCTCCAACTCTGATTTGATGTTAATCTTCCTTGATTTGACGTAGATTTGGCTAATAAGTGATTAGAAAGTGATTTGGGAGTGATTTAGAAGGTGGAGGCCATTGCTTGGATTTCAAGGATGTAAATGGCGGCTGGAAAAAATGAATAAAACTGAATTTCCTAACCCTATAAGTCCCCCATAACTCTAATCCCGAAATGGGTCATGGGCCTAGCTGCAAATCACCCTAATTAGGCTCGGTTAAGCTGTTTTTTACCTTCCAAACCTTGTTTCAGCCATATCTCCCAAACGGAAGTCCGTTTGATCAAAATGACTACTCTACGGAAAGGCAAACCATCATCTGAATCCAACGAAAGTGATTTCAGGTCAAATCTCCTTACCAATCAAAAGTTATAGATGAAACAAGATTCGCTAGGGGCAAAATGGTCATTTAAAAATATGCAAAAACCGTGAACATGGGAAATGACCCCAATAGTCGTTCCCCAAAGTTACACGACCTGACGACCTTATACAAAAATGAAATAAATATTCTACGATCCTTCAATGCATAGAATGCGGGTCGTTACATTCTCCTCCCTTAAGAAATTTCGCCCCCAAAATTCCTTAGCTAATAAACAACAATGGGTCTCGCATGCCTATCAATCATTTGCAACTATCAAAGATACATAGAGACATAACAAGCCTATCCTAACATGCGGTTTACTAGCAAGGGGATAACTAAATGGTCTCCTCTGCTTCCTAGGCAAAGATTTCTGGATACAACTCCCTTATGCTCTCCTTTGTTTCCCAAGTACAGTCATGCTCATTATCACCCCATTGAACAATGACCAGTTTCACCACCTTCCTTTTATTCTAGGAATTATTATGAGAATTATTCTTGCCTCCACCGCTTGCCTGCGGCTTTGGCCCCTCTACAGATGCAATAGTGGCCTTAGCCTTGGGCTTAGGATAAAGGCTTTCTGATCTCAATGCTTTCCCAAAATCGATTCAAAAGTCTCATCAATATGGTTTATAAGCCTTTCTCCTGAGTACTGATCTAAACCAGTTATGAACTTCTCGTTCTTCTTCTCGGCAATATCGATAAGAGATAATCCATACTTCGATAAGGTATCAAACTCAGCAATATATTCCGAGATTGCCCTACCATTTTGTTTAAGCTCCAAGAACTTCCTTAACAACTCTGACTTCTGGGAAGCTGGGATAAACTTGTTACTAAAGCGGATCTTAAACTGATTCCAAGTAACTTGATCCTCAGGAGTAGCTGCCTTAATAGCATTCCACCAATTCATAGCTCGTCCTTGAAGCTGACGGGGTGTTAGCTTCCTCTTCATTGCATCTTCGATTCCCAAATCCTCAAAGATGCTCTCACAACTATCAAGCCAATCCTGAACTTCTGTAGCCGATTCCGTTCCATGGAACGACTTCCCACCAAGACTAGTGTAGTCCTTACAAAGCTTGGTGAAATCGGCCCTAGGCGCCTGCACCGCTGCACCACCACCATTCGCAGCATTAGGAGCTGCCCTCTGAACATCCCTAAGAATCTCTCTCATGAAGTCAGTGATCATCGTCCTCATGTCAGGAGCATTCCTATTATTGGCCCCTGAACCCATACCCCTCGTATATCGACTCATCGTCCAACTTGTAAAGAGAAAAACGATTAACCATCTCTTTAGTGGTGCCAGTGCAGTGCGACTTCATCCTTAGATATACTAATAATACATATAACTTTTGAAAACCCAAAATATCACAAATATGCGCTCTTATATACGTATGCTATCTCTTCCTGGTGTCTTTTCCTGGGTTAACTACGCAACCTAGAGCTCTGATACCAAGTGTGATGGCCCGCCCCGCACCAGCTGACATTTCCTATGAAACGCGCTATGCGGATGTCCAACTAGCATGGGACGGTCGTCAAAGGAAATGTTAGAAGATGATGAATCATCAAAGAACCTGTAGTATATCTCACAGTGCATAGAACAAAATATAATAATAACATAACTTGATATAAAGCAGCTGAGACAGTGCATAAGATGAAAACTAAACCATCATAGCAGCGGAAAATTCAAAATACAACTTATGATCCAAACTGTCATTATTACAACTTTTAAAACTGTCTCTAAAGAAAAATTGGAAGGTACACTACTAATGCCCAAAGCAGTGACCAACAATAACACAGGGAGAATATATGGGAATAATACGTGTAAGCCTCCTGCTCGTCTCCGGATAGCTATTCGCGCATAACCAACTTACCTGTCTCTAGTCTATTCGTTTCGGAGCACCCAGAGTAATAAGAAGAGACATAAAACTCTAGGTCAGACAAAAGTCTAGTATGAGTGTAACGATCCAAGGATTTTCGGCCCCGAAAATCGACATAAATACAATCCCGTATCTCATGACGACCTTCCCAACAACGAAAACATTGTAGTTAATAGAAAGAAATTAGAGGGTGAGATAAGAAAGAAGAAGAAGAAGAACCAAACACAACAGAGAGTCTCACATCACAACAGAACAAAATATAATACAGAAATGAATCTTTACTGAGAGCTTTTAAAAATACTTACAATTTATCATAGTACATCATACATCTGGATAGTTATAATAACCTATCCCCATATACAACACACAACGGAATAGTAGCTATATAATATCATACGTCTGAACACCTTTAGCTCATCTCCGGACTTCGCAGCATCCGATAACCTGGACCTGTACACCCCGGTCTAACCCGAGTATTTACAAAACACCGGGTTAGTCTGGTGAACCAGAGTGAGAAAAAACTCGCACAATATTAAGGGGGATCATCCAACTTGATTTTAACGTTTAAAAATCTTTTCGAAAGAAAAGGATAATCGTAAGACCAAATCCACACATAAATATGGACGGTTTTTACCTTACGATGACCTAAAACATTTTTTAAATCAATATCTTTTCTGATATTATAATAGTGTCTAAATACAAGTAAATATCAATCTAGCGGAATGCTTGCATCTCACGCTCCACATATATAGTATACAATCAAAACCGCGGGCACTTATTGGGTATTGGATTTCGACCATGACAAGGTATGGGACCACCTGCCGATAGTGCATCTCTAGAGGCGAATACACTGGGTTTAACAAGAACATCTTGCAAGCCGGCCCACATATGACCGACCACTCAACTCGCTTGAGTGTATCAAATGTATATCACCAACGATTGGGATCAACAACCGTTTCCTGAAAAGGGACAACATCGAAATATAAATTAAAGAAGCAAAAGGAATTTCTCTAGATTGGCGATCATACACCCTAACGGGAGCGACCCACATAGCCATGCTGCCTGCTCGATTTTTCATTTCCCGGTTGATAGGGCTTGAGATTTAGATTAACTTTTGGAACACTTTGTCACCATTCACTTTGAATGCCACATCGTCAGATCCGCTATATTTCACTAATTGATGTCCACAAAAATACTCTAGTTGGGAGCTAACCAACTATGGCACATTTGAAGAAATCAACGTACGTGATCATTTGGAAATACTCTGTCAGACACTCGTCCATACAAGTCATCCAGGTACATGATGAACCGAAGGTACTCTCCTACTGCATCCAATATGGGAATCACCCCGTGGATCAGTAGCGAGAAGTCCTTGCAACCCGCATATTCCAACCACGACAGAACCACAGTTTATCTCTGGGAGTTCACCAAAGATTACTAGCGGTTCTTACGTTTTATGAAGATCTACGGTTTACATTGCTCCATCTCGATCTTCTTCTGATATCTTCACGTATTTATTAGACGGAATGGTTTTCGAATATAAATTTGATCCCGGTTTTTCCGTGCCAACACTCGTATTGGACATATTTGATAGTTGGTGATTTAACTATCAAAATAAACAGTGTTTCAATCATGAAAATCCATTGAGTTCACTGGTTCAGTATTCAACATTACTTGGCCCTTTTTATTAAATAACTGGTTCACCTCTGCTGAATTAAAACTTCTAACTCTTTTGATATTTAAAAAAACAGGATAATTGAAACCTTGTATACTAATGTTCTCAAAACCATCTCATTATTATACTTAGTAACATAGCTCATAACCATATTCAATTTCCACTTAATTCTTCTTTCAAAACATTTGTTACATCATTCTTTATTATTTAAACTTGGGGAATCTATTCAACTTATTATTCATAAACAGTGTTACGCAATATCGTTTATTCCGTTCTTGAAACAATAACTAATATTTATTAGTATAGAATAAAACTAACTTTAAATTTCCATTACTTCAGATCCCTTGTTATATATTTCCAATTTTCACCAATGTTGCATTGTTATTTCCGTAATGGAAATAATAAATTATCACTAACCTCTCTTACAATTACCAACTAATATTATCTTCAGATAATCCTGAAGTCGTTTAAGTTGGGGTATTTTAATTACCACTCAGACCTTGATCAACAAAGATCTTATCCTCAGATAAATATGAGTTGTAATCAAAAACCTATATTCTATTCCAGTCTCAAAACAAATTCCATTTTTACTATTTAAAATATAGTTTCACAAAACTTATCAACAACACCTTTTTCACTCCGCCTCTTTAAACAAATTTCTTTTAAAAAAATCGGATTTGGTTATACAACCCTATGTCCCACTTCTTTACCCAAATTCACGCTTACCAATCTCCTTTCTAATCTATTCAACCACTCCATGCTTTGGAAATCTAATTTCATTTTTTTCCTTTTTACTTGATTTCATTTTTAAGTAACGTTAATGTAAAATTGACGCCTTTACATTTTAAATCTCATTTACTCAACTATGGTTTAATATAAACCCTTCTATTCTCAATTTCTTTTACTTAACCCAAATATTAAGTAAACATTTAGTTTACTCTCTCATATTCGCAAAACTTCTCTTTATAACTTTGTTATAAAAATTCGGATTTTAAATATAAAACCCGTTCATAAACTTCTTTCACCATTCACTCTATTTCGCTTCACTTTGATTACTCTTTAAATGAATTTTCATTTAAAAGGTACTTCCCTCAATTATTATTATTTAAAATAATAATTTACTCTAATCACTAACTACTTCAGTAGTTAATTTCTTTATTCCTAAAATAAATAGTAAATTCCCTTTTTAAAACTTATTAAAATTAAAACAATGTTCATTAAACTATTTTATTAGATTAATTCAAAATCAAACTAATTTAAATCAATTCCAATTACAATGGTTGACTTAGTCAACTCAAGGCGCGGTTATCTTGCTAACCCATTCCAATTTGTTCTCACTTTAAGTTAATTAATAATATAATTAATTTAAATAATTCCATTAAATAAATTCTTACCAAACCAATTATCCACGTTCTAACTGTTATGGTTAATTTCTGTTCCCATATTCATAAATCTGATTGATCTCATATTTACTTTGTAAAATCAATTTATATTAAATCAAAGTATTTAATAAATAAAATATTTATTTATTTCCCTTTTTTAAACTTTTTTCAAAATAATATATTTAAAAATATATCTCCAGTTATAAAATAAAATTTATAACTTCATCTCTATTGACTCACCTGATGGTGAATCAATATTTATAATATGATTGATTTTATAGGCCATACAATGCCAAATACTCCACCAATGCTGCCCATTGGTTTAAACTAACAGATGTTGAATATTCAATAATCAACAATCAAATCAATCACCCCAAACAGGACAGTTAATATATGATAATAAATAATATATTTGAGGAATCCAGTTGGATCCCTCCAACCTGTTCTTCCCTGTATTCAAAACGGTTATCACAAACCAGATCATTTAGTTTCATTTAAATGATAACAGTAAATAACGGCCATTTAACATCAACCACATGCCATTCAAACAATTCAACAATTTAAACATGTTTATTTTAAAAACGTGGCCAACCCAGGTAAGTTACCTTTATTGGAACCAATCGTTAAAATAATGATTTGGTATTTCACTGAAATTAAACAATGGTTAAATTTCATCAGTTAAATCAACAAAAATTATAATACCAGTAAACAGTCAACCATTAGTAAACAGAGTACACAAAATAAAAAACCAATTTATATAAATTGTAAATGGGAAAATTGAGTGATTTAAACTTACCTTGAGTTGATTCTGTCATTTAAACGGTTCATTTCAATTAAATTAAATAGGTGTTTAATTTGACTGAAAAATCTAGTTGATTCGGATCCCGTCAGCTTCTGTTCCAAAATGTATTGTTTGTAACTATGATTCCACTTCAACTTGTGTTATTGGATTCTGTTGAGATATGCGGTGGTTATTTACGATTAAATGTTAATAAAATTGAAATAGGTAATTAACTAAAATTTAGTTTTACTTTGGGTTAAGAGGAATTTGGCCGATACAGTTCATGTCTCTTCGGTTAAATTCGCTCCCACTGCCTCGTTCATTTCTGCGCCATTCAGTTTCCTGGACCACACATGTAAGTTATAAGGATTTAAGTCCATGATTTAATTAATAATTAACTCTATATTAATCATCGTTATACAAACTAATTACATTATCTTATAAAATGTGGCTAATTCTTCTATTCTTCTTCATGTTTGCTCAGGTTTAGACATCTCCAATTTCAGTCCTGTAAAGTTTCATGATTTGGTAAATAATACAATTTTAATTAATAATTTGGAGTACTATTTTAATTATAAAACTTATTAAATTACATTTTCTTGTTGGATCAAAATCTGGCTGACCCTCCCAGCTTCCGCGTTCAGTCAAGGATCTCCTCAAAGCCTGTATCAATTCATGCATGAGTTATACTTATTAGTGCATTTAATTTAACAGTTTCCCAACAAATAAAATTACCACTTAATTAGGTTCTTAAGTACTTTTAATTAGAAAATAAATCAAGGCTGATTACTTTGTTTCTCAGTTCGTTCTCTACTGTACTCGTTCATGAGGCCAACCAGTTCCATTTGCATCCTTTTCTCCTTGCGTAGGCGATTTGAAGAAGTCTAGATTCCAACACAGAACCCTTGCGTCAATCCAAAAAAACATACACTGTGCCTTTGTTTCCAAGACAGTTTCATTTCCAGCTCTTTGAATCCATCCTCCAAATTTTTATTCCCAAACGTTCATTTCTGGCATGTCGCTCTCGTGATTCCCAGTCCAGACTTGAACTGAATTATCCCACACTTCCTAGAATACATCCACCACCGCACCAAGTTTTGTGCCACCAGCGTAAGATCAGGCGGCGCCAGTCCTTGTTCCACCTTCGGCCAAAAGCTCGACCCCTCTGGCCTCACCATGCTTCGCCAGCGAACCCAAAAACCCCAATGCTTCCCTGTTCGATTTACGCCTGCTCGAAGGCCTAAAACAGATCATCACCGCACAACAAACCCATCTCATTGAGTACAATAGATTTGGAGAAGAATACGTTAGGAAAAGATTGGTGAATTTAATGTTAAAGTGAAAGAAGGATTGGAGAATTAGGGTCGTTTATTTGAGAAGAGTGGAGGCGGAAATCATTTGACCAAGTAATTTCATTGACGTAGAAACTAGGTTTCATCAAATGTATATATAGAGGGTTTGATTTATATATTATATTCTTAAACGAAACTTCACCGTGAAGTAACGCTTAAAACACATGTACGATCTCCGTTTACTGATAAAAAGGCTAATCTTAACATAGAAAAATATTTCGGATCCAATGGGACATGTCTCATCGAAATCCGATATTGTTTGAAAAAAAATTCTTTATTAAACCGGCGAAAAAAACGCTTTTAAATTTTGCATGATCACTAAATAAATCTAATCAACTTGAAACTTTGAAATCCTACAATAATTAATTAATACGAACCAAACGACACTAGTTTCATCGCATTCCGTTACTGTTTCCCAGTACGCTATTTTTTTCATGCACCGCAATGCCCTTTTGGACACATAAATTACCCGGTGTCCAAAAATAACAAACTATATAGCTATCCTGACTCTAATCAATGATACACACTCAACGGAATTAGTTTCGCGGCTTAATTCGATCGTCTGTTCAAGTTACACTCAAATATCCCTTTATTGATTTAACTACGCGTTATAGAAAATAGACAGGCATTTACGGCTACTGTAGTCACATACGACATTTGTTTTCCACGCAATTCAACACCGTACAATAATTTAACGTTACGGTTCCAATGAAACTGTTTTCGTCGAAAACGGAGCCTGTTTGCAAAATGGCTATTTTAAAGGCCTATAATATAATAATGATTTTCATAGCGACTATTTCGAATTTTGATTTGGCCATAACTAATTATCTATAATACGAAATCTGGAGTTTTCTCTTCTATATGAAAATTATGATCAATACGCTCCCAACGTTTCTTGTTTCACAAAAATCTGACTTATATCGGATCCTATATTCTCAGTTAAAGTTCAAAACCAAATATTATGAACTGCCACGCTATTTCGAGCTCGTTTTATATTATAAATAAACTTAACGTTAAAACTTCATTTTAATAACAAATAAATATTAAAATCCATTAATATCCCAAATATAATATTAAAAATAGTAAATTAAATAAAATATTTGACTGCCAAAAATACGGGACGTTACATTCTACCCCCTTAAAATAATTTCGTCCTCGAAATTGCTAAGGTAAGAAAAATGCTATAAATACCATTACTTTCCAAATCTAATTTATTTTAAATCAAAAGTCAATTCAATACCGTATATAAATATTGTCAAAAATATCGAAAATTTTCTAACACTTTAAATTCTCGGAAAAATTCGGTAGAGTCTCCCCTATACTGAGTGGCATCTGCGATATCGCAAGTACAAATAATATATACACATCGACCAACACGGTCGGAAAACAAAAATCAAAACCCAAAATTTCATATTTTCGCATAGGCATACCTTTTATGAGCGCTGTTGAGCTTATTTACTCAACGTATATGTGATTTACTCAACCAATATCAATCCGTCTAGCCATCTGGCACCTGTACTTAACTCAATTCACATATAAGTAATAATATATGAAATTCTGGGATAATATTTCTCTAATCAACTGGTATAACTATACAAAATTCTGGAATAAAAAACACAACATCAATTCATTATCAAATACAGGGTTAAATTGTAATTTCCAATTCATATGAAGTTTCATTCCAGTTATTAATTATACTGGAATTTTTTCTTTAGTTTATAATTCATTTAGCTCCATTAAATTGTTGATTATTCTCATTCAACAAACTATCATCCAATAACAAACAATTCACAACCAACAACCAATACACAACCAAATTAATCAAATCAACTGAATTTACATTCAATATTAATATTTTATTTTGGTTTCACATATTTGAACATTATTCATTCATTAAATTTTTAATGTCCAGCTCTGTTTTATTTATTTATTCCAATATCATTATTAACCTAATTATACTTAACCAGGTTAAGTTTCAATTCAAATTTTCAATCTGATTTGAATTCCATTCAAATCGATCAAACACACTACTATCTCAATAATTTAATAAAATTATTTTGTTTATATACAAAAATATAATTTGGGCAAAATTATTTCATTTACCCTCTTTTCAAAACAATACTGCACCCATTGACAGTTCAGTGCTTCTCAACACTTGAACCGATCAACTAACACAATACAAAACATTTGTATATAAAATTTACAATTACGCTCTCATATATATACACTCAATCTCGATCTAGGGTATTACTAACCCAATCTCTATCGAGTTATACCACAGAGCCAAGGTTATTACTAAACCAATAGCTCTGATACCACTGTAACGACCCAAGGATTTTTCCGCCCTGAAAATCGATATAAATACAATCCCGTATCTCATTCCGACCTTCCTAACACCGAAAACACTAGATAGTTAATAGAAAAAAATTAGATGGTGAGATAAGAAAGAAATAAATATTAGGATAGAAGAAGAAGAAGAACCAAACACAACACCGAGTCTCACATCACAGTGGAATAAAATATAATACAGAAATAAATCTTTACTGAGAGCTTTTAAAAATACTTACAATTTATCAGAGTACATCACACATCTGGATAGTTGTAATAGCCTGTCCCCATATACAACACACAATGAAATAGTAGCTATATAATATCATACGTCTGAACACCTTCAGCTCGTCTCCGGACTTCGCAGCATCCGATAACCTGGACCTGTACACCCCGGTCTAACCCGAACATTTAAAAAACACCGGGTCAGTATGGTGAACCAGAGTGAGAAAAAACTCACACAGTATTTAGGGGGATCATCCAACTTGACTTTAACGTTCAAAAATCTTTTCGAAAGAAAAGGATAATCGTAAGACCATATCCACACATAAATATGGACGGTTTTTACCTTACGATGACCCAAAACATTTTTGAAATCATTATCATTTTTGATATTATAATAGTGTCTAAATACAAGTAAATTTCAATCTAGCGGAACGCTTGCATCTCACGCTCCATATATATATAGTATATAATCAAAACCACGGGCACTTATTGGGTATTGGATTTCGACTATGACAAGGTATGGGACCACCTGCCGATAGTGTATCTCTAGAGGCGAATACACTGGGTTCAACAAGAACATCTTGCAACCCGGCCCACACATGACCGACCACTCATTTCACTTGAGTGTATCGAATGTATATCACCAACGATTGGGATCAGCAACTGTTTCCCGAAAAGAGACAACATCGAAATATAGATTAAAGAAGCAAAAGGACTTTTCTAGATAGGTGATCATACACCCTAATAGGAGCGGCCCACATAGCTATGCTGCCTGCTCAAATTTTCATTTCCTGGTTGATGAGGCTTGATGTTTAGATTAACTTTTGGAACACTTGGTCACCATTCACTTTGAATGCCACATCGTCAGATCCGCTATATACCACTAATTGACGTCCATAAAAATACTATAGTTGGGAGCTAACCAACTATGGCACATTTGAAGAAATCAACATACGTGATCCTTTGGAAATACTCTATCAGACACTCGTCCATACAAGTCATCCAGGAACATGATGAACCGAAAGTACTCTCCTACAACATCCAATATAGGAATCACCCCATGGATCAGTAGCGAGAAGTCTTTGTACCCGTAGATTCCTTTAACAAATCGGAAATGCGAGCCAATTGAAAAATTTTATTTTGGCAATTTTAGTGAATTTTGAATATTTAAAATGAATTATTTTAAATAATAACGACGAGAAATTTATTTTGAATAGAAATAGAATGTATATATTTATATATGTCGTCGTTAGAATATAATATTTATTTAAATTATAAAAGGAATTGAAAATGGCGCGGTAGTTCGATAATTCAATTTCAAAGTTCAAATGAATGCACCGAGCGCAAAATAAACTGGATTTTAGCGAAACTGAAAATATTTGAATCTATTTGAGAATATCTTTCCAACGAATCCGAAAAATTGAAATTTCATAGCAGGAATCAAAAAATGCGTCCAGTTGAAATTTCAGAATAGCCGCTATGGAATTCTGGCCCTTAAAAATGTAAATTTTGCAAACGACCTCGGATTTCGACGAAACCACTTTTGTTGGATCCATGATGTCTAATTATTGCTAGATTCCAATTTTCATAGTTTTTCGAATCAATATGTGAGCGTGGCAAAGGAAAACGCATTTGATCAGTTTCAGTTGATTTTAATTGACTGGAAAATGGCCATTTTTCAAACGGTCTCAGAATTCGACGAAACTAGTTTTGTTAGGACTGTATCATCAATACGAAGCTAGAAAATATTATTCTGGAATTTTTCGAGTTAGTACGTGACCGCGGCAAATTGAAATGCGCGTTCAAATTCAATATATAGAGTTATATGTTGATTTTGATGAAAACTGGTTGAAACGATCGAATCAGCTTACAATACATATCCCATTGTGTTCGGAATGGGGGTAATTAGCAGTGGACGACAGGCGGTGGGTTTCGTTTAGAGGTCGAAGGTAAAAGTTACTTTTTGGACTTTAAAATTAAATAATTAAAAATTAAATAAACCCCCCTTTTTCTCCTATACCCTCAGCCCCCCCTCTTTCAGAAATCTTGAATGAAAAAGAAATAAAAAAAGGAGAAGGACGATGAGGGCTCCCCGTTGTTGACCCTCCACCGCCGCGTCAGGTGGAGTCATCGCCGACCAAAGCCCCCCTCCACCTCGCCGCATCACCTCCGCCCTCCACCCTACCTCCTCCGCTGCTCGCGAGACACCCGACGCCCCCCAGCTCAAATTGTTCAACGCGAACCCCAGCACCCAAATCCCCTACCGCGCCACCCCAGTGAGCCACCGCAGCTCCGACTGCCACCCCCCTTCACCCCTATCCGAACCAACGCAGCCACCCCAACACCGAAATACTCGAATCAATGCCTCCAGTCTGACGCCCTGATCTCCACGGAGCTCTCCGGTCACCTACAACCCTGCGCCTCTCCTCTTCGAATAATAGTGAGTTTTTTTTAATCTGATTTTATTTAAATATAAAACCTTATTTAAATCTGTTTTTAATTTGAATTTAGTGTTTATAAATCAGTTTTGTTTCCTAAATTCAGTTTTTAATGTTTAAAATCAGTTTTAAATATATGGGAAGGTAAATATTTGATTTTGAATATAAAGGCTGGATTTTTAATTTAAAGAAAGATAGGATTTTTACTATGAAGTTCGCATTATAAAAAAATTGATTTTTATATGGTTAACAATATAAAGTTGTGATCTTTATTTGTGTAAAGTTATGATTTTTAACACGGTAAAGATATGACTTTTAACGCAGTAAAAATATAATCAAGAAGTTAAAAATACGATTTTTATATTATAGAAAGTATAAAAATTTGATCTTTATAGATATAGCGAAATAAAAATCTGATTTTTAATATATATATGTTGAAATAAAAATGTGATTTTTATAATGATGAAATAAAAAGGCGAAATTTTTATATTTGAAAAGGCGAAATCTTTATATTTGAAAAGGCGAAATATTTATATTTGGAAAGGCGAAATCTTTATATAGAGAATAGCGTGATAAAAATATAATCTTTATTATATCAACATCGATGTAAAAATAGAATTTTTATCTATATAGTAGCGATATAAAAATATGATTTTTATATACATAACAACAATATAAAAATGTGATTTTTATATATGTAGTGGCTACGGACGACGAAATAGACAAAAGGCGAGCACGATGGAGATTTCCTACATATGAATAGTCGGGGAGTTTGGATTAGCTAGTTGGTGAGAACTTCTCACTTTAAATCTTGTTTTTCTAGTTAAAATATATACTAGGATGCAGACGGTGCTTAGCAGCACCCGACACCCATCATCCACAGACCATGGATGGCTTGTATGTTTGATTGTTTGATGTGTTTTGAAAATTGATTGTGTGATGTGAAATGAAATAAAATATTTTATCGTTAAAAATATTATTTTTAACGTGTGTGTGAATAAAAATATGTGTTTGTTGATTTGAAACCCCACAAGGGTGTTGGGAAGATATTTGAAGTCCACTCATACCGATTGATTAGTTGTCGATCGATTGATTGACAGGCTGTTATAAGCGTTAGATATCTATATTCGATGCTTATACAATGTGGTGCACTTTGGATGAAGATTGATTATTTATTTTTGTGATTATATACATGTGTTGTATGGAATCCATATAATTAGCATTATATGGTAATTGATTGGGCCTCATTCCAATTGGGAAAATAAAGAATAGAATGAAGTATATATTCATGTGTTGAATAGAATAAATAATCATGTGTTGAAAATTATCATGTGTTGAAAGAAATACTTTAATAATAAAATTTACATCTTTATCATATTTAAAGTTAGAAACTAACTGGAAAATAGATAAGATGAGTGGTTTCCAGGGTATTGATCTGATATTGGTTCCGGCCTTCGGCGTTAATACCTAGTGAATCATTCTCTTACTACTTTATGGTTGGAGTCTAATTAAAAATCAAACGATAGATACCATAATTTTATAAAATATATTACATAACAAAAATAGTCGTGTGTTGACAGTACTCATGTGTTGAAAGAAATATAGATTCATGTGTTGAATAGAATAAATATTCATTTGTTGAATAGAATAACAAATTTAATGAAATATATAAAGCCGTGTTGATTAGAGATGCGCCATTTTGACATGAGCAATATTTACATCGATTATATTCGTCTTTAAAATAATTATAGAAAAAGAAGTGATTTCAAAATACAACGTTTTGAAAATATTACCATTTATATAGTAATGATATGAAATATTCAATTTTGACTTGAAATTGAATATAGAGTTGAAATGGTTTTGAAAACAAATTTAAAACGATTTATAAAATACATTTTAAAAGAAAATCGATGAAATATATATATATATATATGTATATATATATTATATATAATGGCCTGAATAGAACGCGCCGCGCTGCGGTAGTTCGTGAATTTCGACCATTGACTTCGAATTGACGTTGCGGGAGATCAGACCGTCGGATTCTCCTAAAACCAGAACCGTTGGGTTCATATCGAAAAGAGCTTTCAATGAATATTATAAATTTGAAATCTAATGGTTGGATTTGGAATTATGTCCAAATCAAATTTGGAAAAGGTCGTTGTAAGTGCAGTTCGATGGTCGTTGATGGAAATCGACTGTACGTGCCTTGATAAAATTATTAAAAATATTAATAATTTTTGTAAAATCATAATATGTGAATTGGAAAGAACTGGGATGAAAAATTCCACATTTGAAAAGATAAAAATAAATTTTTATCGAAATGAACTTGTTTTGAACTAGAATTAAAATCGATTTATTTTTGAAATGAATAAATTGAATTTGAAGTGGTTTCAAAAATAATCAGAATTTCCAATAATTGAATTGGAAGTGATTTGAATTGAAATTGTCTTTGGAATATTTCGATGTTGGATTCCGTGATTATACAGATATTGTTATGGGAATTTGAAAGATATATTTATATCGTTATTTCCAATACGATATTTGTTGGTTTCAGAATTTGATATTGAATATAAGCCGGTATATTTTCTATTCAGAGCCTTGTATTTTTTATAAAATGTGATTTAGGTTTGTCGTGAATCGTGTTTTAGATGACATTGGTTCTTTAACCTAGTTAAAGACAGGATATTGATTTTTGAGAAGATTAAAACTAAGTGGAGTTTTAATGAATCTTTAATTAGATTGAAAGTGAATTGATAATTTAAATTATCAAAATTGGAAAGTGATCGAGAATGGAGTATCACCAGTTTTACTCTAAAGCGATAGTTAAATCTTTAATTAGATTTGAACGTGAAATGGTAATTAACTTTACCGATAACACCATGGTGTTTGATATGGAGTATTACCAGTTTTTCTCCATGGGATGAATAGGTTGGGATTGGGAAATAAAATAAATAATTACTTCGGTGTGGTTCGCTAATCCCGACTAGTTTGGAAAACCATGATATGGTTTGAAATGATATCCAATGGAAGATTAAAGAATAAATTTAGAAGAATTTATCTTTGATAAAATTAATGGGAACCTTTCCCTAAGAATGTGATTTTGTGAATAAAAGAATATTCTGAATTGCAATGAGGCGTTTGTTGTGTTTGTGTAACATTTGTTTATCATATACGTGGGTTATTCAGAAAGGCCGGGTTTATACCCATTCTGAATAATCGATTCAATGAGATTTCGAAGATGAAGACGGTGGTTGAAGACCGGAAGTCTTCACATCGTTTTGGTGATTACCGATGATCTCGATTGGGCTGTACACCCAAGATGAGGGAAACAGTTGGTGATCGTCCAGACGTACCTGGAGATCGATGGATATGCATGGAAAGTGCCTCCGGTTTCGTTCAGACCCAGAACGAACTTGTAAATGGACTGTGTGTCTGACATTGGATTTTATTCTGTGTTGATTGATCTCTATTAAATATACATCTGTTTGGCGACGGTGAATTTATTCTCTTGCTTAACGCACTTCTCTGAGACGTACGAGCTCAGAGGTTGTATATCGATGGACATCAGTTGCATGGAGTGAATTTCCCGTGTGGCATGCCTAAGTGGCAAATGATCAAGGCTTCTGTTGAAAAGCAAAGTCTTGTGGTTGATGATCAAAGCACGGACTGTGTGGCGCAACTTTGTGTATAACGTGAATTCGCGAGCCTCACACCTCGGTATGAGTCAAAAACGGGATAGTGACTGCAGGGAGAGCACAAAGTTTCTTTCTAGCTATGGTGGTGTCAGTGACCTACCAGCCCTGACATTTATATACTTTTCACCTGTGTGGTTTTTGGATACGAGGCGCCTCGGATATAGGTCTGTTAGGACCGGGAAACGTGTTCTCAGGAATTGCCAATCCTCAAAAGTAAGAGAGGACCGGCCCTGAAGATCCAAGGATTGCTGTGTGCGGTCCTTGGACATTTGCTAGAGTGTCTCGAACGGAGAGGAGCTTGCCCCTTGTGTAACGACCCGGAAAAATGCGATCTTGGTTATCCGATATACAACACATATCGAACATCCAAGGATCGAAAATAACCGAATAGTTAATGAAAGAAATTAGAAGGTGAGAATAGATAAGATAGAAACTTAGAATAGAAGAAGAAGAAGAACAGAACATCAGAGTAACACGAACCTCACAGCGGAACGAATAACATATAATAGATAACATAACTTTGAAATATAACAGTTATGTATACAGTAGCACTTATTAGAGTACAGCACTTACAACACAGCGGAAATAACTATAGCTATATGATCTTGAAGCCTCCTGCTCCACGCTCTTCCAGTATATCTGTAAATTCCCGACTACTTGACTGCCCGTACAAAATTAGGCACCCAAGAGTTTAGGGAAAACAACAAAGTAAACTTCGGGTCAGTCATGGGACTGGTGTGAGTAAAACAGTTTAAACAGGTATATGAACAAGTAAACGATATCTCATAAGACCACGCCGCAGAACGGAACGGGTTTTTCCCTTATGAGAATCCAAAATATCTTTATATCAAAAACCTTTTGATATTATAATAATGTCTATGTACAAATAGATATCAACTAGCAGAAACGCTTTCATCTCACGTTCTACACATATAGTATACAATCAAAATCGCAAGCACGTATTGGATAATGGATTTCCAACTATGACAAGGTATGGAACCACCTTCCGATCAGTGTACTCTAGGAACGATACACTGGAGTTCAACAAGAACATCTTGTAACTCAGCCACACATGACCGACCACTCATTTCGCTTGAGTGTGTCGAATGTACATCACCAACGGTTGGGATCAGCAACCGTTCCCATATATATATGGGACAGCATTGATAGATTTAAGAAACAAATGAATATTCTCTAGATAGGTGATTATACACCCTACTTCGGTGCGACCGACTTAGCCATGCTGCCTGCCCGATTTCTGTCATTTACCGGTTGATGAGGCTAGAAGCTACGCTTTATCATTACATCAGATTTACTTCGAATGCTACATTGTCAAATCCATCGAAATCACTAATTGACGTCTACAACCACACATTGCGTGTCAGCTAAAAGAAGTTTCCTTCTCCGCTTCCACTCTTGGTACGGTTGAAGAAATCAATGTACGTGACCTTTCTGGAAATACTCTGTCAGACATTCATTCATACAAGTCATCCTCATTCACTTAGAATGTCACATCGTCATACCCGCCAAATCACAAATTGACTTATCCAAAAATAACACGGGTATACAGCTAAGAGAAACGAATTCCTCCGCCACCAAACATGAATACGTTTGAACAGATCAACTTACGCGATCCACTGGATATACTCTGTCAGACCTTCGTCCATACAAGTTGTCCTGGGACTGGACAAACCGAAGGCACTATTCAGTACATCCATCTTAGTCACTGTTATCTAAGACTTATACAACAGCCCTTGCATTTTACTCCGTCTTCAATTATCCTTGGCATATATGATTCGCGACGCTTATGCCAATACAGAGTGGTTCTTTGGATAATAATCCAACCGGTCTCTCCATATTAACAACGTTAAAATGGTCAAAACTTCGATAGTCTGTGAGTTAACTATCAATGAAAAACAAGTGTGCAAACAACGATATTATTTCTAGATGGAAATTATATCGATCAATCATCAACATATATCTATATATATATTCACATTGCCTTATTTTCTATGTTTAGAAAATATATGTTATTAACACTGGAAAACGTTTCCATCTGCTTATTTACAAATCACTACTCTTCCCCAACTATCAGTCCCTGACTGTAAACTAGTATGAGAACAATCCCCTAAGTATAAATCCCGAAGGCCGAAACCAACATCAGATAGACACTTAGAAAACCATTCAATTTACTAATCTCTAGTCAGTTCAAATTTTACTTAACTCTATTTGATTAACTCTGATTGATTAACTCTAACTGGTTAATTCTAACCGATCAACTCTAACTGGTCAACCTTAATTAATTAACTCTAACTAGTTTTACTTGGTTTGACTAACTCAATTTATTAACTCGACTGACTAATTCAACTCGATTAACCTAACTTGATTTACTTATCTCGATTAACTGAACTAATCACTTTGATTAACTCGACTAATTCACTTTGGTTAACTTAACCAATTCACTTAACTAATTCACTTAGTTTAACTTAACTAATTCACTTCACTCCTGTCGAATAAACTATATTTGATAACTCCTCTAACTCTATTCGAATAAACTATATTTGATTAACTCATTTACTCTATTCGAATAAACTATATTCGATTAACTCATTTACTCTATTTGAATAAACTATATTCGATTAACTCCTTTTCTCTATTCGAATAAACTATATTCGAGAACTCCTTCGATTTAACTAATATTCTATAACTCACTTCGATTAACTAATAATCGATAACTCCTTCGAATAAACTACATTCGAAAACCTCCTCTCGAATAAACGATATTCGATAATCTTCCCTTTCGATTTAACAAATCGATAACTCCTTTTCGAATAACTAAATTCGGTAACTCCTTTCGATTTAACTAATCGATAACTCCTTTCGATTTAACTAATCAATATCTCCTTTCGATTTAACTAATCGATAACTCCTTTCGATTTAACTAATCGATAGCTCCCTTCGATGAAACTAACATCGATACTCCTTTCGGGGAAACTAACATCGATACTCCTTTCGATGAAATTAACATCGATTAACTCCTTTCGATGAAACTAATATCGATTAATTTAACTCGACGAACTTAACTCGACTCACTTATCTCGATAATCTAACTCAGTAACTTAACTCGATTAACTTATCTCGATAATCTAACTCAAGAACTTAACTCGATTAACTTATCTCGATAATCTAACTCAAGATCTTAACTCGATTAACTTATCTCGATAATCTAACTCAATAACTTAACTCGATTAACTTGTCTCGATAATCTAACTCAAGAACTTAACTCCTATCAAACAACTAATATTCGATTTAACTCCATTTGCTTGACTCTAGATCGCAGCGATCACTATGGTTACGCCTGACTCCCTCAGGAAACATCCGACCGCCGTAGGCTATTTACAGCCCTGCGAATTACGCTAGCAGTCGTACGAGATGGCAACTTATCCTGAATAACTCTGTTTGACTAACTCTGTCTCAAATAACTATATTTGATTAACTCTAGTTCGTTTTAACTCTAATCGATTAACTATAACTGATTAACTCTAACTGGTTAACTCTAACTGGTTAACCCGACTTACTTAACCCAACTGGTAAACTCGACTTACTTAACCCAACTGGTAAACTCAACTTACTTAACGCAACTGGTAAACTCGACTTACTTAACCCAACTGGTTAACTCTACTGAACTGGTTAACTCTACTGAACTGGTTAACTCTATTCAACTAACTCAACTCGACTAACCCCTTTTCGTATAGCATATTCATTTTACTAACTTTCGAATACCATATTCGATTTACTCCCTTCGAATACCATATTCGATTTAACTCCTTTCGAATACCATATTCGATTTACTTTATTCACTTTATAAATATTTCCTTTTTAACAACGTTTTATTCATTTGAAAAGATTTACTTTTAAATAACGGTTCTACACTTTAAAAATGATTTCCCTTTTTATAACGTTTCCTTTTCAATTCTATTTGTAAATGGTTTACAAATATTTCCTTTTCAAATTTATTCTTGAAATATTCTAACTCCTTAAATTCCCGGAAAAATTCGCCATAACCTCCTTTGTACCGGGAGCATCGGGAAAATCCCCAAACCCCGCCACACAGGCCTTTCCATTTGAAAAGAAAATAGTTTGAAATTATTTCCCTTTTGAATATCTCCTATTTATAAATATTTCAATTTATAAACATTTCTTATTTATAAATATTCCATTATAAATATTTTATTTTCAATATCACTTTGAAATTTCCCTTATCAACATTCCGGCATGTTATGGTATTTTAACATATCCAATTACGATGTCTAATCTCGTCCATACACACACAATCAACAACAGGTTATAATTCACATCATATATTAAAATATATGAAAAACAATAAAATAACTGTTGAGGAATCCAGTCAGATTCCTCCAACCTGTTTACCTGCATCCACAGATGTTACACAACATGATTGTCATCACTTTCAGTTCAATATGAATTATTCTGATAAACAGAATCAATATATAACTATCTAACTGTTTATATTTTTTTATATATATAATATTTCATTAACTGACTAGCAGTTCAATCAACAGTCAACACACAATCAAACAGACAATTTCTAATAGTTCTAAAAATACAATATGAAATTATAAACTGTTCAGAGTTAGTGAGATTTACTCACATTTGCGCGTTAGCCGTTAAATAATGGTTTGCATTATTTGAATGCGACGGACAGTTTATTTCGCCACATAAATTGTAAATAGCTTGGATTCACTCCCAGTCAGTCTCATTGTGTTGCTCCCATCCATACGATCCCAACGCAACTTACGGTTCTCGATTTCGCCTCTGTATGAGCTAGATATAGCATTTATAAGATTGCGTACATTTTAAATGAAAATAAAACTTGAATTATATTTCCAATGGGATTTCACCTTTTATTTCTCGGCCCACTAATACCCCTTGACTTAAACCCAGCCCGCCCATTTCCCTCTCTTCTACAAATTCGTCGACTCCAGAAGAAAAACCCCAAATCGATACCGTATACTCCAGTATTTACAACACCCGTCGTTGACCCGTCCTTGACCTCCTCCCATCGCCACCACGACCATCCATCTCCGGCGCGATCTCCACCAGAGAACTCACCATCTCCTCCTCTACACGTCCGACGCTTGAAAGCCACACTCGATCTGCTCCTCTGATCGTCACTCCAGGTGACGTATTCCACCTCGATCCGCCGTATCCACCCAAACCCTGACCGAAACGTGAGCCTCCACTAAACTAGCACTCCTCCAACCTCCGTACGATCAAGCTCCTCCTTAATCGTCGTCACACCCCTATCAAAGCTCGCTGGCCCAACTTCGAGCTTCAGAGAAAAGCACCGCATCCAAAAAGAACTGTACTCAGTTGAAGTCCTTCATTAGCCATGTCCAACAAATCACTTATTGTTTGATTTCATTGAGGATTTAATGAGATTTAATTTTTAGAAGAATGAAGAAGGAGGCGGCCTTCTTTTTGTTTCTGTAGAATGAATTTAGGTTGTAAGGGTGGAAGTTGAGTCTTATTTATAGTGCAAAGGAGTGGGATATTTTTGCTAGGAGATATTTTTAGTTTAGATATTTACCATTCTTATATTCAATTTATATTCGTTCTAATCTTCTAAAAATCACTGCAAATCCATACGATGCCTAAAAATCATGAAAATTGACATGTAGCTAGAGTTCGTCATTACGGTCCCAAAGAAACTGGTTTCGTCGAATTCCGACTTCGTATGCTCACACAGCGTTTTTTTAACCGTCAAAATACTGACTGTTTCTCACTCTAAAAATTCGTACGATCACATACTGACTCTAAAAATCACGAAATTGGAAATCTAACAACTATTTGACATTGCGGATCCAACAAAATTAGTTTCGTCGAATTCCAACTTCGTTTGCAAAAGTGGCTATTTTTAAAGCTCTGAATGACCCATTTAAATATATAAATATATTTAAATATAATAGAATTAAATAATTAAAATTAAATATTATCGTCTATATTCATAGTGGCATACCACACAGCTCTAGAATATTCCTGTATGTATTTACAACTCGATATTCACTTCATGGTCAACCCGATATTCGATTTATTTGAAATTCCTTTTTTTAAAATATAAATAATTCCTTTATAAATTATAAAGGAATTCCATAGTGACTTTTCTAAAATTTGATTTGGACATACATCAAAATCTACATGATGAAATCCCGATTTTTCTCTTCCACTAGAAAGGTATACTCCACCAGCTCCACACGTTTCTTGTTTCACAGAAATCCGATTTAAAACAAACTCTGTACATTCAGTTGAAGTTCAAATCGCCAATTTACGAACTGCAGCGCCATTTCGAGCTCGATTTTAATTATAATAAAATTATACGTTCAAACTGATGTCGATTGAATATATTCGTCAATATAATTCAACTCTAGGCTGAATTAAATCTAAGGGACGACCCCGTTCACAGAATATTGTGATTTCCAATATTTTTGATTATTTCTGAATTAAATATATTATTTAATTATTTAATTTAATTAAACATTCCCTACTATTAAATTAACGACCATTTGAATTCTCTAAACCACCATTTATATAATTAAATAAATTAATTATATACCGCAGAAAATGCGGGTCATTACATTCTTCCCCACTTAAAATAATTTCGTCCTCGAAATTGCTAAGTTAGAAGACGACCCTATCTATTGGAATTCCTAAGATTTGTTTACCCCTTATCTCTGATTTCAACTGAACCAATTAATATCGACTAAAATATTAATTCTTCCGACTAACTAAAATTTTCAAAAATTCTAAAAATTTTCTAACACTTTAAATTCTCGGAAAATTTCGCCATACCCTCCTTTGTACAGCCCTATCGGTAAAACTCCAATTCGCCTCTCTAGGCCTTCTCCAACCCAAAAGAAAATCAAATAGCCAAGCGGCTTGCCAATTCGGCTCATAAATTCCAAACTCATATAAAATATAAACTTGTACCTTTTTGTTGGGCATATCATTATATCCCTACCATCTGTTATCAACTCGGCATATACAAATGCCATCCCAATCAACTCCAACCAAGTTATTCTTAACACAACCATTCGCTTATTCAAGCCGAACTTAATTTCAAATTCGAGTTTCAAATTCCAAACTCTCGACTTGTCATTTCAAATCCAAATCCAGATTATTCTCTAATCACTTCCAGTTTTTCTTAACCTATCATCTCAAGTTAAATTCTGGTTTATTATTTACTTTTACCATCCCGTTCGAATTAACTTCACAAGATAAATTTTAATTTCTAGAACTTAAATTCCCGGTTTTATTTCAAATCAAATTTGAAATCATAATACCAATTCAAAACCTTTGAATTTATAAACAACTTGTTTTCTCAAAACAATTCAAATCAAAATCTCTGGTAGTAATCCACCACTTAGAACTCGAAAATCACACCGATGATACTGCTCAGTCATCATCGGAATTATTTTCCAGCGACCCAAGTGATTTCAATACTATATCATTTCAAAACCCTTACTAAATACATCCATTTTGAAAACATCTCAAAATCTCCCAGGAACTTAAAATTTCCTTATTCTGATTTAAATTCTGATTTAAATTCATATTTAATTCATCTTATTTCATATACTTTACTTATATGAATTCTGATTGGTTATATATAACCATTTCACTTTATAATCTCATTCGATTATAATTACAACTAATATATCTAATATATGATAATATATTACATACCCATACTGTGTCGGTCCATCGTATTCAAGTATTTATTTACTCCTACCGATACAGTGGATCAAACCGATCGACCAGAACTCATAAACAACTCAGCCAATGAATCTCCACAATATAAAACCATTTTTATATCAAATACAAATACGCACTCGTATATATACACTCAAACTCAATCTAGGGTATTACTAACCCTATCTCTACCGAGTCACGCCACAGAGCCAAGGTAATTCTTAACTTAAGCTCTGATACCAACTGTAACGACCCGAAAAAATGCGATCTTGGTTATCCGATATACAACACATATCGAACATCCAAGGATCGAAAATAACCGAATAGTTAATGAAAGAAATTAGAAGGTGAGAATAGATAAGATAGAAACTTAGAATAGAAGAAGAAGAAGAACACATCAGAGTAACACGAACCTCACAGCGGAACGAATAACATATAATAGATAACATAACTTTGAAATATAACAGTTATGTATACAATAGCACTTATCAGAGTACAACACTTACAACACAGTGGAAATAACTATAGCTATATGATCTTGAAGCCTCCTGCTCCACGCTCTTCCAGTATATCTGTAAATTCCTGACTACTTGACTGCCCGTACAAAATTAGGCACCCAAGAGTTTAGGGAAAACAACAAAGTAAACTTCGGGTCAGTCATGGGACTGGTATGAGTAAAACAGTTTAAACAGGTATATGAACAAGTAAACGATATCTCATAAGACCACGCCGCAGAACGGAACGGGTTTTTCCCTTATGAGAATCCAAAATATCTTTATATCAAAAACCTTTTGATATTATAATAATGTCTATGTACAAATAGATATCAACTAGCAGAAACACTTTCATCTCACGTTCTACACATATAGTATACAATCAAAATCGCAAGCACGTATTGGATAATGGATTTCCAACTATGACAAGGTATGGAACCACCTTCCGATCAGTGTACTCTAGGAACGATACACTGGAGTTCAACAAGAACATCTTGTAACTCAGCCACACATGACCGACCACTCATTTCGCTTGAGTGTATCGAATGTACATCACCAACGGTTGGGATCAGCAACCGTTCCCGCATATATATGGGACAACATTGATAGATTTAAGAAACAAATGAATATTCTCTAGATAGGTGATTATACACCCTACTTCGGTGCGACCGACTTAGCCATGCTGCCTGCCCGATTTCTGTCATTTACCGGTTGATGAGGCTAGAAGCTACGCTTTATCATTACATCAGATTTACTTCGAATGCTACATTGTCAAATCCATCGAAATCACTAATTGACGTCTACAACCATACATTACGTGTCAGCTAAAAGAAGTTTCCTTCTCCGCTTCCACTCTTGGTACGGTTGAAGAAATCAATGTACGTGACCTTTCTGGAAATACTCTGTCAGACATTCATTCATACAAGTCATCCTCATTCACTTAGAATGTCACATCGTCATACCCGCCAAATCACAAATTGACTTATCCAAAAATAACACGGGTATACAGCTAAGAGAAACGAATTCCTCCGCCACCAAACGTGAATACGTTTGAACAGATCAACTTACGTGATCCACTGGATATACTCTGTCAGACCTTCGTCCATACAAGTTGTCCTGGGACTAGACAAACCGAAGGCACTATTCAGTACATCCATCTTAGTCACTGTTATCTAAGACTTATACAACAACCCTTGCATTTTACTCCGTCTTCAATTATCCTTGGCATATATGATTCGCGACGCTTATGCCAATACAAAGTGGTTCTTTGGATAATGATCCAACCGGTCTCTCCATATTAACAACGTTAAAATGGTCAAAACTTCGATAGTCTGTGAGTTAACTATCAAAGAAAAACAAGTGTGCAAACAACGATATTATTTCTAGATGGAAATTATATCGATCAATCATCAACATATATCTATATATATATATATATTCACATTGCCTTATTTTCTATGTTTAGAAAATATATGTTATTAACACTGGAAAACGTTTCCATCTGCTTATTTACAAATCACTACTCTTCCCCAACTATCAGTCCCTGACTGTAAACTAGTATGAGAACAATCCCCTAAGTATAAATCCCGAAGGCCGAAACCAACATCATATAGACACCTAGAAAACCATTCAATTTACTAATCCCTAGTCAGTTCTAATTTTACTTTAACTCTATTTGATTAACTCTGATTGATGAACTCTAACTGGTTAATTCTAACCGATCAACTCTAACTGGTCAACCTTAATTAATTAACTCTAACTGGTTTTACTTGGTTTGACTAACTCAATTTATTAACTCGACTGACTAATTCAACTCGATTAACCTAACTTGATTTACTTATCTCGATTAACTGAACTAATCACTTTGATTAACTTGAATAATTCACTTTGGTTAACTTAACCAATTCACTTAACTAATTCACTTAGTTTAACTTAACTAATTCACTTCACTCCTGTCGAATAAACTATATTCGATAACTCCTCTAACTCTATTTCGATAATCTAACTCAAGAACTTAACTCGATTAACTTATCTCGATAATCTAACTCAAGAACTTAACTCGATTAACTTATCTCGATAATCTAACTCAATAACTTAACTCGATTAACTTGTCTCGATAATCTAACTCAAGAACTTAACTCCTATCAAATAACTAATATTCGATTTAACTCCATTCGCTTGACTCTAGATCGCAGCAATCACTATGGTTACGCCTGACTCCCTCAGGAAACATCCGACCGCCGTAGGCTATTTACAGCCCTGCGAATTACGCTAGCAGTCGTACGAGATGGCAACTTATCCTGAATAACTCCGTTTGACTAACTCTGTCTCAAATAACTATATTTGATTAACTCTAGTTCGTTTTAACTCTAATCGATTAAATCTAACTGATTAACTCTAACTGGTTAACTCTAACTGGTTAACCCGACTTACTTAACCCAACTGGTAAACTCGACTTACTTAACCCAACTGGTAAACTCGACTTACTTAACCCAACTTGTAAACTCGACTTACTTAACCCAACTTGTAAACTCGACTTACTTAACCCAACTGGTTAGCTCTACTGAACTGGTTAACTCTACTGAACTGGTTAACTCTATTCAACTAACTCAACTCGACTAACCCCTTTTCGAATAGCATATTCGTTTTACTAACTTTCGAATACCATATTCGATTTACTCCCTTCGAATACCATATTCGATTTAACTCCTTTCGAATACCATATTCTATTTACTTTATTCACTTTATAAATATTTCCTTTTTAACAACGTTTTATTCATTTGAAAAGATTTACTTTTAAATAACGGTTCTACACTTTAAAAATGATTTCCCTTTTTATAACGTTTCCTTTTCAATTCTATTTGTAAATGGTTTACAAATATTTCCTTTTCAAATTTATTCTTGAAATATTCTAACTCCTTAAATTCCCGGAAAAATTCGCCATAACCTCCTTTGTACCGGGAGCATCGGGAAAATCCCCAAATCCCGCCACACAGGCCTTTCCATTTGAAATGAAAATAGTTTGAAATTATTTCCCTTTTGAATATCTCCTATTTATAAATTTTTCAATTTATAAACATTTCTTATTTATAAATATTCCATTATAAATATTTTATTTTCAATATCAATTTGAAATTTCCTTTATCAACATTCCGGCATGTTATGGTATTTTAACATATCCAATTACGATGTCTAATCTTGTCCATATACACACAATCAACAACAGGTTATAATTTACATCATATATTAAAATATATGAAAAACAATAAAATAACTGTTGAGGAATCCAGTCAGATTCCTCCAACCTGTTTACCTGCATCCACAGATGTTACACAACATGATTGTCATCACTTTCAGTTCAATATGAATTATTCAGATAAACAGAATCAATATATAACTATCTAACTGTTTATATATTTATATATATATAATATTTCATTAACTGACTAGCAGTTCAATCAACAGTCAACACACAATCAAACAGGCAATTTCTAACAGTTCTAAAAATACAACATGAAATTATAAACTGTTCAGAGTTAGTGAGATTTACTCACATTTGCGCGTTAGCCGTTAAATAACGGTTTGCGTTATTTGACTGCGACGGACAATTTTTTTCGCCATAAATTGTAACTAGCTCGGATTCACTCCCAGTCAGTCTCATTGTGTTGCTCCCGTCCATACGATCCCAATGCAACTTACGGTTCTCGATTTCGCCTCCGTATGAGCTAGATATAGCGTTTATAAGATTGCGTACATTTTAAATGAAAATAAAACTTGAATTATATTTCCAATGGGCTTTCACCTTTTATTTCTCGGCCCACTAATACCCCTTGACTTTAACCCGACCCGCCCATTTCCCTCTCTTCTACAAATCCGTCGGCTCCAGAAGAAAAACCCCAAATCGATACCGTATACTCCAGTATTTACAACACCCGTCGTTGACCCGTCCTTGACCTCCTCCCATCGCCACCACGACCATCCATCTCCGGCGCGATCTCCACCAGAGAACTCACCATCTCCTCCTCTACACGTCCGACGCTTGAAAGCCACACTCGATCTGCTCCTCCGATCGTCACTCCAGGTGACGTATTCCACCTCGATCCGCCGTATCCACCCAAACCCTGACCGAAACGTGAGCCTCCACTAAACTAGCACTCCTCCAACCTCCGTACGATCGAGCTCCTCCTTAATCGTCGTCACACCCCTATCAAAGCTCGTTGGCCCAACTTCGAGCTTCAGAGAAAAGCACCGCATCCAAAAAGAACTGTACTTAGTTGAAGTCCTTCATTAGCCAAGTCCAACAAATCACTTATTGTTTGATTTCATTGAGGATTTAATGAGATTTAATTTGTAGAAGAATGAAGAAGGAGGCGGCCTTTTTTTTGTGTTTGCTGTAGAACGAATTTAGGTTGTAAGGGTGGAAGTTGAGTCTTATTTATAGTGCAAAGGAGTGGGATATTTTTGTTAGGATATTTGTTAGGAGATATTTTTAGTTTAGATATTTACCATTCTTATATTCAATTTATATTCGTTCTAATCTTCTAAAAATCATTGCGAATCCATACGATGCCTAAAAATCATGAAAATTGACATGTAGCTAGAGTTCGTCATTACGGTCCCAAAGAAACTGGTTTCGTCGAATTCCGACTTTGTATGCTCACACAGCGTTTTTTTAACCGTCAAAATACTGACTGTTTCTCACTCTAAAAATCCGTACGATCACATACTGACTCTAAAAATCACGAAACTGGAAGTCTAACAACTATTTGACATTGCGGATCCAACAAAATTAGTTTCGTCGAATTCCGACTTCGTTTGCAAAAGTGGCTATTTTTAAAGCTCTGGATGACCCATGTAAATATATAAATATATTTAAATATAATGGAATTAAATATTTATAATTAAATATTATCGTCTATATTCACAGTGGCATACCACACAGCTCTAGAATATTCCTGTATGTATTTACAACTCGATATTCACTTCTGGGTCAACCCGATATTCGATTTATTTGAAATTCCTTTTTTTAAAATATAACTAATTCCTTTATAAATTATAAAGGAATTCCACAGCGACTTTTCTAAAATTTGATTTGGACATACATCAAAATCTACATGACGAAATCCCGATTTTTTTCTTCCACTAGAAAGGTATACTCCACCAGCTCCACACGTTTCTTGTTTCACAGAAATCCGATTTAAAACAAACTCTGTACATTCAGTTGAAGTTCGAATCGCCAATTTACGAACTGCAGCGCCATTTCGAGCTCGATTTTAATTATAATAAAATTATACGTTCAAACTGATGTCGATTGAATATATTCGTCAATATAATTCAACTCTAGGCTGAATTAAATCTAAGGGACGACCCCGTTCATAGAATATTGTGATTTCCAATATTTTTGATTATTTCTGAATTAAATATATTATTTAATTATTTAATTTAATTAAATATTCCCTACTATTAAATTAACGACCATTTGAATTCTCTAAACCACCATTTATATAATTAAATAAATTAATTATATACCGCAGAAAATGCGGGTCATTACACCTTGCCTCGACTCATGACGGAAATCCAATTTCTAATACGTGATATTGCTATTTTATTTGTAGAGCCTAGTATGGCGACATGATAGATGGTACTCATGCCGCTTATGAATGATATTTATGATTTGAATTGTTTTGACACTATACACTTATAATAGTATCAAATGATTTGTTTTAAACGTACCAAGCATGTTTGGCTATTATAAGGGAAAACCCTATCCTTCGGCTTGCGTTGCATTGTGTGATGGGACCTGGGTCTTATAATAGCTTCATTTTTCCAAAAAGCATTGCGCTGTTTTGTTATATGCACTAGTATTCTTGGGAGGAAACCCATTCCGTGTTATACGGCGTGGTCCCTTGAATTACTCTCTTTTAAAGTAAAGTTTTAAATAACTGTTTTAGTTCTCACACCAGTCACATGACTGACCTGGAGTTTATTGTTTTAACCTAAACTCAAGGTGCCCCTATTTTCTACACGGGCAGCTAGTAGTTTTGGTTTTGCAGATTTATATTCACAGGATCCTGATTTACAGCTGGAATGATGCCCGAAAAGCTCTGTATTCGTGTATTACTTTCAGTTGTTTTTATATTGTTTTTCCGCTGCTATGTAATTTATTGTAATCTCTGATATTCATCGAATGTATTTTATTCATTTATACTCTGTATATTCTTGTATCTGATGGAATTGTTGTAATAACAATGAAATGTTCTTTTGTCTACGTTCCAATTTGTCCTGTTCTCAAATCGATAAGGGGTTTCGAACGGTCTTAGTCGGTTTAACGATCGATTCGGATCGAGCGAAATTCCTTACCGTTACAGTTGGTATCAGAGCTTTGGTTTGCAGAGCTCGAGAACAAGACACATTAGAACCGAACGAAAGAATTCATCAGATATTGGATTAGTAATATCCAATTGGAATGACTCGTTAGAGATGGGATCAGTAGTATCCTAGAACGAGTGTGAAGAGTATATTTTTCAAATGAAAACAAATTTTGTTTTGAAATTTAAATCGTTTTATACGTATTTGAATATTTATTTATTTTGAATTTGGACAATTGAGTATAGAAAGGTTTTGCATATACGCGTCATGAACGTATATTCGATGTTTTAATATACTGGATAGATATAGAATCACACTCTAGTTGCTCGGGGATGATTCTGATAATGCTGCAGCGTTATCAGTATTTATTTTCGTGTATCGAAGGTGTGATTTCTATATATTTCCATAGACTGGTGTGAGAACCAAAATTAGATAGATTTATTGTTGTGATTTGGCATCAAAAACATGATTTTCTGTATATATATCAAAGTTATGTGTTTGAAATTCTAATCAACTAATTGATTGATGGTTGTGTACTTAGATTATTTGTTTGCTAATTTTGAACCATTATGCCAAATTGAACCAAATATTGAATTATTTGAAATTAGTCGCATTTGCATGCATATACATGTATATCTACTGAACAGGTCATAGCAAGGAGGCTAGAGCAGAGAATAAAATTGTTTGCCCGACAAATAGGTACATGTATATCATAATTTACTGTTTTGTTTGGGTGATGATGATTTTATGAGCCGATTGGCTTTTTCTTTTTCTTTTTGAGATCAGAGGGCCTGTATGACAATTTCGGGATTTTCCCGGTGCTCCCGGTGCAGGGGAGGTTATGGCGAAAATTTTCGGAAATTTAGGGTGTTAGCTAAATTTTTGAAAAATTTGAAAAGTTTTAAAAACTGAAAAGTTGAAGAACTCAAGCCGTAATCAAAATAATGGAAGTTGAGTTGAATTGTTAAACAACTTTCGGCTTTGTTCCTTTTCGGGGATGAAAAGTTTTAAGAGGGGGAGATTGTAACAACCCGGAAATGCGAGCCAATTTAAAAATTTTATTTTGGCAATTTCAGTGAATTTTGAATATTTAAAATGAATTATTTTAAATAATAACGACTAGAAATTTATTTTGAATAGAAATAGAACGTATATATTTATATATGTTGTTGTTAGAATATAATATTTATTTTAAATTATAAAAGGAATTGAAAATGGCGCGGTAGTTCGATAATTCGATTTCAAAGTTCAAATGAATGTATCGGGTGCAAAATAAACCAGATTTTAGCGAAACTGAAAATATTTGAATCTATTTGAGAATATCTTTCCAACGAATCCGAAAAATTGAAATTTCATAGCGGGAATCAAAAGATGCGACCAGTTGAAATTTCAGAATAGTCGCTACGGAATTCTGAACCTAAAAAATGGAAATTTTGCAAACGACCTCGGTTTTCGACGAAACCACTTTTGTTGGATCCATGATGTCTAATTATTGCTAGATTCCAATTTTCATAATTTTTTGAATCAATATGTGAGCGTGGCAAAGGAAAACGCGTTTGACCAGTTTTAGTTGATTTTAATCGACTGGAAAATGGCCATTTTTCAAACGGTCTCAGAATTCGACGAAACTAGTTTTGTTAGGACCGTATCATCAATAAGAAGCTAGAAAATATTTTTCTGGAGTCTTTCGAGTTAGTACGTGACCCCGGTAAATTGAAATGCGAGTTCAAATTCAATATATAGAGTTATATGTTGATTTTGACGAAAACTGATCGAAACGATTGAATCAGCTTACGATACATATCCCATTGTGGTCCGAATGGGGGTAATTAGCTATGGACGACAGGCGGTGGGTTTCGTTTAGAGGTCGAAGGTAAAAGTTACTTTTTGGACTTTAAAAATAAATAATTAAAAATTAAATAAACCCCCCTTTTTCTCCTATATCCTCAGCCCCCCTCTTTCAGAAATGTCGAATGAAAAAGAAAAAAAAAAGAGAAAGACGACGAGGGCTCCCTATCGTTGACCCTCCACCGCCGCGTCAGGTGGAGTTATCGTCGACCAAAGCCTCCCTCCACCTCGCCGCATCACCTCCGCCCTCCACCCTACCTCCTCCGCTGCTCGCGAAACACCCGACGCCCCCCAGCTCAAATCGATCAGCGTGAACCCCAGCACCCAAATCCCCTACCGCGCTACCCCTGCGAGCCACCACAGCTCCGACTGCCACCCCCCTTCACCCCTATCTGAACCAACGCAGCCACCCCAACCCCGAAATCCCCGAATCGACACCTCCAGTCTGACGCCCTGATCTCCACGGAGCTCTCCGGTCACCTACAACCCTGCGCCTCTCCTCTTCGAATAACGATGAGTTTTTTTTTTAAATATGATTTTATTTAAATATAAAACCTTATTTAAATCAGTTTTTAATTTGAATTTAGTGTTTATAAATCAGTTTTGTTTCCTAAATTCAGTTTTTAATGTTTAAAATCAGTTTTAAAATTCAGATTTATATATGGCAAGGTAAAGATTTGATTTTGAATATAAAGGTTGGATTTTTAATTTAAGAAAGATAAGATTTTTACTATGAAGTTCGCGTTATAAAAAAAATTGATTTCTATATGGTTAACAATTTAAAGTTGTGATCTTTATTTGTGTAAAGTTATGATTTTTAACACGGTAAAGATATGACTTTTAACGCAGTAAAAATATAATCAAGAAGTTAAAAATATGATTTTTATATTATAGTAAGTATAAAAATTTGATCTTTATAGATATAGCGAAATCTGATTTTTATTATATATATATTGAAATAAAAATGTGATTTTTATAGTGATGAAATAAAAAGGTGAAATCTTTATATTTGAAAAGGCGAAATATTAATATTTTAAAAGGAGAAATCTTTATATTTGAAAAGGCGAAATCTTTATATAGAGAATAGTGTGATAAAAATATAATCTTTATTATATGAACATCGATGTAAAAATAGAATTTTTATCTATATAGTAGAGATATAAAAATATGATTTTTATATACATAGCAACAATATAAAAATGTGATTTTTATATATATAGTGGCTACGGACGACGAAATAGACAAAAGGCGAGCACGATGGAGATTTCCTACATATGAAGAGTCGTGGAGTTTGGATTAGCTAGTTGGTGAGAACTTCTCACTTTAAATCTTGTTTTTCTAGTTAAAATATATACTAGGATGCAGACGGTGCTTAGCAGCACCCGACACCCGTCATCCACAGACCATGGATGGCCTGTATGTTTGATTGTTTGATGTGTTTTGAAAATTGATTGTGTGATGTGAAATGAAATAAAATATTTTATTGTTAAAAATATTTTATCGTTAAAAATATTATTTTTAACGTGTGTGTGAATAAAAATATGTGTTTGTTGATTTGAAACCCCACACGGGTGTTGGGATGATATTTGAAGTCCACTCATCCCGATTGATTAGTTGTATGTCGATCGATTGGCGTTAGATATCTATATTCGATGCTTATACAGTGTGGTGCACTTTGGATGATGATTGATTATTTATTTTTGTGATTATATACATGTGCTGTATGGAATCCATATAATTAACATTATATGGTAATTGATTGGGCCTCATTCCAATTGGGAAAATAAAGAATAGAATGAAGTATGTATTCATGTGTTGAATAGAATAAATAATTATGTGTTGAAAATTATCATGTGTTGAAAGAAATACTTTAACAATAAAATTTACATCTTTATCATATTTAAAGTTAGAAACTAACTAGAAAATAGATAAGATGTGTGGTTTCCAGGGTATTGATCTGATATTGGTTCCGGCCTTCGGCGTTAATACCTAGGGAATCATTCTCTTACTACTTTACGGTTGGAGTCTAATTAAAATTCAAACGATAGATACCATAATTTGATAAAATATATTACATAACAAAAATAGTCGTGTGTTGACAGTACTCATGTGTTGAGATTAATCATGTGTTGAAAGAAATATAGATTCATGTGTTGAATAGAATAAATATTCTTTTGTTGAATAAAATAACGAATTTAGTGAAATATATAAAGCCGTGTTGATTAGAGATGCGCCATTTTGACATGAGAAATATTTATATCGATTTTATTCGTTTTTAAAATAATTATAGAAAAAGAAGTGATTTCAAAATATAACGTTTTGAAAATATTACCATTTATATAGTAATGATATGAAATATGCAATTTTGACTTGAAATTGAATATAGGGTTGAATTGGTTTTGAAAACGAATTTAAAACGATTTATAAAATACGTTTTAAAAGGAAATCGACGAAATATATATATATATATATATTATACAAATAATGGCCTGAATAGAACGCGCCGCGCTGCGGTAGTTCATGAATTTCGACCATTGACTTCGAATTGACGTTGCGGGAGATCCGGCCATCGGATTCTCCAAAAACCGGAACCGTTGGGTTCGTATCGAAAAGCGCTTTCCAATGAATATTAGAAATTTGAAATATAATGGTTGGATTTGGAATTATGTCCAAATCAAATTTGGAAAAGGTCGCTGTAAGTGCAGTTCGATGGCCGTTGATGGAAATCGACTGTACGGGCCTTGATAAAATTATTAAAAATATTAATAATTTGTGTAAAATCATAATATGTGAATTGGAAAGAACTGGGATGAAAAATTCCACATTTGAAAAGATAAAAATAGATTTTTATCGAAATGAACTTGTTTTGAACTAGAATTAAAATCGATTTATTTTTGAAATGAATAAATTGAATTTGAAGTGGTTTCAAAAATAATCAGAATTTCCAATAATTGAATTGGAAATGATTTGAATCGAAATTTTCTTTGGAATATTTCGATGTTGGATTCCGTGATTATACATATATTGTTATGGGAATTTTAAAGATATATTTATATCGTTATTTCCAATACGATATTTGTTGGTTTCAGAATTTGATATTGAATATAAGTCGGTATATTTTCTATTCAGAGCCTTGTATTTAATATCAAATGTGATTTGGGTTTGTCATGAATCGTGTTTTAGATGACATTGGTTCTTTAACCCAGTTAAAGACAGGATATTGATTTTTGAGAAGATTAAAACTACGTGGAGTTTTAATGAATCTTTAATTAGATTGAAAGTGAATTGATAATTTAAATTATCAAAATTGGAAAGTGATCGAGAATGGAGTATCACCAGTTTTACTCCAAAGCGATAGTTAAATCTTCAATTAGATTTGAATGTGAAATGGTAATTAACTTTACCGATAACACCGTGGTGTTAGATATGGAGTATTACCAGTTTTGCTCCATGGGATGAATTGGTTGGGATTGGGAAATAAAATAAATAATTACTTCGGTGTGGCTCGCTAATCCCTACTAGTTTGGAAAACCATGATATGGTTTGAAATGATATCCAATGGAAGATTAAAGAATAAATTTAGAAGAATTTATCTTTGATGAAATTAATGGGAACCTTTCCCTAAGAATGTGATTTTGTGAATAAAAGAATATTCTGAATTGGAATGAGGCATTTGTTGTGTTTGTGTAACATTTGTTTATCATATATGTGGGTTATTCAGAAAGGCCGGGTTTATACCCATTCTGAATAACCGATTCGACGAGATATCGAAGATGAAGACGGTGGTTGAAGACCGGAAGTCTTCACATCGTTTGGGTGATTACTGATGATCTCTATTGGGTTGTACACCCAAGACGAGGGAAATAGTTGGCGATCGTCAAGACGTACCTGGAGATCGATGGATATACGAGGAAAGAGCCTCCGGTTTCGTTCAGACCCAGAACGAACTTGTAAATGGACTGTGTGTCTGACATTGGATTTTATTTTGTGTTGATTGATCTCTATTAAATATACATCTATTTGGCGGCGGAGATATTATTCTCTTGCTTAACGCCCTTCTTTGAGACGTACGAGCTCAGAGGTTGTATATCGATGGACATCAGTCGCATGGAGTGAATTGCCTGTGTGGCACGCCTAAGTGGCAAATGATCAAGGCTTCTGTTGAAAAGCAAAGTCTTGTGGTTGATGATCAAAGCACGGCCTTTGTGGCGCAACTTTGTGTATAACGTGATTTCGCGAGCCTCACACCTCGGTATGAGTCAAAAACAGGATAGTGACTGCAGGGAGAGCATGACGTTTCTTTCTAGCTATGGTGGTGTCAGTGACCTACCAGCCCTGACATTTATATACTTTTCACCTGTGTGGTTGTTGGATACGAGGCGCCTCGGATATAGGTCTGTTAGGACCGGGAAACGTGTGCTCAGGAATTGCCAGTCCTCAAAAGTAAGAGAGGACCGACACTGTAGATCCAAGGATTGTTGTGTGCGGTCCTGGGACATTTGCTAGAGTGTCTCGAACGGAGAGGAGCTTGCCCCTTGCCTCGGCTCATGAAGGAAATCCAATTTCCAATACGTGATATTGCGGTTATATTTGTAGAGCCTAGTATGGCGGAATGGTAGATGGTACCCATGCCGCCTATTATTGATATTTATGATTTGAATTGTTTTGACACTATACACTTATAATAGTATCAAATGATTTGTTTTAAACGTACAAAGCATGTTTGGCTATTACAAGGGAAAACCCTATCCTCCGGCTTGCGTTGCATTGTGTGATGGGACCTGGGTCTTATAATAGCTTAATTTTTCCAAAAAGCATTGCCCTGTTTTGTTATATGCACTAGTATTCTTGGGACGAAACCCGTTCCGTGTTATACGGCGTGGTCCCTTGAATTACTCTCTTTTGAAGTAAAGTTTTAAATAACTGTTTTAGTTCTCACACCAGTCACATGACTGACCTGGAGTTTATTGTTTTAATCTAAACTCTGGTTGCCCTTGTTTTCTACACGGGCAGCTAGTAGTTTTGGTTTTGCAGATTTATATTCACAGGATCCTGATTTACAGTTGGAACGATGCCTGGAAAGCTCTGTATTTGTGTATTACTTTCAGTTGTTTTTATATTGTTTTTCCGCTGCTATGTAATTTATTGTAATCTCTGATATTCACCGAATGTATTTTATTCATTTATACTCTGTATATTCTTGTATCTGATGTAATTGTTGTAATAACAAAGAAATGTTCTTCTGTCTGCGTTCCAATTTGTCCTGTTCTCAAAACGATCAGGGGTTTCGAATGGTCTTAGTCGGTTTAACGATTGATTCAGATCGAGCGAAATTCCTTACCATTACAATTCCAACCACGACAGAACCACAGTTTATCTCTGGGTGCTCACCAATGATTATTAGCGGTTCTTCCATTTTATGAAGATCTACAGTCTTCATTGCTCCATCTCGATCATCTTCTGATATCTTCACGTATTTGTTGGTCGGAATTGTTTTTAAATATAAATTCGATCCCCTTCTTTCCGTGCCAACACTCGTATTGGACAGATTTGATAGTGGGTGATTTAACTATCAAAATAAATAGTGTTTCAATCATAAAAATTCATTGAATTCACTGGTTCATTATTCAGCATCACTTGGCCCTTTTTGTTAAATAACCAGTTCACTTCTGCTTAATTAAAACTTCTAACTCTTTTAATATTTAAAAAAAAACGATAATTGAAATCTTGTATACTAATGTTCCCAAAACCATCTCATTATGATACTTAGTAACATAACTCATAACCATATTCAATTTCCACTTAATTCTCCTTTCAAAACATTTGTTACATCATTCTTTATTATTTAAACTTGGGGAATCTATTCAACTTATTATTCGTAAACAGTGTTACGCAATATCGTTTATTCCGTTCTTGAAAAAATAACTAATATTTAATAGTATAGAATAAAACTAACTTTACATTTCCATTACTTCGGATCCCTCGTTATATATTTCCAATTTTCACCAACGTTGCTTTATTATTTCCCTAATGGAAATAATAAATTATCACTAACCTCTCTTACGATTACCAACTAATATTATCTTCAGATAATCCTGAAGTCGTTCAAGTTGGGGTATTTTAATTACCTCTCAGACCTTGATCAATAACGATCTTATCCTCAGATAAATGTGAGTTGTAATCAAAAACCCATATTCCATTCCAGTCTCAAAACAAATTCCATTTTTACTATTTAAAATATAGTTTCACAAACCTTCTTCCTTAATTCCATAATTAAGAAATTTCTTATCAACAACACCTTTTTCACTCCGCCTCTTTAAACAAATTTCTTTAAAAAAAATCGGATTTGGTTATACAATCCTATGTCCCACTTCTTTACCCAAATTCACACTTACCAATCTCCTTTCCAATCTATTCAACCACTCCATGCTTTGGAAATCTCATTTCATTTTTCCCTTTTTTACTTGATTTTATTTTTATGTAACGTTAATGTAAAATTAACGCCTTTACACTTTAAATCTCATTTACACAACTCTGGTTTAATAAAAACCCTTCTGTTCTCAATTCCTTTTACTTAACCCAAATATTAAGTAAACATTTAGTTTACTCTCTCATATTTGCTTAAACTTCTCTTTTTAACTTTGATATAAAAATTCAGATTTTAAATATAAAACCCATTTATAAACTTCTTTCACCATTCCACTCTATTTCGCTTCACTTCGATTACTCTTTAAATGAATTTCCATTTAAAAGGTACTTCCCTCAATTATTATTATTTAAAATAATAATTTTCTTTAATCACTAACAACTTCAGTAGTTAATTTCTTTATTACTAAAATAAATAGTAGATTCCTTTTTTAAAACTTATTAAAATTAAAACAATGTTCATTAAACTATTTTATTAGATTAATTCAAATCAAATTAATTTTAATTAATTCCAATTACAATGGTTGACTTAGTCAACTCAAGGCGCGGTTATCTTGTTAACCCATTCCAATTTGTTCTCACTTTAAATTAATTAATAATATAATTAATTTAAATAATTCCATTAAATAAATTCTTAACAAACCAATTATCCACATTCTAACCATTACGGTTAATTTCTATCCGCATATTTATAAATCTGATTAATCTCAGATTTACTTTGTAAAATCAATTTATAATAAATCAAAGTATTTAATAAATAAAATATTTATTTATTTATCTTTTATAAACTATTATTCAAAATAATATATTTAAAAATCTATCTCTAGTTATAAAATAAATTTTATAACTTCATCTCTATCGACTCACCTGACGGTGAATCAATATTTATAAAATGATTGATTTTATAGGCCATACACTGCCAAATACTCCACCAATACCGCCCATTGGTTTAAACTAACAGATGTTGAATATTCAATAATCAATAATCAAATCAATCACCCCAAACAGGACAGTTCATATATGATAATAAATAATATATTTGAGGAATTTGGTTGAATCCCTCCAACCTGTTCTTCCCTGTATTTAAAACGGTTATCACAAACCAGATCATTCAGTTTCATTTAACTGATAACAATAAATAATGGCCATTTATCATCAACCACACACCATTCAAACAATTCAACAATTTAAATACGTTTATTTTATAAACGTGACCAACCAAGGTAAGTTACCTTTATTGGAACCAATCATTAAAACAACGATTTGGTATTTCATTGAAATTAAACAATAGTTTAATTTCATCAGTTAAATCAACAAAAATTATAATACCAGTAAACAGTCAACCATTAGCAAACAGAGCACACAAAATAAAAACCCAATTTATATAAAACATAAATGGGAAAACTGAGTTGATTCTGTCATTTAAACGGTTCATTTCAGTTAAATTAAATAGGTGTTTAATTTGACTGAAAATCTAGTTGATTCTGATCCCGTCGGCTTCTGTTCCAAAATGTATTGTTCGTAACTATGATTCCACTTCAACTTATGTTGTTGGATTCTATTGAGTTATGCGGTGGTTATCTACGATTAAATGTTAATAAATTCAAAATGGGTAATTAACTAATATTTAGTTTTACTTTGGGTTAACAGGAATTTGGCCGATACAGTTCATGTCTCTCCGGTTAAATTCGCTCCCACTGCCTCGTTCATTTCTGCGCCATTGAGTTTCCGGGACCACACATGTAAGTTATAAGGATTTAAGTCCATGATTTAATTAATAACTAACTCTATATTAATCATCGTTACATAAACTAATTGCATTATCTTATAAAACGTGGCCAATTCTTCTATTCTTATTCTTGTTTGCTCAGGTTTAGACATCTCCAATTTTAGTCCTGTAAAGTTTCATGCTTGGGTAAATAATACAATTTTAATTACTAATTTGGTGTAATATTTTAATTTTAAAACTTATTAAATTGCATTTTCTTGTTGGATCAAAATCTGGCTGACCCTCCCGTGCTTCCGTGTTTCAATCAATGATATCCTCAAAGCCCGTATAAATTCATGGATGAGTTATTAGTGCATTTAATTTAATAGTTTCCAAACAAATAAAATTACCACTTAATTAGGTTCTTAAGTACTTTAATTAGAAAAGAAATCAAGGCCGATTACTTTGTTTCTCAGTTCATTCTCTACTGTACTAGTTCATGAGGCCAACCGGTTCCATTTGCATCCTTGTCTCCTTGCGTAAGTGATTTAGAGAAGTCCAGATTTTAACATAGAATCCTTGCATCAATCCAAAAAAACACCCCACCGTGCCTTTGTTTCCAAGACAGTTTCGTTTCTAGCTCTTTGAATCCATCCTCGAAATTTTTATTCCCAAACGTTCATTTCTGGCATGTCGCTCTCGTGATTCCCAATCCAAACTTGAACTGAATTATCCCACACTTCCTAGAATACATCCACCACCGCACCAAGTTTTGTTCCACCAGCGTAAGATCAGGCGGCGCCAGGAGCATCACCAATCCTTGTTCCACCATCGGCCAATCCAACACCGTACAATAATTTAACGTTATGGTTTCAATGAAACTAATTTCGTCGAAAACGGAGACCGTTTGCAAAATGGCTATTTTAAAGGCCTATAATTTAATAACGATTTTCATAGCAACTATTTCAAATTTTGATTTGGCCATAACTTACTATCTATAATACAAAATCTTGATTTTTCTCTTCCATATGAAAATTATGATCAATACGCTCCCAACGATTCTTGTTTCGCAGAAATCTGACTTATATCGGATCATGTATTCTCAGTTAAAGTTCAAAACCAAATATTACGAACTGCCGCGTTATTTCGAGCTTGTTTTATATTATAAATAAAATTAACATTAAAAATTCGTTTTAACAATGAGTAAATATTAAAATCCATTAATAACCCAAATATAATATTAAAAATAATAAATTAAATAAAATATTTGACTGCAAAAAATATGGGACGTTATAATGAGCGATAAGCAGCAAAAACAGAACAATAAAAGGTACTGCAACCAAAGAGTCAGAACGACAAGATATACAATACTCTTAGGTGACACTAACACATGGTGTGAAAATAATGGGGAGGAGGTGTGCATGTCATGGTGATAGCAAATATCAAACATAGCAATCATCCTCATATCTCTCACTTAGTGCGTAAAGTATAAGATATCCACCACTTTGATCATCCAATTCTTTTTTATGATCACTCTACCCCATAGAGTCAAGACGACTCCACTGCACTGATCCGTAACCACTAATACTTTTCTATGTCCACTCTACCCTATGGAGTCATGACAACTCTACTGCACTGGCAGATAGCCTTACTACGATCACTTTGGCCCATGGAGCCATAACAACTCCACTGCATTGATCCATAGCCACTAATCTGTCTCTCAGTGGTGAGTTAAAGCTATAGACGTCGATAACCCCTTTGCACACGTCCTGCAGCAAAGTCCAACTCATGAAGTCAACTCTTTGGTTCTCATCTGGATCCTGAGTTCTAGCTTCCAATTTGGACTACCTGTACATCTCAGGTTTTGGTCATCATCCCGGTTCGTGACTCTTCAGTTTGGCTCGTGATGAGCATCTGGATCGTGGTGCTCCTCCTCGATTTGTGATGATGCTTTTGCCCGGGGTAGTTGGCTCATGGTCACAATATGAGTTTGGGTCGTCGTCCTATGGACCGGTTCGTGATCTGGACACAGTTCATGGTTCTCCCTGGCACGGCTCGTGGTTTTCCTTCCAGCTCGTGATTCATGGCATCATGGTTCATGATCAGCTCATGGAGAGGTGACTCGTGGAAGGTGATGCTTTACGATCGGCTCGTGGTGGAGGGTGGTCGGCTCGTGACATATGCCTCGCGAACGGGTTTCTAACCATTTTTTTGTAATTTTTCCAGCAAGCAATTTATGCCATACGACGGCGATTTCGACCAATCTAACTTTTCTATGCAATCACAAAGCATACCATATAGTAATAGCAACATCTTTAATCAACCATAAACACCAAAACAACAATCTAATATGTTAAAATGGATCAAACCTACCCAAAACCCATGTTTTCCCCTTAATCAAGTTTAATCATATCCAGCGTTAGGAATAGCAAAACATATCCAAATTAACCCAAATTTTTAACAAAGGCATAAAATAATATTCAAGAATTTCTAAATATTTTTTGTATTTTTTTAACATGCATAATTTCGTTAATTAACACTAATCACCCCTAATTAGCCGTAATTAGTGAAAAAACAATATAGATCACTCACCTTAGCCACAAATAAAACTTTAGATCTGAAACTCTACTGTTTTGGCATGGTTTCCAATGCAACACAGCAGCTCCAACTCTAATTTGATGTTAATCTTCCTTAATTTGACATAGTTTTGGCTAATAAGTGATTTGGGAGTGATTTAGAAGGTGGAGGCCATTGCTAGGGTTTCAAGGATGTAAATGGCGGTTGAAAAAAATGAATAAAACTGAATTTCCTAACCCTATCAGCCCCACCCCCATAACCCTAATCCTGAAATGGGTCATGGGCCTTGTAACAACCCGGAAAATCAGAACCAATTAAAAATTTTTAATTTGGCTATTTTTATGAATTTTGAATATTTAAAATAATTTATTTTAAATAATAACGACTAAAAATTTATTTGGATCAAAGTTATAGCGAATATATTTATTTTAATTATATAACAAGGTCTGAAATAGCGCGGTAGTTTGAAAATTCAACTTCGAAATTTGACTGACTGTACAGGATGCAAAATAAACCGGATTTTAGTGAAACCAAAAATATTTAAATCTGTTTAAGAATATCTTCCTAACAAATATGATAAATCTAAATTTCATAGCATAAATCAAAAGTTATGGCCAAATGAATTTTCAAAAAGGTCGTTATGGAATAAATATAGCCCGTAAAAATAGACATTTTACAAACGACCTCCGTTTTCGACGAAACCACTTTTGTTGGATCCAGAATGTCAAATCGTTGATAGATTCCAATTTTCATAATTTTTGGAGTTAATATGTGAGCGTGGCAAAGGGAAAACGTGTTTGGTTAATTTCAGTTAATTTGGATGACCAGAAAATGGCCATTTTTTAAACGTTCTCCAAATTCGACGAAATCAATTTTGTTGGGACCGTATCATCCAAACATAGCCATATTTGTTTTTCTGGAATTATAGAATCAGTATGTGGCTCTGACGAATTAAAATGTACGTTCAAATACATATTTGAATGTTTTATATTTTAATTTGAAGAAAAACTGACTTAAACAGTTGAATGTGCCAACGAAATGTATTCCATTGTGTCCAGAATGGGGGTATTTAGCTATGGGCGGTAGTCGTTGGGTTTGATTTGGAGTGCGTATCAGAAAACACTATATTTGAAATTAAAATATATATGGACCAATCATATTTTTTTCTCTGTTATATTTAATTTCTAAAAATTGCGAAAAAACCCCATCTCCTGCAATCGAACGATGGAACCTCCTTCTCCCCTTCTCTCTTCAAAATCTCCCAATCCACTCCACGAAATCCAATGCCACAGTTGAGGTTTTTATAGATCTCGTTCCAAGCTTCAAATCCTTAACAAGTTGGGATTTTTTCGTTGAGTATATCGCCCGAATCGAGCAGCTGAAGTCGACTACTTCGAACCGCCACCCAGGCCGCCCCGTGGATCGCACGTGACCCCACTCTCTGCACACGTGCGCGACTCCTCCCACTTCGACGCAGCACCGTCCGATTGTCCAACCGCTACATGGTTTGCACGCAAATCCCAACCCTAGGTTTGAACGGTTTGCTAAAAGGTACGACTGTTTAAATTATAAAGGAAATAACATTTTAAAGTAATGCAAAGTATGATTAACTTATAAAAATCGTATCTTTTTCACATGTGGTCGAAATCTAGTGAAATAAGAGATATCGGACTCGTGGCGACGCCTTCTACATTCTAGAAGAGCCTGTAGAATTTTTGGAGCTTCCTACAATTTTTGGAGGAGTGAAACCCACTGTGAGAACTTCTCACTTTTAATTTATTTACTTGTTAAAATATGTACTAGGATGCAGACGGTGCTTAGCAGCACCCGACACCCGTCGTCCACAAACCATGGACGACTTGTTTGTTTGATTGGTTGTGTTGTGAAAATTGATTGTGTGATGTGAAATGGAATAAAATATTTTATAGTTAAAAAAGATAATTTTTAACATGTATATGAATTAAATAAATATTCATTTACAAATTGAACGATTTGTTCATGTACACACATTTGACTGATATCGATTGGGATGATAAATTTTACACATCGCCCAACTGCACAAATAAATCTGTGTTTGTCATTTGAAAATCCCACACGGGTATTGCGATGATATTGGACATACACTAATCCCAATATTTAGTTGTATGTCAATCGATTGTTTAACAGACTGTTATAAGCGTTAAATATTTGTATTTAATGCTTATGCAGTGCAGAATGCACTCTGGATGATGGTTGAATGTGTTTGATTGTTGTTGTGTACATGTGTTGTATGAAATCCATATAAATCAAATTATATGGTAATTGACTATGTCTGATTCCAGAAAGAATGAATATTTTAAAATAACGAATATTTAAAAATAATGAATATTTTAAAATAATATTCAGTAATGGATCAAAATATGATTTTGATGTCCGATTTGGGATGGACACGAAAATATTTAAAAATATGAAGCCATGTTGATTAGATTAACGCCATTTTGACATGAACGGTATTTATATCGATTTTATTCATTTTTATAATGAATATCAAAAAGGAAATGATTTCGAAATATAATGCTTTGAAAATACTATCATTTATATATTGATGATATGGAATATTCAATTTTGATTTGAAATTGAATATGAAGTTGAAATCATTTGGAAACGAATTTAAAACGATTTATAAAATACATTTTAAATGGTAATCGATGAAATATATAATATATATATATATATATATATTATATAATGGCCTGAATAAACGCGCCACACCGCGGCAGTTCGTGAATTTCGACCATTGACTTCGAATGGACATTAGGGAGATCCGACAGTCGAATTCTCCTGAAACCAGAACCATTGGGTTCATATCGAAAAGAGCTTTCCAAGGAATATAAGAGATTTGAAATCTAACGGTGGATTTGGAATTATGTCCAAATAAATTTGAAAAAGGTCGCTGTAAGTGCAGTTCGATGACCGTTTATGGAAATCGACTGTACGGGCCTTGATAAAATTATTAAAAATATCAATAATTAGTGTAAAATCATAATAAATGATTTGGAAAGAATTGGGATGAAAAATTCCATATCTGAAAAGATAAAAATATATTTCTATCGAAATGAACTAGAATTGAAAATCCAATATTTTTAAATAAATAAATTGGGTTTGAAATGGTTTTAAAAATAACCATAATTTCCAATATATGAATTGGAATGGATTGGAATCGAAATTATCTTCAGAATATTTCGATATTGGATTTCGTGATTATATGGACATTGTGGAGGAATTTGGAAGATATATATATATCGTTATTCTAATACGATATTTGTTGGTTTCAGAATTTGATATTGAATATAAGCCGATATATTTTCTATTCAGAGCCTTGTATTTAATGTCAAATTGGATTTTGGGTTTGTCATGAACTGTGTTTTAAATGAAACTGTTCATCAACCCAGTGTGGAAAGAATAGATCTTTTAGTTTAGATTTAAAGAAGAATTACCAATTAATTAACATTTAATTGGAATTGAAAATGGAATGTGAATTTGGTTTATTATGAACATTGTTTTTAACGACATTCGTTTTTTAACCCGATTTACAGTGGAATGTGATTTTGAATTTATAAATCTTTTTATTAAGATTTAACGGGAATTTTCCAAAGTAACGTTTTCCAATTTAATATATATTACATTGGAATTGAATGGAATTCGATTGGTAATAATCAAAGTGAACTTCTGTGGAGGAAGATTGTTAATCTATATGGAATTTAAAAGGCTTTGCCATTATTCCATTTATATTATTAGTCGGATACGGAAATTGATATCGATTATATATTGATTTGTTTTTCCGTGAAGATTACATTATTAATGGAATGTGATTTTGGTTTATCGTGAACTGTGTTTTAAATGACATTAGTTCTTTAACCCATTTAAAGATAGGATTACATAGCTGTCATTGTATTTTGAATTGTATGGTTGATCTCTGCTAATATATATCTATTTGGTGGTGGAGAATTTATTCTCTTGCTTAACACCCTTCTTTGAGGCGTACGAGATTAGAGGTTATATATCGGCAGAAATCAATAATACGGTGTAGATTGTCGATGCGACATGTTTGTGTTACCAAAGTTAAATAATCATTAACATTGATTTTTGGGAAGATTAAAATTAAGGGAAGTTTTAATGAATCTTTAATTAGATTGAAATGGGAATTGATAATTTAAATTATCAAAATTGGGGAAATGATCGAGAATGGAGTATTGACAGTTTTGTTCCTAGCAATAATTAAATCTTTAATTAGATTTGAATGGGAAATGGTAATTAAATTTACCGATAAACCCATGGTTTTTAGTTATGGGGTAATACCAGTTTTGCTCCATGGGATGCATAGGTTGGGATTGGAAAATTAAATAAATGGTTACTTCGGTAAGGTGCGTTAATCCCGTCTGGTTTGGAAAACCTTCATATGGTTTGAATTGATATCCGAAGGAAGATTAAAGAATAAATTTTATAGAATTTGTCTTTGATAAAATTAATGGGAACAAAACCCTAAAGATGTGAATATTTAAATAAAAGAATATTCAGAATTGGAATGAGGCGTATGTTGTGTTTTTATAGCACTTGTTTATTATATATGTGAGTTATTCGGAAAGGCCGGGTTTATACCCATTCTGAGTAACTGATTCGACGATAAGTCGACAATGAAGATGGCGGTTGAAGAGCGGAGGTCTTCACATTGTTTGGATGATTACTGATGTCTTGATTGGGCTGTACGTCTAAGACGAGGTAATAAGTGGTGATCGTCTAGACGTACTCGGAGATCAATGGATATGTGAGGGCCTCTTTCCTGTATTGGACATATGGGACTAGGAATAAGGTGCCTTCGGTTTCGTTCAGTCCCCAAATGGACTTGTAAATGGATTGTTTGTCTGACATTGGATTTTATTCTATGTTGATTGATTTCTATTAAATATATCTCTATTTGGCGGCAGAGAATTTATGCTCTTGCTTAACGCCCTTCTCTGAGACGTACGAGCTCAGAGGTTATATATCGATAGATATCAGTCGCATGGCATGAATTGCCTGTGTGGCATGCTGAGTTGCATGGATCAACGATTTTATTGAAAAGCAGAGTCTTGTGGTTGATGATCAAAGCACAGCTTTAATATAGCGCTGCTTTGTGTATAGCTTTAATTCGCAAGCCTCACACCTCGGTATGAGATAAAAACGGGATAGGGGACCCAAGGAGAACATGACGTTTGTTTCTAGCTATGGGTGGTGTCAGCGTTTTACTAGCCCTGACATTGTTGTTATATTTTTACCTATGTGGTTGTTGGATTGCGAGGCGCCTCCGATATATTGGCTACTGCGGAAGTTGATGGATATAGGTCCTATAGGACAGGGAAACGTGTGTTCAGGAATAATTAATCCTCAAACGTAAAGGATGACGGGCCTTGGAGGATCCAAGGGTCTTCTGCGGGAGATCCTGAGGCATTTGATAAAGTGTCTTGAAGTCGGCGAGGAGTACATCCTTTGCCTCAACTCACGACGGAAATCCAATTTCCAATACGTGATATTTCAGTTTTGATTGTAGAGCCTAGTATTGGCGACATGATAGATGGTATCCGTGCCCCATATGATTGATACATTTATATTTGAAGTTTTGTATACACTATGCACTTATAATAGTACTAAATGATTTGTTTTAAATGTATATCTCCCGGCTTGCGTTGCATTGTGTGATGAGACTTGGGTCTTATAATATCTTATTTTTCCAAAAAGCATTGCGCAGTTTGTTTTATGCACTGGTATTCTTGGGTGGAAACCTATTCCGTGTTTTACGGCGTGGTTCCTTGATTTACTTTATTTTAAAGTAAAGTTTTAAATAACTGTTTTAGTTCTTACAACAGTCACATGAATGACCTGGAGTTTATTGTTTTAACCTAAACTCTGGGTTCCCCTATTTTCCACATGGGTAGCTAGTAGTTTTGGTTTTGCATATTTATATTCACAAGATCCTAATTTACAGCTGAAGCGATATTCGAAAAGCTCTGTATCTGTGTATTACTTCAGTTGTGTTTTGTATTGTTTTTCCGCTGCTATGTATTTAAATATAACTTAAATCTCTGATATTGATCAAATGTGCATAATTTATTCATACTCCATTATATTCTTGTATTCTGATGGAATTGTTGTAATAAGCAATTAAATGTTCTTCTGTTGGTGTTCTGATTCGTCTTGTCCTCAGACAATCCGGGCTTTCCTTTACGGGGAAGTTTGGGTTGTCACATTTGGTATCAGAGCTTTGGTTTACAGAGCTCGAGAACAAGACACTTTAGAACCAAACGAAAGAATACATCAGAGATTGGATTAGCTATATCCAATGAGAATTGCTCGTTAGAGATGGGATCAGTAGTATCCCAGAACGAGTCGAAAGATTGTTATTTTTAAAATAAAAATGAAAACAAATTTTGTTTTGAAAATTTAAACCACTTTATATGTATTGAATTTGGACAATCCAATATATAAAAATTTTGCATATACGCCTTGCAAACGTATATTCGAAGTTTTAATATATTGGATAGATATAAAATCACACTCTATGTAACACCCCACCTCTGCTAGGGTCACTCACTAAGGGAATGCACTAGTTTTGGAGGGGTATTATCTAGTAAACAGGAACAGAGATAACACAAGACAGAACATAAATTAAACAAAGTATATAAAGCAGGGGATATAAATTTAACCAAATCTCATTACGTGGAAAACAGAGTCAAAACCTCTTACATCAAAATATCAAGTCATTATTTCATTACATCAAGTTCTAAAGAAGCAAAGTACTTAAAACAACATAAATCCAATATTGTTCCCCAAAAAGAGCATGAGTGCAGCCATAGCATAGTCAAGACCAAACCGTACATGAGCTGTCAGAAAGCAAGCAAAGTCCAAGCTAAGAGCTAGGTTTACTCCCTGAGAACCGGGGGGGGGGGGGACGAAAGAAAAGAGGTGGAAGGAAACGGGTCAGTCAAAAAGACTGGTAAGCCCTAGTGACTATCAACATAAAAACTAATAAAGTTAACTGGACATGAGAAACTGAGATTAAACATAAAGATAATAACTGGGCTGGCATGATAATAAAAGGTAATAAGATAAGGGTGGCATCGCATATACAAGGTTTACAGCACTAACTGTACTAGTGTCCAAATCCATGTCAAGTATAAGTCCAGAAATGATCCCTAAACCCAATAACATGAAATGACCCAATACGGAGTCCAACAGTCCATCCTAATCGATCGGCTTTACTCGTCGTGTGTCGATGTTATACAGCCCAATCGCGGAATGTAGTCACATGTGCTAGGTCCACCCTAGGGTGTATCAGGTCCTAGGGTGTTAACCACTGACACAAATCAAGCACGCACAATGTAGTACTACGGGTGCCCATGCCTACTTTTTCAACTCCGGACTAAGTGCACGAACCTAGTCCGCCTGAACCTACAGTGGCGCACCTTACTCAGCCGTTATTCTTGGTCGCATACAATCAGCCCAGTAATCGTGTCCCACCCTGCCTAGTCCCCAGGGTATCGTGATACTTCTAAGTGGGTTACTGCTGAAAGGGACAACGTGGCTAGGATTTCTAATGGGTTAAGTGTTGTCATTAAAAAGGTCATGACCTAACCCCTATCCAAACATGTATCAAATTGGTTAAGTGTATTCAAGTGGTCCATGACTTAACCCTACCATGTGGCATTAATTTACTTAACGCACCCCAACCTCTCACATTAGACTTGGTTATGGTTACTGGATGTGCCGGGCGTGTCCGGGCAGCTTTACACCATAACCTAGTCTAACCTCGGGTTTAAAGTGCTATATGACCAACTACCCACATTGGGTCCTATTATTTGCAACTACTGGATTTGTCGGGCGGTTCCGGGCAGACTTACGTTGCAAATTCAACCCAACCTCGAGTTGGCCATTTTCAAGTTATCTAATTGTCATGTCCTAAGTTCATGTTTTCAAGCTTATTCTCATGTCAAGTTTTCATGCCATATTTTCATGTCATATCATGTCAATTCCATAGCCAATTTTAAGTTTGTCTAATCTACCCCAAAACGTATCCCCAACGTACGTGAATTCGCATTAAAACAACGTGTCAAAATAGGGAATAACACAAACAGGATAGTCATAGAATGGCAAAGGTGTTCACAAGTTAGGCATGATGATTATAACATTACAGGCATATGAAATAGGGTCTCAACATCAACTTGACAAGACATGGTGGTAGACATGGTAAAGGATTGACATAAAATAGTACCCCAATAACAACATCACAGGCATGGCAAGATAAAGATCGTAAAAGGGGTTTTAGATTAAACATGAATATATCCAAATCAAGTTCATACTGATATTCCACAAGTCAACATTTAAGATGAATAGATCTGGGGTGTACAAAACTAGATTCAAAATAACAGATTTAAAAGTGATAGTCATAGATCCAAGATATACAAGAGTAGATCCAACTTAGTTATCATGTTTAGGCATAATTTCAGTTTACATCGTGTTCAGGTTAAATTTACAGTTTAAATCTAAGAGTGACAAAGGGCTTACAGATCGTAGTCTAGAGAATGAGAAAGCAAAAGGAGTAGAAGCAGAATCTCTAGCAAATCCCCAAACCAACGTAGCACTAACAAAGTCCTGAATAGCCTTCTTATTCTCTATCAGAACTTCAGCAGCATATGGTCGGACAAGAATGTGATAGAAAGTCTAGGGTCAGGGGCTGTTTATATAGTGTTTAGAGAGTGAATCTGGACAAGCAACGAGACCAGATACATCTGGCTCAAAAACAGGCTAGGTGACCAGGTCGACACCCAAGTCGACTGCGCAGTCGACCTGGTCCTGGGGGTGTCAACTGCCCAGTCGACCTGGGTCTGGGAGGGATATTTCCCGCCCAGTCTGTTCTGCATTTGAAATTCGAATTTTGAATTCGAATTCGAGCTGTTTTGAACTCTGAATATTTCTGAAACTTTGGGGAGCCATAACTTGGTCATACGGACTCCGATTTTCGAAAACTCGGACTCGATTTCATGTAGAATTCCGAGACGAATGCAATGACGCAACCCGTTTCCCTTGGTTCTTACTTAAAATTCAATTCTGCCTAGATTTATGGTTATAAAACGTTATTAAAATACGGGTTGTTACATTCTCCCCTCCTTAAAGGATTTCGTCCCCGAAATCTCTAAGTTAGGAAGGACGCATCCTACCATCCACATCCATCTACTCACAACATCATTCACGAGAAACCACTGTCCTTAAAAGGATTTCTAATGCTATATGAATATATGCAGTATGTGTGTGTTTATGTACTTATCTAATGCAAAAGATCAGGCGGTTACTGATTCAGTAAACCTCCTTAATGCAAGATTTGTTAGTGTAATGAGTCCAACATGTATGCAAATTCCTAACATAACTTAAAATTTCTACATGAGTGCACAAACATCATCCATATGCAACATCCACGTGATAGCATAACAAGTTCATCCATGTACAAGTATAAGCATCGATGCAAATGCAACATGAAAAGGTGTCTAAGCCGATCTAGTGCCTAATGTGTGTCATGCATCCACTAGAAATCACTTGCAAACACTTGCAACCATATGCAAACATCAACCATAACATGTTTCAAATACATGTTTACATCCAAAGAGGGTTCTAAGGTTCTCAAGACAAACATAGGTAGCATGATACGAAAGGTTTACAAGCTCAAAGGAAAAAGAGATCGAGAAAGTACCCTAAAAAAGAAATGGGTAAAGCGCGCGTATCTTCTCCTCGGTTTCCCAAATTGCGTCTTCTTGGGCTTCACTCCACTGTACTTTGACTAGCCTGACTTCGCGATTCCTTAGCTTCTTGATCTCCGTCCCTAAGATACGAATAGGAACTCGCCTCAACGTTGCTTCTTTCTCCACTTCTATGCCTTCGAGGATGCTTGGCTCAACCACCTCAGCTGATTCATGTAGGCACTTTCGGAGATGCGAGACGTTAAAGACATTGTGTACTCCGGCCAGCCTCTCAGGTAACTCTACCTTAAAGGCCATCTGCCCAATCCTCTCAGTGATAGGGAACGGTCCTACGAATCTCGGTGCTAGCTTTCCAATTGCTCCAAAACGAACCACATTGCGCAAAGGAGAGACTTTTATGAAAACCATATCTCCGACTTCGAACTCTAGGTCTGTTCTCCTCTTGTCCGCATAAGATTTCTGTCTATCTTGGGCCACTTTCATTCGTCTTCGTATCAACTCCACCTTCTCAGAAGTGTCTCGTATCATGTCGGGCCCAAGTATAAGTCTGTCAGTCGTCTCCCACCAACAAGTTGGTGACTTGCACGGTCTTCCATACAGGGCTTCGAACGGTGCCATCCCTATGCTAGCTTGGTAGCTATTATTTAAAGCAAACTCCACGAGAGGGAGATGGTCTTCCCAAGTACCACCAAAATCAAGAATGCATAGCCTCAAAAGATCCTCTAGTACTCTATTTACCCTTTCGGTTTGTCCATCTGTCTGAGGGTGATAGGCTGTACTTAAATTAAGTTGCGTACCCATTGCTTCTTGCAGACTATTCCAAAATTAGCTAGTGAAAATTGGGTCATGGTCACTGACTATGCTAGAAGGAACCCCGTGCAACCGTACTATCTCTCGAAGGTAAATATACGCTAGCCCTGACGCAGTCCTTTTTCTTTTCACCGGGATAAAGTGGGCACTCTTCGTGAGTCTATCAACAATGACCCATATGCTAGTATTCCCCTTCCTCGACCTAGGCAATCCATCCACGAAATCCATCGAGATACTTTCCCACTTCCATTGCGGGACCTCCAAAGGATGTAATAGCCCACCGGGCTTCTTAGATTCGACCTTGACTTGTTGGCACACCATGCACTTTGAGACGAATTCTGCCACGTCCTTTTTCATTCGGCCCAAAAGAAAATGCATTTCATATCTCTGTACATCTTATCCCCTCCGGGATGTATAGTCATCTTCGAGTGATGCGCCTCTTTGAGAACTTTATTTACTAAGTCTCCTACCAGTGGAACACATAGCCTTCCATCGCGCCTTGGCCATCCTTTGTCATCAATGGCATACCTACCAAGGTGACTTGACATCTCACCACTGATTAACTTGTCCATGATTTCGACTATCTGTGGGTCTTCTTTCTGCGAAGTCCCTACTTGATCTAGAAGCCTAGGTCTCAGCTCAAGGGATGCTAACGTACCAGTCAATGACTCAACAACATGTGTAAAATCAAAGGTCGCTATAAACTCTAGACTTTTTCTTTCAACAAATAAGGGACTCAAAGTCAACCATTTTCTACTTAGCGCATCTGCCACCACGTTACCCTTGCTAGGGGTATAAGTTATATCGAAGTCATATGAGGCCAAGAATTCCATCCACCGCTGCTGTCTTAGATTCAAATCTTTTTGCAAAAAGAGATACTTAAGCGATTTGTGGTCGGTGTACAACTCGAATCTCTCCCCTAGGAGATAATGGCGCCAAGCTTTAAGTGCAAAAACAATCGCGGCTAACTCCAAGTCATGTGTGGGATAGTTCTTCTCATGAACTTTAAGTTGTCTACCCCCATAGCATATCACTCTTCCTTCTTGCATTAGGACAGCGCCTAATCCCGTGCCGCACGCATCTGTGTACACCGTAAACATTTTTCCTCCATCGGGTAATGCTAAAACTGGAGCTGTGGTGAGGGCTCTCTTGAGTCTCTGGAAAGCAGTCTCACATTCTGTGTTCCATGCAAATGCTAGGTTTTTCTTCGTTAACTTAGTAAAAGGGGCTGAAATCTTATCGAAGTCCTTAATGAACTTCCTATAAAAGCCCGCCAAACTGAGAAAGCTTCTCACCTCTGTTGCATTCTTAGGAGTTTTCCATTCTTGTACCGCAACTACTTTTGCGGGGTCCACGGCTAAACCTTGCTTAGAAACTATGTGCCCAAGAAACCGAACTTCTTCTCTCCAAAAATGGCATTTGGAGAACTTAGACTTTAACTGGTGTGCTCTAAGCGTATCCATGACTTCCTTGAGGTGTCTAGCATGCTCTTCTTCATCCTTTGAGAAGATTAGAATATCGTCCAAAAAAACCACCACGAACTTGTTAAGGAACTCCCAAAACACCCTACTCATCAGGTCTACAAAGTACGCGGGTGCATTCGTTAAACCAAACGGCATGACGAGCCATTCGAAGAACCCATCTGGAGTCCTAAACGCAATTTTGTCAATGCTATCCTCGGCCACTCTAAGTTGATGGAATCTTGTGGCTAGATCGAGTTGAGAGAAAACAGATGCTCCCACAAGCTGGTCAAAAAGATCATCGATTCTTGGTAGTGGGTGCCTATTCTTCTTCGTCAGCTTGTTTAACTCATGATAATCTATGCACAGACGAAGCGAACCATCCGCCTTAGTAGCGAATACCACCGGAGCACCCCATTCAGAAATGCTTCGCCTTATGAAATTTTTCTTGAGCAACTCCTTGATTTATTTACTGAGCTCTCTTCTTTCTCGCGGGGCCATATGCCTAATGGGCAATGAGACTGGCTTGGCATTATCAACAAGATAAATACGGATGTCTAACTCGCGTTTAGGGGGTAACCCCTTCACCTCATCAAAGACATCAGGATATTCTCGGACCACCCTTACAGATTGAAGATTGTCGACGGACGAGTCGAGAGATTCAAGATAACACAACATGACCGGACCCTTCGGGTTACAAGAAAGTTCAAGGGTATTACCAAGGCGTGTCATGAGCCTCACTACCCTTCGTTCACAATCAAGGATAACACCATAATTGGACAACCAATCCATGCCTAGAATTAAACCATATCCCATGAATCCAAGAACATTAGCATTATACGTGAATTCCACGCTTAAGATGGAAATCCTCAAATCAACACAAATCATAGATAAATGGGCGGAGCCCCCAATCGGATTTGAAACACTAATTGGATCATCAACTAGACTAGTACTTAAGTGCAAATTTTCAATAATATCAGATGAGATAAAAGTATGCGATGCGCTAGAGTCAAATAAGGTTCGAATAGGAAATTCAGAAATATAAACAAGGCTTTCTACAGAAATATTACTACCTCGGTCAAGAGCTGGAGTGGTGTTGAGAGCCTGCAACTGCCCTCCAGAAGGTCCTGCTCGCTGTGTCTGCCCTAGCCCCTGTCCTTGCTTCTTAGGGCAATCCTTACTGACGTGTCCAATATCCCCGTAGTGAAAGCATTCACCCAACTATCTTTTCTTCCTCCTACAGTCTTTAGCTATATGTCTCGTGATACCACAAAAGTTGCACTTCCTCGTCTCACGTGGCTTGTTAGCATTGTTGTTGTTGCCCTTGTTATTCTTGTTGCCTCCCTTCTTGAAGTCAACCTTCTTGTTCTGAGTCTCATTAGACTTAACCTCCTTTTTGTCACCCTTGTCTTCCTCATGAAGTAGGGCCATATTCACCAAGCTTTCAAAGGTCGCCCCCATGGGCACATGCGTCATGGCCATAGTGTGGAGTGGCTCGCTCAATCCTCGAGCAAATCGTAGAGCCTTCTTCTCAGCCGTGTTGACTAAGTCCAAACCAAACTGAGCAAGCTGATTAAACTTATTCACGTACTCCCTAACAGACATGTCCCCTTGCTTTAGTGTCAGGAACCTCTCCATCTGAAGGTTCGCTTCTGCTGACGACAAGAATTTAAGCCCAAACCTCTTTCTAAAGTCTGCCCATGTCTCAATTAGTCTGGTAGCGTTGGTGGCTTCCCACCAAAATGCAGCTTCCTCTTTCAACATCCATGCTGCCAACTGAACTTTCCTATGATCCTCCATATCGAAGATAACGAACAGGTCTTCAGTCTCCTTTAATGTAACAACCCGGATTTTTACAACATGCTAAGACGGGAATCAAGGTAGAATTTAATTATAACATCCGAATCAGGGGAAATGGGCTAATCCATTGCGTTCGTCTCGGAAAAATACGCGAAATAGAGTCCGAGTTTTCGAGAATCGGAGTACGTATGACCAAAATATGGTCCGTCGAAGTTTTCAAAATTTTCAGAGTTCAAAATGGATTCGAATTCAAATCAGGAATTCAAAAAGTCAACACAGGCTAAGTCAAAGGGGGTGTCGACTGCCAAGTCGACACCCCACCCCAAGTTGACTGCCAAGTCGACTGGGGAGTCGACACAGGTGGCCTGGCCAGTTTGGCCTGGTGCACCTAACTTCTTCCCCAAGACATGCTTTTGGTCTGATTTGTTAGCTTGTGACGAATTTCAGTGGCTAGGATCTAAACTAGGGTTAATCCTATGGCCTAAACTATCCTAATCTTCTATAAAAAGACCCGTAACCTAATCTAAAACCTTCATAAATTGATCCTACAACTAAACTATGCCAAAATGTTTAGTCATGGCCTCCATCCTCTTATCATAAATTCTATCTTCATTCACATGAGAGATTACATGATCATATGAGTGATTTCAAGTTTGTATGAGAGTTCATAAGTTGCATTCTAGCCAAAGTGGCAACCTTTTTACTTTAAGGCAAGGATTTCTATTGATATTTTCTCAAGGGTTTCATTTGGAGCTTATCATTTGGGGTTTTTGGTGTTGCTTGAGTGGCTTCGTCTCAATCTTTGTATTATATGTCGTTTTATTGCCTTCATAGCATTGTAAGCCCTTTTCTACTTTCTTTTTAGACTATGAAGTTAAATGAATGTTGCAAGTTGGGTTTGAACATTAAGTATTATACATGCTATCATGTTATATATCCCATCATGTTTGTAAAGACATTATCTTGATCTTGTGGGCTAAAAGCTATAAGCTTTATGTTGAATGTTGCATTATACAACATGAGAGCTACCATATCCCCTATGATAACTTGCATATAATGCTATATGTGAACTTCTAGTCATCTTTCTATGTCAACTATCATCATGATTCGCGTATGTGCTAAGTTTGGGGTTATGCATGTTTTTGAGGCTTAATAATGTAACATGCAAGTTAATGAACACATTTATACCTCATATGCCACCATGATTAACTTTTGGCCTTATACCCTTTTTGTCATGCCTTTGCTAAGTTCCTTCTTAAATCCATTATGCGTTGTTGCGAACGTATATGCGAGTTTAAAAGCATTGGGGTTACATTATGGGTAAACTGTAATGACATGAAACACGACTTGGGTAAATTGGTATAAACATGACAACATGTAATTTTGGCTATGATCATGGAACTTGAAAACTTGACACGTATGGGTTGTAAGTGTAATAAGACACTAGACCAAACATGAAAGTGGCCAACTCGAGGTTGGGTTGAGTTTGTAGCATAAATCTACCCGGACCCGCCCGGCTTAACTAGTGGCTACAAACAATAGGACCCAATGTGAGTAGTTGGTCACATAGCACTTAAAACCCGAGGTTAGACTAGGTTGTGGTGTAAATCTACCCAGACCCGCCCAGCTTAACTAGTAACCACAACAAAGTCTAATGTGAGAGGTTGGGGTGCATTAATCTAATTAATGCCACATGAAAAGGTTAAGTAATTTTGACTAATGACACTTAACCGATATGACACGAATGGGTAGGTTAAGTGAAACTGGACTTGGTTTCTTAACCATATAAGACAATTTGGGGATGGGGTTAAGTAATTTACACTTAACTAATCCGACTTGGAAATTAGATGGGGTTAAGTAACCTACACATAACTAATCTAAACACGATAATTAGATGGGGTCAAGTAATCCATACTTAACTAATCTAACACGGTAAATTCGATGGGGTTAAGTAAACTACACTTAACTAATATAAACACGGTAATTAGATGGGGTTAAGTAATCCATACTTAACTAATCTAACATGGTAAATTCGATGGGGTTAAGTAACCTACACTTAACTAATCTAAACACGGTAATTAGATGGGGTTAAGTAATCCATACTTAACTAATCTAACACGGTAAATTCCATGGGGTTAAGTAATTTAGACTTAACTAATCCGACTTGGTAATTAGATGGGGTTAAGTAACTTAGACTTAACTAATCTAAACACGGTAATTAGATGGGGTTAAGTAACCTTCACTTAACTAATCTAGGCACGGTAATTCGATGGGTTAAGTTAAACACTTAACCAATCTAAACTTGGTAATTCAATGAGGTTAAGTAACCAATACTTAACCAACTTGACGTGATAATTTAATGGGGTTAAGTAACTTATACTTAACCAATTATACATGATGATTTGATGAGGTTAAGTAACCTATACTTAACCAATCTAATATGCGGACCAGATAGGGTTAAGTCACAAGACCTTTTAAATTAGGCTTAACCATTGTAATACGATTAGGGGATGGGGTTAAGCTAACCTATGCTTAACCAATCTGACTCGATAATCTGATGGGATTAAGATAATATATACTTAATCAATCTAACATTATAATCTGATAGGGTTAAGACAAATAAATACTTAACCAATTTGACTTGATAGGGTTAAGTCATGAGCTTCTTGGTACACTTAACCAACTTGTAGGGCTAAGCTTTGAACTTGAGTACTTAGCCAATCTTGACATGATTCGTGGGCGGGTTAAGTCATGAACTTGAACGACAACACTTAACCCATTAGACAAAACCCTAGCTCAGGGGACCAGGTTGAAAATCGTAGTTAACAAGGATAGTGGGAAGAGAAGCTAAGTGGTAAACCTTAGTTAAGGATAACTAAGTAATAATTCTTAGCCAAGGACATGGGACTAGTTCATAAGTAGATGAGTAACCTGATACGGTAAGTCATCGCTTAGTATACGAGGAGGAGCAACTTATTTGACTTGGATAAAAAGCTCCAGCGAACTGGGTGACGAAGCGGTAGCTTCGGAGGACGTGAAGGTACTCTTGGTATCCCTCTGTGAGGTGGCAGATGGTCCATGAAACCCGGCCTCACAGAGGTTAAGGTCTGCGGTAGAAGAGCCAAGAGTATGCCTTGGTTGCTATGCGAGCGACCTAAAGACTGGGATGGATTAGCGTGGAGTCGACGATACTTGATTTTGCCCTGGATAGCAAGTCGCCGACTACCTACCATCTTTAGTCAATCGTGTATGAACGGAAAGGCAGAGAACTCCCAACAGACCATGTTCTTGCTATTGAGTCATGGGTGAGGTTGGCCCATAGGAAAGTGGGGCTATAGTGGGGCCGGGATGTAGTTCTCATACATGATTTTTCTTGGATTGCCTTTCAGTAGTTGAGGGAGGGGTCACGTGGGACCATAGCCACGGATACGAAAACAGACCTTGATATCTGCATCAGCAGACGACTTAAAGCTCCCGACCGAGTTCCGTATTTCTTGATTTGCCCTGGCATGGAACTCGGGTGGCACATTGAGATATATACGCGTCTAGACATGGAAAACGATTCACGATACATACGTGGGATAAAAGGCGCGGTTGACGGGTTGCATAGTCCTTAGTGGCCCTAGGTGGCCTGAACCCAAACCGAGACACGGAAACGTTCATTAGGTAGCATAATCCATAGTGGTCCTAGGTGGCATAAATCCTAAGTGAACACACGATAGTTCATGGTAAGAAAACATAACCAGATCAAGGGTAGCAGTCCAAAACAACTTCATGGATAAAATGGTACTATGTTGAGGTGGTATAGATTTACATGGGAAAGCACGTACGGCCTACGGCAAAGGACTGAACTTATACATGGAAAGAAACATACGAGTGGTGAAAACCTACATATGCTATATATTAGGTTGACATGGACCATTACATGACATTGGGCAAGGGACATTCATAGTTAACACATGACACGGGTTGGGATACTAGTACGGGAGGTGCAGAGCAAATATACATGACAAATACCGTGGGATGTTATACATGATGGATATCTTGGGATAGTATACTTGATAGAAGCCTGACGATGTGATACCTTGATTTATCTCGACACCGTAGTTTATCATGATACCTTAGTTTACCTTGCTACAGTAGTTCATCTTGTTATCTTGGTTTAGCTTATCTATCTTGTCGTCATCCTTGTGTTTCATCTCAGTTTCTCATGTCAGTTAACTTTATTAGTCTTTATACTTGATGTAGATAGGACTTACCAGTCTTTATGACTGACCCCGTTTTGTTTCGCCTCTTTGTCTTCCTTCCCCCCCCCCCCCAGGTTTTCAGGGAGCTAATGTTGTTGTTTAGTTCGGACCTCTTATGCTTGAAGGTCATCATGCATGGCTTGGACTTTTCTTGGCTATGGCTACCTTACTGTTTTACTTGGGGAAAAATTTATGAAATGGTTTATGCTTCTTTACTATTGCAAGACAGGTTTTGTTGTATTCTGATGTAAAAGGCTTTTGACCTTACTGTTTTATAAGGTAGTGAAATTGTTTTACTTCCGCTGTTTTATATATGTTCTGTCTTGTAATATTTCTGTGCATGTTTACCCCAATAATGCTTCACCAAACCTAGTGCATTCCCTTTGTGAGTAACCTTAGCGGAGGTGGGGTGTTACATTTGGTATTAGAGCAGAAGGTTACCAGACTGGGCACAAGTTTTTAAAACCTTCTTAAAACTATTTGAGAAATCGTTTTCAAAGAAGCATTTTTCAAGAAAAGTTCTTTTAAAGGCTATTCCCCAAAAGCCATTAGCACTATCCTTTGTTTCCTTGATTGAACCTCTTTTCCTTTCTTTCCTCCATCTGTAGTCAGAGTAGTTTTAACTGCGACTAATCCTTGTCTAGCTACATAATTGTTTTCCCGTGCGATGGAGGAAGTTCTCGAGAGACCTGTTACCGAAGTTATAAGAAGGGATAATAAGAGCAAGGATAAAGGACACGGGCTTAAGAATAAGCAACTTGTTGGTATGGCTTGATCCACAAAGGAAGATAAGGACAAGATTAGCGAGAGGGCAATTGTATGCTCTCATTTCTAGCGTACCTAAGAGGAATGGTACCGTTTCTGTTAAAGGCTTAGCCTTTCTTTTCTATCATCCCGTCTAGACTTTGTTTTGATCATTGCATCATTTAAGTCTGCCTCGATAGTTAAGTCTCTGCACCTTAGTACTAGCATGGTAGAGGATCCCATTTTTGTCCCAAATCTTGTTGGAAGATCGGTCCATTTATTCAAGACTTGTTGGGCTATGGATGGATTCTAGGGGTAAAGTGGTTATCCAGTAAGGGATACCATTCTCGGTTTTGAAAAGAGGGTAGTCAGACTCTTGGCTTGCTTTGGTAATACCCTCGATGTCTCGTGTAACCTTTTGGGTTTTGTCATGGTTAGTTACCTAGAATCACTTGATGTATTTATCGGAAATCTCTGATCCGATCAAGTAACGTTCGCCAATAAGGCGGATGGTTCATTCCGCTTAAACATGGGTTATAGGAATCACACTAGTAAGTGCACGTGGTAACATGGATTGGCATCGGTAAACGAGATCCATAATTCACTAGTGAATTTTGGAGAGCCTGCAAGAGTACGCAGATATGTTGGGCCGAGCATACTAGGGAAAGAATAAGTGGAAGTGAAACGAGAGGCGACAGTGAAATGAGTTCCGACTCATACCTTGGAAATAGGAATCAAGGAGCTACGAAATCATGAAGTCAAAGGCGGTCAAGGCACAATGGAATTAAGCTCAAGGAAATGCGGCTTAGACGCGCGCATCATGTCTCTTTTTAAGAGTATATCGTTGATCCCTGGTTCTCCTGTAGAGCTTGCTTGCATGCTATCGCTTGGTGGATATCCTCTCGGTCCTGTTTCTGTTGCAAACCCCGTAAGGAGTTTGTCTTGTTTATCTCCTCGATCTTATCTTGGGAACCTTAGATAGAACTCTATGGATGTAAACATGTATTTGAAACATGTTATGATTGACATGGTTGCAAGTGGTTGCTCGTGGATGCGCGAATACACATTAGATACTAGATTGACGCGGTCACATTTCATGTTGCATATGCACGAGTATTTATACTTTTTTATGGATGAAATTGAATGGGTTGTCATGCGGATGTTGCATATGAATGAATGTTTGTGCACACATGTAGTACTTATATGACTAGGACTATTTACATACATGTTGGACTCATGGCACTAAACATATCTTGCATTAGAAAGATCATTCAGGCCTGATCATTAGCATTAGCTAAGGAACATATACACACACTTTCTGCATGTGTTCATAAAGCATTAGGAGTCTTTTAAGGACCATGGTTGCCGGTGGATGATGTTTTGAGTAGATGGATGATGGATGGTAGGAAACGTTCTTCCTAACTTGGAGATTTCGGGGACGAAATCCTTTAAGTTGGGGAGGATGTAACAACCCGGATTTTTACTACATGCTAAGACGGGAATCAAGGCAGAATTTAATTATAACATCCGAATCAGGGGAAATGCGCTGCGTCATTGCGTTCATCTCGGAAAAATACGTGAAATAGAGTCCGAGTTTTCGAGAATCGGAGTCCGTATGACCAAGATATGGTCCGTCGAAGTTTTCAGAATTTTCAGAGTTCAAGACAGATTCGAATTGAAATCAGGAATTTAAAAAGTCAACACAGGCTAAGTCAAAGGGGGTGTCGACTGCCAAGTCGACACCACACCCCCCCTAAGTCGACTGCCAAGTCGACTGGGGAGTCGACACAGGTGGCCTGGCCAGTTTGGCCTGGTGCACCTGACTTCTTCCCCAAGACATGCTTTTGGTCTGATTTGTTAGCTTGTGACGAATTTCAGTGGCTATGATCTAAACTAGGGTTAATCCTATGTCCTAAACTATCCTAATCTTCTATAAAAAAAACCCCTAACCTAATCTAAAACCTTCATAAATTTATCCTACAACTAAACTATGCCAAAATGTTTAGTCATGGCCTCCGTCCTCTTATCATAAATTCTATCTTCATTCACATGAGAGAATACATGATCATATGAGTGATTTCAAGTTTGTATGAGAGTTCATAAGTTGCATTCTAGCCAAAGTTGCAACCTTTCTACTTCAAGGCAAGGATTTCTATTGATATTTGCTCAAGGGTTTCATTTGGAGCTTATCATTTGGGGTTTTTGGTGTTGCTTGAGTGGCTTCGTCTCAATCTTTGTATTATATGTCGTTTTATTGCCTTCATAACATTGTAAGCCCTTTTCTACTTTCTTTTTAGACTATGAAGTTAAATGAATGTTGCAAGTTGGATTTGAACATTAAGTATTATACATGCTATCATGTTATATATCCCATCATGTTTGTAAAGACATTATCTTGATCTTGTGGGCTAAAAGCTATAAGCTTTATGTTGAATGTTGCATTATACAACATGAGAGCTATCATATCCCTTATGATAACTTGCATACAATGCTATATGCGAACTTCTAGTCATCTTTCTATGTCAACTATCATCATGATTCGCCTATGTGCTAAGTTTGGGGTTATGCATGTTTTTGAGGCTTAATAATGTAACATGCAAGTTAATGAACACATTTATGCCTCATATGCCACCATGATTAACTTGTGGCCTTATACCCTTTTTGTCATGCCTTTGCCAAGTTCCTTCTTAAATCCATTATGAGTTGTTGCGAATATATATGCGAGTTTAAAAGCGTTGGGGTTACATTACGGGTCAACTGTAATGACATGAAACACGACTTGGGTAAATTGGTATAAACTTGACAACATGTAATTTTGGCTATGAACATGGAACTTGAAAACTTGACACGTATGGGTTGTAAGTGTAATAAGACACTAGATCAAACATGAAAGTGGCCAACTCGAGGTTGGGTTGAGTTTGTAGCATAAATCTACCCGGACCCGCCCGGCTTAACTAGTCGCTACAAACAATAGGACCCAACGTGAGTAGTTGGTCACATAGCACTTAAAACCCGAGGTTAGACTAGGTTGTGGCGTAAATCTACCCGGACCCGCCCGTCTTATCTAGTAACCACAACAAAGTCTAATGTGAGAGGTTGGGGTGCATTAATCTAATTAATGCCACATGAAAAGATTAAGTAATTTTGACTAATGACACTTAACCGATATGACACGAATGGGTTGGTTAAGTGAAACCGGGCTTGGTTTCTTAACCATATAAGACAATTAGGGGATGGGGTTAAGTAATTTACACTTAACTAATCCGACTTGGTAATTAGATGGGGTTAAGTAACCTACACTTAACTAATTTAAACACGATAATTAGATGGGGTCAAGTAATGCATACTTAACTAATCTAACACCGTAAATTCGATGGGGTTAAGTAACCTACACTTAACTAATCTAAACACGGTAATTAGATGGGGTTAAGTAATCCATACTTAACTAATCTAACACGGTAAATTCGATGGGGTTAAGTAACCTACACTTAACTAATCTAAACACGGTAATTAGATTGGGTTAAGTAATTCATACTTAACTAATCTAACACGGTAAATTCGATGGGGTTAAGTAATTTACACTTAACTAATCCGACTTGGTAATTAGATGGGGTTAAGTAACTTAGACTTAACTTATCTAAACACGGTAATTAGATGGGGTTAAGTAACCTTCACTTAACTAATCCAAGCACGGTAATTCGATGGGGTTAAGTTAAACACTTAACAATTATAAACTTGGTAATTCAATGAGGTTAAGTAACCAATACTTAACCAACTTGACACGATAATTTAATGGGGTTAAGTAACTTATACTTAACCAATTATACATGATGATTTGATGAGGTTAAGTAACTATACTTAACCAATCTAATATGAAGACCTGATAGGGTTAAGTCACAAGACCTTTTAAATTAGGCTTAAACATTGTAATATGATTAGGGGATGGGGTTAAGCTAACCTATGCTTAACCAATCCGACTCGATAATCTGATGGGATTAAGATAATCTATGCTTAATCAATCTAACATGATAATCTGATAGGGTTAAGACAAATAAATATTTAACCAATTTGACTTGATAGGGTTAAGTCATGAGCTTCTTGGTACACTTAACCAACTTGTAAGGCTAAGCCTTGAACTTGAGTACTTAGCCAATCTTGACATGATTCGTGGGCGGGTTAAGTCATGAACTTGAACGACAACACTTAACCCATTAGACAAAACCCTAGCTCAGGGGACCAGGTTGAAAATCATAGTTAACAAGGATAGTGGGAAGATAAGCTAAGTGGTAAACCTTAGTTAAGGATAACTAAGTAATAATTCTTAGCCAAGGACATGGGACTAGTTCATAAGTAGATGAGTAACCTGATACGGTAAGTCATCGCTTAGTATACGAGGAGGAGCAACTTATCTGACTTGGATAAAAAGCTCCAGCGAACTGGGTGACGAAGCGGTAGCTTCGGGGGATGTGAGGGTACTGGTGGTATCCCTCTGTGAGGTGGCAGATGGTCCATGAAACCCGACCTCACAGAGGTTAAGGTCTGCGGTAGAAGAGCCAAGAGTATGCCTTGGTTGCTATGCGAGCGACCTAAAGACTGGGATGGATTAGCGTGGAGTCGACGATACTTGATTTTGCCCTGGATAGCACGTCGCCGACTACCTACCATCTTTAGTCAATCGCGTATGAACGGAAAGGCAGAGAACTCCCAACAGACCATGTTCTTGCTATTGAGTCATGGGTGAGGTTGGCCCATAGGAAAGTGGGGCTATAGTGGGGCCGGGATGTAGTTCTCATACATGATTTTTCTTGGATTGCCTTTCAGTAGTTGAGGGAGGGGTCACGTGGGACCATAGCCACGGATACGAAAACAGACCTTGATATCTGCATCAGCAGACGACTTAAAGCTCCCGACCGAGTTCCGTATTTCTTGATTTGCCCTGGCATGGAACTCGGGTGGCACATTGAGATACATGTGCGTTTAGACATGGAAAACGATTCACGACACATACGTGGGATAAAAGGCGCGGTTGACGGGTGGCATAATCCCTAGTGGCCCTAGGTGGCCTGAACCCAAACCGAGACACGGGAACGTTCATTAGGTAGCATAATCCCTAGTGGTCAATGGTGGCATAAATCCTAAGTGAACACACGATAGTTCATGGTAAGAAAACATAACCAGATCAAGGGTAGCATTCCAAAACAACTTCAAGGATAAAATGGTACTATGTTGAGGTGGTATAGATTTACATGGGAAAGCCCGTACGGCCTACGGCAAAGGACTGAACTTATACATGGAAAGAAACATACGAGTGGGGAAAACCTACATATGCTATATATTAGGTTGACACGGACCATTACATGACATTGGGCAAGGGACATTCATAGTTAACACATGACACGGGTTGGGATACTAGTACGGGAGGTGCAGAGCAAATATACATGACAAATACCGTGGGATGTTATACATGATGGATATCTTGGGATAGTATACTTGATAGAAGCCGGACGATGTGATACCTTGATTTATCTTGACACCGTAGTTTATCATGATACCTTAGTTTACCTTGCTACAGTTCTTCTTCCAGTTATCTTGGTTTAGCTTATCTATCTTGTCGTCATCCTTATGTTTCATCTCAGTTTCTCATGTTAGTTAACTTTATTAGTCTTTATACTGGAAGTAGATAGGACTTACCAGTCTTTTTGACTGACCCCGTTTTGTTTCGCCTCTTTGTCTTCCGTTCCCCCCCTAGGTTTTTAGGGAGGAAACGTTGTTGTTTAGTTCGGACCTCTTATGCTTGAAGGTCATCATGCATGGCTTGGACTTTTCTTGGCTATGGCTACCTTACTGTTTTACTTGGGGAAAAATTTATGAAATGGTTTATGCTTCTTTACTATTGCAAGACAGGTTTTGTTGTATTCTGATGTAAAAGGCTTTTGACCTTAGTATTTTATAAGGTAACGAAATTGTTTTACTTCCGCTGTTTTATATATGTTCTGTCTTGTAATATTTCTGTGCATGTTTACCCCAATAATGCTTCACCAAACCTAGTGCATTCCCTTTGTGAGTGACCCTAGTGGAGGTGGTGTGTTACATTTAACTAGTTTCATGCCTCAGTGAAGGTCTCAGTTCCAAGGAAGCTCTTGTCGCCCATTCCTATAAAGTCTTTGCATATTTTGGCGAAGGCGGTGCCGGGAGGAGGAGGAACCGCGGCTACTGGAGGAGGAGGGATGTCTGTCAGGCCCGATCATTGGCCCTAGCTTCCAAGTACCTTCGGAACCATCCGGGTATGGATACTCCCTCGGGAAGGTTAAGATCGGCCATGCTGAAAAATGAAAAGAAAAAGATTCAAATGAGGAAACAAGGAAAGTGCTAATGGATTTTGGGGAATAGCCTTTTCATAAAAATAGAGCTTTTCTTGAAAAATGCTTCTTTATAAATGGTTTTGAAAATAATTTTCAGAAAGTTTTTAAAACTTTTGCCCAGTCTGGTAACCATCTGCTCTGATACCAAATGTAACACCCCACCTCTGCTAGGGTCACTCACTAAGGGAATGCACTAGTTTTGGAGGGGTATTATCTTGTAAACAGGCACAGAGATGACACAAGACAGAACATAAATTAAACAGAGTATATAAAGCAGCAGATATAAATTTAACCAAATCTCATTACGTGAAAAACAGAGTCAAAACCTCTTACATCAAAATATCAAGTCATTATTTCATTACATCAAGTTCTAAAGAAGCAAAGTACTTAAAACAACATAAGTCCAATATTATTCCCCAAAAAGAGCATGAGTGCAGCCATAGCATAGCTCAAGACCAAACCGTACATGAGCTGTCAGAAAGCAAGCAAAGTCCAAGCTAAGAGCTACGGTTTCCTCCCTGAGAACCTGGGGGGGGGGGGGGGGGGGAACGAAAGAAAAGAGGTGGAAGGAAATGGGTCAGTCAAAAAGACTGGTAAGCCCTAGTGACTATTAACATAAAAACTAATAAAGTTAACTAGACATGAGAAACTAAGATTAAACATAAAGATAATAACTAGGCTGGCATGATAATAAAAGGTAACAAGATAAGTGTGGCATTGCATATACAAGGTTTACTGCACTAACTGTACTAGTGTCCAAATCCATGTCAAGTATAAGTCCAGAAATGATCCCTAAACCCAATAACATGAAATGACCCAATAAGGGGTCCAATAGTCAATCCTAGTCGATCGGCTTTACTCGTCGTGTGTCGGTGTTATACGGCTCAATCACGGAATGTAGTCACATGTGCTAGATCCACCCTAGGGTGTATCAGGTCCTAGGGTGTCAACCACTGACACAAATCAAGCACGCACAATGTAGTACTACGGGTGCCCATGCCTACTTTTTTAACTCCGGACTAAGTGCACGACCCTAGTCCGCCTGACCCTACATTGGCGCACCTTACTCAGCCGTTATTCTTGGTCGCTTACAATCAGCCCAGTAATCGTGCCCCACCCTGCCTAGTCCCCAGGGTATCGTGATACTTCTAAGTGGGTTACTGCTGAAAGGGACAACGTGGCTAGGATTTCTAATGGGTTAAGTGTTGTCATTAAAAAGGTCATGACCTAACCCCTATCCAAACATGTATCAAATTGTTTAAGTGTATTCAAGTGGTCCATGACTTAACCCTACCATGTGGCATTAATTTACTTAACGCACCCCAATCTCTCACATTAGACTTGGTTATGGTTACTGGATGTGCCGGGCGGGTCCAAGCAGCTTTACACCATAACCTAGTCTAACCTCGGGTTTAAAGTGCTATATGACCAACTACCCACATTGGGTACTATTATTTGCAACTACTGGATTTGTCGGGCGGTTCCGGGCAGACTTATGTTGCAAATTCAACCCAACCTCGAGTTGGCCATTTTCAAGTTATCTAATTGTCATGTCCCAAGTTCATGTTTTCAAGCTTATTCTCATGTCAAGTTTTCATGTCATATTTTCATGTCATATCATGTCAATTCCATAGCCAATTTCAAGTTTGTCTATTCTACCCCAAAACGTATCCCCAACGTACGTGAATTCGCATTACTACAACGTGTCAAAATAGGGAATAACACAAACAAGATAGTCATAGAATGGCAAAGGTGTTCACAAGTTAGGCATGATGATTATAACATTACATGCATATGAAATAGGGTCTCAACATCAACTTGACAAGACATGGTGGTAGACATGGTAAAGGATTGACATAAAATAGTACCCCAATAATAGTTTCAACATCAGAGGCATGGCAAGATAAAGATCGTAAAAGGGGTTTAAGATTAAACATGAATATATCCAAAACAAGTTCATACTGATATTCCACAAGTCAACATTTAAGATGAATAGATCTGGGGTGTACAAAACTAGATTCAAAATAACAGATTTAAAAGTGATAGTCATAGATCCAAGATATACAAGAGTAGATCCAACTTAGTTATCATGTTTAGGCATAATTTCAGTTTACATCATGTTCAGGTTAAATTTACAGTTTAAATATAAGAGTGACAAAGGGCTTACAGATCGTAGTCTAGAGAATGAGAAAGCAAAAAGAGTAGAAGCAGAATCTCTAGCAAATCACCAAACCAACGTAGCACTAACAAAGTCCTGAATAGCCTCCTTATTCTCTATCTTCCGGTCAGAACTTCAGCAGCATATGGTCGGACAAGAATGTGATAGAAAGTCTAGGGTCAGGGGTTGTTTATATAGTGTTTAGAGAGTGAATCTGGATAAGCAACGAGACCAGATACATCTGGCTCTAAAACATGCTAGGTGACCAGGTCGACACCCAAGTCGACTGCGCAGTCGACCTGGTCCTGGGGGTGTCGACTGCCCAGTCGACTCCCCAGTCAACCTGGGTCTGGGCGGGATATTTCCCGCCCAGTCTGTTCTACGTTTGAAATTCGAATTTTGAATTCGAATTCGAGCTGTTTTGAACTCTGAATATTTTTGAAACTTTGGGGAGCCATAACTTGGTCATACGGACTCCGATTTTCGAAAACTCGGACTCGATTTCATGCAGAATTCCGAGACGAACGCTATGACGCAACCCATTTCCCTTGGTTCTTATTTTAAAATTTAATTCTGCCTAGATTTATGGTTATAACACGTTATTAAAATACGGGTTGTTACACTCTAGTCGCCCGGAAATGGTTCTGATGATCGCTTTAGCATCATCAGTATTTATGTTCGAGTTTTGAAAGTGGGATATCTATATATTTCCAATTGACTGGTGTGAGGACCAAAACTAAAATAGGGTATATTGTTGTGATTTAGCATCAAAAATGGATTTTAGTATATAAAAGCTATAAATTCAAAATGTTAATCAACTAATTGATTGATGGCCGTGTTGTTTGATTATTGGTTTGATTAATTAAAATTTTGAACCATTAAGCCAAATTTTATTAAATATTGAGTTGGATTGAAATTTTGTTAGAGTTTCCTATATATGCATGCATATACATTGAGCAGGTAAATGGATTTGCTGTTGAGTAAAGAATTGAATTGTGTACCCGACAAATAGGTAAGCCTTAATGAGTTGGTTGCGCAATTTTATTATTATATAAACTTCTGTGAATGCCACTGGATGTGGGGTGCTGGTTTTTCTGTGTGAGATTATAAACGTCGCCATAGGATAGTAACAATTAATTTTGAACTACATTACATGGCATATTGCGTGAAGATAGCATACTCTATCATATACCACATGAGCATTTTGAGCTAATGTGACAAGGTTGAAGATTTACCATACAAGCGAGAGGCTTGTATAGCGATGACTATATTTCAGGTTGAACCGAAGACCGATATGGACTATATAAAACGTAATGGCAAATTGCCAAAATAATAAAAACCCCACATGGGTCTGTAGTTGACAATAATCACGTCTCTCTAGTCATTAAGGCACAAAAACTACTTATAGGGTGATTAGAATTTACTCTCTGAAGTTATGTTCTACACACACTCTCCTGTGGACACCGGAATATATCACTATAAATATGTGTATGCTTTTTAGGATTTATTGGGTGCCTAATACGGCCCAATAAATTTCCAAACCCCTCCCTGTGCAAAGGAGGTTATGGTGAAATTTTTCAAAAATTTAGGGTGTTAGAGAAATTTTTGAAGAATTAGAAAATTCTTAGAAACTGAAAAGTTAAAGAATGAAAGTTGAGTTGGTTAGTTAAACAACTTTCAGCTCCGTTACTTTTCCGAGACGAAAAGATTTTAAGTAGGGGAGATTGTAACAACTCGGAAAGTCAGAACCAAATTGAAAATTTTAATTTGACAATTTTAATGAACTTTTAATATTTAAAAAAAATTATTTTAAATAATAACGAATAAAAATTTATTTGGATCGAAGTTACAGCAAATATATTTATTTTAATTATATAACAAGGCCTGAAATAGTGCAGCAGTTTGAAAATTCAACTTGGAAATTTGACTGACTTTACAGGATGCAAAATAAACCGGATTTTAATGAAACAAAAAATATTTAAATCTATTTAAGAATATCTTTCTAATAATGTGAAAAATCAAAATTCATAGTGGGAATCAAAAGTTATGGCCAAATGAATTTTCAGAAAGGTCGCTATAGAATAAATATAGCCCGAAAAAATAGACATTTTGCAAACGACCTCCGTTTTCGATGAAACCACTTTTGTTGGATCTAGAATGTCAAATCATTGCTAGATTCCAATTTTCATAATTCTTGGAGTTAATATATGAGCGTTGTAAAAGGAAAACATGTTTGGTTGATTTCAGTCAATTCGGATCGACCAGAAAATGGCCATTTTTCAAACGGTCTCCAAATTCGACAAAATCAGTTTTGTTGGGATCGTATCATCCAAACATAGCCAAATTTATTTTTCTGGAATTTTTAGAATCAGTATGTGGCCCCGACAAATTAAAACGTACATTCAAATCCATATTTGAATGTTTTATATTTTAATTTGAAGATAAACCGACTGAAACAGTCGAATGGGCCTACGAAACATATTCATTGCATTCGAAATGGGGGTATTTAGCTAGGGGCGGTAGTCGTTGGGTTTGATTTGGAGTGCGGATTAGAAAACACTATTTTTGAAATTAAAATATATATGGACCAATCATATTTTTTTCTCCGTTATATTTAATTTCTAAAAATCACGAAAAAACCCCGTCACCTGCCATCGAACGACGGAACCTCCTTCTCCCCTTCTCTCTTCACAATCTCCCAATCCACTCCACGAAATCCAATGCCACAGTTGAGGTTTTTATAGATCTCGTTCCAAGCTTCAAATCCATAACAAGTTGGGATTTTTTCGTTGAGTATATCGCCCGAATCAAGCAGCTGAAGTCGACTACTTTGAACCGCTGCCCAGGCCGCCCCGTGGATCGCACGTGGCCCCACCCCCGGCACACATGCGTGACTCCTCCCCCTTCAACGCAGCACCGCCCGATCATCCAACCGCTACACGGTTTGCACGCAAATCTCAACCGTAGGTTTGAACGGTTTGCTGAAAGGTACGGCTGTTTAAATTATAAAGGAAATAACACTTCATAGCATTGCAAAGTACGATTAACTTATAAAAATCGTATCTTTTCATGTGTGATCGAAATCTAGTGAAACAAGATACATTGGACTCGTGGAGACGTCTTCTACATTCTTGAAGAGACCGAAGAATTTTTGGAGCTTCCTACAACCTTTGGAGGAGTGGAACCCACTATGAGAACTTCTCACTTTAAATTTATTTAATAGTTAAAATATATACTAGGATGCAAACAGTGCTTAGCAGCACCCGACACCCGTCGTCCTCAGACCATGGATGACTTGTTTAGTTGATTGATATTGTATTGAAAATTGATTGTGTGATGTAGAATGGAATAAAATATTTTATAGTTAAAAATATAATTTTTAACATGTATATGAATTAAATAAATATTCATTTACAAATCAGACAATTTGTTTATGTACACACATTTGACTGATATTGATTGGGATGATAAATTTTACACATTGCCCAACTGCACAAATAAATTTGTGTTTGTCGTTTGAAAACCATATACGGGTATTGGGATAATATTAGACATACACTAATCCCAATATTTAGTTGTATGTCAATCAATTGGTTGACAAACTGTTATAAGTATTAAATATTTGTATTTGATGCTTATGCAATGAAGAATGAACTCTGGATGATGGTTGAATGCATTTGATTGTTGTTGTGTACATGTGTTGTATGAAATCCATATAAATCAAATTATATGGTAATTGACTGTGTCCGATTCCACTTCAGAAAGAACAAATGTTTTAAAATAACGAATATTTTAAAATAATGAATATTTTAAAATAATATTCAGTATGGATCAAAATATGATTTTGATGTCCGATTTGGGATAGACACTAAAATATTTAAAAATATGAAGCCGTGTTGATTAGATTAACACCATTTTGACGTGAACGATATTTATATTGATTTTATTCATTTTTATAATGAATATCGAAAAGGAAATGATTTCGAAATATAATGTTTTGAAAATACTATCATTTATATATCGATGATATGGAATATTCAATTTTTATTTGAAACTGAATATGAAGTTGAAATCGTTTTGAAAATGAATTTAAAATGATTTATAAAATACATTTTAAATGGAAATCAATGAAATATATATATATATTATATATATAATGGCCTGAATAGAACGTGCCACGCTACGGCAGTTCGCGAATTTCGACCATTGACTTCGAACGGACATTACGGGAGATCCGACCATTGGATTCTCTGGAAACCGGAACCATTGGGTTTGTATCGAAAAGAGCTTTCCAACGAATATAATAGATTTGAAATCTAACAGTTAGATTTGGAATTATGTCCAAATCAAATTTGAAAACGGTCATTGTAAGTTCAGTTCGATGACCGTTTATGGAAATCGACTGTACGGGCCTTTATAAAATTATTAAAAATATCAATAATTAGTGTAAATCATAATAAATGATTTGGAAAGAATTGGGATGAAAAATTCCATTTTTGAAAAGGTAAAAATATATTTTTATCGAAATGAACTAGTTATGAATTAGAATTAAAAATCCAACATTTTTAAATAAATAAATTGAGTTTGAGACGGCTTTAAAAATAACCAGAATTTCCAATATATGAACTGGAATGGATTGGAATCGCAATTATCTTCTGAATATTTCGATATTGGATTTCGTGATTATACGGATATTGTGGAGGAATTTGGAAGTTATATATATCGTTATTCCAATACGATATTTGTTGGTTTCTGAATTTGATATTAAATATAAGTCGATATATTTTCTATTCAGAGCCTCGTATTTAATATCAAATTGGATTTTTGGTTTGTCATGAACTGTGTTTTAAATGACACTGTTCTTAAACCCAGTGTGGAAAGAATAAATCTTTTAATTAAGATTTAAAGAAGAATTACCTATTAATTAACATTTAATTGGGATTGAAAACGGAATGTGAATTGGGTTTATTATGAACTGTGTTTTTAACGACATTCGTTCTTTAACCCGATTTACAGTGGAATGTGATTTGGAATTTATAAATCTTTTTATTAAGATTTAATGAGAATTTTCCAATGTAACGTTTCCAATTTAATATATATTACATTGGAATTGAATGGAATTCGATTGATAATAATCGAAGTGAACTTTTGTGGGGGAAGATTGTAAATATATATGGAATTTAAAAGGCTTTGCCGTTATTCCATTTATATTATTAGTCGGATATGGAAATTGATATCGATTACATATTGATATGTTTTTCCGTGAAGATTCCATTATTAAAGGAATGTGATTTGGGTTTATCCTAAACTGTGTTTTAAATGACATTAGTTCTTTAACCCAGTTAAAGACAGGATTACATGTCTGTCGTTGTATTTCAAACTATATGGTTGATCTCTGCTAAATATATATCTGTTTAGTGGCGGAGAATTTATTCTCTTGCTTAACACCCTTCTCTGAGACGTACGAGCTTAGAGGTTATATATCGGCATAAATCAATAATACGGTGTAGATTGTCGATGCAACATGTTTGTGTTTCCAAAGTTAAATAATCATTAACATTAATTTTTGGGAAGATTAAAACTAAGGGGAGTTTTAATGAATCTTTAATTAGATTGAAATGGGAATTGATAATTTAAATTTTCAAATTTGGGGAAATGATCGAGAATGGAGTATCGCCAGTTTTTCTCCTAGCGATAGTTAAATCTTTAATTAGATTTGAACGAGAAATGGTAGTTAAATTTACCGTTAACACTGTGGTGTTAGTTATGGGGTAATACCAGTTTTGCTCCATGGGACGAATAGGTTGGGTTTGGAAAACTAAATAAATGATTACTTCGGTAAGGTGCGTTAATCCCGACTAGCTTGGAAAACCTTAATATGGTTTGAATTGATATCTGAAGGAAGATTAAAGAATAAATTTTAAAGAATTTATCTTCGATAAAATTAATGGGAACAAATCCCCAAAAATGTGAATATTTAAATAAAAGAATATTCATAATTAGAATGAGGCGTATGTTGTATTTTTATTGCACTTGTTTATTATATACACGAGTTATTCGGAAAGGCCGGGTTTATTCCCATTCTGAATAACTGATTCGACGACAAGTCGACGATGAAGACGGTGGTTAAAGAATGGAGGTCTTCACATTGTTTGGATGATTACTGATGTCTTGATTGGGCTCTACACCCAAGACGAGGTAATAAGAGGTGATCGTCTAGACGAACTTGGAGATAGACGGATATGCGAGGGCCTCTCTCTCCTGTATTGGACATATGGGATGAGGAATAAGGTTCCTCCGGTTTCGTTCAGACCCATAATGGACTTGTAAATGGATTGTGTGTCTGACATTGGATTTTATTCTGTGTTGATTGATTTCTATTAAATATATCTCTGTTTGGCGGCGGAGAATTTATTCTCTTGCTTAACGCCCTTCTCTGAAACGTACGAGCTCAGAGGTTATATATCGATAGATATCAGTCGCATGGCATGAATTGCCTGTGTGGCATGCTGAGTTGCATGGATCAAGGTTTTTGTTGAAAAGCAGAGTCTTGTGGTTGATGATCAAAGCACAACTTTAATATAGCGCCATTTTGTGTATAGCATTAATTCGCGAGCCTTACACCTCGGTATGAGTTAGAAATGGGATAAGGGACCAAAGGAGAACATGACGTTTCTTTCTAGCTATAGGTGATGTCAGCGTTTTACTAGCCCTGACATTATTGTTATATTTTTACCTATGTGGTTGTTGGATTGCGAGGCGCCTCGTATATATTAGCTACTGCAGGAGCTGATGGATATAGGCCCCATAGGACCGGGAAACATGTGTTTAGGAATAATTAATCATCAAAATTAAGGAAGGACCGGCCTTGGAGGATCCAAGGGTCTTCTGCGGGAGATCCTGAGGTATTTGCTAGAGTGTCTCGAAGCCGGCGAGGAGTACATCCCTTGCCTCGACTCATGACGAAAATCCAATTTCCAATACGTGACATTTCGGTTTTGATTGTAGAGCCTAGTATTGGCGACATGATAGATGGTACCCATGCCGCCTATGATTGATACATTTATATTTGAAGTTGTTTTATACACTATGCACTTATAATAGTATCAAATGATTCGTTTTAAACGTACCAAGCATGTTTGGCTATTATAAGGGAAAACCTATCCTTCGGCTTGCGTTGCATTGTGAGATGGGACCTGGGTCTTATAATAGCTTCATTTTTCCAAAAAGCATTGTGTAGTTTGTTTTATGCACTGGTATTCTTGGGAGGAAACTCGTTCCGTGTTATATGGTGTGGTCCCTTGATTTACTTTATTTTAAAGTAAAGTTTTAAATAACTGTTTTAGTTCTCACACCAATCACATGACTGACCTGAAGTTTATTGTTTTAACCTAAACTCGGGGTGCCCCTATTTTCCACACGGGCAGCTAGTAGTTTTCGTTTCACAGGATCCTGATTTACAGCTGAAGCGATATTTGGAAAGCCCTATATCTGTGTATTACTTTCAGTTGTGTTTTGTATTGTTTTTCCTCTGCTATGTATTTAATGTAATTTAAATCTCTAATATTGATCAAATGTATATGATTTATTCATACTCTGCTATATTCTTGTATTCTGATGGAATTGTTGTACTAAGCAATGAAACGATCTTCTGTTGGTGTTCTGATTCATCTTGTCCTCAGACAATCCGGGCTTCCTTTACGGGGAAGTTCGGGTTGTCACATTTGGTATCAGAGCTTTGGTTTACCGAGCTCGAGAACAAGACACTTTAGAACCAAATGAAAGAATTCATCAGAGATTCGATTAGCAATATCCAATGAGAATTACTCGTTAGAGATGGGATCAGTAGTATCCTAGAACGAGTCGAAAGAGTGTTATTTTTAAAATAAAAATGAAAACAAATTTTGTTTTGAAAATTTAAACCGCTTTATATGTATTTGAATATTTTATTTGTATTGAATTTGGACAATCCAATATATAAAGATTTTGCATATACGCCTTGCAAACGTATATTCGAAGTTTTATTATACTGGATAGATATAGAATCACACTCTAGTTGCCCCGAGATGGTTCTGATGATCGCTATAACATCATCAGCACTTATTTTCGAGTTTCGAAAGTGGGATATCTATATATTTCTAATTGACTGGTGTGAGAACCAAAACATAAATAGGGTAAATTTCTGTGATTTAACATCAAAAATGGATTTTAGTATATAAAAGCTATAAATTCGAAACGTTAATCAACTAATTGATTGCTGGTTGTGTTGTTTGATTATTGGTTTGATTAATTAAAATTTTGAACCATTAAGCCAAATTTTGTTAAATATTGAGTTGGATTGAAATTTTGTTAGAGTTTCCTATATATGCATGCATATACATTGAGCAGGTAAATGGATTTGCTGTTGAGTAAAGAATTCAATTGCGTGCCCGACAAATAGGTAAGCCTTAATGAGTTGGCTACGCAATTTTATTATTATATAAACTCCTGTGAATGCAATTGGATGCGGAGTGCTGGTTGTTCTGTGTGAGATTATAAACGTCGCCATAAGATAGTAACAATTAATTTTGAACTACATTACATGGCATACTGCGTGAAGATAGCATACTCTATCATATACCACATAAGCATTTGGAGCTTATGTGATGAGGTTGAAGATTTACCATACAAGCTAGATGCTTGTATGGCGATGGCTATATTTTCGGTTGAACCGAAGACTGATATGGACTATATAAAATGTAACGGTTAATTGCCAGATTAATAAAAAAACCCCACACGGGTCTGTAGTTGACAATAATCACGTCTCTCTAGTCATTAAGGCACAAAAACTATTTATAGGGTGATGAGAATTTATTCTCTAGAGTTATGATATATACACACTCCTTTGTGGACACCGGAATATATCACTATAAATATGTTATTCTTTTTAGGATTTATTGGGTGCCTAATTCGGCCCAGTAAATTTCCAAACCCCTCCCCGTACAAAAGAGGATATGGCGAAATTTTTCGAAAATTTAGGGTGTTAGCCAAATTTTTGTAGAATTAGAAAATTCTTAGAAATTGAAAAGTTAAAGAATGAAAGCCAGAATGAAAGTTGAGTTGGTTAGTTAAACAACTTTCAGCTCCGTTCCTTTTCAGGGACGAAAAGATTTTAAGTGGGGGTGATTGTAACAACCCGGAAAATTAGAACCAACTTAAATTTTTTAATTTGGATATTTTGATGAAATTTAAATATTTAAAATAATTTATTTTAAATAATAAGGACTAAAAATTTATTTGGATCAAAGTTATAGCGAATACATTTATTTTAATTATATAACAAGGCCTGAAATAGCGCGGTAGTTTGAAAATTCAACTTCGAAATTTGACTGACTGCACAGGATGCAAAATAAACCGGATTTTAGTGGTACCAAAAATATTTAAATTTGTTTAAGAATATATTTCTAATGAATTTGAAAAATCGAAATTTCATAGCGGGAATCAAAAGTTATGGCCGAATGAATTTTCAGAAAGGTCGCTATGGAATAAATATAGCCCATAAAAATAGACATTTTGGAAACGACCTCCATTTTTGATGGAACCACTTATGTTGGATCCGGAATGTCAAATCTTTGCTAGATTCCAATTTTCATAATTTTTGGAGTTAATATGTGAGTGGTAACAGGAAAACGTGTTTGGTTAATTTCAATCAATTGGGATCGACCAGAAAATCGCCATTTTTCAAACGGTCTCCAAATTCGACGAAATCAGTTTTGTTGGAACTGTATTGTCCAAACATAGCCAGATTTAGTTTTCTAGAATTTTTAGAATCAGTATGTGGCCCCGACAAATTAAAATGTACGTTCAAATCCTTATTTGAATGTTTTCTATTTTAATTTGAAGAAAAACTGACTAAAGCAGTCGAATAGGCCTATAAAACATATTCCATTGTGTCCGAAATGGGGGTATTTAGCTAGGGGCGGTAGTCGTTGGGTTTGATTTTGTAACAACCTGAATTTTTATAACATGTTGAAACTAGAAATCAGGGCAGAATTAAATTTTAAAATAAGAATCAAGGGAAATGGGCTGCGCCATTGCGTTCGTCTCGAAATATTACATGAAATATTGTTTGAGTTTTCGAAAATCGGAGTCCGTATGAGGGAGATATGACCCTCCGAAGTTTCAGGAATTTTCAGAATAAATAACAACTCGAAATTCGAATTTGAAATTCGAATTCAAACCCCAAATCAAAATGGGCGGGAAAATTCCCGCCCATAGACCAGGTCGACCTAGGGGTCGACCATAGTGTCGACCTCCCAGGGGCCAGGTCGACCATAGTGTCGACCTGGGAGGGACCAGGTCGACCATAGTGTCGACTTGGGGGTCGACCTGCCTCCCGAACCACTTTTCTGAACCAGATGTATTCTGATGTATTTAGGCTCGTTTTCTGACCAGATTCGTCTGCCTAACCCTATATAAACAGCCCCCTACCTAATTTTCTCCACACCATTTCTTTCTGTCCTTATGCTGCTTCTAAGATAATTAAAATAATAAGATAAAAAGGAAGAAAAAGGACTATTGCTTCTCCATCAAGACTACGCTTAGGAATTTGCAAATTGGGGGATTTCAAATAGAGATTCTATAGTCAAATTCTGCTTTGTAATTCTCGATCCACGCACTGTAAGTTCAAGTTACTTTTAGATAAAAGCTGTAAATTTAATATCCATGTTGTAAATTGGAACTGGATCTATGTATGGTAATTGATTCATATCTATTCTTGTTCGTCTTGGATATTGACCTTCGTGAATATTGCTTTTGACTTATTCATGTTGTAAATCAAACTCCCTCGTATCTATAACCTTAACATGCCTATGACGTTGAAACTATTGTTAATGGACAAGGACTATGACTGAGAACATAAGACTGCCTATGACTAATATGACTATGCCTATGACGGTCAACATAAGACCGCCTATGACTAATAAGACTATGCCTATGCCTATGACGGTGAAAGTAAGACTGTTGCCTATGACAAGGACAATTGTGGCTAATCAACTATGACTCTTGACTATGAGAACTATTAACTATGATTATGAACATTGGGCCATTATCTATGACCACCACTTTGAAACTATTACCGTTGATTGTCTATGACCATTGCCTAGAACTATTTTGGATAATTATCCATGACTACTGTGATTAATCGCTTAGGATTCTTAATTTCTAACTATGACCATGACTACTGGGGTTAATTACCTGGGACTATTATAGTTGATTGAAACCCATGTTGTATACCGAATTTGCAGTTTGTTGGATCTCATACTAAGGGTGTGACTTGCTTAGTTTATTCGCTATCATGTACACCAAAACCATTGGATCCATTATTCTTGTATTTGGCTTGCCTTTGCATGCCTATTCTTTTATGTCAGCGTTTACCATGACTATCACCTTATCTTGCTAGAGTTGAAATCCTATATGCCAGTGATGTTGTAACCAATTATCTCAAGTTATGTCATGCTAGTCTTGTAACCCCTTTTATTGCTTTATGCTAGTCCCTTTTGCCTATCATAGTTTTGATGTTATTCTCTCTATTTCGAGATTTGGATTTATTTGTAGTAGAGATCGATTCACGTTCACGTGCGAAGGGAATACGATTTGGGTTGATTAGGAAAAACATGAATTGGTTATGAACATGAATTATGAACTCGATAATAGGCAAAACTTGAAACATGAACGCTGTTATAACTTGAACCTGGATATGGACACTAACCTGACATCGACTTGATATGAAACTTGCCTTGAAAACTTGACACGATTTGACATGAAACATGACATGAAAACTCAACATGAATTTTGACATGAGAACTTGAATGTGGGCTTGACAATTAGTTAAACATGAAAATGGCCAACTTGAGGTTGGGTTGAGTTTGTAGTGTAAATCTGCCCGGAACCGCCCAGCAAATCCAGTTACTGCAAACAATAGGAACCAATGTGGGTAGTTGGTCATATCGCACTTGAAACCCGAGGTTAGACTGAGTTGTGGTGTAAATCTACCCAGAACCGCCCGACATATCCAGTAACCACAACAACAGGTCTGTTGTGAGAGGTTGGGGTGCACTAATGAATTAATGCCACATGATAGGGTTAATTCATGTACCGCTTGAATATACTTAACCTATTTGACTCAATGACTTGATAGGGTTAAGTCCTGAACCGCTTGAATATACTTAACCAATTCGACACGATGCCTTGATAGGGTTAAGTCCTGAACCGCTTGAATATACTTAACCAGTTTAACACGATGATTTGATAGGGTTAAGTCATGGACCGCTTGAATATACTTAACCAATTGAACACAATGATTTGGTAGGGTTAAGCCATGAACCGCTTGAATATACTTAACCAACTTGACACATGATTCGTAGGGCTAAGTCATGAACTTAAACGACAACACTTAGCCAATTTGACATGACACGTAGACGGGTTAAGTCACGAACTTGAACGACAACACTTAACCAATTTGACATGCTAGATGGATGGGGTTAGGTCTCGAATTTAAATGACAACACTTAACCTAATAAACGGAAACCCTAGTTACGCGGTCTGTTTCAGCAGTAACCCACTAGATGTATCACGGTACCCTGGAACTAGGCAGGGTGGGGCATGATTACTGGGCTGATTGTAAGCGAGCAGAACGACGGCTGTGTGGGTGCGCCAGTGTAGGTTCTTACGAAGTGCGGGCGTGCACACACTCCGGAGTAGAAAAAGCAGGCATTGGGCATCAATAGGTTTATCTGTGCGTGCTTGATTCGTGTCGATGGTTGGCACCATTGGGCTTGATACACCCCATGGTGGACCTAGCACAGGTGACTACATTTCGTGATTGGGCCGTATGACACAGACACATGAACGAGCTTGGACCTGTAGGGAGCCGATCGATTAATAGATCGTTACGTGGAATTCGTTAGGTAGAATAATCCCTAGTGGTCCTAGGTGGCATAAATCCTAATCGAATCTAGAAAACATTCAATATGTAGCATAATCCCTAGTGGCCCTAGGTGGCATAAATCCTAGTTGAACACGCGATAGCTCATGATAAGGAAACCTAGCCAGAACAGGGGTGGCGGTCCCAAGATTTTAAGAATGGTGGCACTACGTTGAGGTAGTATAGAAATACGTGATGAAACCCCTACGATATATGGCAAGGGACTGTACATATACATGGAAAGGATGATACAGGATGGAATACTAGTATAGTTGGTGCAGAGAATTTAGGAAATCAGAGCAAATAGATATCGTTTTAATGGCGAAGCAGAGAAATCTTGCGATGCTTGATAGAAGTCTTGCGAAACTATACTTAGTTCATCCTGAATGGGAACCTTGCAATGTTATACATGACAGAAATCCTATGATGTTATTCTTAGTTATCGTGCCTGTAGCTTATCTTGTCACCATGCTTATGTTTACTTTCAGTTTATTCATGCCATGTTATCTTTACCTGTTTTTATGCTGAAAGTCACTAAGACTTACTCAGTCTTTATGACTGACCCAGTTTGTTTTGCCTCTTTTTCTTCCGTTTCTCCCCCCTCCCCCAGGTTCTCAAGTAGGAAGCACTACTATTTAGTTTGGACTTCTTTCTGCTTCAAGATCATCAAATATGGCTTGGACCTCTCTTGGCTATGGCTTGCTTCGCTGCTTTATTGGGGAATGATTTATGACTATGGTTTTATGCTTCTTTACTATTGCAATACAGATTTTGATGTAATGGGTTTAATAACATTTTGATGTAAAAAGGCTTTAGACCTTTCTAGATTTTAAAGAAATGAAATTTGGTTTTTCTTCCGCTGTTTTATATGTGTTCTGTCTTGTAATATTTCTATGTATGTTTACCTAGATAATGCTCCACCAAAGCTAGTGCATTCTCTTTGTGAGTGACCTTAGCGGAGGTGGGGTGTTACATTTGGTATCAGAGCAGAAGGTTACCAGATTGGGCAAAAGTTTTTAAAACTTTTTGAAATTATTTTCAAAACCGTTTACAAAGAAGCATTTTTCAAGAAAAATCTTGTTTAATTTAAAAGGCTATTCCCCAAATCCATATGCACTCTCTTTTGATTCTCTCCTTGAGTCTCTTCTCCCTTTCTTTTTCACCATAGTTTGTAGGCATGTGACACATGTCGGAGGGAAAAGGAGTGCCCAATCTGTAGCGGTAGTAGATTTACTTGCGACTAATCTTATCTCAAGCTTTGTAGGGTTGTCGTGCGATGGGAGTAGCTTTCGAGAAACATTTCAACAAGCTATACAAGGATAGTAGGAACAAGGATAAAGAACACAAGTCTAAGGATGAGAAACTTGTTGATATGGCTTAATCCACGAAGAAAAAAAAGTGAAAGGAAAGAGGCCAGTTGGGAGAATAATAAAAACCCATGACAAGAGAGAATATCTTTAGTAGGGTAAAAAGGGACATGTAATAAGTATTATAGGACAAGGACAAGAGCAAAGAACAAGATCGTCGAGAGGGCAATTATATTTTTTAATCGTAGGCATCTCGCCAGGAAGTTGGTGGGCTTATCATGAATTAGGTCGGGTTGGCTGGTGGTTTCGGGATCCCGTAGAAAATGCGTCTTTTATGCCTTAGGTATTAGCCACAGCTCGTATTCATTCAGTAATTCTACCCCTTCTTCATTCTTGGACCTCTCTCTAGCATACCTAAGAGAGGTGGTAACGTTTCTGTTAAAGGTTTAGCTTCTCTTTTCTATCATACCATGGGAACTTTGTTTTTATACATCGCATCCTTTTGATTCTGCCTCGATAGTTGAGTCTCTGCACCTTAGTACTAGCGTAGTAGAGGATCCCATTTTTGTCTCAAATCCTGTTGGGGAATCGGCTCATTTATTCATGACTTGTTTGGATTTGAGAATGTTTATGCTAAGTGTTGAGTTTAGAAGTAAAGCTTATGTTTTTGGGCTATGGATTGATTCTAGGGATGGAGTGGTTGTCCAGTAATGGTGCCATTCTCGAGTATGAAAAGAGGGTAGTTAGATGCTTTATTTGCCTTGGTAATGCCCTCGCAGTCTAGTGTAACCCTTAGGGTTCTGCCATGTTTAGTTACCTAGAATCTCTTGATACACTTATCGATCCTCTCGAGTAGTGTTCGCCACTAAGGCGGATGGTTCATTTCGCTTATGCACGAGTTATAGAAAATCACCTTAGTAAGTACACTTGGAAACATGGTTGGCATTTGTTTATTTTAAAGAGATAATTCATTTATGTGGAATACCTTCTAGTAAGTGAATGAGATCCAGGATTCACTAGTGAATTTTGGAGAGCTTGCATGAAACCATGAGTACGCAGTTATGTTTAAGCCGAGTATACTAGAAAGAAGAATAAGTAAAAGTGGAACGAGAGGCAACAGTGGAATGAGTTCCAACTCATATTTTGGAAACAAGAATTAAGAAGCTACGAGAATTGTGAAGTTAAAGACGGTGAAAGCACAATGGAGTTAAACTCAAGGAAATGCGACTCAGAAGATTGAAGACTAGATACACGTATCATATCTCTTTTTAAGAGAATACCCTTTATCCCTCTTTTCCTGTAGAGCTTACTTGTATGCTATCTTTTAAGTATAACCTCTCGGTCCTATTCTCAATCCTATTTTTGTTGCAAACCCTATAAGGAGTATGACTTGTCCGTTAGTAATACATGTCGGGGCTTGAGGGTGTCCGTTGGGTTGACCAAACCTTTTTTTGGGTTTTATAGGATATGGGCTGGTGCTTAGGGAGTTCTTCTCCTATTCAATATACATGTGACGTAGATTTCCAGCTTTGACATTGCCTAATTGGCACAAGGTTTTTACTTGCTTCTATCATTCGGTTATACCTTTAGGTAGGAACAATTGGGTGTAAACATGTGTTTGAGACATGTTATGGTTGATGATTGCAAGTGGTTGCAAGTGGCTGCTAGTGGTTGCTCGTGGTTGCATGAACACACATTAGGCACTAGATCGGCTCAGCCACATCTCATATTGCATATGCATGGATGTTTATACTTGTTTATGGATGGAATTGAATGTGTTATCTTGTGGATGTTGCATATGGATGGATGTTTGTGCACACATATAGTGTTTATGTGACTAGGACTATTTTGCATACATGTTGGAATCATGGCACTAAACATATTTTGCATTAAGAAGATCAATCAGGCCTGATCATTTGCATTAGATAAGGAACATATACACACGCTTTCTACATATGTTCATATAGCATTAGGAATCTCTTAAGGACAATGGATGCCTATGATTGATGATTGAGTAGATGGATGATTGGATGGTAGGACACATTCATCTTAACTTGAAGATTTCGGGGACGAAATCCTTTAAGGAGGGGAGAATGTAACAACCCGAATTTTTATAACATGTTGAAACTAGAAATCAAGGCAGAATTAAATTTTAAAATAAGAACTAAGGGAAACGGGCTACGCCATTGCGTTCGTCTCGAAATTTTACATGAAATAGAGTCCGAGTTTTCGAAAATCGGAGTCCGTATGAGGGAGATATGACCCTCTGAAGTTTCAGGAATTTTCAGAATCAAAAACAGCTCGAAATGCGAATTCGAAATTCAAATTCAAACCCCAGATCAGACTGAGTGGGAAAATTCCCGTCCATAGACCAGGTCGACCTGGTGGTCAACCATAGTGTCGACCTCCCAGGGGCCAGGTCGACCATAGTGTCGACCTAGGAGGGACCAGGTCGACCATAGTGTCGACCTGGGGGTCGACCTGCCTCCCGAACCACTTTTCTGAACCAGATGCATTCTGATGTATTTAGGCTCGTTTTCTGACCAGATTCGTCTGCCTAACCCTATATAAACAGGCCCCTAGCCTCATTTTCTCCACAACATTTCTTTCTGTCCTTATGCTGCTTCTAAGATAATTAAAATAATAAGATAAAAAGGAAGAAAAAGGACTGCTGCTTCTCCATCAGGACTACGCTTAGGAATTTGCAAATTGGGGGATTTCAAATAGAGATTCAACAGTCAAATTCTACTTTCTAATTTTCGATCCATGCACTGTAAGTTCAAGTTACTTTTAGATAAAAGTTGTAAATTTAATATCCATGTTGTAAATTGGAACTGGATCTATGTATGGTAATTGATTCGTATCTATTCTTGTTCGTCTTGGATCTTGACCTTCGTGAATATTGCTTTGGACCTATTCATGTTGTAAATCAAACTCCCTCGTATCTATAACCTTAACATACCTATGACGTTGAAACTATTGTTAATGGACAAGGACTATGACTGAGAACATAAGACTGCCTATGACTAATATGACTATGCCTATGACTATGACGGTGAACATAAGATCGCCTATGACTAATAAGACTATGCCTATGCCTATGACGGTGAACGTAAGACTGTTGCCTATGACTATGACAAGGACAATTGTGGCTAATTAACTATGACTCCTGACTATGAGAATTATTAACTATGATTATGAACATAGGGCCATTATCTATGACCACGACTTTGAAACTATTACTTGTGATTGTCTATGACCATTGCCTAGAACTATTTTGGATAATTAACCATGACTACTGTGATTGATCGCTTAGGATTCTTAATTTCTACCTATGACCATGACTATTGGGGTTAATTACCTGGGACTATTATAGTTGATTGAAACCCATGTTGTATACCGAATTTGCAGTTTGTTGGATCTCATACTAAGGGTGTGACTTGCTTAGTTTATTCGCTATCATGTACACCAAAACCATTGGATCCATTATTCTTGTATTTGGCTTGCCTTTGCATGCCTATTCTTTTATGTCAGCGTTTACCATGACTATCATCTTATCTTGCTAGATTTGAAATCCTATATGCCAGTGATGTTGTAACCAATTATCTCAAGTTATGTCATGCTAGTCTTGTAACCCCTTTTATTGCTTTATGCTAGTCCCTTTTGCCTATCATAGTTTTGATGCTATTCTCTCTATTTCGAGATTTGGATTTATTTGTAGTAGAGATCGATTCACGTTCACGTGCGAAGGGAATACGATTTGGGTAGATTAGGCAAAACATGAATTGGTTATGAACATGAAATATGAACTCGATAATAGGAAAAACTTTAATCATGAACGCTGTTATAACTTGAACCTGGATATGGACACGAACCTGACATCGACTTGATATGAAACTTGCCTTGAAAATTTGACACGATTTGACATGAAACATGACATGAAAACTTGAATGTGGGCATGACAATTAGATAAACATGAAAATGGCCAACTCGAGGTTGCGTTGAGTTTGCAGTGTAAATCTTCCCAGAACCGCCCGGCAAATCCAGTTACTGTAAACAATAGGATCCAATGTAGGTAGTTGGTCATATCGCACTTGAAACCCGAGGTCAGACTGAGTTGTGGTGTAAATCTGCCCGGAACCGCCCAACATATCCAGTAACCACAACAACAGGTCTGATGTGAGAGGTTGGGGTGCACTAATGAATTAGTGCCACATGATAGGGTTAAGTCATGTACCGCTTGAATATACTTAACCTATTTGACTCGATGACTTGTTAGGGTTAAGTCCTGAACCGCTTGAATATACTTAACCAATTCGACATGATGACTTGATAGGGTTAAGTCATGAACCACTTGAATATACTTAACCAGTTTAACACGATGATTTGATAGGGTTAAGTCATGGACCGCTTGAATATATTTAACCAATTGAACATAATGATTTGGTAGGGTTAAGCCATGAACCGCTTGAATATACTTAACCAACTTGACACATGATCCGTAGGGCTAAGTCATGAACTTAAACGACAACACTTAGCCAATTTGACATGACATGTTGACGGGTTAAGTCACGAACTTGAATGACAACACTTAACCAACTTGACATGCTAGACCGATGGGGTTAAGTCTCGAATTTAAATGACAACACTTAACCTACTAGACGAAAACCCTAGTTACGCGGTCCGTTTCAGCAGTAACCCAGTAGATGTATCATGGTACCCTGGAACTAGGCAGGGTAGGGCACGATTACTGGGCTGATTGTAAGCGACTAGAACGAAGGCCGTGTGGGTGCGCCAGTGTAGGTTCTAACAGAGTGCGGGCGTGCACACACTCCGTAGCAGAAAAAGCAGGCATTGGGCATCAGCAGGTTTATCTGTGCGTGCTTGATTCGTGTTGATGGTTGGCACCATAGGGCTTGATACACCCTATGGTGGACCTAGCACAGGTGACTACATTTCGTGATTGGGCCGTATGACACAGACACATGAACGAGCTAGGACTTGTAGGGAGCCGATCGATTAATAGATCGTTACGTGGAATTCGTTAGGTAGCATAATCCCTAGTGGTCCTAGGTGGCATAAATCCTAATCGAATCTAGAAAACGTTCAATAGGTAGCATAATCCCTAGTGGCTCTAGGTGGCATAAATCCTAGTTGAACATGTAATAGCTCATGATAAGGAAACCTAGCCAGAACAGGGTGGCGGTCCCAACGATTTTAATAATGGTGGCACTACGTTGAGGTAGTATAGAAATATGTGATGAAACCCCTACGATATACGGCAAGGGACTGTACATATACATGGAAAGGATGATACGGGTTGGAATACTAGTACAGTTGGTGCAGAGAATTTAGGAAATCAGAGCAAATAGGTATCGTTTTAATGGCGAAGCAGAGAAATCTTGCGATGCTTGATAGAAATCTTGCAAAACTATACTTAGTTCATCCTGAATGGAAACCTTGCAATGTTATACGTGACAGAAATCCTATGATGTTATTCTTAGTTATCGTGCCTGTAGCTTATCTTGTCACCATGCTTATGTTTACTTTCAGTTTATTCATGCCATGTTATCTTTACCTGTTTTTATGCTAAAAGTCACTAGGACTTACTCAGTCTTTATGACTGTGTGATGATCCCAAAATCCGAGGGGCGGTATTAAGGATAATCATTGGAATATAACACATCAATTGTAACAACCCGTATTTTTGAATAACATGTTATAACACAAATCAAGGCAGAATTAAACTGTAAAATCTGAATCAAGGGAAACGGGCTATGCCATTGCGTTCATCTCGGAAAAATACGCGAAATAGAGTCCGAGTTTTCGAAAATCGGAGTCCGTATGACCAAGATATGGCCTCGCGAAGTTTCACGAAAAATTCAAATTCAAAACAGATTCAAAAATTTCAATTTTCAGAAGTGGCAGGAAAATTCCCGCCAGACCCAGGGGGTCGACCTGGGGGTCGACTGGGAAGTCGACCTCCCCCCCCCCCCCAGGTCGATTGGGGAGTCGACCCTAGGGTCGACCTGGGGGTCGACCTCCCTGGTCGGCCAGGTCGGCTTGGTGCACCTGTTTTGACTATTTGGACCTATTTTGGAGGCTTGTGACGGGATTTGATGGCTTGGATTGAATCTAGGATTAATCCTATGGCTAATACTATCCTAATCATCTATATAAAGACCCCTAAACCTAGCCTAAATCATCATTATTCAACCCTACAACTAAACTATGCCAAAATTGTTCCTCTCATGGCCTCCACTCTCATGCTAAAATTCCTAAGTTTATTTATATGAGAGATTTTGGGTTCATACAAGTATTTTCAAGCTTGTATTAGTGTTCTTAGTTTGCATTCAAGTCAAGTTGCAACATTTCTAGTTCAAAGCAAGGGTTTTTATTGATTTGGCTCAAGGGTTTTTCATTTGGAGCTTGCATATTTGGGTTTTTTGGTGATTGCATAAGGGCTTCGTCTCAATCTTTTAATAAATATTCATTTGTGTCTTCATAGCATTGTAAGCCCTTTTCTACTTTCATTTTTGAACTCTAAAGTTAAATGAATGATGCAAGTTTGGGGTTGATCATTATGATATGCAAGTTTGGTTGATCATCATGATATGCAAGTTTGGTTGATCATTATATGCAAGTTTGGTTGATCATCATGATATGCAAGTTTTGTTGATCATTATATGCAAGTTTGGTTGATCATTATGATATTCAAGTTTGGTTGATCATTATATGCAAGTTGGTTTAATCATTATGTATGACACATGTTGCTATGTTATGCAAGTTTGGGATGATCATGTTATCATGTTATGCAAGTTAAACTTGAGATTGTGAGCTTAAAGCTTCAAGATTTATGTTAAAGGTTGCATTTTAGCAACATGGAAGTTATCATATCCCTTACGATAACTTGCATGTGAGGCTAAATGCGAACTTCTAGCAACTTCTACATGTCATTTATCACCATGTATCACTTATATGCTAAGTTTGGTTTTATGCATACTTTTGAAGCCTAATAATGCAATATGCAAGTATATGAACATATGTACATTTCATATGCCACCATGTTAAACTTGTGGCTTCAACACCTTTTTTCATGATTATGCCAAGTTCCCTATTTTATCCTTTATGCGTTGTTGCGATTATGTAAACGATGGGATTACGTTGGGGTTGGGAAACATTATGACAAGAAAATGGTTTTTATAACATGACGTAATATGTAATTATGTTTTGGAAACATAATGGACATGACACTTAGAAAAGATGAGTGTGGCCAACTCGAGGTTGGGTTGAGTTTGTAGCATAAATCTACCCGGACCCGCCCGGCTTAACTAGTGGCTACAAACAATAGGACCCAATGTGAGAAGTTGGTCATGTTGTGCTCGAACCCGAGGTTAGACCAAGTTGTGGTGTAAAGCTACCCGGACCCGCCCGGCTTAACTAGTAACCACAACAAGGTCTAATGTGAGAGGTTAAAGCACATTAAGTTAATTAAAGCCTCCTGATTAAGGTTAAGTCATGGTCCACTTAATACTTAACCAATTTGGGCTTGATGGGTTAATCGGGGTTAAGTCATGAACCTGGGTTACACTTAACCAATTTAATCCACGTTTGGATCGGGTTAACCACATTTAACCCATTAAGAAACCCTAGTGGCGTGGTCCTTTGCAGCAGTAACCCTCTTGATAGTATCATAAGACCCTAGGGACTAGGATAGGCTAGGACACGATTACTGGGCTGACATGTAAGCGACCAAATCGACGGTTGAGTAGGTACGCCGGTGTAGGTCCAGGAGGACTATGGTCGTGCACATAGTCCGGAGTTGGAGAATCAGGCACGGGTACCAGTAGATCTAGACTGTGCATACTTGATTGGTGTCCGAGGTTGACACCCTAGGACTTGATACACCCTAGGGTGTACCTAGCGCAGTTTAACTACATTGCGTGTTTGGGCCATATGACACCGACACTTTACGAGTTAGGCTTATAGGGAGCCGATCAACTAGACCGTGTAGTTGGACCTTGATTTAGGTCACCTCATGATATTGGGCCAAGCGTGGGCCAAGGGATTGATTCTTGTTTTACTTGACATGTTGGAATGCTAGTACAACCGTGGTGCAAAACTTAACCTTGATTATGCGATGACATCTTTATCTATCTTGTTAGTTAATCATCATGCCAGTATGCTGTTATCCTTATGTTCATCTCAGCTTCTCATGCCAGTTAACTTTACTAGTTCATGGACTGATAGTAGTAGGGCTTACCAGTCTTTTTGGCTGACCTGTTTTCTTTCGCCTCTTTTCTTCCGTTCCCCCCCTAGGTTCTCAGGGTGGGAACATTAGAGCTTAGCTTGGATCCTTTCAGCTTGCTTACTGGATTTGCTCATGTACGGTTCTGGACATTGAGCTAGATATGGTTTATCACTTCACTTTGGGGATAGTACTCTATGTATTTAAGTTTTTCAGTTTATGCTTTTCTCTAGACTTTGTTTGTTGGAAAATAATGATCAAGTACTTTGTTGTAACTTAACTCTGCTTTTGAAATGCTAGTTTTATCCGCTGCTTTACCTACTCTGTTTTACTTATATGTTCTGTCTTGTGATATCTGCATGCATGTTTACCTCGTTTAACGCCCCTCCAAAGCCAGTGTACTTGCAAGAGTTACCCTGGCGGAGGTGGGGTGTTACATTTGGTATCAGAGCATAAGGTTTACAAGATTTGAGCAAAAGTGTTTTTAAAACTTGCCTTTTGAAAAACTATTTTCAAAACCAATTAGGTATTTTCCAAGAAAATTCTAGTTATTTTAAAAAGGCTATTCCCCAAGAGCCATTAGCACTATCCTTCGTTTCTTCATTCTGAATCTATCCATCTTTTTCCTTTGTTTCAGTATGGCCGATAATTTTGCCATCCCGGAGGGTGTACCAGTACCTATTTGGTTTAGAAGGTACATGGAGGCAAGGGCAAATGAAGCCGGCCCCGCGGATATTCCTCCTCCCCCTCAGCATACACGAGCGAATTTCGCGGAGCTTTGCAAAGACTTTAAGGCGATGGGATGGAAGAATTTTGTCGGAATGGAGACTTCTGTGGAGGCAAGAAACTGGTTAAAGGAAACTGAAGACCTCTTTGCTATCTTTGATGTTGAAGACCGTAGGAAAGTCCTGTTGGCGGTATGGCTATTGAAAGGGGAAGCTGCTTATTGGTGGGTAGTCACCACCACTACTAGACCAATTGAGACTTGGAATGACTTTAGGAGAAGGTTTGGACTAAAGTTTTTATCATCGACAGAAGAGAACCTTCAGGTAGAGAGGTTCCTATCTCTAGAGCAAGGGGACATGACCGTTAGGGAATACGTGGACAAGTTTAATCAACTTGCTCAGTTCGGTCTAGAATTGGTAAACACAGCTCGGAAGAAGGTCCTACACTTTGCTCTAGGATTGAATGAGCCATTGCGCGGTTTGGTCATGTCTCATATACCCCTGGGGGCAACCTTCGAGAATTTGGTGAATACGGCCCTACTTCAAGAGGAAGATAAGAGTGGCAAAAAGGAGGTCAAGGACAACAACAATCGCAATGACAACAAGACCAGGGAAACAAGGAAGTGCAGGTTCTGTCGGATCATTGGGCACATAGCCAAAGATTGCAGGAAGAAGAAGAGGAAGTTAGGCGAGTGTTTTCAGTGTGGAGAATCTGGACATTTTAGCAAGGATTGCCCTAAGAAGCAAGGACAAGGGCAAGGACAAACTCAGCAAGTAGGACCCTTTGGAGGGTAGTTGCAGGCTCTCCTCACTCTTCCATCTTTTGATCAAGGTAATATTTCTGTAGAAAGTCTTGTTTATATTTCTGATTATCCTGTTCGCACCTTTTTTGATTCTGGCGCATCGCATAGTTTTATTCCTTCTGACATTGTTGAAAGTTTGCACCTAAGTACTAGCCTAGTTGAGGATCCCGTTTGTGTTTCAAATCCAATTGGGGGTTCCGCCCATCTATCTATGATTTGTGTGGATTTGAAGATTTCTATCTTGACCGTAGAATTCACTTGTAATGCTTAAGTTCTCGGGTTCACGAGATATGGGTTGATCTTGGGCATGGATGGGTTGTCCAGTTATGGAGCCATTCTCGATTGTGAACATAGGGTGGTGAGGCTCATGACTCGCCTCGGTAATACCCTAGAAATTTCTTGTAACCTTAGAGGTCCCGTCATGTTATGTTATCTTGAATCTCTCGACTCGTCCATCGATGATCTGCAATATGTAAGGGTGGTCCAAGACTATCCTGATGTCTTTGAAGAAGTTAAGGGGTTACCCCCTAAACGAGAGATAGATTTCCACATTTATCTAGTTGATAATGCCAAGCCAGTATCATTGCCTGTTAGGCACATGGCCCCTCGTGAGAGAAGGGAGCTCAATAAGCAAATCAAGGAGTTGCTTGAGAAGAATTTTATTAGGAGAAGCATTTCTGAATGGGGTAGTCCGATGGTATTCGTTACTAAGGCGGATGGTTCGCTTCGCCTATGTGTTGATTATCGAGAGTTGAACAAGCTGACAAAGAAGAATAGGCATCCATTACCGAGAATTGATGATCTCTTTGACCAGCTTGTAGGTGCTTCTGTTTTCTCTTAGCTCGATCTAGCCACCGGATTCCATCAGCTTAGAGTAGCTGAGGATAGCATTGATAAAACTGTGTTCAGGACTCCAAATGGATTCTTTGAATGGCTTGTCATGCCATTCGGTTTGACTAATGCACCCGCCAACTTTGTAGACTTGATGAGTAGGGTGTTCAGGGAGTTCCTCAACAAGTTTGTTGTTGTCTTCGTGGATGACATTCTGGTCTTCTCAAAGGATGAGGAAGAGCATGCTAGGCATCTGAAGGAAGTGATGGATACGCTTAGAGCGCATCAGTTGAAAGACAAGTTCTCCAAATGTCATTTCTGGAGAAGGGAAGTTCGGTTTCTTGGACATATAGTTTCTAAGCAAGGCATAGCGGTGGATCCCGCGAAAGTGGTTGTGGTTCAAGACTGGAAGACTCCTAGGAATGCAACCGAGGTAAGAAGCTTTCTCGGTCTGGCGGGCTACTATAAGAAGTTCATCAGGGACTTCGCTAAGATTTCGGCCCCTCTTACTAAGTTGACAAAGAAGAACTTAGTCTTTGCATGGGACTTGGAGTGTGAGCTTTCTTTTCAAAAGCTCAAAAGAGCCCTTACCTCAGCTCCAGTTTTGGCATTACCCGATAGTGGTAAGATGTTTACCGTGTACACAGATGCATGTGGCACGGGGTTAGGTGTTGTTCTGATGCAAGAGGGAAGAGTGATATGTTATGGGGGTAGGCAACTTAAAGTTCATGAGAAGAACTATCCCACTCATGATTTAGAGTTTGCAGCGATCTTCTTACCACTCAAATCCTGGCGCCACTATCTTCTAGGCGAAAGGTTTGAGTTGTATACTGATCACAAGTCACTCAAGTACCTCTTCTCGCAAAAAGATCTGAACCTAAGGCAACAAAGGTGGATGGAATTCTTGGCATCTTATGACTTCGAGATAGCTTATACCCCTGGCAAGGGTAATGTTGTGGCAGATGCACTAAGCAGAGGGAGGTTGACTTTGATCCCCTTGTTCATTGAGATGAAGAACTTAGAATTCTTGGCGACCTTTGATTTCACGACGACTGTTGAGTCGATGACGGGTTCTTTAGCATCCCTTGAGCTTAGACCCACACTTCTTGATCAAGTTGGGGCTTCATAGAAGGAAGATCCGCAAATAGTCGAGGTCATGGATAAGTTGATTCGTGGTGAGACGTCTAGTCACCTTGCTAGATATACTATCGATGATAAAGGTTGGCTAAGGCGTGATGGGAGATTATGTGTTCCTCGAGTGGGAGATTTAGTCCATAGAGTTCTTGAGGAAGTGTATCACTCGAAGATGACTATACATCCTGAAGGGGACAAAATGTATAGGGATATGAAGCGCATTTTCTTTTGGGATGGAATGGGGAAGGATGTAGCAGAGTATGTTTCAAGATGCACGGTGTGCCAACAAGTGAAAGCCGAGTCAAAGAAACCAGGTGGGCTATTACATCCATTGGAGGTCCCGCAATGGAAGTGGGAGAGTATTTCTATGGATTTTGTGGATGGATTGCCTAGGTCAAGGAGAGGGAACACAAGCATATGGGTCATAGTTGACAGACTTACGAAGAGTGCTCACTTCATCCCAGTAAAGAGCAAGAGGACCACATCATGGCTAGCATCTATTTATCTTCGGGAGATAGTGCGGTTGCATGGAGTTCCTTCTAGCATAGTTAGCGATCGTGACCCAATTTTCACTAGCCAGTTCTGGAATAGTTTGCAAGAAGCAATGGGTACGCGATTGAATCTGAGTACAGCCTATCACCCCCAGACGGATGGCCAAACCGAAAGGGTGAATAGAGTGCTAGAAGATCTCTTGAGGGTCTGTGTTCTCGACTTCGGTGGTACTTGGGAAGACCACCTTCCTCTTGTAGAGTTCGCTTATAATAATAGCTATCAAGCCATCATAGGGATGGCACCATTTGAAGCTTTGTATGGGAGGTCGTGTAGCTCACCATCTTGTTGGTGGGAGACAACAGATAGGCTTATACTTGGGCCCGATATGATACGGGAGACATCCAAGAAAGTTGAATTAGTGAGAAGAAGGATGAAAGCGGCCCAAGATAGACAGAAATCCTATGCTGACAAGCGAAGGGCAGATTTGGAATTCAAAGTGGAAAGATGGCCTATAAGGTGGAATTGCCCGAGAAGCTAGCCGGAGTGCATAATGTCTTTCATGTCTCGCATCTCCGAAAGTGCCTTCATGAGTCCGCCAAAGTGGTTGAACCAAGCATTCTTGAAGACATTGAGCTAGAGAAAGAATCAACCTTGAGAAAAGCTCCGATTCGTATCTTGGGAACAGAGATCAAGAAGCCAAGGAATCAGGAAGTCAAGTTGGTGAAAGTTCAGTGGGGTGAAGCCGAGGAAGACGCAACTTGGGAAACCGAGGAGAAGATGCGTGGGCTTTATCCATTCCTTTTTTAGGGTACATTCTCGATCTCTTTTCCCTAATTAATACATCTTTCTTTTGCTATCCATGTTTATCTTGTTATCTCGTTAATCATGTCATGAGAATCTTAGGTAGAAACCCTTTGGATGAAACATGTATTTGAAACATGTTATGCTTGATGGTTGCAAGTGGTTGCAAGTGTTTGCACGTGGATACTCGTGGATGCATGATACACATTAGGCACTAAGATCGGCTCACACACTTTCATGTTGCATATGCATGAGTGCTTATACTTATTCATGGATGAAACTTGTTATGCTATCACGTGGATGTTGCATATGGATGAATGTTATGTGCACTCATGTAGAGATTATAAATTATGTTGGGAATTTGCATACATATGGACTCATTTCACTAACATGTTTTGCATTAAGGGGGTTTACTGAATCAGTAACCTCCTGATTTTCGCATTAGATAAGTACATATACACACACCTTTGCATATGATCATACAACATTTAGAATCCTTTAAGGACAATGACTGCACGTGGATGATGTTTTGAGTAGATGGATGATGGATGGTAGGATACATTCTTCCTAACTTGGAGATTTCGGGGACGAAATCCTTTAAGGAGGGGAGAATGTAACGACCCGTATTTTTGAATAACATGTTATAACACAAATCAAGGCAGAATTAAACTGTAAAATCTGAATCAAGGGAAACGGGCTGTGCCATTGCATTCGTCTCGGAAAAATACGCGAAATAGAGTCCGAGTTTTCGAAAATCGGAGTCTGTATGACAAAGATATGGCCTCGCGAAGTTTCATGAAAAATTCAAATTCAAAACAGATTCAAAAATTTCAATTTTCAGAAGTGGCGGGAAAATTCCCGTCAGACCCAGGGGGTCGACCTGGGGGTCGACTGGGGAGTCGACCTCCCCCCCCCCCCCCAGGTCGACTGTGGAGTCGACCCTAGGGTCGACCTCCCTGGTCGGCCAGGTCGTCCTGGTGCACCTGTTTTGACTGTTTGGACCTGTTTTGGAGGCTTGTGACGGGATTTGATGGCTTGGATTGAATCTAGGATTAATCCTATGGCTAATACTATCCTAATCTTCTATAAAAAGACCCCTAAACCTAGCCTAAATCATCATTATTCAACCCTACAACTAAACTATGCCAAAATTGTTCCTCTCATGGCCTCCACTCTCATGCTAAAATTCCAAAGTTTATTTATATGAGAGATTTTGGGTTCATACAAGTATTTTCAAGCTTGTATGAGTGTTCTTAGTTTGCGTTCAAGTCAATTTGCAACATTTCTAGTTCAAAGCAAGGGTTTTTATTGATTTGGCTCAAGGGTTTTTCATTTGGAGCTTGCATATTTGGGTTTTTTGGTGATTGCATAAGGGCTTCGTCTCAATCTTTTAATAAATATTCATTTGTGTCTTCATAGCATTGTAAGCCCTTTTCTACTTTCATTTTTGAACTCTAAAGTTAAATGAATGATGCAAGTTTGGGGTTGATCATTATAATATGCAAGTTTGGTTGATCTTCATGATATGCAAGTTTGGTTGATCATTATATGCAAGTTTGGTTGATCATCATGATATGCAAGTTTGGTTGATCATTATATGCAAGTTTGGTTGATCATTATGATATGCAAGTTTGGTTGATCATTATATGCAAGTTGGTTTAATCATTATGTATGACACATGTTGCTATGTTATGCAAGTTTGGGATGATCATGTTATCATGTTATGCAAGTTAAACTTGAGTTTGTGAGCTTAAACCTTCAAGCTTTATGTTAAAGGTTGCATTTTAGCAACATGGAAGTTATCATATCCCTTATGATAACTTGCATGTGAGGCTAAATGCGAACTTCTAGCAACTTCTACATGTCATTTATCACCATGTATCACTTATATGCTAAGTTTGGTTTTATGCATACTTTTGAAGCCTAATAATGCAATATGCAAGTATATGAACATATGTACATTTCATATGCCACCATGTTAAACTTGTGGCTTCAACACTTATTGTCATGATTATGCCAAGTTCCCTATTTTATCCTTTATGCGTTGTTGCGATTATGTAAACGATGGGATTACGTTGGGGTTGGGCAACATTATGACAAGAACATGGTTTTTATAACATGACGTGATATGTAATTATGTTTTGGAAACATAATGGACATGACACTTAGAAAAGATGAGTGTGGCCAACTCGAGGTTGGGTTGAGTTTGTAGCATAAATCTACCCGGACCCGCCCGGCTTAACTAGTGGCTACAAACAATAGGACCCAATGCGAGAAGTTGGTCATGTTGTGCTCGAACCCGAGGTTAGACCAAGTTGTGGTGTAAAGCTACCCGGACCCGCCCGGCTTAACTAGTAACCACAACAAGGTCTAATGTGAGAGGTTAAAGCACATTAAGTTAATTAAAGCCTCCTGATTAGGGTTAAGTCATGGTCCACTTAATACTTAACCAATTTGGGCTTGATGGGTTAATCGGGGTTAAGTCATGAACCTGGGGTACACTTAACCAATTTAATCCACGTTTGGATCGGGTTAACCACATTTAACCCGTTAAGAAACCCTAGTGGCGTGGTCCTTTGCAGCAGTAACCCTCTTGATAGTATCATAAGACCCTAGGGACTAGGCTAGGGTGGGGCACGATTACTGGGCTGACATGTAAGTGAGCAAAACGACGGCTGAGTAGGTACGCCGGTGTAGGTCCAGGCGGACTATGGTCGTGCACATAGTCCGGAGTTGGAGAATCAGGCACGGGTACCAGTAGATCTAGACTGTGCATACTTGATTGGTGTCCGAGGTTGACACCCTAGGACTTGATACACCCTAGGGTGTACCTAGCGCAGTTTAACTACATTGCGTGTTTGGGCCATATGACACCGACACTTTACGAGTTAGGCTTATAGGGAGCCGATCAACTAGACCGTGTAGTTGGACCTTGATTTAGGTCACCTCATGATATTGGGCCAAGCGTGGGCCAAGGGATCGATTCTTGTTTTACTTGACATGTTGGAATGCTAGTACAACCGTGGTGCAAAACTTAACCTTGATTATGCGATGACATCTTTATCTATCTTGTTAGTTAATCATCATGCCAGTATGTTGTTATCCTTATGTTCATCTCAGCTTCTCATGCCAGTTAACTTTACTAGTTCATGGACTGATAGTAGTAGGGCTTACCAGTCTTTTTGACTGACCTGTTTTCTTTCGCCTCTTTTCTTCCGTTCCCCCCCCCCTCAGGTTCTCAGGGTGGAACATTGGAGCTTAGCTTGGATCTTTTCAGCTTTCTTATTGGATTTGCTCATGTACGGTTCTGGACATTGAGCTAGCTATGGTTCATCACTTCACTTTGGGGATAGTACTCTATGTATTTAAGTTTTTCAGTTTATGCTTTTCTCTAGACTTTGTTTGTTGGAAAATAATGATCAAGTACTTTGTTGTAACTTAACTCTGGTTTTGAAATGCTAGTTTTATCCGCTGCTTTACTTACTCTGTTTTACTTATATGTTCTGTCTTGTGATATCTGCATGCATGTTTACCTCGTTTAATGCCCCTCCAAACCCAGTGTACTTGCTAGAGTTACCCTGGCGGAGGTGGTGTGTTACATCAATCATCATAGCAGAGAACAGATAATAGCAAAAACAATAAATAAAATAATTTTACACGGATATGACAGCGGAATCACAACATGTAACAACATCAGAATAGCACAGCGTAGGATATAACTTAGTAAATAAAAAGGGAAGTGATCAGTCATCATCGCCAGAGGCGGAATACATACATGCAGTGAGACATAATAAGGGTATCAGTCTACATCGCCGAAGGCGGTACATATACATACGATAATAAGTACTGAAAGTAAAGCAGTCTGCATCGCCAGTGGCAGAATCATAATATAAGTACAATAATGGCGGAAAATGTCAAAGTCATCTCTATGAAGTCAGCCTCGCCATGAGCCAAAATGCACTTTATCCAACAGTGCAGTGCCAAAAACAACCTGTCACCTGTGAACTAGGCTGCCCGTATGGAAATAAGGGCACCCGCGTTTGCAAAGTGAAACAAACAACGAGTCAGTCATGGGGAATCGTATTAGGAATCTATTTAACAGTTTAAATAACAGTAATAAGCAAATCATAGGACTACGCCACTTTCGCGGAACGGGTTTACTCCAGTGATTGCTAGTGCATTTAAAACAAAGTAAATTCTTTTAAAACAACGCAATGCTTTTAAAAGGAATGAAGCCATTATAAGACTCAAGTCCCATCATACAATGCAACGCAAGCCGGAGGATAGAGTTTTACCTTATAATGGCCAAATATGCTTGATACGTGTAAAGCAAAATCATTTGATATTATTACTAGTGCATATATGTTTCAAAAATAAATAGCATCATAAATATCAATCATAGGCGACATGAGCATCCCACGCCACTATGTCGCCATATATAAGTAACAATCGAATCCATTATCTCGTATTGGAAATTGGATTTCCGTCATGAGTCGAGGCAAGGGGCAAGCTCCTCTCCGCTTCGAGACATTCTAGCAAATGCCTCAGGACTACACACTCTGGGTAACCCTGGATCTTCAGGGCCAGTCCTCTCTTACGTTTGAGGATTATTTATTCCTGAACACACGTTTCCCGGTCCTTACAGACCTATAATCGAGGCGCCTCGCATTCCAACAACCACATAGATGAAAAATAGATATATATGTCAGGGTTGGTAAGTCACTGACACCACCATAGCTAGAAAGAAACGTCGTGCTCTCCCTGCAGTCCGTATCCCGTTTTTAACTCATACCGAGGTGTGAGGCTCGCGAATCTACGCTATACCCAAAGCCAGGCCCCGTAGACCGTGCTTTGATCATCATCCACAGGACTTTGCTTTGCAACAGAAGCCTTGATCACAGCATCTTGGCATGCCACATAGGCAATCCACTCCATACGATTGATTTCTATCGATATATAACCTCTGAGCTCGTACGTCTCAGAGAAGGGCGTTAAGCAAAAGAATAAATTTTCCGCCGCCGAACAGATATATATTTAACCGAGATCAATCAGCATAGAACAAAATCCAATGTCAGACACACAGTCCATTTACAAGTCCGTTTTGGGTCTGAACGAAACCGGAAGCGTCAAATTCCTCGTATATCCGTCCAATCAACACATACGTTCAGAGGCTACTACTTCCATTCCTTCACGGTAGCTACTCCGGTCAGGAATCTCAGTAGCGCCCATCCAACCGATACGAAGATCGTCGGTCTTGAATCGTCCTTGTATTTTCCAATTCGAATCGCTCGATAAATTATTTGAAATGAGGGTTTGCTCGGCCTTTTCAAATAACTCACGTAATTAGAATTTAAATCGATTCTTTCCATGGTTATATTATTCGACATCCATCTTTCAGTTCTTTAGTGTTATTTTCGTGTCAAACACATACAACCATCAAGTATCAAACAATTCAAGCTCAATTGGTTTATTTGCAATCTATGTTGCTTATAATATTTTATAACGTTTTTCTGCCATTTTTATTTATTTAAAAATGGCCATATTTAATTAAACGACGTTTCAGGTCGTGCCGTGGCACTGGCGCTGTTTTTCCCCTAATTTGTTTTACATATATCGGGAAATCTAACCGTTGGATTTCTACGAAGTCTATATCAGTGGGAAGGTATTCCCAAAGCGAACCCAACTATTCCAGTTTCGTGAGAATCCGACGGTCGGATCTTCCACACTAGTCGTTTGAAGTTACGGTTTCAAAATTCGAACTGCAGCGTCGTTATTCGATTTAATTTAATTATATTTATATATAAATATAAACGACTTTGGCACTGTTTTTCTTTAGATTTGAATTAAACATTCCGGACAATCCAACCGTTGGATTTTTACAAGGTTGGTGCCGTTGGGAAGATATTTCCGAGGCGAACCCAGCGGTTGCAGTTTCGGGAAAATCCGATGGTCGGATTTCTCGTACTAATCGTATCAAATTACGATTCCTAAACACGAACTGCACGGCTTCGATTCCTTCTAATTATATTTATATTTATATATATATAAATATAGTTCATTCTATAATTCCAACTATAGTTCGTTCTATATTTTCAACTTCGTTTTCACTTCAAATATTTCACTAACGCCTTAATATTTCGAAAATTTTTGCCATAACCTCCTTTGTACGGGGAGTGGTTTGGAAATTTATTGGGCCGTGTTAGGTACCCAATAAATCCTAAAAAGCATCCACATATTTAAAGTGATATATTCTGGTGTTTACGGGGGAGCATGTATAGATAATCACTCCAGAGAATAAATTCTCGTCACCCCGTTTCCATGTGGAAATAAATAGTCCATGTGCCGTATCTAATAACTAGAGAGACGTGATTATTGTCAACTCCAGACCCGTGTGGGGTTTTTATTAATCTAGCGATTTATCGTTATATTTTATATAGTCCATATCAGTCATCAGTTCAACCTGTAGTATATAGTCAAGAAGTATGCCATGTAGTGTAGTTCAAAATTAATTGTTACTATCCTATGGCGATATTTATTATTTCATACAGAATAACTAGCACTCCGCATCCAATGGCATTCACAGGAGTTGATATAAAAATAAAATTGTGCAGCCAACTCATCAAGGTTTACTTATTTGTCGAGCACGCAAATAATTTCTTTACTCTACAGCTAATCCATTTTCCCTGTTCAACACATGTATATATATGCAGAACAAAGCTAATAACAACATTTCTAGCAAACTATTATTTATTTCAACACGTGTGTATTTTTATCAAAGCGTATACATGATAAAAGAAATATTTTTATCATCAAAAATATTTATTCAACACGTGAATGTTTTTAACACTTCATATTTACAATAAAAATGTAGTTTTTATTGTCAATTCATTTTATTTTAAAATACGATAACATTCAACACATGAATTTCAACTCGACGAACGAATCTCAATTCAACACATGAATATTTTCTATAGTTTGTATATATATAAAAATGTGATTTTTATCGCTAAAGCTATTTGTTTAAATTCAAATAATATTCAACACATGAATTTCGATTCAACAAATGAATTTCAACTCAACACATGAATATTCGCTATAGTTTGTATATATATAAAAATGTGATTTTTATCGCTAAAGCTATTTGTTTAAATTCAAATAATATTCAACACATGAATTTCGATTCAACGAATGAATTTCAACTCAACACATGAATATTCGCTATAGTTTGTATATATATAAAAATGTGATTTTTATCGCTAAAGCTATTTGTTTAAATTCAAATAATATTCAACACATGAATTTCGATTCAACGAATGAATTTCAACTCAACACATGAATATTCACTATAGTTTGGATATATATAAAAATGTGATTTTTATCACTAAAGCTATTTGTTTAAATTCAAATAATATTCAACACATGAATTTCGATTCAACGAATGAATTTCAACTCAACACATGAATATTCGCTATAGTTTGTATATATATAAAAATGTGATTTTTATCGCTAAAGCTATTTGTTTAAATTCAAATAATATTCAACACATGAATTTTGATTCAACGAATGAATTTCAACTCAACACATGAATATTTGTTTCAACATATGTAATTTATTTCAACGAATGAAAATTATTCTGACACATGAATATTTCAGAAAATTTCGACAGCATAACAGCAGGGTAGTTAAAACCGGGACCGTCCCTAGTACGGCTCCTCGCTCTACCTTAAAACCTCGCGGTTTTTGACAATGGGGAACATGCATCTAGTTCGCACGCAGGCGGCATGTTTTATTTTCAATTCCACAATCCTATTCTAATTTGTTTCAACCACAAGAGGGTATTTTTCAACCATAAAGGTATTTTTCAACCACAATATCAACCACAAACAATTATTTCCAACCATTCATCATACCATATAATATCACGTCAATCACAAGCAATAAATATCGTCCATGGTCTGTGGACGAGGGGAGTATATATATTATATTATAATTCACTTGCATTCCATCACAATTCAAAGCATATATGTTTCATTCAACGCTTGTATAATTTATACATCGCTAATATAACTTATACAACACATGTACATGAGGTATACAATGCGTATATAATTTACACTTTGCTTATATAATTTATACAACGCGATTCCATTCACACAATTTAGTTCAGATTCCTCACATTGGTTTTTGCAGTGCTAATCAGAAAAATCCGCGGTCTCTTCTAGAATGTAGAGAGCCTCCTTGCGGTCACGATGTTTCCTGTTTCATCGAATTTCGTCAACACATGAAAAAGATATGATTTTTCAAAGATAGACGGATTTTGCAACACTTTAAAGTGTAATTTTCAACTCAGAAAAACAAGGCCGCACCTTTATTTGAAGGTTCAAAACTAGGTTTGCGAAATTCGTGAAATCCGTAGATTGTTGCTTCGATCAGGTAGTGCCACGCCCTCGGGCCTGGAGAGGCGCGCCTGCGCCTAGGAGTGGGGCCAGTTCGGTGGCCGGAGGAGGGCTGGGCGGCGCCGGAAAGACGTCGACTTCGTGGGGGTGGTTCAGGCGATACAGGCGATGGTGGAGGGTGGGGTTTGGTCGGATGTGAAGAGGAGACGAAGGCGAGTGGAGTGGTGGTGGTGGCGCGGCCTATAGGTGGCGGTGGCTGCTGGAAAACAAAGGGGAAGATTCGAGCAATGTGGGTCGTCGATATCGCCAGGCGGCTAGGGTTTTTTCGAGATATTTTTTTTAAAGGAAAAATCCTATTGGTCGAGGCTTTATAGGAAATTTTAAATAGTGTTTTTACAAACGAACTCGAAATCAAATCCAATGACTATCACCCATAGCTAAATACCCCCATTCCGAACACAATGGGATATGTTTCGTTGGCCAATTCGACTGTTACAGTCTGTTATTTTTCAAATTAAAATATAAAACATTCAATATTTGATTTGAACGTACATTACAATTTACCAGGGCCACAAACTGAATTGAAAAATTCTAGAAAAATAAATCTAGCTTTGTTTTGACGATACGGTCCTAACAAAACCAGTTTCGTCGAATTCTAAGCTCGTTTGAAAAATGGCCATTTTTAGGTCGACCCATTTTAACAGAAATTGACCAATCACATTTTCTTTTGCCCCGCTCACATACTAGCTTCAAAAATTATGAAATTTGAAACTTAGCAATATTTTGACATCCCGGACCCAACAAAAGTGGTTTCGTCGAATTCCAATGTCGTATGCAAAATATCTATTTTCAAGGGCTATATATGCTATATAGCGACCTTTCTGAAAATTCAATCGGCCATAACTTTTGATTCCCATTATGAAACTTCGATTTTTCTGATTCGTTAGAAAGGTATTCATAAACAGATTTAAATATTTTCAGTTTCGCTAAAATCCGTTATATTTTCCACCCGGTACAGTCAGACAAAGTTTGTATTCAAAATTTCAAACTGCCTTACTATACCCTATTCTTTATTTTATTGGATTATGCTATTTCAATATACAAATTCTTTGGTAATAACCAATTTTTAAAATTTTAAATTGGTTCACATTTTCCAGGTTATTACAGACTGACCCAGTTTGTTTCGCCTCTTTTTCTTCTGTTTCTCCCCCTCCCCCCCCCCCCCTCAGGTTCTCAGGTAGGAAGCACTACTATTTAGTTTGGACTTCTTTCTGCTTCAAAATCATCATATATGGATTGGACCTCTCTTGTCTATGGCTTGCTTTGCTGCTTTATTGGGGAATGATTTATGACTATGGTTTTATGCTTCTTTACTATTGCAAGACAGATTTTGATGTAATGGGTTTAATAACATTTTGATGTAAAAAGGCTTTAGACCTTTCTAGATTTTAAAGAAATGAAATTTGGTTTTTCTTCCGCTGTTTTATATGTGTTCTGTCTTGTAATATTTCTGTGTATGTTTACCTAGATAATGCTCCACCAAAGCTAGTGCATTCCCTTTGTGAGTGACCCTAACGGAGGTGGGGTGCCACAGATTTGTAGTTCGGATTGGAAAACACTATATTTGAAATTAAAAAAGTATGGACCAATCATATTTTTTTTCTCCATTGTTTTTAATTTCTAAAATTTGCGAGAAAACCCCCGTCACCTGCTATCGAACAACGTAACCTCCTTCTCCCCTTCTCTCTTCAAAATCTCCTAATCCGCTCCACGAAATCCAATGCCACAGTTGAGGTTTTTGTAGATCTCGTTCCAAGCTTCAAATCCATAGCAAGTTGGTGTTTTTTCGTTGAGTATATTGCCCGGATTGAGCAGCTGAAGTTGACGATTTTGAACCACTGCCAAGGCCGCCACCATGGATCGCACGTGACCCTACCCCCTGCACACGTGCGTGATACCTCCCCCTTCGACGCAACACTGCCCGATCGCCCAACCGCTACACGGTTTGCACGCAAATCTCAACCCTAGGTTTGAACGGTTTGCTGAACGGTACGGCTGTTTAAAATATAAAGGAAATAACACTTTAAAGCATTGCAAAGTATGATTAACTTATAAAAATCGTATCTTTTTCATGTGTGGTAGAAATCCAATGAAACAAGAGACATTGGACTCGTGGCGACGTCTTCTACATTCTAGAAGAGACCGGAGAATTTTTGGAGCTTTCTACAATTTTTGGAGGAGTGGAAACCACTGTGAGAACTTCTCCCTTTAAATTTATTTGCTAGTTCAAATATATACTAGGATACAGTCGGTGCTTAGCTGCACCCAACACCCTCGTCCACAGACTATGGACGACTTGTTTGTTTGATTGATTGTGTTGTGAAAATTGATTGTGTGATTTGGAATGAAATGAAATATTTTATAGTTAAAAATATAATTTTTAATATGTATATGTATTAAATAAATATACATTTACAAATCGGACGATTTGTTTATGTACACACATCTGACTGATATTGATTGGGACGATAAATTTTACACATCTCTCAAATGCACAAATAAATCTGTGTTTGTCGTTTGAAAAGCCCACACGGGTATTGGGATGATATTGGATATACACTAATCCCAATATTTAGTTGTATGTCAATCGATTGGTTGACAGACTGTTATAAGCATTAAATATTTGTATTTGATGCTTATGCAGTGTAGAATGCACTCTGGATGATGGTTGAATGCATTTGATTGTTGTTGTGTACATGTGTTGTATAAATCCATATAAATCAAATTATATGGTAATTGACTGTGTCTGATTCAAGTTTAGAAAAAATGAATATTTTAAAATAACAGATATTTTAAAATAATGAATATTTTGCAATAATATTCAGTAATGGATCAAAATATGATTTTGATGTCCGATTTGGGATGGACATGAAAATATTTAAAAATATGAAGCCATGTTGATAATATTAACGCCATTTTGATGTGAACGATATTTATATCTATTTTATTCATTTTTATAATGAATATCAAAAAGGAAATGATTTTGAAATATAATGTTTTGAAAATACTATCACTTATATATCGATGATATGGAATATTCAATTTTGATTTGAAATTGAATATGAAGTTGAAATCGTTTTGAAAACGAATTTAAAACGATTTATAACATACGTTTTAAATGGAAATCGATGAAATACAGATAATAAATATATAATGGCTTGAATAAAATGCATCACGCCACGATAGTTCGCGAATTTCGACCATTGACTTCGAACGGACATTACGGGAGATCCGACAGTCGGATTCTCCTAAAACCAGAACCGTTGGGTTCGTATCAAAAATTTCTTTCCAAAAAATATAAGAGATTTGAAATTTAACGGTTGGATTTGGAATTATGTCCACATCAAATTTGAAAAAGTCGATGTAAGTGCAGTTTGATGACTGTTTATGGAAATCAACTTTATGGGCCTTGATAAAATTATTAAAAATATCAATAATTAGTGTAAAATCATAATAAATGATTTGGAAAAAGTTAGGAAGAAAAATTCCATATATGAAAAGATAAAAATATATTTTTATCGAAATGAAATAGTTATGAACTAGAATTAAAAATCCAATGTTTTTAAATAAATAAATTGGGTTTGAAATGGTCTTAAAAATAACCAAGAATTTCCAATATACGAATTGGAATGGATTGGAATCGAAATTATCTTCGGAATATTTCGGTATTGGATTTTATGGTTATACAATATTGTGGAGAAATTTGGAAGATATATATATCGTTATTCCAATACAATATTTGTTGGTTTCAGAATTTGATACTGAATATAAGCCGATATATTTTATTTTCAGAGCCTTGTATTTAATATCAATTTGGATTTTGGGTTTGTCGTGAACTGTGTTTTAAATGACACTGTTCTTAAACCTAGGGTGGAAAGAATAATTCTTTTAATTAAGATTTAAAGAAGAACTATCAATTAATTAACATTTAATTGGAATTGAAAATGGAATGTGAATTGGGTTTATTGTGAACTGTGTTTTAAACGACATTCGTTCTTTAACCCGATTTATCTGTGTTTTAAACGACATTCATTCTTTAACCCGATTTATAGTGGAATGTGATTTGGAATTTATAAATCTTTTTATTAAGATTTAACGGGAATTTTCCAAAGTAACGTTTTCCAGTTTAATATATATTACATTGGAATTGAATGGAATTCGATTGATAATAATCGAAGTGAACTTCTGTGGAGGAAGATTATTAATATATATGGAATTTAAAAGGATTTGCCATTATTCCATTAATATTATTAGTTGGATACGGTAATTGATATCAATTATTTATTGATTTGTTTTTCCCTGAAGATTCCATTATTAATGGAATGTGATTTGGGTTTATCGTGAACTGTGTTTTAAATGACATTAGTTCTTTAACCCATTTAAAGACAGGATTACATGTCTATATTGTATTTCGAACTGTATGGTTGATCTCTGCTAAATATATATCTGTTTGGTGGTGGAGAATTTAATTCTCTTGCTTAACACCCTTCTCTGGGACGTACGAGCTTAGAGGTTATATATCGGCAGAAATCAATAATACGGTGTAGATGTCGATGCGACATGTTTGTGTTTCCAAAGTTAAATAATCATTAGTATTGATTTTTGGGAAATTAAAATTAAGGGGAGTTTTAATGAATCTTTAATTAGATTGAAATGGGAATTGATAATTTAAATTATCATATTTGGGGAAATGATCGAGAATGGAGTATCGCCAGTTTTGTTTCTAGCGATAGTTAAGTCTTTAATTAGATTTGAACGGGAAATGGTAATTAAATTTACCGATAACACCGTGGTGTTAGTTGTGTGTAATACCAGTTTTGCTGCATGTGATGAATAGGTTGGGATTGGAAAATTAAATAAATGGTTACTTCGGTATGGTGTGTTAATCCCGACTAGTTTGAAAACCTTAATATGGTTTGAATTGATATCCGAAAGAAGATTAAAGAATAAAATTTAAAGAATTTGTCTTTGATAAAATTAATGGAAACAAATCCCTAAAAATGTGAATATTTAAATAAAAGAATATTTAGAATTGGAATGAGGCATATGTTGTGTTTTTATAGCACTTGTTTATTATATACGCGATTTATTCGGAAAGGCCAGTTTTATACCCATTTTGAATAACTGATTCGACGATAAGTCGACGATGAAGACGGTGGTTGAAGAACGGAGGTCTTTACATCATTTGGATGATTACTGATGTCTTGATTGGGCTGTACACCCAAGACAAGGTAATAAGTGGTGATCGTCTAGACGTACTTGGAGATCGACGGATATGCGAAGGCCTCTCTCCTGTATTGGACACATGGGACGAGGAGTAAGGTACCTCCGGTTTCGTTTAGACCTAGAACGGACTTGTAAATGGATTGTGTGTCTGACATTGGATTTTATTCTGTGTTGATTGATTTCTATTAAATATATCTCTGTTTGGCGGTGGAGAATTATTCTCTTTCTTAACACCCTTCTCTGAGACGTGCGAGCTCAGGGGTTATATGTTGATAGACATCAGTCGCAAGGCATGAATTGCTTGTTTGGCATGCTGAGTTGCATGGATAAAGGCTTTTATTGAAAAGCAGAGTCTTGTGGTTAATGATCGAAGCACAACTTTAATATAGCGCCGCTTTGTGTATAACATTAATTCACGAGCCTCACACCTTGGTATAAGTTAAAAATGGGATAAGGGACCCAAGGAGAACATGATGTTTCTTTCTAGCTATGGGTGGTGTCAGTGTTTTACTAGCTCTGACATTGTTGTTGTATTTTTACCTATCTAGTTGTTGGATTACGAGGCGCCTCGGATATATCGACTACTGCGGGTGTTGATGGATATAAGTCATATAGGACTAGGAAACGTGTGTTCAGGAATAATTAATCCTCGAACATAAGGGAGGACCGACCTTGGAGGATCCAAGGGTCTTCTGCGGGAGATCCTGAGGCATTTGCTAGAGTGGCTCGAAGCCGGTGAGGAGTATATCCCTTGCCTTGACTCACGACGGAAATCCAATTTTCAGTACGTGACATTTCGGTTTTGATTGTAGAGCCTAGTATTGGCGACATAATAGATGGTACCCATGCCGCCTATGATTGTTACATTTATATTTGAAGTTGTTTTATACACTATGCACTTATAATAGTATCAAATGATTTGTTTTAAACGTACCAAGCATGTTTGGCTATTATAAGGGAAAACCCTGTCCACTATTTAAAATCTCGCAAATATCGCCCGAGATCTCCTTCGAAATCTCGTTTTGGGCTCCTTCCGAAACGAAATAGCAAATATCACTCTAATCTGCTTTCGAATATATCGCCCGAGGTATTGCAATATTGAACGATATATCGACCGAGATGAAATACTGAAATATCGTATGAGATCTTAGTTTTTTTGGTTAAAATTTAAATCTGTGCCTAAACTAGAACTATAATTAAAAAAACTCAAATCTAGCCATATCAATCTTTTGTTATTTTACATTTTGCATGTTAAATGACTATATTGTATGTTCGTATATATTTTACAATGCTTATGATTTTCATATTCATCTTTTTACATACATTTACTTATGAAATTATGTATTTTATTGTCTATTTATGCTGGATTTTTTATTATTTTGAATCATTTTTATGTTTCCTGTCTAACAATATTCCTGTTTTAAGCATATTACGATTTAGAGTATGAATGATCTTTCGCAAAATAAAGAATAATAAAGTTATTTTGCATTTTAAGTTTAAATTACTATGTTTTTGATAGCATTCATTAAAATCATTTTGTTAAAATATCATTTTTAACATACCATGTACCCCGAGATTGTTCCGATATGAACTTTCAGACCCGAGGTGAAAAATCCGGGACGAGCTCCCGAGTTAGACTCATCTCGTCCGAGATATTCCCCGATACGAGACCGAGTCTATAAAATCCCCGAGACGAAACACGACCAATATCCAAGATTTTAAAACCTTGACCCAATCCCCCGGCTTGCGTTGCATTGTGTTATGGGACCTAGGTCTTATAATAGCTTCATTTTTCCAAAAAGCATTGTGCAGTTTGTTTTATGCACTGGTATTCTTGGGAGGAAACCCATTCCGTGTTATACGGCGTGGTCCCTTAATTTACTTTATTTTAAAGTAAAGTTTTAAACGACTTTTTTAGTTCTCACACCAGTCTTATGACTGACCCGGAGTTTATTGTTTTAACCTAAATTCCGGATGCCCCTATTTTCCATACGGGTAGCTAGTAGTTTTGGTTTTGCAGATTTATATTCATAGGATCCTGATTTACAGCTGAAGCGATATTCAGAAAGCCCTATACCTGTGTATTACATTCAGTTGTGTTTTGTATTGTTTTTCCGCTGCTATGTATTTAAATGTAATTTAAATCTCTGATATTGATCAAATGTATATGATTTATTCATACTCTGTTATATTCTTGTATTATGATGGAATTGTTGTAATAAGCAATGAAATGTTCTTCTGTTGGTGTTATGATTCGTCTTGTCCTCAGACCATCCGAGCTTTCCTTTACGGGGAAGTTCAGGTTGTCACAGGCCTAGCTGCTAGTCACCCTAATTAGACCCGGTTAAGCTGTTTTTCACCTTCCAAACCTTGTTTCAGCCATATCTCCTAAACGGTAAGTCCGTTTGATCAATGTGACCACTCTACGGAAAGGCAAACCATCATCTGAATTCAATGAAAGTGGTTTCAAGTCAAATCTCATTACCAATCAAAATCTATAGACGAAACAAGATTCTCCAGTGGCAAAATGGTCATTTAAAATTCTGCAAAAATCATGAACATGAGAAATAACCCCAATAGTCGTTCCCCAAAGTTACACGACCTTACGTCCTTATATGAAAATGAAATAAATATTCTACGATCTTCCGATGCGTAGAATGCGGGTCGTTACATTATATATATATATATATATATATATATATATATATATCTATGTATATATATTGATGCTTGTTTCCTGAGCATCTTTGTGACTGTTGTCCTATGTCTTATGTATTCACCTTATTTGAATTAATGACACTTCTGTTTGATGTAACACCCCTAAGTCCCACATCGTGGATGCCTGTGTGAAGTTGGTACTTATATAGTAGAGCTCATCTCTTACTAACGTCGAGGCCTAGTGATGGAAAACCCTACACCTGAGAGGTGGAAAAGTAGGGACAATATCGGTGTTAGTAGGGAGGTTGGTTCAGCCTGTGTGGCAACGCCATGTGTTGGCGGATCTCAAAACTTAGCCGAGGCCTTTTGAGGAACAAAACCCCACACTTATACAATGGCTAAGTTGGGGATAATATCTAGTGCAAGCGGAGGTGCGGGCTATTACAGTGGTATCAAAGCCAATACCCAGCCAGACTTGTGTCTCCTGTGTGGACCACAGTTCCTAGGTGAGGTGTTTTTGAGCCAACGGGGACGTTGGACTCTGTAGGAGGGGAGAATGTTACACCCCTAAGTCCCACATCATGGAAGCCTGTGTGAAGTGGGTACTTATATAGTGGAGCCCATCTCTTACTAACGTTGAGGCCTTGTGATGGAAAACCCTACACCTGAGAGGTGGAAAAGTAGGGACAATATCGGTGTTAGTAGGGAGGTTGGTTCAGCCTATGTGGAAGTGCCATGTGTTGGCAGATCTTGAAACTTAGCTGAGGCCTTTTGAGGAACAATACCCCACACCTATACGATGGCTAAGTTGGGGACAATATCTTGCGCGAGCGGAGGTGCGAGTTGTTACATTTGATATGCTAAACCACTTCTTGCGTCTTGAATGTACCATATTCATGTAGTTTTGGTAACCAGTGTAACCAAACATGTTGCCCTCTTGTGTTTATCCCATACATTGTGCACATTGCTGATATGAACATGTGTACTTGAGTCACATGCCATGTTGGCCATTGTGAGCACTTGATGGTGTCTTGTGTTGATCCAGTTTGACTTGTTACATGTACTTGTGCATGCCACCATATACATACATATGTATATATGCACAGATATGTGTGTGTGTGTGTATCTGTGTATGTTTGTATTTTATGTGTTGTCATTCCTATTTTGTTGTACTTGTGTGTTCATGGATACTTGCAGCATGAATGTGTTGTCAGGCTTCACCTGAACATATCAAACATGATATATTTATCCCTTGTTGTTTCAAATTTTGACCATATTGCCACTACACAAAATGTATGTGTATATATAAGCGTCTAGGCACAAACGGATGAATATGCATATCAAAACAAGTCATGAAATATGATGAGAAGCACACCAAAATTCTAAGGCAAATAAATTTTAAAATAGAATTATATCTGCTAAAATTTGAAATTATTTTTGTTTTTGTTTACTGTGTGTGTTTCTGTGACAGGTTAAAAGGTGAATGGACTGACAGTGAAGACAAACTGAAGACAGGAGTGTCAATGAGTGAATCTAAATGTGAATTTGTATGTATATACATCTAAGTGAAACTGAGAGTTTGTAGTGAGGAGCTGATGTAACAAATGAAATCATATGTGAGATTGAATTGTAATATATCAGTGGATTGTGCATTATTGCAATGTTGAAATAAAATGTTATATTTAAATAGAATGCCGTTTGAATATTTAAATTCTTGTGCAACAGTATTCTATTTAAATATAAATATTTAATTATGTCTGTGATGTAGTAGAATAATATAATTATGAACACATTATAATATATATTTATGTGTGTGTGTGTTTGTTTGTTATCATCAAACAAAAATCATATAATTGTTATATACAACAATATTATACACCTTATATCTGGAAATCGATCGCAAAACCATTGTTGGAATTGTATTTTCATCCTTATTTTTGGTGTCGGTTTGTGGTTTATGTAAATTTAGATTAAAAGGTTGTGGTTTATGTAAATTTAGATTAAAAGATTATACCTATTTATGTTTGATGTTGTTAGGGTTTTACTTGGTTATTGTAGAAATGCCCTTTTTATTCTTTTTAATAAAAAGGACATTATTTCAAATTACCAAGAAATATGTACAAAACAACTAGAAAGGGACTTGATTCACGTATATTTGTACGTAGTTTGCAATAACCATTCCAAAAACTTATATAACTTGTTTCTTGTGATTTGAAATATGTCTATATTCTCCTTTTTTAATTATTTTGGGAAAATTCTACAATAACTGCAGTTATTAACCTTTTTAATCTTAAAAAAATAAAACATAAAAGGGTTGTTTTGGTCGTTAGTTTAGACCAAAACATAAATGGTTAAATTAAATACAGTAACTACGTTAACTACGCTTGAATTAAAATATATACATATTCTTATCCGTCTGAATCTACATAAATAACACATATATACTATCATAATAATTGTTTGTTGATATTTTTGTGTATTTAAATATTTTCTGCTTTATGGAAATGACATGGAAAATATAAACTATAATAAATGGAAATAGATAGTATGACCGTTATAGCAATAAATTGATTTGATTTGCTATAAGTAAGGTCATAAATTTGGTAATGAATATTATAACCATATTTGATTTGGGGAAATGAATTAGATAGAATAAACATGCCTAGATGGTTACAATTTAAATTATCTTAGGAAAAGAAATTGTGACTCCAATTAGGGAATTTAATAAATTACAAACATATATGTATAAATACACAATTAATAAATAAGTGGAATTGAAATTATAGTAATAAGTGGAGTTACAATATATACAGAGTAGAATTAAAATGGGGTTGACATAAATAGAATAATAAATGCCTTAGGAAATATATCTGTTAGGGTCATTAGCGGCAGATAACTTAATTAATAATAATAAATGGAATAGAAAGGGGGAAACTATGGGGATTGATTTGCGTAGTAAATACGAAGTCCAATAAGAAAATTAATAAATAAACATCCTAGGATAGGAAGTTATAGGTTTTCCCTATTTATTTCAAGTTAGCGTATAATTATTATAATTTAAATAGGAATTGGACTTAGTTGCTTAATGATGTGAGGTCAGTTGCCTTATTCGATAGAAGTATGCACTTTCTAGCAGTCGGGTATATGTACAATTGATGTGAAATATCATTAATTATAGGAAGTCGTGACGATAGTTAATTGGGTAAGGACGATTATTTCCTAAAACATGGTTTATCTCAAGTGTGTGGCACTCGCCTCCTATCCTAAAAAAGGAAACCTTAAAATGAAATAATTCGTAGGCATAGCTTGCTTCGGGGTAAAGGTAATAATGTGGTTAGATCCTCCCTTAAAATGGTATTAAGCGATTGTAGCTCACCTCCCCAAAATCGTGAAGTATTAAATGGCTATCGGCTACGAGCTTGGTAATTCCTGCGTTAGTCCGCTTCCTCTAGGTAGTAAGTGATTGGGGAGAGGGTCTGCCTTTGGGAGTAGGTATTAAATGACTATTCCGGAGGTACCAAAGGTTTGGCTATCCTAAGGGAAGTATTAAGTGACTAAGGGATTATCTAATGCAGACAGTTAGATTGTAATATGGGGGGTCTGCCAGGAAAAGCATAAATGACAAGATGTCGTCTGCCTATCCTGCAAGTAATAAGTGACTATTACTATCTCTTCCCGTATGCGAGGCATGGTGATATGAATGAATGACGGAGGCCATGAATTAGTAGGACTTAGTAGCTAGTGTACTTTAATTTATGTTAATGTAGAATAAACTACCGAATAAGCACTAAGTGATCAATAGGTCTGCTTTGGGATTTAATTGATCAGAAGGATCCACCCTTACCTTATATTGGTGGCAAGGTCATAAGTGTATATATATAAAATAATTAACCTTCATATGTAATAGCAAGAAGTTAGCTGCCCACATCTTAATCTTTGGAAATTAGTTTATGGTGATTTAAAGGCTTCATACTTATACGTAAACATTCTATCTCAGTATTGCGATATCATTAGATGTGGGATACTACCTTGGGTTTGGTGGTTAGTCATCATGCATAAATCTCTACAAGGTTAGGCTATAATTACTAACCTTGTTAGACGTACGTTTTTGTTCTTACCAAACAGAATACATTTGTTTATTATAGATATCGTTATATATTTTCTACTCGTTAGACTTGTTATTCTGACCTCCTCCTCATAACAACTCTTAGGTTTAGCTCGGGGAAGATAGGTCTTAGCAGGTGTTCAATTTGGTTTTCGGTTCATTATGCCATAATGGGTATTTCGCAAACCCTTAATGCGGCAGCTTTGCAATGGCTATAAGCCATTGGTAATTGGCAACGGCTTTTGGCCGTTGCAAAGCTCTTTAGAGAATTGGCCCCCATCATTTCATCTTTTGCAACGGCTTTAGGCCTGTACTTCCCTACCCCCTCAGTCAAACCAGTACGCTCCCTTTTCTCCAAAATACACCATATCCAAATCAGTACACTCACTTTTCCAAAAAATTCCAATAAAAAAGAAAAGAAGAAACGAGAGCAAAACCCTAACAAACTGTCGATCCCAAATCGAAGCTGATTTCATGTCTGATTTCATGTCTGATTCCAAAGTGATGATTGCAATTTCAAAAGAGCCAAGTTATGAAATTGTTCTTCGTTTCAATAGTTTGTCATCGATCCGTTTTATTTTCTAACAATCTCGATTGACTCAGGATTTCGATTTGTTTTCTACGGATCTAAAGGGGAATCTGAAGATCCGTTGATTCTTCTCCAAAAGATCATGCCAGTTGCTTCTATATTTGGTAAATACGTCGTTTATCTATATATTTTTGCCCTCTATTAAGTTTTCACTTAATTAAACATGTAAATGTGTTCATCTGAATATATGTTTAAAAGCTTCTCTTCCCTTCAAGGCTCCTGTAACGACCCGTATTCTACGCATCATAGGATCGTAGAATATTTATTTCTTTCGCATAAGAAGTCGTATGGTCATGTAACTTTGGGGGACGACCATTGGGTCATTTCCCATGTTCATGATTTTTCCCGATTTTTAAATGACCATTTTACCCCTAGTTGGCACTGTTTTGGCCATAACTTTTGACTGGAAAGGAATTTTGACCTGAAACCACTTCCATTGGCTCTGGATGATGGTTTCTCTTTCCGTAGAGTGGTCACAATAGCCAAACGGACTCACCGTTTGGGAGATATGGCTGAAACAAGTTTCAGATGGTGAAAAACAGCTTAATTGGGCTTAAGCGGGTGATTAGCAGCTAGGCCCAAGGGGAATTTCGGGTTTAGGGGTATATAGGGGCTGATTAGGGTTAGAAAACATTTCTTTAGACATTTTCCAGCCGCCACTTTCATTCCTCTTGACCTAGCCATGGCCTCCACTCTCTAAATCTCTCTAAAACACCCAAAAATCACTTTCTAATTGAAGATTAGGCTTAGCAAACATCAAATCAAGGAGTATTAGCATGAGAACCGAGGTAGAGCTGCTGTGTAAGATTGGGAACAACGCCAAATCAGAGAATACTTCAGTTTTGGGGTTTTAGTTGTGGCCAAGGTGAGTGATAGCATCGTTTTGACACTAATTACAGTTAATTAAGGGTAATTAGTGAAGATTAGCGAATTTATACACTAATAAATTTTGGAAAAATGTTTAGAAATTCTTAAATAATATTTCATGCCTCTGTTATAAAATTTAGACGATTTGGTTAAGTTTTACTAAGTATGTACTTAAACATGATTAAGAGGGACTATGGGAAAATATGAAGTTTTAGTCACTTTTGATCCATTTTGATTCATTTAAATTGTTGTTTGTTGCTTGTGGTTGCTGTTATATGTTGCTATGACTCTTTGGTATGCTTTGTGATTGATTCCAATAGTTAGATTGGTCGAAAACGCCGTCGAGAGGCGTATAAACAGTTGCTGGAAAGTTGTAGAAAACTGCAGGGTATCTAACCGGATCGGATCGGATAAGGGAGACCCGAACCGAACCGATGTAAGGACTCCGACCCGATCCGCTGAAAGATGGTGAACACGAATCGATGGAGGCTATACTACTCGAACCCCCTCCACGAGATGATGACCAAAGGAGATCTTTCCCTCGTGACCAGAAAGTGCGACCCGAACCAGTGATGGCGATGCGACTTGGAGACTCCGACCCGACCCGTGTAGTCACACCGAACCGAGCACCACGAGACGACCCGAACCGGAGTTATGCACTGGAGGGAGCCACCACGACCTGAGGATCACGATCCGATGGAGATGGGGAACTTGAACCGACCCGACCCGGGGAAGCTCAACACGACCGGTCCGAACCAGAATGGTGCGATCCGACCCGGACTGAAGAGCTGATGGCACGACCAGTGGACACAATCCGATCTGAAGCAAGAGGAGGAGACTCGAACCGATCCGGTGATGAGAGAAAACCGAGATGCAAAGGTAGTCCAGTATGGGAAGTTAGAGCTCAGGATCTAGTTGGGAACCAATGAGTTCGCTTCATGGTTGGACTTTGCTGCGGGACGCGTGCCAAGGGGTTATCGACGTCTATAGCTTTGGACCACTATGGTAGGAGGTACGAAGGCGGATTCAGGGCCATTATGGCATCGGTAGAACCGAGGGCTACGACCAATGAAGTGGGTCATTGAAATGTTTGGTCATGACTCCAAGTGTTTGGCTTGGTCACAGCAGGGTTTCTACAAGTCGGGATTCGTCGTTACCTCAATTTGTCTAGTGTTCCAAGGTGGTAGATGTCGTATGCTTTACGCACTGAGTGAGAGATGTGAGGATGGTTGATATGGATGATTTGTTTGCTATCATTGTGACATGCACACCCCACCCCCGTATCCTTACACTATTTATTATATCACCTTAGAGTATTGTACGGTATGTGGTACTAACTCTTTGGTTGCAGGTCCAGGTTCAGGTATGGTTTAGTATACCTGTTATTATTCTGTTTAGATGCTTATCGCTCATACCAGGCTTTATGTCTGACCAAAAGTTTTATGTCTCTTCTTATTACTCTGGGTGCTCACACGAGCAGACTAGAGACAGGTTAGCTGGTGATGCACGGGTAGATGATCCGGAGACGAGCAGGAGGCTTCCACGTACTATATACATAATATTCTCCCTGTATTGTTGAAGATCACTGCTTGGGCATTGGTGGTGCATCTTCTACTTTAGTTTTCTTTTGTTAGAGACAGTAAATTTGGAAAGTTGTAATAAGCTGTATTTGGATTTCCGCTGCTCTGATGTTGACATTGATTATTAGTTATCAGCTTATGCACTGTCTCGCCTATTTTATGTCAAGTATGTTATTATTATATTTTATCCCATGCGCTGTGAGACATTCTACAGGTTCCTTGATTAGTTCATCCTCTTCCTTCCTTTCTTTGGCGACCGTCCCGTGCTAGTCGGGCATGTGTACAGCGCACTTTCGGAGTAAATGCAGGCTGGTGCGGGGCGGGCCGTCACACTTGGTATCAGAGCTCTAGGTTGCGTAGTTAACCTAGGGAAGTTATCAGGGAGAGACAATATACGTATACGAGAGAGCGTATTTGTGATTACTTTGGTTTTTAAAAGCTATATATATATATATACTATTAGTAGTATAAGGATGAAGTCGTACTGCACTAGCACCACTATGGAGTCGTTAATCGTTTCCTTTTTCAGATTGACGATGAGCCGATATACTAGAGGTGCTAGTAGGGGAGCCAATAATGGGAATGCTGCTGACATGAGGACGATGTTTACTGACCTCATGAGAGAGATGCTTAGAGATGTTCAGAGGGCAGCTCCCAATGGTGGAAATGGTGGTGGTCCAATAGTGCAGGCGCCAAGAGTCGACTTCGCCAAGCTGAATAAGGATTATACTAGTCTTGGTGGGAAGCCGTTTCACGGAATGGAGTCGGCCACGGACGTTCAAGATTGGTTGGATAGTTGCGAACGTATCTTCGAGGATTTGGGTATCGAGGATGCGATGAAAAGAAAGCTAGCGTCCCGTCAGCTGCAAGGGCGGGCAATGAATTGGTGGAATGCTATAAAGGCAGCTACTCCCGAAGATCAGATTACTTGGGAACAGTTTAAGGCTCGTTTTAGTGAGAAGTTCATTCCGGCTGCTCAGAAGTCAATGCTGTTTAAGAAATTCTTGGAGCTCAAGCAGAATGGCAGAGCTGTCTCGGAGTATATTGCTGAATTTGACACTTTGTCAAAATATGGATTATCTCTTATTGATACTGCCGAGAAAAAGAATGAGAAATTCATAACTGGTTTGGATCAGTACTTGGGGGAAAAACTTATTAACCACATCGATGAGACATTTGAATCGATTGTGGGGAAAGCGTTAAGATCAGAGAGCCTCTACCCTAAGTCGAAGACTGAGGTTGCATCCGCAGATGAGCCAAAGCCACAAGCTAGTGGTGGAGGCAAAGGTGGTTCCCAGAATAAGAGAAAGCAGAATCAGGCTAAGGATGGCCAGAAGAAAAAGAATAAGCAGGATGTGGAGTGCTTCAGCTGTGGTAAGAAGGGCCATTATGCTAGTAATTGTCGGGCCAAGCCAGCGGATAGGAAGTGCTTCAATTGTGGCCAATTGGGACATCACAAGGACAAGTGTCCACAGCCCCCTAAGGAAAAACAAATGGTGAAAGCCTACGCTCTTAATGCTATTCCTTCTTCGTCGAATGCCCCAACAGCGGCGGAGAAGGGAAAGAATGTCGTCATTCAAGGTATGCTTTCTGTTTATGATGTTCCTGTTAGGGTTTTGTTTGATACCGGAGCTTCCAGTTCTTTCATATCTAGTGACCTGGTAGATAGGGTGGGATTGGAGCCCGAGATTGTTAATAGACCTTTAGTAGTGACGAACCCGATTGGTGGTTCGACTAGCCTTAGCATGATTTGTCGTAATGTGGTCTTATCGAGTCATGGATGCATGTTTGTTTGTGATTGCTTTGTTTTGGGCTTTACTGGGTTTGGCATTATTTTGGGAGTAGATTGGCTCCAAAGATACGGGGTGGTGGTAGACTGTGAGGGCTTGTTGGTGACAGCTAGAGCGGATGATGGGCGGAGGATAGTGTTTGGTGGTCTACCCAGTAAGGGGGTATTGGCTAGTTTTCTAAACTCCCTCGACATTCCGCATAGTGAGTTGTCAGGTTTGCCCGTGGTTGGCCAGTATCCGGAGGTTTTCGAAGAAGTGACCGGACTTCCACCACACCGAGAGATTGAGTTCCGTATTGATTTGGTAAAAGATGCCAGGCCTATAGTGATGCCACTTCGTCGTATGGCACCAAGAGAGCAGCGAGAGCTCGAGGTGCAAGTCAGCGATCTTTTGAAGAAGGGATTTATCAGAAGGAGTGTTTCTGAATGGGGAGCACCAGTTGTGTTTGCTACCAAGGCGGATGGTTCCCTTCGTTTGTGTGTAGACTACCGCGAGTTGAATAAAGTGACGAGGAAGAACAAGTATCCTCTACCGCGGATAGATGATTTGTTCGATCAGTTGAGTGGCACGAGAATATTTTCTCAGTTGGATCTCACGACAGGTTTTCATCAGCTTAGAGTGGAAGCTGAGAGTATAGCTAAAACGGCATTTCGGACGCCGTCTGGGTTTTATGAGTGGTTGGTCATGCCATTCGGGCTGACCAATGCCCTAGCATATTTTGTGGATCTTATGAATAGGGTATTCAGAGATCAGTTGAATAAGTTTGTCCTTGTGTTCGTTGATGATATTTTGGTCTACTCAAGGACAGAGGAAGAACACAAGGGACATTTAAGAATAGTGATGGAGGTGTTGAGAAAACACCAATTAAAAGCAAAGTTTTCGAAGTGTCACTTCTGGAAGAGGGAAGTGAGGTTCTTAGGCCATGTTGTATCAGAGAATGGTATTGCCGTGGACCCGGCAAAGGTGCGGTACAGGATTGGCCTACGCCCAAGAATGCAACAGATGTAAGAAGTTTCTTGGGGTTAGCGGGATATATTATCGTAAGTTTATCCAAGGTTTCTCCAAGATAGCAGCACCATTGACCCAGTTGACCAAGAAGAATCAAGCTTTTGTCTGGGATGAAAGGTGCGAGAATGCATTCAAAAGTCTAAAGGACAAGTTGACAAGCGCACCAGTGTTAGTCATTCCTAAGGGGGATGAAGAGATGACGGTATACACGGACGCCTGTGGTACCGGACTGGGTGCTGTATTGATGCAAGGCGGTAGGGTTGTAGCTTACGCAAGTCGGCAATTGAAACCGCACGAGAGAAGATACCCTACCCATGATTTAGAGTTGGCAGCGATCGTGTTCGTGTTAAAGATGTGGAGACACTATCTCTTGGGAGAAAGATTTAAGTTGTTTACAGATCATAAGTCGTTAAAGTATCTCTTCTCTCAGAAAGATCTGAATCTCCGTCAGCAGAGATGGCTAGAGTTCTTAGCTTCCTATGATTTTGACATCGCATATACACCGGGAAAGGGCAATGCGGTGGCAGATGCATTGAGTAGAAGATATGCCAGCTTAGGGGCTATGTTCCTTGAATGGAAGCAACTGGAGTTTATCGCGGGGTTTGATTTCAAACCAAAGTGCGAATTGGATCCAGAAATGTTAGCAAGTTTGACGATCAGACCCACTTTGATTGAGCGGATCGGCTCTAGTCAGAGGGACGATCCTAACCTATTGGAAATCATCTCCAAGTTAGAGATGGGTATCGATGAGGAGATGAACAAGTATGGGCTTGATCGAGATAGATGGCTTAGAAAGAATGGAAAGCTTGTTGTACCCAATGTCAATGGATTGAGGGATGAATTGCTTAGAGAATGTCATCACTCAAAGCTGACTATACACCCCGGTGGTAATAAGATGTATAGAGACATGAAACAGACTTACTACTGGGAAGGAATGAAAAGAGACGTTGGGAAGTTTATATCCAAGTGCATGAATTGCCAGCTAGTTAAAGCCGAGCAAAAGAAACCTAGTGGGTTGTTACAACCATTAGAAATTCCCGAATGGAAATGGGAGCAAGTCTCGATGGATTTCATCGATGGTTTACCAAGGACTAGATCGGGACATGATAGCATTTGGGTGATTGTGGACCGATTGACCAAAAGTGCAAGATTTATACCGGTCAAGTCGACTAGAACGGCAGCTAAGTTAGCAGAATTGTATATGAAGTGGGTAGTGAGATTTCATGGAGTACCTAAAGGCATTGTGAGCGACCGAGACCCGTTGTTCACTAGTGGGTTTTGGAAGAGCTTACAAGAGGCTCTAGGGTCAGAGTTACATCTCAGTACCGCATAACATCCTCAGACCGACGGTCAGACAGAGAGGGTGAATCGTATTTTGGAAGATCTCTTGAGAGCATGTATATTGGATTTTGGTGGATCATGGGATGACCATTTGCATCTAGTAGAGTTTGCATATAATAATAGCTACCAATCCAGTATCGGTATGGCTCCGTTTGAAGCTTTGTACGGAAGACCGTGTAACTCACCATCATGTTGGATAGAGACTGGCGAGAAATTTATGCTTGGACCAGATGTGGTGAGGGAAACTTCAGATAAGATCAAGATCATTCAACAACGAATGAAGGCAGCCCAGGATAGACAGAAAAGTTATGCTGATAAGAGAAGAAGAGACTTAAAATTCTTCGTTGGTGACTTGGTGTTTGTCAAGATCTCTCCGTTGAAGAGCGTAATACGATTTGGCAGGAGAGGCAAGTTGGCACCAAGATTCGTTGGCCCATTCCCTATTCTTGAACTAGTCGGGAATTTGGCATATAGAATTGACTTACCAGAGAAGATGGCGGGAGTTCACAACGTATTTCATGTTTCCCAACTAAGGAAGTTCGTTCACGACTCAGATATGGCTATTTCACCTGATCAGTTAGAGGACTTCGAAGTAGAACCCGAAGCGGTTGGGAACCGCAAGCCGGCCCGTATTGTCAAGCACGACATGAAGCAACTTCGAAGGAAGGCGGTGAAGCTAGTCAAGGTACAGTGGAGCGAGGACGAAAATGATTGTACTTGGGAGACAGAGGAGAACATTAGGAAGTCACACCCAGAACTCTTTGCCTGGTAAGATTTTGACTTCGATTTAGTTTTCCGCATGCTAGGATAGGCTTGTTTGCTTGTTTTGCGTGTTTGATTGTTGTATGTGGTTGTTAGGCATGCGGGATCCTTTGTATGTTTTGGGTTAAGGAATTTCGGGGGCGAAATTTCTTAAGGGGGGGAGAGTGTAACGACCCGTATTCTACGCATCATAGGATCGTAGAATATTTATTTCTTTCGCATACGAAGTCGTATGGTCATGTAACTTTGGGGGACGACCATTGGGGTCATTTCCCATGTTCATGATTTTTCCCGATTTTTAAATGACCATTTTACCCCTAGTTGGCACTGTTTTGGCCATAACTTTTGACTGGAAAGGAATTTTGACCTGAAACCACTTCCATTGGCTCTGGATGATGGTTTCTCTTTCCGTAGAGTGGTCACAATAGCCAAACGGACTCACCGTTTGGGAGATATGGATGAAACAAGTTTCAGATGGTGAAAAACAGCTTAATTGGGCTTAAGCGGGTGATTAGCAGCTAGGCCCAAGGGGAATTTCGGGTTTAGGGGTATATAGGGGCTGATTAGGGTTAGAAAACATTTCTTTAGACATTTTCCAGCCGCCACTTTCATTCCTCTTGACCTAGCCATGGCCTCCACTCTCTAAATCTCTCTAAAACACCCAAAAATCACTTTCTAATTGAAGATTAGGCTTAGCAAACATCAAATCAAGGAGTATTAGCACGAGAACCGAGGTAGAGCTGCTGTGTAAGATTGGGAACAGCGCCAAATCAGAGAATACTTCAGTTTTGGGGTTTTAGTTGTGGCCAAGGTGAGTGATAGCATCGTTTTGACGCTAATTACAGTTAATTAAGGGTAATTAGTGAAGATTAGCGAATTTATACACTAATAAATTTTGGAAAAATGTTTAGAAATTCTTAAATAATATTTCATGCCTCTGTTATAAAATTTAGATGATTTGGTTAAGTTTTACTAAGTATGTACTTAAACATGATTAAGAGGGACTATGGGAAAATATGAAGTTTTAGTCACTTTTGATCCATTTTGATTCATTTAAATTGTTGTTTGTTGCTTGTGGTTGCTGTTATATGTTGCTATGACTCTTTGGTATGCTTTGTGATTGATTCCAATAGTTAGATTGGTCGAAAACGCCGTCGAGAGGCGTATAAACAGTTGCTGGAAAGTTGCAGAAAACTGCAGGGTATCTAACCGGATCGGATCGGATAAGGGAGACCCGAACCGAACCGATGTAAGGACTCCGACCCGATCCGCTGAAAGATGGTGAATACGAATCGATGGAGGCTATACTACCCGAACCCCCTCCACGAGATGATGACCAAAGGAGATCTTTCCCTCGTGACCAGAAAGTGCGACCCGAACCAGTGATGGCGATGCGACTTGGAGACTCCGACCCGACCCGTGTAGTCACACCGAACCGAGCACCACGAGACGACCCGAACCGGAGTTATGCACTGGAGGGAGCCGCCACGACCTGAGGATCACGATCCGATGGAGATGGGGAACTTGAACCGACCCGACCCGGGGAAGCTCAACACGACCGGTCCGAACCAGAATGGTGCGATCCGACCCGGACTGAAGAGCTGATGGCACGACCAGTGGACACGATCCGATCTGAAGCAAGAGGAGGAGACCCGAACCGATCCGGTGATGAGAGAAAACCGAGATGCAAAGGTAGTCCAGTATGGGAAGTTAGAGCTCAGGATCTAGTTGGGAACCAATGAGTTCGCTTCATGGTTGGACTTTGCTGCGGGACGCGTGCCAAGGGGTTATCGACGTCTATAGCTTTGGACCACTATGGTAGGAGGTACGAAGGCGGATTCAGGGCCATTATGGCATCGGTAGAACCGAGGGCTACGACCAATGAAGTGGGTCATTGAAATGTTTGGTCATGACTCCAAGTGTTTGGCTTGGTCACAGCAGGGTTTCTACAAGTCGGGATTCGTCGTTACCTCAATTTGTCTAGTGTTCCAAGGTGGTAGATGTCGTATGCTTTACGCACTGAGTGAGAGATGTGAGGATGGTTGATATGGATGATTTGTTTGCTATCATTGTGACATGCACACCCCACCCCCGTATCCTTACACTATTTATTATGGCACCTTAGAGTATTGTACGGTATGTGGTACTAACTCTTTGGTTGCAGGTCCAGGTATGGTTTAGTATACCTGTTATTATTCTGTTTAGATGCTTATCGCTCATACCAGGCTTTATGTCTGACCCAGAGTTTTATGTCTCTTCTTATTACTCTGGGTGCTCACACGAGCAGACTAGAGACAGGTTAGCTGGTGATGCACGGGTAGATGATCCGGAGACGAGCAGGAGGCTTCCACGTACTATATACATAATATTCTCCCTGTATTGTTGAAGATCACTGCTTGGGCATTGGTTGTGCATCTTCTACTTTAGTTTTCTTTTGTTAGAGACAGTAAATTTGGAAAGTTGTAATAAGCTGTATTTGGATTTCCGCTGCTCTGATGTTGACATTGATTATTAGTTATCAGCTTATGCATTGTCTCGCCTGTTTTATGTCAAGTATGTTATTATTATATTTTATCCCATGCGCTGTGAGACATTCTACAGGTTCCTTGATTAGTTCATCCTCTTCCTTCCTTTCTTTGGCGACCGTCCCGTGCTAGTCGGGCATGTGTACAGCGCACTTTCGGAGTAAATGCAGGCTGGTGCGGGGCGGGCCGTCACAGCTCCAGCATATCATATTAAATTTCGTGGCTTCCAATGGCGAATTATGCAAAGCACTAAAACAAATAAAACCTTTTATTGAATAAAACAATCTTGAGGCTTCTTGAAAAGTCATTTATTGCTCGTTTGGAACAGCGAGAGTATTTCGAAAAATTAGTTAGCAACACATTTCCCTGTTGACCATAATAGACATGTCTTGCATCATTATGATTTGCTGCTACAAAAATAGTGTTGGTTATTCACTTAAGCCTCATCATTCATATAACACATGTCGTTTTACAATATTGATGTTTAAAGTAACACTAGCAGTCACCCACTATATCATCTTTGTTTCTTTTCCTAAGAATGTTGGCCACTTTAACCTGTTATGGACTAAATTTCAAGTAATGGGTTGGGTTATGTTTCAAATATCACAAGGAACAAAATATGATGATAAATGAACGTATTTCAAGTGAGAAACCTAACTATCTTTCCAACTTGATTAGTTTCCCTGGATCAATATCAGAACTGGGTTAATTCTTTTCTCGAATGGAAATATAGCCTTACTAGATTATTGTTTTGAATTTTTCGATGAGGATATATTTTTTGAATCCATGTTCATTTGTAATACCATAGTCACAACGATTATTAAATTTTGAAAACAAACACAATTTATTGTTGCACCAGTCACATGTAAAATAACAAGAAAATAAGTTTTTATTATGAAGAAATATTGTTTTAAGTGTATGGATTACTTATTCGTACGTTATTATCATGATCAATTGTGTGTGTGTGTGTGTGTGTATTCGAAAGTGATATATATATATATATATATATGTGTGTGTGTGTGTGTGTGTGTGTGTGTATGTGTACAATTACATTTATCTTATTTATTTGTAAGATACTCATGTTAGACAAGCATTTTTAGGTGAATGGAGCTTTTGAAATAATAGTATTTTATTTTAATAAATATAACATTGTTTACATGTTATTTTCTTATAAAAATTGTTGACACTTGTAAGTATTTATGACTATAATATTTTTATTGTAATGTAATAAATAAAACAGTGCCTTTTAATAAATGAAATTAAAAAAAAGGCATATAAGAGGTATTTTACTGTTTTGGGGATAAAATGAGATCACTATATTTTGTTACTGTTAATGTTTAGTTTACATCTAAGTGTTTTTGATTGTATATGTGTCATAAATACTCCAAACAGATCATAAAATTAAAAATTCTTGGAGTTGTCCTATAAAACATGTAAAATAATTTTTACCGAACTGCCTACCTAGCAAATTCTCCAGCTTTGACCTTATTCATATTTCTTCACCTTCTTTCTCAAGTTTTCTAATCCTTTGGCTGATAATAGTCAATGAAGAAATTCTAAGTTTAGGGACTGTTGATGGTTCTTTAGCATCATTTGTAATGGGAGCAGATATAGACTTCTGCCCATCGAAAAATATTGTAATAAACCGGAAACTGAGCCAATTAAAAAATTTTATTTTGGCTATTTTAATGAATTTTGAATATTTAAAATGAATTATTTTAAATAATAATGACGAGAAATTTATTTTGAATAGAATTCGAACGTATATATTTATTTGAATCATCGTTAGAATATGAATATTTTATTTTAATTATAAAAGGAATTGAAAATGGCGCGGTAGTTCGAAAATTCGATTTCAAATTTCAAATGAATGTACAGGATTCTAAATAAACCGGCTTTTAGCAAAACCAAAAATATTGGAATCTATTTGAGAATATCTTTCCAACGAATTCGAAAAATTGAAATTTCATAGCGGGAATCAAAAGTTATAGCCAGATGAAAATTCAGAATAGTCGCTATGGAATTATGGCCCTTAAAAATGGAAATTTTGCAAACAACCACGGTTTTCGACGAAACCACTTTTGTTGGATCCGGGATGTAGAATTATTGCAAGATTCCAAAAGTAATGATTTTTTGAATCAATATGTGAGTCTGGCGAAGTAAAACGTGTTTTAACAGTTCCAGTCAATTTCGATCGACCAGAAAATGGTCATTTTTCAAACGATCTCGAAATTTGACGAAATTAGTTTTGTTAGAACCATATCGTCAATACGAAGCTAGAAAATATTTTTCGAGAATTTTTAGAGTCCGTATGTGGCCCTGGTAAATTGAAATGTGCGTTTAAATTTCAATATATAGATTTATATTTTGATTTTGATGAAAACTGATCGAAACAGTCGAATCAACCTACGAAACATATCCCATTGTGTTTGGAATGGGGGTAATTAGCTAGGGACGACATTCGGTGGGTCTTGTTTGGAGTTCGAAATTAAAAGTCAACCCTTGTTGAAAATAAATTAAAATAATATATATATTTTTATATAACCCCCTCTCTTCTCTCCCATACCCGTTCAAATCAAATAAAATAAAAAAATAAGGAGACCATCGCGCCCTAGCAAGACATCCACCCTCGACCGCCGTCGCCGCGCCTGAGGCGCCGCCCACCTCTGGCCTCGCCGCACCCCCTCCTTCTCCGATCCCCTTCTTCCTCCTATCCTTCCCCCTCCCCCCAATTAAACCGCGCCGCCTATGGCCTGTCACTGCCACCAAGAACGACCTACCTCCATCTCCTAACTCCAGCGCCCCTCCCCTTCACCTTGTCAGCCTCATTTGGCCCCTTCTTTTGGCAATTCATTGTGAGTCTTTATTGAATTTAATTTCAGTTTTAATATATATGTGCTAAACATGAAAAGGTTTGGGTGTTAATTATATATGAAAGATTCAATTTTTAACATATGAAAGATTGAATTTTCAGAATATAAATGTTTTGATTTTTATTTAAACAAAGTTATGATTTTTAACGGTAAAAAGATTATATTTTTAAAACTGAAAAACGACTTTTATTTGTTTAAAGGCGAGATCTTTATATGTTTAAAGTTTTGATTTTTTTATTTGTTTGAATGATAAAAAAACTTAGATCTTTGAAGTAGAAAAGTCCATATTTTTATAGTAGAAAAGATTATATCTATGAAGTAGGAAAGATTTGATTTTTATCATTAAGTAGCATGTATAAAGATTCGATTTTTATTGTTGAAATGACAAAGTAAAAATATAATTTTTAGCTATGTAAAAATTAGATTTTTATATTTATGAAGTAATGATAAAAATTCGATTTTTATTATATACGAAGCGAAATAAAAATTCGATCTTTATATAAGAAGTAGAGATATAAAAATAATTTTTATATAGAAGGAAGCGTTGTAAAAATATATGAAGTAGAAATAAAAATATGATTTTTATTTGTTGGGATAAAGCGATAAAAATATGATCTTTATTATATGAACACCGGTATAAAAATAGATTTTTTATCTATATAGTAGCGTTTTAAAAATATGATTTTTATATACTAGAGAATATAAAAATGCGACTTTTATATATGTAGTGGCTACGGACAATGAAATTGACAAAAGGCGAGCACGACGAAGATTTCCTACATGTGAAGAGTCGTGGCGTTTGGTTTAGCTAATCGGTGAGAACTCCTCACTTTTATTTTAATTTCTAGTTTGAAATATATACTAGGATGCAGACGGTGCTTGGCAGCACCCGACACCCGTCGTCCACAGACCATGGATGACTTGTTTGTTTGATTGATGTGTTTCGAAATTTTATTGTGTGATGTGGAGTGAATAAATATTTTATAGTTAAAAATATAATTTTTAACCTGTATATAAAATAAATATTTATAAACAAATTGGATGATTTGTTTATATGCAACCGTTTGACTGATATTGATTGGGACGATAAATTTTACACATCGCCCAACTACACAAATAAAAATCCGTGTTTGTTGATTTGAAACCCCATACGGGTATTGGGATGATATTTGACGTACACTAATCCCGATTATTTAGTTGTATGTCAATCGATGGGTTAACAAATTGTGTAAGCATTAATTATTTATATTTAATGCTTATGCAGTTGTGTGGTGCACTTTGGATGATGGTTGATTATTTATCATTGCTATTATATACATGTGTAGTATAGAACCCATATAAATAACATTATATGGTAATTGAGTGGGTCTAATTCCAATTTCGAAAATAAGGAATATTATAAAAGAAAATTCATGTGTTGAATAGAATAAATAATCATGTGTTGAATGAAAATATAAATTCATGTGTTGAATAAAAATATAAATTCATATGTTGAATAGAATAAATATTCATGTGTTGAATAAAAATATATATTCATGTGTTGAAGAAAATATTCATTTGTTGAATAAAATAACGAAGTTATTGAAATATATAAAGCCGTGTTGATTAGATATGCACCATTTTGACGTGAACGATATCTATATCGATTTTATTCATTTTTATAATGAATATTGGAAAGGAATTGATTTCAAAATATAATATTTTGAAAATACTATCATTTATATATCAATGATATGGAATATTCAATTTTGATTTGAAATTGAATATGAAGTTGAAATCGTTTTGAAAACGAATTTAAAACGATTTATAAAATACGTTTTAAAAGGAAATCAATGAAATATATATTATATATATAATATAATGGCCTGAATAGAACGCGCCGCGCTGCAGCAGTACGCGAATTTCGATCATTGACTTCAAATGGACATTACGAGAGATCCGACCGTCGGATTCTCCTAAAACCGTTGGGTTCGTATCGAAAAGAGCTTTCTAACGAATATTAGAGATTTGAAATCTAACGGTTGGATTTGGAATTATGTCCAAATCAAATTTGGGAAAGGTCGCTGTAAGTGCAGTTCGATGGCCATTTATGAAAATCGACTGTACGGACCTTGATAAAATTATTAAAAATAGTAATAATTTGTGTAAAATCATAAGACATGATTCGGAAAGAATTGGGTTGAAAGACTCCATATTTGAAAAGAAAAAATAGAATTTTATCGAAATGAACTAGTTTTGAACTAGAATTAAAATCCATTTATTTTTGTAATAAATAAATTGGATTTGAAAGGTTTTTAAAAGTAAACAGAAATTCCAATAATTGAATTGGAATGGATTTGAATCGAAATTGTCTTTGGAATATTTCGATGTTGGATTTCGTGATTATACGGATATGGTTATGGAAATTTGAAAGATATATTTATATCATTATTTCCAATATGATATTTGTTGGTCGTAGAATTTGATATTGAATATAAGCCGATATATTTTCTATTCAGAGCCTCGTATTTAATATCAAATGGGATTTGGGTTTGTCGCGAATGGTGTCTTCATTAACACTGTTCTTAGACCCAACGGAGTTAAGAAAATCAGAAACTAACTAGAGATTAGTTAAGTTGAATGGTTTCTTGGGTATTGATCTAATGTTGGTTTCGGCCTTCGGGGTTAATACTTAGGGAAATGTTCACTTGCTATTTACAGTTAAAGGCTGATGGAATAGAATGTAATTTTGGGTTTATAATGAATCGTGTTTTAAATGACATTGGTTCTTTAACCCAGTTAAAGACGGGATAGGATTTCACAAGTTAAATAATCATTAATAGTGATTATTGGGAAGATTAAAACCAAGTGGAGTTTTAATGAATCTTTAATTAGATTGAAATGATCGAGAATGGAGTATCACCAGTTTTGCTCTAGGCGATAGTTAAATCTTTAATTAGATTTGAATGTGAAATGTTAACTGAATTTACCGATAACACCGTGGTGTTAGATATGAAGTATTACTAGTTTTACTTCATGGGATGAATAGGTTGGGATTGGAAAATTAAAACAAATGATTACTTCGGTAAGGTTCGTTAATCCCGACTAGTTTGGATAAACCATAATTTGGTTTGAATTGATATTCAAAGGAAGATTGAAGAATAAATTTAAAGAATTTACCTTTTATAAAATTAATGGGAACCTTTCCCAAAGTATAAGAATATTTGAATAAAAGAATATTCTGAATTGGAATGAGGCGTATGTTGTGTTTGTGTAACACTTGTTTATAATATACGCCAGCTATTTAGAAAGACCGGGTTTATCCCATTTTGAATAACTGATTCGACGATGTGTCAAGGATGAAGATGGTGGTCGAAGACCGGAGGTCTTCACATCGTTTGGATAATTACTGATGATCTTGATTGGGCTGTAAACCCAAGAGGAGGGAATCAGTTGGTGATCGTCCAAACATGCTTGGAGATCGATGGATATGCGAGGTACACGGTGCCTCTGGTTTCGTTCAGACCTAGAATGAATTTGTAAATGGACAGTGTGTCTGACATTGGATTTTATTTTGTGTGATTGATTTATATTAAATATATATCTGTTTGGCGGCGGAGAATTTATTCTCTTGCTTAACGCCCTTCTCTGAGACGTACGAGCTCAGAGGTTGTATATTGATGGATATTAATCGCATAGAATGAATTGCTTGTGTGGCATGCCTAAGTGGCAAATAATCAAGTCTTTTGTTGAAAAGAAGAGTCTTGTGGTTGATGGTCAAAGCACGGCCTATGTGGCATAGCTTTGTGTAGTGTTAATTCGCGAGCCTCACACCCCGGTTGTGAACTTGAAATGGGAGAGGACCGCAGGGAGGGCATGCGTTTCCTTCTAGCTAGGGTGGTGACAGTGAGCTACCAGCCCTGACATTTATATTATTTTCACCTATGTGGTTGTTGGATTGCGAGGCGCCTTGGATATATCGGTGACTATGTGGAGCCGATGGAGTCATTTGGCTCATTTACGCTGCAAAGGGCGGGAAAACGCAGTGTTCAGGCTTTTTAATCCACATCGGTGGACCGGCCCTGACGATCCAAGGGTCGATGCGCTCTGACCCTGAGGCTCGGGCTAGAGAGTCTTGAAGCCGATGAGGACGATCCCTTGCCTTGGTTCACAGATGGAAATCCAACTTCCGATACGTGACATTTGGGGTTTTGATTGTAGAGCCTAGTATTAGCCACATGATATATGGTACCCATGCCGTCTAAGATTGATACATTTATATTTGAAGTTGTTTAATACACTATGAACTTGTAATAGTATCAAATGATTTGTTTTAAACGTACCAAGCATGTTTGTCTATTATAAGGGAAAACCCTATCCTCCGGCTTGCGTTGCATTGTGTGATAGGACCTGGGTCTTAAAACAGCTTCATTTTTCCAAAAAGCATTGCGTTGTTTTGTTATATGCACTGGTATTCTTCGGAGGAACCCGTTCCGTATTATACAGCGTGGTCCCTTGATATATCTGATTTAAAGTAAAGCTTTAAATAACTGTTTTAGTTCTCACACCAGTCCCATGACTGATGTAACGACCCACAAATCCGTACCTTTTGAGTCGACTAATAACACCACACGTCTAACCCAAATTGCACATAAATACGAATCATTATTAGAAAGAAGTTAGAGGATGAGAAATAGAAAGAAAAAAAATATTAGAATAGAAGAAAACGAAGATCATAACTCATAGCGGAACGAATAAAATATATTAGATAACATAAACTTTTGAAACACAAATCAGTATTTGTATATACATGCCATCATCAGAGCACAGCAGTTATCTCTGGAACAGTTATAAACACCTGTTTCCAGATATATAAATAGTGCACAACGGAAATATGATAGTCTATATCTAACTGTGAAGCCTCCTACTTCCAACACCTCCAAGTGAATCTGAAAAATCCCGACAACTTGACTGCCCGTACAAATTTGGGCACCCAACAGTTTAGGGAAAACAAACAAAATAAACTCTGGGTCAGTCATGGGATTGGTGTGAGTAAACTCCAATTATTTGTTTAACTTTAAAAATACTTTTGAAAGAAATGATAATCGTAAGACCGATCCACACATAAACATGGATGGTTTTTACCTTACGATAACCCAAAACATTTTGATATCAAAATTTGGTGATATTATAATAATGTCTAAATCAAATAAATAGAATCTAGCGGAACGCTTGCATCTCACGCTCCATATATAATATAAAAACAAAAACCACAGGGCGCTTATTGTAGATTGGATTTCCAACATGACAAGGTATGGGACCACCTTCCGATAGTGTATCTCTAGAGGCGAATACACTGGGTTCAACAAGAACGTCTTGCAACCCGGCCCACACATGACCGACCACTCATTTCGCTTGAGTGTATCGAATGTATATCACCAACGGTTGGGATCAGCAACCGTTTCCCGAAAGGGACAACATCGATAGATTAAAGAATAAATTGAATTTCTCTAGATAGGTGATTATACATCCTAATGGGAGCGACCCACATAGCCATGCTGCCTGCCTGATTTTTGTTAATTCCAGGTTGTGAGGCTTGAGGCCATTACGTATCTTTTAGAACACCTGACCACCATTCACTTTGAATGCCACATCGTCATACCCGCCAAATCACAAATTGATTTCCCAAAAATAATACGGGTATAAAGCTAAGAGAAACGAATTCCTCCGCCACCAAACGTAAGTACGTTTGAAGAGATCAACTTACGCGGTCCGTTAGATATACTCTGTCAGACATTTGTCCATTGACGTTGTCCTGGGACTGGACAAACCGAAGGCACTATCCCGTAAACAGGATAGCCTTTGCATAACTCCGCCTTCAATTATTTTCGTTATATTTGATCTCAATGCTAACGCCCATACAGAGTGGTTTCCAGATAATAAATCTGATCCTGGTCTCTCCGTATTGACGACGGAAAAATGGTAAAAAACTTCAATAGTCGGTGATTTAACTATCAAAGAAAAATAAGTGTGCAACCAACGATCTTATTTCCAGGTAGGAATTCGATCGATCAATCATCAATCAACATTGGCCCCTTTAAATCAATTCCATATTATATTATCATTTACAATCTCATTTCCCATCTTTCTTATTCTTTTGTAGCTCGATTTCCCCTCTCGATTCTTTGAAAAACATTTTCATTATAATTCCTTTATTCGAGAAAATATCTCTTATTCTAGTTAGAAAACATTTCTAAATATTCACAAATCCTTATTTTCTATATTTAGAAAATATACATTATTAATATCGGCGAATATTTCCGAATTCCCTTTCTTAATTCCTCGTTGACCAATTCATTTGATTTTAACAACAGCGTTACAATCGCTGTTTTCAAATATTTGATTTATAAAACATTACTTTTAACAACAGTGTTATAATCGCTGTCTAGAATTATAGAACACTTATTATAACAATAGCATTAAGATCGCTGTTAAAACAGTTATTATAACGACAGCATTTAAAAACGCTATTTAAAAATATTTGGTTTATAAAAATGCAACTTGTATTTATTTATTTTATCGTCACAGATTCAAATCTCAGTTGTCGAGTCACTTAATACACCCATATCATATTCTATTTTAGTTTCAAATTAAATTTATAAAACTACTACGGACATCTTTCCTTTTATACAAAACGATTCGATTTCCTTTCCAAACTTTTATACATTCCATACTTCTGAAATCAAATCCGTTGATTTTATATTTGTAAATAACATCTCAATCCAAATTTCAGTTTATAACTTCTATTTAGAATTTTTCATAAAATATCTCATTTTTATTGAAAATGGTTATAATCTTATTTATGTTTTCTTTATGACAATTAGGTTAAAAATCTCATTTCAATTATCGATTTCAAAATCCATTTCCCTTTTTCAAAACTTTGAACTTATATTTCAGTTCTTCCAAAAATACTTCACTTAATTTATAAACACTTATAATTCACCTCTTGTTTTATCCATTTAAAACAAGTTCTTATTTCCAGTTAATTCGAAATTAAATTCCTATATTGGAAATAAATACCCTTTTAAAATCCCCAATTTATTTTCTATATTAGAAAATATTTTTACTTTTCGGTATTTAAATACCAAAATTCTAAGACCAGGGTAATTCAAACACAACATGATCAATCACCGATCAAATATCACATCATAGATCATAATAAATAATTAAAACAGTAAATAAAATGTTGAGAAACCCAGTAGGATCCCTCCAACCTGGTTTCTTGCATCCACAGATGTTAATCACATCAATATGAGATATCATAGTAAACAGAACTGATAATCGATCAACGATATATCTATATCACTATTTCAACCAATTTTATCAACCATTTCAACCAATCAACCATTACACAGTATAAAATTATTATAAATAAATTTAAAAACTTGTTTATATAAAAATATAAACGAGGCAGAGTTAGTGAGTTTGCTCACCTAGCTTGCAGGTGATAATTCTGTTTTTGTTAGTTTTGAAATCAAACAAGCATTGATTTTTTCCACGAAATTCCCGTAGCCTTGTTTTTTGCCATGTCAGATCCACGATGTAGATTCTGTTGCTATGACCCCAATGGTTCCGATCACGTTCAATTCTGATAACGAATGAATCAAATATATACGTTACTAGTTTTTAATCAAGTTAAATTAATAAAATATGAACTAATTACTTTATCAATTATAAATACTGCTGTTTAGCTTAATCATGAGTTAGCAGATTAAATACTCCGATCTTCGTCAATTTCTTGTTCCAGTTCGAACTGTCGTGCAAAACTTCCTCTCTATCCTTCACCAAACACATACCATTAAGCCATGATTTTAAGGCCTTAATCACGGTTACAATTAATACTTCTTCTCAGCAAAACCAAGTTTTTCCCGTTCATTTTTATGAAACCCACTTCTAAGACTGGCGGTTATCCAAACAAAACATGATTTTAATGTAGAGATGTACTGAGACTGGAATGAGGGTATGAGTGCATTGACAGAAACGGTAGTCTGAGACCGGCTGTTATCATGTTATATTGCCGATATTTGTGCTTGTATGGGATCTATGAATAAAGTAATGCATATAATTTATGTACCAACGTACATAATTGAAAGAATTGGAGTATACTTTGACACAATAAAACAATCTGTTTCTAGAGTCCTGCTTGCATTTGCATTGATAGCAGAGACATGCAGGAACGCAGAAGACGACTGCAATGGGGACTGGATATAATATGTATAATAATGGATCTGGAGTGTGATGAACTACAATGAAGAAGTTAAATACAAAGGCGTTTGTTATAGCCAAATTACTAATTGTAGACCAAGGTTACAGAAATAGCATGGCTAAAATTGGATAAGTCACTGACTAACAAGTGCAGATATAGACGAAAAGAATTGGGTGTAGAGAAGTTGAGTGGTTTGAATCAAATGCATGGGAAAATCAAAAGAACCGTTTAAAGAGTACTGGATTAATCCACCATGCTACTGTAGTTAATACTCCACTTGCCGCATGCATCATGAAGCCATCACCTCATTTCTACTAATCCCCTTTCTTCCTAGGTTACACAAATATGAACTGAACCTTTCCCAAATCAGCGCCTCCCACCACCCTCATGGACGACCGGACCCTCATTAGTTCATCCCATTCCGACCGCTCTTCTACCATGCGTCGACTTCACCAGGTCCGATCCTTCCTTATCAAACGCAGCCTCCCCAAATCTCCTCCAACTAACCTCCGGTTCGAGAATGATTCTGATCACCAGACGACGCTAGAGCTCCAGCGCTTTCACCCGTATCTAGTCCTCATCACTATCAATAAATTTCATTCATGTCTCACCTAGAATTGATGCGAGGAGGAGGAGGAGTTGAAATCGATTTCTTGGTGAAAGGCTACAGACGTTCATTTTTATTCCTTAAAGTGAACAGTGATACTGAGGTTTCATAAACAACGAAGACCACGGTCTTTTTTTTCTAAGCGAAAGAATAAGACAGTATTTAAAAGGGTAAGATAGCGTGATAGTCACAGAAATAAGATAGCTTGGAGGGCACGACAAATAAGACGTGGAGATCACGGAACTGAAAAAGAAACAGTGGAGAACACAGTATTAGAACAGCTTTGTATACACGAAAACTAAGTACCTTCACAGGCACGGTTGGAAGGCTTGGAGTGCACGTTGTTTTGAATGGGTCTAAGTAGCCGCCACCTTTGACTGACAAATGGAGTAAGGCATGGACTGTTAATGTATAAATTCCAAGAATTTGATCATTGTACCTCCCTGCATAACTTACATGTTATATTTGTATTTATTCACAATTGTCGCCTACATTTGATTAAAGAGTAATTTAATTATTAGTTAACCCATATATTTACTGAGAAATTATATACATAATATCATAACATTACATAAAATCAAGGGAGACTAGGAAATCAAAGCATGCTATCCTAATACTTTGGTAAATTTTCGTTAGGTTATCTTAACCCTTAGGCTAATATATACATAAGTGTAATTGAAGCTAACTGTGTTTAATAATGAGAACATAAATTAGATTTGCTGAATATAGAGAATTAAGTATTCAGTGGGTGATAAAAATACAACAATGAGTTGGATGTTGAAGGTTCGAAACTGTGATTAGGGAGCTATCCTTGATATTGATATAAATGAACACAAGTTATAGGCACAGTTGGATTATTTACTAAGAAGGTAGGCTTCATTTATTTTTAAATAGTTACTATTATACTCATATTTTATGCGAATGACAGAAGTAAAAATATCGTTGTGTTGAGCAATGTGTTCTGATCCCATAAATATAATAATATCGGTAGTTTAACTTATATTATGAAATCCCAAAATATTGATATATGGTGCAAAATACTCCAAATAAAAAGTTGTGTACTTAATTAATTAAAAATTACAGTAAAATTCTAAAAATTAGATTATCATTACGTCTCAAAGGGCTTGTCGAAATTCAAGCCCGATATTTAATTATATTTAAATAACCCTTATGGCTTATGTACGATTCCACAGTGACTTTTTGAAAATTTGATTTGGACATAGTTCCTCATATATAAGACGAAATCTCTATTTTTTCACTTCCATATGAAAATTATAATAAATATGTTTCCAACGTTTCTTGTTTCACAGAAATCCGACTTATATCGGATCCTGTATTCTCAGTTGAAGTTCAAAACGTTAAGTTACAAACTGCCGCGACTTTACGAGCTCATTTTAAATTATATTATAAATTATACGTTTAAATATCGTTTTACTAAATAATTTCTTATAAATTCCTATATATAGTTCAAATAACAAATTTAAATATTTAGAATTCAACGGCTGAAAATCCGGGTCGTTACATTCCTTCCCCATTTAAATAATTTCCTCCTCGAAATTGCTAATCAGTAAAAATGCTATAATTCTAACTCCTCATAACCTACTTAGTTGAAATCTTACCCAACCCAATTCTTTGAGACGAACCGAACTCCCCCGGTCTCCGAAGAGAAGGGAAAGAGCGGATTGTTTTGAGAACACGACAAAATAGAACGCATACAAAAGAACATTTCAATGTATATTACAACAATGCATCAGATTACAAGAATATACAGAGTATAAATGAATATTACACGAAAATATCAGAGATTTAAATTACATTTAAATACATAGCAGCGGAAAATAATACAATACACAACTAGAAGAGATATACGGATACAAAGCTTTCCGGATATCATTCCAGCTGTAAACCAGGATCCTGTGAATATAAATCTGCAAAACCAAAACTACTAGCTGCCCGTGTCAAAATAAGGGCACCCAGAGTTTAGGTTAAAACAATAAACTCCAAGTCAGTCATGGGACTGGTGTGAGAACTAAAACAGTTATTAATCTTTATTTTAAAGTTAGGTAAATCAAGGGACCACGCCGTATAACACGGAACGGGTTTCCTCCCAAGAATACCAGTGCATAAAACAAACAGCGCAATGCTAAATAAAGAAAAATGAAGCTATTATAAGACCCAGATCCTATCACACAATGCAACGCAAGCCGAGGGATAGGGTTTTTACCTTATAATAGCCAAGAATGTTCGATACGTTTAAAAGAAATCATTTGATACTATTATAAGTGTATAGTGCGTAAAACAACTTCAAATCATAAGTATCAATCATAGGCGGCATGAATGCCCCATACCACTATGTCGCCATATATAGGTTATACAATCAAAATCGCAAAGTCACGTATTTGAAAATTGGGTTTCCATCTATGAACCGAGGCCAGGGATCGTCCTCTACCGATTCGAGATGCTCTAGCCCGTGTCTCAGGAACAGCCGCAACTGCCACTTGGATCGTCAGGGCCGGTCCACCGATGTGGATTATTATGCCTGAACACTACGTCTCCCCGACCTTTGGGGCGTAAATGAGCCAACACATGACTCCATCGGACCCGGATCGTCCGATCTAACCGAGGCGCCTCGCAACAGCAACAACCACACAGGTGAAAAGTATATAAATGTCAGGTCTGGTAGGTCACTGACACCACCCTAGCTAGAAGGAAACGCATGCCCTCCCTGATGTCCTCTCCCGTTTCTGGTTCACAACCGGGGTGCGAGGCTCACGAAATCACGTTACACAAAGCTGTGCCACATAAGATGTGCTTTGATCATCACCACAAGACTTTGCTTTTCAACAAAAGCCTCGATCAATTGCCACTTAGGCATGCCACACAGGCAATTCACTCCATGCGTTTGATATCCATCAATATATAACCCCTGAGCTCGTACGCCTCAAAGAAGGGCGTTAAGCAAGAGAATAAATTCTCCGCCGCCAAACAGATATATATTTAATAGAAATCAATCACACGGACTAAAATCCAATGTCAGACACACAGTCCATTTACAAGTTCGCTCTGGGCCTGAACGAAACTGGAGGCACCTAGTACTCCGCATATCCATCGATATCCAAGTACGTCTGGACGATCACCAACTGTTTCCATCTTCTTGGGTGTACAGCCCAATCAAGATCATCAGTAATTATCCAAACGACGTGAAGACCTCCGGTCTTCGACCATCGTCTTTCATCTTCGACTTATCGTCGTATCGGTTATTCAGAATGGGATAAACCCGGTCTTCCCGAATAACTCGCGTATATTTTAAATAAGTTTCACTCAAACACAACATATGCCTCATTCCAATTCATCAGTCACTAACCGTAAATTAATCAAGAGAACAATTCCCCAAATATTAACCCTGAAGGCTGAAACCAACATCAGATCAATATCCAGAAAACCATTCTGCTTGGCTAACTGATAGTTAGTTTCTAAATTTCACATTCATAGGGAAAGGTTCCCATTAATTTTATCCAAGATAAATTCCTTGAATTTATTCTCTAATCTCCTTTTGAATTTCGATTCAACTAGTCGGGATTAACGAACCTTACCGAAGTAATCATTTGTTTTAATTTCCCAATCCCAACCTATTCATCCCATGAAGTAAAACTGGTTATACTTCATATCTAACACCACGGTGTTATCGGTAAATTCAATTACCATTTCACGTTCAAATCTAATTAAAGATTTAACTATCACCTGGAGCAAAACTGGTGATACTCCATCCTCGATCATTTCAATCTAATTAAAGATTCATTAAAACTCCACTTAGTTTTAATCTTCAACGGGGTTAAATTATCAATGTCATTTAAAAACACTGTTCACGATAAACCCCAAAATCACATTCATTAATTATCGGGTTAAAGAACAAGTGTTATTTAAAACACTGTTCATGATAAACCCAAAAATCAATATCAATTCAATTCAAATTAAATATTATTTAATTGGTGCACTTCATTAAATCTAAATAAAAAGATTTAATCTTTTCTCAATTGGGTTCAAGAACAGTGTTAATGAAGACATCATTCACGACAAACCCAAATCACATTTGATGTTAAATACAAGGCTCTGAATAGAAAATATATCGGCTTATGTTCAATATCAAATTCCACGACAAACAAATCTCGTATTGGAAATAACGATATAAATATATCTTTCAAATTCCCATCACAATACCCGTATCATCACGAAATCCAACATCGAAATATTCCGAAGCATATTTCGATTCAAATCCATTCCAATGCAATCATTGGAAATACTGGTTATTTTCAAAACCATTTCAAATTCAATTTATTTATTTAAAAATAAATAGAATTATAATTCTAGTTCAAAACTAGTTCATTTCGATAAAAATCTATTTTTATCTTTTCAAATATGGAGTTTTTCATCCCAATTCTTTCTAAATCATTTCCTATGATTTTACACAAACTATTGATGTTTTTAATACTTTTATCAATGCCCGTACAGTCGATTTCCATCAACGGCCATCGAACTGCACTTACAACGACCTTTTCCAAATTTGATTTGGACATAATTCCAAATCCAACCGTTAGATTTCTAATTTCTAATATTCGTTAGAAAGCTCTTTTCGATACGAACCCAACGGTTCCGATTTTAGGAGAATCCGACGGTCGGATCTCCTGCAATATCCGTTCGAAGTCAATGGTCGAAATTCGCGAACTACCGCGGCGCGGCGCATTCTATTCAGGCCATTTTATTATATATATAATATATACTTCGTCGATTTCAATTCAAAACGTGCTTTATAAATCGTTTTACATTCATTTTCAAAACGATTTCAACTTCATATTCAATTTCAAATCAAAATTGAATATTCCAATATAAATTCGTTTTAAATTCATTTCAAATTGATTCCAATTCGAATTCATTTCAAAACGATTTCAATTCTAGTTCAATTTAATTCGAATTTCAATTCTATTCAAATTCAAATCATTTCAGTGTATTTCGAATTTCAAATCAATTCAGTTTAATTCGAATTTCAATTCACTTTAAATATAATTCGAATTGAAATTCATTTCAATATAGTTCGAATTTCAAATCTATTCAATATTCATTGAAGAATGAATAAAATCGATATAAATATCGTTCACGTCAAAATGGCGTCAATCTAACCAACACGGCTTCATATGTTTCTATTTTCAAATATTCTATTTCAAATATTTCTATTTAGAATATTTTTATTTCAAATATTTTTATTCAAATATTTCTCTTCAAATATTTCTATTTCAAATATTTTTATTTCAAATATTTCTTTTTCGAAACTGGAATGAGGCCCAATCAATTACCATACAATGTTAATTATATGGATTTTCTACAACACATGTATATATCAACAACGATGAATAATCAACCATCATCCAAGTGCATTCTACACTATATAAGCATCAAATATAAATATTTAACGCTCATAACAGTCTGTCAATCAATCGATCGACATACAACTAAACAATCGGGATTAGTGTACGTTAAATATCATCCCAATACCTGTGTGGGGTTTCAAACAATCAAACACAGATTGTATTTGTGCAGTTGGGCGATGTGTAAAATTTATCATCCCAATCAATATCAGTCAAATGTGTGTTTACAAACAAATCTTTCGATTTGTTTATTTCATTTCATTTCATATACACATTAAAAATCCTATTTTTAACTATAAAATATTTTCCACTTTAAAATATCTTATTTCATTTCAGATCACATCACATAATCAACTACACATCAAAATTAAACAACCAAGCATACAAGCCGTCAATGGTCTGTGGACGACGGGTGTCGGGTGCTACTAAACACCGTCTGCATCCTAGTATATATTTATAACTAGAAAAATCAAATTAAAAGGTGATAAGTTCTCACAGAATAGCTAATCCAACGCCTCGACTCTTCTTAGGTAGAAATCTTCGTTGTTCTTGCCTCTTGTCAATTTTCACTGTTCGTATTCACTACATATAAATAAAAATCAAATTTTTACTATGCTATTCAATATATAAAAATCCAATTTTTACTTTGCTATTCAATATATAAAAATCGAATTTTAACTTTGCTATTCAATATATAAAAATCGAATTTTTTCTTTGCTATTCGATATATAAAAATCGAATTTTTTCTTTGCTATTCAATATATAAAAATCGAATTTTTTCTTTGCTATTCAATATATAAAAATCGAATTTTTTCTTTGCTATTCATTATATAAAAATCGAATTTTTTCTTTGCTATTCAATATATAAAAATCCTATCTTTCCTATTTTAAAATTATCATCTTCCCTATTTTAAAATTATCGTCTTTCTATTTCAAAAATCAAATCCTTTATTTCCAAATTATTCACATAAAAATCGAGTTATTTTTATTTTCCATTAAAGAACTAAACAAAACAAAAAGAAATAAAAAGAACCAAAACAAACAAAGAAAAATAAACTTACATTGAAAATCGGAATGGGGGGGGGGGGATGGCCGCGCCCGGGCTTGCTGGCCAGTGGGAAGGCGGCGCTGGTCGTTCTGGTGGCGTGGCTCGCGATCGGAGAGGGCTAGGGCACGCTGGCAGGTTCAACTGGGTTCTGGGCGGTCTTCGAATCGAGGGGGGGTCTGACCTGCGGTGGAGGGTCGGGTCTAAAGGCGTCACGCGATTCGAGGGGAGAGAAGGAAGGCGACGGAGGAAGAGGAAGGTGGAGGAGGATGAGGAGGGGCGGCGGGCGAACGAGCGGCGGTGGATGGGGTGGCGGCTTCCGTCATCGTCGAGTCCCCCTTCTTTTTTTTTCATTTAATCGATTCTGAATAATTGACGGAGGGGTGGGGGGGGGGCAGAGGGATTTAAGGGGAGAAGAGGGGAAGAATTTTTATTTTATTTTATTTTAATTATTTAATTTCAAAAAGGTTGACTTTTCATACGACCTCTAAAGGAGGCCCACCGCCTGTCGTCCATAGCGATTTACCCCCATTCCGAACACAATGGGATATGTATCGCAAGCTGATTCGATCGTTTCGATTAGTTTCCGTTAAAATCAACATATAACTCTATATATTGAATTTGAATGCGCATTTCAATTTACTGGGGTCACATACTAACTCTATAAATTGCAGAAAAATATTTTCTAGCTTCGTATTGACGATACGGTCCTAATAAAACTAGTTTCGCCAAATTCTGAGAATGTTGGAAAAATGGCAATTTTCCAGTCGATTAAAATCAACTGAAACTGGTCAAACGCGTTTTCCTTTGACACACTCACATATTGATTCAAAAAATTATGAAATTTGGAACCTAGCAATAACTTGACATCACAGACCCAACAAAAGTGGTTTAGTCGAAATCCGAGGTCGTTTGCAAAATTCCCATTTTTAAGGGCCTGAATTCTATAGCGACTATTCAGAATTTTCAACTGGGCATATCTTTTGATTCCCGCTATGAAATTTCGATTTTTCTGATTCGTTGGAAAGGTATTCACAATTAGATTCCATCATTTTTGGTTTCACTAAAATCCGGTTTATTTTGCACCCGGTATGTTCAATTGAAGTTTGAAGTCGAATTATCCAACTACCGTGCCATTTTCAATTCCTTTTATAATTATATATAATTATTTATATTCTATTGTCGATCTATATAACTATATATTCAAAGTAAATTTCTCGTCGTTTTTATTTAAAATAATCTATTTTAAATATTCAAAATTCGCTAAAATTGCCAAAATAAAAATTTTAAACTGGCCTAGAATTTCGGGTTATTACAATCTCCCCCACTTAAAACTTTTCGTCCCCGAAAAGGAACAAAGCCGAAAGTGGTTTGATCAATCAACACTACGTTCGGTCTGGCTTCCATTCTCCAACTTTTCAGTTTCTGAGAATTTTCAAAAATTTCAAAAATTTGGCTAACACCCAGAATTTTCGAAAAATTTCGCCATAACCTCCCCTGCACCGGGAGCCACGGGAAAATCCCGAAATTGCCATATAGGCCTTCTGATCTCAAAAAGAAAAAGAAAAGGCCAAGCGGCTAGCCAATAGGCTCATAAAATCATCATCACCCAAACAAAACAGTAAATTATGATAAACATGTACTTATTTGTCGGGCAAACAAATTTTATTCTCTGCTCTAGCCTCCTTGCTATGACCTGTTCAATGTAAGTACATGTATATGCAAGCAAATGCGACAAATTTTCAATACAATTTAATATTTGATACAATTAGGCGTAATGGTTCAAAATTATCAAACAAATAAACAAACAACACAAACATCAATCCATTAATTGATTAGCTTTTGAAATTCATAACTTTGATATATAGTCAAAAATCAGATTTTTGATGCCAAATCACAACAATAAGCCCTATCTAGTTTCGGTTCTCACACCAGTCAATAGGAAATATATAAATATCACACCTTCGACACTCGAACACTAATTCTGATGATGTAGCTACAATCATCAGAATCATCTCCGGGCGACTAGAGTGTGAATCTATATCTATCCAGTATATTAAAATTTCAAATACACGTTTGCAAGGCGTATATGCAAAATCTTTATATACTGGACTGTCCAAATCAATTTAAAATAAATAATCAAATACGAATAGTTAATTTAAATTTTCAAAACAAATTTCGTTTTCATTTTAAAAATATACTCTTCACACTCGTTCTAGGATACTACTGATCCCATCTCTAACGAGTCATTCTAATTGGATATTACTAATCCAATATCTGATGAATTCTTTCGTATGGCTCTAATGTGCCTTGTTCTCTGAGCTTTGTAAACCAAAGCTCTGATACCACGATGAGACGACCCGAACTCCCCCGGTCTCCGAAGAGAAGGGAAAGAGCGGATTGTTTTGAGAACACGACAAAATAGAACGCATACAAAAGAACATTTCAATGTATATTACAACAATGCATCAGATTACAAGAATATACAGAGTATAAATGAATATTACACAGAAATATCAGAGATTTAAATTACATTTAAATACATAGCAGCTGAAAATAATACAATACACAACTAGAAGAGATATACGGATACAAAGCTTTCCGGATATCATTCCAGCTGTAAACCAGGATCCTGTGAATATAAATCTGCAAAACCAAAACTACTAGCTGCCCGTGTCAAAATAAGGGCACCCAGAGTTTAGGTTAAAACAATAAACTCGAAGTCAGTCATGGGACTGGTGTGAGAACTAAAACAGTTATTAATCTTTATTTTAAAGTTATGTAAATCAAGGGACCACGCCGTATAACACGGAACGGGTTTCCTCCCAAGAATACCAGTGCATAAAACAAACAGCGCAATGCTAAATAAAGAAAAATGAAGCTATTATAAGACCCAGGTCCTATCACACAATGCAACGCAAGCCAGGGGATAGGGTTTTTACCTTATAATAGCCAAGAATGTCTGATATGTTTAAAAGAAATCATTTGATACTATTATAAGTGTATAGTGTATAAAACAACTTCAAATCATAAGTATCAATCATAGGCGGCATGAATGCCCCATACCACTATGTCGCAATATATAGGTTATACAATCAAAATCGCAAAGTCATGTATTTGGAAATGGGGTTTCCATCTATGAACCGAGGCCAGGGATCGTCCTCTACCGATTCGAGACGCTCTAGCCCATGTCTCAGGAACAGCCACAACTGCCCTTGGATCGTCAGGGCCGGTCCACCGATGTGGATTATTATGCCTGAACACTACGTCTCCCCGCCCTTTGGGGCGTAAATGAGCCAACGAATGACTCCATCAGACCCGGACCGTCCGATCTAACCGAGGCGCCTCGCAACAGCAACAACCACACAGGTGAAAAGTATATAAATGTCAGGGCTGGTAGGTCACTAACACCACCCTAGCTAGAAGGAAACGCATGCCCTCCCTGATATCCTCTCCCGTTTCTGGTTCACAACCGGGGTGCGAGGCTCGCGAATTCACGTTACACAAAGCTATGCCACATAGGCTGTGCTTTGATCATCACCACAAGACTTTGCTTTTCAACAGAAGCCTCGATCAATTGCCACTTAGGCATGCCACACAGGCAATTCACTCCATGCGTTTGATATCCATCAATATATAACCCCTGAGCTTGTACGCCTCAGAGAAGGGCGTTAAGCAAGAGAATAAATTCTCCGCCGCCAAACATATATATATTTAATAGAAATCAATCACACGGACTAAAATCCAATGTCAGACACACAGTCCATTTACAAGTTCGCTCTGGGCCTGAACGAAACCGGAGGCACCTAGTACCCCGCATATCCATCGATCTCCAAGTACGTCTGGACGATCACCAACTGTTTTCATCTTCTTGGGTGTACAGCCCAATCAAGATCATCAGTAATTATCCAAACGACGTGAAGACCTCCGGTCTTCGACCATCGTCTTTTATCTTCGACTTATCGTCGTATCAGTTATTCAGAATGTGATAAACTCGGTCTTCCCGAATAACTCGCGTATATTTTAAATAAGCGTCACACAAACACAACATACGCTTCACTCCAATTCATCAGTCACTAACCGTAAATTAATCAAGAGAACAATTCCCCAAATATAAACCCCGAAGGCCGAAACCAACATCAGATCAATATCCAGAAAACCATTCTGCTTGGCTAACCGACAGTTAGTTTCTAAATTTCACATTCATAGGGAAAGGTTCCCATTAATTTTATCCAAGATAAATTCCTTGAATTTATTCTCTAATCTCCTTTTGAATTTCGATTCAACTAGTCGGGATTAACGAACCTTACCGAAGTAATCATTTGTTTTATTTTCCCAACCTCAACCTATTCATCCAATGAAGTAAAACTGGTTATACTTCATATCTAACACCACGGTGTTATCGGTAAATTCAATTACCATTTCACGTTCAAATCTAATTAAAGATTTAACTATCACCTGGAGCAAAACTGGTGATACTCCATCCTCGATCATTTCAATCTAATTAAAGATTCGTTAAAACTCCACTTAGTTTTAATCTTTAACGGGGTTAAAGAATCAGTGTCATTTAAAAACACTATTCACGATAAACCCCAAAATCACATTCATTAATTATCGGATTAAAGAACAAGTGTTATTTAAAACACTATTCACGATAAACCGAAAAATCAATATTAATTCAATTCTAATTAAATATTATTTAATTGGTGCACTTCATTAAATCTAAATAAAAAGATTTAATCTTTTCTCAACTGGGTTGAAGAACAGTGTTAATGAAGACATCATTCACGACAAACCCAAATCACATTTGATTTTAAATACAAGGCTCTGAATAGAAAATATACCGGCTTATATTTAATATCAAATTCCACGACAAACAAATATCGTATTGGAAATAACGATATAAATATATATTTCAAATTCCCATCACAATACCCATATCATCACGAAATCCAACATCGAAATATTCTGAAGACAATTTCGATTCAAATCCATTCCAATGCAATCATTGGAAATTCTGGTTATTTTCAAAACCATTTCAAATTCAATTTATTTATTTAAAAATAAATAGAATTATAATTCTAGTTCAAAACTAGTTCATTTCGATAAAAATCTATTTTTATCTTTTCAAATATGGAGTTTTTCATCCCAATTCTTTCTAAATCATTTCTTATGATTTTACACAAATTATTGATATTTTTAATAATTTTATCAAGGCCCGTACGGTCGATTTCCATCAACGGCCATCGAACTGCACTTACAGCGACCTTTTCCAAATTTGATTTGGACATAATTCCAAATCCAACCGTTAGATTTCTAATTTCTAATATTCGTTAGAAAGCTCTTTTCGATACGAACCCAATGGTTCTGGTTTTAGGAGAATCCGACAGTCGGATCTCCCGCAATATCCGTTCAAAGTCAATGGTCGAAATTCGCGAACTGCCGCGGCGCGTTCTATTCAGGCCATTTTATTATATATATAATATATATAATATATACTTCGTCGATTTCAATTCAAAACGCGCTTTATAAATCGTTTTACATTCATTTTCAAAACGGTTTCAACTTCATATTCAATTTCAAATCAAAATTGAATATTCCAATATAAATTCATTTTAAATTCATTTCAAATTGATTCCAATTCGAATTCATTTCAAAACGACTTAAATTCTAGTTCAATTTAATTCGAATTTCAATTCTATTCGAATTTCAAATCATTTCAGTGTATTTCGAATTTCAAATCAATTCAGTTTAATTCGAATTTCAATTCACTTTAAATATAATTCGAATTGAAATTGATTTCAATATAGTTCGAATTTCAAATCTATTCAATATTCATTGAAGAATGAATAAAATCGATATAAATATCGTTCACGTCAAAATGGCGTCAATCTAACCAACACGGCTTCATATGTTTCTATTTTCAAATATTCTATTTCAAATATTTCTATTTCAAATATTTCTATTTCAAATATTTTTATTTCAAATATTTTTATTCAAATATTTCTCTTCAAATTTTTATATTTCAAATATTTTTATTTCAAATATTTCTTTTTCGAAACTAGAATGAGGCCCAATCAATTACCATACAATGTTAATTATATGGATTTTCTACAACACATGTATATATCAACAACGATGAATAATCAACCACCATCCAAAGTGCATTCTACACTTTATAAGCATCAAATATAAATATTTAACGCTCGTAACAGTCTGTCAATCAATCGATCGACATACAACTAAACAATCGGGATTAGTGTACGTCAAATATCATCCCAATACCTGTGTGGGGTTTCAAACAATCAAACACAGATTTTATTTGTGCAGTTGGGCGATGTGTAAAATTTATCGTCCCAATCAATATCAGTCAAATGTGTGTTTACAAACAAATCGTTCGATTTGTTTATTTCATTTCATATACACGTTAAAAATCCTATTTTTAACTATAAAATATTTTCCACTTTAAAATATCTTATTTCATTTCACATCACATCACACAATCAACTACGCATCAAAATTAAACAACCAAGCATACAAGCCGTCCATGGTCTGTGGACGACGGGTGTCGGGTGCTACTAAACACCGTCTGCATCATAGTATATAATTATAACTAGAAAAATCAAATTAAAAGGTGAGAAGTTCTCACAGAATAGCTAATCCAACGCCTTGACTCTTCTTAGGTAGAAATCTTCGTTGTTCTTGCCTCTTGTCAATTTTCACTGTTCGTATTCACTACATATATAAAAATCAAATTTTTACTATGTTATTCAATATATAAAAATCAAATTTTTACTTTGCTATTCAATATATAAAAATCGAATTTTTACTTTGCTATTCAATATATAAAAATCGAATTTTTTCTTTGCTATTCAATATATAAAAATCAAATTTTTTTCTTTGCTATTCAATATATAAAAATCGAATTTTTTCTTTGCTATTCAATATATAAAAATCGAATTTTTTCTTTGCTATGCAAAATATAATAATCGAATTTTTTCTTTGCTATTCAATATATAAAAATCGAATTTTTTCTTTGCTATTCAATACATAAAAATCCTATCTTTCCTATGTTAAAATTATCGTCTTCCCTATTTTAAAATTATTGTCTTTCTATTTTAAAAATCAAATCCTTTATTTCCAAATTATTCACATAAAAATCGAGTTATTTTTATTTTCCATTACAGAACTAAACAAAACAAAAAGAAAGAAAAAGAACCAAAACAAACAAAGAAAATAAACTTACATTGAAAATCGGAATCGGGGGGGGGGGGGGGGGATGGCCGCGCCCGGGCTTGATGGCCAGTGGGAAGGCGGCGCTAGCCGTTCTGGTGGCGTGGCTCGCGATCGGAGAGGGCTAGGGCACGCTGGCGGGTTCAACTGGGGTCTGTGCGGTCTTCGAATCGAGGGGGGGTCTGACCTGCGGTGGAGGGTCGGGTCTAAAGGCGTCGCGCGATTCGAGGGGAGAGAAGGAAGGCGACGGAGGAAGAGGAAGGTGGAGGAGGATGAGGAGGGGCGGCGGGCGAACGAGCGGCGGTGGATGGGGTGGCGGCTTCCGTCATCGTCGAGTCCCCCTTTTTTTTTCATTTAATCGATTCTGAATAATTGACCGGGGAGGGGGGGCAGAGGGATTTAAGGGGAGAAGAGGGCAAGAATTTTTATTTTATTTTATTTTAATTATTTAATTTCAAAAAGTATGACTTTTCATATGATCTCTAAACGAGGCCCACCGCCTGTCGTCCATAGTGTTTTACCCCCATTCCGAACACAATGGGATATGTATCGCAAGCTGATTCGATCGTTTCGATTAGTTTCCATTAAAATCAACATATAACTCTATATATTGAATTTGAACGTGCATTTCAATTTACTGGGGTCACATACTAACTCTATAAATTGCAGAAAAATATTTTCTAGCTTCGTATTGACGATACGGTCCTAATAAAACTAGTTTCGCCGAATTCTGAGACCGTTGGAAAAATGGCCATTTTCCAGTCGATTAAAATCAACTAAAACTAGTCAAACGCATTTTCCTTTGCCACGCTCACATATTGATTCGAACTATTATGAAATTTGGAACCTAGCAATAACTTGACATCACGGACCCAACAAAAGAGGTTTCGTCGAAATCCGAGTCGTTTGCAAAATTCCCATTTTTAAGGGCCTGATATTCTATAACGACAATTCAGAATTTTCAATTGGGCATATCTTTTGATTCCCACTATGAAATTTCAATTTTTTGGATTCGTTGAAAAGATATTCACAATTAGATTCCATCATTTTTGGTTTCACTAAAATCAGGTTTATTTCGCACCCGGTATGTTCAATTGAAGTTTGAAGTCGAATTATCGAACTACCGCGCCATTTTCAATTCCTTTTATAATTATATATAATTATTTATATTCTATCGTCGGTCTATATAACTATATATGATTGAATTTTATTCAAAGTAAATTTCTCGTCGTTTTTATTTAAAATAATCTATTTTAAATATTCAAAATTCGCTAAAATTACCAAAATAAAAATTTTAAACTGGCCCAGAATTTCTGGTTATTACATTCTTGCCCGACCTTCGAATTCCCATACCAATACTCCACCACTCATGATTCTTTCCAAATGATCTGTCCACCACTTTTGGACAATCCATCATTACTTCCTTATCTTCAATCCATATGCTCCTCTGCATATCCATCCCCATTCCAATTGGTTTTAAATCCATCTGTCAATTTCATTCTTCTACTTGAAATTTTATTAACCAATTCTGGTTTTCTTATTTCAATCACAATTAACAACTCGATTTTTAAATTATCAAAAATTTCCTGAAATTTTCTAACTCTTTAAATTTTTGAAAAATTTCGGTAGATTCTCCCCTGCATGTCTCAATCGGCACAACCACAACTCGCCTTTATAGGCCTTCTCTAATCCAAAAGAAAAATCAAAAAGCCAAGCGGCTTGCCCCATAGGCTCATAAAATCATCAAACCCAAGTAATATTGTAAACATGTACCTTTTTGTCGGGCATAATTCTATCTCTTGCATTTGCCTCCATTTAATATCTGTTCAGCATACATATATCCATTTCCAGTTGGTTCCAAATCAATCCAAACTTTGGTCTTTAACTTTCTGATTAATTTACTTCTATTCACTAATCCAAACTGAGTTCTGTTTCCAAAAACCAACCCTCTTATTCTGCTTGAGTTCAATTCCATCATAGTTTAATTCCAAACAACAGCATCCAATATATATTCAACTTGTTTACACATAAGTCGAGTTCACTTTATTAATTCCAATTTCAAGCATTTCACTTTGTTTAATTTCGTTCTGGATTATCTCTAATCCAGTCCGAATTTGTTTAACTTAAGTTAAATTTCAATTCGTTTGGTACATTTTTACCATTTCAATCTATTCAACTTATACAATTTAAATTTTTATTTCATAATTCAAATTTCTGGGTTTTATTTCAAATTAGTTTGAAATCAAATATATTATACAAATATATTTATAATCTTTTTTAAATTCAAAACACTTGGATTTTATATAAATAACTTGTTCTTTTCAAACTAATTTCCAATCAATAAATTTTTATGTAGCAATCCGCCACACAGAAACTTGAAAATGAATACCGATAATGTCGCGACCCATTATCAGAATTATTTTCTAGCCCCTGAAGTGATTTCAGTGCTTAATCACTTTCAAAATCCATTTAAAATCATTCTTATGAGAAAATCCTTCAAAACAATGTTATATTCATAATATTCGAGAAAATATTTTCTAAACACCCGGGATTTAAATTCAAATTATGGTTTGAATTTAATTCTAGTTTATCTTGGTTATATAACCATTTCAATGTTTTATAATTCTATTTGATTGTAATAACAATCAACAAATCTATATAGTATAATGTTTCAGAAATTATTCCTTTTATATCAAAATAATTTTTTTGTCAAATTATTCCATTTACCCACTTTAAAACCCTACTGCGTCGAATTGTTCTGTTCGAGAGTTTAGAAACACCTATCGATACAGTTGTACATCCTATATCGACTAGAATTCATAAACCACTCAACAAACCAACCAACAGAATATAAAACAATTTTATATCAATCCTACAAATATGCGCTCATATTTATACACTCAAACTCAATCTAGGTTATCACTAACCCCATCTCTATCGAGTTACGCCACAGAGCTAAGGTTATCACTCAACCTCGCTCTGATGCCAACCGTAACGACCCGCAAATCCGTACCTTTTGAGTCGACTAATAACACTACACGCCCAACCCTAATTGCACATAAATACGAATCATTATTAGAATGAAGTTAGAGGATGAGAAACGGAAAGAAAGAAATATTAGAATAGAAGAAAACGAAGATCACAACTCACAGCGGAACGAATAAAATATATTAGATAACATAAACTTTTAAAACATAAATCAGTATTTGTATATACGTACCATCATCAGAGCACAACAGTTATCTCTGGAACAGTTATAAACACTTGTTTCCAGATACATAAATAGTACACAGCGGAAATATGATAGTCTATATCTAACTATGAAGCCACCTGCTTCCAACACTTCCAAGTGAATCTGAAAAATCCCGATTACTTGACTGCCCGTACAAATTTGGGCACCCAAGAGTTTAGGGAAAACAAACAAAACAAACTCTGGGTCAGTCATGGGACTGGTGTGAGTAAACTCCAATCATTTGTTTAACTTTAAAATTCCTTTCGAAAGAAATGATAATCGTAAGACCGATCCACACATAAACACGGATGGTTTTTACCTTACGATAACCCAAAACATTTTGATATCAAAATCTGGTGATATTATAATAATCTCTAAATCAAATAAATAGAATCTAGCAGAATGCTTGCATCTCACGCTCCATTTATAATATAAAAATAAAAACCGCAGGGCGCTTATTGCATATTGGATTTCCAACATGACAAGGTATGGTACCGCCTTCCGATAGTGTATCTCTAGAGGCGAATACACTGGGTTCAACAAGAACATCTTGCAACCCGGCCCACACATGACCGACCACTCATTTCGCTTGAGTGTATCGAATGTATATCACCAAGGGTTGGGATCAGCAATCGTTCCCCGAATGGGACAACATTGATAGATTAAAGAACAAATGAAATTTCTCTAGATAGGTGATTATACATCCTAATGGGAGCGACCCACATAGCTATGTTGCCTGCCCGATTTTTGTCAATTCCCGGTTGTGAGGCTTGAGGCCATTACGTATCTTTTAGAACACCTGACCACCATTCACTTTGAACGCCACATCGTCATACCCGCCAAATCACAAATTGATTTCCCAAAAATAACACGGGTATAAAGCTAAGAGAAACGAATTCCTCCGCCACCAAACGTAAGTACATTTGAGGAGATCAACTTACGCGATCCGTTAGATATACTCTGTCAGATATTCGTCCATTGACGTTGTCCTGGGACTGGACAAACCGAAGGCACTTTCCCGTAAATAGGATAGCCCTTGCATAACTCCGCCTTCAATTATTTTCGTTATATTTGATCGCAATGCTAACGCCCATATAGAGTGGTTTCCAGATAATAAATCTGATCCCAGTCTCTCCGTATTGATGATGGAAAAATGGTCAAAAACTTCGATAGTCGGTGATTTAACTATCAAAGAAAAATAAGTGTGCAACCAACGATCTTATTTCCAGGTAGAAATTCGATCGATCAATCATCAATCAACATTGGCCCCTTTAAATCAATTCCTTATTATATTATCATTTACAATCTCATTTCCCATCTTTCGTATTCTTTTGTAGCTCGATTTCCCCTCTCGATTCTTTGAAAAACATTTTCAATATAATTCCTTTATTCGAGAAAATATCTCTTATTCTAGTTAGAAAACATTTCTAAATATTCACGAATCCTTATTTTCTATATTCAAAAAATATACATTATTAATATCGGCGAATATTTCCGAATTCCCTTTCTTAATTCCTCGTTGACCAATTCATTTGATTTTAACAACAGTGTTACAATCACTGTTTTCAAATATTTTATTTATAAAACATTACTTTTCACAACAGTGTTACAATCACTGTTTTCAAATATTTTATTTATAAAACATTACTTTTCACAACAGTGTTACAATCGCTGTCTAGAATTGTAGAACACTTATTATAACAATAGCATTAAGATCGTTGTTAAAACAGTTATTATAATGGCAGCATTTAAAATCGCTATTTAAAAATATTTGGTTTATAAAAATGCAACTTGTATTTATTTATTTTATCATCACAGATTCAAATCTCAGTCGTCGAGTCACTTAATAAACCCATATCATATTCTATTTTAGTTTCAAATTAAGTTTATAAAACTACTACGGACATCTTTCCTTTTATATAAAACGATTCGATTTCCTTTCCAAACTTTTATACATTCCATACTTCTGAAATCAAATCCGTTGATTTTATATTTGTAAATAACATCTCAATCCAAATTTCAATTAATAACTTCTATTTAGAATTTTTCATAAAATATCTCATTTTTATTACAAACGGTTATAATCTTATTTATGTTTTCTTTATGACAATTAGGTTCAAAATCTCATTTCAATTATCGATTTCAAAATCCATTTCCCTTTTTCAAAACTTTGAACTTATATTTCAGTTCTTCCAAAAATACTTCACTTAATTTATAAACACTTATAATTCACCTCTTGTTTTATCCATTTAAAATAAGTTCTTATTTCCAGTTAATTCGAAATTAAATTCCTATATTGGAAATAAATTCCCTTTTAAAATCCCCAATTTATTTTCTTTATTAGAAAATATTTTTACTTTTTGGTATTTAAATACCAAAATTCTAAGGCCAGGGTAATTCAAACACAACATGATCAATCACCGATCAAATATCACATCATAGATCATAATAAATAATTAAAACAGTAAATAAAATGTTGAGGGACCCAGTTGGATCCCTCCAACATGGTTTCCTGCATCCACAGATGTTAATCACATCAATACGAGATATCATAGTAAACAGAACTAATAATCGATCAACGATATATCTATATCACTATTTCAACCAATTTTATCAACCATTTCAACCAATCAACAATCACATAGTATAAAATTATTATAAATAAATTTAAAAACTCGTTTATATAAAAATATAAACGAGGCAGAGTTAGTGAGTTTACTCACCTAGCTTGCAGGTGATAATTCTGTTTTTGTTCATGTTGAAATCAAACAAGCGTTGATTTTTTCCACGAAATTCCTGTAGCCTTGTTTTTCGCCATGTCTGATCTACGATGTAGATTCTGTTGTTATGACCCCAATGGATCCGATCACGTTTAATTCTGATAACGAATGAATCAAATAGATACATTACTAGTTTTTAATCAAGTTAAATTAATAAAATTTGAACTAGTTACTTTATCAATTCAAAATACCTTTGTTTAGGCTTAATCATGTATTAGCAGATTAAATACTCCGATCTTCGTCAATTTCTTGTTCCAGTTCGAACTTTCGTGCAAAACTTCCTCTCTATCCTTCACCAAACACATACCATTAAGCCATGATTTTAAGGCCTTAATCGCGGTTACAATTAACACTTCTTCTCAGCAAAACCAAGTTGTTCCTTTTCATTTTTATGAAACCCACTTCTAAGACTGGCGGTTATCCAAACAAAACATGATTTTAATGTAGAGATGTACTGAGACTGGAATGAGGGTATGAATGCACTGACTAAAACGGTAGTCTAAGACTGGCTGTTATCATGTTAAATTGCCGATATTTGAGCTTGTATGGGATCTATGAATAAAGTAATGCATATAATTTATGTACCAACATACATAATTGAAAGAATTGGAGTATACTTTGACACAATAAAACAATCTGTTTCTAGAGTCCTGCTTGCATTTGCATTGACAACAGAGACATGCAGGAACGCAGAAGACGACTGCAATGGGGGCTGGATATAATATGTATAATAATGGATATGGAGTGTGATGAAGTACAATGAAGAAGTTTAATACAAAGGCAGTTGTTATAGCCAAACTACCAATTGTAGACCAAGGTTACAGAAATAGCATGGCTAAAATTGGATAAGTTGCTAACTAACAAGTGCAGATATAGACTAAAAGAATTGGGTGTAGAGAAGTTGAGTGGTTTGAATCAAATGCATGAGAAAATCAAAAGAACCGTTTAAATAGTACCGGATTAATCCACCATGCTACTGTAGTTAATACTCCACTTGCCGCATGCTTCATGAAGCCATCGCCACATTTCTACTAATCCCCTTCTTCCCAGGTTACACAAATACGAACTGAACCTTTCCCAAATCAGCGCCTCCCACCACCCTCATGGACGACCGGACCCTAATTAGTTCATCCCATTCCGACCGCTCTTCTACCATGCGTCGACTTCCCCAGGTTCGATCCTTCCTTATCAAACGCAGCCTCCCCAAATCTCCTCCAACCAACCTCTGGTTAGAGAATAATTCTGATCACCAGACGACGCTAGAGCTCCAGCGCTTTCACCCTTAGCTAGTCCTCATCACTATCAATAACATTCATTCATGTCTCACCTAGAATTGATGCGAGGAGGAGGAGGAGTTCAAATCGATTTCTTGGTGAAAGGCTACAGACGTTCATTTTTATTCCTTAAAGTGAACAATGATACTGAGGTTTCATAAACAACGAAGACCACGGTCATTTTTTTTTCTGAGCGAAAGATTAAGATAGTATTTAAAAGGGTAAGATAGCGTGATAGTCATGGAAATAAGATAGCTTGGAGGGCATGACAAATAAGACGTGGAGATCACGGAACTGAAAAAGAAACCGTGGAGAACACGGTATTAGAACAACTTTGTATACACGAAAACTAGGTACCTTCACAAGCACGGTTGGAAGGCTTGGAGTGCACGTTGTTTTGAATGGGTCTATGTAGCTGCCACCTTTGACTGACAAATGGAGTAAGGCATGGACTGTTAATGTATAAACTCCAAGAATTTGACTATTGTTCCTCCCTGCATAACTTACATGTTATATTTGTATTTGTTCACAATTGTCGCCTACATTTGATTAAAGAGTAATTTAATTATTAGTTAACCCATATATTTACTGAGAAATTATATACGTAATATTATAATGTTACATAAAATCAAGGGAGACTAGGAAATCAAAGCATGTTATCCTAATACTTTGGTAAATTTTCGTTAGGTTATCTTAACCCTTAGGCTGATATATACATATGTGTAATTGAAGCTAACTATGTTTAATAATGAGAACATAAATTAGATTTGCTGAATATAGAGAATTAAGTATTCAGTGGGTGATAAAAATACAACAATGAGTTGGATGTTGAAGGTTCGAAACTATGATTAGGGAGCTATCCTTGATATTGATATAAATGAACACAAGTTATAGGCACAATTGGATTATTTACTAAGAAGGTAGGCTTCATTTATTTTTAAATAGTTACTATTATACTCATATTTTATGCGAATGATAGAAGTAAAAATATCGTTGTGTTGAGCAATGTGTTACGATCCCATAAATATAATAATATCGGTAGTTTAACTTATATTATGAAATCCCAAAATGTTGAAATATGGTGCAAAATACTCCAAATAAAAAGTAGTGTATTTAATTAATTAAAAATTATAGTAAAATTCTAAAAAATAGATTATCACTACGTCTCAAAGGGCTTGTCCAAATTCCAGACCGATATTTAATTATATTTAAATAACCCTTATGGCTTATATACGTTTCCACAACGACTTTCTGAAAATTTGATTTGGACATAGTTCCTCATATATAAGACGAAATCTCGATTTTTTCACTTCCATTTTAAAATTATAATCAATACGGTTCCAACGTTTCTTGTTTCACAGAAATCCGACTTATACTGGATCCTGTATTCTCAATTGAAGTTCAAAACATTAAATTACGAACTGCTGTGACTTTATGAGCTCATTTTAAATTATATTATAAATTATACGTTTAAATATCGTTTTACTAAATAATTTCTTATAAATTCCTATATATAATTCAAATAACAAATTTAAATATTTAGAAAGCTCTGTATCTGTATATTTCTTTCAGTTGTGTTTTGTGTTATTTTCCGCTGCTATGTAATGAAATTGTAAATCTCTGATGTTTAGTAAACGTGTAATACTTATTCATACTCTGTATATTCTTGTGGTCTGATGAAATTGTTGTAATAAGCAATGAAATGTTCTTCTGTTTGTGTCCCGATGTGGCTTTTTCTCAATTTAATCCGGGCCTTCCTTCATGGGGAAGTTCGGGTCGTCTCATTTTGGTATCAGAGCTTTGGTTTACAGAGCTCAGAGAACAAGAAACATTAGAACCAAACGAAAGAATTCATCAGAGATTGGATTAGTAATATCCAATGAGAATGACTCGTTAGAGATGGGATTAGTAGTATCCTAGAACTAGTGTGAAGAGTGATGTTTTTAAAATAAAATTGAAAACAAGTTTTGTTTTGAAAATTTAAACCTTATTCAGCGTATTTGAATATTTATTTGTATTGAATTTGGACAATCCAGTATATAATGATTTTGCGTATACGTCTGATCCGCGTGTATTTGGGGTTTTAATATACTGGATGGATATAGAATCATACTCTAGTAGCCCGAAGATGATTCTGATGATTGAGTACTCATCATCAGAATTTATGTTCGAGTGACGAAAGTGGGATTTCTATATGATTCCAATTGACTGGTGTGAGAACCAAAACTAGATAGGATCTATTGTTGTGATTTGGCACCAAAAATGTGATTTTTTGACTATGTATCCAAATTATGAATTTGAAACATTAATCAACTAATTGATTGCTGATTGTGTTGTTTGATTATTGTTCGATTAATAAAATGTTGAACCTTTAGCCAAATTGAACCAAATAGTGAGTTGTATTGAAAATTTGTAGCATTTGCATGCATATACATGTACTTACATTGAACAGGTCATAGCAAGGAGGCTAGAGAAGAGGAATAAAATTGTTTGCCCGACAAATAGGTACATGTTTATTGTATTTCTTTGGGTTTGGTTGATTTTATGAGCCGATTGGTTAGCCGCTTGGCTGTTTCTTTTTCTTTTTGGATTGGTGAGGGTCATGGGAGGCTATTTGAAATATATTGAATCTCCCGGTGCAGGGGAGGTTATGGTGAAATTTTTCGAAAATTTAGGGTGTTAGCCAAATTTTTGAAAAGTTCTCTGAAAAGCTGAAGAACTTAAGCCACAAAGAAAATAATGGAAGTTGAGTTGATTTGTAAAACTACATTAGGCTTCATTCCTTTACGGGGATGAAAAGTTTTAAGTAGGGGAGAATGTAATAACCCGGAAATCTAAGCCAATTTAAAATTTTTATTTTGGCTATTTTAATGAATTTTGAATATTTAAAATGAATTATTTTAAAAAATAACGACGAGAAATTTATTTTGAATAGAATTCGAACATATATATTTATTTGAATCGTCGTTAGAATATAAATATTTTATTTTAACTGTAAAAGGAATTGAAAATGGCGCAGTTGTTCGAAAATTCGGTTTCAAATTTCAAATGAATGTACAAGATTCAAAATACACCGGATTTTAGCGAAACCAAAAATATTAGAATCTATTTGAGAATATCTTTCCAACGAATTCGAAAAATTGAAATTTCATAGCGGGAATCAAAAGTTATGGCCAGATGAAAATTCAGAATAGTCGTTATGGAATTCTGGCCCTTAAAAATGGAAATTTTGCAAACAACCACGGTTTTCGGTGAAACCACTTTTGTTGGATCTAGGATGTAGAATTATTGCTAGATTCCAAAATTCATAATTTTTCGAATCAATATGTGAGCGTGGCGAAGTAAAACGTGTTTTAACAGTTTTATTCAATTTCGGTCGACCAGAAAATGGCCTTTTTCAAACGGTCTCGGAATTTGATGAAATTAGTTTTGTTAGAACCGTATCGTCAGTACGAAGCTAGAAAATATTTTTCAAGAATTTTTAGAGTCCGTATGTGGTCCTGGTAAATTGAAATGTGCGTTCAAATTCAATATATAGATTTATATTTTGATTTTGATGAAAACTAATCGAAACAGTCAAAGCAGTCTACGAGCCATATCCCATTATGTTCGGAATGGGGGTAATTATCTAGGGACGACAGTCAGTGGGTCTTGTTTGGAGTTCGTAATTAAAAGTCAACCCTTGTTGAAAATAAATTAAAATAATATATATATTTTTATATAACCCCCTCTCTTCTCTCCCATACCCGTTCAAATCAAACAGAAAAAAAAGAAGGAGATCATCGCGACCTAGCACGACAGCCACCCTCGACCGCCGCCACCACGCCAGAGGCGCCACCCACCTCTGGCCTTGCCGCACCCCCCTCATTCTCCGATCCCCTTCTTCCTCCTCTCCTCCCCCCCCCAATTAAACCGCGCTAACCCTGAATTGAGACCGCCGCCGCCTATGGCCTGTCACCGCCACCAAGAATGGCCTGCCGCCATCTCCTAACTCCAGCGCCCCTCCCCTTCACCTTGTCAGCCCCATTTGGCCCCTTCTTTTGGCTTCAATGTGAGTCTTTATTGAATTTAATTTCAGTTTTAATATATACGTGCTAAACATGAAAAGGTTTAGGTGTTAGTTACATATGAAAGATTCAATTTTTAACATATGAAAGATTGAATTTTCAGAATATAAAAGTTTGGATTTTTATTTAAACCAAGTTATTATTTTTAACGGTAAAAAGTTTAGATTTTTAAAACTGAAAATATACGACTTTTATTTGTTTAAATGCAAGATCATTATATGTTTAAAGTTTTGATTTTTTATTTGTTTGAATGATAAGAAAAAAAATTAGATCTTTGAAGTAGAAAAGTTCATATTTTTATAGCAGAAAAGTTTATATCTATGAAGTAGGAAAGATTTGATTTTTATCATTAAGTAGCATGTATAAAGATTCGATTTTTATTATTGAAATGACAAAGTAAAAATATAATTTTTAGCTATGTAAAAATTATATTTTTAAATTTATGAAGTAACGATAAAAATTTGATTTTTATTATATACGAAGCGAAATAAAAATTCGATCTTTATATAAGAAGTAGAGATATAAAAATAATTTTTATATAGAAGGAAGCGTTGTAAAAATATATGAAGTAGAAATAAAAATATGATTTTTATTTGTTGGGATAAAGCGATAAAAATATGATCTTTATTATATGAACACGGGTATAAAAATAGAATTTTTATCTATATAGTAGCGTTTTAAAAATATGATTTTTATATACTAGAGAATATAAAAATGCGATTTTTATATACGTAATGGCTACGGACAACGAAAGTGGCAAAATGCAAGCACGATGAAGATTTCCCACATATGAAGAGTCGTCGCGATTGGTTTTGCTAATCGGTGAGAACTTCTCACTTTTATTTTAATTTCTAGTTTGAAATATATAATAGGATGCAGACGGTGCTTAGCAGCACCCGACACCCGTCGTCCACAGACCATGGATGACTTGTTTGTTTGATTGATGTGTTGCGAAATTTTATTGTGTGATGTGGAATGAAAAAATATTTTATAGTTAAAAATATAATTTTTAACATGTATATAAAATAAATATTTATAAACAATTCGGATGATTTGTTTGTATACACCCATTTGACTGATATTGATTGGGACGATAAATTTTACACATCGCCCAACTGCACAAATAAAAATCTGTGTTTGTTAATTTGAAACCCCACACGGGTATTGGGATGATATTTGACGTACACTAATCCCGGTTTTTAGTTGTATGTCAATCGATGGGTTGACAGATTGTGTAAGCGTTAATTATTTATATTTAATGCTTATGCAGTTGTGTGGTACACTTTGGATGATGGTTGATTTTTTATCATTGCTATTATATACATGTGTTGTATAGAACCCATATAAATAACATTATATGGTAATTGAATAGGTATCATTCCAATTTGGAAAATAAAGAATATTATAAAAGAAAATTCATGTGTTGAATAGAATAAAAATTCATGTGTTGAACAGAATAAATATTCATGTGTTGAATAAAAATATTAATTCATGTGTTGAATAAAAATATAAATTTATGTGTTGAATAGAATAAATATTCATGTATTGAATAAAAATATATATTCATGTGTTGAAGAAAATATTCATTTGTTGAATAGAATAATGAAGTTATTGAAATATATAAAGCCGTGTTGATTAGATATGCGCCATTTTGACGTGAACGATATCTATATCGATTTTATTCATTTTTATAATGAATATCAAAAAGGAATTGATTTCAAAATATAATATTTTGAAAATACTATCATTTATGTATCGATGATATGGAATATTCAATTTTGATTTGAAATTGAATATGAAGTTGAAATCATTTTGAAAACGATTTTAAAACGATTTATAAAATACGTTTTAAAAGGAAATCGACGAAATATATATTATATATATAATATAATGGCCTGAATAGAACGCGCCGCACTGCGGCAGTTCGCAGATTTCGACCATTGACTTCGAATGGACATTACGGGAGATCCGACCGTCGGATACTCCTAAAACTAGAAACGTTGGGTTTGTCTCGAAAAGAGCTTTCTAACGAATATTAGATATTTGAAATCTAACGGTTGGATTTGGAATAATGTCCAAATCAAATTTGGAAAAGGATGTTGTAAGTGCAGTTCGATGGCCGTTTAAGGAAATCGACTGTACGGGCCTTGATAAAATTATTAAAAATAGTAATAATTTGTGTAAAATCATAAGAAATGATTTGGAAAGAATTGGGATGAAAAACTCCATATTTAAAAAGATAAAAATAGATTTTTATCGAAATGAACTAGTTTTGAACTAGAATTAAAATCCATTTATTTTTATAATAAATAAATTGGATTTGAGAGGGTTTTAAAAGTAACCAGAAATTCCAATAACTGAATTGGAATGGATTTGAATCGAAATTGTTTTTGGAATATTTCGATGTTGGATTTCTTGATTATCTAGATATTGTTATGGAAATCTGAAAGATATATTTATATCGTTTTTTCCAATACGATATTTGTTGGTCATAGAATTTGATATTGAATGTAAGCCGATATATTTTCTATTCAGAGCCTTGTATTTAATATCAAATGGGATTTGGGTTTGTCGTGAATGGTGTCTTCATTAACACTGTTCTTAGACCCAACGGAGTTAAAAAAATCAGAAACTAACTGGAGATTAGTTAAGTTGAATGGTTTCTTGGGTATTGATCTGATGTTGGTTTCGGCCTTCAGGGTTAATACTTAGGGAATTGTTCACTTGCTAATTTACGGTTAAAGGCTGATGGAATAGAATGTGATTTTGGGTTTATAGTTCACCGTGTTTTAAATAACATTGGTTCTTTAACCCAATTAAAGACGGGATAGGATTTCACAAGTTAAATAATCATTAATAGTGATTATTGGGGAGATTAAAACCAAGTGGAGTTTTAAGGAATCTTTAATTAGATTGAAATGATCGAGAATGGAGTATCACTAGTTTTGCTCCAGAAGATGGTTAAATCTTTAATTAGATTTGAACGTGAAATGGTAATTGAATTTGCCGATAACACCGTGGTGTTAGATATGAAGTATTACCAGTTATACTTCATGGGATGAATAGGTTGGGATTGGGAAATTAAAACAAATGATTACTTCGGTAAGGTTCATTAATCCTGACTAGTTTGGATAAACCATAATTTGGTTTGAATTGATATTCAAAGGAAGATTAAAGAATAAATTTAAAGAATTTATCTTTGATAAAATTAATGGGAACCTTTCCCAAAGTATAAGAATATTTGAATAAAAGAATATTCTAAATTGGAATGAGGCATATGTTATGTTTGTGTAACACTTGTTTATAATATACGCGGGCTATTCAGAAAGACCGAGTTTATCCCATTCTAAATAACTGATTCGACGATGTGTCGAGGATGAAGACGGTGGTCGAAGACCGTAGGTCTTCACATCGTTTGGATAATTACTGATGATCTTGATTGGGTTGTACACCCAAGAGGAGGGAACTAGTTGGTGATTGTCCAGACATACTTGGAGATCGATGGATATGCGAGGTACAAGGTGCCTCCGATTTCGTTTAGACCCAGAACGAACTTGTAAACGGACTGTGTGTCTGACATTGGATTTTATTCTGTGTGATTGATTTCTATTAAATATATATCTGTTTGGCAGCAGAGAATTTATTCTCTTACTTAACGCGCTTCTCTGAGACATACGAGCTCAGAGGTTATATATTGATAGATACCAATCGCATAGAGTGAATTGCCTGTGTGGCATGCCTAAGTGGAAAATGATCAAGGCTTTTGTTGAAAAGCAGAGTCTTGTAGTTGATGATCAAAGCACGGCCTGCGTGGCATAGCTTTGTGTAGCATTAATTCGCGAGCGTCACACCCTGGTTGTGAACTAGACACGGGAGAGGACCTGAGGGAGGGCATGCGTTTCCTTCTAGCTAGGGTGGTGTCAGTGACCTACCAGCCCTGACATTTATATTATTTTCACCTGTGTGGTTGTTCGATTGCGAGGCGCCTCAGATATATCAGTGACTATGTAGAGCCGATGGATTCATTTGGCTCATTTACGCCCCAAAGGGCGGGGAAACGCAGTGTTCAGGCATTTTAATCCACATCGGTGAACCGGCCCTGACGATCCAAGGGTCGGTGCATTCTGACCCTGAGGCTCGATCTAGAGAGTCTCGAAGCCAGCAAGGACGATCCCTTGCCTCGGTTCATAGATGGAAATCCGACTTTTGATACGTGACATTTGCGGTTTTGATTGTAGAGCCTAGTATTGGCGACATGATATGTGGCACCCATGCCATCTAGGATTGATACATTTCTATTTGAAGTTGATTTATACACTATGCACTTATAATAGTATCAAATGATTTGTTTTAAACGTACCAAGCATGTTTGGCTATTATAAGGGAAAAACCCTATCCTCCGGCTTGCGTTGCATTGTGTGATGGGACTTGGGTCTTATAATAGCTTAATTTTTTCAAAAAGCATTGCGCTGTTTTGTTATATGCACTGGTATTCTTGAGAGGAAACTCGTTCCGTGTTATACGGCGTGGTCCCTTGATATATCTGATTTAAAGTAAAGCTTCAAATAACTGTTTTAGTTCTCATACCAGTCCCATGATTGACCTGGAGTTTATTGTTTTAACCTAAACTCTGGGTGCCCTTATTTTGACATGGGCAGCTAGTAGTTTCGGTTTTGCAGATTTCGATTCACAGGATCTTGATTTACAGCTGGGATGATATTCCGAAAGCTCAGTATCCGTATATTTCTTTCAGTTGTGTTTTGTGTTATTTTCCGCTGCTATGTAATGAAATTGTAATTCTTTGATGCTTAGTAAACGTGTAATACTTATTCATACTCTGTATATTCTTGTGTTCCGATGAAATTGTTGTAATAAGCAATGAAATGTTCTTCTGTTTGTGTCCCGATGTGGCTTGTTCTCAATTCTATCCAGGCCTTCCTTCACGGGGAAGTTCGAGTCATCTCAAATGAAAACATATCAGACCTTGGTTGTGTTCTCTGAGTCGTTGGTGCTTGCTTCATGTCAGGTAGCTTCAAGAATTGTCTTGCCCGCTTTTGTTTCATAACTACCCGACATGAAACAAATGCAGGTAACATGCATTTTAAAAATAATCATCATATATTTATTTCATTTAAATAAGAATTGTAAGAACTGTAGAGTTTTTTTGTGATCATCTTGTCAGTATAGTAATGCTTAACGACCACGTTTATTTCATTTTATTGCATTTAAATAAGAATTGTAAGAACTGTAGAGTTTTTTGTGATCATCTTGGTAGTATAGTAATACACTCATATAAATAACATATGTGCATGTTTATGTGCCACTTACCGTGAATGTTAAGCAGCAAAATGATTACAGCTGAAGTCCAGAGGACAGGACTGATTAAACATATAAGTAATACAATGATCAGATATAAACTTAATATGCAAAATATTACAGAAATACCGAGTGCAGCAATGATCAACAAGATGTTTTATGACTTCATTTCTCAAAAAAATGATGGCATAAACCATGAAGTTACACATGATAACCCACCTTATTTCGACATTTAATTTGAAGTCGTCTTCCAGAGACCTCATTATGTATTATTGGAAGTTGAATTTACTTTCAGGTGCCAGATGCATCTAACATTAATGATTAGTGAATAAAATGACAACTATTTCAACCACAAATATAAGTAATAAAATAATGTGATTATATGCAGTGATCTTTAAAAACTTACAATAATAAAACCATGGTGCATAGTTAAGTAATCAGTTTTGCGTACAGATGTAAAGAACTGACCAAAAAACTGACCTGAATATCAAGAAAATTCGAATAGGTAAACATTATAAGGAGTATTAACTCTTAACATAACGATCAAGATCAATGAAAAATGAACTAAACTAGACACATCCCATCATTCATACAACTCTAAACCTTGATATTGAAAATCATATTAGGTAATCATTAATGTTTTCTCAAGAAATGATCACAACAGATTGCATAAGAACTATTCTCATCCCTTTACTAGAATACATTTCAAAGTCATTAGAGTAGTCCACAAGCGAACACCCCACACATGAAATGACCCAATTATCCCAACTATTATTTTCAAAATTTTGGCATAGCTAATAATTCACAGCACAGATTAGTGCTGCACTAACTGAGGATCCTTTAAGAAGTGTCGTAAGGAATCTAAATCATATACGTACAATTAGGGGTTGAATGTTGAAAATGTACCTATATGTGTTTAAATTCATATACATACAATTAGGGATTGAAGAGCATTAACCATAATATTTTTATGTTTATATTTATAAAGCCTTAGAGATTTTTTTCGGCCCCGTCTGATAAGTATTATATATGATCGTTATGTGAATGTTCATTTTATTAACAGAACAGACATTTATATTCATCATATACAATATTTGTTGGATTTGTCCTTTGTATTGGATAAGTTATGAACACAATAACGAAATTAAATCTCGTAAATCATTTCATTTTAAAACGGTTCTCAAAATTTCGAAAGCACTTCCTTTATGTTCCCTATGTACATGCAATTGTGTACTGTCCAGGGAAGAAAAGCGAAGTGCTTCCGACATTTTGTTGAATTGTTTATATTGAAAAGATTTACGCGATTTAATTACATTATTGTATTTGTAATGGGAGGTAGGATGACCCACCAATAAAGTGTAAATGATCCATATACTAGCAGAATCTTTGGAATCCATTCTTCCTCTTGTAGTGTTGGTATAAAAGTTTGAATATATCCAAAGCTCTAAAATATAGCGGAAAACCATGGCATATTACCGAAAAGACATGAACTTAGTAACCACAAATTAGATTTTTTTTTTATTAAATATAAGCTTTAAAGATTTGATCAAAGTAGGGAAGACTAACATAAAGTAGCAAACCAGTTCTATTTAATTGCTTGGTCGAAGAAAAATAATTCATGGCCTATTATATTTGATACACAGGTCGGTATGTCTTCTAGCATTGACAAACAGTGGATGTAAGAATCCAATTGTAGAACTCCATGATATTTGGAGGAGTGCAGGAGTTTATTAATTTCGTTGAAGTAAATGGTGGTAATAAGGAAATCTATTCTTGTCCTTGCGCTAAATGTCAAAATATGACGAAAAAGATTAAATTAGAGTATATTCATTTTCATTTGCTTAGATGGGGAATTGATCAAACGTATACCATTTGACATTTTAATGGAGAAGAATTGGCAGAAAAGGAAAAACAACTCATCAGTCAAGCCATGCATGTCGATGATGGCGAATATCCCAGAATGGAAGATCTAATCAATGATGCCAATAAATTTCATAAATTTCAATCGACAAGTCAATTCCACAATAATGTTGACGAACCGCCTATCATTGATGTTGACTGGCAGACCGATCAAAGTAAGAAGTATAAATCACTTTTTGATAGTGCAAAAGAGCCGTTGTACCCTTCTTGTCCAAAAGGGATAACAAAATTATACGCAATTATGAAGCTGAATGGTTTGAAAATGCAATATGGTTTTCCGACAATGGTGTGACCGCACTTCTTGAATTTATAAACGAGTTAATTCCTGAAGGTAATAAACTACTAGCAAAATATTCAGACATGAATACAATTAAACTAGTTGGGATGGATTATAAATCTTATGATGCTTGCATTAATGACTGCATGCTATATTGGAAAGATGATGCAAATAGAGTTTCTTGTAGAATTTGCAACGAAGCAAGATATAAGACAACATTTAGCGAAGAAAAAAAGGCCACCAAGGTAGCACAAAAGATTTTGAGACATTTCCTTTTAATTCCCAGATTGAGGAGACTTTATACAATACCATGGATAGAAGAAGCTATGACTTGGCATAGTCGTGCAAAATCAGATCCAACTGTAATGCGTCACCCATGCGACATTTCGCAGTGGCGAACTATAGATTCTTTTGATAAAACATTTGCCATTGAACCAAGAATTGTTATGTTGGGAATCTCAACGGATGTTTTCAGTCCACCTGCATCTCTAGGTGCCCGCTATAGTTGTTGTCCATTAATTGTAGTTCCATATAATCTTCCTCCATCAATGTTCATGAAAAGAGAGTTTTCAATGTTATCACTACTGATCGCTGGACCAAAACAACCAGGGAAGGATATTGATGTTTATCTACAACCATTGATAGACGAGTTAAAGCAGCTATAGGAAAGAGTAATGACTTTTGACTCGTTTAACAAAAATGAGTTCACAATGAGAGCTATAGTGCTGTGGGCAATTCACGATCATCCTGCATTTAGGACATTATCGGGGTGTACAACTCATGGCTATTTTGCATGTACTACATGTGGAGAAGAAACATGTTCTTATTATCTTTCTGCTAGTAAGAAGATGTGTTACACGGATCATCAAAGGTTCCTTCCTTCCAAACACAAGTTTCGTGATGAAAAATCAAATTTTAATAATAAACTAGAGCATCGTCATCCTCCAAGGGCACTGAATGGTTATCAAGTTGAAGAGAAGGTAGCGAATATCAAGATGAAAGTTGGTAAAGATAAACCTGAAATTGGTCGAAAACGAAAAAAGAAAGTCGAAGAAGAAGAATACGAAAATGTTCCTGCATGGTACAGGAGGTCCATCCTCTTTGATTTGCCGTATTGGGAAGCAAATTCGGTCCGACATAATATTGATGTTATGCATACAGAAAAGAATGTCACTGAACATCTCATCAGCACAATTTTAGGTCATAAAGAAAAATCAAACGATGGCATCAATGCACGGAAGGATTTGAGAAACATGGGTATAGAACAGAATTGTGGGTTATGGAAGATCCTGAAACAAATAAAACAACTATGCCATAAGCTACTTTCACCTTAAACATGGAAGAAAAGTTACGATTTTGCACCATTTTGAGAAACTTGAAAGTACCGAGCAAATTCTCTTCGAACTTCCATAATAATGTGAGCATCAATCCTGTTGAACTGATAAATATGAAATTGCATGATTATCATGTCATTATGGAACTATTACTTCCTGTACTGCTTCATCATTATTATCCACAACATAAGGATCTACGTAATGCTATACATCGCATTAGTCTATTCTTTTACATTTTATGCTCAAAGGTGATAAATAGGGAACATCTATTTAAAAGCAAAGACTAGTTTGGTAGAAGCCATTTGTATGCTTGAGAAACATTTTCCACCTGCATTTTTTGATATCAGCATCCATCTTATGGTCCATATAACCAATGAAGCATTGACTTGCGGTCCTGTTAGATACAGGTGGATGTATCCTTTTGAACGGTAAATTACTAATTTCACTTTTATTCACTATCATTTGATTTAAACAACTATTGATTATTTATAATTTATATTTTCATAGGTTGATGAAAATATATAAAGGATATGTTCGCAACAAAAGATATATTGAAGGGTGTATTGCGGAAGGATATATTGTTCAAGAATCTAGTCTTTATTGCATGGAGTATATGATGAAAGGAGGCGACGACACTCATAAACATACCCATGAGTTGTTTTTAGACGATGATGACGAGTTTGCTAGTGAGATGTCTATAGATAATGGTAAAGATATAATTTTAACCCAAGTGCAGTATGAACAAGTTCGTAGATGGGTCCTTAATAAGCACGATGGGTTGGAAGAATGAGAGAAGTAAGTTTAAGAATTTGTCTTGAATTTCCATTAGCATAAATCAATTTACTTATACATTTTAAAATTTACGTGTTGTAGGAGGTACAAAATCTATGTGAAAAATACTAAATTACAATCTCGTGGCGGAGTTATTCCTACAGAAACTTGTCAAAGTTTTACTCTATGGTTACATGACGAGGTAAATATAACATCATATTAAATATTTCATGTGCGTTTAACTGATCTTACTCCATCATGACCATACTTCCCACATATTAATTTTTTTTAGTTGGCGAGGATCGACGATGTTGATCCAACTCTTTGCCAGCTGGTGAATGGGCCGATGTTCAAGGCACGCAGTTATGTGAAGTACCAAGTAAACAGATTCAGATTTTCCCCGAAAAGTTACGAAGAGTGGGTGTTAACACAAGATAATGGTGTATGTATGAGAGCAATGGCCATGTTTAGAGCGATCAGGAAGGACAAAAATTACAAGGAAGCAGAAACCAAGTATTACGGAGTTATTCAACAAATAATTGAGTTGGGTTACATGACTTTAAACAAACAGTTTTCTATTGTGACTGGGTAAAGGTTGAAGACAAGGTCAATAGTTGCAAGATTGATCCCATTTTAAACTTGATCACGGTTAACTTAGGAAAATTGAAGAGCAAAGATAGAGTGAATGATGAGCCGTTTATTCTTGCATCGGGAGCGGCTCAAGTGTTCTACTCGAAAGATTTAAAACATGACGGATGGTTTGTGGTTTTACATAAACCAAAACGGTTGACTAGTAATGTGGATGACATTGAGTTTCCTACTATTTACCAATCAGCTTTTGAAGATAATGAGAAGTTAGAAGACCTTACAAATTGTGTTTGTTGATATTAAATGAATTTGTTACGGGAATTGAGTGAAAGCATTTCTTTGATGTATGAAGTGACTAGAAATTGTGTGTAAAAAAATGTTGAATTCTACTTGTTATTTTTCACTTCAATTGTTAATTTTAATTTGCTATTTTTCACTTACGCGTAGTAGGGGCATTAGTAATTGATAAGTTTCTTGAATTAACCATAGTGGAAGCATTGACCTTCATAATCAACTGCTTGCAATAATCTGATGATAAAGGCACTCAAAAGATACTTAACTAGTATAAGTTGTGACCCTTGAATATGAAGAATACTTAGAATATAATTCTTGTTTTGAAATCTTGAACTAAAATATATCATGGTTTTCAGCGGATTGATGTGAAATCCTGCTAATTTACACATGTTTCATAATTTTCTTGATTTTTTTAAAAATCTTCTCATTAGCTAAAGAAAATAACATTATGTCATCAACAATTTACAAGTGTGAGATACATAGTTGTGTATTATTTATAAAGGTACGTAATTTTTTTTAATTTCTTATAGCATATTCTAATTGTAAACACTAGAGACAGATATTCCATGGCAATGAAAAATACATAGGGGATAAAGGATGCCCTTGTCTTATACCCATATATTTGATTAAAAGCTTCCATATAATATCCCGTTAACAACTATATGAAAAGTTGGACATGATATACATTTCTCTATCATGTGAATAAACTGAGATGGAAATTGCATTCTCTCAAGCATATGACATATGAGCTATCTCTTTAGTTTATTATATGCTTTCTCTTTAGTTTATTAAATTCTTTGTTCAAATCAACCTTAATGCGAAACTTCTTAATGCCTTTTTATATTAAAATTTCTTATTGCCTAGTGAGCCAATAAAATATTTTCTGCAATATTTTCTCTAGGAATAAATACAGATTGAGTTTTTATATTAAAAAAGCATTAGAATTTTGTGCTTATTAGTTATTACAAATAAATTTGGCTGATATTTTGTAGAAAACATTACAACTGGCTATATCCTATAGTCAAATATTTGTGAGAGCTTTTTTATAAAAAAAAAACTAGTTTAATAAAAGCATTTTTTAAAATCTCAGGAATCACAACTGTAATATATAAATAATTGATAGCAGCAGTTTATTAATCTTTGATCAAGTCCCAATGAAATTTATAGAACATTGGTGTGAAGCCATCTTGACTGGGTGACTTTTTGTCCTTAGTATAGTTCATTAATATGTTATGCGGAATTAATTACCTCTGGTCTTTGTAATTAATGTACGTCTCTATTGTATAAATCTCTAATTGCATTGCACGCTGCTTATTGTTGTATTTTTGATGCATCATTTATCAATTTCCCTCTGTCATCACATAAATTTAAATGATAACTGAAATTTCTTATGCGGTAAGTTTTGAACTATTTCTGAATGTTATTTGTGTATGCTTCTATTCTGTCAATACTGTCTTATGTTCTAACTACATTAGTTTTTCTTCCAAAGACTCCCCTACAATCGGTGGATCATATCCTTTTTGGTACAACAACCAAAATCGTATTTTGATTATATACTTGAATTACATTCCTAATTTAAGCATTTCAAATTGAATAAAACATGCCATATGATTTTATCTTAATTTAAGAACTTACAGAGTTAAATGATCATTTCTCCATTGTTGTGCTACTAAATTCACACCGAGTACAAGAAAAACTCTTAAAGTTCTGTAAGTTTTCCATTGTATCAAACTGTACACTTTTGCAAAGGGCTCCGATGGCTCAAAAAGATAAGTGAAAAAAGAATCAAAAGGAAAGTATATTGCACAACAAAATAAAACTACAGTGATGCCTAAGGCGCCACGGATTTTCCTATGGGCATCATAACGGCAGTTGAAACACCTTATCTTGCTCGATCAGCGATTGAACACCATCTTAGAGAACTGATGTCGATGTTCAACTGCTAGTTCCTAGAGCATATGGCTCTTTTTCTAAGAAATGATTGTTTTTGTTTTTGGGTAAAATTTAAATGATACTGAAAGTAATGCCATTGCAATACAATGAAAAATCATTCTTTGTTCAGGTAATATCATGGCATACTTGAATCCATGATATATTTGACATTATGTTTGCTTTTCCCAATAGTATAGAGATAATAAATTAGAATTATTTTTCAGTGTCACCATAATTTCCTGAGTATGGTGTATTAAAAGTAGTTTCCTTAGCAAGGAGTATTAATAATAGCGCTATTATCAGAAGTACATTTTTTGTATGATTTGCTAATACGTATTGTTTATTAATTTGACTGGTATTCTTTCAGTTAAGTTTCAAGGGCTTTACTTTTTTCTTTTCTGCAGGTATAGATGCTATTCATTAAGTATTGCAGCTCAAGCAAATTATTTGGTTTCATTAGCGTTGTGAAGCAATAAGAAAGCATGATTTTGTAATAAAACTCAATGTAAAAATTTATTATATTATAAGGATTCTTCTTTGAATTTTAGATACTCATTTGTAATTCCAATACATATTAAACATAAATTTTATACCGTAAACTTTACGGTAAATGGTCATATTTATAACCAAATGTTTTATCGAGTTCAACATTTTCAAATCTAAAAATTATTGCGCATCGTTACATTGAGATCTTATGTTTTGACTTCAATATTTTAAACCTACACAGGAGTCTCGATTGACTCATTATGTGATCATCCAATGATCACAAAGTATGTATTACCTTGTTACCCTGAATGATCATGAGTAATTAACTATTCAACATTTGGAAAGTATTATAATACACTAGTATCAAGGATGCATCAATATCCTTTTTTCGATGCATCTTGACTAGTAACCTTTAAAATTGAGTATTATTACTAGATCGGTTCGCTACTTATGCTTATGAGCGACTTGCAACTATGATCAAAATAATACTCCAGTTAAGAATTTTCTATTTATATATGTCTGATGTTAGTAGTCATTATTTATATGTATACGACAATGTAAAATGCAGACAAAACCAAAAATTAGACTTTCATTTTGAAAAAAAATTGTCTAGAGTTAAAATTGCATAATAAATTACATAGACATCCTTGAGACATACCCTTACCTCTCTCTTTTTCATTACAAGCTCTTTGTGGAGGGAATTCTTGAAAACATAAGTGGTAGAAAACATTATTCTAAATATGATTTAAACTTTGTTTTCTCTCAAGTAGATAAATAACAATCACTACATAAGCAAAAGTCATACATTCAGACATATTTAAGTGAACACAAATATTATTCTATATTAACCTTAGATTTATTATAATCAACCAGTAAAAAAATAAATGAAAAAGCTAACCATTTCTAATCATCCATTTCACTAATATAGTTATATTTCATTATCTACTTAATATTATTCTATATTAACCTTAGATTTATTGTAAACATCTGAACATCACACACTCATCAAAACAAGTTGAACCCCAAAGCAGCTGATGAATTCAGAAAGGCTTAGAAACAAATGGTATAACAATAGCTAACTCCACCAGCAAAAACAAGATAAAAAGGAAAAAAATAGTAGGTGACAAGAAATAAAACAGAACAGAACATAAGTTAATTTCTCTTTTTGTCCATATCCATTTACAATCGGTCAACTGAATTTCTCTATCTTTCCTCAATATATGATGAACATAAATTTTAAGTTGATGCATATGAATATGTTGTATGATATAATTTTATAGCGATTAATTTTTCATGTTACCATGTTGTTCTTCTTTTTGCACTGTAAAATTATAACACTTGTTTAATAACACAGATTTTATGTTAATGGTTTTTATATTGATTTTGATTGAGACAAGTCATGTGCTAACTCCTATAAGTTTATGTACAGTTTACATCTGTGATCTGTTATGCATTCAAGTTAAATGTTGTGCTAACTCCTTATTTATATATGTGCAGATTACCAATTGTTCGAATAAAGAATGAATGAATCACGAGAAGCTCCAACCCAGTCTACGCAATCATCAACAACACAACCCGAGAAGGTTGACATAAATGCATATGGAGCTCCCATTTCAAAAAATACGGGAAAATTAGGCAGTCGCATTGGTAAACTTGTGCGGATGTATGTACCGATATCCTACGAAAGCTAGGATAAAGTACCGCTAAAAATTAAAAATGACATGTAGGTTGCATTGTTTGTAAGTGTATTTATCACAATATAAGTACTTTTTTTTATTACAATGCCCTTTTTAGTAAATAATTTGTAATTTTTGCAGAAACGTTTTGAACTTGATGCAAATACAAAAGAATATTATTTCAAAAAAAATGTGTGAGTCTTTTAGGAGACATAAGAGTGAGTTGAGGACAAAATACTATGACAAATTCAACAATTACGATGAAAGGTTGAAAAACTGTCCACCCACTATTAGTCAAGACGATTGGGAAGGATTTTTGAAGAATGTAGAGAAACCCGATGTGAGCGAGCGAAGAGTGCTACGCAAAAAACAGATCATGATATAGCTATTGTCACCACACCGGTCGAACAAGTCATGCTGTCGTACAACATGATATGGTATGTTTTTCAATTTCGGTACTTCTCTTATGCATTTATATACAATTTTGATTACTGATCTTGTCTGCATATCCATGAACATTACTGTTGTTATAATCTGCATTTTCGTGTTATATGCTTGTGTTCATTCTTTAATGTTCTAGTTTTAATAAATTTATACTATTATTTTGGAATGGACCAAGTGTCCAATAGTTTATTATATGTAAGTATCGCAACAAAAGGTTTGTACTAGTATGCAAGTATAGATGGATTACAGTGGTTGTCTGACTTCATTAGTAATTACTTAGATTACTGACGAGATCACTAGTATATATTTACCAAAATAATAGTTAAGCAATTACAAAAAGTTTATACTGACGAGATCACTAGTATATACTGGCGAGGTCACTAGGTTATACTAGTATGCAAATATAGATGGATTACAAAAAGTTTATACTAGTTTGCAAGTTTATACTAGTTAAGCAATTACATTCATTTTTTTAAAATACCAAAATGTTTTGCATTTTGGCCGAAGTTTCATTATTGTGAGTAACAACTGTCTTCAATTGCCCAAAAATGGGGTAACACGTAACGGTAAGGCAAGTGAGAAACAAAGAAGGTAAGATAACAAAATTAAGTCTAAGTAACAATTCTTAACACAAACTTAACGCAATTGAATTTGAACAAGGAAGAAAGTACACTTAATAGTATTATGTTCAGCAGAATCATGTACACTCTACACACGCAATCATCCATTTATGTAGCTTTTTTAAGTACATAATGATACACCGACTAAAGAAATATAATATGCTCCTTGATGTGGGAACTAATATCAATATAAAAACAACAATGTGCTAGATGCACGCACCATTGCATCAGAAGAAGTTAAGTAAAATAAATAAAGACTAATCTATTGAGGAAACTGTTATGCAAAAAATGCGCCTTTGTGGAAGAACAATAAGCAGGATCTATATTTTCCAATTGAACACCAGTCTTATCTGATAGCAATTTTTCTATTACATCAACAAAATAGTAAATAACTATAGTAGAGAAACAAAGAGACACAATATTTATACTGGTTCCACTATCATCATAGTGTACGTCCAGTCTAACAGAGAGAGATTTTATTCCACATGAGAGAATTACAAGAGATTACAAAATAAGAGTTTACATATCCAAACCTCAATCAGGTTTAACAAGAAGAGACACCATTGGGGATCACTGGCTCCAAGCTAGGATGGGTTTACACTAAAGTCTACCCCTCAATATATAGCCAGTGAAAATCTATGTGAGTCATCAATTAAATTACCAACATATGGTAATAATATAATGGATGCAAATTACCATAACAACAAATGTGCAAATATAGGAAGTAAATCAATCTGTTTCTTTAGCATAGATGGAAGAAATTAATCCCTTCATTTATTTCTCTGCCATCTCATCAAATGCAATCAATGCATTCCCATTATAAAAATATTTACTTTCCATTCTTTGCAAATTTGCTCCAATCAATTTTTGATTTTGTATCATCAAATTTAACACTCCACCTTGATGCAAAATCACATATCTGTAACACCCCATCTCCAATCAATTTCTCTTCACAACATAAAACTCTTCAACAGAACCCCACCTTTAATCAAAATCTCACAACGAGATACACCAAAAAATGAATATTTACCAAATGGGTTCCAGCAAAGCCACCCCCATCACACTATTGTTAACGAGCTCAGACTACGTCCCCGCCCGCCAATAAATGTTGCAAATATCCAAAATAACAAAGAAGGAAAACACCAAAGTAATCTCAACAACACCAAGACCAAAAAATAATTCTCTCAATCGCCAAAAAATCTCTCTCCTGTAACTTAATCAAAACCATTACAAGCTTTACCCACCGCCTGCAAAAGATGCATCTACCACCATGAGATGCACCACACATAAACCAACGGTCTAAAATTGCTTGCAATAACATCGACACCGTCTACCACTTGATCTGAGCTCCTTCTACCTCGATCACCCCAGATCCCTCGAGCATCATCAACATGAAGACCCCTGTTTAAACCACAATGATCTCTGCCTCGACACCCGTCTATCACTTGACCTAAGCTCCTTTCTTGATCATCTTGGATCCCTCGAGCATCATCAACATGAAGACCCCTATCAGAAACATGATCAAAACTTCCCAAATCCAATAGTCCCTTCAACGCAGTAAACTCCATATCACGTCAAAGCTCCTAGATTGGAATGCTCTTCGCTCTCAACATAATCTCCTCCACAAAATTCTTCCTTTTCTCCAAAATAGTAATAGCATAATCACCATTGAATCTACCGACCTTATAGAAATAATTGATGCACAATTTAAAACAAATCGCCTCGCTCTGATACCAATCTGTTACGCAAAAATTGCGCCTTCGTGGAAAAACAATAAGCATGATCTATATTTGCCAATTGAACACCAATCTTATCTGATAGCAATTATTCTATTACATCAACAAAATAGTAAATAACTATAGCAGAGAAACAAAGGGACACAATATTTATACTGGTTCCACTATCATCATAGTGTACGTCCAGTCTAACAGAGAGAGATTTTATTCCACATGAGAGAATTACAAGAGATTACAAAATAAGAGTTTACATATCCAAACCTCAATCAGGTTTAACAAGAAGAGACACCATTGGGGATCACTGGCTCCAAGACAGGATGGGTTTACACTATAGTCTACCCCTCAATATATAGCCAGTGCAAATCTATGTGAGTCATCAATTAAATTACCAACATATGGTAATAATATAATGGAGGAAAATTACCATAACAACAAATGTGCAAATATAGGAAGTAAATCAATCTGTTTCTTTAGCATAGATGGAAGAAATTAATACCTTCATTTATTTCTCTGCCATCTCATCAAATGCAATCAATGCATTCCCATTATAAAAATATTTACTTTCCATTCTTTACAAATTTGCTCCAATCAATTTGTGATTTTGTATCACCAAATTTAACAGAAACTGTTCTGAAGATATTGCTAAAATTAACAGATGATAAACAGACGAGATCATATGGTAGGTCCATAAAATATAAACCTGAGAAAATTTATATGAAATGGACCAAAAGAAAATTAGGTTCAAAAATTTATTTATAGTCAATAATTAATTTTTGAGAGCAATTCCATATAGATAAATACTTTACAACTAATTGCTTTGAAGCATACAATTCAGAAGTTAAAACAGCTTATTGCTGACTAAATCAATATGTTTTTATTTCTTTTAGACAATGTCAAATTCCTATGTTTTTATTTCTTTTAGCATACATATTATATCTGTACAAGGCTAAAATTCTTGCCATTCTCTAGAGCATTCTTCCTGTGATGCATATTAAATATGTCAACTTGTGAAAGACATGCGAAAATATATATTAACTATATATATAAGATACAAGGCTGTCAGGTTATTGCTTGCTCTACCTATGCATATATACAAGGTTGTTATTTTCTATTAAATTCCCATGCACATTGCTTTGCCCAATGAACTTAAGTTGTTGGTTATGTTAAGACACTGTCAAGTTTCTATCATCAAAGCTCTTTCTACGGTGCTTATTTTATCGTTTCCTACCTATTTCATATAATTGCATAGTAGTTCTCTAAGCTTACATGACAGGTGTATACATTGTTTTAAAGATGTGCTCAATCTTCTTCTTTATATAGTTGAACAGTGGTTATTTTGTTTTCTCATAACTTCACATCTCATACTGCTCTTGGGTTGTTCCATTTTTGGCATCACTTTAAAAAAAACAATTAAATATATATTCTGAAATTGCAATTGTTCTAAAATCCAAACGATAAACTTCACTATTTCCAAAGTTTTATTTAAAATATTCTATAAACCTAGTTGTTGTTTGACTCAAAGAAAATCATTGTTTGCAAGTGATATGCTAATTTTGTTTCATGTTTTATTACAAGCTATTGCAAATCCGGAAAAAGAAATAACACGTCGTGAAGTATGGGAGAAACTCATACAAAAAAGGATGGAAGCATATCTGATTCCACTTATCCATACTTTTAAGTTAGCCAAATAATTGCTTATTTGAATTATTCACTATTTCAATTTATATATTTAAGCTTCATGATTGGGATAAAATTGCGAAGGCAAAGGAAGCAATCAAAGATGGTAAGGAAGAGGAGTTGCCTCTAGATGAAGACATACTTTCACAAGTTTTTGGAAAGGATAAAAGAGGCCGGACTCGTAGTATTGGAACCAAGATATCAATGACCCAAGTTAAGGCCTCTAATATTGCATGCAAACAAATTAAAACTTCTCAAAACATGGAAGATCGGATGACCAGTGTAGAGGGTGCATTGTTGTCTTTAGTGGACTTGATTAAGGGAAAATATGAGAAGCAAATACCAGATAATGCTTCTAATAAAGGAAGAAGCAATGCATGTCACGATGCTTCGAATAAAAGACAGCCAGACAAAGACATTGGCAATCCACATAATTCTTCTGATTCGGTAAGTTTGAAGTGTGAAATCTTAAACTTTAATCTGGAGGTCATTGCGACAGGTACAATATGCAGAGGTTCGATGAGTTCAATTATTTATGGAAAAGCCGTACCGCCAACGTATGAGAAGTTGGTTGTGGACAACATACTGCTGCAAGATGAAAGCACAACCAAGCAAAACCATCCTCTTGCTACGACCTTTGAAGAAGTTGGAGTTGGCGGTTTTGTGTACCATCCGAAGAATCTTGTTCAATACCTGTAGACACCGGTTTAGGAGCTTATTCTCAGTTTTCTGTTTTTGTGTGGTGATCATTTAGTAACTATTTTTATTTTGTGTGATCATTTAATATCCACAATATGTCATGATGTAGATCAATACTAAGGTAGAAAAAAAAAAACGAACCAGCAAATTTAGAATAAACATTAATAGTGGTACTGAATGTGTACATCTTATTTGGTCACATTCAGTGTTAATTCATTAGACACATTATAGTACTGAAAATATCCATTGACGATATCAATGAAGAATTCAACTGCGGATCCTCTTTAACGTTTCAACTGCGCAATAGTAATTTTTTAAATATGTGGTTTTATCATCCATAATCTATGCAATAATGCATAGTATGTACAACGATAGCCACTTGCTATAGAATGTTTCCGTTAATTTAAAGTGGATTAAGCTGTACGACGGATGTTAACATATATTTACTACTTTTTTAATTGAATTAGTATAGACTAATTCTGTTTGAATCTGAGTAGTACCAAATGGTCCCATGTTTTTATAAAAAAAATCAAAATCAAGAATAACTATTTTATGTTTTTTTTTCTAAGTTCTATATTCATATGCATTTGCTCTACGTGATGCTTTCAAGACACTATCTAAGTCACTACATGGTACCGTATACGCGTTCAAGATAGTAGAATGTGAAAGTGTATTTTTAATAAGAATACTAGTATTTTTAATAAGAATACTAGTATTTTTGGCTTTAAATAGATTTAACGTTAGTTTATTGCTAGAATATTTGGAATTATTCATATGGTCTAAAAGTATCTTTCCACTTATATATCAAAAAACTAGTCTAGTACCTGATAAGGACATGTCTACATATTATATATTTTGAAGTTAATGAGGTTGTTGGTAGACAATTCTTTTAATGCAGGCGACAATTTAGTCTTTGCCTATTCTTGGAAAATTATTAATACCTAGAATGTTTAGACTATAAACTACTTGCATAGTTATTAATAAAGGCAAATTGCATCAATTTATAACATTGAACAAATTAATACGTGTCTTGGAACATTTGCTAACTGAAAAGTCATATTGAAATTGCTTACTATAAATGCAAGCATGAAATGATTGTATCTACATTTAGTGTAAAATATTTACTTTTTATTTAATTAAAAATGAATGAACAAATATGCGTTGTAAGTGTAAAAGCATTTGTACTCACGATATTATTGTTTTAATTCGTTTCGTAGGTAGTCTTAGCGATAAGTTGCAGTAAAATTCGTTTGATGGCATGATATTAAAGTGCAAAAGAGTTCATGGTTGAAGTCGACAAAAAATAAAAAAAATAATGCTGGTTAGGCAAGTCAAGTACTACTTTGTCGTACTGACCAAAGAAGATGTACGCAGAAATTATCTACAATATTACTGATGATGCCGCCTCTACTTTTAGTTTCCTAGAAGTACCCTTTCAACTTTCACCATTTAATTCATTAGACACGTTCAGTACCACTATTAATGTTTATTCTAAATTTAGAATCAATACTTTGAATAAATTGAAACCTTGAATAAAATAACCATTTCAAAGGAAATTTGAATGAGTTATAGCTTTATGAATTTATAAACATTAGGTTAAAGGAAATCGGATTGAATTATATACATTTGTTAACTTATAAATCTTATATTCATAAATTTATACAACTAGACTTGAAAACTGATAATTTGAAGTAATAATTTATTTGAATTTATAAGGAATGTGAAAATAAATTACTCTTCAGATAAGTTGTAAATATAATTAAAAAATTGTCATACTGATTGATGTTGGACTGTGATCATAACTATTGTTAAAAGTGGGGGGATAAGAAAAAAAAACTCTCTTTATACTCAGTTGGAATATATAGGTGTGGTATGCATGAACGAATCTTGTTTGGCATGTGCTTCTGAGTTCAGAACTATAGTATAATTTTTTTGGAGTCCCTTCTTGTTAATTAGAAGTTTATTAGGAAAGCCCTATAAAAAAATATACACAAAAATAGAAATGCACGGTCTGGGACCGGGCTATGTCTTGAAATTTTAAAGTTTTAATTTTCATTTAAAAACAAGATTAGCTCCCCTTACGTTCTGTATTCCTGCACTATTGAATTACATGATGGTTTGATTGGTGCAAGAGGAAGGAAATATACCTAATTGATCTTTAGGTAGTCCTAATTGAGTCAAATAACCCAACTAATCATTAAGGAGTGTTATTTAAGTCAAATTACTTTTTGATTGTTGTATTCATCAAAGTGCAGCTTGAATAATTGCCAAAATCTTCATTTAAAAGCATCTATCCTTGTCATTAATGTTCTTGGACTTCTTCTTTTTGTTGTTTTCTTACTGGGAGAGAGCATATGGCATTGTGATGAGCTCACAAAATGCATGCAAAAATTGATTTGCATGTACTTGGTTTCCTTTAGGGGTTTCTACAATAGAATTATTATTGCATAGAGAAACTCAATGGATTGGTAGCGTAGATGAAGGGGTTGTTGACATATGTGGTGATTGGTTTGAGGGATAGTTTTAGATGTTGTAAAGTGGTTTAGTGTTCTTTTAGTAGTGCAAAACTATTATCGATGGTTATTTATGCAAGTGCACTAATGGTATAGTTCCATAAGCCTTTGAATTCAGTTTGGTTTAATTATAGGAGTGAGAGTTGTCTTGTATTACCTTTAAGCAGATGTCTTGAGTTGCCCAAGGTAGATCAAAACCTCAATGCAAAAATTAGGAAAAACATTACCCTAATAAAAAGTGGATGAAGCCAAGAATTGAATGCTAAAGCTCAATGATTTGAACTAAACCCACTGCCAGTTTACCAATACTGTTTTTTGAAAATAAAATACAACGGCGTTTTAAAAATGTTAAACACAACGGTGTATTTCTGAAGCTCATACTTTCATTTTGCAGTTTTTTGAGCTTAAGTTGTACTCTTAATTCGTGTTGTTTTAGGATATGTTGCCCTGATTTCTTATTTAATGCAGCTGCTTTTCTTGGCAGGTAAAGAGTATAAAGGGAGATGCAGTCTACTTTTCTTAGGCAGCGCTTATGGCTTGTAGTATGATATTTTAATTATGATGAATGTTTGAAACTGTCAATCATGGTTTATGCTTGTAGTATTAGTACTTTATGACGGTATGTGTGTAGTATTAGTAGTTTATGATGGTATGTGTGTAGTATTAGTAATTTATGATGGTATGTGTGGTGTTATATTGTTTTGGTGAACTTAGAATGTAAGATTGGATTCGTATTTTGGTATTTGTACTTTACGAAGTAACATATGTATTGAAATTATCGTAATATTATGAACAGTTGTGGTATTTATATCAAATATTAATAGATTTTTTCTGAATATGAAATGGAGGGAAAGAAATAAAAAAATTAGGAAAATTTTAATACATTAACAGCCCAATACCATTGCTAAATAAAATTGGCAACGGCCAATAACCATTGCTAAACAAAAATTACTGTTTGTATTACAACATGTAGCAACGGATAGAAACCGTTGCTGAATAGAATTTTGCAACGACTCATAACCGTTGCAAACTATAATTTTAGCAACGGCTATGAGCCATTGCTAAATGTTTGCAACCCAGGTCGTTACAACGGCATAAAGCCATTGCTAAATTAGTTTGTAACGGCCTAAAACTATTGCTAATTGAGGAATTTGGTGTAGTGGTTCTCATTCTCATACTCAATATCGGTGTAGCAACATGCTTTAAGGTAGTCATTTTAATTGATATTAGTTATCTTATCTTGTTTCCGCTGCGAGTTAGTTTTATTTTACTTTGACTATGCTCATGCTTAGTAATTGCAGGCACTAGATTTATACTCTCCGTGCTAGGATGGGTTTAAGTTCTGGTTTTTGCCAAAATTTGGGCTCGAAAAAGTGTGGGCGTTATAATTCTTATCTAATGCCGAAGCAAGTCTACATATGGAGAAATTCATTAATCTTAAGCAAAGAGACTTCGCCCTCAAGTTGTACATATCAGAAAATTTGGCGTTGGTGAATTTTGGGAGTAGTTTGATTGACATGCCTATGAATAAAGCTTTAAAATTTGTGAAAGGTCCAAATTCTGCATTTAGGGAGATGTAGCCCGCACAAATATGCTTTGGATCAACACTTGAGGTGATAGTTGAGAAAGTAATTTTATACACTATAGGTGTAGAGAGCAAGGAAATGAAAAAGGAAAAGAGTAACCTAATTAGAAGCAAGGTGGACCCAAGAAAGGAAACTTGTAGGCCAAAAAGAAGGAAAGTACAAAAGAATAATAAAGTTCGTCGTCGATGTCACAAGAAGGGCCATGAAGCTAAAGCCTGTAGTGTTAACTTTTCTAGGGAAGCTTTCAAAGAGAAATGTTTTAACTTCCATGAGGAAGGGCATTACCAATGCAAGTGTCCTAAGCTAACCAAGGAAGGATTCAATGGGAAAAATTATGCTATAGAAGCCATATCTTTGCTTGTAGACTACCCAGAGATCAAGGAAAAGCTGTATTATAAGGTAGTACTCTTACTCTTGGGTTTACAGTTTATACCATATTTGATTCCAGGATATCACATTCCTTTACAATAAGGAATATAGTAAATTTCTTAGATATTTCAACTACAATTGTCAATAATCCAATACTGGTTTCAACCTATTGGAAGTTCGATACAACTTTTGCAGATTTGTAAAGATCTAGTGTTAGACATTTGTAATGTCGATTTCATTTGTAAAATGTATGTTCTTAATTTTAGGGGATATGGGCTTATCCTTTGTATGGATTGGTTATCTGATTATGGAGAAATCCAAAATTATGATAAAAGAGTTGTTTGTTTAAAGAGTTGTAAAGGTTATAACCTTAAGGTACCATGTATGGTCAAAAATCTAGAGATGTAGGATAATGACACTCATAAATCCATTAGATAATGAAGGAGAAATCTCTGTACGTATTACCTATGAATTTCTCGACGTATTTAAGGAAGTTTTGGTTCTTCCTCCTAAAGAGAGATCAAAATCCGAACAGACTTAGAAAAAAGCTAGGACATTTGCTTTACCTTTGAGGAGTGGTTAGTCCATGGATTTTCCTTCTTTTTGCTACATATGGCTCCTAGTGAGAGACAATATCTAGATAAGCAAATATCAGAGTTATTGTAGAAAGGGTTTATTCATAGAACTACTTCAGAATGCAGAGCACTCACTGGATTTTCTATTAAAGCAGATTGAGCAATGAGACACTTTGAGATTATTGAGAACTAAATAAATTGACAAGGAAGAATAGGTAACTTTTGCCTAGGAACGATGACCTATTCGACCATCTCGAAGGAGCTAAATTCTTCTGCCAATTCGTCTTGGATACTAGATTTCACCAGTTAAGAATTTCTGAAGAGAATAAGCCTAAAACAATGTTCCAAACACTAAATGGACTTTTTGAATGGAAAGTAGTACATTTGGATTGACAAATGCCCTAGATTTCTTTGTTGATCTAATCAATAAAGTATTTAGAGGGCTTCTTATTGAGATAATGGTTGTATTCATGGATGATATTTTGGCTTTCTCTAAGAACTAACAAGAGCATGAAGATATTCTTGTAGAGGCTCTGGGAACCTTAAGAAAACATCAACTCAAGGCTAAATTTTCCAAATGCCACTTTTGGAAAAATGAAGTAAGAATTCTTAGACATATAATTTCGGGAAAAAGACTGGCTGTTGATTCTACCAAAGTTAAGGCTATACGAGAATGGAGGATCCTAGGAATGTGATAGAGTTGAGAAGCCTTTTAAGGTTAGTGGGCTACTATATGGAATCATCAATGATTTTGCAAAGATAGTGGCCCATTTAACTTGATTGACTAAGAAAACCCAAAATTTCTTTTAGAATGATTATTATTGCAGAGAATTTGAGAAATCCAAAGGATTTTTCAGTAATGCACTTGTTCTTACAATTCCAAATGGAACTAAGTCATTTACAATGCGTAATGATACTTTCAATATGAGATTAAGAACTGTTTTAATGCAAGAAAGAAGAGTAATTGCTTATGCTAGTAGATAACTAAGGGAATATGAAAAGAGGAATCTAGTACGTGATTTGGAATGAATGACCATTATTTTTCCCCATAAAGTGTGGAGACATTACCTCTTGGGAGAAATATTTGAGTTATTCACTGATCATAAGTCACTAAAGTACCTATTTTCTCGAAAAGACCTAAATCTTAGGCAATAGAGATGGTTGCTGATACAGCTTCTTTTGAATTTGGTATTCAATATACCCCAGAAAAATGAAATGTAATCGTCAATGCCTTGAGTCAAGGGGATGCTACCTTGATGTTAGATGTGAATGGAGGAAGTTGGAGTTCCTCCCCAATTATAATTTCATATAGATGATAGAACCCATCCAAGGGTTTTTAGTAGTTTTAGAAGTGAAGCTAGCTTTGATGGAGTGGATAAGGCTTGAGCAAGCAAAATACTAGGATTTAAGGGAGATAATGGGAAAATGTTAAGCTAGGAGAACACATTCCTCATGTTAGTAAGTATTCGATAGATGAAGAAGGATGTTCAAGGTGATGTGGACTTCTTCTCATCCTATTGGTGATTTAATAAATGGAGTTCTTAAAGAGTACCACCACTGAAAGGTGACTACGCATCCCTAGGAGACAAAATGTACAAAGGTATGAAGAGGACTTTCTTTTGGTTAAGGATGAAAAGAAGTAAAGCTAAGTTTGTCGCTAATTGTTTAGTGTGCCAAAGAATAAAAGCAGAATAAGGAAAACCCAATGGATTACTACCCTTAGAGACTCTGACTCGGAAATGAGAGCATATTTCAATGGATTTTGTGGATGATTACCTTGAATGCAAAAAGTAATTGAAGCAATTTTGATTGTTGTGGGTAGACTCATGAAAAGTTCTCACCCTATTGCAATTAAGAAGAGTAGGACCGCAACTTCAGTAGCAATAATATACATTAAGGAGATAATTCAACTGCAATTCCAACAAGCGTCATGTATGATAAAGAACCTTTATTTACTAGTAAGGCCTGGAGGAGCCTATAAAAAACATTAGGAATATTTCTTAATCAGTAGCATTGCACATCACTTATAAACCGATGGAAAAATTCAATAGAAAACCAGATTTTCGAAGACAAATTAAAAGTATATGTTATGGACTTCAACGGATCTAGGAAGCAGCATCTTCTTTTAGTTGAGCTCCTTACAAGAATAACTATAAAGAGAAATTGGTATTGTCCCTTTTGAAGCACTTTATGAGAGACCATGCAAATTTCCAAAATTTTGGTTAGGAACCACAGAAAAATATCAATCGAAGCATATTTAACCCTTGATTCCACGTTGAAGATGGAATTGATGAGGTAAAGGATGAAGGCAGCTCATGACCATCCAAAAATTCATATGCTGATATAAGAAGGAAAGAGCTTGAATTTGAGGTTGGAACATGATGTTTATTAAATTCTCTCTCCATAGGAAAGATGTTAGGTTTGGAAAGTTAGGCAACTTGACTTTTAAGATTCATTAGACTGTTCAAAATTCTGAAAAGAATACAAAAACTAGTTTACGTCATGGAACTTGTAACATCCCGTAAAAATATACTAAATAGACTAAGAAATTTAATGAATTAACAATAAATATAAAACGGTTGAAAAATGGGAATTTGGACAAATAGGATTTGGTCATAAAACTCTTTATATATATGTATGTGCTCTCTTCTTGTTAGAAGATCACATATTTTTATTTTAAGGGATTTGGTCAAAAAACTATTATATTTGGATTCATGAAGAAATTTTAATACGTTTTTATATATAACATGTTAAAACCAGAGTCCGTATGAAGAAATAATAATTTAATGAAATCATACAGTATATGTATACATATAAGTGTTTGAATTAATAATATATATATCTAAGGGATATAATGGCATAATTAGGATGATAAAACATTCACTTAGGTAAATTTGAAACTCAAATGAATAGATAAGATCAATGGGACAAAGAATATATTATGTAACGAAAGGAATTTATAATATAAGGTAAGTTATAAATTAATTAATTAAAAATGCAGGCCACCAGGCTTATTGGGCATTTTTTCCCTAGAGTGGTCAACACCCAAGGGTCAACCTCCCTTCATATAGGGTGTCGACCGCTTGGTGCGGCCCAGGTCAGTGAGGGTGGGTTAGGTTAGTATTTAGGTTGGTTTCATAGGAAATTGACAGTTGAGATTAATCTATATTAATCTAACGGTTGCCATTCACTTACACTCCAATAGGTACCACCTCATTCACTTCACCATTCGCTAAACCATCTCGTTCTCTTTGCTCCATTCTCTTGCTAATATTCCAGAAATTAGGTTGAAATATGTTTCTTATTCTATCCTTAATTTATTTCTCTTCTATTCTATTTATATTTAGATTTTATTCTGCAATTTCTATAATCTATATGTGAGACTTAATTTTCTAGGATTCTCTTATGTAGATTTGCAGTAAGGTTAGAGAACGATGTTAATTTCTTGTTTACAACATTTAAATATTTGTTATTTCCTTTTCCTTAATCACTGTGAGTGGAAATAATATTTGCTTAAACTAAATTCTAGGTTTTGTAGATTTCATACTGATTTATATGCCAAAGGAGGTTTGGGTATTCACAACAATATCATAATAAAACCCCCTAAACATTATATCTTTATTTGTAGCAAAGTTTATCAATCAATATTATAGATTTGTGAATTATTTGGTTATGGTTGAGGAATGATTTGGTATTTTTCTTTTGTTTGGATTTGCCCATTTAAATGAAAAATCAATTAAAAATGTTTGCGGTATAAAATGGTTAAGATTTGGTTTGATTTCGGAATTTAAATAGGTTTAGATATCTATTCATAATGGGGAATTTGAACGTATTCAGATTTGAAATAATCAAATATTAACGTTTTTATGTGCAATATAAAAAAAAGGATAAATTTGATTCAAACTGAAGTTTATGTATATATATATATATATATATATATATATATATATCTGTGTGTGTGCGTGTGTGTATGCATGTGATGAATGTGTATATATGTATATATCACCTTATTTCTCTTTCATTATCTAAATAATTCTAACAAGCCTAGGATACAAAGTTTGAATGATTTATGTTGATATTTTCCCATTTTGCTTCTTGCTATTAATTATGCCATGAATTGAGTAGTTTAATATGGGAACTAGGCTTGTATACCTTATATGTGAACAGAATTGGTAAAATTCACAGTTAGACTGTTTCTTAATTCGAACGGAAATTAGTGTTATAGCGCGTATTAAATTATATATTTATATAGCATAATCAAGTGTAGTAACGGCGTAAAAAATACGTTAGGATAAGATTGCAAACTTGTAAATGTCCCTATATTGATTGTTGCCTATGTGTGTATATAAATAGCTTTTTTATATATATGTTAAATAATGGCACGCATACACGAGGTTATTCTCCATTTGTGGTAGAAGTATGTCCGGAACCAACCGACAAATCTAACAATCACAAGTGAGTTTGGCTAATGTGAGTGGTCTGGGTGCCATGGGCCATTAAACTTAGTACACTAAGACACAAGATTAAGCTTGCTTGTAGTAGAAGTCTACCCGAAACTACTCAACATACCAAGCATCTACAAGTAGTTGGTCTAATATAAGAGGTCTAGTGACTATATATATATATACCTATTATGTGTGCAAATAGGTAGGCTTATTACCTGCCTTGAGAAGGTCTTAAGTGGCTGACTTTCTTCTTGTCTAGTTTGGCTCTTAAGTGGTTAGGACTAGGCCCATTCCGAGGATTTATTCCTTTGAATTGGGCTAAAGTCATGGGACTATCCCTAATTAGAGTCGAAGTGGTCTATGGGTTCTCCTTTTCTAAATGGTCTATTCATGGTGATAACAAAGTGGGTAGTTTTCCAGAATGTCCACATCCTCTAGGAGCTATGTGAGGGCCAACCTAGGGATGTGTTTGGTATACGTGGGACATAGCATTCAACTTAATTAGCCACCGTCTAAAGGAAGTTTTAAGCAGCATAGGTCTACTATTGTAATATTAGTTAAGTAGTAAAATGAAGTGTCTGCTAGAGCGTTCTTAAGTGGCTATCTGTAGGCCTACCCTAAATCGGTACTAAGCGGCGAGGTCCTACTTCTCATATTACTTCTAGGAATATACATATACTTATGATGTTGACATGTTAGGATAGGGTCTTAAGTGGCTAGGATCCTCCTTAGGGTCATAAGAGATCATAAGAATCCACCATTAATAAATATGCTAGAATGGAACTTAAGTGACTAAGGATGTCCACCTCGTTGAGTCTTAAATGATCGTTAATCCACCCTAAATACATTAATGAAGGTCTTAAATGATTGATTCAGATGCCCACTATTAGGGATTGTGGAAAGGACCGTTAAGGCAAAACAAACATTAAAGGGGGGGGGGGGTGAATGGTGTTATTGAGAATTTAAACAAAATCTAAACTATATGTGATAAACTATATGAATCAAACACCACAGAAACAATCACTAACACAAAGTCAAACACAGATGCAAAATAAACAGAAATAAAAATATAGAAAAGAAAAGCACACACCGTATTTTATACTGGTTCGGATTGCTCCTACGTCCAGTCCCACGCAATGCTGGATTGCATAGAGTTTTATTACTATATCAAAATCCAATTACAACCTCCTTGATTTCATGGCTACAAGGGATACCACCAATTCCAACCTCGTTGATTTCACAACTACAAGGGATACCACCGATTATCCATCCTTGATTTCACGGCTACAAGGGATACCACCGCTTTACCCCAAATACAACCTAAATAATTACAAACGACCCTATAACTCTTCAATAGCACTAAACTTAGAGAGTAACGAGTAGAGAGTGTAGAAAGAAGAAGATTAGTGAAAACAGAATTGAATTGGTAGAGTATTGGAATATGAATCATAAAAATGATAAGAATTAGTGATGTAATGAAGTAGAGTGAAAGTGGAGAAAAAGAGATGATTAAAAATTTGAATTCAAGTCCTTTTTATAGTGTGTGAAAGGTTGCAATGTTTCAGAACCGTCACAATTAGTGAAAAGACACTTCCTTTCAAAATTGAAAAAGTGACAGTTATATGTTGACATAGTGTTTTATATATGTCGACATATGCTTAGTGTAAATTTATTTTTTGAGCATTTTTCAAGTGTTTTGATATAAATATAATTCTGGAAATTTGAATTAAAATATAGTGTTATAAATTAATATTGTAAAGTAGGAAATCATATGAAAACATAAATATAAACTATATAAACATATTTATAAAATTATAAAGTTTAAAACTATATAAAGTATAAGAATATAAACACATAAAACTTAATTTTGAAAATAAAAGTAACGTAAGAAAAGAAAATAGAAAAGATAGAAAATAAAATAGAGAGGATTATCTTCTTTGGTTGGTAGAGCCTTTGCGAGATTATTATCTTCATTTCTGAAAAGAGAGAAGATTAGCCATCGCACTGCATCAAAATGCTTCTCTTGTTGTTCAAACATCTTTATTTGGCTTAGTTCGAGATGATGCTGATTTCGTAGAATGATAGAGAGAATATTTTTGAAGGAATTCAAGGTTTCTTCTAGATTCTCACTAAGATTATGAATAGGATTTGCCATGGATTGGATGACAAATGTATAAGAAAGAAGGAGAAATAGAATATTGAATTTTTCTAGAAGAAATAGGCTTAAATAGGTTCTGGAATTCATTGGATTTTGAATGGATGTGAGTAGTTATTTTATTTTTAAAATTTGAAACAATTTGGAAATCTAGCAATTGTAATGACCTGGACTTTTTACACAGCACTAACACAAATAATGATTGATCGTGAGTACGTATTTACAGATACGATTTAAAAATCCAGACTTTGATTTTCAAACCCTGTTAATTTGTGAATAATAGCATGTACACAGGTGAATATCACAACACTTGCTAAAACTAGTTTTGCACATTCATGTATGATAGCATCTGCTTGATAGCGTTTATTTAAATTGATTTTATACATGTTGAAAGATAACACTTTTTAATAGCAAGTTTTAATGCCATCTTATTTTATATGTTTTGTTCATTTTCAAAGTATTTTAGAATTTGAGTTTTTGTAAAATTAGATTAGAAAGTTTTTAACACTTGAATTAAAATATGACAAGGCCACTTTTGTTGTCAAAAGCAAGTTCAAAGCAAGTATTAAAAACAAGTTTAAATTCACATTTACATCAAACATGAAAGCCTCATTCCTTTTGCAAAGCAAGTATTCATAAACAAATATGCGAAGATACAACCTACCCTAGGAATTAGCTAGTAAAAGAGAGGATCCAAGTAGATTTATTCACATGGCAAGATCTATTTGCTATCATGTATTTTCAGTTTTCATAATCTCTCTTTTCTATCAATTTTTTTTTATAAAAATGACATTGTCATTTGCAATTTCAAGAAACATGAGTTATCTTATCATGAACATGTACAGATCCTTGCATATACATCATAGTTCTTACCTACACTAGGTGAGGGCAAAGCCATAGATTTTCTTAAGTATTTTCCTATGTGTTTTCATCTCATATTATAGGTTTTTATAGTACAAAACTTTCAGACTTTTGCCAACCTTGAAAGGCAAGTATGTTTTTAAATTAAATTGTTGTTAAATCAATTTATCATGTGAGATTTTGTGAAAAACCCTTTTCAAAACTGATTTGAAATGGTACAAAAAGGATATTGCAATTTGTTAAATCCAAGAGAATGATGTGTGAAAGATCATAAGCATTTATGTATGACAATTCATAGGAACAAATAAGAAAAGAAGTAGTGGTTGCCTAGGGGATTTGAGGGGGTGAGTTTGGGATGATGTAAGCCATGTGAGCTCAAGATTTTTGTACTTAGATTTAGTAAGAGAAAAGATATATCTTTGATTTGTCACTTTTCAAAAATCTGGAAAACAGTTTTTAAAGACACATTATTTTATGTTTCTACCACTATAAATAGGCATGAACACACACACATTTTCACACAACACAAACACACAACAAGCCTTTCAAATAAGATCAGTAAGAGGAAGTGAAAAGCAAAGAATTTAAGCTTTCTTAGGTGAGTAAAACTACTCTTAATTTTCTGTTTGAACTTTCTGTAGTTTTGTGAGTAAACCTGTAGTTTATTTGCTGTTTTGATTTTTCTACAGTTTTGTGCTTTGAACCATAAGTGGAATTGAATCTCTTTTATATCCTTGTTTAAGTGTGGTATGGTTGCTTGTTTTGGTTTGATGTAGGGTCATTGTAGTTAATGAAAAACCTTAAGTGCCATATGTTAAAAATTGCATTACCTGACAATGATTCAACCACTGTCTGTTTTGGTTGAACCACTACAGATTTGAATAAGGAAGTAAACATAGGTTCGAGGATAAGGTTAGGATGACATACAATGTTTTAAGCCTTTACACAGTGATTAAAGTGCTCAAAATCAAACAAGGGTGCCAAAATTCTCTTACTGTTATTTTAAACAAGAACAACAGTATACCCTCTGTTTACAAAAATTAAATTGCATTTTCAAACTCAATGAAACCTTGTTTTAAGTTTTTAAATGAAATCAGGGATCGAAATAATGATTTTTAAAAGTAAAACGAATATTTTTAGCAGTAGGGTTCAAGAGAGTTCTTGAGTTCATCAAAAAGGGGATTTTGATCAATTTCTGGCGGACTAGTGAACTAAGACCGACGGCGTCAGGACAGGAGGAGCAGGAGGGGTTGGCAATCATGGGAAAAATAAAAATTAATTTTTCTATTGAGAGAATTGAGGGAACGAATTAAAAATAGGGTTTAAAACTGTGTTTGGGTTCCTGAGTTTTGCGTCGGAACTGCTCGGCGATGGTGGAGTGTTGGGGGTGCGATCCAGGGGGGATCGGTGTGTCGGGGTCAGGGGTTGATGTGGCCAGGAAGTGGTGGTGGCTGATGGATGAGGCGAGGCACAGGAGGGTGATTCTTGGATGGTTTTTTTTCTGGAAAGGAGTGGCACAACCGTTTTCAGTTCAGGGCAGGTGGTGATGGATCAGACGGTGGTGGTGTACTCAGGTGATGAAGAGGGATGTGGGGCGACGAGCGATGGTGGTTGGAAGTGGCCCACGTGCTTGTGCACGTGCACATCTATGGCAGAAAGGAGGAGGAAGAAGAAGGGGGAAGTGGTACTCAAGGTCGCGTGGTATTTTTGGGTGATCGAGAGGAAAATTAGAGAGGATCAGGCCTGGTACTTTGGCAATGGGATTAGCCAAGAGTATTTGTCCAAACCATGATCGCTAAGCTAGATTTAGTGAGTGCACATCGGTCACCGGAAGCGGGTACTTTGGCTAACCTGGTACTTTGAGATTTTGACCCTAACACAATGGGTTTTAATATGTTTTTAAATTTTAACTAGTTTTTAAAAAAAAAATTAATTATTTAAAATAGGAAATTAAATATTTTAAATAAAAATGGAATCTTTATTTAATTAAATAGAGGAATAAGTGAATCTGGATACTGTGTTTCATTAAGAAGTTGAAAACCAATGCCGAACGGTAAATTTTATTAAATTGTAAATTCAGTTTATAAATTTAAATTAGAATCTATTTGTGAATAATATATTTAGATCTTTTAAAAATACAAGTGATAAGAAGACGAATATAACACATACGCTGAATTAACCGTTAAAACTGAAATTTCAACGTACAAGGAACCGGTCAAGTACAGTCCAGTATTTGATGAAATAAAAATTACAAAGGATATTCTAAATCGTTTTAGACTGGTAAGTAAAGAGGAGAAATTTTATCGGTATAAAGAGGAGAAATTTTATCGGTATAGAACGAAGGAGGAATAAATCAGATCAAAAGGGAGATGTGACGGAATCTTGTCGAGAAATACAGAAGTGAGGTTAGCTATAAATTTAGTTTATAATTAAAATTTTGAATTTTTTTCAAATAAAATATTTGGTTTAGAGTGATAAAATAAGAATATTTTATTTACACTGAAATTGCCGAGTTCAAATTTGTAAGTCAAAACCTCTGTCACAACATAACTGGTAATATTATACTGTCTAAATGGGTACAAACAAAAATAGTGTTTTTATTCTGGGTAGTTTGATAATTTAAAAAGAGGAAATTTTATTTAAAATATAGAAAGAAGAAGAAAATTTAGTTAAGGAATCAAAGAAAATTTGACATAGAAATATACAGTATAAAAGCTGTAAATGAAAAATGAAATTATAAATTTATTTCATTTGTGAAGAATCAGAATTAGAGTTAGTTGAGGAATGATAAATTTCTAAAAGATAAATGTACGGATTCATTTTCAAAAGTGACGGACAAAATGAAAAGAAAAACCCATGCAGCGCGCACACTAAAATTGTCCAATTCTAAGACGTGATCAAAATACCAGATATAAGCAAGACGAACAAATCCGGTGTAGTTTGACTATAACTGTATATGTAATTTAGATTATAATCATGTTAGATCAATAATTTAAAGAGAATTATTTCTTTAATCATTTCAAAGAGACCGGATAAATTTTCCACTTTGATTTGATTTGACGCCGCGAGTCAGAGATTTTCAAACTGAAGACGACGGTGTGCAAGATGATTGTAAATAATTTCTTTGGTCTGTTCAGTCCCAGGACAAACCTGAATGGACGAGTGTCTGACAACGTATATCAGTCAGATTCTACACATCGAATTTACGTAAGTGTATTACGTTGGTGGCGGAGAAATTCATTTCTCTTAGCTTTATTGCCCGTGATATATTTGGGAAATCGAATGAGTATTTCTGAAGAGTAAGACGATGTGGCATTCAAAGCAAATGAACCAGTGATGATGAAACGTAAGTCTAGCCTCAAGCCTCACACCCAGGAAATGACAAAAATCGGGCAGGCAGCATGGCTATGTGGGTCACTCCCATTAGGATGTAGTATCACCTATCTAGAGAAATTCCTTTTGTTTCTTAAATCTATCGATTCTGCCCATTCGGGGATGGTTGGCGTACATAACCAGGGGTGATATACATTCGATACACTCAAGAGAAATGAGTGGTCGGTCATGTGAGGGTCGGGTTGCAAGGCATTCTTATTGAACCCAGACGTATTCGCCTTTAGAGGTACATCATCGGAAGGTGGTCCCATACCTTGTCAGAGTTGGAAATCTAATTTCCCTAAGCGCCAAGCGGTTTTTGTTTGTATACTATATAGGAGAATGTGAGATGCAAGCATTCTTCTAGATTTTTAATTATTTGTGAAAACCAAATAGACACTATGATAATATCTGGTTTAAGGTATACAAAGTGTTTTGATCTCATAAGGTAAAAACCCGTTCCGTCTTCACGACGTGGTCTTATGAGATATTTTGATTTCTTTAAACTGTTTTTTTTAAACTGTTTACTCATACCAGTCCCCTGACTGACCTGGAGTTTATTTTTCTGTGTTTTCCCTTAAACTCTTTGGTATTCATAACGCTTGTTATGAATAGACAAGTGAATCAGGATTTGGATAAACTTGTGAAGCTGGAATGAAGATTTTGCTGTGTGCTGGTCCGTCTATCTACTGTATAATTAAGTCTGTCAGTTGATCAACTATGATATGTATAATTACTGGTGTACTATGAATGGGTTGTATCACTAGATTCTGTATGCTCTGATGTAATATATTCCGCCGTGAAATGTTAAAGTATTATCTTTTTGTGAAAATCCCGCTGTGAGATTCTGATGTTTTCTGTGATTTATCTTCTATCTATTCTCATTTCTTATTAATGGCACGACTTCCGATGTGTTCGAAAGTTGGGTCGTCACAGTTGGTATCAGAGCTTAGGTTACTGATTACCTAGGCTTTGGGTGAGTGCGAGAGAGCGTATTTTTATATAAAATTTAAAATGAATTTAAATTAACTTGGATGGTATACCTAAGTTAGTTATATCCGATCAAGTCTGGAATGACGACCTGTTATATTCAGGTGGTTAAGATGAGTGAACGTGGAAAAAGAGGTCGAGCTAGGGGATCTTCCACTGTTACTGGTTGTACTGCTGGATCCCAAGACCAAGGGGAAACAGTAGAGGATGTTGCACTAGTTCAACAGGATAAGAGCTTTGCGACCATTTGTAAGGAGTATACAACTTTGGGAGGAAAAGTTTTCAAGGGAACTGAGTCGTTTACTGAAGTTCAAGCCTCGTTGAGGTCCTGTGAAAGGATTTTCAAAGGGTTGAAGTTGAATGATGATCAGAAGCGTCTTTTGGCATCATGGCAACTTCAAGAAGCTACTGCTATTTGGTGGGATGCTCAAACTACGAATGTTGCTGAGGAAGATTTCACTTAGGAAAAATTCAAAGAAGCTTTCGAAGAACAGTTTCTACCTGCTGCAGGAAAGACTAGGATGTATCGAGATTTCATTGATCTCAAGAAGGGGAATATGAAAGTATCTGAATATGAGAACAAATTCAACTCGCTTTCTTGTTTTGGCCCAGAACTGATCAACACTCCGCTTAAGAAGAATGAAATGTTCATAGCCGGATTGAAGGATAGGCTGCAAGTTCAAATGATTGGACATCTCAAGATTCCATTCATTGATCGAGTGGATATGGCTGTTCGTTATGAGGCACTAGAGGGTAAGAAGCCAGTTGCAAAACAGCACAGACAGGAGGATCTAGTGGGGAAAATCCAAACAAAAGGAAATTCAACCCGAACCGGAACAAAAACAACAAAGGAGTATCTAAGATGGAAGAAAAAGCCAAAGAACGATTCAAAGATACCATATACCACAACTGTTTGCAGAAAGGACACATTGCCAAATTCTGCACCAAACCAGCAGCAGAAAAGCCACAGCAGACTCAGCCGCCAGAGCAACCTCAATCAAAGGGAACAAGTGATGCTATTCCACAGAAGTTTTCATGCTATAACTGTCATCAGCCTGGGCACTTGGTTAAAGATTTTCCACTTATGAAAAAGGCACAGCAACCAAAGGTCTACGCTTTAATGGATAAGTTGTCGACTTCTGAGAATGTGAAAATAGAAGGAGCTTTAGAAGGTAACTTACTCTTTTTAGATAAAAGGAGTTAATTAACTAGGGTCAGCCTCAAGATAAATTAAATATGGTTGGATTAAATGTGGATAATATCCAACCACATTGGTACCGGAAAATTGGGATATAACTCTAAATTGAAGTAAAATTTAGATTTCCTAAAATTTAGGCTGGACTTAAGTATTTATTTGGGTATGGACTCAGGAAAAGTGGATTGATCGATTTGTGAAATCAAATCATATTTGTGAATCCCGAACCGGAGATGATTAATAGAGTGAATGAATAGTTTGGAAATACTAAACGGAGTTAAGTAAATTGACCGATGAGTTAGAAAGGGAATTTTTGACCGATATTTTTGAATAGGATATCGTTGATGTGTGTTTTATTTATTAATGTGTGTGTATATATATATAAGTTGATAACTCTAATCTACAACTTACGAATTTCGAGGACAAAATTTTTATAAGGGGGATAAAATGTAATGACCCGGACTTTTTACACAGCACTGACACAGATAATGATTGATCGTGAGTACGTATTTACAAATACGATTTAAAAATCCAGACTTTGAGTTTTCAAACCCTGTTAATTTATGAATAATAGCATGTACATAGGTGAATATCACAGCACTTGCTAAAACTAGTTTTGCACATTCATGTATGATAGCATCTGCTTGATAGCGTTTATTTAAATTGATTTTATACATGTTGAAAGATAACACTTTTTAATAGCAAGTTTTACTGCCATCTTATTTTATATGTTTTGTTCATTTTCAAAGTATTTTAGAATTTGAGTTTTTGTAAAATTAGATTTGAAAGTTTTTAACACTTGAATTAAAATATGACAAAGCCACTTTTGTTGTCAAAAGCAAGTTCAAAGCAAGTATTAAAAACAAGTTTAAATTCACATTTATATCAAACATGAAAGCCTCATTTCTTTTGCAAAGCAAGTATTCATAAACAAATATGCAAAGATACAACCTACCCTAGGAATTAGCAAGTAAAAGAGAGGATCCAAATAGATCTATTCACATGGAAAGATCTATTTGCTATCATGTATTTTTAGTTTTCATAATCTCTTTTTTCTATCAATTTTTTTATAAAAATGATATTTTCAATTTCAAGAAACATGAGTTATCTTGTCATGAACATGTACAAATCCTTGCATATACATCATAGTTCTTACCTACACTAGGTGAGGGCAAAGCCATATATTTTCTTAAGTATTTTCCTATGTGTTTTCATCACATGTTATAGGTTTTTATAGTACAAAACTTTCAGATTTTTGCCGACCTTGAAAGGCAAGTAAGTTTTTAAATTAAATTGTTGTTAAATCAATTTATCATGTGAAATTTTGTGAAAAACCCTTTGCAAAACTGATTTAAAATGGTACAAAAAGGATATTGCAATATTTTAAATCCAAGAGAATGATGTGTGAAAGATCATAAGCATTTCTGTATGACAATTCATAGGAACAAATAAGTAAAGAAGTAGTGGTTGCCCAGGGGATTTGAGGGGGTGAGTTTGGGATGATGTAAGCCATGTGAGCTCAAGATTTTTGTACTTAGATTTAGTAAGAGAAAAGATATATCTTTGAGTTATCACTTTTCAAAAATCTGGAAAACAGTTTTTAAAGACACGTTATTTTATGTTTCTACCACTATAAATAGGCATGAACACACACACATTTTCACACAACACAAACACACAACAAGCCTTTCAAATAAGATCAGTAAGAGGAAGAGAAAAGCAAAGAATTCAAGCTTTCTTAGGTGAGTAAAACTACTCTTAATTTTCTGTTTGAATTTTCTACAGTTTTGTGTGTAAACCTGTAGTTTATTTACTGTTATGATTTTTCTACAGTTTTGTGCTTTGAACCATAAGTGGACTTGAATCTCTTTTTTATCCTTGTTTAAGTGTGGTATGGTTGCTTGTTTTGTTTTGATGTAGGGTCATTGTAGTTAATGAAAAATCTTAAGTGCCATAGATTAAAAATTGCATTACCTGACAATGATTCAACCACTGTCTATTTTGGTTGAACCACTACAGATTTGAAAAAGGCAGTAAACATAGGTTCGAGGATAAGGTTAGGATGCCATACAATGCTTTAAGCCTTTACACAGTGATTAAAGTGCTCAAAATCAAACAAGGGTGCCAAAATTCCCTTACTGTTATTTTATACAAGAACAACAGTATACCCTCTGTTTACAAAAATCAAATTGGATTTTCAAACTCAATGAATCCTTGTTTTAAGTTTTTAAATGAAATCAGGGATCAAAATAATGATTTTTAAAAGCAAAACGAAGATTTTTAGCAGTAGGGTTCAAGAGAGTTCTTGAGTTCATCAAAAAGGGGATTTTGATCAATTTCTGGCGGACTGGTGAACTAAGACTGACGGCGTCAGGACAGGAGGAGCAGGATGGGTTGGCAATCATGGGAAAAATAGAAATTAATTTTTCTATTGAGAGAATTGAGGGAACGAATTAAAAATAGGGTTTAAAACTGTGTTTGGGTTCCTGAGGTTTGCGTCGGAACTGCTCGGCGATGGTGGACTGTTGGGGGTGCGGTCCATGGGGATTGGTGCGTCGGGGTCAGGAGTTGATGTGGCCAGGAAGCGGTGGTGGCTGATGGACGAGGCGAGGCACAGGAGGGTGATTCTTGGATAGTGTTTTTTTTTTGTGGAAAGGAGTGTCACGGCCGTTTTCAGTTCAGGGCAGGTGGTGATGGATCAGACGGTGGTGGCATACTCAGGTGATGAAGAGAGACGTGGGGCGACGGGCGGTGGTGGTTGGAAGTGGCCCACGTGCTTGTGCCGTGCATAGTTATGGCAGAAAGAAGGAGGGAGAAGAAGGGGGAAGTCATACTCAAGGGCGCATGGTATTTTTGGGTGATCGAGAGGAAAATTACAGAGGATCGGGCCTGGTACTTTGGTAATGGGATCAGCCAATGAGTATTTTGTCCAATCCATGATCGCTAGGCTAGATTTAGTGAGTGCACACCGGTCACCAAAAGCGGGTACTTTGACTAACCTGGTACTTTGACATTTTGCCCCTAACAAAATGGGTTTTATTATGTTTTTTAAATTTTAACTAGTTTTTAAATAAAATTTTGAATTATTTAAAACAGGAAATTTAATATTTTAAATAAAAATGGAATCTTTATTTAATTAAATAGAGGAATAAGTGAATCTGGATACTGTGTTTCGTCAAGAAGTTGAAAACCAATACCGAACGGTAAATTTTATTAAATTATAAATTCAGTGTATAAATTTAAATTAGAAACTATTTGTGAATAATATATTTAGATCTTTTAAAAATACAAGTGATAAGAAGACAAATATAACACATACGCTGAATTGACCGTTAAAGCTGGAATTTCAACGTACAAGGAACCAGTCAAGTACAGTCCAGTATTTGATGAAATAAAAATTACAAAGGATATTTTAAATCGTTTTAGACTGATAAGTAAAGAGGAGAAATTTTACCGGTATAAAGAGGAGAAATTTTATCGGTATAGAACGAAGGAGGAATAAATCAGATCAAAAGGGAGATCTGACGGAATCTTGTCGAGAAATACAGAAGTGAGGTTAGCTATAAATTTAGTTTATAATTAAAATTTTGAATTTATTTCAAATAAAATATTTGGTTTAGAGTGAAAAAATAAGAATATTTTATTTACACTGAAATTGCCGAATTCAAATTTCTAAGTCAAAACCTCTGTCACAACATAACTGGTAATATTATACTGTCTGAACGGGTACAAACAAAAACAGTGTTTTAATTCTGGGTAGTTTGATAATTTAAAAAGAGGAATTTTTTTTAAATTATAGAAAGAAGAAGAAGATTTAGTTAAGGAATCAAAGAAAATTTGACACAGAAATATACAGTATAAAAGCTGTAAATGAAAAATGAAATTATAAATTTATTTCATTTGTGAAGGATCAGAATTAGAGGTAGTTGAGGAAAGATAAATTTCTGAAAGATAAATGTATGGATTCATTTTCAAAAGTGACGGACAAAATGAAAAAAAAAACGTGCAGCGCACACACTAAAATTGTCCAATTCTAAGACGTGATCAAAATACCATATATAAGCAAGATGATCATATCCGATGTAGTTTGACTGTAATGGTATATGTAATTTAGATTATAATCATGTTAGATCAATAATTTAAAGAGAATTATTTCGTTAATTATTTCAAAGAGACCGGATAAAATTTCCACTTTGATTTGATTAGACGCCGCGCGTCAGAGATTTTCAAACTGAAGACGACGGTGTGCAAGATGATTGTAAATAATATCTTTGGTCTGTTCAGTCCCAGGACAAACCTGAATGGACGAGTATCTGACAACGTATATCAGTCAGATTCTACACATCGAATTTACGTAAGTATATTACGTTGGTGGCGGAGAAATTCGTTTCTCTTAGCTTTATTGCCCTTGATATATTTGGGAAATCGAATGAGTATTTCTGACGGGTAGGACGATGTGGCATTCAAAGGAAATGAACCAGTGATGATGAAACGTAAGTCTAGCCTCAAGCCTCACACCCAGGAAATGTCAAAAATCGGGCAGGCAGCATGGCTATGTGGGTCGCTCCCATTAGGGTGTAGTATCACCTATCTAGAGAAATTCCTTTTGTTTCTTAAATCTATCGATTCTGCCCATTCGGGGATGGTTGCCGTACACAACCATCGGTGATATACATTCGATACACTCAAGAGAAATGAGTGGTTGGTCATGTGAGGGCCGGGTTGCAAGGCGTTCTTGTTGAACCCAGATGTATTCGCCTCTAGTGGTACATCATCGGAAGGTGGTCCCGTGCCTTGTCAGAGTTGGAAATTCAATTTCCCTAAGCGCCAAGCGGTTTTTGTTTGTATACTATATAGGAGAATGTGAGATGCAAGCATTCTTCTAGATTTTTAATTATTTGTGAAAACCAAATAGACACTATGATAATATCTGTTTTAAGGTATACAAAGTGTTTTGATCTCATAAGGTAAAAACCCGTTCCGTCTTCACGGCGTAGTCTTATGAGATATTTTGATTTCTTTAAACTGTTTACTCATACCAGTCCCTTGACTGACCTGGAGTTTATTTTTCTGTGTTTTCCCTTAAACTCTTGGGTATTCATAACGCTTGTTATGAATAGACAAGTGAATCAGGATTTGGATAAACTTGTGAAGCTGGAATGAAGATTTTGCTGTGTGCTGGTCCGTCTATCTACTGTATAATTAAGTCTGTCAGTTGATCATCTATGAAATGCATAATTACTGATGTACTATGAATGGGTTGTATCACTAGATTCTGTATGCTCTGATGTAATATATTCCGCTGTGAAATGTTAAAGTATTATCTTTTTGTGAAAATCCTGCTGTGAGATTCTGATGTTTTCTGTGATTTATCTTCTATCTATTCTCATTTCTTATTAATGGAACGACTTCCGATGTGTTCGAAAGTTGGGTCGTCACAGCAGTTTGTCGACATATACTTATTTGTATGTCAACATACTATAGTGAAAATTTTGGAAATTTTCAAATTTTGACTTCTTTTGAACTCTATTATATTATAATTAGTACTAAAGTTTTTACAGAGACGTAAAGATGATGTTAACATAAATAAAACCCCATTCATTACTTAATAGAGAGCAAATATATCCGACTAAGACATATTTAAATACGAGATTCGAAAGGAAATATAAGCGAATACATAAAGATAGATTAAACTAGATAGACTAGTTTTCTGATGATGATGAGGGAAGTGAGACTCCAAGCTTTCTTCCTATCTTGACCATGAATTTGGTCACTTTGGAAAGTTTCTTGTTAAGCGTCTTTTGATTTTTGATGATTTTCACTTGATTTTGAATAATCGTCTCTTTGTAAATGCGTTTAGTATCGGTTGGATACTCAACACTTTCTATAGAAGCCTCTTCTTCTTCGGCTTCCATTGGCTCTTGTTCCTGTTGCATTCGAGCTTGTTTATCTTCGAATGTCTCAAATGGTTTGAAAGTGAGAGGAATTTGCATGAGATGAATGTTTGATGAGTCAAACACTTTTATAGGTACAAATTCTTCTCTATGAAGATCAACATTAAAGTACTTGAAAATACGATTGATATAAACACCATAGTAGGGAGTGTTTTCTCTTGACGATAATTCTCTGAGTTTAATTTCATTTAAGATCATTTCGGCCCAATTGACAGTATAGCTACCCATAATAGCAAAGAGAGTCTTTTGAACTTTAAGAATTTGATTGTTGAAATTTCTGGAATGGGGAGTGATGGTATGTAGAAGTAGAAGGTTGACAATTCTTGTTTTTGGACGAAAGGAAAAATTTTTGAACTCCATTGGAGCACCATCTTCAAATATGTCGTGAAAGGTATCCAAATCGGTTTCGTTGATAACAAAATCCGAAAAGTCCGAGCCCGTGCTTCTACAATTTTGATAGTGCCTAAGAGTTCAGCATCGAGAACAACTTGAGTGCCTTTGACACTATTCCAAATTTGGTTTTCATTGCCTTCGTAAAATCCGCGATTGAGATTTGCATAAAACATCTTGACGAGTTTCGGATAACACACTTCCTCGTTATCAGGAAAATCAGTTAGGCTCAATATTTCATTGGGTTAAAAGAGAGAAGTAAGGTCATAGGAGGCAAATTCACTAATGACGGTGAAAGTATCCGTGTTAACTGTAGCACTTGCTAAATAGTTACCATAGGTTTTGATAGCCTCTTTGTCATTATGAAGACAGCCTTTGATGGTTTTGGTTATCTTCAATTTTTGAGATGAACTAGAGGAAGCCATTAAATCGAGAGTTTTGAAGAGAACCGATACGAAGAGTATTGTTTTAAGTTGTGAATGAAAGGTAGAAAGAATAGAAGTATATATAGAAATTAATTGGATTTGAATTGAATAGATATGAATTAAATAGGCACAACTTTTCTGATTGAAATGACACCTTTTTAGACCTTGGGAGTTGGTCAAAAATTGGAGGGAAGTTTGGAAGTTTAAACATTTGAAATTCAAAATTTGAATTTCAAAACTGGTCAGATATGTCGACATATACATCTACTTTCAAAGAAAATTAAATTTTTGTGAATGGAAATATGTATTATCAATTTATATTTCAGGTTTAACGATCTCCTGAAATAATTCTAATCCTAGTAAACATACAAACAATTTATTTTATTAATATATTTGTTATTTATTATTATTATTATGAATTTAAAAATTCAAATTTCAAATTAGAATTTCAAATTTCAAGTTTAAATTTTAAAGTTTTTAAATTCAAATCAAAGCAAACAAACAGAGCAACCATTCAACCAAATAAAATTAGAATATAATTAAGGCATACCTAGGTTTTAGATCCTTTTCTTCAAAATTTTCTGAATTCTGAATTGTCGCAAAGCATATATTTGTATTTCCGATTTCTGGTTCTTCATCACTTGACAATGAATTTGAATCATCTAATGTTGCTGCATATGCTTTCTTTCTCTTTCTTGATGAATTGCTGTTTAGTCGATTTGTCTGGATATGGACACATTTTCTTTTTATGGCCTGGTTTGTTGAAGTTATAACATCGACCATCAATACTTCTTGAACTTCCTTGATTATAATTCTTCTTTTATATCTCAGAAATCTTCTAAAATGATTTGTCATAAGTGTTGTTTCTTCATCATCTTCACTACTTGAGTCAGAATCATTTGCTGTTATTTTTAATGCAATAGATTTCTTTTTAGTTGATCTGTTTTCTTTTCTGTAATTAGACTTCATAAGACATCAAATTTTCGAATAACTCCTCAATTTTCATTTCATTGGCTTCTACAATTGCCAAAGTTTTTTGATCCCATTCTGGAGTTAACGAATTCAATATTTTTCTGACTTGATCTGCTTTAGAATAAGTTTTCCCAAGTGCTGTTAATGAATGCACTATCTCTTGAAATCTGCAATACATATCGGAGATAGATTTATTCTCGTTCATTTTGAATAACTCAAATTGATTAACTAACACTGCTATTTTAGTTTGTTTAACTTTACTAGTTCCTTCATGAGTAACTTGTAAAGTTTTCCAAATTATAAGCAGTTTTACATACTGAGACTCCATTAAACTCATTCTTATCTAATGAACAAAATAATATATTCATGGCTTTAGAATTACTTTGTGCAGCAACCTTTTGTTCATTTGTCCATTGTGCAAAAGCAGTTGTAGGTTAAACAAATTCATTTTGTGTACTATTCCATGTGTCTAATCCTACTGATTGTTAATAAATTTCCATTCTACATGCCCAATATGAATAATTACTACCATTAAACAGTGGTAGTCTAATAGTGGACATGCCCTCTACAAAAGAACTATTATTGCTACTAGTGGTTGTTGCCATTATCACTATTTTCAAAAATCAGATTATGAACTTTTTGAAAGACCTTGCTTTAATACCAATTGTTAGGGAATGCGGAAAGGATTGTTAAGGCATAACAAATACTAGAGGGGGGTGAGTAGTGTTTCTGAGAATTTGAACAAAATCTAAAATATACGTGATAAACTATATGAATCAAACACCACAGAAACAATCACTAACCCAGAAATAAAATTGTAGTAAAGTAAAGAACACACCAGATTTTTACTGGTTAGGATTTCTCCTACATCTAGTCCCACGCAACTCTGGAATGCACAGAGTTTTATTACTATATCAAAATCCAATTACAATGTCCTTGATTTCACGGCTACAAGGGATACCACCGATTACCCGTCCTTGATTTCACGGTTACAAGGGATACTGCCGTTTTACCCTAAATACAACCCAAATAATTACAAACAGCCATATAACTCTTCAATAGCACTAGATTCAGAGAGTAATGAGTAGAGAGTATAGACAGAAGAAGATTAGTGAAAATAGAATTGTACTCGGTAGAGAATTGGTATACGAATCATAAAAATGATAAGAATTAATGGTGTAATGAAGTATAGTGAATGTTGAGAAAAAGAGATGACTAAAAATTCGAATTGAAGCCCTTTTTATAGTGTGTGAAAGGTTGCAATGCTTCAAAACCGTCACAATTAGTGAAAAGACACTTCTTTCAAAATTTAAAAAGTGACAGTTATATGTCGACATAGTTTTTTATATATGTCGACATATGCTTAGTGTAAATTTAATTTTTGAGCATTTTTCTAGTGTTTTGATATAAATATAATTCTGGAAATTCTTGAATTAAAATATAATGTTATAAATCAATCTTGTAAAGTAGGAAATTATATGAAAACATAAATATAAACTATATAAACATATTTATAAAATTATAAAGTTTAAAACTATATAAAGTATAAGAATATAAATATATAAATCTTATGTTTGGAAACAAAAGTAAAGTAAGAAAGGAAAATAGAAAAGATAGGAAATAAAATAGAGAGCATTAAAGATAGAAGTTGAAAACAGAATTTGAAAATTAGAATTTAAATTTTGAACCTGGAGTGTTATTTAGAGTCTTACATAATCTAGACTCTATAACTATATTAGTCTTGAACTCTTGAACTCTTGAAATCTTGAATACTCACGAGTCTTAAAATTTCTCTGAACTCTGAATCTCTAATATCTTTAAACTGTACATTCTTCAGTAATATTTCCTACATATAAATTCTACATATGTGTGTTTATATATATATATATGTATATATATATATATATTCTATACAAAAGTGTTAGTATATTTATATTCTATAATCAATTAATATTTGAAATAAGGTTGTTGTCATCAAAGCTCCATTCTCCAACATCCACCTCATTAATTAAAATATACCTTTATGTGTGCATGCATGGGTCTTTCGTAGACATACTTTAATGTATATTACTGCCAAATTTAGAGTATAGTCTTTAAAATATGTTTTTTCATTCACCAGAGCTTTATGTTTTGATCTCCCTCCTCTTAACATATAAACATGATAGTGGTTGGGAACGCTTGAATCAATCATACCTTGAAGATGGAGCCTAACGATAGATGATCCACAGCTATTAGGCATTTTAGCGGTATTATTATATTGGGATAACTAATGTTGATGTACCTATATTGCATGAGACTCGATGTAACTAACATTTATGGTAGTTTTAATTAAAGGTATATTTATTTTAAGTTATTATATTTATCTCTCCGTTGTGTGAGATAATGATTTCACTTTAGCATGCTCTGTTACATAAGTTGTACCGTTTCCTTGTAGGAACCAATGATCCATTTAGCATGACTCTAAGTTTCGATTTTCCATTTTATATCGAAACTTAGGCCCATTCTGGGTGGATTGTTACAGTTGGTATCAAAGCATAGGGATATATATATATATATATATCTATATATATATATATATATCTGTGTGTGTGTGAAAGGCGTACTTGTTACTTTGAAAAATGATTTTCTAATGTTTTAATTATATAAGTACATTTTTTTAAAGTACTCATATCTTTTGAAAATATTGTTTGTAGGTCTTTCTTGAAAAGGATTAATCTTAATTTCCTAGAACCCATCCAGTGATTCAGTAGTCCCCTTACCGATTTGGAATCCTATAAGAACCAAAGGGGTGTAAGAGCCAAAAAGTTGGAAAGTGGAATGAAACTCCCTAATTTAATAGACAGTTAATGGGAACAAATTAGTGATTTAATTATCATTCATGGAAGAGACAAGGGATAAATAAGTAGTAAGAATTTGGAATAAGACAAATTAACATCACATAATGGTATGAAGGTTTCAGGAAAAATCCAAAGAATACCTTAATTGGATTGGATAAAACTTCTATATGAGTAATTAATGGAATTTTGAAATTCGAAAGAGCACTAAATGGTCGACAAGAAATGGATATCAGAATCAGAAAGTATTAAAAAAGTAATTAAGGTCATTTGTGCAAAGGTACGAATATTCAATTTTTAAACGTCCATAAGAATGAGCATTGTTTAATGGATAAAATGGCATAAAGAACATTTATGGTGGCAGAAATTAGGAATGTCGAGATCTGAAAATTTAAAAACATGGAAGAAAGGATGTAATAAAAGAAATAGACCTTCTTAGAGTAATGTGTCAAAAGGTTTAAATGAAGAAAAAAAATCGTAAGTGTTAAGAAAACTATAAAGTGATTTTTCAACATAGTATTAAATTATTTTGAGAAGGGAAATTTTGAAATTTCAATTATAAACTCAATTTGCATAATAATTCCATTCAAGAAGGAAAATTTGAAATATGGTTTCTGGAAAATTAAATGCTTTGAGGAATTAAAAAAAAGTTTACAGTTTCTTCTGTTAGATAAATTATAATTTTATACTTTAAGTAAAACAGAAGATGAATTCCTTAATTAAATAATAATTGTAAATGTTTTCAATTATGGGCCTTAAAAAGATTTTTGTACAGATTATGTAATAAATTTATATTTAAATTAAGAAGGAGAAAGAAGACAAAACACATAAGCTTGGTAAGATAAACGTCATGATATACACAATTAAAAGAGAATAGATGGTAAATTCATTTACTAAAACTAGATAGAATTGAAATAATAGGATACTCGTATAATAAGAAGTATATGAGAAAGTAGTGTTATTGGCGTAGAACAAAGGATAAAAGACTACTCCAAAAAAATTATTTAATTTGAAATTTTTTTGTGACCATTAAATTAACTTTTAAAAGGCCTCTCATGGTGTAAATAAATGGGTAATGAATAGTTATATTCATTAAGGACATTCAAAATTAATTATATATGGGATATTTTATGAGAATATGTAACCTTGGCACTAAAAGTTTTAACTTTAGTGCAAAAATGAATGTAGTCTAATATTTTTAAAAATATTTGAAAGTAATAGAATAAATTGTGAAAAATAGATATGGATGTTTTAAAAGAACTAATTTAATTAATCCAATGTTAAGAGGATCAAATTCTCATTTCCAAATAGTAACAGATAACTGTTTCAAAGATACTGTTTTGGAAGACGTTAAAGACTAACATTTAGAATGCTAATAAAATATGGACATAAGAATAAGGGAGGATATTTTACTCCTAATTTCAGAATTAAAAAGCATGTAACAAATATTTGTAAAACATTAGAATTTCGTAGTTGATTGAAACATTTTGGTAAAAAAAATTATTAAAAATTTATTGTCAAAAGGGACATTAAACTTTATCATTAAAATATATACAAACGGTGAAGTAATGTTTCAAAAATGGTATTTTGTAGAGTTTTAATATATTTTGAAAGGTTTAGCAATAAATGTCATTAAGCAATTTAGGGGGCTTAATTGCCGCCAACTTCAATTTTGGGAATTAATTAAGATCCTATAGAATGAGATCTTGTTTTTAAAGGTTTTAATTACCATCTTGAAAAGTGTAATGGTTGGCATTCAAAAATTTTGTTAAAGATGGGCATTATCCCTCTCTTATGTTTTTTTTAATATTTAGTAAGGATTTGAAAAAGTGGAATCTAAATTTTAATTGTAACATTTTAAAATAAAGGATACTTTAATAAGTCAAAATATATAATGACATTGGGTATAGTAAGCATTACAGTCTTCATGAAAATATTAATGCCTCAAGTTTTGATAATGCATTAAACACATATTTTTGAAATTAGCAAGTTTGAGAATAATAAGGATATAGCTCCGAAATAAATAGTGGTAAACAGTCATATAAGCTAGAATTAGGCTCTAGGACTAAGTAAGGATAATTGAACAACCTAATATGGAAATCCTAGTATCAGTCCTAGAAATTTATATTTGTAAAGATGGCGAAGTATAATATCTCCAGAATTAAGGGTTATTTGTGGACTAGATTGCCCAAAAAAGTTTAGTATAGGAAATTAGTGCGCTAAATATGTATCTACTAATTAGCACATATATAAATATAATATAGTGTAATTTACCATAATTCACAATTTTAGAAATAAGATTCATGGATATTAGATGCAAATTTAGTGGGCAATAAATTTATAATTAATAAGAAAAAAAGAGAATTTTAGGATTTGATTTAAAGGACAAATGGATTTGGAGAAAATGGATATATTTTCAAGCTTTAAGGAGCTCAAAGGAAATAAATAAGTATTTATGGAAGGTTCGATTTTGAAAATGGACCACCGTTATGAGGATAAAAAAGAAAAAAAAAAGAAAGTTGAAGATTTTAAGGAAAAGTTTGGCATCTTAAGGGATTAGGCAAAAAAAGGTAATAAGACCTTAACAATGTTAAATTATTTGATTGCAAGGGAAAACTTCCAAACGAATATTTTTAGGATGTGGTCGTTAGTGGTTCTCCTGCATTGATTAGATAAAGGTATAAAGTGATATGATAAATTAATCCATGTTGGTGCTTGTTTATTGGATTTAAATTTTTTATTAAGTTTTAAGATAAATGAGCAAGAGAGCGAACTTCATGAGGATACTTAACTAAACGATTTATCATACAATGGATTTGGAAGTTAATAGCGAAATTGGATTGGTAACCTACAAGGAGGAATTGTATTAGTTTTGTGTTTTTTAGAGTTTCGAGAAATAGCCTTATAAGATGCCTCTCTCAATAATAAGTGTGATATTAAGGAAAAAAGCTTAGTTAATTAGGTTTGTATCAACATTTTTAGTTTGAATATGGCCGTGTTTTGGTTTGCTTAAGGATACTTGTTAAATTTTTATAAATTAGCCCCTTTGTCATTTTTCACAAAAAGGGCACAAAAGGGCAATATTTGAAATTATAAGGAAGCTTAAAATATAAAGAATGTGATGTGTAATTATATGTATTTGTACATAGATTACACTATCCATTCAAAATGAAACAATACTCATTCCTTATAATTTTAAATATGTTAATATTATCGTTATGACATGGCCCATTCTGAAGGTTTATTCCTTCAATTTGGATCAAAGTCATGGGACCCACCCTTATTAGATTCGAATTGGTATATGGGTCCTTCTTCTGTAAAGTGGTTTAGTCATGGCGATAACGGAATAGGGTAGTTTACCCGAATGTCCAATCCCTTTAAGAGCTATGTGAGGGCCAACTAGGGACGAGTTTGGTATACATGGGATGTAGCATGCAATTTATTTAACCACCATCTAAGGGAAGTCATAAGTGACATAGGTCTGCTACCATAATATCATTTAAGTAGTAATATGAGGCATCCGCCAGAGGGGTCTTAAATGACTATACGCGGGCCTACCCTAAACCGATACTAAGCGGCGAGGTACTACTTCTCATATTACTTGTGATAATATATATACACACACACACTTACTTATGACATTGACATGTTAGGATGGGGTCTTAAGTGGCTAGGGTCCACCTAGGGTCATAAGAGATCATAAGAATCCACCCTTAATAAATATGCTAGAATAGGCCATAAGTGACCAAGGATGTCCACCTCGTTAGGTCTTAAGTGATCGCTGATCGACCCTAAATACATTAATGAAGGTCTTAGGTGATTGATTCAGATGCCCACCTCATTAATTAAAATATACCTTTGTGTGCGCATGCCTGTGTGTTTCGTAGACATATTTTGAAGTATATAACCAGCCAAATTTACAATATAGTCTTTAAACACATGTTATTTTCATTCACCAAACTTTATGTTCTGACCTCCCTTCTCTTAACATTTAAACAGGACAGTAAGTGGGAACGCTTAGACTAATGATACCTTAGAGATGGAGCCTAACGATGGAGGATCCATAACTATTAGGTATTTTGGCAGCATTATTATATTAAGATAATAATGTTGATGTACCTATTATTTCAGGAGACTCGTTGAAACTGATATTTATGATAGTTTTAATCAACGTTACATCTATTTTAAGTTATTATATTTTATCCCTTCCATTGTGTGAGATTCTGATTTTTCTTTAGTATGCTCTGTTATATTTGTTATACCATTTCCTTATAGGAATCAGGCGATCCGTTTAGAATGGCTTTAAGTTTTGATTTGCCTTCTTGGATCTAAATTTAGGCCTATTCTGGGCAGGTTGTTACATAACTCCGAAATAAATTAGTAGGATTTCACAATATTTTAATGTTTCTCACTCGAGAAAATATCTTCATGATTATTTTGATAGTTTTGAAACTGATCAGCCTGGCGAGTGGAGTCTATAGTACCCCATGCCACCACACCCATTGTGGAGAATGGGACTTAGAGGCTTCGCAACATAATAATCAAGCTAGTCCGATTTCAATGGGGAAAGAATCCCAGTGAAAGCACTTTTGAGATAGAAGAGAAGACGATAGACATTCATTCAGAGCTTTTCATGGGTACTAAATTCTTCTTAAATTTAGGATTTTTGGTTGCGTCGTAGTGTAGTCATAGAAAACTTTATGCATAATAGGACGTTTTGCATACATACAACATCATGATTACAATTTCATGCTGGAATAAAGCTTATTTTGTATGCTTGCAGCACAGAAGCACAATTTTGTGTAACATGTAAACTACCATAGGCTATGTTGTTCGCTCTTTAAAAGATTTTAGGATGAAATATCTTTTATAGTAGGAAAGGAATGCAACTCATCGTAAAATCCACCATAAATAAATGTAGATAACCTATAGCCTAAAAATAATAATATAGAAAGTATGAGAATTTGACATTTTCATAATTAGGCAACGAGAGAAATACCTTGCATTCGTGATGATTTTTTCTTTTCCATACAAAATATGTTGAAAATAAAGTTCTTTTGTAAAAGTTATGAGCCTATAATGTTTTCATAATTAAAAAGCAACTAGTTTAAATTTAATTTAAATAAACAAAAAGAATTCAAAGTTTGAAATTCAAATATGAGAAAGATTGACTGTGAAGATTAGTAAGGACAAATAATTAAGAAATTAATTAATAATTAGTAGGAATTAAATAACATAATTAAAATGTTGAGCAATGGTCAAAAATCGGATGTCTAGGCAGAAGGGCGGTCGACTTCTGGTTGACTTGGTGGTCGACCTTATTGTCGACCTATTGGTGGCTCCGTTCGACCGTTTGAGTGGATAAAGGTTATGAGAACTAGGGTTTACTAAGGTTATATATTGATATTTTACAAATAATATTTTATTTTTAAAATCTGACGATCCTCATTAGTTCGAGGAAGTATAAATAAGATCCTAGGACCCCTTATCCTCACTCACAATTCCTACCAGAATTGCTCTCCAATCCATTTCTTTCTTCTCGTATCCATAATTAGGATCAAGGTTAGTTTTATTTTTCTCTTCTTCTTCCTCCAGTCTCTTTATTTATCCACATATATTTGGATCTAACACTTATATGTATATACATAATATTCTTTTATGTGTATATATGAAAAGAATACTGGAAATGATTTGGGGAACAGTCAAACCCAGAAGAGGTTGACAATAGGCATGAAAAAATTATTCTAGACCCGCAGATCAGTGAGTGGAATCTTAACTTTTCATTTTTTTGTAATGATTTAGTTTAAAATATTAGATTTGGATATGCCTAAGAATTTTAGGGATCGTGAAAATAAAATTATAAAACACCCTCTAAATATTATAATTACGGAGATGTAAATCTTGTATATTGAATTCTGATTATGTATACAAATCCAATGGAATTATTTGTTTTCTCGAAATTTCATGTAAAGCTTAGTTTATTCCACTTCTTTGTTTCTATTCCTCTTTTAATCTTATATTCTTTGTAAACATAATGGGTTGTAGGAAAAAAAATTGAAAGTAATTCACAGTCTATTAAATTTTACTATATCAGAATGGAAAATGGAATAAACAAGGAATGAAAATGTAGTAGTATAATTATAGGAAACTCGATTTAGTTTATAGAAGTAATTGGAAATTCAAATTACATGCCTAATATGTGGTAAGTGAGGGAAAAAAAACCCCTATTTTTTTGGAAATGGTTAATATTGAACAACCCTGTTCTTGTAGGAAAACGATTTGGATTGTTGGAAAAAGACTTGTGAATTTATATTATGCGAGGATTGTAATTTCCTATGTTTAATTTAGGTTGCAATTCAGTGCACATTATTACACATAATTATTATACCTTATTATGTAATGTATTTAATGTACATTAAGTATAAACATGTAAATAATTAAGAGTTTTTATTTTTGAATTTAGCATCCCCATTAGGATAATTTGTGTGTATTAAATAGGAAAGATTAATATATATATATTATTTGTGAGGTGTGTGAATAAATGACTAAGTTATATGAATAACTTCCTATAATAAGTAGCATGTTGACGCGATGTTTAACCCTTTTTGTAGTAGAAGTCTACCCAGTCCCTTTGACTACCAACAACTACAAAAAGGTAGGTTAATGTGAGATGTTGTAGTTCTATAGTTTATGTAGGAATTTAAGGATTTGCTATAGGGGTAAGGTATTAAGGTTAGGTAAGCCTATGGGATATTAAGTGATTAGGACTCGCTTTTTTCCTAATGGATTTAACCTAACGTGTACGATGAGATCCTCCCTCACTAGGTATTAAGTGATAGTTAGGTCGGCCTTTGCTCAAATTGAAGTATTAAATGATGAGCGCACGGGAAAGAAGGTTATCTCAGGAAGGGTCGGCTTCCTAAAAGTATTATGGAGGTAAAGTCCGCCTAAAGATAAGTGTAAGACGGTCAAGGGTTTTTCCATCCTAAGAGAAGTACTAAAAGATTAGAAGATTTACTAATGATGTCAACCAAATAATAACATAAGGGTCTGCCCATAGAAGGTTTTAAATGGTTAAATGTAACAACCCAAATCCCAACGGGTCTGGATTTTTCACAATACTAAAATCCAAGTCCATCAAAATTCGAATTGGGTGTTTGGCATTCTGCAAATAAGCAAAGACAATATATCAAGCTTAATAAATAACTCACATCGGAAATGATTAAAATATAATAGTAAATAAATACTTACTAAGGAAATGACACTTTCTAAATCAAGTGTCCTAAATTGGAAATCCTCTACCTTTTATCTAACCTGTGGGTTATTATAAAGTGGGGGTCAGAACTAAAGTTCTATGAATGACAAGATTATATACTTTTAAACATAACATTATATATACCATTATGCTTCCATTGAGGTTATATTAGGTTACAATACTCTCGCCTCCATGCGTAAACCATACCCATCTAATCCCAAGTAAACCAAACCTAATAGTCAATATATATATATATATATATATATATATGTATGTATTGGTACATACCTTTGAACCACCTCGGTCATAGATACTACCCATAGTATCTATCGTATCCTCCTCGATTTGACAACATTGTTTCTCCATGAGAGTGCTGCAACTACATCTACAAAGGATCGCCTCGCATGGCCTACACCACATACCTACAATGCAAATGCACCGTTGTCTGATATGAAAACGTGAAACAACATTCGCAATGGACCACTCCAGTGTCTTCACTGGGAATATCCAATGTACCACCCTATGCATACATTGAGGATTCACAAGTAACCACTCTATCTATACTTATGAGTCTCGCTAACAAGTGGCGCCACTACTCACTTCGAATGGAACTAAGTTGGGGATTTACTACTTTTGTAAAGGACAACTTCATCAGGCCTATATTACATATGTTCTAAATGGCCTGTCTCTTCCCAACATGGCTATTTCTCCACAAAACCATTGCTCTACTAGTTGGAAGTCTTTCTAGTGGAAAATTATGGACTCCTACCTATAACAACCCGTAATTTTGGAACCAATTTAAAATTTAATTTCAATTGATTTTCATGGAAATTAAATATTTTTAATGAATTATTTTTAGAAATGACTCAAAATTTATTTAAAACAAAGTTCGAACGTCTATATTAATAATAATTATAAAATGAGCTTGAAATGGCGCGGTCGTTTGAAAATTTAATTTTAAAATTTAAATGAATATACATAATTCATTATAAATCAGAATTTGACAAAACCAGAAACGTTAGAATCTATTTAATTATATCTTTCTAACGAATGTAAGGAATTGAGATTTTACTTTATAAATCGTAAGTTATGTCCAAATTAAAATTCCAAATAGGCACTATGGATTTTATTTAATATTTTAATATTATTTAAGCCCATACAAATAGCCATTTTGCAAACGACCTCCGTATTCGACAAAAAAAGAATTATTGGATCCATAACATCAAATTATTTTCAGCTTAAAATTCAAAGACAATTGGAATTAATATGTAAGCGTAGCAAATTTAAACGTGTTTTGTAATTTCAGTTGAATTTAATAAGCTATTTAAAAGGACATTTTTCAAACGGTCTCCAAATTCGACAAAATTAATTTTGTTAGCACCGTATTGTCAAAACATAGCGAGATTTTAAATTTCATAATTTTTTGAGTTAATATGTTGCCGTCATAAATTAAAATGTATGTTAGAATTTAATATTGAATGTTATATTAATTTATATTTTAATTCTAATACAAATGGATCGAAATAGTCGAATTGGCTTTGTTACATATCCCATTATGTCTGGAATAGGGGTATTTGGTTGGGAACGTCAGTCAATGGGTCTGATATGGTGTTCGGATCGATAAACAGGTAATTTATGAATTAAATATTATATAATATATATAACCTTTTAAAAAATTAAAGCCCTAGCTTCATTCACATTAAAGTCGACGCCAGCAGGAATTAATCGCCGAAATTCTCCCTTATTTAGCCTTCTCTTTCTCAACATCCAAGCTTTAATTTGAAAACATTATAACACGAAAATTGTTAAGCACCCCAAGCTCTACAAGCTCAACGGTTGTGATTGTTTATTGGGTTGTAAATCGTGAGATTGAGGGGCTCAAAGGACGTCGTTTCATGCTCATTTTTCCAGACATGGGGGCCACCGAGTAGTGCGACGTTCAAGGGGGAGGCAGGCGCTAGTGAGCTCGTCGATAGGGAGCGGTTCGATCAAGTTTTTGTGGCCTTGACGTGCATTCAGTTTTGGGTTTGGGGAGGTCGATGGTTACAAGGAAATAAATGGAGAAAAGAGTGTTAAGGGGGGATTAGTGAATAATTATGGTTAATTATTTATTAATTAATTCCTTAATGACCTCTTAATGTATTAAAACATGTTTGACCGTAACTTTTTCATACAACATCGGAATTCAACGATTTCAGAACTGTTGGAATCATGACGACGAGCTCTACAACATGGAATTGAGCAGAATGGAAATGGAGCTAGTTGAGATGTTTAGTCAAATTGAACGCGCAACTTAATTTGACTAAACCCATCATTTATATAACCATTACTATCCGACTACTTTGAGAGTTCTTTCTCACTCAACTCTTTTGTTATGTCACTGTAATCATATTTTAAAAAAACTAGATTGCCAATGTTGATTTTTATTAGTTTTAATTATCATAAAATGTTATACGGTGCTTGGTAGCTCACATCACAGTTGTTTGTAAACCAATGGATGATTTGTTGATTTCTTGTATTATGTTTTGATTGTTATGTTGTAATATATTTAACATGTTAGATTAACGTTAATATATTATAGTGGTAGTTGAAATTGGATACAAATATCCATTTATAATTTGAACAGTGAAAATTGGTTAGCTAGAAAGGTAATTCGAAAACGTCCTGAAACCCCCTGATCTCCGAAGAGATGAAAAACAACAGATTGCTTTGAGAACACGTCGCATCAAAACACAAACAATAGAACATTTCATTTGCATTACAACAATTTACATCAGAGTACAAGAATATTCCTGAGTATGAATAAATATTACACATTGGAAATACAATATCAGAGATTGAAACTACATAACGGCGGAAAATAATACATAAGTACAATGCGTAGCGAAAAATAACAACTAACACACAATTGAAAGAAATACACGGATACAAAGATTTCTAAATATAGCTCCAGCTGTAATACAGGATCTTGGGAAAAGAAATATCTACAAAAACCAAAACTACTAGCTGCCCAAGTGGAAAATATGGGCATCCAGAGTTTAGGTAGAAACAATAAACTTTGAGTTAGTCATGGGACTGGTGTAAGAACTAAAACAGTTATTAAATCTTTTACTTTAAAAGCTAGGAAATCACGAGACCACGCCGTATAACACGGAATGGGGCATAAAATCTGGTCAGTATGTCGACCATCTAGAGCCACCAGGGACTCAAATCCGAGGTATCTCGCTTTCCAACAACCACATCGGTATAATGTCTGGGCTCCATACCATGACATCACTCCTAGCTAGAAAGAAATGCATGCACTCCCTGTGGTTCCTCATCCCGTTTCTGGTTCATACAGGGGTATGAAGCTCGCGAATTAACGTTATACACAAAGCTATGCTAATTAAAGTTGTGCTTTGATCATCAACCATAAGACTCTTCTTTTTAGCAAAAGCCTTGTTCCATGCATCTCAACATGCCACACTGTCAATCCATACCGTACCACTTCAGACAAGGGTGTTAAGCAAGAGAATAAATTCTCCGCCACCAAACAGAGATATATATAGCAGAGATCAATGAATAAAGTATAAAGGAATACAATGTCAGACATACCATCATTTTGCAAGTCCGTTCTGGGTTTGAACGAAACCGGAGGCACCTTATTCCTCGTCCCATATGTCCAATACAGGAGAGAGGTCCTCGCATATCCAATCAATCTCCAAGTACGTCTGAACGATCACCATTTATTACCCTGTCTTGGGTGATCAGACCAAGAAAGACATCAGTAATCATCCATACGATGTGAAGATCGCCGGTCTTTAACCACCGTCTTCATCGCCGACTTTTAGTAGTCGTATCGGTTGTTCGGAATGAGATGAACCCAGTCTTTATGAATAACTTGCGTATTTTATAATCAATAATCAAGTGCTGTAAAAACTCATCATACCCATCGTTCCAATTCAGAATATACATTTATTCAAATATTCACATTTTTAGGGAAAGGTTCCCATTAATTTTATCAAAGATAAATTCTTTTAAACTTATTCTTAAATCTTCCTTTGGACATCATTTTCGAAAGATTTTATTATATCTTTTCAACATCTAAACCAAAACAAGGTTTATTAACTAGTCGGGATTATCGAGCTTTACCGAAGTAATCATTTATTTATTTTCCAATCCCAACCTATTCATCCTCTGGAGCAAAACTGGTAATACTCCATATCTAACACCCACGGTATTATCGGTTAATTTAATTACCATTTCACATTTCGAGTTTAATTAAAGATTTAACTTTTACCTGGAGTAAAACTGGTGGTACTCCATTCTCGATCATTTCTCTTGTTCGATAAATTTAATTATCTCGTTCACTTTCCAGTATAATTAAAGATTCATTAAAACTCCATCTTGGTTTTAGTCTCTAAAATCATTACCTTATGATCATTCAAATTTAGGAAAAGTAATCCTGTCTTTAACAGGGTTAAATAACCAATGTCATTTAAAACATAGTTCACGATAAACGCAAATCACCTTCCATTAGCTATGGAATCTTCACAGAAAATAGATCAATATATAATTGATATAAATTTCCGCATCATACTAATAATATAAATGGAATAATGGCATAGCCTTTTAAATTCCATATATAGTACCAGTCTTCCTTCACAGAAGCTCATCTCGATTATTACCAAATCGAATTCCATTCAATTCCAATTTAATATATTAAATTGGAAAACATTACTTTGGAAAATTTCCTTTAAATCTTAATAAAAAGATATATAAATTCCAAATCATATCTTTATTGTTAATTGGGTTAGAGAACAAGTGTTATTTAAAACACCTTTCACGATAAACCCAAAAATCCAATCTTAATTCTATTCCAATTAAATATTAATAAATCTGGAAAACTTCTCTAAATCTTAGTTAAAAGATTTATTCTTTTCTCAATTGGGTTTAAGGACAGTGTTAACAAAGAAAACATTCACGACAAACCCAGAATTTTATTAAATATTAAATACAAAGCTCTGAATAGAAATTATATTGGCTTATATTCAATATCAAATTCTGAAACCAACAAATATCGTTTTGGGAATAACGATATATATATCGTTCGAATTCCTCAACAATACCCATATAATTACAGAATCTAATATCAAAATATTCTAAAGATTATTTCCATTCAAATCTATTCCAATTTATTCATTGGAAAATTTTGGTTATTTTAAAACCAAATTTTTTTATCTAATTTATTAATTTAAAAACCATTGGATTATTATTCTAGTTAATAACTAGTTCATTTCAATAAAAATATATTTTTATATTATCAAACTTGGAATTTTTCATCCAAAATCTTTCCAAATCGTTTATTATGATAGTACACCATCTTTTTTTCATATTTTTAATAATTTTTATAAGGCCCTTGCAGTTGGTTTCCAATAACGGCCACCGAACAGCATCCATAACAACCTTTTCGGAAATTGATTTGGACATATCTCAAAATATAACCGTTAGATTTCAAATCTCTTATATTCATTGGAAAGCTCTTTTCGATACGAACACAGTGGTTCCAATTTTAGAAGAATCAAACGGTCGGAGCTCCCGTTACATCAATTTGAAGTCAATGGTAGAAATTCACGAATGGTCGCTGCGCGGCGTGTTCTATTCAGGCCATATATATATATATATATATATATATATATATATATATATATAATATTTCATCGATTTCAATTCAAAACGTATTTTATAAATCATTTATAAATTCATTTCAAAACGATTTCAACTTCATTTTCAATTTCAAATCAAAATTGAATATTCCATATCATTATAATTTTAAAATGATAATATTTTCAAAATATTATATTTTGAAATCCATTTCTTTTTCATATTCATTATCAAATGAATAAAATCAACCGTTAAACCCGTTCGGGTTAAAATGGCGTTTCTATGCTTAACCCGGCTTCATATATTTTTATATATTTCCGTGTCCATCCAAAATCGGATATCAAAATCATATTTTAATTCTTCACTCAATATTATTTTAAAATATTCGTTATTTTAAAATATTCGTTATTTTAAAATATACTTTATTTTGAATCGGAATGCGACTCAATCAATTACTATATAATTTCAATTATATGGATTTCATACATCGCATGTATTCAACAATAATGATAAATAATCATTCAACATTCAAACATCATCCATAGTGCATTTTACAACTGTATAAACATTAAAATAAATAAATAATGCTCATCACAGCCCATCAACCCATCGATTGACATACCACTAAAAATTGGGATCAGTGTATGTCAAATATCATCCCAATACCCGTGTGGAGTTTTCAAACAACAACAGTCAATTTAAAATAATCACAAGTTAATAAATTTTACCAGTTCTAATTCAATTTGAATTATTTTTATAATTAACCAATTTTCACTATTTAAATTATAAATGGATATTTATAATTTAATTTCAACTACCAAAAATTTATTAACATTAGGGTGTAGTATCACCTATCTAGAGAAATTCCTTTTGTTTCTTTAATCTATCGATTCTGCCCATTCGGGGATGGTTGGCGTACATAACCATCGGTGATATACATTCGATACACTCAAGAGAAATGAGTGGTCGGTCATGTGAGGGTCGGGTTGCAAGGCATTCTTATTGAACCCAGACGTATTCGCCTCTAGAGGTACATCATCGGAAGGTGGTCCCATACCTTGTCAGAGTTGGAAATCTAATTTCCCTAAGCGCCAAGCGGTTTTTGTTTGTATACTATATAGGAGAATGTGAGATGCAAGCATTCTTCTAGATTTTTAATTATTTGTGAAAACCAAATAGACACTATGATAATATCTGGTTTAAGGTATACAAAGTGTTTTGACCTCATAAGGTAAAAACCCGTTCCGTCTTCACGGCGTGGTCTTATGAGATATTTTGATTTCTCTAAACTGTTTTTTTAAACTGTTTACTCATACCAGTCCCCTGACTGACCTGGAGTTTATTTTTCTGTGTTTTCCCTTAAACTCTTGGGTATTCGTAACGCTTGTTATGAATAGACAAGTGAATCAGGATTTGGATAAACTTGTGAAGCTGGAATGAAGATTTTGCTGTGTGCTGGTCCGTCTGTCTACTGTATAATTAAGTCTGTCAGTTGATCAACTATGATATGTATAATTACTGATGTACTATGAATGGGTTGTATCACTAGATTCTGTATGCTCTGATGTAATATATTCCGCCGTGAAATGTTAAAGTATTATCTTTTTGTGAAAATCCCGTTGTGAGATTCTGATGTTTTCTGTGATTTATCTTCTATCTATTCTCATTTCTTATTAATGGCACGACTTCCGATGTGTTCGAAAGTTGGGTCGTCACAGTTGGTATCAGAGCTTAGGTTACTGATTACCTAGGCTTTGGGTGAGTGCGAGAGAGCGTATTTTTATATAAAATTTAAAATGAATTTAAATTAACTTGGATGGTATACCTAAGTTAGTTATATCCGATCAAGTCTGGAATGACGACCTGTTATATTCAGGTGGTTAAGATGAGTGAACGTGGAAAAAGAGGTCGAGCTAGGGGATCTTCCACTGGTTCTGGTTGTACTGCTAGATCCCAAGACCAAGGGGAAACAGTAGAGGATGTTGCACCAGTTCAACAGGATAAGAGCTTTGCGACCATTTGTAAGGAGTATACAACTTTGGGAGGAAAAGTTTTCAAGGGAACTGAGTCGTTTACTGAAGTTCAAGCCTCGTTGAGGTCCTGTGAAAGGATTTTCAAAGGGTTGAAGTTGAATGATGATCAGAAGCGTCTTTTGGCATCATGGCAACTTCAAGAAGCTACTGCTATTTGGTGGGATGCTCAAACTACGAATGTTGCTGAGGAAGATTTCACTTAGGAAAAATTCAAAGAAGCTTTCGAAGCACAGTTTCTACCTGATGCAGGAAAGACTAGGATGTATCGGGATTTCATTGATCTCAAGAAGGGAAATATGAAAGTATCTGAATATGAGAACAAATTCAACTCGCTTTCTTATTTTGGCCCAGAACTGATCAACACTTCGCTTAAGAAGAATGAAATGTTCATAGCCGGATTGAAGGATAGGCTGCAAGTTCAAATGATTGGACATCTCAAGATTCCATTCATTGATCGAGTGGATATGGCTGTTCATTATGAGGCACTAGAGGGTAAGAAGCTAGTTGCAAAAGCAGCACAGACAGGAGGATCTAGTGGGGAAAATCCAAACAAAAGGAAATTCAACCCGAACCGGAACAACAACAACAAAGGAGTACCTAAGATGGAAGAAAAAGCCAAAGAACGATTCAAAGATACCATATACCACAACTGTTTGCAGAAAGGACACATTGCCAAATTCTGCACCAAACCAGAAGCAGAAAAGCCACAGCAGACTCAGCCGCCAAAGCAACCTCAATCAAAGGGAACAAGTGATGCTATTCCACAGAAGATTTCATGCTATAACTGTCATCAGCCTGGGCACTTGGTTAAAGACTGTCCACTTATGAAGAAGGCACAGCAACCAAAGGTCTACGCTTTAATGGATAAGTTGTCGACTTCTGAGAATGTGAAAATAGAAGGAGCTTTAGAAGGTAACTTACTCTTTTTAGATAAAAGGAGTTAATTAACTAGGGTCAGCCTCAAGATAAATTAAATATGGTTGGATTAAATGTGGATAAGATCCAACCACATTGGTACCGGAAAATTGGGATATAACTCTAAATTGAAGTAAAATTTAGATTTCCTAAAATTTAGGCTGGACTTAAGTATTTATTTGGGTATGGACTCAGGAAAAGTGGATTGATCGATTTGTGAAATCAAATCATATTTGTGAATCCCGAACTGGAGATGATTAATAGAGTCAATGAATAGTTTGGAAATACTAAACGGAGTTAAGTAAATTGTCCGATGAGTTAGAAAGGCAATTTTTGACCGATATTTTTGAATAGGATATCGTTGATGTGTGTTTTATTTATTGATGTGTGTATATATATATATAAGTTGATAACTCTAATCTACAACTTACGAATTTCGAGGACAAAATTTTTATAAGGGGGATAGAATGTAATGACCCGGACTTTTTACACAGCACTGACACAGATAATGATTGATCGTGAGTACGTATTTACAAATACGATTTAAAAATCCAGACTTTGAGTTTTCAAACCCTGTTAATTTATGAATAATAGCATGTACACAGGTGAATATCACAGCACTTGCTAAAACTAGTTTTGCACATTCATGTATGATAGCATCTGCTTGATAGCGTTTATTTAAATTGATTTTATACATGTTGAAAGATAACACTTTTTAATAGCAAGTTTTACTGCCATCTTATTTTATATGTTTTGTTCATTTTCAAAGTATTTTAGAATTTGAGTTTTTGTAAAATTAGATTTGAAAGTTTTTAACACTTGAATTAAAATATGACAAAGCCACTTTTGTTGTCAAAAGCAAGTTCAAAGCAAGTATTAAAAACAAGTTTAAATTCACATTTATATCAAACATGAAAGCCTCATTTCTTTTGCAAAGAAAGTATTCATAAACAAATATGCAAAGATACAACCTACCCTAGGAATTAGCAAGAAAAAGAGAGGATCCAAATAGATTTATTCACATGGAAAGATCTATTTGCTATCATGTATTTTTAGTTTTCATAATCTCTCTTTTCTATCAATTTTTTTATAAAAATGATATTTTCATTTGCAATTTCAAGAAACATGAGTTATCTTGTCATGAACATGTACAAATCCTTGCATATACATCATAGTTCTTACCTACACTAGGTGAGGGCAAAGCCATATATTTTCTTAAGTATTTTCCTATGTGTTTTCATCACATGTTATAGGTTTTATAGTACAAAACTTTCAGATTTTTGCCGACCTTGAAAGGCAAGTAATTTTTTAAATTAAATTGTTGTTAAATCAATTTATCATGTGAGATTTTGTGAAAAACCCTTTGCAAAACTGATTTAAAATGGTACAAAAAGTATATTGCAATTTGTTAAATCCAAGAGAATGATGTGTGAAAGATCATAAGCATTTCTGTATGACAATTCATAGGAACAAATAAGAAAAGAAGTAGTGGTTGCCTAGGGGATTTGAGGGGGTGAGTTTGGGATGATGTAAGCCATGTGAGCTCAAGATTTTTGTACTTAGATTTAGTAAGAGAAAAGATATATCTTTGAGTTATCACTTTTCAAAAATCTGGAAAACAGTTTTTAAAGACACGTTATTTTATGTTTCTACCACTATAGATAGGCATGAACACACACACATTTTCACACAACACAAACACACAACAAGCCTTTCAAATAAGATCAGTAAGAGGAAGAGAAAAGCAAGGAATTCAAGCTTTCTTAGGTGAGTAAAACTACTCTTAATTTTCTATTTGAACTTTCTGCAGTTTTGTGTGTAAACCTGTAGTTTATTTGCTGTTATGATTTTTCTACAGTTTTGTGCTTTGAACCATAAGTGGACTTGAATCTCTTTTATTTCCTTGTTTAAGTGTGGTATGGTTGCTTGTTTTGTTTTGATGTAGGGTCATTGTAGTTAATGAAAAATCTTAAGTGCCATAGATTAAAAATTGCATTACCTGACAATGATTCAACCACTGTCTGTTTTGGTTGAACCACTACAAATTTGAATAAGGCAATAAACATAGGTTCGAGGATAAGGTTAGGATGCCATACAATGTTTTAAGCCTTTACACAGTGATTAAAGTGCTCAAAATCAAACAAGGGTGCCAAAATTCCCTTACTGTTATTTTATACAAGAACAACATTATACCCTCTGTTTACAAAAATCAAATTGGATTTCCAAACTCAATGAAACCTTGTTTTAAGTTTTTAAACGAAATCAGGGATCAAAATAATGATTTTTAAAAGTAAAACGAAGATTTTTAGCAGTAGGGTTCAAGAGAGTTCTTGAGTTCATCAAAAAGGAGATTTTGATCAATTTTTGGCGGACTGGTGAACTAAGACTGACAGCGTCAGGACAGGAGGAGCAGGATAGGTTGGCAATCATGGGAAAAATAGAAATTAATTTTTCTATTGAGAGAATTGAGGGAAAGAATTAAAAATAGGGTTTAAAACTGTGTTTGGGTTCCTGAGGTTTGCGTCGGAACTGCTCGGCGATGATGGACTGTTGGGGGTGCGGTCCATGGGGATTGGTGCGTCGGGGTCAGGAGATGATGTGGCCAGGAAGCGGTGGTGGCTGATGGACGAGGCGAGGCACAAGAGGGTGATACTTGGATAGTGTTTTTTGTGTGGAAAGGAGTGTCACGGCCGTTTTCAGTTCAGGGCAGGTGGTGATGGATCAGACGGTGGTGGCATACGCAGGTGATGAAGAGGGACGTGGGGCGACGGGCGGTGGTGGTTGGAAGTGGCCCACGTGCTTGTGCACGTGCACAGTTATGGCAGAAAGAAGGAGGGAGAAGAAGGGGGAAGTGGTACTCAAGGGCGCGTGGTATTTTTGGGTGATCGAGAGGAAAATTACCGAGGATCGGGCCTGGTACTTTGGTAATGGGATCAGCCAATGAGTATTTTGTCCAATCCATGATCGCTAGGCTAGATTTAGTGAGTGCACACCGGTCACCGAAAGCGGGTACTTTGACTAACCTGGTACTTTGAGATTTTGCCCCTAACAAAATGGGTTTTATTATGTTTTTTAAATTTTAACTAGTTTTTAAATAAAATTTTGAATTATTTAAAACAGGAAATTAAATATTTTAAATAAAAATGGAATTTTATTTAATTAAATAGAGGAATAAGTGAATCTGGATACTGTGTTTCGTCAAGAAGTTGAAAACCAATACCGAACGGTAAATTTTATTAAATTATAAATTCAGTGTATAAATTTAAATTAGAATCTATTTGTGAATAATATATTTAGATTTTTTTTAAAATACAAGTGATAAGAAGACAAATATAACACATACGCTGAATTGACCGTTAAAGCTGGAATTTCAACGTACAAGGAACCAGTCAAGTACAGTCCAGTATTTGATGAAATAAAAATTACAAAGGATATTTTAAATCGTTTTAGACTGATAAGTAAAGAGGAGAAATTTTATCGGTATAAAGAGGAGAAATTTTATCGGTATAGAACGAAGGAGGAATAAATCAGATCAAAAGGGAGATCTGACGGAATCTTGTCGAGAAATACAGAAGTGAGGTTAGCTATAAATTTAGTTTATAATTAAAATTTTGAATTTATTTCAAATAAAATATTTGGTTTAGAGTGAAAAAATAAGAATATTTTATTTACACTGAAATTGCCGAATTCAAATTTCAAAGTCAAAACCTCTGTCACAACATAACTGGTAATATTATACTGTCTGAACGGGTACAAACAAAAACAGTGTTTTTATTCTGGGTAGTTTGATAATTTAAAAAGAGGATTTTTTTTTTAAATTATAGAAAGAAGAAGAAGATTTAGTTAAGGAATCAAAGAAAATTTGACACGGAAATATACAGTATAAAAGCTGTAAATGAAAAATGAAATTATAAATTTATTTCATTTGTGAAGGATCAGAATTAGAGGTAGTTGAGGAAAGATAAATTTCTGAAAGATAAATGTATGGATTCATTTTCAAAAGTGACAGACAAAATGAAAAAAAACACGTGCAGCGCACACACTAAAATTGTCCAATTCTAAGACGTGATCAAAATACCATATATAAGCAAGATGATCATATCCGATGTAGTTTGACAGTAATGGTATATGTAATTTAGATTATAATCATGTTAGATCAATAATTTAGAGAGAATTATTTCATTAATTATTTCAGAGAGACCGGATAAAATTTCCACTTTGATTTGATTAGACGCCACGCATCAGAGATTTTCAAACTGAAGACGACGGTGTGCAAGATGATTGTAAATAATATCTTTGGTCTGTTCAGTCCCAGGACAAACCTGAATGGACGAGTATCTGACAACGTATATCAGTCAGATTCTACACATCGAATTTACGTAAGTATATTACGTTGGTGGCGGAGAAATTCGTTTCTCTTAGCTTTATTGCCCTTGATATATTTGGGAAATTGAATGAGTATTTCTGACGGGTAGGACGATGTGGCATTCAAAGGAAGTGAACCAGTGATGATGAAACCTAAGTCTAGCCTCAAGCCTCACACCCAGGAAATGTCAAAAATCGGGCAGGCAGCATGGCTATGTGGGTCGCTCCCATTAGGGTGTAGTATCACCTATCTAGAGAAATTCCTTTTGTTTCTTAAATCTATCGATTCTGCCCATTCGGGGATGGTTGCCGTACACAACCATCGGTGATATACATTCGATACACTCAAGAGAAATGAGTGGTCGGTCATGTGAGGGCCGGGTTGTAAGGCGTTCTTGTTGAACCCAGATGTATTCGCCTCTAGAGGTACATCATCGGAAGGTGGTCCCATGCCTTGTCAGAGTTGGAAATTCAATTTCCCTAAGCGCCAAGCGGTTTTCGTTTGTATACTATATAGTAGAATGTGAGATGCAAGCATTCTTCTAGATTTTTAATTATTTGTGAAAACCAAATAGACACTATGATAATATCTGGTTTAAGGTATACAAAGTGTTTTGATCTCATAAGGTAAAAACCCGTTCCGTCTTCACGGCGTAGTCTTATGAGATATTTTGATTTCTTTAAACTGTTTTTTTTAACTGTTTACTCATACCAGTCCCCTGACTGACCTGGAGTTTATTTTTCTGTGTTTTCCCTTAAACTCTTGGGTATTCATAACGCTTGTTATGAATAGACAAGTGAATCAGGATTTGGATAAACTTATGAAGCTGGAATGAAGATTTTGCTGTGTGCTGGTCCGTCTATCTACTGTATAATTAAGTCTGTCAGTTGATCATCTATGAAATGCATAATTACTGATGTACTATGAATGGGTTGTATCACTAGATTCTGTATGCTCTGATGTAATATATTCCACTGTGAAATCTTAAAGTATTATCTTTTTGTGAAAATCCCGCTATGAGATTCTGATGTTTTCTGTGATTTATCTTCTATCTATTCTCATTTCTTATTAATGGAACGACTTCCGATGTGTTCGAAAGTTGGGTCGTCACAGCAGTTTGTCGACATATACTTATTTGTATGTCAACGTACTATAGTGAAAATTTTGGAAATTTTCAAATTTTGACTTTTTTTGAACTCTATTATATTATAATTAGTACTAAAGTTTTTACAGAGACATAAAGATGATGTTAACATAAATAAAACCCCATTCATTACTTAATAGAGAGCAAATACATCCGACTAAGACATATTTAAATACGAGATTCGAAAGGAAATATTAGCGAATACATAAAGATAGATTAAACTAGATAGACTAGTTTTCTGATGATGATGAGGGAGGTGAGACTCCAAGCTTTCTTCCTATCTTGACCATGAATTTGGTCACTTTGGAAAGTTTCTTGTTAAGCGTCTTTTGCTTTTTGATGATTTTCACTTGATTTTGAATAATCGTCTCTTTGTAAATGCGTTTAGTATCGGTTGGATACTCAACACTTTCTATAGAAGCCTCTTCTTCTTCGACTTCCATTGGCTCTTGTTCTTGTTGCATTCGAGCTTGTTTATCTTCGAATGTCTCAAATGGTTTGAAAGTGAGAGGAATTTGCATGAGATGAATGTTTGATGAGTCAAACACTTTTATAGGTACAAATTCTTCTCTATGAAGATCAACATTAAAGTACTTGAAAATACGAGTGAGATAAACACCATAGTAGGGAGTGTTTTCTCTTGACAATAATTCTCTGAGTTTAATTTCATTTAAGATCATTTCGGCCCAATTGACAGTATAGCTACCTATAATAGCAAAGAGAGTCTTTTGAACTTTAAGAATTTTATTGTTGAAATTTCTGGAATGGGGAGTGATGGTATGTAGAAGTAGAAGGTTGACAATTCTTGTTTTTGGACGAAAGGAACAATTTTTGAACTCCATTGGAGCACCATCTTCAAATATGTCGTGAAAGATATCCAAATCGGTTTCATCGATAACAAAATCCGAAAAGTCAGAGCCCGTGCTTCTACAATTTTGATAGTGCCTAAGAGTTCAGCATCGAGAACAATTTGAGTGCCTTTGACACTATTCCAAATTTGGTTTTCATTGCCTTCGTAAAATCCGTGATTGAGATTTGCATAAAACATCTTGACGAGTTTGGGATAACACACTTCCTCGTTATCAGGAAAATCAGTTAGACTCAAGATTTCATTGGGTTAAAAGAGAGAAGTAAGGTCATAGGAGGCAAATTCACTAATGACGGTGAAAGTATCTGTGTTAACTGTAGCACTTGCTAAATAGTTACCATAGGTTTTGATAGCCTCTTTGTCATTATGAAGACAGCCTTTGATGGTTTTGGTTATCTTCAATTTTTGAGATGAACTAGAGGAAGCCATTAAATCGAGAGTTTTGAAGAGAACCGATACGAAGAGTATTGTTTTAAGTTGTGAATGAAAGGTAGAAAGAATAGAAGTATATATAGAAATTAATTGGATTTGAATTGAATAGATATGAATCAAATAGGCACAAGTTTTCTGATTGAAATGACACCTTTTTAGACCTTGGGAGTTGGTCAAAAATTTGAGGGAAGTTTGGAAGTTTAAACATTTGAAATTCAAAATTTGAATTTCAAAACTGGTCAGATATGTCGACATATACATCTACTTTCAAAGAAAATTAAATTTTTGTGAATGGAAATATGTATTATCAATTTATATTTCAGGTTTAACGATCTCCTGAAATAATTCTAATCCTAGTAAACATACAAACAATTTATTTTATTAATATATTTGTTATTTATTATTATTATTATTATTATGAATTTAAAAATTCAAATTTCAAATTAGAATTTCAAATTTCAAGTTTAAATTTTAAAGTTTTTAAATTCAAATCAAAGCAAACAAACAGAGCAACCATTCAACCAAATAAAATTAGAATATAATTAAGGCATACCTAGGTTTTAGATCCTTTTCTTCGAAATTTTCTGAATTCTGAATTGCCGCAAAGCATATATTTGTATTTCCGATTTCTGGTTCTTCATCACTTGACAATGAATTTGAATCATCTAATGTTGCTGCATATGCTTTCTTTCTCTTTCTTGATGAATTGCTGTTTAGTCGATTTGTCTGGATATGGACACATTTTCTTTTTATGGCCTGGTTTGTTGAAGTTATAACATCGACCATCATTACTTCTTGAACTTCCTTGATTATAATTCTTCTTTTATATCTCAGAAATCTTCTAAAATGATTTGTCATAAGTGTTGTTTCTTCATCATCTTCACTACTTGAGTCAGAATCATTGGCTGTTATTTTTAATGCAATAGATTTCTTTTTAGTTGATCTGTTTTCTTTTCTGTAATTAGACTTCATAAGACATCAAATTTTCGATTAACTCCTCAATTTTCATTTCATTGGCTTCTTCAACTGCCAAAGTTTTTTGATCCCATTCTGGAGTTAACGAATTCAATATTTTTCTGACTTGATCTGCTTTAGAATAAGTTTTCCCAAGTGTTGTTCATGAATGCACTATCTCTTGAAATCTGCAATACATATCGGAGATAGATTTATTCTCGTTCATTTTGAATAACTCAAATTGATTAACTAACACTGCTATTTTAGTTTGTTTAACTTTACTAGTTCCTTCATGAGTAACTTGTAAAGTTTTCCAAATTATAAGAAGTTTTACATACTGAGACTCCATTAAACTCATTCTTATCTAATGAACAAAATAATATATTCATGGCTTTAGAATTACTTTGTGCAGCAGCCTTTTGTTCATTTGTCCATTGTGCAAAAGCAGTTGTAGGTTAAACAAATTCATTTTGTGTACTATTCCATGTGTTTAATCCTACTGATTGTTAATAAATTTCCATTCTACATGCCCAATATGAATAATTACTACCATTAAACAGTGGTAGTCTAATAGTGGACATGCCCTCTACAAAAGAACTATTATTGCTACTAGTGGTTGTTGCCATTATCACTATTTTCAAAAATCAGATTATGAACTTTTTGAAAGACCTTGCTTTAATACCAATTGTTTGGGAATGCGGAAAGGATTGTTAAGGCATAACAAATTCTAGAGGGGGGTGAGTAGTGTTTCTAAGAATTTGAACAAAATCTAAAATATATGTTATAAACTATATGAATCAAACACCACAGAAACAATCACTAACCCAGAAATAAAATTGTAGAAAAGTAAAGAACACACCAGATTTATACTGGTTAGGATTTCTCCTACATCTAGTCCCACGCAAATCTGGAATGCGCAGAGTTTTATTACTATATCAAAATCCAATTACAACGTCCTTGATTTCACGGCTACAAGGGATACCACCGATTACCCGTCCTTGATTTCACGGTTACAAGGGATACTGCCATTTTACCCTAAATACAACCCAAATAATTACAAACAGCCATATAACTCTTCAATAGCACTAGATTCAGAGAGTAATGAGTAGAGAGTATAGACAGAAGAAGATTAGTGAAAATAGAATTGTATTTGGTAGAGAATTGGTATACGAATCATAAAAATGATAAGAATTAATGGTGTAATGAAGTAGAGTGAATGTTGAGAAAAAGAGATGACTAAAAATTTGAATTTAAGCCCTTTTTATAGTGTGTGAAAGGTTGCAATGCTTCAAAACCGTCACAATTAATGAAAAGACACTTCTTTCAAAATTTAAAAAGTGACAGTTATATGTCGACATAGTTTTTTATATATGTCGACATATGCTTAGTGTAAATTTAATTTTTAGCATTTTTCAAGTGTTTTGATATAAATATAATTCTGGAAATTCTTGAATTAAAATATAATGTTATAAATCAATCTTGTAAAGTAGGAAATTATATGAAAACATAAATATAAACTATATAAACATATTTATAAAATTATAAAGTTTAAAACTATATAAAGTATAAGAATATAAATATATAAATCTTATGTTTGGAAACAAAAGTAAAGTAAGAAAGGAAAATAGAAAAGATAGGAAATAAAATAGAGAGCATTAAAGATAGAAGTTGAAAACAGAATTTGAAAATTAGAATTTAAATTTTGAACCTGGAGTGTTATTTAGAGTCTTACATAATCTAGACTCTATAATTGTATTAGTCTTGAACTCTTGAACTCTTGAAATCTTGAATACTCACGAGTCTTAAAATTTCTCTGAACTCTGAATCTCTAATATCTTTAAACTGTACATTCTTCAGTAATATTTCCTGCATATAAATTCTACATATGTGTGTTTATATATATATATATATATATATATATATATTCTATACAAAAGTGTTAGTATATTTATATTCTATAATCAATTAATATTTGAAATAAGGTTGTTGTCATCAAAGCTCCATTCTCCAACATCCACCTCATTAATTAAAATATACCTTTATGTGTGCATGCATGGGTCTTTCGTAGACATACTTTATTGTATATAACTTGCCAAATTTAGAGTATAGTCTTTAAAATATGTTTTTTCATTCACCAGAGCTTTATGTTTTGATCTCCCTCCTCTTAACATATAAACATGATAGTGGTTGGGAACGCTTGAATCAATCATACCTTGAAGATGGAGCCTAACGATAGATGATCCACAGCTATTAGGCATTTTAGCGGTATTATTATATTGGGATAACTAATGTTGATGTACCTATATTGCATGAGACTCGATGTAACTAACATTTATGGTAGTTTTAATTAAAGTTATATTTATTTTAAGTTATTATATTTATCTCTCCGTTGTGTGAGACAATGATTTCACTTTAGCATGCTCTGTTATATATGTTGTACCATTTCCTTATAGGAACCAATGATCCATTTAGCATGACTCTAAGTTTCGATTTGCCATTTTATATCGAAACTTAGGCCCATTCTGGGTGGATTGTTACAGTTGGTATCAAAGCATAGGTTACCCGATTACATGGATATATATATATATATATATATATATATCTGTGTGTGTGTGTGTGTGTGTGAAAGGCGTACTTGTTACTTTGAAAAATGATTTTCAAATGTTTTAATTATAAAAGTACATTTTTTTAAAGTACTCGTATCTTTTGAAAATATTGTTTGTAGGTCTTTCTTGAAAAGGATTAACCTTAATTTCCTAGAACCCATCCAGTGATTCAGTAGTCCCCTTACCGATTTGGAATCCTATAAGAACCAAAGGGGTGTAAGAGCCAAAAAGTTGGAAAGTGGAATGAAACTCCCTAATTTAATAGACAGTTAATGGGAACAAATTAGTGATTTAATTATCATTCATGGAAGAGACAAGGGATAAATAAGTAGTAAGAATTTGGAATAAGACAAATTAACATCACATAATGGTATGAAGGTTTCAGGAAAAATCCAAAGAATACCTTAATTGGATTGGATAAAACTTCTATGTAAGTAATTAATGGAATTTTGAAATTTGAAAGAGCACTAAATGGTCAACAAGAAATGGATATCAGAATCAGAAAGTATTAAAAAAGTAATTAAGGCCATTTGTGCAAAGGTACGAATATTCAATTTTTAAACGTCCATAAGAATGAGCATTGTTTAATGGATAAAATGGCATAAAGAACATTTATAGTGGCGGAAATTAGGAATGTCGAGATCTGAAAATTTAAAAACATGGAAGAAAGGATGTAATAAAAGAAATAGACCTTCTTAGAGTAATGTGTCAAAAGGTTTAAATGAAGAAAAAAAATCGTAAGTGTTAAGAAAACTATAAAGTGATTTTTCAACATAGTATTAAATTATTTTGAGAAGGGAAATTTTGAAATTTCAATTATAAACTCAATTTGCATAATAATTCCATTCAAGAAGGAAAATTTGAAATATGGTTTCTGGAAAATTAAATGCTTTGAGGAATTAAAAAAAAGTTTACAGTTTCTTCTGTTAGATAAATTATAATTTTATACTTTAAGTAAAACAGAAGATGAATTCCTTAATTAAATAATAATTGTAAATGTTTTCAATTATGGGCCTTAAAAAGATTTTTGTACAGATTATGTAATAAATTTATATTTAAATTAAGAAGGAGAAAGAAGACAAAACACATAAGCTTGGTAAGATAAACGTCATGATATACACAATTAAAAGAGAATAGATGGTAAATTCATTTACTAAAACTAGACAGAATTGAAATAATAGGATACTCGTATAATAAGAAGTATATGAGAAAGTAGTGATATTGGAGTAGAACAAAGGATAAAAGACTACTCCAAAAAAATTATTTAATTTGAATTTTTTTTGTGACTATTAAATTAACTTTTAAAAGGTCTCTCATGGTGTAAATAAATGGGTAATGAATAGTTATATTCATTAAGGACATTCAAAATTCATTATATATGGGATATTTTATGAGAATATGTAACCTTGGCACTAAAAGTTTTAACTTTAGTGCAAAAATGAATGTAGTCTAATATTTTTAAAAATATTTGAAAGTAATAGAATAAATTGTGAAAAATAGATATGGATGTTTTAAAAGAACTAATTTAATTAATCCAATGTTAAGAGGATCAAATTCTCATTTCCAAATAGTAACAGATAACTGTTTCAAAGATACTGTTTTGGAAGACGTTAAAGACTAACATTTAGAATGCTAATAAAATATGGACATAAGAATAAGGGAGGATATTTTACTCCTAATTTCAGAATTAAAAAGCATGTAACAAATATTTGTAAAACATTAGAATTTCATAGTTGATTGAAACATTTTGGTAAAAAAAATTATTAAAAATTTATTGTCTAAAGGGATATTAAACTTTATCATTAAAAGATATACAAACGGTGAAGTAATGTTTCAAAAATGGTATTTTGTAGAGTTTTAATATATTTTGAAAGGTTTAGCAATAAATGTCATTAAGCAATTTAGGGGGCTTAATTGCCGCCAACTTCAATTTTGGGAATTAATTAAGATCCTATAGAATGAGATCTTGTTTTTAAAGGTTTTAATTACCATCTTGAAAAGTGTAATGGTTGGCATTCAAAAATTTTGTTAAAGATGGGCATTATCCCTCTCTTATGTTTTTTTAATATTTAGTAAGGATTTGAAAAAGTGGAATCTAAATTTTAATTGTAACATTTTAAAATAAAGGATATTTTAATAAGTCAAAATATATAATGACATTGGGTATAGTAAGCATTACAGTCTTCATGAAAATATTAATGCCTCAAGTTTTAATAATGCATTAAACACATATTTTTGAAATTAGCAAGTTTGAGAATAATAAGGATATAGCTCCGAAATAAATAGTGGTAAACAGTCATATAAGCTAGAATTAGGCTGTAGGACTAAGTAAGGATAATTGAACAACCTAATATGGAAATCCTAGTATCAGTCCTAGAAATTTATATTTGTAAAGATGGCGAAGTATAATATCTCCAGAATTAAGGGTTATTTGTGGACTAGATTGCCCAAAAAAGTTTAGTATAGGAAATTAGTGCGCTAAATATGTATCTACTAATTAGCACATATATAAATATAATATAGTGTAATTTACCATAATTCACAATTTTAGAAATAAGATTCATGGATATTAGTTGCAAATTTAGTGGGCAATAAATTTATAATTAATAAGAAAAAAAGAGAATTTTAGGATTTGATTTAAAGGATAAATGGATTTGGAGAAAATGGATATATTTTCAAGCTTTAAGGAGATCAAAGGAAACAAATAAGTATTTATGGAAGGTTCGATTTTGAAAATGGACCACCGTTATGAGGATAAAAAAGAAAAAAAAAGAAAGTTGAAGATTTTAAGGAAAAGTTTGGCATCTTAAGGGATTAGGCAAAAAAAGGTAATAAGACCTTAACAATGTTAAATTATTCGATTGCAAGGGAAAACTTCCAAACGAATATTTTTAGGATGTGGTCGTTAGTGGTTCTCCTGCATTGATTAGATAAAGGTATAAAGTGATATGATAAATTAATCCATGTTGATGCTTGTGTATTGGATTTAATTTTTTTATTAAGTTTTAAGATAAATGAGCAAGAGAGTGAACTTCATGAGGATACTTAACTAAACGATTTATCATACAATGGATTTGGAAGTTAATAGCGAAATTGGATTGGTAACCTACAAGGAGGAATTGTATTAGTTTTATGTTTTTTAGAGTTTCGAGAAATAGCCTTATAAGATGCCTCTCTCAATAATAAGTGTGATATTGAGGAAAAAAGCTTAGTTAATTAGGTTTGTATCAACCTTTTTAGCTTGAATATGGCCGTGTTTTGGTTTGATTAAGGATACTTGTTAAATTTTTATAAATTAGCCCCTTTGTCATTTTTCACAAAAAGGGCACAAAAGGGCAATATTTGAAATTATAAGGAAGCTTAAAATATAAAGAATGTGATGTGTAATTATATGTATTTGTACGTAGATTACACTATCCATTCAAAATAAAACAATACTCATTCCTTATAATTTTAAATATGTTAATATTATCGTTATGACATGGCCTATTCTGAAGGTTTATTCCTTCAATTTGGATCAAAGTCATGGGACCCACCCTTATTAGATTCGAATTGGTATATGGGTCCTTCTTCTGTAAAGTGGTTTAGTCATGGCGATAACGGAATAAGGTAGTTTACCCGAATGTCCACTTCCTCTAAGAGCTATGTGAGGGCCAACTAGGGACGAGTTTGGTATACATGGGATGTAGCATGCAATTTATTTAACCACCATCTAAGGGAAGTCATAAGTGACATAGGTCTGCTACCATAATATCATTTAAGTAGTAACATGAGGCATCCACCAGAGGGGCCTTAAATGACTATACGCGGGCCTACCCTAAACCGATACTAAGCGGCGAGGTACTACTTCTCATATTACTTGTGATAATATATATATACACACACACACACTTACTTATGACATTGACGTGTTAGGATGGGGTCTTAAGTGGCTAGGGTCCACCTAGGGTCATAAGAGATCATAAGAATCTACCCTTAATAAATATGCTAGAATATGCCATAAGTGACCAAGGATGTCCACCTCGTTAGGTCTTAAGTGATCGCTGATCCACCTTAAATACATTTATGAAGGTCTTAGGTGATTGATTCAGATGCCCACCTCATTAATTAAAATATACCTTTGTGTGCGCATGACTGTGTGTTTCGTAGACATATTTTGAAGTATATAACTAGCCAAATTTACAATATAGTCTTTAAACACATGTTATTTTCATTCACCAAACTTTATGTTCTGACCTCCCTTCTCTTAACATTTAAACAGGACAGTAAGTGGAAACGCTTAGACCAATGATACCTTAGAGATGGAGCCTAACGATGGAGGATCCATAACTATTAGGTATTTTGGCAGTATTATTATATTAAGACAATAATGTTGATGTACCTATTATTTCAGGAGACTCGTTGAAACTGACATTTACGATTGTTTTAATCAACGTTACATCTATTTTAAGTTATTATATTTTATCCCTTCCATTGTGTGAGATTCTGATTTTTCTTTAGTATGCTCTGTTATATTTGTTATACCATTTCCTTATAGGAACCAGGCGATCCGTTTAGAATGGCTTTAAGTTTTGATTTGCCTTTTTGGATCTAAATTTAGGCCTATTCTGGGCGGGTTGTTACAGAACTCCGAAATAAATTAGTAGGATTTCAAAATATTTTAATGTTTCTCACTCGAGAAAATATCTTCATGATTATTTTGATTGTTTTGAAACTGATCAGCTTGGCGAGTGGAGTCTATAGTACCCCATGCCACCACACCCATTGTGGAGAATGGGACTTAGAGGCTTCGCAACATAATAATCAAGCTAGTACGATTTCAATGGGGAAAGAATCCCAGTGAAAGCACTTTTGAGATAGATGAGAAGACGATAGACACTCATTCAGAGCTTTTCATGGGTACTAAATTCTTCTTAAATTTAGGATTTTTGGTTGCGTCGTAGTGTAGTCATAGAAAACATTATGCATAATAGGACGTTTTGCATACATACAACATCATGATTACGATTTCATGCTGGAATAAAGCTTATTTTGTATGCTTGCAGCACAGAAGCACAATTTTGTGTAACATGTAAACTACCATAGGCTATGTTGTTCGCTCTTTAAAAGATTTTAGGATGAAATATCTTTTATAGTAGGAAAGGAATGCAACTCATCGTAAAATCCACCATAAATAAATGTAGATAACCTAAAGCCTAAAAATAATAATATAGAAAGTATGAGAATTTGACATTTTCATAATTAGTCAACGAGAGAAATACCTTGCATTCGTGATGATTTTTTCTTTTCCATACAAAATATGTTGAAAATAAAGTTATTTTGTAAAAGTTATGAGCCTATAAAGTTTTCATAATTAAAAAGCAACTAGTTTAAATTTAATTTAAATAAACAAAAAGAATTCAAAGTTTGAAATTCAAATATGAGAAAGATTGACTGTGAAGATTAATAAGGACAAATAATTAAGAAATTAATTAATAATTAGTAGGAACTAAATAACATAATTAAAATGTTGAGCAATGGTCAAAACTCGGATGTCTAGGCAGAAGGGCGATCGACTTCTGGTCACTTGGTGGTCGACCTTATTGTCGACCTATTGGTGGCTCCGTTCGACCGTTTGAGTGGATAAAGGCTATGAGAACTAGGGTTTACTAAGGTTATATATTGATATTTGACAAATAATATTTTATTTTTGAAATCTGACGATCCTCATTAGTTCGAGGAAGTATAAATAAGATCCTAGGACCCCTTATCCTCACTCACAATTCCTACCAGAATTGCTCTCCAATCCATTTCTTTCTTCTCGTATCCATAATTAGGATCAAGGTTAGTTTTATTTTTCTCTTCTTCTTCCTCCAGTCTCTTTATTTATCCACATATATTTGGATCTAACACTTATATGTATATACATAATATTCTTTTATGTGTATATATGAAAAGAATACTGGAAATGATTTGGGGAACAGTCAAACCCAGAAGAGGTTGACAATAGGCATGAAAAAATTATTCTAGACATGCAGATCAGTGAGTGGAATCTTAACTTTTCATTTTTTTGTAATGATTTAGTTTAAAATATTAGATTTGGATATGCCTAAGAATTTTAGGGATCGTGAAAATAAAATTATAAAACACCCTCTAAATTTTATAATTACGGAGATGTAAATCTTGTATATTGAATTCTGATTATGTATACAAATCCAATGGAATTATTTGTTTTCTCGAAATTTCATGTAAAGCTTAGTTTATTCCACTTCTTTGTTTCTATTTCTCTTTTAATCTTATATTCTTTGTAAACATAATGGGTTGTAGGAAAAAAAATTGAAAGTAATTCAAAGTCTATTAAATTTTACTATATCAGAACGGAAAACGGAATAAACAAGGAATGAAAATGTAGTAGTATAATTATAGGAAACTCGATTTAGTTTATAGAAGTAATTGGAAATTCAAATTACATGCCTAATATGTGGTAAGTGAGGGAAAAAAACCCTATTTTTTTGGAAATGGTTAATATTGAACAACCCTGTTCTTGTAGGAAAACGATTTGGATTGTTGGAAAAAGACTTGTGAATTTATATTATGCGAGGATTGTAATTTCCTATGTTTAATTTAGGTTGCAATTCAGTGCACATTATTACACATAATTATTATACCTTATTATGTAACGTATTTAATGTACATTAAGTATAAACATGTAAATAATTAAGAGTTTTTATTTTTGAATTTAGCATCCCCATTAGGATAATTTGTGTGTATTAAATAGGAAAGATTAATATATATATATATATATATTATTTGTGAGGTGTGTGAATAAATGACTAAGGTATATGAATAACTTCCTATAATAAGTAGCATGTTGATGCGATGTTTAACCCTTTTTGTAGTAGAAGTCTACCCAGTCCCTTTGACTACCAACAACTACAAAAAGGTAGGTTAATGTGAGATGTTGTAGTTCTATAGTTTATGTAGGAATTTAAGGATTTGCTTTAGGGGTAAGGTATTAAGGTTAGGTAAGCCTATGGGATATTAAGTGATTAGGACTCGCTTTTTTCCTAATGGATTTAACCTAACGCGTACGATGAGATCCTCCCTCACTAGGTATTAAGTGATAGTTAGGTCAGCCTTTGCTCAAATTGAAGTATTAAATGATGAGCGCACGGGTAAGAAGGTTATCTCAGGAAGGGTCGGCTACCTAAAAGTATTATGGAGGTAAAGTCAGCCTAAAGATAAGTGTAAGACGGTCAAGGGTTTTTCCATCCTAAGAGAAGTACTAAAAGATTAGAAGATTTACTAATGATGTTAACCAAATAATAACATAAGGGTCCGTCCATAGAAGGTTTTAAATGGCTAAATGTAACAACCCAAATCCCAACGGGTCTGGATTTTTCACAATACTAAAATCCAAGTCCATCAAAATTCGAATTGGGTGTTTGGAATTCTGCAAATAAGCAAAGACAATATATCAAGCTTAATAAATAACTCACATCGGAAATGATTAAAATATAATAGTAAATAAATACTTACTAAGGAAATGACACTTTCTAAATCAAGTGTCCTAAATTGGAAATCCTCTACCTTTTATCTAACCTGTGGGTTATTATAAAGAGGGGATCAGAACTAAAGTTCTATGAATGACAAGATTATATACTTTTAAACATAACATTACATATACCATTATGCTTCCATTGAGGTTATATTAGGTTACAATACTCTCGCCTCCATGCGTAAACCATACCCATCTAATCCCAAGTAAACCAAACCTAATAGTCAATATATATATATATATATATATATATATATATATATATATATATATATATATATTGGTACATACCCTTGAACCACCTCGGACATAGATACTACCCATAGTATCTATCATATCCTCCTCGATTTGACAACATTGTTTCTCCATGAGAGTGCTGCAACTACATCTACAAAGGATCGCCTCGCATGGCCTACACTACATACCTACAATGCAAATGCACCATTGTCTGATATGAAAACGTGAAACAACATTCGCAATGGACCACTCCAGTGTCTTCACTGGGAATATCCAATGTACCACCCTATGCATACATTGAGGATTCACAAGTAACCACTCTATCTATACTTATGAGTCTCACTAACAAGTGGCGCCACTACTCACTTCGAATGGAACTAAGTTGGGGATTTACTACTTTTGTAAAGGACAACTTCATCAGGCCTATATTACATATGTTCTAAATGGCCTGTCTCTTCCCAACATGGCTATTTCTCCACAAAACCATTGCTCTACTAGTTGGAAGTCTTTCTAGTGGAAAATTATGGCCTCCTACCTATAACAACCCATAATTTTGGAACCAATTTAAAATTTAATTTCAATTGATTTTCATGGAAATTAAATATTTTTAATGAATTATTTTTAGAAATGACTCAAAATTTATTTAAAACAAAGTTCGAACGTCTATATTAATAATAATTATAAAATGAGCTTGAAATGGCGCGGTCGTTTGAAAATTTAATTTTAAAATTTAAATGAATATACATAATTCATTATAAATCAGAATTTGACAAAACCAGAAACGTTAGAATCTATTTAATTATATCTTTCTAACGAATGTAAGGAATTGAGATTTTACTTTATAAATCGTAAGTTATGTCCAAATTAAAATTCCAAATAGGCACTATGGATTTTATTTAATATTTTAATATTATTTAAGCCCATACAAATAGCCATTTTGCAAACGACCTCCGTATTCGACAAAAAAAGAATTATTGGATCCATAACATCAAATTATTTTCAGCTTAAAATTCAAAGACAATTGGAATTAATATGTAAGCGTAGCAAATTTAAACGTGTTTTGTAATTTCAGTTGAATTTAATAAGCTATTTAAAAGGACATTTTTCAAACGGTCTCCAAATTCGACAAAATTAATTTTGTTAGCACCGTATTGTCAAAACATAGCGAGATTTTAAATTTCATAATTTTTTGAGTTAATATGTTGCCGTCATAAATTAAAATGTATGTTAGAATTTAATATTGAATGTTATATTAATTTATATTTTAATTCTAATACAAATGGATCGAAATAGTCGAATTGGCTTTGTTACATATCCCATTATGTCTGGAATAGGGGTATTTGGTTGGGAACGTCAGTCAATGGGTCTGATTTGGTGTTCGGATCGATAAACAGGTAATTTATGAATTAAATATTATATAATATATATAACCTTTTAAAAAATTAAAGCCCTAGCTTCATTCACATTAAAGTCGACGCCAGCAGGAATTAATGGACGAAATTCTCCCTTATTTAGCCTTCTCTTTCTCAACATCCAAGCTTTAATTTGAAAACATTATAACACGAAAATTATTAAGCACCCCAAGCTCTACAAGCTCAACGGTTGTGATTGATTATTGGGTTGTAAATCGTGAGATTGAGGGGCTCAAAGGACGTCGTTTCATGCTCATTTTTCCAGACATGGGGGCCACCGAGTAGTGCGACGTTCAAGGGGGAGGCAGGCGCTACTGAGCTCGTCGATAGGGAGCGGTTCGATCAAGTTTTTGTGGCCTTGACGTGCATTCAGTTTTGGGTGTGGGGAGGTCGATGGTTACAAGGAAATAAATGGAGGAAAGAGTGTTAAGGGGGGATTAGTGAATAATTATGGTTAATTATTTATTAATTAATTCCTTAATGACCTCTTAATGTATTAAAACATGTTTGACCGTAACTTTTTCATTCAACGTCGGAATTCAACGATTTCAGAACTGTTGGAATCATGACGACGAGCTCTACAACATGGAATTGAGCAGAATGGAAATGGAGCTAGTTGAGATGTTTAGTCAAATTGAACGCGCAACTTAATTTGACTAAACCCATCATTTATATAACCATTACTATCCGACTACTTTGAGAGTTCTTTCTCACTCAACTCTTTTGTTATGTCACTGTAATCATATTTTAAAAAAACTAGATTGCCAATGTTGATTTTTATCAGTTTTAATTATCATAAAATGTTATACGGTGCTTGGTAGCTCACATCACAGTTGTTTGTAAACCAATGGATGATTTGTTGATTTCTTGTATTATGTTTTGATTGTTATGTTGTAATATATTTAACATGTTAGATTAACGTTAATATATTATAGTGGTAGTTGAAATTGGATACAAATATCCATTTATAATTTGAACAGTGAAAATTGGTTAGCTAGAAAGGTAATTCGAAAATGTCCTGAAACCCCCTGATCTCCGAAGAGATGAAAAACAACAGATTGCTTTGAGAACACGTCACATCAAAACACAAACAATAGAACATTTCATTTGCATTACAACAATTTACATCAGAGTACAAGAATATTCCTGAGTATGAATAAATATTACACATTGGAAATACAATATCAGAGATTGAAACTACATAACGGCGGAAAATAATACATAAGTACAATGCATAGCGAAAAATAACAACTAACACACAATTGAAAGAAATACACGGATACAAAGATTTCTAAATATAGCTCCAGCTGTAATACAGGATCTTGGGAAAAGAAATATCTACAAAAACCAAAACTACTAGCTGCCCATATGGAAAATATGGGCATCCAGAGTTTAGGTAGAAACAATAAACTTTGAGTTAGTCATGGGACTGGTGTAAGAACTAAAACAGTTATTAAATCTTTTACTTTAAAAGCTAGGAAATCACGAGACCACGCCGTATAACACGGAATGGGGCATAAAATCTGGTCAGTATGTCGACCATCTAGAGCCACCAGGGACTCAAATCCGAGGTATCTCGCTTTCCAACAACCACATCGGTATAATGTCTGGGCTCCATACCATGACATCACTCCTAGCTAGAAAGAAATGCATGCACTCCCTGTGGTTCCTCATCCCGTTTCTGGTTCATACAGGGGTATGAAGCTCGCGAATTAACGTTATACACAAAGCTATGCTAATTAAAGTTGTGCTTTGATCATCAACCATAAGACTCTTCTTTTTAGCAAAAGCCTTGTTCCATGCATCTCAACATGCCACACTGTCAATCCATACCGTACCACTTCAGACAAGGGTGTTAAGCAAGAGAATAAATTCTCCGCCACCAAACAGATATATATATAGCAGAGATCAACGAATAAAGTATAAAGGAATACAATGTCAGATATACCATCATTTTGCAAGTCCGTTCTGTGTTTGAACGAAACCGGAGGCACCTTATTCCTCGTCCCATATGTCCAATACAGGAGAGAGGTCCTCGCATATCCAATCAATCTCCAAGTACGTCCGAATGATCACCATTTATTACCCTGTCTTGGGTGATCAGACCAAGAAAGACATCAGTAATCATCCATACGATGTGAAGATCGCCGGTCTTTAACCACCGTCTTCATCGCCGACTTTTAGTAGTCGTTTCGGTTGTTCGGAATGAGATGAACCCGGTCTTTATGAATAACTTGCGTATTTTATAATCAATAATCAAGTGCTGTAAAAACTCATCATACCCATCGTTCCAATTCAGAATATACATTTATTCAAATATTCACATTTTTAGGGAAAGGTTCCCATTAATTTTATCAAAGATAAATTCTTTTAAACTTATTCTTAAATCTTCCTTTGGACATCATTTTCGAAAGATTTTATTATATCTTTTCAACATCTAAACCAAAACAAGGTTTATTAACTAGTCGGGATTATCGAGCTTTACCGAAGTAATCATTTATTTATTTTCCAATCCCAACCTATTCATCCTCTGGAGCAAAACTGGTAATACTCCATATCTAACACCCACGGTATTATCGGTTAATTTAATTACCATTTCACATTTCGAGTTTAATTAAAGATTTAACTTTTACCTGGAGTAAAACTGGTGGTACTCCATTCTCGATCATTTCTCTTGTTCGATAAATTTAATTATCTCGTTCACTTTCCAGTATAATTAAAGATTCATTAAAACTCCATCTTGGTTTTAGTCTCTAAAATCATTACCTTATGATCATTCAAATTTAGGAAAAGTAATCCCGTCTTTAACAGGGTTAAATAACCAATGTCATTTAAAACATAGTTCACGATAAACGCAAATCACCTTCCATTAGCTATGGAATCTTCACAGAAAACAGATCAATATATAATTGATATAAATTTCCGCATCATACTAATAATATAAATGGAATAATGGCATAGACTTTTAAATTCCATATATAGTACCAGTCTTCCTTCACAGAAGCTCATCTCGATTATTACCAAATCGAATTCCATTCAATTCCAATTTAATATATTAAATTGGAAAACATTACTTTGGAAAATTTCCTTTAAATCTTAATAAAAAGATATATAAATTCCAAATCATATCTTTATTGTTAATTGGGTTAGAGAACAAGTGTTATTTAAAACACCTTTCACGATAAACCCAAAAATCCAATCTTAATTCTATTCCAATTAAATATTAATAAATCTGGAAAACTTCTCTAAATCTTAGTTAAAAGATTTATTCTTTTCTCAATTGGTTTTAAGGACAGTGTTAACAAAGAAAACATTCACGACAAACCCAGAATTTTATTAAATATTAAATACAAAGCTCTGAATAGAAATTATATTGGCTTATATTCAATATCAAATTCTGAAACCAAAAAATATCGTTTTGGGAATAACGATATATATATCGCTCGAATTCCTCAACAATACCCATATAATTACAGAATCTAATATCAAAATATTCTAAAGATTATTTCCATTCAAATCTATTCCAATTTATTCATTGGAAAATTTTGGTTATTTTAAAACCCAATTTTTTTTATCTAATTTATTAATTTAAAAACCATTGGATTATTATTCTAGTTAATAACTAGTTCATTTCAATAAAAATATATTTTTATCTTATCAAACTTGGAATTTTTCATCCAAAATCTTTCCAAATCGTTTATTATGATAGTACACCATTTTATTTTTCATATTTTTAATAATTTTTATAAGGCCCTTGCAGTTGGTTTCCAATAACGGCCACCGAACAGCATCCATAACAACCTTTTCAGAAATTGATTTGGACATATCTCAAAATATAACCGTTAGATTTCAAATCTCTTATATTCATTGGAAAGCTCTTTTCAATACGAACACAGTGGTTCCAATTTTAGAAGAATCCGACGGTCGGAGCTCCCGTTACATCAATTTGAAGTCAATGGTAGAAATTCACGAATGGTCGCTGCGCGGCGTGTTTTATTCAGGCCATTTATATATATATATATATATATATATATATAATATTTCATCGATTTCAATTCAAAACGTATTTTATAAATCATTTATAAATTCATTTCAAAACGATTTCAACTTCATTTTCAATTTCAAATCAAAATTGAATATTCCATATCATTATAATTTTAAAATGATAATATTTTCAAAATAATAGATTTTGAAATCCATTTCTTTTTCATATTCATTATCAAATGAATAAAATCAATCGTTAAACCCGTTCGGGTTAAAATGGCGTTTCTATGCTTAACCCGGCTTCATATATTTTTATATATTTCCGTGTCCATCCAAAATCGGATATCAAAATCATATTTTAATTCTTCACTCAATATTATTTTAAAATATTCGTTATTTTAAAATATTCCTTATTTTAAAATATACTTTAATTTGAATCGGAATGCGACTCAATCAATTACTATATAATTTCAATTATATGGATTTCATACATCGCATGTATTCAACAATAATGATAAATAATCATTCAACATTCAAACATCATCCATAGTGCATTTTACAACTGTATAAACATTAAAATAAATAAATAACGCTCATCATAGCCTATCAACCCATCGATTGACATACCACTAAAAATTGGGATCAGTGTATGTCAAATATCATCCCAATACCCGTGTGGAGTTTTCAAACAACAACAGTCAATTTAAAATAATCACAAGTTAATAAATTTTACCGGTTCTAATTCAATTTGAATTATTTTTATAATTAACCAATTTTCACTATTTAAATTATAAATGGATATTTATAATTTAATTTCAACTACCAAAAATTTATTAACATTATTTTTATTATGGTAAACATTTCAGCATCACAATCAAAACACAATACATTCAATTAAATCATCCATGGTTTGTGGATGAGGGAGGTGAACTAACAGCCATCGTATACAATTTATACTGTTTAAAATTGATAAAATCTACACTAGCAATTTTGTATATTTTTATACATGAATACAATAACATGATGAAATAATTTTGAGTGGGAAGGAGTTCTCACTTTAGTTTCCACTCTATCATTCTTTATTTGACGATTTAGTATCATTTGGATTTGAATTTTCGTCAAATTCTAATTTGCTCCATTTTGGCTCTAGTCTGTTCCATGTAGTAGATCTCAATCTTACTGTTCCAACGGACTCAAGTTTGTTGAAATTTGCTTAGATTTGAATAAGTTACAAAGGTTTATCCTTTAATTACATAAGTAGATATAATTAACAAACTTAATTATACATTATCCTTTCTTAACATTTCACTAAACATTATTAGCTTACGTTAATCACTTCCATCAAACAGGGAAACCCATTCCTCCTACAGCAGTTACCATCGAATGAACCTCGACCAAGACAAACCCATCACGCCACCACTAGAGGGTCGGAAGCCCTGATCGCCTTCCACCAAACGAACCGCCGCCGTCAGTGCCCCCTGCGCCTACCTCATCTCGAAACTCGAGCCCCGCCAAAGCCCCCAATTTCAGTTCGACGTCGGCATCGTTCAACAACGATTTCTCACGATTTCCGAGACAATAGGCGATCCTGGCCATTGAGATTATAGATCTCATGTAGATGAACATCTTTGCAATAGAATTTTTTTTAATTGGGATAATGGATTTAAATTTTAATAGAGAAAGAATTGGATGTTGTGGATCATCGGTTCCTTGCCCGCGTTGACCAGGGAAAACGAATATGAGGGTTTTGACCTAGTTTTATACATGTATATATATAAAATATAAATTGATATTTAATTCTAGCGATACTTGTTTAACGTCTCGAACTCCAAATCAAACCCAACGGCTGTTGTTCCTAGCCAAATACTCTCATTTCAGACACAAAAGAATATGTTTCATAATTCAATTCGACTGTTTCGACTAGTTTTTCTTTAAATTAAAATATAAATCAGTATATATTCAATTTGAACGTACATTTTAATTTACCAGGACCACATACTGAAAACAAAAATTACAAAAAAATCTGACTATGTTTTGACGTTATGGTCCTAACAAAACTAATTTCGTCCAATTTGGAGACTGTTTGAAAAATGGCCTTATTCGAGTCGATTAAATTCAAACTGAAATTACAAAACATATTTAAATTTACAACGCTCACATATTAATTCCAAAAATTACGAAATTTGAAACCTGACAATAATTTGACATTCTGGATCCAATAAAAGTGGTTTCATCGAAAATGGAGGTCGTTTGCAAAATGGCTATTTTTAAGGGCTACATATATTATTAAAATATATATAAATTCAGTAGCGACTATTTTAAATTTTAAACTGGACATAACTTTCAATTTATATTATGAAATCAGAATTTTGCACATCTGTTAGAAAGATATAATTAAACAAATTCAAATGTTTCCGGTTTCACTGAAATCTAATTTATTTTGAATCTTATACATTCAATTGAAATTTAAAATTAATTTTCAAACTACCATGCCATTTCTTATTTGTTTTATAACTAAAATAAATTTATATGTTATAACTTTGATTTAAATAAATTATAAATCATTATTCTTTGAAATAAATCATTTTAAATATTCAAAATCCATTAAAATTGGCAAAACAGAAATTTAAATTGGTTCAGAAATTCCGGGTTGTTACAGAATTGAATTATAATTGGTTAAATTTATTAATCAGTTATTAATCTAAATTGATTGTTGTTGGTTGAAAACCCCACGCGGGTTTTGTGATGATATTTGATACACACATCTCCCTCGTGTGAAATTGTGGTTAATCGATTGATTAACAGATTTATTGTTTACCAAACAGATATTCTATTAAATTAGAAAATCATTAACATGAAATATCGTGATAATACTACAAGCGCGTGGCGTACAATCGTAGTACATGGCGAATACGGGTCGATCCGCAGGGAAAGAATTTATTCTAATCTTACTCAATCAAATTAAACCAAGGCAGAGTGAACTTGTTGAAGCGACCCGAACTTCCTCGGTCTACGAAGAGATGAGAAAGAACGAATTACTGTGAGGACAAGACAAATCAGAACGCAGACGGAAGAACATTTCATTGGTATTACAACAATTCCATCAGATACAAGAATATACAAAGTATAAATGAATAAATCACATTCGATAAATACCAGAGATTACAATAAATTACATAGCAGCGGAAAATATACAACACAACTGAAAGTGATACACGGATACAGAGCTTTCCGAGCATCGTTCCAGCTGTAAATCAGGACCCTGCGAATATAAATCTGCAAAACCAAAACTACTAGCTGCCCGTGTGGAAAATAGGGGCACCCAGAGTTTAGGTTAAAACAATAAACTCCAGGTCAGTCATGTGACTGGTGTGAGAACTAAAAACAGTTATTTAAATTTTACTTTAAAAGAGAGTAATTCAAGGGACCACGCCGTATAACACGGAACGGGTTTCCTCCCAAGAATACCCGTGCATAGAATAAACAACGCAATGCTTTTTCGAAAAATGAAGCTATTATAAGACCCAGGTCCCATCACACAATGCAACGCAAGCCGGAGGATAGGGTTTTACCTTATAACAGCCAAACAGGCTTGGTACGTTCAAAACAAATCATTTGATACTATAATAGGTGTATAGTGTCAAAACAATTTCAATCATAAATATAAATCATAGGCGGCATGAATGTCCCATACCACTATGTCGCCATACTAGTTCTACAATTAAAACCGCAATACTCGTATTGGAAATTGGATTTCCATCATGAGTCGAGGCAAGGGGCAAGCTCCTCTCCGCGTTCGAGACACTCTAGCAAATGCCTCAGGGCTACGCACTCTGGGCAACCCCTGGATCTTCAGGGCCGGTCCTCACTTACGTTAGAGGATTAGTATTCCTGAACACACGTTTCCCGGTCCTTACAGACCTAAAATCGAGGCGCCTCATCCAACAACCACATAGGTGAAAAGTATATAAATGTCAGGGATGGTAAGTCGCTGACACCACCAAAGCTAGAAAGAAACGCCGTGCTCTCCCTGCAGTCCGTATCCCGTTTTTGACTCATACCGAGGTGTGAGGCTCGCGAATTCACGCTATACACAAAGCTGCCACGTAGGTCGTGCTTTGATCATCAACCATAAGACTTTGCTTTTCAACAGAAGCCTTAATCCATGAAACTCAGTATGCCACACAGGCAATTCATGCCATGCGATTGATATCCATCGATATATAACCTCTAAGCTCGTACGTCTCAGAGAAGGGCGTTAAGCAAGAGAAAAAATTCTCCGCCGCCAAACAGATATATATATTTAACAGAAATCAGTCAACATAGAATAAAATCCAATGTCAGACACACAATCCATTTACATGTCCGTTCTGGGTCTGAACGAAACTGGAGGCACTTTCCTCGCATATCCATCCATCTCCAAGTACGTCTGGACGACCACCAACTATTTCCATCCTCTTGGGTGTACAGCCCAATCAGGATCATCAGTAATCATCCAAACGATGTGAAGACTTCCGGTCTTCGACCACCGTCTTCATCTTTGACATATCGTCGAATCGGTTATTCAGAATGGGTATAAACCCGGCCTTTCCGAACAACCCGCGTATATTAAAAACAAATGTTACACAAACACAACATACGTCTCATTCCAATTCAGAATATTCTTTTATTCACAAAATCACATTTTTAGGGAAAGGTTCCCATTAATTTTATCCAAGATAAATTCTTTCAAATTTATCCTTTAATCTTCCTTTGGGTGTCATCTCAAACCAAATTATGGTTTTTCAAACTAGTCGAGATTAGCGAACCACACCGAAGTAAGTATTTATTTTATTTCCCAATCCCAACCTATTCATCCCATGAAGCAAAACTGGTAATACTCCATATCTAATTAATTACCATGGTGTTATCGGTAAAATTAATTACCATTTCACATTCAAATCTAATTAAAGATTTAACTATCGCTTTGGAGCAAAACTGGTGATACTCCATTCTCGCTCACTTTCTAAATTTGATAATTTAGATTACAAATTCACATTTCAATCTAATTGCAGATTCATTAAAACTCCTTTTACTGGGTTAAAGAACTAATGTCTTTTAAAACACAGTTCACGACAAACCCAAATCACATTCTATTTATTATCGGGTTAAAGAACAAGTGTCATTTAAAACACCGTTCACGGTAAACCTACAAATCAATTCTATTTAAAATCCACTTCAAATCCAATTTATTTAAAAATAAATGGGTTTAAATTTTAATTCGAAACTAGTTCATTTCGATAAAAAACTATTTTTATCTTTTCAAATATGGAGTTTTTCATCCCAATTTTTCCTAAATAATTTCTTATGGTTTTACACAAATTATTACTATTTTTAATAATTTTATCAAGGCCCGTACAGTCGATTTCCATCAACGGCCATCGAACTGCACTTACAACGACCTTTTTCAAATTTGATTTGGACGTATCTCCAAATCCAACCGTTAGATTTCAAATTTCTAATATTTGTTAGAAAGCTCTTTTCGATACGAACCCAACGGTTCCGGTTTTAGGAGAATCCGACGGTCGGATCTCCCGTAATGTCCGTTTGAAATAAATGGTCGAAATTTTCGAACTGCCGCGGCGCAGCGCGTTCTATTTAGGCCATTATATTATATATATAATATATATTTCTTCAATTTCTATTTAAAACGAATTTTATAAATAGTTTTGAATTCGTTTCAAAAACAATTTCAACCTTTATTTCAAATTCAAATCAAAATTGAATTTTCTATTTTAAATCCTTTTTATTTTCATTTCTATTCAATTCAAATTTCAATTCAATTCCTTTCGAAATCATTTTCAATTTAATTCCTTTCGAAATCGTTTTCAATATAATTCATTTTGAAATCGTTTTATATTCAATTCGAATTCAATTGATTTTCTATTCTATTCAAATTCAATTGATTTTCTATTCGATTCAAATTTCAATTCAATTCCTTTCGAAATCGTTTTCAATTTAATTCCTTTCGAAATCGTTTTCAATTTAATTCATTTCGAAATCGCTTTTCAATATTCATTTTAAAATGAATAAAATCGATATAAATATCGTTTACGTCAAAATGACGTCAATCTAATCAACACGGCTTCATATACTTCTATTTTCAAATATTCTATTTCAAATATTTCCTTTTTAAACATTTCTATTTCAAATATTTCGTTTTCAAATATTTCTACTTCAAATATTTCGTTCAACACATGACTAATCTCAACAGATGAGTACGGTCAACACATGAACCTTTTTTTATATTGATAAAGATGTAAAATTTATTATTAAAATATTTCGTTCAACACATGACTAATCTCAACGGATGAGTACAGTCAACACATGAACCTTTATTTTATATTGATAAAGATGTAAATTTTATTACTAAAATATTTCGTTCAACACATGACTAATCTCAACGGATGAGTACAGTCAATACATGAACCTTTATTTTATATTGATAAAGATGTAAATTTTATTATTAAAATATTTCGTTCAACACATGACTAATCTCAACGGATGAGTACAGTCAACAAATGAACCTTTATATTATAATATTCTTTATTTTCTAAATTGGAATGAGGCCCAATCAATCACCATATAATGTTAATTATATGGATTTTCATACATCACACGTATATAATAGCATTGAAAGTAATCAACCATCAACCAAAGTGCACTACACTGTATAAGCATCAAATGTAGATGTCTAACGCTTATAACAGCCTGTCAATCAATCGATCGACATATTTAATCAATCAGGATGAGTGAACTTCAAATTTCATCCCAACACTCGTGTGGGGTTTCAAACAATCAAACACAAATTTTAGTTGTGCAGTTGGGCGATGTGTAAAATTTATCGACCCAATCGATATCAGTCAAATCAGTGTATATAAACAAATCGGCCGATTTGTTTATAAATATTTATTTATTCACTTTCACGTTAAAAATTATATTTTTAACGATAATATATTTTATTTTAACACATGAATTTCTATTCATTTCATTTATCAAATAAAATGATATTTTTATTTTTCTAATTTATTTTAGAAAATTTCGGCGGCATAACGGCACGATATTAGAAACGGGACAAGGCCTAGCCTTATCCCCTGTCTAGTGAAGGCCCACGCCATTCACACATCAATCAAATCCATTCCATTTCACCAAATAATTCAATTCAAACCAAAAAAATCTAACCCACTACACAACCAAACAATTTAACAAACAAGCCATCCATGGTCTGTGGATGACGGGTGTCGGGTGCTACTAAACACCGTCTACATCCTAGTATATATATAACTAGAAAAAGAAATTTAGAGTGAGAAATTCTCACCGATAGCTATCCAAACTCCATGGCACTTCATTCATAGAAATCATCGCCATTCTCGCCTTTTTGTCGCTTTCGTTGCCCGAAGCCACTGCATATATAAAAATCATATTTTTACTTCGTTATTCAATATATAAGAATCGAATTTTTACTACGCTATTCAATATATAAAAATCGAATTTTTATTTTTCTATTCAATATATAAAAATAGAAATTTTACTTTGCTATTCAATATATAAAAATCAAATTTTTACTTTGCTATTTTTCATATAAAGATTTCGCCTTTTCAATTTCAAAAATCTAATCCTTTATAGTTTAAAGATCACTTCTTTTATATTTTAAAAAATCACGTCTTTTATATTTTAAAAATCACGTCTTTTATATTTTAAAAATCACGTCTTTTATATTTTAAAAATCACGTCTTTTATATTTTTAATCCTCTACATAAACAAAAATCATATTTTTACATCTTCTATATAGTAAAGATTATATTTTTAATACTTTAAAAATATAAAAATCATATTTTTAATTGAATTCTTTTCTACCTCTTCCTTATATAAAAATTATATTTTTAATTCACCATTCCCACTTTATAAAGATTCAAACTTTTCTAATATAAAAATTCGAACTCTTCTAATATAAAGATTCAACTCTTTTCTTGTTTAAAAATCAAACTTTTCAAATTAAAAATCCAATCTACATATAAAACAATGTAAATAAATAAGTTAATAAAGACACACCTACGCTGTTCGAATTGGAAGGGGGTCGTGGTGCCGTTTGCAGTCGAGGATGAGGGCAGGGGGGTCCCGCGCGTCAGGAGGTTGCGGTTGGCGTCTGCACGGCGGCGCAAGGAGGGAAGAGGAAGAGGGGGGTTCGGTGGTGGTTATAGGCTTCAGGGGAGGTGCGGTTCTCGATTTGGTGGTTGGGGGTTTCGGGTGCGGTCTGAAGGGGGAAACGAGGGGGAGGAGGCGGCGCTGGGAGGCCGACCTCCGGTGGCGCCATCGACGAAGGGGCGATGGTGGAGGGGGGAATCGACGATGCGTTTCCGTCGTTGCTTTTTTTTTCTTCCTTTTGCTGATTGAATCGAACGGGGGGGGGGGGGAGGGGAGGTGGCAGAAGTATAAGGGGGTGAGGAGATAGAGTGTTTTATATTATTATTATTATTATTATTTATGAAAGAGTTGACTTTTACATACGACCTCTAAACGAGGCCCACCACCTGTCGTCCATAGTGTTTCACCCCCATTCCGAACACAATGGGATATGTATCGCAAGCTGATTTGATCGTTTCGATCAGTTTCCGTCAAAATCAACATATAACTCTATATATTGAATTTGAACACGCATTTCAATTTACCGGGGTCACATACTAACTAGAAAAATTCCTGAAAAATATTTTCTGGCTTCGTATTGACGATACGGTCCTAAGAAAACTAGTTTCGTCGAATTCTGAGACCGTTGGAAAAATGGCCATTTTCCAGTCGATTAAAATCAACTAAAACTGGTCAAACGCGTTTTCCTTTGCCACGCTCACATATTGATTCGAAAAATTATGAAATTTGAAACCTAGCAATAATTTGACATTGCGGATCCAACAAAAGTGGTTTCGTCGAAATCCGAGGTCGTTTGCAAAATTTCCATTCTTAAGGGCCTGAATTCCATAGCGACTATTCAGAATTTTCAACTGGACATATCTTTTGATTCCCGCTATGAAATTTCAATTTCTTAGATTCGTTGGAAAAATATCATCAATTAGATCCTATTATTTTTGGTTTCACTAAAATCCGGATTGTTTTGCACCCGATACATTCAATTGAAGTTTGAAATCGAATTATCGAACTACCGCGCCATTTTAAATTCTATTTATAATTATTTAGAAATATTTATATTCTAACGACGACGTATATAATATATACATTCGAATTATATTCAAAATAAATTTTTCGTCGATATTATTTAAAATAATCTATTTTAAATGTTCAAAATTCGTTAAAATTGCCAAAATAAAAATTTTAAATTGGCCCAGATTTTCGGGTTATTACAATCTCGCCCACTTAAAACTTTTCGTCCCCGAAAAGGAATAAAGTCGAAAGTGGTTTGATTAATCAACTCTAAGTTCGATCTGGCTTGCATTTTCCAACTTTTCAGTTTTTGAGAATTTTCAAATTCTTCAAAAATTTGGCTAACACCCTAAATTTTCGAAAAATTTCGCCATAACCTCCCCTGCACCGGGAGCCACGGGAAAATCCCGAAATTGCCATATAGGCCTTCTGATCTCAAAAAGAAAAAGAAAAAGCCAAGCGGCTAGCCAATAGGCTCATAAAATCATCATCACCCAAACAAAACAGTAAATTATAGTAAACATGTACCTATTTGTCGGGCAAACAAATTTTATTCTTCGGCTCTAGCCTCCTTGCTATGACCTGTTCAATGTAAGTATATGTATATGCAAGCAAATACAACTAATTTTCAATACAATTCAATATTTGGTTCAATTAGGCAAATGGTTCAAAAATTATCAAACAAATAAACAAACAACACAAACATCAATCAGTTAGTGAATTAGGGTTTCAAATTCATAAATTTGATATATAGTCAAAAATCACATTTTTGATGCCAAATCACAACAAATAAATCTATCTATATAAGTTTTGGTTCTCACACCAGTCCGATGGAAATATATAGAAAATCACACCTTCGAAACTCGAACACACACTATTGATGCTATATAGTCATCAGTAGAATCATCTCCGGGCGACTAGAGTGTGACTCTATATCTATCTAATATATTAAACTTCGAATATACGTTCATGACGCGTATATGCAAAACCTTTATATACTGGATTGTCCAAATTCAAAATAAATAAATAATCAAATACGTATAATTGATTTAAATTTTCAAAACAAAATTGTTTTCAATTGAAAAATATACTCTTCACACTCGTTCTAGGATACTACTGATCCTATCTCTAACGAGTCATTCTAATTGGATATTACTAATCCAATATCTGATGAATTCTTTCGTATGGTTCTAATGTGTCTTGTTCTCGAGCTCTGTAAACCAAAGCTCTGATACCAAATGAAGCGACCCGAACTTCCCCGGTCTCCGAAGAGATGAGAAAGAATGAATTACTGTGAGGACAAGACAAATCAAAACGCAGACGGAAGAACATTTCATTGCTATTACAATAATTCCATCAGATACAAGAATATACAGAGTATAAATGAATAAATTACATTCGATAAATATTAGAGATTACAATAAATTACATAGCAGCGGAAAATATACATAACACAACTGAAAGTGATACACGGATACAGAGCTTTCCGAGCATCGTTCCAGCTGTAAATCAGGACCCTGCAAATATAAATCTGCAAAACCAAAACTACTAGCTGCCCGTGTGGAAAATAAGGGCACCCAGAGTTTAGGTTAAAACAATAAACTCCAGGTCAGTCATGTGACTGGTGTGAGAACTAAAAACAGTTATTTAAATTTTACTTTAAAAGAGAGTAATTCAAGGGACCACGCCGTATAACACGGAACGGGTTTCCTCCCAAGAATACCCGTGCATAGAATAAACAACGCAATGCTTTTTCGAAAAATGAAGCTATTATAAGACCCAGGTCCCATCACACAATGCAACGCAAGCCGGAGGATAGGGTTTTACCTTATAACATCCAAACATGCTTGGTACGTTCAAAACAAATCATTTGATACTATAATAGGTGTATAGTGTCAAAACAATTTCAATCATAAATATAAATCATAGGCGGCATGAATGTCCCATACCACTATGTCGCCATACTAGTTCTACAATTAAAACCGCAATACACGTATTGGAAATTGGATTTCCGTCATGAGTCGAGGCAAGGGGCAAGCTCCTCTCCGCGTTCGAGACACTCTAGCAAATGCCTCAGGGCTACGCACTCTGGGCAACCCCTAGATCTTCAGGGTCGGTCCTCACTTACGTTAGAGGATTAGTATTCCTGAACACACGTTTCCCGGTCCTTACAGACCTAAAATCGAGGCGCCTCATCCAACAACCACATAGGTGAAAAGTATATAAACGTCAGGGCTGGTAAGTCGCTGACACCACCAAAGCTAGAAAGAAACATCGTGCTCTCCCTGCAGTCCGTATCCCGTTTTTGACTCATACCGAGGTGTGAGGCTCGCGAATTCACGCTATACACAAAGCTGCCACGTAGGTTGTGCTTTGATCATCAACCACAAGACTTTGCTTTTCAACAGAAGCCTTGATCCATGCAACTCAGTATGCCACACAGGCAATTCATGCCATGCGATTGATATCCATCGATATATAACCTCTAAGCTCGTACGTCTCAGAGAAGGGCGTTAAGCAAGAGAATAAATTCTCCGCTGCCAAACAGATATATATTTAACAGAAATCAGTCAACATAGAATAAAATCCAATGTCAGACACACAATCCATTTACAAGTCCGTTCTGGTTCTGAACGAAACCGGAGGCACTTTCCTCGCATATCCATCCATCTCCAAGTACGTCTGGACGACCAACAACTATTTCCATCCTCTTGGGTGTATAGCCCAATCAGGATCATCAGTAATCATCCAAACGATGTGAAGACTTCCGGTCTTCAACCACCGTCTTCATCTTCGACATATCGTCGAATCGGTTATTCAGAATGGGTATAAACCCGGCCTTTTCGAACAACCCGCGTATATTAAAAACAAATGTTACACAAACACAACATACGTCTCATTCCAATTCAGAATATTCTTTTATTCACAAAATCACATTTTTAGGGAAAGGTTCCCATTAATTTTATCCAAGATAAATTCTTTCAAATTTATCCTTTAATCTTCCTTTGGGTGTCATCTCAAACCAAATTATGGTTTTTCAAACTAGTCGAGATTAGCGAACCACACCGAAGTAAGTATTTATTTTATTTCCCAATCCCAACCTATTCATCCCATGAAGCAAAACTGGTAATACTCCATATCTAATTAATTACCATGGTGTTATCGGTAAAATTAATTACCATTTCACGTTCAAATCTAATTAAAGATTTAACTATCGCTTTGGAGCAAAACTGGTGATACTCCATTCTCACTCACTTTCTAAATTTGATAATTTAGATTACAAATTCACATTTCAATCTAATTGCAGATTCATTAAAACTCCTTTTACTGGGTTAAAGAACTAATGTCTTTTAAAACACAGTTCACGACAAACCCAAATCACATTCTATTTATTATCGGGTTAAAGAACAAGTGTCATTTAAAACACCGTTCACGATAAACCCACAAATCAATTCTATTTAAAACCCACTTCAAATCCAATTTATTTAAAAATAAATGGGTTTTAATTTAAATTCGAAACTAGTTCATTTCGATAAAAATCTATTTTTATCTTTTCAAATATGGAGTTTTTCATCCCAATTTTTCCCAAATCATTTCTTATGGTTTTACACAAATTATTACTATTTTTAATAATTTTATCAAGGCCCGTACAGTCGATTTCCATCAACGGCCATCGAACTGCACTTACAGCGACCTTTTTCAAATTTGATTTGGACGTATCTCCAAATCCATCAGTTAGATTTCAAATTTCTAATATTCGTTAGAAAGCTCTTTTCGATATGAACCCAACGGTTCCGGTTTTAGGAGAATCCGACGAACGGATCTCCCGTAATGTCCGTTTGAAATAAATGGTCGAAATTTTCGAACTGCCGCGGCGTGTTCTATTCAGGCCATTATATTATATATATAATATATATTTCTTCAATTTCTATTTAAAACGAATTTTATAAATAGTTTTGAATTCGTTTCAAAAACAATTTCAACCTTTATTTCAAATTCAAATCAAAATTGAGTTTTCTATTTTAAATCCTTTTTATTCTCATTTCTATTCAATTCAAATTTCAATTCAATTCCTTTCGAAATCGGTTTCAATTTAATTCCTTTCGAAATCGTTTTCAATTTAATTCATTTCGAAATCGTTTTATATTCAATTTGAATTCAATTGATTTTCTATTCTATTCAAATTCAATTGATTTTCTATTTGATTCAAATTTCAATTCAATTCCTTTCGAAATCGTTTTCAATTTAATTCCTTTCGAAATCGTTTTCAATTTAATTCATTTCGAAATCGCTTTTCAATATTCATTTTAAAATGAATAAAATCGATATAAATATCGTTCACGTCAAAATGGCGTCAATCTAATCAACATGGCTTCATATACTTCTATTTTCAAATATTCTATTTCAAATATTTCCTTTTTAAACATTTCTATTTCAAATATTTCGTTTTCAAATATTTCTACTTCAAATATTTCGTTCAACACATGACTAAACTCAACGGATGAGTACGGTCAACACATGAACCTTTATTTTATATTGATAAAGATGTAAATTTTATTATTAAAATATTTCGTTCAACACATGACTAATCTCAACGGATGAGTACAGTCAACACATGAACCTTTATTTTATATTGATAAAGATGTAAATTTTATTATTAAAATATTTCGTTCAACACATGACTAATCTCAACGGATGAGTACAGTCAACACATGAACCTTTATTTTATATTGATAAAGATGTAAATTTTATTATTAAAATATTTCGTTCAACACATGACTAATCTCAACGGATGAGTACAGTCAACACATGAACCTTTATATTATAATATTCTTTATTTTCTAAATTGGAATGAGGCCCAATCAATCACCATATAATGTTAATTATATGGATTATCATACATCACACGTATATAATAGCACTGAAAGTAATCAACCATCAACCAAAGTGCACTACACTGTATAAGCATCAAATGTAGATGTCTAACGATTATAACAGCCTGTCAATCAATCGATCGACATATTTAATCAATCAGGATGAGTGAACTTCAAATTTCATCCCAACACCCGTGTGGGGTTTCAAACAATCAAACACAGATTTTAGTTATGCAGTTGGGCGATGTGTAAAATTTATCGACCCAATCGATATCAGTCAAATCAGTGTATATAAACAAATCGGCCGATTTGTTTATAAATATTTATTTATTCACTTTCACGTTAAAAATTATACTTTTAACAATAATATATTTTATTTTAACACATGAATTTCTATTCATTTCATTTATCAAATAAAATAATATTTTTATTTTTCTAATTTATTTTAGAAAATTTCGGCGGCATAACGGCACGATACTAGAAACGGGACAAGGCCTAGCCTTATCCCCGGTCTAGTGAAGGCCCACGCCATTCACACATCAACCAAATCCATTCCATTTCACCAAATAATTCAATTCAAACCAAAAAAATCTAACCCACTGCACAACCAAACAATTTAACAAACAAGCCATCCATGGTCTGTGGATGACAGGTGTCGGGTGCTACTAAACACCGTCTACATCCTAGTATATATATATATAACTAGAAAAAGAAATTTAGAGTGAGAAATTCTCACCGATAGCTATCCAAATTCCACGACACTTCATTCATAGAAATCATTGCCATTCTCGCCTTTTTGTCGCTTTCGTTGCCCGAATCCACTACATATATAAAAATCATATTTTACTTCGTTATTCAATATATAAGAATCGAATTTTTACTACGCTATTCAATATATAAAAATCGAATTTTTATTTTGCTATTCAATATATAAAAATCGAATTTTTACTATGTTATTCAATATATAAAAATCGAACTTTTACTTTGCTATTCAATATATAAAAATCGAATTTTTACTTTGCTATTTTTCATATAAAGATTTCGCCTTTTCAATTTCAAAAATCTAATCTTTTATAGTTTAAAGATCACTTCTTTTATATTTTAAAAAGTCACGTCTTTTATATTTTAAAAATCACGTCTTTTATATTTTAAAAATCCGTCTTTTATATTTTTAATCCTCTACATAAACAAAAATCATATTTTTACATCTTCTAAATAGTAAAGATTATATTTTTAATACTTTAAAAATATAAAAATCATATTTTTAATTGAATAAAAATCTTTTCTACCTCTTCCTTATATAAAAATTATATTTTTAATTCACCATTCCCACTATATAAAGATTCAAACTTTTCTAATATAAAAATTCGAACTCTTCTAATATAAAGATTCAACTCTTTTCTTGTTTAAAAATCAAACTTTTCAAATTAAAAATCCAATCTACATATAAAACAATGTAAATAAATAAGTTAATAAAGACACACCTACGTTGTTCGAATTGGAAGGGGGTCGTGGTGCCGTTTGCAGTCGAGGATGAGGGCAGGGGGGTCCCGCGCGTCAGGAGGGGGCGGTCTGCGTCTACACGGCGGCGCAAGGAGGGAAGAGGAAGAGGGGGGTTCGGTGGTGGTTGTGGGCTTCAGGGGAGGTGCGGTTCTCGATTTGGTGCTTGGGGGGTTTCGGGTGCGGTCTGAAGGGGGAAACGAGGGCGAGGAGGCGGCGCTGGGAGGCCGACCTCCGGTGGCGCCATCGACGAAGGGGCGATGGTGGAGGGGGAATCGACGATACGTTTCCGTCGTTGCTTTTTTTTTGTTTTCTTTTTGCTGATTGAATCGAACGGGGGGGGGGGGGGGAGGGGGGGCAGAAGTATAAGGGGGTGAGGAGAGAGTGTGTTTTATATTATTATTATTATTATTTATGAAAAATTTGACTTTTACATACGACCTCTAAACGAGGCCCACCGCCTGTCGTCCATAGTGTTTCACCCCCATTCCGAACACAATGGGATATGTATCGCAAGCTGATTTGATTGTTTCGATCAGTTTCCGTCAAAATCAACATATAACTCTATATATTGAATTTGAACACGCATTTCAATTTACCGGGGTCACATACTAACTAGAAAAATTCCTAAAAAATATTTTCTGGCTTCGTATTGACGATACGGTCCCAACAAAACTAGTTTCGTCGAATTCTGAGACCGTTGGAAAAATGGCCATTTTCCAGTCGATTAAAATCAACTGAAACTGGTCAAACGCGTTTTCCTTTGCCACGCTCACATATTGATTCGAAAAATTATAAAATTTGAAACCTAGCAATAATTTGACATTGCGGATCCAACAAAAGTGGTTTCGTCGAAATCAGAGGTCATTTGCAAAATTTCCATTCTTAAGGGCCTGAATTCCATAGCGACTATTCAGAATTTTCAACTGGACATATCTTTTGATTCCCGCTATGAAATTTCAATTTCTCAGATTCGTTGGAAAAATATCATCAATTAGATCCTATTATTTTTGGTTTCACTAAAATCCGGATTGTTTTGCACCCGGTATATTCAATTGAAGTTTGAAATCGAATTATCGAACTACCGCGCCATTTTCAATTCTGTTTATAATTATTTAGAAATATTTATATTCTAACGAAGACGTATATAATATATGCGTTTGAATTATATTCGAAATAAATTTCTTGTCGATATTATTTAAAATAATCTATTTTAAATGTTCAAAATTCGTTAAAATTGCCAAAATAAAAATTTTAAACTAGCCCAGATTTTCGGGTTATTACACTTGTTAACTATAAACTAAAAGAAAACTAACAATGTTAAAATGAATACAAATATGAGACTAGGAGACAATTTAGGAGTAGATTCACTATCAACATCAATCTAATTAACATAAAAAAATGGTTCTAACTCTCTTTAATAACTAGCATATTAAGTGTTGTATTCATACAAGCATGATTTATATGCTAGAAAATTCAAGCTACATAAATCATCAATTTTCAATACGAACTTGAACCCCTAATTATCACATAGAAAATAATAGTTCTAATATGAATTAGATTGTGATAAAGTATGATTCTATTAATGATATGAGTATAACACATTTGGGAATAATCAACTAGCATGTGCTATCAATTTTCACCATATAAAATATTTAATTTATCAATATCCAATTATAGATTAAGCTCAAATAAAAGAGTTAGAAACAAGAAATTCTTATGTTAATTAATCATGAGAGCTTCACTACCCCTAAATTGAAGGGGTTTAGCTACACATAATGGATTCAATGATAACATAAAGATATTTCATTATGAAAGAGAACAAAATTAAGAGCAAATAAAGATAAAAATCTATTCTTCTTGTAGAAGAGAAAATAACATGTAAATGAAAAGCAACAAATTAATATTGCATTAAAGCGACAGATTACAAAAAAGAAATGGCTAAGAAGCCATGGCAGGAAAAAGAGAAGTTTTGATTTTAGCCTCACTCTAAACTAAAAATCCAAGATGATTCTTTACATTATCATACATGGGTTATTTATACATGAGAGAAAACCCAAAATTAACTTTTTGGGTGCTACCAAGAATGCCCATTCTTTAAGCTTCATTTTATCTTTTAGCAATAATGATTCATGAAGCCCTAACTTTGTGTCTCCACTAAAGAAGGAAGGAGAGTGAATAGGGTCCACCATTAATTCTCTATTTGAACTGATTCCCTCTTTCATCTTGTTTGGCAAGGCATTGATTTCCCCCCTTTGAATTGATTCCCTTTACATTGATTGATTTACTTTTTGTATGCATAAATGTCTTTATGAAGTCCTCTTCTACATGCATCCAATTTCTGCAAAAATATGAAAAATGTCCAAGTAAACATTCTTAAAATAATACAAGCACAAAAATGACCTTTTTCTCCTATATGATGATAAATGCATGATGTTATGAAATCAATTCAATTATTGTTTAAACATGATAAAATACCCATATATGACATTTATTAGCACTAAACAAGAATAAATATATGAATATAAATGTGCATTTTTACATGCTGATTAAATACCCCCACACTTATCTTTTTATTCATCCTCGAATAAACTGAAAAAATAAGTTAAATCCGTTTTCGTAGGGAACACGATTGCATTGAACGTATGCAACATGTCGTTAAACCTTTGGGTGACCCCAGTAGGACGAGTGTTGTCTCGTGATGGTTTTCAGCGGATACTACCCGCAAAATCCAAAAGTTAAATGCAAAAAATATTTACAAAATGCAAGATGTGAAAATATTTACAATATGAAAACAAGTTTTTAAAGAAATATTTACAAATGGATAATTTACTTTTAAATACTACACAAATGAGTTAACACAAATTTGGGTCGTCACTATGAAATTTAAGTCCATTACTAATCAAAACTTCAAACAAAAGTCATGTTATCGTCACAAACTCCTCCAGCTTGGCCAGTTGTTTTGGTAGAAACATAGTGCAAATATGAAATGAATTCTATAATCGATATCAACAGTCGTAAAACGGCATCTCAACTTCCTTTTTATTAACAAGTTAGGTCGAATAAGTGAAGAGTATGCTTGGATTTCAAGTGCTTTAATCTCTCTTTATTACAAAATATTTACATTATTACTATTTACAATCACCTAACCAAAAAGACCAAGGTATACCACACATGCACTACCTCGCGGACTGACATGAGAGCTTGGGATAGAGCTTGGCGGATTGTGCAGACCAACGCTGACGTTGTCAACAAGATGTTGGTAATCCTTAGGTGTCCAACTCATAAAATGAGACCAAGATATACCAATGCTAACTTTGTCAACAAGTTGTCGGAAAGAGCTTGGAGGGTTTGCACACCAACGCCAGATGTACCAGCAATGTTGGATACCCTTGGATAATTATATATATATACTTCTTTTTTTTCTTTTTTTTACATAGGAGAGAGAATTAAGCGAGAATATCTTAGCCCAACTTCACTTAAAAGATCTAAAATGTTATCGCAAGTAGTCAACCGATCATTTAATCGGATTACAATTCAGAAAACATTTCATATTCATCACCTACGAATTTCCCAATATACTAGTTACACCAAATTTGCTCATAATTCAAACTTTCCTTTAATTATCCGCTAAGAGAAGTAAATTTCTAAATATTTAAATGGAACGACCAAAATTATATGCTTATACTCCATCATGTCTTATTTAAAAGTAAATAGAAGTGCGATTTTTTTTAAATTTTTAGGGAAGGAAAAAAATGCAAAAAGATAAAGGGAAAAAAGAAAATGCAAACTTAAACTATGCAAAACAGAATGAAATTGAGAATCCCCCCACACTTGATTTCGACTGTGTCCCCACAGTCAATGCATTACACAATGAGTTGAATGGAAGAGAAATATTTACATATTTACAAAGAAGGGTTAAACTTAACTTTCGTACTTCACGTAGCATGGTTCATGAAGAATCATGAGCTTTTCCTCTTAATCAGTGGGAAATTCCAATAACGGTTTTAGACGTTGACCATTGACTATGAATATGGATCCATTCCTCGGGTTTTCTATTTCAATAGCACCATGTGGAAAAACAGTTCAAACAACATACGGTCCGGTCCATCTCTATTTTAACTTCCCAGGGAATAAATGAAGTCATGAGTGGTACAGCAGAACTTTTTGGTCTAGCAAGAATGTTTTCTTAGGATTGACTTGTCATGAAAAACTTTGGTTTTTTCCTTGTAAAGTTTCGCGTTTTCGTATGCGTCATTCCTAATTTCTTCTATCTCATTGAATTGCAATTTTCGGTTTTCACCAGCTTGTTCAAGATCAAAGTTTAAGTTCTTTATTACCCAAAGCGCTTTATGTTCAATTTTAATAGGTAAATGACAGGCTTTATCATAAACTAATCGGAAAGGGGACACTCCAATATTAGTTTTAAAAGTAGTACGGTAAGCCTAAAGCGCATCGGTCAATTTTTACGACCAATCTTTTCGGTTTTTATTTACAGTTTTCTCCAAAATCTGTTTTATTTGACGATTTGGTACTTCGACTTGACCACAAGTTTGCGGATGATAAGGAGTAGATAATTTGTGGGTTATTGAGTATTTCTTCATTAAGGATTCAAAAGATCGATTACAGAAGTGTGTTCCATTGTCGCTAATTATTGTGCGAGGTGTGCCGAACCTCGAAAAGATGTTCTCTTTTAGAAATTTCACAACATTTTTATGATCATTTGTTTTACATGGAACGACTTTGACCCATTTGGAAATGTAATCAACAGCGAGAAGAATATACAAGTTTCCAAATGAGTTTGGGAGAAGTCCTATAAAGTCAATACCCCATACATCAAAGAGCTCGATCGTAAGGATGGGGTTCAAAGGCATCATATTCCGTCGGGAAATCTTTCCTAGCATTTGGAAATGATTGCAATTTTTACATAATTCAAACGAGTCTTCAAAGAGAGCAAGCCAATAAAAACCACATTGAAGCACCTTTTCAGTGGTTTTCCTAGGACCAAAATGTCCACCACATGCATGATTACAGCAGAATGAGAGAACACTCCTAATTTCGCTATCAGGAATGCATCGATGAATGATTTGGTCTAGACAATACTTAAACAATACGGGTCATCCCAATGGAAGTATTTCACTTAGGAAACAAATTTGTATTTATCTTATTTGGACCAAAATGAGGGGGTTTCCTTAGTGACTAAATAGTTCACTACGCCGGCGAACCAAGGATCGATTGAAACAGAAAGAAGTTGTTCGTCAGGAAAGTTTTCATTGATTGGCAACGAAGATGGTGCGTTAGGGAGATGAGATAAGTGATCGGCTATGACGTTATTAGATCCTTTTTTGTCTTTGATTGTAAGATCAAATTCTTAAAGTAAAAGTATCCATCGAATTAAGCGTGACTTAGCATCCTTTTTAGCAAAAAGGTGTCGAAGAGCAGAATGGTCTATGTAGACCGTGAAATGGGAACCAATCAAGTAAGATCGAAACTTCTCAAGCGCAAAAACGACAGCTAAAAGTTCTTTTTTGGTGGTTGTATAATTCAGTTGAGCGTAGTTCAAAGTCATACTCGCGTAGTAAATGACGTGAAGAATTTTGTTGATGCATTGCCTAGGACAGCACCAACCGCAAAGTTAGAAGCATCACACATGATTTCAAAAGGAAGTTCCTAATTGGGCGAACAGATTATCGGAGCTGAAACTTGTTCATTTTTAAGGCATTCAAAAAAATGACACATTCAGAGTTAAATTCGAATGGAATGTCCTTTCCTAGAAGAGTAGTCAAAGGACGAGCAATTTTGCTAAAATCTTTCACAAAGCGTCGGTAAAAACCAGCATGCCCAAGAAATGAACGAATGTCCTTAACGCATTTTGGAATGCGTAGTTTTGAAATCACGTCAACTTTCGCTTTATCTACCTCAATGCCCTTATTTGAAATTACATGTCCAAGGACAATGCCTTGTTTGAAAATAAAGTGACATTTTTCCCAATTCAACGTTAAGTGTTTTTCTTTACATCGATTTAAAACAAGTTCAAGATGATGTAAGCAAGATGAAAAAGAATCTCCAAAGATCGAAAAATCATCCATAAAGACTTCAAGAAAGCGTTCAATCATATTATAAAAAATTCCAACCATACATCATTGGACATGTGAAAGTCTGGATTATCCAGGTAAGCAAAGGTACTGAATGGACATGTGAAAGTCATTTTTTCTTGATCTTCAGGAGCGTTTGGAATTTGGTTATAACTAGAATAACCATCAAGAAAGCAGTAGAATTCGTGACCGGCTAAACGTTCGAGCATTTGATCGATGAACGGAAGAGGAAAATGGTCTTTACGCGTTCCAACATTCAATTTTCGATAATCGATGCAAACACACCAATCCGTTTGAGTACGTGTTGGAATAAGTTCATTTCGGTAATTTGCAACAACGGTTAATCCAGACTTTTTAGGAACAACATGAATGGGGCTAACCCGTAATCTACAGAAATGGGTAAATGATACCGTTATCAAGAAGTTTAATAATTTCTTCGCGAACTACCTCTTTCATCCTAGGGTTAAGCCTACATTGTGCTTCACGAGTGGGTTTGTCTTCATCGGTTAAGTGAATACGATGTTGAACTATTGCAGGGCTAATTCCCTTGATGTCAGAAATGGACCAACCGATTACATCTTTGTTTTTAGAAAGAGTCGAGAGAAGAGAAGTTTCTTGATCAACAGTTAAATTTGAAGAAATTATGACAGGAAAAGTTTTTTCATCGCTTAAGTATACATACTTAAGGTGATCGGGAAGAGGTTTAAGATCCAACTTTGGAGGTTTCTCAATCAAAGAGCTTGGTTGAGATTTGGACTCAACTGAAAGCGATTCAAAAGGAAGTTTGTGTTCGACTTCGTTAGGAGTGTCTTGGAACATTTTTTTGTACTCGGCTTCTCGCTCATCATTAAGGTCAATGGATTCGTTTTCAGAGTTTTCGTGGATGGCATTAACTTCCAAGGTTTGGTTACATGATTCATTCGAATGACTTTCAAGATTGAAAATGTTAAGATCTAGAGTCATGTTTCCAAAAGAGATTTTCATTGAACCATTGCGATAATTTATCAAAGCATTTGAAGTAGCCAGAAAGGGTCGACCTAAAATCAAAGGAATTTGACTCATTGGATTATTGACAGGCTAAGTTTCCAAAACAATGAAATCGACAGGGTAAATGAATTGACCAACTTTGATGAGTACTTCCTCGATTTCTCCAATGGGTTTCTTGATTGAATGATCAACAAATTGAAGAGTTATTTTCGTTGGTCTAAGTTCACCCAAACCAAGTTGTTGGTAAACAGAATATGGAATCAAATTGACCTGCACCCAAATCAACTAGGAATTTATTAATTGTTTTATCTCCTATCGTGCATGAGATCGTAGGCATCCAGGATCTTTGTATTTTATCGAGATTGATTGAGTCAAGACTTCGCTAAGTTTAGCAGCTAAGAAGACTTTCTTGGGTACATGAGTGTGTCATTTTTGGGTACACAAGTCTTTGAGAAATTTGGCGTAAGTGGGGACTTGTTGAATGATGTCAAGAAGAGGGATGTTAACTTTCACTTATTTAAAAATTTCCATCAGCTTTTCCATTTGGTCGGAATATTTCTTTGGTCGAAGACGATGAGGAAATGGAATGCGAAACTCAATAGGTCAGTCCACTTGAGCTGGAGCAGAACTGGACTCAGAATTGGATCGAGATCGTTCGCGGTTTTGAAGAGTCGAGAGGGACACTCGGTAAGTTATTTGGATTTTCAACTTGATTATCAATTTTCTTACCGGATCGTAAAGTTTTGATAGCATTCAACTGAGTTTGATTGCTATCCTGGATGACATGAGCTTGGTTTGGATTGGTATTTTGATTCCTAGGATTTGGAATGGGTTGACTCAGGAAACTGCCTCTTCCCCGTTCACTTACAGAAGTAGCCAACTGACTCATTTGCATTTCAAGTTTAGTGACAAATTGACACGTGTTTTGCATGTGTGAAGTCAATAAATTTTGAAGATTGGTATTTGATTGGAGATTTTGAGTCATTGCTTTACTCAATTCTTTGAGAGTTTTTTCAAGTGATGTCAATTGTTTATCGTCTTATGAAACAAAAGATTGTTGCGCTTGATTTTATAAGGTGGCGCAAAATTCTGGAATTGATTTTGTTGAAGGGGAGGATTTGAAGGATTATTCGAAAGTGGTTGAAAAGGAGGTCGAACCAAATTCGAAGTTGCATTGTTTCAGGCCCATGAGAAGTTAGGATGGTTTCTCCAACCCAGATTGTATGTTGGGGAGAATGGATCATTTCTAACTTTGTTAAATGCATTGAGTTGTTCAAACGAATGTGGGCATTGGTCAGCAGTCTGGTTAGGAACGTTACATTTGCAACATGAAGGTTGAGATGCTTGAGCTTGGTTTGCTTGAGTTGATGAAAGGACATTATCAAATTTGGTTAACATTGCATCTATTTTCGCTTCTAAAGACGTTGAGGATCCTACCGGATGAGCGCTGGATTGTGATTAAATCGACTTCTAGTTAGATATTTCCTATGGAGCTGATTTTTCAGCCAAATTTTCAAGAAATTTCCAAGCGGCATCGTGTGTTGCGCTAGAAAGTTTCCTTGGCACATCGATTCAAGCATGGTTCGAGAACTTATTTCAAGTCCATCGTATAAAAGTTGGCAAAGAGTCCAAATTTCAAAATTGTGGTGTGGACATTTGGCTAGAAGTTCTTTAAATCTTTCGAAATATTTTGCAAATGATTCACCCCCAAATTGATGAAAATTAACGATTTTGGTTCGAATTCTTGATGTCTTTTCCAAGGGTTAATTTTTTTTAGAAAAACATTCACAAATTCATTCCAAGTTCCAATCGTATTTGAAGGCAAGCTATACAACCATTTTTCGGCGTAATCGGTAAGTGCAAATGAAATTAACCTAAGTTTGATTCCATCATCACTTAGTTGTTGAAATTTTATGGTTGCACAAACTTTTTTAAATTTGGTTAAGAAAATATAAGGATCATGACGTTCGAGATTGCCGAATTTTGGAAGAGTATTTATGTGGTTTGAATGAATTTCAAAGTGGTTACCCGTTGGGGCGGGCAATATGATGCAAGATGGAATAGACATCCGATCGGGGAAGCATCTATCCATAAGAGTTTGAGGGGGGTTTTCTTTGGCCATGATGAAAGGAATGTTTGTTCGGACTAAACGATCATGTGTCCAACTATGCATGCACTAGCGCAAAGAAGATGAGAAAAGGAGAAAGAACAAATTTGAGAATAGGATCGAAGCGATTTTTTTTAAGAGAGAAAAGTTAAATTTATACAAAAAGGAAAATACTATTGGCTTTTTTATTTATTTTTTTAAAGATGGATGAACCTAATGCAATTTACAATTTTTCTAGAATTATATGGTGGCGGTTAGATCAATTTCAACAAAAGATTTCTCTGCCAGTTAACGGGCAGGAGTTATCGGTGCACCAGGAATCACCCTAGCAATGCAACCGAAGGTTTAAGCACCTTCAGAGGAACAACCACTATAATATTTATGAATCACCGTAATAATTATAAACAGTTATTACTCTGCCGTAGTCTAGACACTGAGAAATAATCAGTTAGAAATGAACCAGTTTGTCAAAATATAATGAAGCCCTTAGAGAAAATGAAAACAAAACTAAGATAAATGCAAAAAAAAAAATTGAAAATTCTAAACACGAACAGTCTCAGAACAGTCACAGAACAAGAAATTGCAGAATTAAAAAAAATTACAAGCAAGTCGCAGCACCTGCACAAAAATCTTTACAAGCAATTTTTTTAAGTAGCAGCAGCAGGCGCTGTAGAGTTTAGAAAATTCTCACCTAGATCGGCAGTCTGTCCAGTGCAAATGGGTAGCGCTAGCGCATTCACACCCCCACTTGGTGTGCAACCACTCCAACAATTCAAATTCTGCTAATTAGTTGACCTTTGAAATCATTAAGTTTGCTTGAAATTTGTTCTTTCTTTGGCCTTTGAATTGTTGTTTTTTTTTTCTTTTCTTTTTTTAATAGAAAGGTCAAAAGAAAACAAAGGCCATTTAAAAGAAATCGAACGAGAAAAAGAAAACAAACTACCTTTTTTTAAAAAAGCAAAAATAATAAATGATAAAAATTGGAACTAGAACAAAAACTAGACCAGGAAGTTAAGAAAAAATCTAACTGAAAGGCAGAAGAAAAGAACACTAAATGAATGACACAAAAAGTAAAATCCAACTAACCAAATATACCTAAGTAAAAATAAAACCACGACGCCACTTGGTTAAGGCTCCAACTAGCATTTAGTCACACAACTCTAGAACCTGGCTATCAGGAAAACAACCCTCAAAGGAGTGGTCAAACAAAAAAGTCACGCCCCTTTTTCTTATAAAAAAAAGAAATTCGACAACGAAAAATTGGAAAGAAATCATGCCCCCTTTTTTTCTTTCTTATTTCATAAATCGAATCGCTCTCAAAGAATTGATTTGGTATGAGGTTGGTCCGATTTTTAGTCGCAATTCAGGGTTTTGATTAGGTAAATCGAATTTGGGTTGGATCAAAGGGGCGGCTTGTGCTTGTGGATCGCAATGGGTTGCGAGTGAGATTGTGGTATGGTGAGGACTAGCATTTGAACTGAATTATGTATGGATTAAAGGTCTGTTGTGATTTGTTTGTGGAGTTGAGGAGCTGCGGTGTATGGTTTTTGATGGATGGGCATGTGTAATTTTATGGACTGTTTGTTGACGGGGGAGTTTGAATGTGATGGTGGCAATGGGGGATATGGGTGATGGAGTTGATGTTACAAGCTTGTTGTGATGTTTCAGTTGTGAGGGCAGGGACTTTGTATAGGAGCAGCTTGTTTGAGGTAGCAACTGGCTTTCAGGAAATGGTCAATGGGAGAAAAGAAATTGCTAGAGGAAGGCTAGGGGAATTTAGTTGTAGTGTTGGTTGTGGTGAATGGTGGATGACTTTTGGAGAGAGAAAAGATGGAAGAAAAATGAATTTGTGAAGATGAGAAGGTATGGAATCTGAGTGATGGTTAGTTTATAAAGCTGAGAAGAGAAATTAGAAAATATAAGGCAGAGAAGGAAATCGGTAAATTGAAGATAGAGAAGGAAAGAAAATTATAGAGGGAGGGCAAGAAAATGGAAAGCAATTAATTGGTTTATTTATTTATTGATTATTTGTAAAGAAAGGAAAGAATTGTGGAGAAAAGTTGGAAAGAAATAAAAGAGAAAAAATAAGGTTTTTTATTTTTTATTTATAAGAATAGAAAATTAGGTGAAGGTGGAAGGAAATTAATGAAATGAAATAGGAAAGAATTTGAAAACACAAGGCAAGTGGTAAATTTTTTTTTAACAAGAACTAAACACGATAAAAACAACCACAAACATAAATACACACAAAATCAAAAACGAACAAAATGAACAAAGCAAACACACACTTTTTTTTGTTTTTTTTAAGTAGAACACAAATAAGAAAATTATTTCGAAGAGTAAAATTAAAACTAATTTATGTCTCTGGCAACGGAGCTAAAAACTTGCTTGCCAAACGAATATTCTATTAAATCAGAAAACCGTTAACACGAAATATCGTGATAATACCGCAAGCGCATGGCATACAATCATAGTACGTGGCGAATATGGGTCGATCTGCAGAGAAAGAATTTATTCTAATCTTACGCAATCAAATTGAACCGAGGGCGAGTGAACTTGTTAACTATAAACTAAAAGAAAACTAACAATGTTAAAATGAATACAAATATGAGATTAGGAGATAATTTAGGAGTAGATTCACTATCAACATTAATCCAATTAACATAAAAAATGGTTCGAACTCTCTTTAATAACTAGCACATTAAGTGCTGTATTCATACAAGCATGATTTATATGCTAGAAAATTCAAGCTACATAAATCATCAATTTTCAATACGAACTTAAAGCCCTAATTATCACATAGAAAATAATAGTTCTAATCTGAATTAGATTATGATAAAGTATGATTCTATTAATGATAGGGGTATAACACATTTGGGAATAATCAACCAGCATGTGCTACCAATTTTCACCATATAAAATCTTTACTTTATCAATATACAATTATAGATTAAACTCAAATAAGAGAGTTAGAAACAGGAAATTCTTATGTTAATTAATCATGAGAGCTTCACTACCCCTAAATTGAAGGGGTTTAGCTACTCATAATGGATTCAATGATAACATAAAGATATTTCATTATAAAAGAGAACAAAATAAAGAGCAAATAAAGATAAAAATCTATTCTACTTGTAGAAGAGAAAATAACATGTAAATGAAAAACAACAAATTAATATTGCATTAAAGCGACAGATTACAAAAAAGAAATGGCTAAGAAGCCATGGCAGAAAAAAGAGAAGTTTTGATTTCAGCCTCACTCTAAATTAAAAATCCAAGATGATTCTTTACATTATCATACATGGTTTATTTATACATGAGAGAAAACCCTAAATTAACTTTTTGCATGCTACCAAGAATGCCCCTTCTTTAAGCTTCATTTTGTCTTTTAGCAATAATGATTCATGAAGCCCTAATTTTGTATCTCCACTAAAGAAGAAGGAGAGTGAATAGGGTCCACCATTAATTCTCTATTTGAATTGATTCCCTCTTTCGTATTTTTTGGTAAGACAATGATTTCGTCCTTTTGAATTGATTCTCTTTTCGTTGATTGATTTCCTTTTTTGTATGCATATATGTCTTTATGAAGTCCTCTTCTATAAGCATCCAATTTCTGCAAAAATATGATAAATGTCCAAGTAAACATTCTCAAAATAATACAAGCACAAAAATGACCATTTTCCTCCTATATGATGATAAATTCATGATGTTCTGAAATCAATTCAATTTTTGTTTAAACATGATAAAATACACATATATGACATTTATTAGCACTAAACAAGAATAAATATATGAATATAAATGTGCATTTTTACATGCACATTATTTATACAAAAGTCAATTACTTGATTGAAGCTTATATAAAAATAAATGCATGTTGGATGTCATTCTGGATGTTAATTGTTGTTTACAACTATATGGACGTATATGATGAATGTAATCCATTTAAATTTATTCATATGGATATTTATTGAAATTTTATTCCAATCCGGAATAAATGTGAACATTTTTATAATATAATCTTCAATGAAGATTAGAAGTTTGATTTCGATGTCCCATTTTGGACGGACATGAAAATATAAAAATATGAAGCCAGTTAAGTATATAAACGTTATTTTGACTCAAACGTATTTTTATATCGATTTTATTTATTTTTATAATGAATATCGAGAAAATTGGATTTCAAAATCTGATATTTTGAAATTATTATTGTTTTGAGATTATAATAATATAGGATTTTCAATTTTAATTTAAAATTGAAATGGAATTTGGAATCGTTTTTAAACAAACTTATAAACGTTTTATAAAATACGTTTTGAATGGAAATCGACGAAATATATTATATATATTTAAATGGGTTGAATAGAACGTGCCACGCAGCGACCGTTCTTGGATTTCGACCATTAACTCCGAACTGACGTAACGGGAGATCCGACCATCGGATTCTCCTAAAACCAGAACTGTTGGGTTTGTATCGAAAAGATCTTTGAAACAAATATATGAAATTTAAATTTGAATGGTTAGATTTTAAAATATGTCCAAATCAATTTTGGAAAAGGTCGATATGGATGCAGTTCGGTGGTCGGTATTGGAAACTAACTATAAGGGCCTTAATAAAATTATTAAAAAAAATTATGTAAAATCATAATAAATGATTTGGAAAGATTTTGGATGATTTTAAAAAGATATGAGAAATTTTTATAAAAATGAACTAGTTAACAACTAGAATAATAATCCAAAGTTTTCAAATTAATAAATTGGAATTGTGAGAGGTTTTAATATAACCAAAGTTTTCTGACGAATACATTGGAATGGATTTGAATGGAAATTATCTTCGGTTATTTCATTATTGGATTCCATAGTTATATGGATATTATCATGGGAATTTGAAAGATATTTATATCATTATTTCAAAACGATATCCGCGGATTTCAGAATTTGGTGTTGAATGTAAGTTGACATGATTTCCATTTAAGATTTTATATTTTATATCAAAGATTATTTGGGTTTGTTGTGAACGGTATCTTAAATAATATTGTTCTTAAACCTAGTGGTAAAAAGGAATAAATCTTTTAATTAATGTTTAATAAAGTTTACCACTTTATTCAATTAAATTTAAATTAAATGGAAGATGATTTTGAGTTTAACGTGAACTATGTTTTAAATAACATTTGTTCTTTAACCAAATTAAAGACAAGATTAAATTCTAAGTTGAATAATCATTAAGTAATGATTTTTGAGATTAAAACTAAGTCAGAGTTTTAATGAATCTTCAATTAGATTAAGTGTGAATAAGGTAATTAAATTTAGCAAATTTAAGAAATGATCGAGATGGAGTACCACTAGTTTTACTCCATGTGGTAGTTAAATATTTAATTAGATTTGAGCCTTAAATGGTAATTTAATTTACCGATAACACAATGGGTGTTAAATATGAAGTACTACCAGTTTTGCTCTATGGAATGAATAGGCTGGGATTGGAAATAATTAAATAAAAGATAACCTCGGTAAGGTTTGATTAATCCCGACTAGTTCTATAAACCTTAATGTGGTTTAAGTTGTGAAAGGATATAATAAATTCTTTTGAAATGATATCCAACGGAAGATTAAACGATAAGTTTCAAAAAATTTATCTTTGACAAAATTAATGGGAAACTTTCCCTAAAGATATGAATATCTGAATAAAAGAATATTCTGGATTGGAATGAGATGTGTGCTATCTTTGTGTATTTATCACATGATTATAAAAATACGCTAGTTATTTGTAAAGACCAAGTTAAACCCATTCTCAATAACTTTATGATGATTAAAAGTCAAAGATATGAAGTTGGTGGTTGAAAACCTGAGATCTTCACATCGTCGGGATGATTGTTGATGTCTCGACTTGGGGTGTACACCCAAGACAAGATAATAAGTGGTGATTGTCCAGGCGTACTTGGAGATAAACCAGATATGTGAGGACCTCTCTCCTATATTGGACATATAGGATGAGGAAAAAGTTGCCTCCGGTTTTGTACAGACCTTGACATTGTACTTTGTGCTATATTCAGCGTTCTTTGCAAAATATGTATCCATTTGGGGGTAGAGAACTTATTCTCTTGCGTAACACCCTTTTCAAAGACGTACGAGCTTATAGGTTATATATTTGTGGAAATCAATGGTATAATATGGATCGACAATATGACATGCTGAGATGCAATGATCAAGGCTTTTGTTGAAAAGCAGGTGGATGATGATCAAAGAACGACTCTACTTAGCAAAACTTTGTGTATAGCGTTATTTTGCGAGATTCACACACCGGTATGAGTCAAAAAGGGATGAGGGACAATAGGGAGGACATGCGTTTCTTTTTACCTAGGAGTGATGTCATGGAATGGATCCCAAACATTTTACTTATGTTGATAATGGATAGCGAGACGCCTCAGATATGGTCGGTCGACATACTGACAATTGGTCGACATACTGACCATTTTAGAGGTCCGATAAGACTGGGAAATGTATTGTTCAGGAATAACCAATCCACAAAACTAAGAGTGGACCGGCCCTGGTGCTCCCAAGGGTTACTAAGGGCGTGATCCTAAGACATGTGCTAGAGTGTCTCAAAACTGGTGAGGATGATCCCTTGCCTCGACTCATAGATGGAACCTAATTTCCAATACACAACTTTTACAGTTTTAGTTGTAAATCTATATGGAGACATAATATATGGTACCTATGTTGTCTATGATTAATACATTTATATTCGAAGTTGTTTGCCACAATATGCACTTATAATAATATCAAAGATATTTGTTTTAAACATACCAAGCATCTTTGGCTATTATAAGGTAAAAATCTATCCTCCGGCTTACATTGCATTGTGTGTTGGGACCTGAGTCTTATAATAGCTTCATTTTTCCAAAAAGGTTTTGCGTTGTTTATTATTTATTCCAGTCTTTAGTATTCATGGGAGTAAACCTGTTTCGTGACATACAGCGTGGTCCCATGAATTGCTCTATTTTAAAGCAAAGTTTTAATAATTGTTTAGCTCTCACACTAGTCCCATGACTGACTCGGAGTTTATTGTTTCAACCTAAACTCTAGGTGCCAATTTTTTCCACATGGGCAGTCAGTAGTTTTGGTTTTGTAGATTTTTCTTTAACAGGATCCTGGATTACGGCTCGAGCTATATTCAGGAAGCTCTGTATCTGTGTATTTCTTTAAGCTACATTAGATGTTGTTTTCTGGAGCATTGTATTTACTTTATATAACATTTCCGATGTTATGTAATATATTTTATTATCTTATAATTGTATTTTTTGTTGTATATTTATTTTCCGCACTTTGATATTTTTGTACTCTGATGTAAATTGTTGAAGAAGTAATGAAAGATTTTGTCATTTAGTGTTCCGATATGTCTTGTTCTCTTATAATCCGGGCTTTTCCGTGTCTACGAGATCAGAGGATTTTAGAGCGTAATATTTTGGTATCAAAGCTTTGGTTACAGAGCTCGAGAATAAGACATATTAGAACCGAACAAAAGAATTCCCCAGAGATAGAATTAGTAACATTCTATTTAAGAATACTCATTAGAGATAGGATCAATAGCATCTTAGAAAGAGAATCTCGTTAGAGATAGGGTTAGTTATGCCCTAGAATGAGTTGGAAGAGTGTTATTTATAAAAACAAATTTGGTTTTGAAAATTATATCTTATTAATAAGATTTAAATATTTTATTTGATTTGGACTATCAAGTATAAGAATATTTTAGATATGCGCGTAGTTAACGTATATCTAAAGTCTCAAATATACTAGGTATCACATTTTAGTCACCCGGGGATAATTCTGATGATGATGATGATGCATCATCATCAATATTCATGTTCGAGTTTCGAAAGTGGGATATCTATATGATTCCAATTGGCTAGGGTGAGAACCAAAAACTTAGTTGAATTTATTGTTTATGATTTAGCATTGAAAATATGATTTTAAGTATATAAAAGTTACATATTTGAAAAGAAAATTAACCAATTGATTGCTGGTTGTGATGTGTGATTATTAATTTAACTAATAAAATAATAGAATGATGAAACCAATATAAAAAAGAAAGGTAAATTAAATCAAATCAAATTTAATGTAAAACCAAATTGAAAATTAGTTCGAATTAGACATATATATACATGTATATGATGAGCAGATTATGGATTTACTGTTGAGTAGAGAAATATTGTGTGCCCGACAAACAGGTGCACCTTGTTTAGTTGGTTGTGCAATTTTATTATTATTACTACTGTGAATTATTGGGTGTGCTGTGATGGTTGCTCTGTGTGCAATTAAACATACGCTATAGGATAGTTACAATAATTATGGACTATGCTACATAGCATATTTGGAAGACGACATAGCATATTCCATATAAGCATTTGGTGCATATACGACGAGGTTTGGATTACCATATGAGCAAGATGCATGTATGGTGAGGACTGAATTACAGGCTGAACTGATAACTGATTATGGACTTAATAACCTATAATAGAAAACTGTAAGATTTAATAACAAACCTTACACAGGTCTTGAGATGAAAAAAATATACACATCTCTCTTGTTTTAGATACGAGACATGAATTATGATTAATTTCCATCACTGGAACAAGGGATGATTTTTCTGTAACGGCAAGGAATTTCGCTCGATCCGAATCGATCGTTAAACCGACTAAGACCGTTCGAAACCCCTGATCGTTTTGAGAACAGGACAAATTGGAACGCAGACGGAAGAACATTTCATTGTTATTACAACAATTCCATCAGATACAAGAATATACAGAGTATAAATGAATAAATTACATTCGATAAATATCAGAGACTACAATAAATTACATAGTAGCGGAAAAATATACAAAACACAACTAGAAGTAATGCACGGATACAGAGCTTTCTGAGCATCGTTCCAGCTGTAAATCAGGATCCTGTGAATATAAATCTGCAAAACCAAAACTACTAGCTGCCCGTGTCGCAAATAGGGGCACCCAGAGTTTAGGTTAAAACAATAAACTCCAGGTCAGTCATGTGACTGGTGTGAGAACTAAAACAGTTATTTAAAACTTTACTTTAAAAGAGAGTAATTCAAGGGACCACGCCTGTAACACCCCGAATTTCACTTAATATTAATGTTTAGTAATTAAAGAATAATTAAGCTCAGACGTGAGAATTAAGGGAAACAGGTTTCGCGTTGCGTTCGTCTCGGAAAAATACGCGAAATAGAGTCCGAAATTTCGTGAATCGGAGTCCGTATGTCCGAGATATGGCCTTCAGAAGTTTCACAAAAAATCAGAAAGCGAAACAGATTTCAAAATTGCAGAATATGGGCTAGGCGGGAAAATTCCCGCCCAGACCAGGTCGACCTGGGAGTCGACCTGGGGGTCGACCAGGGGGTCGACCTGCCCACCAGGTCGACATGGGTGTCGACCTGGGGGTCGACCTCCCTGGTCGAGCCCAGGTGACCTGGGTGCACTGATTTGGGATCTGGGCTGTGTTTTGGTGGCTAGTGACGAGATCTGACGGCTCTAATCTAATTTAGGGTTAATCTAATGGCCTAAAACACCTAACTACTCTTATAAATACAACCTAATCCTACCCTAAAACTCATTAAAATTGGAGACAACGTCGTCATGCCATCAAAATGCAACTTAGAAGGAGCCTTCATCAAATTTTAGAAGAAGATAGCTTCTCAAATCAACTTCTAATCAACTCTAGCAACTTAATCTTCTTCATAGGAGTGCTAATCAACAAGTTGTGAGTTTCTATGCCTTTAGCAAGCAATTACTAAACTAATTATGATAGGATATAATGAGGTTATGGTTATGAATGTGGATCAATGCAAGTTATGTTATCATATGCTATGTGCTCATGATGTTAGTTATGCAAATTTTATGCTATATGTCCATGATGCTAGTTATGCAAGTTTTATGCTATATGTTCATGATGCTAGTTATGCAAATCACTATGATAAACATTGATCCATTATGACACCATGTTATGCAAATTTGGTGTTTGATTATATGCAAGTTCATATATGACATGTTATGCAAGTTTGGTGTTTGATTATATGCAAGTTCATATATGACATGTTATGCAAGTTTGGTGTTTGATTATATGCAAGTTTATATATGACATGTTATGCAAGTTTGGTGTTTGATTATATGCAAGTTCATATATGACATGTTATGCAAGTTTGGTGTTTGATTATACGCAAGTAACATGTGCAAGTTTACACCTTTGTATGATATGCATACATATGCAAGTTTACCCCTTTGTATGTTATGCATGTTTACCCCTTTTTATGATATGAGTAACATATGCAAGTTCATCCCTTTTTAGACCTATGACATGTATGCAAGTTTATCCCTTTATGATAGGTCTATGACATGAATATCTATGCAAGTAACCCTCTTTATGACATATGTGATTCTTGCAAGTTTGGGTTGATTATTTATGCTAGTTGGGTTTGATGCTACGGTCATATATGCAAGTTGACACCTTTAAAACCCATGTTGATGCTAATGTTATGTTAAGTTGAACCCGTTGTATTTGTGATGAATCTTCCCTTTTAAGTATGTCATGTTAGCGTATTACGTGGGGAACGATGGGGTTAATATTCATGTTAACAAAATTGTGGTGAAATTGGTATGATGTTGCATACCATAAGTGGATGGACATAATTAATTCAATTATGTACATCATTAAATTGGAATTATTAGGGAAAATTAATTCAAAATACGGGGGTGATTAATTAGGTGTAATTAATCGACTAAGACACGAGGTTGGACCCTTTTGTAGCTTAAGACTTCCCGGACCCGACCGGCAAATCCAGCGGCTACAAATGATTGGCCCAATGTGAGAGGTTTTATGCATAAACTAAATACGTGACAAGTGTAAAGACACGAGGTTAAACTCTGTTATGGCGTAAGGCTGCCCGGACCCGACCGGCAAATCCAGCTGCCATAAAAAACAGTCTAATGTGAGTGGTCTCTACAAAGGTTACGTTCTTAATCAATTAAGAAACACTTAACCAGATAAGCATATAGTGGGGCATGAGGGGTTAAGTGGGTGCCTTGGGTGGCATGTGGAAATCTAGTGGGTTGCCTTGGGTGGCAATAGAAAATACGATTAGAATACTTAACCAAGTGGAAACATGTAATTAAACATGATTAAAGGGTTAAGTGGGATGCACTAGAAAAGGGACAAGCTTAGGTGGGTAGCTTGTGGGGGCCCATTTCAACCAGTAACCCATATGTATCTTTGTGGGCTCGACCCATGTCGAGGACGGGACACGCGTACTGGGCTTGACTATAAGAGGCCAAAACGGGTTAGTGGTGGCAACGCAAGTCCAACGGGTTTCATATGCGTATGTGGACCCGGGCTGGTAGGTAAGACGTTGTTGCATCGTGTAGGTATAAGCCGTGCATCAGTGTTGGTATCGATTTGCCACTTTGGGGAATGATACACCCCACTGTGGGGCCAGCATGGTTATCTACATTAAGGAGCCGATCGCTTGGGGAGTAGTGGGTACACCTAGTGGAGATAGGGGCAGACGGCACCTATGTGGTCAGCTAGGTGTACACGAAACTACTAGCTAAATTTTCTAAGTCCTTTTGTGGGATCAACCTATAAGTTAGGAATGACTGGTGTGGTGCAGTGTAGTAATTATCCTTGGATGGGTAGATGCGTCTTTACCGTTATCTCCGTTCCTCCTATGTCTAGTTGGCTGCTTAGTGTAGTCATTTATCCCAGTCGTTACCGTACCAAGTTTATATCATACCCTAATTACTTTAATGATTGTATTGTTAAAGTTATAGGACTCGCTCAGACTTATGTCTGACCCCGTTGTTTTTATATTTTTCCCAACCCTCAGGTTCTCAGAGTGGGCCTAGCATTAGTGGGCTTTGATCAGATTGCTTTATCTATCTTTTCGAGCTTGGACTGTTGATGTAAAGCTCGGCTTATCTTTTCTATTATGGCTATTAGTTATGTAGTGGGATTATGTACTTATGTTTTTATCAGGATGGATATTTAGTACTTGACTCTTGTTTTATGGTTTTGTTATTGTAACCAAACATGTTTACCTTCTGCTGCAATGAAATGATGTTTTAGTTAACAAGTATTATTTATATCTGTCTGTTGTAATTTTTCTGTTCTATATTCACTTAAAATACTCCACCGAAGTTAAGGCATTCCCTTAGTGAGTGACCTTAGCGGGTGTGGGGTGTTACACGTGGTATCAGAGCTGAAGGTTACCAGAACAGATAAAACTTTTGGAAAAACTATTTTTCTAAGAACATTTTTGAAGGAGTATTTTCAAAAACATGTCTTTTAAGAGAAAAGTTTTTGAAAGAAAAGCATAATCCCCAATAGCCATATCTTTATCTTTCGAATTCTCCGTTTTGAATCTTTCCTTTTTCGTTTCAGCATGGCTGAAGATCTTAACTTTCCGGAGGGTGTAGCGATACTAGTATGGTATAGGAGGTTGATGGAGGCTAGGGCCACCACTGCGGGTCCAGCAAATAATCCTCCACCACCAGTTGCACCCGATCTTCCTCCCCCTCCTCCTCCTCGCGCGGATACTTTTGCTAAGACTTGCAAGGAATTTAAGGCTATGGGAGGGAAACCTTTTCAAGGATCAGAAACTTTTGTGGAAGCTAGAGATTGGCTTAAGGAGGTGGAAGAATTGATAGATATCTTTGAGATGGAAGAAGGAAAGAAAGTCAAGTTAGCTGCTTGGTTAATGAAGGGAGAGGCCACGTTCTGGTGGGAGGTCACTAATGGAGAACGCCTAGTTGACACTTGGGCGGATTTCAGACAAAGGTTTGTGGCAAAGTTTCTCTCAAGGGCGGAAGAGAATCTGTATATGGAAAGGCTCTTGACACTAAAGCAAGGAAACTTATTAGTGAAGGAATATGTCAACAAGTTTAATCAGCTAGCAAGATTTGGCATAGACATGGTGAATACACCAGAGAAGAAGGCTTTGAGGTTCGTTAAAGGCTTGAATGAACCGATGCATGGATTGGCTATGACCCACATCCCTATGGGGGCCACCTTTGAGAAGCTAGTAGACATGGCACTCATGCATGAGGAAGAGAAGGGCCCCAATGCTAATAAGGCACCCGAGAAGAAAGGAGACAGAAGAGACCTCAACAGGAACAGCAAAACAAGGGTGGGAAAGGCAACGGTGGCAAGGGAAAGAAGAAGTGCTTCAACTGTGGGACACCAGGCCACCTAATCAAAGATTGTCGAAAGAAGAAGAAGACTGGCTGCTTCCACTGTGGCGAAGCAGGGCATCTAGTGAAAGACTGCCCAAAGAAGGGGCAGAGGATGGGATCTACCTCAAGAGGACAGGTGCAAGCTCTTATGGCACCAGGTCAGGCAAGGGGGCAAGTTCAGGCTCTCGCAGTTCCACCGATTCAGGAAAGAGGTAGAACTATTTCCGTTGAAAGTCTAGTTTTTCTGTTTGATCATCCTGTCCGTACTTTATTTGACTCTGGCGCATCGCATTCGTTTATCTCATCATCATTAGTTGAGTCACTGCACTTAGACACCAGTCTAGTAGATGATCCCTTGGTTGTTTCAAACCCAATTGGGGGCTCCACTTATTTGTCCATGATGTGTTTGGGTTTGAAGATTTCAATACTTAGTGTTGAGTTTAGATGTGATGCTTTTGTTTTGGGCTTCACGGGCTATGGGTTGATTTTCGGCATGGATTGGTTATCCAGTAATGGTGCCGTTCTTGATTGTGAAAGGAGAGTTGTTAGGCTCTTGACCCGCTTAGGTAACACTCTCGAGATCTCTTGTAATCCCATGGATTCTGTTATGCTAAGTTATCTTGAATCGCTTGACGCTTCGGTTGAGAGTTTGCAATCTGTTAGAGTGATCCGGGAATACTCGGATGTGTTTGAGGAGGTGAAGGGCTTACCTCCAAAGCGGGAGATAGACTTCCGAATATATCTGGTAGACAATGCCAAACCAGTATCTTTGCCAGTGCGCCACATGGCTCCTCGTGAGAGGAGGGAACTCAATAAGCAAGTAGGGGAGTTGCTTGAGAAGGGGTTCATAAGACGAAGTATATCGGAGTGGGGTGCTCCAGTAGTTTTTGCCACGAAGGCGGATGGGTCCCTCAGACTTTGTGTAGACTATAGAGAACTCAATAAGCTTACAAAGAAGAATAGACACCCATTGTCGAGGATTGATGATCTCTTTGATCAGTTGGTTGGAGCCTCAGTGTTTTCACAGTTGGACTTAGCCACATGGTTTCATCAGTTGAGAGTGGCTGAGGATAGCATAGACAAGACTGCCTTTAGGACTCCGGATGGTTTTTATGAGTGGCTTGTGATGCCCTTTGGTTTGACGAACGCCCCTGCATACTTTGTTGATTTGATGAGTAAGGTGTTCAGGGAGTACCTTAATAAATTCGTGGTGGTCTTTGTGGATGACATCTTAGTCTTTTCTAAGAGTGAAGAAGAGCATGCCCTACATCTTAGGGAAGTGTTGGAGACTCTTCGAGCACATAGCCTTAAGACTAAATTCTCTAAATGTCACTTCTAGAGGAAGGAAGTGCGGTTCTTAGGGCACGTGGTCTCTAAGGAAGGGATAGCTGTGGATCCCGCTAAGGTAGTATCCATCCAAGATTGAAAGGTTTCGAAGAATGCTACCGAGGTGAGGAGTTTCTTGGGGTTGGTTGGCTACTATAGGAAGTTTATCAAGGACTTCGCGAAGATATTAGCCCTATTAACCCGCTTGACGAAGAAGAATCTAGTTTTCGCAAGGGACGTAGATTGTGATGATGCGTTCCAATGGTTAAAGAGAGCTTTAACCACAGCTCCAGTCTTAGTGTTGCCAGATGTGAGTAAGCCATTTGTTGTTTATACCGATGCTTATGGGACAGGACTAGGCGCAGTCTTAATGCAAGAGGGAAGGGTAATAGCCTATGGGGGAAGGCAGTTGAGAGTGCATGAGAAAAATTACCCTACGCATGATCTAGAGTTGGCCGCTATTGTTTTTGCGCTTAAGTCTTGGTGCCATTATCTTCTTGGCGAGAGGTTCGAATTGTTCACTGACCACAAATCATTGAAGTACTTGTTTTCTCAAAAGGATTTGAAGTTAAGGCAACAAAGGTGGATGGAGTTCTTAGCATCCTATGATTTTGAGATAGCATATACCCCTGGCAAGGGTAACGTGGTGGCAGACGCCTTAAGCAGAAAAAGGTTGTCCTTGAGTCCATTGTTCGTTGAACGACGAAGCTTGGAATTTATCTCGATGTTTGACTTCAGACCCTCCGTTGACTTTGTACCCGGTTTGCTAGCATCCTTAGAGGTCAGACCTACTCTTTTGGGATGGATTGGTGAGGCACAGCGGGACGACCCACAATTGGTTGAGTTAGTAGAGAAGCTCATAAGAGGGGAGTCGTCCAGCCATTTGAGTAGGTACATCCTAGATGATAAGGGGTGGTTGCGTAGAGACGGTCGACTTTTTGTACCACAAGACGAGGGTTTGAGGAAAGCTACACTTGATGATGCACATCGTTCGAAGATGATCATTCATCCCGGTGGGGACAAGATGTACCAAGACATGAAGCGAGTTTTCTTTTGGGCCGGTATGAAGAAGGATGTGGCTGAGTGTGTCGCTAGATGCTTGGTGTGCCAACAAGTGAAAGCGGAGCAAAAGAAACCCGGTGGGCTGCTTCACCCATTGGAGGTTCCACAATGGAAGTGGGATAGCGTCTCGATGGACTTTGTCGATGGGTTACCAAGATCAAGGAAGGTTAATACGGGAATTTGGGTTGTGGTAGACAGACTTACTAAGAGCGCCCATTTCATACCCGTGAAGAGCAAGAGGACTGCTCCATGGATAGCTTCAGTCTACATTCGAGAGATAGTTCGATTGCATGGTGTACCTTCTAGCATAGTGAGTGATCGAGATCCTATCTTCACTAGCGAGTTTTGGAAGAATTTGCAAGAGGCGGTAGGGACTCAGTTGTGTTTGAGCACCACATATCATCCTCAGACGGACGGCCAGACCGGGAGGGTGAATCGTATTCTAGAGGACCTTTTGAGGCTATGTATCTTAGATTTTGGAGGTATATGGGAAGAGCATCTTCCATTAGTAGAGTTCGCGTATAATAACAGCTTTCAGTCTAGTATTGGTATGGCTCCTTTTGAAGCTCTTTATGGAAGACCTTGTAGATCACCTACATGTTGGTGGGAATCTACTGATAAGATCTTGCTTGGGCCTGATATGTTTAGAGAGACTTCGGAAAAGATTGATTGGATTAGAAGAAGGATGAAAGCGGCGCAAGACAAACAGAAATCCTACGCGGATAAGAGGAGGACAGATCTTGAGTTTAATGTTGGGGACATGGTCTTTGTCAAAGTATCTCCATTACGGAATGTTGTTCGCTTTGGGTCCTTTGGAAAGTTAGCACCAAGGTTTGTAGGACCGTTTCCTATTAAGGAAAGGATTGGACAGATGGCATATAGAGTGGATTTGCCCGAGAGACAGAGTGGTGTACATGACGTATTCCATGTGTCACATTTGAGGAAGTGCCTACATGAGACCGCAGAGGTGGTAGAGCCGAGTTTGCTTAGAGAAGTGGTGTACATGACTGATTTGGGATCTGGGCTGTGTTTTGGTGGCTAGTGACGAGATCTGACGGCTCTAATCTGATTTAGGGTTAATCTAATGGCCTAAAACACCTAACTACTCTTATAAATACAACCTAATCCTACCCTAAAACTCATTAAAATTGGAGACAATGTCGTCATGCCGTCAAAATGCAACTTAGAAGGAGCCTCCATCAAATTTTAGAAGAAGATAGCTTCTCAAATCAACTCTAGCAACTTAATCTTCTTCATAGGAGTGCTAATCATCAAGTTGTGAGTTTCGATGCCTTTAGCAAGCAATTGCTAAACTAATTATGATAGGATATAATGAGGTTATGGTTATGAATGTGGATCAATGCAAGTTATGTTATCATATGCTATGTGCTCATTATGTTAGTTATGCAAATTTTATGCTATATGTCCATGATGCTAGTTATGCAAGTTTTATGCTATATGTTCATGATGCTATTTATGCAAATCACTATGATAAACATTGATCCATTATGACACCATGTTATGCAAGTTTGGTGTTTGATTATATGCAAGTTCATATATGACATGTTATGCAAGTTTGGTGTTTGATTATATGCAAGTTCATATATGACATGTTATGCAAGTTTGGTGTTTGATTATATGCAAGTTCATATATGACATGTTATGCAAGTTTGGTGTTTGATTATATGCAAGTTCATATATGACATGTTATGCAAGTTTGGTGTTTGATTATATGCAAGTAACATGTGCAAGTTTACACCTTTGTATGACATGCATACATATGCAAGTTTACCCCTTTGTATGTCATGCATGTTTACCCTTTTTTATGATATGAGTAACATATACAAGTTCATCCCTTTTTAGACCTATGACATGTATGCAAGTTTATCCCTTTATGTTAGGTCTATGACATAACCATCTATGAAAGTTACCCTCTTTATGACATATGTGATTCATGCAAGTTTGGGTTGATTATTTATGCTAGTTGGGTTAGATGCTATGGTCATATATGCAAGTTGACACCTTTAAAACCCATGTTGATGCTAATGTTATGCTAAGTTGAAACCATTGTATTTGTGATGAATCTTCCCTTTTAAGTATGTCATGTTAGCGTATTACGTGGGGAACGATGGGGTTAATATTCATGTTAACAAAATTGTGGTGAAATTGGTATGATGTTGCATACCATAAGTGGATGGACATAATTGAGTCAATTATGTACATCATTAAATTGGAATTAATTAGGGAAAATTAATTCAAAATATGGGGGTGATTAATTAGGTGTAATTAATCGACTAAGACACGAGGTTGGACCCTTTTGTAGCTTAAGACTGCCCGGACCCGACCGGCAAATCCAACGGCTACAAATGATTGACCCAATGTGAGAGGTCTTAGGCATAAACTAAATACGTGACAAGTGTAAAGACACGAGGTTAGACTCTGTTATGGCGTAAGGCTGCCCGGACCCGACCGGCAAATCCAGCTGCCATAAAAGACAGTCTAATGTGAGAGGTCTCTACAAAGGTTACGTTCTTAATCAATTAAGAAACACTTAACCAGATAAGCATGTAGTGGGGCATGAGGGGTTAAGTGGGTGCCTTGGGTGGCATGTGGAAATCTAGTGGGTTGCCTTGGGTGGCAATAGAAAATACGATTAGAATACTTAACCAAGTGGAAACATGTAATTAAACATGATTAAAGGGTTAAGTGGGATGCACTAGAAAAGAGACAAGCTTAGGTGGGTAGCTTGTGGGGGCCCATTTCAACCAGTAACCCACATGTATTTTTGTGGGCTCGACCCATGTCGAGGACGGGACACGTGTACTGGGCTTGACTATAAGAGGCCAAAACGGGTTAGCGGTGGCAACGCAAGTCCAACGGGTTTTATATGCTTGTGTGGACCCGGGCTGGTAGGTAAGACGTTGTTGCATCGTGTAGGTATAAGCCGTGCATCAGTGATAGTATCGGGTTGCCACTTTGGGGAATGATACACTCCACTGTGGGGCCAGCACGGGTATCTACGTTAGGGAGTCGATCGCTTGGGGAGTAGTGGGTACACCTAGTGGAGATAGGGGCAGACGGCACCTATGTGGTCAGCAAGGGGAACACGAAACTACTAGTTAAATTTTCTATGTCCTTGGGTGGGATCAACCTATAAGTTAGGAATGACTGGTGTGGTGCAGTGTAGTAATTATCCTTGGATGGGTAGACGCGTCTTTACCGTTATCTCCGTTCTTCCTATGTCTAGTTGGCTACTTAGTGTAGTCATTTATCCCCAGTCGTTACCATACCAAGTTTATATCATACCCTAATTACTTTAATGATTGTATTGTTAAAGTTATAGGACTCGCTCAGACTTATGTTTGACCCCGTTGTTTTTATATTTTTCCCAACCCTCAGGTTCTCAGAGTGGGCCTAGCATTAGTGGGCTTTGATCAGATTGCTTTATCTATCTTTTAGAGCTTGGACCGTTGATGTAAAGCTCGGCTTATCTTTTCTATTATGGCTATTAGTTATGTAGTGGGATTATGTACTTATGTTTTTATCAGGATGGATATTTAGTACTTGACTCTTGTTTTATGGTTTTGTTATTGTAACCAAACATGTTTACCTTCTGCTGCAATGAAATGATGTTTTAGTTAACAAGTATTATTTATATCTGTCCTGTTGTAATTTTTCTGTTCTATATTCACTTAAAATACTCCACCGAAGTTAAGGCATTCCCTTAGTGAGTGACCTTAGCGGGTGTGGGGTGTTACAATGCCGTATAACACGGAACGGGTTTCCTCCAAAGAATACTAGTGCATATAACAAAACAGCGCAATGTTTTTGGAAAAATGAAGCTATTATAAGACCCAGGTCCCATCACACAATGCAACGCAAGCCGGAGGATAGGGTTTTCCCTTATAATATCCAAACATGCGTGGTACGTTTAAAACAAATCACTTGATACTATAATAAGTGTATAGTGTCAAATCAATTCAAATCATAAATATCAATCATAGGCGGCATGGGTACCATATATCATGTCGCCATACTAGTTCTACAATTAAAACCGCAATATCACGTATTGGAAATTGGATTCCATCATGAGTCGAGGCAAGGGGCAAGCTCCTCTCCGCGTTCGAGACACTCTAGCAATGCCTCAGGACCCCACTCTGATCCTTTGGAACCTCCAAGGCCGGTCCTCTCTTACTTTTGAGGATTAATTATTCCTGAACACACGTTTCCTGGTCCTTACAGACCTATATCCGAGGCGCCTCATTTCCAACAACCACACAGGTGAAAAGTATATAAATGTCAAGGCTGGTAGGTCACTGACACCACCATAGCTAGAAAGAAACGTCGTGCACTCCTTGGGTCCGTATCCCGTTTTTGACTCATACCGAGGTGTGAGGCTTGCGAATTCACGTTATACACAAAGCTACGCCACACATGCCGTGCTTTGATCATCAACCACAAGACTTTGCTTTTCAACAGAAGCCTTGATCATTTGCCACTTACGCGCATGCGACTGATGTCCATCGATATACAACCTCTGAGCTCGTACGTCTCATAGAAGGGCGTTAAGCAAGAGAATAAATTCTCCGCCGCCAAACATATGTATATTTAATAGAGATCAATCAACACAGAATAAAATCCAATGTCAGACACACAATCCATTTACAAGTTCGTTCTGGGTCTGAACGAAACCGGAGGCACTTTCCTCGCATATCCATCGATCTCCAAGTACGTCTGGACGATCACCAACTGATTCCCTCATCTTGGGTGTACAGCCTAATCAAGATCATCAGTAATCACCCAAACGATGTGAAGACTTCCGGTCTTCAATCACTATCTTCATCTTCGACATCTCGTCAAATCGGTATAAACCCGGCCTTTCTGAATAACCCATGTATATGATAAACAAATGTTACACAAACACAACAAACGCCTCATTCCAATTCAGAATATTCTTTTATTCACAAAAACACATTCTTAGGGAAAGGTCCCCATTAATTTTATCCAAGATAAATTCATCTAAATTATTCTTTAATCTTCCTTTGTATATCATTTCAAACCAAATTATGGTTTTCCAAACTAGTCGGGATTAGCGAACCACACCGAAGTAATTATTTATTTTATTTCCCATTCCCAACCTATTTATCCCATGGAGAAAACTGGTAATACTCCATATCTAACACCACGGTGCTATCGGTAAAATTAATTACCATTTCACGTTCAAATCTAATTAAAGATTTAACTATCGCTTTGGAGCAAAACTTGAGATACTCCATTCTCGATCACTTTCCAAATTTGATAATTTAAATTATCAATTCACATTTCAATCTAATTAAAGATTCATTAAAACTCCACTTAGTTTTAATCTTTTCAAAAATCAATATCCTGTCTTTAACTGGGTTAAAGAACCAATGTCATCTAAAACACGATTCACAATAGACCCAAAATCACACTCTATTGTTAATCGGGTTAAAGAACAGGTGTTGTTCAAAACACCGCTCACGATAAACCCAAAAAGCAATTCAAATTCAATTCCAATTAAATATTATTTAATTGATACACTTCATTAAATCTAAATAGAAAGATTTAATCTTTTTCTCGATTGGGTTTAAGAACAGTGTTAATGAAGACACCATTCACGACAAACCCACATCACATTTGATATTAAGTACAAGGCTCTGAATAGAAAATATACCGGCTTATATTCAATATCAAATCCTAAAACCAACAAATATCGTATTGGAAATAATGATATAAAATATATCTTTCAAATTCCCATAATAATATCTGTATAGTCACGAAATACAACATTGAAATATTCCGAAGATAATTTCGATTCAACTCCAGCCCAATTCACGTATTGGGAATATCGATTATTTTTAATAATTTTATCAAGCCCCGTACAGTCGATTTCCACCAATGGCCATCGAACTGCACTTACAGCGACCTTTTCCAAATTTGATTTGAACATAATTCCAAATCCAACCGTTAGATTTCAAATTTCTAATATTCATTGGAAAGCTCTTTTCGATACGAACCCAACGGTTCCGGTTTTAGGAGAATACGACGGTCGGATCTCCCCCAACGTCAATTCGAAGTCAATGGTCGAAATTCATGAACTGCCGCGGCGCGGCTCATTCTATTCAGGCCATTATATATATATATATATATATATATATATATATATAATATATTTCGTCGACTTCCTTTTTAAAACGTATTTTATAAATCGTTTTAGATTCGTTTTCAAAAACATTTCAACTCTATATACAATTTCAAATCAAAATTGAATATTTCATATCATTACTATATAAATGATAATATTTTCAAAACGTTATATTTTGAAATCACTACCTTTCTATATTCATTATAAAAATGAATATAATCGATATAAATATCGTTCACGTCAAAATAACGCAACTCTAATCAACACGACTTTATATATTTCAATAAATTCGTTATTATATTCAACAAATGAATATTTATTCTATTCAACACACGAATCTATATTTCTTTCAACACACGACTAATCTCAACACATGAGTACTGTCAACACACAACTATTTTTGTTATGTAATATATTTTATAAAATTATGGTATCTATCGTTTGATTTTTAAATCAGACTCCAACTGTAAAGTGGTTCTAATCTAAATATGATAAAGATGTAAATTTTATTGTTAAAATATTTTACTCAACACATGAATAGTTTCAACACATGAACATCGTCGACACATGACTATTTTTACATTCAACACATGAATTTTATTTTATAATATTCATTATTTTCCCGATTGGAATGAGGCCCAATCAATTACCATATAATGTTAATTATATGTATTCCATACAACACATGTATATAATAGCAACGAAAAACAATCAACCATCACCCTAGGTGCACCACACAACTGCATAAGCATCAAATATAAATAATCAACGCTTACACAGCCTGTCGACCAATCGATCGACACACAATTAAATAATTGGGATTAGTGTAAGTCAAATATCATCCCAACACCCGTGTGGGGTTTCAAATCAACAAACACAGATTTTTATTTGTGCAGTTGGGCAATGTGTAAAATTTATCATCCCAATCAATATCATTCAAATCAGTGCATATAAACAAATCGGCCGATTTGTTTATAAATATTTATTTACTCACATTCACTATATTCATATTCACGTTAAAAATTATATTTTTAACGATAATTAATTTATTTTAACCATCTACAATTTATTATCGATTTCACATCAACATCACAAACAATTTTCACAACACATCAGTCAAACAAACAAGCCATCCATGGTCTGTGGATGACGGGTATCGGGTGCTGCTAAGCACCGTCTGCATCCTAGTATATATATATAACTAGAAAAAGAAATTTAGAGTGAGAAGTTCTCACCGATAGCTAATCCAATACCACGACTCTTCTTATGTAGAAGTTATCGCTGTTCTCGCCTTTTGCCACTTTCGTTGCCCGTAGACACTACATATATAAAAATCACATTTTTATATTGCTATTCAGTATATAAAAATCGAATCTTTACTTCGCTATTCAATATGTAAAAATCCCATTTTTACACCGCTACTATATAGATAAAAATTCTATTTTTACATCGTTATCATATAGATAAAAGTTCTATTTTTACATCGTTGCTATATAGATAAAAGTTCTATTTTTACATTGTTGCTATATAGATAAAAATTCTATTTTTACATCGCTATTATATAGGTAAAAATTCTATTTTTTTTGTATCGCTATTATATAGATAAAAATTCTAATTTTTTTCCAACGGTGTTCATATAATAAAGATTATATTTATATCACGCTATTCTCTATATAAAGATTTCTCCTTTTCAAATATAAAGATTTCGCCTTTTTAAATATAAAGATTTCGCCCTTTTAAATATAAAGATTTCTCCTTTTTAAAAATAAAGATTTCGCCTTTTTAAATATAAAGATTTCACCTTTTTAATTCACTACATATATAAAGGTGATATTTTTACAATCTTACCTATATAAAAATTATATTTTTATACTTCTACAATATAAAAGATTATATTTTTATAACTCTACAATATAAAAGATTATATTTTTAAATCTTCACATCATATATAAAAATTATATTTTTAACTTTCTATATTATAAAAATCATATTTTTATTCTTCTACAATATAAAAGATTATATTTTTCCTTCTCTAATATTCATTCGCTATCCTCTAATTACTTTAAATTAAAAGAAATAGATAAAAATAAGGTAAAAACTCACCTTAATTTTAGTTTTCAGAGGAGGGGGGGGGGTTTATCGCTGGTTCAAATTGGAAAAGGGGAGGTGTAGGGCTGCTCGCTCGAGGCTGGGCTTCTGGTGGTGCCGGAGATCATCAGGTGGCGGCGGGTTGGGCTGGTTGAGTCGGTGCGCCACTGGGGGTGAGGCAGTGGGCGGTTGTAGGTGGTTGGGGTTTCCAAGAGGGGGGGGGGCGATGGTTTAACACGGAAGGAGGGAGATAACGGAGGAAGACAGGGGAAGGGAAGGAGCGGAGGGCGGAGCTGCTCCGGCGGTCGCCGCTCGGCGAGGGGGAGGGCGCATCGTGCGGCGTGGCCAGGTGGTGGCTGCGTCGTGCGATTTGATTGGTTGTTGTTTTTCTTTCTTCAGTTGACCGATTAAATGAGGGAGTAGGGGAGAGAGAGAAGGTAGGGAGAGGAGTTTGATAATATTTTTAATTATTTATTTAATTCACTAAAAAGTGACTTTTTCTTTCGAACTCGAAATCGAACCCACTGACTGTCATCCATAGCGTTTCACCCCCATTCCGAACACAATGGAATATGTACCATAAGCTGAATCGACCATTTCGATCAGTTTCCGTTAAAATCAGCATATAACTCTATATATTGAATTTAAACACGCATTTCAATTTACCAGGGTCACATACGAACTCTAAAAATTCCAGAAAAATATTTTCTAGCTTCGTATTGACGATACGGTCCTAACAAAACTAGTTTCATCGAATTCTGAGACAGTTGGAAAAATGGCCATTTTCCAGTCGATTAAAATCAACTGAAACTGGTCAAACGTGTTTTCCTTTGCCACGCTCACATATTGATTCGAAAAATTATGAAATTTGAAACCTAGCAATAATTTGACATCACGGATCCAACAAAAGTGGTTTCGTTGAAATCCGATGTCGTTTGCAAAATGGCTATTTTTAAGGGCCTGAATTCCATAGCGACTATTCAAAATTTTCAAATGGACATATCTTTTGATTCCCGCTATGAAATCTCGATTTTTCAGATTCGTTGGAAAGATATCATCAATTAGATCCTATTATCTTTGGTTTCAATAAAATCCGGATTGTTTTGCACCCGGTACATTCAATTGAAGTTTGAAATCGAATTATCGAACTACCACGCCATTTTCAATTCTATTTATAATTATAAATAATTATTTATATTCTAACGACGACGTATATGATATATACGTTCGAATTCCATTCAAAATAAATTTCTGGTCGATATTTTTCAAAATAATCTATTTTAAATGTTCAAAATTCACTAAAATTGCCAAAATAAAAATTTTAAACTGGCCCATATTTTCGGGTTGTTACAATCTCCCCCACTTAGAACTTTTCATCCCCGAAAAAGAACAAAGTCGAAAGTGGTTTGATTAATCAACTATACGTTCGATCTGGCTTCCATTCTCCAACTTTTCAGTTTCTGAGAATTTTCAAATTCTTCAAAAATTTGGCAAACACCCGGAATTTTCGAAAAATTTCGCCATAACCTCCTTTGTACGGGGAGAGGTTTGGAAATTTATTGGGCCGTATTAGGTACCCAATAAATCCTAATAAGCATACACATATTTATAGTGATATAATCTGGTGTTTACAGGGGAGCGTGTATTGATAATAACTCCAGAGAATAAATTCTCGTCACCCTGTCAAAGCCTGAGGGAGTGTGTATTTTAAATGCTCCAGAAGATAAATCCTCATCACCTCGTCCCATGTGGGAAATAAATAGTCCATGTGCCGTATCTAATAACTAGAGAGACGTGATTATTGTCAACTCTAGACCCGTGTGGGGTTTTTATTAATCTGGCAATTTTATCGTTACAATTTAAATAGTCCATATCAGTCATCAGTTCAACTTGTAAAATATAGTCATCGCCATACAAGCCTCTCGCTCGTATGGTAAATCTTCCACCTTGTCACACAAGCTCCAAATGCTTATGTGTTATATGATGAAGTATGCCATGTAATGTAGTTCAAAAATCAATTGTTGCTTTCCTATGGCGATGTTTATTATTTCATACAGAATAACCAGCACTCCGCATCTAATGGCATTCACAGGAGTTGATATAATAATAAAAGTGCGCATCCAACTCATTAAGGTTTACCTATTTGTCGGGCACGCAAATAAAATCCTTACCCAACAGCTATCCAATTTCCTGTTCAAATATATATAATGCACAAGTATATATTTCTAACTATTTTCTAATCAGTTCAATGTGTGATTTAATTGAATAAATTTGTTCTGGTTTTTATTGATGATATTCTAATCTTCTCTAAATCAAAGGTCGAAAAGGAACATAACAATGGAAGCCGAAAAGGAACGAAGCCGAAAGTTGTTTAACAAATCAACTCAACTTCCATTATTTTAACTACGGCTTAAGTTCTTCAACTTTTCAGTTTCTAAGAACTTTTCAAATTTTTCAAAAATTTGGCTAACACCCTGAATTTTCGAAAAATTTCTCCATAACCTCCCCTGCACCGGGAGCCACGGGAAAATCCCGAAATTGCCATATAGGCCTTCTGATCTCAAAAAGAAAAAGAAAAAGCCAAGCGGCTAGCCAATCGGCTCATAAAATCAACATCACCCAAACAAAACAGTAAATTATGATAAACATGTACCTATTTGTCGGGCAAACAAATTTTATTCTCTGCTCTAGCCTCCTTGCTATGACCTGTTCAATGTAAGCACATGTATATGCAAGAAAATGCGACCAATTTTCAATATAATTCAATATTTGATACAATTAGGCATAATGGTTCAAAATTATCAAACAAATAAACAAACAACACAAACATCAATCAATTAGTGGATTAACGTTTCAAATTCATAATTTTGATACATATATAAAAATCATGTTTTTGATGCCAATTCACAACAATGTATTTCTATCTATATTAGTTTTGGTTCTCACACCAGTCTAATGGAAATATATAGATATCACACCTTCGAAACATGAATATAAATACTGATGATGTGGCCACATCATCAGAATTATCCCCGGGTGTCTAGAATGTGACTCTATATCTATCCAGTATATTAAAAATTCGAATATACGTTCATGACGCGTATACGCGAAATCTCTATATACTCGATTGTCCAAATTCAAAATAAATAAATATTCAAATACGTATAAAATGGCTTAAGTTTTAAAACAAAATTGTTTTCATTTGAAAAATATACTCTTCACACTCGTTCTAGGATACTACTGATCCCATCTCTAACGAGTCATTCTAATTGGAAATTACTAATCCAATATCTGATGAATTCTTTCGTTTGGTTCTAATGTGTCTTGTTCTCGAGCTCTATAAACCAAAGCTCTAATACCAACTGTAACGGCAAGGAATTTCGCTCGATCCGAATCGATCGTTAAACCGACTAAGACCGTTCGAAACCCCTGATCGTTTTGAGAACAGGACAAATTGGAATGCAGACGGAAGAACATTTCATTGTTATTACAACAGTTCCATCAGATACAAGAATATACAGAGTATAAATGAATAAATTACATTCGATAAATATCAGAGATTACAATAAATTACATAGTAGTGGAAAAATATACAAAACACAACTAGAAGTAATGCACCGATACAAAGCTTTCCGAGCATTGTTCCAGTTGTAAATCAGGATCCTGTGAATATAAATCTGCAAAACCAAAACTACTAGCTGCCCGTGTCGAAAATAGGGGCACCCAGAGTTAAGGTTAAAACAATAAACTCCAGGTCAGTCATGTGACTGGTGTGAGAACTAAAACAGTTATTTAAAACTTTACTTTAAAAGAGAGTAATTCAAGGGACCACGCCATATAACACGGAACGGGTTTCCTCCCAAGAATACTAGTGCATATAACAAAACAGCGCAATGCTTTTTGGAAAAATGAAGCTATTATAAGACCCAGGTCCCATCACACAATGCAACACAAGCCGTAGGATAAGGTTTTCCCTTATAATAGCCAAACATGCTTGTACGTTTAAAACAAATCACTTGATACTATAATAAGTGTATAGTGTCAAATCAATTCAAATCATAAATATCAATCATAGGCGGCATGGGTACCATATATCATGTCGCCATACTAGTTCTACAATTAAAACCGCAATATCACGTATTGGAAATTGGATTCCATCATGAGTCGAGGCAAGGGGCAAGCTCCTCTCCGCGTTCGAGACACTCTAGCAATGCCTCAGGACCCCACTCTGATCCTTTGGAACCTCCAAGGCCGGTCCTCTCTTACTTTTGAGGATTAATTATTCCTGAACACACGTTTCCCGGTCCTTACAGACCTATATCCGAGGCGCCTCGTATCCAACAACCACACAGGTGAAAAGTATATAAATGTCAGGGCTGGTAGGTCACTGACACCACCATAGCTAGAAAGAAACGTCGTGCACTCCTTGGGTCTGTATCCCGTTTTTGACTCATACCGAGGTGTGAGGCTCGCGAATTCACGTTATACACAAAGCTACACCACACAGGCCGTGCTATGATCATCAACCACAAGACTTTGCTTTTTCAACAGAAGCCTTGATCATTTGCCACTTACGCGTGCCACACTGGCAATTCACTCCATGCGACTGATGTCCATCGATATGCAACCTCTAAGCTCGTACGTCTCAGAGAAGCGCGTTAAGCAAGAGAATAAATTCTCCACCGCCAAAAAGATGTATATTTAATAGAGATCAATCAACACAGAATAAAATCCAATGTCAGACACACAATCCATTTACTAGTTCGTTCTGGGTCTGAACAAAATCGGAGGCACTTTTCTCGCATAATCATCGATCTCCAAGTACGTCTGGACGATCACCAACTGATTCCCTCATCTTGGGTGTACAGCCCAATCAAGATCATTAGTAATCACTCAAACGATGTGAAGACTTCCGGTCTTCAACCACCGTCTTCATCTTCGACATCTCGTCGAATCGGTTATTCAGAATGGGTATAAACCCGGCCTTTCTGAATAACCCACGTATAAGGTAAACAAATGTTACACAAACACAACAAATGCCTCATTCCAATTTAGAATATTCTTTTATTCACAAAATCACATTCTTAGGGAAAGGACCACATTAATTTTATCCAAGATAAATTCTTCTAAATTTATTCTTTAATCTTCCTTTGGATATCATTTCAAACCAAATTATGGTTTTCCAAATTAGTCGGGATTAGCGAACCACACCGAAGTAATTATTTATTTTATTTCCCAATCCCAACCTATTTATCCCATGGAGAAAACTGGTAATACTCCATATCTAACACCATGGTGCTATCGGTAAAATTAATTACCATTTCACGTTCAAATCTAATTAAAGATTTAACTATCGCTTTGGAGCAAAACTGGTGATACTCCATTCTCAATCACTTTCGAAATTTGATAATTTAAATTATAAATTCACATTTCAATCTAATTAAAGATTCATTAAAACTCCACTTAGTTTTAATCTTTTCAAAAATCAATATCCTGTCTTTAACTGGGTTAAAGAACCAATGTTATCTAAAACACGATTCACGATAAACCCAAAATCACACTCTATTGTTAATCGAGTTAAAGAACAGGTGTTGTTCAAAATACCACTCACGATAAACCCAAAAACCAATTCAAATTCAATTCTAATTAAATATTATTTAATTGATACACTTCATTAAATCTAAATAGAAAGATTTAATGTTTTTCTCTATTGGGCTTAAGAACAGTGTTAATGAAGACACCATTCACAACAAACCCATATCACATTTGAAATTAAGTACAAGGCTCTGAATAGAAAATATACTGGCTTATATTCAATATAAAATCCTGAAACCAACAAATATCGTATTGGAAATAACGATATAAAATATATCTTTCAAATTCCCATAATAATATCTGTATAGTCACGAAATCCAACATCGAAATATTCCGAAGATAATTTCGATTCAACTCCAGTCCAATTCACGTTTTGGGAATATTGATTATTTTTAATAATTTTATCAAGGCCCGTACAGTCGATTTCCACCAATGGCTATCGAACTGCACTTACAACGACCTTTTCCAAATTTGATTTGAACATAATTCCAAATCCAACCATTAGATTTCAAATTTCTAATATTCATTGGAAAGCTCTTTTCGATACGAACCCAACGGTTCTAGTTTTAGGAGAATCCGACGGTCGGATCTCCCGCAACGTCAATTCGAATTCAATGGTCGAAATTCATGAACTGCCGCGGCGCGGCTCATTCTATTCAAGCCATTATATATATAATATATATATATATATATATAATATATTTTGTCGACTTCCTTTTTAAAACGTATTTTATAAATCGTTTTAGATTCGTTTTCAAAAACATTTCAACTCTATATACAATTTCAAATCAAAATTGAATATTTCATATCATTACTATATAAATGATAATATTTTCAAAACATTATATTTTGAAATCACTACCTTTCTATATTCATTGTAAAAATGAATATAATCGATATAAATATCATTCACGTCAAAATAGCGCAACTCTAATCAACACGACTTTATATATTTCAATAAATTCGTTATTCTATTCAACAAATGAATATTTATTCTATTCAACACATGAATCTATATTTCTTTCAACACACGACTAATCTCAACACATGAGTACTGTCAACACACAACTATTTTTGTTATGTAATATATTTTATAAAATTATGTTATCTATCGTTTGATTTTTAAATCAGACTCCAAATGTAAAGTGGTTCTAATCTAAATATGGTAAAGATGTAAATTTTATTGTTAAAATATTTTACTCAACACATGAATAGTTTCAACACATGAACATCGTCAACACATGACTATTTTTACATTCAACACATGAATTTTCTTTTATAATATTCATTATTTTCCCGATTGGAATGAGGCCCAATCAATTACCAAATAACGTTAATTATATGGATTCCATACAACACATGTATATAATAGCAACGATAAACAATCAACCATCATCCAAGGTGCACCACACAACTGCATAAGCATCAAATATAAATAATCATTGCTTACACAGCCTGTCGACCAATCGATCGACATATAATTAAATAATTGGGATTAGTGTAAGTAAAATATCATCCCAACACCCCTGTGGGGTTTCAAATCAACAAACAAAGATTTTTATTTGTGCAGTTGGGCGATGTGTAAAATTTATCATCCCAATCAATATCAGTCAAATCAGTGCATATAAACAAATCGGCCGATTTGTTTATAAATATTTATTTACTCACATTCACTATATTCATATTCACGTTAAAAATTATATTTTTAACGATAATTTATTTATTTCAACCATCTACAATTTATTATCGATTTCACATCATCATCACAAACAATTTTCACAACACATCAATCAAACAAACAAGCAATCCATGGTCTGTGGATGACGGGTGTCGGGTGCTACTAAGCACCGTCTGCATCCTAGTATATATATAACTAGAAAAAGAAATTTAGAGTGAGAAGTTCTCACCGATAGCTAATCCAATACCACGACTATTCTTATGTAGAAGTTATCGATGTTCTCGCCTTTTGCCACTTTCGTTGCCCGTAGCCACTACATATATAAAAATCACATTTTTATATTGCTATTCAATATATAAAAATCGAATCTTTACTTCGCTATTCAATATGTCAAAATCCCATTTTTACACCGCTACTATATAGATAAAAATTCTATTTTTACATCGCTATCATATAGATAAAAATTCTATTTTTATATCGTTGCTATATAGATAAAAGTTCTATTTTTACATCGTTGCTATATAGATAAAAATTCTATTTTTACATCGTTGCTATGTAGATAAAAATTCTATTTTTACATCGCTATTATGTAGATAAAAATTCTATTTTTTTTCAATGGTGTTCATATAATAAAGATTATATTTTTATCACGCTATTCTCTATATAAAGATTTCTCCTTTTCAAATATAAAGATTTCGCCTTTTTAAATGTAAAGATTTCGCCCTTTTAAATATAAAGATTTCTACTTTTTAAATATAAAGATTTCGCCTTTTTAAATATAAAGATTTCGCCTTTTTAAATATAAAGATTTCGCCCTTTTAAATATAAAGATTTCGCCTTTTTAAATATAAAGATTTCGCCTTTTTAATTCACTAAATAGATAAAGGTGATATTTTTACTATCTTACCTATATAAAAATTATATTTTTATACTTCTACAATATAAAAGATTATATTTTTATAACTCTACAATATAAAAGATTATATTTTTAAATCTTCACATCATATATAAAAATTATATTTTTAATTTTCTATATTATAAAAATCATATTTTTATTCTTCTACAATATAAAAGATTATATTTTTCATTCTCTAATATTCATTCGCTATCCTCTAATTACTTTAAATTCAAAGAAATAGATAAAAATAAGGTAAAAACTCACCTTAATTTTAGTTTTCAGAGGAGGGGGGGTTTATCACTGGTTCAAATTGGAAAAAGGGAGGTGTAGGGCTGCTCGCTCGAGGCTGGGCTTCTGGTGGCGCCGGAGATCATCAGGTGGCGGCGGGTTGGGCTGGTTGAGTCGGTGCGCCACTGGGGGTGAGGCAGTGGGCGGTTGTAGGTGGTTGGGGTTTCCAAGAGGGGGGGGGGCGCGATGGTTTAACGCGGAAGGAGGGAGAGAACGGAGGAAGACAGGGGGAAGGGAAGGAGTGGAGGGCGGAGCTGCTCTGGCGGTCGCCGCTCGGCGACGGGGAGGCCCATCGTGCGGCGTGGCCAGGTGGTGGCTGCGTCGTGCGATTTGATTTGTTGTTTTTTTCTTTCTTCAGTTGACCGATTAAACGAGGGAGTAGGGGAGAGAGAGAAGGTAGGGAGAGGAGTTTGATAATATTTTTAATTATTTATTTAATTCACTAAAAGGTAACTTTTTCTTTCGAACTCGAAATCGAACCCACTGACTGTCATCCATAGCGTTTCACCCCCATTCCGAACACAATGGGATATGTACCATAAGCTGATTCGACCGTTTCGATCAGTTTCCGTTAAAATCAGCATATAACTCTATATATTGAATTTGAACGCGCATTTCAATTTACCAGGGTCACATACGAACTCTAAAAATTCCAGAAAAATATTTTCTAGCTTCGTATTGACGATACGGTCCTAACAAAACTAGTTTCATCGAATTCTGAGACCGTTGGAAAAATGGCCATTTTCCAGTCGATTAAAATCAACTAAAACTGGTCAAACGCGTTTTCCTCTGCCACGCTCACATATTGATTCGAAAATTTATGAAATTTGAAACCTAGCAATAATTTGACATCACGGATCCAACAAAAGTGGTTTCGTTAAAATCCGAGGTCGTTTGCAAAATGGCTATTTTTAAGGGCCTGAATTCCATAGCGACTATTCAGAATTTTCAAACGGACATATCTTTTGATTCCCGCTATGAAATCTCGATTTTTCGGATTCGTTGGAAAGATATCATCAATTAGATCCTATTATCTTTGGTTTCACTAAAATCCAGATTGTTTTGCACCCGGTACATTCAATTAAAGTTTGAAATCGAATTATCGAACTACCGCGCCATTTTCAATTCTATTTGTAATTATAAATAATTATTTATATTCTAACGACGACGTATATAATATATACGTTTGAATTCCATTCGAAATAAATTTCTCGTTGATATTTTTCAAAATAATCTATTTTAAATGTTCAAAATTCACTAAAATTGCCAAAATAAAAATTTTAAACTGGCCCAGATTTTCGGGTTGTTACATTTTCACACATCTCTCTTGAGCATAGATAATTCACATTTGATTAGTATGCAATATATTGATTTATTGAGTGTCAGATAAGGCCATATAAATTTGTTCAAATCACCCCGAACAAAGGTGGTTATGGCGAAATTTTTCAGAAATTTCAGTTATTAGCCAAGTTCCAATGAAATTAGGAAGTTCTTAGAAACTGAAAAGTTGAAGAGCTGAAGCCAGAATGAAAGTTGAATTGGTTAGTGGCGCAGGTCCAGGATCTAAAATTCACATGAATGGATGGATCCATGGAAAACGATCAAGGATGAATTAGGTGCTCAACTCCATTTATCTTTCGATGTGGAATCTCGCTATCTTCAACACGTTGATCTCACAAGATATTGTGTTGTAGATCTACGATTCTTCGAACGTTGATCACTCACAAGCGATATCGTGACTCGGCTTCAAGTTCGTTGATTCGAGCACACTCGAATATCCGAAGATGGGGAAAGGAGTTCACACTCAACTTCCAATTTCAATGGTGGCACAAAGCTCACAAATTCATTCAAAAATCAACAATCAAAACAACTCACACCACACCCCTATTTATAGGGTTTACAAACACATGCCCCCAACACAGAAACACGACCCAAATACAAACAATAATCCAACCTCAGGCGGCACGACCCAAACCACAAGCAGTACAACCCAACATACAACACTACACAAACAACAACAACCCAACATACAGGTGGCACGACCCAAAGCAATGCGAACTAAATGATGCGATGTGTCCCATCTTCAACAGCTAGTATTTCCTTTTGGCAATAACGATCCACGGGAGGACAACCTGTCCCTTTCATGATCAAATAATGCTTCCTTCAGCCCGCCTCTTCCCTTTAGATCGAAGAACGACCTTGTTGAATCTTGGAGCATCTTCCCATGATTCATTGGCTCGCGGAATGACTCAGCTAGGTCGTAGGACGACCTATACTCCACTTCTTCAAATTTTGGCTCACTAGACATCTTCTCCAGGTCTCTGGACGACCTGCTCTCCCTTCCTTCAAGCTCTAGGTCGTAGAAAGTCTTCGTTAGGATGCTGGACAACCTAAAAGCTCCTCTTCCTTGCTTTAGGTCACTGGAATCTCTCTTTAGGTCATAGGATGACTTCCATAGGTCGCTGAATGACCTACAGCTCCCTTGTGAACGTCTTCCGTGATGCGCTACATCATCCTCCCCTGGCTGAGAAGAATTCGACCCCGAATTCACACATTATTCTTCGTTGATAAGCTCATCCTCATGATATGGAGTTAAATGTTTGACATTGAACACATCAAAAGTGTACACACCCTCCAACAACCTCAACTGATAAGCATTGTCATTGATCTTCTCAAAAGAAAAATGAGCTTCCTCCGTCCACATAAGCTGCTCTCCTTTAATGCAATCAGTAATAGGAGCCATTACACTACTAAAATATGGAATAAACCTTCTATAGAATGATGCCAATCCATGAAAGCTTTTGACTTCTGTTATGGTCTTAGGTTGAGGCCAATCTCTTATCGCAGCGATTTTATTCTGATCTACAATGTACCCCCAAGAACAAAAATCTTTGTGTCATGAACACGCACTTCTTCGTTGCATCATAAAATTGTTATTGACGAAGAATCATCAATACTTCTTCAAGTGTTGTATATGCTTCTCATTGCTAGCACTATAGACCAAGATATCATCGAAATAAACAACAACAAACTTCCTAATGTATGGTCTAAATGGCTAATTCATTACTCTCATAAAATTACTTGGTGTATTCGATAGACCATACGACATAACCAACCATTCATACAAACCATCACGAGCCTTGAATGCGGTCTTCCATTCATCCCCTATTATAATTCGAATCTAATGATAATTGCTTTTCAAATCAATCTTCAAAAAGATAATAGATCCACTTATTTGATCCAATAGATCACCAAGTCTCGGCATAGGAAATCTATATCTGACATTGATCTTGTTGAGAGCTCTACTATCCGTACACATTCTCTATGAACCATCTTTCTTCGGTACTGACAAGGCAGGTACGACACAAGGACTAAGGCTCTCTTGGACTCTCCCTTGCGTAAGTAGCTCTTTAACTCATCTTCTCAGCTCTTCATGGTCTTTCAGACTCATTAGATAATGTGTCCTATATGCTAACATTGCACCTGGAACCAAATCAATATGATATTGTATGTCGCTGAGTGGAGTTAATTCCTTTGGCAATTCGTCAAGAAATACATCTTCAAACTCTTTCAGCATAGCCTTAGCTTCAGCAGGAATTTCAAGCTCTCCATGTGACCCAAACCCAATCAACAAAAATACTTCAGGACTCTCTTACACCTCTTCAACAAATTCCTTCAAAGATAAATGACTAGTCAAATTTACCTTCTTCTCTGCTTTGACTTCACTTTGCTCACGCTTCTTAGCAACCAAAGTGATTTTAGTACCTTCAAACATGAAACTATAGCTGTTGGTTCGACCATCGTGTTGAACAGCTCTATCATACTGCCATGGTCTTCCCAAGAGTAAATTACATACGTCCATGTTAAGTATATCACACCAAATATCATCCTTGTATTTCAGACTAATGGAAAATGATACATAAGCTCTTTTTCCCATTGTGACTTCTCCTCCTTTCTTTAACCAAGCAACCTTTTAAGTCCTAGGATGTTTCTCAATCTTCAATCCTAGCTTCTTAACAGCTTCTTCAAAAATCATGTTATCACAAATACCTGCATAAATAACCAAACGACAAACCTTTCTGAGAATAGTACATGTACATTGGAAAATATTGCTTCGCAAACAACTTGTCTCTTCTACATGCTTTGGAGTTAAACACGATCTTCTCATCATTAAACTACACCCTTCGTCTCCTGACTCTACCTTTTCTACCTCATTTTCAACATCATCGTCAAATTTAGGTGGTAGAGAATAGTCCACTTCAGCTTCTACATCTTCAACTATCATTTCTCTCTTCTTTGGCTTCCGACATTCATTGCTTTTATGGCCCACTTCTTGACAATTAAAGCACTTGACATTTGAATTGACCTTTGTCTTTGTAGCTTCATTGACAACAAGCTTAGGAACTGTCTTGGAGACGTTAACACTGCTACTAATACTCTTGTTCTGAATGTTGGAATTCGTGAACACTCCTCCTTGTCTTCCTTGCTTCTCCCAAGCTAGAGCTTTATGGTGAGCTTCAACAACAAACATTGGATGAAACACATTCACCATGTCTTGAAACCGTGTTCTCAATCCTCCAACATATCTAGTAGTCAACTGTTCCTCTATTTCCATGATATCATTCCATGCAATCAATTGATAGAATACGTTAATATAATCACTCACAGACTTCGTCCCTTGTCTCAAGTTTTGCAAATGTTGATACATAAGATACTGATAATTGTGAGGTAAAAATGTAGCTCTCATCATCTCCCATGTGACATCCTTCGACTTTCCAATTCTTTCTCGAGTTTGCTTGGTTTGTTGCCACCAAACAATAGCTCTTCCTCTCAAATGAGTAACAACTACCTAAACTCTTCGATTTTCAGGCACATTCTTGAACTCCAGAATTTCCTCTACATTCGACAACCAATCTAGGAACTCTTCTGCAGACAATTCCCCTTTGAATTCTGGAATTTCTATCTTTATTCCGAACTTCCAATTATGATTATTCTCCGGTTGGCGATATGGATCTCGATCTCGGTCTTGATAATGAGAATGACTACTACTTCCTTCTTCTTTAAAATTTGAATGATGACAATGTCGATCATGAATTTCATGTCTGCAGTCATTCATATCCCCTCTATCACGATCTAATGGTCGTGATCTTCTTCGTCTCTCCAAATTTGATGGCGAAATTCGATGTTCACCATGATTTGAATCGGACGATACTCTCCTTCTGGCTTGATTCATGTCTAACATAAGCCTCCCTAATCTTCTAATTCCTTCATCAAAATTATTGTTGATTCTCCTCTCCATTTATTCAGCTTCTTCTCTCCTATACAACTCTTCGACGTTTTGATGGTGATTAGCCTGTCTTGGAGGCATTAGGTTCCTCAAAAATTTCACAATCAACCAAGCTTTAACACACTTGCACGGGCCAAAACGATGGAACTATTCAAACTGTGGCTCACGATCTAAATGAACTTACGGTTTAAACGTTGGGTGGGTAATGGAGATGGTAACAAGGTGAACGGTGGTGGTTGAAATGTGTGGCGATGGTGATCTGGCGATGTATGTCAACGATCCGAGGATGTCGGCCCAAAGGAGGGTGACAGTCCAACGACGTTGGCGATGGTTCGAAGGATGGTGGAAGTCCAAATGGCTCTGGCGATCTGATGATGGCGGTCTGGTTGTGGTGATCTAGTGATGACGATCCGGTGGTCTGATGGTGATGGCGGTCCAACGGGTGATGTCAGTTAGGATGGATGGTGATGGTGATCTGGTGATGGTGAACAGTCTAGTGATGACAGTCCAAATGAGGGTGGCGATAGTCGAAAATGGAATGGTGATGATGGTGATACTAACCCGAATGGTTTTTGGCGATCCAACCAAATGATGGCGATCTAGCGCCGGTGATCCAACCAAAATGGCAATCAAGGCTCCGGCGATCCAACCAAAAGATGGAAATCTCACTCTGATACTAAATTGGCGTAGCTCCAGGATCTAAACTTCATATGAATGGATGGATCCATGGAAAATGATTAAGGATGAGGTAGGTGCTCAACTCCGTTGATCTTTTGATGCCGGAATCTCGCTATCTTCAACACGTTGATCTCACAAGATATCGCGTGATCTACGATTCTTCTAACGTTGATCACTCGCAAGCGATACCGTGAATCAGTTTCAAGTTTGTTGATTCGAGCGCACTCGAATATCCGAATATGGAGAAAGGAGTTCACACTCAACTTACAATTTTAATGGTGGCACAAAGCTCACAAATTCATTCAAAAATCAACAACCTTTACAACTCACACCATACCCTTATTTTTAGGGTTTACAAACACGCGCGCCCTAACATAGAAACACTACCCAAATACAAACAACGACCAACCTTAGGCGGCACGACCCAAACCACAAGCGGAATAATCTAACATACAACACTACACAAACAACAACGACCTAAAATACAAGCGGCACAACCCAAAGCAATGCGAACTAAATGATGTGGCGTAACCCATCTTCAACAGCCAGTATTTACTTTGGCAATAACGATCCAAAGACGGAGGACCTATCCTTTTCACGATCCAACAATGCTTCCTTCAGCCTGCCTCTTCGCTTTAGATCGAAGAATGGCCTTGTTGAATCGTGGAGCATCTTCCCATGATTTATTAGCTAGCGGAACGACTCAGCTAGGTCGTAGAATGATCTATACTCCACTTCTTCAAGCTTTGGCTCACTGGACATCTTCTCCAGGTCTCTGGACGACCAGCTCTCCCTTCCTTCAAGCTCTAGGTCACATAAAGTCTTCATTAGGATGCTGGACGACCCAAAAGCTCATCTTCCTTGCTTTAGGTCACTGAAACTCTCTTTAGGTCGTAAGACGACTTTAATGGGTCGCTGGACGACCTGTAGCTTCCGTGTGAACGTCTTGCATGATGTGCTGCATCAGTTAGTTAAACGACTTTCATCTCTGTTCCTTTTTGGGGAACGAAAAAGTTTTAAGTGAGGGAGATTATAACAACCCGTAATTTTGGAACCTATTTAAAATTTATGTTAAATTAATTTTCATGGAAATTAAATATTTTAATGAATTATTTTGAGAAATAATGGCTCAAAATTTATTTAAAACGAAGTTTGAACGTATATATTAATATTAATTATAAAACGAGCTTGAAATGGCGCGGTAGTTTGAAAAATTAATTTTAAACTTTAAATGAATATACATAATTCATTATAAATCAAAATTTGATGAAACCAGAAACACTATAATCTATTTAATTATTACTTTTTAAAGAATGTAAGAAATTGATATTTTACTTTATAAATTGTAAGTTATGTCCAAATTAAAATTCCAAATAGTCATTATGGATTTTATTTAATATTTTAATATTATTTAAGCCCATAAAAATTGTCATTTTTCAAACGACCTTCGTTTTGGCCGAAACTAATTTTGTTGGATTTAGAACATCAAACTATTGTCAGGTTTAAAATTTCAATTCAATTGGAATTAATATGTAAGCATAGTAAATATAAAAGCATTTTGTAAATTCGGTTAAATTTAATAAGCTAATTAAAAGATCATTTTTCAAACGGACTCCAAATTCAATGAAATTAATTTTGTTAGGACTGTATCGTCAATACATATCGAGATTTCAAATTTCATAATTTTTGGAGTTAGTATGTTGCCGTGGTAAATTTAAATGTACATTGGAATTTAATATTGAATGTTATATTAATTTATATTTTAATTCTAATAAAAATTGATCAAAACGATCGAATTGGCTTAGAAAACATATCCCATTGTGTCCGAAATGGGGTTATTTGGCTCGGAATGTCAGTCGTTGCGTTTGATTTGGAGTTCAGACCGATAAACAAGTAATTTGTGAATTAAATATTATTTAAAATATATAACCTTTTAAAAATTAAAGCCCTAGCCTTATTCACACTAAAGCCACCGCCAGCGGGAATTAATGGCCAAAATGCTCCCTTATTCATCCTTCTTTTTCTCTACATCCAAGCTTCAATTTGAAAACATTATAACACGAAAATTGTTAACCACCTCAAGCTCTACAAGATCAACAGTTGTGATCGTTTATTGGGTTGTAAATTGTGAGAATGAGGGAATCAAAGGCCGTCGGTTTGTGCTCATGTTTTCAGGCATGGGGCCCACCGAGTGGCGGGGCGTTCAAGGGGGAGGGAGGTGCTAGTGAGCTCGTATGGGGAGGGGTCCAATCAAATTTCGGTGGCTTCGGAATGCGTGCTGTTTTGGGTTTGGGGAGGTCGACGGTTATTGGAAATAAATGGAGGACGAAGGTTTAAGGGGGGAGGATTAGTGAATAATAATTAAGGTTAATTATTAATTAGTTAATTCCGTAATAACCATTTAATGCATTAAAACTTGTTTGACCATAACATTTCATACAACGCCAGAATTCGTCGATTTTAGAACCGTTGGAATCATGACGATGTGCTCTACAAATGGAACCGACCAGAACGGAAATGAAGCTAGTTAAGATTTTTTAGTCAAATTGAACGTGCATTTTAATTTGACTAAACTCATCATTTATATAATGATTTCTATCCGACCAGTGTGAGAGTTCTTTCTCACTCAACTCTTTTGTTATGTCATTGTAATCATATTTAAAAAATTATATAGATTGCCAATGTTGATTTTTATCAGTTTTAATTATCATGAAATGTTATACGTTGTCTGGTAGCTCACATCACAGTTGTTTATAAACCCATGGATGATTTTTTGATTTCTTGTATCATGTTGTGATTTTGTAATATATTTAACATGTTAGAATAACGATAATATATCATAGTGGTAGTTGAAATTTTATATAAATATCCATTTATAATTTGAATAACAAAACTTGGTTAGCTAGAAAGATAATTCGAATCGAATTAGAATTGGTTAAATTTATTAACCGGTGATTAATTTGAATTAATTGTTGTTGGTTGAAAACCCCACACGGGTTTTGGGATGATATTTTACTACACATCTCCCTTGTGTGAAATTGTGGTTAATCGGTTGATTGACAGATTTATATAAGCGTCAGTTATCTGATTAAAGCTTATATAGAAAAAATGCACGTTGGATGTCATTCTGGATGTTGATGGTTGTTTACAAATATTTTGGATGTACATGATAAATGTAATCCATATATATTTACTTACATGGATATCGGTTGAAATTTTATTCCAATCCAGAATAAGTGTGAATATTTTTATAATATAAGATTCAATGAAGATTAGAAGTTTGATTTCGATGCCTGATTTTGGATGGACACGAAAATATAAAGAATGAAGCCAAGTTAAGTATATAAATGCTATTCTAACTCGAACGGATTTTCATATCGATTTTATTCACTTTTATAATGAATATAGAGAAAATTGAATTTCAAAATTTGACATTTTGAAAATATTTTTTATTTTGAGATTATAGTAATATGGGATTTTCAATTTTTAATTTAAAATTGAAATGGCAGTTGGAATCATTTTTAAATGAATTTATAAACGTTTTATAAATTACGTTTTGAATGGATATCGATGAAATATTATATATATATATATATATATATTTAAATGGCTTAAATAGAACGCGCCGCACAATGACCATTCGCGAATTTTGACCATTAAATCTGAATTGACGTCACGAGAGATTAGACGGTCGGTTCCCCTAAAACCAGAACCGTTGGGTTCGTATCGAAAAGATCTTTCAAACGAATATATGAGATTTAAATTTGAACAGTTGGATTATAAAATATATCCAAATCAATTTTGGAAAATGTCACTACGGATGCGTTCGGTGACCAATATTGTAAACCGACTGTAAGGGCATTAATTGAATTATTAAAATATAAATAAATTATGTAAAATCATAATAAATGGTTTGAAAATATTTTGGATGAAATATTCCAAGTTTTAAAAAGATAAGAGATTTTTTTATCAAAATAAACTAGTTAATAACTAGAATAATAATCCAATGTTTTCAAATTAATAAATTGGATTTATGAATGGGTTTAGTATAACAAAAGTTTTCCAGTGAATAAATTAGAATGTATTTGAATGGAAATTATCTTTAGATATTTTATTATTGGATTCTGTAATTATATAGATGTTGTCATGGGAATTTGAAAGATATTGATATCGTTATTTCAAAACGATATCTATGGATTTCAGAATTTGGCGTTGAATGTAAGTTGACATGATTTCCAATTAAGATTTATGTAACATCCCATAAATTTCGACAACTATAATATGGAGTTAATTAAATAATTTAACTATTAGTAGTCAGTTTTATATGGATACCTGGTTTAGAAATTAAAAATCGAATATATAGTTTTGAGATTGAATTGAATTCAATAATTAATTCTGATTGATGGGTAGAAATCAAATATTTATTGTGAAATATATGAATTGAATTTGGTGAGATATTTGAATTGGATTTGAAGTTCATCGGGAAAATATTCATGGTTGATTTTAAAAATTTACAATTTAATTTGTAAATAAATTGACGTTAAATGGATTGAAAAATTTATTTATTGACAGATACGAGAATTGGCTTGGATATTTGTATACTTGTATATATAAATGAATTTAAAATTTCAAATTTGAACGCAGTTGTGGAGGGACAAACAAAATACAAACAGTGAACCGAAAATAGATTAAAATTTAATTATAATGTTGTATACATATAAACAATGTCAGAGTACAACCAAATTGATTTTATTGCATTTAGACCGCAAAGACGGAGCGGTATGTATAAATTATGACGCATTTGAAATTGGCATTGGTAGTATGAATTTTTGAGCATACAAGGATAATTCACTATAGAATTTTACCATGTTAGCACTTATCCCAAATAAATATTACCCCAGTTGTTTTCATGTGGACCTATACTCTGAAACGCCCAGACCCATATAATCTATTGACACGATTTGTTCTTATCGCCAAACTTTCTTCTTTAAAATCACGCCTCCTTTCTCATTTCATCAGCAAGGAAAATTCAATCGTTCTCCTTTCAATTAGGAAATCCTCTTAAAGGGCAAAGCCCTAAGTTTTTCCCCAAATGGAAATTTGTTCTCTTTGAATCACCTCATCCCAAAATCGGATCTTCCTCCTAAATCGATGTTAGCCACCACTGACCATAAAGGCTCCGACCCCCATCAACAGCCGAACTCCTCTTCTCTAAGCGTTGACTACCCTCCACAACCCTTACCATCTACCATCGCAAGAGAACGCTCTCCGCCAAATCTTCATCTTAACGTCGCTATCATGGACAGAAGCCGCTCCAGCTTCGACAGTCCACGTGCTAAGCCACCAGAAAAATAAGTTGTTCCTACCTTTTATTTCTTCGCTGCGGCGTTCAAGGTGAGCACTTTCCTCACGATTTAACATTTGTTTCAACTAGATAAATTTCATCTTAAAGTAGATTTTTTTTGTAATGACCTTGATATTCGCATGTTACCTCGCCTTGGCTTTACTGTTAATTGCGACTGACTGCATGTTGCCACACTTTGAATTTTTTGATCCAAGTATCCTACCTTAAAATTTAAGACTTAAGTAACTGATGCTTTAATGCTTGCTTCATATATATACGATTCTTAGCCTGCATATGTATATGTTCTACATGCTTTATTTGGAATGTTAGTTTAACTATCTGTGTTAGTTAGCTTGGATTTTGATCAATGTTTACCCTACATTTTGTTGAAGGCTTTAGCCTACGTTTCAATTAGATCAGTATTCTATAAAGTTTATACAATTTAATATTTTTAAATGTCACCATCTAAATATTTTGTTGGATTGTTGGTATTGGGTTTATTTTGTAAATTCTTGATTTTTTTTAATATTCTGACTAGGAAATAAAAAAAACAAACAATAATAACAACAACAAAATTATACGTATTGAGTTGCATTATTTATGTATTCATCTACCAAAGTCGTACAGCTTTTCTTATGTTCATTGATGAACTACTCTACAATGAGCAACTCATTTTGTAAGGGGAATATTATGGTTGTTGATGGCTCGACATTTTTTGGTCTAAAGTCCAGTTATTTTACCTGGTACTCACTAGTTTGACTAATTATTAGTTAATCCAAGAAAGCACATATAATGGATTACTTCCAGGTTTGTAGTTTCTTGGTTATCTCTGTCTACTTGTCTACAACTTTTTGTCTTAAGTTCCTAATATTATTCTTGGGTTATAAGCTTTGAATTATATATACTTACAGTAAGGCTAATATATTCTTTTATATCGGAGAACCCAAAGGAAATAAATCTCCTGTAACAACCCGTATTTTCAATAACCTGTAATAACATAAATCGAGGCAGAATTTAATTCTAAAATGGGAATCAAGGGAAACGGGCTATGCCATTGTGTTCGTCTCGGAAAAATACGCGGAATAGAGTCCGAGTTTTCGAAAATCGGAGTCCGTATGACCAAGATATGGCCTCGCGAAGTTTCACGAAAATTCCCAAATTAAAGTACACTTAATTAAGTGAAATGGGTTGTGTAGATATATATATATATATATATATATATATATATATATTGATATATATATATATATATATATAATTGAAAATTTAATAAATAAATATGCAAAAATGCTCAAAACAGCGAATTGGGAGAGGGGAATAACCGTACCGGCCGATTTTTGAAGTCGACCCGAGCCCGCTGGGTCGACTAGGGGTTAATCCAGGGTGTTTGGCTGTCAACCCGTGGGCCGATTCGCTCAAGTGCAGATTTTGCATTTGAATGGTTCTCATGGTCCATCTTTAATCTAAAGGCCCTAGATGGTTCCTACACTTGACTTCTTCCCCAAGACATGCTTTGATGGCTTGGATTGAATCTAGGGTTAATCCTATGGCCTAAAACACTTGCCTAATCTATAAATAAGACCCTAACCTACCCTAATTCATTCATAATTAAACCTAGTGACTAAACTATGGCAAAATGCTAGCTCTCATGGCCTCCACTAATTTTATGAAGAGGGTTGCATACTAATCACTCTCTAATCAACTTCTAATCCCTTCTTAGCATCTTAATCTTCTTCATTTGGTGTTCAAAGTTGCTAGTTGTGAGTTTCTATCACTTTGATGATCTTTTGGTAAACTAATTAGATGAGATGTGATGAGATTTATGGTTTTGTATGTGGGTTAATGAGCTTTGAATCATATGATATGATGTTAGCATTAATCTTATGTTTATGCATGTTGAGTATGTAAGCTTATGCAAGTTTAATATGATGTATGTTATGTTTGCATGATGCTAAATATGCAAGTTGTGGGCTATGTAATCATATGCATGTTATGCAAGTTCATGGTAATATGCTATGCAAGTTACATGTTTGTTAATATGCAAGTTACATGTTTGTTAATATGCAAGTTACATGTATGTAAATATGCAAGTTACATGTTTGTTAATATGCAAGTTACATGTTTGTTAATATGCAAGTTACATGTATGTAAATATGCAAGTTACATGTTTCTTTATATGCAAGTTACATGTTTGTTAATATGCGAGTTACATGTATGTAAATATGCAAGTTACATGTTTATTAATATGCAAGTTCATGATGACACATTATGCAAGTCTATAAGCTAATATGCAAGTTTGTTATGCAAAATGAATATGTAAGTTATGTGACATATTATATGCAAGTTATGTGACATGTTATGCAAGTTCATATGCAAGTTATGTGTTTGTTAATATGCAAGATGGCACCTTTGAAACATGTTCATTCATATGCAAGTTGACACCTTTTATATGTGTTATATCATGAACGAAATTACGTGGGAACGATGGGGTAATTAAATGCATAAGTTAATAAGATTGTGTGAAATTAATATAATTATGCATAACACAAAATAAATAAACATAGTATGGGAATTTGCCTATTTGGTTAGGTGTACCCATACTATGTGTTGGGAATTTACCTATTGAGTTAGGTCTACCCCATGGGAATTTACCTATTGAGTTAGGTCTACCCATGTTAAGAAAAACTTGATATTAATTTAGGGATAATTAATATGGGGGTGATTAATTAGGTGTAATTAATCGACTAAGACACGAGGTTGGACTCATTTGTAGTGTAAAACTGCCCGGACCCGACCGGCTTAACCAGTTGCTACAAATGTTAGCCTAATGTGAGAGGTCTTGGCCATAAATTAAATACGTGATTAAGGTAAAGACACGAGGTTAGACTCTGTTATGGCGTAAGACTGCCCGGATTCTACCGGCTTAACCAGGCGGTCATAACAGCCAGTCTAATGTGGGAGGTCTTTACGGGAAATCACGGTCTTAATTAATTAAGAAACACTTAACCCTAATAGCATGTAGTGGGACATGAGGGGATTAAGTGGGTGCCTTGGGTGGCATGTGGAATCTGGTGGGTTGCCTTGGGTGGCAATAGAAAATACGATTAGAATACTTAACCAAGAGAAACATGTAATTAAACATGATTAAAGGGTTAAGTGGGATACACTAGATATTGGACAAGCTTAAGTGGGTAGCTTGTGGGGGCCCATTTCAACCAATATCCCAAACGTATCTTTGTGGGCTCGACCCATGTCGAGTGACGGGACACGCATATTGGGCTTGATTATAAGAGGCCAAAACGGGTTAGCGGTGGCAACGCAAGTCCAACGGGCTTCATATGCGTGAGTGGGCCCGGGTTGGTAGATAAGCCGTTGTTGCATCGTGTAGATATAAGCCGTGCACCGTTAATTATATCGGGTTGCCACGTTGGGGAATGGTACACCCCATGGTGGGGCCAGCACGGGTATCTACGTTAGGGAGCCGATCGAATGGGGAAGTAGTGTGTACACCTAGTGGATTGTAGGGCCCCGTGGCGCCTACTTGGTCACCTAGGGGTACGCAAGTACTATTTAGTTAATTTTATAAGTCCTTGGGTGGGATCAATCTTTAAGTTAGGAACGACTGGTGTGGTGCAGTTTAGTAATTTACCTTAGGAAGGGTAGATGCGTCTTTATCCTTTATCTTAGTTTAGTTAACTGCTTAGTATAGCCGTTCATCCCTATATGTTACCGTATATCAAGTTATGTCTTCTCTGGTTACTTTAACGATTGTATTGTTAAAGTTATAGGACTCACTCAGACTTATGTCTGACCCCGTTGTCTTTATCTTTTTCCCAACCCTCAGGTCCTGTGGTGGATCCTAGCAGTAGTGGAGCTTGATCGGATTGCTGTTCCAGTCTTTAGGAGCTTGGGTAGATGTAAAGTTCCAGTTATCCAGTTATCTTTCCTTTTGTTTTGGCTATTGTATGAGAATGGGATTATGTACTTCTTTATCTTGATGGATATTGTACTTGACTTTTATTGTGGGTTTATGATGTAACCAGACATGTTTTACTTCCGCTGTTATGAGATGATGTTTTAAAATTTCAAGTACTATTTATATCTGTCTAGTTGTAATTTTTCTGTTCTATATTCACTAAAATACTCCACCGATGTTATGGCATTCCCATTGTGAGTGATCATAGCGGGAGTGGGGTGTTACACGTGGTATCAGAGCTTAAGGTTACCAGAACAGATAATTTTTTTTAGAAAAACTATTTCCTAAGAGTATTTTCGAAGAAAGTATTTTCAAAAGCATGTCTTTTAAAAGAAAAAGTTTTTGAAAAAAGAAAAGCATAATCCCCAATAGCCATATCCTTATCTTTCGGAATCTCCTTTTTGAATCTTTCCTCTTTCGTTTCAGCATGGCTGAAGATCTTAACATCCCGGAGGGTTTAGTTATACCACTATGGTATAGGAGGTTGCAAGAGGCTAGGGCCGCGGCTGCGGGTCCGGCCAATGCTACTACACCAGAGACAACCGCTCCTCCTCCTCAGCCTAGAGTGGATAATTTTGCTAAGGTTTGCAAGGAGTTCAAGGCTATAGGAGGAAAACCTTTTCTTGGTTCAGAGACTTTCGTAGAGGCTAGAGATTGGCTTAAGGAAGTGGAAGAGTTGCTAGATATCTTTGAAGTGGAAGAGGGAAAGAAAGTCAAGTTGGCGGCTTGGTTAATGAAGGGAGAGGCCTCATTCTGGTGGGAGGTCACTAATGGAGAACGCCCTGTTGACTCTTGGGCAGATTTTAAGCAAAGGTTTGGGGCTAAGTTTCTCTCAAGGGCGGAAGAGAATCTGTTTATGGAGAAGTTCTTGAATTTGAAGCAAGGGAATCTCACGGTGAAAGAATATGTCAACAAATTCAATCAATTAGCGAGGTTTGGCATAGAGTTGGTGAATACACCGGAGAAGAAGGCTTTGAGGTTCGTTAGAGGCTTGAACGAACCATTGCAAGGAATAGCTATGACTCACATTCCTATGGGGGCCACCTTTGAGAAGCTTGTCTACATGGCACTTATGCATGAGGATGATAAGAACTCTAAGGCACCAGAGAAAAAGGGGGATCAGAAGAAACCGCAACAGCAACAACAAGGCAAGGGCGGAAAAGGCAATGGTGACAAAAAGAAGACGAAGAAGAAGTGCTTCAATTGTGGAACACCAGGACACCTCAGTAAGGATTGTCGCAAAAAGAAGAAGACCGGTTGCTTTCATTGTGGTGAAGCAGGGCATCTTGTGAAAAACTGCCCAAAGAAGGGGCAGAAGACGGGGTCTACCTCAGGAGGCCAGGTGCAAGCTCTTATAGCACCACCTCAGTCAGGGGGGCAAGTTCAGGTTCTCTCAGTTCCACCGATTCAGCAGAGAGGTAGAACTATTTCCGTTGAAAGTCTGGTTTTTCTGTTTGATCATCCAGTTCGTACTTTGTTTGACTCTGGCGCATCGCATTCTTTTATCTCATCATCGTTAGTTGAGTCACTGCACTTAGACACCAGTCTAGTTGATGATCCCTTGGTTGTCTCAAACCCAATTGGGGGATCCATATATCTGTCTATGATATGTTTGGGTTTGAAGATTTCTATACTTAGCGTTGAGTTTAGATGTGATGCTTTTGTATTGGGCTTCACGGGCTATGGGTTGATCTTGGGCATGGACTGGTTATCCAGTAATGGTGCCGTTCTTGATTGCGAAAGGAGAGTTGTCAGGCTCATGACCCGCTTGGGTAACACTCTCGAGATCTCTTGCAATCCCATGGAATCTGTTTTGCTAAGTTATCTTGAATCGCTCGATGCTTCGGTCGAAAGTTTGTGTTCTGTCAGAGTAGTCCGGGAATATCCGGATGTGTTTGAAGAAGTAAAGGGTTTGCCTCCGAAGCGGGAGATAGATTTCCGAATTTATTTGGTGGATAATGCCAAACCAGTGTCTTTGCCAGTACGCCACATGGCTCCTCGTGAGAGAAGAGAACTTCATAAGCAAGTAGGGGAGTTGCTTGAGAAGGGGTTCATAAGGCGAAGTATATCGGAGTGGGGAGCTCCAGTAGTGTTTGCCACGAAGGCGGATGGGTCCCTCAGACTTTGTGTGGATTATAGGGAACTTAATAAGCTCACGAAGAAGAATAGACACCCATTACCGAGGATAGATGATCTCTTTGATCAGTTGGTTGGCGCGTCAGTATTTTCGCAGATGGACTTAGCTACAGGGTTTCATCAGTTAAGAGTGGCGGAGGACAGTATAGAGAAGACTGCTTTCCGGACTCCGGATGGTTTTTATGAGTGGCTAGTGATGCCATTTGGGTTGACAAACGCCCCCGCATACTTTATTGATCTCATGAGTAGAGTGTTCAGAGAGTATCTGAATAAGTTTGTAGTAGTTTTTGTGGATGACATCTTGGTCTTTTCCAAGAATGAAGAAGAGCATGCCTTACATCTCAAGGAAGTGTTGGAGACTCTTCGAGCGCATAGTCTTAAAGCTAAATTCTCTAAATGCCATTTTTGGAGAAGAGAAGTGCGATTCTTAGGGCATGTGGTCTCTAAGGAAGGGATAGCTGTGGATCCCGCAAAGATAGTATCTATCCAGGATTGGAAAGTTCCTAGAAATGCTACCGAGGTAAGAAGTTTCTTGGGGTTGGCAGGATATTATAGGAAGTTCATCAAAGACTTCGCGAAGATATCAGCCCCATTAACCCGCTTGACGAAGAAGAATCTGGTTTTCTCATGGGATGTAGATTGTGATGATGCTTTCCGACGGTTAAAGAGAGCTTTGACCACCGCTCCAGTTTTAGTGCTTCCAGATGGGAGTAAGCCGTTTGTTGTTTATACCGATGCTTGTGGAACAGGATTAGGCGCAGTCTTGATGCAGGAGGGAAGGGTAATAGCCTATGGAGGGAGACAATTGAGAGTGCATGAGAAGAATTACCCTACCCATGATCTAGAGTTGGCCGCGATTGTTTTCGCACTTAAGTCTTGGCGCCATTATCTTCTTGGTGAGAGATTCGAGTTGTTCACCGACCATAAATCATTGAAGTACTTATTCTCTCAGAAGGATTTAAACTTAAGACAGCAAAGGTGGATGGAGTTCTTAGCATCCTATGATTTCGAGATAGCGTATACCCCTGGTAAGGGTAACGTGGTGGCAGACGCCTTAAGTAGAAAAAGGCTATCTTTGAGTCCATTGTTCGTGGAACGACGAAGCTTGGAGTTTCTTTCTTTGTTTGACTTCAGACCTTCTGTGGATTTTGTACCTGGTTTGTTGGCATCCTTGGAAGTTAGACCTACCCTTTTGGGACGGATTGGCGAGGCTCAGCGAGACGACCCACAGTTGGTTGAGTTGGTAGAGAAGCTTATAAGGGGGGAGTCGTCCAGCCATTTGGGTAGATACACTATAGATGATAGGGGATGGTTGCATAGAGACGGTAGACTTTGTGTACCGCAAGATGAGGGTTTGAAGAAGGCTATTTTGGATGATGCACATCGTTCAAGAATGACTATTCATCCCGGTGGAGATAAAATGTACCAAGACATGAAGAGAGTTTTCTTCTGGGCCGGTATGAAGAAAGATGTGGCTGAATACGTGGCTAGATGCTTAGTATGCCAACAAGTTAAAGCGGAGCAAAGGAAACCCGGTGGGTTGCTACACCCATTGGAAGTTCCGCAATGGAAGTGGGATAGTGTCTCGATGGATTTCGTCGATGGGTTACCGAGATCGAGGAAGGGCAATACGGGAATTTGGGTTGTGGTGGACAGACTTACCAAGAGTGCCCATTTTATACCCGTGAAGAGTAAGAGGACCGCTCCATGGCTTGCTTCAGTCTATGTTAGAGAGATTGTTAGATTGCATGGCGTACCATCCAGCATTGTGAGTGATCGAGATCCTATTTTCACTAGTGAGTTTTGGAGAAGTTTGCAAGAGGCGGTAGGGACTCAGTTGTGTTTGAGCACCGCATATCATCCTCAGACGGACGGTCAGACCGAGAGGGTGAACCGTATCTTAGAAGATCTTTTGAGGCTTTGTATCTTGGATTTTGGAGGTACATGGGAAGAACATCTTCCTTTGGTGGAGTTCGCATACAATAACAGCTTTCAGTCTAGTATTGGCATGGCACCCTTCGAAGCTCTTTATGGAAGGCCTTGTCGATCTCCTACATGTTGGTGGGAATCTACGGATAAGATCTTGCTTGGGCCAGATATGGTTAGAGAGACTTCAGAGAAGATTGATTTGATTCGAAGACGGATGAAGGCAGCGCAAGATAGACAGAAATCATATGCGGATCAGAGAAGGACGGATCTTGAGTTTGAGGTTGGGGACATGGTTTTTGTCAAAGTATCTCCATTGAGAAATGTTGTTCGCTTTGGGTCCGTTGGGAAGTTAGCACCGAGGTTTGTTGGACCATTTCCTATTAAGGAAAGGATTGGACGGATGGCATATAGGGTAGAGTTGCCCGACAGACTTAGTGGTGTTCATGATGTATTCCATGTATCACATTTGAGGAAGTGCTTACATGAGACCGCAGAGGTAGTAGAGCCGAGCTTGCTTAGAGATGTAGAGGTAGAGCGTGATGCGACGATTCGACGAGCTCCTACTCGCATCCTTGGGTCAGAAACTAGGAAGTTGAGGAACAGAGAAGTTCAGCTAGTTAAAGTGCAATGGGGAGATGACGAAAGCAATGCTACTTGGGAGACGGAAGCGAAGATGCGTTCTTTGTATCCATTTCTTTTTGAGAGTATGTCTTTTAACTCCTCCTTTATCGCTTGTCTAGTATTTATCTTATCTTTAGTATATCCTCTCGCTAGTACCTATGACCTTTAGATAGGGTAAAACCTATGGTTGAAACATGTGTTTGAAACATGTTATGGTTGATGGATGCATGTGGATGCAATTGATTGCTAGTGGTTGCTCGTGGATGCATATACACACACATTAGGCACTAGATCGGCTCAGACACTTCATGTTGCATATTGCATAAATGGATGTGGTAGTTAGATTGATGGATGTATCATGGCTGTGTTATCATATGGATGATGCATTTTTGTGTATGGTTGTGCACGCATGTAGAAATTTGTATGTGTCAATAGGGTTTCGCATACATATTGGATGCATGGCACTATCATGGTTTGCATTAAGGAGGTTTACTGTATCAGTAACCGCCTGATTTTCGCATTAGGTAAGTACATATACACACACTTTTGCATATATCCATCCAGCATTTAGAATCTTGTAAGGACAATGATTGCTCGTGGATGATGCTTTGAGTAGATGGATGATTGGATGGTAGGATACGTTCTTCCTAACTTGAAGATTTCGGGGACGAAATCCTTTAAGGAGGGGAGAATGTAACAACCCGTATTTTCAATAACCTATAATAACATAAATCGAGGCAGAATTTAATTCTAAAATGGGAATCAAGGGAAACGGGCTATGCCATTGTGTTCGTCTCGGAAAAATACGCGGAATAGAGTCCGAGTTTTCGAAAATCGGAGTCCGTATGACCAAGATATGGCCTCGCGAAGTTTCACGAAAATTCCCAAATTAAAGTACACTTAATTAAGTGAAATGGGTTGTGTAGATATATATATATATATATATATTGATATATATATATATATATAATTGAAAATTTAATAAATAAATATGCAAAAATGCTCAAAACAGCGAATTGGGAGAGGGGAATAACCGAACCGGCCGATTTTTGAAGTCGACCCGAGCTCGCTGGGTCGACTAGGGGTTAATCCAGGGTGTTTGGCTGTCAACCCGTGGGCCGATTCGCTCAAGTGCAGATTTTGCATTTGAATGGTTCTCATGGTCCATCTTTAATCTAAAGGCCCTAGATGGTTCCTACACTTGACTTCTTCCCCAAGACATGCTTTGATGGCTTGGATTGAATCTAGGGTTAATCCTATGGCCTAAAACACTTGCCTAATCTATAAATAAGACCCTAACCTACCCTAATTCATTCATAATTAAACCTAGTGACTAAACTATGGCAAAATGCTAGCTCTCATGGCCTCCACTAATTTTATGAAGAGGGTTGCATACTAATCACTCTCTAATCAACTTCTAATCCCTTCTTAGCATCTTAATCTTCTTCATTTGGTGTTCAAAGTTGCTAGTTGTGAGTTTCTATCACTTTGATGATCTTTTGGTAAACTAATTAGATGAGATGTGATGAGATTTATGGTTTTGTATGTGGGTTAATGAGCTTTGAATCATATGATATGATGTTAGCATTAATCTTATGTTTATGCATGTTGAGTATGTAAGCTTATGCAAGTTTAATATGATGTATGTTATGTTTGCATGATGCTAAATATGCAAGTTGTGGGCTATGTAATCATATGCATGTTATGCAAGTTCATGGTAATATGCTATGCAAGTTACATGTTTGTTAATATGCAAGTTACATGTTTGTTAATATGCAAGTTACATGTATGTAAATATGCAAGTTACATGTTTGTTAATATGCAAGTTACATGTTTGTTAATATGCAAGTTACATGTATGTAAATATGCAAGTTACATGTTTCTTTATATGCAAGTTACATGTTTGTTAATATGCGAGTTACATGTATGTAAATATGCAAGTTACATGTTTATTAATATGCAAGTTCATGATGACACATTATGCAAGTCTATAAGCTAATATGCAAGTTTGTTATGCAAAATGAATATGTAAGTTATGTGACATATTATATGCAAGTTATGTGACATGTTATGCAAGTTCATATGCAAGTTATGTGTTTGTTAATATGCAAGATGGCACCTTTGAAACATGTTCATTCATATGCAAGTTGACACCTTTTATATGTGTTATATCATGAACGAAATTACGTGGGAACGATGGGGTAATTAAATGCATAAGTTAATAAGATTGTGTGAAATTAATATAATTATGCATAACACAAAATAAATAAACATAGTATGGGAATTTGCCTATTTGGTTAGGTGTACCCATACTATGTGTTGGGAATTTACCTATTGAGTTAGGTCTACCCCATGGGAATTTACCTATTGAGTTAGGTCTACCCATGTTAAGAAAAACTTGATATTAATTTAGGGATAATTAATATGGGGGTGATTAATTAGGTGTAATTAATCGACTAAGACACGAGGTTGGACTCATTTGTAGTGTAAAACTGCCCGGACCCGACCGGCTTAACCAGTTGCTACAAATGTTAGCCCAATGTGAGAGGTCTTGGCCATAAATTAAATACGTGATTAAGGTAAAGACACGAGGTTAGACTCTGTTATGGCGTAAGACTGCCCGGATTCTACCGGCTTAACCAGGCGGTCATAACAGCCAGTCTAATGTGGGAGGTCTTTACGGGAAATCACGGTCTTAATTAATTAAGAAACACTTAACCCTAATAGCATGTAGTGGGACATGAGGGGATTAAGTGGGTGCCTTGGGTGGCATGTGGAATCTGGTGGGTTGCCTTGGGTGGCAATAGAAAATACGATTAGAATACTTAACCAAGAAAAAACATGTAATTAAACATGATTAAAGGGTTAAGTGGGATACACTAGATATTGGACAAGCTTAAGTGGGTAGCTTGTGGGGGCCCATTTCAACCAATATCCCAAACGTATCTTTGTGGGCTCGACCCATGTCGAGTGACGGGACACGCATATTGGGCTTGATTATAAGAGGCCAAAACGGGTTAGCGGTGGCAACGCAAGTCCAACGGGCTTCATATGCGTGAGTGGGCCCGGGTTGGTAGATAAGCCGTTGTTGCATCGTGTAGATATAAGCCGTGCACCGTTAATTATATCGGGTTGCCACGTTGGGGAATGGTACACCCCATGGTGGGGCCAGCACGGGTATCTACGTTAGGGAGCCGATCGAATGGGGAAGTAGTGTGTACACCTAGTGGATTGTAGGGCCCCGTGGCGCCTACTTGGTCACCTAGGGGTACGCAAGTACTATTTAGTTAATTTTATAAGTCCTTGGGTGGGATCAATCTTTAAGTTAGGAACGACTGGTGTGGTGCAGTTTAGTAATTTACCTTAGGAAGGGTAGATGCGTCTTTATCCTTTATCTTAGTTTAGTTAACTGCTTAGTATAGCCGTTCATCCCTATATGTTACCGTATATCAAGTTATGTCTTCTCTGGTTACTTTAACGATTGTATTGTTAAAGTTATAGGACTCACTCAGACTTATGTCTGACCCCGTTGTCTTTATCTTTTTCCCAACCCTCAGGTCCTGTGGTGGATCCTAGCAGTAGTGGAGCTTGATCGGATTGCTGTTCCAGTCTTTAGGAGCTTGGGTAGATGTAAAGTTCCAGTTATCCAGTTATCTTTCCTTTTGTTTTGGCTATTGTATGAGAATGGGATTATGTACTTCTTTATCTTGATGGATATTGTACTTGACTTTTATTGTGGGTTTATGATGTAACCAGACATGTTTTACTTCCGCTGTTATGAGATGATGTTTTAAAATTTCAAGTACTATTTATATCTGTCTAGTTGTAATTTTTCTGTTCTATATTCACTAAAATACTCCACCGATGTTATGGCATTCCCATTGTGAGTGATCATAGCGGGAGTGGGGTGTTACATCTCCGCACTTCAAAAAGGCATGCGTGATACACTTGTTAGGAAAGTGTTTTACTCAGCTGAGATCCATCGAAATTACAACATAATATTGGTTATGTTACACCATGGTTGTAAAACTAATTAAGTTAACAGTGCGATATGCCGGTATTTCTTTAGAATCTAGCTAATTTTATCAACTTATGGTAGTTACTCGGTGGATTATTTCCATTATATGATAAAATTTTCCCACTTTTGAATTTATTCTTAAAATAGTAGATAAATTGCTAGTCAAAAGCACTCGTTGACAATATATTAGAATTTTTATTGGTTTTATGGACATGAATCATTTGCAGTAAGTTTTGAGTGAACACACCATATGTAGTCTTGTTTGATATAAAATTTGAACTGTCTGTAAGTCCCTTTGTATGTTTACTACATTTTACATGTTACTTTAATATCTTATATGAAAAAAATATGAAGTGTCTACAAGTCGCGTATGTGCTCGGGTTTGCCCATATATGTTGCTTGCATCTTCATTTAATCGACTGGTTTGTCCCTCATATGATTCACTGCCCTTGGAAATGTAACGACCCGGAAAATCTGAACCAATTTAAAAAAATTAAATTGACTAATTTGGTGAATTTAAAATATTTAAAATAAATATTTTCAATAATAACGACGAAAAGTTAGTTTGAATCGACGTTTGAAAATAAATATAATTAACTCTGATTATAAACAAGGCCTGAAATGGCGCGGTAGATTCAAAATTTGAATTCAAACTTTGACTGACTGTACCGAGTGCAAAACAAAACAGATTTGAGTGAAACCAAAAATATTTAAATCTGTTGATGAATATCTTTCTAACGAATCTGAAAAATCGAAGTTTCATAGCAGGAAGCAAAAGTTATGGCCAAACGAATTTTTAGAAAGGTCGCTATAAAGTTTATATAGCCCGTGAAAATGGCCATTTTGCCAACGACTTCGGAATTCGACGAAACTACTTTTTTTGGATCCGGGATTTCAAATTATTGCTAGGTTTCAAATTTCATAATTTTTGAAGCTAGTATGTGAGCATGGCGAAGGAAAATGTGTTTGGTCGATTTCTATTAAATTGGATCGACCAGAAAATGGCCATTTTTCAAACGGTCTCAGAATTCGACGAAACTAGTTTTGTTGGGACCGTATCTTCAAAACATAGCTAAATTTATTTTTCTGGAATTTTTTGAATCAGTTTGTGGCCCTGGCAAATTGAAATGTACGTTCAAATTGAATATTGAATGTTTTATATTTTAATTTGAAGGGAAAATGATTGAAACAGTCGAATGGGCCTACGAAACATATCACATTGTGTTCGGAATGGGGGTATTTAGCTAGGGACGACAGTCATTGGGTTTGGATTGGAGTTCGTATGAGATAAGGGGTATTTTCGGATTTTTAAAAATTTATAAATATAAAAAATCCTATTGGTCCACCTCAAATTTCTCTCTCCCCGTTTTTCCTCCGAAACCCCCCGATCGACGGCGAAAGTTCTTCAAACCTTCCCACTCCGATTCCTCCTCCTACATGCAATAAAACACCATGCTCCTTTGGAGATTTTTGTAGGGCTATCAACGATCTTCAAATCCATATATAGTTTGTATTTTTTCGTCGAGGATACAGGGAGAAATCGAGCTCGAAATTCTCGAGCTTCCAACTACCGCCACGAACGCCACAGGCGATCAAACGCCTCACCCCTCCACGCGCAGGTGCGTCGTTCCTCCCCCTTCGACGCTGCAAAGGCCGATCGACGAATAGCTACACGGATGCGAAGAAAAATCCAAACCTAGTTTTGAACAAATCAGCTAAGGTACGGCTATTTTAAAATAAACTATATTATAGCACTTTAAAGCGTTACGGTTTTTGATTTCACTGTAAAAATCATATCTTTTTCGTTTGCTGACGAAGTTCAGTGAAACAAGAGACAGTGGACTCGTGTGGACGTCTTTTACATTCTAGAAGAGACCGCATATTTTTTTGAGCCTTCTGCTATTTTTGGTGGAGTGGAACCCAAGGTGAGATTTCTAAATTATAAACGATATGGAAAATGACGATGTATAAATTATATAGTCGATCTATGAGTTATATAAGCGTTGTACACCACATGTATAAGCGTTGTATAAGTTGTACGTTCGATGTATAAGTTATATATGCGTTGTAAAAATTATATATATATATATATATGTTGAAATAGAAGTGAAATGCTTATATAATATATATATATATATATATACATACATATATATATACATATATATATACATATATATATATACATATATATATACATATATATATACATATATATACATATATATATATATATACATATATATATATATATATATACGCCCCTCGTCCACAAACCATGGACGATATTTAATGGTTGTGATTGATGTGAAAATTGGTTGATAGCGAATGGTTGATTTGAATTGTTTGTGGTTAAAATTGATTGATTGTGGTTGAAAAATACCCGTTTGTGGTTGAGAATTATTTGGTTGAAACCACATAGGATTATTTTGTGGAAATGAAAAAAAAAAATGTACACGCCGCCTGCGTGCGAACTAGATTCATGAAATCCCCATTGTCAAAAGCTGCGAGGCTTTAAGGTAGAGCGAGGAGCCGTACTAGGGACGGCCCCGGTTTTAACTACCCTGCCGTTATGCTGCCGAAATTTTGAATAACATTCATGTATTAGAATTATTTTCATGTGTTGAAACTATATTCATGTGTTGAATAAAAATTCATTCGTTGAATAGAAATTCATGTGTTGAATAGTATTCGTGTTTTAAATAAATTGTTTTAACAATAAAAAAACACATTTTTATCTTTTATATACGAACTATAGAAAACCTTCATGTGTTGAATATAAATTCATTCGTTGAATAGAAATTCATGTGTTGAATGGTATTCGTGTTTTAAATAAATTGTTTTAACAATAAAAATCACATTTTTATCTTTTATAAACGAATTATAGAAACCGTTCATGTGTTGAATAGAAATTCATTCGTTGAATAGAAATTCATGTGTCGAATGGAATTCGTGTTTATAAAGAAATTTTTTTATAATAAAAATCATATTTTTATCATCTATATGAACTATATAAAATAATCGTGTCTTGAAATAAATCGTTTTACATTGAAAATCACATTTTTATCATGTACATGAATTGTTAAAAATAGTGAAGTGTTGAAATAAAAGCCGGTTGGAAAAAAATATTATTTTTATCAAATATATGAAAAGAATATCGTTTTGAAATCAAAGAATAGAATATATTTATATATATATATATATAATTAAAATGGGATGAATAACGAAGCTGCAGTTCGTGTTTTGAAACCGTGATTTCAAACGATTAGTGCGGGAGATCCGACCATCGGATTTTCCCGAAACCGAAAAAATCAGGTTCGCTTTGGAAATATCTTTCCAACGACACCAACTTTGTAAAGATCCAACGGTTGGATTGTCTGGAATGTTTAATTCAAATCTAAAGAAAAACAGTGCTAGAATCAATTATATATATATATATATATATATATATATAATTAAATTAAATCGAATAACGACGCTGCAGTTCGTATTTTGAAATCGAAACTTCAAACGAGTGTACCGGGAGATACGACTGTCGGATTTTCCCGAAACTGAAACCATTGGATTCGTTTTGAAAATATCTTTCTAATGATATAAATTTTGTGAAGATCCAATGGTTAGATTTTCAGATATGTGTAAATCAAATCTGAAGAAAAACAGCGCTATGGCCGCGTTATGGCCTGAAGCGTCGTTTGAATAAATAGGCTATTTTTAAATAAATAAAAATAGTGATAAATCATTATAAAATATTATAAACGATACGGAATGTGAAATTTAGAAATTAACTGAAGGTTAGCTGAGTCGAATGGTTTCCTGGGTTTTGATCTGATGTTGGTTTCGGCCTTCGGGGTTAATATTTGGGAAATCGTTCTCTTACTAATTTACGGTTAGTGACTAATGAATTTGAATAAGGCGTATGCGTGTTTGTGTAGCAATTATTTATTATATATGCGAGTAGCTCAGAAAGACCGGGTTTATCCCATTCGGAATAACTGAATCGACGATAAGAAATCGAAGGTGAAGATGGTGGTTGAAGACCGGAGATCTTCACCTCGTTTGGATGGTAACTGATGTCCTGATTGGGAGGCATCCTGAAATATGGATAATGAGTGGTGATCGTCCAGACGTACGTGGAGATCGATGGATATGCGAAGTATATAGTGCCTCCGGTTTCGTTCCGACCCAGAACGGACTTGTAAATGGACTGTGTATCTGACATTGGAATTCATTCTGTGTGATTGATAGCCATCAGTTGCATGGTGTGAATTTCCTGTGTGGCATGCTAAGATGCAGTGATCAGGGCTTCTGTTGAAAAGCAAAGTCTTGTGGTTGATGATCAAAGCACCGCCTGTGTGGTGTAGCTTTGTGTATAACGTGAATTCGCGAACCTCACACCCCGGTATGAACCAGAAACGGGAGAGGACCTCAGAGGGGACGTGCGTTTCTTTCTAGCTAGAGGTGGTGCCAGTGATTAAACTGGATGGCATTTATACTATTTTCACCTATGTGGTTTTTGCTGTTGCTAGGCGCCTCGGAAATATCGGTCGATCCGGGACCGATGGAGTCATTCGTTGCCTCATTTATGCCCCAAAAGGCGGGGAAACACATTGTTCAGGCATTATAATCCACTCCGTGTGGACCGGCCCTGACGATCCAAGGTGCAGTTGCGGCTGTTCCTGAGACTCGGGCTAGATAGTCTCGAATTCGGTGAGGACGATCCCTTTCCTCGGTTCATGACGAAAATTCAATTTCCAAATACGTGACTGTGCGGTTTTGATTGTATACCTATATATGGCGACATAGTGATATGGGGCATTAATACCGTCTATGATTGATACTTATGATTTGAAATTGTTTTTGAAACATATAAACACTAGTAATTATATTAAATGCTTTTGTTTTATTCGTATCGAGCATACTTTGGCCGTTATAAGGTAAAAACTCTATCCCCGGTTTGTGTTGCATTGTGTGATGGGAACTGAGTCTTATAATGGCTTCATTTTTATAAAAAGCATTGCGATGTTTAAAAGAATTATTTGTTTTAAAGCACTGACAATCCAATGGAGTAAACCCGTTCCACGAAAGTAGCGTGGTCCTGTGATTAGCCATATGATAAAATGTGTTAAGTAGATTTCTCATACCAGTCCGATGACTAACTTGTAGTTTGCTTCACTTGCAAACACGGGTGCCCCTTTTTCTACACGGACAACCTTGTGTTCAGGTTTTAGCAGGCTCTTTCTGGATAGCTTGAGCTGAACGTGGATTCTATCATTTATCTCTTTTTATGTTGTTCAGCTCCTATTGTACATATTATGTTTTGTTTTCCACTATAGACATTTATGTATAGCTGAACTGTATTTGTACTAAGTATGATCCTGTATACTGTGTAACTCTGATGATTACGTTTATCCAGTATATTGTATTGTGCATTATCTGGTGTATTTATTTATTTCTATTCTGTTATTATCTGTTTATGTGTTATATTTCAAAGATTACCCTTAACACCGTCGTACGGGGTTTTGGGGTCGTCACAGGAAATATATGATATGTCCTTGTTTATGTATTCACTTATGCATGTGTGTATATATACATCTTGAAATGTAGAGACATATTATTGGTTTTTCTACACTATATGTGCTTACTGTATTTTCAAATGCATAACTTATTGGATGGAAATTTAAACCATGTACCACCCCGTTTCCTTAGTTCAAAACTAAAACTATTTTGTCTACTTAAACGGAAGTTGTTGAAACTATTGTCTACTTAAATGGAAGTTGCTGAAATTATTGTCTACTTAAATGGAAGTTTATGAAACTATTTTGTCCACTTAAACGGTAGATGCTGAAACCATTTTTTGTCCACTTAGACGGTAGTTGCTGAAACCATTTTTGTCCACTTAAATAGAAGTTGTTGAAACCATTTCGTCAACTGTAATGAAATTGCTGAAACCATTTGTTTTACCAAAATGAAATTGATCACTTGGTCGCATTTTGTTTAAACAACACGATTTAGTCATCCCTTCTGGCCGAGTCGCATAACCTGTCTTTTACCTCATTGTGCAATTCCTGGTATTCGAAAAATGATTTTTGTATATATGTGGTGGTCGATGTACACATATGTATGTATGTATGTATTTATATACTGTTGTATGTGTGTATATATGTCATTGGCATACATATATACAAAAATACATGTTGTCCCGACTTGTTCGTCCCGAGTTGTTATGTTGGGTTAACTTTTATGTTGTTCAGTTTCTATTGAAATTAATTTACTTGAACAAATAATTAATCCCAACTCGAGTGTTTCTGTTTTTGCATAGAACGCTCGTGTCATACCCGAGCAGTACGGATTTAAAAATATCAGCTTAGGATTTGAAGATTTGCAATGCTGGGGATTCCATAGATGCGCACTCTGAAGATTTTAAACAGTAATATTTTTCCTGTGCTCAAACTGTATTTTAAATTTTCCACTGTATAGAGAAAATTCTTGTATCAAAAATTCTAATATATATATATAAGTTTATTTCACTATTTAATGCTATGTTACTATTTTATTCTGTGTTGATTCTATGTTTTAAACTAGGTAAGCAAAATAACGAATCATCGGCTTGAACGTTTTAAATTGGGTTGAATACCGATATGAAGTGGTCAAAAGGCAGGACATTACAAGTGGTATCAGAGCTTTGGTTTATTCAAAGCTCAGCTTATCGAGTTTGAAATGAATAAGAAGAATTGATACTAGAAAAATAGATTTTTGAAAATAAAAAGGGTCTTGAAAATAAATTTTGGAAAGTATAATTTTTTTTAATAAATTTTGAAGATGAAGTATTTTGAACATATTATTTTGAATCTAGTACAATGTAGAATTTTTTTTTTGGATTTTAAACTTGTTCGGAATCCCTAGTCTTCGAATCTAGATTTGCCAAAGTTGTTCTTTGATAAATTCTTTTAGGATTGAATCTCGAATCTGTTATCGAATGGTATCATAGGAATATATGTATGAGAGAATAAACGAATAATTTTCTAAAATTGTGTATTTTTGTAATCATAGCCAAATGAAATTGGTTGGAAATAATTTAAATGGGAACTAAAATGAAAAAGGGAAAATTTGAAATCAGTTCAAAGATGAAACGATAAATTTTATTTCGATATGCAAAATATAAATGTATGAAAATAATATTGAAAAGGGTATAATTGGAATTCGATTGTATTAGAATTACATTACTAAATTATTTTGATTATCCAGAACTTGGCAAGATAAATTATAATTGGTTTCAAAGCAATGATGTATAATCGAATATATGAATTCGATAGTAAGTTATGAATTTGTTGATTATTGAACAAGAAGTCAATGATAAATGAGATTTATAAATGGAGTCAAATATGAATGAAGAGTGTGAAGAGATTTGAATCGATATTTAAATGTAATCAAACTAATTTGATGTGACGAGTTCAGATTTTGATAAAAGGAATAATATTTACTTTTTAGAAGTGAATAACGTTTGAGAGCAGAATGTTGCAAATAATATTGTGATAAAAGAAATGAAATTGACATGTACGGTGGGATTATTTTGGATTTTAGAATATTAATCAAATGAGATTTTTTTCAAAGTTCGAAATATATGCGAAGGAAGTTATTCCGGGGAGTTAACTATGTTAAATTTCAAGAAAATATTATTTACTTTACATTTTAATAAAAAATGTAATAAATTGTTTATATATTCAAACTAAAATATATTTTAAAGTTAAAAATCATGAAGGCGTGAATTATTTTCAACGATTTTCGTAAAAGAAGTGAATTCTTGATTTGAATTTAGAAGTTACGAGAATGAGAGTTTTATTTCAAAGTTGTGAATTTTATCTATTTCGAAATAAAGGTCTAAGAGGTAAAATATACCCCAACTTGATTGACTTCATTGTTGACTAAGAAATGGTTAAGATTTGATAACAAGAGTGGTTAAGTGAAGTAAGCAAATGAGTGTCAGCAGTTAAGTGAAAATAGAGGTATTTTATTTAATATCTGTTTTAATCCAAATAACAAATTTAGGAATGCTTCCCAATGAGTATAAAGTATATTTTCTATGGAAAATAAAGATTTACAAATATATGGAAATGTTTTCTAGTGGTAATAAGAAAAAAATTTAAATAATAGGGAAATATGATAATTGGAAATGTTTTCAAACGATCGTGAGAGGCTAACGGGTTTGATAAATCAGAAAGGTAAGAACTGAAAAACAAAGAGCCGCACGACAAAAACGAAGGGCGGCGAAACGTAATAGAAATAGATTTGTAAAGTGAATGCGAAATTGCATAAGCAATGACTGGATAGGAAATTAAGAAATAGAGTTAAGGAATTTAGAAACTGACTGAAGATTAGTTGAGTTGAATAATTTCCTGAGTGTTGATCTAATGTTGGTTTCGGCCTTCGGGCTTGATATTTAGGGAGTTGTTCGCTTGCTAATTCACGGTCGAAGGTGTGAATATGAAGTAATGCAGGAATGGAAAAATTTGTTATCAGAATGGAAAATTCTGAAATTTGGTGAGCATAAAGATTTGAAGTTAATAATTGGAAATCTGGAAGAAAAAATGGTTTGTAACCAATAGATTTATAAATCTGAGTTGGAAAGGATATCAAGTATTTGAAGAGGGTTACGAGATCAAAACTAAAATTTTGAAATCGGGATGAATTTTAAGGATATTCGATTTTGGATATTAGAGAAATAAGATTCCATAACTTGTAGGGAAAAATATTGTGAAATTGAAAATTTGTTGGATTAGAAGGTGATCAATTTAAGAATGAGATGTTTGAAATATGATTTGGAAAGAAAATATTATGTAAATGAAATAAGTATGATTTATGAAATAAACTACTGTATGTTTTCGAGACAAGATAAGGGAAGTACCATCCTTCTCCTTTGAATTTTGGGCTTAATTAGGATGTGCCGCTGGTGATGGTAGGTTGTTCGGACATAAAACTCGGGTTGTCTGGAAGAACACGACCGTGTAGCCTAATTTGCAGGGCTATAGATGGCCTACGGTAGATGGATGTTTCTTGGGGGGTACCAAGCGTAACCAATATGTCTCCTACGATCTACAGTCGTGATAAGGGTGTAATCCGCAGAGCTGTGAAAGCTTATGGGTATGTATGTTTCCCGAGGGAATCGGGCGTAACTATTGTGTACCTGCAGTCCCCATAACATATCTACAAGTGAAAGAGATGTAACCACTAGAGTTACTAAAGGTAGAATGGAGCCATGTATAAAGCTAAAGGTTCATCATCTACCTATATTTTTGTGTATGAAATTTATGGTTTCCATTGGTGCAAATCCAATCACCTCAGTTTGAGATGAGAAGTAATTCCCCATTGGTAGCAAATAGTTATCTATTAAGCGGAGGAAAGTACGTAGCAAAAAGAAGTGGTATTGAGATCATTTGTCCTATATGTACAACTAGAATTCGGATAGATCTTTCCTCGGAGAGAGCTCTCTCCCTTTTTCCGCCCGACTCTTTGGTCTTAAGGATTTTGGTTTTATTTTAAGAACGAGTGATTGCCCTTCTCCGACCCTTACTGCCCAACCGGAGAGTGGGCAGCTAATGTGTTCCAGTACTATAAAAAAATAGAATAGTAAGTATCATAATAGTAATAGACTATATTGAATTTTTACTGAATTTTTATTCTAACTATAGTATTTTATCCAATGACTTCCGCTGTATGAAAGCAATACTCTAACCACTGAGTTAAGTAGGTTATTCATCATCACAAACAGAAAAAAGTTGGTTCGGATCCACTACGGGAATGATTTGGAAGATCCAAAACTAAAAATAGCAGTATTTGCTAGGTTTCGTAATCAGGAGTATAATAAGTCAATCTGTAAATATCGTTTCTGGTTTGTACGGATCTCTATGATCATAGATCATAGAGGGTCCCTCTTTACCATTTTGTATAAATAGACTATTCTATTTGTATAGATATGGTAGAGGGCATATCCAATCCTTCTTGACCTGTTAGTTCCTAGTTCTTTAGCGCGGAATAGAGAAGTTTGTTAGCTCGCAAGGCTCATAACCTTGAGGTCACGGGTTCAAATCCTGTCTCCGCAACATTTTTTTGTCACTAAAAATAAAAAGTTTTACCAAACTCCCATTTTCTAGCTATTTGGCTTTAATATGTTTTTGGAGGAGAAACTATGCGTATTTTGGGATCTCCGTGCTCCCTGGTTAGAACCTCTACGAGGTCCCAATGGTTTGGACTTGAGTAGGCTGAAAAAAGATATACAACCTTGGCAAGAACGACGTTTGGCAGAATATATGACTCAGTACCTGAGAAAAAAATAGAGATAGAGGATAAAGGTACCAGAGTAGTCTTGTATCAAACTACTTGTCTCTTTGTAATCTGATCTCCAAGTTTTTGGAATGCTCCAAATTCCACTTGAGCATCCAAATCTTGATCAATACCAGCAAAAACATCCCTAAACATGGTTCTAGCGCCATGCCAAATATGTCCAAAAAAGAAAAGCAAAGCAAACGAAGCATGCCCTTACTAAAGGTAGAATGGAGCCATGTAATGTGTGGAATATCTTAGTGATGGTGAGCCACCTGTTGATGCAGCACTATGTTTTCGTGACTTGATTGGTCTTTTTGACCCAATTTGTCCTTATGACTTGATTTTTCCTTGTGACTTGAAGTATCATCATAATTCCATGAATTGTTTTGTGACTTTGAGATAGAGCAGTCAATGCTCGGTGACCTCAGTTTTTCTTTTGATTCGTAAATATCTTCCGTTGATCTATCCATGACGAAATTCGCTGGGAAGTGATTTCCTATGGATACAGATGTTTTCTGGGGAATCCAGAGGAAACCGTTGTGTATCTGCCATTCATGAACATTCAACATATCAATATCATATTGGTACTTTACGTATCTATTTTTAAAGGAATTTTTGGAATATTTTCACAAGGAGTTAAAGCAAGGATATTTGGTACTTGGAGATTTTAGTCGTGCGCCTGGCCAACGTATGTCTAACATCAGTAAGAACGATAATAGACTTGTCAAGCTTCGAGTTATCAAATTAACAATTTGAAATTAAAATATACCTAATTTAACAAGTTAATGAGGAGGATTTTGAAGTATTTTCAAATCCCTAGCTTTGTAATAATAATACAAATATTGTTAGCATAAAAATCATAAAGGATTTCATATTTTTTTTTAAATTTTAAAGTCGACAATTTATAACTTGAAGAGGAGATGTTATTTACACCCTTCAATGAGTGACGGAAAAGATTAAATGGATTGAATGTAAAGAGATTGAGTTGAGGGTTGCTAAGCCTAGACCTATTACAGTTGCAATGATGGCTAAATAACATTGGAAAATGAGGTTCATAAAGAAATTGGAATAATTTGAGATGCATAAATCCAAGATATGCAGAAATTGGACTTTAAAATGAGATTGATTTTGAAAAGAAATTACCTGACTTTGAATTTGTTAGAAGATTAGATAATATGCAAATTGGGAGATATCTCAAAATAACTTGAGATAGAAAATGGGTCTAAGAAAATTGATTGGAATTTAAAGAGCATGGAAGATAAAGAAAATTGGATTTGATCAAAATTAGTCTCCAACTATAAGAAAAAGAAATTGATTTTCCAGGTTAATTGGATATAATGGATAAACAATGAGGATCGGTGACTCAAAATATGAATATTCAAATTAGTTGTGGGAAAATGATACATGAATATGAAAATTTGAAGTATACATTGGTATAACTCTAACAATCTCTCCTTTTCGAGGATGAAAAGTTTTAAAGGAGAGAAGATTATAACTTACCAGAAATTTCGACAACTAGAATATGGAACTAATTAAATAATTTAACTATTAATAATCAGTTTTATATGGATACCTGGATTAGGAATTAAAAATCGAATATATGGTTTGGAGATTGAATTGAATTCAATATTTATTTCAGATTGGTTGGTATAATTCAAATATTTATTGTGAAATATCAGAATTGAATTTGGTGAGATATTTGAATTGGATTTGAAGTTCGTCTAGAAAATATCCATGGTTGATTTTAAAATTTTACAATTTAATTTGTAAATAAATTGACGTTAAACGGATTGAAAAATTTATTTGTTGATAGATACGAGAATTGGCTTGGATATTTGTATATATAAATGAATTGAAAATTTAACGTTTCAAATTTAAAATTTGAACGGAGTTGTGGAGGGACGAACAGAATACAAACAGTGAACTGATAATAGATTAAAATTTAACTAAAACATCGTATATGTATAAATAGTGTTGGAGTACAACCAAATTGATTTTATTGCATTTAGACCACAAAGGCGGAGCGATATGTATAAATTTTGACGCATTTGAAATTGGCATTGGCGACATGAATTTTTGAGCGTATAAGGATAATTCACCGTATAGTTTAACCATGTTTTCACTTACCCCAAATAAATCCTAACCTAGTTGTTCTCATGCGGACCTATACTCTGAAACTCCCAGACCCTTATAATCTATTGACGCGATTTTGTTCTTATCCCCAAAATTTCTTCTTTAAAAATCACACCTCCTTTCTCATTTCTTTAGTGAGGAAAATTCAATCATTCTCCTTTCAATCAAGAAATCCACTGTAATGGGCGAAGCCCTAAGTTTTTCCCCAAATGGAAATCCGTTCTCTTCGAATCACTTCAGCCCAAAATTGGATCTTCCTCCTAAATCGATGTTAGCCACCACCGGCCATAAAGGCTCCGACCACCATCAACAACTGACCTTCTCTTCTCTAAGCGTTGACTACCCTCCACAACCCTCACCATCTACCATTGCCGAAGAACCTTTTCCGCCAAACCTTCATCGCAGTGTCTCTATCATGGATAGAAGCCGCTCCAGCTCCGACAGTCCATGCGCTAAGTGTGACGGCCCGCCCCGCGCTAGTCAGCATTTCCTCCTAAAGTGCGCTATACACATGCCTGACTGGCCCGGAACAGTCGCCCAAGAAAGGAAAGAAGAGAATGAACTAATCAAGAACATGTAGGATGTCTCACAGCGCAAGGAATAAAATATAATAACAACATACTTGACATAAACAGGTGAGACAGTGCATAAGCTGAAACTAAACATCATAGCAATGGAAATCCAAATACAGCTTACGTTCCACATCATCATTATTACAACTTTAAAATTGTCTCCAAGCAAAAGAAAGGAAAAGGTACACTACTAATGCCGAAAGTAGTGACCCGCAGCGACATAGGCAGAATATCTATACATATCATACATGGTAGCCTCCTGCTCGTCTCTGGTACAGCTACTCGTGCATCACCAGCTAACCTGTCTCTAGTCTGCTCGTGAGAGCACCCAGAGTAATAAGAAGAGACATAAAACTCTGGGTCAGACAAAAGTCTGGTATGAGCGATAAGCAGCAAAACAGAACAATAACAGGTATACTAAACCATACATGAACCTGGACCTGCAACCAAAGAGTTAGCACTACATACTATACAGTACTCTAAGGTGCCGCTAACACATGGTATAAAGAATATGGGGGTGGGGGTGTGTTTGTCATAGTGATGGCAAACAAATCAAGCATAGCAACCATCCTCACATCTCTCACTCAGTGCGTAAAGCATACGATATCCACCACTTTGATCACTAGACCCATGAGGTAATGACGGAGTTCGACTTTTACAATTACTGCTACCACCAAGCTTATCCCATGGGATCATGATCAAACCTTTTCAAATGACCCCACTTCATTGGTCTATAGCCCACTAGTCGTACCTAGGCCACTGTGGCCCTGATTCTATTCACGTACCTCCCATGCATAGTGATCCAAAGTCCTAGACATCGACAACCCCTTAGCACACTTTCCGCAGCAAAGTCCAATCATGAAGTTAACTCATTGGTTCCCAATTGGATTCTGAGTACAAACTTCCCACTTGGGCTACCTTTGCATCTCGGATTTTGGTCGAATTGGAGATGGTCTTCAGAAGAAGTCATCACAATGAAGCGGTCCCAAGCCCAACATCGGTTCGGTTCGGCCATCTGGTTCAGTTTGGACATATAGAAGCTGTAGTTCGAAATACTTCAGTTTGATGATTCAACGCTCCGGTTCGATTCGGTCTCTTAAGGTGTGGTCCGGTTCGGTGCTCCCCTTTCTGCCTCAGCTTGATACTCCTCAAATGGCTCGATACCCTGAAGTGGTTCGGTTCGGGTGTGCTTCCTCATGTCTCCAGATCTGTTTCGGTCTTCCCCTCTTAGCTTCGATCCGATCCCCTTTTTGTCTCTCCGATCCGATCCTCTTTTGGACTCTCCGATCCGATCCCCTTTTGGTCTCTCCGATTCGATCCCCTGCCCAACCCCAACTCTAAGCAAATGGCCTTCCTTCTCGCCAAGCCCATTATGCTAAGTTCCAATCCGAATCAAGTCCACTTGCCCGGTTCTCCTCTCCTCTCCGATCCGGTTTGAAACCCTGCACATTTCCTACAACTTTCCAGCGACTGTTTTATGCCATACGACGGCGTTTTCGACCAATCTAATAGTTCTAATCAATCACAAAGCACACAATACAGTCATAGCAACATGTATAATCAACCACAAACATCAAAACAACAATATAATGTATTTAAAATGGATCAAACATAGCCAAAAATCCTATTTTCCCTTAATCATGTTTAGGCATAACAAATGATATGATTAGCAAAACTTAACCAAATTATCCAAACTTTCTAACAGAGGCTTAAAACATCATTTCGAATTTTATAAATATTTTTCCAGATTTTTAACATGTATAAATTCGCTAATTATCACTAATTACTCTTAATTAACCATAATTAGTGAGGAACTATGCAAATCACTCACCCTAGCCACAAACAAATTACCAAATATGAAATGATTCTCTGTTTGGCATTGTTCCCAAAGCTATACAGCAGTTCAACCACGATTCTTGTGTTAATCCTCTTTGATTTGATGTAGATTTGGCTTAATTAGTGATTGAGGTGATTTGGGGGTGTTTTAGATGTTGGAGGCCATTACTAGGGTTCCAAGAATGAAAGTGGCGGGTGTGAAAGTGAGAAAAATGTTGTTTTCTAAACCCTGATTGCCCTTAAATACTCCAAATCCAGAAATTCTCCTTTGGGCCTAGCTCTTAATCACGCGGTTAAGCCCAATTAAGCTGTTTTTCACCATCTGAAACTTGTTTCAGCCATATCTCCCAAACAGTGAGTCCGTTTGGCTATTGTGACCACTCTACGGAAAGGTGAACCATCATCCGAATCTAATGGAAGAGGTTTCAGGTCAAAACTCCTTTTCAATCAAAAGTTATGGCCGAAACAAGATCAGCTAGGGGCAAAATGGTCATTTAAAAATCTGCAAAAATCATGAACATGGGAAATGACCCCAATAGTCGTCTCCCAATGTTACATGACCATACGACTACTCATGTGAAAGAAATAAATATTCTACGATCCTTCGATGTGTAGAATGCGGGTCGTTACACTAAGCCAACAGAAAAATCAGTCATTCCTGCTTTTTATTTCTTCGCTGCGGCGTTCAAGGTGAGCATTTTGCTCACGATTTAACGTTTTTTAAAGTAGATAAATTTCAGCTTAAAGTAGAATTTTTTTGTAATGACCTTGATATTGACATGTTGCCTCGCCTTGGCATTACTGCTGATTATGGCTGACTACATGTTGCCACACTTTGATTTTTTTGATCCAAGTATCCTACCTTAAAAGTTAAGACTTAAGTAACTGATGCCTTAATGCTTGGTGCATATATATACGGTTCTTAGCCTTCTTATGCATATGTTCTACATGCTTTATTTGGAATGCCGGTTTAACTATCCGTATTAGTTAGCTTGGATTTTGATCAATGTTTACCCTACATTTTGTTGAAGGCTTTAGCCTACATTTCAATTAGATCAGTATTCTATAAAGTTTATACAATTTAATATTTTTAAATGTCACCATCTAAATATTTTGTTGGATTGTTGGTATTGGGTTTATTTTGTAAATCCTTGATTTTTTAATATTCTGACTAGCAAATAAAAAAACAAATAAAAACAATAACAACGACAAAAGGGTAAGTGTTGAGTTGCATCATTTATGTATTCATCTACCAAAGTCATACAGCTTTTCTTCTGTTCATTAATGAACTACTCTACAACTCATTTTGTAAGGGGAATATTATGGTTGTTGATGGCTCGACAGGTTTTGGTCTAAAGTCCAGTTATTTTATCTGGTACTCACTAGTTTGACTAATTTTTAGTTAATCCAAGAAAGCACATATAATGGATTACTATCATGGTTTGTAGTTTCTTGGTTATCTCTGTCTACTTGTCTACAACTTTTTATCTCAAGTTCCAATATTATTCTTGGGTTATAAGCTTCGAATTATATATACTTACAGTAAGGCTAATATTTTTTTATAACGGAGAACCCAAAGGAAATAAATCTCCACACTTCAAAAAGGCATGCGTGATACACATGTTAGGAAAGTGTTTTACCCAGCTGAGATTCGTCGAAATTACAGTGCAATATTAGTTATGTTACACCTTGGCTGTAAAATTAATTAAGTTAAGAGTGCGATATGCTGGTATTTCTTTAGAATCTTGCTAATTTTATCAACTTATTGTAGCTAGTCAGTGGATTATCTTCATTATATGATAGAATTTTCCCACTTTTGAATTTATTCTTAGAAACAGTAGATAAATTGCTGGTCAGAAGCACTCGTTGATAATATATTACCATTTTGAATGGTTTTACAGACATGAATCATTTGCAATAAGTTTTGAGTGAACACATCATATGTTGTCTTGTTTGATATAAAATATGAGTTGTCTGTAAGTCCCCTTGTACGTTTACTACATTTTACATGTTACTTTAATATCTTATATGAAAAAATATGAACTGCCTGCAAGTCGTGTATGTGCTCGGGTTTGCCCATATATGTTGCTTGCATCGTCCTTCCGTCAATTGGCTTGTCCCTCATATGATTCGCTGCCCTTGGAAATATGTGTTCCATCCTTGTTTATGTATACACTTATGCATGTGTGTGTATATACATCTTTAAATGTAGAGACATATACTTGGTTTTTCTACACTGTATTTGTATACTGCATTTTCAAATGCATAACTTATTGGATGGAAATTTAAACCATGTATCATCCCGTTTCCATGGCTCAAAACTAAAACTATTTTTTCTACTTAAATGGAAATTGCTGATACTATTGTCCACTTAAATGGAAGTTGCTGAAACTATTGTCTACTTAAATGGGAGTTTCTGGAACTATTTTGTCCACTTAAATGGTAGTTGCTGAAACAATTTTTTTGTCCACTTAAATGGTAGTTGTTAAAAACATTTTTGTCCACTTAAATAGAAGTTGTTGAAACCATTTCAGCTACTGTAATGAAATTGCTGAAACCATTTGTTTTACTAAAATGAAATTGACCACTTGGCCTCATTTTGATTAAACGGCATGATTTAGTCATCCCTTATGGCCGAATCGCATAACCTATCTCTTACCTAGTTGTGCATTTCCTGGTTTTCGAAACATGATTTTAGTGTGTGTGTGTATATATATATGTGGTGGCCAATGTACGCACACACACAAACACATACATACATATATATATATATATATGTTGTATGTGTATATATATGTCATTGGCATACGCATATATAAAAATACATGTTGTCCCGACTTGTTCATCCCAAGTTGTTATGTTGGGTTAATTTTTATGTTGTTCAGTTTCTATGAAATTAATTTACTTGAAAAAATAATTAATCCAGACTCGAGTGTTTTATGTTTTTGCATGGAACGCTCGGGTCAGACCCGAGCAGTACAGATTTAAAATTTTCAGCTCAGGATTCGAATATTGGCAAAGTTGGGGATTCTGGAGGTGTGCACTCTGAAGATTTTAAATAGTAATATTTTTTCCCGTATTCAAACCATGTTTTAAATTTTCCACTGTATAGAGAAAATTCTTGTATCAAAAATTCTGATAATATAAAAAAAAGTATGTTAGCTGTTTAATGTTGTGTTATTATTTTATTATGTGTGGATTCTGTGTTTTAAACTCGGCAAGCTAAATAACGAACCGTCGGCTTGAACGTTTTAAATTGGATTGAATACCGATTTGAAGTGGCCAAAAAGGCAGGACGTTACAATTTTATATTTAATACCAAAGGTTATTTGGGTTTGTTGTGAATGGTATCTTAAATAATACTGTTCTTAAACCCATTGGTAAAAAGTAATAAATCTTTTAATTAATATTTAATAAATTTTCCCAGTTTACTCAATTAAGTTGGAAATAAATGGAGATGATTTTCGGTTTATCATGAACTATATTTTAAATGACATTTGTTCCTTAACCCAGTTAAAGACAAGATTAATTTCTTAAGTAGAATAATCATTAAGCAATGATTTTTGAGATTGAAACTAAGTCAGAGTTTTAATGAATCTTTAATTGGATTAAATGTGAATAAGGTAATTAAATTTAGCGAATTCAATAAATGTTCGAGATGGAGTACCACCAATTTTACTCCATGCGATAGTTAAACCTTTAATTAGATTTGAGCATTAAATGGTAATTTAATTTACCGATAAAACAATGGGTGTTAAATATAGAGTACTAACAGTTTTCTCTATGGGTTGAAAAGGTTGGTATTGGAAATAATTTAGTAAAAGATTACTTCGGTATGGTTTGATTAATCCCGACTAGTTCTATAAACCTTAATTTGGTTTAAGTTGTGAAAAGATATAATAAAATCTTTTGAAATGATATCCAAAGGAAGATTAAACAATAAGTTTAAAAGAATTTATCTTTGATAAAATTAATGAGAGCCTTTCCCTAAAGACATGAATATTTGAATAAAAGAATATTCTGGATTGGAATGAGATGTGTGTGATCTTTTTGTATTTATCGCATGGTTATAAAGATATGCTAGTTATTTGGAAAGACCAGGTTAAACCCATTTTGAATAACTGTTATGATAATTAAAGTCGAAGATATAAAGATGGTGGTTGAAGACCAGAGATCTTCACATCGTCAAGATGATTGTTGATGTCTCGACTTAGGGTGCACACCCAAGACGAGGTAATAAGTGGTGATCGTCAAGAAGTACTTGGAGATCGACCAGATATGCGAGGACCTCTCTCCTGTGTTGAACATATGGGATGAGGAATAAGGTGCCTTTGGTTTCGTGTAGACCCAGAATGGACTTGTAAATGGATTGTGTGTCTGACATTGTACTTTGTGCTATATTCAGTGATATCTGCAAAATATATATATATATCTGTTTGGTGGCAAAGAACATATTCTCTTACTTAACACTCTTCTATGAGACGTACGAGCTTAGCAGTTATATATTCATGGAAATTAGTGGTATGGATTGACAATTTGGCATGCTCAGATGCAATGATCAACGCTTTTGTTGAAAAGCAGAGCCTTATGGATGATGATCAAAGCACGACTTTAATTAGCACAGATTTGTGTATAGCATTAATTCGCGAGCTTCACACCCCGGTATGATTCAAAAACGTGATGAAGGACAGTTGGGAGGACATGCGTTTCTTTTTAACTAGGAGTGAAGTCATGGTATGGAGCCCAGACATTTTGCTTATGTGGATGATGGATAGCGAGGTGCCTCAGATATGATCGATCAACATACTGATCATTTTGGAGGTCCGATAGGACTGGGAAACTTGTTGTTCAGGAATAACCAATTCACAAAAGTAGGAGTGGACCGGCCCTGGCACTCCCAAAAATTACTAAGGGCGTAATCCTGAGACATGTGCTAGAGTGTCTTGAAACCGGTAAGGATGATCCCTTGCCTCGACTCATAGATGGAACCCAATTTCCAATACTCGACTTTTATGGTTTTAGCGTTAAACCTATATGGCGACGTAATATATGATACCTATGCCATTTATGATTGATACATTTATATTCGAAGTTGTTTTCCACACTATGTGCTTATAATAATATCAATGATATTTTTTAAATATACCAAGCATCTTTGGCTATTATAAGGTAAAACTCTATCCTCCGGCTTGCATTGCATTGTGTGATGGGACCTAAGTCTTATAATAACTTCATTTTTTCAGAAAGGCATTGTGTTGTTTATTATTTGTTCCAACCTTTAGTATTCATGGGAGTAAACTCGTTCCGTAACATACGACGTGGCCCGTGATTTACTCTGTTTCAAAGAAAAGTTATAATAATTTTTTTAGCTCTCACACTAGTCCCATGACTGAATCAACGTTTATCGTTTCAACCTAAACTCTAGGTTCCCATATTTTCCACATGGGTAGTCAGTAGTTTTGGTATTGCAGATTTTTCTTATGGGATCCTGGATTATAGCTGAAGTTATATTCGAAAAGCTCTGTATCTATTGCTTTCAACTGTGTTAGATGATGTTTTCCGCTGCATTGTATTTACTTTATGTAACATTTTCGTTGTTATGTAATTTATTTTATTCTTTGATAATTGTATTTCCGCTTTATATTTATTTTCTGCACTCTGATATTCTTGTACTCTAATGTAAATTTTGCAATGAAAGATTTTGTCTTTTAGCATTCAAATGCATCATGTTCTCATACAATCCGGGCATTTCCATCTCTACGGAGATCCTCCTACCCTAAGAGTTGTATTAGCAAAGGGCATTAACGAATAATGTCGTTTGCTAACATGGAGAATAAGGCTATTTAAGAGGGACCATCTATAATCTTGTATTAATTAAGTATGTCGAGAGTATGCAGTACAGTTTTTTCTTACCTCAAGAGGCTTAATGCACTTAAACTCGTTTAAGACATAATATACTGGCTAAATGATATATTCAGAACAAAATGTAATGTATAATAGTACAGATCACAGGAACAGTCAACATGATCACAAATATATACATATATATCGGACACAAACATAGTGTAGTACAAAAAGGATGATATAATCACCATACACAAATATGCATTGAGCCCTTATCAAAATAATACAAACAAATGAGCCGAAAATATCCAAAATATACATTACAAACACTATGCGGCCTAGTCCCAAAAAGTAGCTAAAATATTTATGGTGAGATAGCTAAGATAATCTGGGAAACCTAACTGGCAACTTGATCAGACCCGGGCAGAAAATACAAGGGTCAGTCTAGCTGAACAATGATTAGATGATAATGATATAACGTTATAAAAGGGAAAACAATTCTTCAATGAGAAGAGTAAGTAAAAATTATCACATAGAATATTGTGTCACAAGAAACATAATATTGATATAAGGGAGTCTACTATAAATTATAAGCATTACCTTTGAGCTAAACACATATGATCATTGAATCACAAAAGGGCATAAACACATACACCAAATTATCACCAAGATGCTCCAATTACTGCATAATGAACTCATAAGAGTTTAACTCTGTAAAAGTGCTCATAAATATCAAATCCTCAAATTAGCCGTAAGGCCATAATGAAAATTTATTGTAACATATCACCAAAGATGGATCCAAAACATTACAATCACCAAAGCCACAAAATGGATCCAAGCATGAGATAATATTGCACGTGCATCACAAATAAGCTCCACCATGGAGATCATGCCAAGTGCTATACACATACTTAGGCGCCGATCACTATGGGGCCCCTCGATCAAGTGTATCTTGACCCCCTATGTCAAGTAAATACGTGTATAAGACTCCCCCAAATTCTAGCTTCCCACCAGAGCGAATACTTACGCATATATACAACAATGAATGTGTCACAGATTCTCAAACAATAATCTAACTAATGAATTCAATATGTCTCACACTATACGCTTTTGTAATCGATTTACCACAAGATATCTTCGATTGTGGAGTTAGGATTTAATCGATATAATTAATCTACGTGTCTCATACCTCGAGATTAATTAAATAGTTTAAATCATCTCCTTTCTTTCTCGAAGGATGCAAAAACGTGTGATTTAATATACTGAAAATAATTGGTTTAAGGAAGCATGTTTTATATAATGATTTAGAAAAAAAATTTGGTTATTTCTTTAAAAATCATTATATGTAGAAAATATGGTTTTCACTATTGCCTTGAGACGATTTATTTTATAAAACCAAAACCTAGAAAATTTTATTGTCTCTAAGTTATAATATACGTATATATATACATAGAGAGAGAGAGAGAGAAATCCTTTTTAAAACTATTGTATAAACATGCACGGTGTCACAAAGAAATGCATGAATTTCACAATGAATCGTCACTTGAAATCGACATGTATTTCATGATTTGAACTATGGATTTGACGTACTATTGGTTATTCCTAGATTAGGATCAAAGCCTCATCAAAACTAACAGCAAATTTACCACAAAAATCATCTAAAGTCACTAAGGGGGTGCACTAAAATGCCTTCAGCAACACAATGCAACAAGAGGAATTACTTGTGAAATTCCTACTGCCTGTGCCATCATAGGCCATTACTTTGTCACACATGTGTCGACATAGTGAATGCTTGTGTAGGCACAAGTTGCATGAATTGAACAGGCAATTTTTCCTGTTGTGATTTCAACTTCAGGTTAATTCCAGGTGGTCAAACAGCCAAACTGGACCATGAAACTTTGCACAAAGGAACCACTATACATAGACAGAAAAGAAAATCATGAATCCAACGTAAAATAGGTGATAACAAAGCTCTCAAATATGGAATCAACTCTGTTTTGCAATGAATAACTTCTCAAAAATAAAAATTGTGTTACATTAAATGGATTTCGACCAAATCATCACAAATTGACACAATATCACAAGTAAATTGCTTTGTCTAAAGAGAATGAGTGTTTATTCACTTTATTAGTGATTTGTGGCAAACATAACAAAATAACTTGAGTAAAACATGGATTTTTGGCCCTAAAAAACTTTCAGCTTTTTATAAACAAAGTTTCAGTAATATGCAGGGACAAAGATTAAATCCCATAACAAGTTTTCAAATTAAAGATGGAATAGCACTAAGATTTCATTGAGATTACGTACAGGAATGAGCAAAAATTGATCCTACACATTTTGTTTAATTTTGGGTCATTAGAGCATGAGGTTTAGGGGAGAATTTGATTCTACAGTGATTTTGCTGAGGAAGATGAAGTTACTATTTTTTCCTGTAAATATGAAAATGAACATATGCCAAGTGCAGGACTCCACAAAAGTCTCTGTGCCCATAAAAGTCTTGTCATCCAAATTAGAGAAATCCTTTCAAAGCTTCGAAAAGTCAAGAGCTATCGATGGATTTGGAGGGACCACCATAGCGGGTGCTGGAGCCTGGGCATGTTCCTGTCCTTTGGCTGGTATTGTAGCGTCTGAGTATCTATGAAACCAACATGAAATAGGGATGCCCTAGGAAGATTAGGGGCGCCTCACATATTGCGTAAGAGAGAAAATAGCGAATTTAGAATTTGAGAGAGTCAAAGGAAGGTTGTAGCTAACTTGAGGGGATAAAGTAACTTTGGTTTTGAAAATTTGTTTTCTCTAAAAAGTTTTCTTTTTAAAACATTTTTTTAGTGATCCTGCAATCTTAGGCTTTGATACCAAATGAAACACCTACACCCACTAACATTACCCAAAATAGGACCCAATAAGACATACAAAGCATTATAAATATAAAGGCATAAACATGTCACAGAGACTAAGATTCATAAAACAAAAAAAAAAGGGAGAAGAAGACAATTTACATAAGTGATGAAACCATTTTTATTTTAGAGAACTATTTATCACAAAATACCATGTCTTATAAAGATAAAGCCCCAGTTATAAAATAACATTAGTGTACATAGATATCATCCCTCAATAATAGTCATAAATACAACCAAATCATGGAAAAGAGATTAAAAAAAAGAGAAATACATCTGTTGTAAAGAAAATCCTCCAAGACAAAATTAGTTGAATAACCCGAACTATGCAGTTCCTCCCTCGAGCCTAGGGGGAAGAAAAGAAGAAACAAGAAAGGAAAATGGGTCAGACATAAAGTTTGGTGAGCTATCATGATTACTAGCACCAACGATAAGTAAGGAAAAAAATAGAATAGTAGTTCTAGTTTCATATAAGGTAAATGCCTATGTACACCTAAAGAGAACATATGGGATAACTATTCTCATTCAACCATTGACTGTTTGCATTTGTACAAATTCAGAACAAAATATAATTAGGAAAGATATTCCTAATACTTTCCATCGATCGGCTTCAAAACCACAGAGTGATAACCTATGCCTACTATGACCTTGTGCTCACCAAGCCCAAGCCATTAGGAAAAAACATAGCGCTAGTCACAGGTGTTATAGTGTCTTATTTTCCCTCGTCGGCTCAATGCATGCACATTGACCCGCCATAATGCACCCATACCACCTCAGTTTGGAAATCGTACTACCACCTACAACATTGTCCATGCCCTCGCCTCCTCTATGAGACCGTTTGTGATTAAAAAAGCGTATGCATATGGTATGGATCCCCAATAATTAATATTTAGTCCAAACTCCCATTAATTTGACCCTTCATAGATTAACCATATTATTATTAGGCTCGTAATTCGCTCTTTGTAAATCAATATATTCATATTAAAGCCTAACGCCTAATCACAAGTTCACCGCATAATTTCAAGCTTGAAACTAAATACCTTTTTAAGTCAATATGTTCATATTAAAGCCTAACCGTCTTTTCAACCCTGTTCTTTTTAATATGATCTCCTAATTATCATATTTTGGCTCGTAACTTAACACCTTTTAAGTCAATATGTTCATATTAAAGCCTACTTGTCTTTATAACCATTTCCTGCCATATTCATATTTGCAAATAAACCATATCTGTTTATTATGATTCTCCAATTTTCATTTTCATGCAAATATAAGTTACAGTTCATTTTTCTGTCATAATCTACACCATAATAATTTTTACAAACTTAATCATGTTTGAATATTATCAATCCAACATTTCCTATTTATTATAGTTTTACTACATCTGTCCAATTAGCCCCAAATTATACAATTATCCTAGTTTAATCAAAATTTCCAAATGTGTGCATGATAAAGGATAATAATCGATCGTAGAAAATTAGGCATATCAATCTACTCCTAAATAAGTTGTATACATATATCATTAGGCATATTTAGGCATAACAAAAATAAACTATGAATAACCGACAAAAAATGGAGGAAACAAGACTGAGAATAATAATTTACACTAATCTAAATATTTATTAAGTAGAATCTGTAACAAAATATAGAAAAATACTTATAGGAAGAAATTACAAAAGATAGGAACAAACATAAACTGTAAATAAGCTATAAGCAAAACAACTATAACTAAAACTACAACTAAAAATACTATTGTTCTTATTTAACCCTAAACTTCATTGTTTAATTACATAATCAGTGCTTATTGCAGCATGCGTCCTCTCATGGAGACCTCGTGCTCCTCCTTTTTGTCCTTCCACCCAAACCTGCCTTCACATCTTTCTCCCTCTCAAATCAACCATCATCTGTCACTTCCTCCAAGAACTCTTCCTCCTCGGCCTATTCCTCATATGCCTGACCCACCTCCAGCCCTCGACCTACCCCCAGATCGGACACCACCTACCATCCCTTCCATTGTCATAAAGAAATGGTTCATTCTCTTTGAGGCTAAGCCAAGAAACGCTGAAGTTTAATCTCCACCGTTTTTTCAACTTCAGTTGTCGGGAAAAGCTTTGCTTCCCTCTGACAAAATCATCAATGCTGGCAATGATTAGTGGAATGACTACCTTATTAGGTACTTTTTAGATAGGTAATTATCTTATACAATAGAATTAACCGACCTAAAAGAATCTGGAGGCTTATAGGTAGCATCAAAGTGAAATCTACAGTTAAGGTTTTTTTTTCTTCCTTCTTTCCAGCGTGGATGAAAGGGATAGAGTTATATGAGTTGACCCAGTAATTATTAATGAAAAAATCTTCATTATAAGGCTTTGGAATGTAGGGGTAGGAGACATTTGCAGTTTTATTTAGTTTTTTCCCATTTGGATTAAACATACCAACCTATCTTTGTATGCTTAGAGAAAATTAGCAGTCAGTTCGTTGGCATCGAGGGTAGGAAATTTTTTATGTATGGATGTGTCTATAGGGAGATTAGAAAGACTAGAATATGCGAAGTGTATGGTAGAGGTCAATCAAAACTTTGGCTTACCTACCGAATTTCCTGTTGTTCTAGTCGATGGAACAAAGCAGATGTTATATGTCACGTATCTGTGGAAATATGATATTTGTGTAAAGTGCAAGGTTTTTGGGCATGTAACTGCCAAATGTGTGTTCTCCAGGGTAAAATCTAATGAGAGGTCCAAAACTAGAAATGTCATAGTTGAACCTGTCAAGGTTATGGCCATTCAAGCTAAAACAGTGGAGCAGAATGTTGAAAATGAGACAAAAGCATATGACACCCAGACAAAAAGCAAATTTGTATGGAGGAAAGTTTTGAAGAAGAAGAAAACTGCTATGATCTCTCATGCCAAATCTAGACCAGAAAAAGGAAAATGGTAGTTCAAGATACCAGCCCTGTCTCTAATCAATTCAATGCCCTTGTTGATTGGAACGAGGACTATTTGGTTATTGATAAGGAGAATGAATTAAAGGAAGGATAAATCAGCAAGATCAACGATATTCTCTCTAAGTCCTTCTCTCTAGCTCTTAGAGATCATGTCAGCAACAAGAGTGTGTATGTGACGAATTGTAGTGGAAATTTTGTGCATGTAAGTGGTGAAGGGTCTGATACACAAAATGGTAACGAGGCAGGTGATAAAAGATTGCATGTGCCAAAAGATAAAGTCCTACGGGTTGGTATTGAGGCAAGTAGTAAATGCCAAGTCTTATCATTCAACACTTCTACAGCTGAATCTTCGAGTACTAAGGGGATTTCGAGTGCAGTAAAAGACACTATGTCAGGTGATCCTAAGATTTCCTAGCGTCAAGATGGCCAAGCTAAAGGTAATGTGCAGATTGAGAAAATTGAATGTGAGTTGAGTAACTTGTGTGTGAATGAAACTAAGAGAAATGCTCCTTAGCGAAAGTTGTTGTCTGATGGCCTGGACAATACGGCTAATTCTGTTGTTAAAGATGCATCGACTATCAGTAAGATGTTAAGGGACAAAATGCAACTAAAGTCGAGCTTTCTTAATACAATCAAACATGCTGCAGTGCCCCTTGACAAAGTGATTCTAGCTGTGCCTTCAAACCAATCTTCTCCCATGGAAATTGGTAGAGCAGTACTAGATCCATCTTCCTCCTCATTGAAGAAGGATCGTAAGTCAAAATCTACTCGCCTGTATGCTCGTATCCTTCCTATAGCTGCCTATAAGGCACCTTTGGAGCTTCCTTGCAACAACAGTGCTTCGTCGCTGGCTGCTTCTATTTTTGGACACAAGCAAAGTAGTGCTCCGATCACCAAGAATAAGAAAACTAAGCTTCTTAGATGTTAATTGATTATGCTATCCTATTAGGTATGTAAAGATAACTATTGTAACCGTCCATGTTATCGTTTCACTTCCCTGCGTATAAGTTGTTCTTGTTTTTTTTCGTAGATATACATGTTGTATGTCTCCTGCTCTAATGTATTATTATTTTGATATAATAAAAATTGTTTGTGGTCAATTTAAAAATTACTCGGCCTTGCCAAAAAAAAACCTAAACTTAATCAAAAATGTAAATAATCATAAAAGCACACCATAAATTTTTTTCCTTGTGGATCTGGCAGAACCTCCCCCTACAAGATAACAAAATAGGAAGTATTTTAATCAAAATCTCAACCCCTAAAATTTAGATTAAGTTGGCCTATCTTTGAAAAGAAAACTAGCGTAAAATTTAAAATTAGTATGGCATGTTCTTGAGAAGAATACTAGCCTAGGCAGGGAAGAGATGAGCTGTGAGAAAATGAGGAGAGGGTTGGAGGTTATTTACAGGTGGAGCAAAAGACACTCAATTGTTAGATCTAGGTTTTAAATATGAGCCACTACGTCCTAGGGTTAATTTGTATTAACCAAATTATCAAATCAAAAGCGAACATATCGTCCCTAAAAATCGAGAATTAAATCCTTCCGTTTAAAACATTTCGTGCCTGGCGAGTGAATGTTTTAGGCACGTTTGGGTCAACCAACCCAACCATTGGGTCGACACATGAGTCGACCTACTTGCCATTTGGGTCGACCCATGTGTCGATCTAGTGGTTGCTAGGTCCCTTCATGCAACATTTATATGTTCTTTCTTTCCTTAAATTTTTGATTTAAATTTCGAATTTCGAATGACCATAACAACTTTGTTTTAAGGTTGTTTTATGCAAACCAAATATGCATATGATCCAAAAAATTGTAATGGATACAATGGTGCAATCCCCATTGCCAAATTCCCATAATTTTTCAATTTATTCTTTAATTAATTATTTTTTGTTCATTAAAGTTTGGGTTGTTACACCAGCTGCCACAGTTACATAGGAGTTTGCGTTGATTTTTAAGAAGATCAAGGAGGTATCTTAGTTAAGGTAAGTGATTAGTATTCTCACTTACTGATTAGGTTGTATTAGGCTATTATTACATCTTATAGCTCTATAAAAGTACTTTTTGTATCATACTTAATTATTCTACCACACACATATAAGTCTGGGTTGATCTTAATCATGTTTATGAAATACGTATTTTGGGATTTAGCAAAATCATATGAACATAACACTATTATCTTAGATCTATATTTTGATCTTCTTTGATTTGGCGAGATGCTTATTTTAGTGTATTCTGCATGTCATATGCGTGCTTAAATTATGTGTGAATGGATGCAAATGTCGATCGATTGGAGAAAATAAGATATAAAGTTGTGCGGGTTTCCTAGGAATTCGGATTAGATCGATCCGAACCATATGCTTCCATGGGGTACGTTCCGCAAGAGGACACAAGGAAGGCCTGAAGAAGCAGCACACGAAGTTTTAAGTCATTCTCACTTTTTATGCTCGAGTTATGGCTTAAGGATGTTCGGATCGGTATGGCTCATAAACTCAGACCAGGGCTACTTCGGGTAAGACGGTATGGATCGGTCTGAATTGAAGTTGAATTTTGGTTAAGTGTTTGGATCAACATGGCATTGGATTAATTCTTTAAGTTCAAATTGATGCTAGAGTTTGACGTCAGATTGTTGGATAGGCGTGGTTCCCGGTCAGTACAAGTGATTGTTCCGGACCAGTGACGTCGGATCGTTGAAGCAAAACGGATCTTTATATGAGTACTAAAAGTACATAAATGAATCGGTAAGGTTCTAGTGTTTTAAATCAACATGGAGGGTTCGAGCTTTAAATCAGTGCGAGGCATGTGTTTCAGATTATCCAAATGGAGAGCTCACTTGATGTCTAGGGGGTTCTAGATTGGATCAACCTCATGGTATGATGCGATCTCGAATAGTAGGGCACGTGGTTGCTGTGACTCGTTAGTGAAATTTTGATTTTTTGACTATGGTGCATTGTCTTATTTGACGGTTCATCTCAATGGAGACTCTATCTTCTTGAAGAATTGATACAAGTACAACTAGCTATGCACGGAGACATAGATATAACGAAAATAAGTCACATCGATGTGATTTTCAAAGGAGGATGGGAGACATAAGATGGTATCATAAGAAAAAGAATGATCATTGGAGATAGCCCCCAAACAATGATGACCTCTTGTAGGAGTCGTAACGTACGGTCCAATAATGGATTTGTTAATCCCTAAAAATCCATACGCACATTGGGTAAAGGATACAAGGCAGATATCACCAGGATCGGTCGTGCACGATGCAACCTCACATATCGAACCCAAGGCAGGACAAGTCAACTAGTGTGACTGAAGACAACGGCAAAACAAATTATGAGAAGTACGGCTCGATAAAGATAAAGGTCGCATATCCTGAGAATTGCTTAAACACCGAAGTAAAGCAAGTCCCCATTCAACATAAGCGGGAGCGACCTCATAACATAGCTGTAAAGCCTAAACAGCGCCATACAAAGGCAGCAAGAATACGAGCGCCCTTGGACCAAGAAGGACGGTCGCGCAAGGAAAAAAGGAGAATCAACTCCAGACCCGCATTCTGCTCTCACAAAATCTCCTAAAGCGCTCACAGGATGCTCGCTTACATCTTACCCACTTAGCTATTCAAGGTACTCGTTCCAACGAGTCGTCCGCACATGATAACTGGATACAGCTACGGAGTGCTGGCTACAGCTAGCCGGTGGCATAGTTGTAATTAACAGAATGAATGATCCACAACCGGGATAAATGGATTCCAGATTATTTACCAAGGGAAGTTCAACTATAAATACACTATGGCTACCAACATAAAGGGGGGGCTGGGGAAAAAACCAGGAGGTGCTGCTGAATTTCATCCTCGACCACAGATTCAGCCATGGCGTCAAGGACAATCATACGGTGAAGGAAAACGAAGACATCCTTCTTCTTAATCATTCATCTATTCTTCTTCTCCTCAAATTCTATTACTCTCTTGTATAATTCCTTAGATTGAAATATATAAAGGAGGGTATATTGAGTGGATATAGAAATGTATGAGAAGAGAGAGTGGATGTACTTTGTAATTCTCATTATAAGGCAGGAAATCACCTTCATAGTGGTCGTAGGCCTCGTTAACGGTTGAACCACTTTAAATCTCGTCTCTACTTTACTTTTCTCGCATTTTTCACTTTTTATTACTGATTAAACGTGGTTCCATTTATTTCTTACCAAATTAGTGAATTACAGTTTAGCACCTTGGGTGTTTAGATCATTTTTGGTGTAAACATTTTGGCGCCCACCATGGGGTCGTGTCCGTTTCTCTTCCTATTTAGATCTGATGAGATTTTCCGGGAAATGTTGTACCTGAGATCAAGAGCATGCTAAGAGGAATTGTTGCGGGCAAAATTGGTGACGTCTCCAGCGTTGACACATCGCCTACCATCTGTTCCGGAGAAAAGGAACCGTTACAAGTCGAGGTGGCCGTAATCAGAAGGGAGCTGGAAGAAGCAATGACAGGGATAACGAGTCAAATAACTATTGCAAACAACGCATTGATAAAGAAGATCGAGTCAATGTTCGTTATCTAGGCCTCTGCCATAAAAGCCGCAACAGGTGTCACTGACGATCCGTTCGCTCAAACAAGTCGTGCAAGCGAAATGGAATGTTCTGCTGAACAAGAAAGTTCCATTCTGGAAACTGCCTATCATAATTATGGATCATGGCAAAGATCTGGCAAGGAGAAAAGCGCTCGTTCCGCAGAACGAGATGAAAAGAGAAAGTATATCCTATGTGCAAGAGGCGAAGCCAAGCGGCGCGGAAGGAGACCACGTTTTTTCAAAAATTCCAAGTTCACCCCCTTCAATAACACCATAGAGAATATCTTCAGGGCAACAAAGGACACTATAAAATATCCAATCCCAGAACGGATACAAGTCAAAAATGCTACTATGAAATCAGGAAGGTTCTGTTAATTACATGACCAACCAGGACACCATACAAATGAATGCAGACATTTGAAGTCGCTAATCGAGAGGTTGGTTAGAAAGAACCATTTACAACAATATGTGCGAGGCCACTGTCCCATTTCTCTGCAAACAAGGGGCATCAAACCCTCCGTGGAAAGGGCCTAAAATAGCCCAGAACTGATGCGTGACTAAGGATCAACGATTGGTGTCCTGATCATGGAATTTTGAACTAAAATTCCCGTGATTCCACCTTATTACTCTGTTTTTCTTTTGTATTCTGTTTTCTTAAGAAGTAGTAGTCGTTCTACCTTGTTTTGCCACTTGCTATATTCATTTTTGGCGATGATTCACTTACAAATGCCATGTGCAGAGAAGTTATCATGTGCTTACTTGAGTACCGTACTCATCACTGTACACTGAAAACTGATTTTTCAAATGTAGGCATGATAGGAGTAGCTAATCATACCCATCTTAATTGCAAAGGGAAGGTTCTTAAAGCATATCTTGAGCAAGATGATTCAAAAGCATCGCAAGAGACATGCAAACCAAATCAGATGTATAGGCACGTCATCTCAACCGGGTGTGCTTTCTAAAGACAAACAACAAGCCAAAAGGCGGAACTTCCTTAACCAAGCATTTGCTAGAAGGGAGATGGTAAAAATGTCCCACGAATAAAATTGCTAAGCCCACCGAAGAAACACCTTCTTAGGTGACCTTCCTAGGTGTTCGACACAAGTTTTCCAACTTGAGAAAAAAAACTCAATGAGGTAAACCAATGTCTGTGTCCTAAGGTAAGGCAAAAAATCGGAAAAACCGATATGTCCTGAAACGGAAAAAATTTCTAATCACAGGAGGTGCCTTATTAGGTGAAGGGCACGAAGTTTATCTCTTTGGGTCAAGGCTCGTGCAGATAAATTAGTGTCTGCTCCTCGGGATAAAGCATAAAATGGGGAAGGATTAAACATGCTGGAAGGACCAGCACAAAACAGAAACCCTAACCGAAAGAGGGTGTCCATTCTTGTTCTTTGTTGTTAACCAAGTCAAAAAAAGCCAAGGTTGGATTACAAAGAAGAAATCCTAGACGTAAGGGGGTACCAGAAATCCTAGCCATATGGGGTTATCTAACAAGGTCTTTCAGTCCTAGAAAAATCAGGACTAACAAGGCTGAACTTGGGTCGAAATTGAAACCCAAGACCTACCATGGGGGCACCCAAAAAAAACACATAATAACCACACATTGCTTTTAAGAAATCATGAATTGACCAAATTACGATGCGAAATCAACAGAATATGTGAAATTAAAAAGAGCTTTGGTATGGGGACATCACCATTGTGTCAAAAATCACCAATACCCACTCAAAATATACCGCGGCCTAGTTATAACTTCATTACAAGAACTATTCAAACGATAAGGTTTGCGCGAACAACAAACTAAAAGCACGACAACTCATAAGAATGAAAGTAATAAAACTATGATAGCCCCTTTAGCGATAAAACGTAAGTACGCAAATATAAAATATTAAGTGAGGGCCGACACTCGCACAAACAACCAGTCTAAGTTACGTGACAAGCAAAAGAAAATAAACTAAAATCAGGCCTTAAAGGTCACAAGTGCTATTTTTATACAGAGAAGGATGGACCAATTGTTCAGGCTTTTGCTGATCCAGCTACACAAAAGAGTCGACAAAAGGAAAAAGACGTGTGATCTTCAATTATTAACCAATTAGCTTTCTTTTGTGTTTCAGGGTGGACACAGCCTCATATTCCAAATCTCATCGTCATCTTCCGGATCGGACGCATCTGGTAAAAGTGGGTCATCTGATGAAGGTATGGTGGGAGGATTAATACTAGTGGAGATCAAAATAGATTCGACGGTAGCAGGCTGGGCAGCAGCTAAAGGATAGGGCGAAAGCACACCTGATGCAACAGGGTAACAAGCACTAAACTCAACAATCCCAGGTGAAGAAATAAGAAAATCCAGATCTGGGGCAGATTGATAGATGTCAATTTTACCTGAAGCTGCTGGATACACGAAGTCAGCTCCACGATCGTTCCTTCCTAAGCGATTGAACTCGCTCGTTCATCAACCTTGTACCAAAGCGATATTCCATTGAGTCCAATCGATCATGGGTTTATGTAATTATCCAAACTTGATTACAAGAAATCAGAACGTCCAAGTCCAAGGCGTAATGACCTTATAAAATGGCGGTTTAACACTTACCCCCTAAAGCATGTCTTCCTGTGGAAGACGTGTTTTTTATGAGTCTAATATCCATAACATCATTGTGTCAATCTCAATTTCCATGGTCGTTCTAATCCATGACCAATGTTAACGATCTCATCGAATCATTATATTGTCCGATAGCCTTTTCAAACTAGTATAAATGGCTTTTTCGAGCCTTTATTGGATTATGAAACCTCTTCGAGTTAATGTTGAGTGACGTCGGTCATGTTGGATAAATTCTTTGCCAAGTACCATCTGCACATTGTAATCCTTGGTGATTTAAAACTCGTTAGGATTTAGTTGAGCATAATCCATACTCATTTCTTTTTAACTTCATCAAGTTTTGGTTATGTATTAGCCATATGTGGTGGTTTGGACCCTCGCTTGGATTCTGCAAAGCTTCAACCATACTTAGCGTTCAGTAATTTGGTTGATTCCCATCAGGTTATAGCCATACTCAACGGTTCATTGGTTGGTTGATCCCAACCAAGCATTATCCATACTTATCGGTTTATAGTATGGTTGGACTGCCAAGCATCAGCCGTACTTAATATCCTAGAGTCTGGATTCCCGTAGAGCATCAGACTTACTTGACGGTTCACCGTTTTGTTCGTGTCCTGCCAAGCATTAGCGATATTTGATAGTTTATACCTTCTCCAGACACTTAATGAGCATCGGCAATACTCGATAAATCATAGCCTTATCTGAGACTTTCTACACATCAAAGATGCATGATGATTATGTTAATTAAATGATTTTATAATTCATGAGCATTATATATACTCATTAAGTGACTAAACTATTTTAAAATTAGATTTTACATCCTACGAGCATCATTCATACTCACTGAATAGTGTTACTAGAGTTATCAAATGGAGGACTCCACACCTAGCGATCGTTAACGATACACACCAAGTAATCTTATTAAAGTAATAATATACAAAATCCATGTCTAATGAGCATCAGCCATACATGCTAAACAACTTTATTAAAGTGGAAAAATGTAAACTTTATTGCAAAAACTAATAGGGTTATCACCATTTTCCTAGAGATATCACCAATTCACTTACAAGAGTAAATAGTTTAGCCTTTAGCACTAATCGATCGAACAACAAAAGTAATAAAATTGGTGGTTCATCATCATCCAAGAGCATGCTTAGGCATGATTCATGTACATGGGTAAGAGAATTAAATACTATTATTGTCTGATTCCAATCATTAGATGGTGATAATGCCCCGATGAGAGATAGGCTAGCCTATATTTCTTGTAGTCGATGGTTGTTTTCGTTTCGTTTGTGCAACCTACACATATTGTTGTGGTTTTCCATTCCTCACTTGCTCTTCAATGATGCCGAAGAAGTGTTTGTATTTGTTTGTTTCATGTCAAACTATCTCATGAAATAAGTAGAATTTCCCAGAAGCTATATCTCGTTTGGTAGGCTCCTTTCCAGTTTGCCTTATTGTCAAAAGGAGATCTTTGATGTCCAAGAAGATTTGCTTCAGTTTTCAGAAGCATACAGGAGTCATACTTCGACCCTCTTTTTATTCTGTTTCCTAGGCCTGGGTTATTGTTAGGTTTACGTTTTCCTTTACCATTTCTAGAGTTGGACGATCATATATCTATGACTTTGTTGACTTCAAGAGCCTAAAAATATTCTTTCGTGTCTTCCTGTCTTAGAAACATTTCGTCTTCAAAGTAAAATTGCTCAATATCCAAAGGGATTATTTTCCAGTGATATCTCAGAATTAGAGCTCTCTAGGACTCCCGAAACTTCATCCATAAAAACCATTGACGGATCTGGTCAATCCACCAAAGCCACTACCATTTGAAACCTTCCAAGAATTTTTGCAGAGTCTCTCTGATCCTCTACTTTACCATTTTTAAAGTCAACAAGATTTTGGGCCTATTGATGTGGATCCAAAACTGTTTAACAATTTTCCCTCTTGGTCGCTCCAACTTCCAATTGAACCATGATCCAACTGCCTAAACCATGTAGAAGTTATGTTTGAGAGAAAGTTAGGGAAGCATTGAGCTGTGACATCATTCGGTGCCCCTGAGCTCTTCATTATAGTGAATGTATTGCATGAGATGGATGGTAAGATCCTTCCGACCACCATAAGCTTCCAAGATCGACAGCTTGAACGTTTGTTGTTCCAAGAGTTCCTGATTGCCTTAGAGACTTTAATTAATACAATCTAAGTCTGGTCATGATAATCCGCCTCTCGAAGCTGTTCTTATCATGTTTGTGTTTTGATTGTCGTTGTATAGCAGTTGACGCCAATCTTCATGTCCAACACCCACAACACAAGTGTTTTGAGCATCCATTCCAAAGATCAAATCTGAGAGTTTCTTATTTCCATATCCTTTTTGAAGCTCGATTTGTAGAAGGATGGTATGCTAAGTCAGCATTGTCGTGGAGGGGATATTCTTCCACTTCTATGTGGTCGGTACTAATTCTTAATTGGGGTTGGTACCAAGTTCTTTAGTAACAAGGGCTATTTCCTAGTTCTATGTTGAGTTAGTGAGTGGAGCTTGGTTCGGTTGCAGCAGATGGATTTTTATTTTTAGGTCTTTCTGACTATCCAAACCCGATTAAAGAACTTTGTCATTATTTCCTCTTGCAACTTAAGCAAGTTATCCTAATTTTGGAAGCGGTTTTGCAAGATGTTCACCACATCATCCATATCCTCCTTTGTTAGGAATAAGGAAGGATTCTATCCTTCCCTGTGGAAGAAGCTTCTAGGCTCACTCCTTCACTTATTGTGCATTCCGGTTGTTAGAATGTGGCTTTCTTCTTTGCCATAGTTTTCTTAGCAGAGAGGTGCCCTACAGTTCAAGTAGTAGGACCTATTTGGCATGCCAAGATTGTTTTTTTACTAAATTTTGGTCAGTTGAGTGTGACACACAATTCGTATGCAAATCGCAGATAGTAATCACAAAGCAGTCATTGTGACAACCCCAATTTCAATAGACCGATTTTTATTTTTAAATTCCAATCTATCGAAACTCGGATTGGTTCACTCTGGTATTCTGCAAAAAAGACAGAGACATAAAATATGTCAGAGCTCAAAAAACATCTCATAGAGGAATGGATAAAATATAATGTAAGTCAAAGTATAGCTTTACCGTATTAATAATACTGCCCAACCAGTATCCAATGCTATAATGTCTCATGTTCCTGCCACAAATCTAACCTATGAGTATGTTATGAGGAGGGGGTCAGAACACAATTTCTAGTGATTGGATTTAAATTATACACTTTGGATATTCCTACGTATATTGTTCAATCATATTATCTTATTCATTAGGTTACTTTGGTTAACAACGCTCAAGGATTACACACACGCCGTACCTATTTACTTCCCATTGAATTAATCTAATACAGTATATGTGTATCTACCCCCAATATCGAGGTACACCCAATGGAACCCCACTCGCACGGTCTCCATCGTAACACTATCGCAGTATACGCAGTCCCTCATTCTACGCCGTAGTGACGTATGGATAACAATATTACGTTCCGCATATATCTATCATTACTATGCTATGCAAACATACAAACTGCCACCTTTGTTCGAATCATATTCCATAACGGAGTAATGCCCTCAAGTCTACGATACACCACCCATAGCCGATATGCATGTATTTAGACTGTCCACCATACGTATCTTCATTTGTAGCTCGATGCCTCAATTGAACGTTCCTTAATGGGCATCGAGTTCCATGGAAGGGCAATACAAGAAATATGGAACTCAGTCGGGAGCTTTTCCATATTTGTACGGACCCGTCTCTAAAGAGCCTCTATATACAAACATACTTAGGGTCTGTTTTTATGGTGGCTATTCCCCCACCTCGGCCCCTCCCTCAACTAGTAAAGACAACCAGAGCTAAACGACCGCCCCTACGCAGACAATCTAAATATCCATGTGGCATCTCCCCTCAACTCTGTACCCCTATAGTGAAGGGTGAAATGGTATCTTGGGTTTAACTCGAGTCTTTCTGCATCCCACTGGCTGCCAATGACGGGTGTCCGACGGTTTGCTATCCTTGTTGGTCCTGACCCTCTGCCTCCTCGTGAGGCAACCGCCAAACCACCCTAGTGTCATCTCGTCACAGCATTCTGACTGCATAGCTACATCTGCAGTCAAGGCCAACCCACTTAGTAGTTATGCGCAGACCCAACCTCTGTGGACAAAGCCTAAGACATCTACCGCCACACAGATGACTACTTGGAGTACCTTACGTTCCAGTCCTTTGGAGCCGTTAGAACAATCAGATGAATGTGTGCTCCCCTCGTGCCTTATAACACCTCGATGATCTACCCCGTTGGGTTATTCACCCTCAGCCGTGTTGTAACGACCCGTATTCTACGCATCATAGGATCGTAGAATATTTATTTCTTTCACATACGAAGTCGTATGGTCATGTAACTTTGGGAGACGACTATTGGGGTCATTTCCCATGTTCATGATTTTTCCCGATTTTTAAATGACCATTTGACCCCTAGTTGACACTGTTTTGACCATAACTTTTGACTGGAAAGGAATTTTGACCTGAAACCACATCCATTGGCTCCAGATGATGGTTTACAGTTCCGTAGAGTGGTCACACTAGCCAAACAGACTCACCGTTTGGGAGATATGGCTGAAACAAGTTTCAGATGGTGAAAAACATCTTAAATGGGCTTAACCGGGTGATTAGCAGCTAGGCCCAGAGAGGAATTTCGGGTTTAGAGGCATAGGAGGGCTGATTAGGGTTAGGAAATCACTTTCATTTCAGTTTTGAGCTGCCACAAACCTTCTTGAGACCTTAGTAATGGCTTCCATCCTCTAAAACCACTCCAAAACACATTTTTAGTGAAGATTAAGCCTAAACTACATCAAAACAAGGCCAAATAGCATCAGAGCAAGGTTGGAGCTGCTGCTATACATAGGAATTTGACCCAAACAGAGAGTATTTCAGATTTGGTGTTTTATTTTGTGGCAAAGGTGAGTGATTTGCATGATTTCTCACTAATTACGGTTGATTAAGGGGTAATTAGCGTTAATTAGCGAATTTATACGCAAATAAAATCTGGAAAAATATTGATAAACTCGAATATGATGTTTTATGCCTCTGTTAGAAAATTTGGACGATTTGATTAAGTTTTACTAAGTATGTGCTTAAACATGATTAAAAGGGATTATGGGAAAATGTGAGGTTTTAGCCACTTTTGATCCATTTTGATTCATTTGAATTGTTGTTTTGTTGTTTGTGGTTGCTATTACATGTTGCTATGACTCTATGGTGTGTTTTATGATTGATTAGAAGTGTTAGATTTGTCAAAAACGTCGTCGAATGGCGTAAATTACTTGCTGGAAGAGTTGCAGAAAAAGTGCAGATTCTGGACCGGATCGGATCGGATATGGAGGCTCGGATCGGATGAGTTGAACTGGGCAAGGGATCTGATTGGATCGGAACTTGACACTTGAGAAAATTGGCAAAAAGGAAGGCCATGCTAATTGAACTGGGATCAGATCGGATAAAGGAGGAGAGATCGGATCGACTTAAGGACGAAGGGCTCGGATCGGATCGACTGAAGGATGAAGGGCTCGGACTGAAGTAAGGCGAAGGAATCAGATCGGAGCAAATGAAGGACGAGGGAGTGGATTGGAGCGGAAGTACAGACTGGATGGGAGATGGCACCCGACCCGACCCGAAGTGGAATACCCGACCCGAACCGATGCGACGCTGTGGACCCGAACCGAACCGCTACAGGAGAAGACTACGAACCAACCCGAAGTAGAGGACCCGACCCGAACCGATGGCTGGAAGGAGAACCCGACACAACCCAGTATTGACCAATAACCCGAGATGCAAAGGTAGTCCAATATGGGAAGTTAGAGCTCAGGATCCAGTTGGGAACCGATGAGTTCACTTCATGATTGGGCTTTGCTGCGGGACGTGTGCAAAGGGGCAGTCGATGTTTATGACTTTGGATCACTATGTATGGGAAGTACGTGAACGGATTCAGGGCTGCAATGGCCTAGGTATGACTAAAGGGCTATAGACCAATGAAGTGGGGTCATTTGTAAAGATTTGGTCATGACTCCATGTGGTAAGCTTGGTAGTAGCTGTAGTTGTACAAGTTGAACTCCGTCACTACTTCAATGGGTCTAGTGATTGACAGTGGTGGACATCGTATGCTTTACACACTGAGTGAGAGATGTGAGGATGGTTGCTATGTGTAACACCCCACGCCCGCTATGGTCACTCACTAAGGGAATGCCATAGCATCGGTGGAGTATTTTAGTGAATATAGAATAGAAAAATTACAACAAGACAGATATAAATAGTACTTGAAATTTAAAAACATCATCTCATAACAGCGGAAATAAACATGTCTGGTTACATCATAAAACCACAATAGAAGTCAAGTACAATAGCCATCAAAATAAGAAGTACATAATCCCACTCTCTCATACAATAGCCAAGACAAAAGAAAAGATAACTGGGTAACTGGAGCTTTACATCTATCCAAGCTCCTAAAGACTGGAACAGCAATCCGATCAAGCTCCACTACTGCTAGGATCCACCGTAGGACCTGAGGGTTGGGAAAAAGATAAAAACAACGGGGTCAGACATAAGTCTGAGCGAGTCCTATAACTTTAACAATACAATCATTAAAGTAACCAGAGAAGACATAAACTTGACATACGGTAATGTCTGGGGATGAATGGCTACACTAAGCAGCTTGGTAGACCTAGGATAAACTAAGATAACTGTACAGACGCATTTACCCACCCAAGGATAATTACTTTACTGCACCACACCAGTCATTCCTACTCAAAGATTGATCCCACCCAAGGACTTAAAAGAAAGATATAACTAGTAGTTTCATGTACCCTAGCTGACCACATAGGTGCCGTCTGCCCCTATCTCCACTAGGTGTACCCCACTACTTCCCAAGCGATTGGCTCCCTACCGTAGATACCCGTGCTGGTCCCACAGTGGGGTGTATCACTCCCCTAAAGTGGCAACCCGATACAACAAACGGTGCACGGCTTATATCTACACGATGCAACAATGGCTTATCTACCAGCCCGGGCCCACACACGCATATGAAACCCGTTGGACTTGCGTTGCCACCGCTAACCCGTTTTGGCCTCTTATAGTCAAGCCCAATATGCGTGTCCCGTCACTCGACATGGGTCGAGCCCACAAAGATACGTTTGGGATATTGGTTGAAATGGGCCCCCACAAGCTACCCACCTAAGCTTGTCACTTATCTAGTGTACCCCACTTAACCCTTTAATCATGTTTAATTACATGTTTCCACTTGGTTAAGTATTCTAATCGTATTTTCTATTGCCACCCAAGGCAACCCACTAGATTCCACATGCCACCCAAGGCAACCACTAATTTTCCACATGCCACCCAAGGCACCCACCTAACCCTTCATGTCCCACTACATGCTACAATGGTTAAGTGTTTCTTAATTAATTAAGACCGTGATCTCCCCTAAAGACCTCCCACATTAGACTGGCTGTTATGACCGCCTGGTTAAGCCGGTAGGGTCCAGGCAGTCTTACGTCATAACAGAGTCTAACCTCGTGTCTTTACTTTAATCACGTATTTAATTTATGGCTAAGACCCCTCACATTGGGCTAACATTTGTAGCAACTGGTTAAGCCGGTAGGGTCCGGGCAGTTTTACACTACAAATGAGTCCAACCTCGTGTCTTAGTCGATTAATTACACCTAATTAGTCACCCCCATATTAATTATCCCTAATTAATATCAAGTTTTTCATAACATGGGTAGACCTAACTCAATAGGTAAATTCCCATGGGGTAGACCTAACTCAATAGGTAAATTCCCAGTTATGTTAATTTATTTTTATGGTATGCTTAATCATACCCAATCATACTTTTATTAACATATTTACCAACCCCATCGTTACCCACGTAAATCGTTCTCATTTCATGCCATAATAAAGGAGAAGATCCATCACAAATATCATGGGTTTAGCATATAACTTTGTCATGGGTTAAAAGGATGTCAACTTGCATATATGAGCATATATTAACCCAACTACATTTAACCCAAACTTGCATATTATCATACACATATCTTGCATAACATGTTGAACTTGCATATAAGCATTCTCATAACTTGCATAACATGTTAAACATGCATTTAAGCATACACATAACTTGCATCAGCATTCACATACTTGCATAAGCATTCACATACTTGCATAAGCATTCACATACTTGCATAAGCATGCATAACTTGCATATCATGTTAAACTTGCATTTAAGCATATACATATCTTGCATAAGCATTCATATACTTGCATAAGCATGCATAACTTGCAAATCATGTTAAACTTGCATTTAAGCATATACATAACTTGCATATGAACTTGCATAACCACCTACACATAACTTACATAACATCATACACATAACTTGCATGTGAACTTGCATAACTCACTTTGTTAAACATGCATAAATCCACTTATTAAATATGCATAAACCCACTTGTTAAACATGCATAAACCCACTTGTTAAACATGCATAAACCAACTTGTTAAGCATGCATAAACCAACTTATCAAACATGCATAAACCCACTTATTAATTATGCATAAACATAGGAAAACATAGAGTAGCATATCATTATAAATGATTCAAACTCACTAATCCGCATTTAAGACCATAAGTCTCATTACACCCAATCTACTTACTTTAACAATTGATGTTAAAGTGATAGAAACTCACCAAAACCAAGATTAGCAAACTTATGAAGTGGAATTAGTTGCTAAATATGAAGATGGTGATGATTAGAGATTGATTAGAGAGTGATTAGCTTGCAACTTCCTTCATAAACTAGTGGAGGCTCCTTCTAGGATTTAATTTGGCGGCATGAGGCCCTCATTTCTATTTTTAGTATGGATTAGGGTAGGTTTAGGGTGTATTTATAGATTAGGTGAGTGTTTTAGGCCCTTAGATTAACCCTAGATTAGATTAGGTCCGTTAGATTTAGGAAATCTCTAGAACCCAGCCCTCCAAGCCAGCCTAAAACCCAACCTGGTGCACCCAGGTTCTCTGGACGCCGCGCCCCTGTCGATAGGCAAGTCGACCCCCCTGTCGACAGGCCTGTCGACAGCCCTGTCGACATTGGTAGGGCGGGAAGCTTCCCGCCTGCCCCCTGCTGGCTCCATTTTGAAATCTGAATTTAAATTTTTAAATCTGTTTTTAGCTTTAAATTTTCTGCAAACTTCTTTGGGCCATAACCGGGCCATACGGACTCCGACTCTCGGAAACTCGGACTCTATTTCGCGTATTTTTCCGAGACGAACGCAATGACGTAGCCCGTTTCCCCCAATTCTCACATCTGAGAGTATTTATTCTGTAATTAGTGAATTTTAGTATTAACTAAAATTCGGGGTGTTACATTCTCCCCTCCTTAAAGGATTTCGTCCCCGAAATCTCTAAGCCAAGGAGAATGCATATCCTACCATCCAAACAACCATCTACTCAAACCATCAACCACGGGCATCCATTGTCCTTAAATAGTTTCTAATGATGTATGAGCATATGCAAAAAGTGTGTGTATATGTTCCCTATCTATTGTATGAACATATGCAATCCATGATAGTGCCATGCATCCATTATGTATGCGAGAGAACCCTATCGACACATACAATATCTACATGAGTGCACAATCATTCACCAAAATGCATCATCCATATGATAACACAATCATTATACATCCATAAATATAGCTTCCTACACACAATTTTATGCAATATGCAATATGAAGTGACTGAGCCGATCTAGTGCCTAGAGTGTGTGTATATGCATCCACGAGCAACCACTAGCAAACACTTGCATCCACTTGCATCCATCAACCATAACATGTCTCAAACACATGTTTCAACCATAGGTTTACCCTATCTAAAGGTCAAACAGTACTAACGAGAGGACATACTAAAGATAAGATAAGTACTAGACAAGCGATAAAGGAGAAGTTAAAGAAATACCCTAAAAAAGAAATGGGTACAATGAACGCATCTTCGCTTCCGTCTCCCAAGTTGCGTTGCTCTCATCTTCTCCCCATTGCACTTTAACTAGCTGAACCTCTCTGTTTCTTAACTTCCTAGTTTCTGACCCAAGGATGCAAGTAGGAGCTCGTCGAATCGTCGCATCACGCTCTACCTCTACATCTCTAAGCAAGCTCGGCTCTACCACCTCTGCGGTCTCATGTAAGCACTTCCTCAGATGTGATAAATGGAATACATCATGAACACCACTAAGTCTGTCAGGCAACTCCACTCTATATGCCATCCGTCCAATCCTTTCCTTAATAGGAAACGACCCAACAAACCTCGGTGCTAACTTCCCAACGGATCCAAAGCGAACAACATTTCTCAACGGAGATACCTTGACAAAAACCATGTCCCCAACTTCAAACTCAAGATCCGTCCTCCTCTTATCCGCATAAGATTTTTGCCTATCCTGCGCTGCTTTCATCCTTCTTCGAATCAAGTCAATCTTCTCAGAAGTCTCCCTAATCATATCAGGCCCAAGCAAGATCTTATCCGTAGATTCCCACCAACATGTAGGTGATCGACAAGGCCTTCCATAGAGAGCTTCGAAAGGAGCCATACCAATACTGGACTGAAAGCTGTTATTATATGCGAACTCCACCAATGGGAGATGCTCTTCCCATGTACCTCCAAAATCTAAGATACAAAGCCTCAAAAGGTCTTCTAGAACACGATTCACCCTCTCATTCTGGCCGTCCGTCTGAGGATGGTATGCGGTGCTCAGACACAATTGAGTCCCCACTGCTTCTTGCAAACTTCTCCAGAACTCGCTAGTGAAGATAGGATCTCGATCACTCACTATGCTAGAGGGTACCCCATGCAATCGAACTATCTCTCGAAGATATACTGAAGCTAGCCATGGAGCGGTCCTCTTGCTCTTCACAGGTATGAAATGGGCGCTCTTAGTAAGTCTGTCTACCACCACCCAAATTCCTGTATTACCCTTCCTCGATCTGGGTAACCCGTCAATAAAATCCATCGAGACACTATCCCACTTCCATTGCGGAACTTCCAATGGGTGAAGTAACCCTTCTGGTTTCTTTTGCTCCGCCTTCACTTGTTGGCACACCAAGCATCGAGCGACATACTCGGCCACATCTTTCTTCATACCGGCCCAGAAGAAAACCCTCTTCATGTCTTGGTACATCTTGTCCCCACCGGGATGAATGGTCATCCTAGAACGGTGTGCATCATCAAGAATAACCTTCCTCAAACCCTCATCTTGCGGTACACAAAGTCTACCGTCTCTACGCAAGCACCCCCTATCGTCTAGGGTGTACCTACTCAAATGGCTGGACGACTCCCCCCTTATGAGCTTCTCCACCAACTCAACCAACTGTGGGTCGTCCCTCTGTGCTTCACCAATCCGCCCCAAAAGAGTAGGTCTAACTTCCAAGGAAGCTAGCAAACCGGGTACATAATCAACGGAAGGTCTGAAGTCAAACATCGAGATAAATTCCAAGCTTCGTTGTTCCACAAACAATGGACTCAAGGACAACCTCTTCCTGCTCAAGGCGTCCGCCACCACGTTACCCTTGCCAGGGGTATACGCTATCTCGAAATCATAGGATGCTAAGAATTCCATCCACCTTTGCTGTCTCAGATTCAAATCCTTCTGAGAAAACAAGTACTTCAATGATTTGTGGTCAGTGAACAATTCGAATCTCTCACCAAGAAGATAATGGCGCCAAATCTTAAGCGCAAAAACAATAGCGGCCAACTCTAGATCGTGGGTAGGGTAATTCTTCTCATGTGCCCTCAACTGCCTTCCACCATAGGCTATTACCCTTCCCTCTTGCATTAAGACTGCGCCAAGTCCTGTCCCACAAGCATTGGTATAAACAACAAATGGCTTGCTCCCATCTGGCAACACTAAAACTGGAGCAGTGGTTAAAGCTCTCTTTAATTGTCGGAACGCATCATCACAATCTACGTCCCATGTGAAAACAAGATTCTTCTTCGTTAAGCAGGTTAATGGGGCTGATATCTTTGCGAAGTCTTTAATAAACTTCCTATAATAACCCGCCAACCCCAAGAAACTTCTTACTTCGGTAGCATTCTTCGGAACCTTCCAATCCTGAATTGATACTACCTTCGCGGGATCCACAGCTATCCCTTCCTTGGAGACCACGTGCCCCAAGAACCGCACCTCCTTCCTCCAGAAGTGACATTTAGAGAATTTAGCCTTAAGGCTATGTGCTCGAAGAGTCTTTAATACCTCCCCAAGATGTAGGGCATGCTCTTCTTCACTCTTAGAAAATACTAAGATATCATCCACAAAGACCACCACGAATTTATTAAGGAACTCCCTGAACACCCTACTCATCAAATCAACAAAGTATGCAGGGGCGTTCGTCAACCCAAATGGCATCACCAACCACTCATAGAAACCATCCGGAGTTCTAAAGGCAGTCTTGTCTATGCTATCCTCAGCCACCCTCAACTGATGAAACCCTGTGGCTAAGTCCAACTGAGAAAATACTGAAGCGCCAACCAACTGATCGAAAAGATCATCAATCCTCGGCAATGGGTGTCTATTCTTCTTTGTGAGCTTGTTGAGTTCTCTATAGTCTACACAAAGTCTGAGGGACCCATCCGCCTTCGTAGCAAATACTACTGGAGCACCCCACTCCGATATACTCCGTCTTATGAACCCCTTCTCAAGCAACTCCCCCACTTGCTTATGGAGTTCCCTCCTCTCACGAGGAGCCATGTGGCGCACTGGTAAAGATACGGGTTTAGCATTATCCACTAGATATATTCGGAAGTCAATCTCCCGCTTCGGAGGTAAGCCCTTCACCTCCTCAAACACATCCGGATATTCCCGGACCACTTTAACAGATTGCAAACTCTCGACCGAAGCGTCAAGCGATTCAAGATAACTTAGCATAACAGAGTCCATGGGATTACAAGAAATCTCGAGAGTGTTACCCAAGCGGGTCATGAGCCTAACAACTCTCCTTTCGCAATCAAGAACGGCACCATTACTGGATAACCAGTCCATGCCCAAAATCAACCCATAGCCCGTGAAGCCCAACACAAAAGCATCACATCTAAACTCAATGCTAAGTATAGAAATCTTCAAACCCAAACATATCATGGACAAATAAGTGGAGCCCCCAATTGGGTTTGAAACAACCAAGGGATCATCTACCAGACTGGTGTCTAAGTGCAGTGACTCAACTAATGATGATGAGATAAACGAATGCGATGCGCCTGAATCAAACAATGTACGGACAGGATGATCAAATAGAAAAACCAGACTTTCAACGGAAATAGTTCTACCTCTCTCCTGGATTGGTGGAACTGCGAGAGCCTGTACTTGCCCCCTAACCTGACCCGGTGCCATAAGAGCTTACACCTGTCCTCCTGAGGTAGACCCCGTCCTTTGCCCCTTCTTAGGACAGTCTTTCACTAGATGCCCTGCTTCGCCACAGTGGAAGCAGCCAGTCTTCTTCTTCTTGCGACAATCCTTGCTTAGGTGGCCAGGTGTTCCACAATTGAAACACTTCTTCTTCTTGCCTTTGCCACCGTTGCCTTTCCCACCTTTGTTTTGTTGTTGTTGCTGAGGTCTCTTTTGATCTCCCTTCTTCTCGGGTGCCTTATTAGCATTGGGACCCTTCTCTTCTTCATGCATGAGTGCCATGTCAACTAGCTTCTCAAAGGTGGCCCCCATAGGGATATGAGTCATAGCCAACCCATGCTTCGGTTCATTCAAGCCTTTCACGAACCTCAAAGCCTTCTTCTCCGGTGTATTCACCATATCTAGCCCAAACCTTGCCAATTGATTAAACTTGTTGACATATTCCTTCACCGAGAGATTTCCTTGCTTTAGAGTCAAGAATCTTTCCATATACAAGTTTTCCTCCGCCCTTGAGAGAAACTTTGCCACAAATCTGTGCCTAAAATCCGCCCAAGAGTCAACGAGGCGTTCTCCATCAGTGACCTCCCACCAGAATGAGGCCTCTCCCTTCATTAACTAAGCAGCTAACTTGACTTTCTTTCCTTCTTCCATCTCAAAGATATCTATCAACTCTTCCACCTCCTTAAGCCAATCTCTAGCCTCCACAAAAGTTTCAGATCCTTGAAAAGGTTTCCCTCCCATAGCTTTAAATTCCTTGCAAGTCTTAGCAAAAGTATCCGTGCGAGGAGGAGGGGGAGGAGGAAGATCGGGTGCTACGGTTGGTGGAGGAATATTTGCTGGACCCGCAGTGGTGGCCCTAGCCTCCATCAATCTCCTATACCATACTGGTACCGTCACACCCTCCGGAAAGTTAAGATCCTCAGCCATGCTGAAACGAAAAAGGAAAGATTCAAAACGGAGAATTCGAAGGATATAGATATGGCTATTGGGGATTATGCTTTTCTTTCAAAAACTTTTCTTTTTAAGGACATGTTTTTGAAAATATCTCTTCCAAAAATGTTTTTAGAAAAAAAGTTTTTCTAAAAATTTTATCTGTTCCGGTAACCTTTGCTCTGATACCACGTGTAACACCCCACGCCCGCTATGGTCACTCACTAAGGGAATGCCATAGCATCGGTGGAGTATTTTACTGAATATAGAATAGAAAAATTACAACAAGACAGATATAAATAGTACTTGAAATTTAAAAACATCATCTCATAACAGCGGAAATAAACATGTCTGGTTACATCATAAAACCACAATAGAAGTCAAGTACAATATCCATCAAAATAAGAAGTACATAATCCCACTCTCTCATACAATAGCCAAGACAAAAGAAAAGATAACTGGGTAACTGGAGCTTTACATCTATCTAAGCTCCTAAAGACTGGAACAGCAATCCGATCAAGCTCCACTACTGCTAGGATCCACCGTAGGACCTGAGGGTTGGGAAAAAGATAAAAACAACGGGGTCAGACATAAGTCTGAGCGAGTCCTATAACTTTAACAATACAATCATTAAAGTAACCAGAGAAGACATAAACTTGACATACGGTAATGTCTGGGGATGAATGGCTACACTAAGCAGCTTGGTAGACCTAGGATAAACTAAGATAACTGTACAGACGCATTTACCCACCCAAGGATAATTACTTTACTGCACCACACCAGTCATTCCTACTCAAAGATTGATCCCACCCAAGGACTTAAAAGAAAGATATAACTAGTAGTTTCATGTACCCTAGCTGACCACATAGGTGCCGTCTGCCCCTATCTCCACTAGGTGTACCCCACTACTTCCCAAGCGATCGGCTCCCTACCGTAGATACCCGTGCTGGTCCCACAGTGGGGTGTATCACTCCCCTAAAGTGGCAACCCGATACAACAAACGGTGCACGGCTTATATCTACACGATGCAACAACGGCTTATCTACCAGCCCGGACCCACACACGCATATGAAACCCGTTGGACTTGCGTTGCCACCGCTAACCCGTTTTGGCCTCTTATAGTCAAGCCCAATATGCGTGTCCCGTCACTCGACATGGGTCGAGCCCACAAAGATATGTTTGGGATATTGGTTGAAATGGGCCCCCACAAGCTACCCACCTAAGCTTGTCACTTATCTAGTGTACCCCACTTAACCCTTTAATCATGTTTAATTACATGTTTCCACTTGGTTAAGTATTCTAATCGTATTTTCTATTGCCACCCAAGGCAACCCACTAGATTCCACATGCCACCCAAGGCAACCACTAATTTTCCACATGCCACCCAAGGCACCCACCTAACCCTTCATGTCCCACTACATGCTACTATGGTTAAGTGTTTCTTAATTAATTAAGACCGTGATCTCCCCTAAAGACCTCCCACATTAGACTGGCTGTTATGACCACCTGGTTAAGCCGGTAGGGTCCGGGCAGTCTTACGTCATAACAGAGTCTAACCTCGTGTCTTTACTTTAATCACGTATTTAATTTATGGCTAAGACCCCTCACATTGGGCTAACATTTGTAGCAACTGGTTAAGCCGGTAGGGTCCGGGCAGTTTTACACTACAAATGAGTCCAACCTCGTGTCTTAGTCGATTAATTACACCTAATTAGTCACCCCCATATTAATTATCCCTAATTAATATCAAGTTTTTCATAACATGGGTAGACCTAACTCAATAGGTAAATTCCCATGGGGTAGACCTAACTCAATAGATAAATTCCCAGTTATGTTAATTTATTTTTATGGTATGCTTAATCATACCCAATCATACTTTTATTAACATATTTACCAACCCCATCGTTACCCACGTAAATCGTTCTCATTTCATGCCATAATAAAGGAGAAGATCCATCACAAATATCATGGGTTTAGCATATAACTTTGTCATGGGTTAAAAGGATGTCAACTTGCATATATGAGCATATATTAACCCAACTACATTTAACCCAAACTTGCATATTATCATACACATATCTTGCATAACATGTTGAACTTGCATATAAGCATTCTCATAACTTGCATAACATGTTAAACATGCATTTAAGCATACACATAACTTGCATCAGCATTCACATACTTGCGTAAGCATTCACATACTTGCATAAGCATTCACATACTTGCATAAGCATGCATAACTTGCATATCATGTTAAACTTGCATTTAAGCATATACATATCTTGCATAAGCATTCATATACTTGCATAAGCATGCATAACTTGCAAATCATGTTAAACTTGCATTTAAGCATATACATAACTTGCATATGAACTTGCATAACCACCTACACATAACTTACATAACATCATACACATAACTTGCATGTGAACTTGCATAACTCACTTTGTTAAACATGCATAAATCCACTTATTAAATATGCATAAACCCACTTGTTAAACATGCATAAACCCACTTGTTAAACATGCATAAACCAACTTGTTAAGCATGCATAAACCAACTTATCAAACATGCATAAACCCACTTATTAATTATGCATAAACATAGGAAAACATAGAGTAGCATATCATTATAAATGATTCAAACTCACTAATCCGCATTTAAGACCATAAGTCTCATTACACCCAATCTACTTACTTTAACAATTGATGTTAAAGTGATAGAAACTCACCAAAACCAAGATTAGCAAACTTATGAAGTGGAATTAGTTGCTAAATATGAAGATGGTGATGATTAGAGATTGATTAGAGAGTGATTAGCTTGCAACTTCCTTCATAAACTAGTGGAGGCTCCTTCTAGGATTTAATTTGGCGGCATGAGGCCCTCATTTCTATTGTTAGTATGGATTAGGGTAGGTTTAGGGTGTATTTATAGATTAGGTGAGTGTTTTAGGCCCTTAGATTAACCCTAGATTAGATTAGGTCCGTTAGATTTAGGAAATCTCTAGAACCCAGCCCTCCTAGCCAGCCTAAAACCCAACCTGGTGCACCCAGGTTCTCTGGACGCCGCGCCCCTGTCGACAGGCAAGTCGACCCCCCTGTCGACAGGCCTGTCGACAGCCCTGTCGACATTGGTAGGGCGGGAAGCTTCCCGCCTGCCCCCTGCTGGCTCCATTTTGAAATCTGAATTTAAATTTTTAAATCTGTTTTTAGCTTTAAATTTTCTGCAAACTTCTTTGGGCCATAACCGGGCCATACGGACTCCGACTCTCGAAAACTCGGACTCTATTTCGCGTATTTTTCCGAGACGAACGGAATGACGCAGCCCGTTTCCCCCAATTCTCACATCTGAGAGTATTTATTCTGTAATTAGTGAATTTTAGTATTAACTAAAATTCGGGGTGTTACACTATGGTTGATTTGTTTGCTATCATTATGACATGCACACCCCACCCCCGTATTCTTACACTATTTATTATGGCACCTTAGAGTATTGTACGGTATGTGGTACTAACTCTTTGGTTGCAGGTCCAGGTTCAGGTATGGTTTAGTATACCTGTTATTGTTCTGTTTAGATGCTTATCGCTCATACCAGGCTTTATGTCTGACCCGGAGTTTTATGTCTCCTCTTATTACTCTGGGTGCTCACACGAGAAGACTAGAGACAGGTTAGCTGGTGATGCACGAGTAGATGATCCGGAGACGAGCAGGAGGCTTCCACGTAATATATATATATATATATATATATATATATAGTATTCTCCCTGTGTTGTTGAAGATCGCTGCTTGGGCATCAGTGGTGTATCTTCTACTTTAGCTTTCTTTTGATTAGAGACAGTAAAATTGGAAGGTTGTAATAAGCTGTATTTGGATTTCCGCTGCTCTGATGTTGATGTTGATTTTAGTTATCAGCTTATGCACTGTCTCACCTGTTTTATGTCAAGTATGTTATTATTATTATATTTTACTCCATGCGCTGTGAGACATTCTACAGGTTCTTGATTAGTTAATCCCCTTCTTTCCTTTCTTCTGACGACTGTCCCGTGCTAGTCGGGCATGTGTACATCGCACTCTCGGAGGAAATGCAGGCTGGTACGGGGCGGGCTGTCACACGTGCGGACTGGTTTAAGCGCCTTACTTTAGCATGTTGTTAGACCCTATGTCTAAACATTCTTTTACGCGCTTGTCTTACCTCATCAGGTTTCCAGTTACTTGGTTATTCCAGTTCATATTGAATTTTTATTCAAATTACCAAGTTCTCTTGCTTATTAATTTCAGTCATACAACTTAATCCATTTAAGTTTATTAATAAGCCCATAACATGTTATTATCTAGACTGTGGCCCAAGGTCTGTAATCCACAACCCCTTTTTATCTTCTTATTGATTTCCTCATTACAATAACATGTTTTACTTTATATGTAATTAAATATATCCAATTCACATGTTTTCTAATTTACATGTCGCTCACCATTTATGATTAAATGTAACTTATTTCATTCCATAAGTTTTCCTCGTTCCATCCCATTTAATCATAATTCCATTTTACTTTGTCAATACAACTTATCGTTGCTTAATTATTAACTTAGTTCCATTAACTAAAGTCCATTAATAAGTTTTTTTTACCCATTTATTATAACCTATGCTATAATTTCCTCTTGTCCCTAGGACAAGCCTAAACATTCTTATCAATGGGGTTTCAGACTTCCAAGCTTACAGATTACTTAATTTATAATTAAGTACAATATATTTCCCCCTTTTTCCCAACTGGTTTTTAGCTTTTTCCATTTCTGCTTACTTAATTTACAATTAAATGTCCCTGATCCTATTTCACCAGTTATCCAATTTCCTTATTATTTTATTATGACCCAAGTTATAATTCCCACTGGTCCCTAGGACGATTCTACCTATTATACAACATTTTCATTAATGTTATTTATCTATAATAGGTGATTATCATTCCCTTTTTTAAACCACTTTCTTTTACTGTTGTATTCCAGTATCCATCATTCACTGTAATATATATATATATATTCCTTATTTTAATTAAGGAAAACACTTCGTGCACCTTATCAGTTTGATAGAAGGAATCAATGATTTATTTTCATAACGTATTCCCATCTAAATGTGTGGTAGCAAGTATTTTCTTTACTCTTTTTACTTTAGTTACTGTGGCCTACTTGCAACCACGTTCTCAGAAATAGGTCATTTAGGGAAATACATCACTTTTCCTTCGTATCACACTAACTCAATTCATTACATCCCTTCCTTTCCTATTTTCTGAGTTAGACATTTAATTACCATTTATTCATATCTTGTTATATACATATATATATATATAAGCACTAGACCTCTCACATTAATCCTACACTTGTGGACGTTGGATTTGCCGAGCGGGTCCGGGCATACTTCTACCACAAGTTGACTTAACCTCGTGTCTTAGCACCATTACGTATTTTTAATTTTTGCACTTAGGCCTCTCACATTAGGTTCAATATTAGTGACTACTGGATATGCCGGTCGGGTCCGAGCAGACTTCCGCCACTAATGCCACCTAACCTCGTGTCATAAGTGCGGTTATAATTTCTAACTGTAATCCTAGGCATATACATCTTTATTCAATCATTAATGTTTATATCAAATTTGCGCTCCCAAATTAAAGTCTCAAAACATAATATATGCTATACTCCAAAATCCCATTACAAATTATTCCCATTTCAGGAACACTTTAGGCATATTATCCTTTTTACTGTAATCTAATTTACATGTCGTCCCATTTTTGCCTATATTTCATCGTATGTCCTTTTCAATATATGTTCAATTCTATTTTGACATGTTCAGTCGGGTAATTATCCAAATCCATCAACCTAAACATGTCATTTATTCTATAATACGCCGCAAGTGAAACATATAATTATAATAACAACAGTTATTGCCCATGTTCTAACAAGTTTGTTCAACATATAATTATTCCAACAATTTAATAGATTCAACATATGAATTCTCTGATCTATTCATATTAACATCTCAACTTATTGTAACAGCAATTTATGATTAAACTGGCAATTTCACAATTTATTAAAAGGGGAATGCTAAACGATAGTCATAACATTATCTAAAGGCTATAGTTAAAACCCACTCACCTTTCAAGCTTTCCCCAAATTTTAGATCTGATCTGTTCTATCATCCATGGTTTTCCTTTCCCCATTAATTTGATTTGAAACCTAACAATGTGGATTAACTATTTTCATTAAAAGAGAAGGGAAATAAAATAGGAAGAATATGAATAGATTGGATTTGGAATGTTACCTTACTTTTCACGTAATTCTGGACGCCTTTTTATAAAACATAAATCTCTTCCCTCCAGAACTTAATTTAAGATTTTCTAATTTATAAATCTAAATTTCTGAATATGTTTGAGGGGTGAGAGAGAGCAATGGCAGAGCTCTGGCGTAGAAAACGAATTATGATGTTTAGGGTTAGGTCTAAGGTCTTATTTGTAGGAGTATAGAGCAACCAGGACCCTTAGACTTGCCCAAAAACCATCTGAATCGTCGAAAAACTCAAAAACCCTAATCTTCCAAAATATGCCGTAGGTGGGTAGACCCACCTTTGAGTGGGTCGACCCTGATGTCAACCCGCCCTTGAGGGGGTCGACCCACTTGGGCGTGAAATCTGACGCCTTCCGAAATTTTGAATTTTGAACCGATTTTCGAATTTCTGGACCCATTTTTGAATTCTGAACCTAATATATATATATATATATATATATATATATATATATATATATATATATATATATATATATATATATATTCTTCATGCGCATATACAAACTTCGAACCTTAATAACTCCTTCATACAGTGTTCGATTTATGCAGACCAGTTGTTGATTTTTACCAGAATTTCGAGACGAACGCAATGGCGCAGTCCGTTTTACTTAATTCTGAATATTTAATTAAGTTATTCTTATTTTATTATCATACACTAAAAATACAGGGTGTTACATTCTCCCACCCTTAGGAAATTTCGTCCCTGAAATTTGATAAGGGTAAAATTAACCCCTCACATAATATATATGCATCACGTGTGCTCCAATTTTTGCAAACATTGTGCACTCGTGCAAAGTGAAGTGCAACATAATAATTCATGTATGCCTAATCTGGTACCACCTATGTACATGCAAACTTTTCAATACATGATGCTCACATCCTAAATATACTTGTAGTTGTATATGAATGCAATATTTTTGAAAAATCAAAACATTTTTCACCCAAATTTTCCCCCACTCTTACATAGTAAGAGAATATTTCATCCATTTATTCCATCCAAAATCCTACCAACCAACTTTATTTTTTGAACTTTAGAAAAACCTAATTCTCTAAATTCGATTTCTCATGTTTCAAAAAGGTGGAAAACGGAAAATTCCGCATCTTCCGTTTTTCTTTTCCAACCTTTTTCTAACCGTACTTAGGTTTTTATGTAAATATTTATAAAGATTCCCTATTTTTCGATCCATGCACAGTCCACATAAGAAAATTTTCTTTTGTCACTGATTTTCTCTTCATCTTATCTTGGAAATTTTCCATTCTTATTCATCTTTTCTCAAAATTTTCCATTTTCATTGCTTCACCGAATTTTTTGTTTACTTTTTAGTTGTACTATTTTTGTTTCCTTAGCTTATTTAATTATCTGATCTTAGTTTAAACTTAAATATGCCTTATAGTTTGTCAACTAAAACAAGAGAACAGACACCCTACACAGCTACTATCAAGGGCCAAGAATCTCGGGACTATGTCCCCCTCAGACAGAAAAGTCTAAACCATGGGATCCACGACAAGTTTAGGTGTTACCCTAACTACCCAACAAGAACAATATAATGGAATGATCCCAACTTAAATGTAGTAACGGGTTTTACCCCTAACAGGATCTAAACACTTACTTGCCCATTTTTACCATATAGTAGTCATCACTAGTCCTAGCTATGTACCAATAATTATTTTGAGCAACACCCTAGGCTTTCAATGCTTACGCATTCTACAAGAACTCACTATTATTCCAATATAACTCTCGCTATTTACGTTATAGCCGCAAAACTTTTCCCGTCTTTCCTAGGCACTAATCCTTACCTACTCCATACTTCTAAAACACGGTTTGGCCTTTCTTTGTCATTTAAATTTTCTTCCAAAAATTCAAAAGTGTCAAATTTTAATTTTACTCATGAAAACTTACTTTTGCCAAACCATAAAAACATGTCATCTTAAAAAAAATGTAAATCATCATTTTTTTCAAATCACAAAACTGGAGTAGATACGGACTATTATTTCTCAATCGGGTTTATGACCTGTTCTTACCTATAAGGTCGGTTTAGTCTCTAACTAGAAGGTGCAAACATCCACTCCATTCTTATTTTCTACAACTTATTTTGTCCACCCACAAAATTATCTTAAAATAATTTATCAAAAAGGGTCATCATAAGAGTAGAGATTTCAAATCTTTCTTTATTAAAAACTCTAGTAGGAAATATAACAAGAAAACTAGCGAGCTATACATGCTCTATAATATGCACCTTTTTCTAAGAGAATTTTTCTTTAAAACTAAATATGTATTTCTTTACATATTTTAAAACTATAACTTTTAAGATTAAAACTTGAAAACACCACAAAACTTTCATAATTTCAAGTTCTTAAAAGTTAACAATGGGGTTAGACTCAAAGCGGTTTTCCAATTTTCTTCTAGGCTTTCCTAGACACCCTCCCCTAAGGTCAATTCTCTCAACTATATATACTCCTAATCCATTTTTCTATTTTTAACCATTTCCAATTTATATGGTTTTCAAGCCCACTAACCCGAAATACTAATTGTATGGGATTAATTTCCTTCTTTACATTGTTCACTTCCCATCCAAATTACCTAAGGGTATCAGATTTCCATATTCATTCCTTTAGTGTACAAAAAAACATCCCATTTCTTATAATATTACACTTTCCATTTAGTGGGTTCCTCTATGGATCCAGGTATATATATAATTTATTTATATTTTTAAAAATACAAATACATTCACTCACTATTTATATAGGAATGCTAAACTTAAGCTCTGATACTAGATGTGTCAACCCCAATTTCAATAGACCGATTTTTATTTTTAACTTCCAATCTATCGAAACTCGGATTGGTTTGCTCTGTTATTCTACAGAAAAGACAGATACATAAAATATGTCAGAGCTCAAAAAACATCTCATAGAGGAATGGATAAAATATAATATAAATCAAAGTATAGCTTTACCGTATTAATAATACTGCCTAACCAGTATCCAATGCTACAATGTCTCATGTCCCTGCCACAAATCTAACCTGCGAGTATGTTATGAGGAGGGGGTCAGAACACAAGTTCTGGTGACTGGATTTAAACTATACACTTTGGATAATCCTACATATACCGTTCAATCATATTATCTTATTCATTAGGTTACTTGGGTTAACAACACTCAAGGCTTACACATACGTCGTACCCATTTACTTCCCAGTGAATTAACCTAATACAGTATATGCGTAGCTACCCCCTATATCGAGGTACACACCATAGAATCCCACTCGCATGGTCTCCATCGTAACACTATTGTAGTATACGCAGTCCCTCATCCAAAGCCGCAGTGACGTACGGATAACAATATTACGTTCCGCATATATCTATCATTACTATGCTACGCAAACGTACGGACTACCACTTTTGTTCGAATCAGATTCCATAACGGGGTAATGCACTCAAGTCTATGATACACCCCCCAGAGCTGATATGCATGTATCTAGATTGTCCACCATGTGTATCTTCATCTGTAGCTCGATGACTCAATCGCACGTACCCGAATATGCACCGAGTTCTGTAGCAGAGCTATACTAGAAACACGGAACTCGATCGGGAGCTTTTCCATATCTGTACGGGTTCGTCTCTAAAGAGTCTCTATATACAGACATACCTAGGGTCTGTTTTCGTGGTGGCTATGACCCTACCTCGGCCACTCTCTCAACCAGTAAAGACTACCAGAGCTAAGCGACCGCCCCTACACAAACAATCTAAACATTCAAGTGGAGTCTCCCCTTAACCCCGTACCCTGATAGTGAAGGGTGAAATGGTATCTTGGGTTTAGCTCGAGTATTTCAGCATCCCAATGGCTGCCGATGACGGGTGTCCGACGGTCTACTATCCTTGTTGGTCCTGACCCTCTGCCTCCTCGTGTGAAAACCACTGAACCACCCTAGTGTCATCTCGTCACAGCATTCTGACTGCATAGCTACATCTGCAGTCAAGGCCAACCCACCTTGTAGTTACGCGCAGACCCAATCTCTACGGACACAGCCTAAGACATCTGCCTCCACACAGAGGTGTACTAGAAGCACCTTACATACCTCAGAAAGCCGCGTGCTTCCCCTTCCAATCCTTTGGAGCCGTCAGAACAATCAGATGAATGTGTGATCCCCTTGTGCCTTATAACATCTCGATGATCTACCCTGTTGGGTTATTCACCCTCAATCGTATGGACTGGTCTAAGCGTCTTACTTTAGCATGTTGTTGGACCCTATGTCCAAACATTCTTATAGCGCTTGTCTTACCTCATCAGGTTTCTAGTTACTTGATTATTCCAATTCATATTGAATTCTTATTCAAATTAACAAGTTCTCTTGCTTATTAATTTCAGTCATACAACTTAATCCATTTACGTTTATTAATAAGACCACAACATGTTATTCTCTAGATTGTGGCCGAAGGTGTGTGATCCATAACCCCTTTTTATCTTATTATTGATTTCCTCATTACAATAACATGTTTTACTTAATATGTAATTAAGTATTTCACATGTTTTCTAGTTAACATGTCACTCACCATTTATGATTAAATATAACTTATTTCATTCCATAAGTTTTCTTCATTCTATCACATTTAATCATAATTCCATTTTACATTGTTAATACAACTTATTGTTGTTTACTTATTAACTTAGTTCCATTAACTAAGGTCCATTATTAAGTTTCTATACCCGTTTATTATAACCTATGCTATAATTTCCTCTTGTCCCTAGGACAAGCCTAAACATTCTTATCAATGGGGTTTCAGACTTCCAAGCTTACATATTACTTCATTTATAATTAAGTACAATATATTTCCCCCTTTTCCCAACTGGTTTTCGGATTTCCCCATTTCTGCTTACTTAATTTACAATTAAGTGTCATTTATCTTATTTCACCAGTTATCCAATTTCCTTATTAGTTTATTATAACCCAAGTTATAATTCCCACTTGTCCCTAGGATGAGTTTACATATTATACAACATTTTCATTAATGTTATTTATTTATAATAGATGATTATCATTCCCCTTTTTAAATCATTTTCTTTTACTCTGGTATTCTATTATTGATCATTCACTGTAAAATATATATTCCTTATTTTAATTAAGGAAAACCCTTCATGCACCTTATCAGTTTGATAGAAGGAATCGGTGATTTATTTTCATAACGTATTCTCGTCTAAATCCGTGGTAGCAAGTAATTTCTTTACACTTTTTTACTTTAGTCACTATGTCCTACTTGCAACCACGTTCTCAGAAATAGGTCTTTTAGGGAAATACATCACTTTTCCTTCGTATCACACTAACTCAGTTCATTACATCCCTTCCTTTCCTATTTTCTGAGTTAGACATTTAATTACCATTATTACCATTTATTCATATCTTGTTATATACATACATATATATATATAAGCACTAGACCTCTCACATTAAGCCTACACTTGTGGACGCTAGATTTGTCGGGCGGGTCCGGGAAGACTTCTACCACAAGTTGACTTAACCTCGTGTCTTAGCACCATTACGTATTTTTTATTTTTGCATTAGGCCTCTCACATTAGGTTCACCTTTAGTGGCTGTTGGCTATGCCGGTCGTGTCCGGGCAGACTTCCGCCACTAATGCCACCTAACCTCGTGCCATAAGTGCAGTTATAATTTCTAACTGTAATCCTAGGCATATACATCTTAATTCAATCATTAATGTTCATATCAAATTTGCGCTCCCAAATTAAAGTCTCAAAACATAATATATGCTATGCTCCAAAATCCCATTACAAATTATTCCCATTTCAGGAAAACTTTAGGCATGTTATCCTTTTTACTGTAATCTAATTTATAGTAATCTAATTTACATGTCGTCCCATTTTTTCCTATATTTCATCATATGTCCTTTTCAACATATGTTTAATTCTATTTTGACATGTAAACATTCCATCATGTAATTATTCAAATCCGTCAATCTAAACATGTCATTTATTCTATAATACGCCGCAAATGAAACATATAATTATAACAACAAAAGTTATTGCCCATGTTCTAACAAGTTTGTTCAACATGTAATTATTCCAACAATTTAATAGATTCAACATATGAATTCTCTGATCTATTCATATTAACGTCTTAACTTATTATAACAGCAATTTATAAATTAATTGGCAATTTCACAATTTATTAAAAGGGGAATGCTAAATGATAGTCATAACATTATCTAAAGGCTATAGTTAAAACCCACTCACCTTTCAAGCTTTCCCCAAATTTTAGATCCGATCCATTCTATCATCCATGGTTTTCCTTTCCCCTTTAATCTGATTTGAAACCTAATAACGCAGATTGACTATTTTCATTAAAAGAGAAGGGAAAGAAAATAGGAAGAATATGAATAGATTGGATCTGGAATGTTACCTTGCTTTTCACGTAATACTGGACGCCTTTTAATAAAACATAAATCTCTTCCCTCCGGATCTTAGTTTAAGATTTTCTAATTTATAAATCTAAATCTCTGAATATGTTTGAGGGGAGAGAGAGAGCAATGGCAGTGCTCTGGCGTAGATACCGAATTATGATGTTTAGGGTTAGGTCTAAGGTAGGAGTATGGAGCAACCAGGACCCTTAGGTTTTCCCAAAAACCATCTGAATCGTCGAAAAACTCAAAAACCCTAATCTGCCAAAATCTGTCGCAGGTGAGTAAACCCACCTTCGAGGGGGTCGACCCTGGTGTTGACCCACCTGTTGGATCTAGATTAACCCTAGAGGGGGGTGAATAGGGTTTATCAAAGTCTTTAGCTGAATTAAAAATCTAACGAGATATATAATAATAATAAACAGATCACATAATATAGCAGAAACAGAAATACAAAAAATAAATCACACACAGATATACCCGGCTTCGGCAAAACCCTGCATACTGCGGCATTTCTAAGGTTTCTACTAGGTGATAGAACAGATCCCGCATACAGGACCATATACACTCGCAAACCCTGCTCCTATTCTAACCCTACGCTCAAAACCGTAGATTGATCTAAACCCCTAGATTAGATTCCCTCTAATTACAACCCCGTAACCAGTAAATCCTAGATTTTACAGACTCTAGCAACTGCCAGTCAACACCCTGACTGATTCCCCTGGATTTTTATAGAATTCTAGAAACTGTTCAGAATTGTTTTACAAACAAAAAATACGAAACAAATACAAATTCAAACAGAAAATTTAAACCCTAGGATATAAATAATAAGGGTCATCCCCTTTTTAAAAAATAAAGCCGGCCACTATTGCACCCTTTCACTTTGTCCTGATTCCTTTTATTCTCTGAAGAAAGAAAATGGCGGCTGCCCTAGAGTTTGCAATTTAAATCCCCAAATCGAAATTGATTTTAGAAAGAGATTTCTCTGGCTAAATCTCTGAAGCTCATACGAATGATGCTTGGATCTCTTTTGTCACCGATTTGAGGTTTTTGTTCTGCAATTGAAAACCGATGTGAGTTCTCTGGATTTTTCTTTGAATTCCTTGAATTCATTTTGTGGGTTTTTAATCTTCTGTTGCCGGTGATGATAGTGCTTAAATAGGATTTTAAAATCCTCAATCACTCTGATTTCCTAAGTGGCCCGATCTGATTGCTGCATGCTTCCTCTTTTGATTTGTTGCCTGATTTTGCTCTACTTTGAATGTGTGATGATAAAATCTGGAAACAATTAATTTCGAATTTATTTCTTCCTAGAAACTTGCTTGCCCCATTTTAAAAAGTTCCCAAATCTGTTTTGCTTGATTGAAACTGTTGTAAGTCACCCCAGGAAAATTGAGATTTAAAAATGATTTCTTTCCTTGTTCGAAATTCCATATTTCTGGAATAATAAAAAGGACAAAAAAAACATTTGTGTCCATTTGAAATTAATTGAACCATTTTCTAGAAGATAATAATGTTTTCCAAAAAAATGCTTGTGTGATTGCTCAATGAACTTGGATGGATTTATACACTATTCTGGACGTTAGCATAAACAAAAATCGATTTTCATAATTAATGTTTGCCAAATATATCCTCTTTGATTGCACAGATGTTTTCTTGGTTGATTTTTGGAAATTGATGACATGCCTTCATTTCTGCAAGCATTTCATATCCATATACTGATTTGTATTGCATCATGAATGCATTTTGAAAAACTGGGAATAATTGAAACTTTCCAAAACATGAATTGTGAATTCCTGGATATCACATTGTATTCTTGCATAGCATCATACTGAAAAATGCTCATTTTCAGGAAATTAAGAAACTTGCCATACATACATACATACATATATATAGGACTGTTTTGATCATGCACCATAATGTAGTGTACTCTTTGATGCTCTCCATTGTGTACATCTGGGCTTCTTGTTGTTTGATACCATCCACCACTGCTCTTGTCATCTGTTTATAGAAATGAGTTGTTGTACCATCAGTTCACCATGTCCAGTAGAAGATATGTGCACATTTGTACATTCTTATCATGTTATAGCTTGAAAACTTCCTATATATGATGCTTTGAGTGTTGTTTACACTTGACAATTTGAGTGCCATGCAACAATGAACTATGCTGTACTTATGAACATTCATGCATATGAATTCACACTTAGCTATTCATGTATTCTCTTTACCCATGCTGTAGTGAGTTGATCTGTTTGTTACTTGCTGCATCTACATACAGACCACCTTCATATATGCTGTGAACACCATGAAATTTTCCTTGATCATGCTTTCCCACTGAACTGCTTGTGCACACTTGTATATGCTGTAGAGAATATGATACTTGAACTTGAAAGCTTTGCCTTGACACTATGAACTTGAGGCTGATCACCCAGATTTGATTTGCATGAACTATTTGACATGAGCTCCTACTTGTGCTCCCCTTATGCTTAGTTGATCATGAATGTTTTGACATGCTTTCATATATAGTACATGCTGCATCTTCTATCCTACATGTATATGTTGGCTTAATTCTTGTATCATACCATGCCACCACTTGATCTTGTTGTGTAGACCATGTTTTATTGCTTGAAATAGCTGCACGTGTTGTTTTGCCTCAGCCATTTGTGTAGCTCCACTACTATGCTTTTGCTATTTGTGTGTACACCATCTCTTTTGCTGTCTTCATGTTGCTGTCCATTTTTGACTTTGCTTCGGATATTTGCTGAGTGTACACTGAGTCGAGTTGGTCCACATGGCAACTCCTCGGTTCCACACTGAATTGGCGAGGAAGTGCACATATGTATATATACACGTGTGTATATGCAGCCATTCAGACAAAATTTTATGTCCCTGTATTGAGATATATATGTTGTCTGCCTTGTGATTTTTACAATGTATCACTGTGGATATCACAAGCTGTCTAGACACAGTCAGATAAATCAGATCGAGTCAGAAAAATGATGAGAAACACACCAAAATCTAAAGCAAACAAAATTTTAAAATTAAAATTTATATTCGCATATATTCAATTTAAATTCTATTGCAGTCTACTCTGTGTTTGTTTCTATATTTGACAGGTATGAAGACTGGACTGACTGTGAAGCGAAGACAGAAGCTTAAAGACAGAAGATAGTAGAAAAATGTATATCTGTATATGAGTGAAAAAGAAAATATACATATATAATTTTATAATTGAGTGTAAGTGTTGAAGTGAGGAGCCATGTACATATATAAATTGTACTAAAGTTTGTAATAAACAAATTTGTTTGAAATAAAATATTATTTTATTGTTGTCAAACAAACTTGTCTATTTTACTCAGTTTATTTACAAGTACAATATTCAGTGAATTATCTGTGATGTGTACAAATAGTGGAGTTGTAAATCTGTACTGTTTAGTTATTGAAATAGAATATTCAATTTAAATAGAATACTGTATGAATATATAAATGTCTGTACGGTGGTATTCCATTTAAATATAAATATTATATTCTTGTCGGTGATGTATATATAAAACAGTACAATAACAAACACATTTATATTAATATATATTTGGTTGTTATCATCAAACAAAAATCATATAATTGTGTATACAACAACGTTATATACAACACCACCCTTAAGGGGGTCGACCCACTTGGGCAGGAAATCTGCCGCCTTCCGAAATTTTGAATTTTGAACCAATTTTCGAATTTCTGGACCCATTTTTGAATTCTGAACCTGATATATATATATATATATTCTCCTTACGCGTATACAAACTTCGAACCTTAATAACTCCTTCATATGGTGTTCGAATTACGCAAACCAGGTGTCAATTTTGATAAGAATTTTGAGACGGACGCAATGGTGCAGTGCGTATTACTTAATTTTGAATATTAATTAAGTTATTCTTATTTTATCATCTTACACTAAAAATACGGGGTGTTACAGTCATAGATCACAGTTACAGAGTACAAAAATTAAATAAATATACAAGTTTTTATAGTGGCTCAACAAACATTGGCTTAAGTCCACTTCAAATAATTTTTGTTTATACTATTGATTAAAAGTTTAGTTAGTTGTTAAATGATTGCAAAAAATAAAAGATGAAGTTAAGAAGAACACATTTATAGGCGTGAGGAGAGGTTGAATTAGTAAGAAAATGAAAGAGGGGCCACCAAAAGGTTATGAACTGGCCCATAAAGTGAGGCCGAGATTGTGCCCTACATGAGGGGTTGGACTCGATCCCTCATAAGGGGTCGGTACCAACCCCTAAGCTTGCATTCTAGTGGTTGCATCTATTGAATTGAGATTTGGTTCAATCAAGTCTGACACCTAAATCGATATGATAATCACATAATATTTAATTGCGTGCAAACACAAAATGTGGTAAAGGTAAAGGGATGTAGCAATTTTACAGTGTTTCGGCAGTCAAACCTACATCCATTTGTCGTAATCAATCGTTTATACTGCATACTACAATTACAGTTAAGTTTATATGAGAATTCTGAAGAGAAAAAGAGTTGATCTCCAAAGTAGAAGCCTTAAGAGTAGGAGAATCAAAAAGGATCTGTAACGAATGATCCGTATCTACTGCACCGAACTATGAAATAGTGCACTGTATAACGAGCCAGACCGATACGGGATGATCATCAGGGTAGAATAACTCGAAATAAAATGTGTCATATAACTCACAGCACATAGATAATATATAATAGTAAAATATGCAATAGGATACAGTAGTGAAGCGTAACTGAACAGAAAATCAAATCTTCATAAAACCATAGAACCACAAGTACAATACATCTTCGTACACGAATCTATGAATATAATATGCCTCACTACATCCCTCATAGTCTCAGTGAACATCAACATACATCATAAATAGAAAAGAAGATAGTAATAGTATGTCAGCCTCCTACTGGTCACCACACCGTATCAACGACACCAAACCTACTACCTGTTACTCAATCTGATCATCAACACAATTGATGAACAACCCAAGTTAATAAGAGGGAGACATAAAACCTTGAGCCAGACAACAGTCTTAGTGAGTGATAAAATAAATAACAAGAGTTACACGGGATAATATGAGTATAGGTGGACCAACCATCTGATCTGCTCAGCAGCCAACAAGTTAACACGTGAAAATCATCCATCACATGCCATTACATAATATACAAGGACAACCCCAATCTTGCTTCTCTTCGACATCCTACGGTGATAGCCTACCCAGGGAAATTAGAGAAGGAAGCACATATCAACCATAACATCCATAAAAATATAATATCCTAGCAATCATCGACTACAGCCTTGAATCCATCGATAATAGAACTTGTTTCAACGATCAAAAGGGCTAATGGAAAACCCCGATTCTAGCCGAACTACCATACGCCATCATGACACGTATGTTTTTATTACTCGATGAAGACAACTAGGCCCATCATAACTACCTAGGGTACACAATCTATCGAATCTGATTCGACGGGTGTCCCTACGGTACCCTTGCTTTGAGTCTACTAAAACACTTCGATTACCGAGGATTCCTTGGAGCATCCAATCTGCCAAGCCTTTCATCTCGGCGACTAAATCCATTTCTCGAATCATTCCAATATCATCCATGTTTGACTCCTATTTCATCAATCCATCGTCATACTGAATGGTATATCGAATCATGACCAGTGTCACACCATTTCGACTTCGTCCACTCCAACGCGAGTTCACAATTGAAGCACCATCCATCATTGAGTTGCACATCCATCATCTGAAGTCCATTTCAGTCCAAACTTCACCGGATACCTCTCGAAGCCACTACAATCAAGCTCCAAAAAAATCAAGTGTATTACGCCTCCTATCACATGTCGGTGTTGACCCATCACGGGTCGGTGCCAACCTATCTACTTAGCCAATTTTGGCCAAATAGCTAGCCTTTGTCCATCCTTTTCTCAAGCATATCCTTCCGGTTCATTTTTCTAGTATTTTGACCTTTCAATGAAAGCTCCTGTCGGTCCATCCATGATTCAAGTAACCAACCTTCAACCCACTCCAAACCAACTCCGAATGACATGAAAATTCACTTATAGCCTTGACTCATCATCCCTATGTCATGCCACGAAGAATCAATGTTGTCCGACCCTCGGTTATTGGTCGGTGCCGACCTATACACGTAGTGTATTATTGCACCAAAATTTACGTGCTCCAATCCCTCATCTTCCAGAGCGCCTCCGCCAAGTTTCGTTTGAATCTGAACATCTAAACCTCAAATTTACTCTGTTATTCAATCCTAAGATCTATGACATCCAATTCTAACAAACAACTCAAGCAGTGCAATCAAAATAATAATAAAAATCGGTCCAGCAATATACGATCATATAAACATGAACAAATCACTATTATAGCATAAACATATCACATTTATGAGATTTAGCATGATTTGGATCCAAACATATGTGTAAACATGAATAATCTAACAATTACCTGGTTAATATGATCAAATTAGGTTTTTTTCTAAGGTTTCTAAATCTAAATTAAACATATATGATCAGATCTAAGGTGATTATAACATAAAACATATGAATATGATCCTAATTTACCTATATAATCCATAGTTTCCATGTGGGAGATATCTATCACTCACATAATCCTTGATTTGATGTAAATTCAATGAGATCATATCTGGTCAGAGCTGAAACCCCTTGAATTTAATGCAAATTAATGTGATCTAACTTCCTTTAATGATAATCTATCTTCTAGATGCAATTCACTATGAATTGGTATGAGATAAAAAAATGGAGAAATAGGGTTTTAGGTTGAACCAGAGGATCACGGACGCCCAACCAAAAGATTTGAATGAAGAGAGTAACCCTAGTTCTCTCCCAGAGTCTCCCTATTTATATCTACAGCTCATTAGCCTAATGGGTTTGGCTAATCAGCCTATTAGTTACAACCAGTCTACCTAAAATAAGCTAAAAATTAAAACAACGATTCCTCTAAAACTGCTAAACCAAATCCTTCGTGTGACCACTCTACAGAATCGTAAACCACCATTCCAATCCAATGAAACCGATTTTAGCATCTGATTCGATACCTATCAAAAGTTATAGGCCAAACAGTAAACTTAAGGGGAAAATGGTCATACTTGAATTCTATAGAAATCATGGACATGTCTCACATCGCCATGAGCAACATATTAAAATATTATAATGATCTGACCACTAGAGGATAAAATATAATTATTTTACTACCGATCGATACATAAAATATGGGTCATTACATTCTCCTCTCCGTTAGGAATTTAGCCCCCGAAATTCCAAGCAAAGACGAGCAAATAAGGTATTCTGCATGCCTACTATCCACGAGCGGCCAATCTGCCATGTAATCTAGCATCCAATAATCCATGCATCCAAAATTCTATCCGAGCATGCAGAACTTCTAATAACATAAGACACAATGGTGTAAGTAGGATATGACATATGGGACATACCACTCAAAGAGTTTTGGATCGGTCGGCCTCATACTCACTTCTGTTTCCCACGCGCAGTCGTCATCGTTCTCTCTCTATTGTACCTTTACTAGCTTAACAACCTTCCTCCTAAGTTTTTTTCGTGTCGTTCTACACGACGCGGAGTGGCTTATGAGGCCTAGAAACTTCAGGTTCGACTTCAAAATCTTCAAGCTGATCAGGAGATACTGTAATATTCGAGTCGTGCATGAACTTCCGTAGAAACAATGTATGGAACACATTATGCATACTCGCCATCTTCTCAGATAAGTCCAATCTATAAGCGAGCATTCCAATATGCTTAGTAATCGAAAACGACCCAACAAACCTTGGCGCTAACTTTTCTTTCTTTCCAAAACGAATCACATTCCTCAATGGTGAAATATTAACGAAAACCAAATCTCTGACTGAGAATTCCAAATCGTTATGTCGCTTATCAGCATAGGACTTCTACCATTCTTAGGGTGCTTTCATTCATTGTCGAATAACTCCAATATTATACGTAGTTTCTATGATCATCTCAGGCCCAAGTACCAACTTTTCGCTAGTTTCTAACCAACAAAATGGAGAATTACACGGTCTACCATGCAACGCCTCGTACAATGCCATCCCAATACTCGAGTGGTAACTTTCATTATAAGCTACTCAACTAAATGCAGATGATCTTCCCGCGATCCTCCAAAATCCAATACAAAAGCTCTGAGTAGGTATTCTAATAATCAATTAACCCTTTCAGTCTGACCATCTGCCTTGGGATGATAAGCCGTACTCAGACATAGCTTGGTTCCCAAAGTCTCTTGCAAACTCTTCCAAAATCCACGAATAACGGATCTCGATCACTAACATACTCTTTGGAATCCCATGGAATCGAACTATCCACTTTAGATGTAACTCAACCAACTTCGATGTCATCCTAGTTAATCTAAGAGGAATAAATATTGCGCTTTTAGTCAAACGATCCACGACAACCCAAATACTATCATTCCCTGTCTTAGGCAATCCATCAATAAAATTCATCGATACTTGGTCCCATTTCCATGTAGGAACTTCCGGTGGTTATAGTAATCCACTGGTCTTCTTCTGCTCAGCTTTAACCAACTGACAGTTCATACACTTCGAGATAAATTTTCCGACATTATGTTTCATACCTCGTCAATAGCAAATGCGCTTCATATATCGATACATCTTATTACACCCTGGATGTATTATCAATACAGAGTGATGACATTCCCTCAGAACCTCATCCCTTAACCCATCTATATTAGGAACAACAATTTTCCCATTCTTTCGAAGCCAACCATCTCAATCCACTTCGAAATCCTTAATCTCCTTTGGTCGTACTCTCATCTCCATTCTTCGAACAATTTCCGCAAGCTTATCATCTTGCTTATGACTTTCGCCAATCCATTCGATGAGAGTCGGTCTAATCGATAAGTTGGCTAACGTCTCATGTTTTAACTCACAATGAGTTCTGAAGTCAAATCCGGCCAAATAAACGAGATGCTTCCATTCTCAAACTCCTACCTCTTCTACTTAATGCATCAGCCACTGCGTTACCTTTTCCCTACTTGGAATCGGTTGGGATGTGCCTTTGTAGCCTTGAAATCAAGGATTGTAATTGGATATTGTTGCATAAAAATCCGCATCAACCCAGCGTTGTGTCGAAATTAAAGGGGAGTCCAAACCAATATAAAATCTCGGTGTGTACTTTCCTTTTACTGCTTTTACTTTTATTTCTTGCAATCAGTGATAAATTCTGTGTTTATTATGTCTTAAGATCTTTAATCTTCATCCTCAACAACTGGTATTAGAGCATTTGTTTTCAAAGTTTTAATAATCTAATTTTTGAAAAGTTTAGATGGAAATTTTTGACGATTTTCATAACACTAGCTCAAAAGTATGCATTTCATTGTTGTTTCATAAGTCTACAGTTAAGTATTGTTAAAAGCCAAGTTGTCTATCGAATTGGTGTGTTGTACAGGAATAGAGGCGTTACATGGCTATTGATGATTCAAAACTTAATGGTCAATTGGTGCAAATCAAAAGAGATAAATGGATACCGGATAGTGATTGCTCGAGGCATATGATGGGAAATTTGGAATTACTAACCAATATAATCTATGAAGTTTTTGTAATGGTCATTTTGTGTGGTAACTCGAAAGGATATGTGATTGGCATCGACAATGTCGATAACTAAACTCCTACTATTTTTGATGTTTTCTTAGTTAGGAATTTAAAACATAACTTACTAAGTATAAGTAAATTATGTGATAAAGGCTATAAAATTAAATTTGAAAATGATAAGTGCTTTATTGAAGATAATAATTCGAACATAATTTTCAAAGGAATTAGAAAGAAAAATATTTATATCTTAAGTATGAAAATTTCAAATGATAATTTGTGTATTTTGGCCAATACAAGTGATCCTTGGATTTGGCATAAGAGATTTGGTCATTTAAATTTCAAAAATCTATCTAAAATCTCTAAAGTAGATTTAATTAGAGGATTACCCAAAATAAATTTTAAATTAGATAATTTATGTAATGATTGCCAATTAGGGAAATTAAGAACAAGTTCATGCAAGTCAAAAGATGAGATTACTACTTCAAATCCGTTAGAGTTACTTCATATGGATTTATTTGGTCCATCTCAAACACAACCAATAAACCATAGCAGATACATATTCGTAATTATCGATGATTTTTCTAGATTTACTTGGATATTGATTCTTAAACATATAAGTGATGCCTTTAAATTATTTAAAACCTTTTCCAAGAGGATACAAAATCTATTATCACTAAAAATTAAAAATTTACGTAGTGATCATGGTAGAGAATTTAAAAATGAAAATTTTGAGAATTTTTTTAATAAAAAGGAATTACTCATAAATTTTCTTTTCCAAGAACTCCACAGCCAAACAGAGTAGCTGAGCGTAAAAATAGGAAGATACAAGAGTGTGTGAAAACTGTGTTATCTGATAGTAGTTTACCATTTTTTTTTTTTTTTTGGGATAAAGCAGTAGCTACAGCTTGTTATATTTTAAATAGAATTTTAATTACACCATTAACTAACAAATTTCCATATGAATTTATGTATAAAAAGAAACCGAAGGTGTCTTAGTTCAAAGAAACCGAAGGCGTCTTACTTCAGAATTTTTGGGAGTAAATGCTTTATTTCAAATACTAAAGAAAATCTAGATAAATTTGATACAAAATCAGATAAAGGAATATTTTTGGATATTCATATAGAAGTAAATCTTATAGAGTTTTAAATTTTAAAACTACTACTATTGAAGAAACTTTAAATGTATCATTTAATGAAAATTATAAGGATTTCAATCTTAAAAAGATGAATTATATAATAATGATGAATCAAATGAAATTAATTAACCCAATAAAAGAAATAGGCTTTTAAGAGATCATCCTGTAGAGAATATAATAGGAGATATTGAACCTGTAGTAAGAACCGGAAAGCAATTAAATAATATGAGTAATATAGCATTTATATCAACTATTGAATCCAAAAATCAAAAGGAAGCATCAACTGATGATTCATGGATACTTGCTATGCAAGAGGAATTGAATCAGTTCATCATAAATGATGTATGGGAATTTGTTCCTAGAGCAGAGGATAAAACTATAATAGGAACTAAATGGGTATATAAAAATAAAATGAACGAACTTGGTGAGATCGCTATAAACAAAGCATGATTAGTTTCTTAGGGAATTGTCAAGAAGAAGGAATAGATTACGATGAAACCCTTTCCCCCATAGCAAGATTTTAGAATTCTACTTGCTTTCACTAATCATAACAATTTCAAACTATTTTAAATGGACGTAAAATGTACTTTTCTAAATGGATACGTTAAAGAAGATGTTTATGTAGAACAACCCTCATTATTCAAGGAGAAAATTTTCCAATCCACGTTTATAAATTAAAGATAGCCTTATATGGTTTCAAACAAGCTCCTAGATCCTGGTATGATCGAATAAAAACTTATTTAGTACAATCAAATTTCGAAACTGGTAAAATAGATAATACACTATATATTAAAAGATATGAAAATGATATTCAATTAGTAAAAATCTATGTAGACGATATAATAATAAAATGGATCAAGAATTTTCTGAAATTACGACAAAAGAATATGAAATGAGTCATATGGGAGAACTTACATTCTTTTTAGGATTACAAATTAGACAATTAGATAATGGAATATTTATTAATTAAGAAAAGTATGCTAGGGATTTAACTAATAAGTTTAATATAGTTGTACTAAAGGAAACCCACTACCATGGAAATAAATAAAGCCTTAAGTAAAGATGTTTCATCAAAAGTTGCAGATCAGAAACTATATAGAGGTATGATATCTTCTTTATTACATATAACTGCTAGTAGACAACCATAATGCATAGCGTTTGTCTTTGTGCTAGATATTAATCAAAATCTAAGGAAACTCACCTAAAATCTGTAAAATGTATTCTATGATATGTCAAACATACATTAGACTTTGGATTATTTTATCCTAAGAATGATTCATTCAATTTATTTCGTATTACGATGCCGACTATGCTGGTTGTAAATTAAACCGAAAAAGCACAAGTGTAACTTGTCGCTTTTTGGGTAATTCCTTGGTTTCATGGTTTAGTAAAAAGCAAAATATCGTTTCCTTGTCAAGAACTAAAGCAGAATATATATTTCCTACCTTGTCTTGTTCTCAAGTAATATATATGCAACAAACTCTAAGATATTTTGGTTTAAATATAACGAAATCACCAATTTACTGTGATAATACGAGTGTTATAAATCTATCCAAAAATCCTAAACATTATGCTAGAATAAAACATATTGATGTGAGACATCATTTTCCAAGAGATAACGTAAATAAAGAGAATATTTCACTAGAATTTATTAACACAAAAAACCAAATTGCAGATATATTAACTAAACCATTAAATGAAGCAAAATTCACTAAATTAAGAAGAGAACTAGGAGTTTGTTCTCAAAATGAAGTAAAATAATTAAATATATTAGTATATATATAGTATAAATTATAAGAAAATTTATTTATTTTTTAAATTAATATACAGATGTAGACATAGGTAAAGTTGTATGTCGACATATAACGGAAAAAAATTAAAATTAAAATTGCCTCCAAAGTTAGTTATTATTCTTATTTAAACTCTCCACTTCGAAAATCCTTCTCTTCTTTCTCATTTTCTCTATAATAAAAATTCTGAAACTATAAAATAATGACTTCCACTTCAAATAATAGCCAAAAAAGCTCCTTTTCATTTCCTACACCTACCCAAGGCACAATTCAATGTTTTACGCATGCAAGAGTTATCAAATTAGAAGAATCTATGAAAGATACCCTTCAATTACTCGCTGAAATTCAACTTCTTCAACTCTGGATGGCCAAAGAGCAAGAAAAGCAAGGGAAGATCATTAGGAATCTTCAGAAATTTACAATGGATAACCAAGAAAATCCAATTATTATCGTTGTTGATTCCTCCAACATTCAAGTCTATAATTCCATTGAGGAAGACGGAGAGGAAGTAGAGGATCGATATCAAGGAACAAACGAAGATGATCATGTAATATATGTCGATGAAGTTTATTTCGATAAGGATGAGAATGTGGATGAACAAAATTGAGAATTCTGTCTCCATTACCCAAATTGTCCAATTCACAAATCCCTAATTGTTAGAAAAATAATAATAATTAAATTGGTATATTTGTATATTCGTATATGCACTATTATACGTGAATGTTTGTATATACTTGTTAAAGATACTTATGTACTTGTAAGATAACATAAATAATAACAATAAAAATGTTTGTATGGATGTTCCTTAGTTTTCTAATATTTAGTATCATATGATAGTATTTATACCTAAGAATATTATCACTATTATACTAGGTTTGTCATAGAATATTTTTAGGTTTGCTAGTCTTAATTTTAGATGTTATAATAGTATTAGTCTTAAGAAACATGCCTTAATTTTAGAGGGAGTATTAGAAATTAGTATATAGTTTTTGTTGATGACAAAAGGGGAAAATTATAAAATAGTGTTTAGATTAAGGGGAAGCTAGTAATTTTTAGGGGGTGTTAATGAAGTAAGAGGGAGTTACTGGACAATCATGACATCACATATGAATATTCTATAAACCAAGATTGTCATCATCCAAAAGGGGGAGAATATTAAAGACTGGAATGTTGATGATGATGGTTTTGATGAAAACAACCCTATTTCAAATTTGTTTCAATTATTATTATTATATATACAAACACTATTTTCTAGAACATATATATATACAGGAAATATATGCATGTATATATTATTCAAGACTGTACAGTTCAGAGAATCAAAATTTGAAAGTAGAAGAGTACAAGTTTCAAGACTCATGAGTATCAAGAAATCAAGAGTTCAAAAATTATAAAGTAAATGTGTCTAGATATATTGTTAAAACTTTGTTTAGCACTGAATTCTAATTTCAAATTTAATACTGAGATTTCAAAATTATTTACTTGTTTGTAAATCTAGTTTTTAAATGATTTCAAAATTACTTCCATATTTATAAATATATACTTCTTTAATTATTTCCAGAAGTATTTTAGCTCTTGAAATTTATTTTTAATTCCTATTTTCAAATTTATGCTTAGTAGTACTTAACTTAAGTTTTACTTACAAATTTATTACTAATTTTAATTACTTATGTTTACAAATTTCCTTGTTTATATTAAGTTTCAATATATTCATAGTTTATATTTATACTTTTATATCATTTATATTTATTTTTTAAATCATTTCTTAATCATCTTAATATATGTTTTTTAAATATATTTCTACTTGAAATACTCTACTTTAATATAAAGGGATATAATTTGTTTTAACTCTGGATTCACCATAATTTATTTAAAAATTATTTACTTTGTTTTAAAATTCATTTTTTATTTCACATTGGCATATGTCGACATCATATAAGTTTTATGTCAACATACTGGTCGTTAGGCAGTTTTTTTAAACTTTGAAAAGAAGTGTCTTTTGAATTCAAACCTTTTCTAAAAGGTTGTAGACATCGAAAAACTATAAATTCTTCCAAAATTTGAATTTTTTAATTACTTTTCAGTTTTCACATCCTTCTTCCTCTCTAAACATTCCACCAATATTATTCTTAAATTCTTAGTTTTCTGCACTTATAGTCTGCCGATTTCAATAGAAATCATATCATTCTTTACTTTCAATTCTAATCAAACTCTCTCTGAATTCAAGTGCTACTCAAGAGTTAAAAGCTGTTTGTAATCAAAGATCTCAAAATCAAGTCCTATCGAGTCAATACTAAAAAAAGTAATAAAAGAAGAGTTAAAAGCTGTTTGTAATCAAAGATCTCAAAATCAAGTCCTATCGAGTCAATACTAAAAAAAGTAATAAAAGAAGGGTGTGATCATGTCCCATATAAAGTGTTTGGGTACGATTTTGTCTCGGAAATCCATTGGGTGTAAAGTTGTGGCTTGTAATTCAACTAAGTCTCACTGTACTTGGAATTAGTTAGGATGTACCCTTGTAGCCCTGAAATCAAGATTGTAATTGGATATTATTGAATAAAAATTCGCATCAACCCAACGTTATGTGGGACTGAATGTAGGGGAGTCCCGAACCAGTATAAAATTCCGGTATGTACTTTTCTTTTACTGTTTTGAATTTTATGCATACTAGCCGTTAGGCAGCTTTCAATTAAATTTTGAAAAGAAGTGTATTTTGAATTAAAAACTTTTTTAAAACGTTGTAGCCATAGAAAAACTATAAATACCTTCCAAAATTCAAATTTTTTAATTACTTTTCATCTCCTTCTTCCTCTCTAAACATTCCACCATTACTATTCTTAAATTCTTATTTTTCTTCACTTATACTCTGCCGATTTCAATAGAAATCATATAATTCTTCTTCTCTTTCAATTCTAAATCAAACTCTCTCTGAATTCATGTGTTACTCAAGAGTTAAAAGTTATTTATAATTAAAGATCTCAAGATCAAGTCCTATCGAGTTAATACTACAAAAACTGAAAAGAGAAGGGTGTCCTGTATAAAGTGTCTGAATGCGATTTTGTTCCGGAAATCGATTGGGTTGTGGTCCGTAAATCAACTAAGTCTCACTGTACTTGAAATCAGTTGGGATGTGCCCTTGTAGCCCTGAAATCAAGAATTGTAATTGGATATTGTTGAATAAAAATTCGTATCAATCCAGCGTTGTGTGGGACTGGACGTAGGGGAGTCCCGAACCAGTATAAAATCACAGTGTGTACTTTCCTTTTACTGCTTTGACTTTAATTTTATGCATACTTGCCATTAGGCAGTTTTTTATAATTTGAAAAGAAATGTCTTTTAAATTCAAACCTTCTCTAAAAGGTTGTGGCTGTTGGAAAACTATAAATACCTTCCAGAATTCGAATTTTTTAATTACTTTTCATTTCCTTCTTCTTCTCTAAATATTCCACCATTATTATTCTTAAATTCTTAATTTTCTACATTTATACTCTGCCGATTTCAATAGAAAATCATATCAATCTTCTTCTCTTTCAATTCTAAATCAAACTCTCTCGGAATTTAAGTACTACTCGAGAGTCAAAGACTATTTGTAATCAAAGATCTCAAGATCAAGTCAATACTACAAAAACTGATGAGAAAAGATGTGATCTTGTCCCGTATAAAGTGTTTGGGTGCGATTGTGTCCCTAAAATCGATTGGATGTAAAGTTGTGGCCCGTAAATCAACTAAGTCTTACTGTACTTGAAATCAATTGGGGTGTGCCCTTGTAACCCTGAAATCAAGAATTGTAATTGGATATTGTTGAATAAAAATCCGCATCAATACAACGTTGTGCGGTAGTGGATGCAGTAGAGTTCCGAGCTAGTATAAAATCCCATTGTGTATACTTTTCTTTTATTATTTTTACTTTTATTTTATGTATCCTATGATTGATTATGTGTTTGTCAATATATGTGATCAACATACTGTTTTGTTTGATCCAAAAAGATTTCAAAATTAATAAATTACATAAAACATTATTCACCTCTTTGCTAATGGTTAGTTTGCCTTAAGATCCCTAATTCACATCCTCAATAGTTCAACCATAGGTAGATCATAAATTAGGAATTAAACTGATAAAAAAAACTTGATTTTATTTATTTATTTATAAAGGATAAAAAAATTAAAATTCATTTTATTGTGTTTCAGACTAACTTCTAAAAGCTATGCCCTTCAAATTAAAATTGATCCAATTCGCTCAATTCAAAAATGTTTCATTGATGAAATGGCAGTACATGCAAAGCATAAAAGTCATATGTTCGCGCATCTAGCTACCTATCATCCTCACTATTAACAGCTGAAACTTTACGAGCTCCAAGCTTAATTGCATTAAGCTGGATTCTTATACTCTTACACTTATTATTCTTGACTACCACATCGCAGCTTTCTTTCTCTTCAAGAATGTCGCTTGGTGGCATAAAACAATCCGAAGACAATCCTTGAATATTGAAATCAACTTCTTCTACACTCCACATTTCTTCCATCCTACTTCTTATGTTACCTTCACTACTCTCACCATACCTAAAGAGCGACACTTGTGTTCGACCGCTATGTGCAATATTAATCCCATCAATGAATTTATAGTCATCGATCGATGATTCCATTGTCGTCTCCCAATACACACTGTCACTGTTTGATGATTTCATTCGAAGCAGATGAGAGTCGTCTAACTGGATCAGTAAGCCGGTTCGTTCACTGAAGTACCCCCATAATGTATGCCTTATGATCTCAACGTTGCCAGAGCTTCTTGCCCTTAAAGTGGTCGGTTCTGCATCTAGCCTTAACACAAAGCAATCCTGACCATTGATTTCTTTCTCGCCAATGCAAACTGCACTAGAGAATAAGTTGGCAGTTGACCTTGGATCAAGTCCCTGTTCATCATGTTAAATTACATTAGAATCCCCTCTGTTGTACATACTCTATGTAGAAAATTGTTTGATGGATATTTGCCAACAGCTGTTCTATTATTTTCAACATGAGAACTTCTGCATGAAGTAGGTAGTTAATCATACAGGAAGAAAAAAAAAAAAACAAAGTTGTTGAGAAAACAGTGGACTTGTTATATATGATTGGCAACCAACAACTACCATGTGAAAAGGCAGAAACTGCACTTCACTAGGTCCCATGTTAGGTGATTACCAATTTCATATGTCCATCAGTTTTGTCCACACTACCTGGGTGGGAGATGCCTTTTTTCTTTTTTTTTTCTTTTTTTTCTTTTTACAGCTTACCATTTTCACTGTAAAAAACTATGTGTTATAGTAAAAGTTGAGCATCATTTATCTTTAGATATCAAGCAAATGCACCATCATGATGATTTTCTTCTTTCATTATTACACAGATAGGTGAATTATGATTCTATGAACAATGATAGCGTAAGTGGAGACCTGAATACTGCGTCGAAGGGGCCGGGGAGGGCCTCGAGAAGCATGGGAAGGTTGCCAAGGAGTCTGCCTCCAGGCAACCTTTCCATCGCTTCCAGCGCTGACTTTGCATCCAGACACGACCAACTCCAAACACCACAAGTCCGGTCTCTTTTGCCATAGCACGAACCCTCCGATTTCACCACCAATGTACTTAACTCCCACCTTCTTCTTGCTGCTCTCCTTGCCATTGTTGATGCATAACTCAGAAGACATCATCCTCACTTTGCCCATCGCGTACATGCTCTTAACCGAGTTCAGTGCTTCTTTTCCTCCGCATGCCGCTATGTACTGCTGCACTATGTATTTCGCCATGGACGCTTCCTATATGTAAGTTTCAGTTCTAAACAAAGTCTTAGTAAATAAATGCACAAATGATCAAAGTAGTTAAAGAAGGAGTTAGTACAATGGGATCCTGCATGATAAGGCCTTTAGAGATGGAATGCTGGGAGATAATCGGAACAGGGACGAGGGGGGCGCCGGTGACTCCTAACATGAGCTGTAACTCGGAGCCTCTACCAAGAGGGGTAGGAGGTGGTCGTTTGTCGTCGGACTTCATCCATGAAAGCATGTTGCTGCATCCCTTTTTGCTGCTGTTATTTGTACTGGAGCTACAAGACATGAATATTTCTTCAGGGATTGGAACTTCTAAGACGGTGTCGAGGCCGTCTTCGTTTTCGAGGTTGGGACATAGTTTCCTCATCAGCATTGTGTGGAGAAAGGGAAGATGAAGGGAAGGGTTTGGTAATGGAGGGAGGAGGAGGATTGGAATATTTGGAGAATTTGTAGCTGATGCTTGTAAGTTCATGGTATACCATTTCAACTGTGGACCCTCCTCTTCTGTCTTTTAGCTTTGATCGTGTTGGCACGCTCCTTCTCTGTATGATTGTCTCTCTTAGAATTGTCTTAAACTCCCTGTGTTTTGCAAGTGTCACTCTGTCTGCAATAATTTAAAGGAGATCGTTTTGTCCCCAGCAACGTCTTTGTTTGATCCCAACATAAAAGAGTCGTCTTCTGCTTTATGTATACGAGTCACAGGAGAGGACCACGTTATTGATCCAGTACAGAATGTTGTTATACCAATTGTCACTAAACACGATGACAGGCTACCTGTGGTTCCTCATGGACGTTTTGGAATTATGTTCTTACAAGTATTACATCATTGAGAGAAACGCAAATATTCCGAAATTATTTTGTTGAAACGCTAAGGGCAGCGGCCGAGCTAGCATATCGATTGAAAGGTCCATGGGCTTGTATCTAGCTATGGCCTAGAAAGAAATTCAGCAAGGGCCAAGCATCTAAACCTTATATTTTGTAAATGCTTTTGGCATTTCCACTTAGGGCATTGGCCCTAGCTAGCCAATGCTTACATCCGCCCTGGTTAATGGTGAGCTAGGTTTATCATCTTTAGCTCTGGATTTTCATCGATCAGAAGTGAAAATGGTACATATATATCTTCAAAAATGTTCATTTTAAAAGAATAAAGTTAACAAATAAAATGAAAATAATTTTTTCATATTTTTGTTTTGTTAAAAAAAAAAAAAAAAAAAAAAAAAATGATGTACAATTAATTCTTACGTTCTTCCAACCGCATCGGATTTCTCTTCATATTCCTTCCATCATCTCCGTCGTCCTCCATCTCTTCCCATTTTTTGGTACTACTATTGAAAAGTCAAATATAAAATATAAAACAAATCAGCCACCCTCTAAACTTAGTGATATATTTTGATTTTAGAATATAACATAAAACATAAAATGTAACATAAAATATGCTCTCATTCTTTACATTTTATAAAATAAACCAACCACCAGCATACGATGCACATGCTTTACGCATGAGTCATGTTTTAAGAAAAGACATATGTTTAATACATTCAAGAAAAATGATTTGCATGGAATATTGAGAGAGCCGCTTTTTCTGTTTACATTAGTCATACGGGTTATGTACCTGGTGTCACTTGGGCATTACTTTAAGCCCATTACAACTTGTATATATACAGTCATTTATTCTGTACAGTTTAATCACGAAATGAATAATACGATTTTACATCAATTTTTCATTATCTCTAACATGGTACCAGAGCCTAATACAAGTGCTTAACAGCATACATCTTCCCATCAGAAATTCTTTCATCACCTGAGATTCAAATGCAGTCTGCGTCGATCTTCTTGTGAAGATCTTTGGCATCATCTGATCATAAACCTTCAGAGTGGAGTCAATCAGATTCAGAGATCTTCGTCCCTTCTCCTCCAACTGCGGTTTTGATCATCAGCATTTCGTTCCTGTTCAAGATCTGCGCCGTCCTAAAGCCACCAGGTCAGATTGTTGTCATCATTTCCTGGTGACTTTGTTGCACAGATTTCGTCCATGCAGCATCAATTCAGTGCAAAGTCTGTTATGTTTCCTGTTTCTTCCTCAAATAATGACCGAGAGCAACTAATCCACCTCAACTCCTGTTTCCAATGCCAGATCGAATCGAACCTACACCGAAGAACTGATCAAAGCAATTATCAAGCCTCAGAGTCAACTCATATTGATTTAGTTAGACAAATCGAATTTCCTATTATGGAAATTACAGATAGGAACAACGGTCAAAGACTATGGAAGTGAAAACTATCTATATGGATCTAAGGAGGTTCCAACCAAATTTATAAGAGATGCAGAAAATAAACTAGTAGAGAATCAAGAATTCATTACTTACCAGAGGCAGGACAACCTGGTCAGTTCTAAGCTAATGTCTTCAGTTGGTGTAAGGCTGGCAATTAGAACCGAGAACCGAAAATCCGAACCAAAACTAACCCGGAAAGACCCAAATCCGAACCGAACTCGAAGGGTCTCAAGTCGGGTCTAGGTGATGAAAAATACCATCAAGACCCGATCAAACCCGACCCGTATAGACCCGACTCGAAAGATCCGACCAAAAAGTATTGAAATATATGTATTTTTAGTGTTATTATTCAACCGGACCCGAACCGACCCAATCCGACCCGAGCTTCGACTCGACTCGACCCGAACCGATGCTCGGGTCTGGTCTAGATTTTTGAAATGTATAGTTTAGACCCGACAAAACCCGACCCGCCTAGAACCGAGACCTGACGGGTCGGGTCCGGGTCAATCGGGTCGGGTCTAATTGTCACCCCTAAGTTGGTGCACATCTCATGCCACAGCTAATCGGATGTAAATCATCCCATGGTATCTGGTCTATTCTTGAAAGAGTCTTCACCTCCTAGTCAGCAACCATAGTGTTATATCATAAAAGACAGTTGCAGAGTATCAAGAAAGACAATCAAAGTAAGAATAAATATCTAATGAAGGTTAAAAACATGTGTGACCAGTTATCTTGTGTTGGGCACAAGATTCCTGAGAGGAAACAAGTTCTATACATTGTTAGTGGTCTTGAGGATGAATATGAAGTCGTAGTAGCTTTCATAGCATCCACTAAGCTACCCCATCTTTACAAAGTGTCTATTCATTGTTGCTTGCCCATGAAGGCAGAATAATGCAAAAGAAAGAGGTTAGCTCAGATTACTATGTCAATTACATAGCTAATAGCAAGCCCAAGAATCAAGAAAAGGGTAACAGTAATTACTAAAGAGGAGCTCTGTCCGATGGAGGCAGAGGAAGAGCTAGGAGGTGAGACCCCAACAACATACCCAAGTGTCAAATATGTGACAAGATTGGTCATACAACCAATAGATGTTAATTCAGATTCGACAACAAATTAAATGCCAATCAGCAAAACAATGGAACAGAAATAACTATCGGAATGCAAACTTGGTTAGCAATCAAAGTGACAACAAAAGAAACCAAGAAAGCATATCTGAAAGTGCAAAAGCTGATGACATACAAGATGATGCATTCAGACTAAGGGGATACACATCATATCACTAACAGTTTGAATAACCTCAATCTTGGGAATAGAGAATACAAGTTTGAACTATCACTAATTATAGGAAATGGTAACTCTACTCATATCACACACACTGATCACACTAGTATACAAGGTGCCAAAAGAATTTATTTATATAATCTGTTAAGAGCACCACACATAAAGAAGAATCTAATTAGTGTGTCACAGTGTGATAGAGACAACAATCTATACTTTGAATTTTACCCTAAGTTAAGGATATTTTAACTAAGAAAATTCTGTTCCAGGGTAGAGAAATAAATGGATTATATAAGTTTGACTTTGGAAACTCAAGGTAATCTGAACTTAGACAAAAATGTTGTAATGTGACCGAACTAAACAACAATGAAGACCGTATGACATTTGATTTGTGGCACTGTACGCTTGGTCATACAACTACAAAAATTATAAGAAAAATCTTAGATGATAATAACACTGTGGTTATAGTTCCTAAATCTTATGTTTGCATATACTGTCAAATGGGGAAAACCCATAAATCACCTTTTCACGATTCAAAAACTATATATAACAGGCCATTAGAATTGATTGTTGCAAATTTATCGGGTCCTACACACATATATGGTGATTTGGGCTATAAATACTATATTTCATTTATGGATGCATACTCTAGATATGTGTGGATATACTTTATGAAATCAAAATCTAAAACTCATAATGTTGTTATTCAGTTTATAACCAAAACTGAAAGACAAATGAACTGTCAAGTCAAGGCATTTCAAACAGATGGAGGTAAGGAACTCCTACCTCTAAATGATTATTTCAATAAAAATGGCATTGTACACCTGTGCAGTTTATGCCCCAATATTACCCCGCCATATTCCCGCTACACTATTTACAAATAGCCTATGAATAGTCTTTATGCTTTAAGTCCTGCTATATTCCGATATTCCCGACATATCCTATTATTTCAGCTATATTCCGCTATATCTTCTATAAAAGAAATGAATTGAAAATGGACATTTTAATATTACAAAATTAGTATTTTAATAGAATTTTATGACATATAGTTTTCATAATAGAAAATACTATAATATTCTTTTAAATTTAATCAAACTAAATAAAAGTTTACAGTTATTTACATATACTTGCATATGCTTTTATTGAAAATTAAGAATCTACTAATTATAATTAGATTGAATGTTAATTTTCCATTTATTTATAATTTGTATAGTTTTAAAAGCATTAAATATGAGTTTTATATGTTATTTTGGACTCATCCACTATATCCTGCTATTTTCTCGCTTTATCCCGGCTATAATTTTTTGCATCTCCATCGCATTGGATCTATTGAGCGCTTTAAATGCACGGTTGTACACAAACTAACATATCCATGCACATCTGAGCAGAATGGTCTTACAGAATAAAACATGGACATATTGCTAAAACTGGGCTAACATTGCTTACAAAAGCATCACTAGCATTAAAATTTTGGCCAGATGCTTTTGCCACAACGGTACATCTGATAAATAAGCTGCCTAAAAAGTTACTTAATCACAAGTGCCCTACTGAAGTTTTGATCAAAATTAAACCAAAAAACAATGACCTGAAAGTGTTTTGATGTCTATGCTTTCCTCACTTGAGATCATTTAATAAGCACAAACTCGATTATAGGTCACATCCATGTACATTTCTTGGGTATACTACTAGTCAAAAAGGATTTAAGTGTCTTGATAATAATGAGATAACATACATATCTAGACATGTAACATTCAATGAAAAAGTATTCCCTTTGAACAATCCAGACTACAAGGCAAGTCAAAAGATTCAAAATCCTAGATATTTTGTTTTACCTATTCCAGATATCATTAATGATGATGTGAGTGTGTCGCATACTAATAATAACAAGGCACACACACATGCATCACAATCTATTACTATGTCCTAGCACACAATGTCCAAAGTGGACTAGGTCAGGAATACAAGTTATCTCCTGAAGGCACTGATGATACATCAGACCAATAAAAACACTGAGAGTACTGTTGCAGATATGCTAGAAGAAGAAGACAGAAACAACAATTATGAAGCTCAAAATACACATCACATGATAACTAGAGCAAAAAGTAGTATCTTCAAACCAAAAGTTTACCATATTGAAAATGTTAGCAACGAACCATCCACTCATTATCAAGCTGTGATAAGTGGAGGACTGCTATGAAAGAAGAAATTAACGCGCTTATCAAAAAACCAAATCTGGTCTCTTGTACCACTGCCCAAAGATAGAAATATCATTGGATGCAAGTGGACATATAGAATTAAAAGAAATGTTGATGGAAAAATATCTAAATACATGGCAAGATTAATTGCAAAAGGTTATTCACAACATTGTGTAATTAACTTCTATGAAGCTTTTTCACCAGTTGTGAAGCCTACAACTATTACAATTATTCTAACAATTATCATGCATAAAAACTAGCCCATCAAACAATTGGATGTAAATAATGCTTTTTTAAATGGTGTTCTGCAGGAGGAGGCTTATTTGGAAAAACCTCGGGGTTTCACAGAAAAAGGAAAAGAAAAATATGTGTGTAAATTAAGCAAAGCCATGTATAGTCTCAAGCAAGCACCAAATGTATAGTTTGACAAGCTCAATCAACATTGACAAGACATGGATACAATCCCACAAAATATGACAACTCTCTATTTGTCAAATTTACAAATGATACTGCCATATATGTTCTAATTTATGTTGATGACTTTATAATTATAGGAAACAGTGGAGTGAGATCAATTACAAAGCAGTTAAACAGTGAGTTTTCTATCAAAGATCTGTGTTAACTTGACTTACTTTCTGGGAATTGAAGTAACAAAGACTACCAACAATGATCTATTTCTGAATCAAAGAAAATAAATACATGAAGTCCAAAATGGATATGGCAAACTCTCTTCCTACACCTATGGTCACCAATACTCATCTCAGCAAAGAAAAAGGTGAACCTATGTCAGATGAAAGACAATACTGAAGCATTGTAAGGGCACTACAGTACACGACAATCACAAGACCATATATATCCTATAGTGTAAACAAAGTAAGCCGATTCAAACCATGTGCATATTATTTGTTTCACATGAAATTATTTGTACCAGTGCAAAACTACAGTTTTCAAGTGTATATTATTTGTTTCACACGAAATTGTTGAGCATAATTTTGTATATTGTTATACGAATCAAATCAAGTGTTATCTATTATATGAATAAATAAGTAGCTTTATAATTGTGGCGATCTCTGTATAAATCAAACCACAAATCAATGCTTAAATAAACTACATTACATTTGGAACAAAACTTATGTTAACTTCAGATCCTTAAATACACTAGGAATGGAATTACGGAATTTTCTTTTGATTCAAGGCAATGGTTTATTACAAACAAAGCTTGTGTTATTTGGTTTTCAGGATTTTATTTCATTGATTCCAGTCTCAATGCGTTCTATCTTGAATATGAAGGATGAATTTGATTCAGTACCATACATTCAGGAGCAATATACATATATAAAAGTTGCACCATTATATATACTAACAAATAATAGATTTTTTAAAAGGGGAAAGAGTTTACTCGCAAAGAAAATCTTCCATTTTCTGTTTTCTAGTTCAGGTTTACAAGTTTTTGCTCTTCCATTTCTCAAGCTTTGGTTCGTATGTTATGCAAAAATTGCTCTGATACCAATCTGTTATGCAAAAATTGCGCGAATGTAGAAGCACAATAAACAAGATCTAGATTTGCCAATCGAACATCAATCTAATCTGGTAAAAATTATTCTATTACATCAAACAAATAGTAAATAACTATAATGAAGAAAAGAGACACAATATTTATACTGGTTCCACTATCATCCATAAGATAGTGTACGTCCAGTCCAAAAGAGAGAGATTTTATTCCACATGAGAGAATACAAGAGATTACAAAATAAGAGTTTACATATCAAAACCTCAAATGGGCTTAACTAAGAAGAGACACCATTGGGGATCACTAGCTCCATGTCAGGGTGGGTTTACACTAAAGTCTACCCATTAATATATTGCCAGTGTAAATCTATGTGAGTCATCAATTACATTACCAACATATGGTAATAATATAATGGAGGAAAATTACCATAGCAACAAATGTGCAAAGATAGAAAGTAAATCAATCCGTTTCTTTTGCATAGATGGAAGAAATTAATCCTTTCATTTATTTCTCTACCATCTCATCAAATGCAATCAATGCATTCCCATTATAAAAATATTTACTTTCCATTTTTTTTATTCACAAATTTGTTTCAATCAATTTGTGATTTTGTATCAGCAAATTTAACACTCCACTTTGATGCAAAATCATATATCTACAACATCCCATCTTGAATCAAATTCTCTTCACATCATAAAACTCTTCAACATAACTCCACCTTCAATCAAAATCTCACAATGAGATAGAAACCAAAAATGAATATTTGCCTAATGGGTTTCAGCATAGCTACCCCCCATCACACCATGTTAACGAGCTCAGACTACGTCCCTGCCCGCAAACAAAATGTTGCACATATCCAAAATAAAAAAGAAGGAAGACACCAAAGTAATCTCAACACTGTCAAGGTCAAAAATAATTATCTCAATCACCAATTCAAATACAAAGCCAAAATCCAAATCTCTGTATGCACAAAAATCTCTCTCCTGCCACTTGGTTATTACAAACTTCACCCACCGCCTGCAAATGATGCATCTACCACCATGAGCTGCACCACGCATAAACCAATGGTCTAAAAGTGCTTGCAATAACATCGACACCCATCTAACACTTGACCTGAGCTCCTTCCTCGATTACCCCGGATTCCTCGAGCATCATCAACGTGAAGACCCCTGTCTAAATCACAATGATCTCTGTCTCGACACTTGTCTATCACTTGACCTGATCATCTTGGATCCCTCAAACATCATCAACATGAAGACCCTTGTCTAAAACATGATCAAAAGTTCCCAAATCCAATGGTCCCTTAAATGCAGTAAACTCCATATCATGTCAAAGTTCCCAGATTGGAACATTCTTCTCTCTCAACATAATCTCCTCCACCAAAGTCTTCCTTTTCTCCCAAAATAGTAATAGCATAATCACCACTGAGTCTACCAACCTTTGTAGAAATAATTGATGCACAATTTAAAACAAATCGCCTTGATTTGATACCAATCTGTTGTGCGAGAAGATTGCACCGATACCAATCTGTTATGCAAAAATTGTGCGAATGCGGAAGCACAATAAACAAGATCTAGATTTGCCAATAGAACATCAATCTAATCTGGTAACAATTATTCTATTACATCAAACAAATAGTAAATAACTATAATGAAGAAAAGAGACACAATATTATTACTGGTTCCACTATCGTCCATAAGATAGTGTACGTCCAGTCCAAAAGAGAGAGATTTTATTCCACATGAGAGAATACAAGAGATTAAAAAATAAGAGTTTACATATCAAAACCTCAAATAGGCTTAACAAGAAGAGACACCATTGGAGATCACTGCCTGCAAGCCAGGATGGGTTTACACTAAAGTTTACCTCTCAATATATAACCAGTGCAAATCCATGTGAGTCATCAATTACATTACCAACATATGGTAATAATATAATGGAGGAAAATTACCATAGCAACAAATGTGCAAAGATAGAAAGTAAATCAATCTGTTTCTATTGCATAGATGGAAGAAATTAATCCCTTCATTTATTTCTCTACCAAGTCATCAAATGCAATCAATGCATTCCCATTAAAAAAATATTTACTTTCCTTTTTTTTTTGCAAATTTGTTTCAATCAATTTGTGATTTTGTATCACCAAATTTAACATCATATTCCAGCATATTGTGTGAATGTATTTATGTGTGTATGTAGGTGTATTTATTGGGTGGAACAAGATTTAAAAATATTGCCTAGCATTAGGCTATGGACAGGGAATAGATGGGATGTTGGTAGCTGCAGTATTCTAATTGAAAAGGGGTATTGATGAGGCTAATCACATTTACTTCCTTCCAGTTTACAGATTTTCGGCTATGCTATGAATTGACGTGCACAATTGTCTATAGTCATGGGTTTAAGAGCTGGGAAATTTGTATAGGAATGTGTAGGTTGCTATTGACTGAAAGGTGTAAAGTTTGGTCACTTTCCTACTCTTACACCTACTAGGATTTTTGTAATGACCCGCATTTGCAGAGGTATTATAATTAATTTATTTAATTATATAAATAGTGATATAGTGAATTAAATGGTCGTGGAATTAAATAATGATGAATATTTAATTAAAATAATAAATTAAATTATATATTTAATTCTGAAATAATCAGAATTGGCTGAAATGCCGATATGGTGTGAACTGGATCATCTGTGATATTTAATTCAGCTTGGAATTGAAATTGAATAACGAATATATTGTATAAACGACAGTTTGAACGTATAATTATATTATAATTAAAAACGAGCTTGAAATGGCGCTGTAGTTCATAATTTGGCGAATCGAACTTCAATTGAATGTACAGAATTCGTTTTAAGCCGGATTTCTGTGAAACAAGAAACGTTCAGAGCTGTTGAAGTATATCTTTCTAGTGGAAGAGAAAAATCGGGATTTCGTCGTGTAGATTTTGATTTATATCCAAATCAAATTTTAGAAAAGTCGTTATAAAATCGTTTATCGACCGTAACGGTTTATTCGATATAACTAGATATCGGGTTTGAATTTAGACAAGGTTCTTTTGAGACATAACAATAGCTAAATTTTTAGAATCTTACTGTAATTTTTAATTAATTAAATAAGCAACTTTTTGTTTGGAGTGTTTACACCCTATATCAACATTTTTGGGTTTCACAATATGAGTTGAACTACTGATATTATTATATTTTTGGGATTCCAGCACATTTCTCATCTCAATGATATTTTTATATCCGTCCGTAAACAACTGTGTAAGGTAGATATCTCGCATGTTAAAAGCGACGTAGACTTTTGTGTCTCCTTTTCTTCGTTCACGTGAAATACATTTTGTTCCATTTATAAAACAAATAAAAGAATATCTTAGTACACTGGTGAGTGGTAACCACTGAAGCCACGTTCGAGTGGGTTCTGACCACTAAAATACACTCTATATAATTACTTTAACTTCTCCCTTAACCTAATCGGTTCCATTCCACGATCAAAGACCAAGCCGCCACTCAAAGCAGGAAAACGTGAAGAACTCCTCCTTCAAAAATCCAAGAAATTCCCACAAAATTTTATAAATCAAAATAAACACATATTTGAATTACTGGAACATATCTCTTCGCGTATAGGGGCATTTCGCTGAGGTCGGTTTCGTTTTGGATCGCTGAAAATTCCGGCGTTAATCGGAAAGGGGGCAGGCGGTCTCGAGAAGATAATTTCTGGTGGTTTTGGGTGGGTTTCGATGAAGGGATGAGGCGCAGGAAGGTTCGGTATTGGCTTAGTGGAGTGATTCGAAGTACAGGAGGATGATAAGGGATTTTAACGAGGAAACCGCAGGGAAAAAGGGGTGCTTCGAGGTGGGATTTGCAGGAGGTCATTGTAGTGTATATTGTTAAATTTTCCATGATATAGTAGTTGAGATGGACACAGGAAACGAAAGTGTTTGAGAGGTCGCTGAGTGTGGTTTCGGATTTCGCGTTTCTGGAAATCGCGAAGGGGAGGGAGGATCCCGAGAAGGTCTGTAGAAATTCGAACTACCGGTGGGGTTCACGAGAAGCAAGAGAAGGGGTCTGGGTGCAGAAATATAGGAAATGATTTATGGTATGTTTAGTATGAAGTTTTGGGGGGTATTGATGAAAGGGTAGTTTGATGTTACTACGGAGATACGGGAGGATGGGTAATGGCCATCCCTTTTGCTGTCGGGTTTGAATGAGGGAGAAGAACTCAGAAGCGGGTCAGGGTTCTTATGGTGGATGATGGGCCGTAAGGTGAAGTGTAGCGCTGCGTTCTTGGGTTAAAGTTGGAAGCTTGCTGTAGTGTTGGGAAAGAACAGGGAGCGGACGATTCTGCTAAATGATGGGCCAAAGTTTGTATAAAAAGCAAAACAGGGTCCTTACGATCGTATGGACGGCGACTACGCAACGGAACTGACTGGGAGAGAATTCGACCTTGCTACAATTTATTGTAAAATAAATTGTCCGTCAGAATCAAAGATGGTTATCTTTATTAACGATGATCGTCTAATGTGAGTAAATCTCACTAACTCTGAACAGTTTATAATTTCATGTTGTATTTTTAGAACTGTTAAATATTGGCTGATTGACTGTGTGTTGACTGTTTGATTGAACAGCTAGTCAGTTAGTTAAATTTCTATATTGATTCTGTTTAACCAAATATATCATATGGAACTGAAATTGATGTTGATTTTATTGTGTAACATCTGTGGATGCAAGGAAACAGGTTGGAGGAATCCAACTGGATTCCTCAACATTTATTTTACCGTGATTCATATATTGTGATATATAATCTGTTGTTGATTATGTGTGTTTGGACAATATTTATCGTTGTTATATGGTACGTTGAATACCATAAGAAATACTGGATGTGGGAAAGGGGATTTTCAAAGTGTATTTTGAAAATGAATTATTTAGATAAAATCGATGGATTTTATATAGAAAAGGAAAAGGATTTTTATAAAAGAGAATAATTATAAAATCGAAGGATAAGTTATAATAAAAAGGAAATATTTATTTGTTAAATAAATAGAATAGATATAAAAGGAAATATTATTGGTTAGAATAAATAGAATAGAATAAAAGGAAATATTTATTTGTTAAATAAATAGGATAGATAAAAGAAATATTTATTTGTTAAATAAATAGAAATATTAAAAGGGAGTATTTATTCAGGGACTAAATTAGTCAAATGAGTTAGTTAAACCAGATTTGTCAAATGAGTTAGTTAAACCAGTTTCTCAAATGAGTTAGTTAAACCAGATTTGTCAAATGAGTTAGTTAAACCAGATTTGTCAAATGAGTTAGTTAAACCAGATTGTCAAATGAGTTAGTCAAACCAAGTTAAATGAGTTGATCAAACCAAGTTGATCGAGTTAGTTAAACGAGTTAAATCCAAAGGAGTTAGTCGAAGTGAGTTAAATCCAAAGGAGTTAGTCGAAGTTGTTTAACCTGAAGGAGTTAGTCAAATCGAGTTGGTCGAACCAAGTTAGTCGAGCCTAGTTAATCGAATCAAGTTGAGTTAATCAAGTAAGTAAATCAAGTTGAGTTAGTCAAGATGAGTTAATCAAATCGAGGTAATCCAAATGAGATAATCGAATATGAGTTATTCGAAGTGCGATATCGAATATGGTTTATTCGAAAGGACATATCGAATATAGTTTATTCGAAATGAGTTATTCAAATATAGTTTATTCTAAAAGAATTAATCGAAAAGGATTACTCGAGAAGAATTTATTAAATAAAGTTAATCGGTTAAAGTGAGTGCAATAGGGTAAATCGAATAGAGTAAATCAAATAGAGTTAATCAAATAGAGCTAATAAAAAAAGGAGCTAATCGAATATAGTTATTCGAAAAGAAAGGTTAAGTAAGGAAGTTTGTTAAAGAAATATAAGTGAACTTTGCCTATTTCAAAGCTAGAAATGTTGTTCAGTTAAGGTCTGAGAGGTAGTTCTACCCCAACTTGATTGGCTTCGTTTTAACTAAGGAATGGTTAAGGTTCGGCAGTAAAGGATGGTTAAGTGAATTTAGCAATTAAAGGAAATGGTTTGAGTTGGCATAGCGATGTTTTATCTAAACATCTGTTTAATCCAAATGTAGGAATTTTGGAAATGTTTTTCCTAAACAAGAATCAGAAATGTTTTCTAATACAGAAAACAAGAAATGGAAATGTTCCCAATGTAAATAACGTATATTTTCTAAATTTAGAAAATAGCAAATGTTGAATATAGGGAAACAGGAGATGAAAAATGAACTTAAGAGATAAAATGTTAAATGATGTTTGATCGATATAATTTCCATCTGGAAATAATATCATTGTTTGCACACGTATTTTTCTTTGATAGTTAAATCACAGACTATCGAAGTTTTGACCATTTTAACGTTGTTAATATGGAGAGTGTAACGACCCGAGAATTCCCGCCCTTTGAATCGACCATAAACCACACAGGTCTGAACCAAAAAGTGAAAATCTACGAATACATTAACTTTGGGCATACAACACATTACAACCGATAACAGAAGACTTTTGTAACACTATAATAAATGTTACATCAGAGTACAGAATATACATATCAGAGTACATTGGAATATAATTACAGCGGAAGATAAGTACAAAAAATGTAATATACTGCAACGGAAGAACACGGCGGAAGGCTCTCTATCTCTGGACACAGCTTTAAGCTTCAACCCAGAATCCTGTTTAATATATCTGCAAAAATAGCTACTCGACTGCCCGTATGGAAAATATGGGCACCCGAGTTTGCCAGTGGACAAACTACAGGTCAGTCATGGGACTGGTGTGAGAATTCTACCTAACCTATAAAATATAAAAAGACTAATCGCAGGACCACGCCACTTTCGCGGAACACGTTTTCTCCTATGGATTGCCAGTTCATGACTAAAGTAAATCGTCAAAATAACGCAATGCTTTTTAGAAAAATGAAACCATTATAAGACCCAAGTCCTATCACATAATGCAACGCAAACTGGAGGATAGAGTTTTACCTTATAATGATCAAAAGATGCTTGATACGATAAACACGGTATTATATAATAATAGTGTGCAACCAATTTGAAATACATCAAAGTAAATGTATCAATCCTAGACGACATGAGTGCCCCATCCCACTATGTCGCCATATATAGGTATACAATCAAAACCGCGTGATGTCGTCTTGGAAATTTGGGTTTCCATCTGAGTCAAGGCTAGGGAGGAGATCCTTACCGATTCGAGACACTCTAGCAAATGCCCCAGGATTGGTACTCTGTCCAACCCTTGGATCCTGCAGGGCCGGTCCACACTTACTTTTGTGGATTAGAAATGTCTGAACACACGTTCCCCGGTCCTTTTAGACCTATAATACGGCCAGTGGCGACCACATAAACCGAGGCCTCGAAAAATCCAACAACCACAATGAATAAATGCCAGTGCTGGTAGGTCCCTGGCACCACTCTAGCTAGAAAGCAACGTGTGCACTCCCTGCATTCCGTTCTCCCGTTTTAGACTCTACCGGGCTGTGAGGCTCGCGAAGTCACGATATACACAAAGCTATGCCTAAATAGACTGTGCTTTGATCATCAACCACAAGGCCTGCTTTTCAACAAAAGCCTTGATTAATGCATCTTAGTATGCCACATTGTCAGTCCATACTATATTATTGATTTCTACCAATATATAACTTCTAAGCTCGTACGTCTCAGAGAAGGGTGTTAACCACCAAACAGATATATATTAAAAGAGATCAACGAATGTAGTATAAAGGACTACAACGTCAGACATACATTCCATTTATAAACTTATGCCCTGGGTTTGAGCGAAAGTCAAATCCGTACAAATCAACACTTCGTCCGAACGACCACCACTGAAGCCCTTTCAAGGTAGCTACTCCTCTCATGGGTCTCAGTGGCAACACATCCATTCGATGTGAAGATCGTCGGTCTTCAATCACCGTCTTTAAATCTTCGACTTAGAACGTCGTATAATCATTTGAAATGAGATTGAACTCGGTTTTTTCAAATGATTCTCGCATATATATATAATTTGAAATCCTTTCGTATCGTTATTGGTATTTAATAACGACCTATCGCTACTTTTATTTATATAAAAATAGCTTAAATTAATTTAACGACGCTTCGGGTTAATGGGCGACCCTGGCGCTGTTTTCAACCAAATTTGATTAACACATATCTTGAAATCTAACCGTTGGATTTTGACAAAGTCTATATCGTTGGAAAGATCTTCCCAAAGTGGTCCTAACGATTACAGTTTTGGGAAAATCCGACGGTCGGATCTTTCGGTATAACTGTTTAAAGTTACGATTGCCGATACGCGAACTGCCGCGCGCGTTTCGTTTAATTTATAATTTATATATATATATATATATATATAATAAATATAAATCGTTTGGCGATTTCAACTATTATCGTCTATTCTTTTATCGCATCTAAAATGACGATAAAAATATCACTTTTATTATCACTCGTTTTATTTTTCTATCTTTTCTATTTTATTTACACTAACTGTAAATAAATTATACTTTATCTATTCTTTTATTTTATTTACACTATGTGTGAATAAATTGCATTCTTTTCCCTATTTATTTACCTAAATGTAAATAAATGTTTTTCTATTCTCTTTCTAATTTATTTACCTAAATGTAAATAAATATTTCTCTACTTCTTTTCTTATTTATTTGTACTACTTGTAAATAAATGGCTTCAATTACTTTTCCTTATTTATTTACACTATTTGTAAATAAATGTTTTTAAATTCTTTTTCTTATTTATCTTAACATTTACCACTAAACTGTAATTTTAATTTATCTTAACACTTTATCACTAAAATGGTATTTTAATTTAGTCTTTTTATTTACAAAAGGAAATGTAAACAAATTCTATTCACAAAATTGGTTCTTATTATTTACACAAGAAAATGTAAATAATCCTTATTCACATATTTTACATTGAATCCTTGCTAACATTTTATCCTAACATAAATAGAATAATTTATGTTTAATCTTTCATAACCTTTCCTTTTAACATAAAAGAATGTTTTATGTTAAATCTTTTCTAACCTTTCTTTTAACAAAATGTGCACTTTGTTTTTCACTCTTTTCTGTTTGACAAAATGTATATTTTGTTTAATCCCTTTTTAAATTAACAAAATGTGAAAATTCTGTTCTTTCTCTTTATATTAATAAAATGTGAAAATTTTGTTCTTTTATTTACATAAAAAATAATAATTTGTAAATAAAGCTTATAACTAAATTTTGTTCTTTTATTCTTTTTATTTACATAGGAAAATGTAAATAAAGGTGTTATTTTTATTCCATATTTTATTTGCACTAAAAATACAAACAAAATCTTTATTCTAATTTCATTTGCATCTCAAAATACAAATGAAAAATGAAATCTTATTCTTATAATCTTAATTACATAGGTATGTAATTTTATTTAATCTTTTATTTATCTAATGTAAATAAATGTCTTTTTTTCTATGTTTTATTTTATTTACCCTAAATATTTGTAGTAATTTACATATATAACATGTAAATTTAGAAAATTTTAATATGCTTTAACCTTCCACATTGGATAGGTATTGTTGTGATTACTGGACAGCCGGGCGGGTCCGGGCAGGTTTACATCACAACTCAATCCAACCTCGGGTTAAGCATCCTTTTTCTTATTTAACAAAATGCATATTTTGTTTCCCACTAATTCCCTATTAACCAAATGTGTTTATTTGCTTTTCACCAATTCCCTATTTAACAAAATGTGTTTTGTCTTTCACTATTTTTATTTAACATTTTCTAACGAAATGTACCTTTACTCTAATTAACATTTTCTAACAAAAATGTATCTTTTATTCTAATTAACATTTTCTAACAAAAATGTATCTTTATTTCTAACTAACATTTTCTAACCCCACATTTTAAAATAGAAATGTTATTTCTTTTGCTAATGTCACACTTTATATTGAAGTTGTAATTTCTATTCTAATGTAACATTTTATGCGAAAAATGTGATTTCTATTCTAATGTAATGTTCTCTAACAATTTTTTTTTTTATTTTACTTTACATAGAAAATATGATGTTTTCTTTTTATTTTTCTTCAATGTAAATCTTTGATTTATTCCCACTATAATAACATAACGATGAAATTTTATGTCATTTTTCTATATCCACATCACGATGTAATTTTTGTGTCATCTTCCTATGTTAACATCATGATGTAAGTTTTGGTGTCATCTCAACTATATTAACACAACGGTGTAAATTGTGTCATCACAACTATATTAACACAACGACGTAAGTTTTTGGTGTCATCCCAACTATATTAACACAACGGTGTAAATTGTGTCATTATTCATGTCAACCCACGATAATATGGTTTTTGTCTAACCATTTCAATCATTTACTCAACGTCGTGATTTCAAAATTTACACTAACAATATAATATATGATTTGGTGTGCTTTGGATGAATCACAATAAAGGTCTCATTTTTATTTGTAAATGAAAATAAAGATTAAAAACTTACATGTTGATATATAAATAGAAATAAAGATTTAACTTACATTTTATTTTGTTCATAAAATAAGGGAAAAATTTGTCTTTTAATTTGTGAACAAAATTTACATAAAACTTTGTCCCTTATTTTGTTAACAAAAATAAGTAAAAATTTTGTCTTTTATTTTGTTAACAAAACTTATGTAGAACCTTGCCTTTTATTTTGTAAACAAAATTAAAGATTAAAATTGGTGTTTTATTTTGTAAACAAAATAAAGTTAAAAACTTGCCTTTTATTTTCAAATGACAAAATACATTCTTTCAAGGCTGACAAAAATGAATATGTTTGTCTACTTCTAATTAGATGACAAAAATCTATATTTTTGTTTCACAAACATGGTTTAACACAATTGTTAATCTTATTGCAACTAACATGTTCTAATACAAATGTGATCTTTTTATTCACTAATCATGTTTTAATAAAAATGCAATTCTTTTTCACTAATCAAATTTTGACCAAAAATGTTGTCCTTTTATTTCATTCTTTAAAAAGTGACAAAAACTCTCTTTTTATTTTATTATAAAAAGGTGACAAAAACTCTCTTTTTATTTCATTATAAAACGGTGACAAAAAATGTTAATTTTTCTAATGTATCATTTATAAACAAAAATGTTGATATATTTTCTCAATTTTGTCAAAAATGACTACCGAAATTCAACTGCTTAAATTTGTCAAAAATGACAAATTAAAAATGTAAATATATTCACATACAAATATTTATCCTTCATATAACAAATAAAAATGACTATTTTATTTGTGAACAATCCAATGTTAAATTTTTGCAAATAAAAATCAATGTTTTTATTTGTGAATAATTCCATGAAAATTTTGACAATCTAACTAGCAAAATGATAATTTTAATTTCAACTACCTTATTTTAACAAACATGAATTCACACAATTTAAATCAAAGATCAATCCAATCACAAAACAAATCAGTCATTGTAACAACATACATACAACATCAATATGAGATAAATATACATTCCGCATCAAAATAAATAATTAACTTTAAATTTTAAAAATAGAAATCTCACACTTAACAACAAATTTCATCGCATACAAATTTTTTATCATATGTACAATTTTTCCTACTCCAAATAAACATAAATTTAAAATTTTATGAACCCTTTTAAAAGTGAGTTAGAATTCTCACCTTGCGTGGATATGATGAGGACAAGAAAAGAGCGACCAATTAACTTGCAATTTGAAGATCCTTTTTCTCTTACCAATTAATTTGCAATTTGAAGATCCTTTTTCTCTTTTTTTCTTTTTCCTTTGAGAATGGTGATGGAAAAATTGAAGAAGAGGATTCCACAAAAAAAAAAAAAAAAAAAAATCTAATAGCAGGCCTCATGTTTGTAAGCAAGGTGAAGAAGAAATAAAATAGAGAGGGAGATAGGCTGCTGCCATTGAAGAGAAGTTTAAGATATTTTACAGTGGAGGAAGATTTTCTTTTATCCCCTTATATTCTTAGTTTACCCAATTATGCCCCCCCTTGTATATTAAATTTATTCAATTATACCCAATTTAATTTTACAACAATAGGTACGAATTTCTTATTTAATTAACATATCATTATCACTGCAACCAATATTGCAAAAATACATATATGTATTATTGAAATTTACCATTATAAGTGTTACACTTATTACCCTAATTTAGCATATGTCATTAATAGAATTCATGCATATATGTATTTCGAAAAAGTTTCTTTTTTGTTGATTTTGCTGAAATAGGAAATAATTAAAGAATTAGTGTGCTGATTAGATAATTATATATATATATATATATATATATATATATATATATTCATTCAGCAAGCTGCAAATCTTTAGCCTACAGAGAAAATGAGTTTGAGAAAGAAGGAAGAATGGTTTTCACGAATAAAGGAATTGGTGCGTGAAGTAAATATAAAAGAAACGCACTAAAATTAATAGGCGTATCTTTCCAAGTTTTTCAGCGTTAAATTATTTAATTGCTTAATTAGTGGTTGATGTGTCCATTGCTCTTTGAATGAGATACGATTTATGTGGAATGAACTCATTTATTTAAATGTTATCGATGTTGATTCCTTTTATTTTGTCTCAAAGTTATTTCCCCTTTTTTTTCTTTTCTTTTTATTAAACGTGTGCAAGGCAAATAAAGGAAACATTTTTTTTTATACATACATACATACATACATACATACATACATATATATATATATATATATATATATAGTTTAATCATCCACAAAACTGCATTAGTTGAGAAACACACATTTAAATGTGTTCATGCACCATACATATAAATGTAGAATGTAATTAATTTTTATTTAATGTATTAAACGAAAGCCTTTCGCTTCCTTTTCGCTTCTTTTTTTTTCTCATTAAATGCACACATGGATATATTATATAAAATAATTTTTCATTTAAAAACGGATGCATATGAAAGGAAGAGAGATGTCAAAGAAATAAAAAGAAAAGATATGTAAACATGCAGATGCATGAATGTGGAAATAAAAGAGAAAAGAGATTTTAAATATGCAGATGCATGAATGTAGGAATAAAAGAAGAAAAAAAAAAGGTAGACATGCAGATGCATGCATGTAGGAATAAAAGAGAAAGAAATGTAAATAAAATGAGGTGCATGTAAATGTTAATATTAACCATTTCCTACTGTTAAAAACTTTTTTTTTATCATTATTATTATTTATTAAATATTTTAAATTAACAACGGAATTTTTTTTTCTTCTTTTTATTCATTCATACGTCACAGCATCGCCAAAACTAAATATTTCGCCGTTACTATTTAAAATAAGCTATTTTAAATATTAAAAACCCACTAAAATAATTGAAATAAAAATTTTAAATTCGGCCCAAAATTCCGAGTTGTTACAATCTCCCCCACTTAAAAGCTTTTCGTTCTCGAAAAGGAACAAAGCTAAGAGTTGTTTAATTTATCAATTCAATTTTTATTCTTTTATCATTTGGTTTTAATAATTTTATTAATTGATTATCCTTTCAAATATATATAGTTTTTATATATTCAAAAGTTATAATTTATAAAATCGGATTATATATATAATCACAAATACGTTAATTATAGACTTGGCACTCTCAACTCATTCTAGGGTATTACTAGCCCCATCTCTAATGAGTTTTCTCATTCTAGGATACTACTGATCCTATCTCTAATGAGTATTCTTATTGGATATTACTAATCCAATCTCTGATGAGTCTTCTGTTAAGTTCTAACGAGTTGTACCCCAAAGATTTGAGCTAACTAGAGCTCTGATACCAACTGTAACGGCCCTAGGCTTTGCAACCATCAGGCAGTGGGCTAACCTCCCATTGTGACATACAGTGATACCTCAGAACTGATTTTACGGCCAGCCTCTCGACTGCAACAACCAACCCAATCTTCCCATTGGGATGTGTAGGGGTAAGAGTCTCCTGCTCGCAACCAAACAGCCAAGCGAGAACCCCCTATCACATTCTCTAACCAGCTCTGATACCAATTGTAACGACCCGAGAATTCTCGCCCTTTGAATCGACCATAAACCACACAGGTCTGACCCAAAAAGTGAAAATCTATGAATACATTAACTTTGGGCATACAACACATTACAACCGATAACAGAAGACTTTTGTAACACTATAATAAATGTTACATCAGAGTACAGAATATACATATCAGAGTACATTGGAATATAATTACAGCGGAAGATAAGTACAAAAAATGTAATATACTGCAACGGAAGAACACAGCGGAAGGCTCTCTATCTCTGGACACAGCTTTAAGCTTCAACCCAGAATCCTGTTTAATATATCTGCAAAAATAGCTACTCGACTGCCCGTATGGAAAATATGGGCACCCGAGTTTGCCAGTGGACAAACTACAGGTCAGTCATGGGACTGGTGTGAGAATTCTACCTAACCTATAAAATATAATAAGGCTAATCACAGGACCACGCCACTTTCGCGGAACAGGTTTTCTCCTATGGATTGCCAGTGCATGACTAAAGTAATTCGTCAAAATAACGCAATGCTTTTTTAGAAAAATGAAACCATTATAAGACCCAAGTCCTATCACACAATGCAACGCAAACCGGAGGATAGGGTTTTACCTTATAATGATCAAAAGATGCTTGATACGATAAACATGGTATTATATAATAATAGTGTGCAACCAATTTGAAATACATCAAAGTAAATGTATCAATCCTAGACGGCATGAGTGCCCCATCCCACTATGTCGCCATATATAGGTATACAATCAAAACCGCGTGATGTCGTATTGGAAATTTGGGTTTCCATCTGAGTCAAGGCTAGGGAGGAGATCCTTACTGATTCGAGACACTCTATCAAATGCCCCAGGATTGGTACTTGTCCAACCCTTGGATCCTGCAAGGCCTGTCCACACTTACTTTTGTGGATTAGAAATGCCTGAACACACGTTCCCCGGTCCTTTTGGACCTATAATACGGCCAGTGGCGACCGCATAAACCGAGGCCTCGAAAAATCCAACAACCACAATGAATAAATGCCAGCGCTGGTAGGTCCCTGGCACCACTTTAGCTAGAAAGCAACGTGTGCACTCCCTGCGTTCCCTTCTCCCGTTTTAGACTCTACCGGGCTGTGAGGCTCGCGAAGTCACGATATACAAAAAGCTATGCCTAAATAGACTGTGCTTTGATCATCAACCACAAGGCCTGCTTTTCAACAAAAGCCTTGATTAATTCATCTTAGTATGCCACATTGTCAGTCCATACTATATTATTGATTTCTACCAATATATAACCTCTAAGCTCGTACGTCTCAGAGAAGGGTGTTAACCACCAAACAGATATATATTAAGAGAGATCAACGAATGTAGTATAAAGGACTACAACGTCAGACATACATTCCATTTATAAACTTATGCCCTGGGTCTGAGCGAAAGTCAAATCCGTACAAATCAACACTTCGTCCGAACGACCACCACTGAAGCCCTTTCAAGGTAGCTACTCCTCTCATGGGTCGCAGTGGCAACACATCCATTCGATGTGAAGATCGTCGGTCTTCAATCGCCGTCTTTAAATCTTCGACTTAGAACGTCGTATAATCATTTGAAATGAGATTGAACTCGGTCTTTTCAAATGATTCTCGCATATATATATAATTTGAAATCCTTTCGTATCGTTATTGGTATTTAATAACGACCTATCGCTACTTTTATTTATATAAAAATAGCTTAAATTAATTTAACGACGCTTCGGGTTAATGGGCGACCCTAGCGCTGTTTTCAACCAAATTTGATTAACACATATCTTGAAATCTAACCGTTGGATTTTGACGAAGTCTATATCGTTGGAAAGATCTTCCCAAAGTGGTCCTAACGATTACAGTTTTGGGAAAATCCGACGGTCGGATCTTTCGGTATAACTGTTTAAAGTTACGATTGCCGATACGCGAACTGCCGCGCGCGTTTCGTTTAATTTATAATATATATATATATATATACATATATAATAAATATAAATCGTTTGGCGATTTCAACTATTATCGTCTATTCTTTTATCACATCTAAAATGACGATAAAAATATCACTTTTATTATCACTCGTTTTATTTTTCTATCTTTTCTGTTTTATTTACACTAATTGTAAATAAATTATACTTTATCTATTCTTTTATTTTATTTACACTATGTGTGAATAAATTGCATTCTTTTCCCTATTTATTTACCTAAATGTAAATAAATGTTTTTCTATTCTCTTTCTAATTTATTTACCTAAATGTAAATAAATATTTCTCTACTTCTTTTCTTATTTATTTATACTACTTGTAAATAAATGGCTTCAGTTACTTTTCCTTATTTATTTACACTATTTGTAAATAAATGTTTTAAAATTCTTTTTCTTATTTATCTTAACATTTACCACTAAACTGTAATTTTAATTTATCTTAACACTTTATCACTAAAATGGTATTTTAATTTAGTCTTTTTATTTACATAAGGAAATGTAAACAAATTCTATTCACAAAATTGGTTCTTATTATTTACACAAGAAAATGTAAATAATCCTTATTCACATATTTTACGTTGAATCCTTGCTAACATTTTATCCTAACATAAATAGAATAATTTATGTTTAATCTTTCATAACCTTTCCTTTTAACATAAAAGAATGTTTTATGTTAAATCTTTTCTAACCTTTCTTTTAACAAAATGTGCACTTTGTTTTTCACTCTTTTCTATTTGACAAAATGTATATTTTGTTTAATCCCTTTTTAAATTAACAAAATGTGAAAATTCTGTTCTTTCTCTTTATATTAATAAAATGTGAAAATTTTGTTCTTTTATTTACATAAAAAATAATAATTTGTAAATAAAGCTTATCACTAAATTTTGTTCTTTTATTCTTTTTATTTACATAGTAAAATGTAAATAAAGGTGTTAGTTTTATTCCATATTTTATTTGCACTAAAAATACAAATAAACAAAATCTTTATTCTAATTTCATTTGCATCTCAAAATACAAATGAAAAATGAAATCTTATTCTTATAATCTTAATTACATAGGTATGTAATTTTATTTAATCTTTTATTTATCTAATGTAAATAAATGTCTTTTTTTTCTATGTTTTATTTTGTTTACTCTAGATATTTGTAGTAATTTACATATATAACATGTAAATTTAGAAAATTTTAATATGCTTTAACCTTCCACATTGGATAGGTATTGTTGTGATTACTGGACAGCCGGGCGGGTCCGGGCAGGTTTACATCACAACTCAATCCAACCTCGGGTTAAGCATCCTTTTTCTTATTTAACAAAATGCATATTTTGTTTCCCACTAATTCCCTATTAACCAAAGGTGTTTATTTTCTTTTCACCAATTCCCTATTTAACCAAATGTGTTTTGTCTTTCACTGTTTCTATTTAACATTTTCTAACGAAATGTACCTTTACTCTAATTAACATTTTCTAACAAAAATGTATCTTTTATTCTAATTAACATTTTCTAACAAAAATGTATCTTTATTTCTAACTAACATTTTCTAACCCCACATTTTAAAATAGAAATGTTATTTCTTTTGCTAATGTCACACTTTATACTGAAGTTGTAATTTCTATTCTAATGTAACATTTTATGCGAAAAATGTGATTTCTATTCTAATGTAATGTTCTCTAACAATTTTTTTTTATTTTACTTTACATAGAAAATATGATGTTTTCTTTTTATTTTTCTTCAGTGTAAATCTTTGATTCATTCCCACTATAATAACATAACGATGAAATTTTATGTCATTTTTCTATACCCACATCACGATGTAATTTTTGTGTCATCTTCCTATGTTAACATCATGATGTAAGTTTTGGTGTCATCTCAACTATATTAACACAACGGTGTAAATTGTGTCATCACAGCTATATTAACACAACGACATAAGTTTTTGGTGTCATCCCAACTATATTAACACAACGGTGTAAATTGTGTCATTATTCATGTCAACCCACGATAATATGGTTTTTGTCTAACCATTTCAATCATTTACTCAACGTCGTGATTTCAAAATTTACACTAACAATATAATATATGATTTGGTGTGCTTTGGATGAATCACAATAAAGGTCTCATTTTTATTTGTAAATGAAAATAAAGATTAAAAACTTACATGTTGATATATAAATAGAAATAAAGATTTAACTTACATTTTATTTTGTTCATAAAATAAGGGAAAATTTTGTCTTTTAATTTGTGAACAAAATTTATGTAAAACTTTGTCCCTTATTTTGTTAACAAAAATAAGTAAAAATTTTGTCTTTTATTTTGTTAACAAAACTTATGTAGAACCTTGCCTTTTATTTTGTAAACAAAATTAAAGATTAAAATTGGTGTTTTATTTTGTAAACAAAATAAAGTTAAAAACTTGCCTTTTATTTTCAAATGACAAAATACATTCTTTCAAGGCTGACAAAAATGAATATGTTTGTCTACTTCTAATTAGATGACAAAAATCTATATTTTTGTTTCACAAACATGGTTTAACACAATTGTTAATCTTATTGCAACTAACATGTTCTAATACAAATGTGATCTTTTTATTCACTAATCATGTTTTAATAAAAATATAATTCTTTTTCACTAATCAAATTTTGACCAAAAATGTTGTCCTTTTATTTCATTCTTTAAAAAGTGACAAAAACTCTCTTTTTATTTTATTATAAAAAGGTGACAAAAACTCTCTTTTTATTTCATTATAAAAAGGTGACAAAAAATGTTGATTTTTCTAATGTATCATTTATAAACAAAAATGTTGATATATTTTCTCAATTTTGTCAAAAATGACTATCGAAATTCAACTGCTTAAATTTGTCAAAAATGACAAATTAAAAATGTAAATATATTCACGTACAAATAATCCTTCATATAACAAATAAAAATGACTATTTTATTTGTGAACAATCCAATGTTAAATTTTTGCAAATAAAAATCAATGTTTTTATTTGTGAATAATTCCATGAAAATTTTGACAATCTAACTAGCAAAATGATAATTTTAATTTCAACTACCTTATTTTAACAGACATGAATTCACACAATTTAAATCAAAGATCCATCCAATCACAAAACAAATCAGTCATTGCAACAACATACATACAACATCAATATGAGATAAATATACATTCCGCATCAAAATAAATAATTAACTTTAAATTTTAAAAATAGAAATCTCACACTTAACAACAAATTTCATCGTATACAAAAATTTTATCATATGTACAATTTTTCCTACTCCAAATAAACATAAATTTAAAATTTTATGAACCCTTTTAAAAGTGAGTTAGAATTCTCAACTTGCGTGGATATGATGAGGACAAGAAAAGAGCGACCAATTAACTTGCAATTTGAAGATCCTTTTTCTCTTACCAATTAATTTGCAATTTGAAGATCCTTTTTCTCTTTTTTTCTTTTTCCTTTGAGAATGGTGATGGAAAAATTGAAGAAGAGGATTCCACAAAAAAAAAAAAAAAAATCTAATAGCAGGCCTCATGTTTGTAAGCAAGGTGAAGAAGAAATAAAATAGAGAGGAAGATAGGCTGCTGCCATTGAAGAGAAGTTTAAGATATTTTACAGTGGAGGAAGATTTTCTTTTATCCCCTTATATTCTTAATTTACTCAATTATACCCCCCTTGTATATTAAATTTATTCAATTATACCCAATTTAATTTTACAACAATAGGTACGAATTTCTTATTTAATTAACATATCATTATCAGTGTAACCAATATTGCAAAAATACATATATGTATTACTGAAATTTACCATTATAAGTGTTACACTTATTACCCTAATTTAGCATATGTCATTAATAGAATTCATGCATATATGTATTTCGAAAAAGTTTCTTTTTTGTTGATTTTGCTGAAATAGGAAATAATTAAGGAACTAGTGTGCTGATTAGATAATTATTTATATATATATATATATATATATATATATATATATTCATTCAGCAAGCTGCAAATCTTTAGCCTACAGAGAAAATGAGTTTGAGAAAGAAGGAAGAATGGTTTTCACGATTAAAGGAATTGGTGCGTGAAATAAATATAAAAGAAACGCACTGAAATTAATAGGCGTATCTTTCCAAGTTTTTCAGCGTTAAATTATTTAATTGTTTAATTAGTGGTTAATGCTTCCATTGCTATTTGAATGAGATACGATTTATGTGGAATGAACTCATTTATTTAAATGTTATCAATGTTGATTCCTTTTATTTTGTCTCAAAGTTATTTCCCCTTTTTTTTCTTTTCTTTTTATTAAACGTGTGCAAGGCAAATAAAGGAAACGTTTTTTTTATACATATATATATATATATATAGTTTAATCATCCACAAAACTGCATTAGTTGAGAAACACACATTTAAATGTGTTCATGCACCATACATATACATGTAGAATGTAATTAATTTTTATTTAATGTATTAAACGAAAGCCTTTCGCTTCCTTTTCGCTTCTTCTTTTTTTCTCATTAAATGCACACATGGATATATTATACAAAATAATTTTTCATTTAAAAACGGATGCATATGAAAGGAAGAGAGATGTCAAAGAAATAAAAAGAAAAGATATGTAAACATGCAGATGCATGAATGTGGAAATAAAAGAGAAAAGAGGTTTTAAATATGCAGATGCATGAATGTAGGAATAAAAGAAAAAAAAAAAAAAAAAGGTAGACATGCAGATGCATGCATGTAGGAATAAAAGAGAAAGAAATGTAAATAAAATGAGGTGCATGTAAATGTTAATATTAACCATTTCCTACTGTTAAAAACTTTTTTTTTATCATTATTATTATTTATTAAATATTTTAATTTAACAACGGAATTTTTTTCTTCTTCTTTTTATTCATTCATACGTCGCAGCGTCGCCAAAACTAAATATTTCGCCGTTACTATTTAAAATAAGCTATTTTAAATATTAAAAACCCACTAAAATAATTGAAATAAAAATTTTAAATTCGGCCCAAAATTCCGGGTTGTTACAGAGAGACCGGTTGGATTATTATCCAAAGAACCACTCTGTATTGGCATAAGCGTTGCGAATCATATATGCAAAAGATAATTGAAGACGGAGTAAAGTGCAAGGGCTATTGTATAAGTCTTAGATAACAGTGCCTAAGATGGATGTACTGAATAGTGCCTTTGGTTCAACCTATTCCTGGATGACTTGTATGGATGAATGTCTGACAGAGTATTTCCAGAAAGGTCACGCACATTGATTTCTTCAACCGTACCAAGAGTGGAAGCGGAGAAGGAAACTTCTTTTAGCTGACACGTAATGTATGGTTGTAGACGTCAATTAGTTATTTTCGATGGATCTGACAATGTGGCATTCAAAGTGAATCTGGTGTGATGATAAAGAGCAGCTTCTAGCCTCACATCCGGTAAATGACAGAAATCGGGCAGGCAGCATGGCTAAGTCGGTCGCTCCGAAGTAGGGTGTATAATAACCTGATCTAGAGTTTCATTTACTTCTAACAATCTATTGTTGATGCTATCCCATTCGGGAAACGGTTGCTGATCCCAACCGTTGGTGATATACATTCGATACACTCAAGTGAAATGAGTGGTCGGTCATGTGTGGCCGGGTTGCAAGATGTTCTTGTTGAACCCAGTGTATTTCTTTCTAGAGATGCACTAGCGAAAGGTGGTTCCATACCTTGTCATAGTTGGAAATCCATTACCCAATACGTGCTTGCGGTTTTGATTGTATACTATATATGTAGAACGTGAGATGAAAACGTTTCTGCTAGATGATTATTATATTGTGGTTGATAGACATTATTATAATATCAAAAGGGTTTTTGATATAAAGATAATTTGGATTCTCATAAGGGAAAACCCCGTTCCGTTATACGGCGTAGTCTTATGAGATATCATTTACTTGTTCAAACTGTTTTACTCATACCAGTCCCATGACTGACCCGGAGTTTATTTTGTTTTTATTTCCCCTAAACTCTTGGGTGCCCAATTATGTACGGCCAGTCAAGTAGTCGGGATTTACAGATACTTGAAGAGCTGGAGCAGGAGGCTTCAGGATCATATAGCTATTGTTTATTTCCGCTGTGTTGTAAGTGATGTTCTTGATAATGATATGTATATTCAAGTAAAACCTTTATTTCAAGGATATGTTATTTATTATATGTTATTCGTTCCGCTGTGAGGTTCGTGTTACTCTGATGTTGTGTTCTTCTTCTTCTTCTTCTTCTATTCTAAGTTTCTATCTTATCTATCCTCACCCTCTGTTTTCTTTCTATTAATTTCCTGATTTTCAGTTTAATTTGGGGTTGGACTTGTGTTTTTTGTCAGCTCAAATTGGACCTGATTTTCGGGTCATTACAATTTTCATGCATGGCCATTTGCAAATATGCTTGAATATGTACTGTTTTGCTAGTATGTAATGTATTGTAGCCTATAGTTTTTGCAGTCCTATGGTTTAGCTTCTTAGGTGTGCTGCCATGCACAAAGCTTTTGTACAACATGTGTATTAACTGTTTTAAAGGAATCAAGACTTCATTGCAAAGAAATCAATATATTAAATGTCAAGAACTTCCCACATAAATGTCATAGATTTAATAGCCATGTCACCTAGATATGCTTAGATATGAAACAATTGAAATTAAATATAAATACAATTATCAATTTGTAATTTAAAAACCAATATTATATTTACATGTAACTAGGACATATTTAATTGCAAACTATTGTGTATTTACATATACTAAGTAAAAATATACCCATAGCATTTAAACAAAATTATTAATCTATTTCCCATAATATTCAAATCTTATATTTAACCAGAGTTTTAAAACACAATTAAAAATGCAAAACAATTGACCAAACATTACTTGTTGGTGTTCTATACATATATACACTGGTTGAGGAATTTTAAACTACTTAACATATATACTTGAAATTCCCCAATATTTATTATTCACAATTTATTATTTTAAATCAATAATTAAAATAATCCAAAACAAATTGTGTTATGAAATCAATCAAATACCGGGACATTACAGTTCTTTAACTATGTCCGGTTTCCAAAATCTCAACAGCTTACATTTACTACATGGGCAACGAAGTTTCTCGTTATTTCAATTATTAGGTGTTGTGAATCTAATAAATTCATGTCCATCATTGTAGAAATGTGCTTTCACCGAACTTTTCGTTTCAGTTCTAATTTCTTACATCCAACTATGGTCGGTAAAATAATCTAGCATTGTTTCTAATTTAAAAATGTATGTTTGAAACTTCGATCACACATATATAACTTCTGTCCAAAATTGATTAAAGCCTTTTGGTACGAATTAAAGGCCTCACGCACCACGCTTCGAAAAAATAGTAAAGCCTTTTGTGATAAAAGACTTCACAAACCATGCTTCTAGTACCACTTCACTTCACTTCTCTACTACTTATAACTTTGCATCTAAATGGTATATTTTTATTGTTGCAATCTCTAAAAATAAAGCAAATCCTTTTAGGACTCAAGGCTTCAGACACCATATCTCTGTTTAATTCCGACAACACTTTACTTCATTTCTCTTATATGCATAACTTTGCATCGAAAGGATATAATTTTTCTGCTTTATTTTCTAAAATAAATTAAAATGTTTTGACTAAAAGGTTTAATTTTTGTTGTAATACTTGTTAAAATACTACTTAAGACTTATTTTCAAAACAACTTAATATTCATTTAAAAAAATTGGTTTTAGTACAGTATTTTTTGTTGTTATATTTATTTCTGAACCGTTTAGAAAATTGATTTAAAAATAGTATTTGTTGTTGTTATAATAAATCCATATTTTTAGAAAAATGAATTTAGTATGATATTCTTGTATATTCATTTCTTGAACTTAGAAAAAAACCTATTTAACTAGAACATTCGTGAAATGCGCTTTTATTAGAATTTTTTATTTCTAATTTTTTTGTTTAATTTATTAGAAAATCAATTGTAATAGAATATTTTTTCTTTTTAATTTATTTCTGAACACTTAGAAAATCATAACTAGTAATAGTATTTATTATTATTAAAATTCATATAATTACTAACTTTTTCACGTAAACTATAACAAATATTACCTTGCACCTTACACTCCCGTAAATTGATCAATATACATATTAACCACTTATTTTACATTAATTTTCGAAATTTAAATCAGTCTTAATTTTTAATTACTGAATAAAAAATCAAATTGTTGATTATTATTCTTAAATCAACTAACATATTATATTATCATCGACTAATACGCAATGTTCGTTGATTTGTAAGTTACTCAACATATGCTAGCTCATAAACATCTAATTTATCAAATTCGAGATTAATTAAAGTTACACCGTACACGTTAAATTGGAAGAGAAATGGGATGGAAAAAATAGCGACAAACAGATGGTAAGGGGCGACGGTCTGCGGCGGTCGACTGAGGGCGATGCAGTAGTGGATGCGACAATGAGATAGGGTTTCTTTGTTTTGTTTTGTTTTTTGGAAAACCCGCGTTGTTTTAAATTGTGGAGGAAATGAAATGTTTGTGGTTTCGGTCTGGAGGTTATACCCGATAAGTACTGTAGCGACGACCACTTATTTTGAACGTCGGTAGCGGTTGCTATTCAATGTGTTTCTAGTTGTGAAATGATTCCACCAATAATGTTGGAAACATGAATATTACGATCGAAAATGATATCAACAATGTAGCATCATAATTTTGGCCAGTTGGTTTTCAGTGTACCTTGTTGATTATAGTTTTAGATTTGGGCCTTGTTACCGTTGGATATCGGTAAACTTCAGGATTTATGTTATTTGGAACTGTTATGTGGGAGCTTAAAGTAAAAGAATCTTTATATTCATGTATTTGATATGTCATCTTACTCATTAATGTTTTCAATACTTCTTTAATTTTTGGAAGAATCTATAGCTACAGTCTAGCTAGGTCGAGATTCCCCACATATTAGTAGTACATATACATACACTCGTGGAATGTATGGAATCGGATTCTTTACCTTCAAGTGTTGGTGTATCTACATGTTCAAATGCATATCTCTTATACAGTGTTATTTTTATTATAGTAATTAATTTAAACAAGTGATGAATGAATTATTCAATATAGTGGATACATGAAGATTCTCATTATTAAATTATATAATATTTACAACAACAACAACAACAGGAAAAAAAAAAAAAAAAACGAATCATCTCTTTTCTCTTAGAAAATAATGGCTTCCCTGTTAAAATCCGAACCTTAAATCCCACTATTTAATTTTCCATGCACTTAATGAATTAATATTATTTGTTGGACATATGAAATACACAACTTGGTATCTAAAACCTGTTCTTGAAACCAAAAGAAAGGGCCATCGCATGTCTTAATAGGATACTTTCTAGAACTTTTCTTGATCCCATAATTGAGCTGACTAGATAAATACATAATATAAGCTAGCAAATTAAAACACGCGAATTCTTCCTGTTATATTCCACATTTGGCCGCTGCCAAATCCGTTCCTGGGCATGACATTAACAGATTAACGTCACCGCTGATGTCACTCTCAAACTACACATATGCGCAAAATTATGACACAAAATTAAACATAACAAATCTGAATAACTAGGTAGTGTTTGGTTTAAAAATTATTTTGTGTTTTCGGTTTTCAGTTGACATATAAAAAAGAGAAGAATGGAGTAATGATGAAGAGGATTAAAGAAAGACGGAGGGAACCACGGAGGAAATGGATGAGTGATGTAAGAGTGGATTGTGTCTCATTCTTATCTTATTTCTCAAAACATTAAAATGAAAAAAAAAAAATGTTTTCTATTTTGTATATTAACTTTGTTTTTTAAATCGATCGTTTTCAACAATATATGTATATCGTGCGTATTTTTTGTATAAACGAAAACTCAAAACTTAAAATGGTAAACCAAACACTACCTTAGATTCTTTCGAGTTTCACTTTCCACGTAAAGATAAACAAAACTAATAGCTAACAATATGTATTTTTAATTTTATGTTCAGTTCTGTGTCCTAATAGCCCCCTCCCTATATATATATATATATATATATATATATATATATATACATGTATATATCTCATCAAATAGTTCACTTCTTTAAAACAAACAAAACTGAAATCATGGAATTTCAAGGGCAGTCAAAGATGGAAAATGGCACTGACATTCATCAAAGCATGGCACATGTCCTCCTCTTCCCCTTCTCCGCTCAAGGCCACGTGATCCCGATGCTTAACTTGGCCAAACTTCTTTTCAAGGAAGACAACTTGCTCTTAACGTTCCTCACAACCGAACACATTCATATCCGTTTGCTTCATTCATCTCCTGAAGTTTTTCGGTCTTTTTCAATGAGCAAAAAGGCTAGATTTGTAAGCATTCCGGACGGGCTACCAGAGGATCATCCACGCCCGTTTCTGGAGGTGATAGAGTCATTGGGAGTCAACTCAAGAAGATACATCAGAGAAGTTTTGGGCAGGTTCGATGGGTGGCCACCTGTGACTTGCGTGATTGCGGATGGAGTTCTTCCGGTTGCTTTACAAGTTCCTGATGAAATGGGTATTCCTGTTATGGTGTTTCGCACCAGTAGTGCATGCAGTGTTTTGGCTTATTTTTCCATTCCTAAACTCATTGAACATGGAGAGATACCCTTCTCAGGTATTCGTTTTAATTAGATACATATATATCAAGTTATCAACACCTTTTCCAACTTGTCTGGCATCATGTTTTTGATCCAGAGTGGCTAGAGTTTTGAATGGTAACATGTAACTGCCTACAGCGGCTTAATCGATCGTTTAACTGGGTATTAAGTCATGTGTTCTGATCATTCCCAGCAAATTATGGCTCTTTGTTAAGTAATAGTCGTTTTTTCTTAAAACCAGACTGTCTCGATATTGAGTCATAAGTATAATAATGCATATCCTGATATTTTGTAAATGAAATGATTCGTGTCTTTTAAATAATGTAATTCTGATCTTGTTCTGTTCAAAAAATACAAATGATATATAAAGAATTGCTTAAGGTGGGGATCAAAAAACAAAACAACGTAATCCAGTTTTAAAAAAAAGTTTGATACAGAAATTGGATAAGAAAAGGATAGAGATACCTACAATGTGATACAGTATCATTTAGTTCACTATAACTTTATGCCACAAGTATGAAAATTACTTTAACCCTTATCCTTTGTTTATTTTGCGCAAATGCAATTTTTCTGTTGATTCAGAAACCGACTCATGCTTAAAAGTCAGTTTCAAATGCGGTAGATGTAACTTTCTCTGTGGAATTTTTTGCGTTTGAGAAACTGTGAAGTCAGGTAAATCACATGGCACAACTGCTACAATATAGTTAGCACAGAAAGATTTTTGGCCTTGCATTAGGCACTGATAGGGCATGACTATACATGTTTGTACACAGATTTAATGTTAATGAAGCCAACAAATCTTGTCCTGTACCAAGTTTGTTTTTCTTAAACTGGGAATTAATGCATGTCAGAGGGTTAGGTCCGTTTCAACATGCATGTCAGGGAATTAATGGTTTGAATCGTTAGAAGGTGAAAAACGCGTTGATCTTTGTTTTCTATTTTGCTAACCTAAATATAAAATGAATTCAATTAATGTTAAAATTTAACCAATTATAACATAAATATATTGAACTTTAAAATGATTATTTTGAATATTTTACTACAAATTAATTTAATTGGATTAATTCTACAACAATTTTTAAGTCCAACATTATAAAATTTATTTTATTTTTAAAGATGAAATCTCCATTTCAATGATAATCTGTAAAATGTACACTAATATTGTACATTGATTATATATTAAATTTATTGTATAAAAAGATTGAAAAGTAAAGCGATAACTTTTCCAAAAACATGATGGTTAAAAAGGTCGAAGTTTTGACTTTTGAAGGTTAATCATGGTTGAACTGTTTTAGAGTTAGTTTTTAAAACACCGATCTACTAGGCATATATGTTATAAGTCAAGAAAATATGACATTAACATAAAATGATTTTTTGAAATGCGTTTATTAGCTTTGATAAGTTAACAAGTAAAAAAAGGTGATTTGCACTTTGCTTATATATTTTTGACTTTGACAAGAATAAATTAAATTTGCAGAGCATACAAACATGGACAAACTTGTACAAGAAGTAGAAGGAATGGAAAGCTTTCTACGTCGAAGAGATCTTCCCGGTCTGATTAGAACCTTAAAATCCACAACCGAGCCCACGGCTCGATTCATGATATCCATCAGCGAGAACCTGAAAAAAGCAAAAGCTATTATCCTAAACACTACTGAAGATTTAGAATGGACAACTCTATCACACATGAGATCAAACATATGTCCAACAATATACAGCATTGGTCCACTTCAACACCTAAAAAACAAAAACAGCTCCAATCCAGTTCTATGGCGAGAAGACCGATCATGCATCAAATGGCTCGACCGACAAAAGCAGAAATCAGTTGTGTACGTAAGCTTCGGAAGCATAACGGTCATGTCACATGCAGCGTTCCTGGAGTTCTGCCATGGGCTAGCGGATAGCGGATACAATATTTTATGGGTGATCCGGCCAGATATGGTGCAAGGAGATGGGGTACTGGATATGGTGGATGGACTGGCAGAAAAATGTTGTTTCGTGAAGTGGGCCCCACAGGAAGAGGTGCTGGCCCATCCGGCGGTGGGGTGCTTCTTGACCCACAGCGGGTGGAACTCGACTCTAGAAGGGATACTGGCTGGAGTGCCGATGGTATGCTGGCCGTATTTTGCAGATCAGCAGATAAATAGTAGGTTTGTGGATGAAGTGTGGAAGATTGGGGTTGACATAAAGGATACGTGCGATAGGAGGATGGTGGAGATGGCAGTGAAGAAAGTGATGAGGGAAGAGGTGTATAGGAAGAGAGCCAGCGAGGTGGGACTAATGGTGAAAGAGAGCCTTGAGAAAGGAGGTTCTTCATCTAAGAATTTTAGGAGGATGGTTGAGCATATTAGAATGCTGAGTTCTGAGTGCATGACCAGAAAGAGTTTTTATATGAATAATTTTTTTAGATTTTTTGTTTTTATTTTGTTTTTCTGTTTTTTTCTGTTTTTGAGAGTGAGTAGTGATTTGCAATGAAAAGAGAAACATTATGATTCTTAGTCAACATTTGTTTTCTAATTAAAATTTCTGAATGCAAGTTGTGAATTTTAAATCAGAACTTTCTAGTTTGTTTGTTTTTTGTCCATGTTTTGAATAAAGCCATCCATGCAGATAAAATAATTCTATACATTTTTAGTGCTTATTTTTTGTTTTAAATGCTGAATATTATTTTTTGTTCGGAATGTTGAATGCAAACAGACAAATAATTGATTATTCAGAATTCAGCATTAATCAATCAGCACTCAAAGTTCAATAATTAGAATTTAGAATTCAGTATATTAAACAAACAAAGCCTTATTATTTCTCTGAATTGATGATACAAAAAGATACAAGAATACGGTAGTATGTTGTATTTATATACAGCGAAGTGAAACAAACAAGAAAATTGGGCCAACGGCCTACTAAGCAATAAAACAGGTAATAAAGTGAAGACGACCCAATCTGCTTTATAACAGGTAATATGACTTGTATCTACTACATCATAATGGCCATTTGGTAACCCTTATTGTTTTTCCAATTGCCAACATTTATGTTGTAAACTAGTGAAAATAATATGTGTTGTTGTAGTAAAAATGTATTAGGAAAAATAAATAATTATAATCTTTTTATTGGCAACACTTATTTGCGTTGTTATGTCTAATAAGCACTTGTATCCTAAGGATAAAATTGTAAACAACCTTTTCTTTCCACCCACAACCCTAATTCATTTCTCAACCCCCTCTCTCTATGGCTTACTCCTCTATAGGTCGCTTCAAAAGAAAAATAAGGGATTCCTTCATGGCTTCTTCGCTTTATTTTTATCGGATTCGCAAATTAGGAGCAATGGAAAAAAGTCGATTATCACTGCTCATCGATACCAAATGTGGCTTCAAAAAAATCCAATAGGAGGAGAAAAAAATCGACATCACTATATGAGTCGATATCACGGCTCCATGGAATTCCGATATCAGGCGATAAAAATCAATTCACTTTTTCAATTTAAGGTTTCATAATGCTAATTTAGCACTCAGGTGAATTATTGGGTAAGTCTGTATGATGAATTCATTTGTTGGGCAGTGATATTTGGCACAAAAAACTGAAAATCGAGGTAATATGAAATAGAAACATATGATATCTGAAGCGACTCCTCTTAAATCACAGGTAGGACTAGCCTCTCTAACTTTGGGTCTATTTTATTTCTTGTCTGAGCACGTCAATTGCATATTAACTTCAGGGATGACACAATCGTATGGAATTTCATCATCTATCTATATAATAATTCACACTAATATTTAATTATTAATAATGGGTATTGTTAATAACACTCCCTTTTTGGTTAAGAGGTGATACAAATTTTAGTTTTAAAATTTTGTTAAGGGGAGTATACTACAGACTAAACCCCCTTAACAATATATTACCGTAAGACAAAGTTACCACTTAACCTAAACAAAGTTTCCCCTTAACCTAAATAAAGTTATTGTAGTAATTACATCGGTTATTGTAACAGTAATAAAATAGCCATGGCTGCAGTAAACCCTAATTATCGGATAGATGATGAAGATGAGGTAAATAACACCCTAAAAAGTGAATTATATGAAGATGATGAAGACCGATCTGGTAATGACAAGGTTCGATTTTTAATTTTGCAGTTACACCTATGGAATTAAAGAAGAAGCACGGCGTGAAAAATTCGGATGTGATGGACCATGTTTATACCGAACAATCATTATGAAGATACACAAATCATGACTGTTTTAAGTGTGAAAACACGGTGGAGTATAACCGGTTTTATCAAGTACAAACTAGAGTTTGATATAGAGATAGAGAAGACGTAAAAGAGCCATCATGTTTATTAATTTTACACGGTATTATATTACCGTTTATACAGTTTTGTGCTACTAATGTTACCATGCATGTTTTGTACCAAACAATGGTTATTTAATTGGTAGGGCAATACCATTTTAAGTTTATTTGTATGAATATTTGTTATCATATTTTTGTTGTGGTGTGAATAATATTCAGCTATTTTACAGATTGATGCAATTGCTCTCCTAAACGAAGTATATGGGAATGAGAATTCTTTAGTTAATGAGAAGTCTTATGATACGGACGATGTCAAAGTTAATGAGAAGGGTTGTCGGTTGGAAAATGATAACAACAACGATCTTTTACATAAGGAAGCGGGAATATTGTGTTGCGCGTACCCCAATTTAACTTCCCATTTTAACACCGCAAGGTTTGAGAGCTTTTTTTATGTTTTACATTAAGTACGTCACTCTAATCGTAGTATCTTGTTTATTGATGCAGTCGTTCGATTCCAAAGAGGACGTACGTAAATGGTGCATGGATCGTGGACTTGATGTGAATTGTGTCATTGTTATCAAAATAAGTGTAACACCCCACCTCCGTTAAGGTCACTCACAAAGGGAATGCCTTAACTTTGGTGGAGCATTTTAGTAAACAGAACAGAAACTTATAAGACAGATAAAACAGTACTTGAAAAATTTATAACTTTATTTCAACAGAACCAAAATAAACTGGGTTACATCCTTTCAAATCACAATATCAGAATTCAAGTACAAAATATCAGTCTTGTACAAAAGCCTTCAGAATGCATAGTATAAAATCATAATCCCCACAGAAGAAGACAAGCCATACTTTAAGCACTGCAAGCGAAAGAAATCTAGATCAAGCTAGAGTATTCCCTTCTACAAAACCTGGGGGAGGGGGGGGGGGGGGTGAACGGAAGAAAGGAGGCGAAACAACGAGGGTCAGACAAAAAGTCTGGCAAGTCCAGTGATTTTCAGTTATGAACAGATAATAATAACATGACATAAACATAAAACTGGATGAGAGATAGCTGTAACAGGTGTAGCAGATATAACAGAAGAACAGAATGACATAAGCTATTTCTTTACACTTCTCTGCGCTAATACTAGTATAACAGAATTAGGTGTCACTCTAATGTCTAAACTGAAACAGGAACGGGTACAGAATAATTTAACAGAAACAGAACGCTAATAATGGGCCTTTACTACCCGATCAGAAACAGACAGAAGCAGAAACAGATTAATCCCTACGGAAACAGAATGTAGAATTAGGTGTACACTAGTAATTGGGCCTTTACCACCCGAACATACGGTACCACGCAGAAACAGACAGGTGTTGCCACCCAACAGAAACAGACGGTACCAACAGAAACAGACAGAACTAAGTGTACCCTAAAACCCTACCCCAAGCGATCGGCTCCCTAATACATAAATATCCTGTGTCGGTCCCACAGTAGGGTGTATCACTCCCTAAAGTGACAACCAATTGGCACAGACCTATTTACAGATGTCACGGCGTCTTACATCCTCAGAGGCAGACCGGGATCCATGCACGAACATGACCCGGTTGGAACGCACCATCAACACCCCTCGCCATTATCAGAATGAACTGCTTATAATTAGTTCAGTAAGCGTGCCCGGACCCTACCTACTGTTGGGTCAAAGTTTTGATACCAGAAAAGGGTTACTGACTAATATGGGTCCCAAACAACAGATGACACAAGTAATTCCCCTCCTAACCTTGTGTCCTCAGACTAACAGATTTCAGCTTAACTTGTCTACAAGTTTCAGACATACAAAGTTTAGATTAACTAGTTCACAGATCAGACAATCAAGTTAACAGGTTTTCAGACTAACGGATCAGATGTTCGGATTAACAGGCTTACAGGTTAACTTGTTACAGATTAACAGACTTACAGATTAACTGGTTACAGATTATCTAACTTTGTATTGGGCCTACGGATTCACGAAACGGGTTTATCATATTCATTGGTCCAATTGGTTTAACCTTACCCAACACATTTTAGACATCATATTTATCTCAGATTTTCATTAATTAAATATTAATGCCCAAACCTCTCACATTAGACTGACAGTTTGCGGCTACTGGTTAGGCCGGTTGGTTCCGGGCAGGTTTCTGTCGCAAACTGAGTCTAACCTCGGGTTTCAAGCACGTTATGACTAACTTATCACATTAGAACCTATTGTTTGCGACCACTAGAATATGTCGGGCGGTTCCGGGCAGAATTACGCCGCAAACTCATTCTAACCTCGAGTTAGCCATGTTTATCTTTGCGGCCAATTAATTAATGATTTACCATTTATAACTACGCCTAATATACATGTCAATTATTCAAAGCTAATTTAGTTTATGTCAATAACAGACTGAATATCAACTTAACAGACATAGCAGATAATAGATTTTGGCGACTTAACGGATTTAGCAGATTAAGAAAACTAGCAGATTTAGCAGATAGCAGATTAGGCATCTCAACAGATTTAGTTTAGCAGATTTGGCAATTTCAACAGACTTAACAAATGACAGATTTGGCAGATGAACAAATCTAGCAGACTAGGCAGTAGAGCAGAACTAGAAGATTAAGCAATGTAACAGACTAGCAGATTAGGCAAATATAGCAGAACTAAATTAGGCAAACATAGCATATTTTATTATTCCTTAAGGTTTCATTGACCCATCTTGCCTAATTATAAATTTGGCCTAAGTTTGCATGCCTAAATAATTGTCATGATTCACAATATGATTATATACCAAATATAGCCATCTATTACTATGCATGTCATACATCCCAAAGATCCCTTACTTAGGTGTTTATTTACATTAATAGATACCCTACTCTCATGTAAATCTTTATACCTAAGCCATATTCTTTTTATCACAAATCATATGTTCAATACCCATTTATGTTATAAATATAACATGTCCAGTCATATGTCTCAAATTTATGTTCTAGCTACAGTCCATGTTCTTTCCTCAAATCAGTCACCTATTGGTCATGCCCAATTTATGCATCATTCATTTTACTGTCCCAAACATTTTAGCTTAGGTTAATCTCTTATGAGATTGGCTCAGGCTCGTGGTAGCCTGGCTATATAACAGAAAGAGGAAAGAGATACAAAATAAGTTAGATCTAAACAAAACAGAACAGATATAATCTCAGATTCAGATTTACAATTCATGTCACAATCAGAATTAACGTTTACATCGGAAAATAACTGTACTTGCCTTGATTGGATTAAAGAAAGAACTTTAGTTGTTGCAGAATTGTTGCAGAAGCTTTAATCTCTAATTTGAATTGAGTTGCTTAGGTTGATGTTGATTAGCTTCTAGTTTTGATTCCAGCAGAGTAGCGACGCCATTTTTATTTTTATTTAGAACAGAGGCAGAGAAGAAGCAGAATAGAATTGTGTGTAGAGAAGGCTAGGTCTTAGGGTGTATTTATAGGTGTAGGAACTCATTTCAGCCATCAGATTAACCCTAAAACCAATCCAGACCATCAAAAATTGTCCCTGGGCTTCAAAAACGTGTTCTGGACCGAAACAGGCCGACCAGGTCGACCTGTAGGGGGGAGGTCGACACTATAGTCGACCCCCATGGGGGAGGTCGACTCCCAGGTCGACCTGCCCAGTTCTGTGCTCACCGAAACCTTCTGAATCTTCTACAGGCCATAACTTCTTCATCCGGACTCCGATTTTCGAAAACTCGGACTCTATTTCATGTAAAATTTCGAGAGGAACGCAATGGTGATGTCCATTTTACCTAATTCCTGATTCTTAAATTAATTATCCTCATTTTACTATCTTTTCCGTTACACACACCGTTATCGAACTAATTTTTCTTCTCTTTCATGTATTAATTAATTCTTCTTATGCATCACCATTATTTACCTATCATAAGCATATTTTCATATATTTTATTTCATTCTTAATTATACTTAAAAATGCGGGGTGTTACATTCTCCCCTCCTTAAAGGATTTCGTCCCCGAAATCTTCAAGTTAAGAAGAATGTGTCCTACCATCCAATCATCCATCTACTCAATCACCAATCACAAGCATTCGTTGTCCTTAAGAGATTTCTAATGCTGTATGAACATATGCAAGAAGTGTGTGTATATGTTCCTTGTCTAATGCAAAGATCAGGGGGTCCACTGATTCAGTTGACCTCCTTAATGCGAATTATGCCAGTGCCATGAGTCCAACATGTATGCAATTTTCCTACTCGATACATATCATTTCAATATGAGTGCACAATCATTCAGTCATATGCAACATCCATGTGCTAAGTCAATCTTTTTGCATCCACAAAAATTGAAAATGCTCACACATCCATATGCAGTATGAGAGTGTTTTCGAGCCGATCTAGTGCCTAGTGTGTGTTTATGCATCCACGGGCAACCACTAGCAACCACTTGCATCCACTTGCAACCATCAAACATAACATGTCTCAAACACATGTTTACACCCACGAGTTTCTACCTAAAGTTCGAAGATTCGATCGATAGGATACAGTCGAATGATGGAAGTGAGTACAGATAAAACAAAAACTTGGTTCCCATTAGGCATGGGTCCTAAGTATCGGCCCCGAAGACCGAAACCAACATCAAATTGACACCCAGAGGATTACCCTCTTTAGACAATGTCAAAACTGGAAATCTTATCAGAAGTATTCAGATATTTACAGACTACTGGTACAGATCAGGTTCCCTAATGGCTCTTAGGAAGTTAAGCATGATAAAATCATACCCCACGAAAACTCAGAATGTATGCATCATACTTGACGCCTAACACAGATATCCCTCAAACCCCAATCTCAAACAGATGAGTCATAACCCTTGTGGATCTGAGTCTACAGCGGAATTCAGAAATAATACTAGTATTAAAGGGCAGAGTATCGATTACAAAATCAAAATACCAGAATCAGAAAAAGTCTTAACTCCATAATCGGATAAAGAAATTAAACCTACTATAGAAATTTTCCTATTTCTATCCTAGCCACTAGCCTCAAGAGTGTTCGCCTGCCCTCCTTGCCCTCGTCTCTTCGGGCAGTCCCTAGTGAAGTGTCCCATCTCTCCACAATTGAAGCAAGTGCCTTTCCTTTTTCTGCAATCCTTGTTCAGATGAGTCGAGCTCCCACAAGTAAAGCACTTTTTCCCCTTCTTATCTCCAGACTTCTCATCCTTCTTTTGTGTTTCCTTTTTGGGCCCTGCTTTCTTATTCTGTGGTTCTTCCTTCTTTGTCTCTTTCGGGCCCTTGTCTTCCTCGTGCAGTAGTGCCATGTCCACCAATTTCTCGTAAGTCGCTCCCATGGGTACGTGGGTCATGGCTAGGCTGTGCAGTGGCTCGTTCAATCCTTTAACAAAGCGGAGAGCCTTTTTATGCTGAGTGTTGACTAAATCCAATCCGAACCTAGCTAGTTGGTTGAATTGGTTGACGTATTCCTTGACCGTCATACTTCCTTGCTTAAGAGATAAGAACTTTTCCGGTTGTAAACTCCGTTCAGCTTTCGAGAGAAATTATCTCTCAAACCTTGTTCTGAAATCCATCCATGTCTCAACTGGCCTCTCGGCGTTAGTGACTTCCCACCAGTAGGAAGCTTCGTCTTTGAGCAGCCATACCGCCAACTGTACCTTCTGCCTATCATCCACCTCGAAGATAACGAATAGATCCTCAGTTTCTTTGAGCCAGTTCCTCGCTTCTACGAATGATTCAGTTCCCTTGAAATCCTTTCCGCCCATGGCCCTAAAATCTCTACAGATCTTTGAGAAAGCAATTGCACGAGGAGGGGGCGGAGGAGGAGGGGGATCATTTGCTGGACCTGCGGCGGCGTTCCTAGCCTCAAGATATTGACGAAACCAACCGGATACATGAACACCCTCTGGTATCTCAGATGCTTCAGACATGCTGAAACGAAAAAGGAAAGATTCAATACAAAAAGGGCTGAATGAAAGACATATGGCTCTTAGGGATCATGTTTTTCAAAATAAGCTTTATTTTTTTGAAAATACTTCCTTTCAAAACCTTTTTGAAAATAGTTTTCAAAAAAAAAACTTTACCCAATCTGGTAACCTTCAGCTCTGATACCAAGTGTAACACCCCACCTCCGTTAAGGTCACTCACAAAGGGAATGCCTTAACTTTGGTGGAGCATTTTAGTAAACAGAACAGAAACTTACAAGACAGATAAAACAGTACTTGAAAAATTTATAACTTTATTTCAACAGAACCGAAATAAACTGGGTTACATCCTTTCAATTCACAATATCAGAATTCAAGTACAAAATATCAGTCTTGTACAAAAGCCTTCAGAATGCATAGTTTAAAATCATAATCCCCACAGAAGAAGACAAGCCATACTTTAAGCACTGCAAGCGGAAGAAATCTGGATCAAGCTAGAGTATTCCCTTCTACAAAACCTGGGGGGAACGGAAGAAAGGAGGCGAAACAACAAGGGTCAGACAAAAAGTCTGGCAAGTCCAGTGATTTTAAGTTATGAACAGATAATAATAACATGACATGAACATAAAACTGGATGAGAGATAGCTGTAACAGGTGTAGCAGATATAACAGAAGAACAGAATGACATAAGGTATTTCTTTACACTTCTCTACGCTAATACTAGTATAACAGAATTAGGTGTCACCCTAATGTCTAAACTGAAACAGGAACGGGTACAGAATAATTTAACAGAAACAGAACACTAATATTGGGCCTTTACTACCCGATCAGAAACAGACAGAAGCAGATTAATCCCTACGGAAACAGAATGTAGAATTAGGTATACACTAGTAATTGGGCCTTTACCACCCGAACAGACGGTACCACGCAGAAACAGACAGGTGTTGCCACCCAACAGAAACAGACGGTACCAACAGAAACAGACAGAACTAAGTGTACCCTAAAACCCTACCCCAAGCGATCGGCTCCCTAATACATAAATATCCTGTGTCGACCCCACAGTAGGGTGTATCACTCCCTAAAGTGACAACTAATTGGCACAGACCTATTTACAGATGTCACTGCGTCTTACATCCTCAGAGGCAGACCGGGATCCATGCACGCACATGACCCGGTTGGAACGCACCATCAACACCCCTCGCCATTATTAGAATGAACCGCTTATAATTAGTTCAGTAAGCGTGCCCGGACCCTACCTACTGTTGGGTCAAAGTTTTGATACCAGAAAAGGGTTACTGACTAATATGGTTCCCAAACAACAGATGACACAAGTAATTCCCATCCTAACCTTGTGTCCGCAGACTAACAGATTTCAGCTTAACTTGTCTACAAGTTTCAGACATACAAAGTTTAGATTAACTAGTTCACAGATCAGACAATCAAGTTAACAGGTTTTCAGACTCACGGATCAGATGTTCGGATTAACAGGCTTACAGGTTAACTGGTTACAGATTAACAGACTTACAGATTAACTGGTTACAGATTATCTAACTTTGTATAAGGCCTACGGATTCACGAAACGGGTTTATCAGATTCATTGGTCCAATTGGTTTAACCTTACCCAACACGTTTTAGACTTCATATTTATCTCATATTTTCATTAATTAAATATTAATGCCCAAACCTCTCACAATAGACTGACAGTTTGCGGCTACCAGTTAGGCCGGTTGGTTCCTGGCAGGTTTCTGTCACAAACTGAGTCTAACCTCGGGTTTCAAGCACGTTATGACTAACTTCTCACATTAGAACCTATTATTTGCGACCACTGGAATATGCTGGGCGGTTCCGGGCAGAATTACGCCGCAAACTCATTCTAACCTCGAGTTAGCCATGTTTATCTTTGCGGCCAATTAATTAATGATTTACCATTTATACCTACGCCTAATATACATCTCAATTATTCAAAGCTAATTCAGATTATGTCAATAACAGACTAAATATCAACTTAACAGACATAGCAGATAATAGATTTTGGCGACTTAACGGATTTAGCAGATTAAGCAAACTAGCAGATTTAGCAGATAGCAGATTAGGCATCTCAACAGATTTAGTTTAGCAGATTTGGCAATTTCAACAGACTTAACAAATGCCAGATTTGGCAGATGAACAAATCTAGCAGACTAGGCAGTAGAGCAGAACTAGCAGATTAAGCAATGTAACAGATTAGCAGATTAGGCAAATATAGCAGAACTAAATTAGGCAAACATAGCAGATTTTATTATTCCTTAATGTTTCATTGACCCATCTTGCCTAATTATAAATTTGGCCTAAGTTTGCATGCCTAAATAATTGTCATGATTCACAATATGATTATATACCAAATATAGCCATCTATTACTATGCATGTCTAATATCCCAAAGATTCCTTACTTAGTTGTTTATTTACATTAATAGATACCCTACTCTCATGTAAATCTTTATACCTAAGCCATATTCTTTTTATCACAAATCATATGTTCAATACCCATTTATGTTATAAATATAACATGTCCAGTCATATGTCTCAAATTTATGTTCTAGCTACAGTCCATGTTCTTTACACAAATCAGTCACCTATTGGTCATGCCCAATTTATGCATCGTTCATTTTACTGTCCCAAACATTTTAGCGTAGGTTAATCTCTTATGAGATTGGCTCAGGCTCGTGGTAGCCTGGCTATAGAATAGAAAGAGGAAAGAGATACAAAATAAGATAGATCTAAACAGAACAGAACATATATAACCTCAGATTCAGATTTACAATTCATGTCACAATCAGAATTAACATTTATATCGGAAAATAACTGTACTTGACTTGATTGGATTAAAGAAAGAAATTTAGTTGTTGCAGAAGCTTTAATCTCTAATTTGAATTGAGTTGCTTAGGTTGATGTTGATTAGCTTCTAGTTTTGGTTCCAGCAGAGTAGCGACGCCATTTTTATTTTTATTTAGAATAGAGGCAGAGAAGAAGCAGAATAGAATTGTGTGTAGAGAAGGCTAGGTCTTAGGGTGTATTTATAGGTGTAGGAACTCATTTCAGCCATCAGATTAACCCTAAAACCAATCCGGACCATCAAAAATCGTCCCTGGGCTTCAAAAACGTGTTCTGGACCGAAACAGGCCGACCAGGTCGACCTGTAGGGGGGAGGTCGACACTATAGTCGACACCCATGGGGGAGGTCGACTCCCAGGTCGACTCCCTGGTCGACCTGGCCCCCAGGTCGACCCCCAGGTCGACCTGCCCAGTTCTGTGCTGACCGAAACCTTCTGAATCTTCTACAGGCCATAACTTCTTCATCCGGACTCCGATTTTCGAAAACTCGGACTCTATTTCATGTAAAATTTCGAGAGGAACGCAATGGTGATGTCCATTTTACCTAATTCCTGATTCTTAAATTAATTATCCTCATTTTACTATCTTTTCCGTTACACACACCGTTATCGAACTAATTTTTCTTCTCTTTCATGTATTAATTAATTCTTCTTATGCATCACCATTATTTACCTATCATAAGCATATTTTCATATATTTTATTTCATTCTTAATTATACTTAAAAATGCGGGGTGTTACAAGAAGTAAAACAAAAAATCTCTTAGATAATGGGAAAGGCTCATGGATGCTGCTTGCATGTAAAAGAAGTGGAAGGTACATCGATCATGAGGCTAAGAAGCATTACCGAAAACCCAAAAGAAAAGGCGTTGATCAAGAAGTAGAAAATGTGGTTGTCCATTTGAATTAAGAGCACATTGTCTAGATGATGGAGAGTGGACATTGGAAGTTAAAAACGGATGTCACAATCACAGTCTTCATGTTGTTTTAACCGGACATCTGTATGTTACGCTTTTAAAAGACAATGAAGTAAAGATAGTAGAAACAATGGAGAATATTGGCTTTAGGCCACAGAATATTCTAACTGCTCTTAAACTTGACAACCCAAAAAATATGTCTACAATCAGAAATGTGTACAATGCTAAAGTGAAGCTTAAACTTCATAATACTGAAGGTAGATCGATTATGCAACAGTTTATGAAGTTGGCATGTAGTCACCACTATTCTGTTCATTATAGAGTCGATGGTATGACAAATGAAGTTACTGACTTGTTCTTCAGTCATCCGAAATGTGTTCTACTTGCGCAATGTTTTTATCAAATTTTGTTTTTGGATTGCACTTTCAAGACAAGTAAGTACAAGTTGTCGTGTTTTCATATGGTGTTGCAAACTTCAACGGGTGCATCTTTCACTGTTGCCCTAGCTTTTATTAGTTGGAAGACTACTGACTCATATATACGGGATTTGTAGTGTGTTAAAAAATGTTATCGAGAAAAAGAATTTCCAAGTGTTATCATAACGGATGCGGAAATTGCTCTTAGCAATGCAGTGGCCACTGTTTTTCCAACAGTTCGTCATATTCTTTGTGCGTGGCATATTTCAAAAAAAAAACATTCAAGCAAATTGCAAACCAAATTTCATAAAAAAGAAATAGATAATTATTGGGGATAGAGAGACCACAACAGAAGATGAGGAAGTAAAAAAGTATGAGTTATTTTGGGAGGGTTGGGCAAATGTGATTAGTTCGCTGTCTGAAGAAGAGTATCATCGAAACCTAAATTGTTTTCGTGATGCATGGCAGGAGAAGCAAAAAAAGTCAGTGAACTATGTGTTGAAGAACCGGATGAACAATTATAAGGAGATGTTTATGTTAGCTTGGACAAATGAAGTAAATCACTTTGATAATGTATCAATTAGTGTAGTTGAAAGTGCGCACCATCGTCCCAAATTGTATTTTAAATCAGCTGCAGGTTGTTTTGTTCACTGTTGGACTAGCATGCATCTCTGTTGTGAGAATGAATTAGTGGCAATCGAACATGCACTTGAAACGAGTTCATCAAAGTCACTTCATAGATTTCGAGATGAGCCAATATTTAAGGAGTTGTTGGAATTTATTTCTCATAAGGCACTTGATATATTGCAAACCGAACTATGTAGTATTCCAAAAGGTGGCATGAGTATTCAAACTTGCAGTTGTTTTTTATGGAAAGTTAATGGTCTACCTTGTACACATATGCTAATAGACTTTAGATATTCATATGGCTTCATATCCCTCGGTGCTATAGACTGTTATTGGAAACAGTTGTCATGTATTCCGCCTGCACCCAATCGGTCCACTCTTGATTTTATGGACTTGTCTGAATTTCATGCGTTGAAACGTAGGTTTGACGAGGCTGCTGATAATGTGAGGATTGATATTCAACAAGGTATGAAACTGTTAGCCTTCCCTCCTACTACGAACATTAAAGAACCTCCCATGACGACTATAAAAAAAGGAAGACCATCTAAAAAGGAGAAGTCGACTAAACGAGATCCTTCTTACTTTGAGCATGTTGATGCCCAAAACTTAATCTAGTTAGTCATTATTTATAGAAACTTGGAGTAAAACTAAATGCACCTAAAACCAGTCAAGTTGATGAACATTTCTTATTGCAAATACCCAAATGTATGCGACTGTATACAACTCGCATAGACGACATGCCTGCTAATGGTAATTGTGGATGTTGGGTGGTGGTTAAACAACTAAATCTTCATAATCGAAGACCAGAATATCCTTGTAAGTTCGTACGTGAGGCCATGGTTGATAATTTAATACGTTATTCGGAGATGTATAAAAGCATGTGGGATGAAAATTGCTTCGAAGAAATGAAAAGGAGGATACAAGGTGATAATTCATTGGGGGTAAATGAGTGGATGCAAATACTGGAATCCGGTTTTGTAATTGCAGAAACATTTGTGTAACAACCCGGAATTTCAGAACCAATTTAAAATTTTTATTTTAGCAATTTTAATGAATTTTGAATATTTAAAATGATTTGTTTTAAACAATAATGACTAAAAATTTATTTTAAACAAAGTTAGAACGTATAAATTTATTTTAATTATAAAACAAGCCTGAAATGGCATGGCAGTTTGAAATTTTGATTTCAAATTTCAATTGAATATACATGATTCAAAATAAATCGGATTTCCGAAAACCAGAAATATTTGAATCTGTTTATTTATTTCTTTCTAATGAATGTAAGAAACTGAGATTTCACTTTAGAAATAGAAAGTTATGTCCAACTTAAAATTCAGAATAGTTGCTGTGGAAATTATATATATTTTAATATAATATATATAGCCCTTAAATATAGACATTTTGCAAATGACCTCCGTTTTCGGTGAAACTACTTTTGTTGGATCCGAATTGTCAAATTATTGTTAGATTCCAATTTTCGTAATTTTTGAAATTAATATGTGAGCGTGGTGAATTTAAACATGTTTGGTAATTTCAGTTTGAATTTTATCGACTGGAAAATGACCGTTTTTCAAATGGTCTCCAAATTCGATGAAATTAGTTTTGTTAGGACCGTATTGTTAAAACATAACTAGATTTATTTTTCTGGAATTTTTGGAGTCATTATGTGGCCCTATAAATTAAAATGTACGTTAAAACCAAATTTGAACGTCATATTAATTTATATTTTAATTTTGATAAAAACTGATCGAAATAGTTGAATTAGCTGACGAAACATATCCCATTGTGTTTGGAATGGGGGTATTTAGCTAGGGACTATAGTCGTTGGGTTCGATTTGGAGTTCGTATCAATAATCATGTATTTTTGAAAATAAAATAATTAAAAATATAAATATCTTTATACGGTCAAACCCTTATCTTTTCTTTCGCGCGGTCAACCTACCATCAGTCGCCTCCCATTTCTTTAACAAATGAACGAAAAAGTAAAAAAAAATACCATCGCAGAAACCCGTCGCCCCCCCCCCCTCTGCCACATCACCAACGCCTCCAATCCGCCAACGGCCACCGCATCACCACCACTGGCCCCTCTCCCCTCCAGTCACCGACGCTACCACCCCTCCTCCTCCCAATTCCAAAACTGAAAACCTTAGCCCCCCTTCAATAAAAAATACCCGCACCAAGGAGGAGGAGCTCGAGCTCCAAGCGGTGGTGCCAAGGTCAAAGAGGTCGGGAAGGAGAAGCTAGCAGTGGTTTTGGTTTTTGAAATCGTGGCATGATGAAGATGGAAGCTCGGATCAAAGAGCGGCAATGGAGCTTGGTTTTCACGGGTTTGAACCTACGAAGAAGTAAAACAGTGAGTTTTTTGGTTATATATATAACAATAAGTAAAATAAAAATTGGATTTTTCTTTATATGAATAACATATAAAAATTGGATTTTCTTTATATGAATAGCATATAAAAATTGGATTTTTCTTTATAAGAATAGCGTATAAAAATTGGATTTTTCTTTATATGAATAGCATATAAAAGTTGGATTTTACTTTATAAGAATAGCATATAAAAATTGGATTTTTCTTTATATGAATAGCGTAGAAAAATTGGATTTTTCTTTATATGAATAGCATATTAAAATGGGTTTTTCTTTATATGAATAACATATAAAAATTGGATTTTTCTTTATACGAATAGGGCATAAGAATTGGATTTTTCTTTATATGAATAGCATATAAAAATTGGATTTTTCTTTACATGAATAGCGTATAAAAATTAGGTTTTTCTTTATATGAATAACAAGTTAAAAATATAATTTTTATCATATGAATAACAAGTTAAAAATGTATTTTTATTTATTCAATAGCATAATAAGAATGTAACTTTTTACATATGAAGTAGCGAAGAAAAAAATGTAATTTTTACATATGAAGTAGCGAAGAATAAAAGGTAATTTTTACATATGAAGTAGTGAAGAAAAAAATGTGATTTTTTTCATATGAAGTAGCAAAAAAAAAAGTAATTTTTACATATGATGTAGTGAATTAAAAATATGATTTTTATATATGTAGAGAATATAAAAATATGATTTTTATATATTAGTGAATTAAAAATATGATTTTTAATATATACATAGCACTGTAAAAATATGATTTTACTAAAAATGTGATTTTTAATATAAACAGCGTAAAACAGATTATGTTGGAATCACGGGGAAGAATACAACGCACTGGAGACAAATCCAAATCGAAACCGCCCGCTAAAGAACGACGGAGTGGATCCCAAAGGTGAGAACTTCTTACTCTAATTTTGTTTACAGTTAAATATATCCTAGGATGCAGACGATGCTTAGTAGCACCCAATACCTTTGATTGAAACCATGGATGTTTGGTTGTTTGGTTTTTTGTTTTATTTGGTTGAATTTGATTTGGGATGTTAATTAAATCGATTGGAGTTGGTATGTGTACGGCGCGAGCTAGTATTAGGCGAGGGATAAGGCTAGACTTTATTCCGGTTCAAGAAGCGTGTTGTTATGCTACCAAATTTTTCTTAAATATGTTAGAACAATAAAAATAACATTTTTATTGTATGAATGAACTAAGTAAAATATTCATGTGTTGAATAAAATATTTATCATTAAAAATATAATTTTTAATGTATATATGAACGACATAAAATTCTCTTGAAATGAAAATAAATATTCATTTACTAATCTGATGATTTGTTTATATACACCCATTTTACTGATATTAATTGGGACGATATAGTTTACACATCGCCCAACTACACAAATAAAATCTGTGTTTGTTGATTAAAACCCCACAAGGGTATTGAGATGATATTTGACGTACACTAATCCCAATTGTTTAGTTGTATGTCAATTTATTGGTTGACAGACTGTTGTAAGCGTTAAATATTTATATTTAATGCTTATGCAGTCGTGTAGTGCACTCTGGCTGATGGTTGATTGTTTATCATGGTTGATATATACATGTGTTGTATGAAATCCATATAAATAAAATTATATGATAATTGATTGGGTCTGATTCTAATTCAGAAATAAGGAATATTTTAAAACGACGAATATTTTAAAATAATGAATATTTCATAATAATATTCAGTAAAGAATCAAAATATGGATTTGATGTCCGATTTTGGATGGACACGAAAATATTTAAATATATGAAGCTGTGTTGATTAGATTAATGCCATTTTGACGTGAACGATATTTATATCGATTTTATTCATTTTTATAATGAATATCGAAAAAGAAATGATTTCGAAATCTGATATTTTGAATATATTATCATTTATATATTATAATGATAAGGAAAATTCAATTTTGATTTAAAATTGAAAATGAAGTTGGAATCATTTTAAAATGAATTTATAAACGATTTATAAAATATGTTTTAAATGGAAATCGATGAAATATATATAGTATATATATATATATTTAATGGCCTGAATAAAACACGCTGCGCCGCGGCCGTTCGCTAATTTCGTCCATTGACTTCGAATTGATATTACGGGAGATCCGACCATCAGATTCTCCTAAAACCAGAACCGTGGGGTTCTTATCGAAAAGCGCTTTCCAACAAATACAAGAGATTTGAAATCTAACAGTTGGATTTGGAATTACGTCCAAATCAAATTTGGAAAAGGTCGCTGTAAGTGCAGTCTGATGACCGTTTATGGAAATCGACTGAAAGGGCCTTAATAAAATTATTAAAAATATAGATAATTTATGTAAAATCATAATAAATGATTTGGACATAATGAGGATGAAAAATTCCATGTTTGTAAAGACAATTTTTTTTTTCAAAATGAACTAGTTATTAACTAGATTTGAAATCCAATAATTTTTAAATAAAATAAGTTGGATATGTGAATGGTTTTAATATAACCAGAAATTTCCAACGAACAAATTGGAATGAAACTGGAATGGACTTGGAATGAAAATAATCTTCGGAATATTTCGATATTGGGTTCTGTGATTATACGGATATTGTTACGGAAATTTTGGAAGATATATTTTATATCGTTATTTCGAATATGATATTTGTTGGTTTCACACTTTGATATTTAATACAAGTTGATATAATTTCTATTCAGAACCTTGTATTTAATATCAAATTGGATTTTTGGTTTGTCGTGAACGGTATCTTAAATAACACTGTTCTTAAACCCAGTTGAGAAAAGAATAAATCTTTAATTTAAGATTTAGTGAAGTTTTCCAATTAATTAATATTTAATTAGAATTGAATAAAAGAATTGGATTTTTGGGTTTACCGTGAACAGTGTTTTAAATAACACTTGTTTTTTAACCCGATTAACAATGAAGTTAAGATTTGAAATTTATAAATCTTTATTAAGATTTAATGGAATTTTCCAAAAGTAAAGTTTTTCCAATTTAATAAAATAAATTATAACGGAATGGAATTTGACTTGGTAATAATTGAAGTGAACTTCTGTGGAGGAAGACTGGTAATATATATGGAATTTAAAAGTATGTGTCATTATTCCATTTATATTATTAGTCAGATACGGAAATTGATATCGATTATATATATATATGTATATATATATATCTCGATCTGTTTTCCTTGAAGATTCCATAATTAATGGAATGTGATTTTGGGTTATCGTGAACTGTGTTTTAAATGACATTAGTTCTTTAACCCAGTTAAAGACAGGATTGCATGTCTAACATTGTATTTCGAACTGTATGGTTGATCTCTGCTAAATATATATCTGTTTGGTGGCGAAGAATTTATTCTCTTTCTTAACACCCTTCTCTAAGACGTACGAGATTAGATGTTATATATCGGCAGGAATCAATGGTATGGTGTAGATTGTCGACGCGGCATGTTTGTGTTTCCAAAGTTAAATAAACATTAATATTGATTTTTCGGAAGATTAAAACTAAGTGGAGTTTTAATGAATCTTTAATTAGATTGAAATGTGTGTGATAATTTAAATTATCTAATTCAGGAAATGATCGAGAATGGAGTACCACCAGTTTTGCTTCACGTGATAGTTAACTCTTTAATTAGATTTGAACGTGAAATGGTAATTAATTTTACTGATAACACGTGGTGTTAGATATGGAGTATTACCAGTTTTGCACCATGGGATGAATATGTTGGGATTGGGATAATAAAAGAAATGATTACTTCAGTATTGTTCGATAATCCCGACTAGTTAGGATAAACCTTAATTTGGTTTGAATTGATATCCAAAGGAAGATTAAAGAATAAATTTAAAGAATTTATCTTTGATAAAATTAATGGGAACCTTTCCCAAAGGATATGAATAATTAAATAAAAGAATATTCAAAATTGGAATGAGGCGTATGTTGTGTTTTATAGCACTTGTTTATAAAATGCATGAACTATTCGGAAGGGTGGGGTTTATACCCATTCTGAATAATTGATTCGACAATAAGTCGACGATGAAGATGGTGGTTGAGGACCGGAGGTCTTCACATTGTTTGGATTATTACTGATGTTTTGATTGTGCTGTACACCCGAGACAAAGCAATAAGTGGTGATCGTACAACTTGGAGATCGACCAGATATGCGAGGACCTCTCCTGTATTAGACACGGGACAAGGAATAAGGTGCCTCCTGTTTCATTAAGACCCAGAACGAACTATTAAATGGATGTGTGTTTGACATTGGATTTTATTCTATGTTGATTGATCTCTATTAAATATATATCTGTTTGGTGGCGGAGAATTTATTCTCTTGCTTAACACCCTTCTCTGAGACGTACGAGCTCAGAGGTTATATATTGATTGACATCTTTTGCATGGCATGAATTGTCAGTGTGACATGCTGAGATGCAAATGATTAAGGCTTTTGTTGAAAAGCGGAGTCTTATGGTTGATGATCAAAGCACAACCTTAAATGGCATAGCTTTGTGTATAGCGTTAATTCGCAAGCCTCACACCTCGGTATGAGTCAAAAACGGGATCAAGGACGTAGGGAGGACATGACGTTTCTTTCTAGCTATGGGTGGGTCATGGTATATAGCCCAGACATTTATATATTTTTACCTATGTGGTTGATGGTAGCATGGCGCCTCAGATATATCGGTTACTATGGAGCCAATGGATAGGTCCTATAGGACCGGGAAACGTGTGTTCAGGAATTTCCAATCCTCAAACGTAAGAGAGGATCAACCCTGCAGGATCCAGGGTTTCTTGCGAGGAATCCTGAGGCATTTGCTAGAGTGTCTCGAAGCCAGTGAGGACGATCCTTGCCTCAACTCATGACGGAAATCCAATTTCCAATACATGACATTTCATTTTAATTGTAGAGCCTAGTATGGCGACATGATATATGGTACCCATGCCGTCTATGATTGATACATTTATATTCGAAGTTGTTTTATACACTATGCACTTATAATAGCATCAAATGATTTGTTTTAAATGTACCAAGCATGTTTGGCTATTATAAGGTAAAACTCTATCCTCCGGCTTGCGTTGCATTATGTGATGGGACCTGAGTCTTATAATAGCTTCATTATTCCAAAAAACATTGCGTTGTTTATAACTGCTCATGCACTGGTACTCTTGGGAGGAAACCCGTTCTGTCTTATACGGCATGGTCCCTTGATTTACTTTATTTTAAAGTAAAGTTTTAAATAACTGTTTTAGTTCTCACACCAATCACATCACTGACCTGAAGTTTATCATTTTAACCTAAACTCTGGGTGCCCTTATTTTCCACACGGGCAGCTAGTAGTTTTGGTTTTGCAGATTTATTTTTACAGGATCTTGGTTTACAATTGGAGCTATATTCGGAACACTCTGTATCCGTGTATTTCTTTAAGCTGTGTTATGTATTATTTTTTCACTGCATTGTAATTTTAAATCTCCGATATTTTCCAATATATATTATTTATGCATACTCTATATATTCTTGTACTCTGATGTAAATTGTTGTAATAAGCAATGAAATGTTCTTCTGTTTGCGTTCTGATTTGTCGTTTTCTCAACTCAATCTGGGCTTTCCCATAAGGGCGAGTTTGGGTCGTTTCACTAGGTATCAGAGCTTTGGTTTACAGAGCTCGAGAGCAAGACACATTAGAATCAAACGAAAGAATTCATCAGAGTTTGGGTTAGTAATATCCAATAAGAATGACTAGTTAGAAATAGGATCAGTAGTATCCAAGAACGAGTGTGAAGAGTGTTATTTTTAAAATAAAATGAAAACAAACTGAGCTTTGAAAATTTAATCTAATTATATGTATTTGAGTATATTATTTTATATTGAATTTGGACAATTCAGTATACGAAGATTTTGCATATATGCATCATGAACATATGTTCGAAGTCTCAAATATACTAAATTGATATAGAATCACACTCTAGTCGCCCGGACATGATTCTGATGACCGTTGCAGCATCATCAGTAGTTTATTTTCGAGTTTCGAAAGTGGGATGTCTATATATTTCCAACTGACTGGTGTGAGAACCAAAACTAGATAGGGTTTATTATTGTGATTTGGCACCAAAAAGATGATTTTTGAATATATATATTAAAGTTAGGCATTTGAAAAGCTAATCAACAAATTGGTTGATGGTTGTGTTGTTCGATTATTGGTTTGATTAATAAAAATATTGGAATGATAATTAATTTAACCAATCTGTGAATGTAAGGCAAATTTAGCCAAATAGAGCAAATATTAAACTGAACTGAAAATTGTTTGAAATTGTATACATGTACATAAATATGTGTGAATAGGTCATAGAAAGGAGGCAAAAAGAGGAATAAAATTTTATGCCCGACAAATAGATACATGTTTTGTAACACCCCGTATTTTATGTGACCGTATAAGTAACTAATCATAGAATAATTAATTTTTAAAATAAGAATCAAGGGAAAAGGGTTGCTCCATTGCGTTCGTCTCGAAATTCTGCTTGGAAACGAGTCCGAGTTTTTGAGAAACGGAGTCCGTATGAGGGAGATATGGCCCTCCGAAGTTTTAGAGAATTTCAGAATCGAAAACAGCTCGAAAATTCGAATTCAAATTCGAATTCAAATCCTAGAACAGGCTGGGCGGGAAAATTCCCGCCCATGGATCAGGTCGACCTGGGGGTCTACCATAGTGTCAACCTCCCAGGGGCCAGGTCGACCATAGTGTCGACCTAGGGGTCGACCTGCCTCCCGAACCCACTTTCTGAACCTGATGCATTCTGATGTATTTAGACTCGTTTTCTGTCCGGATTCATCTGCCTGATCCTATATAAACAGCCCCCTAGCCTCATTATCTCTACACAATTTCATTCTGTCTATATTCTGCCTCTGTTCTAATTAAAAATAAAAATGGCGTCGCTACTCTGCTGGAATCAAAACTTGGACTGATGCATCTTCTTCCAACCTGATTAGAATTAAAAGCTAAATCAAATCTCAAATCAAAGTTTAGAGCAACAACAACAGTTTATTATCCTTTCTTAAAACCACGAAAGGAAAGTACAGTTATTTTCCGATATAAACGTTAATTATGACCGTGACATGAATTGTAAATCTGAATTTGAGGTTATGTCTGTTCTGTTATGTTTAGATCTATCTTATTCTGTATCTCTTTCTTCTTTCTATTCTATAGCCAGGCTACCACGAGCCTGAGCCAAATCTCGTAAGGGATTAACGCACGAGCGTTAAAATGTTTGGGACAAATAATGAATGATGCATAATTGGACAGGACTGATTCAAGGACATGACATAAAATCTGAGGCATATAATTGGACATGCGACATATTTAACATATGACTTGAGATTGAGGCATAAAATATATTGGTCATATGACCCGGGATTCGGGGCGTAGGTTTAACCATAAACATGAAAACTAATTTAGATACATAGTACATATTGTAATCTAGATCTGTAATAAATTTGATAAATAAACATATGTTAGATCTAGATCTGTTCATACTAGGTACGATGATCTGTGATTTGGGAGAAGGGGAATTATTGGACAACTTGAAACTTGGGGACATAATGCATGTTTTAAATCAGGGTCTGATGTTAGAGTTTAAAAATAATTTACAACATGTTATGCATGAATGATAATGCATGTTGAGGATATACTACAGGTTATAGTTTAAAAACCTAGATTTTTGGACATATTCTTTTATGTAAAAATTCATGACTTGAAAAAGGAATATGTGACTTAGGCGTAAAGACCTATGAAAACGCAGGATAGCTATTAATGTGAATGCGCCTAAATAAGGGTTTTTGGATATCTGGCATCATAGGCTATAATTTGGCATAATTCATATTGTTTATCATGAATATTATGTACTGTGTAATGTTTAACTAAAAATTAGGAGCATATGTGGTATTATAAATTATGACCATGATTTAGAAGTGAGTTTAGGCTAAATTTATGATTATGCAAGATATGATATATATATATATATATATATATATATATATATATATATATATATATATATATATAAAATCTGCTAAATCTGTTATCTGCTAAATCTGTTGTATTGCCTAATCCGCTAGTTCTGTTATATTGCCTAAACTGCTAATTAGATTGAATTGCCTAATCTGCTAATTTATGTTAAATTGCCTTATCTGCTAAATCTGCTAAATAGCCTAATATGCAAGATCTGTTATCTGTTTGATCTGTTAAATGACGTAATCAGTTGGAACTGAAATGCTGAAATTTGAAGTATGTGAATATGTAGGGTCGATTTAAAATTGAGTAAAACTTGTTAACAGAACCTCGGAAAATCTGCTGTAACTTGTACATAATTTTAATCTATTAAATAAACAGAATTAGTCTGATATCTGAAAAATCTGTATTGGAATGAATTGGCTACGATATGAGGTTAGACTCTGTTTGCGGTAGAAGCCTACCCGGAACCAACCGGCTTAACCAGCGACCGCAAACTGTCAGTCTAATATGTAGGGTCGTAGGCATAACTAAAATACGCTTAGACACGAGGTTAGGTCTGGCTTGTGGCAGAAGTCTGCCCGGAACCGCCCGGCATATCCAGCGGCCACAAGCTACCGACCTAATGTGAGAGGTTTGTGCATTAATATTTAATTAATGCAAATCTGGGATAAATATGATGTCTAAAACATGTTGGGTGGATAGGGTTAAACCAATTGAACTAATGAATGTAACAAACCCGTTTCGTGAATCTGTAGGCCCAATTACAAAGTTAGTCAAATCTGTAAATCTGTTAAATCCGTATATCAGATCCGTTAGTCTGAAAACTTGTCTGATCTGTGAACTAGTTGATCTGAACTCTGTATGTCTGAACTTGTAAACAAGTTAATCTGAAATTTGTTAGTCTGGGGACACTAGGTTAGGAGGGAAAATTACTTGTGTCATCTATTGTTTGGGACCCATATTAGTCAGTAACCCTTTCTAGTATCAAACTTTGACCCAACAGTAGGTAGGGTCCGAGCACGCTTACTGAACTAATTATAAGTGGTTCATTCTGATAATGGCGAGGGGTGTTGATGGTGCGTTCCAACCGGGTCATGTGCGTGCATGGATCCCGGTCTGCCTCTGAGGATGTAAGACGCCGTGACATATGTAAATAGGTCTGTGCTAATTGGTTGTCACTTTAGGGAGTGATACACCCTACCATGGGGCCAACACAGGGTATTTATGTATTAGGGAGCCGATCGCTTGGGGTAGGGTTTTAGGGTACACTTAGTTCTGTCTATTTCTGTTGGTACCTCTATTTCTGTTGGGTGGCAACACCTATCTGTTTCTGCGTGGTACCGTCTGTTCGGGTGGTAAAGGCCCATTTACTAGTGCACACCTAATTCTACATTCTGTTTCCGTAGGGATTAATCTGTTTCTGTTTCTGTACCTTCTGTTCGGGTGGTAAAGGCCCATTATTAGCATTTTTTCTGTCCTTGTGGTAAAGGCCCATTATTAGCATTCTGTTTCTGTCTGTTTCTGTTCGGGTGGTAAAGGCCCATTATTAGCATTCTGTTTCCGTCTGTTTCTGTTCGGGTGGTAAAGTCCCATTACTAGCATTCTCTTCTGTGGAAATTATTCTATTCCCATTTCTGTTTCAGTTTAGACATTAGGGTGACACCTAATCCTGTTATACTAGTATTAGTGCAGAGAAATGAAAAGTAATATTATTCTGTTTCTTCTAGTTAACCTAAGTACATCTGCTGCTCCTGTTACTGTTATCTCTTATCCAGCTTATTTTCATGTCATAATTATTATTATCTGTTCATATGCTGAAAGTCACAGGACTTTCCAGACTTTATGTCTGACCTTGCTTGTTTTCGCCCCTTTTTCTTCCGTCCCCCCCCCCCCCCCCCCCGGTTTTCCAAGGAGGGAATACTTTAGCTTGATCCGGATTTCTTCTGCTTGAAGTACTCAGAGTGCTTAAAGTATGGCTTGACTCTTTATGACAGCTTCTGTGGGGATTATTATTTTAAAGTTTTGTACTCTGATGATTTTCTGAGGAAGACTGATATTTATGTACTTGAGTTTTTGGTAAAGATTTAACCAAACTGATTTCTGTTTTCCGCTGTAATAAAGTTATAATTTCTCAAGTATTGTTTATCTGTCTTGAAATTTTCTGTTCTGTTTACTAAAACGCTCCACCAAAGTTAAGGCATTCCCTTTGTGAGTGTCCTTAACAGAGGTGGGGTGCTACACTTGGTATCAGAGCTGAAGGTTACCAGATTAGATAAAAGTTTTTGAAAACTATTTTCAAAAATGTTTTAAAAAGAAGTATTTTCAAAAGTAAAGCTTATTTTAAAAAACATAATCTCCAAAAGCCATATATTTATCTTTTGATCCTCTGTTTGAATCTTTGTTTCCTTCTTTCTCCGGGGCTCCCGGCTTTCTGGGAGGTAACCTCATCGCGGCATGGTTCTGTAGGCTTGATAAGATTACGACACCGGTCAAAGGGCAAATAAATGCCCGACTTCCATCTGTAGCCACAGTAGTCTCGCCTACGGCTAATTTTCTTTCGAGCTTTATAGGATTTTCCATGCGATGGAGGCAACTTTTGAGGGACTTGTCAATGTGTTACACACAGATAGTAAAGATGAGAATGAGGGAGATTGGCTAAGGAGCACAACCCAAGGATGAGAAACTCATGGATATGGACTTGTTTCACAAAGGAGGCAAAAAGGAAACACAAAAGAATGAAGATAAGTCTGAAGATAAAGGAGGAGAAAAGTGCTTTATTTATGGAAGCTTGACTCGTCTGGACAAGGATTTCCGAAAGAGGAAGGACACTCACTTCAACTGTGGTGAGATGGGAAACTTCACTAGGGACTTCACGAATAAACGGGGGCAAGGACAGAGGACATGACCTACTTCGGGAAGGCAAGCGAATGCTCTCATAGTTGGTGGATAGGATAGAAGTAGGAAAATTTCCGTAGAGAGTTTAGTTTCCTTATCTGATTATTGAGTTAGAACTCTTTCCGATTATGGCATTTTGATTATGTAGTCGAGTCTCTGCACTTTAATACTAGTCTTGTTTCTGATCTGGTTATAGTCTCAAACCGCATAGGGGCTACGACTCATCTGTTGGTGGTAGGTTGGGGTTTGAGGGTATCTGTGTTAGGCGTCAAGTCGATTGTAATGCATACATTCTGGGGTTTTGAGGGATATGGTGGGACTTTCCCATGCTTAGTTTTCTAAGAATCATTCGATAATCTGATCTGTACTAGTAGTCTGTAAGCATCTGGATATTTCTAATAAGTTAAGATTTCCAGCTTGGACCTAAAGAGGGTAATCCTATGGGTGTCAATCTGATGGTGATTTCGGTCTTCGGGGTTGATATTTAGGGGAATTTGTCTCTCAGCCAAGGTTTAATGGAAACCAAGTTTTTGTTAATTTGCACTCGCTCCCAACACTCGACTGTATCCTATCAATCAAGTCTTCGACCTATAGATAGGAATCCTATAGATGTAAACATGTGTTTGAGACATGTTATGTTTGATGGTTGCAAGTGGATGCAAGTGGTTGCTAGTGGTTGCTCGTGGATGCATATACACACACTAGGCACTAGATCGGCTCGAAAACACTCTCATACTGCATATGGATGTGTGAGCATTTTCAATTTCTGTGGATGCAAAATGATTGACTCATCACATGGATGTTGCATATGAATGAATGGTTGTCACTCATATAAGAATAATATCAAATAGGAAAATTGCATACATGTTGAACTCTTGGCACTACCATAATTCGCATTAAGGAGGTCAACTGAATCAGTGGACCGCCTGATCTTTGCATTAGATAAGGAACATATACACACTTTTGCATATGTTCATATGACATTAGAAGTTTTCTAAGGAAAATGGATGCTTGTGGATGATGGTTGAGTAGATGGATGACTGGACGGTAGGACACATTCTTCTTAACTTGAAGATTTCGAGGACGAAATCCTTTAAGGAGGGGAGAATGTAACACCCGTATTTTCTGTAATCGTATAAGTAACTAATCAGAGAATAATTAATTTATAAAATAAGAATCAAGGGAAACGGGTTGCGCCATTGCGTTCATCTTGAAATTCTTCTTGGAAACGAGTTCGAGTTTTCGAGAAACGGAGTCCGTATGAGGGAGATATGGCCCTCCGAAGTTTCAGAGAATTTCAGAAACAAAAACAGCTCAAAAATTCAAATTCAAATTCGAACTCAAAATCCCAGAACAGGTTGGGCGGGAAAATTCCCGCCCATGGACCAGGTCGACCATAGTGTCGACCTCCCAGGGGCCAGGTCGACCATAGTGTCGACCTGGGGGGACTAGGTCGACCATAGTGTTGACCTGGGGGTCGACCTGCCTCCCGAACCCACTTTCTGAACCTGATGCATTTTGATGTATTCAGACTCGTTTTTTGTCCGGATTCGTCTGCCTAATCCTATATAAACAGCCCCTAGCCTCATTTTCTCTACACAATTTCATTCTGTCTATATTCTGCCTCTATTTTAATTAAAAATAAAATTGGCTTCGCTACTCTGCTGGAATCAAAACTTGGACTGATGCATCTTCTTCCAACCTGATTAGAATTAAAAGCTAAGTCAAATCTCAAATCAAAGTTTAGAGCTACAACAACAGTTTATTATCCTTTCTTAAAACCACGAAAGGCAAGTACAATTATTTTTCGATATAAACGTTAATTATGATCGTGACATGAATTGTAAATCTGAATTTGAGGTTATGTCTATTCTGTTCTGTTTAGATCTATCTTATTCTGTATCTCTTTCTTCTTTCTGTTCTATAGCCAGGTTACCACGAGCCTTAGCCAAATCTCGTAAGAGAATAACGCACGAACGTTAACATGTTTGGGACAAATAATGAATGATGCATAATTGGACAGGACTGATTCGAGGACATGACATAAAATCTGAGGCATATAATTGGACATGCGGGATATTTAACATATGACTTGAGATTGAAGCATAAAATATATTGGACATATGACCTGGGATTCGGGGTGTAGATTTAACCGTAAACATGAAAACTAATTTAGATAAATAGTACATATTGTAATCTAGATCTGTAGTTAATTTGAGAAATAAACATATGTTAGATCTAGATCTGTTCATACTAGGTACGATGATCTGTGATTTGGGAGAAGGGGAATTATTGGACAACTTGAAACTTGGGGACATAATGCATGTTTTAAATTAAGGTCTGATGTTAGAGTTTAAAGATAATTTACAACATGTTATGCATGAATGATAATGCATGTTGAGGACATACTACATGTTATAGTTTAAAAATCTAGATTTTTGGACATATTCTTTTATGTAAAAATTCATGACTTGAAAAAGGAATATGTGACTTAGGCGTAAAGACCTATGCAAAAACTGGATAACCACTAATGTGAATGCGCCTAAATAAGGGTTTTTGGATATCTGGCATCATAGGCTATAATTTGGCATAATTCATATTGTTTATCACGAATATTATGTACTGTGTAATGTTTAACTAAAAATTAGGAGCATATGTGGTATTATGAATTATGACCATGATTTGGCAAGTGAGTTTAGGCTAAATTTATGATTAGGCAAGATATGATATATATATATATAATCTGCTAAATCTGTTATCTGCTAAATCTGTTATATTGCCTAATCCGCTAGTTCTGTTATATTGCCTAAACTGCTAATTAGATTGAATTGCCTAATTTGCTAATTTATGTTAAATTGCCTTATTTGCTAAATCTGCTAAATAGCCTAATCTGCAAGATCTGTTATCTGTTTAATCTGTTGAATGACGTAATCTGTTGGAACTGAAATGCTGAAATTTGAAGTATGTGAATCTGTAGGTTCGATTTAAAATTGAGTAAAACTTGTTAATAGAACCTCGAAAAATCTGATGTAACTTGTACAGAAGTTTAATCGGTTAAATAAACAGAATTAGTTTGATATCTGAAACATCTGTATTGGAATGAATTGGCTATGACACGAGGTTAAACTCTGTTTGCGGTAGAAGCCTGCCCTGTAACACCCCACCTCCGTTAAGGTCACTCACCAAGGGAATGCCTTAACTTTGGTGGAGCATTTTAGTAAACAGAACAGAAACTTACAAGACAGATAAAACAGTACTTGAAAATTTTATAACTTTATTACAACAGAAACCGAAATAAGCTTGGTTACATCCTTTCAAATCACAATATCAGAATTCAAGTACAAAAATATCAGTCTTGTACAAAAGCCTTCAGAATGCATAGTTTAAAATCATAATCCCCACAGAAGAAGACAAGCCATACTTTAAGCACTTCAAGCAGAAGAAATCTGGATCAGGCTACAGTATTCCCTTCTATAAAACCTGGGGGGGGGGGAACGGAAGAGAGGAGGCGAAACAAGAAGGGTCAGACAAAAAGTCTGGCAAGTCCAGTGATTTTCAGTTATGAACAGATAATAATAACATGACATGAAAATAAAACTGGATGAGAGATAACTGTAACAGGTGTAACAAATATAACAGAAGAACAGAATGATATAATCTATTGCTTACACTTCTCTGCACTAATACTTGTATAACAGAATTAGGTGTCACCCTAATGTCAAAACTGAAACAGAAACGGGTACAAAATAATTTCCATAGAAGAGAATGCTAGTAATGGACCTTTACCACCCGAACAGAAACAGACAGAAGCAGAATGCTGATAATGGGCCTTTACCACCCGAACAGAAACAGACAGAAACAAAATATTAATACTGGGCCTTTACCACCCAAACAGAAACAGTCAAATTAATCCCTACGGAAACAGAATGTAGAATTAGGTGTACACTCGTAAATGGGCCTTTACCACCCGAACAGACGGTACCAAGCAGAAACAGACAGGTGTTACCACCCAACAGAAATAGACGGTACCAACAAAAACAGACAGAACTAAGTGTACCCTAAAACCCTACCCCAAGCGATCGACTCCCTAATACATAAATACCCTGTATCGGCCCCACAGTAGGGTGTATCACTCCCTAAAGTGACAACCAATTGGCACAGACCTATTTAAAGATGTCACGGCGTCTTACATCCACAGAGGCCGGCCGGGATCCATGCACGCACATTACCCGGTTGGAACGCACCATCAACACCCCTCGCCATTATCAGAATGAACCACTTATAATTAGTTCAGTAAGCGTGCCCGGACCCTACCTACTGTTGGGTCAAAGTTTTGATACCAGAAAGGGTTACTGACTAATATGGGTCCCAAACAACAGATGACACAAGTAATTTCCCTCCTAACCTTGTGTCCCCAGACTAACAGATTTCAGATTAACTTGTTTACAAGTTCAAACATACAGAATTCAGATCAACCATTTCACAGATTAGACAAGTTTTCAGACCAACAGATCAGATATACAGATTTAACAGACTTACAGATTAACCGGTTACAGATTAACAGACTTACAGATTAACCGATTACAGATTAACAGACTTACAAATTGTCTAATTTTGTATTGGGCCTACAGATTCATGAAATGGGTTTATTAATTTCATCAGTCTAGTTGGCTTAATAACCCTATCCACCCAACACGTTTTAGACATAATATTTATCCCAGATTTTCATTAATTAAATATTAATGCCCAGACCTCTCACATTAGACTGACAGTTTGTGGCTACTGGTTAGGCCGGTTGGTTTCAGGCAGATTTCTGCCACAAATTGAGCCTAACCTCGGGTTTCAAGCACGTTATGACTAACTTCTCACATTAGAACCTATTGTTTGCGGCCATTGGATGTGCCGGGCGGTTGCGGGCAGAATTACGCCGTAAACTCATTCTAACCTCGAGTTAGGCATGTTTATCTTTGCGGCCAATTAATTAATAATTTACCATTTTTGCCCACGCCTAATATACATGTCAATTATTCATAACTATAGCCAATTCAGATTATGTCGATAACAGACTAATTATATAAACTCAACAGATATAGCAGATAACAGATTTTTCAGATTAGGCGACTTAATGGATTTAGCATATTAAGCAAACTAGCAGATTTAGCAGATAACAGATTAGGCATCTCAACATATTCAGCAGTTTAGGCATCTCAATAGACTTAGCAGATGACAGATTTGGCAGATGAACAGATCTAGCAGACTAGAGCAGAACTAGCAGATTAAGCAATATAACAGAACTAGCAAATTAGGCAAATATAGCAGAATTAGCAAATTATGCAATTATAACAAATTTAATCATTCCTTAAAGTTTCACAAACATATCTTGCCTAATTATAAATTTGGCCTAAGTTTGCATGCCTAAATAGTTGTCATGATTCACACTATGATCATATACCCCACATTTGCATTGAATTTACATGTCAGAGATTATGGTCATAATTTACATGTCCCAATTTAGTTCAACTTTCCTAGTACAAAAGATTCACATATAAATTATACCAAATATAGCCATCGATTTCAATGCATGTCATATACTAAAAAATCTCCTACTTAGGTGTTATTCACATTTGATAGTTATCAAATCTTAATATGGATCGTCACACCTACGTCATATTCTCTTTCAAATCATGAATTGTTATATAAACAATATGCCCAACAATCTAGTTATAACAGATCTTAATTCAAAATATGCGTTATGTCCAATGTCTCAAGTCACATGTTAACATACCATGGTTCCTCTTCTTCCATTTCACAGAATATGCATAGATCTAAATCTAGTTTACAACCTATGTTCTTTTTCTTAAATTAATCACAGATTAGCCATGTCCAATTATGCCACATTCATTATTTGTCCCAAACAATTTAGCGTTCGTGCGTTAATCTCTTAGGAGATTGGTGCAGGCTCGTAGTAGCCTGGCTATAGAACAGAAAGAAGAAGAGATACAGAATAAAATAGATCAGAACAGAACATACACAATCTCAAATTCAGATTTACAATCATGTCACAATTATGATTAAAGTTTATATCGGAAAATAACTGCACTTGCCTTGATTGGATTCTAAAAGAAAGATAGTTGTAACGACGTTAGTTGATCTTCTTCAACCGTTGTTGAAGTTTCAAGCTTGAATTATGTTGCTTAGGTTGATGTTGATTAGCTTCTAGTTTTGATTCCAGCAGAGTAGCGATGCCATTTTTATTTTTATTTAGACCAAAGGCAGAGTAAATGTAACAACCCGTAAATTCTAGGCCAGTTTAAAATTTTTATTTTGGCAATTTTATGAATTTTGAACACTGAAAATGAATTATTTTAAATAATATCGAGGAGAAATTTATTTTGAATATAATTCGAACATATATATTCGTTTGAATCGACGATAGAATATAAATATTTATTTATATTTATAAAAGGAATTGAAAATGGCGCGGTAGTTCGATAATTCGATTTCAAACTTCAAATGAATGTACCGGGTGCAAAATAAACCGGATTTTAGTGAAACCAAAAATAATGGAATCTAATAGAGAATATCTTTCCAACAAATCCGAGAAATTTAGATTTCATAGCGGGAATCAAAAGATATGTCCAGTTGAAAATACTTAATAGTCGTTATGGAATTCAGACCCTTAAAAATGGAAATTTTGCAAATGACCTCAGATTTTGACGAAACCACTTTTGTTGGATCTGGGATGTAAAGTTATTGCTAGGTTTCAAATTTCATGATTTTTCGAATCAATATGTGAGTGTGGCAAAGGAAAACGCGTTTGACCAGTTTTAGTTGATTTTAATCGACTGGAAATTGGCCATTTTTCAAACAGTCTCAGAATTTGACGAAATTGGTTTTGTTAGGACCGTATCGTCAATACGAAGCTAGAAAATATTTTTCTGGAACTTTTAGAGGTCGTATGTGGTCTCGGTAATTTGAAAGGCGCGTTCAAATTCAATATATAAAGTTATATGTTGATTTTGACGAAAACTAATCGAAACAGTCGAATCATCTTACGATACATATCCCATTGTGTTCGAAATGGGGGTAATTAGCTATGGACGACAGGCGGTGGGCTTGATTTCGAGTTCGAAATAAAAGTCAACTCTTAAAAGAATAAAATAAAATAAAAATATAATATTTCACATAAGCCCTCACCCCCTATACCTTTTCTCTCATGCCCGTTCGATTCAGAAAGGAAGAAAAAAAAAACCCCGATGTTTTGAAATCGCCCCCCCTCCAGCAATCGTCGCCGCCGCCCGAAGCCCGCCACCGCACCTCCGACCTCCGCCCCTCCCTCCACTTACCACCGCCTCCCTCTTTCTCCCCTGAAACCGAAACCCTAGCCCAACCCTGGAACCACCTCGCGTCGCCCTATTGGCCCCCACCTCGACGCCGACCCTCCCCCTGGCCACCGGACCTCCGACGAGCTCACCTCAGACCTGCGCCGCCTCGAGAGAATCCCCCCCTCCTTTTCCATCTAACTGTAAGTCCCTATTTACTTTTGTTTATATATTTGTTTAGCTTTATTTATTTAATATAATTAGTTATAAAAAGGATTTTTTTCGTTCTAGTTTGGTGAAAAATATGATTTTTATATAGTAGGAAGAAGAAAAATATGATTTTTATATAATAGGAATATTAAAAATATGATTTTTGTTTATGTAGTGAATTAAAAATATAATTTTTATTAAGTAGAGCATTAAACATATGATCTTTATTATATGTATAGAATAAAAATATAATTTTTATAGAGTAGGGAGAATAAAAATATAATTTTTCTGTAGTAGAGATTATAAAAAAACGACTTTTATATGTGTTGTAGCGAATTAACAATATAAAGAAGTGATTTTGTTTAAAATATAAGTTGAGATTTTTATATAGATAAAAATTCGATTTTTATATATTGAATAGCAAAGTAAAAATTCGATTTTTATATATTGAATAGCAAAGTAAAAATTCGATTTTTATATATTGAATAGCAAAGTAAAAATTCGATTTTTATATATTGAATAGCAAAGTAAAAATTCAATTTTTATATATTGAATGGCTAAGTAAAAATTCGATTTTTATATATTGAATAGCAAAGTAAAAATTCGATTTTTATATATTGAATAGCTAAGTAAAAATTCGATTTTTATATATTGAATAACAAAGTAAAAATTCGATTTTTATATATTGAATAGCAAAGTAAAAATTCGATTTTTATATATTGAATAGCAAAGTAAAAATTCAATTTTTATATATTGAATAGCAAAGTAAAATTTTGATTTTTACATATGTAGAGAATACAGGCAAAGAAAGTGACAAGAGGCAAGAACGGCGAAGATTTCTGCATAAGAAGAGTCGTGGGATTGGATTAGCTAATTAGTGAGAACTTCTCACCTTTAATTTAATTTTTTTAGTTGAAATATATACTAGGATGCAGACGGTGTTTAGTAGCACCCGACACCCGTCGTCCACAGACCATGGACGGCTTGTATGCTTGTTTGTTTGATTTTGATGTGTAATTGATTGTGTGATGTGATGTGAAATGAAATAAAATATTTATATAGTTAAAAATATTTTATAGTTAAAAATAGAATTTTTAACGTGTATATGAAATGAATTAAAAATAAACAAATCGGACGATTTGTTTATATACACACATTTGACTGATATTGATTGGGACGATAAATTTTACACATCGCCCAACTGCACAAATAAAATCTGTGTTTGATTGTTTGAAACCCCACACGGGTATTGGGATGATATATGACATACACTAATCCCAATAGTTAGTTGTATGTCGATCGATTGATTGACAGACTGTTATAAGCGTTAAATATTTACATTCGATGCTTATATAGTGTAGAGTGCACTTTGGATGATGGTTGATTATTCATCGTTGTTATTGTATACATGTGTTGTAGAAAAAAAATCCATATAATTAACATTATATGGTAATTGATTGGGCTTCATTCAATATTTGAAATAGAAATATTTGGAATAGAAATATTTGAAATAGAAATATTCTAAAAAGAAATATTTGAATAGAAATATTTGAAAAAGAAATATTTGAATAGAAATATTTGAAATAGAAATAATTGAAAAAGAAATATTTGAATAGAAATATTTGAAGAAAAAAATTGAATAGAAATATTTGAAAAAGAAATATTTGAAATAGAATATTTGAAAATAGAAACATATGAAGCCGTATTGATTAGATTGACGCCATTTTGACGTGAACGATATTTATATCGATTTATTCAATTTTCAATGTATATTGAAAGTGTTTTCGAAATTTGAATTATTTTGAAAGTAATTTCGAAATTTGAATTATATTGAAAATAATCGAAATTCGAATTGAAATCGAAAGGAATTGAATTCAAATTGAAAATTGAAAAGAAATTCGAATTAAATTGAAATTGAATTGAAATCGATTTGAAATGAATTTAAAACGAATTTATATTGGAATATTCAATTTTGAATTGAAATTGAATATGAAGTTGAAACTGTTTTGAAAATGAATTTAAAGCGATTTATAAAGCATGTTTTTAATTGAAATCGAAGAAGTATATATTATATATTATATATATAATATAATGGCCTGAATAGAACGCGCCGCGCTGCTGTAGTTCGTGAATTTCAACCATTGACTTCAAATGGATATTGCGGGAGATCCGACCGTCGGATTCTCCTAATACCGGAACCGTTGGGTTCGTATCGAAAAGAGATTTCTAACGAATATTAGAACTTTGAAATCTAGCGGTTGGATTTGGAATTATGTCCAAATCAAATTTGGAAAAGGTCGCTGTAAGTGCAGTTCGATGGCCATTGATGGAAATCGACTGTACGGGCCTTGATAAAATTATTAAAAATAGTAATAATTTGTGTAAAATCATAAGAAATGATTTGGGAAAAATTGGGATGAAAAACTCCATATTTGAAAAGATATAAATAGATTTTTATCGAAATGAACTAGTTTTGAACTAGAATTAAAATTCTATTTATTTTTAAATAAATAAATTTGATTTGAAAGGGTTTTAAAAGTAACCAGGATTTCTAATAATTGAATTGGAATGGATATGAATCGAAATTGTCTTTGGATTATTTCGATGTTGGATTTCGTGATTATACAAATATTGTTATGGAAATTTGAAAGATGTATTTATATCGTTATTTCCAATATGATATTTGTTGGTCGTAGAATTTGATATTGAATATAAGCCGATATATTTTCTATTCAGAGCCTTGTATTTAATATCAAATGTGATTTGGATTTGTCGTGAATGGTGTCTTCATTAACACTGTTCTTAAGCCCAGTTGAGAAAAAGATTAAATCTTTTATTTAGATTTAATGAAGTGTACCAAGTAAATAATATTTTATTGGAATTGAATTGGTATTGATTTTGGGTTTATCTTGAACAGTGTTTTAAATAACACTTGTTCTTTAACCCGATAATTAATAGAATGTGATTTTGGGTTGTCGTGAACGGTATCTTCAATAATACTGTTCTTAGACCCAAAGGAGTTAAGAAAATCAGAAACTATCTGGAGATTAGTTAAGTTGAATGGTTTCTGGGGTATTGATCTGATGTTGGTTTCGGCCTTCGGGGTTAATACTTAGGGAATTGCTCACTTGCTAATTTATGGTTAGGGTTTGATTGAAATGTAATGTGATTTTGGGTTTATAGTGAACCATGTTTTAAATGACACTGATTCTTTAACCCAGTTAAAGATTAAAACTAAGTGGAGTTTTAATGAATCTTTAATTAGATTGAAAAGATCGAGAATGGAGTATCACCAGTTTTTCTCCAAAGCGATGGTTAAATCTTTAATTTGATTTGGACGTGGAATAGTAATTGATTTTACCGATAACACCATGATATTAGGTATGGAGTATTACCAGTTTTGCTTCATGGTATGAATAGGTTGGGATTGGGAAATAAAATAAATAATTACTTCGGTGTGGTTCGCTAATCCCGACTAGTTTGTAAAACCATAATTTGGTTTGAAGTGATATCCAAAGGATGATTAAAAAATAAATTTTTAAAAAAAATATCTTTGATAAAAATTAATGGGAACCTTTCCCTAAGAATGTGAAATTTAGAAACTAACTATAGGTTAGCTAAGAAGAATGGTTTCCTGGGTATTGGTCTGATGTTGGTTTCAGCCTTCGGGGTTAATGTTTGGGAAATTATTCTCTTGCTGATTTACGATTAGTGGCTGATGAATTGGAATGAGGCGTATGTTGTGTTTGTGTAACATTTGTTTACTATATACGCGGGTTGTTCGGAAAGGCTGGGTTTATAACCATTCTGAATAACCGATTCGATGATAAGTCGAAGATGATGACGGTGGTCGAAGACCGAAAGTCTTCACATCGTTTGGGTGATTACTGATGATCTTGATTGGGCTGTACAACCAAGATGAGGGAATCAGTTTGTGGTCGTCCAGACGTACTTGGAGATCGACGGATATGCGAGGAAAGTGCCTCCGGTTTCGTTCAGACCTAGAACGGACTTGTAAATGGATGGTGTGTCTGACATTGTATTCCTTTATATTGTATTCGTTGATCTCTGCTAAATATATTCCATATTTGAAAAGATAAAAATAATATTTTTATCGAAATGAACTAGTTTTGAACTAGAATTATAATTCTATTTATTTTTAAATAAATAAATTGGATTTGAAATGGTTTTGAAAATAACCAGAATTGCCAATAATTATTGGAATGGATTTGAATCGAAATTGTCTTCGGAATATTTCGATGTTGGATTTCGTGATGATACAGATATTGTTATGGGAATTTGAAAGATATATATATCGTAATTATCAATACGATATCTGTTGGTCGTAGAATTTGATATTGAATATAAGCCGGTATATTTTCTATTCAGAGCCTCGTATTTAATATCAAATGCTATTTGGGTTTGTCGTGAATGGTGTCTTCATTAACACTGTTCTTAAGCCCAGTTGAGAAAAAGATTAAATCTTTTATTTAGATTTAATGAAGTGTACCAGTTAAATAATATTTAATTGGAATTGAATTGGTAGTGATTTTGGGTTTATCGTGAACAGTGTTTTATATAACAATTGTTCTTTAACCCACTAATCAGTGAAAAGTGATTTTGGGTTGTCGTGAACGGTATCTTCAATAATACCGTTCTTAGACCAGAAGGAGTTAAGAAAATCAGAAACTAACTGGAGATTGGTTAAGTTGAATGGTTTCAGAGGTATTGATCTGATGTTGGTTTCGGCCTTCAGGCTTAATACTTAGGGAATCACTCACTTGCTACTTTACGGTTAGGAATTGATTGAAATGGGATGTGATTTTGGGTTTATCGTGAACCGTGTTTTAAATGACACTGATTCTTTAACCCAGTCAAGATTAAAACTAAGTGGAGTTTTAATGAATCTTTAATTAGATTGAAATGATTGAGAATGTAGTATCACTAGTTTTTCTCAAGGAGATAGTTAAATCTTTAATTAGATTTGAATGTGAAATGGTAATTGAATTTACCGATAACACTGTGGTGTTAGATATGAAGTAAGACCCGTTTTACTTCATGGGATGAATAGGTTGAGTCTGGGAAATTAAAACAAATGATTACTTCGGTAAGGTACGTTAATCCCGACTAGTTTGAAATGATATTCAAAAGTAGATTAAAGAATAAACTTAAAGGATTTATCTTTGATAAAATTAATGGGAACCTTTCCCTATGAATGTGAAATTTAGAAACTAACTGTCGGTTAGCTAAGCAGAATGATTTTCTGGATATTGATCTGATGTTGGTTTCGGCCTTCGGGGTTAACATTTGGGGGATTATTCTCTTGATTAATTTACGGTTAGTGACTGATGAATTGGAATGAGGCGTATGTTGCGTTTGTGTAACACTTATTTATTATATACGCGAGATATTCGGAAAGACCGGGTTTATCCCATTCTGAATAACTGATACAACGATAAGTCGAAGATGAAGACAGTGGTCGAAGACCAGAGGTCTTCTGTAACACCCCGTATTTTCTTTGAACTTAAGAATTACAAATCTGAGTATAATTAAAATATAAAATCAGAATCAAGGGAAACGGGCTGTGCCATTTCGTTCGTCTCGGAAAAATACGCGAAATAGAGTCCGAAATTTCGTAAATCGGAGTCCATATGACTAAGTTATGGCCTTCCAAAGTTCAGAAAAAATTAAACAGCACAGACCAGGTCGACTGGGGAGTCGACCCTAGAGTCGACCTGCCCCCAGGGGGTCGACCCTAGAGTCGACCTGCCCCCAGGGGTTCGACCCTAGAGTCGACCCTAGAGTCGACCTAGGGGTCGACCTGCCTCCCGAATCTGCTTTTCTACCTGGGTGCGTTCTGATGTATCTGGTCTCGTTTTCTGTCTAGATTCGTCTGCCTAAACCTATTTAAACAGCCCCAAACCCAGCCTTCTCTGCACATAATTCTATTCTGCTTCCACTCTGCCTCTGTTCTAAATTAAAAATAAAAATGGCGTTGCTACTCTGCTGGAATCAAAACTAGAAGACAATCAACATCAACCTAAATTCAATTAGAGATTAGAGCTTCTGCAACGGTTCTACAACAACTAGAGTTCTTTCTTTAATCCAATTAAGGCAACTGCAGTTACTTTCCGATATAAACGTTAATTTTGATTGTGACATGAACTCTAAATCTGAATCTGAGGTTATATCTGTTCTGATCTGATCTGTTTTATTCTGTACCTCTTTCCTCTTTCTGTTCTATAGCCAGGCTACCATGAGCCTGAGCCGATCTCATAAGAGATCAACATACGCTAAAATGTTTGGGACAATCAAATGAATGTGCATAAATTGGGCATGACCGATATGTGATTGATTTGAGGAAAGAACATAGGTTGGACTTGGAACTTAGAACATAAATCTAAGGCATAATTGGACTGATCTGTAACTGATTTGAGTATATAAACTAGATCTAGATCTGTGCATATATGACTGTTTGGGATTATCATATGATAAAACATAACTTGCAAATCTGGAATATTAAGATCTGAACTAAAACACATATCATATGTTAGATCTAGATCCTTGGGCATATTTTATAACGGATTATAACTTAGGTGTGAAGATCCATATTAAGATTTGATAACTATCAAGTGTGAATAACACCTAAGTAGGAGATTTTTGAATATATGACATGCATTGAAATAGATGGCTATAGTTGGTATAATTTATATGTGAATCTTTTGTACTAGGCAAGTGGAACTAAATTGGGACATGTAAATTATGACCATAATCTGTGACATGCAAATTCAATGCAAACGTAGGGTATATGATCCTAGTGTGAATCATGACCACTATTTAGGCATGCAAATTTAGGCCAAATTTATAATTAGGCAAGATATGTGAAACTTTAAGGAATGATGAAAAACAGTTATAATTGCCTAATTTGCTAGTTCTGCTATATTTGCCTAATCTGATAGTTTTATTTTATCGCCTAATTTGCTAGTTCTGTTATATTGCTTAATTTGCTAGTTCTTCTCTACTGCCTAGTTTACTAGATCTATTCATCTGCTGGATCTGTCATCCGCTAAGTCTGTTGAAAATGCCTAAATCTGTTAAATTTATTTGTTTAAATGCCTAACCTGTTATATGCCAAAATCTGCTAAGTTGCTAAATCTGTTAAATCCATTAAGTCATATAATCTGGAAAATCTGTTATCTGCTAAAGTCCGTTATCTGCTGTGTTGATATAATCATCCTGTTATTGATATAATCTAAATTGGCATATATATTGGGCGTGCGCATAAACGGTAAATTATTAATTAATTGGCCGCAAAGATAAACGTGACTAACTCGAGGTTAGAATGAGTTTGCGGCATAATTCTGCCCGGAACCGCCCGGCACATCCAGTGGCCGCAAACAATAGGTTCTAATGTGAGAAGTTAGTCATAACCTGCTTAAGACACGAGATTAGGTCTGGCTTGTGGCAGAAGTCTGCCCGGAACCGCCCGACCCATCCAGCGGCCACAAGCTAGCGACCTAATGTGAGAGGTCTGGGCATTAATAATTAACTAATGCAAATCTAAGATAAGAATGACGTCTAAAACGTATTGGGGGAAATAGGGTTAAACCAACTGGATTAATAGGTGTAGTAAACCCGTCCAGGAATCTGTAGGCCCAATACAAAGTTAGACAAATCTGAAAAATATGTACATCTGATCTGTTAGTCTGAAAACTTGTTAACTTAATCTGTGAACTAGTAAATCTGAATTCTGTATGTCTGAACTTGTAAACAAGTTAATCTGAAATCTGTTAGTCTGGGGACACAAGGTTAGGAGGGGAATTACTTGTGTCATCTGTTGTTTGGGACCCATATTAGTCAGTAACCCTTTCTGGTATCAAAACTTTGACCCAACAGTAGGTAGGGTCCGGGAACACTTACTGAACTAATTATAAGTGGTTCATTCTGATAATGGCGAGGGGTGTTGATGGTGCGTTCCAACCGGGTCATGTGCGTGCATGAATCCCGGTCTGCCTCTGAGGATGTAAGACGCCGTGACATCTGTAAATAGGTCTGTGCCAATTGGTTGTCACTTTAGGGAGTGATACACCCTACTGTGGGGCCGACACAGGATATTTATGTATTAGGGAGCCGATCGCTTGGGGTAGGATTTTAGGGTACACTTAGTTCTGTCTATTTCTGTTGGTACCGTCTGTTTCTGTTGGGTGGTAACACCTGTCTGTTTCTGCGTGGTACCGTCTGTTCGGGTGGTAAAGGCCCATTACTAGTGTACACCTAATTCTACATTCTGTTTTTGTAGGGATTAATCTGTTTCTGCTTCTGTCTGTTTCTGATCGGGAAGTAAAGGCCCATTATTAGCATTCTGTTTCTGTTAAATTATTCTGTACCCGTTCCTGTTTCAGTTTAGACATTAGGGTGACACCTAATTCTGTTATACAAGTATTAGTGCAGAGAAGTGTAAAGCAATAGTTTATGTCATTCTGTTCTTCTATTAATCTGCTACACCTGTTACAGTTATCCCTCATCCAGTTTTATGTTCATGTCATATTATTATTATTATTATCTGTTCATATGCTGAAAGTCACTGGACTTGCCAGACTTTTTGTCTGACCCTTGTTGTTTCGCCTCCTTTCTTCCGTTTCCCCCCAAGTTATCCAAGGAGGGAATACTTTAGCTTGATCCGGATTTCTCTTTGCTTGAAGTGATTAAAGTATGGCTTGGATCTGTATAGCTTCCGTTCTATGGGGATTATGATTTTAAACCATGCATTTTGAAGGCTTTTGTACAAGACTGATATTTTGTACTTGAATTCTGAGATTTGAAAGGATGTAACCATATTGATTTCTGTTTCCGCTGTAATAAAGTTAAAAAAATTCAAGTACTGTTTTATCTGTCTTGTAAGTTTCTGTTCTGTTTACTAAAATGCTCCACCAAAGTTAAGGCATTCCCTTTGTGAGTGACCTTAACAGAGGTGGGGTGTTACATTTGGTATCAGAGTTGAAGGTTACCGGATTTGATAAAGAATTTTTGAAAACTATTTTCAAAAAGGTTTTGAAAAGGAAGTATTTTCAAAAGTAAAGCTTAATTTGAAAAACATAGTCCCCTAAGCCATATATCTATCTTTTGATCCTCTGCTTGAATCCTTGTTTCCTTCTTTCTTGAGTCTCTGGGGCTCCCGGTTTTCTGGGAGGTAACCTCGTCGAAGGGCAAAGTAGTGCCCGACTTCCATCGATAGCTGTAGTAGTTTCACCTGCGGCTAGTTTTCTTTAGAGCTTTGAAGGATTTTTCCGGGCGATGGAGGCAGCTTTCGAGGGATTGGTCAACATGTTACACAAGGATAGTAAAGATGAGAATGATGAGGTTTTGCTAAGGAGCACAACCCAAAGGTGAGAAACTCATATAGACTTAGTTCACAATGGAGGCAAAAGGGAAACACAAAAGAAGGAAGGAAAGTTTGAAGATAAGGAGGAGGAAAGTGTTTTACTTATGGAAGCTCGACTCATCTGAATAAGGATTACTGAAAGAGGAAGGGGAGGGTGCTTGCTTCAACTGTGGTGAGATGGGGCACTTTACTAGGGACTGCCCAAAGAAACGAAGGCAAGGACAGAGGACAGGACCAACTTCTGGAGGGCAGGCAAACACTCTCAAGGCTAGTGGATAGGATAGAAATAGGGAAAATTTCTGTAGAAGGTTTAATTTTCTTATCTGGTTATGGAGTTAAGACTCTTTCTGATTCTGTACTTGATACTCTGCACTTGAATACTAGTATTGTTTCTGATTCTGCTGTAGACTCAGACCCATAAAGGGTATGACTCATCTGTTTTAAGTTAAGGTTTGAGGGATATCTGTATTAGGCGTCAAATATGACGCATATATTCTGAGTTTTTGTGGGATATGGTTTTATCATGCTTAGCTTCCGAAGAATCATTAGGGAACCTAATCTGTACCAGTAGTCTGTAAATATCTGAATACTTCTGATAAGATTTCCAGTTTTGACATTGTCTAAAGAGGGTAACCCTCAGGGTGTCAATCTGATGTTGATTTCGGTCTTCGGGATTGACCCTTAGGGGAATTATTTTCTCAACCAATGTCTGATAGGAATCAAGTTTTTGTTTTATCTGTACTCACTTCCATCACTCGACTGTATCCTATCGATCGAGTGTTCGACTTATAGATAGGAATCCTAATGGGTGTAAACATGTGTTTGAGACATGTTATGTTTGATGGTTGCAAGTGGATGCAAGTGGTTGCTAGTGGTTGCTCGTGGACGCATATACACACACTAGGCACTAGATCGGCTCGAAAACACTCTCATACTGCATATGGATGTGTGAGTATTTTAAATTTTTATGGATGCAAAATGGTTGAATCAACACATGGATGTTGCAAATGAGTGGATGGTTGTGCACTCATATAGAAATGATATGTATCAAATAGGAAAATTGCATACATATTGGACTTATGGCACTGACATAATTCGCATTAAGGAGGTCAACTGAATCAGTAGACCGCTTGATCTTTGCATTAGATAAGGAACATATACACACACTTTTGCAAATGTTCATACAACATTAGAAATTTCTAAGGACAATGGATGCTTGTGGATGATGACTGAGTAGATGAGTGATTGGATGGTAGGACACATTCTTCTTAACTTGAAGATTTCGGGGACGAAATCCTTTAAGGAGGGGAGAATGTAACACCCCGTATTTTCTGTGAACTTAAGAATTACAAATCTGAGTATAATTAAAATATAAAATCAGAATCAAGGGAGACGGGCTGTGCCATTGCGTTCGTCTCGGAAAAATACGCGAAATAGAGTCCGAAATTTCGTAAATCGGAGTCCATATGACCAAGTTATGGCCTTCCAAAGTTCAGAAAAAAATTAAACAGCACAGACCAGGTCGACTGGGTAGTCGACCCTAGAGTCGACCTGCCCCCAGGGGGTCGACCTGCCCCCAGGGGGTCGACCCTAGAGTCGACCCTAGAGTCAACCTGGGGGTCGACCTGCCTCCCGAATCTGCTTTTCTGCCTGGGTGTGTTCTGATGTATCTGGTCTCGTTTTCTGTCTAGATTCGTCTGCCTAAACCTATTTAAACAGCCCCAAACCCAGCCTTCTCTGCACACAATTCTATTCTGCTTCTACTCTGCCTCTGTTCTAAATTAAAAATAAAAATGGCGTTTCTACTCTGCTGGAATCAAAACTAGAAGACAATCAACATCAACCTAAATTCAATTAGAGATTAGAGCTTCTGCAACGGTTCTACAACAATTAGAGTTCTTTCTTTAATCCAATTAAGGCAAGTGCAGTTACTTTCCGATATAAACGTTAATTTTGATTGTGACATGAACTCTAAATCTGAATCTTAGGTTATATCTGTTCTGTTCTGATCTGATCTGTTTTATTCTGTACCTCTTTCCTCTTTCTGTTCTATAGCCAGGCTACCACGAGCCTGAGCCAATCTCATAAGAGATCAACATACGCTAAAATGTTTGGGACAATCAAATGAATGTGCATAAATTGGGCATGACCAATATGTGATTGATTTGAGGAAAGAACATAGGTTTGACTTGGAACATAGAACATAAATCTAAGGCATAATTGGACTGATCTGTAACTGATTTGAGTATATAAACTAGATCTAGATCTGTGCATATATGACTGTTTGGGATTATCATATGATAAAACATAACTTGCAAATCTGGAATATTAAGATCTGAACTAAAACACATATCATATGTTAGATCTAGATCCTTGGGCATATTTTATAACGGATTATAACTTAGGTGTGAAAATCCATATTAAGATTTGATAACTATCAAGTGTGAATAACACCTAAGTAGGAGATTTTTGAATATATGACATGCATTGAAATAGATGGCTATAGTTGGAATAATTTATATGTGAATCTTTTGTACTAGGCAAGTGGAACTAAATTGGGACATGTAAATTATGACCATAATCTGTGACATGCAAATTCAATGCAAACGTAGGGTATATGATCCTAGTGTGAATCATGACCACTATTTAGGCATGCAAATTTAGGCCAAATTTATAATTAGGCAAGATATGTGAAACTTTAAGGAATGATGAAAAACAATTATAATTGCCTAATTTGCTAGTTCTGCTATATTTGCCTAATCTGATAGTTTTATTTTATCGCCTAATCTGCTAGTTCTCTTATATTGCTTAATCTGCTAGTTCTGCTCTACTGCCTAGTTTACTAGATCTATTCATCTGCTGGATCTGTCATCCGCTAAGTCTGTTGAAAATTCCTAAATCTGTTAAATTTATTTGTTTAAATGCCTAACCTGTTATATGCCAAAATCTGCTAAGTTGCTAAATCTGTTAATTCCGTTAAGTCATATAATCTGGAAAATCTGTTATCTGCTAAAGTCTGTTATCTGCTGTGTTGATATAATCATCCTGTTATTGATATAATCTGAATTGGCATATATATTGGGTGTGCGCATAAACTGTAAATTATTAATTAATTGGCCTCAAAGATAAACGTGACTAACTCGAGGTTAGAATGAGTTTGCGGCGTAATTCTGCCCGGAACCGCCCGGCACATCCAGTGGCCGCAAACAATAGGTTCTAATGTGAGAAGTTAGTCATAACATGCTTAAGACACGAGGTTAGGTCTGGCTTGTGGCAGAAGTCTGCTCGGAACCGCCCGGCCCATCCAGCGGCCACAAGCTAACGACCTAATGTGAGAGGTCTGGGCATTAATAATTAATTAATGCAAATCTAAGATAAGAATGACATCTAAAACGTATTGTGGGAAATAGGGTTAAACCAACTGGATTAATAGGTGTGTAAACCCGTCTAGGAATCTGTTGGCCCAATACAGAGTTAGACAAATCTGAAAAATCTGTACATCTGATCTGTTAGTCTGAAAACTTGTTAACTTAATCTGTGAACTAGTAAATCTGAATTCTGTATGTCTGAACTTGCAAACAAGTTAATCTGAAATCTGTTAGTCTGGGGACACAAGGTTAGGAGGGGAATTACTTGTCTCATCTGTTGTTTGGGACCCATATTAGTCAGTAACCCTTTCTGGTATCAAAACTTTGACCCAACAGTAGATAGGGTCTGGGCACGCTTACTGAACTAATTATAAGTGGTTCATTCTGATAATGGCGAGGGGTGTTGATGGTGCGTTCCAACCGGGTCATGTGCGTGCATGGATCCCGGTCTGCCTCTGAGGATGTAAGACGCCGTGACATCTGTAAATAGGTCCTTGCCAATTGGTTGTCACTTTAGGGAGTGATACACCCTACTGTGGGGCCGACACAGGATATTTATGTATTAGGGAGCCGATCGCTTGGGGTAGGGTTTTAGGGTACACTTAGTTCTGTCTGTTTCTGTTGGTACCGTTTGTTTCTGTTGGGTGGTAACACCTGTCTGTTTCTGCGTGGTACCGTCTGTTCGGGTGGTAAAGGCCCATTACTAGTGTACACCTAATTCTACATTCTGTTTCCGTAGGGATTAATCTGTTTCTGCTTCTGTCTGTTTCTGATCGGGAAGTAAAGGCCCATTATTAGCATTCTGTTTCTGTTAAATTATTCTGTACCCGTTCGTGTTTCAGTTTAGACATTAGGGTGACACCTAATTCTGTTATACTAGTATTATGCAGAGAAGTGTAAAGCAATAGTTTATGTCATTATGTTCTTCTATTATATCTACTACACCTGTTACAGTTATCCCTCATCCAGTTTTATGTTCATGTCATATTATTATTATTATCTGTTCATATGCTGAAAGTCACTGGACTTGCCAGACTTTTTGTCTGACCCTTGTTGTTTCGCCTCCTTTCTTCCGTTTCCCCCCCAGGCTATCCAAGGAGGGAATACTTTAGCTTGATCTAAATTTCTCTTTGCTTGAAGTGATTAAAGTATGGCTTGGCTCTATATAGCTTCCGTTCTATGGGGATTATGATTTTAAACCATGCATTTTGAAGGCTTTTGTACAAGACTGATATTTTGTACTTGAATTCTGAGATTTGAAAGGATGTAACCATATTGATTTCTGTTTCCGCTGTAATAATGTTAAAAATTTTCAAGTATTGTTTTATCTGTCTTGTAAGTTTCTGTTCTGTTTACTAAAATGCTCCACCAAAGTTAAGGCATTCCCTTTGTGAGTGAACTTAACGGAGGTGGGGTGTTACATCTTCACGTCGTTTGGGTGATTACTGATGATCTTGATTGGGATGTACACCCAAGAAGATGGAAACAGTTGGTGATCGTTCAGACGTACTTGGAGATCGATGGATATGCGGGGTACTAGGTGCCTCCGGTTTCGTTCAGACCCAGAACGAACTTGTAAATGGACTGTGTGTCTGACATTGGATTTCAGTCTGTGTGATTGATTTCTATTAAATATATATCTGTTTGGCGGCGGAGAATTTATTCTCTTGCTTAACGCCCTTCTCTGAGACGTACGAGCTCAGGGGTTATATATTGATGGATATCCATCGCATGGAATGAATTGCCTGTGTGGGATGCCTAAGTGGCAAATGATCAAGGCTTCTGTTGAAAAGCAAAGTCTTGTGGTTGATGATCGAAGCACGACCTTTGTGGCGTAGCTTTGTGTAATGTTTACTTCGCGAGTTTCACACCCGGTATGAACCAAAAACGGGAGAGGACCTCAGGGAGGACATGCATTTCTTTCTAGTTAGAAGTGGCGTCACGGGTTTTACACGCCCTGACGAGTTTGACTTATGTGGTTGTTGCTGTTGCGAGGCGCCTCGGTTAGATCGGACGATCCGGGTCCGATGGAGCCATTCGTTGGCTCATTTACGCCCCATAGGGCGGGGAAACGCATTGTTCAGGCATTTTAATCCACATCGGTGGACCGGCCCTGTCGCTCCAAGGGCCCACCTGAGTCTGGGTCCTGAGGCTCGGGCTAGAGAGTCTCGAATCGGTTGAGGACTATCTTTTGCCTCGGTTCATAGATGGAAATCCAATTTCCAAATACGTGACATTTGCGGTTTTATTTGTAGAGCCTAGTATGGCGACATAGCGGGATGGGGCGCTTATGCCGTCTATGATTGATACTTATGATTTGAAGGTGTTTTATACACTATGCACTTATAATAGTATCAAATGATTTGTTTTAAACGTATCAAGCATTCTTGGCTATTATAAGGTAAAAACCCTATCCTCCGGCTTGCGTTGCATTGTGTGATGGGAACTGGGTCTTATAATAGCTTCATTATTCTTTATTTAGCATTGCGCTGTTGTTTTATGCACTGGTATTCTTGGGAGGAAACCCGTTCTGTGTTATACGGCGTGGTCCCTTGATTTACCTAACTTTAAAATAAAGATTAATAACTATTTTAGTCCTCACACCAGTCCCATGACTGACCTGAAGTTTATTGTTTTAACCTAAACTCTGGGTGCCCTTATTTTGACACGGGCAGCTAGTAGTTTTGGTTTTGCAGATTTATATTCACAGCATCCTGGTTTACAGCTGGAATGATACCCGGAAAGCTTTGTATCCGTATATCTCTTCTAGTTGTGTATTGTATTATTTTCCACTGCTATGTAATGTATTGTAATCTCTGATATTTCTGTGTAATATTTATTCGTTTATACTCTGTATATTCTTGTATCTTATGGAACTATTGTAATATACAATGAAATGTTCTTCTGTCTGCGTTATGTTTTGTCATGTTCTCAAAAACAATCAGGCGTTTCGAACGGTCTAGATCGGTTTAGCGACTGATTCGGATCGAGCGAAATTCCTTGTTGTCACAGTTGGTATCAGAGCTTTGTTTTACAAAGCTCAAAGAACAAGGCACATTAGAACCATGCGAAAGAATTCATCAGATAATTGGATTAGTAATATCCAATGGGGATGACTCGTTAGAGGTGGGATCAGTAGTATCCTAGAACGAGTGTGAAGAGTATATTTTTAAAATGAAACCAAATTTTGTTTTGAAAATTTAAATCAATTATTCGTATTTGATTATTTATTTTATATTGATTTGGACAGTCCAGTATATAAATATTTTGCATATACGCCTTGCAAACGTGTATTTGAAGTTTTAATATACTGGATTGATATAGATTCACAATCTAGTCGCCCGGAGATGATTCTGTTGATTGTAGCTACATCATCAGAATTAGTGTTCGAGTGTCGAAGGTGTGATATTTATGTATCTCCTATTGACTGGTGTGAGAACCAAAATTAGATAGGGCCTACTGTTGTGATTTGGCATCAAAAATCTGATTTTTGACTATGTATCAAAATTATGTGTTTGAAATGCTAATCAACTAATTGATGGATGGTTGTATTGTTTGATTATTGTTGGATTAATTAAAATTTGAACCATTTAGTCAAATTGTACCAAAAAATGAGTTGTAAAATGTGTCGCATTTGCTTGCATATACTTGTACTTACATTGAACAGGTCATAGAAAAGAGGCTAGAGCAGAAGAATAAAATTTGTTTGCCCGACAAATAGGTACATGTTTATCATAATTTACTGTTTTGTTTGGGTGATGATGATTTTATGAGCCGATTAGCTAGTCGCTTGGCTTTTTCTTTTTCTTTTTGAGATCAGAAGGCCTGTATGGCAATTTCGGGATTTTCCCGTGCTCCCGGTGCAGGGAAGGTTATGGCGAAATTTTTCGAAAATTTAGGGTGTTAGCCCAATTTTTGAAAATTTTGAAAGTTCTTAGAAACTGAAAAGTTGAAGAACTTAAGCCGTAGTCAAAATAATGGAAGTTGAGTTGAATTGTTAAACAACTTTTGGCTTTGTTCCTTTTCGGGGACGAAAAGTTTTAAGTGGGGGAGAATAGGTTGAGATTGGGAAATTAAAAAAATGATATTCAAAAGTAGATTAAAGAATAAATTTAAAGGATTTATCTTTGATAAAATTAATGGGAACCTTTCCTTATGAATGTGAAATTTAGAAACTAACTGTCGGTTAGCTAAGCAGAATGGTTTTCTGGATATTGATCTGATGTTGGTTTCGGCCTTCGGGGTTAATATTTGAGGGATTATTCTCTTGATTAATTTACGGTTAGTGACTGATGAATTGGAATGAGGCGTATGTTGCATTTGTGTAATACTTATTTATTATATACGCGAGATATTCGGAAAGACCGGGTTTAACCCATTCTGAATAACTGATACGAAGATAAGTCGAAGATAAAGACGGTGGTCGAAGACCGGAGGTCTTCACGTCGTTTGGGTGATTACTGATGATCTTTGTAACACCCGAATTTTTACAACGTGTTAAGACAAGAATCAAAGCAGAATTAAATGATAATATATGAATCAGGGAAAAAGGGCTGTGCCATTGCGTTCGTCTTGGAAAAATACGCGAAATAGAGTCCAAGTTTTCGAGAATCGGAGTCCGTATGACCAAGTTATGGCCCGTCAAAGTTTTCAGAAAATTACAAGTTCAAAACAGTTTAAAACTAGAGCAACATTCGAAATTCAAACATGCAGGGGGCAGGGCGGGAAAGTTCCCGCCCAGGTCGAGTCGATAGGGGTGTCGACTGCACAGTCGACACCCCCCCCCCCCATGTCGACTTCCCAGTCGACACGGGTGTCGACTTCCCTAGTCGGGCCAGTTTGGCTGGGTGCAACTGTTTGGTCTTTTGGCTCTGGTTGGTTGGCCTGGACGGATTTCAGTGGCTCAGATCTATCCTAGGGTTAATCCTATGGCCTAAACTAACCTAAAATTCTATATAAGCACCCTTAGACCTAGACTAAACCCTCATAAATCAGCCCTACAACGAAGTTATGCCAAAATGCTCCCTAATCATGGCCTCCATCTTCTTGTCATGGCTTCCATCTTCAACTTCAAGAGCCTATGCATTCAAATTGGATTCAAGTCAAAAGGTGCAAGCTTTCTACATCAAATCAAGGAATTAGAGTGTCATCTCAACACCGATCTATGACAAATGCTTGCTCATGAATCTCTAGCCACGCTATTTAAGTTCTAGCTACTTCTAGATCTAAATGGTAGTTTAAATGATGGCATGGAATAAAATGCGATGAAACATAAGTATGCTAGCCTATGTGAACTTAGTCATTGCCCCTTTCTTGAAATTATGACCTTGGGCTATGTTTAGCGACTAAATCATGTTACACAATTTGCATTTGGCTTAGTTTATCATGCAAGTTCGAATCTTTACTTAGGAAATGTTGGCATGAACCCTTGGGAACCATTTTGACTTGTGAACTACTTGCATGAACTTGATTTGGGGCTTATGCATTTTAAGGAACCTAAATTCCTCATGATCATTAACATGCTTATGATGAACCTATTATGCACATGTTAGAAGTGTCATCACATGATAGCTATGACCATGATTATCACCTTTATGCTATCATACATGTTTGAGGCCAATATGCAATATGCTAGTTACGTTGTACACGCTCGCCTCAATTTTAACCATGTTGAACTTGTAGTCACCTTTGCCATCTTATGCCAACATGTTGTCATATTATCCCTACTATGTTGACTCGCTTTCACTTGCGTTGGGGATACGATTTGGATAGTCTAGGCAAACGTGAATATGACATGAAAACTTGACTTGGGATATGACTTGAAACTTGACATGAGGTTACACGAAAAACATGAACTTAAACGTGGATTAAACTTGACATGAACATGACTCGTAGGAAAACATGGAAGTGACCAACTCGAGGTTGGGTTGAGTTTGTAGCATAAATCTGCCCGAACCCGCCCGGCACATCCAGTGGCTACAAACAATAGGACCTAATGTGAGTAGTTGGACATATCGCGCTTAAAACCCGAGGTTAGACTAGGTTGTGGTGTAAAGCTGCCCGGACCCGCCCGGCATATCCAATAACCACAACAAAGTCTAATGTGAGAGGTTGGGGTGCATTAAATTAATTAATGCCACATGATAAGGTTAAGATAATTTGATTAATGACACTTAACCGATATGACATGAATGGGTAGGTTAAGTGAAACCCGACTTGACTTCTTAATGACACTTAACCATATAATACAGTTAGGGGATGGGGTTAAGTCAATCTATACTTAACTAATCCGGCACGATAATTTGACGAGGTTATGTTGATCCACACTTAACCAATCTAACGTGGAAATTTGATAGGGTTAAGTCACCCACCGCTTGGATATACTTAACCATTATAATACGATTAGGGGATGGGGTTAAGTTAAACTATACTTAACTAATCCGACTCGATAATTAGATAGGGTTAAGTTAACCTTCACATAACCAATCTAAACATGATGATTTGATGGGTTTAAGTTAACCTACACTTAACCAATCTAAACATGGTAATTTAATGGGGTTAAGTTAACCTATACTTAACCAATTTGACTCGATAATTTAATGGGGTTAAGTTGATCTACACTTAACCAATATAACACGGTAATGCGATGGGGTTAAGTTAACCAACACTTAACAAATCTGATAGGATGTTGCGATAGGGTTAAGTCATAAACCGCCTGAATATACTTAACCAACTTAACTCGATGGGTTTGATGGGGTTAAGTAAATCTATACTTAACCAATCTAGAATGATAATTTGGATAGGGTTAAGCCGTGAACTACTTGATGTACTTAACCAACTTGACACATGGTTTCTAAGGCCAAGCCTTGAACTTGAATACTTAGCCAATTTTGACATGGTTCGTAGGCAGGTTAAGTCAAGAACTTGAATGACAACACTTAACCCATTAGACAAAACCCTAGTTTAGGGGACTAAGTGGAAAACTGTAGTTAACAAGGATAATGGGAAATGAAGCTAAGTGATAAACCTTAGTTAAGGAAGTAATAATTCTTAGTCAAGGAAATTGGACCAGTTCATAAATAGATGAGTAACCCGATACGGTAGGCCATCGCTTAAACACACGAGGAGGAGCAAATTAGCTGACTTAGATAAAGGCTCCAGCGAACTGGGTGATGAAGAGGTAGCTTCGGGGGACATGAGGGTACTTTTGGTATCCCTCTGTGAGGTTGCAGATGATCCTCCTGGGCTCACAGAGGTTAAGGTCTGTGGTAGAAGAGACAAGGGTATGCCTTGGTTGCTGTGCGAGCAACCTAAAGGCTGGGGTGGATTAGCGTGGAGTCGATGATACTTGATTTTTGCCCTGGATAGCGTGTCGTGGCTACCTACTATCTTTAGTCAATCGTGTACGTATACGGAAAGGCAGAGAACTCCCAACAGACCTTATACTTGCTATCGAGTTATGGGTGAGGTTGGCCAATAGGTAAGTGGGGCATAGGGGGCCGGAGTATAGTTCTCGTGCATGATTTTTCTTGGATTACCTTTCAGTAGTTGAGGGAGGGGTCACGTGGGACCAAAGCCACGGATACAAAAACAGACCTTGATATCTACATTCGGCAGACGACTTAAAGCTCCCGACCTAGTCTCGTAATTCTTGATTTGCCCTGGCACGGGACTCGGATGGCCCATTGAGATACATGTGCAGTTAGACATGGAAGAACGATTCGCGGTGCTTACGTGGGAAAAAGGGCGCGGTTGACGGGTTGCATAATCCCTAGTAGCCCTAGATGGCTAAACCCAAACCGAGATACGAAAACGTTCATTAGGTAGCATAATCCCTAGCGGTCCTAGGTGGCATAAATCCTACGTGAACACGCGATAGTTCATGGTAAGAAAACATAACCAGATCAAGGGTAGCAGTCCGAATCAACTTCAAGGATAAAATGGTACTACATTGAGGTGGTATAGATTTACATAAGAAAGCCTGTACAGCCTACGGCAAAGGACTAAACCTATACATGGAAAGAAATATACGAGTTAGGAAAACCTATGTACGCGATATATTAGGTTGACATGGACCATTTCATGACTTTGGTCAAGGGACATTTTATAGTTAACTCATGACACGGGTTGGGATACTAGTACAGGAGGTGCAAAGCAAATATACATGATAGGTACCATGGGATATTATACTTGATAAGAACCTGACGATGTGATACTTTGATTTACCTTGACACCGTAGTTTATCATGATACCTTAGTTTATCTTGATACCGTAGTTCACCCTGTTATCTTGGTTTAGTTTATCTATCTTGTCGTCATCCTTATGTTTATTTTCAGTTTATGCATGTCATGTTACCTTTACCTGTTTTTATCCTGGAAGTAGATAGGACTTACCAGTCTTTATGACTGACCCCGTTTTCTTTCGCCTCTTTGTCTTCCGTTCCCTCCCAGGTTTTCAGGGAGGAAATGTTGTTTGGTTCGGACCTCTTATGCTTGAAGGTCATCATGTATAGCTGGTCTTCTCTTGGCTATGGCTGCTTCACCGCTTTATTTTGGGGAATAATTTATGGAAAGGTTTTATGCTTCTTTACTATTGCAAGACAGGTTTTGATGTATTCTGATGTAAAAGGCTTTAGACCTTATTTTATAAGGTAATGAAATTTGTTTTACTTCCGCTGTTTTATATATGTTCTGTCTTGTAATATTTCTGTGCATGTTTACCTCGATAATGCTTCACCAAACCTAGTGCATTCCCTTTGTGAGTGACCCTAGCGGAGGTGGAGTGTTACATTTGGTATCAGAGCAGAAGGTTACCAGACTGGGCAAAAGTTTTTAAAACCTTCTGAAAACTATTTGAGAAACTGTTTACAAAGAAGCATTTTTCAAGTAAAGTTTTTAAAGGCTATTCCCCAAAAGCCATTAGCACTATCCTTTGTTTCCTTGATCGAGTCTCTTTTCCTTTCCTTCCTCCATCCATAGTCACAGTAGTTTTAACTGCGACTAATCCTTGTCTAGCTAAGTAAGAGTTTTCCGTACGATGGAGGGAGTCCTCGAGAGACCTGTTGCCATGCTATAAGGAAGGATAATAAGAGCAAGGATAGAGGACACGAGCTTAAAGATAATCAACTTGTTGATATGGCTTAATCCACAAGGGAGGGAAAAAGATGAACAATAAAACCCATGACGAGAGAGTATCTTTGGCATGATAAAACGGGATGCATAGTTAAGAGTTATGGGACGAGGACAAGATCATCGAGAGGGAAATTGTATGCTCTCATTTCTAGCGTACCTAAGAGGGATGGTACCGTTTCTGTTGAAGGTTTAGCCTTTCTTTTCTATCATCCCATCTAGACTTTGTCTTGATCATTGCATCATTTAAGTCTACTTCGATAGTTGAGTCTCTGCACCTTAGTACTAGCGTGGTAGAGGATCCCATTTTTGTCTCAAATCCTGTTGGAGGACCGGTCCATTTATTCATGACTTGTTTGGAATTGAGAGTGTAAATGCCAAGTGTTGAGATTAGAAACAATGCTTCTATTGTTGAGCTATGGATGGGTTCTAGGGATGAAGTGGTTATCCAGTAAGGGATGCCATTCTCGGTTTTGAAAGGAGGGTAGTTAAACTCTTAACTTGCCTTGGTAATACCCTCGAAGTCTTGTATAACCTTTTGGGTTTTGTCATAGTTAGTTACCTAGAACCTCTTGATGCATTTATCAGAAATCTCTGATCCGATTGAGTAACGTTCGCCAATAAGGCGAATGGTTCATTCCGCTTAAGCATAGGTTATAGGAATCACCCTAGTAAGTGCACGTGGTAACATGGATTGGCATTGGTAAATGAGATCCAGGATTCACTAGTGAATTTTGGAGGGCATGCATGAGTACGCAGATATGTTTGAGCCGAGCATACTAGGGAAAGAATAAGTGAAAGTGAAACGAGAGGCGACAGTGAAATGAGTTCCAACTCATACCTTGGAAGTAAGAATCAAGGAGCTACGAAAATCATGAAGTCAAAGGTGGTCAAGGCACACTGGAATTAAGCTCAAGGAAATGCGGCTTAAATGCGCACATCATATCTCTTTTTAAGAGTATATCGTTGATCCCTGGTTCTCCTATAGAGCTTGCTTGCATGCTATCGCTTGGAGGATATCCTCTCGATCCTGTTTCCGTTGCAAACCCCGTAAGGAGTTTATCTTGTTTATCTCCTCGATCTTATCTTGGGAACCTTAGGTAGAACCCTATGGATGTAAACATGTATTTGAAACATGTTATGATTGATATGGTTGCAAATGGTTGCAAGTGGTTGCTCGTGGATGCGCGAATACACACTAGATACTAGATCGACTCAGTCACATTTCATGTTGCATATGCACGAGTATTTATACTTGTTTATGGATGAAATTGAATATTTTATCATGTGGATGTTGCATGTGGATGAATGGTTGTGCACACATATAGTGTTTATATGACTAGGACTATTTGCATACATGTTGGACTCATGGCACTAAACATATTTTGCATGTAGAAGATCATTCAAGCCTGATCATTAGCATTAGCTAAGGAACATACACACACACTTTCTGCATGTGTTCATAAAGCATTAGAAGTCTCTTAAGGACAATGGTTTCCTGTGGATGATGTTTTGAGTAGATGGATGATGGATGGTAGGATACGTTCCTCCTAACTGGGAGATTTCGGGGACGAAATCCTTAAAGGAGGGGAGAATGTAACAACCCGAATTTTTACAATGTGTTAAGACAAGAATCAAGGCAGAATTAAACTATAAAATCTGAATCAGGGAAAATGGGCTATGCCATTGCGTTCGTCTCGGAAAAATACGCGAAATAGAGTCCAAGTTTTTGAGAATCGGTGTCCGTATGACCAAGTTAAGGCCCGTCAAAGTTTTCAAAAAATTACAAGTTCAAAACAGTTTAAAACTAGAGCAAAATTCGAAATTCAAACATGCAGGGAGCAGGGCGGGAAAGTTCCCGCCCAGGTCAAGTCGACAGGGGCGTCGACTGCACAATCGACACCACCCCCCCCCATGTCGATTGCCCAGTCGACATGGGTGTCGACTTGCCTAGTCGGGCCAGTTTGGCTGGGTGCATCTGTTTGGTCTTTTGGCTCTGGTTGGTTGGCCTGGACGAATTTCAGTGGCTCAGATCTATCCTAGGGTTAATCCTATGGCCTAAACTAACCTAAACTTCTATATAAACACCCTTAGACCTAGCCTAAACCCTCATAAATCAACCCTACAACGAAGTTATGCCAAAATGCTCCCTAATCATGGCCTCCATCTTCTTGTCATGGCTTCCATCTTCAACTTCAAGAGCCTATGCATTCAAATTGGATTCAAGTCAAAAGGTGCAAGCTTTCTACATCAAATCAAGGAATTAGAGTGTCATCTCAACACCGATCTATGACAAATGCTTGCTCATGAATCTCTAGCCACGCTATGTAAGTTCTAGCTACTTCTAGATCTAAACGGTAGTTTAAATGATGGCATGGAATAAAATGCGATGAAACATAAGTATGCTAGCCTATGTGAACTTAGTCACTGCCCCTTTCTTGAAACTATGACCTTGGGCTATGTTTAGAGACTAAATCATGTTACACAAGTTGCATTTGGCTTAGTTTATCATGCAAGTTCGAATCTTTACTTAGGAAATGTTGGCATGAACCCTTGGGAACAATTTTGACTTGTGAACTACTTGCATGAACTTGATTTGGGGCTTATGCATGTTAAGGAACCTAAATTCCTCATGATCATTAACATGCTTATGATGAACCTATTATGCACATGTTAGAAGTGTCATCACATGATAGCTATGACCATGATTATCACCTTTATGCTATCATACATGTTTGAGGCCAATATGCAATATGCTAGTTACGTTGTACACGCTCGCCTCAATTTTAACCATGTTGAACTTGTAGTCACCTTTGCCATCTTATGCCAACATGTTGTCATATTATCCCTACTATGTTGACTCGCTTTCACTTGCGTTGGGGATACGATTTGGATAGTCTATGCAAACATGAATATGACATGAAAACTTGACTTGGGATATGACTTGAAACTTGACATGAGGTTACACGAAAAACATGGACTTAAACGTGGATTAAACTTGACATGAACATGACTCGTAGGAAAACATGGAAGTGACCAACTCGAGGTTGGGTTGAGTTTGTAGCATAAATCTGCCCAGACCCGCCCGGCACATCCAGTGGCTACAAACAATAGGACCCAATGTGAGTAGTTGGTCATATCGCGCTTAAAACCCGAGGTTAGACTAGATTGTGGTGTAAAGCTGCCCGGACCCGCCTGACATATCCAGTAACCACAACAAAGTCTAATGTGAGAGGTTGGGGTGCATTAAATTAATTAATGCCACATGATAAGGTTAAGATAATTTGATTAATGACACTTAACCGATATGACATGAATGGGTAGGTTAAGTGAAACCCGACTTGACTTCTTAATGACACTTAACCATATAATACAGTTAGGGGATGGGGTTAAGTCAATCTATACTTAACTAATCCGGAACGATAATTTGATGAGGTTAAGTTGATCCATACTTAACCAATCTAACATGGAAATTCGATAGGATTAAGTCACCCACCGCTCGGATATACTTAACCATTATAATACGATTAGGGGATGGGGTTAAGTTAACCTATACTTAACTAATCCGACTCGATAATTAGATAGGGTTAAGTTAACCTACACTTAACCAATCTAAACATGATGATTTGATGGGTTTAAGTTAACCTACACTTAACCAATCTAAACATGGTAATTTAATGGGGTTAAGTTAACCTATACTTAACCAATTTGACTCGATAATTTAATGGGGCTAAGTTGATCTACACTTAACCAATATAACACGGTAATGCGATGGGGTTAAGTTAACCAACACTTAACAAATCTGATAGGATGATGCGATAGTGTTAAGTCATAAACCACCTGAATATACTTAACCAACTTAACTCGATGGTTTGATGGGGTTATGTAAATCTATACTTAACCAATCTAGAATGATAATTTGGATAGGGTTAAGCCGTGAACTGCTTGATGTACTTAACCAACTTGACACATGGTTTGTAAGGCCAAGCCTTGAACTTGAATACTTAGCCAATTTTGACATGGTTCGTAGGCAGGTTAAGTCAAGAACTTGAATGACAACACTCAACCCATTAGACAAAACCCTAGTTCAAGGGACTAAGTGGAAAACTGTAGTTAACAAGGATAATGGGAAATGAAGCTAAGTGATAAACCTTAGTTAAGGAACTAAGTAATAATTCTTAGTCAAGGAAATTGGACCAGTTCATAAATAGATGAGTAACCCGATACGGTAGGTCATCGCTTAAACACACGAGGAGGAGCAAATTATCTTACTTAGATAAAGGCTCCAGCGAACTGGGTGACGAAGCGGTAGTTTCGGGGGACGTGAGGGTACTCTTGGTATCCCTCTGTGAGGTTGCAGATGTTCCTCCTGGGCTCACAGAGGTTAAGGTCTGCGGTAGAAGAGCCAAGGGTATGCCTTGGTTGCTGTGCGAGCAACCTAAAGGCTGGGGTGGATTAGCGTGGAGTCGACGATACTTGATTTTTGCCCTGGATAGCACGTCGTCGGCTACCTACCATCTTTAGTCAATCGTGTACGTATACGGAAAGGCAGAGAACTCCCAAAAGACCATATACTTTCTATCGAGTTATGGGTGAGGTTGGCCAATAGGTAAGTGGGGGCATAGGGGGCCGGAGTATAGTTCTCATGCATGATTTTTCTTGGATTGCCTTTCAGTAGTTGTGGGAGGGGTCACGTGGTACCATAGCCACGGATAAAAAAACAGACCTTGATATCTGCATTCGGCAGACGACTTAAAGCTCCCGACCGAGTCTCGTATTTCTTGATTTGCCCTGGCACGGGACTCGGATGGCACATTGAGATACATGTGCAGTTAGACATGGAAAAACGATTCGCGGTGCTTACGTGGGAAAAAGGGCGCGGTTGACGGGTAGCATAATCCCTAGTAGCCCTAGGTGGCTAAACCCAAACCGAGATACGAAAACGTTCATTAGGTAGCATAATCCCTAGCGGTCCTAGGTGGCATAAATCCTACGTGAACACGCGATAGTTCAGGGTAAGAAAACCTAACCAGATCAAGGGTAGCAGTCCGAAACAACTTCAAGGATAAAATGGTACTACGTTGAGGTGGTATAGATTTACATAGGAAAGCCCGTACGGCCTACGGCAAAGGACTGAACCTATACATGGAAAGAAATATACGAGTTAGGAAAACCTATGTACGCGATATATTAGGTTGACATGGACCATTTCATGACTTTGGTCAAGGGACATTTTGTAGTTAACTCATGACACGGGTTGGGATACTAGTACGGGAGGTGCAGAGCAAATATACATGATAGGTACCTTGGGATATTATACTTGATAAGAACCTGACGATGTGATAGTTTGATTTACCTTGACACCGTAGTTTATCATGATACCTTAGTTTATCTTGATACCATTGTTCACCCTGTTATCTTGGTTTAGTTTATCTATCTTGTCGTCATTCTTATGTTTATTTTCAGTTTATGCATGTCATGTTACCTTTACCTGTTTTTATCCTGGAAGTAGATAGGACTTACCGGTCTTTATGACTGACCCCGTTTTCTTTCGCCTCTTTGTCTTCCGTTCCCCCCCCCCCCCCAGGTTTTCAGCGAGGAAATGTTGTTGTTTAGTTCGGACCTCTTATGCTTGAAGGTCATCATGTATAGCTGGTCTTCTCTTGGCTTTGCTGCTTCACTGCTTTATTTTGGGGAATAAATTATGGAAAGGTTTTATGCTTCTTTACAATTGCAAGACAGGTTTTGATGTATTCTGATGTAAAAGGCTTTAGACCTTATTTTATAAGGTAATGAAATTTGTTTTACTTCCGTTGTTTTATATATGTTCTGTCTTGTAATATTTCTGTGCATGTTTACCTCGATAATGCTTCACCAAACCTAGTGCATTCCCTTTGTGAGTGACCCTAGCGGAGGTGGCGTGTTACAATCTTGATTGGGATGTACACCCAAGAAGATGGAAACAGTTGGTGATCGTTCAGACGTACTTGGAGATCGATGGATATGCGGGGTACTAGGTGCCTCCGGTTTCGTTCAGACCCAGAACAAAATTGTAAATAGATTGTGTGTCTGACATTGGATTTCAGTCTGTGTGATTGATTTCTATTAAATATATATCTGTTTGGCGGCGGAGAATTTATTCTCTTGCTTAACGCCCTTCTCTGAGACGTACGAGCTCAGGGGTTATATATTGATGGATATCCATCGCATGGAATGAATTGCTTGTGTGGCATGCCTAAGTGGCAAATGATCAAGGCTTCTGTTGAAAAGCAAAGTCTTGTGGTTGATGATCGAAGCACGGCCTTTGTGGCGTAGCTTTGTGTAACGTTTACTTCGCGAGTTTCACAACCGGTATGAACCAAAAACGGGAGAGGACCTCAGGGAGGACATGCGTTTCTTTCTAGTTAGAAGTGGCGTCAATGGTTTTACATGCCCTGACGAGTTTGACTTATGTGGTTGTTGCTGTTGCGAGGCGCCTCGGTTAGATCGGACGATCCGGGTCCGATGGAGCCATTCGTTGGCTCATTTACGCCCCATAGGGTGGGGAAACGCATTGTTCAGGCATTTTAATCCACATCGGTGGACCGGCCCTGTCGCTCTAAGGGCCCACCTGAGTCTGGGTCCTGAGGCTCGGGCTAGAGAGTCTCGAATCGGTTGAGGACTATCTTTTGCCTCGGTTCATAGATGGAAATCCAATTTCCAAATACGTGACATTTGCGATTTTATTTGTAGAGCCTAGTATGGCGACAAAGTGGGATGGGGCGCTTATGCCGTCTATGATTGATACTTATGATTTGAAGTTGTTTTATACACTATGCACTTATAATAGTATCAAATGATTTGTTTTAAACGTATCAAGCATTCTTGGCTATTATAAGGTAAAAACCCTATCCTCCGGATTGTGTTGCATTGTGTGATGGGAACTGGGTCTTATAATAGCTTCATTGTTCTTTATTTAGCATTGCGCTGTTGTTTTATGCACTGGTATTCTTGGGAGGAAACCCGTTCCGTGTTATACGGTGTGGTCCCTTGATTTACCTAATTTTAAAATAAAGATTAATAACTGTTTTAGTCCTCACACTAGTCCCATGACTGACCTGGAGTTTATTGTTTTAACCTAAACTCTGGGTGCCCTTATTTTGACACGAGCAGCTAGTAGTTTTGGTTTTACAGATTTATATTCACAGGATCCTGGTTTACAGCTGGAATGATATCCGGAAAGCTTTGTATCAGTATATCTCTTCTAGTTGTGTATTGTATTATTTTCCGCTGCTATGTAATGTATTGTAATCTCTGATATTTTTGTGTAATATTTATTCGTTTATACTCTGTATATTCTTGTATCTGATGGAATTATTGTAATATACAATGAAATATTCTTCCGTCTGCATTATGTTTTGTCGTGTTCTCAAAAACAATAAGGTGTTTCGAACGGTCTAGATCGGTTTAGCGACTGATTCGGATCGAGCGAAATTTCTTGTTGTCACAGTAGAAGCAGAATAGAATTGTGTGTAGAGAAGGCTAGGTTTGGGGCTATTTAAATAAATTTAGGAAGACGTATCTAGGCAGAAAACGAGACCAGATACATAAGAATGCACCCAGGCCCAAAACCAGGTTCGGGGACCAGGTCGACCCCCAGGTCGACTGCCCAGTCGACCTGGTCTGGGGGGTTGACTCCCCAGTCGACCTGGGTCTGGGGGGTCGACTGCCCAGTCGACTCGCCAGTCGACCTGGGTTTGGGCAGGAAATTTCCCGCCCAGTCTGTTCTGCATTTGAAATTCGAATTTTGAATTCGAATTCAAGCTGTTTTGAACTCTGAATATTTCTGAAACTTCGGAGGGTCATATCTCCCTCATACGGACTCCGATTCTTGCAAACTCGGACTCATTTCCAAGCAGAATTCCGAGACGAACGCAATGGTGCAACCTGTTTCCCTTGATTCTTATTTATAAAAATTAATTATCCTCTGATTTATTACTTATACGTTCACAGAAAATACGGGGTGTTACATTCTCCCCTCCTTAAAGGATTTCGTCCCCGAAATCTTCAAGTTAAGAAGAATGTGTCCTACCATCCAACATCCATCTACTCAATCATCAATCACTGGCGTCCATTGTCCTTAGAAACTTCTAATGTTGTATGAACATATGCAAAACTGTGTGTATATGTTCCTTATCTGATGCAAAGATCAGGCGGTCCACTGATTCAGTTGACCTCCTTAATGCGAATTATGCCAGTGCCATGAGTCCAACATGTATGCAATTTTCCTACTTGATACATATAATTTCTATATGAGTGCACAACCATTCAGTCATATGCAACATCCATGTGCTGAGTCAATCATTTTGCATCCACAAAAATTGTAAATGCTCACACATCCATATGCAGTATGAGAGTGTTTTCGAGCCGATCTAGTGCTTAGTGTGTATATGCATCCACGAGCAACCACTAGCAACCACTTGCATCCACTTGCAACCATCAAACATAACATGTCTCAAACACATGTTTACACCCATTAGTTTATACCTAAAGTTCGAAGATTCGATCGATAGGATACAGTCGAATGATGGAAGCGATTACAGATAAAACAAAAACTTGGTTCCCATTAGACATGGGTCCTAAGTATCGACCCCGAAGACCGAAACCAACATCAGATTGACACCCAGAGGATTACGCTCTTTAGATAATACCAAAACTGGAAATCTTAACCATATCAGAAATATTCAGGTATTTACATATTACTGGTATAGATCAGATTACCGAATGATTCTTAGGAAACTAAACATGATAAATCCCAGAATGTATGCGTCCTACTTGATGCCAAACACGAATATCTCTCAAACCCCAATCACAAACAGATGAGTCATAACCCTTATGGATTTGGGTCTACAACGGAATCAGAAACAATACTAGTATTAAAGTGTAGAGTATCGATTACAGAATCAAAATGCCAGAATCAGAAAGAGTTTTAACTCAACAATCAGATAAGAAAATTAAACCTTCTACTTAAATTTTCTTATTTCTACCCTATCTACCAGTCCCTTGAGCATTCGCCTGTCCTCCAGAAGTGGGTTCTGCCCTCTGCCCTTGCCCTCGTTTCTTCGGGCAGTCCCTAGTGAAGTGTCCCATCTCACCACAGTTGAAGCAAGTGCCCTTCCATTTTCTGCAATCCTTGTTCAGTTGAGTCAAGCTTCCACAAGTAAAGCACTTTTTCCCCTTCTTATCTTCAGACTTCTCATCCTTCTTTTGTGTTTCCTTTTTGGGCCATGCTTTCTTATTATGTGGTTCTTCCTTCTTTGTCTCTTTCGGGCCCTTGTCTTCCTCGTGCAGTAGTGCCATGTCCACCAATTTCTCGTAAGTCGCTCCCATGGGTACGTGGGTCATGGCTAGGCTGTGCAATGGCTCTTTCAATCATTTAACAAAGCGGAGAGCCTTTTTATGCTGAGTGTTGACTGAATCCAATCCGAACCTAGCCAGTTGGTTGAACTGGTTGACGTATTCCTTGACCATCATACTTCCTTGCTTAAGAGATAAGAACTTTTCCAGTTGTAAACTTTGTTCAACTTACGAGAGGAATTTTGTCTCAAACCTTGTTCTGAAATCCATCCATGTTTCAACTGGCCTCTCGGCGTTAGTGACTTCCCACCAATAGGAAGCTTCGTCTTTGAGCAGCCATACCGCCAACTGTACCTTCTGCCTATCGTCCACCTCGAAGATAACGAATAGATCCTCAGTTTCTTTGAGCCAGTTCCTCGCTTCTACGAATGATTCAGTTCCCTTGAAATCCTTTCCACCCATGGCCCTAAAATCTCTACAGATCCTTGAGAAAGAAATTGCACGAGGAGGGGGTGGAGGAGGGGGATCATTTGCTGGACCTGCGGCGACGGTCCTAGCCTCAAGATATTGACGAAACCAACCGGGTACATGAACACCCTCTAGTATCTCAGATGCTTCAGACATGCTGAAACGAAAAAGGATAGATTCAATACAAAAAGGACTGAAGGAAAGATATATGGCTCTTAGGGATCATGTTTTTCAAAATAAGCTTTATTTTTGAAAATACTTCCTTTCAAAACCTTTTTGAAAATAGTTTTCAAAAACTTTACCCAATCTGGTAACCTTCAGCTCTGATACCAAGTGTAACACCCTACCTCCGTTAAGGTCACTCACCAAGGGAATGCCTTAACTTTGGTGGAGCATTTTAGTAAATTGAACAGAAACTTACAAGACAGATAAAACAGTACTTGAAAAATTTATAACTTTATTACAACAGAAACCGAAATAAGCTTGGTTACATCCTTTCAAATCACAATATCAGAATTCAAGTACAAAAATATCAGTCTTGTACAAAAGCCTTCAGAATGCATAGTTTAAAATCATAATCTCTACAGAAGAAGACAAGCCATACTTTAAGCACTTCAAGCAGAAGAAATCTGGATCAAGCTAGAGTATTCCCTTCTACAAAACCTGGGGGGGAAACGGAAGAAAGGAGGCGAAACAACAAGGGTCAGACAAAAAGTCTGGCAAGTCCAGTGATTTTCAGTTATGAATAGATAATAATAACATGACATGAAAATAAAACTGGATGAGAGATAACTGTAACAGGTGTAACAGATATAACAGAAGAACAGAATGATATAAGCTATTGCTTACACTTCTCTGCACTAATACTAGTATAACAGAATTAGGTGTCTGTAACACCTCACCTCCGCTAGGGTCACTCACAAAGGGAATGCACTAGGTTTGGTGAAGCATTATCGAGGTAAACACGCACAGGAATATTACAAGACAGAACATATATAAAACAACGGAAGTAAAACAAATTTCATTACCTTATAAAATAAGGTCTAAAGCCTTTTACATCAGAATACATCAAAACCTGTCATGCAATAATAAAGAAGCAAAAAACCATTTCATGAATTATTCCCCAAGTAAAACAGTAAAGTAGCCATAGCCAAGAAAAGTCCAAGCCATGCGTGATGACCTTCAAGCAGAAGAAGTCCGTACTAGATAACATTGTTTCCTCCCTGAAACCTGGGGGGGAGGGGGGAAACGGAAGACAAAGAGGCGAAACAAAACGGGGTCAGTCATAAAGACTGGTAAGTCCTATCTACTTCCAGTATAAAAACAGGTAAAGGTAACATGACATGCATAAACTGAAAATAAACATAAGGATGACTACAAGATAGATAAACTAAACCAGGGTAACAGGCTGAACTACTGTAGCAAGGTAAACTAAGATATCATGATAAACTACGGTGTCATGATAAATCAAGGTATCACATCGTCAGGTTTCTATCAAGTATACTATCCCACGGTATCTATCCTGTATAACATCCCACGGTATCTATCATGTATATTTCTCCTGGTTCTAACATGTATATTTGCTCTGCACCTCTCGTACTAGTATCCCAACCCGCGTCATGTGTTAACTATGAATGTCCCTTGCCCAATGTCATGTAATGGTCCATGTCAACCTAATATATAGCATATGTAGGTTTTTCCCAACTCGTATGTTTCTTTCCATGTATAAGTCCAGTCCTTTGCCGTAGGCCATACGGGCTTTCCCATGTAAACGTTTTATCCTTGAGGTTATTTTGGACTGATACCCTTGATCTAGTTATGTTTCCTTACCATGAACTATCGCGCGTTCACTTAGGATTTATGCCACCTAGGACCCTAGGGATTATGCTACCTAATGAACGTTTCCGTGTCTCGGTTTGGGTTCAGCCACCTAGGGCCACTAGGGATTATGCCACCCGTCAACCGCGCCCTTTATCCCGCGTATGCATCGTGAATCGTTTTCCATGTCTAGACGCACATGTTCCTCAATGTGCCATCCGAGTTCCGTGCCAGGGCAAATCAAGAATTACGGAACTCGGTCGGGAGATTTAAGTCGTCTGCTGATGCAGATATCAAGGTCTGTTTTTGTACCCGTGGCTATGGTCCCACGTGACCCCTCCCTCAACTACTGAAAGGCAATCCAAGAAAAATCATGTATGAGAACTACACTACGACCCATCGATGCCCACTTCCAGATAGCCAACCTCACCCATAACTCGATAGCAAGTATATGGTCTGTTGGGAGTTCCCTACCTTTCCGTACGTACACGATTGACTAAAGATGGTAGGTAGTCGGCGACATGCTATCCAGGGCAAAATCAAGTATCGTCGACTCCACGCTAATCCATCCCAGTCTTTAGGTAGCAACCAAGGCATACTCTTGGCTCTTCTACCGCAGACCTTAACCCCCGTGAGGTCGGGTTTCATGGACCATCTGCCACCTCACAGAGGGATACCAAGAGTACCCTCACGTCCCCTGAAGCTACTGCTTCGCCACCCAGTTTGTTGGAGCTTTTTATCCAAGTCAGATAAGTTGCTCCTCCTCGTATACTAAGCGATGACCCACCGTATCAGGTTACTCATCATTTATGAACTGGTCCCATGTTCTTGGCTAAGAATTATTACTTAGTTGTCCTTAACTAAGGTTTACCACTTAGCTTCTCGTCCCGCTATCCTTGTTAACCACGATTTTCAACCTAGTCCCCTGAGCTAGGGTTTTGCCAAATGGGTTAAGTGTTGTTATCCAAGTTCATGACTTAACCCGCCTACGCATCATGACAAGATTGGCTAAGTACTCAAGTTCAAGGTTTAGCCCTACAAGTTGGTTAAGTGTACTAAGAAGCTCATGACTTAACCCTATCAAATTATCATGTTAGATTGATTAAGCATAGATTATCTTAATCCCATCAGATTATCGAGTCGGATTGGATAAGTATAGGTTAACTTAACCCCATCCACTAATCGTATTACAATGGTTAAGCCTAATTTAAAAGGTCTTGTGACTTAACCCTACCAGGTCCACCTATTAGATTGGTTAAGTATAGGTTACTTAACCTCATCAAATCATCACGTATAATTGGTTAAGTATAAGTTACTTATATAAGTTACTTAACCCCATTAAATTATCATGTTAAATTGGTTAAGTAATGGTTACTTAACCTCATTGAATCACCAAGTTTAGATTGGTTAAGTGTTTAACTTAACCCCGTCGAATTACCGTGTTTAGATTAGTTAAGTATAGGTTACTTAACCCCATCTAATTACCGTGTTTAGATTAGTTAAGTCTTAATTACTTAACCCCATCTAATTACCAAGTCGGAGTAGTTAAGCGTAAATTACTTAACCCCATCCCCTAATTGTCTTGTATGGTTAAGTGTCATTAAGGAACCAAGTCCGGTTTAACTTAACCTACCCATTTGTGTCATATCGGTTAAGTGTTATTAGTCAAATTTACTTAACCTTATCAAGTGGCATTAATTTAATTAATGCACTCTCAACCTCTCACATTAGACCTTGTTGTGGTTACTAGTTAAGTCGGGCGGGTCCGGGTTGATTTACACCACAACCTAGTCTAACCTCGGGTCGTAAGCGCGACATGGCCAACTTCTCACATTGGATCCTATTGTTTGTAGCCACTAGTTAAGCCGGGCGGGTCCGGGTAGATTTATGCTACAAACTCAACCCAACCTCGAGTTGGCCACTTTCATGTTTGGTCTAGTGTTATATTACACTTACAACCCATACGTGTCTAATTTCAAGTCCCATGTTTACCCCACGTGTCATGCCCCCATTTTGGTTCAACTTACATGTCGTGTTCACATGTAACCTCAAGTCAAGTTTTCATGTCATATTCAAGTCAAGATTTCGCGTCATGTTCATGTTTATCTAACTACCCCAAAATCGTGTTTTCACTTGAGTGAAAGCGAGTCAACATAGTAGGTATACTATGGCTACATATAGACCCCAACACATGTGCGATGCCACAAGAGGGATTGGCTCCAAACATGCATGGTATCATAAGGGGGTTTGGCCTCAACATGTATAGTGTCATATAGGGATTGTCCACAAGCATGCATGACAAATCAAGAAGGGATTGGCAACAAGCATGCATAACATAAAAAGGTGATTGGCCACAAACTTGCATATTATCATAAGGGGTTTCGGGTTCATATACTTGCATAAGCCCAAGTTAAGTTCATGCACATATTTCACAAGCCCAAAGTGGTTCTAAGGTCTTATGCCCACATTCACAAGTTAAAGGTTCAATCTTTCATGATAGACTAGGCTAAACATAACATGAGTGACATGATATTGTCGCTAAAACATAGTTCCAAGTCATATATTCAAGGTAAGAGGCAAAACTAGGTTCACATAGGTTATAGCACTTATGTTTAACCGCATTTTATTCCATGCCATCATTAAACTACCGTTAACATCTCGAAGTAGCTAGAACTTACATAGCGTGGCAAGAGGGCTAGGAGCATGAATCGCTTTGACGAAGAAAGGTGGCTCCTTTGATGAAGAACCGTCATGAAATCGCCATAGCAACGTTGATTTGGCCTCGATTTGGTGTAGCAAGCTTGCACCTTTTGATTCAGATCCGATTTGAATGCATAGTCTCTTGGGATTGGAGATGGAGGCCATGATCACTTGGCATTTGGGCAGCACTTCGTGGCATGAGTGATTTGTGAGGGTTTAGGGTAGGCTTAGGGGTCTTTTTATAGAGATTAGGAGTAGTTTAGGCCGTTAGATTAACCCTAGGATAGATCCAAGCCCTCAAAAATCGTCACAAGCCTCCAAAACCGAGCCTAACAGCAAAACAGGTGCACCAGGCTGCCTGGGTCCGACCAGGCAGGTCGACCCCCAGGTCGACCCTGGGGTCGACTCCCCAGTCGACCTGGTCCCACCCAGGTCGACCCCCTGGTCGACCTGGTCTGGGCGGGATTTTTCCCGCCTACCCAGATTTTCTGAAATTTTGAATCTGTTTTGAATTTGAATTTTTCGTGAAACTTCGCGAGGCCATATCTCGGTCATACGGACTCCGATTTACGAGATTTCAGACTCTATTTCGCGTATTTTTCCGAGACGAATGCAATGGAGCAACCCGTTTCTCCTGTTTTAGATTTTATGATTTAATTCTGCCTTGATTCTTGTCTTAACATGTTATTAAAATTCGGGTTGTTACATTCTCCCCTCCTTTAAGGATTTCGTCCCCGAAATCTCCAAGTTAGGAAGAACGTATCCTACCATCCATCATCCATCTACTCAAAACATCATCCACGGGCAACCATTATCCTTAGACGATTTCTAATGCCATATGAACATATGCAAAACGTGTGTGTATATGCTCCTTAGCTAATGCTCATGATCAGGCCTGAATGATCTTTCTAATGCAAAATATGTTTAGTGCCATGAGTCCAACATGTATGAAAATAGTCCTAGTCATACAAATACTATATGCGTGCAAAAACATTCATTCATATGCAACATCCGCATGATAACACATTCAATTTCATCCATAAACAAGTATAAATACTCGTGCATATGCAACATGAAACGTGACCGCGTCAATCTAGTATCTAATGTGTATTCGCGCATCCACGAGCAACCACTTGTAACCATTTGCAACCGTATCAATCATAACATGTTTCAAACACATGTTTACATCCATAGAGTTCTATCTAAGGTTCCCACGATAGGATCGAGAAGATAAACAAGACAAATTCCTTACGGGGTTTGTAACGGAAACAGGATCGAGAGGATATCCACCACGCGATAGCATGCAAGCAAGCTCTAGGGATCAACGATATACTCTTAAAAAGAGATATGATGCGCGCGTCTAAGCCGCATTCCCATTAGCTTAATTCCATTGTGCCTTGACCGCCTTTGACTTCATGATTTCGTAGCTCCTTGATTCCTATTTCCAAGGTATGAGTTGGAACTCATTTCATTGTCGCCTCTTATTCCACTTTCACTTATCCTTTCCCTAGTATACTTGGCTCAAACGTATCCACTTACTCATGTAAGCTCTCCAAAATTCACTAGGGAATTCTGGATCTCGTTTGCCGATGCCAATCCATGTTGCCAAGAGTACTTACTAGGGTGATTTCCATAACTCATGCATAAGCGAAACGAACCATCCGCCTTAGCGGCGAATTCTATTCGAACGGATTACCGACAACTGCATCCCGAGATTCTAGGTAACTAACCATGACAGAACCCAAAAGGTTACACGAGACTTCGAGGGTATCACCAAGGTGAGTCGAGAGCCTAACTACCCTCTTTCCAAAACCGAGAATGGTACCCTTATTGGGTGACCACTTTATCCCTAGAATCCATCCGTAGCCGAGACATGTCATTCTCAAATACAAACAAGTCATGAAGAAATGGACCAACTCTCCAACCAGATTTTTGGGACAAAAACTGGGATCCTCTACCATGCTAGTACTAAGGTGCAGAGACTCAACTATCCAAGCAGACTTAAATGATACGATGATCAAGACAAAGTCTGGATGGGATGATAGAAAAGAACGACTAAACCTTTACCAGAAATGGTACCATTTCTTTTAGGTACCCTAGAAATGGGAGCGTACAATTGCCCTCTCCGATGATCTTGTCCTTGTCCTCCTTGATGGACTAAGCCATACCAACAAGTTGCTTATCCTTAAGCTCGCGTCCTTTATCCTTACTCTTATTATCCTTCCTTGTACCACGGCAACAGGTCTCTCGAGAACCACCTCCATCGTACGGAAAACACCTACGTGGCTAGACAAAGATTAGTCACAGTTAGAACTACTGTGACTACGGATGGAGGAAAGAAAGGAAAAGAGATTCGATCAAGGAATCAAAGGATAGTGCTAATGGCCTTTGGGGAATAGCCTTTTAAAACAAAACTTTTCTTGAAAAATGCTTCTTTGGAAACGGTTTTTCAAATAGTTTTCGGAAGGTTTTAAAATTTTTTGCCCAGTCTTGTAACCTTCTTCTCTGATACCAAATGTAACACCCCACCTCCGCTAGGGTCACTCACAAAGGGAATGCACTAGGTTTGGTGAAGCATTATCGAGGTAAACATGCACAGGAATATTACAAGACAGAACATATATAAAACAACGGAAGTAAAACAAATTTCATTACCTTATAAAATAAGGTCTAAAGCCTTTTACATCAGAATACATCAAAACCAGTCTTGCAATAATAAAGAAGCATAAAACCATTTCATGAATTATTCCCCAAGTAAAACAGTAAAGTAGCCATAGCCAAGAAAAGTCCAAGCCATGCGTGATGACCTTCAAGCAGAAGAAGTCCGTACTAGATAACATTGTTTCCTCCCTGAAACCTGGGGGGGGGGACGGAAGACAAAGAGGCGAAACAAAACGGGGTCAGTCATAAAGACTGGTAAGTCCTATCTACTTCCAGTATAAAAACAGGTAAAGGTAACATGACATGCATAAACTGAAAGTAAACATAAGGATGACTACAAGATAGATAAACTAAACCAGGGTAACAGGCTGAACTACTGTAGCAAGGTAAACTAAGATATCATGATAAACTACGGTGTCATGATAAATCAAGGTATCACATCGTCAGGTTTCTATCAAGTATACTATCCCAAGGTATCTATCCTGTATAACATCCCACGGTATCTATCATGTATATTTCTCCTGGTTCTAACATGTATATTTGCTCTGCACCTCTCATACTAGTATCCCAACCCGCGTCATGTGTTAACTATGAATGTCCCTTGCCCAATGTCATGTAATGGTCCATGTCAACCTAATGTATAGCATATGTAGGTTTTTCCCAACTCGTATGTTTCTTTCCATGTATAAGTTCAGTCCTTTGCCGTAGGCCATACGGGCTTTCCCATGTAAACGTTTTATCCTTGAGGTTATTTTGGACTGATACCCTTGATCTAGTTATGTTTCCTTACCATGAACTATCGCGCGTTCACTTAGGATTTATGCCACCTAGGACCACTAGGGATTATGCTACCTAATGAACGTTTCCGTGTCTCGGTTTGGGTTCAGCCACCTAGGGCCACTAGGGATTATGCCACCCGTCAACCGTGCCCTTTATCCCGCGTATGCATCGTGAATCGTTTTCCATGTCTAGACGCACATGTTCCTCAATGTGCCATCCGAGTTCCGTGCCAGGGCAAATCAAGAATTACGGAACTCGGTCGGGAGATTTAAGTCGTCTGCTGATGCAGATATCAAGGTCTGTTTTTGTACCCGTGGCTATGGTCCCACGTGACCCCTCCCTTAACTACTGAAAGGCAATCCAAGAAAAATCATGTATGAGAACTACACTACGGCCCATCGATGCCCACTTCCAGATAGCCAACCTCACCCATAACTCGATAGCAAGTATATGGTCTGTTGGGAGTTCCCTACCTTTCCGTACGTACACGATTGACTAAAGATGGTAGGTAGTCGGCGACATGCTATCCAGGGCAAAATCAAGTATCGTCGACTCCACGCTAATCCATCCCAGTCTTTAGGTAGCAACCAAGGCATACTCTTGGCTCTTCTACCGCAGACCTTAACCCCTGTGAGGCCGGGTTTCATGGACCATCTGCCACCTCACAGAGGGATACCAAGAGTACCCTCACGTCCCCTGAAGCTACTGCTTCGCCACCCAGTTTGTTGGAGCTTTTTATCCAAGTCAGATAAGTTGCTCCTCCTCGTATACTAAGCGATGACCCACCGTATCAGGTTACTCATCATTTATGAACTGGTCCCATGTTCTTGGCTAAGAATTATTACTTAGTTATCCTTAACTAAGGTTTACCACTTAGCTTCTCGTCCCGCTATCCTTGTTAACCACGATTTTCAACCTAGTCCCCTGAGCTAGGGTTTTGCCAAATGGGTTAAGTGTTGTTATCCAAGTTCATGACTTAACCCGCCTACGCATCATGACAAGATTGGCTAAGTACTCAAGTTCAAGGTTTAGCCCTACAAGTTGGTTAAGTGTACTAAGAAGCTCATGACTTAACCCTATCAAATTATCATGTTAGATTGATTAAGCATAGATTATCTTAATCCCTTCAGATTATCGAGTCGGATTGGTTAAGTATAGGTTAACTTAACCCCATCCACTAATCGTATTACAATGGTTAAGCCTAATTTAAAAGGTCTTGTGACTTAACCCTACCAGGTCCACCTATTAGATTGGTTAAGTATAGGTTACTTAACCTCATCAAATCATCACGTATAATTGGTTAAGTATAAGTTACTTATATAAGTTACTTAACCCCATTAAATTATCATGTTAAATTGGTTAAGTAATGGTTACTTAACCTCATTGAATCACCAAGTTTAGATTGGTTAAGTGTTTAACTTAACCCCGTCGAATTACCGTGTTTAGATTAGTTAAGTATAGGTTACTTAACCCCATCTAATTACCGTGTTTAGATTAGTTAAGTCTTAATTACTTAACCCCATCTAATTACCAAGTCGGAGTAGTTAAGCGTAAATTACTTAACCCCATCCCCTAATTGTCTTGTATGGTTAAGTGTCATTAAGGAACCAAGTCCGGTTTAACTTAACCTACCCATTCGTGTCATATCGGTTAAGTGTCATTAGTCAAATTTACTTAACCTTATCATGTGGCATTAATTTAATTAATGCACTCTCAACCTCTCACATTAGACCTTGTTGTGGTTACTAGTTAAGCCGGGCGGGTCCGGGTGGATTTACACCACAACCTAGTCTAACCTCGGGTCTTAAGCGCGACATGACCAACTTCTCACATTGGATCCTATTGTTTGTAGCCACTAGTTAAGCCGGGCGGGTCCGGGTAGATTTATGCTACAAACTCAACCCAACCTCGAGTTGGCCACTTTCATGTTTGGTCTAGTGTTATATTACACTTACAACCCATACGTGTCTAATTTCAAGTCCCATGTTTACCCCACGTGTCATGCCCCCATTTTGGTTCAACTTACATGTCGTGTTCACATGTAACCTCAAGTCAAGTTTTCATGTCATATTCAAGTCAAGATTTCGCGTCATGTTCATGTTTATCTAACTACCCCAAAATCGTGTTTTCACTTGAGTGAAAGCGAGTCAACATAGTAGGTATACTATGGCTACATATAGACCCCAACACATGTGCGATGCCACAAGAGGGATTGGCTCCAAACATGCATGGTATCATAAGGGGGTTTAGCCTCAACATGTATAGTGTCATATAGGGATTGTCCACAAGCATGCATGACAAATCAAGAAGGGATTGGCCACAAGCATGCATAACATAAAAAGGTGATTGGCCACAAACTTGCATATTATCATAAGGGGTTTCAGGTTCATATACTTGCATAAGCCCAAGTTAAGTTCATGCACATATTTCACAAGCCCAAAGTGGTTCTAAGGTCTTATGCCCACATTCACAAGTTAAAGGTTCAATCTTTCATGATAGACTAGGCTAAACATAACATGAGTGACATGATATTGTCGCTAAAACATAGTTCCAAGTCATATATTCAAGGTAAGAGGCAAAACTAGGTTCACATAGGTTATAGCACTTATGTTTAACCGCATTTTATTCCATGCCATCATTAAACTACCGTTAACATCTCGAAGTAGCTAGAACTTACATAGCGTGGCAAGAGGGCTAGGAGCATGAATCGCTTTGACGAAGAAAGGTGGCTCCTTTGATGAAGAACCGTCATGAAATCACCATAGCAACGTTGATTTGGCCTCGATTTGGTGTAGCAAGCTTGCACCTTTTGATTCAGATCCGATTTGAATGCATAGTCTCTTGGGATTGGAGATGGAGGCCATGATCACTTGGCATTTGGGCAGCACTTCGTGGCATGAGTGATTTGTGAGGGTTTAGGGTAGGCTTAGGGGTCTTTTTATAGAGATTAGGAGTAGTTTAGGCCGTTAGATTAACCCTAGGATAGATCCAAGCCCTCAAAAATCGTCACAAGCCTCCAAAACCGAGCCAAACAGCAAAACAGGTGCACCAGGCTGCCTGGGTCCGACCAGGCAGGTCGACCCCCAGGTCGACCCTGGGGTCGACTCCCCAGTCGACCTGGTCCCACCCAGGTCGACCTGGTCTGGGTGGGATTTTTCCGGCCTACCCTGATTTTCTGAAATTTTGAATCTGTTTTGAATTTGAATTTTTCGTGAAACTTCGCGAGGCCATATCTCGGTCATACGGACTCCGATTACGAAATTTCGTACTCTATTTCGCGTATTTTTCCAAGACGAACGCAATGGCGCAACCCGTTTCTCCTGATTCAGATTTTATGATTTAATTCTGCCTTGATTCTTGTCTTAACATGTTATTAAAATTCGGGTCGTTACATTCTCCCCTCCTTTAAGGATTTCATCCCCGAAATCTCCAAGTTAGGAAGAACGTATCCTACCATCCATCATCCATCTACTCAAAACATCATCCACGGGCAACCATTATCCTTAGACGATTTCTAATGCCATATGAACATATGCAAAACGTGTGTGTATATGCTCCTTAGCTAATGCTCATGATCAGGCCTGAATGATCTTTCTAATGCAAAATATGTTTAGTGCCATGAGTCCAACATGTATGCAAATAGTCCTAGTCATACAAATACTATATGCGTGCACAAACATTCATTCATATGCAACATCCGCATGATAACACATTCAATTTCATCCATAAACAAGTATAAATACTCGTGCATATGCAACATGAAACGTGACCGCGTCAATCTAGTATCTAATGTGTATTCGCGCATCCACGAGCAACCACTTGTAACCATTTGCAACCGTATCAATCATAACATGTTTCAAACACATGTTTACATCCATAGAGTTCTATCTAAGGTTCCCACGATAGGATCGAGAAGATAAACAAGACAAATTCCTTACGGGGTTTGCAACGGAAACAGGATCGAGAGGATATCCACCACGCGATACCATGCAAGCAAGCTCTAGGGATCAACGATATACTCTTAAAAAGAGATATGATGCGCGTGTCTAAGCCGCATTCCCGTTAGCTTAATTCCATTGTGCCTTGACCGCCTTTGACTTCATGATTTCGTAGCTCCTTGATTCCTATTTCCAAGGTATGAGTTGGAACTCATTTCATTGTCGCCTCTTATTCCACTTTCACTTATCCTTTCCCTAGTATACTTGGCTCAAACGTATCCACTTACTCATGTAAGCTCTCCAAAATTCACTAGGGAATTCTGGATCTCGTTTGCCGATGCCAATCCATGTTGCCAAGAGTACTTACTAGGGTGATTTCCATAACTCATGCATAAGCGAAACGAACCATCCGCCTTAGCGGCGAATTCTATTCGAACGGATTACCGACAACTGCATCCCGAGATTCTAGGTAACTAACCATGACAGAACCCAAAAGGTTACACGAGACTTCGAGGGTATCACCAAGGTGAGTCGAGAGCCTAACTACCCTCTTTCCAAAACCGAGAATGGTACCCTTATTGGGTGACCACTTTATCCCTAGAATCCATCCGTAGCCGAGACATGTCATTCTCAAATACAAACAAGTCATGAAGAAATGGACCAACTCTCCAACCAGATTTTTGGGACAAAAACTGGGATCCTCTACCATGCTAGTACTAAGGTGCAGAGACTCAACTATCCAAGCAGACTTAAATGATACGATGATCAAGACAAAGTCTGGACGGGATGATAGAAAAGAACGACTAAACCTTTACCAGAAATGGTACCATTTCTTTTAGGTACCCTAGAAATGGGAGCGTACAATTGCCCTCTCCGATGATCTTGTCCTTGTCCTCCTTGATGGACTAAGCCATACCAACAAGTTGCTTATCCTTAAGCTCACGTCCTTTATCCTTACTCTTATTATCCTTCCTTGTACCACGGCAACAGGTCTCTCGAGAACCACCTCCATCGTACGGAAAACACCTACGTGGCTAGACAAAGATTAGTCACAGTTAGAACTACTGTGACTACGGATGGAGGAAAGAAAGGAAAAGAGATTCGATCAAGGAATCAAAGGATAGTGCTAATGGCCTTTGGGGAATAGCCTTTTAAAACAAAACTTTTCTTGAAAAATGCTTCTTTGGAAACGGTTTTTCAAATAGTTTTCGGAAGGTTTTAAAATTTTTTGCCCAGTCTTGTAACCTTCTTCTCTGATACCAAATGTAACACCCCACCTCCGCTAGGGTCACTCACAAAGGGAATGCACTAGGTTTGGTGAAGCATTATCGAGGTAAACATGCACAGGAATATTACAAGACAGAACATATATAAAACAACGGAAGTAAAACAAATTTCATTACCTTATAAAATAAGGTCTAAAGGCTTTTACATCAGAATACATCAAAACCAGTCTTGCAATAATAAAGAAGCATAAAACCATTTCATGAATTATTCCCCAAGTAAAACAGTAAAGTAGCCATAGCCAAGAAAAGTCCAAGCCATGCGTGATGACCTTCAAGCAGAAGAAGTCCGTACTAGATAACATTGTTTCCTCCCTGAAACCTGGGGGGGGGGGGGAACGGAAGACAAAGAGGCGAAACAAAACGGGGTCAGTCATAAAGACTGGTAAGTCCTATCTACTTCCAGTATAAAAACAGGTAAAGGTAACATGACATGCATAAACTGAAAGTAAACATAAGGATGACTACAAGATAAATAAACTAAACCAGGGTAACAGGCTGAACTACTGTAGCAAGGTAAACTAAGATATCATGATAAACTACGGTGTCATGATAAATCAAGGTATCACATCGTCAGGTTTCTATCAAGTATACTATCCCAAGGTATCTATCCTGTATAACATCCCACGGTATCTATCATGTATATTTCTCCTGGTTCTAACATGTATATTTGCTCTGCACCTCTCATACTAGTATCCCAACCCGCGTCATGTGTTAACTATGAATGTCCCTTGCCCAATGTCATGTAATGGTCCATGTCAACCTAATATATAGCATATGTAGGTTTTTCCCAACTCGTATGTTTCTTTCCATGTATAAGTTCAGTCCTTTACCGTAGGCCATACGAGCTTTCCCATGTAAACGTTTTATCCTTGAGGTTATTTTGGACTGATACCCTTGATCTAGTTATGTTTCCTTACCATGAACTATCGCGCGTTCACTTAGGATTTATGCCACCTAGGACCACTAGGGATTATGCTACCTAATGAACGTTTCCGTGTCTCGGTTTGGGTTCAGCCACCTAGGGCCACTAGGGATTATGCCACCCGTCAACCGCGCCCTTTATCCCGCGTATGCATCGTGAATCGTTTTCCATGTCTAGACGCACATATTCCTCAATGTGCCATCCGAGTTCCGTGCCAGGGCAAATCAAGAATTACGGAACTCGGTCGGGAGATTTAAGTCGTCTGCTGATGCAGATATCAAGGTCTGTTTTTGTACCCGTGGCTATGGTCCCATGTGACCCCTCCCTCAACTACTGAAAGGCAATCCAAGAAAAATCATGTATGAGAACTACACTACGGCCCATCGAAGCCCACTTCCAGAAAGCCAACCTCACCCATAACTCGATAGCAAGTATACGGTCTGTTGGGAGTTCCCTGCCTTTCCGTACGTACACGATTGACTAAAGATGGTAGGTAGTCGGCGACATGCTATCCAGGGCAAAATCAAGTATCGTCGACTCCACGCTAATCCATCCCAGTCTTTAGGTCGCTCGCATAGCAACCAAGGCATACTCTTGGCTCTTCTACCGCAGACCTTAACCCCTGTGAGGCCGGGTTTCATGGACCATCCGCCACCTCACAGAGGGATACCAAGAGTACCCTCACGTCCCCTGAAGCTACTGCTTCGCCACCCAATTCGTTGGAGCTTTTTATCCAAGTCAGATAAGTTGCTCCTCCTCGTATACTAAGCGATGACCCACCGTATCAGGTTACTCATCATTTATGAAATAGTCCCATGTCCTTGGCTAAGAATTATTACTTAGTTATCCTTAACTAAGGTTTACCACTTAGCTTCTCGTCCCGCTATCCTTGTTAACCACGATTTTCAACCTAGTCCCCTGAGCTAGGGTTTTGCCAAATGGGTTAAGTGTTGTTATCCAAGTTCATGACTTAACCCGCCTACGCATCATGACAAGATTGGCTAAGTACTCAAGTTCAAGGATTATCCCTACAAGTTGGTTAAGTGTACTAAGAAGCTCATGACTTAACCCTATCAAATTATCATGTTAGATTGATTAAGCAAAGATTATCTTAATCCCATCAGATTATCGAGTCGGATTGGTTAAGTATAGGTTAACTTAACCCCATCCACTAATCGTATTACAATGGTTAAGCTTAATTTAAAAGGTCTTGTGACTTAACCCTACCAGGTCCACCTATTAGATTGGTTAAGTATAGGTTATTTAACCTCATCAAATCATCACGTATAATTGGTTAAGTATAAGTTACTTAACCCCGTTAAATTATCATGTTAAATTGGTTAAGTATTGGTTACTTAACCTCATTGAATCACCAAGTTTAGATTGGTTAAGTGTTTAACTTAACCCCATCGAATTACCGTGTTTAGATTAGTTAAGTATAGGTTACATAACCCCATCTAATTACCGTGTTTAGATTAGTTAAGTCTTAATTACTTAACCCCATCTAATTACCAAGTCGGAGTAGTTAAGCGTAAATTACTTAACCCCATCCCCTAATTGTCTTGTATGGTTAAGTGTCATTAAGGAACCAAGTCCGGTTTAACTTAACCTACCCATTCGTGTCATATCGGTTAAGTGTCATTAGTCAAATTTACTTAACCTTATCATGTGGCATTAATTTAATTAATGCACTCTCAACCTCTCACATTAGACCTTGTTGTGGTTACTAGTTAAGCCGGGCGGGTCCGGGTGGATTTACACCACAACCTAGTCTAACCTCGGGTCTTAAGCGCGACATGACCAACTTCTCACATTGGATCCTATTGTTTGTAGCCACTAGTTAAGCCGGGCGGGTCCGGGTAGATTTATGCTACAAACTCAACCCAACCTCGAGTTGGCCACTTTCATGTTTGGTCTAGTGTTATATTACACTTACAACCCATACGTGTCTAATTTCAAGTTTACCCCACGTGTCATGCCCCCATTTTGGTTCAACTTACATGTCGTGTTCACATGTAACCTCAAGTCAAGTTTTCATGTCATATTCAAGTCAAGATTTCGCGTCATGTTCATGTTTATCTAACTACCCCAAAATCGTGTTTTCACTTGAGTGAAAGCGAGTCAACATAGTAGGTATACTATGGCTACATATAGACCCCAACACATGTGCGATGCCACAAGAGGGATTGGCTCCAAACATGCATGGTATCATAAGGGGGTTTGGCCTCAACATGTATAGTGTCATATAGGGATTGTCCACAAGCATGCATGACAAATCAAGAAGGGATTGGCCACAAGCATGCATAACATAAAAAGGTGATTGGACACAAACTTGCATATTATCATAAGGGGTTTCGGGTTCATATACTTGCATAAGCCCAAGTTAAGTTCATGCACATATTTCACAAGCCCAAAGTGGTTCTAAGGTCTTATGCCCACATTCACAAGTTAAAGGTTCAATCTTTCATGATAGACTAGGCTAAACATAACATGAGTGACATGATATTGTCGCTAAAACATAGTTCCAAGTCATGTATTCAAGGTAAGAGGCAAAACTAGGTTCACATAGGTTATAGCACTTATGTTTAACCGCATTTTATTCCATGCCATCATTAAACTACCGTTAACATCTCGAAGTAGCTAGAACTTACATAGCGTGGCAAGAGGGCTAGGAGCATGAATCGCTTTGACGAAGAAAGGTGGCTCCTTTGATGAAGAACCGTCATGAAATCGCCATAGCAACGTTGATTTGGCCTCGATTTGGTGTAGCAAGCTTGCACCTTTTGATTCAGATCCGATTTGAATGCATAGTCTCTTGGGATTGGAGATGGAGGCCATGATCACTTGGCATTTGGGCAGCACTTCGTGGCATGAGTGATTTGTGAGGGTTTAGGGTAGGCTTAGGGGTCTTTTTATAGAGATTAGGAGTAGTTTAGGCCGTTAGATTAACCCTAGGATAGATCCAAGCCCTCAAAAATCGTCACAAGCCTCCAAAACCGAGCCAAACAGCAAAACAGGTGCACCAGGCTGCCTGGGTCCGACCAGGCAGGTCGACCCCCAGGTCGACCCTGGGGTCGACTCCCCAGTCGACCTGGTCCCACCCAGGTCGACCCCCTGGTCGACCTGGTCTGGGCGGGATTTTTCCCGCCTACCCTGATTTTCTGAAATTTTGAATCTGTTTTGAATTTGAATTTTTCGTGAAACTTCGCGAGGCCATATCTCGGTCATACGGACTCCGATTTACGAGATTTCAGACTCTATTTCGCGTATTTTTCCGAGACGAATGCAATGGAGCAACCCGTTTCTCCTGATTTAGATTTTATGATTTAATTCTGCCTTGATTCTTGTCTTAACATGTTATTAAAATTCGGGTTGTTACAGTGTCACCCTAATGTCTAAACTGAAACAGAAACGGGAACAAAATAATTTCCACAGAAGAGAATGCTAGTAACGGGCCTTTACCACCCGAACAAAAACAGACAGAAGCAGAATGCTGATAATGGGCCTTTACCACCCGAACAGAAACAGACAGAATATTAATAATGGGCCTTTACCACCCGAACAAAAACAGTCAGATTAATCCCTATGGAAACAGAATGTAGAATTAGGTGTACACTAGTAAATGGGTCTTTACCACCCGAACAGACGGTACCATGCAGAAACAGACAGGTGTTAGCACCCAACAGAAACAGACGGTACTAACAGAAACAGACAGAACTAAGTGTACCCTAAAACCCTACCCCAAGCGATCGGCTCCCTAATACATAAATACCCTATGTCGGCCCCACAGTAGGGTGTATCACTCCCTAAAGTGACAACCAATTGGCACAGACCTATTTATAGATGTCATGGCGTCTTACATCCACGGAGGCAGGCCGGGATCCATGCACGCACATGACCCGGTTGGAACGCACCATCAACACCCCTCGCCATTATCAGAATGAACCACTTATAATTAGTTCAGTATGCTTGCCCAAACCCTACCTAGTTGTTGGGTCAAAGTTTTGATACCAGAAAGGGTTACTGACCAATATGGGTCCCAAACAACAGATGACACAAGTAATTTCCCTCCTAACCTTGTGTCCCCAGACTAACAAATTGCAGATTAACTTGTTTACAAGTTCAGACATACAGAATTCAGATCAACCAGTTCACAGATTAGACAAGTTTTCAGACCAACAGATCAGATATACAGATTTAACAGACTTACAGATTAACCGGTTACAGATTAACAGACTTACAGATTAACCGATTACAGATTAACAAACTTACAGATTGTCTAACTTTGTATTGGGCCTACAAATTCATGAAATGGGTTTATTAATTTCATCAGTCTAGTTGGTTTGACCCTATCCACCCAACACGATTTAGACATCATATTTATCCCAGATTTTCATTAATTAAATATTAATGCCCAGACCTCTCACATTAGACTGACAGTTTGTGGCTACTGGTTAGGCCAGTTGGTTCCGAGCAGATTTCTGCCACAAACTGAGTCTAACCTCGGGTTTCAAGCATGTTATGACTAACTTCTCACATTAGAACCTCTTGTTTGCGGCCACTGGATGTGCCGGGCGGTTTCGGGCAGAATTACGCCGCAAACTCATTCTAACCTCGAGTTAGCCATGTTTATCTTTGCGGCCAATTAATTAATAATTTACCATTTTTTCCCACGCCTAATATACATGTCAATTATTCATAACTATATCCAATTCAGATTATGTCGATAACAGACTAATTATATCAACTCAACAGATATAGCAGATAACAGATTTTTCAGATTAGGCGACTTAACGGATTTAGCAGATTAAGCAAACTAGCAGATTTAGCAGATAACAGATTAGGCATCTAAACAGATTCAGTAGTTTAGGCATCTCAACAGACTTAGCAGATGACAGATTTGGCAGATGAGCAGATCTAGCAGACTAGAGCAGAACTAGCAGATTAAGCAATATAACAGAACTAGCAGATTAGGCAAATATAGCAGAACTAGCAAATTAGGCAAATATAACAAATTTAATCATTCCTTAAAGTTTCACAAACATATCTTGCCTAATTATAAATTTGGCCTAAGTTTGCATGCCTAAATAGTTGTCATGATTCACACTATGATCATATACCCCACGTTTGCATTGAATTTACATGTCAGAGATTATGGTCATAATTTACATGTCCCAATTTAGTTCAACTTGCCTAGTACAAAAGATTCACATATAAATTATACCAAATATAGCCGTCGATTTCAATGCATGTCATATATTCAAAAATCTCCTACTTAGTGTTATTCACATTTGATAGTTATCAAATCTTAATATGGATCTTCACACCTAAGTCATATTCTCTTTCAAATCATGAATTGTTATATAAACAATATGCCCAACAATCTAGTTATAACATATCTTAATTCAAAATATGTGTAATGTCCAATGTCTCAAGTCACATGTTAACATACCATGGTTCCTCTTCTTCCAATTCACAGAATATGAGATACAGAATAAAATAGATAAACATACACAATCTCAAATTCAGATTTACAATCATGTCACAATTATGATTAAAGTTTATATCGGAAAATAACTGCACTTGCCTTTATTGGATTCTAAAAGAAAGATAGTTGTAGCGACGTTAGTTGATCTTCTTTAACCGTTGTTGAAGTTTCAAGCTTGAATTGAGTTGCTTAAGTTGATGTTGATTAGCTTCTAGTTTTGATTCCAGCCGAATAGCGACGGCATTTTTATTTTTATTTAGAACAGAGCCAGAGTAGAAGCAGAATAGAATTGTGTGTAGAGAAGGCTAGGTTTGGGGCTGTTTAAATAGGTTTAGGCAGACGAATTTAGGCAGAAAACGAGACTAGATACATAAGAATGCACCCAGGCCCAAAACCAGGTTCAGGGACCAGGTCGAACCCCAGGTCGACTGCCCAGTCGACCTGGACTGGGGGGTCGACTGCCCAGTCGACTCCCCGGTCGACCTGGGTCTGGGGGGTCGACTGCCCAGTCGACTCCCCAGTCGACCTGGGTCTGGGCGGGAAATTTCCCGCCTAGTCTGTTCTGTGTTTGAAATTTGAATTTTGAATTCGAATTCGAGCCGTTTTGAACTCTGAATATTTCTAAAACTTCGGAGGGTCATATCTCCCTCATACGGACTCCGATTCTTGCAAACTCGGACTCGTTTCCAAGCAGAATTCCGAGACGAACGCAATAGCGCAACCCGTTTCCCTTGATTCTTATTTTTAAAAATTAATTATCCTCTGATTTGTTACTTATACGTTCACAGAAAATACGGGGTGTTACATGCCCGGAACCAACCGGCTTAACCAGTGACCGCAAACTGTCAGTCTAATGTGAGAGGTCATGGGCATAACTAAAATATGCTTAGGCACGAGGTTAGGTCTGGCTTGTGGCAGAAGTCTTCCTGGAACCGCCCGGTATATCCAACGACCACAAGCTACAGACCTAATGTGAAAGGTCTGTGCATTAATATTTAATTAATGCAAATCTGGAATAAATATGATGTCTAAAACATGTTGGCGGATAGGGTTAAACCAATTGGACTAATGAATGTAACAAACCCTCTTCGTGAATCTGTTGGCCCAATTAGAAAGTTAGACAAATCTGTAAATCTGTTAAATTCGTATATCTGATCCGTTAGTCTGAAAACTTGTCTGATCTGTGAACTAGTTGATCTGAACTCTGTATGTCTGAACTTGTAAACAAGTTAATCTGAAATCTGTTAGTCTGGGGATATAAGGTTAGGTGGGAAAATTACTTGTGTCATCTATTGTTTGGGACCCATATTAGTCAGTAACCCTTTCTGGTATCAAACTTTGACCCAACAGTAGGTAAGGTCCGGGCACGCTTACTGAACTAATTATATGTGGTTCATTCTGATAATGGCGAGGGGTGTTGATGGTGCGTTCCCACTGGTTCATGTGCGTGCAGGGATCCCGGTCTGCCTCTGAGGATGTAAGACGTCGTGACATCTGTAAATAGGTCTGTGCCAATTGGTTGTCACTTTAGGGAGTGATACACCCTACTGTGGGGCCGACATAGGGTATTTATGTATTAGGGAGCCGATCGCTTGGGGTAGGGTTTTAGGGTACACTTAGTTTTGTCTGTTCTGTTGGTACCGTCTGTTTCTGTTGGGTGGCAACACCTGTCTGTTTCTGCGTGGTACCATCTGTTCGGGTGGTAAAGGCCCATTTACTAGTGTACACCTAATTCTACATTCTGTTTCCGTAGGGATTAATCTGTTTCTGTTTCTCTACCTTCTGTTCGGGTGGTAAAGGCCCATTATTAGCATTCTGTTTCTGTCCGTTTCTGTTCCGGTGGTAAAGGCCCATTATTAGCATTCTGTTTCTGTCTGTTTCTGCTCGGGTGGTAAAGGCCCATTATTAGCATTCTGTTTCCGTCTGTTTCTGTTCGCGTGGTAAAGGCCCATTACTAGCATTCTCTTCTGTGGAAATTATTCTGTTCCCATTTCTGTTTCAGTTTAGACATTAGGGTGACACCTAATCCTGTTACACTAGTATTAGTGCAGAGAAATGAAAAGTAATATTATTCTATTTCTTCTGGTGAACCTAAGTACATCTGCTGCTCCTATTACTGTTATCTCTTATCCAGGTTATTTTCATGTCATAATTATTATTATCTGTTCATATGCTGAAAGTCACTGGACTTGCCAAAGTTTATGTCTGACCTTGCTTGTTTTTGCCTTTTTTTCTTCCGTTTCCCCCCAGGTTTTCTAAGGAGGGAATACTTTAGCTTGATCCGGATTTCTTCTGCTTGAAGTTCTCAGAGTGCTTAATGTATGGCTTGACTCTTTATGACAACTTCTCTGGGGATTATAATTTTAAAGTTTTGTGCTCTGATGATTTTATGAGCAAGACTGATATTTATGTACTTGAGTTTTTGGTAAAGATGTAACCAAACTGATTTCTATTTTCCGCTGTAATAAAGTTATAATTTCTCAAGTATTGTTTATCTGTCTTGAAATTTTCTGTTCTGTTTACTAAAACGCTCCACCAAAGTTAAGGCATTCCCTTTGTGAGTGTCCTTAACGGAGGTGGGGTGCTACATGTTTACTATATTTCTTGGGTTTAGATGATTTTATGAGCCGATTGGCTTTTTTTCTTCTTGGATGATGACGGCCCTGCGTGGCTAGTTGTGGTTTTAAAGGTCTCCCTGTATAAAGGAAGTCATGGCGAAATTTTTCAAAAATTTAGGGTGTTAGCCGGAATTTTTCAAAAATTTATTGAGAAATAAGAAAATTCTTAAAAACTGAAAAGTTGAAGAATGAAAGTTGAGTTGATTGGTTAAACAAATTTCAGCTCCGTTCCTTTTCAAGGACGAAAAGATTTTAAGTGGGGGGGGGGGTTGCAACAACCCGGAATTTCAGAACCAATTTAAAATTTTTATTTTAGCAATTTTAATGGATTTTGAATATTTAAAATAATTTATTTTAAATAATAAAGTCGAAAAATTATTTTAAACGAATTTAGAACGTATAAATTTATTTTAATTATAAAACGAGCCTGGAATGGCGCGGTAGTTTGAAAATTTGATTTCAAATTTCAATTGAATATACATGATTCAAAATAAATCAGATTTCAATAAAACGAGAAATATTTGAATCTGTTTAATTATATCTTTCTAACGAATGTAAGAAACTTAGATTTCACTTTAGAAATAGAAAGTTATGTCTAGTTTAAAATTCAGAATAGTCGCTATAGGAATTATATATATTTTAATGTAATATATAGCCCTTAAAATAGTCATTTTGCAAATAACCTCTATTTTCGACGAAACCACTTTTGTTGGATCCGGAATGTCAAATTATTGCTAGATTCCAATTTTCATAATTTTTGGAATTAATATGTGAGTGTGGTGAATTTAAACTTGTTTGGTAATTTCGGTTTGAATTTTATCGACTGGAAAATGATCGTTTTTCAAACGGTCTCCAAATTTGACAAAATTTGTTTTGTTAGGACTGTATCATCAAAACATAGCTAGATTTATTTTTCTGAAATTTTGGGTGTCAATATGTGGCCCGTATAAATTAAAATGTACATTAAAACCAAATTTGAACGTTATATTAATTTATATTTTAATTTTGATAAAAACTGGTCGAAACCGTCGAAATAGCTTACGAAACATATCCCGTTGTGTTTGGAATGGGGGTATTTAGCTAGGGATGATAGTCACTGGGTTCGATTTGGAGTTCGTATCAATAATCATGTATTTTTGAAAATAAAATAATTAAAAATTTAAATATCTTTATACGATCAAACTAAGAGTCAAATCCTTATATTTTTTCACGTAGTTAACCTATCATTATCCGCCTCCCCATTCTTTAACAAACGAACAAAAAAAACCATAGCAGAAACCCGTCGCCCCCCTCAGCTACCCCCACCGCCGGCCCAAAAAAAAACCCATAGCAGAAACCCGTCGCACCCCTCTGCTACCCCCACCGCATCACCACCGCCAGCCCCCTCTCCCCTCCAGTCACCGACGCCATCACCCCTCCTCCTCCCAATTCGAAAACTAAAAACCCTAACCCCTTTCAATAAAAAAAACCGCACCAAGGAGGAGGAGCTCGAGCTCCAAGCGGTGGTGTTAAGGTCGCAGAGGTCGGGAAGGAGAAGCTAGTGGTGGTTTTTGTTTTTGAAACCGTGGTATGATGAAGATGGTAGCTCGAATCAAAGATCGGCAATGCAGCTTGGTTTTCACGGGTTCGAATCTGCGAAGAAGAAAAATAGTGAGTTTTTATTTATTTATATATATATATATATAACATTAAGGAAAATAAAAATTGGATTTTTCTTTATATGAATAGCGTATAAAAATTGGATTTTTCTTTATATGAATAACGTATAAAAATTGGATTTTTCTTTATATGAATAGCGTATAAAAATTGGATTTTTCTTTATATGAATAGCATATAAAAATTGGATTTATCTTTATATGAATAGCATATAAAAATTGGATTTTTCTTTATATGAATAGCGTATGAAAATTGGATTTTTCTTTATATGAATAGCGTATAAAATTTGGATTTTTATTTATATGAATAGCATATAAAAATTGGATTTATCTTTATATGAATAGCATATAAAAATTGGATTTATCTTTATATGAATAGCGTATAAAAATTGGATTTTTCTTTATATGAATAGCGTATAAAAATTGGATCTTTATTTATATGAATAGCATATAAAAATTGGATTTTTCTTTATATGAATAGCAAGTTAAAAATATAATTTTTATCATATGAACAATAAGTTAAAAATGTGATTTTTATTTATACAATAACATAATAAAAATGTAATTTTTTACATATGAAGTAGCGAAGAAAAAATGTAATTTTTTACATATGAAGTAGCGAAGAAAAAAAGATAATTTTTACACATGAAGTAGCAAAGAAAAAAATGTGATATTTTTCATATGAAGTAGCAAAAAAAATGTAATTTTTACATATGATGTAGCGAATTAAAAATACGATTTTTATATACGTAGAGAATATAAAAATATGATTTTTATATATGTAGAATTAAAAATATGATTTTTAATGTATACATAGCACTGTAAAAATATGATTTTTAATATAAACTGCGTGAAGCAGATTATGTTGGTATCACGGTGAAGAATACAACGCATTGGAGGCAAATCCAAATCGAAACCACCCGCTAAAGAATGACGGAGTGGACCCCAAAGGTAAGAACTTCTCACTCTAATTTTGTTTACAGTTAAATATATCCCAGGATGTAGACGGTGCTTAGTAGCACCAGACACCTTTGATTGAAACCATGGATGTTTGGTTGTTTGTTTTATTTGGTTGAATTTTATTTGGGATGTTAATTGAATTGATTGGAATTGGTATGTGTATGGCGCGAGCCAGTATTAGGCGAGGGATAAGGCTAGACCTTATTTCAGTTCGAGTACCGCGCCGTTATGCTGCCAATATTTTCTAAAATATGTTAGAACAATAAAAATATCATTTTTATTGTATGAATGAACTAAATAAAATATTCTTGTGTTGAATAAAATATTTATCGTTAAAAAAATATTTTTATGAATGGCATAAAATTCTCCTAAAATGAAAATAAATATTCATTTACAAATCGGACGATTTGTTTATGTACACCCATTTTACTGATATTGATTGGGACGATATATTTTACACATCGCCCAACTACACAAATAAAATCTGTGTTTGTTGATTGAAACCCCACACGGGTATTGGGTTAATATTTGACGTACACTAATTCCAATTGTTTAGTTGTATGTCAATCGATTGGTTGACAAACATTGTAAGTGTTAATTATTTATATTTAATGCTTATGCAGTCGTGTAGTGCACTCTGGCTGATGGTTGATTGTTTATCATGGTTTATATATACATGTGTTGTATGAAATCCATATAAATAAAATTATATGGTAATTGATTGAGTCCGATTCCAATTCAGAAATAAGGAATGTTTTAAAATGACGAATATTTTAAAATAACGTATATTTCATAATAATATTCAGTAAAGAATCAAAATGTGGATTTGATGTTCGATTTGGGATGGACAAGAAAATATTTAAATATATGAAGCCATGTTGATTAGATTAATGTCATTTTGATGTGAACGATATTTATATCGATTTCATTCATTTTTATAATGAATATTGAAAAAGAAATGATATGAATATTTAAATAAAATAATATTCAGAATTGGAATGAGGCGTATGTTGTGTTTTATGACACTTGATTATAAAATGCACGAATTATTCGGAAGGGCCGGGTTTATACCCATTCTGAATAATTAATTCGACAATAAGTCGACGATGAAGACAGTGGTTGAAGGCCGGAGGTCTTCACATCGTTTGGATGATTACTGATGTCTTGAATGGGCTGTACACCCAAGACAAGGTAATAAGTGGTGATCGTCCAGGCGTACTTGGAGATCGATCGAATATGTCAGGACCTCTTTCCTGTATTGGACACGGGACGAGAAATAAGGTGCCTCCAGTTTCGTTCAAACCCAGAACGAACTATTAAATGGATGTGTGTCTGACATTGGATTTTATTATGTGTTGATTGATCTCTATCAAATATATATCTGTTTGGTGGCGGAGAATTTATTCTCTTGCTTAACATCCTTCTCTGAGACGTATGAGCTCAGAGGTTATATATCGATAGACATCATTTGCATGGCGTGAATTGTCAGTGTGGCATGCTGAGATGCAAATGATCAAGGCTTCTATTGAAAAGCAGTGTCTTGTGGTCTATGATCAAAGCACGGCCTTAAAGAGCATAGCTTTGTGTATAGCATTAATTCACGAGCCTCACACCTTGGTATGAGTCAAAAACGGGATCAGAGACGCAGGGAAGACATGACATTTCTTTCTAGCTATGGGTGGCATTATGATATGGAGCCCAGACATTTATATATTTTTACCTATGTGGATAATGGATAGGAAGACGCCTCAGATATATCGGTTACTACGGAGCCGATGGATAGGTCCTATAGGACTGGGAAACTTGTATTCAGGAATAGCCAATCCTCAAACGTAAGAGAGGATCGGCCCTGTAGGATCCAGGGATTCTTGTGAGGAATCTTGAGGCATTTGCTAGAGTGTCTCGAAGCCGGTGAGGACGATCCCTTGCCTCGACTCATGACGGAAATCCAATTTCCAGTTTTAATTGTAGAGCCTAGTATGACGACATGATATATGGTACCCATGCGGTTTATGATTGGTACATTTATATTCGATTTTTTTTTACAAACTATGCACTTATAATAGCATCAAACGATTTGTTTTAAACGTACCAAGCATGTTTAGCTATTATAAGGTAAAACTCTATCCTCCGGCTTATATTGCATTGTGTGATGGGATCTGAGTCTTATAATAGCTTCATTTTTCCAAAAAGCATTGCATTGTTTATAACTGTTCATGCACTGGCATTCTTGGGAGGAAACCCGTTCTATGTTATACGGCGTGGTCCCTTGATTTACTTTATTTTAAAGTAATGTTTTAAATAACTGTTTTAGTTCTCACACTAGTTACATGACTGACCTGGAGTTTATTGTTTTAACCTAAACTCTGTGTGCCCATATTTTCCACACGGGCAGTTAGTAGTTTTGGTTATGCAGATTTATTTTTAAACGATCCTGGTTTTCGGCTGGAGCTATATTGGAAACGCTCTGTATCCGTGTATTTCTTTAAGCTGTGTTATGTATTATTTTTCGCTGCATTGTAATTTTAAATCTCTGATATTTTCCAATGAATATTATTTATGCATACTCTGTATATTCTTGTACTCTGACGTAAATTGTTATAATAAGCAACGAAATGTTCTTCTTTTTGCCTTCTGATTTGTCGTGTTCTCAACTCAATCCGGGCTTTCCCGTGAGGCGAGTTTAGGTCGTTTCAATTTGGTACTGCTGTTGTCTTACTTAGTAAGCAATTGAGTTTCATGTTTGTTCCGACAATAGAACAATTAACCTTGTTAAACCAGGATAGGATGGTCGTAATTGGGTCAACACATATGCAGAGAGAATTTCTCGCTTTTTGTCTAGTGAAGAAGATGGACATGTTGACAAAAACAACGACGTTGTTGAGTTAAGTTAATGTCGAATACTTGCATATGTACGTAGTTCAGTGCTAATGTAACAGAATCTTGAAATTTTAATGCAGTTGTTTACTTTTTTGGCACATCTAGGTTACACTTGTGAGGCAATGTAATTCTATTTTATGTTTACTTTTATCTCACTTCTAGAGTGCAAGTTTGAGCTATTGTATTTAAAGTTTTGTGACACTTCTGCATTTCCCTACAGAAATAAGGCATTTCACTTTTAAACCAACTATAAAACGATAAAATATCATAATTGTATTGTTATAAACACATTAAAGTATAAAATTTCATGTTCATAGTAGTTTACGAAAATATATAACCGTTTTATTCAAGTAAAAAGGGGACATACCAACCGCAATATAAATAAAAAAATTCCAAATTACAAAATGGTGAACGAATACCACATAATAATACTAAATACGGTCAATGCATGCCATCTGAGATAAAAATTTGTAAGTATCTCCTACCCGAGATTTTGTCAAGTTAATAGGCAGTTTTTATTTGACAAATACGAGAAAGTAAGACCGTATAAAAAGTTAAAGGAAAATTGAACCACAAAAACGGTGGTAAAGTACCATTTTTATTTGAAATATACGGTTTTGTGTTGCCGCCTAAAAGAAAAGTTTGAAAATAAGTCTTTCCTGAGAGTTTTCGAAATGAAATGACCGTGTTATGAAAGTATAAATGGTACGTATTCACCATTTATTGCTATACATGAAACCTCAAAACATATATATGGTATGGTAGTGACATTTTAATTTAAACAAATCGGTAGAAGATCACCGTCTGCACATGTTTTCTGACAATATTATAACTTGAGATATTTTAGATTGTACACACCGATTTTCTATATATAAAATGGTAAACAATGACCATGTAGCAGATTATAGGACTCCTATAACTTTCAGATTTTTTGTAACTGTATGACTATATAAATAAATTATAAACGGTGCATTATCACTGTTTATTGCTTTAGATTAAACCTCATACATTATATACGGTGTGGGAATGTCGTTTTGTTTTTCAAAAATTGGTTAGGGCTTGTCGTCTGCATATTTTTTACTATAGAATTTATAACCTGAGGTATTTTGGAATATACTGACCGAATTTCTGTAAGTAAAACGATATTTTATAACCGTTTAGCAAATTATAAACCCTTTAACAGTTTGACCGGTGCTCACGTACCATTTTTGAAGCTTAAAAACGGAAGACCGTTTCCATTTTCAACTAAAAGGTCAATTATTTCATACAAACAATCTATATTTTCATGCATCTTCCGTCATACAAAAAATTGAAACTTGTACATGCATCTTCCACCATACAAATAAATGAAACTTGTACATGCATCTTTGGTCATACAAAAAATTGAAACTTTTACATGCATCTTTGATCATACAAAAAATTTGAAACTTGTACATGCATCATCCACTAAACAAATAAATGAAACTTGTACATGCATCTTTGGTCATACAAAAAATTGAAACTTTTACATGCATCTTCGATCATACAAATAAATGAAACTTGTACATGCATCTTTGACCATAGAAATAAACATAAACATACTCATAAACCATTTCATATATTAACCTTCCTTCCAAAGTACCCATAATACAGTAATGCTAAAAGCAAGTCACCAACCAAAATAAATAAGTCACTAACATACAATACCGAACAAAACATGCACCAAGTCTTATAACAGTGACATAATTTAAACTATTAACCAAAAGAATACTTAATCCTACCAAGTTAAACTATTTTTTCCTTGCTTCACCTTTCTTCTTGGTTACATCCTTCTTCTCTTTCTTTCTTTTACCTCGAGCTATCGTAGCCTCAACAATCTCATCACATTCATCAGCTACCAAGTTCTCTCCATACAAAGCAGACGGTTTTGGGTCGTCTATTCGCTCTATCATTTGCAAAGCTTTAACAATTGACTTACCACGTCCACATGAACGGATTGTATCAGCAACTAGCCTAAGTTGACGTTTCTGAAATTCAAGTGTACCTAAGTATTAAAAAACAATCAATAACATTTTTTCAATTAATAAGTATAACAAACTTACAACACGAATGAGTAGCGACTTTTCCTCAGTTTCATTCGCAGGCTCTGTTATTCTTCTTGATGGATTTGCAACAATCGAATGAGAAGCTTGTTGATACCACTTTATATAGTTGTGCTCACAGTCCCAGGGGTTAACCACTTGTTTTGACATTACACTTTCATTCAGCATGTGATTTGCCCATTCAGCCCAGACAAAATCACCGACATTAAAGTAAGTGGCTTTGAAACCTTTACTAGGCGACTTGTAAGGTCATGCAACAGGTCATTTGATGAACATCGCTTTGAGTTGTTATAACAAGATTACGTAATAACCAACTCAAACATGCAGTGGCCCATGAATATGAACCCATCTCGTTTAAATTCTTCAAACACTGCAGAGAATGAACTGACACTTTATTCCCAGACTTGTCACAACAAACTAAACTACCAATTATGTACAGAAGATATGTTATCGCACAATGCATCTTTCATTCTTCAGTATCATCCTCCTTCGAACCCTCAAACTTACTTCGTAACCATTCAAATCTAGTTTTTTTTATCGCCTCCTAATACTTCAATAGCATTTGGTCTATCAACACAAAGGAAGTCTTCAAGTAGTTTGTACACATCTTTATAACTTATACCCCTCGAGCCACCAAGAGAACCAGTAACTTCTCTTCCTTCCACTGGAAAGCCAGTTATGTGCACTACTTGATCAATGGTTATCCCCAACTCACCAAATGGAAGGTGAAATGTGTTTGTCTCTGGATAAAGTCTTTCGACGATTGCATTGATTAGGACTTTTTCTAATGTCTCATGAGCATGTAGCACTAGCTTATGGAATCCCGACTGAACTACAACCTCCTTAACAAAAGAACATTCTTTTCTATAATCCCACAATCGATGCGTGCCAACATGATTATGGAGTCTCACTAGTATGACTTCTCCTCGAGGTTTATATATGGTATGTACATAAATATTTTATGTATTTATAAATAGATAGCAATACACGCATAGTCATAAATATAAATAAAATATATGAAATAACATAAGAAAAACTTACAGTAGATTTCCATATTTTATGAGCAATGTGATCATTGAATGCAAACAACATTGTCCGTTCATCTTCAGTGGTGGATGATTCTAGTTGTTTCCGCGTTCGCTTGGCTTTAATTGTACGTTTTTTCTTTTCCACATGTTCCACCTCTTTCTCTCCTACCCTTCCTTCCTTACTATCATGTTACTCATTACCACTTCCTTTCCCACTATATTTAGACTCAGATTCTTCACAAGAAACTTGTTTTATACGTCTTTTACCCTCTCGTACATGTGCCACTGTGGCGTCCCCTTCTTTATCTGCTTTCTCCTCAACTATATTGCATTGCAAAACATCAACATCTCCTTCTTCACGCTCACTATCTTCTCCGTTGCTATCTTCTCCGTCATCGTCTTCTTCATGCTCACTACCTCCTCTGTTGCCCTCTTCTCTGTCGTCATCTTCTTCATGTTCAATATCAACTGTATTGCCCTCTTCTTTGTCATCGTCTTGTTCTTGATCACTACCACCTTTGTTACCCTCTTCTTTGTCATCGTCTCATTCATGATCACTACCACCTGTGTTGCCATCCTCTCTGTCATGATCTTCTTCATGTACGTCGATATCTGCTTCTTCATGGCCAATATAATCACTACTTTTTTCACCTCCATTGGAACGACTACCTTCGTGGACTCTTCTCTATCTGTAGCACCCCGTATTTTCTATAAACCTTAAAGTAACGAATTAAAGAAAAATTAATTTTAAATGTGAGAATTAAGGGAAATGGTTACGCCATTGCGTTCGTCTCGGAATTCTGGTTGAGATAGAGTCCAAGTTTGCGTGAATTGGACTTCGTTTGAAGAAGTTATGGCCTTCAGAAGTTTCAAAAATTCAAAGTTCAAATTTAAACACAGAAGAGGACAGGGCAAGAAAATTCCCGCCCCAGGCCAGGTCGACCAGGGGGTCGACCCTAGTGTCGACCTACCCTACAGGTCGACCTGGGGGTCGACCTACCCCCTCCCCCCCTCGGCAGGAAAATCTGAAAAGATGACGAATTCTGACTCCCTATCGAGTCATTAGGACTGAGGTGTTATACTATCTTGACTGGATGGTCTTGATTGCTTCTAGGGTTAATCTGACGGCTCTAAATTAATTAAACCTCTATAAAAGAAACCTGACTCTCAACCCTAAATCATAAATATTCATACCAAGAGCCGCCATGCTGTCAATGATGAACCTAAAATAGCCGTCATCTCTTTCAACTCAAAGGCAAAATAGAAGCTATATCAAAATCAAATCAAATCTAATCTAATTCAACTAAGAGAATTCAACGATCTAAATCAAAGGCAAGCAATTCAGTTTCAGAATACAGATCCTAGAACAAAAGAATTCCTTTTTGTTTGTAAGTGTTGTTATCTTTCAGTTGTGAATAAATTAAAGACATGGTTTGTAATGAATTGTAAAATAGAATTATATCAGGTTGTATGTGATGCTGATTCATGTTTATTCATGTCTATTCTATCATATATGCCTATGAACTATTATGGTCTATCAAACCTATCATGTTATATGGAAATTGGTGAATAACCTATGATGTTGTATAGGAATTCGAGAATGAAATTATCATATGTACGTTTGGTGATATTATGATACATACAAGCTTTAGGCTAAGTCACGTCGTTTATGCCTAATGGTTTAGATCCATTATGCATACATGTTTAGATCCACGACCTTGTATAATTTGGTGATGACATCTATATGTTGTATGTCAATTTGGAAATTATGCCATGTTTATGCAAGTTAGGTGATGCTATCATGTTATGAATACATGCAAGTTTATAGGTTAAAAACATGATTATGTAAACCTATATGTTTAGACCTACACTTTATATGTTAGATCCATATGCCTCTATGTTAGATCTATGTTAGCATGATTCAACCCCTATGCATGTTCACCACTACATGTCTAATTAAGTTTTGGTAGTTCTATGTAAAACTATTATTTTATGATTCATGTTGCATAGATCTAGTTTGCAAGTTCATAATTAAAAGTATATTATGCTAAGTTCATGTGACACATCTGCACTGAGATCCATAATTTTTGTATGATGTTGGAATGTTGCAAGTTCCTCTTTTTCCCCTTTTAGTTTATAAGTTAGGCTAAAATGTCGAGCCTAACATTTTATGAAACTTTGCGAACGTACAACGGGGGTAACGTTGGAGGAAAACATGAAACTACATGTAATTGACATATTTGGCTCATAACCATGTAAATGTTATGGCATTGAAATGGTATAATTTACATACCAAAAATTATGAATTTGATTTAGAAGGAAAGTGGTCCATGACAACAAATTGTTGAAAAATTTACATATAAGCATAAAGGGATAAATATGTAAATTTAGAAAAGACAAATATGCCTAACCCTAGGTTAGACTGAGTTGTGGTGTAAAACTGCCCGGAACCGACCGGCACATCCAGTGACCACAACAATACCTGTCTAATGTGGGTGGTTAGTGCATTGAGCCCAAAAAGGACCCGAGGTTAGACTGAGTTGTGGTGTAAAACTGCCCGGAACCGACTGGCACATCCAGTGACCACAAAAATACATGTCTAATGTGGGTGGTTGGTGCTCTAATAAAGCTAAGTCAAGAGTGGTAGGGTTAAGTCAACTAAGGAAACACTTAACCAATTCAACATGTTAACTAAACTGATGGGTGGGATTAGGTAAATTTGGACACTTAACCAATTTAACATGTTGGATAGAAAACCCTAGTAACAGGGACTCATTTCAGAAGTAACCCACATAGATGTATCATGGAACCCTAAACTAGGCAGGGTGGGGCATGATTACTGGGCTGAATTGTAAGCGGTCAAAAACGTCGGCGGGTGGTGCGTCAGTGTAGGTTCCGACGGAGTATGGGCGTGCATGTACTCCAGAGTGGAAAAAGAAGGCACTGGGCATCAGTAGTCATACACTGTGCATCTTGAATCGTGTCGGGTTGCCACCATAGGATTTGATACAACCCGTGGTGGGACCAACACAGGTATCTACAGTCAAGCGGGGGCCAAATGACACACGTGATAAATGCATGCGTGTAGGAGCCGATCGATATAAGGGGATCATTTCACCATGTATATGGGGTGCCAATTGGGACAAGTATAAATAGGTGCATAGAATTAGACATGGGTGCGATATTAAATTCGGTGTAAACTTCCGTATCTTGGTTTATGTTAGTTAGTTATTCTGGTATGGTCCTATTTTTCAGTTTATTCCTATCATGACCCTTTCCCTTATTCACACACTGAAAAGTCACTAGACTTACTTAGACTTATGTCTGACCCATTTTTCTTTCGTATTCTTTTCTTCCGTTTCCCATCCCCCTCCCCTCAGGTAGCTAGGTAGAGAATAGCTCAGCTTAATTTGGACCGTTCATCTTTCCAAGCTTGAAGACTCTGTGATGTACGGCTTGGAACCTATTATCTTTGGCTATGGCTTTGAACACACTAGACTTGGGGATTTATGCAGTTTTATTTATGATTTATGCTTCTTTATATAATAATCAAGGCAGAAATTTTGATGTAATGATTTGGAAGTTGGTTTGAAATAGTTTGTTGTAATGTTTTGTTATGAACCATGTTTGAAATAAAGTTAGTTTTATTTTCCGTTGCTTATATATACATCTGTCTTGTAAATTATCTGTGTCTTTTACCTATAATGCTCCATCGAATTTAAGGCATTCCCTTTGTGAGTGACCTTAACGGAGGTGGGGTGTTTCACTTGGTATCAGAGCAAAGGTTTGCCAGATCAAATTAAAAAAAATTGAAAATTGTTTCCAAAAAGAAGTTTAAAGAAGCAATTTTCAAGAAAAAGTGTTTAGTTTTAAAAAGGCATAATCCCCCAAAAGCCATATGCACTATCTTTCTATCCTTTGTTTTGAATATTTCCTTTTTCGTTTCAGCATGTTTGGGGATCTTAACCTTCCCGAGTGCATGCCGGTGCCTGGCTGGTTCAGAAGGTACCTAGAAGCTAGGGCTAATGCCGCAGGCCCAGCAGACGTTCCTCCTCCCCAAGCTGTTGTGATCTCTCCTCCTCGTTCAAATGCTTTCTCAAAAATTTGTAGGGACTTTCGAGCCATGGGTGGAAAGAACTTCAATGGAAATGAATCCTTCGTGGAAGCAAGAAACTGGCTTAAAGAGACTGAGGATTTGTTTGACATCTTCAAAGTGGATAATAGGCAGAAAATACAGTTGGCGGTATGGTTGCTCAAAGACGAAGCCTCCTATTAGTGGGAAGTCACTAACGCTGAAAGACTAACTGAAACTTCGATGGATTTTAGAATGAGGTTTGAAATGAAATTCCTCTCACAGGCTGAACGAAGCCTACAGATGGAGAAGTTCTTAGCTCTCAAACAGGGAAGTATGTCAGTCAAAGAGTACGTTAACCAATTTAATCAGCTGGCTAGGTTCGGATTGGAGTTAGTGAACACTCCACATAAGAAGGCTCTCAGCTTTGTTAAAGGATTGAATGAGCCACTACACAGCGTAGCTATGTCCCATATACCTATGGGTGCGACTTATGAGAGACTGGTGGACATGGAACTGTTACAAGAAGAAGGTAAGGTTGGCAAGAAGGAGACAAAGGTGGAAGCATCTCAGGATAAGAAAGGGGAAGGATCACAGAGTAAGAAGACAGATTCCAAGAAGGGCGGAAAAAAAAACAAAACCCATGACAAGAGGAAGTGTAATTTTTGTGGCATTCCTAGACATCTGGTTAAGGACTACAGAAAGAAGAAGAGGAAGATGGGTGGTTGTTTCCATTGCAGCAAGACAAGACACATGGCTAGGGACTGGCCAAGAAAGCAAGGGAAAGGGCAAAGAGTTGGATCTACTTCTGGGGGGCAGGTTCAAGCTCTCATGGCACCTCCGCAAGAACGAGGTAGAAATGTCTCTGTTAAGAGTTTAGTTTATCCTTTGATCTCCTATTCGTACACTCTTTGATTTTGGCACATCGTACTCATTTATATCTACTGCATTAGTTGAATCTCTGCACCTAGACATCAGTTTAGTAGAGGACCCCTTGATTGTTTCAAATCCAATTGGGGGCTCAACTTATTTGTCAATGATTTGTTTGGATTTGGAAATCTCTGTATTAAGTTTGGGGTTTAGATGTAATGCCTACGTTTTGGGCTTCACGGGCTATGGGTTGATTCTAGGCATGGATTGGCTATCCAGTAATGGTGCCATCCTCAACTGTGAAAAGAGAGTGGTTAGACTCATGACTCGCCTTAGTAACACTCTCGAAATTTCTTGTAATCCCATGAATTCTTTTATGCTTAGCTAACTAGAATCTCTTGATGCGTCTATAGAGGATTTGCAGTCTGTTAGAGTAGTCTGTGAATACTCGGATGTCTTTGAAGAGGTTAAAGGGTTACCTCCGAAGCGGGAGATAGACTTCCGTATATAACTCATCGATAATGCAAAACCCGTTGTTTTACCCGTTAGACACATGGCTCCAAGGGAGCGGAAAGAGCTCAGCAAGCAAGTTAAAGAGCTGCTAGAAAAGGGGTTTATAAGGCAGAGTATTTCTGAATGGGGTGCTCCAGTAGTGTTCGCAACTAAAGCGAATAGTTCACTTCAACTATGCGTTGATTATAGGGAGCTAAACAAGCTGACCAAGAAGAATAGGCACCCACTTCCAAGAATAGATGACTTGTTCGATCAGCTTGTAAGTGCATCGGTTTTCTCCTAACTAGATTTAGCTGTCGGGTTTCATCAGCTGAGAGTGGCTGAAGACAGCATTGACAAGACCGCGTTCAGAACTCCGGATGGTTTCTTCGAGTGGCTTGTCATGCCTTTCGGCTTGACAAACTCACCTGCTTATTTCGTCGATTTGATGAACAGGGTATTTAGGGAGTTCCTTAATAAGTTTTTAGTGGTCTTCATGGACGACACTTTGATTTTCTCGAAGAGTGAGGAAGAGAATGCTCAGCATCTAAAGGAAGTCATGGACACTCTTCGTTCACATCAATTGAAAGCCAAATTCTCCAATGCCACTTCTGGAGGGAGGAAGTAATATTTCTTGGACATGTGGTATCCAAGGAAGGGTTAGCCGTGGACCCCGCAAGAGTAGTTGCGGTGCAAGATTGGAAGGTCTCACGGAATGCAACCAAAGTCCGAAGCTTTCTTGGACTAGCGGGCTTTTACCGAAAGTTCATCAAAGATTTTTTGAAAATCTCAGCTCCACTTACAAAGTTGACAAAGAAGAACTTAACTTTCACTTGGGATTTGGATTGCGATGTTGCTTTCCAACGCTTAAAAAGAGCTCTAACGACAGCTCCAGTTCTGACATTGTCGGATGGGAGCAAGATGTTTACTGTATACACGGATGCATGTCATACGGGACTAGGTGTTGTCTTAATGCAAGAAGGGAAGGTAGTAGCTTATGGAGGCCGGCAGCTGAAAGCACATGAGAAAAACTACCTAACCCACGACCTAGAATTGGCTGCCATCGTCTTTGCGCTGTTATCTCCTAGGTGAGAAGTTTGAATTATATACTGACCATAAATCGTTGAAGTATCTTTTCTCGTAGAAAGATCGTAACTTAAGGCAACAATGGTGGATGGAATTCTTGGCATCCAACGATTTTGAGATTTCCTATACCCCTAGCAAGGGCAATGTAGTAGCGGACGCCTTGAGTAGAAAGAACTGACCTTAATCCCTCTCTTTATTGAAAGGCAGAGCTTGGAGTACATAGCCAACTTTGATTTTAGACCCTCTGTCGATCATGTGAATGGTTTGTTAGCATCGCTAGAGGTGCGGCCTACTCTTTTGGACTCAATAGGGACCGCACAACATGATGATCCTCAGCTAGTTGATGTGATAGATAAGTTTGATGGGGTGAGACTTTTGGTCACGTCAATAGATACTCCATCGATGATAAGGGTTGGTTGTGGCGGGATGGAAGGCTATGCGTCCCACAAGCAAGGCATTTGGTGAAGAAGGTTCTCGAAGAGGCGCACCATTCCAAGTTGACCATACACCCCAGTGGAGACAAGATGTAAATGAAGTAAAAAGGGTTTTCTTTTAGGATGGCATGAAGAGGGATGTAGCTGAATTCGTCTCGAATTGCTTAGTATGCCAGCAAGTCAAAGCGGAGCAAAAGAAGCCTGGAGGTTTGCTTCATCCTCTAGAAGTCCCGCAGTGGAAATGGGATAGCATCTCAATGGACTTTATTGATGGGATGCCTAGGTTAAGAAGGGGCAATACTAGTATTTGGGTAATAGTTGACAGGCTCACAAAGAGAGCTCACTTTATACCCGTTAAAAGTAGGAGGACTGCCTCATCTTTAGCATCCATTTACCTTAAAGAGATAGTTTGACTCCATGGGATACCCTCCAGCATTGTTAGCGACCGAAATCCTATCTTTACGAGCGAGTTTTGGAAGAGCTTGCAAGAGGTTGTAGGCACACAGCTATGTTTAAGCACGGCCTATCACCCCCAAACCGATGGTCAGACAGAAAGGGTGAACAGAGTATTAGAAGACCTATTGAGATTATGCATTGTTGGCTTCGGGGGGAACATGGGAGGATCATCTTCCTTTGGTGGAGTTTGCCTACAACAATAGCTACCAAGCCACCACAGGCATGGCACCCTTCGAAGCTTTATATGGAAGACCATGCCGATCACCAACTTGTTGGTGGGAGCCTACAGATAAGCTCATACTTGGACCAGATATGATTAGAGAAACTTTAGAGAAAGTGGACTTGATATGAAAAAGAATGAAGACTGCCCAAGATAGACAGAAGTCCTACGCAGATAAGAGAAGGACCGACCTTGAGTTTGAGGTTGGGGATGGGGTTTTCCTTAAAGTATCTCCTTTGACGAACGTCGTTCGCTTCGGATCTGCAGGATAGTTGGCACCAAAATTTATAGGGCCGTTTCCTATCATTGAAAGGATTGGGAAGATGGCTTACAGAGTAGAGCTGCTCGAAAGATTGGCTGGAGTTCATAATGTTTTTCACGTTTCTCACTTACGAAAGTGCTTACATGAGTTTGTGGAAGTGGTGGAACCAAGCATATTAGAGGAAGTAGAAGTAGAACGAGAAGCGACTGTGAGAAGAGCTCCAACTCGTATCTTGTAACAACCCGCATTCTATGCATCGGAGGATCGTAGAATATTTATTTTTTTCCTATATGAAGTCGTATGGTCATGTAACTTTGGGAAACAACCACTAGTCATTTCCCATGTTCATGATTTTTGTCGATTTTTAAATGACCGTTTTGCCCCTTGCTGATCTTTTTTTGGCCATAACTTTTGACTAGAAAGGAATTTTGACCTGAAACCACTTCCATTAGATTCGTTTGATGGTTTAACTTTCCGTAGAGTGGTCATAATAGCCAAACGAACTCACCGTTTGGGAGATATGGCTGAAATAAGGTTTGGAAGGCGAAAAACTGCTTAACCGGGCCAAATAGGGTGATTAGTGAATGGGCCCATAAACCATTTCGGGATTAGGGTTATGGGGAGGCTGAAAAGAGTTAGAGATTCATTCCATTTCAGTTTTCTAGCCTCCACTTACCTCTTGGAAACCCTAAAAATGGCCTCCAACCTCTAAATCACCTCCAAATCACTTTCTACTTGAAGATTGGGCTTAGCAACATCAAATCAAGAGAGATCAACACCAAATCAACATTAGAGCTGCTGTTTAGCATTGGGATTAGAGATTTATTTCAGATCTAAGTATTATTTGTGGCTAAGGTGAGTGATTTGCATAGTTCCTCACTAATTATGGCTAATTAAGGGTAATTAGTGTTAATTAGCGGATTTAAGCATGATAAAATTCTGGAAAGTTATTTATAAAATTCGAAATGATGTTTTAGACCTCTGATTTTAATTTGGTTAAGTTTTGCTAATCGTATCTTTAGTTTCACCTAAACATGTTTGAGGGAAAATATGGGATTTTCGCTATGTTTGATCCGTTTTATCCTATCACATTTGTGTTTTGATGTTTGTGAATGATTATACATGTTGCTATGACTGTATGGTATGCTTTGTGATTATCTAGAAGTGTTAGATTGGTCAAAAACGCTGTCGAATGGCGTAAACAATCGCTGGAAGAGTTGCAGGAAATTGTGCAGGAAACGGATAGCCCCCTGTCCAGCGATCCGATGAAGTCTAGCGATCTGATGAAGTCCAGCAATCCGATGAAGTCGAGCGATCTGATGAAGTCCAGTGATCCGATGAAGTCTAGCGATCTGATGAAGTTGAGCGATCCGATGGAATCCAGCGATCCGATGGAGTCCAGTGATCCGATCCAATGGAGGGAGCATGAGCTGACGCTATAGGGCGATCCACGAGTCATGAATCGAACCAGGACTGGAAGGAAGCTTGGACATGAGGAATGGATTGCAAACCAAATGAATACTGATCCAGAGAAGACCAAAACCCGAGATGCAAAGGTAGTCCAAATGGAAGTTAGAGCTCAGGATCCAGTGGGAACCAATGAGTTCGCTTCATGGTTGGGCTTTGCTGCGGGACGTGTGCTAAGGAGTTGTCGACGTTCATAACTTCGATTCACCACTGAAAATGAATGATGGGCTACTTATTAGTGCAGTAGGATCATTATGACTCGAGGGGCAAAGTGATGGTAGCAAGACTATGAGCCAGTGCAGTGTGGTCATCGTGACTCCATGGGGCAGAGTGGACATAGTAAAGGATTAGTAAGGCTATAAGCCAGTGCAATGGGGGTCATTATGACTCCATGGAGCAAAGTGGACATAGCGAAGGATCAGTGGCTAGGTATCAGTGCAGTGAAGCCATTTATGACTTCATGGGGCAAGGTGATCATAGCAAAGTGTTGAGGTGATCGAAGTGGTGGATATCGTATGCTTTACGCACTGAGTGAGAGATGTAACGATGGTTGTTATGATTGATTGTTTGCTATCACTATGACATGCACACCCCCACCCCCGTTATCTTTACACCATTTGAAATGGCACCTTAGAGTGTTGTATAGTATGTAGTGCTAACTCTTTGGTTGCAGGTCCAGGTTCAGGTATGGTTTAGTCTACCTGTTATTGTTCTGTTTAGATGCTTATCACTCATACCAGGCTTTATGTCTGACCCAGAGTTTTATGTCTCTTCTTATTACTCTGGGTGCTCACACGAGCAGACTAGAGACATGTTAGCTGGTGATGCGCGAGTAGCTGATTCGGAGGCGAGCAGGAGGCTTCCACGTATGATATATAGATATTCTCCCTGTGTCGTTGGTGGTCGCTACTTGGGCATTAGTAGTGTACCTCCCTTATCTTACTTTTGCTTTTTGGAGATAGTTTGAAAAGTTGTAATAATGTTAACTTTGGATCATAAGCTGTACTTGGATTTTCCGCTGCTATGTTAGTTGTTTTCAGCTTATGCACTGTCTCGCCTGTTTTATGTCAAGTATGTTGTTATTATATTTTGTACCATGCGCTGTGAGACATACTACAGGTTCCTTGTTAGTTCATTTCCTCCTTTCCTTTCCTTCTGACGACCGTCCCATGCTAACTGGACATGTGTACAACGCACTTTTGGAGTAATTGTTGGTTGGTGCGAGGCGGGCCGTCACATTTGGTATCAGAGCTCTAGGTTGCTTAGTTAACCTAGGGAAAGACACTAGGGAGAGATAGTACGTATATGAGAGAGCGTATTTGTTACTTTGGTTTTCAAAAGCTATATATATATGTACTATTAGTAGTATAAGAATGAAGTCGTACTGCACTAGCACCACTATGGGATTGTTAATCGTTTCCTCTTTACAGATTGAACGATGAGCCGATATGCTAGAGATGCTGGTAGGGGGACCAATAATGGGAATGCTCCTGACATGAGGACGATGTTCACTAACTTCATGAGAGAGATGCTTAGGGATGTTCAAGGGGCAGTTACAAATCCCGGAAATGGTGGTGGTCCAGTAGTGCAGGCGCCTAGGGTCGATTTCGCCAAGTTGTGCAAGGATTACTCTAATCTTGGTGGGAAGCCGTTCCACGGAACAGAGTCGGCCACAGATGTTTAGGATTGGATGGATAGCTGTGATCGTATCTTCGACGACTTGGGTATCGAGGATGCGACGAAGAGAAGGCTAGCGTCTCGTCAGCTGCAAGGGCGAGCAATGAATTGATGGAATGCTATTAGAAAAGCTACTCCAGAAGATCAGGTTACTTGGGATCAATTCAAGGCTCGCTTTAGCGAGAAGTTTATTCACGCTGCCCAGAAGTCAGTGTTGTTTAAGAGATTCTTGGAACTCAAGCAGAATGGTAGGGCAGTCTCTGACTATATTGCTGAGTTCGACACTTTGTCGAAGTATGGACTATCTCTTATCGATACTCCTGAGAAGAAGAATGAGAAGTTCATTACTGGTTTGGATGGATACTTGGGGGAAAGCCTTATCAACCACATCGATGAGACTTTTGAATCAATTGTGGGGAAAGCTTTGAGATCAGAGAGTCTTTACCCTAAGTCAAAGACTGAGGCTGCATCTGCAGAAGGGATGAAACTGCAAGCGGGCGGTGGAGGCAAGAATAACTCTCAGAATAAGAAAAAACAGAACCAATCTAAGGATGGCTAGAAAAAGAACAAGAAAGATGTTGAGTTCTTCAGCTGTGGTAAGAAGGGCCATTATGCTAAAGAATGTCGGGCTAAGCCAGCGGATAGGAAGGGCTATAACTGTGGCCAAGCGGGACATCATAAGGATAAGTGTCCACAACCTCTTAAGGAGAAGCAGATTGTGAAAGCATATGCTATTTATGCTGTTCCTTCTTCGTCGAATGCCCCCAACCGCGGCTGTAATGACCCGCAAATCCGTAACATCAGAGTTGACTATATACATCATACGTCCAACCCAGATATCACGAAAATACGAAACATTTTTTTTAGAAGAAAGAGGTAGAAGATGAACAGAAATATCAACATAGAATCTCACATCGCAGCGGAACAAAATATAATATCTCATATCTTTGAAATGCAAAATCTTAACTGTATAACATACACTTATCAGAGTACAACACTTACAACACAACGGAACCACTATAACTAGATAACGCTGAAGCCTTCTGCTCCAAGCTCCTTTAGATATATCTGAAAAATCCTGAACTACTTGACTGCCCGTACAAATTTAGGCACCCAAGAGTTTAGGTAGAACAAAACAAAATAAACTCCGGGTCAGTCATGGGACTGGTATGAGTAAACAGTTTAAAACAGTTTCAGAAACTAAATGATATCTCATAAGACCACGCCGTATAACACGGAACGGGTTTTTCCCTCATGAGAATCCAAACACTTGATTTAGCTTTCAAAATCCCTTTGAAATAAACAATAATCTTTATATCAAAACTCTTTTGATATTATAATAATGTCTAAATCAAGTAGATAACAATCTAGTGGAACGTTTGCATCTCACGTTCCACATATATATACAAATCATAAACCGCAAGCATGTATTGGGTAATGGGTTTCCAACTATGACAAGGTATGGAACCACCTTCCGCTGGTATATCTCTAGAGGAGAATACACCGAGTTCAACAAGAACATCTTGCAACTCAGCCACACATGACCGACCACTCATTTCGCTTAAGTGTATCGAATGTATATCACCAACGATTGGGATCAGCAACCAGTTCCTGAATGGGACAGCATCAACAATAGATTTTTAGAAGTAAATGAAACTCTAGATCAGGTGATTATACACCCTAATAGGTGCGACCTACATAGCCATGCTGCCTGCCCGATTTCTGTCATTTACCGGATGTGAGGCTAGAAGCTACGCATTATCATTACACCAGATTCACTTCGAATGCCACATCGTCAAATCCATCAAATCACCGATTGACGTCTACAACAGTACATTACGTGTTAGCTAAAAGAAGTTTCCTTCTCCGCTTCCACTCTTGGTATGGTTGAAGAAATCAATGTACGTGACCTTTCGGGAAATACTCTGTCAGACATTCATCCATACAAGTCACCCAGGAACAGGATGAACTGAAGGCACTATTTCTATTAATAGAAAAAGTCCTTGCACTCTGCATTGTCTTCGATTATCTTTATATAATCTGATTCGCACGCTACTGCCGATATGGAGTGGTTCTTCGGATAATAATCCAACCGGGCTCTCCATATTGACAACGATGGTCAAAACTTCGATAGTCTGTGATTTAACTATCAAATAAAAACAAGTGTTTCGATAGTCGATGATTTAACTATCGAATAAAAACAAGTGTTCATCCAATTATCAACCAATTACTAAGCCCTTAATTAATATTCCATTAATTAAATCTCTTCTCTATTTCTTATCAATATTTGTTAACCAAATATTTTCAATAACCATATTGGCCTTTTACGTTATTTGGAAAACATTTCCGAATATCGCCTTCCTTTATTTTCTAAACTTTAGAAAATATATGCTAGTTATAATTGGAAAATATTCCAATTACTTATCTCTTTTCCAATATCGTTTATTCCTGTACTTACACTTATTTGGGTCAAAACAGATGTTGTGTAAAACATCGTTACGACAACCCAAATACTGTATTCAACTAACTTTTATCCAACATTGATCTTCGAGCCTAAAATCTTACTATTTATTTGTTAATAATGAAATCAATCAAGTTGGGGTATAACTACCTCTCAAACCTTGACTGAATAACATTTACAACGTCAAAACAGATAAGACTACTTACTCGAATAATCAATACCTTACAAACCAATTATTCACTTTTCAAACACGTATACGCTTCTTCTTTCTATTCTTACGATATTTTATTCTTATACTTCCTTTTTGATTATACTATTCTATTTCTAAGTTCGTTTTCTTATCGACTTCTATATATTTTGATATGTTGATTTCTAACTATCAAATTATCTTAAAAATATTCTAACTCCTTAAATTCCCGGAAAAATTCGCCATAACCTCCTTTGTATCGGGAGCATCGGGAAATTTCAAATAGCTTTCCCGGTCCTTCTCATCTCAAAAAGAAAAAGAAAAAGCCAAGCGGCTAGCCAATACGGCGCATAAAATCTCATATGGAAATTTAATATGTACCTTTTTGTCGGGCATTCTATTTATTTCACTTCTATACTTTATTCCATACCTGTCTCCTGTATATTTATGCCTGTCCAATCTATTTTAACTATACCAATCGTTTTAACTCAATTTGTTAATTAAATCTGTTGCTTAACTTTTCAGTCTATTTCACCTTCATATTTGAACATGACATGTTCAAATATATTTTAACTGCATATTAACAAATTCTAATTATACTCATACTCTCGTTTCCTTATCGACTTCTTATTCAAATTCCAATTCAATTCTATTTGAATTCTCTTTATTTAAACTTCATTTGAATTCTATTTTCAAATTCTATAGTTTAAAGTCCATTTGAATTCTATATTCAAATTCTATAGTTAAAGTCCATCTGAATTCTATATTCAAATTCTATAGTTTAAAGTCCATTTGAATTCTATATTCAAATCTATTCAAATTCTATTTGAATTCTCTGCATTATTTATAAACAACGTTTTGTAACTTTACTTAAAATCCCCCATTAAATATTTATAAACAAAGTTTATAAATTTAATTCAAATCCCACTTTTTCATTTATAAACAGAGTTTATAAATTCAATTCAAATCCCATAATTTCCTTTATAAACAGAGTTTATAAATTCGATTCAAAACCCACCTTTACATTTATAAACAGAGTTTATAAATTCAATACTCGTTCATATATATTCAAAACAAGTTAATATTTTCTACATTTCATTTAAAATTCAAATTCTATTTATAAAAATAGAATTTCCTTTTTAAATCTCAAATACCCTTTTCGATATTTTTATAAATCAATATTCGAGCCCCAGGGATATTTTAAACAATCAAATCAACCAATTTTCAATCATTTGATTTTTAACACATCATATATGAATATATATGAAATCAAACAAACAACAGATAATATATTTTTGAGGAATCCAGTTGGATTCCTCCAACCTGTTTTCCTGCATCCACAGATGTTAGTCAACATAGTAATACCCATCCTGCTTCGAGGCAGGATATCGCGGTATAGAAGGTCATCCACTATCATAGCGTGGGGCGTATAGGGTAATCATCCGCTATGAAACTGCGGGCATCCGCTAATGAAACTGCGGGAATCCAACCAATCATTAACCCAATACATATATATATAATAGTCAATCAATCCTAAATAACTATATATATTTTAAAACAATCAGACAACATTCAAGCAAGCACAGACAATTATTTTTAACACTAAAAATAATTCTAATTAAATGGTGAGTGAGGTTTACTCACCGTGTATTCTTATTTGCCGAATATCCTGTGAAATTCAAATCTTACTGCTCTGAATCGCCTCGAATGAATTTTATCGTGTACCTACGATAATTTTATTTAAATTTATAGGTTAAACATCTATTCATTTAAATTTACTATTTAAATGAATAACTAATTTTCCTATATATTTTAATTAACCAAGTTAAACATTAATTTGCATACTCAACTATTAGTCTATGGATTTTATTTCCATACAAATTAATTTCTTTATATAAACTGATTTTATAAATTAATTTTCTTTAAATAACATGACAAACTAATTCTCTATTTAAATTAATTCTCACAAATTTTCTATTTAAATAAATTCTCTATTTATATTTATGACACACTAATAAATTCTTTAACTAGACTAACTAAATAAATAAATTATTAACTAAAAAAATTATTAAATTACCTAAATCCATTCTCTTCACTTCATCAGCCCCTAAAACCGCTATCCTCCATTATGACAATTCATCGAACGCTTTGCGAGCATCTCTATTTCCTTTACCACTATCAAGTGATGCGACCAACTGAATGGAGCTGCAGCTCTCGCCCTGGATCTGAACGCAACAGCTATCGCCATCAGTGAGACTCGTCGGATCCTCATCGCTCGAGTTCCCAATCCAGAACTCGCGATGACCAAACATCCCAGAATCCCGTCGCCCATCTTCAAGCAACCCTACCTTGACAATAGCCCTCCCCAACTCTAACTGAGATCGCGACATCAACCTACTGGCGACAACGAGATGTCATGTACCCAGAACTCGCGGCCATCAAATCCCCTAGATCTCACTGCAGTTGATGATCGAAACCCGTATTCTGAAATCGATGAACCCTGACCCTAGTTGTTGATCAAAGTTGAAACCCCCAAGACACCATCGCGATGAACTTCAGTTCGCCAGTCATCTCGACCCTTTGAACGCGACTACCACAGCCCATGAATTACAACATCGAACCCTTTAAACCCCATCGCACCAGTTGGTCTTCACGAAGAACAGGGCTTCGATTTTGTTTAGCAGTATTCTTTTTTTTTTGTTCTTGATTTTGATTTCTAATGAAGAAATGAAAGAATAGAAAGGGTCGGCCCTTTTTATTTATAAAGGAGGATGTGGTTTTGAAAATGAACAACGAGGCCCCTTTCTTTTGTTTTTGCTGTTTTATTTTTATCCACAAAATAAAGGAAATTTATTTTAATTTAATTAGTTTTTGATCCGTATCCTTAAATTAAAATACTCCATGGTCTCGAACTGCTTTCTGAACCCAACAACTGACAAATTTAGGGTAATACCACTATTCTGAACCCACTAGGATAAGTATCGAAGTCCAGTTCGATCATCCGGAACAGATATTAATTTAAATTGATATAAATTAAATTTCAAACCATTAAATTTTTTGATAATAATTTAATATTATTATTCTGATTCAAACAGAAGTCTGAACTGTTATTTAATTCAGTTTTTTTTAAATCTCGAGCGGAATTATATTTTCGCATTACAATGATTTAATATATTCGATATTAAATCGAAATTGATTATTAAATTAATAACTTAATATAAAATTCCACTTATATTATCCACCCAATATTTAAATTAAATATTAAATATTCAAAAATTAACCCCTAAGGATCCGGGTCATTACAGCGTCGGAGAAGGGAAAGAATGTCGTTATTCAAGGTATGCTTTCTATTTATGATGTACCAGTTCGAGTTTTGTTTGATACTGGGGTTTCCCGTTCCTTCATATCTAGTGACCTGATAGATAGGTTGGGACTGGAACCCGAGATATTCGATAGACCGTTGGTTGTGACGAACCCTATTGGTGGTTCGACTAACCTTAGTATGATTTGCCGAAATTTGGTCTTATCGAGTCATGGATGTATGTATGTTTGTGATTGCTTTGTTTTGGGCTTTACTGGGTATGGCATTATATTGGGGGTGATTGGATCCAAAGATACGGAGTGGTGGTAGACTGTGAGGGCTTTTTGGTGACAGTTAGGGCGGATGATGGGCAGAGGGTAGTGTTTGGTAGTCTACCTAGTGATGGGGTAATGGCTAGTTTTATAAATTCCCTCGATATCCCACATGATGAGTTGTCAGATGTGCCCGTGGTTGACCAGTATCCGGACGTCTTCGAGGAGGTGACCGGGCTTCCACCACACCGAGAGATTGAGTTCCGTATTGATTTAGTGAAAGATGCCAAACCTATACTGATGCCACTTCGTCGTATGGCACCAAGGGAGCAGAGAGAACTCGGGGTGCAAGTAAGCAATCTTTTGAAGAAGGGATTTATTAGAAGAAGTGTATCTGAATAAGGCAGATGGTTCCCTTCGTTTGTGTGTGGACTATCGCGAGTTGAATAAGGTGACGAGGAAGAATAAGTATCCTCTACCTCTGATAGATGATTTGTTTGATCAAATGGAAGGAGCAAGAGTGTTCTCCCAGTTGGACCTCGCGACAAGATTTCATCAGCTCTGAGTGGCGGATGAGAGTGTTCCGAAAACGACATTTAGTACACCGTCTGGATTCTATGAGTGGTTGGTCATGCCATTTGGGTTGACCAATGCACCAGCCTACTTTGTGGATCTTATTAATCGAGAATTCAGAGATCAGCTGAATAAGTTTGTTCTTGTGTTCGTAGACGACATCCTTGTTTACTCGAGGACAAAGAAGGAACACAAGGGACACTTGAGGATAGTGATGGAGGTGTTGAGGAAACACCAATTGAAAGCGAAATTCTCTAAGTGTCACTTCTGGAGGAGGGAAGTGAGATTCTTGGGCCACGTTGTTTCAGAGAATGGTATTGCCGTGGACCATGCGAAGGTGGCTACGGTACAAGATTGGCCTACGCCCAAGAATGCAACAGATGTAAGAAGTTTCTTGGGGTTAGCTGGATATTATCGTAAGTTTATCCAGGACTTCTCCAAGATAGCAGCACCGTTGACTCAGTTGACTAAGAAGAATCAGGCCTTCGTCTGGGACGGAGTGTGTGAGAATGCATTCAAAAGTCTAAAAGAAAGGTTGACGCGTGCGCTAGTGTTAGTCATTCCTAAAGGGAATGAAGAGATGGCGGTATACACGGATGCTTGTGGTACCAGACTAGGTGCTGTATTGATGCGAGGAGGTAGGGTTGTAGCTTATGCTAGTCGGAAATTAAAGCCGCATGAAAAAAGGTATCCTACCCATGATTTGGAATTGGCAGCGATTGAGTTTGCGTTGAAGATGTGGAGACATTATCTCTTGGGAAAAAGATTCGAGTTGTTTACCGATCATAAATCGTTAAAGTATCTCTTCTCCTAGAAGGATCTGAATCTCCGCCAGTAGAGATGGTTAGAGTTCTTGGCTTCGTATGATTTTGATATCGCATACACACCTGGGACAGGTAATGCGGTAGCCGATGCCTTGAGTAGGAGACATGCCAGTTTAGGGGCTATGTTTCTTGAACAGAAGCAACTGGAGTACATCGCAGGGTTTGATTTCAGACCAAAGTGCGAATTGGATCCAGAGATGTTAGCTAGTTTGACGATCAGACCCACCTTGATTGAGCGGATTGGTTCCAGTCAGAGGGACGATCCTAATCTATTGGAAATCATATCCAAGTTAGAGATGAACATCGACGGTGAGGAGATGAATTTGTATGGGCTTGATCGAGAAGGATGGCTTCGAAAGAATGGAAGACTAGTTGTACCCAACGTGAATGGTTTGAGAGATGAAGTGCTTAGGGAATGTCATCACTCAAAACTGACTATACATCCCGGTGGTAATAAGATGTATCGAGACATGAAGCAGACTTACTACTGGGAAGGGATGAAAAGAGACGTTGGGAAGTTTATATCCAAGTGCATGAATTGCCAGCTAGTTAAAGCTAAGAAAAAAAAGCCTAGTGGTTTGTTACAACCATTAGAAATTCCAGAATGGAAATGGGAGCAAGTCTCAATGGATTTCATTGATGGTTTACCGAGGACTAGATCGGGATATGATAGCATTTGGGTAATTGTGGATCGATTGACTAAGACTGCAAGATTTATACCCATCAAATCGACCAGAACAGCAGCTAAGTTAGCAGAATTGTATATGAAGTGGGTAGTGGGATTTCATGGAGTACCTAAAAGCATTGTGAGTGACTGAGACCCATTGTTTACTAGTGGGTTTTGGAAGAGCTTACAAGAGGCACTAGGGTCAGAATTACATCTCAGTACCGCATATCATCCTCAGACCGACGGTCAGACGGAGAGGGTGAATCGTATATTGGAAGATCTCTTGAGAGCATGTATATTGGATTTTGGTGGATCATGGGATGACCATTTGCATCTAGTAGATTTTGCATATAATAATAGCTACCAATCCAGTATCGATATGGCTCCATATGAAGCTTTGTATGGAAGACCGTGCAACTCACCATCATGTTGGATAGAGACCGGTGAGAAGTTAATGCTTGGACCAGATGTGGTAAGAGAAACCTCGGACAAGATTAAGATCATTCAACAACGAATGAAGGCTGCCCAGGATAGGCAGAAGAGTTATGCTGATAAGAGGAGAAAAAACTTAAAATTCTCCGTTGGTGACTTGGTGTTTTTCACGATTTCTCCGTTGAAGAGCGTGATACGATTTGGCAGGAGAGGCAAATTGGCACCAAGATTTTTTGGCCCACTCCCAATTCTTGAACAAGTTGGGAATTTGGCATATAGAATTGACTTACCAGAAAAGATGGCGGGAGTTCACAACATATTTCATGTTTCCCAACTAAGGAAATTCATACACGACCCAGATATGACTATTTCACCTGATTAGTTAGAGGACTTCGAAGTGGAACCCAAGGCGGTTGGGAACCGCAAGCCGATTCTTATTGTCGAGCACGATATGAAGCAACTTCGAGGAAGGCGGTGAAGCTAGTCAAGGTTCAGTCGGGCGAGAATGAGAATGACTGTACTTGGGAGACAGAGGAGAGCATTAGGAAGACGTATCCAGAGCTCTTTGCCTGGTAAGATTTACTTTGCAATGTAGTTATTCCGCATGCTAGGATAGACTTGTTTTGCTTGTCTTGCATGTTTGATTGTTGTTTTATGGTTGATAGGCATGCGGGACCCTTTGTGTGTTTTGGTTAGGGAATTTTGGGGGCGAAATTTCTTAAGGGGGGGAGAATTTAACAAACCACATTCTATGCATCAGAGGATCGTAGAATATTTATTTCTTTCCCATATGAATTCGTATGGTCATGTAACTTTGGGAAACAACCATTAGAGTCATTTCCTATGTTCATGATTTTTGTCGATTTTTAAATGACCGTTTTGCCCGTAGCTGATCTTGTTTCGGCCATAACTTTTGACTGGAAAGGAATTTTGACATAAAACCAATTCCATTAGATTCGTTTGATGGTTTATCTTTCCGTAGAGTGGTCATAATAGCCAAACGAACTCATCGTTTGGGAGATATGGCTGAAATAAGGTTTGGAAGGTGAAAAACTACTTAACCGGGTCAAAGAGGGTTATTAGTGAATAGGCCCATAACCCATTTCGGGATTAGGGTTATGGGGAGGCTGAAAAGAGTTAGAGATTCATTCCATTTCAGTTTTCTAGCCTCCACTTACCTCTTGGAAACCCTAAAAATGGCGTCCAACCTCTAAATCACCTCCAAATCACTTTCTACTTGAAGATTGGGCTTAGCAACATCAAATCAAGAGAGATCAACACCAAATCAACATTAGAGCTGCTGTTTAGCATTAGGATTAGAGATTTATTTCAGATCTAAGTCTTATTTGTGGCTAAGGTGAGTGATTTGCATAGTTCCTCACTAATTATGGCTAATTAAGGGTAATTCGTGTTAATTAGCGGATTTAAGCATGATAAAATTCTGGAAAAATATTTATGAAATTCGAAATGATGTTTTAGACCTCTGATATGAATTTGGGTTAATTTGGTTAAGTTTTGCTAATCATATCTTTAGTTTCACCTAAACATGTTTAAGGGACAATATGGGATTTTGGCTATGTTTGATCCGTTTTATCCTATCACATTTGTGTTTTGATGTTTGTGAATGATTATACATGTTGCCACGACTATATGGTATGCTTTGTGATTGTCTAGAAGTGTTAGATTGGTCAAAAACGCCATCGAATGGCGTAAACAATCGCTGGAAGAGTTGCAGGAAATTATGCAGGAAACGGATAGCCCCCTGCCCAGCGATCCAATGAAGTCTAGCGATCCGATGAAGTCCAGCGATCCGATGAAGTCGACCGATCCGATGAAGTCCAGCGATCCGATGTAGTCGAGCGATCTGATGGAATCCAGTGATCCGATGGAGTCCAGCGATCCGATCCAATGGAGTGAGAATGAGCTGACGCTATGGGGCGATCCACTAGTCATGAATCGAACTAGGACTGGATGGAAGCTTGGACGTGAGACATGGATTACAAACCAAATGAAGACCTATCCGGAGAAGACCAAAACCCGAGATGCAAAGGTAGTCCAAATGGAAGTTAGAGCTCAGGATCCAGTGGGAACCAATGAGTTCGCTTCATGGTTGGGCTTTGCTGCGGGACGTGTGCTAAGGAGTTGTCGACGTTCATAACTTTGATTCACCACTGAAAATGAATGATGGGCTACTTATCAGTGCAGTAGAGTCATTAAGACTCGAGGGGCAAAGTGATGGTAGCAAGACTATGAGCCAGTGTAGTGGGGCCATCATGACTCCATGGGGCAGAGTGGACATAGTAAATGATTAGTAAGGCTATGAGCCAGTGCAGTGGGGTCATTATGACTCCATGGGGCAAAGTGGACATAGCGAAGGATTAGTGGCTATGTATCAGTGCAGTGAAGCCATTTATGACTTCATGGGGGCAAGGTGATCATAGCAAAGTATTGAGGTGATCGAAGTGGTGGAGATCGTATGCTTTACGCACTGAGTGAGAGATGTGAGGATGGTTGTTATGATTGATTGTTTGTTATCACTATGACATGCACACCCCCACCCCCGTTATCTTTACACCATTTGAAATGGCACCTTAGAGTGTTGTACAGTATGTAGTGCTAACTCTTTGGTTGCAGGTCCAGGTTCAGGTATGGTTTAGTCTACCTGTTATTGTTCTGTTTAGGTGCTTATCGCTCATACCAGGCTTTATGTCTGACCCAGAGTTTTATGTCTCTTCTTATTACTCTGGGTGCTCACACGAGCAGACTAGAAACAGGTTAGCTGGTGATATGCGAGTAGCTGATTCGGAGGCGAGCAGGAGGCTTCCAGGTATGATATATAGATATTCTCCCTGTGTCGTTGGTGGTCGCTACTTGGGCATTAGTAGTGTACCTCCCTTATCTTACTTTTTCGTTTTGGAGACAGTTTGAAAAGTTGTAATAATGTTAACTTTGGATCATAAGCTGTACTTGGATTTTCCGCTGCTATGTTTATTGTTTTCAGCTTATGCACTGTCTCACCTGTTTTGTGCCAAGTATATTGTTATTATATTTTGTACCATGCGCTGTGAGACATTCTACAGGTTCCTTGTTAGTTCATTTCCTCCTTTCCTTTCCTTTTGACGACCGTCCCGTGCTAACTGGACATGTGTACAGCTCACTTTTGGAGTAAATGTCGGTTGGTGCGGGGCGGGCTGTCACATATCTTGGGTATAGAAGTCAAAAAGCTACAGAACCGCGAAGTCAAACTTGTAATAGTTCAATGGAGTGACGCTGAGGAAGACGCGACTTAGGAGACTGAGGCCAAAATACGCACAGCCTACCCTTTTCTTTTTTAGGGTACATCTTTGATCTCTTTTTCCTTAAGTTTGTTCATGCTCGTATCTATCTTTTTAGTATTTTCCTCGGTGCTGTTCTCGATCCTTAGGTAGAAACCAATGGATGTAAACATGTATTTGAAACATGTAATGATTGATGGTTGCAAGTGGTTGCAAGTGGTTGCTAGTGGTTGCTCGTGGATGCATATACACATACTTTAGGTATTAGATCGGTTCAGTCACTTTCATATTGCATATGCATATATGTACTTGTATATGATTGAAACTTGATGTGTTATCATGTGGATGTTGCATTTATATGAATGATTGTGCACTCATGTAGAAAGCATTATTAGGGGTGATTGCATACATAATGGACTCATGGCACCAACATGACTTGCATTAAGGAGGTCAACTGAATCAGAGGACCGCCTGATTTTGCATTAGATAAGGACATGTACACACACTATGAATATGATCATGAAGCATTAGAAGTCTTTTAAGGACAATGGATGCCTGTGTTTGAGGGTTGAGCAGATGGACGATTGGATGGTAGGATATACGTTCTTCTTGACTTGAAGATTTCGGGGACGAAATCCTTTAAGGAGGGGAGAATGTAACACCCCGTATTTTCTGTAAACTTAAAGTAACGAATTAAAGAAAAATTAATTTTAATTGTGAGAATTAAGGGAAACGGGTTATGCCATTGCGTTAGTCTTGGAATTCTGGTTGAGACAGAGTCAGAGTTTGCGTGAATTGGACTTCGTATGAAGAAGTTATGGCCTTCGGAAGTTTCAAAAATTCAAAATTCAAATTTAAACACAGAAGAGGGCAGAAAAATTCCCGCCCCAGGCCAGGTCGACCTACCCTACAGGTCGACCTAGGGGTCGACCTGGGGGTCGACCTACCCCTCCCCCCCGGGGCAAATCTGAAAAGATGACGAATTCTGACTCCCTGCTGGGTCATTAGGGCTGAGGTGTTATCCTATCTTGACTGGATGGTCTTGGTTGCTTCTAGGGTTAATCTGACGGCTCTAAATTAATTAAACCTCTATAAAAGCAACCTAACTCTCAACCCTAAATCACAAATATTCATACCAAGAGCAGCCACGCCGTCAATGATGAACCTAGAATAGCCGTCATCTCTTTCAACTCAAAGGCAAGATAGAAGCTACATCAAAATCAAATCTATTCTAATCTAATTCAACTAAGAGAATTCAACGATCTACATCAAAGGCGATCAATTCAGTTTCAGAATACAGATCTCAGAACTCAAGAATTCCTTTTTTTGTAAGTGTAGTTATCTTTCAGATGTGAATAAATTAAAGACATGGTTTTTAATGAATTGTAAAATAGAATTGTATCAAGTTGTATGTGATGCTGATTCATGTTTATTCATGTCTATTCTATCATATATGCCTATGAACTATTGTGGTCTATCAAACCTATCATGTTATGTGGAAATTGGTGAATAAACCTATGATGTTGTATAGGAATTTGGGAATGAAATTATCATATGTACGTTTGGTGATATTATGATACATACAAGTTTAAGGCTAAGTACGTCGTTTATGCCTAATTGTTTAGATCCATTATGCATACATGTTTAGATCTACGACCTTGTATAATTTGATTATGACATCTGTTAGATCCAATATTGGCTCCAACACCCAAGTTGTTCAATTATGCAGAGATTAGTATCAGAAAAAAATGCAAGAGAAACAGGAAAGACACGAGATTTATAGTGGTACGGCGTTAACGAGCCTACGTCCACTTTATATCTATGATTATACTAAAAATTCAAGTACAATCGATGATTTATCCTTCAACCTCACTTTTACAATGTTGATTCACTCAATAAATTCGAGACAACTCTAAATAATAATAGAGATATAATAATGGTGGAGTCAGAGCTCAGAATTGCCAAAAGGATCCTCAAAAATACAAAGTTCTGAGCTATTTATAGCTGTATCTACAGGAGGATCGCGGTCATACATGGCACAAATCCCGAGTATCTCGGAGTGGTTCGTAGCTTGATGGAGAATTGGTAAAAATGGCAGTTATGGACAGGTGTCATGAGATCCTGCATTCACGGATCGTGGTGGACTTGGTCATAACCTTCACCACATCTTCTGGGTTTTGGATCGCTTTGCTATGGATGGATCGAGCCGCGAAACCCTGATGAGGATGGGTCGAGATGAAAGGGACGGATCGGATTGCATAGGAAAGAAGGGGTCAGATCGAGGTGATGGGGGCGATCCCAATTGTGGTAAGGTAGGGCGATCCGATCGGGTCTTCGAAGCCTAAAGGTGTGAAATTTTATATTTTTCTTGTGTGTACGGACCTTGGTGGCTTGATCAAAAAGCTAGCCAACATTTTGCCCCCTCGAAATATGTTTTATCAGAGATGGAACATGCTTCGAAATTACTAAGATATCTTTTCATGAAGTGATGCAAATCAAAGGTCATGTCTATCTGAAACGTCATACGGTTCCATGAAGTTGTGTCTTTCAATTTGTATAAATATCCAGTTAAATCTTTTATCATTTCTTTGTTCACTGGATATTTCTCATTTTTTGGAGTTTTCGGATATTTAATTGTCAAAATGTCAGGTAAACTTTCAAATCTTCGTAAGCATTTCTGAGTTTTTATTTCCGACAATTATTTATTGTGCCGGATCGCCGAAACACCCACAGTCTATGGGATGAGGTACTGGTTTCGGCTCGGGGATCGTTCGGGCTTTCCCACGAAGCACAATGGGCTTCCCGACTTCAATCACGAGCCATTTGAGAGAACGACCCTTCTTTTTCTGCAGTGCCTTCGATTCGTGGCCCATCAGTCTCCATGGTCCGAATAAGACAAAAAGGAGAATACAAAGGGTCGCTGATTTTTCTATGTAAACTGGGCCGCCTCCTTCCTCTCCCTTCCTTCTTCTTTCCGCCGCCGCCCCTCCTTTTGAGTTAAACCCTAAATTTGAATTTCAAAAAACCCACTCATCTCCTAACTTTTAGAAAGGTAATTACATTAAAAATGCTTTCCTGCAATTTCGTCCTCGTTTTTCTTGAGTTTTTACTGAATTGAGAGGAGAGACGGGCGGAGTTTTGTGGAGTTTATGGCTTTGAAGGCGACGATGGTTAATGGGTTCAACTGCTCGAGTTCGTGAATGGGGAGGAGGAGAGAAGAGGAAGAAGGAGTTGGCCAGTTCAGATCGTGGGTGTGGATGGCGTCAATCGGATCGGGTCGTGGAATTGAGGTGGATTGTGGGGATAGAAAGATCAGGGGAGAACTCGTGGTGTGAAGTCAGGCAGTGGATCGGATCGCGGCAATGGAGAAGGGTCGGATCGTGGCGTCTGGTGTTAAAATGGACCATAGGGGTTCCGCGATCCACTTATATACTTCGATCCATGCTGCACCACGACACAACAATGATCTGTTGGCAATACTAATAGGCGATCCGTTCTCTTCGATCCGAGACGCATCCTACGATCCAATCCCTGCATCTCTTACGAACCAGGCTGGCCATCGATCCCATACACACTTTGACTTAAACAATGCATCATGATCACAACATACTGAACAATTAGGTTAGAGCCTTCGAGACGAACTTCTTGGACTAATCAACATTAGGACTTAACGGCATATTCATTGCACTTATCCAATTTGCTTCGTGACTTTATTTTTCCGTATCATACACACTTGCACACACAAGCACTTGCACGTACACGGGGTCCGAGGGAAATTATTTTCTAATCTCTCTTTACTCGCCAAAACAGCAATGTCAGATAAACAAGTGACTAAGACATCAAGTGAAAGTACCGAATCAGAGACATTAATACACCATAACCCTGATGTGCTTTACTCTAATTCAAATGAGGAAAGATCCAATCCTGATTACGAGACAGGCACCAATATAGAGTCAGCAACTTCCGAGAGCACGTCCCTTGAAGATGAGGATGATTGAGCTCCTAATGAAATTCCGGGTGTTAAGGAAATAGAGAAATTCACTGATTCTTTACCCTCTAAGTTAGACGATATAAAAATCAAGAAGATATGTTTAAGACACGGAATTCCCTGGAACGACGTGAAAGTTCCAGAAAACGAAGTTAGACCCCATTCTGCCCCAGAGGGGTATATGACCGTTAGTCGACTCATGTGCTGGGTAGGGGCTATTCCTCCTTTTCCTCCACTTATTGTTGATCTCTTGAGACAGTTACACATTGCCCCCATGCAACTCCACCCGAATGCCTATGCGGCTTTGTATACTCTGTACGTTTCTTATATGGAGATTCTGCAGACCGAACTTACCCTTAAAGATCTGAAGTTCTATTACCACTTCAAACATCGTTCCGCAGGGGTCCCAAATTTCTCTTTCTTCGAATCGGTCGCCAATAGAAAAGTTGTGACAAATGGTTATAGTAATATAGGGGATGTCAAATCTGACTGGTTCTATATAAAACACCAAGCCGGATGCGCGAGGAGGTGGCTACAAGCGAGAATGTTTCCAACTTTTCCGCGTTTAATTCAAATGCATAACTTTAGTGCTAACGAGTCATTTTGTTCCACATAGATCACAACTTTGAGAGAATAGAAGGATCGATATATGAAGATCGAATGTCCCGCCTCCTTAAGAGAAACTCAGATTTCTTAAGGATGAAGAAATGTATCACTGACGAGAACCTTCACAAACACCATCTCTTATACATAAGGTTTGGACTTGGAGCGCGCGGTAAACCTTATAAGTATATACCCCCAACTGAAGGAGAAGGAACTTCTCAAGCTGTAAAGACAACTACTCTTCGTAAGAGTCCTTCGCCGATGATTAATTAGGATGACGAGGATTTAAACATATACAAAGGAGATGAGGGACGAGCCAATGAATCAAAAGAGGTTTCGACCTCTGAGGGGCAGTCTTCCTTAAGAACTTCATCGCCAGTTGAGTCTGTCGCCCAAGATGAATTAATGGAGGAACAGATACTCGCGGAATTAAATAAAATTCCTTTGCCGGACGATATTTATACTCAAGAAGATCTCGGATAGGAACCAATTTTTCCCATCTCCGAAGAGACGAGTGCTCCAGTTGGAGAAAAAAAAGTCATCCAGACGAGCCTAACTCCGGGCCCTGGTCCGTTTAAAAAAGGGGATTTCACGGGATGCACAAATCACATACACCATTTATCATAACAATCCTTTGCTACTGTGGCTTATAGTTCTAACATGCACTTGTTTCCTTTGTAGGGAGAATGTCTCGCAAACGGTCTTATTCTTATCGCTCCCTTCGCAAGGGCACACCAAGCCTCCTTCCAGATCCCTAGCATACTCATAGCGATAGTCGGGGAAGGGATAGCCGCCGGCCCCGGGATTCTCATCAATCTTATTCTACACGACCTCGATCCCCACTGAAGCAAGGTTATGGAAATCCACATAGTCGTCCATTACCACCGGCTGGGGGAAAGCAAACTCCTAGAGATTTAACCCCTCCGAAAAGTACTCCTTCTCACTCCCAATCTTCCAGAAAACACCCCGAGCCAGAGGGCAAGAACGAAGATGAGGGCAGGATTAAAGAAAAGGGGAAGACAACTCCTATTTCCTCCAATGAGCGTGGCTTAGATACTACTTCCGTAGAGGATGTTGCCCCCAGTTCTGAGATTATGGCCAGGCTAGAGCGCTTGTGAAAGAAGTTCCCTGATATTTACTTTGAGAGGATGGTGTTCGTCCCAGATTTTGAACCGGTCCCCGAGGATTGGGACACAGAGGTGATAGGGTACATCTGCCATATGGCTAAACAATATGGGGGTAATGAGGAAGCATGCCACTACACTTTCCATTATCATCCGCCAAATGGAGACGGACGCGGCCAGAGCCAGAGTAAAGATTGATAATGATGCTATGGCTAGGAGCAAAATGGAGAAAGAACTAGAGGATGCACAAGCCCAACTGGCTTTAGCTCGGCGGGACTTAGAGAATTACCGGTCCGAGTTGGAGAGTGCTAGGGAGGGTTTACGCAACAAGCTTGACTTAAACAGCCAGGAACGAGTAGCCCTAAGAAAGGAAGTGGAAGATCTCAGGGCAGTTAATATCGAGCTAAAGACAGCACAAGAACACTTTGCTATTGAAAAAGTTGCCTGGGAGAAAGAGAAGGCAAGCTTAAAAGATGAACTCGATCTCGCCAAAAAGGAAAAAGAGTTTTTCAATGATCAACTTGCTCAAGCTGAGGAGCATGCAGCTCTCGCCGAAAGTAATGCTAATAATGCTCTTGAGTCGGCAACTGCTGCCGCCGATAAACACATCGAAAAAGAGAAAGACATAGCTAGTTTTGAGGAACTGTTGTTCGACTTCTTTGGTCAAGTCATCAAGACTCGAGACATCTCTTGAATCCCAGACTATCATGTTACCTTGGCCAATGTATGGGACAAAATTGTCGAGGGCGAGAAGCAGCGATTGGGTGTCGACGAGATTGACTAAAGCCAGCTGATGTAGACCTTCCTCGGAGGTGAAGAACCTGAGGCTTTGGAGGAAGGTAGACGCCTAATCCATGAGGAGATGGAGAGGGAGAAGAGTAGGCTCAAGGGAAAGGATAAGGTTGGGGAAAGCTCGAGCTCGGTGGTTGAGCCCAAAACCTTTGAAGTTGAGGGATATAACCCCGATGATTCGTTGATCCCTTTGGCTCCCACTCCTCCGATTGTCGGGACCACCAATACAAGTCTGGGAGATGAGTTGGCTGAAGGTATCTCCATATTCTCTCCGCAGTTCATTAAGCAATCGTAACTTGTCGTTGTCTCATGGGATAGACAACTGACATGGCCACATCTCCTCCCGATTCACTAACCTTTTCTTCTAATGGTGTAGGTGCCAAAGTGGTTGAAAAGGGTGCAGAGGAGAAGGCAGTGGCAGAGAAGGTTGATGTTCCTTCGGGTTCTGGTATTGAAGTTTTCGAGATTCCAAAGCGAACTGAGGGCTCAACAGGTGACAGAGTTACAGTAGCACCCATGGAATCTGGCACTGGCGCTCCTGCAGACGCCGAGATTATTGCTGCTTTGCATGATACAGATGGCGGTCATGGAGATGAGGAAGAGGAGGTAGAAATCATTGACGAGGCCAAGGGTGATGATAGCGAAACCTTGGCCGACATATAGGCTAGGAAGAAGCAGTTGGCTCTTAAGAGGGAGGAACAGAATCTTTTGTTTGTGACCCCTATTTCTGAAATCGACCCCAAGGCTGGGTTGGTTATAAGATTCTCTTCCAAATCGATAACTTCACAGCTTGCCTTCGAACCTTCCAGTACTCCTTCGGAGCCTCTTGTCGATAAGAGGAAGAGGAAGAAAAGTGACCGCTCCAATACTGATAAAGAGGAGATGGAGAAACAGAAGAAGGATAAGAAATCGAAGCCATCTCCCAAGCGTAAATAGAATGCAGTTATTAGCTCATGTTTTAGTTTTAGGATTTCCTTTGGCCGAAAGATGTAGTCGTGAGAGTGGCCCTCACTTTTGTTTAGCTTCCCGTTCTTTGTAAATCCGTTTTCAGTAAATAAAGATCTATTTCTTTTGCACCATTGTGTTCCTGAAAATTCACCATGTTAGGAGAGCCTAAATGGTCATAGCTAAAATATTCGCAGTTCACTATTAAAGTTATAAGTAGCAATTATTAACCAGGATCGAAACAATTATCGAAAAATACACGTGCTAAGTAAATGTGTAGTGATGCACGTATATACCCCTAATCAATCATCATTATAATGCCTGGCCAAGGCTCGTTGGCGATCGACTAGGATTATATTCGTACTATCTCGATCTTCCAATGGGGTAATGATTCCTGTGGCGCTAAGTCTCTAGCTCTTTTATACTCTCCCAATCCTTCAGTGGGTTAGATTTCATGTGACACTAAGTCTCTAGTGCCTATATACTCTCCTGATCCTTCAGCGGGTTAGAGTTCATGTGGCGCTAAGTATCTAGCGCCTTTATACTCTCCTGATCCTTCAGCTGGTTAGAGTTCGAGCTCGATTCTTGGTCTGCTCACCGATCCTTCAGCGGGGCAGAAGTTCTAGGGGTGCTAAGTCTCTGGCGCCTTTATACTCTCCCGATCCTTCAGTGGGTTAGAGTGATATCAAGGCGGTGTTATCATGGTGCACCTTCACGCCTTGGGAACGTTATCTCCGTGCCCTTTATACTCCCTCCCTAATCTCAGGAGTTAGAGTGCAAGCAGTAGTGCGATTTACTCCGCTGCACCTTTTGGAGCTTTAATTACTATGAGCCTTTCGATCTGATAGACGACATTTTGAATCAGCTGTTTTGAGATTAATGCATAAATTTAAAATAAATCTTGAAATGGTAACAGTTTTTATTGATCAAAATAAAAGAGTAGCTAAGAAATGGTGCATTTAAGGTAAATGACACGCGATATTTTTATAGTGGTTCGGTCGAATCATGACCTACATCCACTTATCTTCTTGTTCAAATAACCAGACTATTCTAGGCAAGTAGAGCCTTTTTACATGGTTCTAAAAACAAAAGAATAAAACTGACATTTTTATGTCAGATAAGGCCACAAATGTTGGGCATTCGACACTCTGGGGATTCCATTTCCATCTACGGTTGCCAGTTTGAAGGTTCCATTATCAAGTCTTCGTAAAATGGAGTATGGTCCTTCCCATTTCGGGCCCATATGTACTGGGGGCGGAAAGACACGCTTCAGAACCAAGTATCCGGGTTCAAATGTCTGAGCTCGTACTCTTTTGTTGTAGTACCGAGCTATTTGTTGTTTGTGGCTCAGGGCACGTAAGTCGGCTTCATCCCTTTTTTCCTCAACCATGTCTAGGGATTCAAGGAGCATTTCATTGTTGGTCATCGGATCGTAATAAATGGTTCGATGAGACGGTACTTCCAACTCGACCGGAATAACTGCTTCAGCTCCAAAAGCAAGGAAAATGGTGTGTGACCCGTCGCCAACTTGTACGTTGTTCTATAGGCCCATAGAGCCAGGGGTAATTCGTTAACCCACATGGCTTTGGCCCTCTTCAATCTTTTCTTTAGAATGGATTTGATCATCTTGTTTGCTGCTTCAACTTGTCCGTTCGATTGCGGATGTGCCACAGAGGTGTATCTTTTCTCGATGTGATACATCCAATAGAAATCTTGAAACTCTGTGCTGTCGAATTGGGTCCCATTATCGGTTACGATAATTTTTGGAATTCCAAATCGACATATATTGTTCTTAACGACAAAGGTGATCACTCGCTTGGTTGTGATCGTGGTCAAAGGCTCTGCTTCTACCCATTTAGTAAAATAATCCACGACCACAATAGCGAACTTTGATCCGCCCTTTGCTATGGGAAGGCTCCCAATTATGTCAATTCCTCACATAGCAAAAGGCCACGGGCTTGTCGTTGTCTTCAACTAGATAGGTGGCGCCCTAGGAATTTTGGAGAACCTCTGGCAAGCATCACAACGTCGTGCATACTTGGCTGCATCCTTGTTTATGGTGGGCCAAAAATAGCCGTATCGCAATATCTTCTTTGCCAATGTTTGCCCTCCAGTGTGGTCGCCACACTCACCTTTATGGACTTCCTTCAGTACACGCTTAATGTCGTCATGCGCGACGCACCGGAGGAGAGGCATTGAGAAACCTTGTCTGTACAGGACTTTGCCTTGCAACACATATCGGGAAGCCTTCCGTATAACTGCACGTCTCTCACTTTTCTTTGTTGGGAGCATTCCATTCATCAAAAAATTCTTTAGAGGGGTCATCCATGACTCCCTTTCGGGTTCAATCTCTAGTATCGGATCAACTTCCATCTGATCCACACTAGGTGACTGTAGTACTTCAATCGGGACTAGCTCTATATGTTCTGAATTATCTGAACTAGCCATCTTCGCTAACTTGTCTGCCCTTTGATTCTCTGCTCAAGAAATGTGAGATATACTGTGGTGATCAAAACCATCCAGCAACTTCCTTACTTTTTCCAAATATGATGTCAATCTTGGACTCTTAGCCTGAAACTTTTTCATTAACTTGGTTCACGACTAAATTGGAGTCGCAAAGATGTCTAGCTTTGTTATCCCTGGTTCCTTTGCAAGCTTCAACCCGACAATTAGAGCTTCATACTCGGAATCATTATTAGTTGCATGGAACTCCAATCTAAGAGCGTAATATATTAGCCGTTTCTCTGGAGTATAAAGAACCACTCCAGCACCAGATCGTCTATGATTTTTAGCTCCATCAGTGTATAGTTTCCAGGCATTAGGGTCAAAGAGTAGCTTTGGTGGATCGTCTTCCTCGGTTACTGCATCATCTTCCGGGATGGTAAATTCTGCTATAAAGTCTGCAAGTGCCTGCCCTCTTATCGACCTCCGAGGTTGGAAGTTCACGTCGAATTGACACAGCTCAGTGTTCCATTTGAGCAACCTTCCCGATGCTTCTGGCCTTTGTAGGACTTGCTTAAGCAGATGATTAGTATAAACAGTAATGTCATGAGTCTGGAACTAGTGACGAAGCTTCCTAGATGCAATCAGCAAACTGTACGCAAGCTTTTCTATCTTTGGGTAATTTCGTTCTGCAGCTGCCAATTTCTTACTCACATAGTACACCTGTCTTTCCACCTTACCCTCTTCTCTTACCAAAGCTGAACTGATTGCGTGGGATGACACTGCCAAGTACACAAATAAATGCTCGTGATCCAACGGCTTAGACAATATCGGGGGTCTTTCCAGATGATTCAATAGATTCTGGAACGCTTCTATAAAATATGGAGTCCATTTAAAGTTGCGCTTGCCTCGCTTTATTAATTCAAAAAACGGGATGCACTTGTCCGTAGCTTTTGAGATAAATCTGCTGAGCATTGCCACTTTTCCAACAAGGCTTTGCACATCTTTAATCTGCTTTGGTTCTTGGATATTTTGGATTGCTGTAATTTGGTCTGGATTGATCTCAATTCCGCGCAAGCTTACAATGAACCATAGGAATTTTCCAGATGCTACTCCAAACGAGCATCTCAAAGGATTTAGTTTCATCCCATATTTTCGGAGAATTCGAAACAACTCTGCTAAATCGTTAGTATGATCGGATGACTGTCTGGACTTTACCAACATATCATCAACGTACACCTCCATCGTTTTCCCAATCTGTTGTAGAACATCCTATTCACCAATCGTTGATGTGTAGCGCCGACATTTTTCTAACCGAAAGGCATACAAATCTGTAATGGAACTGGTATGCTCTTGGTCTAGGACGTGCATGGGGATCTGATTGTACACCGAGTATGCATCCATAAAAGAAATAAGTTCATGACCTACGGTTGAATCTACCAACTGATCGATTCTGGGTAATGGGAAGCTATCCTTCGGACATGCCTTGTTTAGATCTGAGAAGTCGATGCACGTGCGCCACTTTCCATTGGCCTTTTTTACCAAAACTGGGTTCGAAATCCAGTCAGGATACGTTGAATCTTTAATGAACCCGTTACTTCTTAGCTTTTCGACTTCTTCTTTCAAGGCGGCAGACCTCTCTAGGCCAAGCATCCGCCTCTTTTGTTTGATAGAAGGATGTTTCGGGTTAATGCTTAACGAATGACTCATAATCGAGGGAGATATCCCACACATGTCCGCATGGGTCCAGGCAAATACATCCAAGTTAACTTTCAGGAAATTTATTAATTCTTTGGCTCAAACATGATCCAACTGGGATCCAGTCTTCAGGACCTTCTCTGGGTCACTATCATCGATTGGTACATCCACAGTCGCTTCATTGGGAGTCGCCATTCTGCCCCCAAGCTCTTCATCCTCTCTGGGATCTATGTCCTCGGGCAACTCTCTAGGCAACCCTTCCGAAGGTATTTCCTTTAGTTGCTATGACGATTCCTCCCTTGGAGGGGAGGAACCACCTTTTGCTTCTACATCTTTCCCTCTGCGGAGCAACTTTAACTCTACTATGTAGCATGCTCGGGAAATAACTTGATCTCCTCTAACTACACCTACACCGGAATCCATTGGGAACTTCAACAATATGCACCAGGGTGCAATATAGGCCTTGAATTTGGCTAGGGCCGGTCGGCCTAAGAAGGCATTGTACGGCGATTCAATATCTAGGACCACAAAGGGGAGGATCCTCACTCTCTGGTGTTCTCCTTCCCCAAGGGTTACTGATAATTCCACGTATCCTATGAGTGGTCGAGGCCCCATTAAATCCACGTATCCAACCTTCACATGGCTTCAAATCCTTCGGCTCGAGCTTTATTTGGTCGAATGTTTTCTTGAACAGAATGTTGACTGAACTCCCATTATCTACCAAAACTTTATGAATTATAGCCGGGCCGATGGTGACGGTGATCACCAAAGGGTCCTCAGTTGGGGAGTGTACCCCAATAATCTCTCGTTCGCGAAATATGACGTCATCGGACATCGTCTTTTGTTGCTTAACCAGAGCGTTATCCTCGGGGCTACTACGTTCCCCTACCTCGAAACGCTGTTTAGCTGCATTTATGTATTGGTCCATAACTCTGAAACTGTGCCCTGCTAGGTGAAGTCCACCAAGTATGGTATTGATAACGATATTTTTTCCTTTTTGCCGAGCCGTTGGTTTGGCAGCAAGTCGGCTTTGGTTCGGGGCTTGTACGGCTTGCCCCCTATCCTTGGGAGTCACCTTATACTCATCAAGCTTCCATTCTAAGAGCAACTTTTCAACCACGTCTCTCAAGTGACGACATTCGTTTGTGGAATGACCGTGGATCTGATGAAAAAGACAGAATTTCCCAGTTTCAAGCTCTTTCTCTGTAGAATCTCTCGGAGGAAGCCTTTTATATTGGAGGACATTATATGTATCCAGGAAGATGTTTTCCAACTTATCATTTAATGGTGTGAAGCTCTCGAATGGTCTAGGCTGGGGTCTCCTCTAAGAGTCATTTCCTCAATTTCTTTTCCGATTATTGTTATTATCATTCCCTGATTGGCGACCGTTGCCTTGATTCTTGTTCCCAACGTTAACTTCAACTTTTCCTGAGCTATCTCTTGTTTGCTTGATGGCCACGTTGCTTTGGATATCCTCCTTATCTATAGCCTTTCTTTTCCGATTAGCGTATATCTCCTCCCGACGCCGGTGAACATTGGCCTTTTCATAACATACTTCTTTGGTCAGGGGTAGCTAGCCGACTAGATATCTTCCAAACTTGGTATCTTTATTGACGCCATCGATCAGGGCCATCAACACGGTTTGCTCATGCGGATCCTTGACTTCCATGACAGCTAACTTAAAACGATCTAAATACGACCGTAGGCTTTCGTCAGGTCGTTGTTTAATAAGTGATATCTCAATTACATTTTTAGACCTTTGGGTATGAAGACAGAATTGGTTCACGGATTTCTCACTCAATTCCCTGAAGCTGAATATTGACCGTGCCGGCAAGCAGGTAAACCACAATAACGCCACATCTTCTAGGAATATAGGGAATGCTTTACATTTTACTATGTATGTAGCTGCAGCGGCATTGATTGACTAGGAGTATCACATTAGGTGCTGGATGGGGTCAGTTCTGCCAGTATAGCAATTCATGGTTGGCATCTTGAAGTTCCTCGGGAATGTAACATCCAGTATGTCATCTGTAAAAGGCGTATGACTACGATCCATGCCCCAATCTTCATTCCTCTATCCACGACAATCTACCATGACTTGCCTAATCATTGCTTCAACCTCTGCATGGGTCAGAGTAGATTCGGGATCAACACTTCTTGCCCGACGGCCTCCTCCAACATTTCTTTGACGTGCTGCTACAAAATATAGGCCTTGAGAAGAACTCCCTTGCCCCCTATTGTCGTGGTCGATCATGCGACGAGCGGGAGGCACGTCGTTTCTCGGTGGTAGAGCGGGCTCATTTAAGTTACGGTTACTAGTTCCCTGATTAAGTGCCTCTTCTTCACGAGATGGAAGTGACCCAAATCGAAGCTGCTCTATGTTCTTGGCCCTTTCTAACGGGGGCCATCGTCGGTTCCTTCGGGGTTCTTCAGACAACGACGTATATTCCGGAGAGAAAGGGTGAGCTGGAGGTGGTGAAACCTGCCTTTGAATATCATCAATTCTTCTGCTTAGGGCAGTAATATTTTGATGCAGCAACGAGCTCTCCTGCCTTTGTGCGGCCAGTTCATTGGTTTGTCTGTCCAATGCTTCAAGTATTCGAGTCAGATGTACTTCGGTAACTGGGGCAGAAGGGTCTAACTAGTCATCTTCATCTTCTCTTATACGCAAGGAACTTGAACCGGGTTGAGCAGAAGTACCAGCACGAACGGAACGAGCCATAATTTCCTTCCAGGTCGGGTAATAGTATGGTTATCAGTTCGGATTGTGGTCTTCCTATGCTGGTGGCTCGTGGTACCCTCCTGGCGTCGGTTCTTGGTGGTTCCTTGGGATCGGATCGCGGAAGGGTTAGTAGGGGGATGGCGATGTTATCTTGGGATCGGGTTGTGACACCCTAAGCTTCTCAGGTCACCATGCCTTCATTTGATCGGATCGCCCCCTCTTCTCCATGATTCGGGGACAGAACTTCGATCCGCTTCTGAACGCTTTCTTCAATTGCTTCGTTCATAGCTTCAGTCGCTTGGAAGGCTCGTACTTCCTTAGATTTCGTTCCAGCCATGATATCTGAGCCTTATTGAAATCTTCCAAAATCGAAACAGTGGAGTTTTGGACCGTTTTCTTCGAACTTGATCGTCCGAATAATAGAACTACAATCCAATATGCTGAGACTTTGTTCTCAGTGAAAGCACCAAAATGTTAGATCCAAAATTGGCTCCAACACCCAAGTTGTTCAATTATGCAGAGATTAATATCAGAAAAAATGCAAGAGAAACAGGAAAGACACGAGATTTATAGTGGTTCGGCGTTAACGAGCCTACGTCCACTTTATATCTATGATTATACAAAATTTCAAGTACAATCGATGATTTATCCTTCAACCTCACTTTTACAATTTTGATTCACTTAATAAATTCGAGACAACTTCGAATAATAATAAAGGTATAATAATGGTGGAGTCAGAGCTCAGAATTGCTAAAAGGATCCTAAAAAATGCCAAGTTCTGGGCTATTTATAGCTGATATCTACAGGCGGATCGCAGTCATACGTGGCACAAATCCCGAGTATCTCGGACTGGTTCATAGCCTGATGGTGAATTGGTCAAAATGGCAGTTATGGACAGGTTTCGTGAGATCCTGCATTCACGGATCCTGGTGGACTGGTCATAACCTTCACCACGTCTTTTGGGGTTTGGATCGCTCTGCTATGGATGGATCGGGCTGCGAAACCCTTATGAGGATGGGTCGAGATGAAAGGGACGGATCATATTGCGTAGGAAAGGAGGGGTCGGATCGAGGTGACGGAGGCGATCACGATCGTGGTAAGGTAGGGCGATCCGATCGGGTCATCGAAGGCTAAAGGTGTGAAGTTTTACATTTTTCTCGTGTGTGCGGACCTTGGTGGCTTGACCAAAAGCTAGCCAATAACATCTATATGTTGTATCTCAATTTGGAAATTATGCCATGTTTATGCAAGTAAGGTGATGCTATCATGTTATGAATACGTGCAAGTTTATAGGTTAAAAACATGATTATGTAAACCTATATGTTTAGACCTACACTTTATATGTTAGATCCATATGCCTCTATGTTAGATCTATGTTAGCATGATTCAACCCCTATGCAAGTTACCACTACATGTCTAATTAAGTTTTGGTAGTTCTATGAAAAACTATTATTTTATGATTCATGTTGCATAGATCTAGTTTGCAAGTTCATAATTAAAAGTATATTATGCCAATTTCATGTGACACATCTGTAGTGAGATCCATATTTTTTGTATGATGTTGGAATGTCGCAAGTTCCTCTTTTTCCCCTTTTAGTTTATAAGTTAGGCTAAAATGTCGAGCCTAACATTCTATGAAACTTTGCGAACGTACAACAGGGGTAACATTGGGGGAAAACATGAAACTACATGTAATTGACATATTTGGCTCATAACCATGTAAATGGTATGGCATTGAAATGGTATAATTTATATACCAAAAATTATGAATTTGATTTAGAAGGAAGGTGGGCCATGACAATAAATTGTTGACAAATTTACATATAAGCAAAAAAAGGATAAATATGTAAATTTATAAAAGACGAATATGCCTAACCCGAGGTTAGACTAAGTTGTGGTGTAAAACTACCCGGAACCGACCAGCACATCCAGTGACCACAACAATACCTGTCTAATGTGGGTGGTTAGTGCATTGAGACCAAAAAGGAATTGAGGTTATATTGAGTTATGGTGTAAAACTACACGGAACCGACCGGCACATCCAGTGACCACAACAATTCATGTCTAATGTGAGTCGTTGGTGCTCTAATAAAGCTAAGTCAAGAGTGGTAGGGTTAAGTCAATTAAGTAAACACTTAACCAGTTCAACATGTTAACGAAACTGATGGGTGGGACTAGGTAAATTTGGACACTTAACCAATTTAACATGTTGGCTAGAGAACCTTAGTAACGGGGACCCATTTCAGCAGTAACCTAAATAGATGTATCATGGAACCCTGAACTAGGCAGAGTGGGGCACGATTACTGGGCTGAATTGTAAGCGGTCAAAAACGTCGGCGGGTGGTGCGTAGTGTAGGTTCCCACGGAGTATGGGCGTGCACGTACTCCGGAGTGGAAAAAGTAGGCACTGGGCATCAGTAGTCATACACTGTGCATCTTTAATCGTGTCGGGTTGCCACCATAGGATTTGACACACCCCGTGGTGGGACCAGCATAGGTATCTACAGTCAAGCGTGGGCCGAATGACACACGTGATAAATGCATGCGAGTAGGAGCCGATCGATATAAGGGGATCATTTCACCATGTATAAGGGGTGCCAGTTGGGACAAGTATAAATAGGTGCAGAGAATTAGTCATATGTGCGATAGTAAATTTCGGTGTAAACTTCCTTATCTTGGTTTATGTTAGTTAGTTATTCTGGTATGGTCCTATTTTTCAGTTTATTCCTATCATGACCCTTTTCCTTATTCACACACTAAAAAGTCACTAGACTTACTCAAACTTATGTCTGACCCATTTTTCTTTCGTATTCTTTTCTTCCGTTCCCCCCCCCCTTCAGGTAGCCAGGGAGGGAATAACTCATCTTAATTTGGACCGTTCATCTTTCCAAGCTTGAAGACTCTATGATGTATGGCTTGAAACCTATTATCTTTGGCTATGGCTTTGGACACACTAGACTTGGGGATTTATGCAGTTTTATTTATGATTTATGCTTCTTTATATAATAATCAAGACGTAAATTATGATGTAATGATTTGGAAGTTGGTTTGAAATAGTTTGCTGTAATGTTTTGTTATGAACCATGTTTGAAATGAAGTTAGTTTTATTTTCCTCTGCTTATATATACATATGTCTTATAAATTATCTGTGTCTTTTACCTATAATGCTCCATCGAAGTTAAGGCATTCCCTTTGTGAGTGACCTTAATGGAGGTGGGGTGTTTCACTATCACTTGAACTATGCTCGAAGTTGTTGGTTTTAGATTCAACTGCTTTCTTTTTCTTTTGATCTTGCAATATGTGTTGCCTTTCCTTTGCAAGTTTCTGCCTAATAGAAGCAGTACGCGGTATATGACTAGACGTAGATGAAGTCGGGTTCTTGCAATTAATCACGTAAACAATTTAGTTATACACTGTCAACAAACTACGACAACATATAACCTACTTTATTAGTAAAAGACGCTACAGAGCCACCATGTAAACATCATGTAAAACCCAATGTGTAATCTAAATTTCGACAACAAGTAACCTAATTTATAATACACAAAAATACTGCACTATTGTATGCATACGTACTTAAATCCCAAACCGTGGAATCCTTTTCAACCATAAGTTGACATCAATCAACCATTTTTAATACCTATATTCAGGCAACACAAACCGAAACCAAATACAGAACACTTTGAAGAAATTAAAATTATATATGGCAAACAGGAGCCAATTTTGAATGATAAAAATGGTGACAAGATGCCAAATACTAGAAAGGACAAGCTTTCATATATAATTTATAATACATAAAGATAATGCACTGTCGTATGCATACGTGCTTAAATCCCAAACCATATAACCCTTTTTCCACCATAAGTCGACATCAATTAACCATTTTTATTGCCTATATTCAGACAACACAAACCGAAACCAAAATACAAAACAATTTGAAGAAATGGAAATTATATATGGCAAACAAAAGCCGATTTTGAATGATAAAAACGGTGACAACACGTCAAATACTACAAGGGATAAGCTTTCATATTGCAGAAGATTCACCCACCCAAAAACATACCGTACCAACCGTATTCTCTACAAATCGAACAAAATTCCCCACTATTTTGCCTTTCTTCCCCACCAAAACCCACCACATGCAAACCCATTGCTCACGATTGGTAATACCAAGCCCTACAGTACCATACATCTGCTAACATCAACTGAAATTACCATTAATCTACTATAAACATGCCTCTTTGCCATGACTTGCTTTTTGGTGACGGACTCTGTCGTGTTCCTCTCAGTATGCTTGAATCGCACCATGTTTAATGCCAAACCCTAGCGTGAGCACAGAAGAACCCTATCTCTGAAGAACGGAAGATAGAATTTTTGGGGAAAACGCAAGTGGAATATAGAGCGCGTGCTTTGAAAAGCGTGACTGGATTTGAAGAATAAATGATATAGCTGGGATATTTTTGTCCCTTAAAAGTATAACTCGTGTTTCCCCTTAACAAAAAAATATTTGACAGGTGTGTATTTAAATTTTTTTCACCCCTTAACCAAAAATGGAGCGTCATTAACAATACCCTTAATAATTGGTCTAACCGTAAAATACTAAAATCGCCCATATTTACTTTAAAAAAGAATCTTTACTACTTTATCCTAAAAGGAAATTGTCAATATTTACTACTTTAATACTTACATATCAATTTGTCATATTTTATATCAATTTGTATTTCATTATAACTTTTGGAATGCTAAAGAAGTTGGCTCTTAATTAGGAATTTCTAAAAGACATTAAGGCCTTTTAAGTAAAGATTTAATTTATTTCAAAATCAATATGTTAACTAGATTCCATGCTTTTTAAGCAGTTTCAAATGTTTTGATTCTGTCAGAGAAGCAATTGATTTCATATAATAATTTTTAATTTCTTACGATTGCATCCAAATTTCATAGAGGAAAATTTCGTTTTCAAAATTGGATAAATAAAGATGTTACAATTGCTGAAATATCCAATCAAAAAGTTCGTGTCCGACAAGACATACAACTTCCATTTTTCGAATTTTCAACCATATTACATATTCCTATTATGTTCACGTAGATTTTTGGTATATTATATAATTTCCTTTCATGATGTATAATTGCAAAATCAATATCCTGATAAAATATATTAGTTAATTCAAAACCAAATTAGTACAAATCTGTATATCAACCAATTTGTCAACAAATATACCATATAATTCATAGCCTACTAACTATATAGTAAATTCATTAAAGGAAAAGTAGTGAAAAAAATACATCATATCAATGGTATAATACCAAATAAATGCAAATGTAATTAGTAAAAATAGCATCAATGTGCTTATATTACTTTTGTATGTTGTATAATCAGCTTTCATGCCATATAATTGCAAATCAAATACTTTCATTGAATATGCCATATAATTCACAAATTGTTGCATCAAACTTTCCTTTTGTTTTTACTTAAAATTTCAAATGGTAAGAAAATTAGTTAAACAATACTGAGTATACATAGTAACAAAAGTTATCCGTTGGTTGTGGACATTATCATTACGATGTATGTATGTATGATGTATTTTCTGCTAATTTTCTTTATAGGGTTCCCTTAGTTATGCCATTTATTTTCAAAATCCATATAATAATTCATGAATTGCCCATATTTACTTTTTTTTTTTTTGAATCTTTACTACTTTATCCTAAAAGGAAATTGCCCTTATTTACTACTTTATCCTAAAATATACCACCAACATAGTACTCCTAATGATTTGTTTGGCAGAATGCAGTGTAAATTATTTGTAGTTATTCTTTTCTAATTGTTGTCTGACATCTGTTGCTTCAAATTTTTACTCGGAGAATTCATATTTGGTATAATATCTTATTAGTAGTGCATGTTTATATAGAAATTGGTAGAAGCAATTCTATTATCTTAAATTTTTTATTTAATTTTCCAAGATTCATTTTGATTAGTAATCTATACTACTAATTGTTGTCTGACATTTGCTGCTTCAAATTTTTACTCAAATTATTCATATTTGGTATAATCTACCTATATAACAATTTCCACTAATCTTACCTTTGGTCTGACCTTGAAATACCAAAATTGTCCCTCACATTTTAAATATCACCTAATACTATTCGTCGCCCCTCACTTTTTAAATATCACCTAATACTATTTGTATTTTTTGCGAATAAGATATTATATACTCCACGTTTCCAATCCCTAGCCCCGTTTCGTTTCTACATCAGTTTCTTAACCCCACTTCTTTTCATCTTCCTCACGTCCTTTACTAAATTTTTAAAAAAGGAATTAAGGTCTGTAAATCGACTCTATTATATCGAAGCACCAACGAAAATCTGGATTAAACAATTAAGTGTAACCATACTGCAAATTTTTGCATTAATTTTAATTTCAGATGGTGTTCATCGGTTGCAACATTCAAAGCTTTCATTTTGCTAGAAGGTAGGTAACAATCATCAGCAATGATTTAAAATGATTAGAGCCTACAGTTTTAAATATCACTTTGAATTTTTATTTTATTTTTAGATATTGGATCCAATTATCATATCAGTTGACATGGGAGGAGTTGCTTTCTAGGAACTGGCTGGAGTTGGTAATAATAACTTGATGGGAAAAGTTAACAAGAGTGGAGGCAATTTAACTGTTATTCATGGTATAGCCTTTTGATTTCCAATATTTGAACTAGTTTTCCTAGCCTTCATACAACAACTAAATTTACATATGTTTACGGTTTTCTTTTAGCCTCAGAAATTATCTAAATGTTGAAAGAATAATATTCTTATTACCACTATTTTCTTTTTTAATCATGAGTGCTTATAACATCTATGCTTCTAGGTTTACTTAATAATACTGTAGATTAATTTGCAGCTGCTGTTGAACTGTATAAAATTTTCTCAATCTTTATCAACTGCTAGGTTTACTTAATAATATTGTAGATTAATTTGCAATCCTAATATACAAATATTACTTGTTATGCTTTAGATGGAGAGAAAGTCAAAAAAGTTGAAAAAGAAGATGTTCAGTTATAAGATATTTCGATATATAGTCATTTATAATGTAATGAAAAGGCATTTATGGTATATTGACAATGACAAATTTGCATGCTTGAGAAATAGTCTTTGATGCGCTAATTTCTAATTAGCAGTTGTTCCATTATTGGATATTTTTGAATATAAATATGACAATTCAACCTTGATTCCTACTTAAATTATTGTTATGTCTATCTCTTTATGCTAAAAAGGAATTTATTTGCTGCTAATTAACAAGACTTGTCTTATATGTCAATGATTCACTTCGTTTTTATCATTATAAATGCAGTTCAGATGATATGCTATTTGCCTTTTTTAATATAATAAAAAATTCAAGAACAATTTTTTTAAACCTTGATTCCTAATTAAATTATTGTTATGTCAATCTCTTTATGCTAAAAAGGAATTATGTGTTGCTAATTAACAAGGCATGTCTTATATGTCAATGATTCTCTTCATTTTTATCATTCTCAATGCAGTTCAGAATGATATACTATTTGCCTTTTTTAATATGATAAAAAATTCATGATCAATGTTTTTTAAAAAAAAAACCTTGATTCATAATTAACTTATTGTTATGTCAATCTATTTATGCTAAAAAGGACTTTATGTGCTTCTAATTAACAAGGCATGTCTTATATGTCAATGATTTTCTTCATTTTTATCATTCTAAATGCAGTTCAGATGATATACTATTTGCCTTTTTTAATATGATAAAAAATTCAAGATCGATTTTTTTTTTAAAAAAAAAACTTGATTCCTAATTAAATTATTGTTATGTCAATCTCTTTGTGCTAAAAAGAAATTTGTATGCTGCTAATTAACAAGGCATGTCTTATATGTCAATGATTCTCTTCGTTTTTATCATTCTAAATGCAATTCAGTTGATATACTATTCGCCTTTTTTAATATGATAAAAAAAATTCAAGATCAATTTTTTTTAAATTCCATTAGTTTTCCCATATACGTACTTGGTGATATGTGTAAGGTATTAAATAAAAGAATATTTTTTCAGTTACAAGAGTTGTGCTGGAGGAAACATGTGCATCTGCAAATCTCAATTTCATAAGGGAATGGTAATGCTTGAAGTTTATAAGGAAGAATGTTTTTTTCCTTTTAGTAAATGGTTAAATTTTGCAAATTCTCTAATTTTCTGTGTTAACCGATTGATATAAAATAGGTAATCCTTAGCCCATAAAATTTTCATTTGCAAAATTTTGATTCTGCTATTCATATTCTAATTTGTTGATTGTTCATGTTTCAATTTCGAATTGCTTTTACATTTTGATGAACAATGACATCTCTACAATCCGAAATGGTATCTTTCTTTCCATACTCCTGCATGTAGTCAATAGTTTAACATAATTATGACAATAACAATATTCAAATATTTATTACTTTACATAATATGTAATCTTTTATTTTTTTGTATCAATTCTTTTGGTTACAATATATACTTTCATGCACCCATTTTCTATGAACTATGAAACATAAATAGTGTAAGAAAAATAGAAGTCAATGCAAGCACATAAATATTGCATATATATCCATTTCCAAGTAGATGGAAAACTACAAGCATCCCACCCATCTCCACTCCTAAAATAACAAAAAATGACCATATGATGAAAATATTAGATTTAATTAAAAAAGATCTTTTCCTAACAGTACATATAAATATAGAAGGAATATAGATAGGAATATAAATTTATAATGATAAAAAATACAAGATCAATTTTTTTTATTTTTTAAATTCCATCAGTTTCCCCATATACCTACTTGGTGATATATGTAAAGTATTAAATAAAAGAATATTTGTTTAGTTACGAGAACTGTGCTGGAGGAAACGTGTGCACCTGCAAATGTCAATTTTATAAGGGAATGGTAATGCTTGAAGTTTATAAGGAAGAATGTTTTTTTCCTTTTAGTAAATGGTTAAATTTTGCAAATTCTCTAATTTTCCATGTTAACCGGTCTCTCGAATTGATATAAAATAGGTAATCGTTAGCACATAAATTTTTCATTTGCAAAATTTTGATTTTGCTATTCATATTCTGATTTGCTAACTGTTCAAGTTTCAATTTCGAATGCTTTTAGACTTTGATTAACAATGACATCTCTACACTCCGAAATGACATGTTTCTTTCCATTCTCCTGCATGTAGTCAATAGTTTAACATAATTATGACAATAAAAATATTCAAATATTTATTAATTTACATAATATGTATTCTTTTTTTTTAAATTCCATCAGTTTTCCCATATACGTATTTGGCGATATGTGTAAAGTATAAAATAAAAGAATATTTGTTCAGTTACGAGAACTGTGTTGGAGGAAACGTGTGCACCTGTAAATCTTAGTTTCATAAGGGAATGGTAAAGCTTGAAATTTATAAGGAAGAATGTTTTTTTCTTTTATTAAATGGTTAAATTTTGCAAATTCTCTAATTTTCCATGTTAGCCGGTCTTTGGAATTGATATAAAATAGGTAATCCTTAGCAGATAAATTTTTCATTTGCAAAATTTTGATTATGCTATTCATATTCTAATTCGCTGACTGTTCATGTTTCAATTTTGAAATGCTTTTAGATTCTGATGAACAATGACATCTCTACACTCCGAAATGACATGTTTCTTTTTCATACTCCTACATGTAGTCAATAGTTTTACATAATTATGACAATAACAATATTCAAATGTTATTTCTTTACATAATATGTAATCTTTTATTTTTAGCATCAATTGTTTTGGTTACAACATATACTTTTATGCAACCATTTTCTATGAACTACGAAACATAAATAGTGTAAGAAAAATAGAAGTCAATGCAAGCACATAAATATTGTGTGTATATATATATATATATATATATATATATATATATATATCCATTTCCCGTTAGATGGAAAATTACAAGCATCCCACCCATCTCCACCTTTAAAATAACAAAAATTGACCATATAATAAAAATGACCATATAATGGAAATTTTAGACTTAATTAAAAAATATCTTTTCCTAACAGCTATTTTACAAGTGAATCTTGGGTTCCGTGGGCAGCTTTAGGTATGTATCTATCTTTAACCAAGTTGAGTGAGTGTAAATTAATTTCGGAACTAAGCATGCAATACCGATAACTATTGAATGAGTTTGCTAATTTCTTTCAAACTGAATATAGATCGTTGGCATTTTACAAAAAAGGTTTTCTGCCTTTTTTGTATATTGCAGTATAAATTTTGATTTTTTTGTGATAATTTTTTTTCTGTTTTATTTGGTCACTTGATACACTAATGCATCTCTAATAATTTTGAATTGATTATCCAATACATGGAATCTGTTATAATAGACCTTAAAGATGATATTTTCATAGCAGTTTCATGTAGACATTAGCTTTACCCGTTAATGCATTTAGCCATTTTATCATATTAAAGGTCGAGAAGTATTATTATACTATATAGGAAAAAACTTGAAATATATTTAAGCATAATCAATGATTGCCATTGTTTTGAAGAGGTTCATTTTGTTTTACATGAAAAAAGTATTGGGTATTCGGTTTTCTTTTCTTTGCTTTTTATAAATTGACCCATCTTACATCTTTGTGTTGATTTGTTTTACATGTAAAGACCATGACTCCAAGTGATGCATATGCTTTCAACGTATACGTTTATTGGAGATTGTTTCCTTAATGCTGTACATTTATTGTGAACTTAAAGTTGTATATTATTATTACTGTTTGATTCTATACTTCGAGTGATTTTTTTCTTTTTCGTTTTACAAAAACTGCAGACATATGTATAGATCTAGGTAATCTGCAACATGCTATATATTAATATATATTTGAATCACATTACGTAAGTTTCGAGTTACATCAAAGTCGAAGTGCTTATCCATTGAGATAAGGGTATTCCTCTATAAATGAATGTTACGTACTTAATCTTAAGTACGCTATCCATTTATTTCTCTATTGTTTACAGTTTAAATAGATGAATGCCTATGACAAGGTTTTCATTTTATAGAAAATAAATTTATTTAATGGAATAAAATTGATTTAAGAACTTGAATTTTTAAATTTTGCCTTCAAATGCCAACATAACGTAGTAAGACGGTGGCATTTCTTTCTAGATGTTATGATTTTAGCATAAAAGAAGCAAAAGAATATTTAAAGTAGTAAATTTAGAACATCTAAATTAGACTATATTATGATATGTGAGTCAGAAAATATAGCATTTTTCGACTGAAACCATATATATTTTCTTTCTAATTTAGGTAATATTGATTGTGTAAAAATAAGAGAATACAACAATGTCATATCGCCTGTGTATCAAATTAAAAAAAAAGCTATGCAGTTGCAGGGAATCCATTTTTGGGCCAAATTTGAAACATTTCATTTAAGCATGTTATTTATATTTTAGACTTAGGACATTATTATTATAGAAGGTGCACAAATTAAATTCGATATATTTACCACAGAAACGATATAATTGTTTAATTTTGTTCAAGTTGATACATCAATATTTGGTCCAAAGCATGAGGTATTGCTTAATTTTGTGCATACCTTTTAGTTTTATCAACTATCTTACACTCGATAGATACATGTCCTGCAAATTGAATTGTGAACATTGTATATTATAGCTTAGCTGCCAATGTCTTTGGATAAATTTGAATATTATTATGATTTATGGGTTGAATAATTAAAAACACATGTAACATCGACAAAGGGTTTCCTGTTCAAATATATAAATGATAATGCAGAAAAACATATCATCAACCATTAAAACAATTTCTTTATCGCAATTACATATTTAAAGATGTCATTTCTCAACTTTCTTTCGATTATTTCATATTTCAATCACGTTTTCTCCACTAGTATTACCTACCTAAATGACTGGACATGTAATGACCCACATTCTACGCATCGAAGGATTGTAGAATATTTATTTCTTTCACATGCGAAATCGTATGGTCTTGTAACTTTGGGAGATGACTATTGAGGTCATTTCTCATGTTCATGATTTTTGCCGATTTTTAAATGACTGTTTTGCCCCTAGCTGATCTTGTTTCGGCCATAACTTTTGATTGGGAAGGAGTTTTGACCTGAAACCACTTCCATTAGATCCGGATGATGGTTTACCTTTTTGTAGAGTGGTCACATTAGCCAAACGGACTCACCTTTTGGGAGATATGGCTGAAACAAGTTTCAGATGGTGAAAAACAACCTAATTGGACTTAACCGGGTGATTAACAGCTAGGCCCAAAGGGGAATTTCGGGATTTTGAGTACTAAAGGGCTGTTAGGGTCTAGAGAATACCCTTTTTCTTACTTTCACAGCCGCCACTTTCATTCTTGGAGCCCTAGTAATGGCCTTCAACATCTAAAACACCCCAAATCACCTTCTAATCACTAATTAAGCCAAATCCACATCAAATCGAAGCGGATTTGCTCAAGAATCGAGGTAGAACTACTGTATGGCCTTGGGAACATCGCCAAACAGAGAATCATTTCAGATTTGGTAATTTGTTTGTGGCTAAGGTGAATTGTTTGCATAGTTTCTCACTAATTATTGTTAATTAAGGGTAATTAGTGATAATTAGCGAATTTATACATGTTAAAAGTCTGGAAAAATATTGATAAATTTCGAAATATTGTTTTAGGCCTCTGTTAGAAAATTTGGTTAGTTTGGTTAAGTTTTACTAATCCTATCATTAGTTTGGCTTAAACATGCTAAAGGGAAAATATGGGATTTTGGCTATGTGTGATCCATTTTAACCTATCAAATTATTGATTTTGGTGTTTGTGGTTGATTACACATGTTTTATGACTGTATGGTATGCTTTTTGATTGATCAGAAGGGTTAGAATGGTCGAAAACACCATCGTATTGTGTAAAACAGTCGCTGGAAAAATTCACAGGAAAATTATGCAGGGTTTCAGATCGGATCGGTTGAAGGGGCTCGGGTCGGATAATGGACTGGGCAAAGGAACACCGAACCGAACTGGAACTTAGAACAAGATAAAGCATGGCAGAAAGGAAGACCATTAGGATCGTGTTGGAGTTGGGATCGGGCTGAAGCTGGGCAGGCGGATCGGTTCGGATTGGAGCTAGAGAGCGGGATCAGATCGGAGTGACAGGAGGACATGGGATCGGATCAGACTAACTAGAGGGCTATAGGACCGAGCCGTATCTAAGCAGAAGCACCCGAACCGAACCCAATTGGAGGATGGCACCCGAACCGAACCGAATGAAGGAGCTGAGCCAAACCACGATGGAGAATCCGAACCGAACCGGAAATCTGAAGATGATGTATAGCCGAACCGAACTAGACTTAAGCTACTTCTACGCGAAAACTCTTTTGAAGACCAACTCCAATTCGACCAAAACCGAGATACAAAGGAAGTCAAAAGAGGAAGTAGAACTCAGGATCCAGTTGGAAACCAATGAGTCAACTTCATGAGTTGGGCTTTGCTGCGGGACACTTGCTAAGGGGTTATCGACGTCCATAGCTTTGATTTACCACCAAGACGGATGTTAGGCTACGTATCAGTGCAGTGGGGTAGTTATTACCCCATGGGTCAGAGTGATCGTAGCAAGGCTATGAGCCTATGCAGTGGAGTTGTTATGACTTCATGGGATAGAGTGGACATAGCAAAGACTAGTGGCTATGGATTAGTGCAGTAGTGTCATCATGACTCCATGGGGCAGAGTGATCGTAGCAAGGAACAGGGTGATCAAAGTGGTGGATATCGTATGCTTTACGCATTGAATGGGAGATGTGAGGATGGTTGCTATGTTATGTTGTTTACTTTTACTATGACATACACACCCCCACCCCCGTATTCTTTACACCATATGTTAGTGGCACCTTAGAGTATTAAGCGGTATGTTGTGCTAACTCTTTGGTTGCAGGTCCAGGTTCAGGTATGATTTAGTATACCTGTTATTGTTCTGTTTTGATGCTTATCATTCATACCAGACTTTTGTCTGACCCAAATTTTTATGTCTCTTCTTATTACTCTGGGTGCTCTTAAACGGGCAGACTAGAGACATGTTAGGTGGTATGCACGGGTAGCTGTACTAGAGACGAGCAGGAGGCTCCCACGTATGATATATATATATATATATATATATATATATATATATTCTCCCTGTGTCGATGCTGGTCACTACTTTGGGCATTAGTAGTGTACCTTTCCTTTCTTTTGCTTTGGAGACAGTTTTAAAGTTGTAATAATGATGATTTGGAACATAAGCTGTAACTGGATTTTCCACTGTTATGATGTTTAGTTTCAGCTTATGCACTGTCTCACCTATTTTATGTCAAGTTTGTTATTATTATATTTTATTCCTTGTGATGTGAGACATTCTACAGGTTCTTTGTTAGGGCCGTTCTTGATTGTGAAAGGAGAGTAGTTAGGCTCATGACTCGCCTTGGTAACACTCTCGAAATCTTTTGTAATCCCATAAATTCCGTTATGCTAAGTTATCTAGAATCGCTTGACGCGTCGGTGGAAAATCTACGATCTGTTAGAGTGGTTCGAGAATACTCGGATGTGTTTGAGGAGGTGAATGGCTTACCTCCAAAGCGGGAGATAAATTTTCGAATATATCTTGTGGATAATGAAAACCAGTATCTTTGCCAGTACGCCACATGGCTCCTCGTGAAAGGAGGGAACTCGATAAGCAAGTGAAGGAGTTGCTTGAGAAGGGGTTCATAAGACGAAGTATATCGGAGTGGGGTGCTCCAGTAGTATTTTCCACGAAGGCGGATGGGTCCCTTAGACTTTGTGTGGACTATAGAGAACTTAATAAGCTTACTAAGAAGAACAGACACCCACTGCCAAGGATTGACGATCTCTTCGATCAGTTAGTTGGCGCCTCAGTGTTTTCGCAGTTGGACTTAGCCACTGGTTTCCATCAGTTGAGAGTGGCTGAGGATAGCATAGACAAGACTGCCTTTAGGACTCCAGACGGTTTCTATGAATGGCTAGTGATGCCCTTCGGTTTGACAAACGCCCCCGCATACTTTGTTGATTTGATGAGTAGGGTGTTTAGGGAGTACCTTAACAAATTCGTGGTTGTCTTTGTAGACGACATCCTGATCTTTTCTAAGGATGAAGAAGAGCATGCCCTACATCTTAGGGAAGTATTGGAGACCCTACGAGCGTATAATCTTAAAGCTAAATTTTCTAAGTGTCACTTCTGGAGGAAGGAAGTACGATTCTTAAGGCACGTGGTTTCCAAAGAAGGGATAGTTGTGCATCCCGCGAAGGTGGTGGCCATCCAAGATTGGAAGGTCCCTAAAAATGCTACCGAAGTAAGAAGTTTCTTGGGGTTGGCTGGCTACTATAGGAAGTTTATCAAAGACTTCGCAATGATATCAGCTCCATTAACACACTTGACGAAGAAGAACCTAGTCTTCGAGTGGGACGTAGATTGTGATGATGCGTTCCAACGTTTGAAGAGAGCTTTGACCTCAACTCCAGTCTTAGTGCTGCCAGACGGGAGTAAGCCATTTATTGTTTATACCGATGCTTGTGGGACAGGTCTAGGCGCAGTCTTAATGCAAGAGGGCAGGGTAATAGCCTATGGTGGAAGGCAGTTGAGAGCGCATGAGAAAAATTACCCTACACATGACCTAGAGTTGGCCGCTATTGTTTTCGCGCTTAAGTCTTGGCGTCATTATCTTCTTGGGGAGAAATTCGAATTGTTCACTGACCACAAATCGCTAAAATACTTGTTCTCTCAGAAGGACTTGAACTTAAGGCAGAAAAGGTGGATGGAGTTCTTAGCGTCCTACGATTTCGAAATAACATATACCCCTGGCAAGGGTAACGTGGTGGCAGATGCCTTAAGTAGGAAAAGGTTGTCCTTGAGTCCGTTGTTTGTTGAGCGGCGAAACTTAGAATTCATCTCTATGTTTGACTTTAGACCTTCCATTGACTTCGTACCCGGTTTGCTAGCATCCTTGGAGGTCAGACCTACGCTTTTGGGACGTATTGGCGAGGCACGGCGAGACGACCCACAGTTGGTTGAGTTAGTAGAAAAGCTCAAAAGAGGGGAGTCATCAAGCCATCTCCGTAGGTATAACCTAGATGATAATGGTTGGTTACGTAGGGATAGTAGACTTTGTGTACCTCGAGACGAAGGTTTGAGGAAGGCTATTCTTGACGAAGTACATCATTCGAAGATGACCATTCATCCCAGCGGGGACAAAATGTACAAAGACATGAAGCGAGTTTTCTTTTGGGTCGGTATGAAGAGGGACGTGGCCGAATATGTCGCTAGATGCTTGGTGTGCCAACAAGTGAAAGCGGAGCAAAAGAAACCCGGTGGGTTGCTTCACCCATTGGAGGTTCCACTATGAAAGTGGGAGAGTGTCTCGATGGATTTTGTGGATGGATTACCAAGATCAAGGAAGGTTAATACTGGAATTTGGGTTATAGTAGATAGACTTACTAAAAGCGCCCATTTTTTCCTGTGAAGAGTAAGAGGACTGCTCCATGGTTAGCTTCTGTGTACGTCCGAGAGATAGTTCATTTGCATGATGTTCCTTCTAGCATAGTGAGCGACCGTGATCCTATTTTCACTAGCGAATTTTGGAGAAGCTTGCAAGAGGCGATAGGGACTCAGCTATGTTTGAGCACCGCATATCATCCTCAGACGGACGGCCAGACCAAGAGGGTGAATCATATTCTAGAGGATCTTTTGAGGTTATGTATCCTAGACTTTGGGGGTACGTGGGAAGAGCATCTTCCATTGGTGGAGTTCGCATATAATAATAGCTTTCAGTCCAGCATTGGCATGGCACCTTTCGAAGCTCTTTATGGACGACCTTGTCGTTCACCTACATGTTGGTGGGAATCTACGGATAAGATCTTACTTGGGCCCGATTTGATTAGGGAGACTTCGGAGAAGATCGACTTGATTCGAAGGAGGATGAAAGCAGCGCAAGATAGGAAGAAATCTTATGCGGATAAGAGGAGGACAGATCTTGAGTTTGAAGTTGGGGACATGGTCCTTATCAAAGTGTCTCCATTACGGAACGTTGTTCGCTTTGGGTCCGTTGGGAAGTTAGCACCAAGGTTCGTAGGGCCGTTTCCTATTAAGGAAAGGATTGGACATATGGCGTATAGAGTGGAGTTGCCTGAGAGACTTAGTGGTGTACACGACGTATTCCATGTGTCACATTTGTGGAAGTGCTTGCACGAGACCGCGGAGGTGGTAGAGCCGAGCTTGCTTAGAGAGGTGGAGATAGAGCGTGATGCGACGATTCGACGAGCTCCTACGTGCATTCTTGGGTCGGAGATCAAGAAGCTGAGAAATCGAGAGGTCAAACTAGTCAAAGTACAATGGGGAGATGATGAGAGCAACGCTACTTGGGAGACGGAAGAGAAGATGCGTTCGTTGTACCCTTTTCTTTTTGAGGGTATGTCCTTTAATTTCTCCTTTATTGCTTATCTTGTACTTATCTTACCTTTAGTGTATCCTCTCGCTAGTATTCTTGACCTTTAATTAGGATAATCCTATCGTTGAAACATGTGTTTGAGACATGTTATGTATGATGGATGCAAAGTGGATGCAAGTATTTGCTAGTGGTTGCTCGTGGATGCATATACACACACTATTAGGCACTAGATCGGCTCAGTCACTTCATACTGCATATTGCATATAAATGGCTGTATTTAGTAAAATGGATGTATAATGGTTGTGCTATCATATGGATACCGCATTTTGGTGAATGGTTGTGCACGCTTGTAGAAATAATATGTATCGATAGGGTTCTTTCGCATACATAATGGACGCATGGCACTATCATGATTTGAATTAAGGAGGTCAACTGAATCAGCGGACCGCCTGATTTCGCATTAGATATGGACATAAACACACACTGTGCATTTAAACATGAAAACATTAGAAGTCTATAAGGACAATGGATGCCTGTGTTTGATGGTTGAGTAGATGGACGATTGGATGTTAGGATATACATTCTTCTTGACTTAAAGATTTCGGGGTCGAAATCCTTTAAGGAGGGGAGAATGTAACACCCCGTAATTCTATTAATATTAATATTCACAAATTAAAGAATAAATAATCTCAGACGTGAGAATTGTGGGAAACGGGTTGCGCCATTGTGTTCGTCTCAGAATTATGGTCGAAATAGAGTCTGAGTTTGCGTGAATTGGACTTCGTATGAAGAAGTTATGGCCATCGAAAGTTTCAGAAAATTCAAAATAGATTTCATAAATTTAAAATTCAAAATTCGAAGCTAAACAGGCTAGGCGGGAAAATTCCCACCCAGCACCCTAGGTCGACTGGGGGGTCGACTAGGCAGTCGACACCCCCCCCCCCAGGTCAACTGGGCAGTCGACCTAGGTATCGACCTATCCAGGCGGCTAGGGTTTGGCTGATGTGTCTTTAGGGCTGAGTTGGCAAATTAAACGGTTCAGTTTAGTTCTGAGTTGATCTGTAACACCCCGCAAATTCTATAACTGTGAAATTAACAAATTAAAGTATAATTAATCTGAAATCAAAGAACTAAGGGAAACGGGATACGCCATTGCGTTCGTCTCGGAAAAATACGCGAAATAGAGTCCGAGTTTTCGAAAAACGGAGTCCGTATGAAGAAGATATGGCCTTCGGAAGTTTTTGAATTAAATTTAAAATTCAAGCAGAATTAAATAATTAAATATTCCGAAGTGGGGCCCATTGGGCCAGGGTGGAAGAACACCCGCCTGGGCCACCCAGGTCGACTGGGCTGTCGACCTGGGCTACCCATGTCGACAGGGCTGTCGACAGGGGTATCGACCTGGTCGAGCCCAGTCAACCTGGCTGGCCAGGTCGGTGTGTGGTCGAATTTCTGTGGTCTGCTTTGTCATTAGGGCTAGGTGGCGGGTTTTTATTGGTCTCTCTTCCTAATGAATGGCTACGATCTAACCTAGCAACATCAATGGTCCTAATCAATTCCTAACCTCTATATAAACAACCCTAGACTAAACCCTAATCTATTCATTCAAATTGAGAACATAGCCGCCATGTTGCTGAGGAACGACTAAGAGTAGCCGCCAACTAGAGAGAGGATTAGGAAGAAAGTTCTAAAGCCTAAAGCAATTCAAGCAACCTAAAGCCAATCAATTCAACAAAGGAATCATATCTCTTAATTAGAGAATTCGCCGCAACCATTGTAAGTAGAGTATTACTTTGGTATAAATAAACAACGGTGTTGATGTGTATGCTTGAATTGTGGCAATGGAAGTTATTCATATTTGTGCGTTCTTATCAATTTGAAATATTATATACGTTTGGATATTTATGGATTATGTTATAAAGAACTACATGCGGTAGTTCTATGCAAGTTTACGTTTGGAATATTGCGCAAATTATGTTATCTATGTTGAAGCTACATGTATGTAGTTGATTGAAATTTTATGCAAGTTTGGGGCTTTGTTATTATGCCATCATGATGTATATTTTTGTGCATAAATCATTTTGCAAGTAATTGAAAGCAAGTTTGGTTGTTATAGTTCATATGAAACTATGTGGGAATTTTGACACCATAATCCATGTATTAAGTCATGCTTTTGCAAAACTTATGAATATGGCTAGGCTATGAATGATATTTGGCATAATTGAAATCTATGATTAAGTCTATCTTGTTTAAAGAATTATATGATGACATATGTGAGACATGGCTAGGTTAGACTCAAAAATCCCTTTTTGCAAGTTTTAAAGCAAACACCATGTTTAGGAATATTTACGCATAAGTATGTTTATACCATCGTTATGTGATTAGACTTAAACCATGATTAAGTTGAATTATGCTTTTGTATTGGTAACAAAGTATCCCCTTTGTAAACATGTAGAAACCTTATGAACATGACATGTTTATGTTTATGCCGTGAACAAAATTTAACTTTACTTATGCCATGCTTATGTTTGACATTATGCCATGTTTATGCCAAAAGTATTTATGCCATGCTTATGTTTGACATTATGCTATGCTTATGCGAGGAATATTTATGACATGCTTATGTTTGACATTATGCCTAAATAAAAATATAGATTCATGTGGTAGTTAAACCTATGCAAGTTCACATGCTTTGATTCATGTCACCTATGTTACCACTATGCAAGTACACCAATTTCTATTTTATATTTCCAACGTCATATGCAAGTTCATGCGCTCACCTTCCCCTCTTTGTGTATACGCCATAAGCCTCCCCTTTCGCATGGCTAAATTGGGCTTTAAAAGGCTAAGCCCAATATATATGAACGGACGTGTAAAATGGGGGAAAATAACATTGGGTAAAAATTAATTAATGAATGAAAATATAAAATAGAAGGGCCCAAATTCAAGTGTGGGTTGGGCCCGTGATTGGTGTGATCTTTACACCATTAACTTAATAATGGGCCGCAAATATTTACATATAAATAAAGCAGAATGACAAGATATGTAAATGTAGAAAATACGATGTGTTTAACCCGAGGTTGGATTGAGTTGTGATGTAAACCTGCCCGGAACCGCCCGGCTGTCCAGTAGTCACAACAATACCTATCCAATGTGGGAGGTTAAACATGGAGCCCAGCAAGGACCCGAGGTTAGACTGAGTTGTGGCGTAAGACTGCCCGGAACCAACCGGCAACAGGCAGCCACAACAATACCTGTCTAATGTGAGAGGTCAGGGCCTTAATAAGACAATTAAGGCTGAGTCAGGATTGTTAGGATTAAGTGAACTTAAGACTTAACCAAAATGGAACATGCTAAACTAAACGGACTGGTGGGGTTAGGTTAGGAAACACTTAACCAACTTAGCATGTTGGCTAGAGATAGAAAACCTAGTAACGGGGGACCCTTTTCAGCAGTAACCCTAAAAGGTGTATCAGGATACCCTGAAACTAGGCAGGGTGGGGCACGATTACTGGGCTGATTGTAAGAGGTCAAAGCGACGGCGGTGGTGTAGCAGTTTAGGTTCTAACGGAGTGCGGGCGTGCACACACTCCGGAGCAGAAAAATAAGGCACTGGACACCAGTAGCATACCTGTGCACTCTAAGGTTGTGTCGGGTTGCCACTATGGGACTTGATACACCCCATGGTGGGACCAGCATAGGTAACTACAGACATCGGGGGCCGTAAGACACATGTAACTATGCGAGTAGGAGCCGATCATCATTGAATGGATCACATCACCCTGATTATGGGGTGCAAATTGGAAACTAGTTTATATGGGTTCAGAGATTAACATGGGGTACGATGGTATATTCGACCCTAGACAACTTAACCAAGTTTATAGTGCTTGCCCACTTCTTGTTTATACTTATCACACCCAGTTCTTTATTCATAGACAAAATAGTACTAGACTTACTCAGGCTTTATGTCTGACTCTACTTTTCTTTCGTCTTCTTTCTTCCGTTTCCCCCCCCAGGTCCTCAGGGAGGGAACACAGCAGCTTGACCAGCCTTAACATCCAGCTTGAAGAAGAAGAGAAATGTATTGCTTGGACTTTCCTGTTTTGAACTATAGCTTTGGACAATCCACTATGGGGCTTTTGCAGTTTATCTATGTTTATTTATGCTTCTTTAAAATAATGTACTCAAGACAGATTTATGAAAGTGTTATGTTATGTTTTTGGAAAGGATGTTGTTGTAACACGTATTTGACTTTATGAAATAAAGTTTGTTGTTCTTCCGCTGTTTACAAATATGTGTTCTTATATCTGTCTTGTATATCTGTGACTTGTACTTATAAACCTCCACCAAAATTAGGGCATTCCTTTTGAGAGTGACCCTAACGGAGGTGGGGTGTTTCACTTGGTATCAGAGCATAGGTTTACCAGATAAGATAAAAAGTTTTGAAAATTATTTTCAAAAAGGAAATTTAAAGAAGCATTTTTAAAAGAAAAATATTATTTTATTTTAAAAAGGCAAAAGTCCACTCCCCAAAGCCATAGGAACTATCTCTTATCCTTCGTTTTGAATCTATCCTTTTTGTTTCAGCATGTCCCAAGATCTTAACTTGCCAGAAGGGGTGCCAATACCTGGTTGGTTTAGACGGTTCTTAGAAGCAAGGGCCACTCAGCCAGGTCCTACCGTTCCTCCTCCCCCAGCTGCCGGAAATCATCCAGCTGCAGCAGCACCTTTTCCTCCACCTCCTCCTCGGGGAAACGCGTTCGCTAAGATATGTAAAGATTTTAAAGCTATGGGAGGAAGGGATTTCCATGGAACTGAGTCCTTCGTAGCAGCTAGGAATTGGCTGAAAGAAACGGAGGACCTATTCATCATCTTTGAGGTAGAGGATAGACAAAAAGTACAACTGGCGGTGTGGCTATTGAAGGGCGAGGCTTCCTACTGGTGGGAAGTCACTAATGCTGAAAGACCAGTGGAGACATGGGAGGGCTTTAGGGCAAGGTTTGAGACCAAATTTCTCTCAGATGCAGAAAGAAGTTTGCAGTTGGAAAAATTCCTATTTCTTAAACAAGGGGACAAGACAGTCAGAGAGTATGTGAATCAGTTCGATGAGCTGGCTAGGTTTGGGCTTGACCTAGTCAACACCCCGCACAAGAAGGCTCTCCGTTTCGTCAAAGGGTTGAATGAGCCATTACACAGTTTGGCCATGACCCATATACCCATGGGAGCCACGTATGAGAGATTGGTGCAAATGGCATTGCTGAATGAAGAGGATAAGGGCAAGAAGAAAGAGGGTTTGCAGCCTAAGAAGACGGACTTTAAGAAAGGCGGGGAAGGCAACAAAGAGAAGAGGAAGTGCAATTTCTGTGGCAAAGTGGGGCACTTAGTAAAGGACTGCCGGAAAAAGAAGGCCAAGGAGAATGGTGGGTGCTTTTCTTGCGGTGAGACAGGCCACAGGGCTAAGGACTGCCCAAAGAAACGAGGACAGGGGCAGAGGGCTGGATCCACCCCAGGGGCACAGGTTCATGTGCTAGAAGCGCCACCTCGGCAACAGCGAGGTATAAATACTTCTGTAGAAAGTGTAGTTTATCTTTATGATCACCCCGTTCGCACTTTATTTGATTCTGGCGCATCACACTCCTTTATCTCGTCTGCTTTAGTAGAATCTCTGCACCTAAAAACTAGTATGGTAGAGGACCCCTTAATTGTTTCAAACCCAATTGGGGGCCCAGCTCATTTGTCTATGATCTGTTTGGATTTGAAAATTTCTATCCTAAGTGTAGAATTTCAATGTAGTGCCTTTGTTTTGGGCTTTTCGGGGTATGGTTTGATTTTGGGTAGGGATTGGCTATCCAGTAATGGGGCCATCCTTGATTGTGAGAAAAGGGTTGTTAGGCTCCTAACCCAGCTCGGTAATACTTTGGAAATTTCTTGTAATCCCTCGTATGCGGTTATGCTTAGTTATCTTGAATCGCTGGATGCCTCTGTTGAAAATTTGCAATCAGTTAGAATGGTCCGGGAATATCCGGATGTCTTTGAAGAGGTGAAGGGCTTGCCTCCGAAGCGGGAAATAGACTTCCGCATATATCTTGTAGATAATGCAAAGCCCGTTGCGTTGCCCGTTAGACATATGGCTCCACGGGAAAGGAAAGAGCTCAGTAAACAGATTAAAGAGCTTCTAGAAAAGGGGTTCATTAGGAGGAGCATTTCATAATGGGGCGCTCCAGTGGTGTTCGCTACAAAGGCGGATGGTTCACTCCGTCTATGTGTTGACTATAGGGAGCTCAACAAGCTAACGAAAAAGAATAGGCACCCACTCCCTAGAATTGACGATTTATTTGACCAGCTTGTAGGGGCGTCTGTTTTCTCCCAACTCGATTTAGCAACCGGTTTTCATCAGCTAAGGGTGGCTGAAGATAGCATCGATAAAACGGCGTTTAGAACCCCAGACGGCTTCTTTGAATGGCTTGTCATGCCTTTCGGCTTGACAAATGCACCTGCGTACTTCGTGGACCTAATGAGTAGGGTATTTAGAGATTTCCTCAACAAATTCGTAGTGGTCTTCGTAGATGATATCCTTATCTTCTCAAAGAGTGAAGAGGAACATGCTCAACACTTAAGGGCAATCATGGAAACTTTGCGAGTCCATCAACTAAAAGCCAAATTCTCCAAATGCCACTTTTGGAGAGAAGAGGTGAGGTTCCTTGGGCACATAGTATCCAAACAAGGGTTAGCAGTGGACCCTGCTAAGGTAGTGGCGGTACAGGATTGGAAGACACCAAGGAATGCGACTGAGGTCCGAAGCTTTCTAGGACTAGTAGGTTTCTATCGAAAATTTATAAGGGATTTTGCGAAAATCTCAGCTCCGCTCACGAAGTTGACATTTGTCTATTTTCAAGAGATAATTCATCTATGTGGAATACCTTCTAGTAAGTGAACAAGATCCAAGATTCACTAATGAATTTTGGAGAGCTTGAATGGAACCATGAGTACGCAGTTATGCTTGAGCCAAGTATACTAGAAGGAGAATAAGTGAAAAAGGAACGAGAGGCAAGGGTTCCAACCCATATTTTGGAAACAAGGATTAAGAAACTACGAAATTGTGAAGTTAAAGGCAGACAAAGCGTAATGGAGTTAAGCTCAAGGAAGTGCGACTTAGAAGATTGAAGACTAGATTCGTGCATCGTATCTCTTCTTAAGAGTATATCCTTGATCCCTCTCTTCCTGTAAAGCCCACTTGCATGCTATCTTTTGTGTATATCCTCTCGGTCCTATTCTTAATCCAATTTCTATTGCAAACCCCATAGGGAGTATGACTCATCTGTTAGTAACACATGTTGGGGCTCGAGGGTGTTCGTTGATTTTACTAAAGTTTTTTTTTGGGCTTTATAGGATACGGGTTGGTCTTAGGAAGGGACTCCCTTATGACCTAAAAGGAGTCCATCATGCTTAGTTTCCTAGAATCATATATGGTGGTTGGGTTGAGTAATTCTTTGGGTGTCAGTCTGATGTTGATTTCGGTCTTCGGGGCTGATGCTTAGAGAGTTCTTCTCCTAATCAATATATATATATGACATAGGTTTTCAGTTTCGACATTGCCTAATGGGCACAAAGTTTTTACTTGCTTCTATCATTCGACTATACCTTTAGATAGGAACAATTGGGAAAAATGTCCTATAGATTAGAGCTACCCGAAAGATTGGATGGAGTCAGCCGAAGTGGTAGAGCCAAATATCCTAGAAGAGGCCGAAGTGGAACGCGAAGCAACCATAAGAAAAGTTCCAACCCGCATATTAGGAACGGAAGTGAAGAAGCTAAGCAACCGCGAAGTCAAGCTCGTCAAAGTTCAGTGGAGCGACGCCGAGGGAGACGCAACTTGGGAAACTGAAGCTAGAATACGTACTGCCTACCCTTTTCTGTTCGAGGGTACATCCTTGATCTTTCCTTTTCCTTAAGTTGCGCTTTTATCTATCTTTTTAGGTATATTTCCTCGACCTTATCTTTTAGGTAGAAACCCTTTTGGATGGAAACATGTAGTTGAAACATGTTATGTATGATGGTTGCAAGTGGTTGCAAGTGATTGCTAGTGGTTGCTCGTGGTTGCATATACACACACAATCTAGGTTTTAGATCGGCTCAGTCACTTCATATTGCATATGCATATATGTTTGCATTCGTATATGGTTGAACTTTAATGTGTTGTCATATGGATGTTGCATTTGTAATGAATGATTGTGCACTCATGTAAAATCAAAAATAGGAAAATTTGCATACATAATGGATTCATGGCACTTACATAATTCGCATTAAGGAGGTCAACTGAATCAGTAGACCGCCTGATTTTGCATTAGATAAGTACATGTACACACACACTTCGCATATAATCATGAAGCATTAGAAGTCTTTTAAGGACAATGGATGCTCGTGTTTGATGGATGAGTAGATGGATGATTGGATGTTAGGATATACATTCCTCCTAACTTGAAGATTTCGGGGACGAAATCCTTTTAAGTGGGGGAGAATGTAACACCCCGCAAATTCTATAACTGTGAAATTAACAAATTAAAGTATAATTAATCTGAAATCAAAGAACTAAGGGAAACGGGATACTCCATTGCGTTCGTCTTGGAAAAATACGCGAAATAGAGTCCGAGTTTTCGAAAAACGGAGTCCGTATGAAGAAGATATGGCCTTCGGAAGTTTTTGAATTAAATTTAAAATTCAAGCAGAATTAAATAATTAAATATTCCGAAGTGGGGCCCATTGGGCCAGGGTAGAAGAACACCCGCCTGGGCCACCCAGGTCGACTGGGCTGTCGACCTGGGCTACCCATGTCGACAGGGCTGTCGACAGCCCTGTCGACAGGGGTATCGACCTGGTCGAGCCCAGTCAACCTGGCTGGCCAGGTCGGTGTGTGGTCGAATTTCTGTGGTCTGCTTTGTCATTAGGGCTAGGTGGCGGGTTTTTATTGGTCTCTCTTCCTAATGAATGGCTACGATCTAACCTAGCAACATCAATGGTCCTAATCAATTCCTAACCTCTATATAAACAACCCTAGACTAAACCCTAATCTATTCATTCAAATTGAGAACATAGCCGCCATGTTGCTGAGGAACGACTAAGAGTAGCCGCCAACTAGAGAGAGGATTAGGAAGAAAGTTCTAAAGCCTAAAGCAATTCAAGCAACCTAAAGCCAATCAATTCAACAAAGGAATCATATCTCTTAATTAGAGAATTCGCCGCAACCATTGTAAGTAGAGTATTACTTTGGTATAAATAAACAACGGTGTTGATGTGTATGCTTGAATTGTGGCAATGGAAGTTATTCATATTTGTGCGTTCTTATCAATTTGAAATATTATATACGTTTGGATATTTATGGATTATGTTATAAAGAACTACATGCGGTAGTTCTATGCAAGTTTACGTTTGGAATATTGCGCAAATTATGTTATCTATGTTGAAGCTACATGTATGTAGTTGATTGAAATTTTATGCAAGTTTGGGGCTTTGTTATTATGCCATCATGATGTATATTTTTGTGCATAAATCATTTTGCAAGTAATTGAAAGCAAGTTTGGTTGTTATAGTTCATATGAAACTATGTGGGAATTTTGACACCATAATCCATGTATTAAGTCATGCTTTTGCAAAACTTATGAATATGGCTAGGCTATGAATGATATTTGGCATAATTGAAATCTATGATTAAGTCTATCTTGTTTAAAGAATTATATGATGACATATGTGAGACATGGCTAGGTTAGACTCAAAAATCCCTTTTTGCAAGTTTTAAAGCAAACACCATGTTTAGGAATATTTACGCATAAGTATGTTTATACCATCGTTATGTGATTAGACTTAAACCATGATTAAGTTGAATTATGCTTTTGTATTGGTAACAAAGTATCCCCTTTGTAAACATGTAGAAACCTTATGAACATGACATGTTTATGTTTATGCCGTGAACAAAATTTAACTTTACTTATGCCATGCTTATGTTTGACATTATGCCATGTTTATGCCAAAAGTATTTATGCCATGCTTATGTTTGACATTATGCTATGCTTATGCGAGGAATATTTATGACATGCTTATGTTTGACATTATGCCTAAATAAAAATATAGATTCATGTGGTAGTTAAACCTATGCAAGTTCACATGCTTTGATTCATGTCACCTATGTTACCACTATGCAAGTACACCAATTTCTATTTTATATTTCCAACGTCATACGCAAGTTCATGCGCTCACCTTCCCCTCTTTGTGTATACGCCATAAGCCTCCCCTTTCGCATGGCTAAATTGGGCTTTAAAAGGCTAAGCCCAATATATATGAACGGACGTGTAAAACGGGGGAAAATAACGTTGGGTAAAAATTAATTAATGAATGAAAATATAAAATAGAAGGGCCCAAATTCAAGTGTGGGTTGGGCCCGTGATTGGTGTGATCTTTACACCATTAACTTAATAATGGGCCGCAAATATTTACATATAAATAAAGCAGAATGACAAGATATGTAAATGTAGAAAATACGATGTGTTTAACCCGAGGTTGGATTGAGTTGTGATGTAAACCTGCCCGGAACCGCCCGACTGTCCAGTAGTCACAACAATACCTATCCAATGTGGGAGGTTAAACATGGAGCCCAGCAAGGACCCGAGGTTAGACTGAGTTGTGGCGTAAGACTGCCCGGAACCAACCGGCAACAGGCAGACACAACAATACCTGTCTAATGTGAGAGGTCAGGGCCTTAATAAGACAATTAAGGCTGAGTCAGGATTGTTAGGATTAAGTGAACTTAAGACTTAACCAAAATGGATCATGCTAAACTAAACGGACTGGTGGGGTTAGGTTAGGAAACACTTAACCAACTTAGCATGTTGGCTAGAGATAGAAAACCTAGTAACGGGGGACCCTTTTCAGCAGTAACCCTAAAAGGTGTATCAGGATACCCTGAAACTAGGCAGGGTGGGGCACGATTACTGGGCTGATTGTAAGAGGTCAAAGCGACGGCGGTGGTGTAGCAGTGTAGGTTCTAACGGAGTGCGGGCGTGCACACACTCCGGAGCAGAAAAATAAGGCACTGGACACCAGTAGCATACCTGTGCACTCTAAGGTTGTGTCGGGTTGCCACTATGGGACTTGATACACCCCATGGTGGGACCAGCATAGGTAACTACAGACATCGGGGGCCGTAAGACACATGTAACTATGCGAGTAGGAGCCGATCATCATTGAATGGATCACATCACCCTGATTATGGGGTGCAAATTGGAAACTAGTTTATATGGGTTCAGAGATTAACATGGGGTACGATGGTATATTCGACCCTAGACAACTTAACCAAGTTTATAGTGCTTGCCCACTTCTTGTTTATACTTATCACACCCAGTTCTTTATTCATAGACAAAATAGTACTAGACTTACTCAGGCTTTATGTCTGACTCTACTTTTCTTTCGTCTTCTTTCTTCCGTTTCCCCCCCCCCCCCAGGTCCTCAGGGAGGGAACACAGCAGCTTGACCAGCCTTAACATCCAGCTTGAAGAAGAAGAGAAATGTATTGCTTGGACTTTCCTGTTTTGAACTATGGCTTTGGACAATCCACTATGGGGCTTTTGCAGTTTATCTATGTTTATTTATGCTTCTTTAAAATAATGTACTCAAGACAGATTTATGAAAGTGTTATGTTATGTTTTTGGAAAGGATGTTGTTGTAACACGTATTTGACTTTATGAAATAAAGTTTGTTGTTCTTCCGCTGTTTACAAATATGTGTTCTTATATCTGTCTTGTATATCTGTGACTTGTACTTATAAACCTCCACCAAAATTAGGGCATTCCTTTTGAGAGTGACCCTAACGGAGGTGGGGTGTTTCATGATCTAACGGTCTAAATAAATCCTAAACTCTATAAATACCTAGGTAGTCTCTCACCCTAACTCACATGAAAAATAGAATAGCCACCGTCATACCACCTCCATGGAACTCAGTGTAGCCGCCGCCAACTAAGAAGGAAGAAAGCTAATCAAACCCTAATTCTACTCAACTCTAAAGCAAACCAAGACTCTCTTTCTCTTCTAACTGTGAGTACGGTGATCTTAACAAGATTATTATTAAACTAATTAGGTTAAGTTATGAATGGATTATAAGTGAATGATTGAATTGTCATATATGTTGTTGTAAACCTTATGCTATCATGTATGTGGTGAATCCTATGTTATGTGATGATGATATCCTATATGTTGTAAATCATGCTATGATGATATTGTATAGGTTGTAGTTTTCTATGCTAAATTGTGATAAATCATACATGTTATAAAGTCATGATGTTATTATCTATGCTGATTAGTTTATGTTAATCAAATCATAATGTTTGGGCTATGTTGATCTATATGACGAATCATGTATGCAAGTTTAGATTGAGTAGTAAAGATTATAAACATATGCCATGACATCTATTATGACATCTAGAATTATGCTATGACATATGTGAATTCTATGTATTAGATGCTAGTTCACACCATCATTATGTTGCATAAAACCCCATATGCAAGTTCATACATAAATTTGGGTTATGATCATATCATGTAAATTGTGACATTTAACAAGTTGACACCTTTAGATCCATAACATGTGTAGTTTATGTAAGTTTCACCCCTATTATGATTAGATTTATTTTATTTGTCTATATGTTGTGATAATTTATCTTTGTGCTATGAGTTAGACTATTCGAGTCTAACGTATATTCTGTGTTGAATAAGCAAACGTACAACGTGGGGTAGGGGTAATATTAAGGATTTAATAATAAGAAGTTGGGGTGCAATTGATATGATTTTTCATGCCATGAGTGGATGGCCATAATTGAGTCAATTATGGACATCATTAAAATTGGAGTTAATTAATAATTTGAATAGGGAATTATTAAAACTGGGGTAAAAGATTATAAGTGATAATCAATGCTTAGGACACGAGGTTGGACTCGTTCGTGACGTAAACCTGCCCGGACCCGCCCGGCAAATCCAGTGGTCACAAATGTCAGCCCAATGTGAGAGGTATTAGGCCTAAACTAAAGCATAACAGTTGTAAAGACACGAGGTTAGATTCTTTTATGGTGTAAGACTGCCCGGACCCGCCCGGCAAATCCAGCTGCCATAAATGCCAGTCTAATGTGAGGGGTCTTTATGAGGTTATGGCCTGAATAAATTAAGAAATACTTAACCAGATAAACATGTAAGGTGGGACATGGGGGTTAAGTAGGTGCCTTGGGTGGAATGAGGAATCTAGTGGGTGCCCTTAGTGGCATGTGAAATACGATTAGTAAGACTTAACCAAACACACATGTAAATGAACATGACTAAGAGGGTTAAGTGGGATGTACTAGTGGACAAGCTTAGGTGGGTAGATTGTGGGGGCCCATTTCAACCAGTAACCCGAACGTATCTTTGTGGGCTCAACCCAAATCGAGGATGGGACATGCATACTGGGCTTGACTATAAGAGGCCAAAACGGGGTAGCGGTGGCAACGCAAGTCCAACGGGTTTCATATGCGTGTGTGGACCCGGGCTGGTAGGTAAGACGTTGTTGCATCATGTAGGTATAAGCCGTGCATTCTCAAGTTGTATCGGGTTGCCACTTTAGGGGAGTGATACACCCCACCGTGGGGCCAGCACGGGTATCTACGAGTAGGGAGCCGATCGAAAGTCAGTAGTGGGGTCCACCTAGTGGAGATAGGGGCAGACGACACCTATGTAGTCAGCTAGGGGTACACAAGGCTATTTATATAGTTTCTTTGTGAAGCAAATGGGATCAACCTTTAGGGTGACTGGTGCGGTGCAGTGAAGAAATTATTCTTTAGTAATTAGGTGTGCCTTTAACGTTATCTTTATCTGCTCTTCCATACCCAATAGTTCATAGACATTTACTTGTCTTCCAGCTTATGCCTTAGTCTAGTTATTTTGATAGTAGTATTGTTAGAATTATCATACTCGCCAGACTTTATGTCTGACCCCCTCCATTTCTATCCTTTTCCCCCTTCAGGTCCTCAGGTTGGGCCCAACTCTAGTGGAGTTTGATTGGATTACTTCATCTCTCTTTGGAAAGCTTGGACCGTTGAAGTAAAGTCCAGCTTGTTATCTTTTTTTTCAATAGCTATTTATGTAATGGGATTATGTATTTTGTTTATCAAGATGGATATTGTACTTGACTCTTATTTATGGTTTTATGATGTAATAAACATGTTTAAATTCCGCTGCAATAAAATGAAGTTTTAGATTTCCAAGTACTACTTATTATCTGTCTGGTTGTAATTTTTCTATTCTATATTCACTTAAAACCTCCATGGAAGTTAATGAATTCCCTTTGTGAGTGACATTAATGGACGTGGGGTGTTACATTTCCCATGTTCATGATTTTTGCCGATTTTCAAATGACCGTTTTGCCCCTAGCTGATCTTGTTTCGGCCATAACTTTTGATTGGGAAGGAGTTTTGACCTAAAACCACTTCCATTAGATTCGGATGATGGTTTAGCTTTCCGTATAGTGGTCGCTTTAGCCAAACCAGCTCACTGTTTGGGAGATATGGCTGAAACAAGTTTCAGATGGTGAAAAACAACCTAATTGGGCTTAACCGGGTGATTAACATCTAGACCCAAAGGGGAATTTCGGGATTTGGAGTATTTAAGGGATGTTAGGGTTTAGAGAACACCCTTTTTGTCACTTTCACAGCCACCACTTTCATTCCTGGAACCCTAGTAATGGCCTCCAACATCTAAAACACCCCAAATCACCTTCCAATCGCTAATTAAGCCAAATCCACATCAAATCAAAGTGGATTTTCACAAGAATCGAAGTAGAACTGCTGTATGGCCTTGGGAACATCGCCAAACAGAGAATCACATCAGATTTGGTAATTTTTTTGTGGCTAAGGTGAGTGATTTGCATAGTTCCTCACTGATTATGGTTAATTAAGGGTAATTAATGATAATTAGCAAATTTATACATGTTAAAATTTTGGAAAAATATTGATAAATTTCGAAATATTGTTTTAGGCCTTTTGATAGAAAATTTGGTTAGTTTGGTTAAGTTTTACTAATCCTATCATTAGTTTGGCTTAAACATGTTTAAGGGAAAATATGAGATTTTGGCTATGTTTGATCCATTTTAACCTATCAAATTATTGTTTTTGGTGTTTGTGGTTGATTATACATGTTGCTATGACTGTATGGTATATTATGTGATTGATTAGAAGAGTTAGAATGGTCGAAAACACCATCGTATGGTGTAAACCAATCGCTGGAGAAAGTCGTAGGAAAATTGTGCAGGGTTTCGGATCAGATCGGTTGAAGGGGCTCGGGTCGAATAATGGACCGGGCAAAGGAACATCGAACCGAATTGGAACTTAGCACATGATAAAGCATGGCGAAAAGGAAGGCCATTAGGATCGTGTTGGACTTGAGATCGGGCTGAAGCTGGGCATAGGGATCGGATCGGATTGGAGCTAGAGAGCGGGATCGGATCGGAATGACAGGAGGACATGGGATCGGATCAGACTAACTAGAGGGCTAGAGGACCGAGCCGTATCTAAGCAGAAGCACCCGAACCAAACCGAGTTGGAGGATGGCACCTGAACTGAACCGAACCGAATGAAGGAGCTGAGCCAAACCACGATGGAGAATCCGAACCGAACCGAACGGGAAATCTGAAGATGATGTATAGCCGAACCGAACTAGACTTAAGCTACTTCTACTCAATGACTCTTTTGAAGACCAACTCCAATTCGACCAAAACCCGAGATGCAAAGGAAGTCCAAAAAGGAAGTAGAATTTAGGATCTAGTTAGGAACCAATGAGTCAACTTCATGAGTTGTGCTTTGCTTCGGGACACATGCTAAGGGGTGATCGACGTCCATAGCTTTGATTCACCACCAAGACGGATGTAAGGCTACGTATCAGTGCAGTGGGGGTAGTTATTACCCCATTGGGCAAATTGATCGTAGCAAGGCTATGAGCCAGTGCAGTGGAGTTGTTATGACTTCATGGGTCAGAGTGAACATAGCAAACACTAGTAGCTGTGGATCAGTGCAGTGGTGTCATCATGACTCCATGGGGCAGAGTGATCGTAGCAAGGAACTGGGTGATCAAAGTGGCGGATATCGTATGCTTTACGCACTGAGTGAGAGATGTGAGGATGGTTGCTATGTTTGGTTGTTTGCTTTTACTATGACATACACACCCCCACCCCCATATTCTTTACACCATATATTAGTGGCACCTTAGAGTATTTAGTGGTATGTTGTGCTAACTCTTTGGTTGCAGGTCCAGGTTCAGGTATGGTTTAGTATACCTGTTATTTTTTTGTTTTAATGCTTATCTCTCATACCAGACTTTTGTCTGACCCAGAGTTTTATGTCTCTTCTTATTACTCTTGGTGCTCGTAAATGGGCAAACTAGAGACAGGTTAGGTGGTATGCACGGGTAGTTGTACCAGAGATGAGCAGGAGGCTCCCACGTATGATATATATATATATAGATATTCTCCCTGTGTCGCTGCTGGTCACTACTTTGGACATTAGTAGTGTACATTTCCTTTCTTTTTCTCTAGAGACAGTTTTGAAGTTGTGATAATGATGATGTGGAACATAAGCTGTATTTGTATTTTCCGTTGCTATGATGTTTAATTTCAGCTTATGCACTGTCTCACATGTTTTATGTCAAGTATGTTATTATTATATTTTATTCCTTGCGCTGTGAGACATTCTACAGGTTCTTTGTTAGTTCACCAGTAAGTCCTTTTCTTTGGCGACCGTCCCGTGCCGGTTGGACATCGGCACAACACATTTTCATGGGAAATGTCGGTTGGTGCGGGGTGAGTCGTCACAGGACGATTATCATTTTTTTCTAATCGGTTTTTTATAAACATTCGGTCCTCGCACGTCATGAATGTTAATGTAGTAAGATCTTCACCACACATTTATTATTCAATGCTGCAACCTCAGCAAATATCCATGTGTTAAATGACATGATACTTCATCCTATCTATTAGTTTAAATAACTTGATAATCTCAATACACTCAATCCATGGCAAAATTATTATTGGGTGAACAACATGGCAATTATTTATTGTTACTGCATAAATTATTAGATGGATAATAGAACAATTAATCAAAATAATCATTCATGATAAAATTATTTTTGGATGAACAATAGAACAATTTATTATTGTTGCCACATAAATTATAATATTTAAATATATGTATAACTATTTAATATGAAGTACAATACTTTATTTTTCTTTTATTTTTAATATTTAATCATTACAATATATTTTTTACTGACATAAATTTTAATGCCTAGCAAAGCGGGAAAAAATGCTAGTATCTTATTGGTAGTGCATGTTTGTACAGAAATTGGTAGAATCAATTGTATTGTCTTAAATTACTTATTTAATTTCCCAAAATTCATTTTGGTTAGTAATCTATACTGTACCACATTATTAATACCATATACATATTTATACAGATCATAAATTGATATAGTTAATTGTATTACCTTAAAGTATTTAGTTGATTTCCCAAAATTCATTTACTTTACTCATCTATGTTGCACTACATTATTAATACCATACCAGGTACACCAAATTCTCAATGAAATTTAATTTCGTGGGTTTGCATATATTTCTATGTTGAAAGTTTGTTGACTTCCCTTGAAATAATACTTCATTCCATTCATCCTTCAGGTTCTTCTTTTTCTTTCTTTTTGCAACTTCATAAATTTATATAGTGCTAATGAAGTGTCTTTATTCTCGATCGAAATCAAATTAGGAATTCTTTTCACCATGTATAAGTTCATTCACCGAAAAGGAGTTGATGCATCTGACGATTTTCGTCCTAATATCACTATTGTGCCTCCACAACCTTAGCAAAGGTGTCATCTTTTCCATCCATAATTGCTTTGATGCACTAATCAAATTGAGTGCACTGAAAACGAAGAAGTCAAATAAGGAAGACCTTTGCGAGTTCTGATATGTTTCAGAGTGGGACTATTAATTAATGATATCATTGTAATAAAACCGCACAATATTGTATGCTAACCTTGCACCATCCTAACATCAACTTTCCCATGGGAATGTTGCCTTATACATGAATTTTATGGTGTTGGTGACCCAAATACAGTTCTCCAATATTCATTAGCTGTATGAAAATTTTCATCTGTCTTCCACTGTACTACATAAGCGTGTTAATATTAACATTTCTCACTTTGGAGTCAGAACCTTACATCAAACATTGTAACCGATATACTATTGACATAATTTATTTTTCTTTTTTCTTAGAAAAATGATATACTATCAAGTTTAACTTAGCTCGATTATTGCATGATAGTTAGCACTTGGTATCACCGAAAATATATTGTTATTACATGAGTATGGGAAAAAAGATATTTGTGATTTGTTTAATGACAAATTGCCGAGTCTATTCCAGAATGCAACAACAATTTCAATTATCAACAAAATATAAGCTATTCTCTTATCTACAATAGAGTTTTTTTGCTAAAAGAAAGGAAAAAAAATTTGGGCATTTAGGTTCATGAAAAGAGCAAGTTTTTAGTTTCATGAGAAGAAAAAAATTGGCAGTATGCTGTATAAAATTGTTTACAGTGCGCAAACCATATGCATTCCTTAACAAAGTAGTTAAATTTTACTCTTTAATGCATAATTTTTATGTTTTAGGTTAAAAAATGTTAACTGTTGGTATAATTGTCTATATTTATTGAAAAAGATGAAAATACAAAACTTATTATCAACATAACATTTTCATAGTAGTAGCTGTATATTTTTGTGTAAATTTTTGTTGGCATGTCATGTGTATTTGATAGTTAAGATGAAAGGTTAGGATGCAAAATGCATACCAATATTAGCAATTCAGATTATTTCCTCACATAGGTCGAGTTTTGCACAGCAATATCTGCATTGCATGAAATAAATTCGTTTATTTGAGAAGGATAACTCTAATGGGGTACAACATAGCATAACTAGCCATGCTTTCAAGCGCTATATTCTCTGAATCAATATTGCATGATAAGTTTTTTACAAGCATATATATATATATATATATTGTTATTCCATGTATTTCAGAGATTCTCTTACCACATCATGTATTTGCCCGCTTTAAATTCTTTAATATTGTTGCACATATATTTACTTGACTTAAATTCACAATAGATATATACAAATGATTTCTTGACTTAAATTCATTGGTTTTGGCCTTTTCACTCTCTAATGTCCATTGTTTTTGACAACTAGCCAATCAGTCAAATATAATAGAGTTTCCAATTAGAGCGCATCAGTAAAAAAATTATCAATACTTTATTTCTGTCTCTTCATGCATTTCCAAATGTATATGATGGAACAAACCATTTAGTCCATCTAATATATGTCATTATTTACTTCTCAATGAAGTCGCACAAATTTTTTCTTTCATTTACAAATCTAGCTAAAATGCCTTTCTTTTATCAACTTTATTTTCTTACTGCAGCATTTCAAGAAAGTCGTTACAAGATGTTGATTAAATTAATGCACATGAGAAGCTATAAGCCATTAAAATGTTGTTTGACTTGGTAATTCTTCTTGCATAGAAAAGAGTTAGGTAAATTAAAATGCTTGAAAATTACAAATCATTTTTGATGACTTTAAGGATAAAAAAAATGATGAAAATGGATTTATTTCAAAACTGAATGCATTTAAAAATGAAATGTAAGTTGTATATATATATATATATACATATATATATGATGACGTCATATACACTTTTAATATATAAAAAAGAATACATTGCATATAAAAAAGAATGTCTCTTTTTTGCTTCATCAAAACTGAAAGCAATTAAAAAAGAATGCCTCTTGTGCATGTAAAATATATTTAAAGCATGATAACAAAGCATACATTGCATCATATTATATATATATATAATGACATCATATACACTTTTTTGCTTCATCAAAAAAAGTTAACATACTGTAGTTTGTGTATAATTTATATAATATTATTTGAATCGTATCACTTATATAATTTTAATAATTATCTGTTCAATTTTTCACATTTAAAGATCACAAAATAAGTTTAAATTGTAATGAATTAAGAATATGTTTTCAAAATAAAATCACAGATAATCATTTTTTTATATATATGCCGAAAAATAACCTTTCAGAACAAAAAATTTAGATTGATAACAGAATATTTAATCAAATAATTATCCACGACAAAATTATTATTGGGTGAACAACATGACAAATAATTATTGTTAATGCATAAATTATGAGGTGGATAACAGAATAATTAATCAAAATAATCATCCATGATAAAATTATTTTTGGATGAACAAAAAAACAATTTATTGATGTTGCCGCAAAAATTATAATATTTAAATATAATTATATATATAACTATTTAATATTAATTACAATAGTTTATTTTTCTTTTATTTTAAACCATGCCTTATAGCAAAAGGATAGGCTCATTTCAAAGCAGCAAATACAGTAAACTAGAACCTACACTTTATGTTTGGAAATAGATTTTGTTTGCAAACTGCAAAAGAAAAAGGAAAAAAAAAATCAAATGCCATTATGTTGTACTAATATTAGACCCGTTAGGAATAGGCAAATATATTACATTGTATAAAAACTCATTGATATATATATATATATATATATATATATATATAAGACGACCCGAACTTCCCCGCGAAGGAAAGCCCGGATTGCTTGGAGGACAAGACGAATCAGAACACAAAAAGAAGAATATTTCATTGCTTATTACAATAATTTCATTAGCATACAAGAATTTACAGAGTATGAACAAATAATATACATTTGACAAGTATCAGAGATTTACAAATTACAATGCAGCGGAAAAATAATACAAACACAACTAAAAGAAATACACGGATACAGAGCTTTCCAAATATTATTCCAGCTATAATCTCAGATCCTGTGAATATAAATCTGCAAAACCAAAACTATTTGCTGCCCGTGTGGAAAATAAGGGCACCTAGAGTTTAGGTTAAAACAATAAACTCCAGGTCAGTCATGTGACTGGTGTGTGAACTAAAACAGTTATTAATTTGCTTTTAAAGTTAGGTAAATCAAGGGACCACGTCGTATAACACGAAACGGGTTTACCCCCAAGAAAACCAGTGCATAAAACAAACAACGCAATGCTAAACAAAGAACAATGAAGCTATTATAAGACCCAGGTCCCATCACACAATGCAACGAAAGCCGTAGGATAGGGTTTTACCTTATAATAGCCAAATAATGCTTGATACGTGAAATTTCGTATTTTATTATTACTATAAGTGTATAGTGTCAAAATAATTTAAATCATAAGTATCAATCATACACGGCATTGGTACCATATATCATGTCGCCAATACTAGGCTCTACAATCAAAACCGCAAAATGTCGTATTGGAAGTTGGACTTCCATCTGTGAACCAAGGCAAGGGATCGTCCTTATCTGTAACACCCCACCTCCGTTAAGGTCACTCACAAAGGGAATGCCTTAACTTTGATGGAGCATTTTAGTAGACAGAACAGAATATTAAAAGACAGATAAGTAGTACTTGAAAAATTATAACTTTATTACAGCAGAAGCATAAATAAGTTTAGTTACATCTATCTAAATCACAATATCAAAACTCAAGTACACAATTATCAGTCTTACACAAAATCCTTCAGAATGTAAAGTTTCAAAGCCATAATCCCCAACATAAACTGCCATGAAAAGATAGAGTCAAAGCCAAGCAATACTCCAAGCACTTCAAGCATAGAGAATCAGAATCAAGCTCCTATGTTTCCACCCTGAGCACCTGTGGGGGGAGGGGGGAACGAAAAGAAAAGAGGCAAAACAAACTAGGTTAGAAATAAGTATGGTGAGTCCAGTGTCTTTCAGCATATAAACAGATAATAGTATCATGACATGTAAATAAAACTGGATGAGAGATAACCGTAACAGAAATAGTAGGTTAACAGAAGAAACAAAATGATATAGGCTAAGCTAAGCTTTTCACTTCTCTGCACTAATACTAGTATAATAGGATTAGGTGTTACCCTAATGTCTAAACTGAAACGGAAACGGAAACAGAATAATCTCTACAGAAACAGAATGCTAGTAATGGGCCTTTACCACCCGAACAGATAGAAGGTACAGAAGTAGAATACTAATAATGGGCCTTTACCACCCAACTAATGGGCCTTTACCACCCCAACAGACAGAAGGTATGGAAACAAAATCGGAAACGGAATCAAAGTAAGAAAAATAATAATCCCTACGGAAACAGAAAGTTAGAATTAGGTGTACACTAGTAATGGGCCTTTACCACCCCAACAGACGGTACCACGCAGAAACAGACAGGTGTTACCACCTAATAGAAACAGACAGAACTAAGTGTACCCTAAGTCCTACCCCCAAGCGATCGGCTCACTAATACATAAATACACTGTGTCGGCCCCACAGTAGGGTGTATCACTCTCTAAAGTGGCAACCTATTGGCACAAGCCTATTTACAGATGTCACGGTGTCTTACATCCTCAGAGCAGACTGGATCCATGCACGCACATGACCCGGTTGGAACGAACCATCAACACCCCTCGCCATTATCAGAATGAACCGCTTATAATTAGTTCATTAAGCGTGCCCGGACCCCTACATAGCGTGCGTTCAAAGTTTTGATACCAGAAAGGGTTACTGACTAATATGGGTCCCAAACAACAGATGACACAAGTATTTCCCCTCCTAACTTTGTGTCCCCAGACTAGCAGATTTCGGATTAACTTGTTTACAAGTTTCAAACAGAGTTCAGATTACTACTTCACAGATTTGACAATCAAGTTTACAAGTTTTCAGATTTACAGATCAGACATACGGATTTAACAGACTTACAGATTGTCTAACTTTGTATTGGGCCTACAGATTCACGAAACGGGTTTATTAGATTCATCAGTCCAGTTGGTTTAACCCTATCCACCCAACACGTTTTTAGACACCACATTTCTCTTAAATTTGCATTAATTAAATATTAATGCATAGACCTCTCACATTAGGTCGGTAGCTTGTGGCCGCTGGATGTGCCGGGCGGTTCCGGGCAGACTTCTACCACAAGCCAGACCTAACCTCGTGTCTAAGCATATTTTGGTTATGCCTACGACCTCTCACATTAGACTGAAAATTTGTAGTTGCTGGCTAAGCCGGTTGGTTCCGGGCAGACTTCTACCGCAAACAGAGTCTAACCTCGTGTCATAGCCAATTCATTCTAATATAGATTATACAGATATCACACTAATTCTGTTCATTTAATAGATTAAACTTCTTTACAGGTTACAGCAGATTAATCAAATTTCCATGTTTTACTCAATCTTAGATCGAGCCTACGGATTTTCATACCCAAATTACAATTATTTAGCTTTCAACATATTAGGCAATTCAACAGATAACAGATCTAGCAGATTAGACGATTCAACAGATTTAGCAGATAACAAATTTAGCAAATTAGGCAATTCAACAGATTTAGCAGATAACAGATTTAGCAGATTAGGCAATTCAACAGATTTAGCAGATTAAAGATTTAGCAGATAACAGGTTTAGCAGATTAGGCAATTCAACAGATTATATATTTCTAAAACTCTATTTACATATCTTTCCTAATCATAAATTTAGCCTAAACTTACATGCCTAAACCATGGTCATAATTCATAATACAACGTATGCCCAAATTTTTAGTTAAATTTTGCACAGTACAGAGTATTCTCTAAAAGCGCAAATCATGATATACCATATGAATTATGCTAAATTATTGCCTTTAATTCCAAATATCCAAAAATCCACTTTTAGGCGTATTCACATTGATTGTTATCCTATTATAATATAGGTCTCTATGCCTAAGTCACATATTCTTTTTTACTTTTCAAGTCATAGATCGTGATATAAAGTATGCCCCAAATCTAGATCTTAAATTTTAGTCATGTATTATGTCCTCAAAATCAGATCTTGCATTATAACATGCATTATATTCCAAATTCCAAAGAATATGCTATCATATAAAAATTCTTCTTCCAAATCACAGTCTGTCATACATAGTATGTACTGGTTTTATATCTTAATTTACAACCTATGTTCTCTTCTCAAATCAGTCAAAGATCAGTCATGTCCAATTTATGCATTATACATTATTTTCCCAAAATTTAGCGTTCGTTCGTTAATCTCTAATGAGATTTGGCGCAGGCTCGTGGTCGCCTGGCTATAAACAAAAAGGAAGAAAAGAGGGAACAAATAAAGAACAGTCACAATAATATTAACAAGATAGATCCACAGAAAAGTATGCATAACCTCAGATCCAGGTTCACGAAAATGTCAAGATAATTATTAAATTTCATATCTAAAAATAATTGTACTCACAAAAAGGAACGATTCTTGTATTCTGGAATCTGTGTTCTGACACTGAATTTCTCTCCTTTGGCGTAGACTATCGATTAGATTAGAAAATAGTTGTTCTCTCTATTCAGATTGGAAGAAGATGCACTAGTTCTAGTTTTGATTCTAGCAGAGTAGCGACGCCATTTTTTATTTTTAATTAGAATAGAAGCAGAGTATAGGCAGAACGAAATTGTATGGAGAGAAAGCTGGGTTTGGGGGGGTTTAAATAGGTTAGAGCTCACGAATCCGATCAAAAAGGCGACCAGGTGCAGAAAAATGGATCTATCTCCAGATCTGGAAAAGGGGGGGAGCGAGGTCGACCCTATGGTCAACCCTAGTGTCGACCTGTTTACCCAGGTCGACCTCCAGGTCGACCCTAGTGTCGACTTGGGTCCTATGCGGGAATTCTCCCGCCCAACCCGTGTGTGTTTTGAATTTCGAAATCTGAATTTTGAATTTCGGGCTGGTTTTTACTGAAACTTCCGAAGGCCATATCTTCTTCATACGGAGTCCGATTTACGCAAACTTGGACTCTATTCCAAGCAGAATTTCGAGATGAACACAATGGCGTAACCCGTTTCCCTTGTTTATTTTGTTACAATTTAATTGTTCTCTGATTTGTTACTCTTATGTTCACAGAAAATACAGGGTGTTACATTCTCCCCTCCTAAAAGGATTTCATTCCCGAAATCTTCAAGTTCGGAAGAATGTGTCCTACCATCCAATCACCCATCTGCTCAACCATCATCTACAAGCATCCATTTTCCTTAGAAACTTCTAATGTTGTATGATCATATGCGAAAGTGTGTGTATATGTTTCTTATCTAATGCAAAGATCAAGCGGTCCACTGATTCAGTTGACCTCCTTAATGCGAATAATGTCAGTGCCATGAGTCCAACATGTATGAAATTTTCCTATGTGATACATATCATTTTTATATGAGTGCACAACTATTCATTCATATGCAACATCCATGTGCTGAGTCAACCATTTCGCATCCATAAATTTTTTAAACATGATCACACATCCATATGCAGTATGAGAGTGTTTTTGAGCCTATCTAGTGCCTAGTGTGTGTATATGCATCCACGAGCAACCACTCGCAACCACTTGCATCCACTTGCAACCATCAAACATAACATGTCTCAAACACATGTTTACACCCATTAGTTTCTACCTTAAGGTCGAAGATTCGATCGATATGATACAACTGAGTGACAGAAGCAAGTATAATTAAAACAAAAGCTTTGTTCCTATTAGGCATCGATTTAAGAGAATAACCCTGTAAGTATCAACCCCGAAGACTGAAATCAACATCAGATTGACACTCAGAGAATCACCCACATTAAACAAATGTCCAATTGGAAATCTACTTCACTCTTTGAGTAAAAACCCCTATCCTTTTCAGAAATATTCAGATACCTACAGACTACTGGCACAGATCAGATTACCAAATGATTCTTAGGAAACTAAGCATGATAAAAACCCAGAATGTATGTGTCATAGTCAACTTAACGCCCAACACAGATACCCTCAAACCGCAACTTATCACAAATAGATGAGTCATAACCCTCATGGGGTTTGAGACTATAACGGAATTAGAAACAAGACTAGTATTAAGGTGCAGAATTTGAATTACAGAATCAAAATGCCAGAATCAAAGAGAGTTTTAACTCAATAATCAGATAAGGAAATTAAACCTTCTACATAAAGTTTTCCTATTTTTATCCTATCCACCAGCCTCGAGGGTGTTCGCCTGCCCTCCAAAAGTAGGTCCTGCCCTCTTCCCTTGTCCTCGTTTCTTTGGACAGTCCCTAGTGAAGTACCCCATTTCTCCAAAGTTGAAGCAAGTGCCCTTCCTCTTTCTGCAATCCTTGTTCAGATGGGTTGAGCTTCCACAAGTAAAGTACTTCTTCTCCTTCTTAACTTCAGACTTCTCATCCTTCTTTTGTGTTTCCTTTTTGGGCCCCGCCTTCTTGTTCTGTGGTCCTTCAAGCTTTTCTTCTTTCTTCTCACTTTTGGTTTCCTCTTCATGCGTCAATGCCATGTCAACTAATTTCTCGAAGGTAGCCCCCATAGGAATGTGGGACATTGCCAGTTCATGTAGCAGCTCGTTCAAACCTTTAGCAAACCTTAGTGCCTTCTTATGCGGTGTATTTACCAAATCTAAGCCGAATCTCGCCAACTGATTAAACTTGTTGACGTACTCTCTCACTGACAAATTCCCCTGCTTCAACGCGAAGAACCTCTCTACATATAGACTCTCTTCCGTTCGTGAGAGAAATTTCATCTCGAACCTATGCCTGGAATCCATCCATGTCTCTACCGGACGCTCTCCATTTGTGACCTCCCACCAAAAAGAAGCTTCTTCCTTAAGAAACCATAACGCAAACTGTATCTTTTGCCTATCGTCCACCTTGAAGATAACGAACAAATCCTAAGTTTCTTTGAGCCAATTCCTTGCCTCCACGAAGGATTTGGTTCCATTAAAGTTCTTCCCACCCATGGCTCGAAAGTCTCTACATATCTTCGGGAAAGTATTCATGCGCGGAGGAGGAGGAACTGCTGCAGCTGGGGGAGGAGGGATGTTTGCTGGGCCCGCATCTTTAGCGCTAGCTTCTAGGTACCTCCTGAACCAGCCAGGTATCGGTACGCCCTTCGTAAGGTTAAGATCCCCAGACATGCTGAAACGAAAGAAAAGGAAAGATTCAAAACAAAGGACAGAAAGATAGGCATATGGCTTTGGGGATAATGTTCTTCAAAATAAACTCAACTTTTGAAAATACTTCCTTTTTAAACCTTTTTAAAAATAGTTTTCAAAAACTTTTTATCAAATCTGGTAACCTTTAGCTCTGATACCAAGTGTAACACCCCACCTCCGTTAAGGTCATTCACAAAGGGAATACCTTAAATTTGATGGAGCGTTTTAGTAGACAGAACAGAATTTACAAGACAGATAAGTAGTACTTGAAAAATTATGACTTTATTACAGCATAAGCATAAATAAGTTTGGTTACATCTTTCTAAATGACAATATCATAACTCAAGTACACAATTATCACTCTTATATAAAATCCTTCAGAATGTAAAGTTTCAAAGCCATAATCCCCAACATAAACTGCCATGAAAAGATAGAGTCAAAGGCAAGCAATATTCCAAGCACTTCAAGCAGAGAGAATCAGAATCAAGCTCCTATGTTTCCACCCTGAGCACGTGGGGGGGGGGGGGGAATGGAAAGAAAAGAGGCGAAACAAACTAGGTCAGACATAAGTCTGGTGAGTCCAGTGACTTTCAGCATATAAACAGATAATAATATCATGACATGTAAATAAAACTGGATGAGAGATAACAATAACAGAAATAGCAGGTAAACAGAAGAAACGGAATGATATAGGCTAAGCTAAGCTTTTCACTTCTCTGCACTAATATTAGTATAACAGGATTAGGTGTTACCCTAATGTCTAAACTGAAACGGAAACGGAAACAGAATAATCTCTACAGAAACAGAATGCTAGTAATGGGCCTTTACCACCCGAACAACAGAAGGTACAGAAGCAGTATACTAACAATGGGCCTTTACCACCCAACTAATGGGCCTTTACCACCCCCAATAGACAAAAGGTACGGAAACAAAATCGGAAACGGAATCAGAGATGGAAACAGAATAATCCCTATAGAAACAGAATGTTAGAATTAGGTGTACACCAGTAATGGGCTTTACCACCCCAACAGACGGTACCATGCAGAAACATACAGGTGTTACCATCCAACAGAAACAGATGGTACCAAGAGAAACAGACAGAACTAAGTGTACCCTAAGTCCTACCCCCAAGCGATCGGCTCCCTAATACATAAATACCCTGTGTCGGCCCCACAGTAGGGTTTATCACTCCCTAAAGTGGCAACCTATTGGCGAAGACCTATTTACAGATGTAACGGTATCTTACATCCTCACAACAGACCGAATCCATGCACGCACATGACCCGGTTGGAACGCACCATCAACACCCCTCACCATTATCAGAATGAACCGCTTATAATTAGTTCAGTAAGCATGCCCGTACCCCTGCATAGCGTGGGGTCAAAGTTTTGATACCAGAAAGGGTTACTAACTAATATGGGTCCCAAACAACAGATCACACAAGTATTTCCCCTCCTAACCTTGTGTTCCCAGACTAGCAGATTTCAGATTAACTTGTTTGCATGTTTCAGACAGAGTTCAGATAACTAGTTCATAGATCAGACAATCAAGTTAACAAGTTTTCAGATTTACAGATCAGACGTACGGATTTAACAGACTTACAGATTGTCTAACTTTGTATTTGGCCTACAGATTCACGAAACATGTTTATTTGATTCATCAGTCCAGTTGGTTTAACCCTATCCACCCAACACGTTTTTAGACACCACATTTCTCTTAAATTTGCATTAATTAAATATTTGTGCATAGGCCTCTCACATTAGGTCGGTATCTTGTGGCCGCTGGATGTGTCGGGCGGTTCCGGGCAAACTTCTACCACAAGCCAAACCTAACCTCGTGTCTAAGCATATTTTGGTTATGCCTACGACCTCTCACATTAGACTGACAGTTTGCGGTTGCTGGTTATGCCGGTTGGTTCCGGGCAGACTTCTACTGCAAACAGAGTCTAACCTGGTGTCATAGCCAATTCATTCCAATACAGATTATACAGATATCGGACTAATTCTGTTCATTTAACAGATTGAACTTCTTTACAGGTTACAACAGATTAATCAAATTTCCATGTTTTACTCAATCTTAGATCGAGCCTACGGATTTTCATACCCAAATTACAATTATTTAGCTTTCAACAGATTAGGCAATTCAACAGATAACAGATCTAGCAGATTAGGCTATTCAACAAATTTAGCAAATAACAAATTTAGCAGATTAGGGAATTCAACTGATTTAGCAGATAACAAATTTAGCAGATTAGGCAATTCAACAGATTTAGCAGATTAGGCAATTCAACAGATTATATATTTCTAAGACTCTATTTACATATCTTGCCTAATCATAAATTTATCCCAAACTTACATGCCTAAATCATGGTCATAATTCACAATACAACATAAGCCCAAATCTTTAGTTAAATTTTGCACAGTACAGATTATTCTCTAAAAGCCCAAATCATGATATACCATATGAATTATGCCAAATTGTAGCCTTTAACGCCAAATATAAAAAAAAAATCAACTTTTAGGAGTATTCACATTGATAGTTATCCTATTATAATATAGGTCTCTACGCCTAAGTCACATATTCTTTTTTTCTTTTCAATTCATAGATCATGATATAAAGTATGCCCCAAATCTAGATCTTAAAATTTAATCATGTATTATGTCCTCAAAATTAGATCTTGCATTATAACATGCATTATATTCCAAACTCCACATGCTATCATATAATAATTCTTCTTCCAAATCACAGTCTATCATACATAGTATTTACTGATTATAGATCTTAATTTAGTACCTATGTTCTCTTCTCAAAACAGTCAAAGATCAGTCATGTCCAATTTATGCATAATCCATTATTTGTCCCAAAATTAGGGTTCATTTGTTAATCTCTTATGAGATTTGGCGCAGGCCCGTGGTAGCCTGGCTATAAACAAAAAGGAAGAAAAGAGGGAACAGATACAGAACAGTCACAGTAATATTAACAAGATAGATCCACAGAAAAGTATGCATAACCTCAGATCCAGGTTCACAAAAATGTCAAGATAATGATTAAATTTCATATCTGAAAATAACTGTACTCACAAAAAGGAACGATTCTTGTATTCTGGAATCTGTGTTCTGACACTGAATAACTCTCATTTGGCGTAGACTATCGATTAGATTAGAAAATAGTTGTTCTCTCTATTCAGATTGGAAGAAGAAGCACTAGTTCTAGTTTTGATTCTAGCAGAGTAGCGAGCCATTTTTATTTTTAATTAGAATAGTGGTAGAGTATAGGCAGAATGAAATTGTGTGGAGAGAAAGCTGGGTTTGGGGGGGGGGGTTTAAATAGGTTAGAGCTCACGAATCCGGTCAGAAAGGCGTCCAGGTGCAGAAAAATGGATCTGTCTCCAGATTTGGAAAAGGGAGGGGCGGAGGTCGACCCTAGTGTCGACCTATTTACCCAGGTCGACCCCCAGGTCGCCCCTAGTGTCGACCTGGGTCCTGGGCGGGAAAATTCCCGCCCAGCCCGGGTGTCTGTTTTGAATTTCGAAATCTGAATTTTGAATTTCAGGCTGGTTTTTACTGAAACTTCCGAAGGCCATATCTTCTTCATACGGAGTCCGATTTACGCAAACTTAGACTCTATTCTAAGCAGAATTTCGAGAAGAACGCAATGGCATAACACGTTTCCCTTAGTTATTTTGTTACAACTTAATTATTCTCTGATTTGTTACTCTTATGTTCACAGACAATACTGGGTGTTACATTTCCGCTTTGAGACGCTCTAGCCCGTGCCTCAGGATCAGAACGCATCGACCCTTGGATCTTCAGGGCCGGTCCACACGGAGTGGATTAAAATGCCTGAACAATGTGTTTCCCTGTCCTATGGGGCATCAACTTTTCATATCCCGACCAAACAATCGGCCCCGAAATGACTGATATAACCGAGATGCCTCGCTATCTATCATCAACATAAGTAAAATGCCAGGGGGTGTAAAACCACTGACATCACTCCTAGCTAGAAGGAAACGCATGCCCTCCCTGCGGTCCTCTCCCGTTTCTGATTCACACCGGTGTGTGAGGCTCGCGAATTAACGCTACACAAAGTTATGCTATATTAACGCCGTTCTTTGATCATCAACCACAAGACTCTGCTTTTCAACAGAAGCCTTGATCATTTGCATCTCAGCATGCCACATAGGCAATTCACGCCATCCAACTGATGTCAATCAATCACACAAAATGAAATCCAATGTTATACACACATCCATTTACAAGTTCCTTCAGGGTCTGAACGAAACCAGAGGCACTTTATTCCTCCCCCATATGTCCAATACAGGGGAGAGGCACTCACATATCCGGTCGATCTCCAAGTACGTCTGGACGATCACCACTTATTACCTTGTCTTGGGTGTACAGCCCAATCATGACATCAGTAATCATCCAAACGATGTGAAGACTTCCGGTCTTCAACTACCGTCTTCATCCTCGATACATCATCGAATCAGTTATTTAGAATGGGATAATCCTTCTCTTTCTGAATAACTTGCGTATATAATAAACAAGTGTTATAAAAACACAACATACGCCTCATTCCAATCCAGAATATTCCATTATTAAAATATTCTTTTATTTTGGGAAAGGTTCCCATTAATTTTATCAAAGATAAATTCTTTAAATTTATTCTTTAATCTTCCTTTGGATATCATTTCAATCTAATTAAAGATGCATTAAAACTCCACTTTGTTTTAATCTTCCTAAAAATCAATATTAACGATTGTTTAACTTGGGAAATCATATCTTGCCTTTAACTGGGTTAAAGAACCAATGTCATTTAAAACACGGTTCACGATATACCCAAAATCACATTCCATTCCATCAGCCTTTAACCGTAAATTAGCAAGTGAACAATTCCCTAAGTAGTAATCTCGAAGGCCGAAACCAACATCAGATCAATACCCCGGAAACCATTCAACTTAACAAATCTCTAGTTACTTTCTGATTTTCTTAACTTCAGTTGGTCTAAGAACAGTATTATTAAAGATACCATTCACGACAACCCAAAATATTATTCCTGTCTTTAACTAGGTTAAAGAACCAATGTCCTTTAAAACACGGTTCACGATAAACCCAAAATAACATTCCACTCCATCAGCCTTTAGCCGTAAATCAGCAACTGAACAATTCCCTAAGTATTAACCCCGAAGGCCATAACCAACATCAGATCAATACCCAGGAAACCATTCAACTTAACTAATTTCCAGTTAATTTCTGGTTTTCTTAACTCCATTTGTTCTAAGAACAGTATTATTAAAGATACCATTCACGACAACCCAAAATCTTATTCCATTGTTAATCGGGTTAAAGAACAAGTGTTATTTAAAACACTGTTCACGATAAACCCAAAGACCAATTTCAATTTCCTTTACAATTAAATATCAATTAATTGGTATCCTTCACTAAATCTAAACAAAAAGATTTAATCTTTTCTCAACTAGGTTCAAGAACAGTGTTAATGAAGACACCATTCATGGCAAACCCAAAATCACATTTAATATTAAATACAAGGCTCTGAATAGAAAATATATCGGTATATATTCAATATCAAATTCTGGAATCAACAAATATCATATTAGAATAACGATATATATTTATCTTCCAAATTCCTCCACAATATCCGTATAATCACGGAATCCAATGTCGAAATATTCCAAAGATAATTTCAATTCAAATCCATTACAATACATATATTCGAAATTCCGGTTATTTTTTAAACCATTTCGAATCCAATTTATTTATTTAAAAATATTAGATTATAATTCTAGTTAATAACTAGTTCATTTTGATAAAAATATATTTTTATCTTTTCAAATACGGAATTTTTCATCCCAATTCTTTCCAAATCATTTATTATGATTTTACACAAATTATTGATATTTTTAATAATTTTATCAAGGCCTGTACAGTCGATTTCCATAAACGGCCATCGAACTGCACTTACAACGACCTTTTCCAAATTTGATTTGGACATAATTCCAAATCCAACTATTAGATTTCAAATCTATAGTATTCATTAGAAATCTCTTTTCGATACGAACCTAGCGGTTCCGGTTTTAGGAGAATCCGACGGTCGGATCTCCCGTAATGTCCATTCGATGTCAATGGTCGAAATTCATGAACTGCTGTAGTGCGGCGCATTCTATTCAGGCCATTATATATATATATATATATATATATATATATATATATATATCATCGATTTCCATTTAAAACGTATTTTTAAAATCATTTTAAATTCAATTTCAAGACGATTTCAACTTCATATTCAATTTCAATTCAAAATTGAATATTCCATATCATTGATATACAAATGATAGTATTTTCAAAACATTAGATTTTGAAATCAGTTCATTTTCGATATTTATTATAAAAATGAATAAAATCGATATAAATATCGTTCACGTCAAAATGGCGTTAATCTAATCGACACGGCTATATATATTTAAATATATTCGTGTCCATCCTAAATCGGACATCAAAATCTGATTTTGATCTTTTACTGAACATTATTTTAATATATTCATTATTTTAAAATATTCATTATTTTAAATATTCATTCTTTCTGAACTAGAATCAGACAAAGTCAATTACCATATAGTGTGATTTATATGGATTTCATACACTCATGTATACAACAATAATCAAACGCATTCAACCATCATCCAGAGTGCATTCTACCCTGCATAAGCATTAAATATAAATATTCAACGCTTACACACCCTGTCAATCAATCGATCGACATACAACTAACTATTGGGATTAGTGTATGTCCAATATCGTCTCAATACTCGTGTGGCGTTTCAATCAACAAATAATGAATTTTATTTTTGCAGTTGGGTGATGTGTAAAATTTATCGTCCCAATCAATATCAATAAAATATGTGTTCATAAACAAATCGTCTGATTTGTAAATGAATATTCGTTTTATTCACATCAACGTTAAAAATTATATTTTTAACTATATAATATTTTATTTTATTCCACATCACACAATCAATTTTCACAACACAATCAAACAAACAAACAAGCCGTCCATGGTCTGTGGACGACGGTGTCGGGTGCTGCTAAGCACCATATGCATCCTTGTATATATTTTTAACTAGAAAATAAAATAAAAGTGAGGAGTTCTCATCTTGGGGATCCACTCTGCTAGTCCTTATCTCTGAACGGTTTGAATTTAGATTTGTTTTCCGACAGTACCATCGCAATCTGTATCACGCAGTTGATTGTTAAAAATCACATTTTTATACTGCTACTTCATACATAAAAATCATATTTTTATGATACAAAAAATAATATTTTTATATTGCTAAAATATAACATGATATGTCTAAAGATCTCATCTTTGTATTCATAAAAATCTCTTCTTTGTATGATTAAAAATCTCTTCTTTGTATGATTAAAAATCTTACCTCTTTATGAACTAAAAATTAAACCTTTCATGTATGTAAAAATTAAACCTTTCATACATATTAAAATTAAACCTTTTATGTATATAAAAATTAAACCTTTTTCTTTTTGAAAATCTAATCATTTCATATTATAAAAATAATAGCGTTATATACATTAAAAATATAATATTTATCATTAAAAATATTATTTTTATAAACTAAAACCCTATTTTTATTAAGCTAATCCTATAGAAAATAAATAAATTAAATTAAAATATATAAACTTACATTTTCAGTTGCTAGAGGGGGTTTCACTGTCGGAGGGGTGGAGGCGAGGCTGCGGCGTCGGAGATCAAGGAGGTGGCAGGGGTTCTAGCTGGCGATAGTTTCTAGGGTTTTGGGCGCGCGGTTTCAACGGAGAAGAGGGGGGAAACGGCGTCAGCAGCCGAGGAGGAAGGAGCCTGATGGCGGTGGCAGGCCGGAGCTCGGCGGCGGTGGCGCGCTGTGAGGGACTGCGACGAGATCGACGAGCGTTTTTTTTCATCGATCGGGTTTTGAACGAAAAGGGTAGGGGTTGACTGAGTAAGTGAGAGAGATGAAGGGGGTTATAGATTTTATAACTTAATTTATATTATATATTTTATTCCACCTACGGTTGACTTTTTATTCGAACTAAGAATCGAACCCACTGACTGCTGTCCCTAGCGTAATACACCAATTCCGAACACAATGGGCTATGTCCCATAAGCCAATTCGACTGTTACGATCAGTTTCCATTTAAATTAAAATATATATCCTTGTATATTCAATTTAAACGTACATTTTAATTTACCGAGGCCACATAATGACTCTGAAAATTCCAGAAAAGTTATTTCTAGTTTCGCATTGACGATACGGTCCTAACAAAACTAATTTCATCAAATTTGGAGACCATTTGAAAAATGACCATTTTCTTGTGACAACTCGCCCGCACCAACCGACATTTACTCCAAGGGTGCGTTGTACACATGTCCACTTAGCACGGGACGGATCGTTAGAAGGAAAGGAAGAAAGAAGACGAAGAATCAACAAGGAACCTGTAAAATGTCTCACAGCGCATAGAACAAAATATAATAATAACATACTTGACATAAAACAGGTGAGATAGTGCATAAGCTGAAAACAAACTATCATAGCAGCGGAAAATCCAAAGTACAGCTTATGATCCAAAGCCAACATTATTACAACTTTTAAAAACTGTCTCAAGAAGCTAAATAAGAAAGGTACACTACTAATGCCCAAAGTAGTGACCAGCAATGACACAGGGAGAATATCTATATATCATACGTGGAAGCCTCCTGCTCGCCTCTGAATCAGCTACTCGCGCATCACCAGCTAACCTATCTCTAGTCTGCTCGTGTGAGCACCTAGAGTAATAAGAAGAGACATTAAACTCTGGGTCAGACAAAAAGTCCGGTATGAGCGGTAAGCAGCTAAACAGAACAATAACAGGTATACTAAACCATACCTGAACCTGGACCTACAACCAAAGAGTTAGCACTACATACTGTACAACACTCTAAGGTGCCATTTCTAGTGGTGTAAAGATGACGGGGGTGGGGGTGTACATGTCATAATGATGGCATACAATCAAGCATAGCAACCATCCTCACATCTCTCACTCAGTGCGTAAAGTATACGATATCCACCACTTCGATCACCTCAATACCTTCCTATGATCACCTTGCCCCATGAAGTTATAAATGGCTTCACTGCACTGATACATAGCCACTAATCCTTTGATATGTCCACTTTGCCCCATGGAGTTGTTCACCCCATCTGCGCTGGCTCATAGCCTTACTAATCCTTTACTATGTCCACTTTGCCCCATGGAGTTGTACACACCATATGCGTTGGCTCATAGTCCTACTACGATCACTTTTCCCCTCGATTCATAGTGACTCTACTGCACTGATAACGTAGTCTTATCATTCATTGTGAATCGAAGTTATGAATGTCGACAACTCCTTAGCACACGTCCTGCAGCAAAGCCCAACCATGAAGTGAACTCATTGGTTCCTAACTGGATCCTGAGCTCTAACTTCCATTTGGACTACCTTTGCATCTCGGGTTATTGGTCATCACCAGATCGGTTTGGTTCGGTCATGTATGTGCATCTCGGTTCGGTTCGGGTCCTTCACGTCGCATTGGTTCGGTTTGGAATACCTTATCCCATTTGGTTTGTGGTTCAGTCTCCATTGGTTCGGTTTGGTGTACCTTGGTCGCATCGGTTCGATTCGGCCTCCCTAGTCACTGTCTGATCCGCTCCCCTTTCTCTACCATTCTGATCCCCCCTTCTCTTCATCTCGATCCGATCCGGTCCCCCTTACTTAACCCGATCTGATTCCAGTTCAACCATGGTGGCCTTCCTTATTGCCATACTTCTTCTCGTGCTAAGCTACGGTTCGGTTCAGTGATACTTTGCCCGGTCCGAGCCCATCCATCCGATCCGATCTGAAAGTCTGCACCATTTTCCTGCAACTTTTCCAGCAAGTATTCTACGCCATTTGACGACGTTTTCGACAATTCTAAGTATTCTAATCAATCACAAAGCATACCACAAAGTCATAGCAACAAGTAGAAGTGACCTCAAACACCAAAACATCAATATGATAGGTTAAAATGGATCAAACATAGCCAAAACCCCATATTTTACCTTAAACATGTTCAAGCATAATTAATGATAGGATTAGCAAAACTTAACCAAATTAACCCAAGTTCATATCAGAGGTCTAAAACATCATTTAAGAATTTATAAATATTTTTCCAAAATTTTATCATGTTTAAATTCACTAATTAACACTAATTACCCTTAATTAACCATAATTAGTGAGGAACTATGCAAATCACTCACCTTAGTCACAAATAAACCTTAGATCTGAAATAAATCTCTGTTTGGGCGTGAATAAAAATTAAAATCAGCAGCTCTAATCTTGATTTGGTGAAGATCTCTCTTGATTTGATGTTGTTAAGCTTAATCCTTGATTAGAAAGTGATTTGGAGGTGATTTAGAGGTTGGAGGCCATTTTTAGGGTTTCTAAGAGGTAAGTGGAGGCTAGAAAACTGAAATGGAATGAAACACTATCTCTTTTCAGCCTCCCCATAACCCTAGTCCCGAAGTGGGTTATGGGCCCATTCACTAATCACCCTATTTGGCTCGGTTAAGCAGTTTTTCACCTTTCAAACCTTATTTCAGTCATATCTCCCAAACGGTGAGTCCGTTTGGCTATTATGACCACTCTACGGAAAGGTAAACCATCATACGAATCTAATGGAAGCGGTTGCAGTTTAAAATTCCTTTCCAGTCAAAAGTTATGGCCAAAACAGTATCAGCTAGGGACAAAATGGACATTTAAAAATCGGGAAAAATCATGAACATGGGAAATGACCCCAATAGTCGTTTCCCGAAGTTACATGACCATACGCCTTCATATAAGAAAGAAATAAATATTCTACGATCCTCCAATGCATAGAATGCGGGTTGTTACATTCTTCCCCCTTAAGAAATTTCGTCCCCAAAATTCCTAACTAAAACACACAAAAGGGTCCCGCATGCCTATCAGCCATAAGAAAACAATCAAACATGCAAAACAAGCAAAACAAGTCTATCCTAGCATGCGGAATAACTAAATTGCAAAGTAAATCTTACCAGGCAAAGAGTTCTGGATACGTCTTCCTAATGCTCTCCTCTGTCTCCCAAGTACAGTCATTCTCGTTCTCGCCCCACTGAACCTTGACTAGCTTCACCGCCTTCCTTCGAAGTCGCTTCGTATCGTGCTCGATAATACGAATCGGCTTGCGGTTCCCAACCGCTTCGGGTTCCACTTCGAAGTCCTCAACCGATCATGTGAAATAGCCATATCTGGGTCGTGCATAAACTTCCTTAGCTGGGAAACATGAAATACGTTGTGAACTCCCGCCATCTTCTCTGGTAAGTCAACTCTATATGCCAAATTCTTAACTTGTTCAAGAACTGGGAATGGGCCAACAAACCTTGGTGCCAACTTGCCTCTCCTGCCAAATCGTATCACGCTCTTCAATGAAGAAACCTTGACCAACACCAAGTCACCAACGGAGAATTTTAAGTCTGTTCTCCTCTTGTCAGCATAACTCTTCTGCCTATCCTGGGCAGCCTTCATCCGTTGCTGAATGATCTTAATCTTATCTGAAGTTTCCCTCACCACATCTGGTCCAAGCATAAACTTCTCGTCAGTCTCTATCCAACATGATGATGAGTTGCACGGTCTTCCGTACAAAGCTTCATATGGAGCCATACCGATACTGGATTGGTAGCTATTATTATTTGCAAATTCTACTAGATGCAAACGGTCGTCCCATGATCCACCAAAATCCAATATACAAGCCCTCAAGAGATCTTCCAATATACGATTCATCCTCTCTGTCTGACCATCAGTTTGAGGATGATACGCGGTACTGAGATGTACTTCTGACCCTAGATCCTCTTGTAAGCTCTTCCAAAATCCACTAGTAAACAACGGGTCTCGTTCACTCACAATTCTTTTAGGTACTCCATGAAATCTCACTACCCACTTCATATACAGTTCTACTAACTTAGCTGCTGTCCTGGTCGATTTAACTGGTATAAATCTTGCACTCTTAGTCATTCGATCCACAATTACCCAAATGCTATCATGTCCCGATCTAGTCCTTGGTAAACTGTCAATGAAATCCATTGAGACTTGCTCCCATTTCAATTCGGGAATTTCTAATGGTTGTAACAAACCACTAGGCTTCTTTTGCTCGGCTTTAACTAGCTGGCAATTCACGCACTTGGATATAAACTTCCCAACGTCTCTTTTCATCCCTTCCCAGTAATAAGTCCGTTTCATGTCTCGATACATCTTATCACCACCGGGGTGTATAGTCAGTTTTGAGTGATGACATTCCCTAAGCACTTCATCTCTCAAACCATTCACGTTGGGTACAACTAGTCTTCCATTCTTTCGAAGCCATCCTTCTCGATTAAGCCCATACAAATTCATCTCCTAACCGTCGATGTTCATCTCTAACTTGGAGATGATTTCCAATAGATTAGGATCATCCCTCTGACTGTAACCAATCTGCTCAATCAAGGTGGGTCTGATCGTCAAACTAACTAATATATCTGGATCTAATTCGCACTTTGGTCTGAAATCAGACCCTGCGATATACTCCAGTTGCTTCCATTCAAGAAACATAGCCCCTAAACTGGCATGTCTCCTACTCAGGCATCGGTTACCTCATTGCCTTTCCTAGGTGTATATGCAATATCAAAATCATACGAAGCCAAGAACTCTAGCCATCTTTGCTGTCGGAGGTTTACATCCTTCCGAGAGAAGAGATACTTTAACGATTTATGATCGGTAAACAACTCAAATCTTTCTCCCAAGGGACAATGTCTCCACATCTTCAACGCGAACACGATCGCTGCCAGTTCCAAATCATGGGTAGGATACTTTTTCTCATGTGGCTTTAATTGCCGACTAGCATAAGCTACAACCCTAACTCCTTGCATCAATACAGCACCTAGTCCGGTACCACAAGCATCCGCGCATACCGTCATCTCTTCATTCCCTTTAGGAATGACTAACACTGGCGCACGCGTCAACTTTTCTTTTAGACTCTTGAATGCATTCTCACACACTCCGTCCCAGATGAAGGCTTGATTCTTCTTAGTCAATTGAGTCAACGGTGCTGCTATCTTGGAGAAGTCCTGGATAAACTTATGATAATATCCAGCTAACCCCAAGAAGCTTCTCACGTCTGTTGCATTCTTGGGCGTAGGCCAATCTTGTACCATAGCCACCTTCGCAGGGTCCACGGCAATACCATTATCTGAAACAACATGGCCCAAGAATCTTACTTCCCTCCTCCAGAAGTGACACTTAGATAACTTCGCTTTCAATTGGTGTTTTCTCAACACCTCCATCACTATCCTCAAATGTCCCTTGTGTTCTTCCTCTGTCCTCGAGTAAACAAGGATGTCGTCTATGAACACAAGAACAAACTTATTCAGCTGATCTCTGAATACTTTATTCATAAGATCCATGAAGTATGCTGGTGCATTGGTCAAACCAAATGGCATGACCAACCACTCATAAAATTCAGACGCCGTCCTAAATGCCGTTTTTGGAACACTCTCAACCGCTACTTGAAGCTGATGAAATCCTGTCGTGAGGTCTAACTAGGAGAAAACTCTTGCTCCTTCCAATTGATCAAGCAAATCATCTATCCGCGGTAGAGGATACTTATTCTTCCTCGTCACCTTATTCAACTCGCGATAGTCCACACAAAAACGAAGGGAACCATCTGCCTTAGTGGCAAACACAACTGGTGCTCCCCACTCGGAGACACTTCTTCTAAAATTCCCTTCTTCAAAAGATCGCTTACTTGCACCCCGAGCTCTCGCTGCTCCCTTGGTGCCATACGACGAAGTGACATCACTATGGGTCTGGCATCTTTCACTAAATCAATATGGAACTCAGTCTCTCGGTGTGGTGGAAGCCCGGTCACCTCCTCGAAGATGTCAGGATACTGGCCAACCACGGGCACATCTACTCATCATGCGGGATGTCGAGGGAATTTATAAAACTAGCCATTATCCCATCACTAGGTAGACTACCAAACACTATCCTCCGCCCATCATCCACCCTAACAGTCACCAAAAAGCCCTCACAGTCTACCACCACCCCTATCTTTGGAGCCAATCGACTCCCGATATAATTCCATACCCAGTAAAGCCCAAAACAAAGCAATCACAAACAAACATACATCCATGACTCGATAAGACCAAATTTCGGCGAATCATACTAAGGTTAGTCGAACCACCAATCGGGTTCGTCACAACCAACGGTCTATCGACTATCTCGGGTTCCAGTCCCAACCTATCTACCAGGTCACTAGATATGAAGGAACGGGAAGCCCCAGTATCAAACAAAACTCGAACAGGTACATCATAAATAGAAAGCATACCTTGAGTGACGACATTCTTTCCTTTCTCTGCCGCAGTTGGGGCATTCGACGAAGAAGGAACAACATTGATAGTATATGCTTTCACAATCTGCTTCTCTTTAATAGATTGTGGACACTTATCCTTGAAATGTCCCTCTTGGCCACAGTTGAAGCACTTTTTATCCGCTGACTTGGCCCAACAATCCTTAGCATAATGGCCCTTCTTACCACAGCTGAAGCACTCAGTATCTTTCTTGCTCTTTTTCTGACCATCCTTAGATTGGTTCTGTTTCCTCTTATTCTGAGAGTTATTCTTGCCTCCACCGCCCGCTTGCGGTTTCAGGCCTTCTGCAGATGCAGCCTCAGTCTTTGGGTTAAGGTAAAGACTCTCTGATCTCAAAGCTTTCCCCGCAATCGATTCAAAAGTCTCATCGATGTGGTTGATAAGCCTTTCCCCCAAGTATCCATCCAACCCAGTAATGAACTTCTCATTCTTCTTCTCAGGAGTATCGATAAGAGATAGTCCATACTTCGACAAAGTGTCGAACTCAGCAATATAGTCAGAGACTGCCCTACCATTCTGCTTGAGTTCCAAGAATCTCTTAAACAACACTGACTTCTGGGCAGCTGGAATGAACTTCTCGCAAAAGCGAGCCTTGAACTGATCCCATGTAACCTGATCTTCTGGAGTAGCTATTCTAATGGCATTCCACTAATTCATCGCTCGCCCTTGCAGCTAATGAGACGCTAGCCTTTGCTTCATCGCATCCTCGATACCCAAATCGTCGAAGATACGATCACAACTATCCAACCAATCCTGAACATCCGTAGCCGACTCTATTTCGTGAAACGGCTTCCCACCAAGGTGAGCGTAATCCTTGCACAACTTGGCAAAATCAGCCCTAGGCGCTTGCACTACTGGACCACCACCATTACCGGGATTGGGAACTGCCCCTTGAACATCCCTAAGAATCTCCCTCATGAAGTTAGTGAACATCGTCCTCATGTCAGGAGCATCCCCATCATTGTTCCCTCTACCAGCACCTCTTGCATATCGGCTCATCATTCAATCTGTAAAGAGGAAACGATTAACCATCTTCATAGTGGTGCTAGTCCAGTGCGACTTCATCCTTAGCTATACTAATAGTATATATATAGCTTTTGAAAACCAAAGTAATCACAAATACGCTCTCACATATACATACTATCTCTCCCTAGTGTCTTTCCCTAGGTTAACTACGCAACCTAGAGCTTTGATACCAAATGTGACAACCCGCCCGCACCAACCACATTTACTCCAAGGGTGCGCTGTACACATGTCCAGTTAGCACGAGAAGGATCGTCAGAAGGAAAGGAAGAAAGAAGACGAAGAATCAACAAGGAACCTGTAAAATGTCTCACAGCGCATAGAACAAAATATAATAATAACATACTTGACATAAAACTGGTGAGACAGTGCATAAGCTGAAAACAAACTATCATAGCAGCGGAAAACCCAAAGTACATCTTGTGATCCAAAGCCAACATTATTACAACTTTTAAAAACTGTCTCAAGAAGCTAAACAAGAAAGGTACACTACTTGAAGCGACCCGAAACTTCCCCAGTCTCCGAAGAGATGAGAAAGAACGAATTACTGTGAGGACAAGACAAATCAGAACGCAGACGGAAGAACATTTCATTGCTATTTCAGCAATTCCATCAGATACAAGAATATACAGAGTATAATGAATAAATTACATTCGATAAATATCAGAGATTACAATAAATTACATAGCAGCGGAAAAATAATAAAAAGCACAACTGAAGGTGATATACGGATATAGAGCTTTCCGGATATCATTCCAGCTGTAAACCAGGATCCTGTGAATGTAAATCTGCAAAACCAAAACTACTAGCTGCCCGTGTCGTAAATAAGGGCACCCAGAGTTTAGGTTAAAACAATAAACTCCAGATCAGTCATGTGACTGGTGTGAGAACTAAAACAGTTATTTAATTCAATTTTAAAAGAGAGTAATTCAAGGGACCACGCCGTATAACACGGAACGGGTTTTCTCCCAAGAATACCAGTGCATAGAATAAACAGCGCAATGCTTTTTCGAAAAATGAAGCTCTTATAAGACCCAGGTCCCATCACACAATGCAACGCAAGCCGGAGGATAGGGTTTTCCCTTATAATAGCCAAACATGCTTGGTACGTTTAAAACAAATCATTTGATACTATAATAAGTGTATAATGTCAAACATTTCAATCATAAATATCAATCATAGACGGCATAGCATCCCATGCTACTATGTCGCCATACTAGGCTCTACAAATAAAGCCGAAATACACGTATTGGAAATTGGATTTCCGTCATGAGTCGAGGCAAGGGGCAAGCTCCTCTCCGCGTTCGAGACACTCTAGCAAATGTCCCAGGGCTACGCACTCTAGGCAACCCCTGGATGCTTCAGGGTCGGTCCTCACTTACGTTAGAGGATTATTTATTCCTGAACACACGTTTCCCGGTCCTTACAGACCTATAATCGAGGTGCCTCATCCAACAACCACAAAGGTGAAAAGTATATAAATGTCAGGGCTGGTAAGTCACTGACACCACCAAAGCTAGAAAGAAACGTCGTGCTCTCCCTGCAGTCCGTATCCCGTTTTTAACTCATACCGAGGTGTAAGGCTCGCGAATTCACATTATACACAAAGCTGCCATGTAGGCGTGCTTTGATCATCAACCACAAGACTTTGCTTTTCAACAGAAGCCTTGATCATTGCATCTTAGCGTGCCACACAGGCAATTCATGCCATGTGACTGATGTCCATCGATATACAACCTCTGAGCTCGTACGTCTCAGAGAAGGGCGTTAAGCAAAAGAATAAATTCTCCGCCGCCAAACAGATGTATATTTAATAGAAATCAATCAACACAGAATAAAATCCAATGTCAGACACACAATCCATTTACAAGTCCGTTCTGGGTCTGAACAAAATCGGAGGCACTTTCCTCGCATATCCATCGATCTTCAAGTACGTCTGGACGACCACCAACTATTTCCATCCTCTTGGGTGTACAACCCAATCAGGATCGTCAGTAATTATCCAAACGATGTGAAGACTTCCGGTCTTCGACCACCGTCTTCATCTTCGACATATCGTCGAATCGGTTATTCAGAATGGGTATAAACCCGGACTTTCCGAACAACCCGCGTATATTAAAAACAAATGTTACACAAACACAACATACGCCTCATTTCAATTCATTAGTCACTAACCGTAAATCAACAAGAGAACAATTTCCCAAACATTAACCCCGAAGGCCGAAACCAACATCAGATCAATACCCAGGAAACCATCCTTCTTAGCTAACCTACAGCTAGTTTCTAAATTCCACATTTTTAGGGAAAGGTTCCCATTAATTTTATCCAAGATAAATTCTTTAAAATTTATCCTTTAATCTTCCTTTGGATGTCGTTTCAAACCAACTTATTGTTTTCTGAACTAGTCGAGATTAGGAAACCACAACGAAGTAATTATTTATTTTATTTCCCAATCCCAACCTATTCATCCCATGAAGCAAAACTGGTAATACTCCATATCTAATACTATGGTGTTATCGGTAAAATTAATTACCATTTCACATTCAAATCTAATTAAAGATTTAACTATCGCTTTGGAGCAAAACTGGCGATACTCCTTTCTCGCTCATTTCTAAATTTGATAATTTATATTATAGATTCACATTTCAAACTAATTGCAGATTCGTTAAAACTCCTTTTACTGGGTTAAAGAACTAGTGTTATTTAAAGCACAGTTCACGACAAACCCATATCACATTCTATTTATTATCGGGTTAAAGAACTAGTGTTATTTAAAACACCGTTCACGATAAACCCATTTCAAATCCAATCAAATATATTAGAAATTCCGATTATTTAAAACCCCTTTTTAGACCTAATTTATTTATTTAAAAATAATTGGGTTTTAAATTTAGTTCAAAACTAGTTCATTTCGGTAAAAATCTATTTTTATCTTTTCAAATATGGAGTTTTTCATCCCAATTTTTCCCAAATCATTTCTTATGATTTTACACAAATTATTACTATTTTTAATAATTTTATCAAGGCCCGTACAGTCGATTTCCATCAACGGCCATCGAACTGCACCTATAGCGACCTTTTTCGAATTTGATTTGGACGTATCTCCAAATCCAACCGTCAGATTTCAAATTTCTAATATTCGTTAGAAAGCTCTTTCCAATACGAACCCAACGGTTCCGGTTTTAGGAGAATCCGACGGTCGGATCTCCCGTAATGTCCGTTTGAAATAAATGGTCGAAATTCACGAACTACCGCTGCGCGGCGCATTCTATTCAGGCCATTATATTATATATATAATATATAATATATATTTCGTCGATTTCTATTTAAAACGAAGTTTTAAAAATAGTTTCGAATTCGTTTCGAAAACAATTTCAACTTCCATTTCAATTCAAATCAAAATTGAATTTTTCTTTATCAATTCGTTTTAAAATTCATCTCTATTTGATTTCAATTCAAATCGATTTTAATTCGATTCGAATTCATTTCGTTTTCTATTCAATTTAAATTCAAATTGGTTTTCTATTCAATTCAATTCAAATTGGTTTTCTATTCAATTCAATTCGAAATCGTTTTATATTCAATTCAATTCGAAATCGTTTTATATTCAATTCAATTCGGAATCCGTTTTATATTCAATTCAATTCGAAATCGTTTTATATTCAATTCAATTCGAAATCGTTTTATATTCAATTCAATTCGAAATCGTTTTATATTCAATTCAATTCGAAATCGTTTTATATTCAATTCAATTCGAAATCGTTTTATATTCAATTCAATTCGAAATCGTTTTATATTCAATTCAATTCGAAATCATATTATATTCAATTCAATTCGAAATCGTTTTATATTCAATTCAATTCGAAATCATTTTATATTCAATTCAATTCGAAATCGTTTTATATTCAATTCATTTTGAAATCGTTTTATATTCAATTCAATTCGAAATCGTTTTATATTCAATTCAATTCGAAATCGTTATATATTCAATTCAATTCGAAATCGTTATATATTCAATTCAATTCGAAATCGTTTTATATTCAATTCAATTCGAAATCGTTTTATATTCAATTCAATTCGAAATCGTTTTATATTCAATTCAATTCGAAATCGTTTTATATTCAATTCAATTCGAAATCATTTTATATTCAATTCATTTCGAATTCTTCGATTTCTAAATCACTTTTCAATATTCATTTTAAAATGAATAAAATCGATATAAATATCGTTCTCGTCAAAATGGCGTCAATCTAGTCAACACGGCTTCATATATTTCTACTTTCAAATATTCTATTTTTAAAATATTTCGTTCAACACATGACTAATCTCAACGGATGAGTACAGTCAACACATGAACCTTTATATCATAATATTCTTTATTTTCTAAATTGGAATGAGGTCCAATCAATCACCATATAATATTAATTATATGGATTTTCATACATCACACGTATATAATAGCATAGAAAAATAATCAACCATCAACCAAAGTGCACTACACTGTATAAGCATCAAATATAGATATCTAACGCTTATAACAGCTTGTCAATCAATCGATCGACATATTTAATCAATCAGGATGAGTGAACTTCAATTTCATCCCAACACCCGTGTAGGGTTTCAAATCAACAAACACAGATTTTATTTGTGCAGTTGGGCGATGTGTAAAATTTATCGTCCCAATCAATGTCCTTCAAATAGGTGTACATAAACAAACCGTTCGGTTTGTAAATGAATATTTATTTATTCACATTCACGTTAAAAATTATATTTTAACGATAAAACATTTTATTTTAACACATGAATTTTTATTCAGTTCATTTATCAAATAAAATGATATTTTTATTTTTCTAACTTATTTTAGAAAATTTCGGCGGCATAACGGCACGATACTAGAAACGGGACAAGGCCTAGCCTTATCCCCGGTCTAGTGAAGGTCTACGCCATTCACACATCAATCAAATCAATTTCATTTCACCAAATAATTCAATTCAAACCAAATAAACTAGTCAACCACACAACCAAACAAACAAGTCCATGGTCTGTGCACGATTGTGTCGGGTGCTACTAAGCATCGTCAGCATCCTATTATATATATATATATATATATATATATATATAACTAGAAAATGAAATTGAAAGGTGAGAAATTCTCACCAATTGCTATCCAATACCACGACTCTTCACTGATAGAAATCTTCGCCATTCTCGCCTTTTGTCGCTTTCGTTGTCCGCTTTCACTACATATGTAAAAATCACATTTTTATATACCGATGTCTTTAAAATAAAAATCACATTTTTATTTATTCACTTTCAATTTAAAAATCATATTTTTATAATCACTTCATATATTTAAAAATCGAATTTTCACTTCGCTATTCAATATATAAAAATCGAATTTTTACTATGCTATTCAATATATAAAAATCGAATTTTTACCTTGTTATTCAATATATAAAAATCTCGCCTTTTCTATTTTTAAAATCTAATCTTTTCTATTTTAAAATATCGCCTTTTCACTTTTAAAAATATCGTCTTTTCACTTTTAAAAATATCGTCTTTTCACTTTTAAAGATTTTACCTTTTCAATTTCTTCACTATAAAAATCACATTTTTATTTTGCTACCTATATAAAGATGATATTTTTAATATTCCTATCATGTAAAAATTATATTTTTAATTCTCTACACAAACAAAAATCATATCTTTAAATCATCTATATAGTAAAGACTATATTTTTAATACTTTAAAAATATAAAAATCATATTTTTATGAACTAAAATCATTCTTTTAAAAAAAAAATCTTTTTACCTCTATATCCTATAAAAGAAAAATCAGACTTGTAAAACAATTTAATTTATATAAAATAAATTAGACTGTTAAAGCAAAATTATATATATAAAAATATAAATACTTACTGTATTTTTCAGAGGGAGGAGGGGCAGATTCGCTGCAGGGAGGAGAGAGAGAACGGAGGAGGGTGGCGGCGCTGGGGGAGGGGTTGCGCGGCAGTGGAGGAAAAGGGGGGGGCTCTCGCGCGTCGGCGCGGTTCATCCGGGGGGGGGGGGGGGGTTGTCGCGATTGTCGCGCCGCTGGGGGAGGGGGTCTTCGCGATTGTCTCTGGCGCCTGGGGGGGTCTTCGCGTGGCGGCGGCGGTTTAAGCGGAGGGGCGGCGGGTTTTCGTTTTTTTTTCTTTTTATTTTCTGAATTTGGAAAATCGAATGGGGGGGGGGCCAGAATATAAGGGGGAGAGAAAAGGGGGTTTTTAATTTTTAATTTATTTAATTATTTTATTTTCACCAAAAAGCAACTTTTATTTTCGACCTCAAAACGAGGCCCACCGCCTGTCGTCCATAGCGTTTTACCCCCATCCCGAACACAATGGGATATGTATCGCAAGCTGATTCGATCGGTTTCCGTTAAAATCAACATATAACTCTATATATTGAATTTTAAACACGCATTTCAATTTACTGGGGTCACATACTAACTCGAAAAATTACAGAAAAATATTTTCTAGCTTCGTATTGACGATACGGTCCTAACAAAACTAGTTTCGTTGAATTCTGAGGCCGTTGGAAAAATGGCCATTTTCCAGTCGATTAAAATCAACTGAAACTGGTCAAATGCGTTTTCCTTTGCCACGCTCACATATTGATTCGAAAAATTATGAAATTTGGAATCTAGCAATAATTTGACATCGCGGATCCAAAAAAAGTGGTTTCATCGAAATCCGAGGTTGGTTGCAAAATTCCCTTTTTTAAGGGCCTGAATTCCATAGCGACTATTCAGAATTTTCAACTGGACATATCTTTTGATTCTCGCTATGAAATCTCGATTTTTCGGATTCGTTGGAAAGATACTATCAAATAGATCCTAATGTTTTTGGTTTCACTAAAATCCGGATTGTTTTGCATCCAGTACATTCAATTGAAGTTTGAAATCGAATTATCGAACTACCGCGCCATTTTCAATTCCTATTATAATTATATATAATTATTTATATTCTAACGACGGCGTATACAATATATACGTTCGATTTTTATTCAAAATAAATTTCTCGTCGATATTATTTATAATAATTTATTTTAAATGTTCAAAATTCGTTAAAATTGCCAAAATAAAAATTTTAAACTGGTTCAGATTTTTTGGGTTATTACAATCTCCCCCACTTAAAACTTTTCGTCCCCGAAAAGGAACAAAGTCGAAAGTGGTTTGATTAATCAATTCTACGTTCGATCTGGCTTCCATTCTCCAACTTTTCAGTTTCTGAGAATTTTCAAATTTTCAAAAATTTGGCTAACACCCTAAATTTTCGAAAAATTTCGCCATAACCTCCCCTGCACCGGGAGCCACGGGAAAATCCAGAAATTGCCATATAGGCCTTCTGATCTGAGAAAGAAAAAGCCAAGCGGCTAGCTAATCGGCTCATAAAATCATCATCACCCAAACAAAACAGTAAATTATAGTAAACATGTACCTATTTGTCGGGCAAACAAATTTTATTCTCTGGCTCTAGCCTCCTTGCTATGACCTGTTCAATGTAAGTATATGTATATGCAAGCAAATGCGACTAATTTCAATATAATTCAATGTTTGGTGCAATTAGGCATAAATGTTTCAAAATTTTCAAACAAATAAACAAACAACACAAACATCAATCAATTAGTGGATTAGAGTTTCAAATTCATAACTTTGATATATATACTAAAAATCATGTTTTTTATGCCAATTCACAACAATGTGTTCTAGCTATATAAGTTTTGGTTCTCACACCAGTCTAATGGAAATATATAGAAAATCGCACCTTCGAAACTCGAACACACACTACTGATGCTATATAGTCATTAGTAGAATCATCTCCGGGCGACTAGAGTGTGACTCTATATCTATCTAATATATTAAAACTTCGAATATACGTTCATGACGCGTATATGCAAAACCTTTATATACTCGATTGTCCAAATTCAATACAAATAAAATATTCTAATACGTATAAAATAATTTAAATTTTCAAAACAAAATTGTTTTCAATTGAAAAATATACTCTTCACACTCGTTCTAGGATACTACTGATCCCATCTCTAACGAGTCATTCTAATTGGATATTACTAACCCAATATCTGATGAATTCTTTCGTATGGTTCTAATGTGTCTTGTTCTCGAGCTCTGTAAACCAAAGCTCTGATACCAAATGAAGCGACCCGAAACTTCCCCGGTCTCCGAAGAGATGAGAAAGAATGAATTACTATGAGGACAAGACAAATCAGAACGCAGACGGAAGAACATTTCATTGCTATTTCAGCAATTCCATCAGATACAAGAATATACAGAGTATAATGAATAAATTACATTCGATAAATATCAGAGATTACAATAAATTACATAGCAGCGGAAAAATAATACAAAGCACAACTGAAGGTGATATACGGATACAGAGCTTTCCGGATATCATTCCAGCTGTAAACCAGGATCCTGTGAATATAAATCTGCAAAACCAAAACTACTAGCTGCCCGTGTCGTAAATAAGGGCACCCAGAGTTTAGGTTAAAACAATAAACTCCAGGTCAGTCATGTGACTGGTATGAGAACTAAAACAGTTATTTAATTCAATTTTAAAAGAGTGTAATTCAAGGGACCACGCCGTATAACACGGAACGGGTTTTCTCCCAAGAATACCAGTGCATAGAATAAACAGCGCAATGCTTTTTCGAAAAATGAAGCTATTATAAGACCCAGGTCCCATCACACAATGCAACGCAAGCCGGAGGATAGGGTTTTCCCTTATAATAGCCAAACATGCTTGGTACGTTTAAAACAAATCATTTGATACTATAATAAGTGTATAGTGTCAAACATTTCAATCATAAATATCAATCATAGACGGCATAGCATCCCATGCTACTATGTCGCCATACTAGGCTCTACAAATAAAGCCGAAATACACGTATTGGAAATTGGATTTCCGTCATGAGTCGAGGCAAGGGGCAAGCTCCTCTCCGCGTTCGAGACACTCTAGCAAATGTCCCAGGGCTACGCACTCTGGGCAACCCCTGGATGCTTCAGGGCCGGTCCTCACTTACGTTAGAGGATTATTTATTCCTGAACACACGTTTCCCGGTCCTTACAGACCTATAATCGAGGCGCCTCATCCAACAACCACAAAGGTGAAAAGTATATAAATGTCAGGGCTGGTAAGTCACTGACACCACCAAAGCTAGAAAGAAACGTCGTGCTCTCCCTGTAGTCCGTATCCCGTTTTTAACTCATACCGAGGTGCGAGGCTCGCGAATTCACGTTATACACAAAGCTGCCACGTAGGCGTGCTTTGATCATCAACCACAAGACTTTGCTTTTCAACAGAAGCCTTGATCATTGCATCTAAGCGTGCCACACAGGCAATTCATGCCATGCGACTGATGTCCATCGATATACAACCTCTGAGCTCGTACGTCTCAGAGAAGGGCGTTAAGCAAAAGAATAAATTCTCCGCCGCCAAACAGATGTATATTTAATAGAAATCAATCAACACAGAATAAAATCCAATGTCAGACACACAATCCATTTACAAGTCCGTTCTGGGTCTGAACGAAACCGGAGGCACTTTCCCCGCATATCCATCGATCTCCAAGTACGTCTGGACGACCACCAACTATTTCCATCCTCTTGGGTGTACAGCCCAATCAGGATCGTCAGTAATTATCCAAACGATGTGAAGACTTCCGGTCTTCGACCACCGTCTTCATTTTCGACATATCGTCGAATCAGTTATTCAGAATGGGTATAAACCCGGACTTTTCGAACAACCCGCGTATATTAAAAACAAATGTTACACAAACACAACATACGCCTCATTCCAATTCATTAGTCACTAACCGTAAATCAACAAGAGAACAATTTCCCAAACATTAACCCCGAAGGCCGAAACCAACATCAGATCAATACCCAGGAAACCATTCTTCTTAGCTAACCTACAACTAGTTTCTAAATTCCACATTTTTAGGGAAAGCTTCCCATTAATTTTATCCAAGATAAATTCTTTAAAATTTATCCTTTAATCTTCCTTTGGATGTCGTTTCAAACCAAATTATGGTTTTCTGAACTAGTCGAGATTAGCGAACCACAACGAAGTAATTATTTATTTTATTTCCCAATCCCAACCTATTCATCCCATGAAGCAAAACTGGTAATACTCCATATCTAATACTATGGTGTTATCGGTAAAATTAATTACCATTTCACGTTCAAATCTAATTAAAGATTTAAATATCGCTTTGGAGCAAAACTGGCGATACTCCTTTCTCGCTCATTTCTAAATTTGATAATTTAGATTATAGATTCACATTTCAAACTAATTGCAGATTCGTTAAAACTCCTTTTACTGGGTTAAAGAACTAGTGTTATTTAAAACACAGTTCATGACAAACCCATATCACATTCTATTTATTATCGGGTTAAAGAACTAGTGTTATTTAAAACACCATTCACGATAAACCCATTTCAAATCCAATCAAATATATTAGAAATTCCGATTATTTAAAACCCCTTTTTAAATCTAATTTATTTATTTAAAAATAATTGGGTTTTAAATTTAGTTCAAAACTAGTTCATTACGATAAAAATCTATTTTTATCTTTTCAAATATGGAGTTTTTCATCCCAATTTTTCCCAAATCATTTCTTATGATTTTACACAAATTATTACTATTTTTAATAATTTTATCAAGGCCCATACAGTCGATTTCCATCAACGGCCATCGAACTGCACCTATAGCGACCTTTTTCGAATTTGATTTGGACGTATCTCCAAATTCAACCGTTAGATTTCAAATTTCTAATATTCGTCAGAAAGCTCTTTCCGATACGAACCCAACGGTTCCGGTTTTAGGAGAATCCGATGGTCCGATCTCCCGTAATGTCCGTTTGAAATAAATGGTCGAAATTCACGAACTGCCGCTGCGCGGCGCATTCTATTCAGGCCATTATATTATATATATTATATATAATATATATTTCGTCGATTTCTATTTAAAACGAAGTTTTAAAAATAGTTTTGAATTCGTTTCGAAAAGAATTTCAACTTCCATTTCAATTCAAATCAAAATTGAATTTTTCTTTATAAATCCGTTTTAAAATTCATCTCTATTTGATTTCAATTCAAATCGATTTTAATTCGATTCGAATTCATTTCGTTTTCTATTCAATTTAAATTCGAATTGGTTTTCTATTCAATTCAATTCAAATTGGTTTTCTATTCAATTCAATTCGAAATCGTTATATATTCAATTCAATTCGAAATCATTTTATATTCAATTCAATTCGAAACCGTTTATATTCAATTCAAATTGAAATCATTTTATATTCAATTCAATTTGAAATCGTTTTATATTCAATTCAATTCGTATATTCAATTCAATTCGAAATCGTTTTATATTCAATTCAATTCGAAATCGTTTTTTATTCAATTCAATTCGAAATCGTTTTATATTCAATTCAATTCGAAATCGTTTTATATTCAATTCAATTCGAAATCGTTTTATATTCAATTCAATTCGAAATCGTTTTTTATTCAATTCAATTCGAAATCGTTTTATATTCAATTCAATTCGAAATCGTTTTATATTCAATTCAATTCGAAATCGTTTTCTATTCAATTCAATTCGAAATCGTTTTATATTCAATTCAATTCGAAATCGTTTTATATTCAATTCAATTCGAAATCGTTTTATATTCAATTCAATTCGAAATCATTTTATATTCAATTCAATTTGAAATCATTTTATATTCAATTCAATTCGAAATCGTTTTATATTCAATTCAATTCGAAATCATTTTATATTCAATTCAATTCGAAATCGTTTTAAATTCGATTCAATTCAAAATCGTTTTATATTCAATTCATTTCGAATTCTTCGATTTCTAAATCACTTTTCAATATTCATTTTAAAATGAATAAAATCGATATAAATATCGTTCACGTCAAAATGGCGTCAATTTAGTCAACACGACTTCATATATTTCTATTTTCAAATATTCTATTTTTAAAATTTTCGTTCAACACATGACTAATCTCAACGGATGAGTACAGTCAACACATGAACCTTTATATCATAATATTCTTTATTTTCTAAATTGGAATGAGGCCCAATCAATCACCATATAATATTAATTATATGGATTTTCATACATCACACGTATATAATAGCATTAAAAAATAATCAACCATCAACCAAAGTGCAATACACTGTATAAGCATCAAATATAGATATCTAACGCTTATAACAGCTTGTCAATCAATCAATCGACATATTTAATCAATTAGGATGAGTGAACTTCAATTTCATCCCAACACCCGTGTGGGGTTTCAAATCAACAAACACAGATTTTATTTGTGCAGTTGGGCGATGTGTAAAATTTATCGTCCCAATCAATGTCCTTCAAATAGGTGTACATAAACAAACCGTCCGGTTTGTAAATGAATATTTATTTATTCACATTCAGGTTAAAAATTATATTTTTAACGATAAAACATTTTATTTTAACACATGAATTTTTATTCAGTTCATTTATCAAATAAAATGATATTTTTATTTTTCTAACTTATTTTAGAAAATTTCGGCGGCATAACGGCACGATACTAGAAACGGGACAAGGCCTAGCCTTATCCCCGGTCTAGTGAAGGCCCACGCCATTCACACATCACTCAAATCAATTTCATTTCACCAAACAATTCAAACCAAATAAACTAGTCAACCACACAACCAAACAAACAAGTTCATGGTCTGAGGACGATTGTGTCGGGTGCTACTAAGCACCGTCTGCATCCTAGTATATATATATAACTAGAAAATGAAATTGAAAGGTGCGAAATTCTCACCGATAGCTATCCAATACCACGACTCTTCACTGATAGAAATCTTCGCCATTCTCGCCTTTTGTCGCTTTCGTTGTCCGCTTTCACTACATATGTAAAAATCACATTTTTATATACTGATGTCTTTAAAATAAAAATCACATTTTTATTTATTCACTTTCAATTTAAAAATCATATTTTTATAATCACTTCATATATTTAAAAATCGAATTTTCACTTCGCTATTCAATATATAAAAATCGAATTTTTACTATGCTATTCAATATATAAAAATCGAATTTTTACCTTGTTATTCAATATATAAAAATCTCGCCTTTTCTATTTTTAAAATCTAATCTTTTCTATTTTAAAAATATCGTCTTTTCACTTTTAAAAATATCGTCTTTTCATTTTTAAAGATTTTACCTTTTCAATTTCTTCACTATAAAAATCACATTTTTATTTTGCTACCTATATAAAGATTATATTTTTAATATTCCTATCATGTAAAAATTATATTTTTAATTCTCTACACAAACAAAAATCATATCTTTAAATCATCTATATAGTAAAGACTATAATTTGAATACTTTAAAAATATAAAAATCATATTTTTATGAACTAAAATCATTCTTAAAAAAAAAAATCTTTTTACCTCTATATCCTATAAAAGAAAAATCAGATTTGTAAAACAATTTAATTTATATAAAATAAATTAGACTGTTAAAACAAAATTATATATATATATAAAAATATAAATACTTATAGTATTTTTCAGAGGGAGGAGGGGCGGATTCGCTGCAGGGAGGAGGGAGAGAACGGAGGAGGGTGGCGGCGCTGGGGGGTGGGGGTGCGCGGCGGTGGAGGAAAAGGGGGGGCCTCTCGCGCGTCGGCGCGGTTCATCGGGGGGGGGGGGGTTGTCGCGATTGTCGCGCCGCAGTGGGGAGGGGGTCTTCGCGATTGTCTCTGGTGCCTTGGGGGGGGGTCTTCGCGTGGCGGCGGCGGTTTAAGGGGAGGGGCAGCGGGTTTTCCTTTTTTTTTCTGAATTTGGAAAATCGAATGGGGGGGGGGGGGGGGGCAGAATATAAGGGGGAGAGAAAAGGGGGTTTTTAATTTTTAATTTATTTAATTATTTTATTTTCACCAAAAAACAACTTTTATTTTCGACCTCAAAACGAGGCCCACCGCCTGTCGTCCATAGCGTTTTACCCCCATCCCCAACACAATGGGATATGTATCGCAAGCTGATTCGATCGTTTCGATCGGTTTCCGTTAAAATCAACATATAACTCTATATATTGAATTTTAAACGCGCATTTCAATTTACTGGGGTCACATACTAACTTGAAAAATTACAGAAAAATATTTTCTGGCTTCGTATTGACGATACGGTCCTAACAAAACTAGTTTCGTTGAATTCTGAGGCCGTTGGAAAAATGGCCATTTTCCAGTCGATTAAAATCAACTGAAACTGGTCTAACGCGTTTTCCTTTGCCACGCTCACATATTGATTCGAAAAATTATGAAATTTGGAATCTAGCAATAATTTAACATCGCGGATCCAACAAAAGTGGTTTCGTCGAAATCCGAGGTCGGTTGCAAAATTCCCTTTTTTAAGGGCCTGAATTCCATAGCGACTATTCAGAATTTTCAACTGGACATATCTTTTGATTCCCGCTATGAAATCTCGATTTTTTGGATTCGTTGGAAAGATACTATCAAATAGATCGTAATGTTTTTGGTTTCACTAAAATCCGGATTGTTTTGCACCCAGTACATTCAATTGAAGTTTGAAATCGAATTATCGAACTACCGCACCATTTTCAATTCCTATTATAATTATATATAATTATTTATATTCTAACGACGGCGTATATATTATATACGTTCGATTTTTATTCAAAATAAATTTCTCGTCGATATTATTTATAATAATTTATTTTAAATGTTCAAAATTGGTTAAAATTGCCAAAATAAAAAATTTTAACTGGTTCAGATTTTTCGGGTTATTACAATCTCCCCCACTTAAAACTTTTCGTCCCCGAAAAGGAACAAAGTCGAAAGTGGTTTGATTAATCAATTCTACGTTCGATCTAGCTTCCATTCTCCAACTTTTCAGTTTCTGAGAATTTTCAAATTTTCAAAAATTTGGCTAACACCCTAAATTTTCGAAAAATTTCGCCATGACCTCCCCTGCACCGGGAGCCACGGGAAAATCCAGAAATTGCCATATAGGCCTTCTGATCTCAGAAAGAAAAAGAAAAAGCCAAGTGGCTAGCCAATCGGCTCATAAAATCATCATCACCCAAACAAAACAGTAAATTATAGTAAACATGTACCTATTTGTCGGGCAAACAAAATTTATTCTCTGGCTCTAGCCTCCTTGCTATGACCTGTTCAATGTAAGTATATGTATATGCAAGCAAATGCGACTAATTTCAATATAATTCAATGTTTGGTGCAATTAGGCATAAATGTTTCAAAATTTTCAAACAAATAAACAAACAACACAAACATCAATCAATTAGTGGATTAGAGTTTCAAATTCATAACTTTGATATATATACTAAAAATCATGTTTTTGATGCCAATTCACAACAATGTGTTCTAGCTATATAAGTTTTGGTTCTCACACCAGTCTAATGGAAATATATAGAAATTCACACCTTCGAAACTCGAACACACACTACTGATGCTATATAGTCATCAGTAGAATCATCTCCGGGCGACTAGAGTGTGACTCTATATCTATCTAATATATTAAAACTTCGAATATACGTTCATGACGCGTATATGCAAAACCTTTATATACTCGATTGTCCAAATTCAATACAAATAAAATATTCTAATACGTATAAAATGATTTAAATTTTCAAAACAAAATTGTTTTCAATTGAAAAATATACTCTTCACACTCGTTCTAGGATACTACTGATCCCATCTCTAACGAGTCATTCTAATTGGATATTACTAACCCAATATCTGATGAATTCTTTCGTATGGTTCTAATGTGTCTTGTTCTCGAGCTCTGTAAACCAAAGCTCTGATACCAAATGAAGCGACCCGAAACTTCCCCGGTCTCCAAAGAGATGAGAAAGAACGAATTACTGTGAGGACAAGACAAATCAGAACGCAGACGGAAGAACATTTCATTGCTATTTCAGCAATTCCATCAGATACAAGAATATACAGAGTATAATGAATAAATTACATTCGATAAATATCAGAGATTACAATAAATTACATAGCAGCGGAAAAATAATACAAAGCACAACTGAAGGTGATATACGGATACAGAGCTTTCCGGATATCATTCCAGCTGTAAACCAGGATCCTGTGAATATAAATCTGCAAAACCAAAACTACTAGCTGCCCGTGTCGTAAATAAGGGCACCCAGAGTTTAGGTTAAAACAATAAACTCCAGGTCAGTCATGTGACTGGTATGAGAACTAAAACAGTTATTTAATTCAATTTTAAAAGAGTGTAATTCAAGGGACCACGCCGTATAACACGGAACGGGTTTTCTCCCAAGAATACCAGTGCATAGAATAAACAGCGCAATGCTTTTTCGAAAAATGAAGCTATTATAAGACCCAGGTCCCATCACACAATGCAACGCAAGCCGGAGGATAGGGTTTTCCCTTATAATAGCCAAACATGCTTGGTACGTTTAAAACAAATCATTTGATACTATAATAAGTGTATAGTGTCAAACATTTCAATCATAAATATCAATCATAGACGGCATAGCATCCCATGCTACTATGTCGCCATACTAGGCTCTACAAATAAAGAAGAAATACACGTATTGGAAATTGGATTTCCGTCATGAGTCGAGGCAAGGGGCAAGCTCCTCTCCGCGTTCGAGACACTCTAGCAAATGTCCCAGGGCTACGCACTCTGGGCAACCCCTGGATGCTTCAGGGCCGGTCCTCACTTACGTTAGAGGATTATTTATTCCTGAACACACGTTTCCCAGTCCTTACAGACCTATAATCGAGGCGCCTCATCCAACAACTACAAAGGTGAAAAGTATATAAATGTCAGGGCTGGTAAGTCACTGACACCACCAAAGCTAGAAAGAAACGTCATGCTCTCCCTGTAGTCCGTATCCCATTTTTAACTCATACCGAGGTGTGAGGCTCACGAATTCACGTTATACACAAAGCTGCCACGTAGGCGTGCTTTGATCATCAACCACAAGACTTTGCTTTTCAACAGAAGCCTTGATCATTGCATCTTAGCATGCCACACAGGCAATTCATGCCATGCGACTGATGTCCATCGATATACAACCTCTGAGCTCGTACGTCTCAGAGAAGGGCGTTAAGCAAAAGAATAAATTCTCCGCCGCCAAACAAATGTATATTTAATAGAAATCAATCAACACAGAATAAAATCCAATGTCAGACACACAATCCATTTACAAGTCCGTTCTGGGTCTGAACGAAACCGGAGGCACTTTCCTCGCATATCCATCGATCTCCAAGTACGTCTGGACGACCACCAACTATTTCCATCCTCTTGGGTGTACAACCCAATCAGGATCGTCAGTAATTATCCAAACGATGTGAAGACTTCCAGTCTTCGACCACCGTCTTCATTTTCGACATATCGTCGAATCAGTTATTCAGAATGGGTATAAACCCGGACTTTTCGAACAACCCGCGTATATTAAAAACAAATGTTACACAAACACAACATACGCCTCATTCCAATTCATTAGTCACTAACCGTAAATCAACAAGAGAACAATTTCCCAAACATTAACCCCGAAGGCCGAAACCAACATCAGATCAATACCCAGGAAACCATTCTTCTTAGCTAACCTACAGCTAGTTTCTAAATTCCACATTTTTAGGGAAAGGTTCCCATTAATTTTATCCAAGATAAATTCTTTAAAATTTATCCTTTAATCTTCCTTTGGATGTCGTTTCAAACCAAATTATGGTTTTCTGAACTAGTCGAGATCAGCGAACCACAACGAAGTAATTATTTATTTTATTTCCCAATCCCAACCTATTCATCCCATGAAGCAAAACTGGTAATACTCCATATCTAATACTATGGTGTTATCGGTGAAATTAATTACCATTTCACGTTCAAATCTAATTAAAGATTTAACTATCGCTTTGGAGCAAAACTGACGATACTCCTTTCTCGCTCATTTCTAAATTTGATAATTTAGATTATAGATTCACATTTCAAACTAATTGCAGATTCGTTAAAACTCCTTTTACTGGGTTAAAGAACTAGTGTTATTTAAAACACAGTTCACGACAAACCCATATCACATTCTATTTATTATCGGGTTAAAGAACTAGTGTTATTTAAAACACCGTTCACGATAAACCCATTTCAAATCCAATCAAATATATTAGAAATTCCGATTATTTAAAACCCCTTTTTAAATCTAATTTATTTATTTAAAAATAATTGGGTTTTAAATTTAGTTCAAACTAGTTCATTTCGATAAAAATCTATTTTTATCTTTTCAAATATGGAGTTTTTCATCCCAATTTTTCCCAAATCATTTCTTATGATTTTACACAAATTATTACTATTTTTAATAATTTTATCAAGGCTCATACAGTCGATTTCCATCAACGGCCATCGAACTGCACCTATAGCGACCTTTTTCGAATTTGATTTGGACGTATCTCCAAATCCAACCGTTAGATTTCAAATTTCTAATATTCGTCAGAAAGCTATTTCTGATACGAACCCAACGGTTCCGGTTTTAGGAGAATCCGATGGTCGGATCTCCCGTAATGTCCGTTTGAAATAAATGGTCGAAATTCACGAACTGCCGCTGCGCGGCGCGTTCTATTCAGGCCATTATATTATATATATTATATATAATATATATTTCGTCGATTTCTATTTAAAACGAAGTTTTAAAAATAGTTTTGAATTCGTTTCGAAAACAAATTCAACTTCCATTTCAATTCAAATCAAAATTGAATTTTTCTTTACAAATCCGTTTTAAAATTCATCTCTATTTGATTTCAATTCAAATCGATTTTAATTCGATTCAAATTCATTTCGTTTTCTATTCAATTTAAATTCAAATTGGTTTTCTATTCAATTCAATTCAAATTGGTTTTCTATTCAATTCAATTCGAAATCGTTATATATTCATTTCAATTCGAAATCGTTTTATATTCAATTCAATTCGAAATCGTTTTATATTCAATTCAATTCGAAATCATTTTATATTCAATTCAATTTGAAATCGTTTTATATTCAATTCAATTCGTATATTCAATTCAATTCGAAATCGTTTTATATTCAATTCAATTCGAAATCGTTGTTTATTCAATTCAATTCGAAATCGTTTTATATTCAATTCAATTCGAAATCGTTTTATATTCAATTCAATTCGAAATCGTTTTATATTCAATTCAATTCGAAATCGTTTTTTATTCAATTCAATTCGAAATCGTTTTATATTCAATTCAATTCGAAATCGTTTTATATTCAATTCAATTCGAAATCGTTTTCTATTCAATTCAATTCGAAATCGTTTTATATTCAATTCAATTCGAAATCGTTTTATATTCAATTCAATTCGAAATCGTTTTATATTCAATTCAATTCAAAATCATTTTATATTCAATTCAATTCGAAATCGTTTTATATTCAATTCAATTCGAAATCATTTTATATTCAATTCAATTCGAAATCGTTTTATATTCAATTCAATTCGAAATCGTTTTATATTCAATTCAATTCGAAATCGTTTTATATTCAATTCATTTCGAATTCTTCGATTTCTAAATCACTTTTCAATATTCATTTTAAAATGAATAAAATCGATATAAATATCGTTCACGTCAAAATGGCGTCAATCTAGTCAACACGGCTTCATATATTTCTATTTTCAAATATTCTATTTTTAAAATTTTCGTTCAACACATGACTAATCTCAACGGATGAGTACAGTCAACACATGAACCTTTATATCATAATATTCTTTATTTTCTAAATTGGAATGAGGCCCAATCAATCACCATATAATATTAATTATATGGATTTTCATACATCACACGTATATAATAGCATTGAAAAATAATCAACCATCAACCAAAGTGCAATACACTGTATAAGCATCAAATATAGATATCTAACGCTTATAACAGCTTGTCAATCAATCGATCGACATATTTAATCAATTAGGATGAGTGAACTTCAATTTCATCCCAACACCCGTGTGGGGTTTCAAATCAACAAACACAAATTTTATTTGTGCAGTTGGGCGATGTGTAAAATTTATCGTCCCAATCAATGTCCTTCAAATAGGTGTACATAAACAAACCGTCCAGTTTGTAAATGAATATTTATTTATTCACATTCAGGTTAAAAATTATATTTTTAACGATAAAACATTTTATTTTAACACATGAATTTTTATTCAGTTCATTTATCAAATAAAATGATATTTTTATTTTTCTAACTTATTTTAGAAAATTTCGGCGGCATAACGGCACGATACTAGAAACGGGACAAGGCCTAGCCTTATCCCCGGTCTAGTGAAAGCCCACGCCATTCACACATCAATCAAATCAATTTCATTTCACCAAACAATTCAAACCAAATAAACTAGTCAACCACACAACCAAACAAACAAGTCCATGGTCTGTGGACGATTGTGTCGGGTGCTACTAAGCACCGTCTGCATCCTAGTATATATATATATATATATATATATATATATATATATATAACTAGAAAATGAAATTGAAAGGTGAGAAATTCTCACCGATAGCTATCCAATACCACGACTCTTCACTGATAGAAATCTTCGCCATTCTCGCCTTTTGTCGCTTTCGTTGTCCGCTTTCACTACATATGTAAAAATCACATTTTTATATACTGATGTCTTTAAAATAAAAATCACATTTTTATTTATTCACTTTCAATTTAAAAATCATATTTTTATAATCACTTCATATATTTAAAAATCGAATTTTCACTTCGCTATTCAATATAAAAAAATCGAATTTTTACTATGCTATTCAATATATAAAAATCGAATTTTTACCTTGTTATTCAATATATAAAAATCTCACCTTTTCTATTTTTAAAATCTAATCTTTTCTATTTTAAAAATATCGTCTTTTCACTTTTAAAAATATCGTCTTTTCATTTTTAAAGATTTTACCTTTTCAATTTCTTCACTATAAAAATCACATTTTTATTTTGCTACCTATATAAAGATTATATTTTTAATATTCCTATCATGTAAAAATTATATTTTTAATTCTCTACACAAACAAAAATCATATCTTTAAATCATCTATATAGTAAAGACTATATTTTGAATATTTTAAAAATATAAAAATCATATTTTTATGAACTAAAATCATTCTTTAAAAAAAAAATCTTTTTACCTCTATATCCTATAAAAGAAAAATCAGATTTGTAAAACAATTTAATTTATATAAAATAAATTAGACTGTTAAAACAAAATTATATATATATATAAAAATATAAATACTTATAGTATTTTTCAGAGGGAGGAGGGAAGGATTCGCTGCAGGGAGGAGGGAGAGAACGGAGGAGGGTGGCGGCGCTGGGGGGTGGGGGTGCGTGGCGGTGGAGGAAAAGGGGGGGCCTCTCGCGCGTCGGCGCGGTTCATCGGGGGAGGAGGGGGTTGTCGCGATTGTCGCGCCGCAGTTGGGGGGGGGGGGTCTTCGCGATTGTCTCTGGCGCCTTGGGGGGGTCTTCGCGTGGCGGCGGCGGTTTAAGGGGAGGGGCGGTGGTTTAAGGGGAGGGGCAGCGGGTTTTCCTTTTTTTCTTCTGAATTTGGAAAATCGAATGGTGGGGGGGGGGGGGGGCAGAATATAAGGGGGAGAGAAAAGGGGGTTTTTAATTTTTAATTTATTTAATTATTTTATTTTCACCAAAAAACAACTTTTATTTTTGACCTCAAAACGAGGCCCACCGCCTGTCGTCCATAGCGTTTTACCCCCATCCCGAACACAATGGGATATGTATCGCAAGCTGATTCGATCGTTTCGATCGGTTTCCATTAAAATCAACACATAACTCTATATATTGAATTTTAAACGCGCATTTCAATTTACTGGGGTCACATACTAACTCGAAAAATTACAGAAAAATATTTTCTAGCTTCGTATTGATGATACGGTCCTAACAAAACTAGTTTCGTTGAATTCTGAGGCCGTTGGAAAAATGGCCATTTTCCAGTCGGTTAAAATCAACTGAAACTGGTCAAACGCGTTTTCCTTTGCCACGCTCACATATTGATTCGAAAAATTATGAAATTTGGAATCTAGAAATAATTTGACATCGCGGATCCAACAAAAGTGGTTTCATCGAAATCCGAGGTTGGTTGCAAAATTCCCTTTTTTAAGGGCCTGAATTCCATAGCTACTATTCAGAATTTTCAACTGGACATATCTTTTGATTCTCGCTATGAAATCTCGATTTTTCGGATTCGTTGGAAAGATACTATCAAATAGATCCTAATGTTTTTGGTTTCACTACAATCCGGATTGTTTTGCACCCAGTACATTCAATTGAAGTTTGAAATCGAATTATCGAACTACCGCGCCATTTTCAATTCCTATTATAATTATATATACTTATTTATATTCTAATGACGACGTATATATTATATACGTTCGATTTTTATTCAAAATAAATTTCTCGTCGATATTATTTATAATAATTTATTTTAAATGTTCAAAATTCGTTAAAATTGCCAAAATAAAAATTTTAAACTGGTTCAGATTTTCCGGGTTTTACACTACTAATTCCCAAAGTAGTGACCAGCAACGACACAGGGAGAATATCTATATATCATACATGGAAGCCTCCTGCTCGCCTCCGAATCAGCTACTCGCGCATCACCATCTAACCTGTCTCTAGTCTGCTCGTGTGAGCACCTAGAGTAATAAGAAGAGACATAAAACTCTGGGTCATACAAAAAGTCTGGTATGAGCGATAAGCAGCTAAACAGAACAATAACAGGTATACTAAACCATACCTGAACCTGGACCTGCAACCAAAGAGTTAGCGTTACATATTGTACAACACTCTAAGATGCCATTTCAAGTGGTGTAAAGATGACAGGGGTGGGGGTGTGCATGTCATAATGATGGCAAACAATCAAGCATAGAAGCCATCCTCACATCTCTCACTCAGTGCGTAAAGTATACGATATCCACCACTTCGATCACCTCAATACCTTTCTATGATCACCTTGCCCCATAAAGTCATAAATGGCTTCACTGCACTGATACATAGCCACTAATCATTCCCTATGTCCACTTTGCCCCATGGAGTTGTTCACCCCATCTGCGCTGGCTCATAGCCTTGCTAATCCTTTACTACGTCCACTTTGCCCCATGGAGTTGTACACCCCATCCGCGCTGGCCCATAGTCTTACTACAATCACTTTGCCCCTCAAGTCATAGTGACTCTACTGCACTGATAACGTAGTCCTATCATTCATGGTGAATCGAAGTTATGAACTTCGAAAACTCCTTAGCACACGTCCCGCAACAAAGCCCAACCATGAAGTGAACTCATTGGCTCCCAACTGGATCCTGAGCTCTAACTTCCATTTGGACTACCTTTGCATCTCGGGTTATTGGTCATCACTGGATCGGTTCAGTTCGATCATGTATGTGCATCTCGGTTCGGTTCGGGTCCTTCACGTCGCATTGGTTCGGTTCGGAAAACCTTCTCCCATTCGGTTCATGGTTTAGTCTCCATTGGTTCGGTTCGGTGTACCTTCGTCGCATCGGTTCGGTTCGGCCTACCTAGTCACGGTTCGATCCGCCCCCCTTTCTCTACCGTTCCGATCCCCCCTTCTCTTCATCTCGATCCGATCCGGTCTCCCTTACTTAACCCGATCCGATTCCAGTTTAACCATCGTGGCTTTCCTTATTGCCATACTTCTTCTTGTGCTAAGCTATGGTTCGGTTCGGTGATACTTTGCTCGGTCCGAGCCCATCCATCCGATCCGATCCGAAAGCCTGCACCGTTTTCCTGCAACTTTTCCAGCAAGTATTCTACGCCATTTGACGACGTTTTCGACCATTCTAAGTATTCTAATCAATCACAAAGCATACCAAAAAGTCATAGCAACAAGTAGAAGTGACCTCAAACACCAAAACATCAATATGATAGGTTAAAATGGATCAAACATAGCCAAAACCCCATATTTTACCTTAAACATGTTCAAGCATAATTAATGATAGGATTAGCAAAACTTAACCAAATTAACCCAAGTTCATATCAGAGGTCTAAAACATCATTTAAGAATTTATAAATATTTTTCCAGAATTTTATCATGTTTAAATTCGCTAATTAACACTAATTACCCTTAATTAACCATAATTAGTGAGGAACTATGCAAATCACTCACCTTAGCCACAAATAAACCTTAGATCTGAAATAAATATCTGTTTGGGCGCGAATAAAAATGCAAATCAGCATCTCTAATCTTGATTTGGTGAAGATCTCTCTTCATTTGATGTTGTTAAGCTTAATCCTTGATTAGAAAGTGATTTGGAGGTGATTTAGAGGTTGGAGGCCATTTTTAGGGTTTCTAATAGGTAAGTGGAGGCTAGAAAACTGAAATGGAATGAAACCTTATCTCTTTTCAGCCTCCCCATAACCCTAATTCCGAAATGAGTTATGGGCCCATTCACTAATCACCCTATTTGGCCCAGTTAAGGAGTTTTTCACCTTCCAAACCTTATTTCAGCCATATCTCCCAAACAGTGAGTCCGTTTGGCTATTATGACCACTCTACGGAAAGGTAAACCATCAAACGAATCTACTGTAAGTGGTTTCAGGTTAGAATTCCTTACCAGTCAAAAGTTATGGCCAAAACAGTATCAACTAGGGGCAAAACGGTCATTTAAAAATCGGCAAAAATCATGAATATGGGAAATGACCCCAATAGTCGTTTCCCGAAGTAACATGACCATACACCTTCATATAAGAAAGAAATAAATATTCTACGATCCTCCAATGCGTAGAATGCGGGTTGTTACATTTCTGGTCGATCCAAATTAACTAAACTGTCAAAACACGTGTTCCTGCGCCGCGCTCACATATTTACCCCAAAAATTATGAATTTTGGACTCTAGCGATAACTTGACATCCTTTATCCAACAAAAGTGGTTTCGTCGAAAATGGAAGTCGTTTGCAAAATTTCCATTTTTAAGGGCTATATTTTCCATAGCGACTATTCCGAATTTTCAACTAAACATAACTTTTTATTCCCGCTATGAAATTTTGATTTTTCAGATTCGTTGGAAAGAGATTTTCAAATAGATTCTAATATTTTTAGTTTTGCTAAAATCCGATTTATCTTGAATTCTGTACGTTCATTTGAAATTTGAAATCGAATTTTCAAACTACGACGCCATTTCCAATTCCTTTTATAATTAAAAATAAATATTTATATTATAAAGTCGATTCAAATAAATATATACATTCTAATTCTATTCATAATAAATTTCTTGTCGTCAGTATTTAAAATAATTCATTTTAAATATTCAAAATTCACCAAAATTGGTAAAATAAAAATTTAAATTGATTCGAATTTTCCGGGTTATTACAATATATTTTTGACCCCACACACACACCCACCCTCACACATACACACACACACACACACACACACACACATATATATATATATATATATGTATGTATATTGTCACTCTCAAGAAGCTCAATGCGCTCAAGATGTCGAGTATTCAGTCTCTGTAATTCAAAGCAGAAATTGTTCCAAGACTCAAATTGACCTCTGGTGGTATCCCTGGCCTCGTCTAGCTGTACTTCAAGCTGATCCTTAACACTGGCAAGCTGGGTGGTTATATAATTTTTTATGGCGGTCAGCTCCTCAACGGTGCTCTGATCATCATATGGAAACAGATCTAAGTCGAGATCCATTCCCCTTAAATCCCAACCTCCAAAACTATCCTTCAGTTTTGGATTACCAGGGGCAATTTCATAAGGAGGTCTGTCGAGAATCGTACGAATCTGGCAGGGAGTGGATACAATAGGCTTGGAGGGAGTAAGCGATGGTTCCAGGGAACCGTTGAACTAGGACTTAAGAGTTTGGCCGATTCAGGAAACCCACGAGGCTCACCCTTATCTTGTTTATCATTGCCTTTTTCCCCCTTAGCATTTTGATCATTCGTAACTTCTCTTTCATGTACTTGAGAATGATCATGCTTCTTCCTCTTCCATAAACTTGCCAACGGTGCTTCGAGAGCATGTTGAGTAGTGGATCTGAAGACGATCAGGGGTGCTTAGAGTAAAGAGAAAGACTGGACTGTAAAATATTCTACAGGCTGACAAGACCAACTTGCTGGAAAAAACTGTCCGATAAAGATGACCCCATTCTTGAATCTAAGAAGGAAAAGAAAATTTTAGCACCTGAATGCAGAAGGATGATCTAAATCAATCCCTGGCCTTCTGAGATATCTCTTTGGCCCAAAAACAAGGTTTTTTTTGTGAACTCTTTATTGAGAGTTCGAAGCATAAATGTCTGAACAACAATGTAACCATGGATAGGGTCTTTAGTTAAATCAAGGGGATCAAGACCTTTAAAAGTTTCTAAACCGCCCTCTTCTTGATTATCCTGAGCAGGAAAACTTTCACCTACCCCCAGAGTTTCTTTAGAAGACACTCCAGTTTCATCAGGCTGCTCCTCTTCCCGCCCTAGGTCCGAGGTGGTTTTTGTAGAAGTCACAGTTGCATTCCCCTGGACGACTTCCTCTAAAGAAGGCCTTTCCTTTTCAGATGGGACCGCCGAAGTCACAAGACCTTTGTGCTTTGGATGCTTAGATACTACCTTTTTTGTAGGAACCGATTTGCTTTTGAATGATGCCTTACTGCTTTCTACAGGGCTGGAGCACTCCTTTCTCGAAGGCTTCTTAACGGGGGATTTGTTGGTAGCATCTTTTTTATCAGAAGTATCCACCAGGAAGGTGCACAAGGGAGGAAGCAGATCATATTGCCATAAGAACCCTTCAGTAATCAAAATTTTCCTGTTTCTCTTGCTCTCTTCAACAACTAATAATGAATTGCATAAATCTTGGTCAAAGGTTATGCTTTGATCAGGGAGCACTGTAGTATAACCGAAAATTTTATTTTAAAGAAATGAAAAGGACATGAAGAAGTCTAAAAAGTAAACATACTCACCGTCGTCCATCCATAAGCCACAGAAATTGTTGGGACATTAGACAAAGAAATATTGATTGGGGAATCCTCGTACACTATCCATTAAGCTAGTGATTATTCTCGAGCCCCGACTTTCAACAAAGATAAACGAAGGATGTTGGTTCCATTTCCTAAAAGCATATAATGAGCATATATCCTTAAATAAAGGAGCCCGATGTTTTTCCCTCATAAAAAGGATATAAAGACTTATTAGAATCGCATAACTATTGGGGTGTAACTCGTATGTGGCAATAGTCAAGCTCTAAAGGATCATTTCTAGATAAGGATTAAAAAGAGGAATCGCTCCGCTTATCAGCATGTCACGATTAACAGCAACATATCCTTTGGGAGGAATATCTACGAACTCCTTCTCTCCAGGCAGCTTGGCCTCCTTTTTTTCCGAAATTCCGAACTAATTGCACAGTTATTGGAACGAGCTGAAAGAAAGCTCTATCCCGTGCCTCTCACGAGGTACATCATAAAGTGCATGAGGCTATGGGAAATCTTGGGAAACATCAGTTAAAGGGGAAATATCTGGTGTGGATACAGCGGCTCAATCAGAACTTCCCGCTTGATCAGATGTGGCTTGGTTCCTAAAATTCCGGGTTTATAAGACAAATGGGAACCCTTCGCCCAAGCTCATATCAATTTTAAGAATGACTATTGAATAAGAAAACCTACCGATAAATCCTGCAACAACTTAGTTAGGATCCTGAGAACCTTTAAGAAATCCACAAAGGTCAATCTCATTTAACACTTAGGAATACCAAAATTGCATTCAAAGGTATCAAATTCATACTTCAAATTGGGGAAATAAGAACAAAAAGAAGGATTTACTTACAGACAAGCGAACAACCTCAAATCTAGATGAACAGGCTAACTAAACCAATCTTGAGATTACAGAAACCTTAGCGGGAGTACTGTGCACGAGTGCGAATCAGAGTGACGAAAGAACTAGAATAATCGAAAGTTATGAGAAGAATCGGAACAATGAAGAAGGTTGCTTAGAACAATACCGCCATTAAAAAGCTTCTTTTAAGAAAAGAAGAAAATAGGAAAAGAATATAGAAGAGAAGGCCAAGAGGGTTAGCAAACCAAAATAGTATGTCGGTCAGGTCTCTCATACGGAAACAAGCTATCCTATGTTCAAGCCAACAAATTCGACACTCGAGCAATTGGAGGGTCATTCATACGTACGCCTAAATATGAGCCTTGTAAAGACATTACCGCCATTTGATTTAGACAGCTAAATCATTTCGAAGTCTCATAAACTAGTCTACAGATATTCATGATAAGCCAGTCAGTTGCATATAGATAAGTAAATAAAAGGGAAGATTAAAAGACGTACATCCAGAGCATTCTCGCCACGTCAACTTAGAGATCGATTGCACATATAAGTGTCCCGTCAAGATCTAACTGGCATCCTACAATTCAGCCGTTTGTAACAATGAAAAGATGTGTCAGGCATTTCGCTCACGGAAAGGGACGATATCAATCCTCCACAACGGAACAATCTTAAGTTATGCATGAACGACCCTTCGATGAGTTAGATTAAATTTACCAAACAATGTTGCGATCAATCACATCAAAGCCAGTAACTCTCTGCCAAGAGATTACAAGCTTCGAGGGGCAAGTGTTGATCCCTAAAAAAACAACACGCACATTGAGCTATCAAATCTGAGAAGAAGCCTACAGAATGAACGTCATCAAAGTTGGTCATGCATAGTCCTGTCCGAGGCATCAAAATGACTCACAAAATGTAGGAAGTAACTGAATAGAACAAGGTTCAAATATCAATTCCAAACCAAGACATTTGACCAGCACGGTCAGGGATGATGACGCAATGCATTACGAACAATATAAATGATGACGCAATGCATTATGGACAATATAAATAATGCGGCCTAATGAAGATAAAGGACGTATATCCTAAAAATGTAGCTCATAATAATAGAAGACACTTGACCTAATATCAAAATTCGGTCATACGTGTCAGAATAGAAGCCAAGGGCCGCGCATATATTCGATGGCCGCTCATGGATTGCAACTCCCATTGTAACACCCCGTATTTTCTGTGAACATAAAATTAACAAAACAAAATATGCTTAATTTTTAAAAGAAGAATTAAGGGAAAAGGGTTATGCCATTGCATTCGTCTCGGAATTCTGCTTGAAATAGAGTCCGAGTTTGCATAAATTGGACTCCTTATGAAGAAGTTATGGCCTTCAGAATTTTCGGAAAATTTAAATAAATTAAAACAACTTAGATTTAAGTTCGAAATTCAAATCACACACCCGGGCTAGGCGGGAAATTTCCCGCCCAGGACCTAGGTCGACCAGGGGGGCGACCTGGGTCACATAGGTCGACCAGGAGGTCGACCTCCCCCTATTTCCAGATCCGAGGATTGGTTCGTTTTTCTGCATTTGGACGCCCGTTCTGACCAGATTCGTTGATCCCTATGCTATTTAAACACCCCCAAACCCCACTTTCTCCCCACACCAAACCATTGTAATGCTATGCTTCCTCAATTCAAATTAAAATAAATCAATAGCGTCTCTACTCTGTTGAAACCTAAGCTAGAACTAGTGCTTCTTATTCTTCCAATCTGAATAGGATTAAAAGAGAACAACTACAACCCTTTTTCTTTTAGAAACCAACCAAGGAGAGCACAGTTATTTTCAGATATGAAATTTAATTATGATCTTGACATGGTTATAAATCTGAATTTGAGATTATGCATATTCTTGTTTATCAGATCTGTTTTTCTCTGTAGATCTATCTCATTAATATTATAGTAACTATTCTGTATCTCTTCCTTCCTTCTGTTCTATAGCCAGGCTACCACGAGCCTGAGCCAAATCTCATAAGAGATTGACGCACGAACGCTAAATTTGGGAAAAATAGTGAATGATGAATAATTAGACATGACTGATTTGTGATTGATTTGAGAAAAGAACATATATTGTAATTTAAGATCTGGATCTGGGCATACTATATATGATAGTATGTGATTTTCATATTGAAATTGGTTCGCTATTAGATACACATTAGAAAAGATTTTACTTGCTATAAGTTTGTAATGCATTGTAAAAGCTTTTAAAATTTGACTTAGTACTCTCCAATCTAAGTACTAAGATTCTTGCTTTGCCTTTTTTCTAGGTTCATAAATGAGTCACTCCTTTACAAAGAGCATTGAACAACATACCAAATACTACAATCCAAAACATCTACTAAAGTCTCGTCCTTCAAAACATTCGAAGAGTTTTCACTATTCTCAATGTCCACAGCCTTCCCATCAACCTGAGAATATCCCTAAGCTTCCGGAAACCGAGGAGCAAAGATGGTGGAGGCAAGACCACCAAAACATGTTAAGGAAAAAAAAAGGTAAATGGAGGAGAGCTGTAAGAGGAAGAGAGATAGGGACAACCAAGACAAGGATGACCCCCAAAAGCATTCAAGACCAGATGATCTCCCAAAATCTGATGTTTAGACTACCTCCAACCAGATGTCCCTGGCTTATACATCTGTGACGCCGCCCGTTGCTAACATGCAAGCAATTATAAATATGTCTCGCTATGCCCCTGGACCAACCGACTTTGCCCTAGCCGACCGATTCAAAGACTGGTGTTTGAGAGGGATGTACCACAACTTAAACATATACCTTCTGACAAGCGACGCATTCTTGAATAGATTGACTCCGCGAAGAGTTGTATGCACACATAGTTGGATTTTGCTACGTGTCAGCAAGATACACAATTAGATGCAACCAAAAGTCATGTTGAGAAGCAACTAGGCTTATGGTACACTTTTGCTTATGATCTCCAAAGGCTTAATAGGGATAATATTGATCGAATCACCACTTTAGAGAATGACACATTTTAGCTAGTCAAAGTTCTAAAATCCCGGCAAGCTACTATTGCTTCTTTCACACAAAGAGATTCAGAACTAGAGAGCTTTAAAGTTGCGAATAAGGGGCTCAAAGAAGAGCTAACCGCTGCCACATAGAAGGAGAATACGCGGATAAAACCAATCCAAGAGGCTCAATTTGCCCGAGAACTTGCTAAGTCTCAATTAGTTATAGAAAAGAACGCTTCTGCTACCTATTAGAAAGAAAATGTTATGCTTCGCGAAAAGATTACTTCTCAGAGCATGGATCTTTTTGTGTTACTCGCCAGAAATGAACTTCTTGAGGAAGATAGAGCGAAAGACGTGGCTGCCCTTAAGATAGCAAAGTCGGATGTTGGCACTTCTTTATTCAAATTCTATGTTTTTAGTGTCATGAGCCGTGGAAGCCTACGCTTCTTGGGATATGACTTTCCACTAAACTTGGCTCTAGTCTACGAATCTGCACTTAAGCATGATGGAGGCGACCACGATGAAGATTATCTCCTAGAAACTCTTCTAGATGAGGAAGATCGTGATGCCTTAGCTGAAGGGAAGAAACGACTGATGGAAAAACGAGGTGTGTTAGGTACCGAGGCCGGACCTTTTAGAGGAAAATTCAGGACATAGCCAATATCGTTAAAGCCTCCAGTTCCCAAACTCCGGTTGATCCCATTATTGATCCTTTTGTTGCCCTCAAAGAGAAAGACATATTTGCTAGGGAACACACTACCACTGAAGATATTGCTGAAGAACATAACGGAGATGGGGAAGGGGATGATGATGACAATGCAAACAAGTATCAAGTTGAGTACAAAGATCCTCGAGCTCCAGATAATACTGAGATCGGCCATACTAAGTCATACTTGGATTCTCTTTTTAGTTCACCTAGAACCCTTGTGTTCCATGCCCATTATACCTTCGCATTAGAATTAATCTCAACACAACTTTCTCCCAGTATAGGAAATACTACAATTGAAGCCATCGCCACCGACTCAAACTTGTTGTCTACTACTTCTGCTAAGTTTGTACTCCTTCTTCGGGTGATGCTTCCTTACTTGTTACTATGACACCAGGATCAAAAGATGCCCAGATTGTTGCACTTGTCAATTTGGATGCTGATGTTGATTATATTTCCCAATGACGGTGACTTTGTTAATGCTAACGAGGATCTGGAAAAAGATGGTGAGGTCCAAAAAAAGGGAAGATCGAACCTTTGTCATCTTCAAGACGCAAAGGAGGAAAGCGCATTGTTAAGAAGAAGAGGATTACCATTCTATCTTCGCAAGAGAGTCCTGGCAGCACAGGAATTAAAGACGGTAACCAGCCAGTTGATGCACCTCCTTCTTCTTTCACCAAACTATCCCAGAGGTCGAATGGAAGGAAGAATTAGTGCATGCGACTAGTTCTCTTTACTTTCTATTGTTTTCTCTATGTACCGCATTTTAAACCGGTTGTATATTTGAGTGTCGGTCCTCGCTCATCACTTTATGCCTATTCGTATTTGACACTCTTGTATTTGACTTGTTTTGTTTGTCGATGTGATGAAACTGCCTTTTACTTGCTATACTTGAGCCTTTTACTTTAGTTTATCATACTTTTCTGTTTGCATTCTGTACCTTTTCCGTTTGTATTCATAATACAAGTTATTTTTGTTTAGTATGAAGTTTTGGCGATCTTGTGGTACGTTCTGAGAGCATTAACAATTTTTTTTAATGCAGTGGTGATGCCCTCATTCCAAAGATCGTCAAAAAATTTATAGGCTAGGGGTGATCAATTATACTAGAGTTCCTTGGTTAACGCTAAAACACTGAAAGTTCCTGCTTTAATGGCTAAGTCTGTTGCTTTCGCCACTGCACTTAGAACTTTCTAGTTTGCTAGTTAATTAAGGATTTTTAGCTTAGTTGACCAGACTCATGCCTTTTAGTTCAAGGGAACTTCTTGTTTTGTGCCCCTGCTTGAGTGGTCTTATATTGTTGGCCCAATATTTATTTGTTTTCCGGCTAGTTAATTTAGTCATAGGAAACTCTTGTCTTCACTATGCTAATGTATTCTAGCGTCAGTAATTTTATTGGGTGCCCCCGGAGAGGTCCTTTGTTAAAGTCCATCATTCATCGTGGCTTGAACGGATCAAGTGCTAATAGAATTAATTGGACGCATCCACAGAGGTCTTTTGCCTTCATAGAGGTCTATGAAGCCCACTGTTTTTTGTAATCGGGTCAGGTTTTTTCTGACACTGACGATCAACTAGGTGCTCCTAGAGTGGTCTTTTTCCTTCGAAGGGGTCTTTAGATCTATTGATTGTCAAATCTGTGATCAGCAGATATGAACAATCTAACAGGGTGCCTCTTTTGGGCTTGAACACATCAATTATAGAGCATTGCTTAGTAACTCTTGTAGCCCTCTGATAGGAGTTTCGGGCCTGTTTATGTTGATGTTGTGATTTCAACCTAACCGCTCTATGTCTTCTAACGTTGTTTCCACTGATTGAGCGTGTTACTATTCAGGAATTCCATGTGTGATAGCTTTGACCAAAAGTGAGTCAACACAAACAGATGTTGCACCCAACAGACGTGGATTTTTCCGCCGACCATAACTTTGTATCCATTTTGAGTTACTAGAACCATAACCAGTCAAAACGAAGCTCTCTCACAGATTTATAGGACTAACAGGTTCCACCAATCTCATCTTAGATCAGTAACCAAGAAATTCAATCTTAATGACTATGGGGAACATGATGTACCATGTTGTATTTCTATTTCATCCCCATAAAAGAGTTTTCAAAAGTAATATAGTGCAATCTGGGATTTTCAAACGGATGTTGCACCTCAAGACTTCAATGTTCCGCCCAACAGACGTGGGTTGTTCCGCCAACCATAAATTTGTATCCATCTTGAGGTGCAACATCTGTAAACAGGTTCCGCTATTCTCATCTTATTACAGTAACCAAGAAATTTAATCATAATGACTAATATGAACATTAAAAACTTTTTTATCTCAATTTTTCACATGCCGTTTTACTGGTCAAAGGGTGTTTGACTATGATTGGAATTCAATTTACTATTTTTTGTAATATGATTCACCATGTTATATTTCTATTTCATTCCCATAAACGAGTTTTCAAAAGTCATACAGTGCAATCTTGGATTTTCAAACAGTTAGATCAAAAGTTGTCACTAACACCCAAATGCATATCACAGATCACAAAATGCAGAAAATAATAAAATCAAAAGGAACACATGAGATTTTTATGGTGGTTCAGCTGATCTATCTAGCCTACGTCCACTTATATGCTTTTATATATATGAAGAAATTACAAGAATGATTCCAACAACTCGTGAGAACATGTAATACAATGCTTAATTATCTTATGAAATTCTCACTAAACGCTTAAGTTTAAATGAGGAATATGGCTTCTATGTTCAGCAATGCTTTGCTAGGAACAATGGTAGAAGCTCAGATGAAAAAGATCCAAAAAGTCCCCTCAAAATACCATGTAGGGGAGTATTTATAGTCATACAGCAGCTGAAACGGAAGTTGGTCCATGAGTACACGTAGGACCAGATCCGGGAAAGTAGGAGCAGGAGTAGCCTTGAGAATAGGTCAAGATCTATGTGTGTATCAGCAGTTCCCGGGGATCGGTTCATGGTCATTGGGTCGTGATCCCCTGTGCACCACGAGCGGGTCATGGCCACTATGGCCACCACGAGTCGGGTGAGGGGCGAGCTAGGTGCATCACGAGCCGAGGAAGGTGCTTCACAAGCCGAGGAAGGTGCACGAGCCGGGGGGTGCGACTCGACAGAGGGTGTTACCCTTTCCAAAATCCAAGTTCTCGGTTCTTGGTGTATTCAGGAAAATGGACGTAACTTCCAAACCTATGTCCGTTTTTTCCAAACGAAAGCTCTACCTGAAGCAAATTCAGAGGGATACAAGGGTTACAAAGAAAAGCTCCGTAATTGCTGTTTACGGGCCCAAAAGAGGTCGTTTGATAGGAGTTTCGGGTCTGTTTATGTTGATGTTGCGATTTCAACCTAAACGCTCTATGTCTTCCATCGTTGTTTCCACTGCTTGAGCGTGTTACTATTCAGGAATTCCATGTGTGGCAGCTTTAACCAAAAAGTGTGTCAACACAAATAGATGTTGCACCTCAAGACTTCGATGTTGCACCCAACAGACGTGGGTTGTTCCACCAACCAAAACTTTGTATCCATTTTGAGTTACTAGAACCATAACTAGTCAAAACGAAGCTCTCTCATAGATCTATAGGACTAACAGGTTCCGCCAATCTCGTCTTAGTTAAGTAAACAAGAAATTCAATTTTAATGACTATTGGAAACATCAAAAGCATTTTTAGCTCAATTTTTCACATGTCGTATTATTGGTCAAAGCGGGTTTGATCGTGGTTGTAATTCGATTTACTTTTTTTTGGAATATGATGTACCATGTTGTATTTCTATTTCATCCCCATAAATGAGTTTTCAAAAGTCATATAGTGTAATCTTGGATTTTCAAACAGATTTTGCACCTCAAGACTACAATGTTGCACCCAATAGACGTGGGTTGTTCCACCAACCATAACTTTGTATCCATCTTGAGGTGCAACATCCGTAAATAGGGTCCACCAATCTCATCTTAATGCAGTAACCAATTTTTTTAATCATAATGACTATTGTGAACATCAAAAGCTTTTTTAGCTCAATTTTTACATGCCGTTTTGCTGGTCAAAGGGGGTTTGACCGTGGTCGGAATTCGATTTACCATTTTTTGGAATATGATTCACCATGTTATATTTCTATTTCATCCCCATAAACAAGTTTGTAAAAGTCATACAGTGTAATCTTGAATTTTCAAACTATTAGACCAAAAATTGGCACTAACACCCAAATACATATCAAAGATCACAAAATGCAGAAAATAATAAAATCAGAGGGAACACACGAGATTTTTATAGTGGTTCGGCTGATCTATCTAGCCTACGTCAACTTATATGCTTTTATATATGAAGAAATTACAAGAATGATTCCCACAACTCGTGAGAACTTGTAATATAATGCTTAATTATCTCATGAAATCTTCACTAAATGCTCAATTTTTAATGAGGAATATGGCTTCTATGTTCAGCAATGCTTTGATAGGAACAATGGTAGAAGCTCAGATGAAAATAAGAGAAAAAGTTCCCTCAAAATACCATGTAGGGAGTATTTACAGTTGTAGAGCAGCTGAACCGAAAGACGGTTCATGACTGACACGAGGGACCCGATCCGGGAAAGTAGGAGCAGGAGTAGCCCTGAGAATAGGTCAAGATCTATGCGTGTATCAGCAGGTCCTGGGAATCGGTTCATGGTCATTGGGTCGTGATCCCCCTATGCACCACGAGCGGGTCGTGGCCACTATGACCACCACGAGTCGGGTAAGGGGCGAGCCAGGTTGCATCACGCGCCGAGGAAGGTGCTTCACGAGCCGAGGACAGTGCACGAGCCGGGGGATGCGACTCGACCGAGGGTATTACCATTTCCAAAATCGAAGTAATCAGTTCTTAGTGCATTCACGAAAACGGGCGTAACTTCCAAACCGTAAGTCTGTTTTGCCCGAACGAAAGCTCTACCTGAAGCTAATTCAGTGGGCTAAATGGGTTACTGAACAATTCTCTGTAATTGATGTTTTCGGGCCCAAAAGAGGTCGTATGATAGAAGTTTTGGGCCTGTTTATGTTGATGTTGCGATTTTTACCTAACCGTTCTATGTCTTCTAACGTTGTTTCCACTACTTGAGCGTGTTACTATTCAGGAATTCAATTTGTGACATCTTTGACCAAAAATTGTGTCAATACAAACAGATATTGCACCCAACGGGCGTGGGTTGTTTCGCCAACCATAACTTTGTATCCATTTCGAGTTACTAGAACCATGACCAGACAAAACAAAGCTCTCAGATAGATATATAAGACTCACAGGTTCCACCAATCTCATCATAGTTCAGTAACCAAGAAATTCAATCTTAATGACTATTGGCAACAATGAAAGCTTTTTTAGCTTATTTTTTCACATGTCGTTTTGCTGGTCAAAGGGGGTATGACCGTGGTTTGAATTCGATTTACTATTTTTTGGAATATGATGTACCATATTGTATTTCTATTTTGTCCCAATAAATGAGTTTTCAAAAGTCATACAGTGCAATCTTGGATTTTCAAACAAATGTTGCACCTCAAGACTTCAATGTTGCAACCAACAGACTTGGGTTGTTCCGGCAACCATAACTTTTTATCCATCTTGAGGTGAAACATCCGTATATAGGTTCCACCAATCTCATCTTAGTACATAAACCAAGAAATTCAATCATAATGACTATTAGGAACATTGAAAGCTTTTTTAGCTCAATTTTTTATATGCAGTTTTGCTGGTCAAGGCTTGTTTGACCGTGGTCGGAATTCGATTTACTATTTTTTGGAATATGATTCACCATGTTATATTTCTATTTCATCCCCATAAACGAGTTTTCAAAAGTCATACAGTGCAATCTTGGATTTTCAAACTATTAGACCAAAAATTGGCGCTAACACCCAAATACATATCATAAATCACAAAATGCAGAAAATAATAAAATTAGAGGGGACACATGAGATTTTTATAGTATTTCGCCTGATCTATCTAGCCTACGTCCACTTTTAAGCCTTTATATATCAAGAAATTACAAGAATGATTACCACAACACATGAGAAATTGTAATACAATGCTTAATTATCTCATGAAATCCTCACTAAACACTCAAGTTTTAATGAGGAATATGGCTTCTATGTTCAGCACTGCTTTGCTAGGAACAATGGTAGAAGATCAGATGAAAAAGAACGAAAAATTCCCCTCAAAATACCATGTACTAGAGTATTTATAGTTGTAGAGTAGCTGAAAAGGAAGTCGGTTCGTGACTGATACGTGGGACCAAATCCGGGAAAATAGGAGCAGTAGTAGCCTTGAGATTAGGTCAAGATCTATGCGTGTATCAGCAGTTCGAGGGGTTGGTTCATGGTCACTGGGACGTGATCCAGCTGTGCACCACGAGCGGGTCGTGGCCACTATGACCACCATAAGCCAGGTGAGGGAAGAGCCAGGTTGCATCATGAGTCGAGGAAGGTGCTTCATGAGCCGAAGAGGGTGCCCGAGCCGGGGGGTGTGACTCGACCGAGGGTGTTACCGTTTGCAAAATCCAAGTTCATGGTTCTTAGTGCATTCACGGAAACGGGCGTAACTTCCAAACCATAAGTCTGTTTTGCCCGAACGAAAGCTCTACCTGAAGCTAATTCAGAGGAATACAAGGGTTACTGAGAAAAGCTTCATAGTTGCTGTTTTCGGGTCCTAAAGAGGTCGTCTGATAGGAGTTTCTACCCTGTTTATGTTGATGTTGTAATTTCGACCTAACTGCTCTATGTCTTTCGTCGTTGTTTCCACTGCTTGAGCGTGTTACTATTCAGAAATTCCTTGCGTGACAGCTTTGACCAAAAAGTGTGTCAACACGAACAGATGTTGCACCTCAAGTCTTCGATGTTGCACCCAACAAACGTGGGTTGTTCCGCCAACCATAACTTTGTATCCATTTTGAGTTACTAGAACCATAACCAGTCAAAACGAAGATCCCTCATAGATCTATAGGACTAACAGGTTCCACCAATCTTGTCTTAGTTAAGTAACCAAGAAATTCAATCTTAATGACTATTGGAAACATTGAAAGCAATTTTATCTCAATTTTTCACATGTCATTTTGCTGGTCAAAGGGGTTTTGACCGTGGTTGGGATTCGATTTACTATTTTTTGGAATTTGATGTACCATGTTGTATTTCTATTTCATCCCCATAAACGAGGTTTCAAAAGTCATACAGTATTATCTTGAATTTTCAAACGGATGTTGCACCTCAAGTCTACAATGTTGCACCTAACAGATGTGGGTTATTTCACCAACCATATGTTTGTATCCATCTTGAGGTGCAACATCTGTAAATAGGTTCCACCAATCTCATCTTAGTACAGTAACCAAGAAATTTAATCATAATGACAATTGTGAACATCGAAAGCTTTTTAGCTCAATTTTTCACATGCCGTTTTGGTGGTCAAAGGGGGTATGACCATGGTCGGAATTCAATTTACTATTTTTTGGAACATGATTCACCATGTTATATTTCTATTTCACCCCCATAAACGAGTTTTCAAAAGTCATATAGTGCAATCTTGGATTTTCATACTGTTAGACCAAAAATTGGCACTAACACCCAAATACAAATCACAGATCACAAAATGCAGAAAATAATAAAATCAGAGGGAACACACGAGATATTTGCAGTGGTTCGGTTGATCTATCTAGCCTACGTCCACTTATATTCTTTTATATATGAAGAAATTACAAGAATGATTCCCACAACTCTTGAGAACTTGTAATACAATGCTTAATTATCTCATGAAATCCTCACTAAACACTCATTTTTTTAATGAGGAATATGGCTTCTATGTTCAGCAATGCTTTGCTAGGAACAATGATAGAAGATCAGATGAAAAAGAACAAAAAAGTTCCCTCAAAATACCATGTAGGGAAGTATTTATAGTTGTAGAGCAGCTGAAATGAAAGTCCGTTCGTGACTGACACGTGGGACCCGATCCGGGAAAGTGGGAGCTGGAGTAGCCCTGAGAATAGATCAAGATCTATGCGTGTATCAGCAGGTCCCGGGGGTCAGTTCATGGTCATTGGGTCGTAATCCCTCTATGCACCACGAGTGGGGGGTGGCCACTATGACCACCACGAGCCAGGTAAGGAGCGAGCCAGGTTGCATCACGAGCCGAGGAAGGTGCTTCACGAGCCGAGGACAGTGCACGAGCCGGGGGATGCGACTCGACCGAGGGTGTTACCATTTCCAAAATCCAAGTTCTCGGTTCTTAGTACATTTACGAAAATGGACGTAACTTCCAAATCATAAGTCCGTTTTGCCCGAATGAAAGCTCTACTTGAAGCTAATTCAGAGGGCTACAAGAATTACTAAACAATGCTCCGTAATTGCTATTTTCGGGCACAAAAGAGGTCGTCTGATAGGAGTTTCGGGCCCGTTAAGGTTAATGTTGAGATTTCGACCTAACCGCTCTATGTCTTCTAACGTTGTTTCCACTGCTTGAGCATGTTACTATTCTGGAATTCCATGTTTGACAGCTTTGACCAAAAAGTGTGTCAATACAAACAGATATTGCAGACGTGAGTTGTTCCACCAACCATAACTTTGTATCTATTTTGAGTTACTAGAACCATAACTAGTTAAAACGAAGCTCTCTCATAGATCTATATGACTCACAGGATCCTCCAATCTCATCTTAGTTCAATAACCAAGAAATTCAATCTTAATGACTATTGGGAACAACGAAAGCTTTCTTAACTCAGTTTTTCACATGTCGTTTTGCTGGTCAATGAGGGTTTGACCGTGGTTGGAATTCGATTTATTATTTTTTGGAATAGGATGTACCATGTTGTATTTCTATTTCATCCCCATAAACGAGTTTTCAAAAGTCATACAGTGCAATCTTGGATTTTTCAAACAAATGTTGCACCTCAAGACTTCCATGTTGCACCCAACAGACGTGGGTTGTTCCGCCAACCATAACTATGTATCCATCTTGAGGTGCAACATCTGTAAATAGGTTCCACCAATCTCATCTTAGTACAGTAACCAAGAAATTCAATCATAATGGCTATTAGGAACATCGAAAGCTTTTTTAGCTCAATTTTTCATATGCCATTTTGCTGGTCAAAGGTTGTTTGAGCGGGGTCAGAATTCGATTTACTATTTTTTGGAATATGATTCACCATGTTATATTTCTATTTCATCCCCATAAACGAGTTTTCAAAAGTCATACAGTGCAATCTTGGATTTTCAAACTTTTAGACCAAAAATTGGTGCCACCACCCAAATACATATCACATATCACAAAATGCATAAAATAATAAAATCAGAGGGAACACACGAGATTTTTACAGTGTTTCGGCTAATCTATCTAGCCTACGTCCACTTTTAAGCTTTTATATATGGAGAAATTACAAGAATGATTACCATAACTCATGAGAATTTGTAATACAATGCTTAATTATCTTATGAAATCCTCACTTAACGCTCAAGTTTTAATGAGGAATATGGCTTCTATGTTCAGCAATGCTTTGCTAGGATCAATGGTAGAAGATCAGACGAAAAAGAGCCAAAATGTCCGCTCAAAATACCATGTAGGGGAGTATTTATAGTTGTAAAGCAGCTGAAACAGAAGTCGGTTTGTGACTGATACGTGGGACTAGATCCGGGAAAGTAGGAGCAGGAGTAGCCTTGAGAATAGGTCAAGAACTATGCATGTATCAGCAGGTCCCCGGGGTCGGTTCGTGGTCATTGGGTCATGATCCCCCTTTGCACCACGAGCGGGTTGTGGCCACTATGACCACCATGAGCCGGAAGAGGGGCGATCCAGGTTGCATCACGAGCCAAGGAAGGTGCTTCACAAGCCTAGGAGGGTGTACGAGCTAGGGGGAGCGACTCGACCGATGGTGTTACCATTTCCAAAATCCAACTTCTCTGTTCTTAGTGCATTCACGAAAATGGGCATAACTTCCAAACCGTAAGTTCATTTTGCCAAAACGAAAGCTCTACCTAAAGCTAATTCAGAGGGCTACAAGAGTTACTGAGCAATGCTCCATAATTACTGTTTTTGGGTACAAAAGAGGTCATCTGATAGGACTTTTGGGCCTATTTATGTTGATGTTGTGATTTCAACCTAACAGCTCTATGTCTTCTAACATTGTTTCCACTACTTGAGCATGTTACTATTCAGGAATTCCATGTGTGACAGCTTTGACCAAAAAGTGTGTCAACACAAACATATGTTGCACCTAACAGATGTGGGTTGTTCCGCCAACCATAACTTTGTATCCATTTTGAGTTACTAGAACAATAACCAGTCAAAACAAAGCTCTCTCATAGAACTATAGGACTAACAAGTTCCATCAATCTCATCTTAGTTCTGTAACCAAGAAATTCAATCTTAATGACTATTGGGAACATCGAAAGCTTTTTTAGCTCAACTTTTCATATGTCGTTTTGTTGGCCAAAGGGGGTTTGACCATGGTTGGAATTCGATTTACTATTTTATGGAATATGATGTACCATGTTGTATTTCTATTTCATCCCCATAAACGAGTTTTCAAAAGTCATAAAGTGCAATCTTGGATTTTCAAACTGTTAGACCAAAAATTGGAGCTAACACCCAAATACATATCACAGGTCAAAAAATGCAAAAAATAATAAAATCAGAAGGAATACCTGAGATTTTTATAGTGTTTCGGCTGATCTATCTAGCATACGTCCACTTTTAAGCTTTTATATATGAAGAAATTACAAGAATGATTCCTACAACTCGTGGGAACTTGTAATACAATGCTTAATTATCTCATGAAATCCACACTAAACACTCAAGTTTTAATGAGGAATATGGCTTCTATGTTCAGCAATGCTTTTCTAGGAATAATGGTAGAAGATCAATTGAAAAAGAGCCAAAAAGTCCCCTCAAAACCCCATGTAGGGGAGTATTTATAGTTGTAGAGCAGCTAAAACAAAAGTCGGTTCGTGACTGATGCGTGGGACCAGATTCAGGAAAGTAGGAGCAGGAGTAGCCTTTAGAATAGGTCAAGATCTATGCGTATATCAGCAGGTTCCGGGGGTCGGTTCATTTTCATTGGGTCGTTATCCCCCTGTGCACCATAAGCCAGGTGAGGGACGAGCCAGGTTGCATCACGAGCCGAGGGTGCACGAGCCAGGGGGTGCAACTCGACCGTGGGTGTAACCATTTCCAAATTCCAAGTTCTCGGTTCTCAGTGCATTCACGAAAATAGGTGTAACTTCCAAAAAGTAAGTCCGTTTTGCCCAATTGAAAGCTCTACCTGAAGCTAATTCAGAGGGCTACAGGAGCAACTGAGCAATGCTCCGTAATTGCTGTTTTTGGGTCCAAAAGAGGTCGTCTGATTGGAATTTCAGGCCTGTTTATGTTGATGTTGCGATGTCAACCTAACCGCTCTATGTCTTCTGACTTTGTTTCCACTGCTTGAGCGTGTTACTATTCAGGAATTCCATGTACGACAGCTTTGACCAAAAAGTGTGTCAACACAAACGGATGTTGCACCCAACAGACGTGGGTTGTTCCGCCAACCATAACTTTGTATCCATTTTGAGCTACTAGAACCATAACCAGTTAAAACGAAGCTCTCTCATAGAACTATAGGACTAACATGTTCCACCAATCCAATCTTAGTTCAATAATCTAGAAATTCAATCTTAATGGCTATTGGGAACATCGAAAGATTTTTTAGCTCAATTTTTCACATGTCGTTTTGCTAGTCAAAGTGGGTTTGGCCATGGTTGGAATTCGATTTACTATTTTTTGGAATATGATGTAGCATATTGTATTTCTATTTTATCCCCATAAACGAGTTTTCAAAAGTCATACAGTGCACTCTTGGATATTCAAACTGTTAGACCAAAAATTGGCGCTAATACCCAAATACATATCACAGATCACAGAATGCAGAAAATAATAAAATCAGAGGGAATACACGAGATTTTTATAGTGTTTCGGCTGATCTATCTAGCCTACATCCGCTTTTAATGAGGAATATGGCTTCTATATTCAGCAATGCTTTGCTAGGAACAATGGTAGAAGATCAGATGAAAAAGAGCCAAAAAGCCCCCTCAAAATACCATGTAGGGGAGTATTTATAGTTGTAGAGCAACTGAAACGGAAGTCGGTTCGTGACTGATACGTGGGACCAGATCCGGGAAAGTAGGAGCAGGAGTAGCCTTGAGAATAGGTCAAGATCTATGCATGTATCAGCAGGTCCCAGGAATCGGTTCGTTGTCATTTGGTCGTGATCCCCTTGTGCACCATGAGAGGGTCGTGGCCGCTATGACCACCACGAGTCGGGTGAGGGGCGAGCCAGGTTGCATTATGAGCCGAGGAAGGTGCTTCACGAGCCGGGGGTTGCGACTCGACTGAGGGTGTTACCATTTCCAAAATCCAAGTTCACGGTTCTTAGTGCATTCCCAGAAATGGGCGTCATTTCCAAACCGTAAGTCCGTTTTGCCCAAACAAAAGCTCTACCTGAAGCTAATTCAGAGGGCTACAAGAGTTACTAAGCATTGCTCTATAATTGCTATTTTCGGGCCCAAAAGAGGTCGTCTGATGGGAGTTTTTGTCCTATTTTTGTTGATGTTATGATTTCAACCTAATTGCTCTATGTCTTCTGATGTTGTTTCCACTGCTTGAGCATGTTACTATTCAGGAATTCCATGTGTGACAGCTTTGACCAAAAAGTGTGTCAACACAAACAGATGTTGCACCCAACATACGCGGGTTGTTCCACCAACCATAACTTTGTATCCATTTCGAGTTACTAGAACCATAACCAGTTAAAACGAAGCTCTCTCATAGATCTATAAGACTAACAGGTTCCACCAATCTCATCTCAGTTCAGTAATCAAGAAATTAAATCTTAATGACTGTTGGGAACATCGAATGCTTTTTTAGCTCAATTTTTCACATGTCGTTTTGCTAGTCAAAGGGGGTTTGACTGTCGTTGGAATTCGATTTACTATTTTTTGGAATATGATGTACCATGTTTTATTTCTATTTCATCCTGACAAACAAGTTTTCAAAAGTCATACAGTGCAATCTTGGATTTTCAAACGGATGATGCACCTTAAGACCTCAATGTTGCACCCAACAGACGTGGGTTGTTCCACCAACCATAACTTTGTATCCATCTTGGCATGCAACATCCGTAAACAAGTTCCACCAATCATATTAGTACAGTAACCAAGAAATTCAATCATAATGACTATTTGGAACAACGAAAGCTTTTTTAGCTCAATTTTTCACATGCCATTTTGCTGTTCAAAGGGTGTTTGACCGTGGTCGAAATTCGATTTTCTATTTTTTGGAATATGATTCACCATGCTATATTTCTATTTCATCCCCATAAATGAGTTTTCAAAAGTCATATAGTGCAATCTTCGATTTTCATACTATTAGACCAAAAATTGGCACTAACACCCAAATGCATATCACAGATCACAAAATGCAGAAAATAATAAAATCAGAGGGAACGCACGAGATTTTTATAGTGGTTCGGCTGATCTATCTAGCCTACGTCCACTTATATGCTTTTATGTATGAAGAAACAACAAGAACGATTCCCACAACTCGTGAGAACTTGTAATACAATGCTTAATTATCTCATGAAATCCTCACTAAACACTCAAGTTTCAATGAGGATTATGGCTTCTATGTTCAGCAATGCTTTGCTAGGAGCAATGGTAGAAGCTCAGATGAAAAAGAGCCAAAAAGTCCCCTCAAAATACCAGTAGGGGAGTATTTATAGTTGTAGAGGAGCTATAACGGAAGTCGGTTGGTGACTGACACGTGGAGCACAATCCGGGAATGTAGGAGCAGGAGTAGCCATGAAAATAGGTCAAGATCTATGTGTGTATCAGCAAGTCCCGGGGGTCAGTTCATGGTCATGGCGTCGTGATCCCCCTGTGCACCATACATACATACATATATATATATATATATATATATATATATATTGCATAAACAGTGAAACATAGTGAATACTAATGTAAATAAACGAAGAATGCAAATTTACTTACATTTTATAGTTCTCAGCTATTCCAGGATGTAATATATTTATATGTAAAATACAGTTAGCAAGGACATCATTTTAGGTTCTCTCTGTGTTTTCTTCTCTTTTTCGTGGAAAGAAAATGTAACAACCCGGAAAATCCGAGCCAATTTAAAATTTTATTTTGACAATTCTGATGAATTTTGGATATTTAAAAAGAATTATTTTAAATAATAATGACGAGAAATTTATTTTGAATAGAATTAGAACATATATATTTATTTGAATCAAGATTAGAATATAAATATTTATTTTTAATTATAAAAGGAATTGAAAATGGTGCGGTAGTTTGAAAATTCGATTTCAAATTTCAAATGAATGTAAAGGATTCAAAATAAACTGGATTTTAGCGAAACCAAAAACATTTGAATCTATTTGAAAATATCTTTCTAACAGTCTAAAAAAATCAAAATTTCATAGCGGGAACAAAAGGTTACGCCCAGTTGAAAATTCAGAATATTCGCTATGGAATTTTGGCCCTAAAAAATGGAAATTTGTGCAAACGACCTCCGTTTTCTACGAAACCCCTTTTTTTGGATCCGGGATATCAAATAATTTCTAGATTCCAAAATTCAGAATTTTTGGGATTAATATATGAGCGTGGAAAAGGAAAACGTGCTTTAACAGTTTCAGTCAATTTCGATCGTCCAGAAAATGGCCATTTTTCAAACGGTCTCAGAATTTGACAAAACTAGTTTTGTTAGGACTGTATCGTCAATACAAAGCTAGAAATAATTTTTTTTAGAATTCTTAGAGTCGGTATGTGGCCTCGGTAAATTGAAATGTACGTTTAAAATTCAATATATAGATTTATATTTTTTATTTTGATGAAAAATGATCGTAACAGCCGAATTGGCTTGCGATACATATCCCATTATGTTCGGAAGGGGGGGGGGGGTAATATGCTATGGACGACAGTCAGTGGGTTCAATTTCGAGGTCGAAATTAAAAGTTACTTTTTGGAGAATAAATTAATTAAATAAAATATTTATAATAAAGCCCCTTTTCTCTCCTCATACTTGGTCAACCCCCAATCTTACTCCCGTCGTTCAAAAAGAAATGAACAAAAAAGTGAAAAACCCGTCACCCCCAAATCGATCAACCACGCACCCCATCGCCTGTTCCCAGCGCCGCCCGCCTCGCCGGAGGTCCCCCTTGCCACCATCGGAGTATGGTCCTCCTCCGCCGATCTTCACTACAGACCCCCCCTCCCCCGTCACGAATCGAAGCCCACGAGACCCCCAATCCTACTTTAACCCGCCGCCACCACTAGTCTTTCCCCCCTTTCGATCGACGATGAACCCCCTCCTCCTCCCTACTAGCAGCGCCTCCTCCCCTTTTCCGACCATTATAAGTTTTATTTATTATATTTCTTTCTTTATATAATTTAAATAAGTTTTGAAATGAAATAAAAAAATCAATTTCTAATGAGAACAAAGGTTTGAATTTTTTTATATATAAACAAAAAGATTGGATTTTTAAAAATGAAAAAGACTATATTTTTATATGTAGAAAGACTAGATTTTTAAAAAGCAAAAGGATTAGATTTTTAAAAAAATAAAAAGAAGTAATTTTTACTTTGTAAAAAAAGTGATTTTTTTTAAAATATAAAAGACATGATTTTTAAAATCTAAATAGCGAATAAGGATTGGATTTTTACTTATTATGAAGTTAGATTTATAGAAACAGAATTTTTATTATGAAGATGACCGAAGTAAAAATGAGATTTTTACACATAGGATTTTAAAATAAAAATTCGATTTTTATATATGAAGTGGCGAAGTAAAAATATGATTTTTATATAGAAAACTGAATTATAAAAATATAATCTTTTCTACAAACGTAGCGTTATAAAAATATAATTTTTGTACAGAAAGTAGAGATATAAAAATATAAATTTTATATGGAAAGTAGCGTTATAAAAAAATATGATTTTTATAATGAAGTGGCATTGCTAAAAATATGATTTTTAATATAAATTTTGTGAAACAGATCTCGTTGGAAACACGACAAAATTTTCTACATAAGAAGAATCGCGACGTTTGGTTTAGCTTCTAGGTGAGAACTTCTCACTTTTATTTTATTTTCTAGTTAAAATATATACTAGGATGCAGACGGCGCTTAGCAGCACCCGACGCCCATCATCCACAGACCATGGACGACTTGTTAGTTTTTTTGTGTGGTGAAAATTGATTATTAGATTTGGAATGGAATAAATAAAATATTCTTGTGTTGAAATTAAATATTTTATAGTTAAAAATATAACTTTTTAACGTGTATATGAATTAAATAAATATTCATAAACAAATCAGATGATTTGTTTATGTACACACATTTGACTGATATTGATTGGGATAATAAATTTTACACATCGCCCAACTGCACAAATAAATATGTATTTGTTGATTGAAACCCTCACACAGGTATTGGGATGATATATGACATATACTAGTCCCAATAATTAGTTGTATGTCGGTTGATTGATTGACAGGCTGTTGTAAGCATTAAATATTTATATTTGATGCTTATGCAGTGTAGAATGCACTTTGGATGATGGTTGACTGTGTTTGCTTGTTGTTGTATACGTGTGTGGTATGAAATCCATATAATCACCTTATATGGTAATTGACTGTGTCTGATTCCAGTTTAGAAAATAATGAATATTTTAAAATAACGAATAATTTCAAATAATATTCAGAAAATGATCAAAATATGATTTTGATGTCCGATTTGGGATGGACATGAATATATTTAAATATATAAAGCCAGTTGATTAGATTAACGCCATTTTGATGTGAACGATATTTATATCAATTTTATTCATTTTTATAATGAATATCGGAAAGGAATTGATTTCAAAAATATAATGTTTTGAAAATATTATCATTTATATATCGATGATATGGAATGTTCAATTTTGATTAGAAATTGAATATGAATTTGAAATCGTTTTGAAAACGAATTTAAACAATTTATAAAATATGTTTTAAAAGGAAATCGATGAAATATATATAATATAAATATATATATATAATGGCCTGAATAGAATGCGCTGCGCCGCGGTAGTTCGCGAATTTCGACCATTGACTTCGAACAGACATTACGGGAGATCCGACCGTTGGATTTTCCTAAAATCAGAACCATTGGGTTCGTATCGAAAAGAGATTTCTAAAGAATATTAGAGATTTGAAATCTAACGGTTGGATTTGTAATTATGTCCAAATCAAATTTGGAAAAGGTCACTGTAAGTGCAGTTCGATGGCCGTTTACGGAAATCGACTGTACTGGCCTTGATAAAATTATTAAAAATATCAATAATTAGTGTAAAATCAGAAGAAATGATTTGGAAAGAATTGGGATGAAAAATACCATATTTGAAAAGATAAAAATAGATTTTTGTCGAAATGAACTAATTTTGAATTAGAATAATAAATCCAATATTTCTAAAATAAATAAATTGGATTTGAAATAGTTTTAAAAATAACCAGGATTTCCATTATATGAATTGGTATGGATTTGAATTGAAATTATGCTCGGAATATTTCGATATTGGATTTCGTGATTATACGGAGATTGTGGAGGAATTTGGAAGATATATATATATATATATATATATATATCGTTATTCCAATACGATATTTGTTGATTTCAGAATTTGATATTGAATATAAGCCGATATATATTCTATTCAGAGCCTTGTATTCAACATCAAATTGGATTTGGGTTTGTCGCGAATAGTATCTTTAATAATACTGTTCTTGAACCGAATGGAGTTAAGAAAATTAGAAACTAACATGAGATTGGTTAATTTGAATGGTTTCCGGGGTATTGATCTAATGTTGGTTTCGACCTTCAGGGTTAATACTTAGGGGATTGTTCTCTTACTAATTTACAGTTAGAGGCTAATGTGAATTGGGTTTATTGTGAACTATTTTTTTATCGACATTCGTTCTTTAACCCGATTTACAGTGAAATGTGATTTGGGATATATAAATATTTTTATTTAGATTTAACGGGAATTTTCCAAGGTATCGTTTTTCAATTTAATATATTAAATTGGAATTGAATGGAATTCGATTTGATCATGATCAAAGTGAACTTCTGTGGAGGAAGACTGTTAATACATATGGAATTTAAGAGGCGTTGTCGTTATTCGATTTATATTATTTGTCGGATATGGAAATTGATATCGATTATATATTGATTTGTTTTTTCTTGAAGATTCCATAATTAATGGAATGTGATTTGGGTTGTCGTGAATGGTATCTTTAATAATACTATTTTTAGATCCAATGGAGTTAAGAAAATCAGAAACTAATTGGAGATTAGTTAGTTGAATGGTTTCCTGGGTATTGACCTGATGTTGGTTTCGGCCTTCGGGGTTAATACTTAGGGAATTGTTCACTTGCTAATTTACGGTTAAAGGCTGATGGAATGGAATGCGATTTTAGGCTTATCGTGAACCGTGTTTTAAATGACATTGGTTCTTTAACCCAGTTAAAGACAGGATATGGTTTCCCAAGTTAAAAAATCGTTAATATTGATTTTTAGGAATATTAAAACCAAGTGGAGTTTTAACGCATCTTTATTTAGATTGAAATGATATCCAAAGGAAGATTAAAGAATTTATCTTTGATAAAATTAATGGGAACCTTTCCCAAGTATAAGAATATTTGAATAAAGGAATATTATGGATTGGAATAAGGCTATGTTGTGTTTTGTTAGCACTTGTTTATTATATACGCGAGTTATTCGGAAAGACCGGCTTTATCCCATTTTGAATAACTGATTCAACGATATGTCGAGGATGAAGGTGGTGGTCGAAGACAGGAGGCCTTCACATCGTTTGGATGATTACTGATGTCTTGATTGGGCTGTACATCCAAGACAAGGTAATAAGTGGTGATCGTCCAGACGTACTTGTAGAACGACCGGATATGCGAGGACCTCTCCCTTGTATTGGACATACGGGGGAGGAATAAGGTGCCTCCGGTTTCGTTCAGACCCAAAACGAACTTGTAAATGGATGTGTGTCTGACATCGGATTTCATTCTGTGTAATTGATATACATTGGTTGCATACCATGAATTGCCTATGTGGCATGCTGAGATGCAAATGATCAAGGCTTCTGTTGAAAAGTAGAGTCTTGTGGTTGATGATCAAAGCACAACTTTAATATATAATGTAGCTTTGTGTAGCGTTAATTCGCGAGCCTCACACACCGGTGTGAACCAAAAACGGAAGAGAACCTCAGGGAGGGCATGCGATTCCTTCTAGCAAGGAGTGGTGTCAGCGTTTTGCACGCCCTGGCATTTTACTTATGTGGATGATGGATAGCGAGACGCCTCGGTTATATTGGTCGATCCGGGATCGATGGAGTCATTTGGTTCATTGACGCCCCATAGGGCAGGGAAACGTAGTGTTCAGGCATTTTAATCCACGTCGGGTGGACTGGCCCTGATGGTCCAAGGCTTGTCTGTGCGCTTGCCTGAGACACGGGCTAGAGCATCTCGAAGAAGGAAGGACGATCCCTTGCCTTGGTTCACAGATGGAAATCCAACATCCAATACGTGATATTGCGGTTTTGCTTGTGGAGCCTAGTATTGGCGACATGATATATGGTACCCATGCCGTCTAGCATTGATACATTTATATTTGAAGTTGTTTTATACATTATGCACTTATAATAGTATCGAATGTTTAGTTTTAAACGTACCAAGCATGTTTGCCTTTTATAAGGGAAAACCCTATCCTCCGGCTTGCGTTGCATTGTGTGATGGGACCTGTGTAACAACTTGGAAAATCTGAACCAATTTAAAATTTTTATTTCAGTAATTTTAATGAATTTTGTATATTTAAAATGAATTATTTTAAATAATAATGATGAGAAATTTATTTTGAATAGAATTAGAATGTATATATTTATTTAAATCGTCGTTAGAAAATAAATATTTATTTTTAATTATAAAAGGAATAGAAAATGGCGCGGTAGTTTGAAAATTCGATTTCAAATTTCAAATGAATGTACAGGATTTAAAATAAACTGGGTTTTAGCGAAACCAAAAAAATTAGAATATATTTGAGATTATCTTTCCAAAAACTCCAAAAAATCAAAATTTCATAGCGGGAATAAAAAGTTATGCCTAGTTGAAATTCAGAATAGTCGCTATGGAATTTTAGCCCTTAAAAATGGAAATTTTGCAAATGACCTCCGTTTTCGAAGAAACCACTTTTGTTGGACCCGAGATGTCTAATTATTTCTAGATTCCAAAATTCGTAATCTCTGAAATCAATATGTGAGCGTGGTGAAGTAAAACGTGTTTTGACAGTTTCAGTCAATTTGGATCGATCCAAAAATGACCATTTTTCAAACGGTCTCCAAATTTGACGAAATTAGATTTGTTACAACCGTATCGTCAATACAAAGTTAGAAAATATTTTTTGGGAATTTTTAGAGTCCGTATGTAGCCCCGATAAATTGAAATGTGCGTTCAAATTCAATATATAGATTTATATTTTGATTTTGATGGAAACTGATTGACACGATCAAATCAGCTTACGATACATATCCCATTGTGTTCGAAATGAGGATAATTAGCTAGGGACGACAGTCGTTGGGCCTCGTTTAGGGTTCAAAAGAAAAGTCAACTTTTTGAAATATAAAATAATTAAATAAATTATATAATATAACCTCCCTCTTCTCTCTCCTCCTTTATCACTTCAGATCGAAACCGAAATAGGAAACAAAAACAGAGAGTGACAGATCCCTCTTCGTTGCCTCCAGCGCGCCACCGCTGGCGCCTTACGCCGCCGCCGATTGACCTTCTCACCCCCTCCTCTTCTCGATCCCCTCCTGGCTCCTCTCTCTCTCTCTCTCTCGATCTAAAAACCCACCCCCAAACCCTAAAATCTGATGCCGCCACTATCACATAGCCCTACCGCCTGCCCTAGGCCCATCGCCTCCGAACTGCGCCATCCTAGCCTCGACAGCAACCCCGGCGCCACCACCTCGATAACAATAAACCTCCCCCTACGATGGTGAGTGTTTTATTTAATTTTAATTTCAGTTTTTTTTTTTAATTTAAAACATAAATAAAATCTAATTTCTATGCATAAGATTATGGTTTATAATGATTAGATTTTCATTAATCTAAAGATTGGATTTTTATTTATTTAAAAATGAGATTTTTGATTATCCAAGAATATGATTTTTTATATTAAAGGTGAATAATAAAAATATGATTTTTATATTATATAGATTATGAAAATATGATTTTTTTTTATAGTAAAGGTGAACGAATAAAACATGATTTTTATATTATATAGATTATAAAAATATGATTTTTTTATAGTAAAGGTGAACGAATAAAAATGTGATTTTTATATTATATAGATTATAAAAATATGATTTTTATAGTAAAGATGAAGCGATAAAAATACGAATTTTAATATAAATTTCGTGAAACAGATCTTATTGAAAACGCGGTGAAAATTTTCTACATAAGAAGAGTCGCGACGTTTGGTTTAGCTTATAGGTGAGAACTCCTCACTTTTATTTTATTTTCTAGTTAAAATATATTCTAGGATGTAGACGGTGTTTAGCAGCACCCGACACCCGTCGTCCACAGACCATGGATGACTTGTTTGTTTGATTGACGTGTGGTGAAAATTTATTGTTGTGATATGGAATGGAATAAAATATTTTATCGTTAAAAATATTTTATAGTTAAAAATGTAATTTTTAACATGTATATGAATAAAATAAATATTTATAATCAAATTGGACGATTTGTTTATGTACACACATTTGACTGATATTGAATGAGACGATAAATTTTACACATCGCCCAACTGCATAAATAAAACATGTGTTTGATTGTTTGAAACCTCACAACGGGTATTGGGATGATGTTGGATGTACACTAATCCCAATAATTAGTTGTATGTTAATCGATTGGTTGACAAGCTATGTAAGTGTTAAATATTTATATTTGATGCTTATGCAGTGTAGAATGCACTTTGGATGTTGGTTGATTGTTTATCGTTGTTGTTATACACATGTATTGTATGAAATCCATATAATCAAATTATATGGTAATTGACTGAGTCTGATTCCAGTTCAGAAAAGAATGAATATTTTAAAATAATGATTATTTTAGAATAACGAATGATTTCAAATAATATTCAGAAAAGGATCAAAATATGATTTTGATGTCCGATTTGGGATGGACACGAATATATTTAAATATATAAAGACATGTTGATTAGATTAATGCCATTTTGACGTGAACGATATTTATATCGATTTTATTCATTTTTATAATGAATATCGAAAAGGAATTGAATTCAAAATCTAATGTTTTGAAAATATTATCATTTATATCTCGATAATATGGAATATTCAATTTTGATTAGAAATTGAATATGAAGTTGAAATCGTTTTGAAAACGAATTTAAGACGATTTATAAAATATGTTTAAATGGAAATCGATGAAATATATAATATATATATATATATAATGGCCTGAATAGAACGCGTCGCGCTGTGGCAGTTCACGAATTTCGACCATTGGCTTTGAATGGACGTTACGGGAGATCCGACTGTCGAATTTTCCTAATACCGGAACTGTTGGGTTTATATCGAAAAGAGCTTTCCAACGAATATTAGAAATTAGAAATCTAACGGTTGTATTTGGAATTATGTCCAAATCAAATTTGGAAAAGGTCGTTGTAAGTGCAGTTCGATGACTGTTTATGGAAATCGACTGTGCGGGCCTTGATAAAATTATTAAAAATATCAGTAATTAGTGTAAAATTATAATAAATGATTTGAAAAGAATTGGGGTGAAAAATCCCATATTTGAAAAGGTAAAAAATAGATTTTTATCAAAATGAACTAGTTATGAACTAGAATTATAATCCAAATATTTTTAAAACAAATAAATTGGATTTGAAATGGCATTAAAAATAACCAGGATTTCCAATATATAAATTGGAAATGGATTTTAATTGAAATTGTACTTCGGAATAATTTGATGTTGGATTTTGTGATTATATAGATATTGTTATGGTAATTTGAAAGATATATATATATATATCATTATTTCCGATATAGTATTTGTTGATTTCAGAAATTGATATTTAATATAAGCCGATATATTTTCTATTCAGAGCCTTGTATTTAATATCAAATGGGATTTTGGGTTTGTCGTGAATGATACCTTTAATAATACTGTTCTTAAACCCAATGGAGTTAAGAAAATTAGAAACTGACTAGAGATTAGTTAAGGTGAATGGTTTCCGGGGTATTGATCTGATGTTGGTTTCGGTCTTCGGGGTTAACACTTAAGGAATTGTTCTCTTACTAATTTACAGTTAGAGACTAATGGAATGTAAATTGGGTTTATTATGAACTGTGTTTTTAACGACATTCTTTCTTTAACCCGATTTATCGTGAAATGTGATTTGGAATTTATAAATCTTTTGTTAAGATTTAAAGGGGATTTTCCAAAGTAAAGTTTTCCAATTTAACATATTAAATTGGAATTCAATGGAATTCGGTAATAATCGAAGTAAGCTTTTGTAGAGGAAGACGGTTAATATATATGGAATTTAAAAGGCCTTGTCGTTATTCCGTTTATATTATTGGTTGGATATGGAAGTTTATATCGATTATATATGTCGATGTGTTCTCCATGAAGATTCCATTGTTAATGGAATGCGATTTTGGATTGTCGTGAATGGTATCTTTAATAATACCGTTCTTAGACACAATGGAGTTAAGAAAATCAGAAACTAGATGGAGGTTAGTTAAGTTGAATGGTTTTCTGGGTATTGATATGATGTTGGTCTCGGCCTTCGGGGTTAATACTAAGGGAATTGTTCACTTGCTAATTTGTGGTTAAAAGCTGATAGAATGGAACGTGATTTTTGGTTTATTATGAACCGTGTTTTAAATAACATGTGTTCTTTAACCCAGTTAAAGATATGATATGGTTTCCCTGGTTAAACAATCGTTAATATTGATTTTTGGGAAGATTAAAACCAATTGAAGTTTTAATGCATCTTTAATTAGATTGAAATGATATCCAAAGGAAGATTAAAGGATAAATTTAAAGAATTTATATTTGATAAAATTAATGGGAACCTTTCCCAAAGTATATGAATATTTGGAGCAAGAAATATTCTGGATTGGAATGAGGCGTATGTTGTGTTTTTATGGAACTTGTTTGTTATATACGCTTGTTATTCAGAAAGACCAGGTTTATCCCATTCTGAATAACTGATTCGACAATGTGTCAAGGAAGAAGACGGTGGTTGAAGACCGGAGGTCTTCACATCGTTCGGATGATAACTGATGTCTTGATTGGGTTGTACACCAAAGGCGAGGTAATAAGTGGTGATCGTCCAGACGTACTTGGAGATCGAAAGATATGCTAGGGCCTCTCCTCTGTTTTGGACATATAGGGAGGAATAAGTTGCCTCCGGTTTCGTTCAAACCCAGAACGGACTTGTAAATGGATGTGTGTCTGACATCGGATTTCATTCTGTGTGATTGATAGACAATGGTTGCATAGCGTGAATTGCCTGTGTGGCATGCTGAGAGGCAAATGATCAAGGTTTCTATTGAAAAGCAGAGTCTTGTGATTGATGATCAAAGCACGACCTTTGTGGCGTAGCTTGTGTAGCGTTAATTCGCGAGCCTCACACCCCGGTGTGGACCAGAAACGGGAGAGGACATCAGGGAGGACATGCGTTTTTTTCTAGCTAGGAGTGGTGTCAACGTTTTGTACGCCCTAGCATTTTACTTATGTGGATGTTGGATAGGAGGCACCTCTGTTATATCGGTCGATCCGGGGCCGATGGAATCATTTGGCTCATTTACGCCCCATAGGGCAGGGAAACGCAGTGTTCAGGCATTTTAATCCACATCAAGTGGACCAGCCCTGACGATCCAAGGGTCACTCGAGCTATGGTCCTAAGACGGTAGGCTAGATTGTCTCAAAGCGGTAAGGAAGATCCCTTGCCTTGGTTCATAGATGGAAATCCAACTTCCAATACGTGACTTTGCGGTTTTGATTGTATAACCTAGTATGGAGACATGATATATGGTACCCATGCCGTCTATGATTGATACATTTATATTTGAAGTTGTTTTCTTCACTTATAGTAATAATAAAAGATGAAATTTAGCGTATCAAGCATTCTTTGGCCAGTATAAGGTAAAACCCTATCCTCTGGCTTGCGTTGCATTGTGTGATGGGACCTGGGGCTTATAATAGCTTCATTTTTCTTTACTTAGCATAGCGCTGTTGTTTTCATGCACAGGTATTCTTGGAAGGAAAACCGTTCCTTGTATGCGGCATGGTCTCTGGATTTACCTAACTTTAAAATATAGATTAATAACTGTTTTAGTTCTCACACCAGTCACATGACTGACCTGGAGTTTATTGTTTTAACCTAAACTCTAGGTGCCCCTATTTTCCGCACGGACAGCTAGTAATTTTGGTTTTGCAGATTATTATTCATAGGATCATGATTTACAGCTGAAGCGATACTCGAAAAGCTCTGTATTCGTGTATTACTCTCAGTTGTGTTTTGTATTGTTTTCCGGTGCATTATAACTTGTAAATCTCTGATATTTAATAAATGTGTAATATTTATTCATACTCTGTATATTCTTGTATTCTGATGAAATTGTTGTAATAAGTAATGAAATGTTTTTCTGTTTGTGTTCTGATTCGTCGTGTTCTCAAAGTCAATCCGGGCTTTCCTTCGCAGGAATGTTCAGGTCGTCTCAGTTTCGTATCAGATCTTTGGTTTACGGAGCTCGCAGAACAAGACACGTTAGAACCGAACGAAAGAATTCATCAGAGGTTGGATTAGTAATATCCGATGAGAATAACTCGTTAGAGATAGGATTAGTAGTATCCTAGAACGAGTGTGAAGAGTGATATTTTTAAAATAAAAATGAAAACAAATTTTCGTTTTAATATTTAAATCATATTATACGTATTTGAATATTTATTTTAAATTGATTTGGACAATCCAGTATATAAAAATTTGGCATATACGTCTGATCCATGTGTATTCGAAGTTTTAATTTACTGGATAGATATAGAATCACACTTTATTCGCTTGGCGATAATTCTGATGATGTCCAGACATCATCAGTATTTATGTTCGAGTATTCAAAATTGGGATTTTTATATATTTCCAACTGACTAGTGTGAGAACCAAAACTAGATAGGGCTTATTGTTGTGATTTGGCACCAAAAATGTGATTTTTTGACTATATATCAATGTTATGAATTTGAAAAGCTAATCAACTAATTGATTGATGATTGTGTTGTGTGATTATTTATTTAAATCAACATGTGAATGAATGATAAATTTAGGTCAAATTGAACCAAATATTGAACTGTACTGAAAAAGGTTAGAAATAGCATGCATATACATCAGGGCCGGTCCAAGGTAATTTTGGGCCACGGACAAAACTCATGTTTGTGCCATTTTTTATAAATACAAGTAACACTTCAAAACAATAACAAACACATAAATTAAACATAACAACGATTTTCTTAAAAGCTAATTAATTTGTTCATTACATCTCCAAAAACAAGCTTACAACTTTTTGATCATTAGAAGACAAACAGTAAAATCCAACAACATCATTTAAAAATTGCTCTTAATGCATTTTTTGAAGCAAAATCATTGATTATATCATCTTGCTCGATATTTTCCAAAATGTCTTTTTCGATGCATAGAAGTGCCAACCCATTCAACCTATCTTGAGACATAGAAGTTCGTAGATATGATTTTAGCAATTTGAGTTTAGAAAAGCTTCGTTCTGCAGATGCGACGGTCACAGGGACTGTTAGTAATACTCTGTATGCGATCATCACGTTTGGAAACATGTCTATTTCTCTCACAAACTCAATCATTCTTGTTGAAGTCCACGGCTTGTCTGTTTCATATGATTCCTTTGGCAACATTACTTGCAATACCTGTAGTTCAGAACATAAATGTTTTCCAATCACATCAGAAATTTCATCCTTTTTTAAAGAATTTTCCAGATTTACACAGGCAACCAGTAATTCCTGATCATCTAAATTCATTAATTTTTTAGCATCAAATAAGAAACCAAATATAGACTCAAAAAGTTTCATTTGTTCAAATCTGGTCCTTAACTGGGAGATAGCGATATCAACTATATGAATAAAATAGTCAATTCTAAATGATTCTGTGCAGACAATTGTTCTCTATCATTATCAACAATTTCGTCAAAATGTTTTTTCTTTGAATTCGTCGTTTTGTAGGAAACGTTGGCTCAACATCCATATCTATGGCTATTTGTTTCGCCTCTTCAATCGCTAAATTAAATCCATTTTCTCTATATTTTTCAAAAAAAGAAACAAGACCATCCAATTGTTTAACAGCAATATCAAGGCGCATATCATCCGATTGCAACTTTTTACTTACCACATTTATCTTACTTAAAACATCATGCCAAATTACCAAAGATAGTATAAATTCAAAACTTGAAAGCTCACATGTAGCTAAAGTTTGAGCATCTCTACTTAGTTTTGCATCATCTGTAATTTCTGCTAATTTGAATAAAGCTTCTCTAATTTCAAAAAGTTATGATTTTATTGCCTTGATACTTTCAATATGACTCTCCCATCGTGTGTTAGATAATGGCTTTAAAGTTAAACCTTTTATATAATCAATTAAAACATGCCATCGCTTTGTCGAGTTAGAAAACGCTACATATATGCATTGACATGCTCCGAAAAATGATTTTGCTTTATGAGAACAATTTTCCATATTACATAACACTAAATTAAGGCAGTGAGAACCACATGGCATGTAAAATGCTCTTAAATTTATTTCAAGCAATCTTGTTTGTACACCTTGATGTCGCCCTCTCATATTAGACCCATTATCGTACCCTTGCCCTCTCACATCATCGATATTAAGTCCAAGGTTTTTTAATGCAGTTTGTAATTCATTAAAAAGAGCTAGTCCAGTAGTGTCAACAACATTTATAAACTCTAAAAAAAATCTTTTATTTTTATTGGAGAACACGACACATCAACACATCTTATTATCAAAGTCAATTTTTCTTTATGACTTGAGTCGGGTGTACAATCAAGAATAACAGAAAAATATTTTGCCTCCTTAATTTTGATAATTATAACATTTCTAACTTTGGACGCTAGAATGGCTATCAATTCGTTTTGAATTTTATGACTAAGATAATGATGATGAATTTCTTTATTTCTAATGAGTTGAAAATGATGTTGCATTACTGGATCAAATTCTGAAATAATTTCAATAAGACCTAAAAAAATTCCTTTAGCATCATCATCAATTGTTTCGTTTGTTCCACGAAAAGCCAAATTATTTATCGCAAGGCATTTTACAACAGCAAAAATTCGAACCATTACATTTTTTCAATGTAGTGTGTTACTTCTAATTTGCATTTGCAATTCTTTATCTATAGTTTGATTTTTTTTCAACCCAAGTCTCAACACTTTCAATGATTTCAAGTTTTGAAGGTGCTTGATGCTATTTTCATGTTGTTCAAGTGTTTTACTAAGATGTTTCCAATCCCTAATTCCTTCACTTGCTAATTGACTTTTTGATGGTTTTGTTTTGAATAGCTTACAACAAAAACAAAAAACTCTATCTAAATCTTTTGAATACTCTAACCATTCTCTATCACGAGTTTCTCCATTCGGTAAATTTTGAATATAATAGTTTGAAGAAAATCTTCTTGAGTATTCATCTTTTGGAAAATTTATATTAGTTTCCCGTTTAGGTCCATTTTCAATAAGCAAGTTTCTAAGTTCTCCTTGAAGATTATCCCAAATTCTAGGATCATAAATGTTTAAACTCAAATCATTTTCCAAACGCTTATAATTATTGACAATACGGTTGTTTTCATGATGATTGTTAATATCACTATTATCGATTACTCTAACCGTATCTTCACCTTTTTCATATATTTCTTCGTATTCGTCACTATCTTCCTCTTTCGAATTTTCAGTATCATTTTTTACCTCAAGTAGATTTACCAATTCATCGCCATTTTCATTTTCTATGATACTAACTAGTTGTTTAGATTCAACTAATGAACTTGATTGTTTGTTGAAATATTTATTTAGAGAACCTTGTAAACTCTGAGTTATGAGTTCTTGTCTTTGTCGTTTTTTTCTTTTTTGAGATCCAGATAATTATTTCATGATGATACTAACTACAAAATAAAACTTTAAAAATAGTAAAAATTAATAATCAGAAATTCAGAGCAATACAACCTGATTCATGAGATGAGTTCTTGTCCATTCTTCAAATAATCACACCCATCATGACATCATTCTTCCATCCAACAAAGGGACATTGATCTCAGAAAAATGCAATTAATAAACTAGATCAAAATGTTATTCCTTCAATTTCTTTTTTAATCAGGCCAAAACTGTCAACATTAAGTTCAATTAAAAGGCTGTAGATAAAAAAACTGAAATTAAAACTTAAAAGTTGAAACAAACCTGAAACAAAGGGACAACAAATAATATTCAAGCCGCAATAGAAGATTTGTTTGTCAAAGGATTGCCGCAGGTCTTGCTGGAAACAAAGATCATCTTTTTAGGCGTTTTAGGCTTTTTAATTCGGTCAGTATAAAAAAAAAAGTAAACACATAAGTTCATAAGCATACCTTGTGACTGAAGTCTGAATTCCAAAGGAATCCGAACTTGATTTGAATCTAGTGGCGCTGATAAGCTTTGAAATCTTAATATCAGGGCTTTACAGATGGTCAAATCGATGAAATTATAAGAGGGAAAGAAGCCTAAATTAAAAGGGGATATGGAGAAGAACGTTATCTCCATTAATCGAGCGGCCGCTTTAGAAATTGATAATCGAAAATTGAAAGTTGCGTTGATCGCTTTGGCTTCTCTGCTGAAATTTGATTTCCGATGCGTGAGATGAAAAGTTGCGGCTATGGTTATTTTTACTAACGAGAAAATATAGATAACAGATTAAACAATATATGTGGTGTGCCCCCCCCCCCCCCGGAATTTGGGCCCTAGGCTGGTGCCCATGTTGCCCAGCCAAAGGGCCAGGCCTGATATACATGTGTATCCATTGAACAGGTCATAGCAGAGAAGCTAAGCAGAGGAATAAAATTGTTTGCCCGACAAATAGGTACATGTTTATTGTATTTCTTGGGGTTTTTGATGATTTTATGAGTCAATTGGCTAGCCGCTTGGTTGTTTCTTTTTCTTTTTGGATTGGAGAGGCCTGTATGGAAATTTCGGGATATTCCTGGCGCTCCCGTGCAGGGGAGGTTATGGCAAAAAAATTCAAAAATTTAGGGTGTTAGCCAAATTTTTGAATCAAACTGAAAAGTTCTTAGAAACTGAAAAGTTGAAGAACTTAAGCCATAATTAAAATAATGAAAGTTGAGTTGGTTTGTAAAACAACTTTCAGCTCCGTTCCTTTTCGAGGACGAAAAGATTTTAAGTTGGGGAGACTGTAACAATCCGGAAAATCTAAACCAATTTTTTTTTTTGGCAATCTTAATGAATTTTGAATATTTAAAATGAATTATTTCAAATAATAATGATGAGAAATTTATTTTGAATAGAATCAGAACGTATATTTATTTGAATCGTCATTAGAAAATAAATATTTATTTTTAATTAAAAAAGGAATAGAAAATGGCGCGGTAGTTTAAAAATTCGATTTCAAATTTCAAATGAATGTACAAGATTCAAAATATACCGGATTTTAGCGAAACCAAAAATATTGGAATCTATTTGAGAATATCTTTCCAACAAATCCGAACAATCAAAATTTCGTAAGGGAATAAAAAGTTATTCCCAGTTGAAAATTCAGAATAACCGCTATAGAATTTTGGCCCTTAAAAATAGAAAATTTGCAAATGACCTCCATTTTCGACGAAACCACTTTTTTGGATCCGGGATGTCTAATTATTGCTAGGTTCCAAAATTCGTAATCTTTGAAATCAATATGTGAGCGTGGCAAAGTAAAACGTGTTTTGACTATTTCAGTCAATTTGGATCGACCAGAAAATGGCCATTTTTCAAACGGTCTCCAAATTTGATGAAATTAGTTTTGTTAGAACCGTATCGTCAATACGAAGCTAGAAAATATTTTTTGGGAATTTTTAGAGTCCGTATGTGGCCCTGGTAAATTGCAATGTGCATTCAAATTCAATATATAGATTTATATTTTGATTTTGACGGAAACTGATCAAAACGATCGAATCAGCCTACGATACATATCCCATTGTGTTCGGAATGGGGGTAATTATTTAGGGACGACAGTTGTTAGGCCTCATTTGGGGTTCAAAAGAAAAGTCAACTTTTTGAAATATAAATTAATTAAATAAATTATATAATATAACCTCTCTTTTCTCTCTCCTCCTTTATCACTTCAGATCAAAACCGAAATAGAAAAAATGAGAGATGGATCCCTCGTTGCCACCTCCAGCGCGCCATCGTTGGTGCCTCATGATGTCGCCGACCGACCTTCTCCCCCTCCTCTTCTCGATCCCCTCCTGGCTCCTCTCTCTCGATCTGAACACCCACCCCAAAACCTTAAAACCTGATGCCGCTACTGTCACATAGCCCCACCGCCCTCCCTAGAACCATCGCCTCTGACTTGCGCCACCCTAGCCTCGACAGCAACCCCGGCACCACCACCACAGTAACGATGAACCTCCTCCTACGATGGTGAGTGTTTTATTTAATTTTAATTTCAGTTTTTTTAATTAAAAACATAAACATTATTTGATTTCTATGCATAAGGTTATGGTTTATAAAGATTAGATTTTTATTAATCTAAAGATTGGATTTTTATTTATTTAAAAATGAAATTTTTGATTATCCAAGAATATGATTTTTTTATAGTAAAGGTGAATGAATAAAAATATGATTTTTATATTATATAGATTATAAAAATATGATTTTTTTATAGTAAAGGTGAACAAATAAAAATATGATTTTTATATTATATAGAATATAAAAATATGATTTTTTATAGTAAAGGTGAATGAATAAAAATATGATTTTTATATTATATAGATTATAAAAATATGATTTTTATAGTAAAGGTGAAGCGATAAAAATATGATTTTTAATATAAATTTCATGGAACAGATCTTGTTGAAAACACGACGAAGATTTTCTACATAAGAAGAGTCACGGCGTTTGGTTTAGGTTATAGGTGAGAACTCCTCACTTTAATTTTATTTTCTAGTTAAAATACATACTAGGATGCAGCGGTGCTTAGCAGCACACGACACCCGTCGTCCACAGACCATGGATGACTTGTTTGTTTGATTGATGTGTTGTGAAAATTTATTGTTGTGATATAGAATGGAATAAAATATTTTATCGTTAAAAATATTTTATAGTTAAAAATGTAATTTTTAACTTGTATATGAATAAAATAAATATTTATAAGCAAATCGGACAATTTGTTTATGTACACACATTTGACTGATATTGATTGGGACGATAAATTTTACACATTGCCCAACTGCACAAATAAAACCTTTGTTTAGTTGTTTGAAACCCCACACGGTTATTGGGATGATGTTGGACATACACTAATCCCAATAATTAGTAGTATGTCCATCGATTGGTTGACAAGCTGTGTAAACATTAAATATTTATATTTGATGCTTAGCAATGTAGAATGCACTTTGGATGTTGGTTTATTGTTTATCGTTGTTGTTATACACATGTATTGTATGAAATCCATATAATCGAAGTATATGGTAATTGACTGTGTCTGATTCCAATTCATAAAGGATGAATATTTTAAAATAAAGATTATTTTAAAATAGTGAATATTTTAAAATAATATTCAGAAAAGAATCAAAATCTGATTTTGATGCCCGATTTGGGATGGACACGAATATATTTAAATATATAAAGCCGTATTGATTAGATTAACGCCATTTTGACGTGAACGTTATTTATATTGATTTTATTCATTTTATAATGAACATCAAAAAGGAATTGATTTCAAAATCTAATGTTTTGAAAATATTATCGATTATATATCGATGATATGGAATATTCAATTTTGATTAGAAATTAAAAATGAGGTTGAAATCGTTTTGAAAACAATTTATAAAATACGTTTTAAATGGAAATCGACGAAATATATATAATATATAAAATGGCCTGAATAGAACGCGCCGCGCTGCGGCAGTTCGCGAATTTCGACCATTGACTTCGAATGGACTTTACGGGAGATCCGACCGTCGGATTCTCCTAAAACCAGAACCGTTGGATTCGTATTGAAATGAGCTTTCCAACGAATATTAGAAATTAGAAATTAGAAATCTAATGGTTGGATTTCGAATTATGTCCAAATCAAATTTGGAAAAGGTCGTTGTAAGTGCAGTTCGATGGCCGTTTATGGAAATCGACTGTACGGGCCTTGATAAAATTATTAAAAATATCAATAATTAGTGTAAAATCAAAGTAAATGATTTGGAACGAATTGGGGTGAAAAATCCCATATTTGAAATGATAAAAATAGATTTTTATCGAAATGAACTAGTTATGAACTAGAATTATAACCCAAATATTTTTTAAAATAAATAAATTGGATTTGAAATGTTTTTAAAAATAACCAGGATTTCCAATATATAAATTGGAAATGGATTTGAATTGAAATTTTCTTTGGAATATTTTGATGTTGGATTTCGTGATTATACAGATATTGTTATGGAAATTGAAAGATTTCTATATATCGTTATTTCCGATATGATATTTGTTGATTTCAGAATTTGATATTGAATATAAGCCAATATATTTTCTATTCAGAGCCTTGTATTTAATATCAAATTGGATTTCGGGTTCGTTGTGAATGGTATCTTTAATAATACTGTTCTTAAACCCAACGGAGTTAAGAAAAATAGAAACTGACTGGAGATTAGTTATGTTGAATGGTTTCCTGGGTGTTGATCTGATGTTGGTTTCAGCCTTCGGGTTTAATACTTAGGGAATTGTTCTCTTACTAATTTATGGTTAGAGACTGATGGAATGTAAATTGGTTTTATTGTGATTTAACGACATTCGTTCTTTAACCCGATTTATCGTGAAATGTGATTTGGAATTTATAAATCTTTTGTTAAGATTTAAAGGAGATTTTCCAAAGTAAATTTTCCAATTTAACATATTAAATTGGAATTGAATGGAATTCAGTTTGGTAATAATCGAAGTAAGCTTCTGTAGAGGAAGACGGTTAATATATATGGAATTTAAAAGGTCTTGTTGTTATTCCGTTTATATTATCGGTTGGATATGGAAGTTTATATCGATTATATATGTCGATGTGTTCTCCATGAAGATTCCATTGTTAATGCAATGTGATTTTGGATTGTTGTGAATGGTATCTTTAATAATACTGTTCTTAGACCAAATGGAGTTAAGAAAATCAGAAACTAGCTGGAGGTTAGTTAAGTTGAATGGTTTTCTGGGTATTGATCTGATGTTGGTTTCGGCCTTCGGGGTTAATACTTAGGGAATTGTTCAATTGCTAATTTGCGGTTAAAAGATGATAGAATGGAATGTAATTTTGGGTTTATCGTGAATCATGATTTAAATGACATTGGTTCTTTAACCCAGTTAAAGATAGGATATTGTTTCCCAAGTTAAACAATCATTAATATTGGTTTTTGGGAAGATGAAAACAAAGTGGAGTTTTAATGCATCTTTAATTAGATTGAAATGATATTAAAAGGAAGATTAAAGAATAAATTTAAAGAATTTATCTTTGATAAAATTAATGGGAACCTTTCCCAAAGTATATAAATATTTAGATAAGGAAATATTCTGGATTGGAATGAGGCGTATGTTGCGTTTTTATGGCACTTGTTTATTATATACGCGAGTTATTCAGAAAGACCGGGTTTATCCCATTCTGAAAAACTGATTCAACGATGTGTCGAGGATGAAGACGGTGGTTGAAGACCGGAGGTCTTCACATCGTTTGGATGATTACTGATGTCTTGATTGGGTTGTACACCGAAGGCGAGGTAATAAGTGGTAATCGTCCAGACGTACTTGGAGATCGACGGATATGCAGGGGCCTCTCCCCTGTATTGGACATATGGGGGAGGAATAAGGTGCCTTTGGTTTCGTTCGAACCGAGAACGGACTTGTAAGTGGATGTGTATCTGACATCGGATTTCATTCTGTGTGATTGATAGACATTGGTTGCATAGCGTGAATTGCCTATGTGGCATGCTGAGATGCAAATAATCAAGACTTTTGTTGAAAAGCAAAGTCTTGTAGTTGATGATCAGAGCACGACCTTTGTGGCATAGCTTTGTGTAGCGTTAATTCGCGAGCCTCACACCCTGGTGTGGACCAGAAACGGGAGAGGACATGCGTTTCTTTCTAGCTAGGAGTGGTGTCAGCGTTTTGCACATCCTGGCATTTTACTTATGTGGATGATGGATAGGAGGCTTCTCTGTCATATCGGTTGATCCGGGGCCGATGGAGTCATTTGGCTCATTTACGCCTCATAGGGTGGGGAAACGCAGTGTTCAGGCATTTTAATCCACAACGAGTGGACCGGCCCTGACAATCCAAGGGTCACTCGAGCTTTGATCCTGAGACATGGTAGGCTAGATTGTGTCGAAGTGGTAAGGAAGATCCCTTGCCTTGGTTCACAGATGGAAATCCAACATCCAATACGTGACTTTGCGGTTTTGATTGTAGAACCTAGTATGGCGACATGATATATGGTACCCATGCCGTCTATGATTGATACATTTATATTTGAAGTTGTTTTCTTCACTTATAGTAATAATAAAAGATGTAATTTAGCATATCAAGCATTCTTTGGCTGTTATAAGGTAAAACCCTATCCTCCGGCTTGCGTTGCATTGTGTGATTGGACTTGGGTCTTATAATAGCTTCATTGTTCTTTACTTAGCATTGCGCTGTTGTTTTTATGCACTGGTATTCTTGGGAGGAAATCCGTTCTGTGTTATACGGCGTGGTCCCTGGATTTACCTAACTTTAAAATAAAGATTAATAACTATTTTAGTTCTCACACCAGTCACATGACTGACCTGGAGTTTATTGTTTTAATCTAAACTCTGGGTGCCCCTATTTTCCGCACGGGTAGCTAGTAGTTTTGTTTTTGCAGATTTATATTCACGGGATCCTGATTTACAGCTGAAGTGATATTCGGAAAGCTCTGTATTGGTGTATTACTCTCAGATGTGTTTTGTATTGTTTTCCGCTGCATTGTAACTTGTAAATCTCTGATATTTAATAAATATGTAATATTTATTCATACTCTGTATATTCTTGTATTCTGATGAAATTGTTGTAATACGCAAAGAAATGTTCTTTTGTTTGTGTTCTAATTTGTCATGTTCTCAAAGTCAATCTGGGCTTTTCTTCACGCAGAGGTTCGGGTCGTCTCAACCTGGGTCTTATAATAGCTTTATTTTTCAAAAAAGAATTGCGTTGTTTTGTTATATGCACTTGTATTCTTGGGAGGAAACCCGTTCCGTGTTATACGGCGTGGTCCCTTGATATATCTGATTTAAAGTAAAGTTTTAAATAACTGTTTTAGTTCTTACACTAGTGACATGACTGACCTGAATTTTATGGTTTTAACCTAAACTCTGGGTGCCCATATTTCCACACGGGCAGCTTGTGGTTTTGGTTCTACAGATTTATATTCACCGGATCCGGGTTTACAGCTGGAATGATTTTCGGAAAGCTCTGTATCCGTATATTCTTTTTAGTTATGTTTTGTATTATTTTCCGCTGCATTGTAACTTGTAAATCTATGATATTTAGTAAATGTGTAATATTTAATCATACTCTATATATTCTTGTATTCTTATGAAATTGTTGTAATAAGCAATGGAATGTTCTTTTGCTTGTGTTCTGATTCGTCGTGTTCTCAATTCAATCTGGGCTTTCCTTCACGGGGAAGTTCGGGTCATTTCAGAAAAGACATTTCTTCTCTTTTTCATTGTAAGAAAAGACAAAGAAAAATCAGTGAAGAATGCAAATTAACTTTTATTTTATAGTTAAAAAATCTTATATCCAAATGTTTTTCATTAGGAACTACAATTCTTGAGAGACTCTTTATTGGGTTACCTTAATAACGGAGGAAGCAACAGACTATAAATAAGGTCCAAAGAATTAGACTGCAAGCAAAGTGTAAAATAGGGTTAAAATAAAGGTATACATCAACTCCTGCATATATTTCACAATTTAAAATTTGTATCAATCAAATTTTTGTCATCACAATTTATGTATTCCTAAAAATATTTGTATACTTATGCTTAGAAAAAATGCAAATTTAAGAGACATTTTTCTTTTTTGAAAATTGGTTAATATGCCTATATAGTGGTCAATGTAGGCCTCAAACTCCTGACATTTTACCATGCAGAAGCACACATTTCCACTGGGCCATACTATGCTAGCAATTTAAGAGACATTTAAATAATACAAGTATTATATTAAGCTGCAGGGAATAGTTATAACTAACAAAAATGCTACCGCAAGTCGCTTAAAAGTGACTGGGTAAGCACTTTCTTACACCTGTCCTTGGTAATTTTTATTTCAGTCCAAAATACATGTCTAGGATTACACAAAGCCACATGTTTGAACTATAATGAAAAATGATGAGGACAGGTGTAAGCGAGTGCTTACCCAGTCGCTTTTGAGCGACTTGCGGTAGCACTTCTCTATAACTAATATAAAATATCAAAAATTCATGCATTGTGAACTTTCTGGAGTATGTGCTTTGTGTTAATCTGTGGAGCTAGTTAATGCACTGTTAATTTCATCAACACATGCAACTCTGTTTCTGCTGAACGGGCAAGCTCGTTTGGGCTGGATCATACCTGTCTAACTCCAATAATTGCAACTTTTCTCGCTCCATAGTCATATAAAGTTTGTGTATAGAAAATTATCTTTGTTAAAAAACTATATCATGGTACATGCAATAAGCTATACGTAAAGTGATGTAAAGAAGACATAAACAAATTCTCATTTGCAGGAAATATAATTGAACAAGAAGATCAAAATATTGTTTAGTGTGTACTATTGATTAGTTAAGCAAATATTTGGCACGCAATAATTTATAATTATTTAAGTAGTCGTTGCTTCCATGCCAACTAAAAATATACATTTGCTTAGATAGCTTGTGTTTTTGTCTTCACCTCCTAACATGCTTAGAGCAGTCCCAGCAGCGTGAGCAAGAGGGGAAATGGGGATGAAATGCGAATTAACGCTCCAGCAGTTGCGTGATGGGTGTGGGGAGGGAATTGAAATGACGACGCTCGCCATTTCCAATTTGGAGCGGCGACAGATCTGAAAGCCATTTAGGTTTTAAACGGTTTTAAGAAAACCGTTTAGGTCGTAAATGGTTTTCAGAAAACCGTTTAAGATATTTTCATTTGAAAAAAAAATATTTATCCTTAAATGGTCTTTTGAAAACCATTTAGTCCTTAAACGATTTTCAGAAAACTGTTTAAGGATTTTAAATTAAAAATAAAATAAAAAACTTGAGCGTTCTCCCACCTACTACTGGAAGGGTTGGGGTAATTCACGCCTAATTTTGCAAATCAATGCACGAATCCCCGCTAGCTGCTGGGAATGCTCTTACTAGTGACTGAACCACTGTTTGATAATTCTATACTTGCCCATAGAAGTTGATTTTGACCCCTGTAGTAAATGTAGCTGTAAATAATTAACTGCATATGTTGAACGAAAAATAAAATAAATTAAGACAATATTCACATACCAATTTCTGTCCATTTTCCTCTCTTATTCCTGCAGTCGCAGAAGCCAAATTAACACTGGTGAGGAGTTGATTATCATTCCCATTTGCATATTATAGGATGAAATTCTCGAACCCCATAAGTTATTCTACACGAGATCGATTGTACCAATTTCAAACTTTTATTTTGGAGGCACTAAAATTAAGTTATTTACATTGTTGATATGTTAAATGTAAATACTAGTTTTATTTCATTTAGTTTTGGTTAACCTGCTACTACTACTTCTAGCCTCTTTAGGTCATCAAACAAAAGCATCTCATTGGTTCAACCTGCTTCTGTTGACGTAAACCAAAATTACTGTTCATTATTTACTGCAGTGTCTGTTTAGTAGTGCCTATTAAAACAAAAAGACATGTCTATTCATCAAAAGTCATGTCCGTTCGTCAAGAGTGATATCCGTTCGTCAAAGTGTCATGTTATCAGAGCTTCTCTACTCCAAGAAACTTTGACCGAGAAAGAAAGAAAATCAATCACAATATTGAGTTGGAGTGATCTTCAAGCTCGTATTGTGATGACTGAGAATATAAGTGATGAAGCATATGATCATATTAGTGGAGAAAATTGCACGAAAGACGAATGGAATTTATTGAAGGAGATTTATGGTAAGAATGTGGTGAAGAACATACAAGAAGATAAATTGAAAGAGTCTATTTCTGAAGCCAAAGCTGATGAAACAAAAACTACCGATGACGACCTGACTAAAGAAGCGACTGGATCTATACTAGATGTGGTAGTAGAAAATATTGAAGTTGTCTCTAATAAAACTGAAAATGAGAAACCAGATGTCACTGAATCAAATGAAGAATTAGTGCCAGATAACATCCCAGCAGAAAGTAGTGTAACTGAGCCCGCAAACGTGCCAAATGACAATGAAGCTGAAGTACACATTGAAGAGGTTAAGTCAACCAATGATTTGAAAGATAATGAAAACATTATAAAATACAGGGATGTTGTAAACAACTCTGAAGAAGAAACAATTGATGAGTCACTGCCCAAAGTCGACAATGTTGCAAAAGAAAATCAAACTACCGAAAATTATGTCAAAGACACAATCAGCAGCATTGAGCATATGGGAAAACACGATCAGCAGCATTGAGCATATGGGAAAAGAATCTGAAATAGTCGTTCCATAAAAGGCAAACTCTCTTCAGAGCACTACACCCATAGTTGAGCATAACAAGAACAAAAGGATGGAGTTAAAGCACAAAAATGTTGCAGCTGAACAAAAGAGGTCATGGTGACTGAAGTTGTTGCGGGTGGATCAGTGGAGATAATAAAAGAAGTAAATGATGCTAACGACATCAAAGAAGCAAATGGTGCTAAAGATATCAAAGAAACAAATGATTCTATGGATCAATACCACGCTAAAGTTGCTGAGGATGCTAGTGTTAAACAAAAGAGGAAAAATAAGAAGAAACGAGCTAAAGAAGACAAGGATTCCAATGATGATAGTGCTAAGGTTATTAAAGTTCACGAAAGCGATGCCAAGAAAACTAAAAAAGATGAAGACATGGTAAGATCTCTGATGAGCATTTCTACCTGGTTCTCATATGCACCAGGTATAGCTAGAAAATGTAAAGTGCGTATGCGTGCGCAGCATGATAAGTTGATTTCCCCGCAGAAGAAGAAGACAAAAAAGAAAATTCGGAGAATATCCTTATTTTTACCAAAAAATGAAAAATATAAAGATTGGATAGAAACATAAAAGAAAACAAGTGGTATCGTGTTCAACATATGTCGCCGCATTGGATGTTCTAAGGAATTTTGGTTTAGGGGAGGCATTGTTGGCGTAAACCAAAATTACTATCCACTATTTATTGCAGTGTCTCCTTAGTAGTGTCTATTAAAATAAAAAGACATGTCTATTCGTCAAAAGTCATGTCCGTTCATCAAAAGTAATATCTGTTCGTCAAGTGTTATGTCCGTTCAATGAAGTGTCATGTCCGTTCAGTGAAGTGTCATGTCTATTCGGTGAAATGTCAAGTTCATTTAATGGTTGTGTCTATTAAAATAGCATGTAAACCACTATATACATGTGGTCATTTTGTTGAATTGGATGTAAGGAAAAAAGTAGTTCTTCCTCATAAAAAATATTGTCTTCTTTCTCCATCAGCTTTTTCTAATATATTTGGCATGCCTTTTAATACGTTTGGTACAAGGAATACATCAAGCAGTTCATTTGGTCTATCCTCTGCGCCAAACTCGTCTTTTAATTCGCAAAATGCTGCATTTGATTTTGGTCCTTCGTCAACTCCTTCATTTGGTGCACACTCCAGTTTTTGCGGGACAACTCCATCTCTTTTTGGCTCCACACCTTGAGTTGTCGGTTCACCTCAATATGGCAATGAATCTCAATCTCCTGCAGGCAAGGATTCATCTCCTCATCCCAATGTTGTTATACAATTGTCCACCATTCCCAACTTCAGCACCGTGTCATCAGTTCTGCAAGGGGTTGCAACTATGCCTTTTAGTTGAGCTTATATTTATATTCATTATCAACATAGTTTATTATCGATTATTGTTTGCCATGATTGATTGTTGGTTAACTTACCAACATAAGTTTGTGAAACGCCAATCCCAATCAAATATTCTCTAATGTTGAATCCTAGACATTTGTCTCGTAGAAGAATTAAGCAGAACTCAAGGAAATATTATGCAAAAGCTGAAATTGAAAGAGCAAATATGTCCTTATATGCACCGAACCCTTTTATATTTTCTTGGTTGGCACGTAGCAGTAGTAAGAGCAGCCCCAACGCGGGGTTGGTTGATTTTCAACGACCCCCAACGCTGGAGTCAAAGGTGGATCCAAGGTTGCTTCTGCAACCTTGGAGGTTGTTGGAGCAACCAAATAGCCACTCCAACAACCCAACCCTGGCCGGCTTTATCAAAGCCAGCTAAGAGGGACCTCCCAAAGCCAGCTTTGATAATGTTGGCTATGGGGGTATTTTAATTATCTACTAAAGCCGGGTAATTTTTTTTAAACATTTATTTTTCTGACCGTTGTATTCAGACTGTTGCTTATTATTTACCGTTTGATTAAAACCTATATATACATCAAACATTTATACATCATAACATACTACATTTTTACGTTAGAACACGCTTGTCTTCCTTCTTCATTTTTTGTTCAATTTATTTGCAATGTTAAAAAATGCCAAAGGGAAGAATGGTGTCTTCAATTCTGCTCAAAGTTGGAAGTTGGAAGGAGATTATGGATGGACTGCAAAGTTGACGGCAAAGCAGTGCCAACGATATGGACTTGGTAATTTTCATTTACATAAATTATTATTATATTGTTTTATTGTATAATTATAGCAACTTACACTTGTACAACCCACACAGCTAAAGAATGCAAATGAAGTTATATGACAGATCACAAAAGCCAACCATTCAACTTGCATAATTGTTACGCCATTCTGTCCAAAGAAGAAAAATGGAGCAACATACGCCAAGAACATTCTGCATCGCGATTTATGCCAAGAAGGCCAATGGAGGAATCAAGCCTGGGAAGTCCTGATCCTCAAGAAAACACCCTCGTTTCTAGAAGTTCCGGTGGTAGGCCTCCTGGTAAATTTAAAGGTAATAAAAAAACAGTCGCAGATTACAGTTCGTACTACAAACAACTACCACTACAACAAATATACCATATTACAACGGTGCAAAAACATTGTAAAAAGTTTTTACAATGGTGGAGCCACCGTCGTGTATTAAGAAGTTATAATATACTTATATCTATTACAACATTTTTGCACCGTTATGAGTTAGGATATTTTACAACTGTTACTCACCATTGTAATAATCTTTACAACAACTTTTATTCCCTGTTGTTGCATATTTTTTTGCAACGTCATAGCATATGTATGACAACTGGTGGTTACCGTTTTGACCTCCATATTATTACAACTTTTTCACATTGTTGTAAAATGTTTTATTACAACTTTTTTTGTTGTTGTAACTTATATACACCTTACTAATATAAAGAATTAATATATATATATATATATATATATATATATATATATATTAGTAATAATATGATTCATATTTCAATGTAACAAATATAACTATACGGAATCATTCATATATATTAATTAACATAATATTCGATCAACATACATATAATACATTGCCAACTAAACACATCACAATAAACATAACCGTTTCAAAATACATACATCGATCTAACACAAAAGATACATAAGAAAGACGTTTTGTCCACAAAAGATACATAAGCATACCCTACGTGGCTGACGACCATCCATCCATAAATGAGCATACAGTTTTCCCTGAGTACCAAGTGAGAAAATTAGACTGGAAATGTACTGAAAAAGATAGCCAAAAGAATCAACATGGCCGACGTCCATCCATCTATAAATAATTCCCCATTACTCGCATGATCTCGATCCGGATCTCAATTCAGAAATGATCCACTCCATCAAACGTCCAAAGCCTGTAGCCCCAAATCGGTCACTTGGTTTCACACCTTCATTAAAAAGACTTGCATTAAAAAGAGGCCTACAGAAAATGAACAATGTTGGCCATTTGGTTTCAGCAATCGAATGTTACATAGAGCATAGAAATACACAAGGGAGTCATGGACGTAGCATACATAAAGCAAATAATAAGCAATAAATAATTTGATAAGGTAAAACCAAATACTATACGGAAATAATGAAATCAAACAAAGAAGAAAACAATACAAATAAATTTATAGCTACTGCACTACACGGAAAAAACTTGCATACCGATTTTGCTAAGATATTTACACTTAAGTTGGGCATACACTTAATATATTGCCACTAATTCAGATTTTTTTTTTGAACTTCCATTCACAAAGGAAGATGGAATATTAAATCCAAGTTCAATTTTACCATCAGTTCTGATATGGAAACAAGAATTTGTCAAGTCAACAATCAAAAGAGAGCGACTTAATTTCATCACTAAAAAAGGATAAATATTTTGAACTATACATCAGGTTTGGAATGAAATTGAAACATTTAGGGACATAATCACAAACATGCTTGTTCCAGATATACTTTTTTGTTCTGGATATACTTGCACACAGAATATAACATATAATATATGAAAATAATGTATTAAAAACTATATTGTAGCTAATAGAATTAACTGATCATTGGAAAAAACGTCATTAGAGAAACAAATAGGCCTCTAAGCGGAAGTTTTGGTAAAAATCAAATTGAGAAAAATACAATGTTGTTTTTCAAATAATTAGAAACATATCGTGGTAAATAAAAAAACAAGGACAAAATATTGTATTTTGGAAGCACATTTGTTAATTCTATTTGGAACTTACAAATCATGATGTCTAGTTAGGAAAGAAAATACGTAGATCACCTATTTCTCCTTTTAATGCATTGTGCTAGTAGAATTCATGCTGAGAAGCAACACATAAATTGGTTAAAAAATAAGCACATATGTGTTAAATAAAAAACATTGAAGTCAAAGTGGAAAAAAATAATGCAAAAGAAAGAAAGGAAACAAAATCCTAATAAAACTGAAATTCATGATGCCTCACTCAACTTTTTTTCATGATTTAATCCTACAAAACTGAATACACATGCACATACAATGGACTGAACCAAAATTTGGCATGGGACAGGGCATCATAACTAAACAACAGGCTCTCAAAATTTAATAACACATGCGCATGTTACAAGGTTCTGAGATACAACTGGGTTCAAAAATATAAACCTACATGTAGCTTTAAGGCTTAATTTGTTTGATTTAGGGTATGTATAAGAACCTTTTGCATGTATAACTTAATATACTTAAAAGAACAAATGTTGAACACAAGTATATGCGAGTTTTAAGCATGAACACGAGTCTGTGAATCAGTTTAGAAAACAAAAATGACAAGCTAATAGTTTCAAAAGGGTATTTGATTCCAAATGCAATAATTATATATACACAGCCCAATATAAGTCATTGGACATCAAAGAATAAGGCAACACATAGATGACATTAATCTTTCAAACCAACAGACAAATGTGTTTTCTTTATTCCAGGGTTAGGAGTAAATGCACAAACAGGTGGCAACGTTGAAATATAGTGTGGCAATATTTTCCAAGTTTAATTTTACAAACATGCGAAAAAAAGAAAAAGAAAAAACAACAGTCTTAATGTTAGCAGGGTAGAGGAGCATAACTTGGTAACATGGTGAACATATGACTAGTTCCGGTAATTTATGCTGGTTAAATACCATGTAAGGATGCATGTTTACAGTAATCACAACACCAACAGGGATTCAAAATCCAATCATACAGGCAACATAGGTATGCCAAAATTCACTCCTTAAGTCACGACACAAACTGAATTTCAACAACCCATAATGAAAAATCAATCAATTATTTTATTCTAATTCTTATGAAATTATCTTACTTAAAATAAAGACTAATTGTAAGACGAAACTTACCATCGCAGCGGCAAGAAGGAATAGCAGGAATGGATTTTCGCTACTTCACGGCATAGCAGGTTCGAGCAATGCGAACTGGCAAATGCGGTGGAGCTTCAGGTTGACGGAGGGGGCTACGAAGTTGATCGGAACCGGTGGCATGGCTTCGATTGGAGAGGGAACGGATCAAAAAGTGGTTCGGATTTAGCAGTGGAGGCGGAGCTTGCCAGGGAGGAAGCGGATTGCATGCTACATATGGGTGCACGACTGCCTGGAATGGAGATGGCGGAAGACCTAAAGAGGATCGACAGATTACAATTTGATTTTTGGGTAAAATAAATTAGGAAAAAATAAATTTTGGGTAAGTGCTGGAGCAAAAAGGGTACGATGGAACCATGATTCGCGATAAAGGCCATGGATTTAATGGTTTAAGGAAAGGAGAAAAAAGGACTAACGAAAGACTGACGAAAAAGAGGAAAAAGGATGAAGTGAGAGTACCTAGGGTTCATAGAGAAGTAGGTGCGAATGGTAAGTGTATGGAAAGTTGCTACTAATGGCATGGGCATAAAAGGGATGGAAAGGCATGGGCGGAGGTAGAAGGCGGAAGTGGAAATAGAAGGCAAAGGGCACAAGATTTTTTGAGGAAGGAGGAATTGGGGATTTTGAGTTTGACATACAGACGAGAACTGGAGAGGTCACCCGATAGAAGGCACTAGAAATACAAGACGCGAATTACGTGAGAGCCAAATTTTCAGTTTTACCGCCCTTAAGTTTCATTGTTTTGCATTTAACATGACCGTCAGTCTTCCATCGGTTACAATTAAAATTTCACCAAAACTTAAAGAATTAAAAATTATAATTTAGAACTAATAAGTAAAATTTTACATTAAATATAAATATAATATGAATTTCTTGAGAACTGATTTTTACTAAAATATTAAATATTACTGATTAATAATAGTTATTATTAATTATTACCTATTTCTTTAAAGTTATAATTGAATTCCAACAATTTAAAGTTAGTTATATAGGAATTTGGATGATACAGATATCGTTATTCCCAATATGATATCCGTTAGTTTCAGAATTTGATATTGAATATAAGCCGATATGATTTCTATTCAGAGCCTTGTATTTAATATTAAATTCGATTTTGGGTTTGTCATGAACGGTGTCTTAAATAACACTATTCTTAAACCCAGTTGAGAAAAGAATAAATCTTTTCATTAAGATTGTGACGGCAAGGAATTTCGCTCGATCCGAATCAGTCGTTAAACCGATCTAGATCGTTCGAAACCCCTGATCGTTTTGAAAACAGGACAAATTGGAACGCAGACGAAAGAACATTTCATTGCAATTACAACAATTCCATCAGATACACGAATATACAGAGTATAATTGAATAAATTACACTCGATAAATATCAGAGATTACAATAAATTACAAAGCAGCGGAAAAGTAATATAAAACACAACTGAAAGTAATACACGGATACAGAGCTTTCCGAGCATCGCTCCACCTGTAAATCAGGATCCTGTGAATATAAATCTGCAAAACCAAAACTACTAGCTGCCCGTGTCGAAAATAGGGGCACCCAAAGTTTAGGTTAAAACAATAAACTCCAGGTCAGTCATGTGACTGGTGTGAGAACTAAAACAGTTATTTAAACTTTACTTAAAAAGAGAGTAATTCAAGGGACCACGTCGTATAACACGGAACGGGTTTTCTCCCAAGAACACCAGTGCATAGAATAAACAACGCAATGCTTTTTTGAAAAATGAAGCTATTATAAGACCCAGGTCCCATCACACAATGCAACGCAAGCCGGAGGATAGGGTTTTCCCTTATAATAGCCAAACATGCTTGGTACGTTTGAAACAAATCATTTGATACTATTATAAGTGTATAGTGTCAAAACAATTTCAATCAGAAATATCAATCATAGACGGCATGAGTGCCCCATCCCACTATGTCGCCATACTAGGCTCTACAAATAAAACCGAAATACACGTATTGGAAATTGGATTTCCTTCATGAGTCGAGGCAAGGGGCAAGCTCCTCCCCGCTTCGAGACACTCTAGCAAATGCCTCAGGACTACACACTCTAGGTAACCCCTGGATGCTTCAAGGACGGTCCTCTCTTACGTTTGAGGATTAGTTATTCCTGAACACACGTTTCCCGGTCCTTACAGACCTAAAATCGAGGCGCCTCATCCAACAACCACATAGGTGAAAAGTATAGAAATGTCAGGGCTGGTAAGTCACTGACACCACCAAAGCTAGAAAGAAACGTCGTGCTCTCCCTGCAGTCCTTATCACGTTTTTAACTCATACCGAGGTGTGAGGCTCGCGAATTCACTTTATACACAAAGCTGCCACGTAAGCTGTGCTTTGAACTTCAACCACAAGACTTTGCTTTTCAACAGAAGCCTTGATCCATGCAACTCAGCATGCCACACAGGCAATTCACGCCATGCGACTGATGTCCATCGATATACAACCTCTGAGCTCGTGCGTCTCAGAGAAGGGCGTTAAGCAAGAGAATAAATTCTCCACCGCCAAACAACGGTATATTTAATAAAGATCAATCAACACAGAATAAATTCCAATGTCAGACACATAATCCATTTACAAGTTCGTTCTGGGTCTGAACGAAACCGGAGGCACTTTCCTCACATATCCATCGATCTCCAAGTACGTCTGGACGACCACCAACTATTTCCATCCTCTTGGGTGTACAGCCCAATCAGGATCATCAGTAATTATCCAAACGATGTGAAGACTTCCGGTCTTCGACCACCGTCATCATCTTCGACTTATCGTCGAATCGGTTATTCAGAATGGGTATAAACCCGGCCTTTCCGAACAACCCGCGTATATTAAAAACAAATGTTACACAAACACAACATACGCTTCATTCCAATTCATTAGTCACTAACCGTAAATTAGTAAGAGAGCAATTCCCCAAATATTAACCCCGAAGGCCGAAACCAACATCAGATCAATACCCAGGAAACCATTCTTCTTAACTAACCTACAACTAGTTTCTAAATTTCAACTCTTGGGGAAAGGTTCCCATTAATTTTATCAAAGATAAATTCTTTAAATTTATTCTTTAATCTCCCTTTGGATGTCATATCAAACCAAATTATGGTTTTTCAAACTAGACGGGATTAGCGAACCATACCGAAGTAATTATTTATTTTATTTCCCAATCCCAACCTATTCATCCCATGAAGCAAAACTGGTAATACTCCATATCTAATACCACGGTGTTATCGGTTAAATTAATTACCATTCCACGTTCAAATCTAATTAAAGATCTGACTATCGTTTTGGAGCAAAACTGGTGATACTCCATTCTCGCTCACTTTCTAAATTTGATAATTTAGATTATCAATTCACATTTCAATCTAATTACAGATTCATTAAAACTCCTTTTACTGGGTTAAAGAACTAATGTCATTTAAAACACAGTTCACGACAAACCCAAATCACATTCTATTTATTATCGGGTTAAAGAACAAGTGTCGTTTAAAACACCCTTCACGATAAACCCACAAATCAATTCTATTTACAAACCATTTCAAATCCAATTTATTTATTTAAAAATATATGGGTTTTAATTTTAGTTCAAAACTAGTTCATTTCGATAAAAATCTATTTTTATCTTTTCAAATATGGAGTTTTTCATCCCAATTTTTCCCAAATCATTTCTTATGATTTTACACAAGTTATTACTATTTTTAATAATTTTATCAAGGCCCGTACAGTCGATTTCCATCAACGGCCATCGAACTGCACTTACAGCGACCTTTTCCAAATTTGATTTGGATGTATCTCCAAATCCAACCGTTAGATTTCAAATTTCAAATTTCTAATATTCGTTAGAAATCTCTTTTCGATACGAACCCAACGGTTCCGGTTTTAGGAGAATCTGACGGTCGGATCTCCCGTAATGTCCGTTCGAAGTCAATGGTCGAAATTTACGAACTGCCGCGGCACGGCGCGTTCTATTCAGGCCATTATATTATATATATATATATATATATATATATATATATATATATATATATATATATATATTTCATCGATTTCTATTTAAAACGAATTTTATAAATAGTTTTAAATTCGTTTCAAAAACAATTTCAACTTCCATTTCAAATTCTAATAAAAATTGAATTTTTTTTCTTATAATTTCGTTTTAAATTCATTTCAATTCAATTCAAATTTCAATTCAATTTGAATTCATTTCAAATCGATTTTTATTCTATTTCAATTCGTTTTCAATTCAATTCGAATTCATTTTATATTCAATTCAATTCGAATTCGTTTTATATTCAATTCGAATTCGTCATATATTCAATTCAATTCGAATTCGTTTTCTTTTCAATTCAATTCGAATTCAATTCGAATCCGTTTTCTTTTCAATTCAATTCGAATTCCTGTTATAAATATTCGATTTTTATCTCTTTTCAATATTCATTATAAAACGAATATAATCGATATAAATATCGTTCGCGTCAAAATAGCGCATCTCTAATCACCACGGCTTTATATTTTTCAATAAATTCGTTATTCTATTCAACAAATGAATATTTATTCTATTGAACACATGAATCTATATTTTTGTCAACACAAGACTAATCTCAACGAATGAGAACTGTCCACGTGTGACTGTTTTTGTTATTCAATATATTTTATTAAATTATGATATCTATCGTTTGATTTCAAATCAGACTCCAACCGTAAATTAGTAAGAGAATGATTCCCTAAATATTAACCCCGAATGCTGAAACCGACATCAGATCAATATACAGGAGACCACTCATCTTATCTATTTTCCAGTTAGTTTCTAATTTTATATATGATAAAGATGTAAATCTTATTGTTAAAATATTTCATTCAACACATGACTAATCTCAACGGATGAGTATGGTCAACACATGAACCTTTATTTTATAATGATAAAGATGTAAATTTTATTGTTAAAATATTTCGTTCAACACATGACTAATCTCAACGGTTGAGTATGGTCAACACATGAACCTTTATTTTATAATATTCTTTATTTTCTAAATTGGAATGAGGCCCAATCAAATACCATACAAAGTTAATTATATGGATTCCATACAACACAAGTATATAATAGCAACGATAAATAATCAACCATCATCCAAAGTGCACTACATTGTATAATCATCAAATATAAATATATAACGCTTATAACAGTCTGTCAATCCATCGATCGACATACAACTAATTATTGGGATTAGTGTATGTCATATACTATCCCAATACCCGTGTGGGGTTTCAAATAATCAAACACAGATTTCATTTGTGCAGTTGGGCGATGTGTAAAATTTATCGTCCCAATCAATGTCCATCAAATAGGTGTACATAAACAAACCGTCCGGTTTGTAAACGAATATTTATTTATTCACATTCACGTTAAAAATTATATTTTTAACGACCAAATTATTTTATTCAACCTATGAATATTCTATTCGGTTAATTTATTAAATAAAATGATATCTTTATTTTTCTAACTTATTTTAGAAAATTTCGACGGCATAACGGCACGATACTAGAAACGGGACAAGGCCTAGCCTTATCACCGGTCTAATAATGGCCCACGCCATACACATATCAATCATACCCATTCCATTTCACCAAACAATTCAATTCAAACCAAATAATCTAACCAACTACACAACCAAACAAACAAGTCCATGGTCTGTGGACGATGGTGTCGAGTGCTACTAAACACCGTCTGCATCCTAGTATATATATATATAACTAAAAAAAGAAATTTAGAGTGAGAAGTTCTCACCGACTAGCTAATCCAAACGCCTCGACTCTTCTTACGTAGAAGTCTTCGCCGTTCTCGCCTTTTGTCACTTTCGTTGCCCATAGCCACTACATATATAAAAATCACATTTTTATACTGTTGTCTTTAAAATAAAAATCACATTTTTATTTGTTAACTTTCAATTTAAAAATCATATTTTTATAATCACTCCATGTGGATAAAAATTCTATTTTTACACTGCTACTATATAGATAAAAATTCTATTTTAACATCGGTGTTCATATAATAAAAATTTTATTTTTATCACGCTATTCTCTACATAAAGATTTCGCCTTTTCAAATATAAAGATTTCACCTTTTCAAATATAAAGATTTCGCCTTTTCAAATATAAAGATTTCATATTTTAACCCTTTATAATAAAAATAATAATAATTATATTTTAACCTTTCTATATTATAAAAATTCGATCTTTCTACTATTCAAAATTTGAACTTTCCTATGTTAAAGATTCAAACTTTCCTATATTAAAAATTAAAACTTTAACATCATAATAATCAAATCCTTTATCCCATAAAAATCATAACTTTAATCCCCTAAAAATCAGATTTTTATCACACTAAAAATCGAATCTTTATAAATTAAAAATCAGATTTTTATAATTAAAAATCAAATCTTTTTAACTCTTTTCATATATTAAAAATAAACTGATTTTTTTCCTATGCTATAAAATAGAAAAACTGATTTTCTATATAATTGAAATCAGAATTCAAACCGTGCTTTTTATTTAAATAAACTGGGAAGGAAAAACTCACATACTTAGGGTCTTGAGTGGTCTGAAATGTGGTGGCTTGACTGGAGGACTGCGGGGGGAGGGGGGGCAAGAAGCGGCGCAGCAGGTTCAGAAGAAGGGGACGTCTAGTTTGGGGCATCGGAGAAAAGGGGAAGCCGTCGGAGGGGGCGCGGGTCTGGGGGATGCGGTGTTGGCCGCGCCTGTGGCGCGGTGGAGGGCAGCGCCTTCGGCGGTGGCGCGCTGGAGGTCGATGGGCGGGCTCCGCCCTTTTCTTTCTCTTTTTTTTTTAATCTGGATCGAATGAAGAATGGGGGGGCAGAGGAGTTAAAAGGAAGAGAGAGAGGGTGGATTAAATTTTTTTATTTAATTTCAAAAAGCAACTTTTATTTTCGACCTCAAAACAAGGCCCACCGCCTGTCGTCCATTGCTAATTACCCCCATTCCGAACACAATGGGATATGTATCGTAAGCTGATTCGGCTGTTACAATCAGTTTTCATTTAAATCAAAGTATAATTCTTTGTATATTCAATTTAAACATACATTTCAAATTACCGAGGCCACATACAGTCTCTAAAAATTACAAAAAATATTTTCTAGCTTCGTATTGACGATACGGTCCTAACAAAACTAGTTTCGTTGAATTCTGAGACCATTTGAAAAATGGCCATTTTCCAGTCGATTAAAATCAACTGAAACTGGTCAAACGCGTTTTCCTTTGCCACGCTAACATATTGATTCGAAAAATTATGAAATTTGGAATCTAGCAATAATTTGACATCACGGATCCAACAAAAGTGGTTTCGTCGAAATCTGAAGTCGTTTGCAAAATTTCCATTTTTAAGGGCCAGTATTCCATAGCGACTATTCTGAAATTTCAACTGGACATATCTTTTGATTCCCGCTATGAAATTTTGATTTTTCGGATTCGTTGGAAAGATATTCCCAATTAGATTCCATTATTTTGGTTTCGCTAAAATCCGGTTTATTTTGCACCCGGTACATTCATTTGAAGTTTGAAATTGAATTATCGAACTACCGTGCCATTTTCAATTCCTTTTATATTTTAAAATAAATATTTATATTCTAACGACGATCTATATAAAATATACGTTCGAATTCTATTCAAAATAAATTTCTCGTCGTTATTATTTAAAATAATTCATTCTAAATTTTCAAAATTCAATAAAATTGCCAAAATAAAATTTTTAAATTAGCTCGGATTTCTAGGTTGTTACAATCTCCCCCACTTAAAACTTTTCATCCCCGAAAAGGAACAAGCCGAAAGTTGTTTAACTAATCAACTCAACTTCCAGTATTTTCGTTACGGCTTAAGTTCTTCAACTTTTCAGTTTCTTAGAACTTTTCAAATTCTTCAAAAATTTGGCTAACACCCTAAATTTTCAAAAAAATTCGCCATAACCTCCCCTGCACCGGGAGCACGGGAAAATCCCGAAATTGCCATACAGGCCCTCTGATCTCAAAAAGAAAAAGAAAAAGCCAAGCGGCTAGCCAATCGCCTCATAAAATCATCATCACCCAAACAAAACAGTAAATTATTGTAAACATGTACCTATTTGTCGGGCAAACAAATTTTATTCTCTGTTCTAGCCTCCTTGCTATGACCTGTTCAGTAGATATACATGTATATGCATGCAAATTTCAAGAAATTTTAAATACAGTTCAATATTTGGTTCAATTAGGCTAAATGGTTCAAAATTCAATTAGACAAACAATAATCAAACAAAAAAAACATCAATCAATTAGTGAATTAGAATTTCAAATTCATAATTTTGATATATATACAAAAATCACATTTTTGATGCCAAATCACAACAATAAATCTATTTATATAAGTTTTGGTTCTCACACCAGTCTAATGGAAATATATAGATATCATACCTTCGAAACACGAACACAAATTCTGATGATGATATATCAATCATCAGAATCATCTCCGGGTGTCTAGAATGTGATTCTATATCTATCCAGTATATTAAAACCTCGAATATATGTTCATGACGCGTATATGCAAAATCTTTATATATTGGATTGTCCAAATTCAATATAAATAAATATTCAAATACGTATACTTGAATTTAACTTTCAAAACAAAATTGTTTTCAATTGAAAAATATACTCTTCACACTCGTTCTAGGATACTACCGATCCTATCTCTAACGAGTCATTCTAATTGGATATTACTAATCCAATATTTGATGAATTCTTTCGTATGGCTCTAATGTGTCTTGTTCTCGAGCTCTGTAAACCAAAGCTCTGATACCAAATGTGACGGAAAGGAATTTCGCTCGATCCGAATCAGTCGTTAAACCGATCTAGATCGTTCGAAACCCCTGATCGTTTAGAGAACAGGACAAATTGGAACGCAGACGGAAGAACATTTCATTGCTATTACAACAATTCCATCAGATACAAGAATATACAGAGTATAATTGAATAAATTACACTCGATAAATATCAGAGATTACAATAAATTACAAAGCAGCGGAAAAGTAATATAACACACAACTGAAAGTAATACACGAATACAGAGCTTTCCGAGCATCGTTACAGCTGTAAATCAGGATCCTGTGAATATAAATCTGCAAAACCAAAACTACTAGCTGCCCGTGTCGAAAATAGGGGCACCCAGAGTTTAGGTTAAAACAATAAACTCCAGGTCAGTCATGTGACTGGTGTGAGAACTAAAACAGTTATTTAAACTTTACTTTAAAAGAGAGTAATTCAAGGGACCACGCCGTATAACACGGAACGGGTTTTCTCCCAAGAACACCAGTGCATAGAATAAACAACGCAATGCTTTTTCGAAAAATGAAGCTATTATAAGACCCAGGTCCCATCACACAATGCAACGCAAGCCGGAGGATAGGGTTTTCCCTTATAATAGCCAAACATGCTTGGTACGTTTAAAACAAATCATTTGATACTATTATAAGTGTATAGTGTCAAAACAATTTCAATCATAAATATCAATCATAGACGGCATGAGTGCCCCATCCCACTATGTCGCCATACTAGGCTCTACAAATAAAACCGAAATACACGTATTGGAAATTGGATTTACGTCATGAGTCGAGGAAAGGGGAAAGCTCCTCTCCGCTTTGAGACACTCTAGCAAATGCCTCGGGACTACACACTCTGGATAACCCCTGGATGCTTCAGGGCCGGTCCTCTCTTACGTTTGAGGATTAGTTATTCCTGAACACAAGTTTCCCAGTCCTTACAGACCTAAAATCGAGGCGCCTCATCCAACAACCACATAGGTGAAAAGTGTAGAAATGTCAGGGCTGGTAAGTCACTGACACCACCAAAGCTAGAAAGAAACGTCGTGCTCTCCCTGCAGTCCTTATCCCGTTTTTAACTCATACCGAGGTGTGAGGCTCGCGAATTCATGTTATACACAAAGCTGCCACGTAAGTTGTGCTTTGATCATCAACTACAAGACTTTGATTTTCAACAGAAGCCTTGATCCTTGCAACTCAGCATGCCACATAGGCAATTCATGCCATGCGACTGATGTCCATCGATATACAACCTCTGAGCTCGTACGTCTCAGAGAAGGGCGTTAAGCAAGAGAATAAATTCTCCGCCACTGAACAGATGTATATTTAATAGAGATCAATCAACACAGAATAAAGTCCAATGTCAGACACACAATTCATTTACAAGTTTGTTCTGGGTCTGAACGAAACCGGAGGCACTTTCCTCGCATATCCATCGATCTCCAAGTACGTCTGGACGACCACCAACTATTTCCATCCTCTTGGGTGTACAGCCCAATCAGGATCATCAGTAATTATCCAAACGATGTGAAGACTTCCGGTCTTCGACCACCGTCATCATCTTCGACTTATCGTCGAATCGGTTATTCAGAATGGGTATAAACCCGGCCTTTCCGAACAACCCGCGTATATTAAAAACAAATGTTACACAAACACAACATACGCCTCATTCCAATTCATTAGTCACTAACCGTAAATCAGTAAGAGAGAAATTCCCCAAATATTAACCTCGAAGGCCGAAACCAACATCAGATCAATACCCAGGAAACCATTCTTCTTAACTAACCTACAGCTAGTTTCTAAATTTCAATTCTTGGGGAAAGGTTCCCATTAATTTTATCAAAGATAAATTCTTTAAATTTATTCTTTAGTCTTCCTTTGGATGTCATATCAAACCAAATTATGGTTTTTCAAACTAGACGGGATTAGCGAACCACACCGAAGTAATTATTTATTTTATTTCCCAATCCCAACCTATTCATCCCATGAAGCAAAACTGGTAATAATCCATATCTAATACTACGGTGTTATCGGTAAAATTAATTACCATTCCACGTTCAAATCTAATTAAAGATTTGACTATCGTTTTGGAGCAAAACTAGTGATACTCCATTCTCGCTCACTTTCTAAATTTGATAATTTAGGTTATCAATTCACATTTCAATCTAAATACAGATTCATTAAAACTCCTTTTACTGGGTTAAAGAACTAATGTCATTTAAAACACAGTTCACGACAAACCTAAATCACATTCTATTTATTATCGGGTTAAAGAACAAGTGTCATTTAAAACACCCTTCACGATAAACCCACAAATCAATTCTATTTACAACCCATTTCAAATCTAATTTATTTATTTAAAAATAAATGGGTTTTAATTTTAGTTCAAAACTAGTTCATTTCGATAAAAATCTGTTTTTCTCTTTTCAAATATGGAGTTTTTCATCCCAATTTTTCCCAAATCATTTCTTATGATTTTACACAAATTATTACTATTTTTAATAATTTTATCAAGGCCCGTACAGTCGATTTCCATCAACGGCCATCGAACTACACTTACAGCGACCTTTTCCAAATTTTATTTGGACGTATCTCCAAATCCAACCGTTAGATTTCAAATTTCTAATATTCATTAGAAAGCTCTTTTCTATACGAACCCAACGGTTCCGGTTTTAGGAGAATCCAACGGTCGGATCTCCCGTAATGTCCGTTCGAAGTCAATGGTCGAAATTTACGAACTACCGCGGCGTGGCGCGTTCTATTCAAGCCATTATATTATATATATAATATATATAATATATATTTCGTCGATTTCTATTTAAAACGAATTTCATAAATAATTTTAAATTTGTTTCAAAAACAATTTCAACTTCCATTTCAAATTCAAATTAAAATTGATTTTTTTTTCTTATAAATTCGTTTTAAATTCATTTCAATTCAATTCAAATTTCAATTCAATTTGAATTCATTTCAAATCGATCTTTATTCTATTTCAATTCGTTTTCAATTCAATTCGAATTCGTTTTATATTCAATTCAATTCGAATTCGTTTTATATTCAATTCAATTCGAATTCGTTATATATTCAATTCAATTCGAATTCGTTTTCTTTTCAATTCAATTCGAATTCGTTTTCTTTTCAATTCAATTCGAATTCCTGTTATAAATATTCGATTTTTATCTCTTTTCAATATTCATTATAAAACGAATATAATCGATATAAATATCGTTCGTGTCAAAATAGCGCATCTCTAATCAACACGGCTTTATATTTTTCAATAAATTCATTAATTTATTCAACAAATGAATATTTGTTCTATTCAACACATGAATCTATATTCTTGTCAACACATGACTAATCTCAACGAATGAGTACTGTACACGTGTGACTGTTTTTGTTATTCAATATATTTTATAAAATTATGATATCTATCGTTTGATTTCAAATCAGACTCCAACCGTAAATTAGTAAGATAATGATTCCCTAAATATTAACCCCGAAGGCCGAAACCAACATCAGATCAATATCCAAGAGACCACTCATCTTATCTATTTTCCAGTTAGTTTCTAATTTTATATATGATAAAGATGTAAATCTTATTGTTAAAATATTTCGTTCAATACATGGCTAATCTCAATGGATGAGTACGGTCAACACATGAACCTTTAATTTATAATGATAAAGATGTAAATTTTATTGTTAAACTATTTCGTTCAACACATGACTAATCTCAACGGATGAGTACGGTCAACACATGAACCTTTATTTTATAATATTCTTTATTTTCTAAATTGGAATGAGGCCCAATAATTTACCATACAAAGTTAATTATATGGTTTCCATACAACACATGTATATAATAGCAACGATAAATAATCAACCATCATCCAAAGTGCACTACACTGTATAAGCATCAAATATAAATATATAATGCTTATAACAGTCTGTCAATCCATCGATCGACATACAACTAATTATTGGGATTAGTATATGTCATATATTATCCCAATACCCATGTGGGGTTTCAAACAATCAAACACAGGTTTTATTTGTGCAGTTGGGCGATGTGTAAAATTTATCGTCCCAATCAATGTCCTTCAAATAGGTGTACATAAACAAACCGTCCGGTTTGTAAACGAATATTTATTTATTCACATTCACGTTAAAAATTATATTTTTAACGACCAAATTATTTTATTCAACCTATGAATATTCTATTCGGTTCATTTATTAAATAAAATGATATCTTTATTTTTCTAACTTATTTTAGAAAATTTCGACGGCATAACGGCACGATACTAGAAACGGGACAAGGCCTAGCCTTATTCCTGGTCTAATAATGGCCCATGCCATACACATATCAATCAAATCCATTCCATTTCACCAAACAATTCAAACCAAATAATCTAACCAACTACACAACAAAACAAACAAGTCCATGGTCTGTGGACGATGGTGTCGGGTGCTACTAAACACAGTCTGCATCCTAGTATATATATATATTTAACTAAAAAAAGAAATTTAGAGTGAGAAGTTCTCACCGACTAGCTAAACCAAACGCCTCGACTCTTCTTACGTAGAAGCCTTCGCCGTTCTCGCCTTTTGTCACTTTCGTTGCCCATAGCCACTACATATATAAAAATCACATTTTTATACTGTTGTCTTTAAAATAAAAATCACATTTTTATTTGTTCACTTTCAATTTAAAAATCATATTTTTATAATCACTCCATATGGATAAAAATTCTATTTTTACAACGATGCTATGAAGTTAAAAATTCTATTTTTACACCGCTACTATATAGATAAAAATTCTATTTTTACATCGGTGTTCATATAATAAAAATTATATTTTTATCACACTATTCTCTACATAAAGATTTCACCTTTTCAAATATAAAGATTTCGCCTTTTCAAATATAAAGATTTCGCCTTTTCAAATATAAAGATTTCATATTTTTAACCCTTTTATAATAAAAATAATAATAATTATATTTTAACCTTTCTATATTATAAAAATTTGATCTTTCTACTATTCAAAATTTGAACTTTCCTATGTTAAAGATTCAAACTTTCCTATATTAAAAATTCAAACTTTAACATCATAATAATCAAATCCTTTATCCCATAAAAATCATAACTTTAATCCCCTAAAAATCAGATTTTTATCACACTAAAAATCGAATCTTTATAAATTAAAAATCGCATTTTTATAATTAAAAATCAAATCTTTTTAACTCTTTTCATATAATAAAAATAAACTGATTTTTTTTCCTATGCTATAAAATAGAAAAACTGATTTTCTATATAATTAAAATCAGAATTCAAACCGTGCTTTTTATTTAAATAAACTAGGAAGGAAAAACTCACATACTTAGGGTCTCGAGTGGTCTGAAATGTGGTGGCTCGACTGGAGGACTACGGGGTGGGGGGGGGGGCAAGAAGCGGCGCAACAGGTTCAGAAGAGGGGGACGTCGAGTTTAGGGCATCGGAGAAAAGGGGAAGCCGTCGAAGGGGGGCGCGTGTCTGGGGGATGCGGTGTTGGCCGCGCCTGTGGCGCGATGGAGGGCAGCGCCTCCGGTGGTGGCGCGCTGGAGGTCGATGGGCGGGCTCCGCCCTTTTCTTTCTCTTTTTTTTTAATCTGGATCGAATGAAGAACGGGGGGAGGGGGTAGAGGAGTTAAAAGGAAGAGAGAGAGGGTGGATTAATTTTTTTTATTTATTTAATTTCGAAAAGCAACTTTTATTTTTGACCTCAAAACGAGGCCCACCGCCTGTCGTCCATAGCTAATTACCCCCATTCCGAACACAATGGGATATGTCGTAAGCTGATTCGGCTGTTACAATCAGTTTTCATTTAAATCAAAGTATAATTCTTTGTATATTCAATTTAAACATACATTTTAAATTACCGAGGCCACATACAGTCTCTAAAAATTACAGAAAAATATTTTCTAGCTTCGTATTGATGATACGGTCCTAACAAAACTAGTTTCGTCGAATTCTGAGACCATTTGAAAAATGGCCGTTTTCCAGTCGATTAAAATAAGTGAAAATTAGGCTCACATCCCTAAAAAGTTTCGAAATATACGCCACATCCAGTCAAACTTTGTATGCGTTTCCGGTCCCTAGAATTGAGATGCCGCTTTCCTTTTTTGGTCCGCCTTCGCCTCCTGCTTCTCCCTTTCGCCTTTCTCCAATTCTGACCCCAAAAAAATGCGCCACACACTAAAAAAAAAAAAAAAAAAATCCAAAAAATAGGAAATATTTCCAGGAGTCCACGCAAGTTGAAAAAAAAAAGTAGCATACTTCTGTGCAACTATTGCCAATAGTAGCATACATGTATGCATATATTCATGTAGTGTATTTATGCGGAAAATCTGGACCAATACACGCATACATGTATCGCCAAAGTTGAACTGAGATTCATGTATGCAACTATTTATGTTGAAAAGCAGCATATATGAGTGCTACTATTCTGTTTATATGCATGCATGTGTGCAACAAACTTAAAAGGGGCGATGGTTTCTGAATTTGCGCATGAATGCATGCATATATTCTGTACAGGAGCATAAATGTGTGCAACAATGTCTGAAAACGGCGAATGCTTGGAAAAACATGTCAAATTTGAATATATGCATAAAAGGATGCATATAATGCTGTTTAGCTGCATAAATGTATGCATTTATACTGCAGTTTTGTCGCAGTACTGAAATATAAGCACGAATGTGTGCAACTATTTAAGAATAGGTGCATCTTTTCATGCTAAAACCTGCTGTTTCGCTGATTTTGTGTTATTTTGGTTTTTGACGTGGTTTTTGATTGTTTTTTCACCTGAATTTTTTGGTGTGTACGTGTTTTATTTAATAATGAATTTTTGTGATTTTTTTATATTTTTTTAATATTTTTTTATATGTTTTTGAAAAATAGGGACCTAATTTACATGAAAAGTTGGACCGGATGTGAGCCTAATTTTGAAACTTAATAGGGACCTGTGACAAACGGACCCTTAAAATAAACTAAAACTGTTCAAACGCGTTTTCCTTTGCCACACTAACATATTGATTCGAAAAATTATGAAATTTGGAATCTAGCAATAATTTGACATCACGGATCCGACAAAAGTGGTTTCGTCGAAATCCGACGTCGTTTGCAAAATTTCCATTTTTAAGGGCCAGAATTCAATAGCGACTATTCTGAAATTTCAACTGGACATATCTTTTGATTCCCGCTATGAAATTTTGATTTTTCGGATTCGTTGGAAAGGTATTCCCAATTAGATTCCATTATTTTGGTTTTGCTAAAATCCGGTTTATTTTGCATCCGTTACATTCATTTGAAGTTTGAAATCGAATTATCGAACTGCCGCGCCATTTTCAATTCCTTTTATATTTTAAAATAAATATTTATATTCTAACGACGATCTATATAAAATATACGTTCGAATTCTATTCAAAATAAATTTGTCGTCGTTATTATTTAAAATAATTCATTCTAAATATTCAAAATTCAATAAAATTGCCAAAATAAAAATTTTAAATTGGCTCGGATTTCCGGGTTGTTACAAAGATTTAGTGAAGTTTTCCAATTAATTAATATTTAATTGGAATTGAATAAAAGAATTGGATTTTAGGTTTGTCGCGAATGCTATCTTCAGTAACACTGTTCTTAAACCCCATGTGAAAAGAATAAATCTTTTAATTAAGATTATTAGAGTTTCCAATTATATTTAGTAATTGGAATAAAATGGAATATGAATTGGGTTTATTGTGAACTGTGTTTTTAATGACAGTCGTTCTTTAACCCGATTAACAGTGAAATGTGATTTGATATTTATATATCTTTAAATTAAGATTTAATGGAAATTCCAAAGTAAAGTTTTCTAATTTAATAAAATAAATTAGAATAGAATGGAATTCGATTTAGTAATAATTAAAGTGAGCTTCTTTGGAGAAAGATTGTTAATATATATGGAATTTAGAAGGCTTTGTTGTTATTCCATTTATATTATTAGTCGGATACAGAAATTGATATTGATTATATATATTGGTCTGTTTTCCGTGAAGATTCCATAATTAATGGAATGAGATTTTGGGTTTATCATGAACTGTGTTTTAAATGACATTGGTTCTTTCACCCAGTTAAAGATAGGATTACATGTCTAACATCGTATTTCGAACTGTATTGTTGATCTCTGCTAAATATATATCCGTTTGATGGCAAAGAATTTATTCGCTTGCTTAACGCTCTTCTCTGAGACGTACGAGCTTAAAGGTTATATATTGATAGAAATCAGTCGTACAGTGTGGATTGTCGATGAGACATGTTTGTGTTCCCAAAGACAAATAATCATTAATAATGTTTTTTGGGAAGATTAAACTAAATGGAGTTTTAATGAACCTTTAATTAGATTGAAATGTAAAAGTTTTAATTTAAATTATGAAATTTGGAAAATGATCAAGAATGGAGTATCACCAGTTTTGCTCTAAACGATAGTTAAATCTTTAATTAGATTTGAACGGGAAATGATAATTAATTTTTACCGATAGCACAATGGTGTTAGATATGGAGTATCATAAGTTTCGCTCCATGGGATGATTAGGTTGGGATTGGGGTAGTAAAAGAAATGATTACTTCGGTATGGCTCGTTAATCCCAACTAGTTGGATAAAACTTAAATTGGTTAGAATTGAAAAGATATTGAAATCTTTTGAAATGATATCCAAAGGAAGATTAAAGTATAAATTTAAAAGAATTTATCTTTGATAAAATAAATGGGAACATTTCCCTAAAGATAGGAATATTTGAATAAAAGTATATTCTGGATTGGAATGAGCCGTATGTTGTGTTTTTATAACACTTGATTATAAGATACGCGAGTTATTCGGGAAGACTGGGTTTAGGCCCATTCTGATAATTGATTTAACGATAAGTCAACGATGAAAACAGTGGTTGAAGACCAGAGTTCTTCACATCATTTGGATGATTACTGATATCTTGATTGGGCTATACACCCAAGACAAGGTAATAAGTGGTGATCTTCTAGACGTACTTGGAGATCGACCGGATATCCGAGGACATCTCCCATGTATTGGACATATGGGAAGAGGAATAAGGTGCCTCCGGCTTTGTTCAGACCCAGAACGAACCAGTAAATAGATGCGTGACTGACATTGGATTTTATTATATGTTGATTGATCTCTATTAAATATACATCTATTTGGTGATAGAGAATTTATTCTCTTGCTCAACACCCTTCTCTGAGACGTACAAGCTTAGAGGTTATATATCGATAGACATCAATTGCGTGGCATGAATTGCTTGTGTGGAATGCTGAGATGCAATTGATCAAGGCTTTTGTTGAAAAGCAGAGTCTTGTGGTTGATGATCAAAGCACGACTTTAAATAGCATAGCTTTGTGTATAACATTAATTCGCGAGCCTGACACCTCGGTATGAGTCAAAAATGGGATCATGACTACAGGGAGTGCACAACGTTTCTTTCTAGCTATGGGTGGTGCAATGGTATGAAGCCCAGACATTTATATTTTTACCTATGTGGATGATGGATAACGAGGTGCAATAGATATATCGGTCACTATGGGGCCGATGGATAGGTCCGATAGGACCGGGAAATGTGTGTTTAGGAATAATTAATCCTCAAAAGTAAGGGAGGACCGGCCTTGAAGATCTAAGGCCTCGCCAGCGTCCAAGCCCTAAGGCATTTGCTAAAGTGTCTCGAATCGGTTAGGAGCCATCCTTGGCCTCGACTCATAGATGGAGTCCAATTTCAAATACGTGACATTTCGGTTTTAATTGTAGAGCCTAGTGTGGCGACATGATATATGGTACCCATGCCATCTATGATTGATACATTTATATTTGAAGTTGATTTTGACACTATACACTTATAGTAATGTCAAAATGATTTGTTTTAAATGTACCAAGTACGTTTGGCTATTATAAGGGAAAACTCTATCTTCCGACTTGTGTTGCATTGTGTGATTGGACCTGAATCTTATAATAGCTTCATTTTTCGAAAAGTATTGCGTTGTATATAAACTGTTTTATGAACTAGTATTCTTGGGAGAAAACCCTTTCCGTGTTATACGGTGTGGTCCCTTGATATACTGTATTTCTAAGTAAAGTTTTTAATAATTGTTTTAGTTCTCACACCAGTCCCATGACTGACCTGTAGTTTAGTGTTTTAACATAAACTCTAGGTGCCCCTATTTTCCACACGGGCAGGAAGTAGTAGGGTTTTTACAAATATTTCTTTTCCAGGATCCTGGATTTACAGTTGGAGCTATATTCGAAAAGCTTTGTATCTGTGTATTTCTTCCAGTTGTGTTATGTATTATTGTTCTGCTGCTATGTAAATTATTTTAATCTCTGATACTTTTCTGATGTATATTATTGATTCATACTCTGTTATATTCTTGTATTGTGATGTAAATTGTTGTAATAGCAATGAAATGTTCTTCTGTTTGGCTTCCGATTAGTCTTGTTCTCAAAGCAATCCACTTTCTTGTTCAGTTTAGGCCGGCCGGGAAGCTCGGGTCGCGACAGTTGGTATCAGAGCCTTGGTTTACAGAGCTCAAGAACAAGACACATTAGAACCGAACAAAAGAATTCATCAGAGATTGGATTAGTAATATCCAATGAGAATGACTCGTTAGAGATAGGATCAGTAGTATCCTAGAACGAGTGTGAATAGTGTTATTTTCAAAATCAAATTTAGCTTTAAAAAAATTATATCATATAATACATATTTGAATATTTTATTTTAAATTGATTTGGACAGTCGAGTATATGAAGATTTTGCATATACATCTAGCGAACATATATTTGAAGTCTCAAATATACTGGATAGATATCACACTCTAGTCACCTGGAGATAATTCTGGTGATGACCATGGCATCATCAGTATTATTGTTCGAGTTTTGAAAGTGGGATATCTATATATTTCCAATTGACTGGTGTGAGAACCAAAACTTAGTCAAGGTTTATTGCTTGTGATTTGACACTAAAAATTTGATTTTTGACTATATATAAAGTTATATATTTGGAAAGCCATTCAACTAATTGATTGCTGGTTGTGTTGTATGATAATTAGTTTGAATAATTAAAATGTTGGAACAATAAAACCAATAAGGAAATGTAAGGCAAATTTAGCCAAATCTAGCAAATATTGAATTGTATAGAATATTGGTTAGAATTGCATATATGCACATATATATAATTGAAAAGGTCATAGCATGGAAGCTAAGAAGAGGAATAAAATTGTATGTCCGACAAATAGGTTCATGTTTACTATATTCATTGGGTTCGATGATTTAACGAGCTGATTGGCTAACCGCTTGGCTTTGTCCTTTTCTTTTAGATTGATGAGGGGTCTGTGAGGCTAGTTGCGGTTTTAAAGGTCTCCCCGTACAAAGGAGGTTATGGCGAAATTTTTCGAAAATTTAGGGTGTTAGCCAAATTTTTGAGAAATTAGAAAATTCTTAGAAACTTAAAAGTTGAAGAATTAAAGCCAGAAGGAAAGTTGAGTTGGTTAGTTAAACAACTTTCAGCTCCGTTCCTTTTCTAGGACGAAAAGATTTTAAGTGGGGGAGATTGTAACAACCCGGATTTTCAGAACAAATTAATTTTTTTTATTTTAGCTATTTTAATGGATTTTGAATATTTAAAATGAATTATTTTAAATGATAATGGCTTAAAATTTATTCAAATCGAAGTTAGAATGAATAAATTTGTTTTAATTATAAAACGAGCTTGAAATGGCGCGGTAGTTTGAAAATTCGATTTTAAACTTTAAATGAATGTACAAGATTCAAAATAAATCGAATTTCAGTAAAACCAAAAATATTTGAATCTGTCTAATTATATCTTTCTAACGAATGTGAAAAATCCAGATTTCATAACGAGAATCGAAAGTTATGTCCAGTTTAAAATTCAGAATAGTCATTGTGGAATTTATATATATTTTAATATAATATATAGCCCTTAAAAATAGCCATTTTGCAAACGACCTGCATTTTCGACGAAAACACTTTTGTTGGATCCGGAATGTCAAATTATTTCTAGATTCCAATTTTCATAATTTTTGGAATTAATATTTGAGCCTGGTGAATTAAAACGCGTTTGGTACTTTCAGTTTGAATTTAATCGACTGGAAAATGGTCATTTTTCAAACGGTCTCCAAATTCGATGAAATTAGTTTTGTTAGGACCATATCGTCAAAACATAGCTAGATTTATTTTTTTGTAAATTTTGGAGTCAGTATATGGCCCCGATAAATTAAAACGTACGTTTAAATTCAATATACATTTATTTATATTTTAATTTTGATAAAAACTATTTGAAACGATTGAATTGGCTTACGAAACATATTCTGTTTTGTCCAGAATGGGGGTATTTGGTTAGGGATGACAGTTGTTGGGTTTGATTCGGAGTTCAAATGTAAAAAAATTCTTTTTGGAATTAAAATATATATAACATATAAAGATGGGTCAAAACCCTCATCCCTTCTCCCGCGTGGTCAATGCATGCAGTCGCTCCCACCTTTCTCCTTCGCTCCCGTCGCTCTAAAAAAGAAAATAATTTAAAAATTGTCGTTGTTGAAAACCCGTCGCCCCCTACTCCATCGCCGTCGTCGCAGGTCCCGCCCCTAGCCACCTCGAAGTCCCCCCCGCCCAGCACCACCGTCGCCCCTCTTATCTCTCCACCCTAGTTCGAGCCAAATCTCCCCAAATTGAAACCCTAGCCCACCACCGCGCATCCGCTACGCCCTGCTACCACCAACGATATCCACCGCCCCTCCTCAGCCTCCACCGCCGCCTGTGGGCCCCTCCTCCATTAAAAATCCAATTTTTATAAATTTTAGTATTTGCAAAAACACTCCTGACCTTGCTTAGCCCATAACTTCCAATCCGAGTGCTTCTAGCCAAAACTCCACAATACCAAAATCGAAGAGCACGATTTTCTCTTCGATTTGAGTATATGCAGGTCAGATTTTGGATTGCGGAGTTGTTCAGAAAATGCGTCCAAAGTCTGCTGTCCAAATACCGTCTTTTCGCGATTTTCGATGAAATTGAGCATTTTCGAGAAAAAGTCCATTAGGCGAAAGTTGTCCGGAATGGCGCATTTAAGCTAGAAAATAAGACGGTGTGAAGATTGGAGCTCGTTTACAAAGTTTGGAATCAGAACAACAAATCAGAGCATCAGAAAACAACGGCGGAGTGGATCCCAATGTGAGAACTCCTTCTCACTCTAATTATTTTACAGTTAAATATATACTAGGTTGCAAACAGGGCTTAGAATCCCCCGACACTATTTATTGTACAAACCATGATTGTTTGTTTGGATTGTACTGTGGAAATTTGGTTGTGTTGAAAATTGATTGTATTGTGGTGTATTAAATGTGATTGACTATTGTGTATGGCGCGAGCCAGTATCAGGAGATGGGTAATGCTAGACATTACTCCGGTTCTAAAATAGCGCCGTTATAATGCCAAAATTTTCTGAAATAAATATTTATTCATCAAAAATAAATATTTATTCATTAAAAATATAATTTTTAATGTGTATATGAACTATATAAAATATTCATGTGTTGAGTAAAATGTTTGAACAATAAAAATATCATTTTTATTGAATTTATGAATTATTAAAAATATTCATGTGTTGAGTAAAATGTTTGAACAATAAAAATAACATTTTTATTGAATGTATGAGCTATTAAAAATAGTCAAGTGTTGAAATAATTATTTTATCGTTAAAAATATAATTTTTAACGTATATATGAACGACATAAAATTCTCCTGGAATGAAAATAAATATTCATTTATAAATCAGACGATTTATTTATGTACACCCATTTAACTGACACTAGTTGGGATGATAAATTTTACATATCGCCCAACTACACATATAATATTCGGTACCGGTTGGCTGAAACCCCACACGGGTATTGGGATGATATTTGATGTACACTAATCCCAATTGTTTAGTTGTATGTCACTCGATTGGTTGAAAGACTATTGTAAATGTTAGTTATTAATATTTAATGCTTATGCAATTGTGTAATGCACTCTGCATGATGGTTGATTGTGTATCATTATTGTTGTGTACATATGGTGTATGAAATCCATATAGATGAATTATATGGTAATTGATTGGGTATGGTTCTAATTCAGAAATAATGAATATTTTAAAAAAATGATATTTTAAAATAATGAATATTTTAAAATAACGAATATTTTAAGATAATATTCTGTAAAGGATTAAAATGTGAATTTGATGTTCAATTTTGGATGGACATGAAAATATTGAAATGTATGAACTCGTGCTGATTAGATTTGCGCCTTTTTAACGCGAACGATATTTATATAAATTTTATTCATTTTTATAATGAATATCAAAAAGGAAATTATTTCAAAATATGATATTTTGAAAATATTATCATTTAAATATTATAATGATAAGGAGTATTCAATTTTGATTTAAAATTGAAATGGCATTTGGAATCGTTTTTTAAACGAATTTATAAAATGCATTTTGAACGAAATATATATATATATATATATATATATATATATATATATATAATGGTTTGAATATAACGCGTCGCGCCGTGACCGTTCACGAATTTCGACCATTGACTTCGAACTACATTACGTGAGATCCGGCTGTCGGATTCTCCTAAAACTAAAACCATTGAGTACGTATCAAAAAGAGCTTTCCAAAGAATATAAGAGATTTGAAATCTAATGGTTGGATTTGGAGATAAATCCAAATTAGTTTTGGAAAAGGTCGCTGTATACCGACTTAAAGGGTCTTAATAAAATCATTAAAAATATTAATAATTTGTGTAAAATCATAATAAATGATTTGGAAAGAATTAGGATGAAATATTCCATATTTAAAACGATAGAAATATATTTTTATCAAAATGAACTAGTTATTAACTAGAATAATAATCCAATATTTTTAAAGAAATAAATTGGATTTGAAATGGTTTTAAAAATAATTAGAATTTTCGAATGAATAAATTGGAATGGAAATAATCTTCATAATATATCGATATAGGATTCCGTGGTTATACAGATATTGTTATGGGAATTTGGAAGATACAGATATCGTTATTCCCAATACGATATCCGTTAGTTTCAGAATTTGATATTGAATATAAGCCGATATAATTTATATTCAGAGCCTTGTATTTAATATTAAATTGGATTTTGGGTTTGTCGTGAACGGTGTCTTCAGTACCACTGTTCTTAAAACAAGTTGAGAAAAGAATAAATCTTTTAATTAAGATTTAGTGAAGTTTTCCAATTAATCAATATTTAATTGGAACTGAATAAAAGAATTGGATTTTGGGTTTGTGGTGAATGGTGTCTTCAGTAACATTGTTCTTAAACCTCGTGTGAAAAGAATAAATCTTTTAATTAAGATTATTAGAGTTTCCAATTATATTTAATAATTGGAATAAAATGGAATGTGAATTGGTTTATTGTGAACTGTGTTTTTAATGACATTCATTCTTTAACCCGATTAACAATGAAATTTAATTTGGAATTTATAGATCTTTTAATTAAGATTTAATGGAAATTTCCAAAGTACAGTTTTCTAATTTAATAAAATAAATTGGAATGGAATGGAATTCAATTTGGTAATAATCGAAGTGAGCTTCTGTGGATGAAGATTGTTAATATATATGGAATTTAAAAGGCTTTGTCGTTATTCCATTTATATTATTAGTCGGATACGGAAATTGATATCGATCATATATATTGATCCGTTTTCCGTGAAAATTCCATAATTAATGGAATGTGATTTTTGGTTTATCATGAACTATGTTTTGAATGACATTGGTTCTTTAACCTAGTTAAAGACAGGATTACATGTCTAACATTGTATTTCAAACTGTATTGTTTATCTCTGCTAAATATATATCTGTTTGGTGGTGGAGAATTTATTCTCTTTCTTAACACCCTTCTCTGAGACGTACGAGCTTAGAGGTTATATATTAGCAGAAATCAGTGGTATGGTGTGGATTATCGATAAGACATGTTTGTGTTTCCAAAGTTAAATAATCACTAGTAATGATTTTTCGGAAGATTAAAACTAAATAGGGTTTTAATGAATCTTTAATTAGATTGAAATTTGAACGTGATAATTTAAATTATCAAATTTAGGAAATGATCGAGAATGGGGTATCACCAGTTTTACTCCAAGTGATAGTTAAATCTTTAATTAGATTTGGACAAGAAATGGTAATTAATTTTCACCGATAACACAGTGGTGTTAGATATGGAGTATCACCAGTTTTGCTCCATGGGATGAATTGGTTGGGATTGGGATGGTAAAAGAAATGACTACTTCGGTATGGCTCGTTAATCCCGACTAGTTGGATAAATCTTAAATTGGATTATAATTGAAAAGATAATGAAATTTTTTGATATGATATCCAAAGGAAGATTAAAGAATTAATTTAAAAGAATTTATCTTTGATAACATTAATGGGAACCTTTCCCTAAAGATTTGAATATTTGAATAAAAGAATATTCTGGATTGGAATGAGGCCTATATTGTGTTTTTATAGCACTTGATTATAAGATATGTGAGTTATTCGGAAAGACCGGGTTTAGTCCCATTCTGAATAACTGATTCGGCGATAAGTCGACGATGAAGACAGTGGTTGAAGACTGGAGTTCTTCACATCGTTTGGATGATTACTGATGTCATGATTGGGCTGTACATCCAAGACAAGGTAATAAGTGGTGATCGTCCAGACGTACTTGGAGATCGATCGGATATGTGAGGACCTCTCTCCTATGATAGACATATGGGACGAGGAATAAGGTGCCTCTGGTTCGTTCAGACCCAGAACGAACTAGTAAATGGATGTGTGTATGACATTGGATTTTATTCTGTGTTGATTGATCTCTATTAAATATATATCTATTTAGTGGCAGAGAATTTATTCTCTTTCTTAACACCCTTCTCTGAGATGTACGAGCTTAGAGGTTATCTATTGATAAACATCAGTTGATGGCGAAAATTGCTTATGTGGCATGCTGAGACGCAAATGATCAAGGCTTTCATTGAAAAGCAGAGTCTTGTGGTTGATAATCAAAGCATGACTTTAAATAGCATAGCATTGTGTATAGCGTTAATTCGCGAGCCTCACACCTCGGTATGAGTCAAAAAGGGGATCGTGACTACATGGAGTGCACGAAGTTTCTTTTTAGCTATGGGTGGTGTCATGGTATGGAGCCCAGAGATTTATATTTTTATGGACGATGGATAGCGAGGCGCCTCAGATATATCAGTCACTACGGGGCCGAACGATAGGTCCGATAGGACCGGGAAATGTGTGTTCATGAATAATCAATCCTCAAAGTAAGGAAGGGCTGGCCCTAAAGTTCCAGGAGCTCGCCAGCGTCCGAGCGCTGAGGCATTTGCTAGAGTGTCTCGAATCGGTGAGGATCCATCTCTGGCCTCGACTCATAGATAGACTCCAGTTTCCAATACATGACATTTTGGTTTTAATTATAGAGCCTAGTATGGTGACATGATATATAGTACTCATGCCGTCTATGATTGATACATTTATATTTGAAGTTGATTTTGACACTATAAACTTATAGTAATATTAAAATGATTTGCTTTAAACGTACCAAGCATGTTTGGCTATTATAAGGGAAAACTCTACCCTCTGGCTTGCATTGCATTGTGTGATGGGACCTGAGTCTTATAATAGCTTCATTTTTTAAAAAGCGTTGTGTTGTTTATAAACTTCTTTATGCACTAGTATTCTTGGGAGAAAACCCGTTCCGTGTTATATGGCGTTGTCCCTTGATTTACTGTATTTCTAAAGTAAAGTTTTTAATAACTGTTTTAGTTCTCACACCAGTCCCATGACTGACCTGGAGTTTGTTGTTTTAACCTAAACTTTGGGTGCCCCTATTTTCTACATAGGCAGCTGGTAGTTAGGTTTTTGCAGATATTTCTTTTCCAGGATCCTAGATTTACAGCTGGAGCTATATTCAGAAAGATTTGTATCCGTGTATTTCTTTCAGTTGTGTGATGAATTATTTTTCCGTTGCTATGTAAATTATTTTAATCTCTGATATTTTTCTGATGTATATTATTGATTCATACTCTGCTATATTCTTGTACTCTGATGAAAATTGTTGTAATAGCAATGAAATGTTATTCTGTTTGGCTTCCGATTAGTCTTGTTCTCAAAGCAATCCACCTTCTTGTTCGGTTTAGGCCAGCCGAGAAGTTCGGATCGCGACATTTGAATTTGCTGATGATTATAAATATATGTATAATTATATGATTCCATACCGATTTGGGAAAAGTCAGGAATTTAAATTATGAATTTAAATTTAACTTGTGTTAGTTAAATGGATTGGAATAATGGAAGTGAATTCGATTGAATTGAAATTTAACTTAAGATAACTTAAGTAGAATGGTATTAAATTGGAAACTAAATTGAGTGGTGTATATGAAAGTAAAATAATTTTAAAATATAAGGGAATGAATTGATTTAAAATCAATTTGGATGAATGTGGGTGTTTGTACATGGATTATGGATTGGGTGTGAATCCACATGGATGAAATATAAAATGGATATGAGAACATTGATCGGATTGCACATCAATTATTGGAACTCACTAGTTAAGGTGAGTAAGTGCAGGTACATGAAGCCTATGGCTTGGGTTCGACTATGTAAAGTGAATAAGAATTGAGCTTGCTTGCTTAATAACGTTATAAAAGGTACACCTACGCAAAAATACAAAATTTTGGTTTTGAATTTGGTTTTCCGACCGTATGGGTCGATGTGTGTGTGTGTGTATATATATATATATATATATATATATATATATATATATATATTTGCTGATCCTGCGATATCAAAGAAGTCCCTTTGTGCAAGGGAGACTCTATCGATTTTTTTCTAAAATTTAAGGTGTTAGAAGATTTTCAGAACTTCTTAAAAAATTTCATAAGTAGGACTGAATTAATATTTTAATTGAACTTAATTAGTTTCGTCAAAACTGAATTTAAGAAGTAAACTGAAGGATTTTTACCTTAGTTAATTGGGTTTGTAATATTTTCCCTACCACAGTAATTTCGGGGACGAAATTCTTTAAAGGGGGAAGGAATGTAACGACCCAGATTTTTGGACATTAAATTCAGAACATTTAAATTGTATTAAATGTTGAAATGGAATAATACAATGGATTATAATAACGAATTTAATTATTAAACGAATGATGTACATATTAAATTTTATTTAAATTTAAAACGAGCTCGAAATAGTCGCGGTAGTTCGTAATTTACGATTTAAACTTCAACTGAAAATACAAAATCCAATATAAGTCAATACTCAACGAAACAAGAAATGTTAGGATCTATCTGATTATATTTTTCTAACGAAAGTAAAAAAAAATCGAGATTTCATCTTATAGATAGTAAGTTATGTACAAATTAAATTTTTGGAAAGTCATTGTGGAGTCGTGTATAAACCATAACAGTTTATTTCATAATTATATACTACTTTCGAATTTGGACAAAAATTTTGAGACGTAGTTATAATTTAATTTATAGAAATTTTCTGTAATTTTTATTTGAAAAAATAAGCAATTTTTTATTTGAAGTATTTTACATTCTACATCAACGGTTTGGGATATCACAATATAAGTTAACTTGTCTATATTATAATATTTTCGGGATCATGGCACAACATTTGACATGATAATATTTTTTATTTTTGTCTATAACAGTCCATAAATGAACGAAATATATACATTGGGGTATGCTAATTTTTTTGATACTTAACAAATTAAATATTGAAGCATTTCTTGAATGCCAAGCTGTTGCTTCCTCTTGAAGCCACCCTAAAGCTTCTTGTGAAAGACAACCGCTTCCTTTCATCAAAAGCCACAATGACACGACCCGAACTTCCCCGTGAAGGAAAGCACGGATGGCGCTGAGGACAAGACAAATCAGAACGCAAACGGAAGAACATTTCATTGTTATTACAACAATCCCATCAGATACAAGAATATACAGAGTATGATTGAATAAATTACATTCGAATAAATATCAGATATTACAATAAATTACATAGCAGCGGAAAAATAATACAAAGCACAACTGAAGGTGATATACGGATACAGAGCTTTCCGGATATCATTCCAGCTGTAAATCAGGATCCTGTGAATATAAATCTGCAAAACCAAAACTACTAGCTGCCCGTGTCGAAAATAGGGGCACCCAGAGTTTAGGTTAAAACAATAAACTCCAGGTCAGTCAGGTGACTGGTGTGAGAACTAAAACAGTTATTTAAAACTTTACTTTAAAAGAGAGTAATTCAAGGGACCACGCCGTATAACACGGAACGGGTTTCCTTCCAAGAATACTAGTGCATAGAATAAACAACGCAATGCTTTTTCGAAAAATGAAGCTATTATAAGACCCAGGTCCCATCACACAATGCAACGCAAGCCGGAGGATAGGGTTTTACCTTATAACAGCCAAACATGCTTGGTACGTTTAAAACAAATCATTTGATACTATAGTAAGTGTATAGTGTCAAAGCAATTTCAATCATAAATATAAATCATAGACGGCATGGGTACCATATATCATGTCACCATACTAGTTCTACAATTAAAACCGCAATACACGTACTGGAAATTGGATTCCGTCATGAGTCGAGGCAAGGGGCAAGCTCCTCTCCGCGTTCGAGACACTCTAGCAAATGTCCCAGGGCTACGCACTCTGGGCAACCCCTGGATGCTTCAGGGCCGGTCCTCACTTACGTTAGAGGATTATTTATTCCTGAACACACGTTTCTCGGTCCTTACAGACCTATAATCGAGGCGCCTCATCCAACAACCACAAAGGTGAAAAGTATATATATGTCAGGGCTGGTAAGTCACTGACACCACCAAAGCTAGAAAGAAACGTCGTGCTCTCCCTGCAGTCTGTATCCCGTTTTTAACTCATACCGAGGTGTGAGGCTCACGAATTCACGTTATACACAAAGCTGCCACGTAGGCGTGCTTTGATCATCAACCACAAGACTTTGCTTTTCAACAGAAGCCTTGATCATTGCATCTTAGCGTGCCACACTGGCAGTTCATGCCATGCGATTGATGTCTACCGATATATAACCTCTAAGCTCGTACGTCTCAGAGAAGGGCGTTAAGCAAGAGAATAAATTCTCCGCCGCCAAACAGATATATATTTAACAGAAATCAATCAACACAGAATAAAATCCAATGTCAGACACACAATCCATTTACAAGTCCGTTCTGGGTCTGAACGAAACCGGAGGCACTTTCCTCGCATATCCATCCATCTCCAAGTACGTCGGGACGACCACCAACTATTTCCATCCTCTTGGGTGTACAGCCCAATCAGGATCGTCAGTAATTATCCAAACGATGTGGAGACTTCCGGTCTTCAACCACCGTCTTCATCTTCGACATATCGTCGAATCGGTTATTCAGAATGGGTATAAACCCGGCCTTTCCGAACAACCCGCGTATATTAAAACAAATGTTACACAAACACAACATACGCCTCATTCCAATTCAGAATATTCTTTTATTCACAAAATCACATTTTTAGGGAAAGGTTCCCATTAATTTTATCCAAGATAAATTCTTTAAAATTTATCCTTTAATCTTCCTTTGGATGTCATTTCAAACCAGATTATGGTTTTCTAAACTAGTCGAGATTAGCGAACCATAACGAAGTAATTATTTATTTTATTTCCCAATCCCAACATATTCATCCCATGAAGCAAAACTGGTAATACTCCATATCTAATACTATGGTGTTATCGGTAAGATTAATTACCATTTCACGTTCAAAGCTAATTAAAGATTTAACTATCACTTTGGAGCAAAACTGGCGATACTCCATTCTCGCTCATTTCTAAATTTGATAGTTTAGATTATAGATTTACATTTCAATCTAATTGCAGATTCGTTAAAACTCCTTTTACTGGGTTAAAGAACTAGTGTTATTTAAAATACAGTTCACGACAAACCCAAATCACATTCTATTTATTATCGGGTTAAAGAACTAGTGTTATTTAAAACACCGTTCACGATAAACCCATTTCAAATCCAATCAAATATATTAGAAATTTCGATTTATTTAAAACCCCTTTTTAAATCTAATTTATTTATTTAAAAATAATTGAGTTTTAAATTTAGTTCAAAACTAGTTCATTTCGATAAAAATCTATTTTTATCTTTTCAAATATGGAGTTTTTCATCCCAAATTTTCCCAAATCATTTCTAATGATTTTACACAAATTATTACTATTTTTAATAATTTTATCAAGGCCCGTACAGTCGATTTCCATCAACGGCCATCGAACTGCACTTACAACGACCTTTTTCGAATTTGATTTGGACGTATCTCCAAATCCAACCGTTAGATTTCAAATTTCTAATATTCGTTAGAAAGCTCTTTTCGATACGAACCCAACGGTTCCGGTTTTAGGAGAATCCGACGGTCGGATCTCCCGTAATGTCCGTTTGAAAAAAATGGTCGAAATTCACGAACTGCCGCGGCGCGGCGCGTTCTATTCAGGCCATTATATATATATATATATATATATATATATATATATATATATATATATATATATATATATATATATATATATATATAATATATTTCGTCGATTCTGTTTTTAAACGAATTTTATAAATAGTTTTGAATTCGTTTCAAAAACATTTCAACTTCCATTTCAATTCAAATCAAAATTGAATTTTTCCTTATAAATTCGTTTTAAAATTCATTTCTATTCAATTCAAATTTTAATTCAATTTGAATTCATTTCAATTCGTTTTCAATTCAATTCGAATTCGTTTCAATTCGTTTTCAATTCAATTCGAATTTGTTTTCTATTCAATTCATTTCGAAATCGTTTTCAATTCAATTCATTTCGAAATCGTTTTCAATTCAACTCATTTCGAAATCGTTTTCAATTCAATTCATTTCGAAATCGTTTTCAATTCAATTGATTTCGAAATCGTTTTCAATTCAATTCATTTCGAAATCGTTTTCAATTCAATTCATTTCAGATTCGTTTTCAATTCAATTCATTTCGAAATCGTTTTATATTCAATTCATTTTGAAATTGTTTTATATTCAATTCATTTCGAAATCGTTTTATATTCAATTCATTTCGAAATCGTTTTATATTCAATTCATTTCGAAATCGTTTTCAATTCAATTCATTTCAAATTCGTTTTCAATTCAATTCATTTCGAAATCGTTTTATATTCAATTCATTTCGAAATCGTTTTATATTCAATTCATTTGAAATCGATAAAATCGATATAAATATCGTTCACGTCAAAATGGCGTTAATCTAATCAACACGGCTTCATATATTTCTATTTTCAAATGTTCTACTCGACAAATGAATATTTATCTTTTTTCTCCACACACGACTAATCTCAACGAGTGAGTACTGTCCACGTGTGGCTATTTTTGTTATTTAAAATATTTTATAAAATTTGGGTATCTATCGTTTGATTTTCAATTAGACTCCACCGTGAAGTAGTTCTAATTTTAAATATGTTAAAGATGTATATTTTATTATTAAAATATTTCGTTCAACACATGACTAATCTCAACGGATGAGTCCAGTCAACACATGAACCTTTATTTTATATTAATAAAGATATAAATTTTATTATTAAAATATTTCGTTCAACACATGACTAATCTTAACGGATGAGTACAGTCAACACATGAACCTTTATTTTATATTAATAAAGATATAAATTTTATTATTAAAATATTTCGTTCAACACATGACTAATCTCAACGGATGAGTACAGTCAACACATGAACCTTTATTTTATATTAATAAAGATATAAATTTTATTATTAAAATATTTCGTTCAACACATGACTAATCTCAACGGATGAGTACAGTCAACACATGAACCTTTATTTTATAATATTCTTTATTTTCTAAATTGGAATGAGGCCCAATCAATCACCATATAATATTAATTATATGGATTTTCATACAACACATGTATATAATAGCATTGAAAAATAATCAACCATCAACCAAAGTGCACTACACTGTATAAGCACCAAATATAGATATCTAACGCTTATAACAGCCTGTCAATCAATCGATCGACATATTCAATCAATCAGGATGAGTGAACTTCAAATTTCATCCCTACACCCGTGTGGGGTTTCAAACAATCAAACACAGATTTTGTTTGTGCAGTTGGGCGATGTGTAAAATTTATCGTCCCAATCAATGTCCTTCAAATAGGTGTACATAAACAAACCGTCCGGTTTGTAAATGAATATTTATTTATTCACATTCACGTTAAAAATTATATTTTTAACGACAAAACATTTTATTTTAACTTATGAATTTCTATTCAGTTCATTCTTTAAATAAAATGATATTTTTATTTTTCTAACTTATTTTAGAAAATTTCGGCGGCATAACGGCACGATACTAGAAACGGGACAAGGCCTAGCCTTATCCCCGGTCTAGTGAAGGCCCACACCATTCACACATCAATCAAATCCATTCATTTCACCAAATAATTCAATTTCAATCAAATAATCTAACTAATTTTTGCAATCAAACAAACAAGTCCATGGTCTGTGGACGATTGTGTCGGGTGCTACTAAGCACCGTCTGCATCCTAGTATATATATATGATTAGAAAAAGAAATTGAAAAGTGAGAAATTCTCACCGATAGCTATCCCAATACCACGACTCTTCATTTATGGAAATCTTTGTTGTTCTCGCCTTTTATCACCTTCGTTGCCCGTATTCTCTACATATATAAAAATCACACATTTTTATATTGCTGTCTTTTTAAAATAAAATTCACATTTTTATTTGTTTACTTTCAATTTTAAAAATCATATTTTTATAATCCCTTCATATATTTAAAAATCGAATTTTCACTTCCCTATTCAATATATAACAATCGAATTTTTTACTATGCTATTCAATATATAAAAATCGAATTTTTACTATGCTATTCAATATATAAAAAATCGTATTTCTACCACTTTTATATAGTAAGGATTATATTTTTACTTACTTATATTATAAAAATATTTTTTCTACAACTATAATTAAAAATCATTTCTTTACCTCGCCTACTTCACATATATACAAATTGAATTTTTATCACGCTTTCTTCTATATAAAAATACGATCTTTTTCTCCTAAAAATTCAAATCTTTACTTTAGAAAAATCAAATCTTTTACTTTCGAAAAATCGAATATTTACCGGGTTAAAAATTCTACCTTTGCAGTTTTAAAAAATCCTATTTTTACAGTTTTAAAAATCCTATCTTTACTGATTTAATTTAAAGATCATTGCATGAAAGGATTTAATTAAACTAAATAAACTAAAAATCTAAAAATAAAATGGGTCAAGAACTTACAGGGGGGGTCTTCCTGCGTCGTCGACTGTGGTCGAAGAAAGGGGGGAAGCGGGGTACGGCTTGGTGGCCGCGGGTGGTGGGGTATGGTGGATGAGAGGGGGTTGCGGTGGAGGATTAAAGGGGGGTTGTATCGCATCCGACTGACGGGATGGGGTGCGAGGTGGGGGCCATCGCGAGGTCGAGGTGGCGGCGATCGATTGGGGGGGTGCGCCAGCCCCTGGCGGCGGCGACAGGGTTTCCCCCCTTTCCGTCGTCTCCCTTTTTTTTTGTTGAAATGATTTTTTTTTTGAACGGGGGGGCCAGAAAATAGAGAGGGTGAGGAGAGAGGGATTTAATTTCTAATTTATTTAATTAATTTATTTTCAAAAAAAGTTGACTTTTACATACGACCTCGAAACGAGGCCCACCGCCTGTCGTCTATAGCGTTTTACCCCCATTCCGAACACAATGGGATATGTATCGCAAGCTGATTTGATCGTTTCGATCTGTTTCCGCTAAAATCAACGTATAACTCTATATATTGAATTTGAACGCGCATTTCAATTTACCGGGGTCACATACTAACTAGAAAAATTCCCGAAAAATATTTTCTAGCTTCGTATTGACGATACGGTCCTAACAAAACTAGTTTCGTCGAATTCTGAGACCGTTTGAAAAATGGCCAATTTTCAGTCGATTAAAATCAACTGAAACTGGTCAAACGCGTTTTCCTTCGCCACGCTCACATATTGATTCGAAAAATTATGAAATTTGGAACCTAGCAATAATTTGACACTGCGGATCCAACAAAAGTGGTTTCGTCGAAATCCGAGGTTGTTTGCAAAATTCCCATTTTTAAGGGCCTGAATTCCATAGCGACTATTCAGAATTTTCAACTGGACATATCTTTTGATTCCCATTATGAAATTTCGATTTTTCGGATTCGTTGGAAAAATGTTATCAATTAGATCCTAATGTTTTTGGTTTCACTAAAATCCGGATTGTTTTGCACCCGGTACATTCAATTGAAGTTTGAAATCGAATTATCGAACTACCGCGCCATTTTCAATTCTATTTATAATTATATATAATTATTTATATTCTAACGACGACGTATATAAATATATTCATCGAATTCTATTCAAAATAAATTTCTCGTCGATATTATTTAAAATAATCTATTTTAAATGTTCAAAATTCGCTAAAATTGCCAAAATAAAAATTTTAAACTGGTTCAGAATTTCCGGGTTGTTACACACAACTTGAATCTTCAACGAAAAACTAGAGTTTTCTATTATATAAACCGTGACCCATCAATACTTTTTAATCCCAAAGCCCAGAAACTTCAACCCAATTCTTGCTCTTGTTTCAACTGATCTTCCTTTACTTTTTAGCAATTTAAAACTAATTAAAACCCAAAGGAAATCCAAAAGTGTTTAATCGGATCATCTCATATTTTCGAGAGCTACAGGCCATGGGAGTTTTCCAGAGTTCGATGATAGCGAAGTTCGCACCTTTTTGGGATCCATCACATATTTGCGTGGAAATCATTGGGGCCAGGGATCGCTAGCAAAGGGGTGGTTGTTGCCAGAAGTTGAGGTAGTTAGGGGGAGATTCGAGCATGGCTTTGGACTGCGTGTAAGGAGGCGCAGCTGTAGGGAGAGTTTGGCGAGGTTCTGTTTCGAAGGGGGTCGGTGTTATTTACTGCAGTAGGGTAGGATCAAAGCATGAAAATGGTAATTTACTATTGGAGTATTTTGGTTCGGGTTATGGGATGGTGAGCTAATGGTATTGGAGTGGTAAAGTTTTGCTGTGAAGGAGTTGAAAACGGTTCCATGAGGTTGCTTGAATGGGTTAGTGAAGGCGAGTTGAAGTTGTGACCATGAAGAGCTACAGGAAGTTGCGGAAGAGTATATTACGGCTTAATTAAGTATTAAAAGGATATGGGTATTAAAAGAAAAGAGGAGGTGTGGAAATGGGTCAGCGTAGTGAGTTCTTTAGCAGTAACGAGAATAATGAAGAGGAAGAGGAGGATTTACAGGCTTAATCAACTAAATATGAGATTAAGGAACTGGAAATTTGATAAATGGTTGGTTGTTGAAGGGGGATAGGGAACCATGAGTTCAATGAAATGGGGGAGGCGGATTCAAGCAGCCGCTAAACGAGGAAGATGGATTATGGAACTTGGTTGATGCGATAACAAAGATTTGCAATAATTAATTAAATATGATAATACTATTGACTTATTTGAAATTTGTTTAACCAGTAATGAAATAACTACTTCAAACGTTAGTTGTTTTTCTAGACATCGTGGAGTAGGTCTGTTAATTATAAAAGAAAATAATTAAGGTTAAAACACTTATATAATTAAGGGTTAATGATTTAGATTAAAATCATATTGTCTATGACGATTATATTTGTGCGTATATTATCAGAATTGGATGCGACCAAATCCGATCGATTCACAATGACGAATTCTATGTATGGCATCGTCGCGGCTGAAAACTGAGGTATCGGAATTTCATGGAGAAATCAAATGTATGTTTGATTTTTAAACGAAACAAAAGAAGAATTTTCAACTGCAAATCAAGGTGAGTAAACTCACTAACTCTGACTCGTTTATATTTTTATATAAATGAGTTTTAAATTTTTTTACAACAATTACGCTGTGTGATGCTTGTTTGGATGAATGGTTGATAAAATGAGTTGAAATGGTTGATATAGTTATATCGTTGATCGATTATTGATTCTGTTTTCTATGATATTTTATACTAATGTAAAATTAATATTATTGATGTTAATTAACATCTGTGGATGCAAGGAAAGAAATTGGAGGGATCCAACAGGATTCCTCAACAATTATATTACTGTTTTTATTTGATTGTGATATATGATGTGTTATATGATCTGTGATTGGATATGTGTGTTGAATTACCCTAGCCCTAGAAATTTGGCATTTTAAATACCGTAAAATATTTAAAAAGAAAAAAGGGAAAATTTAAGATTTTAAAAAGGAAATCATTTCCAAAATGGAAATTGAATATCAGATAGATTTGAGGATAGATACTTATTTTAATAAATAAAACTAGCAATAATTTAAAATCTATATTTATGGATTATCATTGTATGATTAGTAATTGGTTTAAAAACAATATTTTATAATCGAATGTAGGATTGTTATAATGTTTTGAAAGGAGATTTTAAATAGAAATCTATTTTTAATAGATAAATTGAGAAGATTAATTTATAAACGATGTTTATAAATTCAGTAAAATATTTATTTTGAAATAAATTGAAATACAAATTCAAAATTTTGAATTTATATGGAAACATGGTAATCGATTTTTAAAGCCAATATTTAAAATGAGATTTGAACTTAGCAAATTATAAACGAGATTTTAAATGATTGCAATACAAATGAGATTGGTATGGAAAAATCTTAATAGAAGTTATAAATAGAATTTGGGTTTAATACATTATTTATAAGTACGAAATCAAACTAATTTAATTGTATATAAAGGAAATATATTCACGATTAAAGTGAATATTGGTTTAAAGGAAATATTTTGCAAATGAAATATCTTTAAAGGAAATTTAAATTTGAAATATGAATCTAGACCGGAAATTGAATGAAAAGGGAAATGTGTAATCGTTTTAAACGTAAATGATGAGTTTTATTTCAAAATTCAGAATATAAAATAAAGTGTTATAACGTTTTGTAGACTAGAATGGTTATAAAGGAATTTGATAATGATTTGGAAAGGATAAATTCAAAAGTGAATTTGGACTTTTTATTAACCTGAAATTGTAAATAAATTCCGAAGTTCGTAATATAAATTGAATATAGATTATTTGCGAAAGAGTTATTTATTGGAATTCGATTATATCGAATTTAGGGAAGTAGTTATTTTTACTTTCCATTTTGAATCAAATTTAATTATTGAATTATTTACTTGTTAATTGAATTAATAAGTACAAGTTATATTATTATATATACCAAATATTTGGAAACAACGATTAAATGCTACCGTTATAATAAATGTTTTGTAAATCTAAGTAGCGATTATGATACTACTGTTATAATAAATGTTTTATAAATATAAACAACGCTTTTAATGCTACAAATGTTTATAAATAAAAAATGTTTGGAAATAGCGATTATAACGCTACCGTTATAATCAATGTCTTTCGTAAAAGAAGTGGATTCTTAGAATGAATCTGAGAGTCGCGTAAGCTATGTTTTGTTGAAGTTGTGTGCTTGGACTATTTCAAAGTTAAGAATGCTTTTCAATAAAGGTCTGAGAGGAAATTATACCCCAACTTGATTGACTTCATAATTGACTGAGAAATGGTTAAGGTTCAATAGCGAGAGTTAGTTAATGAAAGATTAATGGGTTGAGTTATAATAACGATATTTTATATAATATCGGTTAAATCCATATAAATGGAATTTGGGAACGTTTTCCAAATAAAATTTGAATTTTTTTCAAAGTATGGGAAATGAAATGATGTGGTTAATGAGAAGTAAAAGCAGGGATTGGAAATATTTTCCAATGTGGATAACATATATTTTCCAAATGTAGAAAATAGGAGTCTGTGAATATATGGAAATGTTTTCCAACCGTAATATGAGATATTTTCTAGAAAATGGATAATTTTTGATATGTAGAAATGTTTCCCAATGATCATGGAGATGAGCAAGCCTTGAAAAATAGCCGAGAAAAGATAAGAAAATGGAAAATTATAATTCAACAAGAAATTAATTTAAAAAGGGCCCAATATTGTTTGATGGTTGATCGGTATAATTTCCAATTGGAAATAGGACCGTTGATTGTATGGATGTTTCTTTGGTAGTTAAATCACCGACTATTAAAAGTTTTGCTATATTTTATACCTCCGTTGTCAATACGGATAGACCGGGATCAGGTTTAATATCTGAAAACCACTCCGTATTGGCATAAGCGTTACGAATCAACTTATGCTGAAGATATATGAAGACGGAGTTAAGTGCAAGGGCTGTTCTATCAATCCTAGGTGGAAATTTCCCAAGATGGATTAATAGAATGGTGCCTTCGGTTTGTCCAGTCCCAGGATAATGTATACAGACGAATGTCTAACGATGTGATATTCAAAGTAAATGGTGGCAAGATGTTCTGAAAAATAATTGTGACCTCAAGCCTCATCAACCGGGAAATGACAAAAATAGGGCAGGCAACATGGCCATGTGGGTCATTCCCATTATGGGTATTATCACCTGATCTAGAGAAATTTCATTTGCTTCTTATTCTATTCGCTGTTATATGCTTTTGGTAATGGTTGCTGATCACAACCATTGGTGATAATATGCTCGGTACACTCAAGTTAAATGAGTGGCCAACCATGTGTGGGACTGGTTGCAAGACGTTCTTGTTGAACCCATTGTATTCCCCTCTAGAGATACACGATCGCAAGGTGGTTCCATACCTTGTCATGTTGGAAATCCAATCTCTAATAAGCGCCCTGCAGTTTTCGATTTTATATTATATATGGAGCGTGAAATGCATGTATTCCGCTAGATTCTATTTATTTGATATAGACATTATTATAATATCACTGGATTTGATATCAAAAATATTTTTGGTTTCCGTAAGATGAAAACCATCCATGTTTATGTAGGGATCGGTCTTACGATTATCATTTCTTTCGAAAGGATTTTGAAAGTTAAACAAATGGTTAGAGTTTACTCACACCAGTCCCATGACTGACCCGGAGTTTATTTTGTTTTGTTTTCCCTAAACTCTTGGGTGCCCAAATTTGTACGGGCAGTCAAGTAGTCAGGATTTTACAAGCTCACTTAGAGGAGCTTGAAGCAGGGGGCTTCACCAGTTAGCTACAGACTACTATATTTTCCGTTGTGTACTATGTTGTATCTAGAAACAGGTGTTTATAACTGTTCCAGGAATAGCTGTTATGCTCTGATGATGGTATTATATATAGTTACTGATTTGTATTTCAAAAGTTGTGTAATTTAATGTATTTTATTCATTCCGCTATAAGATTGTGTTATACATTTTCTTCTATTCCAATTTTTTTTCTTTCTATTTCTCATCCTCTAACTTCTTTCTACTAATGATCCGTATTTTTATGCAATTTGGGTTGGACGTGTGGTGTAACACCCCCTCCTCCGTTAGGGTCACTCGCAAGGGAATGCACTAGCTTTAGAGGGGCATTATTGGTAAACATGCACAGAAATATCACAAGACAGAACATATATAAATAGCGGAAGAAAAATCAAACTTTCATCGCATGAATAAATAAGGTCTAAAGCCTTTTACATCAGAGTACATCAAAACCTGTCTTGCAATAGTAAAGAAGCATAAAGACTTTTTAATAAATTATTCCCCAAATAAAACAGTAAAATAGCCATAGCCAAGAAAGTCCAAGCCATCCATGATGACCTTCAAACAGAAGAAGTCCGAATCAAACAACATAGTTTCCTCCCTGTAACCTGGGGGGGAACGGAAGAAAAGAGGCGAAACAAAACGGGTCAGTCAAAAAGACTGAGTAAGTCCTATCTACTTCCAGTATAAAAACAGGTAAAGGTAACATGACATGCATAAACTGAAAGTAAACATAAGGATAACCACAAGATAGATAAACTAAGCCAGGGTAGCCGGTTGACTCCTGTGGCAAGGTGAACTGAGGTATCATGACGACTATGGTGTTATGATAAGCCAAGGTATCACATCACTAGACCTCTATCGCGTACATTATCCCAAGGTATCTGCCCCGTCTAACATTCCCCGGTATCTATTATGGATATTCTTCCTAGTTCTAACACATATATCTGCTCTACACCCTCCGCCCTAGTATCCCAGCCTTGTTATGTGTTAACCAGGAATGTCCCTTACTCAAAGTCGTGTAATGGTCCATGTCAACCTAATATATCGCATGTATATAGGTTACTCAAGTCATATGTTCCTTCCCATGTATATAAGTTCAGTCCTTTGCCGTACCCCGTACGGGCTTCCTCATGTCGTATTATCCTTGAACTCGTTTGGACTGTCACTCTTATTCTAGCTAGGCTCTTCCATATGAATCATCGTTTGAACTACCAGGACCTACGCCACCTAGCACCACTAGGGATTACGCTTACCTATTGCCCGCTTTCGTATTTCGGTTTGGGTTAAACCACCTAGGCCACTAGGGATTACGCTAACCCTCAACCGCGCCCTTTTTCCCACGCATTCATCGTGAATCGTTTTCCTATAACTGTATGCACATGTATCACATCGTGCCATCCGAGTCCTGTCACAGGACAAACCAAGAAATACAGGACTCGGTCGGGAGCTTTAGATTTATCTGCCGATGCAGATACTAAGGTCTGCTTTTCTACACGTGGCTATGGTCCCACGAGACCCCTCCCTCAACTAGTGAAAGGCAACACAAGAGAAAATCTTGCATGAGAACTACACTCCGGCCAGCCCACATCCTACGGCCTACCTCACCCATAATTAGATAGCAATTATGGCCTATTGGGTGTTCCCTGCCTTTCCGTACGTATACGCTTGACTCAAGATGGTAGATGATCGACGAACTTGCTATCTCGGGCACCTTATGTATTCGTCGACTCACTGCTATCCATCCCAGTCTTTAGGTCGCTCGCATAGCAACCAAGGCATATTCTTGGTTCTTCTACCGCAGACCTCAACCTCCCGTGAGCCTAGTATAATGACCTGGCAGCTCACGGAGGGATCCCAAGAATATCCTCACGTTCCCCGAAGCCGCTGCTTCGTTACCCAGTTCGTTGGAGCCTTTATCTAAATCAGATAGCCTGCTCCTCCACGCATACTTAAACGTTGACCTAACGTATCGGGTTACTAATCTGTCTAAGAAGTGGTCCAGATTTCCTTGACTAAGAATTATTACTTAGTTTCCTTTAACTAAGGTTTACCACTTAGCCTTATTCCCATTACCCTTATTAACTATGGTTATTCTCCTAATCCTCTGAATTAGGGTTTATCTAATGGGTTAAGTGTCACTTAAGTTCATAACTTAGCCCGTCTACCAACCATGTCAAAATTGGCTAAGTATCCAAGTCCAAGACTTAACCCTACAAACCATGTGTCAAGCTGGCTAAGTAATCCATAACTTAATCTCGTCTAATTACCATTTTTGATTGGTTAATTACATAAATTAACTTGACCCTGTCAATTTACCGAGTCAAATCGGTCAAGCGTCATTAGGCAAATCAAGTTACTTAACCTACCCAAGCTCATTATGTTTTGTTAAGTATCATTAGCCTAATCCAATTACTTAACCCATTTGTCCATATCATATTTGGTTAAGCCTCATTAATCAAATTAACTTAACCCTATTATGTGGCATTAATTATTTAATGCACCCCAACCTCTCACATTAGACTTTGTTGTGGTTACTAGTTAAGCCGGGCGGGTCCGGGTAGATTTACACCACAACTTGGTCTAACCTCGGGTTCAAGCACAACATGACCAACTTCTCACATTGAGTCCTATTGTTTGCAACTACTAGTTAGGCCGGTCGGTTCCGGGTAGTTTTACGTTGCAAACTCAACCCAACCTCGAGTTGGCCACTTTCCTGTTTAGTCTAGTATCATGTTCATAGTTAAGTTTCCAAGCAATTGGGTAGACCTAACTTAATAGGTAAATTCCCAATGGGTAGACCTAACTTAATAGGTAAATTCCCAAGCTTATGTTTTTATGCATACTTACATGTCAACTTCCATGTTACATTACAAGTTATGCTTTCAAGTATTCACATGTCATGTTTATCGTCGCATGTTATCATGTTTATACCCCTTTTCCCAAATTATGGTTCATGCCCAGTTTAGCTCGCCTAAAATATTTTCATATAACTTCACGTTAAGTTTTTCATGCTACAATCGCGCTTGTATATCCTCAACCCAAATCGTGTTCCAACGCAAGAATGGACGAGTCACATCACAAAGGTACTATGCTACACCATGACCCCAAACATGAATAGCATCATGAGGGTTTGGCTTAAGACATATATAGGTTCATAAAGGTTTGGCCACAAGCATGCATAACATGAAAACAAAGGGAATTGGCCCTAAGTATGCATAATGTCATAAAGGATTTGGCCACAAACTTGCATGTTAACACTAGGGGTTTAGGTTCATAAACATGCATAAGCCCCAAACTATAATCTTAGCCAATGTTTCACAAGTAAAAATGGTTCCTAAAGGTTCATGCTAGCATTTCATGCATAAAGATCCAAACTTGCAAGTTAAACTAGGTTATGCATAGCATGAGAGGCATGATTAAGTCACTCACATGGCCTAAAACCATAAACATGGACACAAGAGGCAAGGTAAGGCTCATATAGGTTCGCATAATCATGTTTAGCCACATTTTATCCCATGTCATTATCAAAACTACCGTTTCCATCTAAAAGTAGCTAGAACTTACATAGGCAAGGCTTAGGAAAGGGACCATGCATCATCATGACGAAGAAAGGTGGCTCCTTTGATGAAGAACCATCACGAAACTCGCATAGAAATGTTGATTTGGCCTCTATTTGGTGTAGCAAGCTTGCATCCTTTGATTTGAACCCGTTTTGAATGCATAGGCTCTAGGGATTTAAGATGGAGGCCATGATCACTTTGCATTTGGGCAGCACTTCGTGGAGAGAGTGATTTTTGAGGGTTTAGGAGGGGGCTTAGGGGTGTTTTTATAGGGATTAGGGGTGTTTTAGGCCATAGGATTAGATCTAGGATAGATTAGGACCATCAGATCTCGGAAGCTTCCAGAATCAGCCCAAGAGCAAGCCCAGGTGAGACAAACAGGTGCACCAGGCAATTTAGCCCGGCCACCCCCTGTCGACTGGCATGTCGACAGGGCTGTCGACTTGGTCTGGGCCCAAGTCGACAGGCCTGTCGACAGCCCTGTCGACATGGCCTAGGTGGGGGAAATTCTCGCCTAGCCCCAAATCTGGATTTTCAAACTGATTTCCGAATTTCAAATTTTCACTAATCTTCTTTGGGCCTTTAACGGGTCATACGGACTCCGATTCTCGAAAACTCGGACTCTATTTCGCGTATTTTTCCGAGACGAACGCAATGGTGAATCCCGTTTACCTTAATTCTAGAAGTTTAAACAAAACATCTTTTATCTTCATGCTTTACTGGTTTATATGCTTTGCGTATCACCGTATACGTACGTAAATTTCTTACTTTTTTAAAATGTAACATACGGGGTGTCACATCCTCCCACCCTTAAAGAATTTCGTCCCCGAAATTCAATAGTAGTAGATTTATGTCCCCATATTAGCATCCAGAAGTGTTCAGCCAATTGTTGCAAACATGTGCACATGTGCAAAAGTGAATCACGTCATAGAAAAATATGTATGCCTAACTTGTGGTACCACCTACATGAATGCAATTTTTTTTTTAAAAAAAAAAAATCTTTTTTTTTTTCAAACCATGATGCTCTCATCCTAAATATACTTGCAGTTCTATATGAATGCAAAAATTTGAAAAAGTAATTCCATCCAAATTTTCCCACACCCTTATAAAATAAGAGTGAAGTTCATCCAATTTGAGCATCCAGAATCCTACCATCCATTATTAATTTAGAAAAAATCTAATTTTCTAAATTTTTATGTAACGGAGAGATATCCCGTTTTGTTGTTTTCATTGTTCTTCGTTATCAGACATTATCGTTCAATATTTCATAATTACATTAGACACAACAAATTGCGTAAACAAACAACGTACAAACTTTATTAAGATAGTTTTAGTACATCGTTACAACCAAACAACAAAAGGAACAGCTAAACAATACTGAAAATAAAATACTATCCTACGGATAACTGATAGAGGTCAATCCCGATGGAAATAGCTACGGATGAGCTCCTCTAAGCTGTCAAGCCTCTCCTCCTGCCGTCGGTTCCCTTGCCTAAGCTCTAACTGTAGGTCTTGCATCCCAGCCCCTAACTGGTCATAAGAGGAACTCATATCCTGAAGCATCTGCTGCTGTGTCTGAGCCATGGCTACCTGTGACTCCAGTGTCTGCTGCTGTGACCTCAAAATATCCTGGTGGCTCCTCATCAAGCGAGCCTGCTGCTGTGAAATATATCTCAGCTCGGTCCTCCAGTCTGGATCCCTAGTAGCCTATGGATCCCAGGCACCTGTGTCCGGAGCCCCCTGTGCCGGGCCCTGATGAGCCCAGGCTCCATCCCCAGCCTGCTCACCATCATGCTGTGGTGCCTGATGGGGGTCCTCAAAGTGTCCAAACTGATCATCATGTGGCTCCTCCTCTTGCTCCTCCTCCTCGTTACCCTCATCCTCTTCCTCATCTAATCCCTCATGCTCCATAGGCTGAGGCTCCCCTTGCAGCTCCTGCATATCTATACTCATCCTCCCTAGTGCGGCTTCAGTAATGATAACAGAGGGATGGTTAGAAAGCGTCACATAATCCTCATCATGCAAATCCACCCCGAACCAGCGGAAAACTATAGTCCATAAGTTCCCAAAACAAATATTGGAGTGTCTTGCTCCCCTAAAGATCTGGTATTGCTGCAAGATGGTCCTTGCCCAGTTTATTTGTATGCCCCCAAAAATAGCATAAGTGGCGGCCTTAACAACTACGGGGACTCTGCCAAACCCATGATTCTGCCCCGCAATATTATATTGCAATATCCTAATCACAAACCTAGCTAGGGGGCGCAAATGCGTACTATCCCATTGCCTATCCAGGCCATTAAAAAAAATCCTTCCCCACACATTCAAATCATCCATCTCCAGGTCATTTATATCAAGTCCCGTACCCCGGATATTCAAAATTTCCCCAAATTGGACCTCATTCATAAATATATGGGTACCCTTAACCCATGAACCATAAGTTATCAACCCATTATCATCCACATCAATATGCAAACGAGCATCAAAAAGTCTTACCATACGCTTGTAGCCCCTCCTCTCGGCTGTGTGCATATCCAGAATATGAATAAGACCCGCATTAACAAACAAGCCTTCCACGGCGGTTCCCGCAAAATCCGCAAACCTCACCGATCGGCCTAGAAGCAAATTCCTAGTGGCAAGCTGCATGTAGTGCTCAATTATCCCTGGTTGCTCGTCACACCACTCAACCTCTTGCGCGGTTAGTTGAGGGTAAAGCTCGTAGGGATTGGGTTGATTGGCCATGGCGATTTAAGCACGAATTGGAAGAGGGGAACTATAGATCCGGATGGAGAGGGCCTCTAGCTTCGATTTAAGCTTAATTTTATGAAGAACGGTGGAGAAACGAGGTGATGGGAGGTGGTGGAGTTGGGGAATTTTGGTTTTGGTGGCTGGGAGGAAGGAGAAAAGGGGTTGTGGTTATGAGCCGAAGCTCTCGGCCTCGGGTTTATATATATATATATATATATATATTTTTTCTCTTCTTGCTTGTCCTTCCACCCTTCCATTTCCTTATTTCCCCCCTGACCCAACTCCATTTTCCCGAGAACTATTCCCCCATCATACAGAAAACACTCTTCTAACTCAAAAACTACTTGTAACCGAAGCCGACGTGACTATCGATGGGAGAGAGAAAGGAAAAGAGAATTCAACTAATAAAACAAGGACATTGCTAATGGCTTTTGGGGAATAACTTCTAAAACAAAGTTTTTCTTGAAAAATGCTTCTTTGTAAACAGTTTTTCAAATAATTTTCAGAAGGTTTTTTTTTTTTTTAAACTTTTGCCCAGCCTGGTAACCTTCTGCTCTGATACCAATTTGTAACACCCCCTCCTCCGCTAGGGTCACTCGCAAGGGAATGCACTAGCTTTAGAGGGGCATTATTGGTAAACATGCACAGAAATATCACAAGACAGAACATATATAAATAGCGGAAGAAAAATCAAACTTTCATCGCATGAATAAATAAGGTCTAAAGCCTTTTACATCAGAGTACATCAAAACCTGTCTTGCAATAGTAAAGAAGCATAAAGACTTTTTAATAAATTATTCCCCAAATAAAACAGTAAAATAGCCATAGCCAAGAAAGTCCAAGCCATCCATGATGACCTTCAAACAGAAGAAGTCCGAATCAAACAGCATAGTTTCCTCCCTGTAACCTGGGGGGGAACGGAAGAAAAGAGGCGAAACAAAACGGGTCAGTCAAAAAGACTGAGTAAGTCCTATCTACTTCCAGTATAAAAACAGGTAAAGGTAACATGACATGCATAAACTGAAAGTAAACATAAGGATAACCACAAGATAGATAAACTAAGCCAGGGTAGCCGGTTGACTCCTATGGCAAGGTGAACTGAGGTATCATGACGACTATGGTGTTATGATAAGCCAAGGTATCACATCACTAGACCTCTATCGCGTACATTATCCCAAGGTATCTGCCCCGTCTAACATTCCCCGGTATCTATTATGGATATTCTTCCTAGTTCTAACACATATATCTGCTCTACACCCTCCGCCCTAGTATCCCAGCCTTGTTATGTGTTAACCAGGAATGTCCCTTACTCAAAGTCGTGTAATGGTCCATGTCAACCTAATATATCGCATGTATATAGGTTACTCAAGTCATATGTTCCTTCCCATGTATATAAGTTCAGTCCTTTGCCGTACCCCGTACGGGCTTCCTCATGTCGTATTATCCTTGAACTCGTTTGGACTGTCACTCTTATTCTAGCTAGGCTCTTCCATATGAATCATCGTTTGAACTACCAGGACCTACGCCACCTAGCACCACTAGGGATTACGCTTACCTATTGCCCGCTTTCGTATTTCGGTTTGGGTTAAACCACCTAGGCCACTAGGGATTACGCTAACCCTCAACCGCGCCCTTTTTCCCACGCATTCATCGTGAATCGTTTTCCTATAACTGTATGCACATGTATCACATCGTGCCATCCGAGTCCTGTCACAGGACAAACCAAGAAATACAGGACTCGGTCGGGAGCTTTAGATTTATCTGCCGATGCAGATACTAAGGTCTGCTTTTCTACACGTGGCTATGGTCCCACGAGACCCCTCCCTCAACTAGTGAAAGGCAACACAAGAGAAAATCTTGCATGAGAACTACACTCCGGCCAGCCCACATCCTACGGCCTACCTCACCCATAATTAGATAGCAATTATGGTCTGTTGGGTGTTCCCTGCCTTTCCGTACGTATACGCTTGACTCAAGATGGTAGATGATCGACGAACTTGCTATCTCGGGCACCTTATGTATTCGTCGACTCACTGCTATCCATCCCAGTCTTTAGGTCGCTCGCATAGCAACCAAGGCATATTCTTGGTTCTTCTACCGCAGACCTCAACCTCCCGTGAGCCTAGTATAATGACCTGGCAGCTCACGGAGGGATCCCAAGAATATCCTCACGTTCCCCGTAGCCGCTGCTTCGTTACCCAATTCGTTGGAGCCTTTATCTAAATCAGATAGCCTGCTCCTCCACGCATACTTAAACGTTGACCTAACGTATCGGGTTACTAATCTGTCTAAGAAGTGGTCCAGATTTCCTTGACTAAGAATTATTACTTAGTTTCCTTTAACTAAGGTTTACCACTTAGCCTTATTCCCATTACCCTTATTAACTATGGTTATTCTCCTAATCCTCTGAATTAGGGTTTATCTAATGGGTTAAGTGTCACTTAAGTTCATAACTTAGCCCGTCTACCAACCATGTCAAAATTGGCTAAGTATCCAAGTCCAAGACTTAACCCTACAAACCATGTGTCAAGCTGGCAGAGTAATCCATAACTTAATCTCGTCTAATTACCATTTTTGATTGGTTAATTACATAAATTAACTTGACCCTGTCAATTTACCGAGTCAAATCGGTCAAGCGTCATTAGGCAAATCAAGTTACTTAACCTACCCAAGCTCATTATGTTTTGTTAAGTATCATTAGCCTAATCCAATTACTTAACCCATTTGTCCATATCATATTTGGTTAAGCCTCATTAATCAAATTAACTTAACCCTATTATGTGGCATTAATTATTTAATGCACCCCAACCTCTCACATTAGACTTTGTTGTGGTTACTAGTTAAGCCGGGCGGGTCCGGGTAGATTTACACCACAACTTGGTCTAACCTCGGGTTCAAGCACAACATGACCAACTTCTCACATTGAGTCCTATTGTTTGCAACTACTAGTTAGGCCGGTCGGTTCCGGGTAGTTTTACGTTGCAAACTCAACCCAACCTCGAGTTGGCCACTTTCCTGTTTAGTCTAGTATCATGTTCATAGTTAAGTTTCCAAGCAATTGGGTAGACCTAACTTAATAGGTAAATTCCCAATGGGTAGACCTAACTTAATAGGTAAATTCCCAAGCTTATGTTTTTATGCATACTTACATGTCAACTTCCATGTTACATTACAAGTTATGCTTTCAAGTATTCACATGTCATGTTTATCGTCGCATGTTATCATGTTTATACCCCTTTTCCCAAATTATGGTTCATGCCCAGTTTAGCTCGCCTAAAATATTTTCATATAACTTCACGTTAAGTTTTTCATGCTACAATCGCGCTTGTATATCCTCAACCCAAATCGTGTTCCAACGCAAGAATGGACGAGTCACATCACAAAGGTACTATGCTACACCATGACCCCAAACATGAATAGCATCATGAGGGTTTGGCTTAAGACATATATAGGTTCATAAAGGTTTGGCCACAAGCATGCATAACATGAAAACAAAGGGAATTGGCCCTAAGTATGCATAATGTCATAAAGGATTTGGCCACAAACTTGCATGTTAACACTAGGGGTTTAGGTTCATAAACATGCATAAGCCCCAAACTATAATCTTAGCCAATGTTTCACAAGTAAAAATGGTTCCTAAAGGTTCATGCTAGCATTTCATGCATAAAGATCCAAACTTGCAAGTTAAACTAGGTTATGCATAGCATGAGAGGCATGATTAAGTCACTCACATGGCCTAAAACCATAAACATGGACACAAGAGGCAAGGTAAGGCTCATATAGGTTCGCATAATCATGTTTAGCCACATTTTATCCCATGTCATTATCAAAACTACCGTTTCCATCTAAAAGTAGCTAGAACTTACATAGGCAAGGCTTAGGAAAGGGACCATGCATCATCATGACGAAGAAAGGTGGCTCCTTTGATGAAGAACCATCACGAAACTCGCATAGAAATGTTGATTTGGCCTCTATTTGGTGTAGCAAGCTTGCATCCTTTGATTTGAACCCGTTTTGAATGCATAGGCTCTAGGGATTTAAGATGGAGGCCATGATCACTTTGCATTTGGGCAGCACTTCGTGGAGAGAGTGATTTTTGAGGGTTTAGGAGGGGGCTTAGGGGTGTTTTTATAGGGATTAGGGGTGTTTTAGGCCATAGGATTAGATCTAGGATAGATTAGGACCATCAGATCTCAGAAGCTTCCAGAATCAGCCCAAGAGCAAGCCCAGGTGAGACAAACAGGTGCACCAGGCAATTTAGCCCGGCCACCCCCTGTCGACTGGCATGTCGACAGGGCTGTCGACTTGGTCTGGGCCCAAGTCGACAGGCCTGTCGACAGCCCTGTCGACATGGCCTAGGCGGGGAAAATTCCCGCCTAGCCCCAAATCTGGATTTTCAAACTGATTTCCGAATTTCAAATTTTCACTAATCTTCTTTGGGCCTTTAACGGGTCATACGGACTCCGATTCTCGAAAACTCGGACTCTATTTCGCGTATTTTTCCGAGACGAACGCAATGGTGAATCCCGTTTACCTTAATTCTAGAAGTTTAAACAAAACATCTTTTATCTTCATGCTTTACTGGTTTATATGCTTTGCGTATCACCGTATACGTACGTAAATTTCTTACTTTTTTAAAATGTAACATACGGGGTGTCACATGTGGTGTTATCAGTCGACTCAAAGAGTACGAAAATTCGGGCCATTACAAGCTGAGACCCTAGCTACTATCACTTCAAAAAAGTTGATCAACTTATTCCTGAAGAGCATTATCTGTAGGTTCGGGGTTCCACAGAAAATAATCACTGATAATGGGACTCAGTTCGAAAGCAGTGAATTCTTAGATTTCTGTGATAAATACAAGATTGAGAAAAGTTTTACAGTCATTGCTCATTTGCAGGCCAACGGGCAAGTTGAAGCAATCAATAAAATCTTAAAGTCAACCATTAAGAATCTGCTCGAAAAAGATAAAAGTGGTTGGGTAGATGAGCTCCTCTTGTACTATAGGCATATCGGATAACTCATAAAACTGTGACTGGGCAGACTCCATTCTCACTTGCATTTGGATCCAAGGTTATGATCCTAGTAGAGCTGGAAGTTCCCACTCACGCAGAGTCCACTTTAATCAAGAAGAGAATGAGAAGTTGCAACTCGAAGCACTTGATTTTCTTGAAGAAAAAAAAGAAAAGAAGTAGAATTTGGAATTGTTGCTCATCAGAGGAGGATAGCTGGACATTTTAATTCTAAAGCTAAATGGGGAACCTTTGAAATTGGGGAACTTGCTCCAAAGAAAACCATTACAAGGAATAGAGTTTTCAGACCCAATTAGGAAGGACCGTATATGATAAGCATAAAATTCTTAGATGGCACCTTCGAGCTAAAAACAACGGACGGGATCCCACTTCCCAGTGCATGGAACAGCATACACCTCTGTCGATACTTTTCTTAATATTCCTTTCACATAACTTGAAAAATTGTAAACGCCATGCATTGTCCCCTAAAAAAGAATGTTGACGCATCCATAACCTAACAAAGCCTAGTAACCATTGTAGCACATCCCGATTGAGATAGCTCAAACAAACATCGCTCAATGCTCAAAACATCATTCTCAATGAATACGAAAGTGTGAACCACAATATTGTAAATAAGGGACGTCGGGAGCTAAACGGTCAAATGATGCAACCCTAAACCAAAGACCTCCCTAAGGGGAACCCAGTTGATCGTCAGTTCCATTAATACGTGGCCCGATTGTGACAAATGTTGGGATCCAAAAGACCTCTTTGAGGACATCTGATCAGATGTTGGGTCCTCCAAATTAAGTTACCAACGGATTCAAAAGACCTCTCCGGGGGCATCTAATCAGATGTTGGGTTCTCCAAATCCAGTTACCGACGGATTCAAAAGACCTCTTCGGGGGCGTCAGATCAGAATCTGGGTCCTCCAATTCCAGTTACTGATGGATTCAAAAGACCTGTTCGGGGGCGTCTGATCGGATGCTGGATCTTCCAATTCCAGTTACTGACGGATTTAAAAGACCTCTTCGGGAGCGTCCGATTAGATGTTGGGTCCTCCAAATCCAGTTACCGACAGATTCAAAAGACCTCTTCGGGAGCGTCCGATCAGATGTTGGGTCCTCTAAATCTAGTTACTGATGGATTCAAAAGATCTTTTCGGGGCGTTTGACCTTGGGCCAGGTCCTCCAAATTCGGTTATTAATAGGTTCTCATTAGAAAATTGAGTATGATCAACTAAGTTAGAAATCCTTGTGAAATGGTAAACTAGGAAATTCCGAATGTAATGGAAAAAACAATAGACTTAGCTATTACGATAGGTATTTCCAGTGTTTTAATCATAGTTAAGACATTCTAAATATGGTTGATCACACCAAGCCCATAAAAGGATGCGACAAACTTTGGTATGGGGGCGTCACCATCACATTAAGACAAATCAATAAAGCTCATCTAATCATGCCACAAGCTCGTCATAACTTTACGCCAAACAAAAAGGCTTGGCACTTGCAAAGACTACATCAATCAACAAAGTTGGATCCTTTGAGATGGCTAAGACAATCTCGAGAACTTCAAAAAAAATACCATGAGGTTATTATAATACCGGGCATTGCAACAACGAAAGAACTTGTAATATAGAAAACTTATGTTGTAAGCATGAAGAGGAATAAGTGCAAGATGCAAAAAGTATGTCAAAACTAAATGAAAAGTTTAAGTACAAAAAGAAAAACACAAAATACAGTTTCATCACAACAACACAAGATCACAAGTTTCACACATAAGTTTCAAGTATTAAGTAGCATGAAGCAGCAATAAAGACTGGCACCCGCATATACAACCAATCTAAACATAGCATATAAAACGATGTAACGAAAGATGAAGCAAGTCGGTCATAACCCCTATTTGTTTTTCTTTCCGTCGCTAGATCTTCTTGGTTTCTAAACGATGCGCCTTCCTCCCCTACGCCGAGAATGCGATGAAGACTTAGACCTTTTGTTGTTGTATTCCAAATCAGCTAGTTCCACATCCCTTCGGGTGAGGGAGGCAATGACTCTATCCCGGGATTCAAAGGCCTTGTCAAGCTCGATCTTGTCGTTCTTTAAAGTGCGAATTCGCTCGATATTATCCCTATTTAACCTTGGAGATCACAAGCAAGCCTATGCCAAGCACCTAATTGCCTTACAACATGATACCTAACCATATTCATTTGCGTCTCTAGCTGATCCTTAGCATCATCAAATTGTGCAAGCATGCGATCTTTCGTAGCATCCATTTTCCAGCAACGATTCACTTGTCGTACGGGTCTATGTCCAAGTGTAACACCCCGAATTTTAGCTAATACTAAAATTCTCTAATCATAGGATAAATAATCTCAGATGTGGGAATTGGGGGTAACGGGCTGCGTCATTGCGTTCGTCTCGGAAAAATACGCGAAATAGAGTCTGAGTTTTCGAGAATCGGAGTCCGTATGGCCCGGTTATGGCCCAATGAAGTTTGCAGAAAAATTAAAGCTTAAAACAGATTTAGAAATTTAAATTAGGATTTCAAATTAGAACCAGCGGGGCCAGGCGGGAAAATTCCCGCCCTGACCATGTCGACAGGGCTGTCGACAGGCCTGTCGACAGGGGGAGTCGACTTGCCTGTCGACACGGCGTCTCGAGCCAGAAGGTTGGGTGCACCAGATTTGGTTTTCTGGCTAGTGCTGGGCTGTGTTCTAGAGATTTCCTAAATCTAACGGACCTAATCTAACCTAGGGTTAGTCTAAGGGCCTAAAACACTTCCTAATCCTATAAATAAGACCCCAACCTACCCTAATTCATTCATAATTAGATCTTGTAACTAAACTATGGCAAAATGAAACTTGATCATGGCCTCCACAAATCAATGAAGAGAGTTGCAAGCTAATCAACCTCTAATCAACATCTTTTTCAACTAAAGCTACTAGTTCTACTACATAAGTTTGCTAATCTTGGTTTTGGTGAGTTCCTATGGCATTAATAATCAATTGTTAAATTGATTATGGTAGGATGTGATAAGACATGGCTATGTTTGTGGATAAATGTGTTTATGCAAGTTTGTATGATATGTGATTTGCAAGATTTATGTTATATGCAAGGTTAATGCCATGTTTTATGATGCAAAACACTATGTTGAACATTTATGCATATGTAACATGTTATGCAAACTATATGTGAGAGTATATGCAAGTTATATGTAACATGATATGTAAGTTATGCATGTGATTTTATACATGCTAAGTATTTGGTGTTATGCATGCTAAGTATTTGATTTTATGATTGCTAAGTATTTGATTGTATGCATGCTGAGTGTTTGGGTTTATGCAAGTTAAGTGGTGTGTTTATGCATAATAAGTAATTGATTCTATGCATGCTAAGTAAGTGGTTTTATGCATGCTAAGTGTTTGGTATTATGCATAAATCATGACATATAAGTTTACCCTTTTAAATGTGATGCATACATATGCAAGATGACACCTTTATATGCTATGCATGTTTACCCTCCTTTAAGATGCAAGTCATATATACAAATTCAACATGTTATGCAAGTTATGTGCATGCTTATATGCAAGCCCAACATGTTATGCAAGTTATGTGCATGATGTTATGTAAGTTATGTGCATGTTGTTATGCAAGTTCATATGCAAGTTATGTGTATGAGGGTATGCAAGTTATGTGCATGGTGTTATGCAAGTTAAGTTTATGAGATTATGCAAGTTATGTGCATGATGTTATGCAAGTTATGTATATGCTTAAATGCAAGTTTAATGTGATATGCAAGTATGTGAATGCTTATGCAAGTATGTGAATGCTTATGCAAGTATGTGAATGCTTATGCAAGTTATGTGTAGGCTTAAATGCGTGTTTAACATGTTATGCAAGTTATGAGAATGCTTATATGCAAGTTCAACATGTTATGCAAGATATGTGTATGATAATATGCAAGCTCATATGCAACATGTTATGCAAATCATGTGTATGATAATATGCAAGTTTGGGTTAAATGTAGTTGGGTTAATATATGCTCATAAATGCAAGTTGACATCCTCTTAACCCATGGCAAAGTTATATGCTAAACCCATGATATTTGTAATGGATCTTTCCCTTTATTATGTCATGAAATGAGGACGATTTACGTGGGGAACGATGGGGTTGGTAAATATGTTAATAAAAGTATGATTGGGTATGATTAAGCATACCATAAAATGAATAAGCATAAGTGGGAATTTACCTATTGAGTTAGGTCTACCCCATGGGAATTTACCTATTGAGTTAGGTCTACCCATGTTATGAAAGAAACTTGATATTAATTAGGGATAATTAATATGGGGGTGATTAATTAGGTGTAATTAATCAACTAAGACACGAGGTTGGACCCTTTTGTAGCGGAAGTCTGCCCGAAACCGACCGGCCATCCAGCGGCTACAACTGATTGGCCCAATGTGAGGGGTCTTAGCCATAAATTAAATACATGATTAAAGTAAAGACACGAGGTTAGACCCTTTTGATGACGGAAGTCTGCCCGGAACCAACCGGCATATCCAGCAGTCATAAAAGACGGTCTAATGTGAGAGGTCTTTATGAGGTCATGATCTTAATTAATGAATTAAGAAACACTTAACCATATTAGCATATAGAGGGGCATGTGGGGTTAAGTGGGTGCCTTGGGTGGCATGTAGTAACTAGTGGGGGTGCCTTGGGTGGCATGAGGAAACTAGTGGGTTGCCTTGGGTGGCAATAGAAAATACGATTAGAATACTTAACCAAAGTGGAACATGTAATTAAACATGATTAAAGGGTTAAGTAAGTGCCTTGGGTGGCATGTGGGAATTAAGTAAGTGCCTTGGGTGGCATGCGGGAATCTAGTAAGTGCCTTGGGTGGCATGCGGAAATCTAGTGGGTGCCTTAAGTGGCAATTGAAATATAATTAGATGACTTAACCAAACCTTAACATGTAAGGGGGCATGATTATAAAAAGGGGTTAAGTGGGATGCACTAGATAAAATGACAAGCTTAAGTAGTAGCTTGTGGGGGCCCATTTCAACCAATATCCCAACGTATCTTTGTGGGCTCGACCCATGTCGAGTGACGGGACACGCATATTGGGCTTGACTATAAGAGGCCAAAACGGGGTAGCCGTGGCAACGCAAGTCCAACGGGCTTCATATGCGTGTGTGGGCCCGGGCTGGTAGATAAGCCGTTGTTGCACCGTGTAGATATAAGCCGTGCACCGTTGATAGAATTGGTTGCCACTTTAGGGGAGTGATACACCCCACTGTGGGGCCAGTACGGGTATCTACGTTAGGGAGCCGATCGCTTGGGAGTAGTGGGGTACACCTAGTGGAGGTAGGGGCAGACGACACCTACGTGGTCAGCTAGAAGTACCAGAAACTACTAGTTATATTTTCTAAGTCTTTAGGTGGGATCAACCTTTAAGTAGGAATTACTCTTGGTGGGTAGAACTGGTGTGGTGCAGTGTAGGAATTACCCTTGGGTGGGTAGATCTAGGGTGGTGTAAGCTAGTAATTATCCTTGGGTGGATAAATACGTCGTTTCGGTTATCGTAGTACATCCTGTATTTTGTTGGCTACTTAGTGTAGTCATTATCCCCAGAGGTACGGTATCTTGTTTATATCATACCCTAATTACTTTAATGGTTGTATTGTTAGGGTTATAGGACTCACTCAGACTTATGTCTGACCCCGTTGTTGTTTATCTTTTTTCCCCACCCTCAGGTTATCAGAGTGGACCTAGCACTAGTGGGCTTGGACCAGACCACTATATCTATCTTTTGGGGCTTGGACCGTAGAAGTAAAGCTCGGTTTATCTTTTGGCTATTATCTATGTAATGGGATTATGTACTTCTATTTTATCAGGATGGATATTATGTACTTGACTCTTGTTATGGTTTTGTGATGTAACCAAACATGTTTTGTTAATGAAATGATGTTTTAAATTTTCAAGTATTACTTATATCTGTCATGTTGTAATTTTTCCTGTTCTATACTCACTAAAAATACTCCACCAAAACTAAGGCATTCCCTTTGTGAGTGACCTTAGCGGGTGTGGGGTGTTACACGTGGTATCAGAGCTTAAGGTTACCGGAACAGATAAAATTTTTTGAAAAACTTTTTTCTAGGAATATTTTTGAAAAGAGTATTTTCAAAAACATGTCTTTTAAGAGGAAAGTTTTTGAAAGAAAAGCATAATCCCCAATAGCCATATCTATATCTTTCGAATTCTCCATTTTGAATCTCTTCCTCTCTCTCATTTTGAGTTTCCCCTCCGCGTATAGATGATCTTTCTAAGATGGATAAGGATGGAAAACCACTTCAAGGGACTTAGACGTTAATCAGATTAGAAGTTGGTTCAAGAAGGAGGAGGACTGGTAGGTACCTATAGGATAGACGATGAGAGGAAGGCTCAAATAGTTGTTTGGTTAATGAAGGATGAAACCTCATTGGTAGGAGGATACGAGTGGAGAATAGGGAAGAAAGAAGGCTAGTAGTTATCCTTTTGGGAGGAATAGGACACCTTATTAGGATTGTCCAAAGAAGCAAGGGCAAGGTATGGAATCTCCTGGAGGGTAGTTGTATTCCCTCACGCCTAGGGTACCAGATGGGGATAAGACCGTCTAGATTGGAGGTTGGATTTCTTTATTATCCAATTCGAACTTTATTTGATTCTGACGCATCGAGTTCGTTTATCTCATCCTTGTTAGTTGGGTCACTGCACTTAGACACCAGTTTGGTAGATGATCCCTTAGTTGTTTCAAACCCAATTGGGGCTCCATGATGTGTTTGGGTTTGAAAGTTGCTATACTTAGCGTTGAGTTTAAGATGTGATGCTTTTGGGCTTCACGGGCTATGGGTTAGTTTTGGGCATGGACTGGTTATCCAGTAGGGGTGCCATTCTTGATTTTGAAGGGAGAGTTGTTAGGCTTATGGGCCGCCTGGGTAACACTCTCGAGATCTCTTGTAATCCCATAGAATCTGTTATGCTAAGGTATCTAGAATCGCTTGACACGTCGGTCTAGAGTCTGCGATCTGTTAGAGCGGTCCGGGAATACCCGGTTGTGTGTGAGGAGGTGAAGGGCTTACCTCCGAAGCGGGAGATTGACTTCCGAATATATCTGGGAAATAATCCTAAACCAGTATCTTGGCCAGTGTGCCATATGGCTCCTCGTGAGAGGAGGGAACTCCCTAAGTAAGTAGGCGATTTGCTTGAGAAGGGGTTCATAAGACGAAGTATATCGGAGTGGGGCGCTCCAGTAGTTTTTGTCATGATGGCGGATGGGTCCCTCAGACTTTGTGTAGGCTAAAGAGAACTAAATAAACTCACAAAGAAGAATAGACACCCATTGCCGAGGATAGATGATCTCTTTGATCAGTTGGCTGGCGCCTCAGTATTTTTGTAGTAGGACTTAGCCACGGGATTTCATCAATTGAGAGTGGCTGAGGATGGAATAGAGAAGACTGCCTTTAGGACTCCGGATGATTTTTTTATGAGTGGCTGGTGATGCCATTTGGTTTGACGAACGCCCCCGCATACTTTGTTGATTTGATGAGAAGGGTGTTCAGGGAGTACCTGAATAAGTTTGTGATGGTCTTTGTGGATGACATCTTGGTCTTTTCTAGGAGCGAAATAAGTTTTCGTATGTGCTCAATAGGCTGAGCAAAGCCAGTATGGGATAAACGGTGGTTTTGGAGCGAGACTGGCGAGGACATCCAGAATTGGACAAGGGCTTAATTATTTAGCCATTTTTACTAGTATCATCTCACGTAGGTCGTCTGAATTCGAAGGAGGTATCCCTTGGGTGTTTGTCTGATATTGGTTTAGGCCTTTGGGGCTTGCATTTGGGGGATGCCGAGTTCGACTAGGGTGGTCTGCGTGAGAGACAGTTGTAATGATTTTGGATGATATCCTGGTGGAGAAGAGCATGCCCTACATCTTAGGGAAGTGTTGGAGACTCTTCGAGCGCATAATCTTAGGACAGTAAAAGTGGATGGGATTCTTAGCATCCTATGAGTCTGAGATAGCGTATACACCTGGCAAGGGTAACGTGGTGGCGGACGCCTTGAGCAGAAAGAGGTTGTCCTTGAGTCCGTTGTCCGTGGAACAACGAAGCTTGGAATTTATCTCGATGTTTGATTTCAGACCTTCCGTTGATTATGTACCCTGTTTGCTAGCTTCCTTGGAAGTTAGACCTACTCTTTTGGGGCGGATTGGAGAAGCACAGAGGGACGACCCACAGTGGGATGAGTTGGTGGAGAAGCTCATAAGGAGGGGGAGTCGTCCAGCCATTTGAGTAGGTACACCCTAGACGATAGCGGGTGTTTGCGTAGAGACGGTAGACTTTATACCGCAAGACGAGGGTTTGAGGAAGGTTATTTTTGATGATGCACACCGTACTAGGATGACTACTCATCCCGGTGGGGATAATATGTACCAAGACATGAAGAGGGTTTTCTTCTGGGCCGGTATGAAGAAAGATGTAGCCGAGTATGTCGCTCGATGCTTGGTGTGCCAACAAGTGAAGGCGGAGCAAAAGAAACCAGGTGGATTGCTTCAACCATTGGAGGTTCCGCAATGGAAATGGGACAGCGTCTCGATAGATTTTATTGACGGGTTACCCAGATCGAGAAAGAGTAATACAGGAATTTGGGTGGTAGTAGACAGGCTTACTAAGAGCGCCCATTGTATACCTGTGAAGAGTAAAGGAACCGCTCCATGGCTATCTTCAGTTTACATTCGAGAGATTATTAGATTGCATGGTGTACCCTCCAGTATGGTGAGCGATCGAGATCCTATCTTCACTAGAGAGTTTTGGAAGAGGGTGCAAGAGGCGGTAGGGACTCAGTTGTGTTTGAGTACCGCATATCATCCTCAGACGGACGGCCAGACCGAGAGGGTGAAACATATTTTAGAAGACCTTTTGAGGCTATGTATTTTGGATTTTGGAGGTACATGGGAGGAGCATCTTCCATTGGTGGAGTTGCCCGACAGACTTAGTGGTGTACATGATGTATTCCATTGGAGGAAGTGCCTACATAAGACCGCAGAGGTGGTAGAGTCAAGTTTGCTTAGAGAAGTGGAAGCAGAGCGTGATGCGACGATTCGACGAGCTCCTACTTGCATCCTTGGGTCAGAGATTTGGAAGTTGAGAAACAGAGAGGTTCAACTAGTCAAAGTACAAAGGGGAGATGAAGAGAGTGACGCTACCTGGGAGACGGAAGCGAAGATGCGTTCGAGGTACTCTTTTCTTTCGGAGGGTATGTCCTTTTGCTTCTCCTTCATCGCATATCTTGTGCTTATCTTATCCTTAGTATGTCCTCTCGTTAATACCTTTGACCTTCAGATAGGATAGTCCTATGGTTGAAACATGTGTTTGAGACATGTTATGTATGATGGATGCCAGTGGATGCAAGTGTTTGCTAGTGGTTTCTCGTGGATGCATGTACACACACTCTAGGCACTAGATCGGCTCAATCACTTCATATTGCATATTGCATAAAATTGTGTGTAGGAAGCTATATTTATGGATGTATAATGATTGTGTTATCATATGGATGATGCATTTTGGTGAATGATTGTGCACTCATGTAGATATTGTATGTGTCGATAGGGTTCTCTCGCATACATAATGGATGCATGGCACTATCATCGTTTGCATATGTTCATACATTAGATAGGGAACATATACACACACTTTTTTTCATATGCTCATACATCATTAGAAATTGTTTTAAGGACAATGGATGCCCATGTTTTGATGGATTGAGTAGATGGTTGTTTGGATGGTAGGATATGCATTCTCCTTAGCTTAGAGATTTCGGGGACGAAATCCTTTAAGGAGGGGAGAATGTAACACCCCGAATTTTAGCTAATACTAAAATTCTCTAATCATAGGATAAATAATCTCAGATGTGGGAATTTGGGGTAACGGGATGCGTCATTGCGTTCGTCTCGGAAAAATACGCGAAATAGAGTCCGAGTTTTCGAGAATCGGAGTACATATGGCCCGGTTATGGCCCAATGAAGTTTGCATAAAAATTAAAGCTTAAAACAGATTTAGAAATTTAAATTAGGATTTCAAATTAGAACCAGCGGGGCCAGGCGGGAAAATTCCCGCCCTGACCATGTCGACAGGGCTGTCGACAGGCCTGTCGACAGGGGGAGTCGACTTGCCTGTCGACTTGCCTGTCGACACGGCGTCTCGAGCCAGAAGGTTGGGTGCACCAGATTTGGTTTTCTGGCTAGGGCTGGGCTGTGTTCTAGAGATTTCCTAAATCTAACGGACCTAATCTAACCTAGGGTTAATCTAAGGGCCTAAAACACTTCCTAATCCTATAAATAAGACCCCAACCCTACCCTAATTCATTCATAATTAGATCTTGTAACTAAACTATGGCAAAATGAAACTTGATCATGGCCTCCACAAATCAATGAAGAGAGTTGCAAGCTAATCAACCTCTAATCAACATCTTCTTCAACTAAAGCTACTAGTTCTACTACATAAGTTTGCTAATCTTGGTTTTGGTGAGTTCCTATGGCATTAATAATCAATTGTTAAATTGATTATGGTAGGATGTGATAAGACATGGCTATGTTTGTGGATAAATGTGTTTATGCAAGTTTGTATGATATGTGATTTGCAAGTTTTATGTTATATGCAAGGTTAATGCCATGTTTTATGATGCAAAACACTATGTTGAACATTTATGCATATGTAACATTTTATGCAAACTATATGTGAGAGTATATGCAAGTTATATGTAACATGATATGTAAGTTATGCATGTGATTTTATACATGCTAAGTATTTGGTGTTATGCATGCTAAGTATTTGATTTTATGCATGCTAAGTATTTGATTGTATGCATGCTAAGTGTTTGGGTTTATGCAAGTTAAGTGGTGTGTTTATGCATAATAAGTAATTGATTCTATGCATGCTAAGTAAGTGGTTTTATGCATGCTAAGTGTTTGGTATTATGCATAAATCATGACATATAAGTTTACCCTTTTAAATGTGATGCATACATATGCAAGATGACACCTTTATATGCTATGCATGTTTACCCTCCTTTAAGATGCAAGTCATATATACAAATTCAACATGTTATGCAAGTTATGTGTATGCTTATATGCAAGCCCAACATGTTATGCAAGTTATGTGCATGATGTTATGTAAGTTATGTGCATGTTGTTATGCAAGTTCATATGCAAGTTATGTGTATGAGGATATGCAAGTTATGTGCATGGTGTTATGCAAGTTAAGTTTATGAGATTATGCAAGTTATGTGCATGATGTTATGCAAGTTATGTATATGCTTAAATGCAAGTTTAATGTGATATGCAAGTATGTGAATGCTTATGCAAGTATGTGAATGCTTATGCAAGTTATGTGTAGGCTTAAATGCATGTTTAACATGTTATGCAAGTTATGAGAATGCTTATATGCAAGTTCAACATGTTATGCAAGATATGTGTATGATAATATGCAAGCTCATATGCAACATGTTATGCAAATCATGTGTATGATAATATGCAAGTTTGGGTTAAATGTAGTTGGGTTAATATATGCTCATAAATGCAAGTTGACATCCTCTTAACCCATGACAAAGTTATATGCTAAACCCATGATATTTGTAATGGATCTTCCCCTTTATTATGTCATGAAATGAGGACGATTTACGTGGGGAACGATGGGGTTGGTAAATATGTTAATAAAAGTATGATTGGGTATGATTAAGCATACCATAAAATGAATAAGCATAAGTGGGAATTTACCTATTGAGTTAGGTCTACCCCATGGGAATTTACCTATTGAGTTAGGTCTACCCATGTTATGAAAGAAACTTGATATTAATTAGGGATAATTAATATGGGGGTGATTAATTAGGTGTAATTAATCAACTAAGACACGAGGTTGGACCCTTTTGTAGCGGAAGTCTGCCCGGAACCGACCGGCCATCCAGCGGCTACAAATGATTGGCCCAATGTGAGAGGTCTTAGCCATAAATTAAATACATGATTAAAGTAAAGACACGAGGTTAGACCCTTTTGATGACGGAAGTCTGCCCGGAACCAACCGGCATATCCAGCAGTCATAAAAGACGGTCTAATGTGAGAGGTCTTTATGAGGTCATGATCTTAATTAATGAATTAAGAAACACTTAACCATATTAGCATGTAAAGGGGCATGTGGGGTTAAGTGGGTGCCTTGGGTGGCATGTAGTAACTAGTGGGGGTGCCTTGGGTGACATGAGGAAACTAGTGGGTTGCCTTGGGTGGCAATAGAAAATACGATTAGAATACTTAACCAAAGTGGAACATGTAATTAAACATGATTAAAGGGTTAAGTAAGTGCCTTGGGTGGCATGTGGGAATTAAGTAAGTGCCTTGGGTGGCATGCGGGAATCAAGTAAGTGCCTTGGGTGGCATGCGGAAATCTAGTGGGTGCCTTAAGTGGCAATTGAAATATAATTAGATGACTTAACCAAACCTTAACATGTAAGGGGGCATGATTATAAAAAGGGGTTAAGTGGGATGCACTAGATAAAATGACAAGCTTAAGTAGTAGCTTGTGGGGGCCCATTTCAACCAATATCCCAACGTATCTTTGTGGGCTCGACCCATGTCGAGTGACGGGACACGCATATTGGGCTTGACTATAAGAGGCCAAAACGGGGCAGCGGTGGCAACGCAAGTCCAACGGGCTTCATATGCGTGTGTGGGCCCGGGCTGGTAGATAAGCCGTTGTTGCACCGTGTAGATATAAGCCGTGCACCGTTGATAGAATTGGTTGCCACTTTAGGGGAGTGATACACCCCACTGTGGGGCCAGCACGGGTATCTACGTTAGGGAGCCGATCGCTTGGGAGTAGTGGGGTACACCTAGTGGAGGTAGGGGCAGACGACACCTACGTGGTCAGCTAGAAGTACCAGAAACTACTAGTTATATTTTCTAAGTCTTTAGGTGGGATCAACCTTTAAGTAGGAATTACTCTTGGTGGGTAGAACTGGTGTGGTGCAGTGTAGGAATTACCCTTGGGTGGGTAGATCTGGGGTGGTGTAAGCTAGTAATTATCCTTGGGTGGATAAATACGTCGTTTCGGTTATCGTAGTACATCCTGTGTTTTGTTGGCTACTTAGTGTAGTCATTATCCCCAGAGGTACCGTATCTTGTTTATATCATACCCTAATTACTTTAATGGTTGTATTGTTAGGGTTATAGGACTCACTCAGACTTATGTCTGACCCCGTTGTTGTTTATCTTTTTTCCCCACCCTCAGGTTATCAGAGTGGACCTAGCACTAGTGGGCTTGGACCAGACCGCTATATCTATCTTTTGGGGCTTGGACCGTAGAAGTAAAGCTCGGTTTATCTTTTGGCTATTATCTATGTAATGGGATTATGTACTTCTATTTTATCAGGATGGATATTATGTACTTGACTCTTGTTATGGTTTTGTGATGTAACCAAACATGTTTTGTTAATGAAATGTTGTTTTAAATTTTCAAGTATTACTTATATCTGTCCTGTTGTAATTTTTCCTGTTCTATACTCACTAAAAATACTCCACCAAAACTAAGGCATTCCCTTTGTGAGTGACCTTAGCGGGTGTGGGGTGTTACACCAAGTTAAAGCTCATACCTTGTAGACACCAACCCTCGAGTCGTTCAGCAAGCACAGGATTGCATGATTTAGAAACACAATGGGGCCTGTGTATGATCATTTGAAGATCATCACGAGTTGGAGTGATGGATGGAAAAGCCAAAAATGGTTGACCGGAAGTGATCTGGATATCTGGCATGGGAAGTTTTTCCAGTTTATGACACCTCCAAAGGTTACATTTGTCCAAATTCTTCCAATACTTCTTCAGCCTGATTCCCCTGTTATTTATCTGCACCATCATCCTCTTTAGTCCTATTAATATAAGGAATTTCATACTTGGACCTAGGAAACGAGGCAAAAGCAACAATTCAGTTTGTGTTGGGCATCAAAAGCTATTTCAGTTCAAAGTTTAGATGTTGATCAAGTTAAGTCAAATTCAAGCGCTCAACATCAACAAAAACCCGTAATCAAATCTCCAAATATCAAAACCACCAAATGTACTCAAGTCCAAAATAGGTTAAGCTCGAAGGACCCTTATTAGGGTTAAGCATGATTGACCCCATGAGGATCAAGTACACTTAAACCCAGGGGTTGAGCTAGCTTGAACCCATAGGATCGAGCATGACTGACCTCCACCGGGTCGAGCATACTCGATACCAACTGGGTCGAGCGCAGTCAGAAAAGGGCCAAGTCGAAAGAGCTGGTGTACCGGAGTAATGGTTCAAGGATTTTCAATTGATCAGGCTTATCCAATAGTGATCAAATTGAAGTATATTCACAAAAAGAACAACTTAAAACCATTGTGACAGTGACAAACACAACAAACATAAGCTCTAAAAATGGTCAATACATTGATCAGCGTATGCCGCTACATAAGTGTTCTCGTGCCCAGAATCAGTCGAGCTTACTCAAGCCTAAATGAACGTGATCAACCTTATATGGTTGAGCATGCTCGAGACCGGTTTGGATCGAGCATGCTTGAGCCTAGCCTGGGTTGATCATAGCCATAAAAGTCAAGCAGATCCGAACTTAGTGAGCTCGAGAAAGTTCAATCAATTCATTTCAGGAAAGCAAAGAGCTTACAGAATTGTTTGCCAGACAAAGCATGGGACTGAAGCAAGTATAGAAGACACGAATTCAAAAATTGATCAAATACATGCAAGTGCAAACTGTTCACAACCATGAGTCTCAGATACAAGTCGTTCTCTTAAGATTGTTCATGGAAATAAAAACGACATATGCTAGTCTAAAGCAACATCTAACATGAATTAAGATCATGTGTATTATCAAGTGTCATGGTTCAAGCATTTCACCAAACACATTGTGTGTGCAAAACTCAAGTCAGAACTTGAAAGACATTGGATAGATAGAATCCCTCGAACACATACAAATACACATTTTTACCCCAATTCATTCAGATTCATCTCAAATTCCAATCACTATAAAATCAAAAATCCAATTCCAATCCGACCATACCCTAACACCTTAGCTGGATCAAAACTCAACCATTTACAAACCAAGTCAATACAAAATTAAAGGGGAAATCAACTTTGTCTTGAGAAGCACTTCAGAATTAAAGAGGTATGATCCAATTTGATTCAAAGATGCTCAAATTTTGATTATGAAGGTCGAATATGGTTGGTAAATTAAAAATGGGTAGAGATTGCCGAGATAATCTGATCAAAGCTCGGGGAGAATTCGGTTGCAATAATTAGTCTTTCAGGAAAATAGTAAGGACGCCATTAATTTGACTTCACTGGAAACAAGAAATAAAGGTTGGAAATGAAGACCGAAGGCAATATATAACCAGGGAGATGAGCGGACTCAATTAACGATAGGCCAGGATTGGCCGCCCAAGCCAGAACCATATGCTTGAGCCAATATGAATTGCACGAACAGTACCTCACTTGAGCCTAAGCTGCTCGACCCGTACATCGCTCGAGCCACCGCTCGATCGGTGCCTCGCTCAAGCCGAAGCTTCTCAACCAGCATCGCGTTCGAACCAACTTGAGTCGCTCGACCAGCACAAACATGTCAGATGATGACCAATCTGAATTGCTAGCGCTCGATCCACAGGAAAACAAGTATTGCTACTAGTGATTTCAAAGCTCGTAGTTTTTACAGATTAAAAATTACAAACTTCAAGGGGAAATGTTTATCCATAAAAAAGATAAGTGTTTAATGATAGATTGAATCTATAAAAAACCAATTGGTCGAGCACCACAAGGGGAACAAACATCATATAAGATTAAAACATATCAAAGTAACACACTCAAAGGCTCGTTCACATTGAAATCCCACAAGCGGGAGGATTCGATTGAGCTTCCAAATGGTTCAAACGTCACGAAGGATCAAACATCACAAAGAGTGTCAATCGCACACTGGTGTAGCCAAGCAAAGGGTCGCTCACGCACCTTCCTGGTTGGTCGAGCCCTGGTCCTTTAAACAACTCTTAGTCGATCGTGCAAGTAGCAAGGCCTGAGCTTCAGAATGATCGGTCGCATGTGGTCCAGCAGAACTCAAAGATCGTTCGCACATAGCATTAATATTCAAATGTATAGGGTCGGTCGCACATCCTAGGGTCGGTCGCACACGGCTTCGGTCAAGACAGCTGGTAATAGGTTGGCTACAACTGGTGACAGTTGACTATAACTAGCAGTGGCATTTCTATAATTACTCGCGTGAGTGACCCACAGCCTGCACATATAATTCTCAGCTCATCACTCCATTCCACCTTCTTCTATAAATAGGCCATAACTTCCATGCTTAAGGGCAACCATTTTCCTTGACCCCGAAGGGCTGCCAAAGTGCTTTCTCCGCTGTTTCAAGTGATTATAACATCATCTAACATCTCCAAGCAAAGATCTCAAGTTTAATCCACCACGGAATCCATCAACATCGATCAAGTGTCATAGAGATTGAAGATCCCCCATCATTCTCCTTGTATTTAGAGAAATTCAACCGTTTCTCCACTGATTTGCAAAGATCAAGTTGGAATCCTAGAGTAAAAGAGAAAGTGAATGTATCTAATGATGATTCTAGGATTGTAAACCTCAAAGTGATATCAAAAATCCTTGCCAAAGTGGACGTAGATCTATTTTAGATCGAACCACTATAAAATCTTTGTGTTTTTACTTACTTTTACGATTGTGGTCTCTTTCCTAACCATTTGGTGAAGTGCCTCCATGGAATCTTTGGTATTTGAGCTAATTTCGTTTTAAGCATCGACCACTATGTTTTATTCCCCTTTCGATTCAACACTATTAATTACTAGTAATGCTTAAAAGCCTACTATTTTCTACTATATCTGCTAAATCAGAGATTTTTTTGCATCTACTTCGGCAACTTTTATATTAAAAAGTTGGCTTGTTCACTTACAAACCAAATCAACAAATTTAGGATACAAGTCTAAGTTAAATTCATAGGCACTGAACACAAATTAGAACTTTATTTTATTCACCAAGTTTGAAGTGCATAGACAACAGAAGAATATAAATTCCATCAGTATATGTGTTGTATTGACCTAAGCACTCATCCTGGACAAACTACTAAAAAAGGTAATGTCCAGTGTATTCTAAAATTAATATCATGGCATAAACCACGACGACGACAACATATTCAATAGCGATGTCCAGTGTATTCTAAAAATAATATCATGGTATAAACCATGATAATCAATAATAAGATGACAAATATTATTAGAAAACTGAATCATATAGCAACTGAAAACACAAAAAACTGAAACTCATAAAATTGATAAACATATAGAAACGGTAGCTGAGGCGTATTAGGATGAGGACTTGCTGGATTTCTGCATTAGTTGCTTGTTTTCCTTTTAGCTCCTGTAAAGATTGTATGGACTAAAAAACTATACTCAACTATATATATACACACACATATATACATATATACATATATATATCAGGTCACTTGTTAAAAAAGGCAGTGCAACATAGCATAGTATCAATCTATACTGGTTCGAATAATTTTATGCATGAAACTATTGATAGCTGCTTCCCTATAATATAAAATATGAGTCATACAAGTATAAACCACTGCACTAGTTTGATTCTACCACTACTGACTCTATATGTTGACATAAAACATAAAACTGCATACTCGTTTTTGTTTCAAAACACAAGGGGAATGTAACGACCCAGGGATTTTCGACCCTGAAATCGACATAAAACACGATATTGACTATTCAGATATCGAAAATACCTGATCATTTATAGAAAGAAGTTAGAGAATGAGAAATAGAAAGAAAGAAGATTAGAATAGAAGAAGAAGAAGATCACCACAGAACAGAATCAGAGTAAACACGAATCTGAACGAATAAAATATATTATATAACATAACTTTGAAATAAAAACTATAACTGTATATACATACCATTATCACATAACATCACCACGGAAATAAACTCTATATACAACTAATGTTGAAGCCTCTTGCTATGATCTCTTCCGTGTATGTCTGTAAAATCCCAACTACTTGATTGCCCAGACAAATTTGGGCACCCAAGAGTTTAGGGAAAACAAAACAAAATAAACTCTGGGTCAATCATGGGACTGGTGTGAGTAAACTCCAACCATTCGGTTTAACTTTGAAAAATCCTTTAGAAAGAAAAGGATAATTGTAAGACCAGCCCACACATAAACATGGATGGTTTTTACCTTACTATAACCCAAAACATTTTCAAAATCAATACTTTTCTAATATTATAATAGTGTCTAATCACAAGTAAATAAAATCTAGTAGAACGCTTGCATCTCACGCTCCATATATATAATATACAATCAAAACAGCGGGCTCTTATTGAGGATTGAATTCCGACTATGATAGGGCATGGAACCACCTGTTGATAGTGTATCTCTAGAGAGGAATACATTGGGTTCAACAAGAATGTCTTGCAACCCGGCCACACATGACCGACCACTCATTTCTCTTGAGTGTATCGAATATATTGTCACCTACGGTTGCTAGCAAAATAACCATTCCCGGAGATACAGAAGAGAAAGAAGTAAAAAATATGAATATTCTCTAGATGGTGACAATGCACCCTAATGGGGGCAACCCACATAGCCATGCTGCCTGCCCGATTTTTGTAATTTCCCGGCTGATGAGGCTTGAGGTCGTAACGTATCTTTTGACAGATCACACCTTCATTTACTTTGAATGCTACATCGTCATATCCGCAAATCACAAATTGATTTCCCCAAAAATACTATGGGTATAAAGCTAAGAGAAAAGAATTTCTCCTCCATCAAACGTAAGTACGTCTGAACAGATCAACAAATGTGATCTATTAGATATACTCTGTCAGACATTCATCCATACAAGTTGTCCTGGGACTGGACAAACCGAAGGCGCTATCCTATAAATAGAACAACCCTTGCATAAACTCTGTCTTCATTTATCTTCATCATATTTGACTCGCAACGCTAATGCCCATACGAAGTGGTTTTCAGATAATAAATCTGATCCCGGTCTCTCTGTATTGGCAATGGAAAAATGGTCAAAAACTTTGATAGCCGGTGATTTAACTATCAAAGGAAAACATAAATACAGTCAACAATCATTCAAATGGAAATTTACATGATCAATCATAAATCATTACTGAGCCCTTTTTAAATTATTTCCTTATTAATTTTTCATTCCCCGGTTTCTCTTTATTATTGTTACCCAAATATTCTCCAACTCGTTTAGTCTCTCACGATCCTGGAAAACGTTTCCGTTTATTATAAACTATTTATTTCCTATATTGAGAAAATATCTCTTTTTAACATCGGGGATTAATTGCATATATTCACAACTCTTATTTTCTTTATTTAGAAAATACACATTACTAACATCTCCATTACTTGCTCATGCATCACTACTCATTTACATCCATTAGTCCTTCACCGTAAACTAGTAAGAGAACAATTCCCTAAGTATCAATCCCGAAAGCCGAAACCAACATCTGATTGATACTTATGAATCTATTCAACTTAATTAATCTCTTGTAAGTTTCAAATTTCGTTAATCTCATTTCTTAATTTCTTATCAAATCACTGCTTACGCAACTATCGAATTCAGTTTACAACTCTACCCCTTTTACGGAAAATATGGATTTTAACGATAGCATTATAATTTTTGTTTCCAAAATATTCAACTTTAAAATATAACTTGACTTGTTACTTTGAATAAATAAATAATGCTTAATAAATTAGTTAGACAAATAAATTTTGATTTAAAATGGAAAGTAAACAGTACTTCCCCATATGCGATAAAAATCGAATATTAAATATAACTCCCTTTCGAATAGACTTTACTCGACTAACGTCCCGAACGTCGGAATAACTCACCATTTCAAGTTAATTTGGTTTCTAAATCCACTTTTGAATTTACCACTTCAAATATTTACAAATTCCCTTCTTATAAAAAATTAAAACTGCAAATTGTTTGCTTTAAATAGTTATTTACTTTAAAATGTGAATATCGTCCCTTTATAGAATCCCAACTCGTTTTATCAAATCAAATCTTGATTTGTATTCATTAATACCATTACCGGTTCACACATTGTTTATCGAGTTATTTATAAATTAATACTCATAATCCACTTTATAAATTCCATTTACGTGCCAACTTCTGGTTAATTTTATATTAAGTTTATATCTTTATCCTTATCTCATATTTTAATATAAATTATTGGTTTTAACCCAGTTGTAAACCATCTAGTCTAATTCTAAATTATATTATATAATTTCTAAGGATAAATTATTTTTATAATATTCAACATCGTCGAATTCTGATTATAAATTCTTGTGGGTTTAATTCTATTCACATTTCACATATCGAATTAATTCCATCGTTTTTCCTTCTAAACGATTTCCCTTTTTCTTTTAATAAATTCATTTTTTGAATTTATATTTTGAAATAATTTAATAATAATCATTTTGCTTCATTTATAAATACCGTTTATAAATCAAATTACTTGTTTTAATATAATCAAAAAAAGTTACTGTATTCTCGCCAGTCAAGATTTAAATTCCATTATTTAAAAATAATAAATAATAGATTTCCCATTTAAAACTCGAATATCTTTTCCAATGTATTCGAATACATTTTACGGTATCTAAATACCAATTATTTCAGGTCAATGCTGTTCAAACATCCTAATCACACAATAATCCACACCAGATTATCGGCCACAACATATAATGTAATATATATAAAAAAAATATAATTGTTGAGGAATCCAGTTGGATCCCTCCAACATGTATCCCTGCATCCACATATGTTAATTAACATAAATAACACAATTTCATATTAATATGAAATTATTAAATCAATATTTAACCAATGACTTCATATATATAACTATCTACCAATTTAATTGTAAATCATCCACACAACACACGTTATTTAATCATCTTTATCAAAATTAAATAACGTTTATAAAATTATAAAACTGGACAGAGTTAGTGATTTTACTCACCTTGGTCGTTAATCGTTGAATAACGATTAACATTTGCTGATTATATCAGGCGTTAAAATCTCCCAAAACGTAATGATTTCCAAATGTTTCCAGACTGGTTTCCTTACATAGCCTGCTTTCGTTTGATTCCAATGAATCCAAATTTTTCACAATTCTGATAATGTATGTAGCATATATAAAAATTTATAAGTTGATATCTTATTAACTTAAAATTTAAAACTAAAATAAACTTAGAACTGCGACTCACTCCTTAAATTTCTTGGTCCATTTAAAACTCACCTTCATAATGTGCTAGCTCCACTAAACATTACTCACACCGTACCACTCTTCTTTGTCTCCATACCTTAAATGCTCCACTCGATCTCGTTTCAGCCTTGCGTACATGGCGCCAGCACACTCAGTACTATTCCATCTCCCCCAAAAGAAAACTCCAGCTGCTCCTTACCGCTCCACTATTCCATTTTCAACCTTCCAGCTTTACGCAAAAAGAATCAACGTACTCCCCTTTTTCTATTACTTTCCCACCTACTTCTAATCATCTTGCCATTTTCGAAACTTTCAGGCAAGCTTCCCCTTCCCCTTTCTCCTCGAAGACCCAAACGAAGACCTTCAATCTCATGGTAGCTTACATAGGGTTGGTTTGCAGAGACGTGACCATTCATGGGGTAGTCTGCGTCCATAGTGTAGCTGGTGCATGGCAATATTATTGACTTCAGTATGAAGGAACACACAATGAGAACTTGGCCATTTAATATGTTCACTATATGTACATAAAATTTTGAGATACTTATGTCTATTGTCATAAGTTGTTCGGCAGGTTCCATTAAATTTAGGACGTATCAAAATTTATTTAATTCAAGCCAAAGAATTATTAAACCACTATATTAAATAATTAAATTAATTAATTATTAAATCGTAGAAAAATACGGGATATTATAGGGAATTTCATTTTGCTTTGCTACTCGTTTTCTATTTCAGATTAAAAACAGGGCAGAAATTGCGTGCTAGAAAAAAATCGTTGTTAAAATAAATTTCTAACTAACACTTACCATCAACATCAAAGTAAGCTTATGTACTTTAGTCTTCAAGCTATTAACTTGGTTTCGCAATGCATGTACTTCACCTAAGTTAGCCCGAATATGTAGCTGAGATGGTACAACCACAAAACCAGGCACTCCTAAACGTCCTCCATGCTCCTGACCAAAAAGTGTCAATACTCCACCATGATTAACTGATGTTGCTCCCAAAGTATCCTAAATTATGCCATTACGCTCCTTTATCTTAGACTACAAATTCAAAAACAACCAGTATTAAGAAATTAAAATTAACACTAGCTACATCAACAGTAGCATGAAACTACAGTTGCTTTTTTTGCTTATATTTTATAATTGAACTTATTTTTACTATGCATTCGACAATAACTAAATTCAGAGTTTCGCTATTGTTTCTAGTATGGCCTTCGCACCACAGTTCGTCTCTATGATATCAGATGTTGGTTTTTTCCTTTTTCTGCAAAAATAGCATAACAGCTTAAGAACGTACAAGTGATAACAAATAAAAAATGCTTTAACAATATTTTCTTCCCATTTCTTCTCCTAATCTTGTATGACCTTTTCTGCTCATGATGTATCGAAGTTTATTCTTTTCTCTTATACTATTGAATCATTGGCTTGTTTCCTGTAAGATCAATCTAATAAATATGATATAGAAAAATTTAATATATTTAATAGTTAAAATTAATCAGATAAAAATAACCACCTCAAACTTTTCTAACAAATTTTTATTTAAAAAGACTTCGATGACTTTTATATTTCTCGGTTTTAGGTCTGCTAAAGTATTGGTAGAGTCAAGACGAGAAGACGCTTTTTTGATAGCTGTACTAATCTTGATTTTGACGCCTTACATCGTTATCCTAGTAGCATTAACAACTAATCCATATACACTATATCTACCTTGAATCTTGAATGCACCAAAAGAAAAAAGAAAAAAAAACTCAAATTAGTCTCATATTTGCAGATTTGAATATTAAAATGAAGGTGTAAATACTAGCGATATAAATATCACCACTGGAAATCTAAAGATTTGAAAACGTAAATAAAGTTCTACCATAATTTTTATAGATAATAGAAATGAACTAAAACAGAAATAGAAAACAAGTCCATAAATAAACTAGTACCTGTACACAAGTCCACAGATCAGCCCTCAAATTGTCATCAACTTTCTTCCATATGCTAATGGTAAAAGCACCATCTCCCTTGCTAGAGTACCAATATATGATGATAACGTTTGGAATTAGGACATATGGCTTGTCCTCGTTCATTAGATTCGACTTATGGCTTCTCATTCGGTAGCATAGAAAATGATCTCAACATTGTTCTTCCTCTTTTTTTCTAAATTTCATCAATGTATGACCTATACTAGAATCTGATTAAAGTTGGCTTGGAGTGGAATCTGAGGTAGTTGAAGTTTATTGGAAGTGTATTTGACAGACAAGGGGTTGTATTGGGTTTGAAATGTCGAAGGAGCTGTTAATGGGTGAAGGGGGCTGTATTTGGTTTGTAGCATAAACAAGGATGCTACTAGAAGGAGGAGGGGGATGTATCAGGTTTGTAGCATCAACTAGGCTGCTAGAGGAAGGAGGGGGTTGCATTTGTTTTGAAGTGTGGCTAAGGTTGCTTCTGGTTCAGCAAGGTGGCCATATTGGGTATTCGGTATGCTTTCGAGGAGATCAACTTATAGCACTATTTAAATTCTGAAGCGAACGAGCAACTTCAAGATTGTTATCGTGGTTTTTGTTTATTCTAACCCTACCCTCCTTCTCATCAGTATCACGAATAGCTGCAAGTGCAGTAAGACTTTGCTTTATTGCTCTTTTTTTTTTGCTGTTTTTAAGCTCTTAAAAATCAAAAATATGAAGTTAGTTCAAGAAATATGTGAAAGTATATGTGAGTGGACCGTGTGAAGGCAAGTATGAACTTGTAAGCTAGAGTAATATAGTAAAGTAAAATTATAGTAAGGAAAAAGCACACCAGAGTTTTATACTAGTTCGAACCTCCCGTCCTACGTCAGTCCTGAAGCTCTCCTTCGATATTCTATTATCACAAACCCTCGCTTCGCTTGGAGAAATAGGCTTAGTTTACAAGGGAGTTTCTTGTCAAATGTTTATTCTTATATAAACATGGATATTTACCAATAATTACACAATCTTCCAAAGTATCCTTGAGTAATAGTTACTTTGAAGTGCGGATGTAAATGGAAGAATAGTAGATGTTTGTGAGTTGTTTGAATTTCTTTAATGTTGATAGATAGATATATTAGAATGCAAAGAGTGTAGAAATGGTGATGTTCTCCTTGAGTGTTGATGCCTTAAATAGTGTTAAGGAGTGGTAATTGAAGAGTAGTAGCTATTAGTCTTCGTCCAAGAGTCGCGTTGATTAGTATTGAAGAGTCGTGACGAAGAGGAGTGAAAGCGACCATTCGAAATATGACCGTTGCCCTTTTCTTGGCTGAACTCCAGATCAGACATTTGGAATTAATTCCAGACGTCTGAAACCTTTTCAGGCATATATACTTTTTGAGCCGAGGAAAAACTTGATATTTGGAACAATTATCAGATGTCTGATTATGCTTCAGATGGTTTCCTGATTTTGAAATCAGACATCTAGTAATATATCTAGAAGTCTAACACAACTATGTCATTTGTGCATGTCTGGTTTCTTTTTCTCCTTTCTTTTTGTATACTTCTCTTGCTTCTTGTTTCCTTTTACTTGTTATCGGGTCAGGTTTTATGCTTTTTATATTGAGTCGATCTTGGACAATTATCTGCATAAACTTATTGTGTGTGTGTGTGTGTATATATATATATATGATTTCTATTGTGTAGTTTTCGTCATCAGAATCAACGAATGGATTTCCTAACATTCTCCCCCTTTTCGATGATGATAACAAAAAAAATCCTTAAGAGTAGAAGTTCTATAACTCCCCTTTAATTAATCATCATCCCCTGAAAGTATTCTCCACCTTTGTCATTGTTGGAAAGGAGTATATACATATAGTTTTCTATTTTAGATAGCATGTACACATTACTTTTCAAAAGTAGTAAAGTAACTTTCATGTTTTAGATAGCATTTACACACCAATATAAGAAAGAACCGAGCATATCATAAGGGAGATACGATAAATATGAACAAGATTAAAGCATCATATTCACAGCATATACCAAAATAATATCGCCAAGTATTTCACAAGCATACCAATCATCAATGTCACAAACATATTATAAAACAATACTACAACCCCGTCACAAAATATAAGTTTAATATTTATATTTTTTCAGAAATATGTTAATTAAGCGGCAACGTCTTTAGGTTCAATTTCCACTTCTTTTGATTTACTTTTTACCTCTTTATATTCCACTTTCTCTTCTTTATTACCAGATTCCCTAGAGTGCTCTTGTTTAGAAGCCTTCTCTGGTGAGGAGAATTGCGATGGTGGAGATAATTTTGAAGGTCGAGTGCATCGCAGGGGTTCCTTTAATGATAGTGCAGCTGTACTTATCACTTTCTCAACCGTTGCTAGATGATACGCTAGACCAAATTCCATGTTTGCAATTTGATTCCCCAAATCAATTGTATTTTGATATAAAATTTGTTTATTATGAATAAAGACTACACGTAATGATTCATTTGGAAGTATTTGCGTCTTGGGAGAAGTAGTACCTTCATATGTTTGATATTAAAAAGCATGTTGAGATGAGGATTCTGGTATATCCTAAATTCATTATTCTTGTTGATGATCTTGAGTCAGAACTTGTTTCCTTTGATGCCTTTCTCACCAGTCATTGAGAGTGCAAAATGTTGGTAGTTCTTGTGGGGTATGCATCAAGGAGAAGAATTTTTTACCTGTTTCTTTAATCGATATTTCCTCAAATGTCGATGAATAAGTTGGAACTTATTTTGCTTTTAATAATCGAATAATAAAAGGAGAATAGATAATTGATTGTCAAGATCGATTCCAAAAAAAAAAAATTAGTTCATCAAAGTTAAATTGAGCCCAGTTAACTTGAATACCAGCGAATATAGCATGTAAGGCTATATGTTCTAAATCAAAAATTTTCTCATGACTACCAAGACGGGAGTAGACAATATTGATAAGGACTCAAGTAAGAAATCTTGCTTTCGGCCTTAAGTACTTAGTAGAAAATTAGGGCATTTGATCTTCCCAAATCTAATGTGTAATGTGATCTCATGGCTTATATCGCATATCGGGAATATCATGAATGTTTGCACCAATATTAGAGCATTGCAATATATCTCCTGTATCCTTAATAGTGAATCTAACCGTAACCTCGCGAACACTTGACCGAACCCAATCGTTGTCGCCTTGAGGATTCCAAAAACCAGTTTATCTAGATTTGCATAGAATAAAAATAAGGATAGTTAGTCTATGTGTAAACTATTAGAAGAGAATGAGACAAGTGACATAAGTCCAGCATCTTGGCGTAAACTATTTAATTAATGTATAGGGAAGTCAAGGAGAATGTAGAATGGACCAGTATGTAGAATCTTCTTCTGAATTAATCCTTATCTTTCTATTGCCAAGGGTTCTTTGTTAATCCACTTGTTGATTCTTCATTGTGAAACCACTCGAGGTATTTCTTCAGCAATTGGGGGAGGATTTGATGATTCTCCTCCTTTCCTTTTTTGTTTTAATGAAGATTTTGTTTTAGGACCCATGATTTGGACCGAAATTGAGGTTTTAGGGTTAAGGAATTTTGAATTTGATCGGTGAAATGAAGAAACGAGGAAGAGAAAGTAGCGGTTATACATATATAAAAACCAATATTTCGTATTTCAAACGTCTAATTCGGGGTCAGATTCTACTAGAGAAACATTTCAGACGTCTTTGTTATAATTCAGACGTCTGTTTGTGATCCTATGTGATTTGTTAAAGCATTTTTCAGATGTCTATGGAAAGTTTCAGTCATCTGTTTTAGAGATCTTTTAAACTCAAGAGTATTTTCAGATGTCTGGTACATTTTCAGATGTATGGTATTATCTAATCCTTTTTTTTAACCGAACCAATTTTAAGACATCTTCCTATAAATTCAAACGTATGTTTTTTAAGTTTGTTATTGTTTTAATGGTGGAAATCTATTACTTAAACAAGAAAGCAGAAACCTAACATGCTTACATGGCATCCTACATCTCCCAGTTTATGGAAACAACATCTGTTCACACACCTTTCTTTTTTTCCAACTCCCACAACCGCTCTCTTCCTCTTCTCGCCCAATCCCTAAAAATACATTCTCAATCTTCTTCAGCCCAAGCTTTCCGTTCCACTCTTCTTCTTGAGATAACGGTTTCTGCCTATTTTCGCCCAATCCCTTTAAAAAAATATATTCTCAACCTTCTTCAAAACATGCACTCCATTCCACTCTTCTTCTCCAGATAATTTCATCATTCTTATTCATTTCTTTTACTACAAATAGATCGATCCTCCACTATGCGAAGTACCAAGGAACGAGAAATTGAATTCTTCTCCCTGCGTCTACGATCAATCTGTTAAATTTTGTATGGCCGCCGATGTCCTTTACCTTAACTTTACATGTTTGAACACGATCTTCTTCTACCACTCTACAATCAAAGTCCATAAAGTCATAAGCCCTACCCTTCTTTATAGATCGGAAGTTCGTACCCTATTTCCGCAAATGAATATTAACACTCAACATCGAAGTTCACTACATCTGGCCTTTCCGATTAACATATTCCTTACCGACTTTTTCAGCCCATCAGTTATCGACTGAAGGCGGCTACTACCGACAATTGAACTACTCTAACCCTAAACAACGTCGACTTGATTAAACCCAAGGTTTGATACTGTTAGCATTGATTAGCATTGTAGGGAATTTGTTGTTCTTTACTGTATGGACTTGAGTTTCTAAGTTTTGATTTCACACTTGAAATTTCAACATTTCATTTAAGTTCTAAATTGTATTCATAGAATAACTATAATAAGATTAGGCTTCGTTTGATTGAAAATGCTGAAGGCTGAATGCTGAACACTGAGTGTTGAATGTTGAATGCTGACTGTTGAATGCTGGATGGTACTGAATGCTGAATAAAAGAAACATTGTTTGATTCTTTAATGAATAGGAAATTGATTATTTAAAATGAGTAATTCATTTACAAAATTACCCTTAGTTTATTTATTGCTCAATCAAGCTAAATACTTGTCATGCACATATGAAATATATATAAAAAAAAAAACTTAAACACATACATTCGCTAGTTTATCGATAAGTATTATTTGAAATAAAGATGAAGCTATAGGAGATCGGCAATTTCATCACGTAAGTTGATATTGTCCGCACACATATACAGAGAGAACATATCAATAATCATCACTATCAATATGATGATTTAGTACAGTAATCCGAATACATGCATCTCCTCTAAGACTAATGCTAATCATTGTATCCTCATACCTAAATATATATACCTAGTATGTTCATTATATGATTACAAATGTCCAGACTATGTCTAACCAAGTATACATGGTATGGGTACACAACGTAAATGAGAAATAACAATGTACTACTACCAAGGATACTCCAAATAATCAGATAACAAATCAATATATATGTGGAAGTATAAAATTGTATGTCTGGAATATAAGTAAAATTCCATAGATAATCACCAAGACATCGTGTCCCATTAATAAACCAAAACCATATGAAACATGCATGAAACCCACCAGCATAGATGTCAAAAGTTATCATCCCCAATATAAATGACTTCGAATAAGATATCATAGAATCAGCTCAAATAGATGAATCATGCATATCCCAAAAGCATCATCAGATCCAGAAAAGTATAATTAGGCTAGCATTAAATGCAAAACGAGACATAGTCTTCGTGTCCCCAAAGTTTAGTTTTTTGAAAAGCTTCCTTTCGGTGGAGACCGTTAATGGTGACAAAGATTGCCCTTTTCTACCCTTCTTCTTTACCGCATCTTTAAACTGTCCCTCAAAATCTTTCAAATCGCCAACTCCCCACTCTTCTGTTCTTTCTCCCCACTTTGCTTTCACTGTGCGTGGTCTCCATCGAAAATCATCATAATACTTCAGATCTAAGCTTTTCTTCTGTTTACGCTCTTATGTAACTGAGCTGAGCCCCTCCTTCCCCTACTAACCCAACCTCATCTCCACAGTTCCTAATCTACTTTACTGCGTCTGTCAATTTTCCTACCTTGCGCCGCTTCCTTTTCAGGCAACTGCTTCTTCGAGCTATTCAACTGGAGGTAGCGGTCTAGGTCTGAAATCAGTCATCAACGCGGTGCTTCGCAGGGAGCAGTAACTCCTACCAGTATCTGCTGTTATCGCGTCTCGTTATTGGCGATGCCATGTCTGTGATGGTTCAGTTCTGCTCTTAGGTATTAATTGTTCTTCTGTGTTGTCGACTTGTTGGTTGTACTCTCTTTGACAGGTTGTGTGCTGGTGGTTTTAGTTTCTGTCGAGGTGTTTGGTTCTTCTTTTGGAAGAGGAGCTTGGTTCTATCTTCATGCAATTTTTGGGTTAGAATTGTTTGTGCGTGTTTATGGTGGCGAGCTGGTTTATTGTTATGCATGCTCTATGATTTTGGCAATATATGGAAGCGTAGCTCAAACTTTGCTGATTTCGTAGAGCCTTCCTCTTATCCTTCCATCGTTCATCCGCCTGCACTTACCCTCATGTATTATCTGTTGGCTATCGGATTATGCGTTTGCTCGGCCTTACCGTTTGGACGATATGGAAGAGCTTGCTCTCGAACTGTCTTTTCATTTTGGTTGGGTTCACCGCATTTTTCCAGCCAGCGGTTGTGCTTCAGGAGCACATGGAAATCACTGTTGCATCCCTGTAGCAGTATGCTTATAAAGTATTGGAGCTGTTCTTGCAGCCTCTCATGTCACTTCAGACCATGGAGCAGCGTGCTGCCCATCATGTCACCCCACGTTCTTACTTTGCAGAACTGTTCTTATGGCGCCTAGTGCTTCCGTACTATGGTTTAATTATTATTTTTTGCCTAGTGATAATGTATGTAATGCTCTACCTTGTGTAGAATGTAGCTGTAATGTAAATCACTCCCCGTGCGGAGACGTTTCAGTGGACGGTCCACTTTAAATGCCGTATGTGGTGGACGGTCCACCTTACAAACCGAAATAGCTGACTGCTAACTTCAGTCACCTGAACCATAATGTAATTTTATTATTAGTTATAATAAAAAAGTGTTACGGAACACTATAAAAACCGGTCGGCTATGCCAAAAAAAAAAAAAAAAAAAAAAAAAAAAAAAAAAAAAAAAAAACGCAAAACTACCGCACAGTATCGGTACAGTCAAGCATTACATATAACTACATATATACATTTTAACGTGATATGTTAGTTGTTAAAATGCAGTATTACCTTTTCTGCGTTTACCATTATCATTAAAATGTAGTATTACCGCACAATATATGCACAACATAAACAGTATAGGTACACTCAAGTACCCTAACGTATTACTCAAAACATAAATCAGTATTACGGCAGCAATATACTGATTTAAGTAATGTTTTATTCATATACAATCACCTAAAAAGCAACACCCTATAAAGCAAAACTGCTGCACAGTATAGATACACCACAAACAATTCGCAGTATGAATTAAATTAGATTATAATTTGTACCTTTCCTTCTTTCCTCCTTTCCTCCTTTCCTCTAGCCTGGCAGATCTCGAATGAATTTATTATCCAATACCTTGCTGCTTTCGGCTGAAGTGATGAAAAGAGTTGTACAAAATCTGTTTACATAGTGGGAGAAAAGCAGGGTTAATATTGGTATGTGAAGCCGAATCAGATCTAGGTCTTTAGATAAGCGATATTTTTCCGCTTAATACCAGCTCGCTGAATTGTGCTGGTTTTACTGAATGCCATGGCGGTACAAACAGCTTTGCAGGTTCTTAATGCTGAATGGACCAACGTTTAGAAGCACATTCAACACTAGATGACCAAAACAAACAATACCTAAGATTTATTTGAGAATTTATACATTTGATTTTTACATCAAACTTGCTACTACCAACAAAGATTTCCACTATCTTCTTGCTTATTAACATTCAGTATTTCACATAATATATGGATTTGATTCATTAATCAAGTATGGAGAGATCAAAAATGTTGTTTTTATTTTGAATTGTAACCAAGCTGGCCTTTGATGTCTTAATAAGCATTGAGATGAATAAAACTGGAAATCATAATTTTGTAAGTTAATGGAGGGATTATTAAATATTTTTCCTGTCGTTTAAGAATACTTATAACTCACTTTCTTTATATCATAGATTTTTCTTTCTAGTCATGTTTTCCCTTCTTTAAGTGATCCTTCCCTTCATTTTTAGAGTATGCATTGAAGTTTTGAATTTACTATACATATACAAACCTACAATTTCCATTTATGTTTTAAAAGTTTAAAGATACGAATTTCTTACAGCTATGAATGCGCCAACGAAATAAGTATCAAAACAAACTGCATATCATATTAAATGTTGAATTTTTTCTCACCATTGTCAGTTTATTCTTACATTTTATTTTGCATCTATTAGTATGATATTATTTTAAAGAAGTATAGGCTTTCATATATTTTAAGCTTAAATCATCATCAATAAAAGTGAAAGTTGACTAGACGATTAAGCAGTCAGCTAAGAAAACAAACGATTTGCCTTTAACAAAAACTTACAAGTTCAAACTGCTGTTGTACCATATTAATTTATTTATTCTTATTATAAACTACAAAATTGTAGCTTTTCAAGTATCCATTCTAACACATATATAACATATATGATATAAATATCTTTATGGCAACTTTTTTTTTAGGTTATGATTTTTTACCAACATGTTGAATTAATATGCATAATCTTGTCTTTATTTTGCATATATGCTAAGTAACGGTAATTGGCATACAAGTCTGTCTAATATTATTTTGGTATGTAATTATTATTGGATATAAAATAGTAACATGCTAAACTATTACGTGTTGAAATATTAATATGTAAAATTAGGTAAAGTATCATATTCACCATTTGCAAACATTTGACTATAATGCGGTAATATTGGTGATATGCATGGTATGATTTATCCACTATGGCAGAAAAAAATACTCTAAATATATCTGGCTCAATCTGGTGCTTTTAATTGTTGGTAATGCATTTAAATAAAAGATCATATCTTAATTGTTTTGATCTATTCATGTAAACAAGTAAATTGTTGCTCTCTCTTACACAATTGACAATATATATTGAAGGGATTAATGGTCACATTTCATTTATCTTAAATCGTGTACACCCTCTTTAGAATCACCATTTTGCAGTTGTTTCATACTTTTTCTCTTGGATACGAGCAAATGCATGTAAAAAATTTATTAAGGCATCGTGATATTAGCTATAGATTTTATTTACCTACATGCTTGATACCTCATTTTTCCCTCTTGATATTTGTTATTGCTCTGGTTTCAAATACATGAATTTTGCTAGAAAGTATTTTGAATAAGCTAACAAATATTCACATGGAATATAATTTTTTCCTATCATCCACTCTATCTCTTTAGTAATGTATGTTTCCATGTTTTGTTGATTAACTAGGTTGCCATATTCGGAAAAGCATATTCACTTCTCATTGAATGTCACAAACTACAAAAATTAAAATACTAAACCCATTTTTTTCATTCAGATACTTATGAGTGAAATTTAGAAATAATATCTCTTTTTACGCTAATATATGCTTACATAATTGAAACTGATAGTGTTACGTAATAAAGGAATTCAGAAGACAATTGTGCCTCCTAGCTGGAACTATAATAAAAACACCAAGCAAATTATTGAGTGCACCATTACCAATGAATGTTTTTTTATTCATTTGGTTGTATATTTAGAATTCTAATCAGTATTTAACCTTCTTTCTAAATGAAATTGGTATTTATTTTTCTTTATGGAATGCTCATGTCAGTTTTTTTGCCCATAATTAATGTTTATTGTTAGTAATGATAATAAATTGTTAAACGTAATTCAATTTTTATTATTCAAACTTGCATACTTTCATTCGTTGCAACATACTAGATCCCCTTTTCTAAATTTAATTTCATCTTGTTATTAACGAGTTAACGACTTGTGCAATATCGTTTAGTATTTATTACCAAAAAGTTTTCTTTTAGTTTTATAAATTAGTGTGAAGTCCATTGGATTGAATGTTAGCCAAACAAAATTTTGGACTTCACATAATTAAGTTTTAAATTTAGTTGTAATATGCATGGCCTTGAATCTAACTTCGCTAAAAATACTGCTTGCCACTACAAATAAAATGAGGCAAATAGAGGATAAAAAGAAAATGAAGGATATACTGTAGGTTGTAAAGTCTGTTGGTTGTACTCAACCACGTTTGTTCAGGCAAATAATACAATGGTTTCTCTGACATTAATAACTTGCAATTTAATAATTGTTTATTATTTATTTTATTTTTTAAGTATCAATTTTCTCTTCTTCTATTCAGATTTTGCTATGCTTATTTATATTTAATTGTATGCACCGTTTTAGTTCGTAGAAATGAAATGGTGATTTTCAGAGATTATTCATTGGATAACAATCATTCTTCCGATACTTGAACTGTGCTTTCTGCAAATCCAAAAAAAAAAACATTGTTGCATATGATTTTTGTTGCAGAGCTTACTTACATTCAAACTTACACCTTATCAACTGTTGACTCAACTACATTTTTTCTTGCTTTTGAATAAATCATGTTAGAAAAAAATTGAAATCGTTATGCATGGAGGACTAACACTTACTTCAGGAGACAGAAATACAAAAGTCATATGTCCAGGTGGTCTGCATTTGGTTGCTACTTCGGCTAACACTTTTATGTGACAACCTCTCCAGTTTTTTCCACCATCGGAAAGCGCCAGTTAGAATTTTGGCACACTAATGCATTATTTTCTGTTGTATTGTGTATGATGGTTGAATAACACTTTACCGTTCATGTTTACATGGATTTAACACTACTGCAAAAGTGGGCATATTCGACACTAATTTGTGGGCGTTGCATGAAAAGTGCGGCGAAAGCTATGATTTCTAGGATCTTCTGCAATAATATTAATATGTTGTTGCATTCGACTGAATGCACTGTTGCAGTGGAAATTCTAGTGTTTTGACATGCACCACCAGTTAAAAGTGTAGCTTTACATATATACAATCCAGCTCAGCGATCTGCGTTATTATCATAAACAAAATCCTAACCGTAGATGCATCATTAATCTAACGGTTCAAACCAATCTATGGTTTGATGATTCTAAACATTAGCCATCATCCAACCAATGACAACCACCTCATTACATTCTTTTGATGAAATTTTGGCGCGATCTTCCCCTTCACAAAATAATGTAAAAATAATCTGATCATAAATTGTTCTTATTCTCTATCATCTAATCTTTCTTTCCCCCTTTTTATTATTGACAAAAATCTAAACCTAAATTCACGTTAGTATCGCTCCTTTCCTCGATAGCAAATTTTATTCCGAAAATGTTGAAGCTTTGAAACGCTTTCTAGCTTTGATTGCTCAAGGCATTGACATTGCCAATTTTTTCCCTCATATTCGGTTTGGACAGCACTGGGAATTAGTTCCTTTTAATATAGATTATATTATGAGTAATTTCGTAATTAGTAATTAGTAATTAGTTCGTTTGTTGCACTTTGAAAAACCCATTCGCCTATGAGTAATTAGTTGTGTGGACATCCCAAACTTAGGAAAACCCATTTGCTTATGAGTGATTAGACGGTGAAAGTTTAGATTATGAGTAATTAGTTGCGCTTTGACCATTGATTTAGGATTATGTTGAGGTTTATTCGAAAATTATACCCAGCAATAAACCAAAAAAAGAGATGGCGCAACTAGAATTTGTCAGAAAAATCATTTCTGCAAAGTAGGGATCTGAAATAGACAATGGTTTATTATAGAGGTCGAGCTAGTTAAAAAATGAGACTGGGTTATGCATGAGTATCGTCTTGATGATAAGGAATGCAAAGATACTACGGGTTTGCAGGACTCGTATGCACTATGTGGAGTTTTCAAGAAAAATGTTGTGTGCCTGAAATAGAGGACCATGGACAATGCAATAACACATAGCATTAATGGAGTGCTCTCAAGCGATCACTAGTGATAATAACAATAACGATCAATATCAAAACTTGTCTCCTGATGTTGGTCCGAGCTCATCTTCGTGCGTGGATGAAGATGACAAAGATGATGCATCCCCAAACCATTGAAGTAAGGGTATTTTTGTATAAAGGTAAATCACTTTACAATCAAAATTGATCTGCAACTTGGGTTCATTTACATTAACATAAAATTGTACGCTTGAGGTTTTGTGATACAGATACATGTGTAGCACTGTGATGTGTTTGCACTGCAGTGTATTTGTATAGAGGCTTTGGAAACTACTAATTTTCTGATCCGGACAAGTGATTCACCCGTATCTAATCCGCTATACGCACAGGTATTTTCCATTTGATTCGAAAACTACCAGTTTCAATGTTTCGATTTTGGAAACATATGCTCAGTTTTGCAAACTGAGCTCACTTGAGTAGCATCAATTCATACATATATTGGAAACACATAGTAGCATCAATTCATACATCAATTCAATAGCATCATACCAGATCAGGGCAACAAAAGTTAACTTAATACGTACATATATTAGCAAAAGTTATAGTAGTATCAGGGTAGCAAAAGTATCATAAGGCAACATCAGTTAACTTAATACATACTTATATACACATCAAAAAATGACATTATAGCAGCATCAATTCTTACCAAATCAGGGCTTTGCTGGACTGTGGAACTTCCAACAGATTCGTTAGGGCTTTGCGACTATGATAGAACCAGTCTGAAGTAAGCATAAGATGGACCCGCAACATGTGATGGACCCGCAGCATCAGGACGAGGAGTAAGGTAGTTTGGCCAGTCGTATTCCTGATCAACTTCCAAATCTACCCACTGATCATTCCTTTGGTTCATTAGGGATTGGTTACCAACATGTATGTCATGGGTAGCTTCAGGAAATAAGTTTGGCAAGGGGGTAGCAAAGCAGCTTCATGTATCATTGCGTCAAATATTTCGTCTGAATCCATTTCCACTCCGTGATTACACAAACATGGTACCACCTGTTTCTCTTTATTGCTCACAAAAAGAAGTTCAGGCCTTGTTCTAGGATGAGCATGGGTACAGCGCTGAACCTTAATGAAGTAAACCTTGTTATTGAATTAAGAAGCAAAAGTATTGATATAGCCAATGCCTTCATAAAATTGCATTTTCAGGTAGAAAGATGTATGGTCATACTGAGACCAGTTACAGTCGTCAACTGCAAGCACACGCCCCATTGGCTTCATTATTTCTTCAACAGCAGGAACATTATTCTTTTGGAACTCCGGAAAGCCATCAACTTTAGCCCATGATTCAACTTCTAAGGCTGGTTCAGGCTCAAATTCTTCATCAAACCATGCTTGAAGGTAAATAGCACCATCAGGTTTTGTAAAAACTTTTAACATTAGCGCATGATCATGCTTACTGTAAGATGGGCATAGTACTAGAGAAGTGTTATTGGGTATTACCCGCATAGGCCATGAATTATGATTGAGAGTCACCTGAAGCGTGTAATGCACAACTTCAACATTCCAATGTCCCTTAAGAATAGTTGCAGTGATGTATAGCGACGAGTCCTCCATTGATTATTTTTTTTGAACTTTCGAAGATTAGGGTTTAGGGGTTTTGGAGATGATGATGTTCTGAAACTTGAAAGGATATGCGAGGGACCCACTGGATGGTGTCAGGTAGATATGCAAACTCAAAACGTTTGCATAGAAGACAAAGCATGCTCAATTCTGAGGGTGAATGGTCAACTGTTATAGTTGTATGCATAAGATTTATAAGTTAAGATGGCCAAATGGTTAATTGCTATGATATATTTACAGGATATACATTCACGGATGCACTTATCAAATAACTTGTAAAATCAAATTGCAGGATCTAAAATGACAAGGATAGATACAGTTGGCTCGTGGAGGACCTGAAATGATCACATGGAGAGATACAGTTACTGGTTCATGGCATTGCTACTTTGTAGAATGCACACTGATCGTATTTGTTGGCACTTGAAGGTGGTATGTGTTAGCACTTGTGGTATGTAGAATATTTGAATTGTACTTTTAAATTATGTATTTGATCGTATGTGTTATATTTGAAGAATTGGTATGGTATGTAGAATATTTTGGATGGTTTGTGTAACAACCCGGCTTTTTGCTCGGTTTTCGCTGGTAATTAAACCAACTTAAACCGTTCACAAAGATCGATTGTTAAGGGAACTTGCACATTTGCACAAAATAAAAACAACTTTTCCATTATTATTAAAATAATATTACATCAGAGTTACAAGAGGTACATAAGAGTACATCGGTTACACAGAGGAAAAGATGCTAAACTCAGTGGAAGAATGTGAATGCTCCAAACATAATAGCTCCAGTTAAACCAGAATCCTGCTTCAACTAACTCCAAGGCTAAATCTGCGAACCAAACTAGTAGGCTGCCCATGTAAAAATTATGGACACCCAGAGTTTAGGTGTGGGAACAATAAACTTCAGGTCAGTCATGGGACTAGTGTGAGAACTCAAAACAGTTGTCTTTAGGGTTTATTTTAAAGTTAGGTAATTCACCGGACCATGTCGCCAATGCGGAACGGGTTTACTCCATGTAAATACCCGCGCATAGAAATCCGCAATGACTTTTTGAAAAAAAATGAAGCTATCATAAGCTCGTCCCACATCACACAATGCAAGCGCACACCAAATGGGCGAGTTTTTCCTTATGATAACCAAAAATGCCTTCATACGTGAAAATCCTCTACTATATATATTGTAAAAAACCTTTTCGCAAATAAATGTATTAATCCTAGCCAGCATAATGCCTCATCCCATTATACTGACAATCCTGCCAGTAACCAGCAGGCTATAAAATCAAAACCATACGGGCTCATAGTGGAGATTGGGTTTCGAACATGATGGTTCCTGGTACGAAAGATCATTCGTGGGCTCATAAACTTTCTTGCGCGCATCATCCCAGTACTCGGGGATAACGTCCAAACTCGGACTCCGTTATACTAACCCACCATACATGAATCAGAGTACCCAACAAATAGCATCCCAGATTGGGGACTTCGCAGTACCCTTTCATCATCACATCCCGGTGCACCGAACATACGAAACAAATATAAAAATATGACCACCAGTTTACCATCAATCCGGGGTGTGAGGTTCGTCGAGGCCTCGGTATACACAAAGCTATGCTTAAATAAGCCATGCTTTGATCATCCATAGCTCATCACATAACTTAAGTATGCCACATTGCCCATTCACTACGCATCACTGATTTCTATCAATATATAACTTCTAAGCTCATACGTCTTAGAAAAGGGTGTTAAGCAAGAGAATAAAATCTCCGCCACCAAGCAGATATATATTAATAAAAATCAGTACTACGCAGTCAATTACAATGTCAGACACACAATCCATTCATGTATGTTCTATGTCTGAATGAAACAACAATCCGGAATTCCTTCACATATGTTTGGGCTTCTTGCCGCTTAGCTAATATATAAAATCCATCTGCGAATGGGAGCCAGCCATTCGAGACATTCAACAAGTCGATCGTCCTTATGACACGAAGGGTCCCAGTCTTCAATGTTGCCTTCAATGTCTTCAATTGCTCCACAACATCGTATTATTACTTGGAATGGTTTTCAGACATAATTCTGATCCCGGTCTTTCCAAATAATAAGCGCAATTAAAAATACAATCACGGAACACACAGGCTTTCTACCAAAACTTCTTCTATTTTCGATTTCGTTAAATTAAACTTCTTTAAATATATTCTCAAATTATCTGTAATAAGCCGGAAATCTGAGCCAATTTAAAAAATTTATTTTAGCAATTTTAGTGAAATTTGAAAATTTAAAATGAATTATTTTAAATAATAATGACGAGAAATTTATTTTGAATAAAATTCGAACGTATATAATTATTTGAATCGTCGTTGGAATATAAATATTTTATTTTAATTATAAAAGGAATTGAAAATGGCGTGGTAGTTCAAAAATTTGATTTCAAATTTCAAATGAATGTACATGATTCAAAATAAACCGGATTTTAGCAAAACCAAAAATATTTGAATCTATTCGAGAATATCTTTCCAACGAATCTGAAAAATTGAAATTTCATAGCGGGAATCAAAAGTTACATCCAGTTGAAAATTCAGAATAGTCGCTGAAACACCCCACCTCCGTTAAGGCCACTCAAAAAGGGAATGCCTTAACTTTGGTGGAGGTTTATAAGTAAAAGCCACAGATAAACTCAAGTCAGATATAAATACACATATTTTAAACAGTGGAAACCAACAGACTTTTATTTCATCAAAACGTGTTCAAAACATAACATTCCATAATTGTCTCAAAATATTTCCAACATTACAACCTCATTACTTCCAACATTACAACCTCATTACCGTCTTGATTATTAAAGAAGCATAAAACATAAATAAAGTGACAAAAATCCCCATAGTGATATCCAAAGCCATGATCCGAGCAAAAGAGATCCAAATCATACATCTACGGTCTCGGAGCTTGTACAGATTCTGACTGAGCTGAGTTGTTTCCTCCCTGTGGACCTGGGGGGGGAGGGGGAACGAAAGAAAAAAAGACGAAAAGAAAATAGAGTCAGACATAAAACCTGAGTAAATCTAGTAACTCTTCAGTATGTGAATAAGAAAAGGGCATGATAGATATATACTGAAAATAGGAAAGTGTCACAAGCTAAGGAAGTGTCGAATGTACTATCGCACCCATGTTATATCTCTGCACCTACTTGAGTTTATTCTAACTGGCACCCCATGGTGAGGGTGAAGTAATCCCCATCTTTATTTAAAGACCGATTCCTACTCGCGTTAACATGTGTCATACGGCCCCCAAGAATTGTAGATACCTATGTTGGTCCCACCATGGAGTGTATCAAGACCCATGGTGGCGGCCCCGACACAAATTCTAGAAGGCATAGGTTATACTAATGGTGTCTCCAGTACCCTGGTTGTCTGCTCCGGAGTGTGTGCACGCCCACACCCCGTTAGACCTGCACTGTGCACCCACCGCCGTCGTTTTGACCGCTTACAATCAGCCCAGTAATTGTGCCCCACCCTGCCTAATTTCAGGGTACCGTTGATACCTAACTTTGGTTACTGCTGAAACAGGTCCCTCGTTACCAGGATTTTCTAGTCAAACATGTTAAGTGGTTAAGTCTCTGTATTTACGTAACCCCCACCCATCAATTCTTGTTAGCATGTTGAATTTGGTTAAGTGTTATAGTTGACTTAACCTTACCATCTGTCCTTAGCCTCTTAGGAGCACCAGACCACTCACATTAGACAGGTATTGCTAGGATTACTGGATATGCCGGTTGGTTCCGGGCAGGTTTACACCGTAGCTCAGTCTAACCTCGGGTCATTATTGGGATCAATGCTTAACCACCCACATTGGATAGGTATTGTTGTGACTATTGGACAGCCGGGCAGGTCCGGGCAGGTTTACATCACAACTCAATCCAACCTCGGGTTAAGCATATCGTGTTTTCTAAATTTACATATTTTAATACTTCTCAATTATATATGTAAATGTCAGGTCTTTTATTCTTAGGTATAACAATTCACACCGCTTTAAATGTCATTGTCGTTGGCATGTGCCAAACATAAACATATATTTTCAATGTTTTACACCCAACATTATTGCCCCCGTTTGTTCGCAACATTATAACATGTGTTGGGCTTGTCACACTTCAGCCCAATTTTATAAACGTGAGAAAAAGGGGAAATCAAGAACATGTAATACATAAAGGGGTGTGGCGCATGAACTTGCAATTTAGCGATTCAACTAACATATAATATGGATCATGTGAACTTGCATTCAAATCAAAGTATAACTAAGTAGGTGACATATGAAATGGCATAGTTTAGGCTAATACAAACTTGTGTTTAAATATGTTTAACTTGGCATAATGTCAACCACAAAACTAGCATGTTGTATATTCACCAAAATGTCCAATTATCACATCTAATCACATAGCCAATTTCAACATGAACTTGCATAGTTTATGAAACCAAACGATACTTAACATAGATCCAATTATACTTGCAAATAAACATAAGAATGATTACATAGGTTTTGGGTCATGTAGGCATAAAAGGTCTATAACATGTTTACATAAATTCTAACTTAGACTAAGGGATTGTATATAATCCATGCCATCGACATAAACATAAAGGGATAAATTTCTAGTTTTTGTCACAAACTTGCAAGTGTCATTGTTTTCATATACAATTGTTCAATAGGCTTGCATCAATGAATTTATGCCACAAACATCAATACAGAAGTCATGATAGAACCATTACAATACACAGAATTTATACAACAACACAATTCTATTTTCATTTACATCGAATCACATCACAGTTTTTATTCATATTCTGAAAGGTCACTATACTTACAACGAATGCAGAATCTTGAGTTCTGGATTCTGAATTCATAAATTGAGATGTGCTCCTTTGTGTAGACTAACGTTGCGTTGATTAATTTGATTAAACTTTAATCTTCTTCTTAATTTGATTCGTCTCTAGGCTTTTCTCTCTTGACGGCTATGTTCAATTCCTCCCTGGCAGCATGATGACTTCTTTCTTATTTTTTTATGTGAATTTTCAGTTGAGACTTAGGGTGTATTTATATATTTTTAAATTGTTTTGAGCCGTCAGATGAAGACAGGAGGAATCTAGGCCATACAAAGTTCAAAGAGCCAATCAAGAGGTGACACGTCAGCCCTAGTGACACACAGAGCCAAAGAAGTTCAAGCCAGAGCCAGACCTAGCCAGCCAGGTCGACCAGGCAGGTCGACTGGCAGGTCGACACCCAGGTCGACACTATGGTCGACCTGGGGAGGCCAGGTCGACACCATGGTCGACCCTATGGTCGACCTGGTCTCTGGGCGGGAATTTTTCCCGCCCAGCCCAGTTTGAACCTGAAATTCGAATTTTGAATTTTAAACTGAGCTGTTTGAATTTAAATTTTATTCTGAAACTTCCGAAGGCCATAACTCCTTCATACGGAGTCCGATTCGCGCAAACTCAAACTCTATCTCAAGCAGAATTCCGAGATGAACGCAGTGGCATAACCTGTTTCCCTTAATTCTTTCATTTAGAATTAATTACACTTTAATTTGTGAAGCTTAGCGTTATAGAATTCACGGGGTGTTACATTCTCCCCCCTTAAAAGGATTTCATCCCCGAAATCTTCAAGTTAGGAAGAATGTATATCCTACCATCCAACAGTCCATCTACTCAACCAACAAACACAGGCATCCACTGTCCTTAAAAGACTTCTAATGCTTCGTGATCATATGCATAGTGTGTGTATATGTCCTTATCTAATGTAGAAATCAGGCGGTCTACTGATTCAGTTGACCTCCTTAATGCGAATCATGTAAGTGTCATGAATCCATTATATATGCAAAATTTTCCTACTCATAATTCTACATGAGTGCACAACTTATTCATACAAATGCGACGACCATATGACAGCATATCAAGTTTTCAACCATATACAAATGAGAATACATATATGCATATGCAATATGAAGTGACTGAGCTGATCTATATCATAGGGTGTGTGTGTATATGCATCCACGAGCAACCACTAGCAACCACTAGCAACCATTTGCAGCCATCATCCATAACATGTTTTCAAATACATGTTTGCATCCATTTGTTTTCTACCTAAGGAGTAAGGAAAAGGACCGAGGAGATATACCTAAAAAGATAGATAAAGCATAACTTAAGGAAAAAGAGAGATCAAAGATGTACCCTCAAAAAGAAGAGGGTAGGTAGCGTGTATTCTGTCCTCAGTTTCCCAAGTCGCGTCTTCCTCGGCGTCTCTCCACTGAACTTTAACGAGTTTGACTTCGCGGTTGCGTAGCTTTTTCACTTCAGTTCCTAAAATGCGGGTTGGAACTCTCCTCACAGTTGCTTCACGTTCCACTTCGGCTTCTTCTAGAATGCTAGGTTCCACCACTTCCGCAGACTCATGCAAACACTTCTGGAGGTGAGAAACATGAAAGACATTTTGAACTCCGGCCAGTCTCTCGGGTAGCTCTAATCCATAGGCCATCTTTCGAACCTTCTCGATGATAGGAAACGATCCTACAAATCTTGGTGCTAGCTTTCCTGCGGATCCAAAACGAACGACGTTCCTTAAAGGTGATACCTTAAGGAAAACCCTGTCCCCAACCTCAAACTCCGGCGTAGGATTTTTGTCTGTCTTGGGCTGTCTCCATCCTTCTCTATATCAAGTCCACTTTCTATGAAGTCTCTCGAATCATGTCTGGCCCAATTATAAGCTTATCTTTAGACTCCCACCAACAAGTTGGTGATTTGCACGGTCTTCCGTACAAGGCTTCGAAGGGTGCCATACCGATGGTAGCTTGGTAGCTGTTGTTGTAGGCAAATTCCACTAAAGGAAGGTGATCCTCCCACGTCCCTCCAAAGTCAAGAACGCAAAGTATCAAAAGATCCTCTAAAATTCTATTCACCCTTTCCATCTGGCCATCGGTTTGGGGGTGATAGGCCATGCTCAAACATAACTGTGTGCCTACAACTTCTTGCAGACTCCGCCAAAACTCACTTTTGAAAATAGGGTCTCGGTCACTAACAATGATGGAGGGTATCCCATGGAGTCAAACTATTTCCTAGAGATAAAGAGATGCTAGAAATGAGGCAGTCCTTCTACTCTTGATAGGTATGAAGTGGGCGCTCTTAGTAAGCCTATACACAATTACCCAAATGCTAGTATTGCCTCTTCTTGACCTAGGTAGTCCATCAATGAAGTCCATTGAAATGCTCTCCCACTTCCACTGTGGGACCTCTAAAGGATGAAGTAGTCCTCCAGGCTTCTTCTGTTCTGCCTTAACCTGTTGGTAGGTCATGCACTTAGAAACGAAATCTGCCACGTCTAGCTTCATGCCGCTCCAAATGAAAGTCCTTTTTATATCCATGTACATCTTATCACCGTCTGGGTGTATAGTCATCTTGGAATGATGCGCTTCCTCGAGAACCTTCTTTGTCAACTCCCTTGCTTGTGGGATGCATAATATTCCATCTCACCTCAGCCAACCCTTATCATCGATGGCGTATCTACTGAGGTGACTAGAAGTCTCACCCCTAATAAGTTTATCAATCACATCCACAAGTTGAGGGTCTTCACGTTGTGCAGCCCCTATTGAGTCTTAGAGAGTAGGGCGTACTTCGAGAGATGCTAACAAACCCGGTACAAAATCCGAGGAGGGCCTAAAGTTAAAACTGGCTATATACTCCAAGCTTTGCCTCTCTACGAAGAGTGGGCTTAAGGTCAATTTCTTTCGGCTCAACGTGTCTGCTACTACGTTGCCTTTGCTGGGAGTATAGGAAATTTCAAAGTCATACGAGGCAAGAAACTCCATCCATCTTTGCTGCCTCAAGTTAAGATCCTTCTACGAGAAGAGATATTTCAACGATTTATGGTCAGTGTATAATTCGAACTTCTCACCTAGGAGATAATGGCGCCAAAACTCAAGTGCAAAGACAATGGCGACTAACTCAAGATCGTGAGTTGGGAAGTTCTTTTCATGAACTTTCAATTGTCTTCCACCATACGCTACTACCCTTCCTTCTTGCATTAGAACAGCGCCTAGTCCCGTTCCACATGCATCCGTGTATACCGTGAACATTTTGCTTCCATCTGGCAAAGTCAGAACTAGGGCTGTTGTGAGAGCCCTTTTTAATCGTTGGAAAGCAAACTCGCAATCCAAATCCCAAGTGAACGCCAGATTCTTCTTTGTTAGCCTTGTGAGTGGGGCTGAGATTTTCGCGAAATCCCTAATAAACTTTCGGTAAAAACCGGCTAGCCCACGAAAGCTTTGAACTTCGGTTGCATTTCTTGGTGTCTTCCAATCTTGCACTGCCACCACTTTCGCAGGGTCAACGGCCAACCCATCTTTGGACACTATATGCCCTAGAAATCTTACTTCTTTTCTCTAGAAGTGAAACTTGGAGAATTTGGCTTTTAGTTGATGAGCTCGAAGAGTTTCCATGATTTCTTTCAGATGCTGAGCATGATCTTCCTCACTCTTTGAGAAGATTAAGATATCATCTACGAAGACAACCAAAAATTTGTTGAGGAATTCTCTGAACACCCTGCTCATTAGGTCTACGAAATAAGCGGGTGCGTTTGTCAAGCCGAAAGGCATGACAAGCCACTCGAAGAAACCGTCTGGGGTTATGAACGCCGTTTTATCAATACTATCTTCAGCTACTCTTAGCCGATGGAACCCAGTTGCCAGATCAAGTTGGGAGAAGACCATCGCACCAACAAGCTGATCAAACAAATTGTCGATTCGGGGAAGAGGGTGTCTATTTTTCTTGGTCAATTTGTTCAACTCCCTATAGTCGACGCAAAGGCGAAGCGAACCGTCCGCTTTGGTTGCGAACACCACTGGAGCACCCCATTCCGAAATGCTCCATCTAATGAATCCCTTTTCAAGAAGTTCTTTAATCTGCTTACTGGGCTCCTTTCTCTCCCTTGGAGCCATGTGTCTGACAGGTAAAGCTATAGGCTTTGCGCTATCCACAAGATATATGCGGAAGTCTATTTCCCGCCTCGGAGGTAAGCCTTTCACCTCCTCAAAGACATCCAGATATTCCCGGACTACTCTTACTGATTGCAAATTCTCGTCAGAAGCATCAATGACTCTAGATAACTAAGCATAACAGCATTCAAGGGATTACAAGAAATTTCTAGAGTGTTACCAAGCCGAGTTAAGAGTCTTACTACTCTTTTCTCACAATCAAGAATGACACTATTACTGGATAACCAGTCCATGCCTAAGATCAAACAATATCCCGAGAAGCCTAAGACAAAGGCATTAAAACTAAACTCAACGCTGAGAATAAAGATTTTCAAACCCAAACAAACCATTGACAAGTAAGCGGAGCCCCCAATTGGATTTGAAACTACTAAGGGATCTTCCACCATACTAGTGTCTAGATGTGGAGATTCTACTAAGGCAGAAGAAATAAAAGAGTGTGATGCGCCAGAGTCAAAAAGTGTACGAACTGGATGATCATAAAGATAGACTACACTTTCTACAGAAATATTACTACCTCTTTCCTGCTGAGGTGCCACTAGCGCATCAACCTGACCCCCTAAAGTGGATCCGGCTTTCTGTTCTTGCCCTTTCTTATTAGGCAGTCCCTAACTTGGTGCCCAGTCTCTCCACAATGGAAGCAACCACCCATCTTCGCCTTCCTTTTACGGCAGTCTTTTGATATATGTCCCACAATGCCATAGAAATTACACCTTCTCTTCTCACGGGGCTTATTGTTATTCCCTCCTTTCTTGAAGTCTGTTTTCTTTGCTTGTAGACCCTCTTTCTTCTCTTCCACCTTAGTTTCTTTCTTGTCGTGGTCTTCCTCATGTAGCAATGCCATGTCCACCAAGCTTTCATAAGTCGCTCCCGTTGATACATGGGTCATAGCAAGGCTGTGTAGAGGCTCATTCAAACCTTTTACGAAGCAAAGCGCCTTCTTGTGTTGGGTGTTTACTAAGTCTAGCCCAAATCTTGCCAGCTGATTAAACTGATTAACATATTCCCTGATCGTCATACTTCCCTGTTTCATAGTTAGAAACTTCTCCATTTGCAGGCTTCTTTCGGCTTGGGAGAGGAATTTCATCTCAAACCTTGTCCTGAAATCCTCCCATGTTTCCACCGCCCGCTGAGCATTGGTAATTTCCCACCAATAGGGAGCTTCATCCTTAAGCAACCATACCGCTAGTTGTATCTTTTGCCTGTCATCCACTCCAAAGATGACAAACAGATCCTCAGTCTCCTTTAGCCAGTTTCTTGCTCCTACAAAGGACTCTGTTCCATAAAAGTCTTTTCCACCCATAGCCTTAAAGTCTCTACATGTTTTTGCGAAGGCATTTCCACGAGGAGGAGGAGGAACCGCGACCACTGGAGGAGGGATGTCTACTGGGCCCGCGCCATTGGCCCTTGCTTCTGAGTACCTCCTAAACCAACCGGGAATCGACACTCCTTCCGGGAGGTTAAGGTCTCCAGACATGCTGAAACAGAAAGGAAAAATTCAAAACGAAGGATAGAGAGAGGTAGATAGGGCACATGGCTTTGGTGGATTTTGTCTTTTTATAAACATAACACTTTTTCTTGAAAAATGCTTCTTTAAACTTTCTTTTGAAAACAATTTCAAAAACTTTTATCTTATCTGGTAAACCTATGCTCTGGTACCAAGTGAAACACCCCACCTCCGTTAAGGTCACTCACAAAGGGAATGCCTTAACTTTGGTGGAGGTTTATAAGTAAAAGCCACAGATAAACTCTAGATAGATATAAATACACATATTTTAAACAGCCGAAACCAACAGACTTTTATTTCATCAAAACATGTTCAAAACATAACATTCCATAATCGTCTCAAAATACTTCCAACATTACAACCTCATTACTGTCTTGATTATTAAAGAAGCATAAAACATAAATAAAGTGACAAAAATTGATTGACATAGAAATGTGTTTATTTTACACTCTTATTTCTTATCTTTTGTATATAAATAAATATTACTTGGGTATTATTTTGTTATTTTTACAGATAGTCCAACCCAGCCCGCATGCAACCAGAAATGTAGAGAAATAGAGATCAATTTGCAGTGTATTTGCAGTTTGAAGAATTGTAGATGAAGATCTCACATCTAGTTGTTGTTGGACAAGAAAAGGATTGATAAAAAGGCTTTGAACATCACAAATCAATGAAGAAATGTCAAGAAAGCAAGAGGAAAAAGAGAAAAGGCCCAAAATTGCTTTAATTATCAAAGGCCCATTTATATTTTTCATTTGTAAACTAATTAGTGATGTAATGACCAGGCCCATTTATCATTAGGGTTAGGGTTAGGGTTTGGCTATCTACCCCATATATACCCTTGTAATGGCATTGTAGCCACCATCCTATCTCATCTCTTATTCCATTGTTCTAATAAAAGTTCTTCTTTCTCTTTTATTTTCTGCATTTTTTTGTTTTCTTAGCAACTAGTGTTGCCTACACGATTAGATTCGGTAGAACACTATTTGTATTTTGCACTTATTTGCATTAGTGATTTACCGTCTGATTAGATTCAGCGGAAATCCTAATTTTAATTCTTGTTTGTTATTTCAATTTCTGCTTTTATTATTTTCTTAGGTCAAATTGGATTTGATTAGATTCAAATCTAATTCATAGTTTTATTTCTTTTCCATTGAAATTGTGATATGATCGTCGGTTCAGTTAGATCTGTTCTGAATCAAATCACAGTTTTAATCTTGTTTTGTTTTATTTGCAAAATCAACCTCCAAAGTTCGTCTAACACGCCCACGAAACATATAAATAATAAAATTTAACTTTCCTCCCTGTGTTCGACCTGTATGCTACACACCTGTATGCTTGCAGAATTTATTACAAATGTCGCGCTTTTCTAATTCATAGATCAGCGACGATCAAATCCCCATAGTGATATCCAAAGCCATGATCCGAGCAAAAGAGATCAAAATCATACATCTACGGTCTTGGAGCTTGTAAAGAGTCTGAATGAGCTGAGTTGTTTCCTCCCTGTGGACTGGGGGGGAGGGGGAACGAAAGAAAAGAAGACGAAAAGAAAATAGAGTCAGACATAAAGCCTGAGTAAATCTAGTAACTCTTCGGTATGTGAATAAGAAAAGGGCATGATAGATATATTCTGAAAATAGGAAAGTGTCACAAGCTAAGGAAGTGTCGAATGTACTAACGCACCCATGCAATATCTCTGTACCTACTTGAGCTTATTCTAATTGGCACCCCATGGTGAGGGTGAAGTGATCCCCATCTTTATTTAAAGATCGGCTCCTACTCGCGTTAACATGTGTCATACAGCCCCCAAGAATTATAGATACCTATGCTGGTCCCACCATGGGGTGTATCAAGACCCGTGGTGGCGGCCCCGACACAAATTCTAGAAGGCATAGGTTATACTACTGGTGTCCCCAGTGCCCTGGTTGTCTGCTCCGGAGTGTGTGCACGCCCACAACCCGTTAGACCTGCATTGTGCACGCACCGCCGTCGTTTTGACCGCCTACAATCAGCCTAGTAATCGTGCCCCACCCTGTCTAGTTTTAGGGTACCGTTGATACCTAACTTGGGTTACTGCTAAAACGGGTCCCTCATTACCAGGATTTTCTAGTCAAACATGTTAAGTGGTTAAGTGTCTGTATTTACCTAACCCCCACCCATCAATTCTTGTTAACATGTTGAATTTGGTTAAGTGTTATAGTTGACTTAACCCTACCATCTGTCCTTAACCTCTTAGGAGCACCTGACCACTCACATTAGACAGGTATTGCTACGGTTACTGGATATGCCGGTTGGTTCCAGGCAGGTTTACACCGTAGCTCAGTCTAACCTCGGGTCATTATTGGGCTCAATGCTTAACCACCCACATTGGATACTACTGGACAGCCGGGCGGGTCCGGGCAGGTTTACATCACAACTCAATCCAACCTCGGGTTAAGCATATCGTGTTTTCTAAATTTACATATTTTAATACTTCTCAATTATATATGTAAATGTCATGTCTTTTATTCTGGGATATAACAATTCACACCGCTTTAAATGTCATTGTCGTTGGCATGTGCCAAACATGCAAACATATATTTTCAATGTTTTACACCCAATGTTATTACCCCCGTTTGTTCGCAACATTATAACATGTGTTAGGCTTGTCACACTTCAGCCCGACTTTATAAACGTGAGAAAAAGGGGAAGTCAAGAACATGTAATACATAAAGGTGTGTTGCGCATGAACTTGCAATTTTGCGATTCAACTAACATATAATATGGGTCATGTGAACTTGCATTCAAATCAAAGTATAACTAAGTAGGTGGCATATGAAATGGCATAGTTTAGGCTAATACAAACTTGTGTTTAAACATGTTTAACTTGGCATAATGTCAACCACAAAACTAGCATGTTGTATATTCACCAAAATGTCCAATTATCACATCTAATCACATAGCCAATTTCAACATGAACTTGCATAGTTTATGAAACCCAAACGATGCTTAACATAGATTCAATTATACTTGCAAATAAACATAAGAATGATTACATAGGTTTTGGGTCATGTAGGCATAAAAGGTCTATAGCATGTTTACATAAATTCTAACTTAGACTAAGGGATTGTATATAATCCATGCCATTGACATAAACATAAAGGGATAAATTTCTAGTTTTTGCCACAAACTTGCAAGTGCCCTTGTTTTCATATACAATTGTTCAATAGGCTTGCATTAATGCCACAAACATCAATACACAAGTCATGACAGAACCACTACAATACACAGAATTTATACAACAACACAATTCTATTTTCATTTACATCGAATCACATCACAGTTTTTATTCATATTCTGAAAGGTCACTATACTTACAACGAATGCAGAATCTTGAATTCTGGATTCTGAATTCTGAAATTGAGATGCGCTCCTTTGGGTAGACTAATGTTGTGTTGATTAATTTAATTAAACTTTAATCTTCTTCTTTATTCGATTCGTCTCTAGGCTTTCCTCTCTTGACGGCTATGTTCAATTCCTCCCTGGCTGCATGACGACTCCTTTCTTATTTTTTTGTGTGAATTTTCAGTTGAGACTTAGGGAGTATTTATAGATTTTTAAATTGTTTTGAGCCGTCAGATGAAGACAGGAGGAATCTAGGCCATACAAAGTTCAAAGAGCCAATCAAGAGGTGACACGTCAGCCCTAGTGACAAACAGAGCCACAGAAATTCGAGCCAGAGCCAGACCTAACTAGCCAGGTCGACTAGGCAGGTCGACTGGCAGGTCGACACCCAGGTCGACACTATGGTCGTCCTGGGGTGGCCAGGTCGACACTGTGGTCGACCTGGGGAGGCCAGGTCGAAACCATGGTCGACCCTATGGTCGACCTGGTCTCTGGGCGGGAATTTTTCCCGCCCAGCCTAGTTTGAACCTGAAATTCGAATTTTGAATTTTATACTGAGCTGTTTGAATTTAAATTTTATTCTGAAACTTCCGAAAGCCATAACTCCTTCATATGGAGTCCGATTCGCGCAAACTCGGACTCTATCTCAAGCAGAATTCCGAGATGAACGCAATAGCATAACCTGTTTCCCTTAATTCTTTCATTTAGAATTAATTACACTTTAATTTGTGAAGCTTAGCGTTATAGAATTCATGGGGTGTTACAGTCGCTATGAAATTCTGGCCCTAAAAATGGAAATTTTGCAAACGACCTCGGTTTTCGACTAAACCACTTTTGTTGGATTCATGATGTCAAGTTATTACTAGATTCCAAAATTCGCAATTTTTGAATTCAATATGTGAGCGTGGCAAAGGAAAACATATTTGACCAGTTTCAGTTGATTTTAATCGACTGGAAAAATGGCCATTTTTCAAAAGGTCTCGGAATTTGGTGAAATTAGTTTTGTTAGGACCGTATCGTCAATACGAAGCTAGAAAATATTTTTCGGGAATTTTTAGAGTATGTATGTGTTCCTGGTAAATTGAAATGTGCGTTCAAATTCAATATATAGAGTTATATTTTGATTTTGACGGAAACTGATTGAAATGATCGAATCAGCTTACGATACATATCCCATTTATTCGGAATCGGGTTAATTAGCTATGGACGACAGTCGGTGGGTTTGATTTCGAGTTTGAATTAAAAGGTACCTTTTTGAAATTTAATAATAAAATATATATATTAATAAACCCAGTCAAACCCCCCCCCCCCCCCGGGTCTATACTTTCTATCTCCCCCCATTCTTTGTTCAGAATGAAATCAAAATTAAAAAAAAAAGGAAAAAGGGGGATCCGATCGACACAGCCGCCTCACGCCAACAGCCGACTCCAGGCACTCCGCCCAACCACACCGCCGAAGGGGGATCTTCCACCTCAAGCCCCAGGTGACGCCCAACCTTCGCACCCCCTGCCTGGCTTCGCGAACCCCCTCCCATCGCGACGTCAGACCATTCGCGATCCCCACACCCCTCCGCATCGGAATCGCCTGAAGCCCGCTCCACCAATGGTCGTACTCCGGCCAACAACAATGGCGTACGTTGCGGATATTCTGGTGGTGGTGATGGGTTCCTGCGGTTTGGTCTTCACAGAGAAAGGGTATATTTTTTTTCAATTTAGAACCTCATTATTTTCAAATCAGTTTTCAATTTAAATCCACATTATCTTAAATTAGTTTTGATAAAAGCTTTGATTTTTAACAATGTAGAGGTAGGATTTTGGCATATGAAGTTGTGATTTTTAAAAATAGAAAGTTGGGATTTTCTTTGAATAGAAAGAATAAAAATACGATTTTTATATTATAGAAAGAATAAAAATATGATTTTTATATTAAAGAAAGAATAAAAATATGATTTTTATATAATAGAAAGAATAAAAATATGATTTTTAATGTATATAACATCATATTAAAAATGTGATTTTAATATGAACAGCGTGGAGAAGACTGCGATGGAAGTACGACCAGATCCAGATGTTCTGAATTTCAAAAACAAAATGGAGTATGGAACCCTCAGTGAGAACTACTCACTTTTATTTCTATTTCTAGTTTGAAATATATACTAGGATGCAGACGGTGCTTAGCAGCACCTGACACCCGTCGTCCACAGACCATGGACGACTTGTGTGATTGTTTATGCTGTGAAAATTGGCCGTTGGATGTGATGAAAATATATATTCTTGTGCTGAAATAAAATATATATTCATGTGTTGAAATAAAATATATATTCATGTGTTGAAATAAAATATATATTCATGTGTTGAAGTAAAATATATATTCATGTGTTGAAGTAAAATATATATTCATGTGTTGAAGTAAAATATATATTCATGTGTTGAAGTAAACTATATATTCATGTGTTGAAGTAAAACATATATTCATGTGTTGAAGTAAAATATATATTCATGTGTTGAAGTAAAATATATATTCATGTGTTGAAGTAAAATAAATATTCATTTACAAATCGAACGATTTGTTTATGTACACCGATTTGACTGATATTGATTGGGACGATAAATTTTACACATCGCCCAACTTACACAAATAAAATATGTCTTTGTTTGATTGAAAGCCCACACGTGTATTGGGATGATATTTGATGTACACTAATCCCGATTGTTTAGTCGTATGTCAATCGATGGGTTGACAGACTGTGTAAGCGTTAATTATTTATATTTAATGCTTATGCAGTTGTGCGGTGCACTCTGGATGATGGTTGGTGATTTATCGTTGCAATTATTTACATGTGTTGTAGGGAATCCATATAACTAATGTTATATGGTAACTGATTGGGCCTCATTCCAATTTGGAAAATAAGGAATATTAAAAGAAAATTCATGTGTTGAATAGAAAGAAAATTCACGTGTTGAATAGAAAGAAAATTCAAGTGTTGAATAAAATAAAATATTCATGTGTTGAGTAGAATAAAATATTCATGTGTTGAATAGAATAAAATATTCACGTGTCGAAAAAAAAATATGTATTCATGTGTTGAAATAAAAAAAAATATTCATGTTTTGAAGAAAATATTCATTTGTTGAATAGAATAACGAAGTTATTGAAATATATAAAGCCGTGTTAGTTGGATATGCGCCATTTTGACGCGAACGATATTTATATCAATTATATTCATTTTTAGAATAAATATATAAAAGGAAATAGTTTCAAAATATAACGTTTGAAAATATTATCATTTGTAAATCGATGATGTGGAATATTCAATTTTGATTAGAAATTGAATATGAAGTTGAAATCATTTCAAAAAGGAATTTAATACGATTTATAAAATACGTTTTAAAATGAAATCGACGAAATATATATAATATAAATATTATATGTATTAAATGGCCTGAATAGAATGCGTCGCGCTGCGGCAGTTCGTGAATTTCGACCATTGACTTCGAATGGATATTACGGGAGATCCGGCCGCCGGATTCTCCTAAAACCAGAATCATTGGGTTCATATCGAAAAGTGCTTTCTAATGAATATCAGAGATTTGAAATCTAATGGCTGGATTTGAAATTATGTCCAAATCAAATTTGGAAAAGGTCGTTGTAAGTGCAGTTCAATGGCTGTTGATGGAATTCGACTGCACGGGCCTTAATAAAATTATTAAAAATAGTAATAATTTGTGCAAAATCATAAGAAATGATTTGTGAAGAATTGAGATGAAAAATTCCAAATTTGAAAAGATAAAAATAGATTTTTATCGAAATGAACTAGTTTTGAATTAGAATAATAATTTATTTATTTTTAAATAAATAAATTGGATTTGATAGGGTTTTAAAAGTAACCGGAAGTTTCAATAATTGAATTGGAATGGAATGTGATTTTGGGTTTATAGCGAACCGTGTTTTAAATGACATTGGTTCTTTAACCCAGTTAAAGACAGGATATGATTTCCCAAGTTAAATAATCATTAATAGTGATTTTTGGGAAGATTAAAACCAAGTGGAGTTTTAATGAATCTTTAATTAGGTTAAAATGATCGAGAATGGAGTATCACCAGTTTTGCACCAAGTGATAGTTAAATCTTTAATTAGATTTGAACGTGAAATGGAAATTGAATTTACAGATAACACCGTGGTATTAGATATGAAGCATGACCAATTTTACTTCATGGGATGAATAGGTTGGGTTTGGGAAATAAAATAAATGATTACTTCGGTGTGGTTCGCTAATCCCAACTAGTTTGAATTGATATTAAAAAGAAGATTAAAGAATTTATCTTTGATAAAATTAATGGGAACCTTTCCCAAAGTATAAGAATATTTGAATAAAAGAATATTCTGAATAGGAATGAGGCGTATGTTGTGTTTGTGTAACACTTGTTTATTATATACGCGAGTTATTCAGAAAGACCGGGTTTATCCCATTCTGAATAACTGATTCGACGTGGTGTCGAGGATGAAGATGGTGGTCGAAGACCGGAGGTCTTCACATCGTTTGGTTGATTACTGATGATCTTGATTGGGCTGTACACCCAAGAGGAGGGAATCAGTTGGTGATCGTCCAGACATACTTGGAGATCGATGGATATGCGAGGTACAAAGTGCCTCCGGTTTCGTTTAGACCCAGAACGAACTTGTATGGACTATGTGTCTGACATTGGATTTTGCTCTGTGTTTATTGATCTCTATTAAATATACATCTGCCTGGTGAAGTGGAATTCATTACCTTACTTAACCCTTCTCTGGGACGTACGGGATCAGAGGTTGTATATCGATGGACATCAGTCGCATGGTGTGAATTGCCTGTGTGGCATGCCTAAGTGGCAATTGATCAAGGCTTCTGTTGAAAAGCAAAGTCTTGTGGTTGATGATCAAAGTACGGCCTGTGTGGCATAGCTTTATGTAGCGTTGATTCGCGAGCCTCACATCTCGGTTATGAACCAGAAATGGGAGGACCTCAGGGTGGGCATGCGTTTACTTCTTGCTAGGATGGTGTCAGTGACCTACCAGCCCTAACAATTATATTATTTTCACATGTATGGTTGTTGCTATTGCGAGGCGCCTCAGATATATATTGGTGACTGTGTGGAGCCGACGGAGTCATTTGGCTCATTTACGCCCTAAAGGGCGGGGATACGCAGTGTTCAGGCATTTTAATCCACATAGACGGACCGACCCTGACGATCCAAAGGCTTGACTGAGTACTTGCCTGAGACTCGGGCTGGACAGTCACGAAATCGGTAGAGGATTATCTTTTGCCTTGGTTCACAGAAGGAAATCCAACTTCCAATACGTGACTTTGCGGTTTTGATTATAGAGCCTAGTATGGCGACATAGTGGTATGGGGCACTTATGCCATCTATGATTGATACTTATGATTTGAAGTTGTTTTATACACTATGCACTTATAATAGTATCAAATGATTTGTTTTACACGTATCAAGCATTCTTGGCTATTATAAGGTAAAAACCCTATCCTCCGGCTTGCGTTGCATTGTGTGATGGGACCTGGGTCTTACAATAGCTTCATTGTTCTTTATTTAGCATTGCGCTGTTTTTTTATGCACTGGTATTCTTGGGAGGAAACCCGTTCCGTGTTATACGGCGTGGTCCCTTGATTTACCTAACTTTAAAATAAAGATTAATAACTGTTTTAGTTCTCACACTAGTCACATGACTGAGTTGGAGTTTATTGTTTTAACCTTAACTCTGGGTGCCTTATTTTGACATAGGCAGCTAGTTGTTTTGGTTTTGCAGATTTATATTCATAGGATCCTGGTTTACAGCTGGAACGATACTCGGAAAGCTCTGTATCCGTGTATTACTTTTAGTTGTGTTTTGTATTGTTTTTCCGCTGTTATGTAATTTATTGTAATCTCTGATATTTTTATGATGTATAATATTTATTCATACTCTATATATTCTTGTATTCTGATGGAATTGTTGTAATTAACAATGAAATATTCTTCTGTTTGTGTCCCGATGTGGCTTGTCCTCAATTGAATCCGGGCCTTCCTTACCGGGGAAGTTCGGGTTGTTTTAGTTTGGTATCAGAGCTTTGGTTTACAGAGCTCGGAGAACAAGACATATTAGAACCCAACGAAAGAATTCATCAGAAATTGGATTAGTAATATCCAATGGGAATGACTCTATAGAGATGGGATCAGTAGTATCCTAGAATGAGTGTGAAGAGTACATAAATAAAATTGAAAATGAATTTTGTTTAGAAAATCTAAATCAATTATACGTATTTGAATATTTATTTGTATTGAATTTGGGCAATCCAATATATAAAGATTTTGCATATACGTCTGGGTATTCAAAGTTTTAATATACTGGGTAGATATAGAATTACACTCTAGTTGCCCGGGGGTGATTCTGATGATTGATATATCATCATCAAAATTTATATTCGAGTGACGAAGGTGTGATATTTATATATTTCCAATTGACTGGTGTGAGAACCAAAACTAGATAGGGCTTATTGTTGTGATTTGTCATCAAAAATCTGATTTTTCGGATATGTATTAAAATTATGTGATTGAAAAGATAATCAACTAATTGATAGCTGGTTGTGTTGTTTGATTATTGTTTGATTAATTAAATGTTGAACCTTTAGCCAAGTTGAACCAAATAGTGAATTGTATTGAAAATTTGTCGCATTTGCATACATATACATGTACTTACATTGAACAGGTCATAGCAAGGATGCTAGAGCAAAGGAATAAAATTGTTTGCCCGACAAATAGGTACATGTTTATTGTATTTCTTTGGGTTTGGATGATTTTATGAGCCGATGTGAAAACCCGTAACTTCCCCGTAAAGGAAAGAGCGGATAGTTCGAGAACAAGCCACAACAGAACGCATACAGAAGAATATTTCATTGTATGTTACAACAATGCATCAGATTACAAGAATATACAGAGTATAAATGAATATTACATAGAAATATCAGAGATTTAAATTACATTTAAATACATAGCAGCGGAAAATAGTACAATGCACAACTGAAGGAGATATACGGATACAAAGCTTTCTGGATATCGTTCCAGCTGTAAACCAGGATCCTGTGAATATAAATCTGCAAAACCAAAACTACTAGCTGCCCGTGTCGAAAATAGGGGCACCCAGAGTTTAGGTTAAAACAATAAACTCCAGGTCAGTCATGTGACTGGTGTGAGAACTAAAACAGTTATTAATCTTTATTTTAAATCATTAGGTAAATCAAGGGACCACGCCGTATAACACGGAACGGGTTTCCTCCCAAGAATACCAGTGCATAAAACAAACAGCGCAATGCTAAACAAAGAAAAATGAAGCTGTTATAAGACCCAGGTCCCATCACACAATGCAACGCAGCCGAGGACAGGGTTTTCCCTTATAACAGCCAAAGAATGCTTGATACGGTTAAAACAAATCATTTGATACTATTATAAGTGCATAGTGTATAAAACAACTTCAAATCATAAGTATCAATCATAGGCGACATGAATGCCCCATACCACTATGTCGCCATATATAGGTTTACAAATAAAACCGCAAATGTCACATATTTGGAAATTGGATTTCCATCTATGAACCGAGGCAAAAGATAGTCCTCAACCGATTCGAGACTGCCTAGCCCGAGCCTCAGGATCAGAGCTCGAGTGACCCTTAGATCCTCAGGGCCAGTCCACCGATGTGGATTAAACTTAAACCCTGAACATGCGTTTCCCCGCCCTATGGGGCGTAAACGAGCCAACTAAATGACTCCATCGGTTCGAGAACGACCGATCAATCCGAGGCGCCTCGCAACAGCAACAACCACATAAGTCAAACTCGTCAGGGCGTGTAAAACCACTGATGCCACTTCTAGCTAGGAAGAAACGCATGCCCTCCCTGACGTCCTCTCCCGTTTTTGGTTCATACCGGGTGTGAAACTCGCGAATCAAACGTTACACAAAGCTACGCCACAAAGGCCTTGCTTTGATCATCACCACAAGACTTTGCTTTTCAACAGAAGCCTCGATCAATTGCCACTTAGGCATGCCACACAGGCAATTCACTCCATGCGTTTGATATCCATCAATATATAACCCCTGAGCTCGTACGTCTCAGAGAAGGGCGTTAAGTAAGAGAATAAATTCTCCGCCGCCAAACAGATATATATTTAATAGAGATCAATCACACGGACTAAAATCCAATGTCAGACACACAGTCCATTTACAAGTCCGTTCTGGGTCTGAACGAAACCGGAGGCACCTAGTACCCCGCATGTCCATCGATCTCCAAGTACGTCTGGACGATCACCAACTGTTTCCATCTTCTTGGGTGTACAGCCCAATCAAGATCATCAGTAATCACCCAAACGACGTGAAGACTTCCGGTCTTCGACCACCGTCTTCATCTTCGACTTATCGTCGCATCAGTTATTCAGAATGGGATACCCGGTCTTTCCGAATAACTCGCGTATATTTTATAAAAGTGCTACACAAACACAACATACGCCTCATTCCAATTCATCAGTCACTAACCACAAATTAATCAAGAGAATAGTTCCCCAAATATTAACCCCGAAGGCCGAAACCAACATCAGATCAATATCCAGAAAACCATTCTGCTTGGCTAACCGACAGTTAGTTTCTAAATTTCACAAACACAGGGAAAGATTCCCATTAATTTTATCAAAGATAAATTCCTTGAATTTATTCTTTAATCTACTTTTGAATTTCGATTCAACTAGTCGGGATTTACGAAACTTACTGAAGTAATCATTTGTTTTAATTTCCCAATCCCAACCTATTCATCCCATGAAGTAAAACTGGTAATACTTCATATCTAACACCACGGTGTTATCGGTAAATTCAATTACCATTTCGCGTTCAAATCTAATTAAAGATTTAACTAACGCCTGGAGCAGAACTGGTGATACTCCATTTCGATTATTTCAATCTAATTAAAGATTCATTAAAACTTCACTTAGTTTTAATCTTTGACTGGGTTAAAGAATCAGTGTCATTTAAAAACACGGTTCACGATAAACCCAAAATCACATTCATTAATCATCGGGTTAAAGAACGAGTGTTATTTAAAACACTGTCCACGATAAACCCAAAAATCAATATCGATTCAATTCCAATTAAATGTTATTTAATTGGTACACTTCATTAAATCTAAATAAAAAGATTTAATCTTTTCTCAACTGGGTCCAAGAACAGTGTTAGTGAAGACACCATTCACGACAAACCCAAATCACATTTGATATTCAATACAAGGCTCTGAATAGAAAATATATCGGCTTATATTCAATATCAAATTCTACGATTAACAAATGTCGTATTGGAAATAACGATATAAATATATATCTTTCAAATTTCCATAACAACATCTGTATAATCACGAATTCCAACATCGAAATATTCCGAAGACAATTTCGATTCAAATCCACTCCAATGCAGTCATTGGATATTTTGGTTATTTTCAAAACCCTTTTTAAATTCAATTTATCTATTTAAAAATAAATAGAATTATCATTCTAGTTCAAAACTAGTTCATTTCGATGAAAATCTGTTTTTATCTTTTCAAACATGGAGTTTTTCATCCCAATTCTTTCTAAATCATTTCTTATGATTTTACACAAATTATTACTATTTTTAATAATTTTATCAAGGCCCGTACAGTCGATTTCCATCAATGGCCATCGAACTGCACTTACAGCGACCTTTTTCAAATTTGATTTGGACATAATTCCAAATCCAACCGTTAGATTTCAAATTTCTAATATTCGTTAGAAAGCTCTTTTTGATACGAACCCAACGGTTCCGGTTTCAGGAGAATCCGACGGTCGGATCTCCCGTAATGTCCGTTTGAAATAAATGGTCGAAATTCACGAACTGCCGCGGCGCGGCGCGTTCTATTCAGGCCATTATATTATATATATAATATATATTTCGTCGATTTCTATTTAAAACGAATTATATAAATAGTTTTGAATTCGTTTCAAAAACCTTTTCAACTTCCATTTCAATTCAAATCAAAATTGAATTCTTCTTTATAAATTCGTTTTAAAATTCATTTCTATTCAATTTGAATTCATTTAAATTTGCTTTCAATTCAATTTGAATTCGTTTCAATTCAATTTGAATTCGTTTTCAATTCATTTCATTTCGAAATCGTTTTCAATTCAATTCATTTCGAAATCGTTTTCAATTCAATTCATTTCATTTTGAAATCGTTTTCAATTCATTTCATTTCGAAATCGTTTTCAATTCATTTCATTTCATTTCGAAATCGTTTTCAATTCATTTCATTTCGAAATCGTTTTCAATTCATTTCATTTCGAAATCGTTTTCCATTCAATTCATTTCGAAATCGTTTTCAATTCAATTCATTTCATTTCGAAATCGTTTTCAATTCAATTCATTTCGAAATCGTTTTCAATTCAATTCATTTCGAAATCGTTTTCAATTCAATTCATTTCGAAATCGTTTTCAATTCAATTCATTTCGAAATCGTTTTCAATTCATTTCATTTCGAAATCGTTTTCAATTCAATTCATTTCGAAATCGTTTTCAATTCAATTCATTTCGAAATCGTTTTAAAATCGAGATAAATATCGTTCACATCAAAATGGCGTCAATCTAATCAACACGGCTTCATAAATTTCTATTTTCAATATTCTATTTCGAATATTTCTTTTCTTTCAAAATAGTTGTTATCAAAATATTTCGTTCAACACATGACCAATCTCAATGGATGAGTACTGTCAACACATGAACCTTTATTTTATATTGATAAAGATGTAAATTTTATTACTAAAATATTTCGTTCAACACATGACCAATCTCAATGGATGAGTACTGTTAACACATGAACCTTTATTTTATATTGATAAAGATGTAAATTTTATTACTAAAATATTTCGTTCAACACATGACCAATCTCAATGGATGAGTACTGTCAACACATGAACCTTTATTTTATATTTTCATTATTTTTCAAATTGGAATGAGGCCCAATCAATTACCATATAAAATTAATTATATGGATTTCCATACAACACATGTATATAACAGCATAAAAAAAATAATCAACCATCAACCAAAGTGCACTACACTGTATAAGCATCAAATATAGATATCTAACGCTTATAACAGCCTGTCAATCAATCGATCGACATATTTAATCAATCAGGATGAGTGAACTGCATATTTCATCCTAACACCCATGTAGGGTTTCAAACAATCAAACAAATATTTTATTTGTGCAGTTGGGCGATGTGTAAAATTTATCGACCCAATCAATGTCAGTCAAATCAGTGTACATTAACAAACCGTCTGGTTTGTAAATGAATATTTTATTTATTCACATTCACGTTAAAAATTATATTTTTAACGATTAAACATTTTGTTTCAACATATGAATTTCTATTCAGTTCATTCTTTGAATAAAATGATATTTTTATTTTTCTAACATATTTTAGAAAATTTCGGCGGCATAACGGCACGATACTAGAAACGGGACGAGGCCTAGCCTTATCCCCGGTCTAGTGAAGGCCCACGCCATTCACACATCAATCAAAATCACCAAACAACCAAATTCAAATCAAATCATATAACTTATCTATGCAACCAAACAAACAAGTCCATGGTCTGTGGACGATTGTGTCGGGTGCTACTAAGCACCGTCTGCATCCTAGTATATATATATAAATAGAAATGAAATGGAAAGGTGAGAAATTCTCACCGATAGCTATCCTACCTCCACGGCACTTCTAATGCAGGAAATCTTCGCCAACTCGCCTTTTTGTCGCTTTCGCCCGTATTCTCTACATATGTAAAAATCGAATTTTTACTTCGTTATTCAATATATAAAAAGCATATTTTTATTTCGATGTTCAATATATAAAAATTCTATTTTTATTTCGAAGTTCAATATATAAAAATTCTATTTTTATTTCGAAGTTCAATATATAAAAATTCTATTTTTATTTCGAAGTTCAATATATAAAAATTCTATTTTTATTTCGAAGTTCAATATATAAAAATTCTATTTTTATTTCGAAGTTCAATATATAAAAATTCTATTTTTATTTCGAAGTTCAATATATAAAAGTTCTATTTTTAATAAATAAAAAAAAATCAAATCTTTTTATACATAAAGATCTCCTAATCACTTTAATGTTCATGCTATAAAAATCAAAACTTTATCGTATTTAAAATACTCTAAAAAAATTACATATAAATAAACTGAAAATCATGTGTAAAAATAAGAGAAATAAACAAGTAATAAAACTTACAGCTTCTTTGATTGGAAGGGGGGTTTTGTGCTCGCGCTGCGGTGGAGGGGGAGCGCTGCAGTGGCGGTCCTCGTCTGTGGGTGCGCGTGGTACTGGTCAGAGGAGGGTGAGGCGGAGACTGGCGATGGGGCTCGAAGTCGCGAGGGGCAGTGTGCGAAGGGGTTGACTCGAACGGGTTAGGGTTTTGGGGAGTTTACGGATTCGAATCGAGGAAGAATGGGGAAGGGAGGAGAGCGAACATCGGAGAAGGGGGCGGATTCCGATCGCCAGGGGATAGCGGTGGCGCGCAGCGCCTGGGGAAGGAGCGTCTTCGATCGTCGTTTGGGGGTTTTCCATCGTCCATTTAAGGTGATAACGGCGGGTTCTTGGGTTGACTGTGTGAATTAAAAGGTAAGGGCTTTGACCCTTTTAACTGTATATATATATTATTAAATTAATATTTAATTTCACCTTTAGTTGTTAATCGCTCTGAACTCCAAACAAATCCTAACGACTGTCGTCCTTAGCATATTACCCCCATTCCGAACATAATGAGATATGTATCGTAGGCTGATTCGATCGTTTCGATCAGTTTTCGTCAATTTTAAAATATAAATCTTTATATATTAAATTCGAACGTACATTTCAAATTACCGGGGCCACATACCAACTAGAAAAATTCCAGAAAAATATTTTCCAGTTTCATATTGACGATACGGTCCTAACAAAACTAGTTTCGTCTAATTCTGAGACCATTAGAAAAATGGCCAATTTCCAGTCGGTTAAAATCAACTGAAACTGGTCAAACGCGTTTTCCTTTGCCACGCTCACATATTGACTCGAAAAATTACGAAAATTGGAACATAGCAATAATTTGACATCCCTGATCCGACAAAAGTGGTTTCGTCGAAAACCGAGGTCGTTTGCAAAATCGCTATTTTTAAAGGCTTTATATATATTAAAAAATATATAAATTCCACAGCGACTATTCTAAATTTTCAACTGGACGTATCTTACCATTTCTAAAGTGAAATCTCGATAATTCGGATTCGTTGGAAAGATATTATCAAATAGATCCTACCATTTTTGGTTTCACTAAAATCCGGATTGTTTTGCACCCGGTACATTCAATTGAAATTTGAAATCGAATTATCGAACTACCGCGCCATTTTCAATTCGATTTATAATTATATATAAATATTTATATTCTAACGACGACGTATATAATATATACGTTTCGATTTATATTCAAAATAAATTTTTCGTCGATATTATTTAAAATAATTCATTTTAAATAATCAAAATTCGCTAACATAGCCAAAATAAAAATTTTAAACTGGCCCAGATTTTCCGGGTTATTACAATCTCCCCCACTTAAAACTTTTCGCCCCGAAAAGGAACAAAGTCGAAAGTGGTTTGATTAATCAACTCTACGCTCGATCTGGCTTCCATTCTCCAACTCTTTAGTTTCTGAGAATTTTCAAATTTTCAAAAATTTGGCTAACACCCTAAATTTTCGAAAAATTTCGCCATAACCTCCCCTGCACCGGGAGCATCGGGGAATTTCAAATAGCTTCCCCGGTCCTTCAGATTTCAAAAAGAAAAAGAAAAAGCCAAGCGGCTAGCCAATAGGCTCATAAAATCATCATCACCCAAACAAAACAGTAAATTATGTAGTAAACATGTACCTATTTGTCGGGCAAACAAATTTTATTCTTCGGCTCTAGCCTCCTTGCTATGACCTGTTCAATGTAAGCATATGTATATGCAAGCAAATGCGACCAATTTTCAATACAGTTCAATATTTGTTTCAATTAGGCTAAATGGATAAAAATTAGCAAACAAATAAACAAACAACACAAACATCAATCAATTAGTGAATTAGAGTTTCAAATTCATAATTCGATACATATACAAAAATCATGTTTTTAATGCCAATTCACAACAATGTGTTCTAACTATATATGTTTTGGTTCTCACACCAGTCTAATGGAAATATATAGAAATCAAACCTTCGAAACACGAACATAAATTCTGATGATGTAGCTACAATCATCAGAATCATCTCCGGGCGTCTAGAATGTGATTCTATATCTATCTAATATATTAAAACTTCGAATATACGTTCATGACGCGTATATGCAAAATCTTTATATACTAGATTGTCCATATCAATATAAATAAATAGTCAAATACGTAAAAAGTGATTTAAATTTTCAAAACAAAATTGTTTTCATTTGAAAAATATACTCTTCACACTCGTTCTAGGATACTAATGATCCTATCTCTAACGAGTCATTCTAATTGGATATTTCTAATCCAATATCTGATGAATTCTTTCGTATGGTTCTAATGTGTCTTGTTCTCGAGCTCTGTAAACCAAAGCTCTGATACCAACTGTGAAAACCCGTAACTTCCCCGTAAAGGAAAGAGCGGATAGTTCGAGAACAAGCCACAACAGAACGCATACAGAAGAATATTTCATTGTATGTTACAACAATGCATCAGATTACAAGAATATACAGAGTATAAATGAATATTACATAGAAATATCAGAGATTTAAATTACATTTAAATACATAGCAGCGGAAAATAGTACAATGCACAACTGAAGGAGATATACGGATACAAAGCTTTCTGGATATCGTTCCAGCTGTAAACCAGGATCCTGTGAATATAAATCTGCAAAACCAAAACTACTAGCTGCCCGTGTCGAAAATAGGGGCACCCAGAGTTTAGGTTAAAACAATAAACTCCAGGTCAGTCATGTGACTGGTGTGAGAACTAAAACAGTTATTAATCTTTATTTTAAATCATTAGGTAAATCAAGGGACCACGCCGTATAACACGGAACGGGTTTCCTCCCAAGAATACCAGTGCATAAAACAAACAGCGCAATGCTAAACAAAGAAAAATGAAGCTGTTATAAGACCCAAGTCCCATCACACAATGCAACGCAGCCGAGGACAGGGTTTTCCCTTATAACAGCCAAAGAATGCTTGATACGGTTAAAACAAATCATTTGATACTATTATAAGTGCATAGTGTATAAAACAACTTCAAATCATAAGTATCAATCATAGGCGGCATGAATGCCCCATACCACTATGTCGCCATATATAGGTTTACAAATAAAACCGCAAATGTCACGTATTTGGAAATTGGATTTCCATCTATGAACCGAGGCAAAAGATAGTCCTCAACCGATTCGAGACTGCCTAGCCCGAGCCTCAGGATCAGAGCTCGAGTGACCCTTGGATCCTCAGGGCCAGTCCACCGATGTGGATTAAACTTAAACCCTGAACATGCGTTTCCCCGCCCTATGGGGCGTAAACGAGCCAACTAAATGACTCCATCGGTTCGAGAACGACCGATCAATCCGAGGCGCCTCGCAACAGCAACAACCACATAAGTCAAACTCGTCAGGGCGTGTAAAACCACTGACGCCACTTCTAGCTAGGAAGAAACGCATGCCCTCCCTGACGTCCTCTCCCGTTTTTGGTTCATACCGGGTGTGAAACTCGTGAATCAAACGTTACACAAAGCTACGCCACAAAGGCCTTGCTTTGATCATCACCACAAGACTTTGCTTTTCAACAGAAGCCTCGATCAATTGCCACTTAGGCATGCCACACAGGCAATTCACTCCATGCGTTTGATATCCATCAATATATAACCCCTGAGCTCGTACGTCTCAGAGAAGGGCGTTAAGCAAGAGAATAAATTCTCCGCCGCCAAACAGATATATATTTAATAGAGATCAATCACACGGACTAAAATCCAATGTCAGACACACAGTCCATTTACAAGTCCGTTCTGGGTCTGAACGAAACCGGAGGCACCTAGTACCCCGCATGTCCATCGATCTCCAAGTACGTCTGGACGATCACCAACTGTTTCCATCTTCTTGGGTGTACAGCCCAATCAAGATCATCAGTAATCACCCAAACGACGTGAAGACTTCCGGTCTTCGACCACCGTCTTCATCTTCGACTTATCGTCGCATCAGTTATTCAGAATGGGATACCCGGTCTTTCCGAATAACTCGCGTATATTTTATAAAAGTGCTACACAAACACAACATACGCCTCATTCCAATTCATCAGTCACTAACCACAAATTAATCAAGAGAATAGTTCCCCAAATATTAACCCCGAAGGCCGAAACCAACATCAGATCAATATCCAGAAAACCATTCTGCTTGGCTAACCGACAGTTAGTTTCTAAATTTCACATTCACAGGGAAAGATTCCCATTAATTTTATCAAAGATAAATTCCTTGAATTTATTCTTTAATCTACTTTTGAATTTCGATTCAACTAGTCGGGATTTACGAAACTTACTGAAGTAATCATTTGTTTTAATTTCCCAATCCCAACCTATTCATCCCATGAAGTAAAACTGGTAATACTTCATATCTAACACCACGGTGTTATCGGTAAATTCAATTACCATTTCGCGTTCAAATCTAATTAAAGATTTAACTAACGCCTGGAGCAGAACTGGTGATACTCCATTTCGATTATTTCAATCTAATTAAAGATTCATTAAAACTCCACTTAGATTTAATCTTTGACTGGGTTAAAGAATCAGTGTCATTTAAAAACACGGTTCACGATAAACCCAAAATCACATTCATTAATCATCGGGTTAAAGAACGAGTGTTATTTAAAACACTGTCCACGATAAACCCAAAAATCAATATCGATTCAATTCCAATTAAATGTTATTTAATTGGTACACTTCATTAAATCTAAATAAAAAGATTTAATCTTTTCTCAACTGGGTCCAAGAACAGTGTTAGTGAAGACACCATTCACGACAAACCCAAATCACATTTGATATTCAATACAAGGCTCTGAATAGAAAATATATCGGCTTATATTCAATATCAAATTCTACGATTAACAAATGTCGTATTGGAAATAACGATATAAATATATATCTTTCAAATTTCCATAACAACATCTGTATAATCACGAATTCCAACATCGAAATATTCCGAAGACAATTTCGATTCAAATCCACTCCAATGCAGTCATTGGATATTTTGGTTATTTTCAAAACCCTTTTTAAATTCAATTTATCTATTTAAAAATAAATAGAATTATCATTCTAGTTCAAAACTAGTTCATTTCGATGAAAATCTGTTTTTATCTTTTCAAACATGGAGTTTTTCATCCCAATTCTTTCTAAATCATTTCTTATGATTTTACACAAATTATTACTATTTTTAATAATTTTATCAAGGCCCGTACAGTCGATTTCCATCAATGGCCATCGAACTGCACTTACAGCGACCTTTTTCAAATTTGATTTGGACATAATTCCAAATCCAACCGTTAGATTTCAAATTTCTAATATTCGTTAGAAAGCTCTTTTTGATACAAACCCAACGGTTCCGGTTTCAGGAGAATCCGACGGTCGGATCTCCCGTAATGTCCGTTTGAAATAAATGGTCGAAATTCACGAACTGCCGCGGCGCGGCGCGTTCTATTCAGGCCATTATATTATATATATATAATATATATTTCGTCGATTTCTATTTAAAACGAATTATATAAATAGTTTTGAATTCGTTTCAAAAACCTTTTCAACTTCCATTTCAATTCAAATCAAAATTGAATTCTTCTTTATAAATTCGTTTTAAAATTCATTTCTATTCAATTCAAATTTCAATTCAATTTGAATTCATTTAAATTTGCTTTCAATTCAATTTGAATTCGTTTCAATTCAATTTGAATTCGTTTTCAATTCATTTCATTTTGAAATCGTTTTCAATTCAATTCATTTCGAAATCGTTTTCAATTCAATTCATTTCATTTCGAAATCGTTTTCAATTCATTTCATTTCGAAATCGTTTTCAATTCATTTCATTTCATTTCGAAATCGTTTTCAATTCAATTCATTTCGAAATCGTTTTCAATTCAATTCATTTCATTTCGAAATCGTTTTCAATTCATTTCATTTCGAAATCGTTTTCAATTCATTTCATTTCATTTCGAAATCGTTTTCAATTCATTTCATTTCGAAATCGTTTTCAATTCATTTCATTTCGAAATCGTTTTCAATTCAATTCATTTTGAAATCGTTTTCAATTCAATTCATTTCGAAATCGTTTTCAATTCAATTCATTTCATTTCGAAATCGTTTTCAATTCAATTCATTTCGAAATCGTTTTCAATTCAATTCATTTCGAAATCGTTTTCAATTCAATTCATTTCGAAATCGTTTTCAATTCAATTCATTTCGAAATCGTTTTCAATTCAATTCATTTCGAAATCGTTTTCAATTCATTTCATTTCGAAATCGTTTTCAATTCAATTCATTTCGAAATCGTTTTCAATTCAATTCATTTCGAAATCGTTTTAAAATCGAGATAAATATCGTTCACGTCAAAATGGCGTCAATCTAATCAACACGGCTTCATAAATTTCTATTTTCAATATTCTATTTCGAATATTTCTTTTCTTTCAAAATAGTTGTTATCAAAATATTTCGTTCAACACATGACCAATCTCAATGGATGAGTACTGTCAACACATGAACCTTTATTTTATATTGATAAAGATGTAAATTTTATTACTAAAATATTTCGTTCAACACATGACCAATCTCAATGGATGAGTACTGTCAACACATGAACCTTTATTTTATATTGATAAAGATGTAAATTTTATTACTAAAATATTTCGTTCAACACATGACCAATCTCAATGGATGAGTACTGTCAACACATGAACCTTTATTTTATATTCTCATTATTTTTCAAATTGGAATGAGGCCCAATCAATTACCATATAAAATTAATTATATGAATTTCCATACAACACATGTATATAACAGCATAAAAATAATAATCAACCATCAACCAAAGTGCACTACACTGTATAAGCATCAAATATAGATAACTAACGCTTATAACAGCCTGTCAATCAATCGATCGACATATTTAATCAATCAGGATGAGTGAACTGCATATTTCATCCTAACACCCGTGTAGGGTTTCAAACAATCAAACAAATATTTTATTTGTGCAGTTGGGCGATGTGTAAAATTTATCGACCCAATCAATGTCAGTCAAATCAGTGTACATTAACAAACTGTCTGGTTTGTAAATGAATATTTTATTTATTCACATTCACGTTAAAAATTATATTTTTAACGATTAAACATTTTATTTCAACATATGAATTTCTATTCAGTTCATTCTTTGAATAAAATGATATTTTTATTTTTCTAACATATTTTAGAAAATTTCGGCGGCATAACGGCACGATACTAGAAACGGGACGAGGCCTAGCCTTATCCCCGGTCTAGTGAAGGCCCACGCCATTCACACATCAATCAAAATCACCAAACAACCAAATTCAAATCAAATCATATAGCTTATCTATGCAACCAAACAAACAAGTCCATGGTCTGTGGACGATTGTGTCGGGTGCTACTAAGCACCGTCTGCATCCTAGTATATATATATATAAATAGAAATGAAATGGAAAGGTGAGAAATTCTCACCGATAGCTATCCTAGCTCCACGGCACTTCTAATGCAGGAAATCTTCGCCAACTCGCCTTTTTGTCGCTTTCGCCCGTATTCTCTACATATGTAAAAATCAAATTTTTACTTCGTTATTCAATATATAAAAAGCATATTTTTATTTCGATGTTCAATATATAAAAATTCTATTTTTATTTCGAAGTTCAATATATAAAAATTCTATTTTTATTTCGAAGTTCAATATATAAAAATTCTATTTTTATTTCGAAGTTCAATATATAAAAATTCTATTTTTATTTCGAAGTTCAATATATAAAAATTCTATTTTTATTTCGAAGTTCAATATATAAAAATTCTATTTTTATTTCGAAGTTCAATATATAAAAATTCTATTTTTATTTCGAAGTTCAATATATAAAAATTCTATTTTTAATAAATAAAAAAAAATCAAATCTTTTTATACATAAAGATCTCCTACTCACTTTAATGTTCATGCTATAAAAATCAAAACTTTATCGTATTTAAAATACTCTAAAAAAATTACATATAAATAAACTGAAAATCATGTGTAAAAATAAGAGAAATAAACAAGTAATAAAACTTACAGCTTCTTTGATTGGAAGGGGGTTTTGTGCTCGCGCTGCGGTGGAGGGGGAGCGCTGCAGTGGCGGTCCTCGTCTGTGGGTGCGCGTGGTACTGGTCAGAGGAGGGTGAGGCGGAGACTGGCGATGGGGCTCGAAGTCGCGAGGGGCAGTGTGCGAAGGGGTTGACTCGAATGGGTTAGGGTTTTGGGGAGTTTACGGATTCGAATCGAGGAAGAATGGGGAAGGGAGGAGAGCGAACATCGGAGAAGGGGGTGGATTCCGATCGCCAGGGGATAGCGGTGGCGCGCAGCGCCTGGGGAAGGAGCGTCTTCGATCGTCGTTTGGGGGTTTTCCATCGTCCATTTAAGGTGATAACGGCGGGTTCTTGGGTTGACTGTGTGAATTAAAAGGTAAGGGCTTTGACCCTTTTAACTGTATATATATATATATTATTAAATTAATATTTAATTTCACCTTTAGTTGTTAATCGCTCTGAACTCCAAACAAATCCTAACGACTATCGTCCTTAGCATATTACCCCCATTCCGAACATAATGAGATATGTATCGTAGGCTGATTCGATCGTTTCGATCAGTTTTCGTCAATTTTAAAATATAAATCTTTATATATTAAATTCAAACGTACATTTCAAATTACCGGGGCCACATACCAACTAGAAAATTCCAGAAAAATATTTTCTAGCTTCGTATTGACGATACGGTCCTAACAAAACTAGTTTCGTCTAATTCTGAGACCGTTAGAAAAATGGCCAATTTCCAGTCGGTTAAAATCAACTGAAACTGGTCAAACGCGTTTTCCTTTGCCACGCTCACATATTGACTCGAAAAATTACGAAAATTGGAACATAGCAATAATTTAACATCCCTGATCCAACAAAAGTGGTTTCGTCGAAAACCGAGGTCGTTTGCAAAATCGCTATTTTTGAGGGCTTTATATATATTAAAATATATATAAATTCCACAACGACTATTCTAAATTTTCAACTGGACGTATCTTACCATTTCTAAAGTGAAATCTCGATAATTTGGATTCGTTGGAAAGATATTATCAAATAGATCCTACCATTTTTGGTTTCACTAAAATCCGGATTGTTTTGCACCCGGTACATTCAATTGAAATTTGAAATTGAATTATCGAACTACCGCGCCATTTTCAATTCGATTTATAATTATATATAAATATTTATATTCTAACGACGACGTATATAATATATACGTTTCGATTTATATTCAAAATAAATTTTTCGTCGATATTATTTAAAATAATTCATTTTAAATAATCAAAATTCGCTAACATAGCCAAAATAAAAATTTTAAACTGGCCCAGATTTTCCGGGTTATTACAGCCGATTGGCTAGCCGCTTGGCTTTTCCTTTTTCTTTTGGATTGGTGAGGGCCATGGGAGGCTATTTGAAATATCCAGAAGCTCCCAGTGCAGGGGAGGTTATGGTGAAATTTTTCGAAATTTTAGGGTGTTAGCCAAATTTTTGAAAAATTTGAAAAGTTCTTAAAAACTGAAAAGTTGAAGAACTTAAGCCATAATGGAAATAATGAAAGTTGAGTTGATTTGTTAAACAACTTTCAGCTTCGTTCCTTTTCGAGGACGAAAAGTTTTAAGTGGGGGAGATTGTAATAACCCGGAAATTTGATCCAATTTAAAATTTTTATTTTGGCCATTTTAGTGAATTTTGAATATTTAAAATGAATTATTTTAAATAATAATGACGAGAAATTTATTTTAAATAGAATTCGAACATATATAATTAATTGAATTGTCGTTAGAATATAAATATTTTTTTTAATTATAAAAGGAACTAAAAATGGCGCGGTAGTTCGAAAATTCGATTTCAAATTTCAAATGAATGTACAGGATTCAAAATAAACCGGATTTTAGCAAAACCAAAAACATTTGAATCTATTTGAGAATATCTTTCCAACGAATCCGAAAAATTGAAATTTCATTGCGAAATTCAAAAGTGACGTCCAGTTGAAAATTCAAAATAGTCACTATGGAATTCTAGCCCTTAAAAATGGAAATTTTGCCAACGACCTCGGTTTTCGACGAAACCACTTTTGTTGGATCCGTGATGTCAGGTTATTACAAGATTCCAAAATTTGCAATTTTTGAATTCAATATGTGAGCGTGGCAAAGGAAAACGCGTTTGACTAGTTTCAGTTGATTTTAATCGACTGGAAAAATGACCATTTTTCAAACGGTTTCAGAATTTGGTGAAATTAGTTTTGTTAGGACTGTATCGCCAACACGAAGCTAGAAAATATTTTTCGGGAATTCTTAGAGACTGTATGTGTTCCCCGTAAATTGAAATGTGCGCTCAAATTCAATATATAGAGTTATATTTTATTTTGACGGAAACTGATCGAAACGATCGAATCAGCTTACGATACATATCCCATTGTGTTCGGAATCGGGGTAATTAGCTGTGGACGACAGTTAGTGGGTTCGATTTCGAGTTCGAATTAAAAAGTAACTTTTTGAAATTTAATAATAATATATATATATAAATTAATAAAACCAGTCAAATCCTCCTCTATACTTTCTCTCTCCCCCCATTCTTTGTTCAGAACGAAATCAAAATTAAAATAAAAAAAGGAAAAAGGGGGAGTCGCTCGACGCAACCGCCCCACGCCAACCGCCTACTCCAGGCGCTCCACCCAACCACGCCGCCGAAGGGGGATCCACCACCTAAACCCCAGGCGACGCCCCACGCTCGCAACCCCTTGCCTGGCTTCGCAAACCCCCAACCATAGAGACGTCATACCATTCGCGAGCCCCAGACCCCTCTGCATCGGAATCGCCTGAAGCCCGCTCCACCAATGGTCGTACTCCGACCAACAACAATGGCGCGCGTTGCGGATATTCTGGTGGTGGTGATGGGTTCCTGCGGTTTGGTCTTCACAGAGAAAGGGTATGTTTTTTCAACTTAAAACATCATTATTTTCATATCAGTTTTCAATTTAAATCCGCATTATCTTAAATCAGTTTTGATAAAAGCTTTGATTTTTAATAGTGTAGAGGTAGGATTTTGGCATATGAAGTTGGGATTTTTAAAAATAGAAAGTTGGGATTTTCTTTAAATAGAAAGAATAAAAATACGATTTTTATATTATAGAAAGAATAAAAATATGATTTTTATATTATAGAAAGAATAAAAATTTGATTTTTATATTATAGAAAAAATAAAAATATGATTTTTATATAATAGAAAGAATAAAAATATGATTTTTAATGTATAGAACATAATAATAAAAATGTGATTTTAATATGAACAGCGTGGAGAAGACTGCGTTGGAAGTACGACCAGATCCAGATGTTCTGAATTTCAGATACAAAATGAGGAGTGGAACCCTCGGTGAGAACTCCTCACTTTTATTTCTATTTCTAGTTTTAAATATATACTAGGATGTAGACGGTGCTTAGCAACACTCGACACCCGTTGTCCACAGACCATGGACGACTTGTGTGATTGTTTGTGTTGTGAAAATTGACTGTTGGATGTGATGAAAATATATATTCATGTGTTGAAATAAAATATATATTCATGTGGTGAAATAAAATATATATTCATGTGCTGAAATAATATATATATATTCATATGTTGAAATAAAATAAATATTCATATGTTGAAATAAAAATTATATATTCATGTGTTGAAATAAAATATATATTCATATGTTGAAATAAAATATATATTCATGTATTGAAATAAAATATATATTCATGTATTGAAGTAAAATATATATTCATGTGTTGAAATAAAATATATATTCATATATTGAAGTAAAATATATATTCATGTGTTGAAGTAAAATATATATTCATGTGTTGAAGTAAAATATATATTCATGTGTTGAAGTAAAATATATATTCATTTACAAATCAAACGATTCGTTTATGTACACCGATTTGACTGATATTGATTGGGACGATAAATTTTATACATCGCCAACTGCACAAATAAAATATGTGTTTGTTTGATTGAAACCCTACACGGGTATTGGGACGATATTTGACGTATACTAATCCCGATTGTTTAGTTGTATGTCAATCGATAGGTTGACAGACTATGTAAGCGTTAATTATTTATATTTAATGCTTATGCAGTTGTGTGGTGCACTCTGGATGATAGTTGATGATTTATCGTTGCTATTATATACATGTGTTGTAGGGAATCCATATAACTAATGTTATATGGTAATTGATTGGGCCTCATTCCAATTTGGAAAATAAGGAATATTAAAAGAAAATTCATGTGTTGAATAGAAAGAAAATTCATGTGTTGAATAGAAAGAAAATTCACGTGTTGAATAGAAAGAAAATTCATGTGTTGAATAGAAAGAAAATTCATGTGTTGAATAGAATAAAATATTCATGTGTTGAATAGAATAAAATATTCACATGTCGAATAAAAATATATATTCATGTGTTGAAATAAAAATATATATTCATGTATTGAAGAAAATATTCATTTGTTGAATAGAATAACGAAGTTATTGAAATATATAAAGTCGTGTTGGTTAGATATGCGGCACTTTGATGCGAACGATATTTATATCGATTATACTCGTTTTAGGATGAATATAGAAAAGGAAATAATTTCAAAATATAACGTTTAAAAATATTATCATTTGTATATCGATGATGTGGAATATTCAATTTTGATTAGAAATTAAATATGAAGTTGAAATCGTTTCGAAAATGAATTTAAAACGATTTATAAAATACATTTTAAAAGGAAATTGACGAAATATATATAATATAAATATTATATATATTAAACGGCCTGGATAGAACACGCCGCGCTGCGGTAGTCCGCGAATTTCGACCATTGACTTCGAATGGATATTACGAGAGATCCGACCATCGGATTCTGCTAAAACTGGAACTGTTGGGTTCGTATCGAAAAGAGCTTTCTAACGAATATCAGAGATTTGAAATCTAACGGTTGGATTTGGAATTATGTCCAAATCAAATTTGGAAAAGGTCGTTGTAAGTGCAGTTCGATGACCGTTGATGGAATTCGACTGTACGAGCCTTGATAAAATTATTAAAAATAGTAATAATTTGTGTAAAATCATAAGAAATTATTTGTGAAGAATTGAGATGAAAAATTCCAAATTTGAAAAGGTAAAAATAGATTTTTATCGAAATGAACTAGTTTTGAATTAGAGTAATAATTTATTTATTTTTAAATAAATAAATTGGATTTGAAAGGGTTTTAAAAGTAACCAGAAGTTTCAATAATTGAATTGGAATGGAATGTGATTTTGGATTTATAGTGAACTGTGTTTTAAATGACATTTAACCCAGTTAAAGACAGGATATGATTTCCCGAGTTAAATAATCATTGATAGTGATTTTTGGCAAGATTAAAACCAATTGGAGTTTTAATGAATCTTTAATTAGATTGAAATGATCGAGAATGGAGTATCACCAGTTTTGCTCCAGGCGATAGTTAAAACTTTAATTAGATTTGAACGTGAAATGGTAATTGAATTTACCGATAACACCGTGGTATTAGATATGAAGTATGACCAGTTTTACTTTATGGGATGAATAGGTTGGGATTGGGAAATAAAATAAATGATTACTTCGGTATGGTTCGCTAATCCCGACTAGTTTAAATTGATATTCAAAAGAAGATTAAAGAATAAATTTAAAGAATTTATCTTTGATAAAATTAATGGGAACCTTTCCGAAAGTATAAGAATAATTGAATAAAAGAATATTCTGAATAGGAATGAGGCGTATGTTGTGTTTGTGTAACAATTGTTTATTATATACGCGAGTTATTCAGAAAGACCGGATTTATCCCATTCTGAATAACTAATTTGACGTGGTGTAGAGGCTGAAGATGGTGGTCGAAGACAGGAGGTCTTCACATCGTTTGGGTGATTACTGATGATCTTGATTGGGCTGTACACTCAAGAGGAGGGAATCAGTTGGTGATTGTGCAGACGTACTTGGAGATCGATGGATATGCGAGGTACAAGGTGCCTCCGGTTTCGTTCAGACCCAGAACGAACTTGTATGGACTGTGTGTCTGACATTGGATTTTGCTCTGTGTTGATTGATCTCTATTAAATATACATCTTCCTGGTGAAGGGGAATTCATTCCCTTACTTCACCCTTCTCTGGAACGTACGGGATCAGAGGTTGTAAATCGATGGACATCAGTCGCATGGTGTGAATTGCCTGTGTGGCATGCCTAAGTGGCAATTGATCAAGGCTTCTGTTGAAAAGCAAAGTCTTGTGGTTGATGATCAAAGCACGGCCTGTGTGACATAGCTTTGTGTAGCGTTGATTCGCGAGCCTCACACCCTGGTTGTGAACCAGAAACGGGAGAGGACCTCAAGGAGGGCATGCGTTTCCTTCTAGCTGGGGTGGTGTCAGTGACCTACCAGCCCCGACATTTATATTATTTTCACCTATGTGGTTGTTGCTGTTGCGAGGCGCCTCGGATATATCGGTGACTATGTGGAACCGATGGAGTCATTTGGCTCATTTACGCCCCAAAGGGCGGGGAAACGCAGTGTTCAGGCATTTTAATCCACATTGGTGGACCGTACCTGACGATCCAAAGGCTTGACTGAGTACTTGCCTGAGACTCGGACTAGACAGTCTCAAAATCTGTAGAGGACTATCTTTTGCCGCGGTTCACAAATGGAAATCCAACTTCCAATACGTGACTTTGCGGTTTTGATTATAGAGCCTAGTGTGGCGACATAATGGTATGGGGCACTTATGCCGTCTATGATTGATACTTATGATTTGAAGTTGTTTTATACACTATGCACTTATAATAGTATCAAATGATTTGTTTTAAACGTATCAAGCATTCTTGGCTATTATAAGGTAAAAACCCTATCTTCCTGCCCTATTATAAGGTAAAAACCTTATCCTCCGGCTTGCGTTGCATTGTGTGATGGGACCTGGGTCTTATAATAGCTTCATTGTTCTTTATTTAGCATTGTGCTATTGTTTTATGCACTGGTATTCTTGGGAGGAAACCCGTTCCGTGTTATACGGCGTGGTCCCTTGATTTGCCTAACTTTAAAATAAAGATTAATAACTGTTTTAGTTCTCACGCCAGTCACATGACTGACCTGGAGTTTATTGTTTTAACCTAAACTCTGGGTGCCCTTATTTTGACATGGGTAGCTAGTAATTTTGGTTTTGCAGATTTATATTCACAGGATCCTCTTTACAGCTGGAACGATACTCGGAAAGATCTGTATCCGTGTATTACTTTCAGTAGTGTTTTGTATTTTTTTTCCTCTGCTATGTAATTTATTGTAATCTCTGATATTTTTATGATGTATAATATTTATTCGTACTCTGTATATTCTTGTATTCTGATGGAATTGTTGTAATTAACAACGAAATTTTCTTCTGTTTGTGTCCCGATATGGCTTGTCCTCAATTCAATCCGGGCCTTCCTTACCGGGAAGTTCGGGTCGTTTTATTATCTTTAACAAAATCCATATTTAACCCTTCTTATCTAAAACACATCCCTTAAATCCAAGATAATCTAGCCCCAAAGCCTTAATTAATTTTCATAACTCGTTATCGAAAATCCAGTTTTCTTTGAAAACCCTTGGAATAACGATATAATAATAGTATCTTCCAAATTCCTCAAACAGTTTACGCTTACACCAAAGAATTTCATATCAAATATCCGAAGATTATTTCTATCCAACTTATCCCAATCAAATTGGGAAACCCGTATCTTAATTTAAAGATTTATCCAAACCTTTGACATTAGATCTGGATAGAAATGTCATCCACTTATACTTATATTAATCTCTGAAATCCAACTCATACTATAAGCGGAATAACGATGAACTACCTTTTAAATTCCTCAAATAGTAAGAATCATCATCTACCGAATTAATATCAAACATCCGAAGATTTATCTCCAGCCATATCCAATTATTTAAAATTGAAAACCCATATTAATATCAATTTAAATTCCACATAAAATATTTCCAATAATTTTGAACCTTTGAAAACATTCCATAAATGATTTAAAAATTATTACTTGTAGTTTGGAAAATAGTTTGTGGGTTAAAAACTTCAAAATGTATTGTTTTCAAAGAAAGCGTTACAATAGTGTTTTCAAAAGCATTACAAAAGCGTTACAAAACAGTTATCTTAATTACTTCGATCAAAATATCGCTTTTCTTAGTCAAAACATAAACTTTACAATTCAAAACATTTCTTACATAATTTATAAAGATTTTACCATTTTTTCCATATTTTTAGAAACATTGAAAATGGTTGTTTTTGGTTGTGACGACCCGCCCCGCACCAGCCTGATTTCCAATGAAAGTGCGTTGTGCCAGTGTCCAACTAGCACGGGACAGTCGCCAAAGTAAGAAAAGGGAAGGAAACTTAATAGTGGACTGACATGAAACAGGCGAGACAGTGCATAAGCTGAAAACTAAACCATAATAACAGCGGAAAATCCAAATACAGGTTATGTTCCACATTATCTTTATTACAACTTTTAAAACTGTCTTTAAAGCAAAGTAAAGGAAAGGTACACTACTAATGCCTAAAGTAGTGACCAGCAGCGACACAGGGAGAATGTATATAGAGAATAGTACGTGTAAGCCTCCTACTCATCTCCGGACAGCTACTCGCGCACAACCAACTAACCTGTCTCTAGTCCGCCTGTCTAAAGAGAACCCAGAGTAATAAAAAGAGACATAAAACTTTGGGTCAGACAAAAGTCTGGTATGAGCGATAAGCAGCAAAACAGAACAATAACAAGTATACTAAACCATACCTGAACCTGGACCTGCAACCAAAGAGTTAGCACAACATACCGTACAATACCCTAAGGTGCCACTAACATATGGTGCAAAGGATACGAGGGTTGGGGGTGCATGTCATATTGATGTCAAATAATCAAACATAGCAACCATTCTCACATCTCTCACTCAGTGCGTAAAGCATGCGATATCCACCACTTTGATTATCCAAATCCTTGCTATGATCACTCTGTCCCATGGAGTCATGGAGACTCCACTGCACTAATCCATAGCCACTAGTCCTTACTATGTCCACTCTGCCCCTTGAAGTCATAACAACTCCACTGCACTGGCTCATAGCCATGCTACGATCACTCTGCCCAGTGAAGTAATAACTACCCCACTGCACTGATCCATAGCCTAACAATCGTCTCTCGGTGGTGAATCAAAGCTATGGACGTCGACAACTCCTTAGCACATGTCCCACAGCAAAGTCCAACTCATGAATTTAACTCGTTGGTTCGCAACTGGATCCTAAGTTCTACTTCCCGTTTGGACTACCTTTGCATCTCGGGTTTTGGTCTCCTCTGGATCGGTTCGGAAAACAGCTTCCATTTGGATCAGTCCTCTTTTCCTCGATTGGTCCATAGTCATTAGCCCTGTTCGGGTGAGTCATTGGTTCCTCCCAGGTTGGGTCGGTTCATGGTCCATCAAGCAGTCTCCCACCGAGTCGGATCATGATGCTTCAAGTTGGGTCGTGGTACCACACCGGTTCGGACTGTGCCATCGTCACCAGATCGGGTCGGGCTTCTCCATTAGCTCGTGGGTCGAGCCTTCATCGCTTCGGGTTCACGGTTTATGGTACACTTTAGGTGCCAACGGTTCGGATCGAGCTCCCATCACCGGTTCGTGATACATGCTTTGTGAGTGGGGGAGGGCGATCTGATCCGATCCCTGCACTATTTCCTGCAACTTTTCCAGCGACTGTTTTACGCCATACAATGGCGTTTTCGACCGTTCTAACTTTTCTAATCAATTACAAAGCATATCATGCAGTCGTAGCAACATGTATAATTAACCACAAACACCAAAACAACAATATGATAAGTTAAAATGGATCAAATATACCCAAAACCCATATTTTCCCCTTAATCTTGTTTAAGCAAATCTAATGATAGGATTAATAAAACTTAACCAAATTAAACCAAACTTCCAACAGAGGTCTAAAACAGCATTTAAGAATTTCTAAACATTTTTCCAGAATTTAATTATGTTTAAATTCGCTAATTAAAACTAATTACCGTTAATTAACCACAATTAGTATAAAAACAAGGCTAATCACTCACCTTTGCCACAATTAAAACGTTCATAACTGAAATTCCTCTGATTTGGGTGAATACCAATGTCTAAAAGCAGCTCTAACTCAGAAAAGGTGTTGTTTCTCCTTGATTTGATGTTGCTAAGCTTAATCTTTGATTAGAGAGCGATTTGGGATGAAATTAGAAGGTAAAGGCCATTGTTAGGGTTTCTAAGAGGTAAATGGCAGCTAGAAAACTGAAATAGAATGAAAACATAACTCATTTCATCCTCCCCATAACCCTAATCCCGAAATGGGTTATGGGCCCATTCATTAATCATCTCATTTGGCCCGGTTAAGCAGTTTTTACCTTCTAAAACTTATTTCATCCATATCCCCCAAACGGTAAGTCCGTTTTTCACATATGACCTCTCTATGGAAAGGTAAACCATCATCCGGATCTAATGGATGTGGTTTCAAGTCAAAATTCCTTACCAATCAAAAGTTATGGCCAAAACAAGATCAGTTAGGGGAAAACCTGTAACACCCCACCTCCGTTAAGGTCACTCACAAAGGGAATGCCTTAACTTTGGTGGAGCATTTTAGTAAACAGAACAGAAACTTACAAGACAGATAAAACAGTACTTGAAAAATTTATAACTTTATTTCAACAGAACCGAAATAAACTTGGTTACATCCTTTCAAATCACAATATCAGAATTCAAGAAAAAAATATCAGTTTTGTACAAAACCCTTCAGAATGCATAGTTTAAAATCATAATCCCCATAGAACGGAAGCTATACAGAGCCAAGCCATACTTTAAGCAGAAGAAATCCAGATCAAGCTAAAGTATTCCCTCCTTGGATAACCTGGGGGGGGGGGAATGGAAGAAAGGAGGCGAAACAACAAGGGTCAGACAAAAAGTCTGGCAAGTCCAGTGATTTTCAGTTATGAACAGATAACAAAAACATGACATGAAAATAAAACTGGATGAGAGATAACTGTAACAGGTGTAACAGATATAACAGAAGAACAGAACGATATATGCTATTGTTTTACACTTCTCTGCACTAATACTAGTTTAACAGAATTAGGTTTCACCCTAATGTTAAACTGAAACTGAAACGGGTACAGAATAATTTCCACAGAAGAGAACGCTAGTAATGGGCCTTTACCACCCCAACAGAAACAGACAGAAACAAAATGCTAATAATGGGCCTTTACCACCCGAACAGAAATAGACAAAAACAGATTAATCCTACGGAAACAGAATGTGGAATTAGGTGTACACTAGTAATGGGCCTTTACCACCCGAACAGACGGTACCACGCAGAATCAGACAGGTGTTACCACCCAACAGAAACAGACAGTACTAACAGAAACAGACAGAACTAAGTGTACCCTAAAACCCTACCCCAAGCGATCGGCTCCCTAATACATCAATATCATGTGTCGGCCCCACAGTAGGGTGTATCACTCCCTAAAGTGACAACCAATTGGCATAGACCTATTTACAGATGTAACGGCGTCTTACATCCTCAGAGGCAGACCGGGATCCATGCACGCACATGACCCGGTTGGAACGCACCATCAACATCACTCGCCATTATCAGAATGAACCGCTTATAATTAGTTCAGTAAGCGTGCCCAGACACTACTTACTGTTGGGTCAAAGTTTTGATACCAGAAAGGGTTACTGACTAATATGGGTCCCAAACAACAGATGACACAAGTAATTCCCCTCCTAACCTTGTGTCCCCAGACTAACAGATTTCAGCTTAACTTATCTACAAGTTTCAGACATACAAAATTTAGATTAACTAGTTCACAGATCAGACAATCAAGTTAACAGGTTTTCAGACTAACGGATCAGATGTTCAGATTAACAGGCTTACAGATTAATTGGTTATAGATTAACAGACTTACAGATTAACTGGTTACAGATTATCTAACTTTGTATTGGGCCTACGGATTCGCGAAACGGGTTTATCAGATTCATTGGTCCAATTAGTTTAACCTTACCCAACACGTTTTAGACATCATAATTATCTTAGCATTTCATTAATTAAATATTAATGCCCAAACCTCTCACATTAGACTGACAGTTTGCGGCTACTGGTTAGGCTGGTTGGTTCCGGGCAGGTTTCTGTCGCAAACTGAGTCTAACCTCGGGTTTCAAGCACGTTATGACTAACTTCTCACATTAGAACCTATCGTTTGCGACCACTGGAATATGCCGGGAGGTTCCAGGCAGAATTACGCCGCAAACTCATTCTAACCTCGAGTTAGCCATGTTTATCTTTGCGGCTAATTAATTAATGATTTACCACTTATACCCACGCCTAATATACATGTCAATTATTCATAGCTAATTCAGATTATGTCAATAACAGACTGAATATCTCAACTTAACAGATATAGTAGATAACATATTTTCGCAGATTAGGCGTCTTAACGGATTCAGCAGATTAACCAAACTAGCAGATTTAGCAGATAACAGATTAGGCGTCTCAACAGATTTAGTTTAGCAGATTTGGCATTTTCAACAGACTTAACAGATGACAGATTTGGAAGATGAACAAATCTAGCAGACTAGGCAGTAGAGCAGAACTAGCAGATTAAGCAATATAACAGACTAGTAGATTAGGCAAATATAGCAGAACTAAATTAGGCAAATATAACAGATTTTATTATTCCTTAAGGTTTCATTGACCTACCTTGCCTAATTATAAATCTTGCCTAAGTTCACATGCATAAATAATAGTCATGATTCACAACATGATCATATATCCCATATTTGCATTAAATTTACATAGCTTAGATTATGGTCATAATTTACCATATATCATATGTTTCAATTTTTACTAAACTTGCATAGTACAGAAGATCCATATATAAATTATACCAAATATCCATCGATCACTATGCATGTCATATATCCCCAAAGATCCCTTACTTAGGTGTTTATTTACATTAATAGATACCCTACTCCCATGTAAATCTTTATACCTAAGCCATATTCTCTTTATCTCAAGTCATATGTTCAATACCCTTTATGTTACAAATATAACATGTCCAGTCATATGTCTCAGATTCATGTTCTAGCTACAGTCCATGTTCTTTCCTCAAATCAGTCACCTATTGGTCATGCCCAATTTATGCATCATTCATTTTATTGTCCCAAACATTTTAGTGTATGTTAATCTCTTATGAGATTGGCTCAGGCTCGTGGTAGCCTGGCTATAGAACAGAAAGAGGAAAGAGATACAAAATAAGATAGATCCAAACAGAACATAACAGATATAACCTCAGAATCGGATTTACAATTCATGTCACAATCAAAATTAACGTTTATATCGGAAAATAACTGTACTTGCCTTGGTTGGATTAAAGAAAGAAATTTAATTATTGTAGAATCGTTGTAGTAGCTTTAATCTCTAATATGAATTGAGTTGCTTAGGTTGATGTTGATTAGCTTCTAGTTTTGATTCAAACAGAGTAGCGATGCCATTTTTATTTTTATTTAGAACAGAGGCAGAGAAGAAGCAGAATAGAAATGTGTGTAGAGAAGGCTAGGTCTTAGGTTGTTTTTATAGGTGTAGCAATTCATTTCAGCCATCAGATTAACCCTAAAACCAGTCCAGACCATCAAAAATCGTCCCTGGGCTTCAAAAACGTGTTCTAGACCGAAACAGGCCGACCAGGTCGACCTGTAAGGGGGGAGGTCGACACTATAGTCGACCCCCATGGGAGAGGTCGACTCCCAGGTCGACCCCTTGGTCGACCTGCCCAGTTCTGTGTTGATCGAAACCTTCTGAATCTTCTACAGGCCATAACTTCTTCATCCGGACTCCAATTTTCGAAAACTCGGACTCTATTTCATGTAAAATTTTGAGAGGAACGCAATGGTGATGTCCATTTTACCTAATTCCTGATTCTTAAATTAATTATCCTCATTTTACTATCTTTTCCGTTACACAAACCGTTATCGAACTATTTTTTCCTCTCTTTCATGTATTAATTAATTCTTCTTATGCATCACCATTATTACCTATCATAAGCATATTTTCATATATTTTATTTCATTTTTAATTATACTTAAAAGTGCGGGGTATTTCATTCTCCCTCCTTAAAGGATTTCGTCCCCGAAATCTTCAAGTTAAGAAGAATGTGTCCTACCATCCAATCATCCATCTACTCAATCACCAATCATAGGCATTCATTGTCCTTAAGAGATTTCTAATGCTGTATGAACATATGCAAGAAGTGTGTGTATATGTTCCTTGTCTAATGCAAAGATCAGGCGGTCCACTGATTCAGTTGACCTCCTTAATGCGAATTATGCCAGTGCCATGAGTCCAACATGTATGCAATTTTCCTACTCGATACATATCATTTCTATATGAGTGCACAACCATTCAGTCATATGCAACATCCATGTGCTGAGTCAATCATTTTGCATCCACAAAAATTGAAAATGCTCACACATCCATATGTAGTGTGAGAGTGTTTTCGAGCCGATCTAGTGCCTAGTGTGTGTATATGCATCCACGGGCAACCACTAGCAACCACTTGCATCCACTTGCAACCATCAAACATAACATATCTCAAACACATGTTTACACCCATTAGTTTCTACCTAAAGTTCGAAGATTCAATCGATAGGATACAGTCGAATGATGGAAGCGAGTACAGATAGAACAAAAACTTGGTTCCCATTAGGCATGGGTCCTAAGTATCGGCCCCGAAGACCGAAACCAACATCAAATTGACACCCGGAGGATTACCCTCTTTAGACAATGTCAAAACTAGAAATCTTATCAGAAGTATTCAGATATTTACAGACTACTGGTACAGATCAGGTTCCCTAATGGCTCTTAGGAAGTTAAGCATGATAAAATCATACCCAACAAAAACTCAGAATGTATGCATCATACTTGACGCCTAACACAGATATCCTTCAAACCCCAATCTCCAACGGATGAGTCATAACCCTTATGGGTTTGAGTCTACAACGGAATTCAGAAATAATACTAGTATTAAAGTGCAGAGTATCGATTACAAAATCAAAATACCAAAATCAGAAAAAGTCTTAACTCCATAATCAGATAAAGAAATTAAACCTACTATAGAAATTTTCCTATTTCTATCCTAGCCACTAGCCTCAAGAGTGTTCGCCTGCCCTCCTTGCCCTCGTCTCTTTGGGCAGTCCCTAGTGAAGTGTCCCATCTCTCCACAGTTGAAGCAAGTGCCTTTCCTTTTTCTGCAATCCTTGTTCAGATGAGTCGAGCTCCCACAAGTAAAGCACTTTTTCCCCTTCTTATCTTCAGACTTCTCATCCTTCTTTTGTGTTTCCTTTTTGGGCCATGCTTTCTTATTCTGTGGTTCTTCCTTCTTTGTCTCTTTCGGGCCCTTGTCTTCCTCGAGAAGTAGTGCCATGTCCACCAATTTCTCGTAAGTCGCTCCCATGGGTACGTGGGTCATGGCTAGGCTGTGCAGTGGCTCGTTCAATCCTTTAACAAAGCGGAGAGCCTTTTTATGCTGAGTGTTGACTAAATCCAATCCGAACCTAGCTAGTTGGTTGAATTGGTTGACGTATTCCTTGACCGTCATACTTCCTTGCTTAAGAGATAAGAACTTTTCCAGTTGTAAATTCCGTTCAGCTTGCGAGAGAAATTTTGTCTCAAACCTAGTTCTGAAATCCACCCATGTCTCAACCGGCCTCTCGGCATTAGTGACTTCCCACCAGTAGGAAGCTTCGTCTTTGAGCAGCCATATCGCTAACTGTACCTTCTGCCTATCGTCCACCTCGAAGATAACGAATAAATCCTCAGTTTCTTTGAGCCAGTTCCTCGCTTCGGCGAATGATTCAGTTCCCTTGAAATCCTTTCCACCCATGGCCCTAAAATCTCTACAGATCTTTGAGAAAGCAATTGCATGAGGAGGGGGCGGAGGAGGAGGGGGATCATTTGCTGGACCTGCGGCGGCGGTCCTAGCCTCAAGATATTGACGAAACCAACCAGGTACAAGAACACCCTTTGGTATCTCAGATGCTTCAGACATGCTGAAACGAAAAAAAGGAAAGATTCAACACAAAAAGGACTGAAGGAAAGATATATGGCTCTTGGGGATCATGTTTTTCAAAATAAGCTTTATTTTTGAAAATACTTCCTTTCAAAACCTTTTTGAAAATAGTTTTCCAAAAACTTTACCCAATCTGGTAACCTTCAGCTCTGATACCAAGTGTAACACCCCACCTCCGTTAAGGCCACTCACAAAGGGAATGCCTTAACTTTGGTGGAGCATTTTAGTAAACATAACGGAAACTTACAAGACAGATAAAACAGTACCTGAAAATTTTATAACTTTATTTCAACAGAACCGAAATAAACTTGGTTACATCCTTTCAAATCACAATATCAGAATTCAAGTACAAAATATCAGTCTTGTACAAAAGCCTTCAGAATGCATAGTTTAAAATCATAATCCCCATAGAACAGAAGCTATACAGAGCCAAGCCATACTTTAAGCAGAAGAAATCCGGATCAAGCTAAAGTATTCCCTCCTTGGATAACTTGGGGGGGAAACGGAAGAAAGGAGGCGAAACAACAAGGGTCAGACAAAAAGTTTGGCAAGTCCAGTGATTTTCAGTTATGAACAGATAATAATAACATGACATGAAAATAAAACTAGATGAGAGATAACTGTAATAGGTGTAACAGATATAACAGAAGAACAGAATGATATAAGCTATAGTTTTACACTTCTCTGCACTAATACTAGTTTAACAGAATTAGGTGTCACCCTAATGTCTAAACTGAAACAGATACGGGTACAGAATAATTTCCACAGAAGAGAACGCTAGTAATGGGCCTTTACCACCCCAACAGAAACAGACAGAAACAGAATGCTAAAAATGGGCCATTACCACCCGAACAGAAATAGACAGAAACAGATTAATCCTACGGAAACAGAATGTGGAATTATGTGTACACTAGTAATGGGCCTTTACCACCCGAACAGACGGTACAACGCAGAAACAGACAGGTGTTACCACCCAACAGAAACAGACGGTACCAACAGAAACAGACATAACTAAGTGTACCCTAAAGCCCTACCCTAAGCGATCGGCTCCCTAATTCATAAATATCCTGTGTCGGCCCCACAATAGAGTGTATCACTCCCTAAAGTGACAACCAATTGGCATAGACCTATTTACAGATGTCACGGCGTCTTACATCCTCAGAGGCAGACCGGGATCCATGCATGAACATGACCCGGTTCGAATGCACCTTCAACACCCCTCGCCATTATCAGAATGAACCGCTTATAATTAGTTCAGTAAGCGTGCCCGGACCCTACTTACTGTTAGGTCAAAGTTTTGATACCAGAAAGGGTTACTAACTAATATGGGTCCCAAACAACAGATGACACAAGTAATCCCCCTCCTAACCTTATGTCCCCAGACTAACAGATTTCAGCTTAACTTGTCTACAAGTTTCAAACATACAAAATTTAGATTAACTAGTTCATAGATCAGACAATCAAGTTAATAGGTTTTCAGACTAACGGATCAGATGTTCGGATTAACAAGCTTACAGATTAACTGGTTACAGATTAACAGACTTATAGATTAACTGGTTACAGATTATCTAACTTTGTATTGGGCATACGGATTCGCGAAACGGGTTTATCAGATTCATTGGTCCAATTGGTTTAACCTTACCCAACATGTTTTAGACATCATAATTATCTCAGATTTTCATTAATTAAATATTAATGCCCAAACATCTCACATTAGACTGACATTTTGTGGCTACTGGTTAGGCCGGTTGGTTCCGGGCAGGTTTCTGTCGCAAACTGAGTCTAACCTCGGGTTTTAAGCACGTTATGACTAACTTCTCACATTAGAACTAATTGTTTGCGACCACTGGAATATGCCGGGCGGTTCCGGGCAGAATTACGCCGCAAACTCATTCTAACCTCGTGTTAGCCATGTTTATCTTTACTGCCAATTAATTAATGATTTACCACTTATACCCACGCCTAATATACATGTCAATTATTCATAGCTAATTCAGATTATGTCAATAACAGACTGAATATCTCAACTTAACAGATATAGTAGATAACAGATTTTCGCAGATTACGCGTCTTAACGGATTCAGCAGATTAACCAAACTAGCAGATTTAGCAGATAACAGATTAGGCTTCTCAACAGATTTAGTTTAGCAGATTTGGCATTTTCAATACACTTAACAGATGACAGATTTGGCAGATGAACAAATCTAGCAGATTAGGCAGTAGAGCAGAACTAGCAGATTAAGCAATGTAACAGACTAGCAGATTAGGCAAATATAGCAGAACTAAATTAGGCAAATATAACAGATTTTATTATTCCTTAAGGTTTCATTGACCCACCTTGCCTAATTATAAATCTTGCCTAAGTTCACATGCATAAATAATAGTCATGATTCACAATATGATCATATATGCCATATTTGCATTAAATTTACATAGCTCAGATTATGGTCATAATTTACCATATATCATATGTTTCAATTTTTACTAAACTTGCATAGTACAGAAGATCCATACATAAGTTATACCAAATATAGCCATCGATTACTATGCATGTCATATATCCCCAAAGATCCCTTACTTAGGTGTTTATTTACATTAATAGATACCCTACTCCCATGTAAATCTTTATACCTAAGCCATATTCTCTTTATCTCAAGTCATATGTTCAATACCCTTTATGTTACAAATATAACATGTCCAGTCATATGTCTCAGATTCATGTTCTAGCTACAGTCCATGTTCTTTCCTCAAATCAGTCACCTATTGATCATGCCCAATTTATGCATCATTCATTTTATTGTCCCAAACATTTTAGCGTATGTTAATCTCTTATGAGATTGGCTCAGGCTCGTGGTAGCCTTGCTATAGAACAGAAAGAGGAAAGAGATACAAAATAAGATAGATCCAAATAGAACAGATATAACCTCAGATTCAGATTTACAATTCATGTCACAATCAAAATTAACGTTTATATCGGAAAATAACTGTACTTGCCTTGGTTGGATTAAAGAAAGAACTTTAATTGTTGTAGAATCGTTGCAGAAGCTTTAATCTCTAATTTGAATTGAGTTTCTTAGGTTGATGCTGATTAGCTTCAAGTTTTGATTCCAGTAGAGTAGCGATGCCATTTTTATTTTTATTTAGAACAGAGGCAGAGAAGAAGAAGAATAGAATTGTGTGTAGAGAAGGCTAGGTCTTAGGTTGTTTTTATAGGTGTAGCAATTCATTTCAGCCATCTGATTAACCCTATAACCAATTCGGACCATCAAAAATCGTCCCTGGGCTTCAAAAACGTGTAGTCGACCCTCATGGGGGAGGTTGACTCCCAGGTCGACCCCCTAGTCGACCTGGTCCCCAGGTCGACCTGCCCAGTTCTGTGCTGTAGTCGACCACCATGGGGGGGAGGTTGACACTGTAGTCGACCCCCATGGGGGAGGTTGACTCCCAGGTCGACCCCCTAGTCGACCTAGCCCCCAGGTCGACCTGCCCAGTTCTGTGCTGATCGAAACCTTCTGAATCTTCTACAGGCCATAACTTCTTCATCCGGACTCCGATTTTCGAAAACTCGGACTCTATTTCATGTAAAATTTTGAGAGGAACGCAATGGTGATGTCCATTTTACCTAATTCCTGATTCTTAAATTAATTATCCTCATTTTACTATCTTTTCCGTTACACACACCGTTATCGAACTAATTTTTACTCTCTTTCATGTATTAATTAATTCTTCTTATGCATCACCATTATTTACCTATCATAAGCATATTTTCGTATATTTTATTTCATTTTTAATTATACTTAAAAATGCAGGGTGTTACAAAAACGGTCATTAAAAAATCAGCAAAAATCGTGAACATGGGAAATGACCCCAATAGTTGTCCCCCAATGTCACACGACCATACGATTCCTTACGAGAAAGAAATAAATATTCTACGATCCTTCGATGCGTAGAATGCGAGTTGTTACATCCCTCCCCCCTCTTCCTTTAAGAAATTTCATCCCCGAAATTCCTTAACCCAAAACATACAAAGGATCCCGCATGCCTACCAATCTTTAACAAAACAATAAAGCATACAAAACAACACAACAAGCCTGTCCTGGCATGTGGTTTACTAACAAGGGAGTACTATACCGATATAAAAACCTTACCAGGCAAAGAGTTCTGGATACTTCCTCCTTGTGTTCTCCTCTGTTTCGCAAGTACTGTCTTCCTCATCATCACCCTACTGAACTTTGACTAGTTTCATCGCCTTCCTTCGAAGCTGCTTCATATCATTCCCAACAATACGCATAGGCCTGCGGTTCCCAACCGCCTCGGGTTCAACCTCGATATCGTCTAACTGATCCAGTGAAATAGTCACACTAAGGCCGTGCACGAATTTACTTAACTGGGAAACATGAAATACGTTATGAACTCCTGCCATCTTCTCTAGTAATTCGACTTTTTATGCCAAATTCCCAACTTGCTCGAGAACTAGGAATGGACCAACAAATCTTGGTGTTAACTTGCCTCTCCTACCAAATTGTATCACGCTCTTTAATGGAGAAATCTTGACAAAAACTAAGTCACCAATGGAGAATTTTGAATCTCTTCTCCTCTTATCAGCATAACTCTTCTTCTTATCTTGGGCAGCCTTCATTCGTTGTCGGATGATCTTAATCTAGTCTGAGGTTTCTCTTATCACATTTGGTCCAAGCACAAACTTCTCACTGGTTTCTAACCAACAAGACGGTGAGTTGCACGGTCTTCTGTACAAAGCTTCAAACGGAGCCATACCAATACTGGATTGATAACTATTATTATATGCGAACTCTGCTAGATGTAAATGGTCATCCCATGATCCACCAAAATCCAATATACAAGCTCTTAAGAGGTCTTCTAATATACGATTCACCCTCTCTGTGTGACCGTCGGTTTGAGGATGATACGTTGTACTGGATGTAATTCTGATCCTAATGCCTCTTGTGAGCTCTTCCAAAATCCACTAGTGAACAACGGATCTTGGTCAGTTACAATGCCTTTGGGTACTCCATGAAATCTCACTACCCATTTCATATACAGCTTAGCTAGCTTAGTTGTCGTTCGATTCGACTTGACGGGTATAAACCTTGCACTCTTGGGCAATCGGTCCACAATCACCCAAATGCTATCATGGCCTGATCTAGTCCTTGGTAGCCCATCAATGAAATCCATTTAGACTTATTCCCATTTCCATTCTGGAATTTCTAATGATTGTAACAAACCACTAGGCTTCTTTTGCTCAGCTTTAACTAGTTGGCAGCTCATGCATTTGGATATAAACTTCCCAACGTCTCTTTTCATCCCTTCCCAGTAGTAAGTCTGCTTCATGTCTCGATACATTTTGTTACCATCGGGATGTATAGTCAGATTTGAGTGATGACATTCTCTAAGCACTTCATCTCTCAATCCATCAACATTGGGCACAACTAGTCTTCTATTCTTTCTAAGCCATCCATCTCGATCAAGCCCATACTTGTTCATCTCTTCGTCGATTCCCATCTCTAACTTTGAGATGATTTCCAATAGCTTGGATCGTCCCTCTGAATGAAACCAATCCGCTCAATCAAAGTGGGTTTGATCGTCAAACTTGCTAATACTTCTAAATCCAATTCACACTTTGGTCTGAAATCATACCCAGTGATGTACTTCAGTTGCTTCCATTCTAGAAACATAGCCCCTAAACTGGCATGTCTTCTACTCAATGAATTAGCTACCGCATTGCCCTTTCCTAGTGTATATGCGATATCGAAATCATAGGAAGCCAAGAATTCTAACCATCTTTGCTGTCGGAGTTTAGATCCTTCTGAGAGAAAAGATACTTTAACGATTTATGATCGGTAAACAATTCGAACCTTTCTCCCAAGAGGTAATGTCTCCACATCTTCAATGCGAACACGATCGCTGCCAATTCCAAATCATGGGTAGGATATCATCTCTCGTGTAGTTTCAGTTGCCGACTAGCATAAGCTACAACCCTACCTCCTTGCATCAATACAGCACCTAGTCCGGTACCACAGGCATCTGTGTAATCTCTTCATTCCCTTTAGGAATGACTAACACTGGTGCACATGTCAACTTTTCCTGTAGACTCTCAAGTGCATTCTCGCACTTTTCATCCCAGATGAAAGCTTGATTTTTCTTGGTCAACTGAGTCAACGGTGCTGCTATCTTGGAGAAGTCTTGGATAAACTTACGATTATATCCAGCCAATCCCAAGAAACTTCTTACGTCTGTTGCATTCTTGGGCGTAGACCAATCATGTACCGTAGCCACCTTCGTAGGGTCCACGGCAATACCATTCTCTGAAACAACATGGTCCAAGAATCTCACTTTCCTCCTCCAGAAGTGACATTTAGAAAACTTTGCTTTCAATTGGTGTTTTCTCAACACCTCCATCACTATCCTCAAGTGTTCCCTATGTTCCTCCTCTGTCCTCGAATAAACCAAGATATCGTCTACGAAAACAAGAACAAACTTATTCAATTGATCCCTGAATACCCTATTCATAATATCCACAAAATACGTTGGTGCATTGGTCAACCCGAATGGCATGACCAACCACTAATAGAATCCAGACGGCGTCTGAAAGGCCGTTTTAGCTATTTTCCCAGCTTCCACTCTAAGCTGATGAAAACCTGTCACGAGATCCAACTGGGAGAACACTCTCGCGCCACTCAATTGATCAAACAAAACATCTATCCACGGAAGAGGATACTTATTCTTCCTCGTTACCTTATTCAACTCGCGGTAGTCCACACACAATCGAAGAGAACCATCTGCCTTGGTAGCAAACACAACTGGTGCTCCCCATTCAGAAACACTTCTTTTGATAAATCCCTTTTTCAACAGATCGCTTACTTGACCCCCGAGCTCTCGCTGCACTCTTGGTGCCATACGACGAAGTGGCATCACTATAGGTCTAGCATCTCTCACTAAATCAATACGGAACTCAATCTCTCGGTGTGGTGGAAGTCCGGTCACTTCCTCGAAGACGTCCGGATACTGGCCAGCCACGAGCACATCTGACAACTCATCATGCGGGATGTCAAGGGAATTTAGAAAACTAGCAATTACACAATCACTAGGTAGACCACCAAACACTACCCTCCTCCCATAATCTGCTCTAACTGTCACGAAAAAGCCCTCACAGTCTACCACCACCCCGTATCTTTGGAGCCAATCGACTCCCAAAATAATGCCAAACCCAGTAAAGCCCAAAACAAAACAATCACAAACAAACATGCATCCATGAATCGATAAGACCACATTACGAAAAATCATGCTAAGGCTAGTTGGGCCACCAACCGAGTTCTTCACCGCTGAAGGTCTGTCGACTATCTCGGGTTCCAATCCCAACCTATCTACTAGGTCACTAGATATGAAGGAAAGGGAAGCTCCGGTATCAAACAATACTCGAACAGGACATCATAAACAAAAAGCATACCTTGAATGATAACATTCTTTCCTTTCTCCGCCGCGGTTGGGGCATTCGACGAAGAAGGAACAACATTGATAGCATATGCTTTCGCAATCTTCTTTTCTTTAGGTGGTTGCGGACACTTATCCTTGTGATGTCCCACTTGGCCGTAGTTGAAGCACTTCCTGTCCGCTGGCTTTGCTCGACATTCTTTAGCATAATATCCCTTCTTGCCATAGCTAAAGCATTCAACATCTTTCTTGCTCTTTTTCTGACCATCCTTAGCCTGGTTCTGACTCTGCTTCCTTTTGTTCTGAAAATTATTCTTGCCTCCACCGCTTGCTTGCTGCTTTGGCCCCTCTGCAGATGCGACAACGACTTCAGTCTTGGGTTTAGGATAAAGGCCCTTTGACCTCAATGCTTTCCCCACAATCGATTCAAATGTCTCATCGATATGGTTTATAAGCCTTTCCTACAAGTACTGATCTAAGCTTGTTATAAACTTCTCGTACTTTTTCTCGGCAGTATCGATAAGGGATAATCCATACTTCGATAAAGTATCGAACTCTGTAATGTACTCTGAGACTGCCCTACCATTCTGCATAAGCTATAGAAATTTCCTAAACAACTCTGATTTTTGAGCAACTGGGATAAACTTATCACTGAATCGGGCCTTAAACTGATCCTATGTAACTTGATCCTCCGGATTAGCCGCCTTAATAGCATTCCACCAATTCTTCGCCCGTCCTTGAAACTGACGGGATGCTAGCTTTCTCTTCGTCGCATCCTCGATACCCAAGTCTTCGAAGATGCACTCACAACTATCCAACCAATCCTGAACTTCTATAGCTGATTCCGTTCCGTGGAACGGCTTCCCACCAAGGCTAGTGTAATCCTTGCATAGCTTGATGAAATCGGCCCTAGGCGCCTGCACCGCTGCACCACCACCATTTGCAGCATTAGGAGCTGCCCTCTGAACATCCCTAAGCATCTCTCTCATGAGGTCAGTGAACATCATCCTCATATACGGAGCATTCCCATTATTAGCTCCTCTACCAGTGCTCCTCGTATATCGGCTCATCGTTCAATCTGTAAGAAGAAAACGATTAACCATCTCTTCAATGGTGCCAGTGCAGTGCGACTTCATCCTTAAATATACTAATAATATATATATAGCTTTTGAAAACCAAAATATCACAAATACGCGCTCTCATATACATACTATCTCTCTCTGGTGTCATCCCTAGGTTAATTACGCAATTAGAGCTCTGATACCAAGTGTGACGACCCTCCCCGCACCAGCCGACATTTCCCATGAAAGTGCGCTGTGCGAATATCCAACAAGCATGGGACGGTCGCCAAAGAAATAAAAGGGAAGGAAACTTAACAGTGCACTAACAAAGAACCTGTAGAATGTCTCACAGCGCATGGATTAAAATATAAAAATAACATACTTGACATAAAAGAGGCGAGACAGTGCATAAGCTGAAAACTAAACCATCATAGCAGCGGAAAATCCAAATACAGCTTATATTCCACATTATCTTTATTACAATTTTTAAACTTTCTCTAAAGCAAAGTAAAGGAAAGGTACACTACTAATGCCCAAAGTAGTGACCAGCAGCGACATAGGGACAATGTATATAGAGAATAGTACGTGTAAGCCTCCTGCTCGTCTTCGGACAACTACTCGCGCACAACCAGCTAACCTATCTCTAATCTTCCCATTTAAGAGCACCTAGAGTAATAAGAAGAGACATAAAACTCTGGGTCAGACAAAAGTCTGGTATGAGCGATAAGCAGCAAAACAGAACAATAATAGGTATACTAAACCATACCTGAACCTGGACCTGCAACCAAAGAGTTAGCACAACATACCGTACAATACTCTAAGGTGCCACTAACATATGGTGTAAAGGATGTGGGGGTGGGGGTGTGCACGTCATAGTGATGTCAAACAATCAAGCATAGCAACCATCCTCACATCTCTCACTCAATGTGTAAAGCATACGATATCCACCACTTTGATCACCCAAATCCTTGCTGTGATCACTCTGCCCCATGGAGTCATGGCGACTCCACTACAATGATCCATAACCACTAGTCCTTTCTATGTCCACTCTGCCCCATAAAGTCTTAACGACTACACTGCACTGGCCCATAACCATGCTACGATCACTCTTCCCCGTGGAGTAATAACTACCCCACTGCATTGATCTGTAGCCTAATAATCGTCTCTCGGTAGTGAATCAAAGCTATGGACATCGACAACTCCTTAGCACACATCCCGCAGCAAAGTCCAACTCTTGAAGTTAACTCGTTGGTTCCCAACTGGATCCTGAGTTCAACTTCCCATTTGGACTACCTTTGCATCTCAAGGTTTGGTCTTCTCTGGATCGGATCGTGATGCTTCAAGCTAGGTCGTGGCACCACACTGGTTCAGATCGTGCCGTCGTCACCAGATCGGGTCGAGCTTCTCCATTGGCTCATTGATTGTGCCTTCATCGCTTAGGGTTCGCGGTTCGTGGTACACTTTAGGTGCCAGCGGTCCGGATCGAGCTTCCATTGCCGGTTCGTGATACATGCTTCGCGAGTGGGGGAGGGCGATCCAATCCGATCCTTGCACTATTTCCTGCAACTTTTCCAGCGACTGTTTTACACCATACGATTGCGTTTTCAACCATTCTAACTTTTCTAATCAATCACAAAGCATATCATGCAGTCATAGCAACATGTATAATCAACCACAAACACCAAAACAACAATATGATAAGTTAAAATGGATCAAATATACCCAAAACCCATATTTTCCCCTTAATCATGTTTAAGCAAATCTTACATTGGATTAACAAAACTTAACCAAATTAACCCAAACTTCCAACAGAGGTCTAAAACGGTGTTTAAGAATTTCTAAACATTTTTCCAGAATTTAATTATGTCTAAATTCGCTAATTAACACTAATTACCCTTAATTAACCATAATTAGTGTAAAAACAAGGCTAATCACTCACCTTTGCCACAATTAAAACTTTTAGAACTGAAACTCCTCTGATTTAGCGAATACCAATGTCTAACGGCAGCTCTAACTCATAAATGGTGGTATTTCTCCTTGATTTGATGTTGCTAAGCTTAATCCTTGATTAGAGAGCGATTTGGGATGAAATTAGAAGGTGGAGGCCATTGTTAGGGTTTCTAGAGGTAAATAGGGGCTAGAAAACTGAAATAGAATTAAAACCTAACTCATTTCAGCCTCCCAATAACCCTAATCCCAAAATGGTTTATGGGCCCATTCCCTAATCACCTCATTTGGCCCGGTTGAGCAGTTTTTCACGTTCTACACCTTATTTCGTCCACATCTCCCAAACGGTAAGTCCGTTTTTCAAATATGACCACTCTACGAAAAGGTAAACCATCATCCGGATCTAACTGAAGTGGTTTCAAGTCAAATTCCTTACCAATCAAAAGTTATGGCCATAACAAGATCGGCTAAGGGCAAGACGGTCATTCAAAAATTGGCAAAAATCGTGAACGTGGGAAATGACCCCAATGGTTGTCCTCCAATGTCATGCGACCATACGACTACTTACGAGGAAGAAATATATAGTCTACGATCCTCCGATGCGTAGAATGCGGGTTGTTACAATGGTTATGGTCGATAACTTCTCTTACAATAATCTTTCCAAAAATGGTTTTAAACAAAACTTAAAAATTATAACTCGAATTTATAATCTTCTTTCACTCATTTAAAAGCGCTTGTTAGTATAAATCAATTGTTTTTCATTTCTGGGAAATCCGATTTAGATTATAGAAGTTATAAGCATTTAAAGTTCGCATCTGAAGGACACGAATTGCCGCTGTATGACAAGCTCTATTTTGATCGCAATAAAAATTATTCTTCAATATTTCAAAATACCTTAGAAAACCATTATATACTTATGTAAACCATTTAAAACATTTAAAGTAATTTACATGGAATTTACAAATTTTTACATAATAAATCAAATTTCAATTCATTTCTAAATTCAAATAATTTCAAATTAACTATCTCATTCGTCGGATCAGTTAGAGATAGCCAAGGAGAGCAGGAAACTTCATTTCCAAACCCAAGCCTAAACACCATCCTCTCTGTCATCCTAGAACATTCCGATATTTATTTATTCATTTAAAGAACCTTAACAATATATATGAATTCATACATATGGTCTTTTCCAATTATTAACCTTCAATTTCAATAATGATATTGCTTTTAATTATGAAGGAGATTATATGATACATTTTACTAATGATATTGCTTCTAATTATAATTATATGATAAATTTTTATTACTTAATTTGAAATTGATTTTATGTTGTACACAATTAAACTTCTGCTATACATCCATTCCTTTATGCTAAATATGCTTTTATTGGCTTGCAAAAATCACTGTAGCATTGCAGGTACAATCTAAATCACTTATCGACATTTTAATCATTTGCGGTGCTTGACTTCACCATTGTATACATAACTATACCTTCCATTAACTATTGTTCATGTTCTAAAGTCGGTCAACATCATATTTTGAAGTTCATTGTTCATCAATTGGGTTAGGGATACATCTAATATTCTCTTTCTTTTTTCCATCTTGAGAAATATTAAATTTTCCAACAGGAAATATGTTGGAAATTGTTTTGAAACCAAAGGTGAATTATTAAAAAAAAATGAATAAGTGATTAGATGGCTCCTATATGTGAATAGTCCCACATGATGTGACTATATGAAAGAAGCAAAGTATTTATATTTTTTTATTAGAAGCTATGTTGGGGCCTTCGGCTTCCAATACATGTTTTGTTGTGAGGACGGAGGCCATGCATGACCACCGCACACGTGTGCACGATCGATCGACTCGGCCCGCACGGCTCGGCTCGGCTCGGTTCGGTTCGAGTTCGGTCCTTGACTTTGTGGTGTAGACATTTATATTTTTGGACGGAAAAACATTGCAATTTTCGAACCGTTTTTATTTTAGATTGTAAAAAATTTCTTAGCCATTTTTTACATGACACGGTAAAACTTCGATCCACTTTTTCAGTCAACTCTCTCCCACTACCCAGTAAATCGTTTGGCAAAATTGATTTTTCATTTATAATAATTCATATTAGAGACAAGAATAATAACTGAACTACATTCTCTTCTTCAGCCGCCATTAAAATTTCTTATAGAAAATTGAGCAGTGGTTAATTGTTTGAAAGTGCAAATCTGCACTAGTTTGTTATGTAAGCAAATCAGTTATTTTTTCTCCGAAGGCTGTTTTATCCCAAAGGCGACAGTGACAAGTACGAACTGCTTTGCACCATCGACCAGTTCGCCGAATCATCTTCAAGAAAGCGACAAATTACGTGACTCAGCCATCGTTTTCCAACAATTTGAGGATATACTGAAATAATGGCTTCGACCTTAGCCCTAGATGATGTTGCTCCGCCCTCTGCCTTTCTGGTCCCACTCGTGGTTGCTGCTCTATTCAGATTCAAAGGCTTGCATTTTAAGCGATGGCGTCAAAAGATGTAGTTTTACCTGACGATGGGAATGGTAGTGGTTGCGCTGACTATTGACAAACCGCAGCTACCAAACAAACCCGACGAAACTAATGAAGCACAGATGGCTTCCTGGACTGAACAATCAGAGTTGTTGCAGACCTGGATTGAACAGGACTATCTCTGCAAGAATTTTATTCTAAATTAACTAAGCGATGACCCGTATGACTACTTCAATTCAGATGAAAAGACAGCAAACGAGATCTTGGAAGCACTGAAGATGAAGTATGATACATAGGAGGTAGGGGCAAAGAAATATGATGTCAGCTGCTACCTCAAATACTAGATGACAGATGATAGGCCAGTAGAGATGCAGTCTCATGAGCTTCAGAAAATAGCTCATGAGATCATCACCGAAGTTATGGCGTTGGACGAAAAATTTCAAGTTGCTGTTATCATTGACAAATTAGTCCCAGGTTGGAAAGATTTTAAGAATGTCTTACAACATAAGACTAAGGAATTTCCCTTAGAGAGCTTGATCACGCGCCTCCGTATTGAGGAGGAGGCATGGAAGCCGGACCAGAAAGAAGAGGTGCTGATTGTCAATAATAACAGCACTAAGAAGACCAAACCCGCTGTTCTAAAACTGAGCCAAAAGTCATTTAAGAATCAGAACAGGCGCAACAAACATAATGGGAATCCTCAAGGAAACCCAAGAGGACAGCAGAAACCAGCACAAAAGAATGATTCTGGGCAGTTGTTTCTATGTTACAACTGTGGAAAACTAGGTCATATGGAATGAAAGTGTCAGAGCTGGCCAAGCTCTACACCGCAGGCTAATCTGACTGAGCAGCCTCTTACGGCTATGATTACTGAGATTCACCTTATTGGTGGATCAGAGGGTTGGTGGGTTGACACTGGTGCTTCTTGCCATGTCTGCTGTGATCGTGATATGTACACTAGATACACGGATGCCGATGATCAGAAAGTGTTGTTGGGAGATTCTCACTCCACTAAAGTTGCAGGGATTGGGAATATGGAAATCAAGTTTATCTCTGGAAAGACTGTGATTCTGAAAGATGTTATGCATACTCCAAAGGTGAGGAAGAATCTGGTTTCTGGCTTTTTCTTTAATAAGCCCGGTTTAACTCAAGTTATTGGGGAAGATTTGTATACCCTAACTTATAAGGGAACCTTTCTGGGAAAGGGTTATGCTTGTGAGGGAACGTTTAAATTGAATGTTGAATTGAATAAAGTGACTAGTTCTACTTATATGTTGTGTGATTTTAATGTTTGGCACTCTAGATTATGTCATGTTAAAAAACACATTATTCATAACATGTGCACCTTAGATATGATTCCTAAAATGTCAGAATCTGAACTTGATAAATGTGAATTTTGTACTCAAGCAAAAATCACAAAGAAACCTCACAAATCTATTGACAGAGTAACTGAACCCTTATACTTGATTCATTCTGACATATGCGAACTTGATGGTACTTTGACTAGACATGGACATCGTTATTTTATCACTTTTATTGATGACTGTTCCGATTTCACATATGTATACCTTATGAAAAATAAAAGTGATGCTTTTGACATGTTTAAAACATTCAAAAATGAGATTGAGAATCAAGAAAATAAGAAAATTAAGAGACTTCGTAGTGATAGAGGAACAGATTATGAATCTAGTTCTATTCTGGATTTTTATAAGTTAAATGGTATAGTACATGAGAGAACTGCACCATATTCACCTGAAATGAACGGTAAAGATGAAAGAAAAAATAGGACCTTTACCGAATTAGTACTTGCCATTTTACTAAATTCTGATGCAGCAAAACATTGATAGGGGATATATTGTTAACCGTTTGCTATGTTCTGAATAGAATCCCCAAATCTAAGAATAAAATTTCACCTTACGAAAATTTAAAGAATTATAAACCCAATATCTCATACTTAAAAACTTGGGGTTGTTTAGCATACATTCGCATTCCAAACTCTAAGAGAGTAAAATTGGCAAGTAGAGCATATGAAGAGTAAAATTGCTTCAATTCATAATTTATTAATACACCAAATGGATGTTAAAACGACATTTTTAAACAGGGAATTAGACGAAGAAATTTATGTGGACCAGCCTGAAGGATTTGTTGTACATGGTCAAGAACATAAAGTATGCAAATTAGATAAATCATTATATGGTTCAAAACAAGCACAAAAACAATGACATGAAAAAATTGATAACTTAATCATATCACATGGTTTTAAAGTTAATGAAAGTGACAAATGAATTTATTACAAATCCGAGAATGACATTTGCACTATTATATGCCTTTATGTAGATGACCTACTCATCTTTGGGTCAAACATTCATGTAATAAACTCAATCAAATCCTTATTAAGTGCCAATTTTGATATGAAAGATCTAGGTGAGGCGAGTGTAATCCTTGGTATTAAAATTACTATGTCAGAAAAGGGACTTTCTTTGGATCAATCTCATTACATTGAGAAGATACTAAAGAAATATAATTACTTTGACTATAAACCTACAAATACACCATATGATCATAGTGTAAAGTTATTTAAGAACACTGGTGAAGGTGTAAGATAGTCTAATAATGCGAGAATCATTGGAAGCCTTGGTATGCCACTGATTGTACCAGATACGACATTGCCTATGCCATGGGATTATTGTGCAGGTTTACCAGTAGACCTAATATAGAGCGTTGACATGCTATTGAAAGGGTCATGAGATACCTTAAACGAACTATAAGCCTTGGATGGCATTATGAAAGGTTTTCAGCTGTACTTGAAGGATATTCCGATGTAGACTGGAATACCTTATCCGACGATTCAAAAGCGACCAGTGACTATGTATTTAGCATCGCTGGAGGATCTGTTTTTGGAAATCCAAGAAACGGACTATTTTGGCTTAGTATACTGTGGATTCTGAGATGATAGCACTAGCCATAGCTAGTGAAGGGGCAGAGTATTTGAGAAATCTGCTAGCTAAGATTCCCTTATGGGAAAAACAGAACCAGCTGTGTTGATCAATTGCGATAGTACCGCAGCTATTGCAAAAGTTCAGAGTCGTTATTATAACGGTAAGAGATGACAGATATGTCAAGCACAATACTGTTAGAGAACTACTCTATTTAGGTACTGTTAGAGTGGATCACATATGCAGTGATGAAAATTTGGCAGATCCTTTGACGAAAGGACTGTCCAGAGAGAAAGTCCTTAATACTTATAAAAAGAATGGGACTATTGTCTTTAGATTGTTGAGTCACGCACAATGCTAACCCGACCTAAATGACTGGAGATCCCAAGAATTAGGTTCAATAGGTAAAAACAATTTATGGAGTGATAGTGATTGAACATGCTATTTAATAAACCAAGAAGCATGTATTCTTGAAGTGATTAGAGGATGAGTTGATAGAAACTCTTAATGAGATCTATACTCCATTTGGAGTGGAGTACCTACCTTCAGGAGTACTTTTGATAGACTCACCTATGTAAATGTGGAAATGTGACCATTTCCTATGGAGTTTTGGGCAACGCTTCTAGAGCATTCACTAAATTGGGATAGACGTGCATGGCTATAAATGCACAGGCTTATTTTATTGCACTATAGAAAAGGTTATGTGTGGATTGATGTCATGAATAGAGTTCAAGACTATGTGTCACTCTAGTAAAAACTGAATCTTATCCACTATGCAAAGGTTCAAGTCAGATGACACCTTTGTTTATGCACAATCTTAAATATTTTTAAAAATTTAGGTGGGGGTTTGTTGGAAATTGTTTTGAAAACAAAGATGAATTATTAAAAAAAATGAATAAGTGATTAGATGGCTCCTATATGTGAATAGTCCCACATGATGTAACTATATGAACAAATCAAAGTATTTATATTTGTTTCTTAGAAGCTATGTTGGGGTCTTGGGCTCCCAATACATGCTTTGTTGTGAGGAGGGAGGCCATGCACGACCACCACACACGGGCGTGACCGAATCGACCCGGCTCGGTTCCGTTCGGTTTTTCAGTTATAATAATTCATATTACAGATGAACCGAACATCATTCTTTTCTTCAGCAGACATTAAAATTTCTTACAGAAAGTCGAGCAGTAGTTAATTGTTTGAAAGTGCAAATGTGCACTGATTTATTGTCCAAGCAAATCAGTTATTTTTTCTCCGAAGGCTGTTTTATCCCAAGGCGGCGACGACAAGTACGAACTGGTTTGCACCATCAACCAGATCGCTGAATCGTTTTCAAGAAAGCGACAAAGTACGCGACTCAGGCATTGTTTTCCAACAAAATATAGCTTTTTACTTCCACTTTTACAAATTTTGAGCTTTTATTCTGATTGGAAAGTTCCCTTTATTTGTAAACTCAAATGCTCTTTGTCTTATTTTTTTAAATCTATATTCGTAGAACTTTATGAATCCTGGCTTGATTATTTTATTTTTGATTTATGCCATTGCACAGTTGTATTGATTTTGTCTAGATGGTACAATTCTTTTGGTGTGCAGACAACCATAACTGTTCTTATTCGCATCAAGCATGCTCCGTTAGGTAATATTTATTTTTAGCTCTTTCTCAGTATAGCTTTTCATTCAATATTATTAGGCATTGGTGAAACTTTAAGACATATGGCCAATTGAGTTTTGGTTATGCCAAATCATGAGGTCTTTGTCGAATGTAACAAAGCAATTATTGTAGAAGAAAAAGGTTGCAATAAATAGGCAACCAATCAGATATATGGAAAAAGTAAACTCATTCACATAGCCATCTTCACCAAATTAGCTAAAGGCTTGATGTCTTCATTGATGGTATCTACATTATTTAAGAAGAATAATTCAGTATTTCCTTAATTGTATCGACAATCTAGTTTCCTATAATGTATAATACTGGACATATATCGAACTAACATTATGGCCGATTTGTTTATAGGTGAATCAAGGGGAAAAAAAGAATTTACCTGGACTATGGTGGTTTTCCATTTTTGCAGCTTGGATGTAGGTGAGGCGAAGAGCTCGAGTGTGGGTGCGGAGGAACCAATATACCATCCACAGTATGAAGTTGAGTACAAAATTGTTTTTTTTTTTTTTTTTGAAAATCCTGCAACTTTATATGACTAGGGCAATTCATACGAATGGTTTTCTTATTACTTGGTTTGTACAAAAATTTGCTATTGTCAACACCATATTGCACCTGACTAAGTTCTTATTTTATTTAGGTGAAATTATTTTATTTTATTTTATTTTCAAGCCAAATAAGAGATTAAGTTTTTCCCGACTAAGCTTATTATGATGCATCTCTATCTGTAATATAATTTATGTCGTTGATTAAAAATGAACGGTGGTACTCCTATTTCTGTCACTATATTCTCCTATGCGATTTAATTTTATTCTTTAGCATTGACCTTATTAACCTAATTATAAATCAGCTTACCTTTTTCATATAAGAAATGTTGTGATTCAGTCAGCAAACATAAAACATGTTGTTTGTATGAATAATGTCCGCTTACAAGCTAAAAAGTAATGCTGGATTTAAGTATTTTTTACTGGACATCTTATGATATCAGCATATTTCAGATTATTTCTAATTTGTACATGAATTTTTCATATCCCTATGATCATTGTCCATACAATCCTAACATGTTATACATTTTGAAATAATTTCAAGTTTTGTATACACGACACATGTAATATTAATCAACAATTCCTACAGTTTTGATGCATATTCCGAATTGTATAAATTTATTAAATGTTTGGGCCTATCTTAGTATATCCTGTAACAGGTCTAGATAATGTTGTGTATATATTTGTGTATCCATCCTTCGTATTACCAGCGATGTGGATTTATTTTATGACATGCACGATACCTTCCTAAGCTAAGGGGGCTGACGATGTTAAATTTAGGTGATATAAAATCACAAATTGATTGGAACGAATTTGCAAAAAAATAGAAAGTAAATATTTTTATTATGGGAATACATTGATTGCATTTGATGAGATGGTAGAGAAATAAATGAAGTGATTAATTTCTTCCATCTATGCAAAAGAAACGGATTGATTTACTTTCTATCGTTGCACATTTGTTGCTTTGGTAATTTTCCTCCATTATATTATTACCATATGTTGGTAATGTAATTGATGACTCACATGGATTTGCATTGGCTATATATTGAGGGGTAGACTTTAGTGTAAACCCATCTTGGCATGGAGCCAGCGATCCCCAAATGGAATGTCTCTTCTTGTTAAGCCTATTTGAGGTTTGGATATGTAAACTCTTATTTTGTAATCTCTTGTAATTCTCTCATGTGGAATAGAATCTCTCTCTTTTGGACTAGACATACACTATCTTATGGAGGATGGTGGAACCAGTAAAAATATTGTGTCTCTTTGTTTCTCTGTTATAGTTATTTACTATTTTCTTGATGTAATAGAATAATTGCTATCAGATTAGATTGATGTTCAATTGGCAAATCTAAATCCTGCTTATTACGCTTCCGCATTCGCGCAACTTTTGCATAACAGATTGGTATCGGAGCAATTTATGCATAATAGATTAGTATCAGAGCGAGGCGATTTGTTATAAATTGTACATCAATTATTTCTACAAAGGTTGGTAGATTCAGTGGTAATTATGCTACTACTTTTTTGAAGAAACGGAGGACTCTGGTTGAAGAGATTATGTTGAGAGTGAAGAGTGTTCCAATCTGGGAACTTTGACGTGATATGGAGTTTACTGCTTTGAAGGGACCATTGTATTTGGGAATTTTGATCATGTTCTAGATAGGGGTCTTCATGTTGATGATGCTCGAGGGATCCAAGATGATCAGGAAAGGAGCTCAGGTCAATTGATAGACGGGTGTCGAGACAGTGATCATTGGGGTTTACACAGTGGTCTTTTCGTTGATGATGCTCGAGGGATCTAGGTGATCGAGGAAGGAGCTCAGGTCAACTGTTGAACAGTGTCGATGTTATTGCAAACACTTTTAGACCATTAGTTTATGCGCGGTGTAGCTCATGGTGATAGATGCATCTTTTGTAGGCCGTGGGTGAAGTTTGTAATAACTAAGTGGCAGGAGAGAGATTTTTTTGTGCGTACAGAGATTTGGATTTTGGCTCTGTATTTGAATCGGTGATTGAGAGAATTATTTTTGGCCTTGGTGGTGTTGAGATTACTTTGGTGTCTGCCTTCTTTTTATTTTGGATTTTTGCAACATTTTGTTGGCGGGCAGGTACGTAGTCTGAGCTCGTTAAGATGGTGTGATGGGGGTAGCTTTGCTGGAACCCATTAGGCAAATATTCATTTTTTGGTTTCTACCTCATGTTGAGATTTTGATCGAAGGTGGAGTTTTGTTGAAGAGTTTTATGATGTGAAGAGAATTTGATTCGAGATAGGGTGTTGCAAATATGTGATTTTACATCAAGGTGGAGTGTTAAATTTAGGGTGCTACTATTCACACACTGTCTAAATTAATAACTTAATAATGGAGAGACCACCAACATCTTTTCAACACATTAGTAATTTTTATTTTTAGAAATAAGTACTTACTTCGTCAATTGTGAAATGATTCGTCTAATCAACATTTATGTCGTTTGAGTCATTTGGTCAAAATCTTGCATCATATTATCACAACCATCATGTTTATCGTCCAATTTACCATCATTCAAATACTTCATTTATCAAACAACAACAAAAGTTAATGTATCGATTTGTAAAAGAAGATACGTCAGTTGTACGGATAAAAACCCAACAATTTCAAAACTTACATTGTCATTTTCTATTACAAAGTCATCAAATTTAATGTCCACCAAGCTTGAAATTTCCAACGACGCAAAAAAAATATATCATAAAATGCAATGGAAAACCCTAACCATTAAAAAAAACCTAACAACATGTTTTATAACATAATAGAGAACAATAAATATCAAGCAATGTTAGCATCTTTTTTATCTTTGTCTTCCATCTCTATTAGGTACAAAAGATTATCGGCTTTTGTTAGGGTATAATATTTGAAATTGTAGAGAAGTTCGTGTTTTTAGGAGAAGTACAGTGGTTAATGTAACAATACGGATTTCGCCCGACCAATCGACCGCTAAATCGACCAACACCATTCAATTTCCGCATATGTTAACTTTGGGAATACAACACATTAGAACAAATAACAACAGACTTTTATAAACATTATAATAATGTTACATCAGAGTACAGAATATCATAGTACATAGGATAAATAATACAGCGGAAGATTAAATTACAATAAATGTAATACAATGCAGCGGAACAAATAAACTGATACAGCGGAAGTCTATCAATACTCTGGACACAACTCTAAGCTTCGATCCAGAATCCTGCTCAATATATCTGCAAAATAAGCTACTCGACAGCCCGTGTGGAAAAGAGGGCACCCGAGTTTGCAAAGTGAAACAAATTACGGGTCAGTCACGGGACTGGTGTGAGAAATCTTTACTTAACTTAACTAGTAATAAGGCTAATCACAGGACCACGCCGCTAACGCGGAACGGGTTTATTCCATTGGATTGCCAGTGCATAAATAAAGTAAATCGTTAAAACAACGTAGTGCTTTTTAGAAAAATGAAACCATTATAAGACTCAGGTCCCACCACACAATGCAACGCAAGCCGGAGAATAGGTTTTTACCTTATAATGGTTAAAAATGCTTGATACGATAAAAACGGATTTGATATTATTATTAGTGTATATATGTTTAAAAAAAACCTTTCAATCATAATGTATTAATCATAGACGGCATAGCTACCATATACTATGTCGCCGTACTAGTTCTACAATCAAAACCGCATGATGTCGTATTGGAAATTGGGTTTCCATCAAGCGTCAAGGCTAGGAACGATCTCCTTACCGATTCGAGACACTCTAGCAATGTCTCAAGATTCGGACGCTGACGAACCCATGGATCCTGCAGGGTCGGTCCCCCAATAGTGCAATGGGTTGGATTGGCAATTCCTGAACACACGCTTCCCGATCCTATTGGACCTATAAATTGGCCATTGCGGCCAATAAAAATCCGAGGCGCCTCAAAATCCATCAACTACATAAGTAAAATGTCGGGCCGTGTTAAACCCAAATACCACTTCTAGCTAGAAAGAAACGTGTGCACTCCATGCATTCCCTTGCTCCGTTTTTGACTATACCGGGGTGTGAGGCTCGCGAGCTAACGAATTACAAAAAGCTATGCCTAAATAGGCTATGCTTTGATCATCATCCACAGGGCCCTGCTTTTCAACAAAATCCCCGATCAATTGCATCTTGGCATGTCACATTGACAGATCACACCATGCGATCGATAACTACCAACATATAACCTTCGAGCCCGTGCGTCTCAAAGAAGGGTGTTAAGCAAGAGAATAAATCCTCCGCCACCATAGATATATATTAATAGATAAAAATTTAATTACACAACATGAAATTCAATGTCGGACACACATCCATTTACAAGTCCGTTCTGGGTCTGAACGAATCCGGAGTCACCTAGGTGCTCGCGTATCTGGACAATCAACACGTACGTCCGGACGACTACCACCGAAGCCCCTTTAGGGTAGCTACTCCTATCATGGGCCTCAGTAGCAACACATCCATTCGATGTGAAGATCGTCGGTCTTCAATCACCATCTTCAATGTCTTTGACTTTTAATCGTCATAGTAATTATTCAGAATTGTTTGAACCCGGTCTTTCCGAATAACTCGCGTATTTTTATAATTAAAAATCAAGTGTTGTAAAGACACATCCAACGCCTCATTCCAATTCAGAATATTCTTTAAATAAAATATTCCTATTACTAGGGAAAGGTTCCCATTAATTTTATCAAAGATAAATTCTTTTAAATTTAATCTTAAATCTTATTTTCAAAGATTTATTAAAATTCCAATTCAGTTTTAATACCCAAAATCATTACTTTACGATTATTCCAATTTAAGAAATAAATCTTATCTTTATTTGGGTTAAAGAATCAATGTCACTTAAAAACATTGTTCACGACAAACCCAAAATCATTTTCCAATAAATAAATATAAATTGAAATACCAATAATCTTAGTTGAAAGATTTATTCTTTATTAAAAGAATTTCTTTGTTTAAAAATATTCTGAATCGGAAAGCGACTCAATCATTTACCAAATAACTTTGGTTATATGGATTTCATACATCGTATGTAAATGACAACAATTGATAAATAATCATCAAACCATTCATTCAACATCCAGAGTGAAGTTCACAACTGTGTGAGCATTAAAATGAAATAATAACGCTTATCGCAGCCTGTCAATCTATCGATTGACATACAAATAAATATTGGGACTAGTGTATATCAATTATCATCCCAATACCCGTGTGGGGTTTACAGCCAACAACAATACATATGAATAAATAATTGGTTAATGAATTTAACCAATTTTGATACTACCAACATGTTGATAATGATGGACAAAAAATGATATTGTATTCCTAATGTCGAAATAAAATATATTTGACTCGCATAATTTCATTATACATTTCTAATATTTAATAGAATGTAATTTATTTATAAGACATTATTGTGGATGACAAATAAAAGGATAATTTTCAATATACTTAATTTGTATGTAATTATTCTTAACGTAAAAGAAATAACCTCATTTGTATATGTTTCAACATATAAACTAACACATAAAAGCATTTATTTTAAATTGCATACAAATTCTAATGTATGCATTAACATATAAGAATGTCATTTTATCTTAGCTATACATTCTAATCCATGTTTAGACCAAGAATATGATTCTTATATTTGAATATAAATTCTAATGTAAATTTGCAAATAAGAATGATTTTTATATTTGCATATAAATTCTATGTTGTGTTATGCAAATAAAATTGGTTATTATATTTGCATGTAAATTATATCTCAACAAAATGTATAAGAAGTGTGATACATTCATTTGCCGACAATTCTATTTTATCAAAATGTTATTTTTGTTTAATTCTTATTTGACAAAAACGTCCTTTTTGGTATCAACCAATATAATTCGACAAAATGAATGTTTGATTCAATTAATATAAATTGACAAAGTGAATAATTTTGTTTCAACCAATATAAATTAACGAAAGTGATTATTTTGTTTCAACTAATGTAAATTGACAAAAGTGATTATTTTGTTTCAACTAGTGTAAATTGACAAAAGTGATTATTTTGCTTCATTCTTTTTTAAGTGACACAAAAATGAATATTTTACCTCATTCCTTTAAAATGACAAAAGTGAATACATTTTATCATAATCCTCTTTTTTTTATTTTCTCTAGTTTAGAAGTAAAAATGATATTTTTAATCCTATTCTTTTATTTATATCTAAATTGTAATGAAAGTGTAATATTTTAACTTATAATTTATTTGCATCAAAGAATGCAATTAAAAATACAACTTTCAATTTCATGTTTCATTTGCATCCAAGAATGCAAATAAAATGCAACTTCTAATTCAATATTTTATTTGCATCTAAAACTGCAATTAAAAATGCAACTTCTAATTCAATATTTTATTTGCATCAAGGAATGAAAATAAATGTGCAACATTTAATTTCAGAGTTTAATTGCATCAAAGAATGCAAATAAAAATAAAAATTTTAATACGGTGGTTTATTTGCAAATAAAAATTCGACTTTTAAATACGGTGTTTATTTGCATCAAAGAATGCAAATAAAAATATAATCTTTTACCTACGATGTTTATTTGCATCTAAATAAAATTTTAATCCCATTTTTTATGCTTTGTTTGCAACTAAATTTACAAACAAAAATGTAACTCTTTAAATCATATTTTTATTCCTATCAAACATACAAAAAAATAAAATGTAATATTCGTTCTAATCTTTATGTTTACATCTAAAATGCAAGCAAAACGTAATTTTAATTCTAATGTTTTGTTTGCACCTAAAATTGCAAACAAAGATGTGATTTTAATTCTAATGTTTTGTTTGCATCTAAAATTGCAAACAAAAATATGATTTTAACTCTAATGTTTTGTTTGCATCTAAAATTGCAAAAAAAAAATGATTTTTAATTATAATGTTTTGTTTGCATCTAAAATTGCAAACAAAAATATGATTTTAATTATAATGTTTGCATCTAAAATTACAAACAAAAATATGATTTTAATTATTTCAATGCATATTTGCGTTAGAGAATGCAAATAAAATAATATTTTATATTTCAAAATGTATTTGCATAAAGAATGCAAATAAAAGAACATTTTACATTTCTATGTATATTTGCATAAAACAATGCAAATAAAAGAAAAACTTTATTTTCTATGTATATTTGCATAAAAGAATGCGAATAAACGATAAATTTTATTTCAATGTATATTTGCATAAAAGGATGCAAATAAACGATCAATTTTATTTCAATGTATATTTGCATAAAAGGATGCAAATAAAAGATCAATTTTATTTCAATGTATATTTGCATAAAAGAATGCAAATAAAAGAACCATCTTTATTTTTTCAATATATATATTTATATTTCTATCTCAGTTCAATGACATGTTCACAATTGTATTGATCATTCTATTAAATCTAATAAAATGACAAAATAATATTTTACATTGAATTTACAATTCTATTTCAATTAAATAAAATAATCCAAATAATGTTTTTATATTGAATTGACAATCTAATTCAATAAAATGATCAAAATAATGTTTTAATGTTGAATGGTCAATCTAATGCAATTCAACAAAAATATTAAAAAAAATGTTTCAATGTTGAATTGACAATCTAAACCAATTCAACAAAAAGAAAAAAAAGAAAAATAATGTTTCAATGTTGAATTGATAATATAATCCAATTCAACAAAAATAATCAAAATAATGTTTTTAATGTTGAATTGACGATCTAGTTCAATTCAACAAAAATAATCAAAATAATGTTTTTAATGTTGAATTGATGATCTAGTTCGATTCAACAAAAATAATCAAAATAATGTTTTTAACGTTGAATTGATGATCTAGTTCAATTCAGCAAAAATAATCAAAATAATGTTTTTTTTTATTAAAGGAAAATTTTAATCCAAACCAATAAATAAACAATATGGTTATTTTTACTGAACACACACAGATCTGTGTTTATATATCACCCACAAAAAGATAAATCATCCACAATATCATCACATAACAGATCAGAATCATACACATTCAATTATCACATAACAAATAAATTAGATAATTAATTAATTAATTAATTAAAAAGCAGAAATCTCACATCGATCGGTTTTCAGAAATCGTTCGTGTTCAAATTTGGCTGAGTTTTCAAAGTCCTCGATTTCATCCCTAGTCATTTCCTTCTCGTAGATCTCGTTTCTGCGATTCTAACGCAACTGGAATTTCTGAATTTCATTTTCAAACGAACAAATTATGGTTTTTCCAAAATTGAATTACATAAAATATTATTAATTTTATAATTAGAATATATTACATCTCCTCCCTCTTCATCGTTTATACTTCTGGACATAACCCGCTCCTTCTTCGAACTTAGAGCTCAAGCTTGCACGCACGTCGAGATATCAAGGACTGATCGGAGAATGCCACTTCGAAGGGCTAGGAGCCCTCTACCTCCGCCGGCCATAGTGCCGAACTCAGTGCCCCCCTCCCCTCTTGATTGGCTGTGAACGGTGATGGTTTGGGCACCAAATTCGAGATGAACACCTGATGGAATTCAATCTTGACTGTATGAAAACAAAGATCATAACTTGCTCTCTAATTTTCCTTTAGAACTGAAGTCTGATTCCTCCTTGATTGAGAATAATTAGCGAAAGAATTTGGGATGTTTCTGGCCATGAAAGAGATGGTGGCGGCTGACTTTGTTTAAGGACTTAGGGTTAGGTTTTGCAATTTCCTATTATTTATAATATTTTAATGTTAATTTTACAAATAAACCCATAAGTTTTAAACAACTCCGATTTCAGTCCAACCAGAGTTGATCCTACCCAGTAGCCCCCGTTCCGGATCCAATGGGCTAAGTCCCGTCAGCCCGTTTGATCATCTCCAGCTTGTTTTATTTAATTGAATATTTAAATCATTTATTTAATTAATTCAATCTTACATTTAAATTCACCGGGGCCACATACGACCTCTAAAAATTCCAGAAAAATTATTTCTAGTATGTTTTGACGATACGGTTCTTATAAGACTAATTTCATCAAATTCTGAGACCGCTTGAAAAATGGTCATTTTCGAGTCGATTAAATTTGACTGAAACTGACAAAACACATTTTCTTTCGCCACGTTTACATATTAATTCTAAAAATTATGAAAATTGAAATCTAGCAATAATTTGACATTCCAGTTCCAATAAACGTGGTTTCGTCGAAAACGGAGGTTGTTTGAAAAATGGCTATTTTTAATATATATATATATATATATATATATATATATATATATATATATATATATATATATTCTACAACGACTATTCTAAATTTTAAACTGGACATAACTTTTGATTTTCGCTATGAAATTTCAATATTTCAGATTTGTTGGAAAGATATTTTTAAAAAGATTCTAATATTTTTTGTTTCACTAAAATCCGATTAATTTTGCATCCTGTACAGTCAGTCAAAGTTCAAATTCAAATTTTCAAACTATCGTGCTATTTCTAACTCCCTTTTATAATTAAAATAAATATATTCATTTTAACTTCGATTTAAAATAAATTTTTCGTCGTTATTTTTTTAAAATAAATTATTTTAACTATTAAAATTCCATTAAAATTTGTAAAATAAAATTTTTAAATTGGTTCAGAATTTGCGGGTTGTTACAATCTCCCCCACTTAAAATCTTTTCGTCCTCGAAAAGGAACGAAGCTAAAAGTCGTTTAATTAACCAACTCAACTTTTAAATTTAATCAATTTTCAATTTAGTTCAATATTAAGTTTAATTTAGTTAAATTTATCATTCTTTTATATACTGGTTAAATTAATTATCATTCCAATATTTTAATTTGTTAAACTAATTATCAAACATCACAACCAGCAATCAACTAGGTGATTAACTTTTCGAATATATATAACTTTTATATATAGTCAAAAATCATATTTTTAGTGCAAATCACAGTAATAGGCCCTATCTAGTTTTGGTTCTCACAACAGTCAATGGAAATATATAGATATACCACTTCCGAAACTCGAACATAGATCCTGATGATGTTTCAAACCACCATCAGAACATCTCTGGGCGACTAAAGTGTGATTCTATATCCATCTAGTATATTTGAGGTTTTGAATACACGCTAGCTAGGCGTATATGCAAAATCTTTATATACTCGATTTTCCAATATAAAATAAAATAATATATTCAAATACATAAAATGAGATTTTTAAATTTTCAAAACTAAATTTGTTTTCATTTTTATTTTAGAAATTAATACTCTTCACACTCGTTCTAGGATACTACTGATCTCATCTCTAACAGGTTATTCTTATTGGATATTACTAATCCAATCTCTGACAAGTCTTTTGTTTAGTTCTAATGAGTCGTACCCCAAAGATTTGAGCTAACCTGAGCTCTGATACCAAATGTAACAATACGGATTTCGCCCGACTCAATCGACCGCTAAATTGACCAAGACCGTTCAATTTGCGCATATGTTAACTTTGGGAATGCAACACATTAGAACAAGTAACAACAGACTTTTATAAACATTATAATAATGTTACATTAGAGTAAAGAATATCAGGGTACATTGGACAAATAATACAACGGAAGATTAAATTACAATAAATGTAATACAATGCAGCGGAACAAATAAACTGGTATAGTGGAAGTCTATCAATGCTTTGGACGCAGCTCTAAGCTTCGATCCAGAATCCTGCTCAATATATCTCCAAAATAAGCTATCGACTGCCCATGTGGAAAAGAGGACACCGGAGTTTGCAAAGTGAAACAAACTACGGGTCAGTTATGGGACTGGTTTGAGAAATCTTTACTTAACTAGTAATAAGGCTAATCAGAGGACCACGCCGCTAACGCAGAACGGGTTTATTCCATTGGATTTCCAGTGCATAAATAAAATAAATCATTAAAATAACACAATGCTTTTTAGAAAAATTAAACCATTATAAGACTCGGGTCCATCACACAATGCAACGCAAGCCAGAGGATAAAGTTTTACCTTATAATGGTCAAAAATGCTTGATACGATAAAAACGGATTTGATATTATTATTAGTGTATATATGTTTTAAAAAAAACCTTTCAATCATAATGTATTAATCATAGACGGCATAGCTACCATATATGTAACATCCCATATTTTCTGTATATTTAATTTTTAGGTTAAAATAAATAAAATGGAATAATATTAGAGAAAAAACAAATTTTGTTTATTATGATAATGATTACTAAAATGGAGTATAAATAGATTTTAAATTTAGTTTATACTTAAAATTGTTGCAATTTTGAAAATTTATATTTTAATATTTAATAAATTTGAGTTGTTTAGTTATAAGGGGAATTCAAATTTAACTTGGTAAATGAAGAATTCTAAGTTGGGAAATAATAACTGGAATTCAAATCAAAGATTTAAGTAATCAAATTTAGATTTAAAATGTGTGAAATTTATTTATAAAATTTATTTAAGTTGAAACTGGATTAAAATGGAATTTTATGAATATTTAAATTGAATGAAAACAGTTAATGGAATATTTATTTATTTAATCAATTGTGAAATTTAACGGTTTGGACAACTGCCTCAGAATTCATCGAAACCAGCGTCATCGGAACCAGAACGGTGAATTATTGTAGGATTTCAATCTGCGTTACAATCCGGCTTACCGTTTGATCGTATGAGAGAAATTTTGAAAGAGAATCATTGTAATTGTTTGTTTCCTATGTTGGGCCTATATACATATATAAATAAAACTCCTTTAATCCCATCAGCGCATTACTCAATATGCATATAATTTTTCCATTGTCAAAAGTTTCTCTAATGGTAGAACAAAGTTTTCAAAACCCTAACAAATAAAAATATACAACTTCAAAAAAACAAATCTCTTCAAACCCTAGCGTATTATATACCATTTCTAAGAGCTCACGATACGAAGCTGCTGGTGTAATTCATTTCGACATGCAGTGATTATATCGACCGGAATCAGCAGTCAAAGTTCTAATTTTTCGAAACCCTAAAGGAAAAATTAGGGCTTTTCGATTTGCTTGTTAATCAGAGAATCAGGAATATGGGTTTTGTAGAGGAGATCGATACGGTTGTGTTGGTGGTGGTTAGAGGACCTACGGTCAAGTGGATAGCCGGAATTTGCTCGTCAAAGATCAGAAATTCCGCCTGTTCGTGGACTTGGCAACAACGATAGGATTCACCAGAGTTGACCGATCTAGGGGCAAAGGATGCGGCCGGACTTTCTCTTGCCGCTGGTGGTGGTCGGAGCTTCTCCGATGGTCTGAGATGGGTGTACTAGTTGGTCAAAGTGGCGCGGCATTTAGGTGTTCTCGTGTTACTGTTCACGGGATTTTCAGAAGAGCGGGAGGAAGGAAAGCGTGGCTAACGTGCCACCTTTCTATTGGGTGAGAACTAGATTTGTTAATTTTTATATATTTCATAAAATTCAAATGGTAAAAGGCTAATAACTTTCTCATATTAACTCGGTTTTTCGCACGGTTTATTGCCTTGGGATCGTGGCGAGATTGCGGACGTTTTGGCACTGGTTTCGCTGCAATTTCGGGCTTTGGTTAGACGTTCAATCCACTAAGGACCCAAAGGTGAGTGATTTTCTCACTTGGGAAATACTGAATTATTCCCATATTTGTTAAATTAAAATATGAAATAAGTTTGGTTGCATGGTGGTGTTGGATTGTGATTTGCTGCTTAAAAATGGCATGCAAGTATATGGATCTAAAATTTAGGTCGATAATTTGTTATTTAATTTAATTAAATTACTAGTTGGGATTTCTGATCCTTGCAAACATGTAGAATAGATTAATACGGATTAATGGGAAGAATTGTTTGATGGATGCTTTGGGTGATTTTCTGAATGAGTTTTGCTTGAAATGTTATTTGTTTCAGTATATGGCTGTTATGTGCTCATCATTGACGATGAATCCCAATTTTTCACTCTAGATGTTACGGACATCGAATAAACTCGGGATTGATCGATTAAAATCAATTAAGAACACAGATGGAAATGATAAATATCTGTGACCCTGAATTGGATTGAAATGAAAGATCCATCCCTGAATATTGAGAAATTAAATTTAAAATCACTTGGCCATAGGGTAGAAAATTATATATGGACATCGATTGGTTAAATGATTTAAATATTCGAAATTCTATTGATGAGGAATTTTACTTAAAGGAAATGTGTCGGTATTGATAAGATTTATGTGTTTCCTTTAAACATGAATTTAATGTTAATGAATTTGTCAAGGTAGATTATTCAAACAAATCGAGATTTGTGAAGTGGGATTTAAAATACCCTTGGAGTTTCGAATTTTATGATAAGATTTGGAATTGATAAATTGCCATGAATTTAGTTTTTAAATGAACATCATTTGAGGATATTCTAATTTACCAAAATTTTGGTATGAATATGGGTTTGATTCCTCTAAATTGAAAGAAATGGGGTTAAATGGCAAATTGAAACAAGATATTGAATTATGTAAACTCCATTGGGGATGGGGTATAGATTTAAGCACTTGAGATTCAGAAGGAAGGAATGATTATGTTAAAGAATTATATATATATATATATATATATTTACACATTTGATTTCAAATAAATTATTTTTTTCTTAAATTTTATTATTAACCTTTTCCTATAAACTATTTTATTATAAATAAATTTTTCCTTATAATTTATTGTTCAAACTATCTTGTAAATTTTAATTTATGTATATACATAAGATTTAAATTATTTATTTATTTTTAATTATTATATTCTATATATATTATTTATTTATTTATTTATATAAGATTTTATTATAAACATTTATTTTTATAAGTATTTTTAGAATTTGTAATTTCTTCCGAATAGATAATGTCTGAATCTAAACCGTTGTTCAAATGGACTTAAGATAAAATTTCTTTCTATTTGAATATGAATCGATTTAAAACGATTTTCATATGGAAATATGAATTATATTCTTCTCTAATATAAAAGGATCTCCTAAGAGATTTAAAATGAGTTGTTATGAAAATATGTTCTAGTTGAATATGAACGATTGCGAACATAAATCGATTTGAAATAATGATAACCTCTGATGTGAAGTATATTCTTCTGGAATATAAATCGATTTGGGAATATTATATGAGTATAATATAATGATATGAAAATATATTCTAGTTCAGAATATAATAGGATTGGGAATGATTGGGATATCTTGATATGAAATTTTATTCTATTTGAATATAAATTTGGGTTCGAGCAAAACATGATATTTTGGATACAAAGCGAACTTTTATGAAATATAAAAGAACCAACCGATGTGAAAGATCTAAGTGTTGGTTGTTAAGGAGACCAGAGTCGACATAAGGCATATTCTCTGTCAGTGTTGATACCACTTTGACAACTGTGAATGTTATGACATATCAAGAATGATGTATGATGACTTGGAGGCGATTATTGAATCGAAGAAGATGAACGATGACGAAATAGCCCTGACCTTCGGGTCAGAATTAAAATGACTAAAACAGGAGCTATACCGTGACTAATTGAGGTAGAACCTTTGATCGGTCACACTCCTTCGATACTATTTCTATGACTATGATGATGATGATGACTTGGGCCCATTTGAATTTGGGAGTGTGATCCGAGGTAGGCGGTAGTGGTTGCTATGCATTACCGCCGATCTGGGAGTGCAACTGGTAGAATCCTACCCCAGGCATTGCCTCGAGTGCCTTGTCATATTTATCCATATCGAGCCCCATACGATTTTGATTTTGCATTGCTTTCTATGGAGTGCCCTCTCATAACACCAGCACGGTGAATTTACGGTACTTTATAGACTGTTGATGCCTGTAAATGGCGTAAGGGTAATATGGTAATCCCGCTTATGCTATTATTATGATATTTACTTTGATGGATAGACACTATCATAATAGCGTATTATACTATGTATGTATTAGTTTAACGGATCCTCAAGAAATGAAAAATCCTGTAATATCTCTTGAGTTACTGCACCCATGACATTCAAGTTATTTTGTATTTTTATTTGACAAATATGAGAATGATTTAGTGCTGATCCGAGTTTTTGCTGTGTTTTCTTTTTATGCAATACGCTCGGGTCAGCAGATGTTGCAGCTAGCGAAGATTTTCCTTCCTTGGAGCATGAAGACGAAGTTGGTATATATCTACTATATATAATATTTCTCCGTTGCACTTTGTTTCCACTATCATGTATGTATACCTGTATATGTATATCTCTGATAATCATTGTATGTTATAGCTATATGTATCTTTCAACTGTTTTAAACTGTTATTTAATTATTATATGTTGCCCTTCCGCTGCGAGAACTCGGTCATGTCTTTCTCTTCTTTCTTCTTTTTCTTCTTTTCCCAATAACTACCTATATTTGAGATTTGTTTGGGTCGACATGTGTGGTTTATTGTCGATTTTGAACGGTCAAAAATGTGGGTCGTTACAATATACTATGTCGCCGTACTAGTTCTATAATCAAAACCGCATGATGTCATAATGGAAATTGGGTTTCCATCAAGAATCAAGGCTAGGAACGATCTCCTTACTGATTCGAGACACTCTAGCAATGTCTCAGGATTCGGACGCTGGCGAACCCTTGGATCCTGCAGGGCCGGTCCCCCAATAGTGCAATGGGTTGGATTGACAATTCCTGAACACACGCTTCCCGATCCTATTGGACCTATAAATTGGCCACTACGGCCAATAAAAATCCGAGGCGCCTTAAAATCCATCAATCACATAAGTAAAATGTCGGGCTGTGTTAAACCCAAACACCACTTCTACCTAGAAATAAACGTGTGCACTCCCTGTGTTCCCTTGCTCCATTTTTGACTCTACCGGGGTGTGAGGCTCGCGAGGTAACGAAATACACAAAGCTATGCCTAAATAGGATATGCTTTGATCATCATCCACAGGGCCCTGCTTTTCAACAAAAGCCCCGATCAATTACATCTTGGCATGTCACATTGACAGATCACACCATGCGATTGATAACTACCAATATATAACCTTTGAGCTCATGCGTCTCAAAGAAGGATGTTAAGCAAGAGAATAAATCCTCCGCCACCACAGATATATATTAATAGATATCAATTTAATTTCACAGCATGAAATTCAATGTTGGACACACATCCATTTACAAGTCCGTTCTGGGTCTGAACGAATCCGGAGTCACCTAGGTGCTCGCGTATCCGGACAATCAACACGTACGTCCGGACGACTACCACCGAAGCCCCTTTAGGGTAGCTACTCCTATCATGGGCCTCAATAGCAACACATCCATTCGATGTGAAGATCGTCGGTCTTCAATCACCATCTTCTATGTCTTTGACTTTTATTCGTCGTAGTAATTATTCAGAATGGGTTGAACCCTGTCTTTCCAAATTACTCGCGTATTTTTATAATTAAAAATTAAGTGTTGTAAAGACACATCCAACGCCTCATTCCAAATCAGAATATTCTTTAAATAAAATATTCCTATTATTAGGGAAAGGTTCCGATTAATTTTATCAAAGACAAATTCTTTTAAACTTAATCTTAAATCTTATTTTCAAAGATTTATTAAAATTCCAATTCAGTTTTAATACCCAAAATCATTACTTTACGATTATTCCAATTTAAGAAATAAATCTTATCTTTAATTGGGTTAAAGAATCAATGCCATTTAAAAACATTTTCACGATAAACCCAAAATCATTTTCCAATAAATAAATATAAATTGAAATACCACTAATCTTAGTTGAAAGATTTATTCTTTGTTTAAAAGAAATTCTTTGTTTAAAAATATTCTGAATCGGAAAGCGACTCAATCATTTACCAAATAACTTTGGTTATATGGATTTCATACATCGCATGTAAATGACGACAATTGATAAATAATCATCAAACCATTCATTCAACATCCAGAGTGAAGTTCCCAACTGTGTGAGCATTAAAATGAAATAATAACGCTTATCGCAGCCTGTCAATCTATCGATTGACATACAAATAAATATTGGGACTAGTGTATATCAATTATCATCCCTATACCCGTGTGGGGTTTCAGCCAACAACAATACATATGAATAAATAATTGGTTAATAAATTTTACCAATTTTGATACTACCAACATGTTGATAATGATGGACAAAAAATGATATTGTATTCCTAATGTCGAAATAAAATATATTTGACTCGCATAATTTCATTATACATTTCTAATATTTAATAGAATGTAATTTATTTATAAGACATTATTGTGGATGACAAATAAAAGGATAATTTTCATTATACTTAATTTGTATGTAATTCTTCTTAACGTAAAAGAAATAACCTCATTTGTATATGTTTCAATGTATAAACTAACACATAAAAACATTTATTTTAAATTGCATACAAATTCTAATGTATGCATTAACATATAAGGATGTCATTTTATCTCACCTATACATTCTAATCTATGTTTAGACCAAGAATACGATTCTTATATTTGAATATAAATTCTAATGTAAGTTTGCAAATAAGAATGATTTTTATATTTGCATATAAATTCTATGTTGTGTTATGCAAATAAAAATGGTTATTATATTTGCATGTAAATTCTATCTCAACAAAATGTATAAGAAGAGTGATACATTCATTTGCCGACAATTCTATTTTACCAAAATGCTATTTTTGTTTAATTCTTATTTGACAAAAATGTCCTTTTTGGTATCAACCAACATAATTCGACAAAATGAATGTTTGATTCAACTAATTTAAATTGACAAAGTGAATAATTTTGTTTCAACCAATATAAATTGACGAAAATGATTATTTTGTTTTAACTAATGTAAATTGACAAAAGTGATTATTTTGTTTCAACTAGTGTAAATTGACAAAAGTGATTATTTTGCTTCATTCTTTCTTAAGTGACACAAAAATGAATATTTTACCTCATTCCTTTAAAATGACAAAAGTGAATACATTTTATCATAATCCTCTTTTCTTATTTTCTCTATTTTAGAAGTAAAAATGATATTTTTAGTCCTATTCTTTTATTTATATCTAAATTGTAATGAAAGTGTAATATTTTAACTTATAATTTATTTGCATCAAAGAATGCAATTAAAAATATAACTTTCAATTTCATGTTTCATTTGCATCCAAGAATGCAAATAAAATGCAACTTCTAATTCAATATTTTATTTGTACCTAAAATTGGAAATAAAAATGCAACTTCTAATTCAATATTTTATTTGCATCAAGGAATACAAATAAATGTGTAACTTTTAATTTCAGAGTTTATTTGCATCAAAGAATGCAAATAAGAGTTCAATTTTTAATACGATTGTTTATTTGCAAATAAAAATTCGACTTTTAAATACGGTGTTTGTTTGCATAAAAGAATGCAAATAAAAATATAATCTTTTACCTAGGATGTTTACTTGCATCTAAATAAAATTATAATCCCTTTTTTTAATGCTTTGTTTGGAACTAAATTTATGAACAAAAATGTAACTCTTTAAATCATATTTTTATTCCTATCCAATATACAAAAAAATAAAATGTAATATTCATTCTAATGTTTATGTTTACATCTAAAATGCAAGCAAAACGTAATTTTAATTCCAATGCTTTGTTTGCACCTAAAATTGCAAGCAAAGATGTGATTTTAATTCCAATTTTTTGTTTGCATCTAAAATTGCAAACAAAAATATGATTTTAACTCTAATGTTTTGTTTGCATCTAAAATTGCAAACAAAAATATGATTTTTAATTCTAATGTTTTATTTGCATCTAAAATTGCAAAAAAATATGATTTTAATTATAATGTTTGTTTGCATCTAAAATTGCAAACAAAAACGTAACGGCCCGCAAATCCATACTATCTGAGTCGACTAATAACACCACAAGTCCAACCCAAATTGCACAGAAATACGAATCATTATTAGAAAGAAGTTAGAGGATGAGAAATAGAAAGAAATAAATATTAGAATAGAAGAAAACAAAGAAGACAAATCTCACAGCGGAACGAATAAATTATATTATATAACATAATTTTTGAAATACAAATCAGTAACTTGATATACATACCATTATCAGAGCACAACAGTTATTCCTGGAACAATTATAAACACCTGTTTCCAGATACAACATAGCTCACAACGGAAAAATGATAGTCTATAGCTAACTGGTGAAGCCTCCTGCTTCCAGCTCTTCTAAGTAAATCTAGAAAATCCCAACTACTTGACTGCCCATACCAATTTGGGGACCCAAGAGTTTAGGAAAAACAAACAAAATAAACTCTGGGTCAGTCATGGTACTGGTGTGTGTAAACTCCAACCATTTGTTTAACTTTCAAAATCCTTTCCAAAGAAATGATAATAGTAAGACCAGCCCGTACATAAACAAGGACGGTTTTTACCTTACTATAACCCAAAACACTTTGATAAAAAAATCCAGTGATATTATAATAATGTCTAATCAAATAAATAGAATCTAGCGGAACACCTGCATCTCACGCTCCATATATATAATATAAAATCAAAAACCGCAGGGTGCTTATTGGAGATTGGATTTCCAACATGACAAGGTATGGAACCACCTTCCGATAGTGTATCTCTATATAGGAATACACTGGGTTCAAGAAGAACATCTTGCAACCTGGCCTGCACATGACCGACCACTCATTTCGCTTGAGTGTATCGAATGTATATCACCAACGGTTGGGATCAGCAATCGTTTTCCAAATGGGACAGCATCGAATATAATAAGGAATTAAATGAATCTCTAGATAGGTGATAATACACCCTAATGGGAGCGACCCACATAGCTATGATGCCTGCCCGATTTTTGTCATTTCCAGGTTGTTGAGGCCTGAGGCTACGATTACTTATCATTCATTGATAGCATAATCACTTTGAATGCCACATTGTCAGATCCGTTAATCACTGGTTGATTTGCACAAATACATTCTGGATATTATGCTAAGGGAATAAATCCGTTGCCACCATGTATATTTATATAGATCAACATATTCGATCACTGGGAATACTATGTCAGACATTCGTCCATATACGTTCGTTCTGGGATTGAACAAAACCGAAGGCACAATTTCTATCAATAGAAAAAGCCCTTGCACTTTACTCCGTCTTTGATTATCTTCATATAATCTGATTCGCACCGCCACTACCAATACAGAGTGGTTCACGGATAATAATCCAACCGATCTCTCTATATTGACAATGATATTGGCAAATACTTCGATAGTTGGTTATTTAACAATCGAAGAAAAACAAACATCAATTCAAAACAACCAAACAATCACTGGGCCATTAATTAATATTTCATTAATAAATTCACTTCTTCATTTCCCTATCAATTATTTGTTAACCAAATATTTCCAGAAATCTTATTGATTTCTTACGCTAGTTGGAAAAACATTTCCCTATATCACCTTCTTTTATTTCCTATACTTAGAAAATATATTCTATTCGCAATTGAAAACATTTTCAATCACTTGTCTCTTTCCCGACTATTTTAATTATACTCAGGAAATAATTACTTTTATATTCCCGAAATTCCATCACTTAGGTTAAAACGAATGTTGTATGCAACATCGTTACAACAACCCAAAATATTTTATTCAACTAAATCATATTCAAACACTTCTCTTCGAGACTGGATCTTGCTATTTATCAATTAAAAATGAAATCAATCAAGTTGGGGTAAAATTACCTCTCAGATCTTGACTGAAAACATCATTAACTTCAAAACAGACAAAACCACTTACCTCGAATAATCAGCACCATACAAACAAATTATTCATTTTTAAATGTATATATGTTTCTCTTTCTATTACCAGCCTATCGATTTCCTTTTTGTTTATAATATTCTATTTTAAATTCGTTTCCTTGTCGAATTCTATATGTATCGATACATTGATTTCTAACTATCAAAATTTCTTAAAAATATTCTAACTCCTTGAATTTCCGGAAAATTTCGCCATAACCTCCTTTGTAGCAGGAGCATCGGGATATTTCAAATAGCCTCCCATGGCCCTCACCAATTCAAAAGAAAAAGGAAAAAGCCAAAAGGCTAGCCGATACGTCGCATAAAATTTCATATATGAAATTAAACATGTACCTTTTTGCCGGGCACATAAATTAAAATCTTCATATACTCCATCCCATACCTGTCTAACACATGCTCACCTGTTTCGAATTCAACTCAATCCAATCGTTTGAATTCAGTTTTGCTCATTTATTCTTTAATTAGCCATTTTGCCTATTTCACTTCTTTGTTTGAACATAACATGTTCAAACAAAATATTTAACTTGCTCATAACCAAATTGAATTTCAATTTCAATTCTAGTTTCCTTTTCAATTTCGAATATAAATTTTCAAATTGAATTCACTTATTCAAAACCCAATATTACATTCAAAATTACATTAACTAATTACTATTCAAATTAGTGAATTCTATCCAATAATCAAAAATCTGGTTTCTGTTTCAAAAATCAATTCATTACTCCACTTGAGTTCACGTATAATTTACAACTCAAATATGAAATTTTCTAAATAGAAATTCGGATTTTATTCGCCTAAGATCCTTTTATAAAATTAAATAAACCGTTATGGTTTTTAAATGGTTATGGCGCTGTTTTTCTGAAAATTTGATTTTTGACATAACTCAAAATTTATTCGACGAAATCCAGAATTTCCTCCTCCATTAGAAAACTATTATCAAATCGGTCGTGACATTTCTTGTTTCAAAGAATTTTGACTTCAATTGAGTTATGTATACTCAATTGAAGTTCGAAACGCCAATTTATGAACTGCAGCGCTGCGGCGAGTTCGTTTTAATTGTATTTATAAATATAAACGTTTAAACTTCGTCTATAATAAATTCAACTCCATTCTAATATATTTTTAATATATATTTATCAAATCAATTTTTCCCAATTCAACATACTATTTCCAGTCTTCTAAAATTGTCGATTTTTCCTTATTCAGTAATAAATTCATTTATATTTCGATCTTCTATATTTAATTTCAATTCCCTTTTATAAATTATAAATCCTTTGGATTTATTTCTATTCTGTTTAAAAATTAACATTTCGAATTATATTTTGTCGTTCCCATTTCGAGATGATTTCAACTTTCTGTTTTCAAATTCTGTTTGAAATTTCTATTTTTAAATCTCTTCAAATTCTATTCAATTCTATTCAAATTTCTGTATATTCAAATTTTATTCAAATTCTACATTTGAATTTCCTTTATATTTTCTATATTTAAACTCCATTTAAATTTCTATATTCAATTTTTATTTGAATTTCTAATTCCATTTTGAAGTTCCATTTCAATTTCTATTTTGAAATTCCAGTTCCATTTTGAAGTTCTATTTCAATTCCTAATATTCAAACTACATTTTTATTCTATTTGAAATTTCAAATATTCAAACTCCTTTTTAATTCTATTTGAAGTTTCAAATATTCAAACTCTTTTTTTCTATTTGGAATTTCAAATATTCAAACTCTATTTGGATTCTGCTTGAAATTTACATTTTAACACTATTTGAATTCTATATTCAAAGTCTATTTCAATTCTCTTATTCAAATTCTATTTGAATTCTCCTGTTCAAATTCTATTTGAATTCTTTTATTCAAATTCTATTTGAATCCCATTTGAATTTTCTGCATTAAATTTATAAACAACGTTTATAACTTCACTTAAAATTCCACATTATATATTTATAAACAAAGTTTTATAAAAATTCAATTCAAATCCAACATTTTAAATTTATAATAGAGTTTATAAATTCAATTCAAATCCAAAATTATAAATTTATAAACCATGTTTATAAATTCAATTCTTGTTTTATATATATTCAAACAAGTTAATATTTTCTATATTTCATAAAAATTCAAATTCTATTTATAAAAATAGAATTCCCTTTTTAAATCTCAAATACCCTTTTTAATATTTAAAAAAATATATTGAAGCCCCAGGGTATATATATTTTTGAGGAATCCAGTCGGATTCCTCCAACCTGTTATCCTGCATCCACAGATGTTAGTTAACATAGTAATACCCATCCTGCTTCGAGGCAGGATATCGCGGTATAGAAGGTCATCCACTATCATAACGTGGGGCGTATAGGGTAATCATCCGCTAATGGTACCGCGGGCATCCGCTAATGATACTGCGGGAAATCCAACCACCATTATATATATATATATATATATATATATATAATAGAAACCACCAAGCCTAAATAACTAAAATATTTAAGATGCAAAAATATTGAATGCAACCAAACAAGCAATAAACAATCAATTTTAACTGATAAAAATAATTTTAAATAAAAGGTGAGTGAGATTTACTCACCTTGATTTTCCACTGCCGAATATCTTGTTTAGTATTCCAATTATCGCGGTTACCAGTTTATCCAGCACCTATGATTATTTGTTTTTAATTTAACGATTAAACGATTTTTAATTCAAATGAACTACTACCATAAATAAATAAATTTTCTATTTAAATTTAGTTAAAAAGAGTACCTTACGGCTATTTCAATATTTCGATAAATCCACCAAATAAATCCTCAACCAGCTCCTCATCTTTCATTATCCATTTCGTCATTTCGTCGAATAGTTAACTGTCATCTTGCATTCAATTCCCAATTCTTTCTATCACAATAGTTACTTCCTGCTACTGCTATGTCATACTTCATTTCCAGTTCAACATTGGATATTGCCTCCCCACAACAGCAGACAACTTTTATCCATTTTCCCAATCAATTGCTCGACCCACCCTCCAATTTGTGAACATCCCGTCTTTAACATTAAGCTTCATGTGAAGACTGCGATACCACCATTTACCATAAGATCTAATTCAGATTCCTCAGATCGATGACCTAATTCCCCCAAACCAAAGACTGACTTTCCCCCAAGATCGAGCGCCAGCGAAGAAAACAAACCCATCGTGCACCCTTAAATCAACACATCGCACCATAACCAGATCAACCTCCCTGAATTCGAGAATAGTGCCAGTTCATGGCTTTCATATTTCGATCCTCGATTCTCCCAAAACCCACGTCTTCATTAAATCAATCCTGACTTCAACATCGTACCCTAGAAATCATTCGCACTTCTCAACCCAGCGCTCCAGTTCATCTTTGAGCCTCGAAGAACTTGCTGCTTTCAAATTCGATTTTTTTTCCTTCATCTGAGGACGATGCGATTTGAATTTGAACAAGGGGAGGAGCGAGTTAAATTTGAGGAATCCAATTTGTTTTCTATTTGAGAAAATACTGAAGCCCTTGGCTTCGATATTATTGATGACAGGAAATGGAACAAAGGAGTTGCGATTTATAGGAGGAGAAAGGAACAGTCGTACTGATGATTATAAATGGTTGTCTACCAACGTACAAACAATTTTAATTTAATTTTTATTTAATGCGATTCGATATAAAGAGATTTTTAGTTTATTTAAATAGATACCGATTTGATTTCGATTCGATTTCGATCTTATCCATTATAAATATCTCGGGGTCCATTCATTTAAACCACGAACCGCTATTTTAATGTAACCACTATTATTTCAACAGTGTAACACTATTCTGAACTAACTGAATATATTTTGATATTTAATTTGATCGTAAATATAAATAACCAAAATAAATTAATATAATATAATTTAAATTCAAAAACAAATAAATTCCTTGAAAATAAATTATTTTTATTATCGTTTAAATTCAAATAAAAATTCATATAAATCATTTTGACTCCATTTCAAATTGAATTACTTAAGGTCCTCATATTACGATAGTTATATCGATAATTCAGTGTAAAAATCAACTTATATTATCAGCTCAATATTTAAAATAATATTAAATATTCGAAATAAATTGACCAGAAAATCTGGGTCGTTACATTCTTCCCCCCCTTAAAACAATTTCGTCCCCGAAATTGCTAAGGTAGGAAAAATGGTACAAATCCATTACTTTTCAAAATCTCACTTATGTTGAAACTCAACTCCTCATATTTCAACAAACTTAATTCCACCAAAACTTTTGGTCTTCCTTCATTTAATTCAAATGATCTACGATCAATCCATTTACATCCAATCTGTATTCCATTGATATATTCAAAATTGCTTCTAGTCAATTTATTCACTTCGATCTTTTTAACTTGCTTAAGTTAAATTTAAATTTCGAAATTCAAATTCTTGGTTTTTTATTTCAAATCCTTCTGAAATCATATAAATATATATACATATATTTATTTCCATTTCAAATTCAAAAACATTTGAATTTTCAAACCAACCCGTTTTCTTGCAAACAAATTTCCACCAAATTTTTTTCTAAGGTAGCCATTTGTCACTTAGAACTCGAAAATGAACACTGATGATGCTGCCGTCATCATCAGAATTATTTCCCAGCCACTGAAGTGAGTTCAGTGCTTAATCACTTTCAAAATCCATCTCAAAATGATTTCTACTCAAAATCCTTTTTAAACAAAGCTATATTATTCTAATATACTTCAGAAAATATTTTTAAACTTCCCAGGATGTAAATTCCAAATTCTACTTTGAATTCAATTTTGATTCATCTCATTTGTATATTTCATTCATATACAATTTAATTTTGGTTATATATAACCATTCCAATTTTTATAATCTTATCTGGTTAAAATGATATCAATCAACACATCCATATAATATAATAATTCCAGAAAATTATTTCCTTTTATATCAAAATATAGTTTTGGGTAAAATTATTTCATTCACCCACTTTAAAACAATATTGTGTCAATCTTCAATATTCAAGTGTTTAGAAATTCCTATCGACCCCGTGGCGTCCCACCTATCGATCAGTATTCATAAACCACTCAACAGACTAGCCAACACAATATAAAACAAGTTTTTATATCAATTAACAAATACGCTCTCTCGTACTTATAATTATTTATACACTCAACTTATTCTAGGGTACTACTGACCCTATCTCTAATGAGCTCATGCTACCCAAGCCTAGGTATTCGCTCAACCTAAGCTCTGATACAACCTGTAACGGCCCGAAAATCCGTACTATCTGAGTCGACTAATAACACCACCAGTCCAACCGAAATTGCACAGAAATACGAGTCATTATTAGAAAGAAGTTAGAATATGAGAAATAGAAAGAAAGAAATATTAGAATAGATGAAAACAAAGAAGACAAATCTCACAGCAGAATGAATAAAATATATTATATAACATAACTTTTGAAATACAAATCAGTAACTGGATATACATAACATTATCAGAGCACAACAGTTATTCCTGGAACAGTTATAAACACATGTTTCCAGATACAACATAGTTCACAGCGGAAAAATGATAGTCTATAGCTAACTAGTGAAGCCTCCTGCTTCCAGCTCTTCCAAGTAAATCTGGAAAATCCCAACTACTTGACTGCCCGTACAAATTTGGACACCCAAGAGTTTAGGAAAAACAAACAAAATAAACTCTGGGTCAGTCATAGGACTGGTGTGAGTAAACTCCAACCATTTGTTTAACTTTCAAAATCCTTTCGAAAGAAATGATAATAGTAAGACCAGCACACACATAAACATGGATGGTTTTTACTTACTATAACCCAAAACACTTTGATACAAAAATCAAGTGATATTATAATAATGTCTAATCAAATAAATAGAATCTAGCGGAACGCTTGCATCTCACGCTCCATATATATAATATAAAATCAAAAACCGCAGGGTGCTTATTGGAGATTGGATTTCCAACATGACAAGGTACGGAACCACCTTCCGATAGTGTATCTCTAGAGAGGAATACACCGGGTTCAACAAGAACATCTTTCAACCCGGCCTGCACATGACGGACCACTCATTTCGCTTGAGTGTATCGAATGTATATCACCAACGGTTGGGATCAGCAACCATTTCCCAAATGGGACAACATCGAATAGAATAAGGAATTAAATGAATCTCTAGATAGGTGATAATACACCCTAATGGGAGCGACCCAAATAGCTATGCTGCCTGCCCGATTTTTGTCATTTCCCGGTTGTTGAGGCCTGAGGCTACGATTACTTGTCATTCATTGATAGCATAATTACTTTGAATGTCACATTGTCAGATCCGTTAATCACTAGTTGATTTGCACAAATACATTCTGGATATTATGCTAAGGGAATAAATCCGCTGCCACTATGTATATTTATACAGAACAACATATTCGATCATTGGAAATACTTTGTCAGACATTCGTCCATATACGTTCGTTCTGGGATTGAACGAAAACGAAGGCACAATTTCTATTAATAGAAAAAGCCTCTGCACTTTACTCCGTCTTCGATTATCTTCATATAATCTGATTCGCAACGCTACTGCCAATACAGAGTGGTTCACGGATAATAATCCAACCGGTCTCTCCATATTGACAAAGATATTGGCAAATACTTCTATAGTCGGTTATTTAACTATCGAAGAAAAACAAACATCCATTCAAAACAATCACTGGGCCATTAATTAATATTTCATTAATAAATTCTCTTCTTTATTTCCCTATCAATTATTTGTTAACCAAATATTTCCAGAAATCTTATTGATTTCTTACACTAGTTGGAAAAACATTTCCCTGTATCACCTTCTTTTATTTTCTATACTTAGAAAATATATTCTATTCGCAATTGAAAACATTTTCAATCACTTATCTCTTTCCCGACTATTTTAATTATACTCAGGAAATATTTACTTTTATATTCCCGAAATTCCATCATTTAGGTTAAAACGAATGTTGTATGCAACATCGTTACAACAACCCAAAATATTTTATTCAACTAACTTTTATTCAAACACATCTCTTCGAGATTGGATCTTCCTATTTATCAATTAAAAATGAAATCAATCAAGTTGGGGTAAAACTACCTCTCAGATCTTGACTGAAAACATCATTAACTTCAAAACAGACAAAACAACTTACCTCGAATAATCAACACCTTACAAACAAATTATTCATTTTTAAATGTATATATGTTTCTCTTTCTATTACCAGCCTATCGATTTCCTTTTTGTTTATAATATTCTATTTTAAATTCGTTTCCTTATCGAATTCTATATGTATCGATACATTGATTTCTAACTATCAAAATTTCTTAAAAATATTCTAACTCCTTAAATTTCTGAAAAATTTCGTCATAACCTCCTTTGTACCAGGAGCATCGGGATATTTCAAATAGCCTCCCATGGCCCTCACCAATTCAAAAGAAAAAGGAAAAAGCCAAGCGGCTAGCCGATACGGCGCATAAAATCGCATATATGAAATTAAACATATACCTTTTTGTCGGGCACATAAATTAAAATCTTCATATACTCCATCCCATACCTGTCTAACACATGCTCACCTTTTTCCAATTCAATTCAACTCAATCCAATCATTTGAATTCAGTTTCGCTGATTTATTCTTTAATTAGCCATTTTGCCAATTTCACTTCTTTGTTTGAACATAACATGTTCAAACAAAATATTTAACTTGCTCATAACCAAATTGAATTTCAATTTCAATTCTAGTGTAACGACCCAACATTTTGACCGTTCAAATCGACAATAAACCAACCATGTCGACCCAAACAAATCGCAAATGCAGGTAGTTATTGGGAAAAGAAGAAAAGAAGGAAAGAAAAGAAAAACCAATCACAGAACCTCACAGCGGAAGGACAACATATAATAAACAAATAGCAGTTTAAAAGCGGTTGAAATGTATACCTCAGTTATAACATTCACTGATTATCAGAGTTACATATACATACAGCTGTACATAATAAGCAGCGGAAATAATGCAGCGGATATACATATGTATAGATAATAGATATACCAAATCTTCGTCTTCGATCTCCAAAGCACAGTCATCTTCGATAACTGCAACGTCTGCTGACCCGAGCGTATTGCATAAAAAGAAAACACAACAAACACTCGGATCAGCACTAAATCATCTCATATTAGTCAAATCAAAATACGAAGTAACATCAATGTCATGGGTACAGTAACTCAAGAGATGTTACGGAGTTTTTCCATCTCTCAAGGATCCGTTAAACTAATATATACATAATATAGTACGCTATTATGATAGTGTCTATCCAGTAAAGTATAAATACTGAAAATAGCGTAAGCGGGATTACCATATTACCCTTACGCCGTTTATAGGCATCAACAGTCTATACAGTACCGTAAATTCACCGTACTGGTGTTATCAGAGGGCACTCCATAGAAGGCAATGCTAAATCAAAATCGTATGGAGCTCGATATGGATATATATGAAAAGGCACTCGAGGCAATGCCCAGGGTAGGATTCTACCAATTGCACTCCCGGACCGGTGGTAACGCATAGCAGCCACTACCGCCCACCTCGGAACACACTCCCAAAGTCATAAATGGGCCCAAATCATCATCATCAATCATAGTCATAGAAATATTTTCGAAGGAGTGCGTCCGATCAAAGGTGCTACCTCAATTAGTCACGGTATAGCTCCTGTTTTAGTCATTTCAATTCTGACCCGAAGGTCAGGGCTATTTTGTCATCGTTCATCTCCTTCGATTCAATAATCGCCTCCAAGTGATCATCTCTCGTTCTGGATACGTCAAAACATTCACAGTTGTCGAAGTGGTATCGACACTGACAAAGAGTATGCCTTATGTCGACTCCGGTCTCTTTAACAACCAATGCTTACATTTTCCACATCGTTTGGTTCTTTTACGTTTCAAAGGTTCGCTTTCATATCAAAATATCATATTTTGTTCGAACCCATTTTATATTCAAAATAGAATATACTTTCATATAAAAATATCCCAAATCATTCCCAAATCAATTTTTATTCCAACTGGAATATATTTCCATGTCATTATATTATACTCGTATAATATTTCGAATCGGTCTATATTCACATAGAATGTACTTCATCTTAAAAGATTTCAGTTATTTCAAATTGATTTACATTCGAAGTCCCTTCATATTCAATAGAATATATATATTTTCCCATATCTATTCATTTCAATCTTTGGAAAACCCATTTATTTTCAAGTAGAAAAAAAATCTACCTTTCCATATCAAAACCGATTCAAAACAATTCCTATTCAAATAGAATATAACTTATCACAACTCCATTTGAACCAATGGTTTAAATCCAACATTTCCATTCGGAAGAAATTTACAATTCAAAAAAATACTTTTGAAAATAAATGCTTATAAGAAAAGAACTTTAGATAAAATAAATATATATAGAATATAATAATTAAAATTAAATAAGTTAATTAAAATATTATGTACATACATAAATTAAAGTTTACTAGATAGTTTGAATACTAAATATAAAGGAAACTTTATTTAAAATAAAATAATTTATAGGTTAGAAGTTTGAATAACTAAAATTTTAAAGGAAGAAATAGTTAAATTTGAAATCAAGCCAGGTATAAATATATATATATATAGTTTTAAACCAAAATTTTTCTTCCTTCCGAATTTCCAATACATGAATCTATATCCCAGTTTCCAATGGAGTTCATTTAGTTTCCATTTCTCATTTTCAAACATTGTTCAAACAACCGTTCAATATAAAGGATTCAGCCCCTATTTAAAACTAAGTTAAAACAACTCATAATGCCCTCGATTTCCAATTCCCAGAATCTAAATTCCATAAGAATTTATTACCTTTAAATCCATAGCCTTAAATTTGAAAATTTGAAAATCATGTTCAAATCTAAATTTAAAAGTTTCCACTTGCTTGGGATAAATTCCTTACCCCATTTTAAATAACATCCCAATTTATAATTTTAAGGAATGAATTAATCGAGTATCGGCACCTCCCTTAAAAATGAAATTCCCGACCAATAATATTTTAATATTTAAAAATCATTTAACCAACCAATGTCTGTATATAATTATCTATCCAATGGCCAAGTGATTTTAAATTTAATTTCTCGACATTTCAGGGATGGTTCTATCATTTCAATCCAAATCAGGGTCACAGAGATTTATCATTTCACTCCGTGTTCTTAAATTTATTTCATCGATAAATCCTGGTTCGTTAGATGCCCGTAACATCAAGGGTAAATGGGATTTATCGTCATAAATCAACATGCATTGCAAGATACTGAAATAAGGAGCATTAAAATGTCACTATAAATTCAGTAATAAATTTCAACCAACATCCATCACAACAATTTCATTCAACTGATCAGCATTAAACTGTTTCAGGATTTAACACGGGTTCGAATTCAACTAGAGATTTAAATTAAATTAAATACCAAATCATTTACTTAGATATCATGTTAACACACTTGCATGTTAAATTTAAACCACACATCAACAATCCAACACAACCATGCAACCAAACTTACTTCATAATTTAATTCAATAAATATGGGAATAATTCAGTATTTCGTGAGCGAAGAATCACTCACCTTTGCATCCATAGTTGATCGAACGTCCAACTAAGGGCCAAAATTTGACAGTCACCAAATGCAGCCCGGTTAGTGCCAAAACATCCGCAATTCCGCCACGATCCCAATGCAACAAACCGCGTCCAAATCCGAGTTAAAACGAGAGAGTTATCAGTGTTTTATTGTTTGACATTTTAAATATATATAAATGAATAATTAAATTCCTCACCAAATCATAAACCGCCACGTCATCATCTCCTTTCTCCCGCTCCATCCCTCATTTCCGTGCGTGAACAGTACAACCGTGAACCCATTTTCACGTGAAAACTTCCCCCGTTGACCACCAATTGCCGTCACCTCGGACCTCCAGACAACCAGCGAACACTGCCGTTCGCACCTGCTCTCCGAGGCGCATCCGCCAGCACCAGGGACTGGGCCTCCGATGGCTCCTTCCGCCGCTGTCGGGTTCATGAATGGAACCCTATTCCGATACAAAAATGTCCAAATCGACCACCACACTAACTCCTAGAACATGCCGTCACCATATTGACTTCGTATGGCCCTTCCCGACACAACCCATATCTTAGAATCTTCGATTAACTAGTAAATCACAAAGCCCCAAATTTCAACCCTAGGTTTCGAAAAACTGAAACTTTGACCGAGATTTTTGGCAAATCCAGTCACCGCATGTCGAAACAAATTGCACCAGCAGCTTCGCACCGTCGAGAGCTTCAAATTGATATATAATACTCTAGGGTTTGAAGAAATTTGAATTTCAAGCTTGTATTTTTATTTGAAACTAGGGTTTGTAAATTTCTACCATTAGAGAAAGCTTGGAGGAAATATACGTATCATAGAAATGAGCTGATGAGATGGTCATGGACCTAAGTTATATGCATATATATAAGGCCCAAATATAAGAAACACCCAATTATCCATTTACATTGATCTCTTTCACATTTTCTCTCGTACGGTCAAACGGTAAGTCGGATTGTAACACAAATTGAAATCCTATAATAATTCACCGTTCCGGTTCTGATGGCGTCAGTTTCGTCGAATTCCAAGACAGTCGCCAAAACAGTTAAATTTCACAGTTAAATAAATAAAATGTTCAATTATTCAGTTAACTGTTTTAATTCAATTTTAAATATTTGTTAAATTCAAATTTAATTAAATTATAACTTAAATAAATTTTACACATTTTAAATCTAAATTTGATTATTTAAATCTCTGATTTGAATTTCAGTTATTATTTCTCAACTTAGAATTCTCCGTTTACTAAATTAAATTTGAATTTTCATTTTAAACTAAATAACTCAAATCATTTAAATAAATAAAATATGAGTTTCCAAATTTCACTAATTCTAAGTATAAACTAAATTAGAAATCTATTTATACTTCATTCAAATAATCATCACCATTATAATTAACGAAATTTGATTTTTATCTAGTATTATCCCATTTTATTCATTTTAACTTGAAATTTAAATATACAGAAATTGTGGGATGTTACATTCTCCCCCACTTAAAATCTTTTCGTCCTCGAAAAGAGAACGAAATATGATATTGACCATATTCATACTTCCATATCCATACTTATAAGATAATATTTATAAGATAAGTATATAGTTGTAAAATATCATAAAATTTTCTAACTCCTGAAATCATGAAAAATTTCGGCAGCATCTCCCCTGTACGGAGGGCCCCGGGAAAAATCCTGATACATATATCAATCCAAAATATACATCTCATCAACGATGAGGCATCACTGAACCAGGGGAAACAAAAACAAACCATGAAGCTTTATACAACCTCAAATACGTACCTCTTTAAGCATTTATTTTGCGGTTTTTATTTACCTTTGCATTTAGCATTTTGCGCAAGCGAGCTCCAAGCGTAGCGCATACTCCTTACACCTGTTACAACTTGCATACACATGATATTCAAGCATATATACAATATATAACAACATATGCAACTTACCCAACATACATTAATCATTTTAACCCCAAAACAAATATATCTATGTCAGGCCAGCAAACAAAATGAAGTTTATCACCCATTAAATGTTGGAATTTGACTAGAACCCACTAGGTAAAAGTTGTAGTATTTCTTTTAAGCTTTCCGAATTGTCCGGATTCATCGAATTCCGACAATTCGTTCAAAAGTTACGACTGTTTTAATAAAACTGAACGCTTCGGACTGTACCCTGAAAATGCAAGTCTGAAATGTTCTATCCACTTTTTAACCCCCCTAAACATCAGTATTTGACAAGGTATACTAAGAAAAAGTTGTATTTTACATTCTGGCCTTTCCGAATTGTACTCGCACATCAAAATCCGACGCTCGGTTAGGAAGTTATGGTCAAAACAATATGGGCATACACTTCAGATTTTTATTTTCTGCGCATACCACTTCGACTAGTTCTTGCATTTCAGCTTAGTAAACAAAGGAGTTCGATATGGCTTTATAAACGAAAGTTTTAGCTCGGTTTCTAAGGTTTCCGGAAAGTCCAGAATCGTCAGATTCCGATCATCCCATCAAAAGTTATGGTCACTTTAGCTTCAACTTATCGACTATTCCAGATTTACATAAACATTGGATTATTTCTATTCGAAATTTCAACATTTTCGATTTCAATACTTTTGTAAATCCTTAACATTTAACTTTGTTATCGCTTCATTATTCAAGAATTTGATCCATATTCAATTTCTTACTTTATTTCGATATTCTTTATATTCGCTTCTCGTTTATTCCGAGCATTAAATTCTAACTGAAAACTCGAAATTTGTTCTAGCTTATCTATCAACTTGATGATATTAAGTCATATATTCATGAACATGAGTCAAGTTGTCGAATCTCATGACAAATTTTTCTAAGTACTTAATTTTCATCTCATCTTTATAAAGTCTTTTAAGTAACTCCTATCGAATCAATTTACGTGACTCACCTAAGTTTAGCCTTAACTCATATTTCATTTACCAATCCCATTTAAAATGGTTAATACTTCGACACTCATATACGAAGTTTTTCATTGAATTTGGTTTCAATTATTCTTATTTCTTTCATTTATCTCAAATTACTCTCTCATTCTTTCGCTACCTTCAATTGCTCGTTCGTTTCATTAATGTGAAATCATTATTCATTCAACCCTTTTCCTTTTCTCTTATTCTAATTTCAACCTCACTTAAAGTTTATTCCATTTGCTCAATCTACTTATTCGACTTTCAGGTCATGAATTGGGTTAAAGACAGTTTATATTCAAATTTACTTTCGATATATTGACTAAAAGAGGTTTAATCCATCCAGGGTTTACGTCTTCATTCACCTGTACCCTAATCCATCTTTTACATTCTTCGTTTAGTTATCGACCATTCACATTTCATTAATAACACAAATTCCTTTAAATTCCTTCTCGACTAACTTAGTAACTTATGAATTAGCCAAGACATGTGTTCTCGTTCTTATTACACAACCAAAATTTCAATTGATTCAGTTGGTTTTAATTGAATTTATTTCGTGGTAAGTTTTAATTTCTTCTAACATCCTTATCGACCAAAGTTGGGATTGGTTTCCCTTATTATCATCCATAGTTAAGAATTCCGTGATGACCCCTTAGTTCTTAAGTCCATTCCAAAATTTCAAAGTCTAAAACTCCAATGAATCGAGAAATTAATCTTGAATCGATGTAGTTAGTTAGGATGAACTTAAACACTTCATCCTGTTCATAAGCTAAAATTTAAAATAATTTAAGTACTTATACTATTTTATAGAAAAACATGCCATAAAATTTTGAACCCAAATCTTTAATTTACAAAAACATAGAATTTTTTTCAAAGCATGTTAAATTTAAATTTCAACCTTAAATAACATATCCTAATTCCTTTATAAAAAAAATTATATCATATGGAATTAAATTCAAAATCCTTTGTCAAACAAGTTATAATAACCATCGAGTGATCTCCCCCACTTAAACTCTTCAGAGTAAACATCGATAATGCGTGCACTCATTACCGACATCGTTTCTAAGGTCCAAGAAGGGATTATACCCACCTTGAAAAATCTTTAAAACCATTTCCTTTCGGTTATACCTATAATATGATATTATTGAAACTTTGGCAAAACTATTTCCAAAGACCTCCAGGATCAAGTTATCCAGTTCAATTTCATTTTAGTCGCAAATATATTATGTAACCAATTATACTTAAGAGATTCCATTTTCAAGTACTTTATATAACCATTAAATTTTCTTATTTAATTTATTATTTGATCAACCATAATAGGTAATAACTAAATATTATTACCTGTTAAGGACCAAATCTTATACACTTAAACAAAACAACCATATATTGAGATATCTAAAATATAATTGAAAACCATATTATGTCAATACATTCTGTTCGATCATTTAGAAATTCCTATCGATTCCATGGCGTCCCATAAATCGACCAGAATCTATAAATTTTCAATAGAATTACCAACCCAGTATAAAAATAATTTTATATCAAAATACAAGTACGCTCTCTCGTATATACTCTCAAACTCATTCTAGGGCGTTTCTAACCCCATCTATAATGAGTTTATTCCCAAACAGAGCCAAGGTTGTCGACAACCATCGCTCTGATACCAAATGTAACGACCCAACATTTTGACCGTTCAAATTGACAATAAACCAACCATGTCGACCCAAACAAATCGCAAATGCAGGTAGTTATTGGGAAAAGAAGAAAAGAAGGAAAGAAAAGAAAAACCAATCATAGAACCTCACAGCGGAAGGACAACATATAATAAACAAATAGTAGTTTAAAAGCGGTTGAAATGTATACCTCAGTTATAACATTCACTGATTATCAGAGTTACATATACATACAGCTGTACATAATAAGCAGCGGAAATAATGCAGCGGATATACATATGTATAGATAATAGATATACCAAATCTTCGTCTTCGATCTCCAAAGCACAGTCATCTTCGGTAACTGCAACGTCTGCTGACCCGAGCGTATTGCATAAAAAGAAAACACAACAAACACTCGGATCAGCACTAAATCATCTCATATTAGTCAAATCAAAATACGAAGTAACATCAATGTCATGGGTACAGTAACTCAAGAGATATTACGGAATTTTTCCATCTCCCAAGGATCCGTTAAACTAATATATACATAATATAGTACACTATTATGATAGTGTATATCCAGTAAAGTATAAATACTGAAAATAGCGTAAGCGGGATTACCATATTACCCTTACGCCGTTTATAGGCATCAACAGTCTATACAGTACCGTAAATTCACCGTACTGGTGTTATCAGAGGGCACTCCATAGAAGGCAATGCTAAATCAAAATCGTATGGGGCTCGATATGGATATATATGACAAGGCACTCGAGGCAATGCCCAGGGTAGGATTCTACCAATTGCACTCCCGGACCGGTGGTAACGCATAGCAGCCACTACCGCCCACCTCGGAACACACTCCCAAAGTCATAAATGGGCCCAAATCATCATCATCAATCATAGTCATAGAAATATTTTCGAAGGAGTGCGTCCGATCAAAGGTGCTACCTCAATTAGTCACGGTATAGCTCCTGTTTTAGTCATTTCAATTCTGACCCGAAGGTCAGGGCTATTTTGTCATCGTTCATCTCCTTCGATTCAATAATCGCCTCCAAGTGATCATCTCTCATTCTGGATACGTCAAAACGTTCACAGTTGTCGAAGTGGTATCGACACTGACAGAGAGTATGCCTTATGTTGACTCCGGTCTCTTTAACAACCAACGATTACATTTTCCACATCGGTTGGTTCTTTTACATTTCAAAGGTTCGCTTTCATATCAAAATATCATATTTTGTTCGAACCCATTTTATATTCAAAATAGAATATACTTTCATATAAAAATATCCCCAATCATTCCCAAATCAATTTTTATTCCAACTGGAATATATTTCCATGTCATTATATTATACTCGTATAATATTTCGAATCGGTCTATATTCACATAGAATGTACTTCATCTTAAAAGATTTCAGTTATTTCAAATTGATTTACATTCGAAGTCCCTTCATATTCAATAGAATATATATATTTTCCCATATCTATTCATTTCAATCTTTGGAAAACCCATTTATTTTCAAGTAGAAAAAAAATCTACCTTTCCATATCAAAACCGATTCAAAACAATTCCTATTCAAATAGAATATAACTTATCACAACTCCATTTGAACCAATGGTTTAAATCCAACATTTCCATTCGGAAGAAATTTACAATTCAAAAAAATACTTTTGAAAATAAATGCTTATAAGAAAAGAACTTTAGATAAAATAAATATATATATAGAATATAATAATTAAAATTAAATAAGTTAATTAAAATATTATGTACATACATAAATTAAAGTTTACTAGATAGTTTGAATACTAAATATAAAGGAAACTTTATTTAAAATAAAATAATTTATAGGTTAGAAGTTTGAATAACTAAAATTTTAAAGGAAGAAATAGTTAAATTTGAAATCAAGCCAGGTATAAATATATATATATAGATAATTTTAAACCAAAATTTTTCTTCCTTCCGAATTTCCAATACATGAATCTATATCCCAGTTTCCAATGGAGTTCATTCAGTTTCCATTTCTCATTTTCAAACATTGTTCAAACAACCGTTCAATATAAAGGATTCAACCCCTATTTAAAACTAAGTTAAAACAACTCATAATGCCCTCGATTTCCATTTCCCAGAATCTAAATTCCATAAGAATTTATTACCTTTAAATCCATACCCTTAAATTTAAAAATTTGAAAATCATGTTCAAATCTAAATTTAAAAGTTTCCACTTGTTTGGGATAAATTCCTTACCCCATTTTAAATAACATCCCAATTTATAATTTTAAGGAATGAATTAATCGAGTATCGGCACCTCCCTTAAAAATGAAATTCCCGACCAATAATATTTTAATATTTAAAAATCATTTAACCAACCGATGTCTGTATATGATTATCTATCCAATGGCCAAGTGATTTTAAATTTAATTTCTCGACATTTCAGGGATGGATCTATCATTTCAATCCAAATCAGGGTCACAGAGATTTATCATTTCACTCCGTGTTCTTAAATTTATTTCATCGATAAATCCTGGTTCGTTAGATGCCCGTAACATCAAGGGTAAATGGGATTTATCGTCATAAATCAACATGCATTGCAAGATACTGAAATAAGGAGCATTAAAATGTCACTATAAATTCAGTAATAAATTTCAACCAACATCCATCACAACAATTTCATTCAACTAATCAGCATTAAACTGTTTCAGGATTTAACACGGGTTCGAATTCAACTAGAGATTTAAATTAAATTAAATACCAAATCATTTACTTAGATTGCATGTTAACACACTTGCATGTTAAATTTAAACCACACATCAACAATCCAACACAACCATGCAACCAAACTTACTTCATAATTTAATTCAATAAATATGGGAATAATTCAGTATTTCGTGAGCGAAGAATCACTCACCTTTGCATCCATAGTTGATCGAACGTCCAACTAAGGGCCAAAATTTGACAGTCACCAAAAGCAGCCCGGTTAGTGCCAAAACGTCCGCAATTCCGCCACGATCCCAATGCAACAAACCGCGTCCAAATCCGAGTTAAAACGAGAGAGTTATCAGTGTTTTATTGTTTGACATTTTAAATATATATAAATTAATAATTAAATTCCTCACCAAATCATAAACCGCCACGTCATCATCTCCTTTCTCCCGCTCCATCCCTCATTTCCGTGCGTGAACAGTACAACCGTGAACCCATTTTCACGTGAAAACTTCCCCCGTTGACCACCAATTGCCGTCACCTCGGACCTCCAGACAACCAGCGAACACCGCCGTTCGCACCTGCTCTCCGAGGCGCATCCGCCAGCACCAGGGACTGGGCCTCCGATGGCTCCTTCCGCCGCTGTCTGGTTCATGAACGGAACCCTATTCAGATACAAAAATGTCCAAATCGACCACCACACTAACTCCTAGAACATGTCGTCACCATCATTGACTTCGTATGGCCCTTCCCGACACAACCCATATCTTAGAATCTTCGATTAACTAGTAAATCACAAAGCCCCAAATTTCAACCCTAGGTTTCGAAAAACTGAAACTTTGACCGAGATATCTGGCAAATCCAGTCACCGTATGTCGAAACAAATTGCACCAGCAGCTTCGCACCGTCGAGAGCTTCAAATTGATATGTAATACTCTAGGGTTTGAAGAAATTTGAATTTCAAGCTTGTATTTTTATTTGAAACTAGGGTTTGTAAATTTCTGCCATTAGAGAAAGCTTGGAGGAGGAAATATACGTATCATAGAAATGAGCTGATGAGATGGTCATGGACCTAAGTTATATGCATATATATAAGGCCCAAATATAAGAAACACCCAATTATCCATTTACATTGATCTCTTTCACATTTTCTCTCGTACGGTCAAACGGTAAGTCGGATTGTAACACAAATTGAAATCCTATAATAATTCACCGTTCCGGTTCTGATGGCGTTAGTTTCGTCGAATTCCAAGACAGTCGCCAAAACAGTTAAATTTCACAGTTAAATAAATAAAATGTTCAATTATTCAGTTAACTGTTTTAATTCAATTTTAAATATTTGTTAAATTCAAATTTAATTAAATTATAACTTAAATAAATTTTACACATTTTAAATCTAAATTTGATTATTTAAATCTTTGATTTGAATTTCAGTTATTATTTCTCAACTTAGAATTCTCCGTTTACTAAATTAAATTTGAATTTTCATTTTAAACTAAATAACTCAAATCATTTAAATAAATAAAATATGAGTTTCCAAATTTCACTAATTCTAAGTATAAACTAAATTAGAAATCTATTTATACTTCATTCAAATAATCATCACCATTATAATTAACGAAATTTGATTTTTATCTAGTATTATCCCATTTTATTCATTTTAACTTGAAATTTAAATATACAGAAATTGTGGGATGTTACATCTAGTTTCCTTTTCGATTTCAAATATAAATTTTCAAATTGAATTCACTTATTAAAAACCCAATATTACATTCAAAATTTCATTAACTATTTTCTATTCAAATTAGTTAATTCTATCCAATAATCAAAAATCTGATTTCTGTTTCAAAAATCAATTCATTACTCCACTTGAGTTCACGTATAATTTACAACTCAAATCTGAAATTTTCTAAATAGAAATTCGGATTTTATTCGCTTATGATCCTTTTATAAAATTAAATAAACCGTTATGGTTCTTAAATGGTTATGGCGCTGTTTTTCTAAAAATTTGATTTTTGACATAACTCAAAATTTATTCGACGAAATCTAGAATTTCCTCCTCCATTAGAAAACTATTATCAAATCGGTCCTGATGTTTCTTATTTCAAAGAATTCTGACTTCAATTGAGTTCTGTATACTCAATTGAAGTTCGAAACGCCAATTTACGAACTGCAACGCTGCGGCGAGTTCGTTTTAATTATATTTATAAATATAAACGTTTAAACTTCATCTATAATAAATTCAACTCCGTTCTGATATATTTTTAATATATATATCAAATCAAATTTTCCCAATTCAACATACTATTTCCAATCTTCTAAAATTGTCGATTTTTCCTTATTCAGTAATAAATTCATTTATATTTCGATCTTCTATAATTAATTTCAATTCCCTTTTATAAATTATAAATCCTTTGGATTTATTTCTATTCTATTTAAAAATCAACATTTCGAACTATATTTCATCGTTCCCATTTCGAAATGATTTCAACTTTCTATTTTCAAATTCTGTTTGAAATTTCTATTTTCAAATACTATTTTCAAATCTCTTCAAATTCTATTCAAATTTTATTCAAATTCTACATTTGAATTTCCTTTATATTTTCTGTATTTAAATTCCATTTAAATTTCTATATTCAATTTCTATTTGAATTTCTAATTCCATTATGAAGTTCCATTTCAATTTCTATTTTGAAATTCTAGTTCCATTTTGAAGTTCTTTCAATTCTAATATTCAAACTACATTTTTATTCTGTTTGAAATTTCAAATATTCAAACTCCTTTTTAATTCTATTTGAAGTTTCAAATATTCAAACTCTTTTTTTTTCTATTTGGAATTTCAAATATTCAAACTCCATTTGAATTCTGCTTGAAATTTCCATTTTAACTCTATTTGAATTCTATATTCAAAGTCTATTTCAATTCTCTTATTCAAATTCTATTTGAATTCTCTTTTTCAAATTCTATTTAAATTCTCTCATTCAAATTATATTTGAATCCTATTTGAATTTTTTGCATTAAATTTATAAACAACGTTTATAACTTCACTTAAAATCCCACATTATATATTTATAAACAAAGTTTATAAAATTTCAATTCAAATCCAACATTTAAATTTATAACAGAGTTTATAAATTCAATTCAAATCCAAAATTATAAATTTATAAACCAAGTTTTTCTTGTTTTATATATATTCAAACAAGTTAATATTTTCTATAGTTCATAAAAATTCAAATTCTATTTATAAAAATAGAATTCCATTTTTTAAATCTCAAATACCCTTTTTTATATTTTTAAAAAATATATTCAAGCCCCAGGGATATTTTAAACAATCAAATTAACCGATTTCAATCGTTTGATTTTTTTAACACATTATATATGAATATACATATGAGACCAAACAAACAAACAAACAGATAATATATTTTTGAGGAATCTAGTCGGATTCGTCTAACCTGTTTTCCTGCATCCATAGATGTTAGTTAACATAGTAATACCCATCCTGCTTCGAGGCAGGATATCGTGGTATAGAAGGTCATCCACTATCATAGCGTGGGGGCGTATAGGGTAATCATCCGCTAATGGTACCGCGGGCATCCGCTAGTGATACTGTGGGAAATCCAACCACCATTATATATATATATATATAATAGCAACCACCAAGCCTAAATAACTATTATATTTAAGACGCAAAAATATTGAATGCAACCAAACAAGCAATAAACAATTATTTTTAACTGATAAAAATAATTTTAAATAAAAGGTGAGTGAGATTTACTCACTTTGATTTTCCAATGCCGAATATCTTGTTTAGTTTTCCAATTGTCGCGGTTACCAGTTTATCCTGCTCCTATGATTATTTGTTTTTAATTTAACGATTAAACGATTTTTAATTCAAATGAACTTCTACCATAAATAAATAAATTTTCTATTTAAATTTAGTTAAAAAGAGTACCTTATGGCTATTTCAATATTTCGATAAATCCACCAAATAAATCCTCAACCAGCTCCTCATCTTCCATTATCCATTCTGTCATTTCGTCGAATACTTAACTGTCATCTTGCATTCAATTCCCAATTCTTTCTATCACAATAGTTACTTCTTGCTATTGCTATGTCATACTTCATTTCCAGTTCAACATTGGATATTGCCTCCCCATAACGCACAATAGCAAACAACTTCTATCCACTTCCCCAATCAATTGCTTGACCCACTCTCCACTTTGTGAACATCCCGTCTTCAACATTAAGCTTCATGTGAAGACTGCGATACCACCATTTACCATAAGATCTAATTTGCATTCCTCATATCGATGACCTAATTCCCCCATACCAAAGACTGACTTTCCCCCAAGATCGAGCGCCAGTGAACAAAACAAACCCATCGCGCACCCTTAAATCAACACGTCGCACCACAACCAGATCGACCACCCAGAATTCAAGAACAGTGCCAGTTCATGGCTTTCATATTTCGATCCCCGATTCTCCCAAAACCCACGTCTTCCTTAAATCAATCGTGACTTCAACATCGAACCCTAGAAATGATTAGCACTATTTATAACGGAACCATCTTTATAAACTAAAAATCAAATTAAAGATGGTTGTCTACCAACGTACGAACCACTATTTTAACGTAACCACTATTATTTCAACAGTGTAACACTATTCTGGACTAACTGAATATATTTTGATATTTAATTTGAATGTAAATACAAATAACCAAAATAAATTAATATAATATAATTTAAATTCAAAAACAAATAAATTCCTTGAAAATAAATTATTATTATTATTATTATCGTTAAATTTATATAAATCATTTTGACTCCATTTCAAATTGAATTACTTAAGATCCTCGTATTACGATACTTATATCGATAATTCAATATAAAAATAAATTTATATTAACAGCTCAATATTTAAAATAATATTAAATATTCAAAATAAATCGACCAGAAAATCTGGGTCGTTACAAAAAATATGATTTTAATTATTTCAATGCATATTTGCGTTAGAGAATGCAAATAAAAGAATATTTTATATTTCAAAGTGTATTCGCATAAAGAATGCAAATAAAAGAACATTTTACATTTCTAGGTATATTTGCATAAAAGAATGCAAATAAAATAACAACTTCATTTTCTATGTATATTTGCATAAAAGAATGCGAATAAACGATCAATTTTATTTCAATGTATATTTGCATAAAAGGTGCAAATAAATGATCAATTTTATTTCAATGTATATTTGCATTAAAGGGTGCAAATAAAAGATCAATTTTATTTCAATGTATGTTTGCATAAAAGAATGCAAATAAAAGAACCATCTTTATTTTTTCAATATATATATATATTTATATTTCTATATCAATTCAATGACATGTTCACTATTGCATTGATCATTTTATTAAACCTAATCAAATGACAAAATAATATTTTACATTGAATTTACAATACTATTTCAATTAAATAAAATAATCCAAATAATGTTTTTATGTTGAATTGACAATCTAATTCAATAAAATGATCAAAATAATTTTTTTATGTTGAGTGGCCAGTCTAATGCAGTTCAACAAAAATGTTCAAAATAATGTTTCAATGTTGAATTGACAATCTAAACCAATTCAACAAAAAGGAAAAAAAAATTCAAAATAATGTTTCAATGTTGAATTGACAATACAATCCAATTCAACAAAAATAATCAAAATAATGTTTTTAATGTTGAATTGACGATCTAGTTCAATTCAACAAAAATAATCATAATAATGTTTTTTAATGTTGAATTGATGATCTAGTTCAATTCAACAAAAATAATCAAAATAATGTTTTTAATGTTGAATTGATGATCTAGTTCAATTCAACAAAAATAATCAAAATAATGTTTTTTTTATTAAAGGGAAATTTTAATCCAAACCAATAAATAAACAATATGGTTATTTTTATTGAGCACATACAGATTTGTGTTTATATATCACCCACAAACAGATAAATTATCCACAATATCATCACATAATAGATCGGAATCATACAAGTTCAATCGTCACATAACAAATAAATTAAATAATTAATTAATTAAATAAAAAGAAGAAATCTCACATCGATTGGTTTTCAAAAATCATTCATGTTCAAATTTGGCTGAGTTTTCAAAGTCCTCGGTTTCATCTCTGGTCAGTTCCATCTCGTAGATCTCGTTTCTGCGATTCTAACGCAACTGGAATTTCTGAATTTCATTTTCAAACGAACAAGTTATGGTTTTTCCAAAATTGAATTACATAAAATATTATTAATTTTATAATTAAAATATATTACATCTCCTTCCTCTTTATCGTTTATACTTCTGGACATAACCCCCTCCTTTTCGAACCTAGGGCTCAAGCTTGCACGCACGTCGAGACACCATGGACTGATCGGAGAACGCCACTTCGAAGGGCTAGGAGCCCTCTACCTCCGCCGGCCATAGTGCCAACTCAGTGCCCCCTCCCCTCTTGATTGGCGTGCGAACGGTGATTGTTTGGGCACCAAATTCGAGACGAACACCTGATGGAATTCAATCTTAACCGTATGAAAAAAAAGATCAAAACTTGCTCTCTAATTTCTCTTTTGAACTGAAGTCTGATTCCTCCTTGATTGAGAATAATTAACGAAAGAATTTGGGATGTTTCTGGCCATGAAAGAGATAGTAGCGGCTGAGTTTGTTTAAGGACTTAGGGTTAGGTTATGCAATTTCCTATTATTTATAATAATTTAATGTTAATTTTACAAATAAACCCATAAGTTTTAAACAACTCCGATTTCAATCCAACCAGAGTTGATCCCACCCAATAACACCCGTTCCGGATCCAATGGGCTACATCCCGTTAGCCCGTTTGATAATCTCTAGCTTGTTTTATTTAATTTAATATTTAAATCATTTATTTATTTAATTCAATCTTACATTTAAATTCACCGGGGCCACATACGACAACTAAAAATTCCAAAAAAATATTTCTAGCTATGTTATGACGATACGGTTCCAACAAGACTAATTTCGTCGAATTCTGAGACCGTTTGAAAAATGACCATTTTTCAAGTCGATTAAATTTGACTGAACCTAACAAAACACATTTTCTTTCGCCATGCTCACATATTAATTCTAAAAATTATGAAAATTGAAACCTAGCAATAATTTGACACTCTGGTTCCAACAAAAGTGGTTTTGTCGAAAACGGAGGTCATTTGAAAAATGGCTATTTTTAATATTAATATATATATATTCCACAGCGACTATTCTATATTTTAAACTGGACAAAACTTTTGATTCCCGCTATGAAATTTCAATTTTTTAGATTTGTTGGAAAGATATTTTTAAATAGATTCTAATATTTTTGGTTTCACTAAAATCCAATATATTTTGCATCCTGTACTGTCAGTCAAAGTTCAAATTTTCAAACTACCGTTGAAACACCCCACCTCCGTTAGAGTCACTCTCAAAGGGAATGCCCTAATTTTGGTGGAGGTTTATAAGTATAAGTCACAGATATACAAGACAGATATAATAACACATATTTTTGAGCAGCGGAAAATAACAACTTTTATTTCATCAAAATACGTGTTACACAAACCATGCCATAATCTGCCTTACAATGCTTCCAAAATCATAACTGTCTTGATTACATTATTTAAAGAAGCATAAAGAAAACATAAATAAACTGCAAAAGTCCCCTAATTGTTGTCCAAAGCCATAGTCCAAAACGGAAAAAGATCCAAGCAATACATTCTTTCTCTTCAAGCTGGATGTGAAAACTGATCAAGCTGCGGTATTCCCTCCCTGAGAACCCGGGGGGGGGGGGGGGGACGAAAGAAAACGAGGCGAAAGGAAAAAGGGTCAGTCATAAAGACTGAGTAAGTCCTAGTGACTTTCAGTGTAAAAACGGTTAAAACAACCTAACATGTATGAACTGGAACTAAACTCAAGAATGGTGTCAAGATGGACAAGATAAACTAAGGTGATCATGATAAGTCAAGACAAGTCAAATAAAGCATCGCATGTTCAAGATTCGTTGCCTCGACTGTACTAATATACTAAGCCCAGATCACAAGTTAATCACGAAATAAATCCCATGGCCCAATACATGAAATGACCCTGAATCGGGGTCTGACCCAAGTACGGGGTCCTACAGAGCGCTTATCTAGTCGATCGGCTCCCTACAAGTTCTAGCTCGTCAAGTGTCTGTGTCATACGGCTAATCACGAATGTAGTCACCTGTGCTGGGTCCACCTTCGGGTGTATCAGCCCTAGGGTGTCAACCCCTGACACGATTCAAGATGCACAGATAAATCTACTGATACCCAGTGTCTGCCCCGGATACGTGCACGACCGTAGTCCACCGAACCTACACTGGCGTATCCCACTGCCGTCGTTCTCCTCTTAGAATCAGCCTAGTAATCGTGCCCCACCCGGCCTAGCCCCAGCGTACCTTGATACATCTAGAGGGTTACTGCTGAAAAGGGTCGTGTCTAGGGTCTCGCCTAATAGATTAGGTCATGTAATTCGTGACCTAACCCGCCTAACAGATTAAGTCATGTAATTCGTGACTTAATCCTTTTCCAGTCTAGTCATGTCAAGATGGTTAAGTATGTCATTTCAGTTCGCGACTTAACCCGCCTACGTGTCATGTCAAGTTGGCTAAGTGTTGTCGTTTTCAAGTTCATGACTTAGCCCTACAAATCGTGTTCAAGTTGGTTAAGTAGTCTTTTCATGTTCATGACTTAACCCTAATTGGCATTAATTGATTCGTTAATGCACCGAACCACTCACATTGGATCCTGTTGTTCGTAGCCACTGGATTTGCCGGGCGGTTCCGGGCAGGTTTACGCTACGAACTCAACCCAACCTCGGGTTTCAAGCGCGATGTGACCACCAACCCACATTGGATCCTATTGTTTGTAGCAAATGGATTTGCCGGGCGATTCCGGGCAGATTTACACTACAAACTCAACCCAACCTCGAGTTGGCCACTTTCTTGTTTTCCAAAGTCATGCCCATGTTCTTATCAGATTTTGTGCTATTTCCATAGCATGTTCATATGTCAATTTCGTGCCCAACTAAGGCATGTTTTAAGTCAAGTTATGGCATGTTCAAGTCAAGTTTTCGTGCCATATTTCATGTTCTACTTATGCCAAATTTCACGGTTTATGATTATAATCAATTCAAGTTTTGCCAATTCTACCCAATCGTATCCCCAACGTATATAAACGTACTTCGTTCACAAGCATAAACAATTCAAGAGATAAAAGGGAATAACACCAAACATGTGATAGGCATATGTGAAAATTCCAACATCACTTGCATAATATACAGGCTATAACATATCACATGGTTTCAATACCAGCATGATAACTTGGCATAGTAATGGTTCCAACTTAGTTTAACATGATGATTTCATCATAGGCATAATAATTATTGCGGGCATAATAATTATTTTATTACAAACATGAAACATTAAAGGCATGGTAATCCTAATAGGCATAGTGGATCCCAATTCAGCATTTTTAACATAATGATTCTCATCTAACATCATAGACATAATGATCCCAATTTAGCATTTTTAACATAATGATTCTCATCTAACATCATAGACATAATGATTCCAATTTAGCATTTTTAACATAATGATTCTCATCTAACATCATAAACATAATGATTCCAATTTAGCATTTTTAACATAATGATTCTCATCTAACATTATAAACATAATGATTCCAATTTAGCATTTTTAACATAATGATTCTCATCTAACATTATAAACATAATGATTCCAATTTAGCATTTTCAACACAATGATTCTCATCTAACATTATAAACATAATGATTCCAACTTTTCATCATAACCTAGCAATTCCCAATTTTTCATTAATCATGATAGGTATATTAACATCACAGGCATAGTTCCATCAACAGTCATAGACATGGTTTAATTAGCATCATAGGCATGGTTTAACCAACATAAGGATTTCAATAAACATAGTGATTCCATGGACATGTATTAGTCCAACTTGCCTTACAATTAAACCCATGTGATTCATAACAACATCAAAATCATGACAAGTTTAACTTGCAACGTTGCCATAGCAATATTCCCAAATTATAATTCAAAATTAAACAATATAAACATGGATTAACAATAGTTCCTAAGTCTGGTTTCAATTCATGGCATGTCCATATTGTTTTAGCGTTTTTGCCTAAAAAGTGACATAGAACTTACAATATGAAGCAAATAATCCAAATAAAAATCCCAAATCAAATAGTCCCAAATTTGTTGTCTAAAGCGTCGTAGTTGTTGTAGCTTCTAGTTGTAGCCTTCAAGAATCGTCCTTCGTCTTCTATAATTTTGTTCTTTGTATTTTTAATTTAAAGCTCTAGGTTTAATGGCGGCGGCATGAGGCTGAAATGAAATAGTATGATTTATGCTAGGTCTTAGGTCCTTTTTATAATGTTTGCAAGTTGATTTAAACTGTCGATGGAGCTTGATTCAATAATAGCCGTTCGTTTGAAGGAGAGGCCAATCAGGAGCTGACACCTAGCCCTAGTGACAAGGCAAGGCTCAGAAAATCGACCAAACACAGACCAGGTCAGCCAAGACCTGACCAGCCAGCACATTCTGACCTGGGCGCACTTGGCAGGTGCGCCAGGCTAAAAATGTACTGGCGCACTTCCCAAGTGCGCCAGTTCATTTTTGTTCTGGCGCACTTCCCAAGTGTGCCAGTGCATTCTGACCCGTTTTCTGGTTTTTCACCCAACTTCGTTCGTCCATATCTTCTTCATACGATATCCGTTTTACGCAAACTCAGACTCTATCTCAAGCAGAATTCCGAGACGAACGCAATGGCGTATCCCGTTTCCCTTTATTCTTTGATTTGAAATTAGTTATACTTTAATTTGTGAATCTCACTGTTATAGAATACACGGGGAGTTACAACCGTGCTATTTCTAACTCCCTTTTATAATTAAAATAAATATATTCGTTTTAACTTCGATTTAAAATAAATTTTATGACGTTATTTTTTTAAAATAAATTATTTTAACTATTAAAATTCCGTTAAAATTTCTAAAATAAATTTTTTAATTTGGTTCAGAATTTGCCGGTTTTTACAGTGAACAACAAAGTGTAGTAATGATTTATGGTGGCCAGAAGAATATAAAAAATACTTGTTTGTATTAAATTTATAAAGGTGGCCGGAAGTAGAAACCAAGGTGTGATTAGTAGCACTCTAAATTTAGATGATACAAAATCACAAACTGATTGGAACAAATTTGTAAAAAAAATGGAAAGTAAATATTTTTATATTGGGAATGCATTGATTGCATTTGATGAGATGGTAGAGAAATAAATAAATGGATTAATTTCTTCCATCTATGCAAAAGAAATAGATTGATTTACTTTCTATCTTTGCACATTTGTTGCTATTGTAATTTTCCTCCATTATATTATTACCATATGTTGGTAATATAATTAATGATTCACATGGATTTGCAATAGCTATATATTGAGGGGTAGACTTTAGTGTAAACCCATCCTGGCATGGAGCCAGCGATCCCCAAATGGAGTGTCTCTTCTTGTTAAGCCTATTTGAGGCTTGGATATGTAAACTCTTATTTCGTAATCTCTTGTAATTCTCTCACGTGGAATGAAATCTCTCTCTTTTGGACTGGGTGTACACTATCTTATGGAGGATAGTGGAACCAGTATAAATATTGTGTCTCTTTGTTTCTCTGTTATAGTTACTTATTATTTGCTTAATGTAATATAATAATTGCTATCAGATTAGATTGATGTTCAATTGGCATCTAGATCCTGCTTATTACGCTTTCGCATTCATGCAATTTTTGCATAACAGATTGGTATTGGAGCAATTTTTACATAACAGACGATGGCTTAGTTATATTAGTTCATAGTTGATGCTCATTATATATGTGTAAATCAAGTCTTAATTATGCTAAGAGTTCTTTTTTCATTATTAACGCATTATTCAAGGTCAACCTGCAATTTATGTATGTCTAAATCAAGTCTTAATTTTGTCTCCATGTTTCATATACTATTTTTTAGAGACGTTTCTTTACTTTAAAAAAAAATATTTTTGTTGTATCTAAACCTCTGAACGTACGATAATTGTATCTGGTTACTATCTCCTATGGCATATGTGTGTGCTTTTAATTAAAACTCCTACTTTCTATTGCACATGTTTCTTATATTTATGTTGCTCAATTGTACTTTTGGTTGTCTTTTTTTTGCGCACAAACACTATCCTATGAAAATGTGGCGGGTACTCTTCCGCAGTACAAAACTATGCGTGAGATCATAGTCGAATCATATCGTATGGTATTATGACGTTGTAGTGCACGCTGCCGGAGTTATTAGTCTTGATTTTACAATTGTTGTCATGACAACTTCATTTTTTTAACGGATGCACTTTGCTCTGTAGCCTGTACAATTGCTTTTTATGTTTCGTCCGTTAATGTTAAAGGAAGAATTTGTTAATGTGGTTGTATTGTCAGCGGTAGAAATGTCTATCATGCATTTGGATTTTGATTTGGTGGATGGAAGCCTGTAACTATAATCATATCATATTGGTTAATATTTTATGTCCAAAATCTTAGAATTATATACGTTGTTCAATTTACAAAATCCTAAGGGTCCACTTTAGATCTTCCTATATAATCAGATTTACAGAAGATATAGTGCCATTTTTAATATGTATATAGCTACAGTTTTCAGTGCATGAATTAGATTTTTTGCAGTACAATATACTGCGTGCCAATTACAACGCGGAATGCAAACATTATAACATCCCTTTACAATTTACTCAAAGCTTTTGCCGACTGCAACATGGTACATTAGTTATCTCACTGACTTTGGCATTTGCTTGGGAAATCCATAAATATTTGTCTGTCATAGTAACATGCAATATTCAAGAAACACTATCTATCTAAAGTATTGTAACCAAATTTATGCCAGACAGTTTATATTAAATGGAAATTAGCGGCAAGAGCTCCTAATCAGGTCTTCATTATTTTTTAGGACACTGTTTTGAAACAATTAGTTTTAAGGACAGGAATCATGGTGAGCCATTTTCTTTTTTAAAAACGTCGATCTCATCGAATAAATCAGGGCGTAGTGATCTCCAATTTCTGTTTTTCCAATTTTTTCAAATTCGATCTTCGATCGTTATTTCTTTCAGGTGAGTTTTATTAATTTCGATTTTCTTCCTACTTTATAATTCAATGTAAAATTTCAAATTTTTGATATTAAAGAGGCGATTCTTTTGTTTTGTTATTATTTTATTCTTTATCATGTGATTTTGATAAATTTGAATTGAATTGTGCATAAATAATTTTAACGATTGATTTTAAATTTTTAATAGAATCTGAAATTGTGGAATATGATATGGAAATATGCTAATTTGTTCTTTATTTTTATGGACTATGTAGTTAAATCAATGGAAGAGGAAACTCAAAGTTCAAGTACTTCTTTAGTTGAACATGATGCTATAAGGTATGGTTTAATTAAATTGAAATTTTCATATGACATGTGAAATGTGATTTTTAATGTCTGTTTATTAGTGAATTTAATTCTAGTTTAGGTATATCTATGATTTTTTTTATTTCATTAACAAATCTGAAATAAAAAAGATATGTTGTTTAATCTTTTTTACAATTTTTTTGTAAAATTAAAAGATAAGTGTTTATTTTGGTTTCAATGGCAAATAACAATATTTTTTTTATAGTTAATTTTGAAAAAAAAAATTGGTTATAATGTGCTACAATTATGTTTGAAAATGATATAACAATATCTTTTTTATGCAGTTCATTAATTTTATCGTGTTCATTACTATAAATGGCACATAAGAAAATTCTGATATAAAAAAGATATAACAATTATGTATGTTTGAAAAATGTAACAGTATATCTTTCTTATGTTGTTTTTTAATTTTATCATGTTCTGTAGTATAAATGATAATTTTATCATCTTATGTAATTTAATATAAATAAAAAGATATAACAGTATATCTTTTTTTATGCAGTTCATTAATTTTATCATGTTCTGTAGTATAAATGAAAATTTTATCATGTTCTGTATTTTAATAGAAGAAAAAGATATAATAATATGTCTTTTTTACGAAGTTCATTAATTTTATCATGTTCTTTACTATAAATGGTACATAAGAAAATTTTGAAATAAAAAAGATATAACAATTTTGTATGTTTGAAAAATGTAACAGTTTATCTTTCTTATGTTGTTTTTTATTTTATCATGTTCTGTAGTATAAATGACAATTTTATCATCTTATGTAATTTAATAGAGAAAAAAGATATAACAATATATCTTTCTTATGCAGTTCATTAATTTTATCATGTTCTTTATTATAAATGAAAAATTTATCATGTTTTGTAATTTAATAGAAGAAAAAGATATAACAATATTTCTTTTTTATGAAGTTCATTAATTTTATCATGTTCTTTACTATAAATGGTACATAAGAAAATTCTGAAATAAAAAAGATATAACAATTTTGTATATTTGAAAAGTGTAACAGTATATCTTTCTTATGTTGTTTATAAATTTTATCATGTTCTGTAGTATAAATGATAATTTTATCATCTTATGTAATTTAATAGAAAAAAAGATATAACAATATATCTTTTTTATGCAATTCATTAATTTTATCATGTTCTGTAGTATAAATGAAAAGTTTATCATGTTCTGTAACTTTATAGAAGAAAAAGATAAAACAATATGTTTTATGAAGTTCATCAATTTTATCATGTTCTTTACTATAAATGGTAAATTAGAAAATTCTGAAATAAAAAAGATATAACAATTATGTATGTTTGAAAAATGTAAGCTATTAAATGATTAATTTTTTTCATTAACAAATCTGAAATAAAAAAGATACGTTGTTTTATCTTTTTTTACAAATTGTATGTAAAATTAAAAGAAAAGTGTTTATTTGGGTTTCAATGGCAAATAACAATATTTTTTATAGTTACTTTAAAAAAAAAATTGGTTATAATGTGCAATAGTTATGTTTTATATATAATTCAAATGATATATGGTTAAGAATTATATCTTAAGACAAGACAAAAAATGCATATAAAGATAACACAACAATTATATGTATAGATAACAGAATTATTATAATAGAATTATTTTTTAAAATCATATATATTATTTTAAAATTATTATTTAATTCTGTAATTTAATCATTATCATAACAGCAGTAAAAAAGATAACTGGTTTTATCTTTTTGAAAAATGATTTATAAAAAGGTTTAAATTATATTGTTATTTACTTATTTTTGTTCTGATTTGCAGGTCTAATATATCTGTGATGGTTGTATTTGATTTTAATAAGAATTCATTTAGTATTCGTCTTGGTTTGGATGCATCAATTAGTTATGTAAGAAGTATGGTTTGTGAGGTGTGGAATACTTTTACTCCTTTATGTTTTGATGTGTTCTATGTTAGAGAATCTAAGACTACTTACGTTGAGACGGATAGTGATTTACAAGCTATTTTGTGCTTGGCGTGGTTTAAAAAGGAGGATTTCTTGGGGTTTTTTATATGCTTGAAGAGTAATTCAAATGATGTTGCTGTTGACAGCAGTAAATCAGTCTCATTTGTTGGTGCTGGAGAATCAAGCAGTAATTTGGTTGAATATAATAATGATACAGACTCTGCATGTTGTGAAGAAAAAATCTTGCATGCACTGTTAAAGAAAAATTCAAATTTAGAATTTTTTACTGGTGTTGGACAAATATTTGATTTGGCTATTGGATTTCGCAGAATTGTTAGTGCTTGTTTTTTGAAAAATGGATTTAAAGTAAAATATCTTAAGAATTGTAAGGAGCGGGTTATAGTTCAATATGCTATAAATGGTTGCTCATTTAAGATTCATGCTTCTTGCAAATTGAAGCAATTGGATAAGTTGATTGTTAAAAATATGCAGCTAATTCATACATGTGGGGGTGGATTTAAATCAGCTAGTAGTCCAGTTATTACCAGTGATCTTCTAAAAACATTGATCGCTAATCAAATACGTGATGAACCAAAAAGGAAGACTAAGGATATTGTGAAATGTTTTAGGAGAGATTATGATGTGGATTTGAGTTATTTTTATGCTTATAAGGGTAGAAAATTGGCTATTAATGATATATATGGCGATGAGAAAAAAATCATACAATGATTTAGTATGTTATATGAAGGCTATTGAGAAATATAATCCGAAAAGTTATATAAGTATGGATGTGGATGAAGAGACTAACCAATTCGAGAGAGTTTTTGTTTTCTATGAGGCTTGTATATTTGGATTTAGGTATTATCGACCTACGATTTTTTTTTTGATGCAACATTTTTAAAAGGTTGAAGTGGTATTTTTATGGCTACAACTAGTAAAAATGGAAATTGTGAAGACCCGCAACTTCCCCGTAAAGGAAAGCGTCGGATAGTTCGAGAACAAGCCACAACAGAACGCATACAGAAGAACATTTCATTGTATATTACAACAATGCATCAGATTGCAAGAATATACAGAGTATAAATGAATATACACAGAAACATCAGAGATTTAAATTACATTTAAATACATAGCAGCGGAAAATAATACGATACACAACTAGAATGAGATATACGGATACAAAGCTTTCCGGATATCGTTCCAGCTGTAAACCAGGATCCTGTGAATATAAATCTGCAAAACCAAAACTACTAGCTGCCCGTGTCAAAATAAGGGCACCCAGAGTTTAGGTTAAAACAATAAACTCCAGGTCAGTCATGTGACTGGTGTGAGAACTAAAACAGTTAATCTTTATTTTAAAGTTAGGTAAATCAAGGGACCACGCCGTATAACACGGAACGGGTTTCCTCCCAAGAATACCAGTGCATAAAACAAACAGCGCAATGCTAAATAAAGAAAAATGAAGCTGTTATAAGACCCAGGTCCTATCACACAATGCAACGCAAGCCGGGGGATAGGGTTTTCCCTTATAACAGCCAAAGAATGCTTGATACGTTTAAAACAGATTATTTGATACTATTATAAGTGCATAGTGTATAAAACAACTTCAAATCATAAGTATCAATCATAGGCGGCATGGGTACCATATATCATGTCGCCATATATAGGTTTACAAATAAAACCACAAATGTCACGTATTTGGAAATTGGATTTCCGTCTATGAACCGAGGCAAAAGATAGTCCTCAACCGTTTTCGTGACTCTCTAGCCCGAGCCACAGGGTCAGAGCGCATCGACCCTTGGATCGTCAGGGCCGGTCCACCGATGTGGATTAAAATGCCTGAACACTACGTTTCCCCACCCTATGGGGTGTAAGTCTGGTCCGTCAGCCGACCAGAAGCATCGGCCGAAACCGATATAACCGAGGCGCCTCGCAACAGCAACAACCACATAAGTCAAACTCGTCAGGGCGTGTAAAACCACTGACGCCACTTCTAACTAGAAAGAAACGCAAGTCCTCCCTGAGGTCCGTCTCCCGTTTTTGGTTCATACCTGGTGTGAAACACGCGAGGTAAACGTTACACAAAGCTACGCCACAAAGGCCGTGCTTTGATCATCACCACAAGACTTTGCTTTTCAACAGAAGCCTTGATCATTTGCATCTTAGCATGCCACACAGGCAAACCATCCTATGCAACCGATATCAGTCACACAGAATGAAATCCGATGTCAGACACACAGTCCATTTACAAGTCCGTTCTGGGGCTGAACGAAACCGGAGGCACCTAGTACCCCGCATATCCATCGATCTCCAAGTACGTCTGGACGATCACCAACTGTTTCCATCTTCTTGGGTGTACAGCCCAATCAAGATCATCAGTTATCCCCCAAACGACGTGAAGACCTCCGGTCTTCGACCATCGTCTTCATCTTCGACTTATCGTCGTATCAGTTATTCAGAATGGGACGAACCCGGTCTTTCCGAATAACTCGCGTATATTTTAAATAAGTGTTACACAAACACAACATACGCCTCATTCCAATTCATTAGTCACTAACCGTAAATTAATCAAGAGAATAATTCCCCAAATATTAACCCCGAAGGCCGAAACCAACATCAGATCAATATCCAGAAAACCCTTCTGCTTGGCTAACCGACAGTTAGTTTCTAAATTTCACGTTCAAATCTAATTAAAGATTTAACTATCGCCTGGAGCAAAACTGGTGATACTCCATTCTCGATCTTTTCAATCTAATTAAAGATTCATTAAAACTCCACTTAGTTTTAATCTGTGACTGGGTTAAAGAATCAGTGTCATTTAAAACACGGTTCACGATAAACCCAAAGTCACATCCCATTAATTATCGGGTTAAAGAACAAGTGTTATCTAAAACACTGTTCACGATAAACCCAAAAATCAATATCCATTCAATTCCAATTAAATATTATTTAATTGGTACACGTCATTAAATCTAAATAAAAAGATTTAATCTTTTCTCAACTGGGTTCAAGAACAGTGTTAGTGAAGACACCATTCACGACAAACCCAAATCACATTCATTAATTATCGGGTTAAAGAACAAGTGTTATTTAAAACACTGTTCACGATAAACCCAAAAATCAATATCAATTCAATTCCAATTAAATATTATTTAATTGGTACACTTCATTAAATCTAAATAAAAAGATTTAATCATTTCTCAACTGGGTTCAAGAACAGTGTTAGTGAAGACACCATTCACGACAAACCCAAATCACATTCATTAATTATCGGGTTAAAGAACAAGTGTTATTTAAAACACTGTTCACGATAAACCCAAAAATCAATTCCCAATTCAATTCCAATTAAATATAATTTTTAATTGGTACACTTCATTAAATCTAAATAAAAAGATTTAATCATTTCTCAACTGGGTTCAAGAACAGTGTTAGTGAAGACACCATTCACGACAAACCCAAATCACATTCGATATTCAATACAAGGCTCTGAATAGAAAATATATCGGCTTATATTCAATATCAAATTCTACGACTAACAAATGTCGTATTGGAAATAACGATATAAATATATATATCTTTCAAATTTCCATAACAACACCTGTATAATCACGAATTCCAACATCGAAATATTCCGAAGACAATTTCGATTCAAATCCACTCCAATGCAATCATTGGAAATTTTGGTTATTTTCAAAACCCTTTTCAAATTCAATTTATTTATTTAAAAATAAATAGAATTATAATTCTAGTTCAAAACTAGTTCATTTCGATAAAAATCTATTTTTATCTTTTCAAATAGGGAGTTTTTCATCCCAAATCTTCACAAATCATTTCTTATGATTTTACACAAATTATTGCTATTTTTAATAATTTTATCAAGGCCCGTACAGTCGATTTCCATCAACGGCCATCGAACTGCACTTACAGCGACCTTTTTCGAATTTGATTTGGACATAATTCCAAATCCAACCGTTAGATTTCAAATTTCTAATATTCGTTAGAAAGCTCTTTTCGATACGAACCCAACGGTTCCGGTTTAGGGAGAATCCGACGGTCGGATCTCCCGTAATGTCCGTTTGAAATAAATGGTCGAAATTCGCGAACTGCCGCGGCGCGGCGCGTTCTATTCAGGCCATTATATTATATATATAATATATATAATATATACTTCGTCGATTTCTATTTAAAACGAATTATATAAATAGTTTTGAATTCGTTTCAAAAACTTTTTCAACTTCCTTTTCAATTCAAATCACAATTGAATTCTTCTTTATAAATTCGTTTTGAATATTCATTTCTATTCAATTCAAATTTCAATTCAATTTGAATTCATATTCAATTCAATTCATTTCGAAATCGTTTTCAATTCAATTCATTTCGAAATCGTTTTCAATTCACTTTGAATTCGTTTCAATTCAATTCATTTCGAAATCGTTTTCAATTCACTTTGAATTCGTTTCAATTCAATTCATTTCGAAATCGTTTTCAATTCACTTTTCAATTCAATTCGAAATCGTTTTCAATTCAATTTATTTCGAAATCGTTTTCAATTCAGTTCATTTCGAAATCGTTTTCAATTCAACTCATTTCGAAATCGTTTTCAATTCAATTTATTTCGAAATCGTTTTAAAATCGATATAAATATCGTTCACGTCAAAATGGCGTCAATCTAATCAACACGGCTTCATATATTGATATTTTCAAATATTCCATTTCGAATATTTCTATTTCAAATATTTCTATTTTAAAACTGGAATGAGGCCCAATCAATTACCATATAAAGTTAATTATATGGATTTTCATACAACACATGTATATAATAGCATGGAAAAATAATCAACCATCAACCAAAGTGCACTACACTGTATAAGCATCAAATAAAGATATCTAACGCTTACAACAGCATGTCAATCAATCGATCGACATATTTAATCAATCAGGATGAGTGAACTTCAAATTTCATCCTAACACCCGTGTGGGGTTTCAAACAATCAAACACATATTTTATTTGTGCTGTTGGGCGATGTGTAAAATTTATCGTCCCAATCAATATCAGTCAAATCAGTGTACATAAACAAACCGTCTGGTTTGTAAATGAATATTTTATTTTATTCACATTCACGTTAAAAACTATATTTTTAACGATAAAATATTTATTCCAACACATGAATTTTCTTTCCAGTTCATTTATTCAATAAATGACATTTTTATTTTTCTAACATATTTTAGAAAATTTCGGCGGCATAACGGCACGATACTAGAAACGGGACAAGGCCTAGCCTTATCCCCGGTCTAGTGAAGGCCCACGCCATTCACACATCAATCAAATCAATTCGTTATGTAAACCACAAAGTTTGGAGTAAGCGTCTAACCTAGCCTTACTCCTTCGCCTTATAACGGCGCACGTCTAATCCTAACCAATTTATCGATTCGATTTTTCACACCACAAATCGCATTCAAACCAATATCGCAATCAATAACCAAACAGCCAAACAAACAAGTCCATGGTCTGTGGACGGGTGTCGGGTGCTACTAAGCACTGTCTGCATCCTAGTATAAATATATAACTAGAAAAGAAATAGAAAGGTGAGAAATTCTCACATATAGCTATCCTAGCTCCACGGCTCTTCATTTGCAGAAGTCTTCGTCGTTTCGCCTTTTTTTGTCACCTTCGTTGTTGCTTTCACTACATACGTAAAAATCACATTTTTACTTCGCTATTCAATATATAAAAATCGAATTTTTACTTCGATGTTCAATATATAAAAATCGAATTTTTAGTTCAAAGTTCAATATATAAAAATCGAATTTTTATTTCAAAGTTCAATATATAAAAATCGAATTTTTAGTTCAAAGTTCAATATATAAAAATCGAATTTTTAGTTCAAAGTTCAATATATAAAAATCGAATTTTTAGTTCGATGTTCAATATATAAAAATTTCGCCTTTTTAAATTCAAAGATTTCACCTTTTCAAATTTCATCACTTGATTTCAATGTATATAAAATAAAAATCAGATTTTTATTTCGCCACATATACAAAGGTGATATTTTTAACTTCTCTATCCTATAAAGATTATATTTTTAATACTTTAAAAATATAAAAATCATATTTTTAATATTCCTATATAGTAAAGATTATATTTTGATTTAAACAATACAAAAATTATATTTTCAAAGCAAATTCATTTTTTAAACCATAAAGTAAAATCAGTTTTTATTCATAAAAAAACAGTTTTTACTTTTATAAAAATTTCAGTTTTAATTCATTAAAACAAACAGTTTTTATATAAAATAAAAATAAAATAAATAAAAATAAAATACAATTAAAACTTACTGAGGGTGGGCTGATGTCGGGTCGGAGACTGGGCGGTGCTGGAGTTCGACGAGGGGGGGGGCTCGGTCGCAGTCGGAAGGGGGAGATGGCGCGAGGGGGGTCGCGGGTGGTCGCAGGCGGTGGGGGCGGCTGGTGAAGTCGAGGGGGGGTCTGTAAGGGGAGAGGAGCGGCGAGAAGAGGGGGGGGGAGATGGCTTTGGTGGGGCTCCGGCGATGGGGGGGGGTCACCTTCGATGGCGGCGGCGGCAGCGACTGGGGGGGGGGGGCGACGCGATTCCGTCCTTCCTCGTTTTGTTTTTTTTTTTTTTTTTTTTTTCAATCTGAATGAATTTCTATCGGGGGGGGGGGGGGGCCTGGAGTATAAAGGGGAGAAAAGTTTATTTATTTATTTTTTATTTATTTATTTATTTATTTATTATATTTGGCAAAAAGGGTTGACTTTTACATATGACCTCGAAACGAGGCCCACCGCCTGTCGTCCATAGCGTTTTACCCCCATTCCGAACACAATGGGATATGTATCGCAAGCTGATTTGATCGTTACAATCAGTTTCCTTTTGAATTTACATTTAAATCACTATATTGAATTTTAAACGCACGTTTCAAATTACCGGGGCCACATACTAACTAGAAAAATTTCAAAAAAAATATTTTCTAGCTTCGTATTGACGATACGGTCCTAACAAAACTAGTTTCGTCGAATTCTGAGACCGTTTGCAAAATGGCCAATTTTCAGTCGATTAAAATCAACTGAAACTGGTCAAACGCGTTTTCCTTTGCCACGCTCACATATTGATTCGAAAAATTATGAAATTTGAAACCTAGCAATAACTTGACATCACGGACCCAACAAAACTGGTTTCGTCGAAATCCGAGGTCGTTTGCAAAATGTCCATTTTTAAGGGCTATATATTATTAAATATATATATAAATTCCATAGCGACTATTCTGAATTTTCAACTGGACGTATCTTATCATTTCTAAAGTGAAATCCTAGTTTGTTAACTTCGTTAGAAAGATCTTGTTCATCAGATTCAAATATTTCTTGTTTCGTTCAATTCTGACTTATATTGAATTCTGTATATTCATTTGAAATTAGAAATCGAATTTTCGAACTACCGCGCCATTTTCAATTCTATTTATAATTATATATAAATATTTATATTCTAACGACGACGCGTATAATATATACGTCGAATTTCAATTCAAAATAAATTTCTCGTCGATATTATTTAAAATATTTCATTTTAAATAATCTAAATTCGCTAAAATTGCCAAAATAAAATTTTCAAACTGGCTCGCATTTTACGGGTTGTTACAATCTCCCCCACTTAAAACTTTTCGTCCCCGAAAAGGAACAGAGTCGAAAGTGGTTTGATTAATCAACTCTACGCTCGATCTGGCTTCCATTCTCCAACCTTTCAGTTTCTGAGAATTTTCAAAATTTTCAAAAATTTGGCTAACTCCCTAAATTTTTGAAAAATTTCGCCATAACCTCCCCTGCACCGGGAGCATCGGGGAATTTCAAATAGCTTCCCCGGTCCTTCAGATCTCAAAAAGAAAAAGAAAAAGCCAAGCGGCTAGCCAATAGGCTCATAAAATCATCATCACCCAAACAAAACAGGAAATTATGTAGTAAACATGTACCTATTTGTCGGGCAAACAAATTTTATTCTCTGGCTCTAGCCTCCTTGCTATGACCTGTTCAATGATATATAGGTATATGCAAGCAGATGCGACCAAATTTCAATACAATTCAATATTTGGTTCAATTAGGCTAAATGGCTAAAAATTAGCAAACAAAATAAACAAACAACACAAACATCAATCAATTAGTGGATTAACGTTTCAAATTCATAATTTTGATATATATACAAAAATCCTGTTTTTGATGCCAAATCACAACAATTAGCCCTATCTAATTTTGGTTCTCACACCAGTCAATAGGAAATATATAGAAAGTCCACTTTCGTCATTCGAACATGAATTCTAATGATGGAGCTCCATCATCAAAATCATCTCCGAGCGATTCGAGTGTAATTCTATATCTATCCAGTATATTAAAATTTCGAATACACGCGGATCAGACGTATACGCAAAATCTATATATACTGGATTGTCCACATCAATATAAATAAATAATCAAATACGAATAATTGATTTAAATTTTCAAAACAAAAATTTGCTTTCATTTTTAAAAATATACTCTTCACACTCGTTCTAGGATACTACTGATCCCATCTCTAACGAGTCATTCCCATTGGATATTACTAACCCAATATCTGATGAATTCTTTCGTATAGTTCTAATGTGCCTTGTTCTCTAAGCTTTGTAAACCAAAGCTCTGATACCAACTGTGAAGACCCGCAACTTCCCCGTAAAGGAAAGCGTCGGATAGTTCGAGAACAAGCCACAACAGAACGCATACAGAAGAACATTTCATTGTATATTACAACAATGCATCAGATTGCAAGAATATACAGAGTATAAATGAATATACACAGAAACATCAGAGATTTAAATTACATTTAAATACATAGCAGCGGAAAATAATACGATACACAACTAGAATGAGATATACGGATACAAAGCTTTCCGGATATCGTTCCAGCTGTAAACCAGGATCCTGTGAATATAAATCTGCAAAACCAAAACTACTAGCTGCCCGTGTCAAAATAAGGGCACCCAGAGTTTAGGTTAAAACAATAAACTCCAGGTCAGTCATGTGACTGGTGTGAGAACTAAAACAGTTAATCTTTATTTTAAAGTTAGGTAAATCAAGGGACCACGCCGTATAACACGGAACGGGTTTCCTCCCAAGAATACCAGTGCATAAAACAAACAGCGCAATGCTAAATAAAGAAAAATGAAGCTGTTATAAGACCCAGGTCCTATCACACAATGCAACGCAAGCCGGGGGATAGGGTTTTCCCTTATAACAGCCAAAGAATGCTTGATACGTTTAAAACAGATTATTTGATACTATTATAAGTGCATAGTGTATAAAACAACTTCAAATCATAAGTATCAATCATAGGCGGCATGGGTACCATATATCATGTCGCCATATATAGGTTTACAAATAAAACCGCAAATGTCACGTATTTGGAAATTGGATTTCCGTCTATGAACCGAGGCAAAAGATAGTCCTCAACCGTTTTCGTGACTCTCTAGCCCGAGCCACAGGGTCAGAGCGCATCGACCCTTGGATCGTCAGGGCCGGTCCACCGATGTGGATTAAAATGCCTGAACACTACGTTTCCCCACCCTATGGGGTGTAAGTCTGGTCCGTCAGCCGACCAGAAGCATCGGCCGAAACCGATATAACCGAGGCGCCTCGCAACAGCAACAACCACATAAGTCAAACTCGTCAGGGCGTGTAAAACCACTGACGCCACTTCTAACTAGAAAGAAACGCAAGTCCTCCCTGAGGTCCGTCTCCCGTTTTTGGTTCATACCTGGTGTGAAACACGCGAGGTAAACGTTACACAAAGCTACGCCACAAAGGCCGTGCTTTGATCATCACCACAAGACTTTGCTTTTCAACAGAAGCCTTGATCATTTGCATCTTAGCATGCCACACAGGCAAACCATCCTATGCAACCGATATCAGTCACACAGAATGAAATCCGATGTCAGACACACAGTCCATTTACAAGTCCGTTCTGGGGCTGAACGAAACCGGAGGCACCTAGTACCCCGCATATCCATCGATCTCCAAGTACGTCTGGACGATCACCAACTGTTTCCATCTTCTTGGGTGTACAGCCCAATCAAGATCATCAGTTATCCCCCAAACGACGTGAAGACCTCCGGTCTTCGACCATCGTCTTCATCTTCGACTTATCGTCGTATCAGTTATTCAGAATGGGACGAACCCGGTCTTTCCGAATAACTCGCGTATATTTTAAATAAGTGTTACACAAACACAACATACGCCTCATTCCAATTCATTAGTCACTAACCGTAAATTAATCAAGAGAATAATTCCCCAAATATTAACCCCGAAGGCCGAAACCAACATCAGATCAATATCCAGAAAACCCTTCTGCTTGGCTAACCGACAGTTAGTTTCTAAATTTCACGTTCAAATCTAATTAAAGATTTAACTATCGCCTGGAGCAAAACTGGTGATACTCCATTCTCGATCTTTTCAATCTAATTAAAGATTCATTAAAACTCCACTTAGTTTTAATCTGTGACTGGGTTAAAGAATCAGTGTCATTTAAAACACGGTTCACGATAAACCCAAAGTCACATCCCATTAATTATCGGGTTAAAGAACAAGTGTTATCTAAAACACTGTTCACGATAAACCCAAAAATCAATATCCATTCAATTCCAATTAAATATTATTTAATTGGTACACGTCATTAAATCTAAATAAAAAGATTTAATCTTTTCTCAACTGGGTTCAAGAACAGTGTTAGTGAAGACACCATTCACGACAAACCCAAATCACATTCATTAATTATCGGGTTAAAGAACAAGTGTTATTTAAAACACTGTTCACGATAAACCCAAAAATCAATATCAATTCAATTCCAATTAAATATTATTTAATTGGTACACTTCATTAAATCTAAATAAAAAGATTTAATCATTTCTCAACTGGGTTCAAGAACAGTGTTAGTGAAGACACCATTCACGACAAACCCAAATCACATTCATTAATTATCGGGTTAAAGAACAAGTGTTATTTAAAACACTGTTCACGATAAACCCAAAAATCAATTCCCAATTCAATTCCAATTAAATATCATTTTTAATTGGTAAACTTCATTAAATCTAAATAAAAAGATTTAATCATTTCTCAACTGGGTTCAAGAACAGTGTTAGTGAAGACACCATTCACGACAAACCCAAATCACATTCGATATTCAATACAAGGCTCTGAATAGAAAATATATCGGCTTATATTCAATATCAAATTCTACGACTAACAAATGTCGTATTGGAAATAACGATATAAATATATATATCTTTCAAATTTCCATAACAACACCTGTATAATCACGAATTCCAACATCGAAATATTCCGAAGACAATTTCGATTCAAATCCACTCCAATGCAATCATTGGAAATTTTGGTTATTTTCAAAACCCTTTTCAAATTCAATTTATTTATTTAAAAATAAATAGAATTATAATTCTAGTTCAAAACTAGTTCATTTCGATAAAAATCTATTTTTATCTTTTCAAATAGGGAGTTTTTCATCCCAAATCTTCACAAATCATTTCTTATGATTTTACACAAATTATTGCTATTTTTAATAATTTTATCAAGGCCCGTACAGTCGATTTCCATCAACGGCCATCGAACTGCACTTACAGCGACCTTTTTCGAATTTGATTTGGACATAATTCCAAATCCAACCGTTAGATTTCAAATTTCTAATATTCGTTAGAAAGCTCTTTTCGATACGAACCCAACGGTTCCGGTTTAGGGAGAATCCGACGGTCGGATCTCCCGTAATGTCCGTTTGAAATAAATGGTCGAAATTCGCGAACTGCCGCGGCGCGGCGCGTTCTATTCAGGCCATTATATTATATATATAATATATATAATATATACTTCGTCGATTTCTATTTAAAACGAATTATATAAATAGTTTTGAATTCGTTTCAAAAACTTTTTCAACTTCCTTTTCAATTCAAATCACAATTGAATTCTTCTTTATAAATTCGTTTTGAATATTCATTTCTATTCAATTCAAATTTCAATTCAATTTGAATTCATATTCAATTCAATTCATTTCGAAATCGTTTTCAATTCAATTCATTTCGAAATCGTTTTCAATTCACTTTGAATTCGTTTCAATTCAATTCATTTCGAAATCGTTTTCAATTCACTTTGAATTCGTTTCAATTCAATTCATTTCGAAATCGTTTTCAATTCACTTTTCAATTCAATTCGAAATCGTTTTCAATTCAATTTATTTCGAAATCGTTTTCAATTCAGTTCATTTCGAAATCGTTTTCAATTCAACTCATTTCGAAATCGTTTTCAATTCAATTTATTTCGAAATCGTTTTAAAATCGATATAAATATCGTTCACGTCAAAATGGCGTCAATCTAATCAACACGGCTTCATATATTGATATTTTCAAATATTCCATTTCGAATATTTCTATTTCAAATATTTCTATTTTAAAACTGGAATGAGGCCCAATCAATTACCATATAAAGTTAATTATATGGATTTTCATACAACACATGTATATAATAGCATGGAAAAATAATCAACCATCAACCAAAGTGCACTACACTGTATAAGCATCAAATAAAGATATCTAACGCTTACAACAGCATGTCAATCAATCGATCGACATATTTAATCAATCAGGATGAGTGAACTTCAAATTTCATCCTAACACCCGTGTGGGGTTTCAAACAATCAAACACATATTTTATTTGTGCTGTTGGGCGATGTGTAAAATTTATCGTCCCAATCAATATCAGTCAAATCAGTGTACATAAACAAACCGTCTGGTTTGTAAATGAATATTTTATTTTATTCACATTCACGTTAAAAACTATATTTTTAACGATAAAATATTTATTCCAACACATGAATTTTCTTTTCAGTTCATTTATTCAATAAATGACATTTTTATTTTTCTAACATATTTTAGAAAATTTCGGCGGCATAACGGCACGATACTAGAAACGGGACAAGGCCTAGCCTTATCCCCGGTCTAGTGAAGGCCCACGCCATTCACACATCAATCAAATCAATTCGTTATGTAAACCACAAAGTTTGGAGTAAGCGTCTAACCTAGCCTTACTCCTTCGCCTTATAACGGCGCACGTCTAATCCTAACCAATTTATCGATTCGATTTTTCACACCACAAATCACATTCAAACCAATATCGCAATCAATAACCAAACAGCCAAACAAACAAGTCCATGGTCTGTGGACGGGTGTCGGGTGCTACTAAGCACCGTCTGCATCCTAGTATAAATATATAACTAGAAAAGAAATAGAAAGGTGAGAAATTCTCACATATAGCTATCCTAGCTGCACGGCTCTTCATTTGCAGAAGTCTTCGTCGTTTCGCCTTTTTTTGTCACCTTCGTTGTTGCTTTCACTACATACGTAAAAATCACATTTTTACTTCGCTATTCAATATATAAAAATCGAATTTTTACTTCGATGTTCAATATATAAAAATCGAATTTTTAGTTCAAAGTTCAATATATAAAAATCGAATTTTTATTTCAAAGTTCAATATATAAAAATCGAATTTTTAGTTCAAAGTTCAATATATAAAAATCGAATTTTTAGTTCAAAGTTCAATATATAAAAATCGAATTTTTAGTTCGATGTTCAATATATAAAAATTTCGCCTTTTTAAATTCAAAGATTTCACCTTTTCAAATTTCATCACTTGATTTCAATGTATATAAAATAAAAATCAGATTTTTATTTCGCCACATATACAAAGGTGATATTTTTAACTTCTCTATCCTATAAAGATTATATTTTTAATACTTTAAAAATATAAAAATAATATTTTTAATATTCCTATATAGTAAAGATTATATTTTGATTTAAACAATACAAAAATTATATTTTCAAAGCAAATTCATTTTTTAAACCATAAAGTAAAATCAGTTTTTATTCATAAAAAAACAGTTTTTACTTTTATAAAAATTTCAGTTTTAATTCATTAAAACAAACAGTTTTTATATAAAATAAAAATAAAATAAATAAAAATAAAATACAATTAAAACTTACTGAGGGTGGGCTGATGTCGGGTCGGAGACTGGGCGGTGCTGGAGTTCGACGAGGGGGGGGGGCTCGGTCGCAGTCGGAAGGGGGAGATGGCGCGAGGGGGGTCGCGGGTGGTCGCAGGCGGTGGGGGCGGCTGGTGAAGTCGAGGGGGGGTCTGTAAGGGGAGAGGAGCGGCGAGAAGAGGGGGGGGGGAGATGGCTTTGGTGGGGCTCCGGCGATTGGGGGGGGGGGGGGGTCACCTTCGATGGCGGCGGCGGCAGCGACTGGGGGGGGCGACGCGATTCCGTCCTTCCTCGTTTTGTTTTTTTTTTTTTTTTTTTTTCAATCTGAATGAATTTCTATCGGGGGGGGGGGGGGCCTGGAGTATAAAGGGGAGAAAAGTTTATTTATTTATTTTTTATTTATTTATTTATTTATTTATTATATTTGGCAAAAAGGGTTGACTTTTACATATGACCTCGAAACGAGGCCCACCGCCTGTCGTCCATAGCGTTTTACCCCCATTCCGAACACAATGGGATATGTATCGCAAGCTGATTTGATCGTTACAATCAGTTTCCTTTTGAATTTACATTTAAATCACTATATTGAATTTTAAACGCACGTTTCAAATTACCGGGGCCACATACTAACTAGAAAAATTTCAAAAAAAATATTTTCTAGCTTCGTATTGACGATACGGTCCTAACAAAACTAGTTTCGTCGAATTCTGAGACCGTTTGCAAAATGGCCAATTTTCAGTCGATTAAAATCAACTGAAACTGGTCAAACGCGTTTTCCTTTGCCACGCTCACATATTGATTCGAAAAATTATGAAATTTGAAACCTAGCAATAACTTGACATCACGGACCCAACAAAACTGGTTTCGTCGAAATCCGAGGTCGTTTGCAAAATGTCCATTTTTAAGGGCTATATATTATTAAATATATATATAAATTCCATAGCGACTATTCTGAATTTTCAACTGGACGTATCTTATCATTTCTAAAGTGAAATCCTAGTTTGTTAACTTCGTTAGAAAGATCTTGTTCATCAGATTCAAATATTTCTTGTTTCGTTCAATTCTGACTTATATTGAATTCTGTATATTCATTTGAAATTAGAAATCGAATTTTCGAACTACCGCGCCATTTTCAATTCTATTTATAATTATATATAAATATTTATATTCTAACGACGACGCGTATAATATATACGTCGAATTTCAATTCAAAATAAATTTCTCGTCGATATTATTTAAAATATTTCATTTTAAATAATCTAAATTCGCTAAAATTGCCAAAATAAAATTTTCAAACTGGCTCGCATTTTACGGGTTGTTACAGAAATCAAGGTACTTAATGTTCTTAATTATTTTCTTTTTTAGTAAATAATTAAATATTAGTAATCAACTTTTTGTATTATAGTTTTAAAATACAATAAATAAGAACTTATAATTTAATAGAAGAGAAAGTTATAATAATATATTTTTCTTATGCAGTTTTTTAAATTTATCATGTTCTGTAGTATAAATGATAATTTTATCATCTTATGTAATTTAATAGGAAAAAAATATGTAGCAATATATCTTTTTTATGCAGTTCTTTAATTTTATCATGTTTTGTAGTATAAATGGAAATTTTATTATGGTCTGTAATTTAATAGAAGAAAAAGATATAACAATCTATCTTTTTTATGCAGTTATTTAATTTTATCATGTTTTGTAGTATAAATGAAAATTTTATTATGTTTTGTAGTATAAATGAAAATTTTATCATGTTGTGTGATTTAATATAAGAAAAAGACATAACAATATATTTTTTTATGCAGTTAATTAATTTTATCATGTTCTATAGTACAAATTAAAATTTTAAGTTGTATTTTTGGAAAATGTTATTTTGAATAATTATTGATGTTTTTGTTTTATGTTTCAGGTTTTTTTCCATTGGCTATGGTTCTTGTGTCTAAAGAAAATGAAGAATGCTGGAGTTAGTTTTTGACCCACTTAAAAGATGCTCTTATGTTTGCTAGACCAATAACTTTTTTAGGTGATAGACATTGGGGATTGTTGTTGAGTATTCCTAAATTTTTCCAAATAGCCATAATTCTTATTGTCTACATCATATGCAAAGTAATATTGCTAGTATTGTTAAAAATGGGAGGGGTGCTTGGGTAGGTCATTTGCTTGAACAGTGTGCTTTAGCTTCAAATGCCTATGAATTTGAAAAGGATATAGCCAAATTTAAAGAAATTGGTGGTGCAAAAGCTATTGAATATATGAATGATAAGCCGTATGATCATTGGGCTAATTTTTTTTTCCTGGGAAAAGATATGGTGAAAATAAATATAACGTAGCAGAGAGTTTCAAATCATGGATCATGGATGAAAGAAGTCTGCCTGTTACTGCAGGTCTTGATGGTATTCGGATTAAGCTTATGTTGCAAATGTCCAATCAAAAAGAAGAAGCAGCTAACTGAATGTTTTGCAAACGGATTTTCAATCAAACTAGAAAACCGTCAACAAAATATTTTAATAATAAACCTCAAGCGCACGGCGTACAATTGTTCGTACGTGGCGAATACGAGTCGATCCGTAGGGAAAGAATTAATTCTAGATTTTACTCAATCAAATTAAACCAAATTCAAGTGAAGTTTTAACTAATAAAAGCTAATGAAAACTATAAATTAAGCTGAGAGCTAAATTGAAATGAAAACAATTTAGAGGCAAATCAACTCTCACATTTATCTAAGTTATCAAAAATACAATTTACTATCTCCATTAAGTGATATAAATGCAATATTTAAACCACTAATGATTCTCATGAAAATGGATCTAAAGCCAAATTATTCTAAGTATGGCCTATGAATTATTAACTAAAACTATAGACCATCAAATTTTGTTCTTACTTCCATTTCAAAATCAATAACCACTTAGCAAATATTGATGTAGTTTGTGTTTACATTGATTAAGCATAGCCTATTTTGTTGTCAACAAACATAGACTATCAAAACCATTTGTATAAACTTACATCAACATTCACTAACATGAAGCACAAATTAGAGATCACAAATCATACAAATGTTGAACTTACATAAAGTTAAAGAGCATCATTACCCCTAAATCAAGGGATTGACCACTCATATGTGTTATCATATCAACACATGTAAGTTTCAACATTAGAAAATAAAGCAAAATGAAAGAAAAACTAAGTAGAACAAGAATAGAACTAAGCTAAGAACATAAAGTAAATCTAAGCTATGAACATGAATGTAAATCTAGGCTATGAACATGAGGGTAAAAAGCATAGAAATTAAATTGCCTTAAAATAAAGAAGTTACATAAAGAAGATGGCTAAGTACCCATGGAAATACAAGATCAACTAAACTAAAGAAGGGGATAAAAGAGAGGAGATAAGATATAGAGTATTTACATCACATAAAGGGGTATATATACATGTTTCTAACCCTAAAACCCTAATCACTTATAATGGGAAATCCCCAAAATGCCCACTTCATGAAGCTTTAATCCTCTCTTAGCCATTAATGATGCATAAGACCTTTTGTCTTATTCAATTAATCTTTAATAAGAGGCTTAAGAAAAAGAGGGTAATTTGAGAGGTGGGGTCCTCCATGATCATGTATGAGAATTATTTCCTTCATTCCTTTGTATGTAAGCATTTGTGCTCCAAATTTTCATGTGTATGCATTAATTGTGCTCCAATATTCCTATAAGAGACAAATACAAAGAACAAGTAAATGCAATCATAAATTAAAACATGCACAAGTGACCATTTTTTCCCAAAATGAGCGATTATCCTGAAAATATTTAAAATATGGTTTGATCGTATAAAATACCCAAAAATGTTCATTTATTTAATTAAACAAGAATAAATATGTGAATATAGTGCATTTGACGTGCACATCAAATACCCCCACACTTATCTTTTTATTCGTCCTCGAATAAAGAAAAAAAATTTAAGATAAATCCATTTTCGTAGGGAGCACGATTGCATTGAGCGTATGCAACAAGCCGTTAAACCTCTGGGTGTCCTCAGTAGGACGAGTGTTGTCTCATGAGGTTTTTCAGCGGATACTACCCACAAAATCTGTAATAACCCGGAAATTCTGAGCCAGTTTAAAATTTTTATTTTGGCAATTTTAGTGAATTTTGAATATTTAAAATGGATTATTTTAAATAATATCGACGTGAAATTTATTTTGAATGGAATTCGACGTATATATTATATACGTCGTCGTTAGAATATAATAATTATATATAATTATAAATAGAATTGAAAATGACGCGGTAGTTCGATAATTTGATTTCAAACTTCAATTGGACGTACCGGGTGCAAAACAATCCGGATTTTAGTGAAACTGAAAATATTAGAATCTATTCGTGAATATCTTTCCAACGAATTCGAAAAATCGAAATTTCATAGCGGGAATCAAAAGTTATGCCCAGTTGAAAATTCAGAATAGTCGCTATGTAAATTATACATGGCCCAAAAAGTCAAATTTTGCATACGGATGAATTTGGACTCGAAACCACTTCCATTGAGTTCAAAATGCCGTTTAGAACTCCGAAAAGTATAAGCTTCGATATATTCCGATATCCGGAATAGTGACTATGGGCTGGAGTTGTTCGGTTAACAATACATAGCCCTTAAAAAGTGAAATTGTGCATACGAGCTCAGAATTCGACGAGATAAATTTTTATGGATTCATAATGACAAATTATTGTTATGTTCCAAAGGGCGCATCGAACGAAGTCAGTATGTGGCCGTGCGAGCTAAAACAGTTCAGGGTAAAACGAGCAGTCATTTTACAAAGGAGCATTACTGATACGACCTCAGAATTCGATTCTACTTTTTTTTCTGGAATCGTATGGTCCAATAATGGTTAAATCCAAGAGGGCATGATTTTTGGAGTTAATGTGTGAGCGTGCGAGAAGAAGAGGTGCGCCAAAATCGCATTTTTGAGCAATATCTGAGCATATTCGTGATTTTTTTTGAATGGTCAAACGAACTCGGAATTCGACGAAACTTGTTTCGTTGGACTCGTCTTCATGTCTACTATCTCGTGTCCGAAATCCGCGGCCATCGGAGATCGCTAGCGTTCAGGCGATACGCGAGAAACTAGCATATAAACACTTTTACTTCCTTTTCTTCTTCACTTTCTTCCTCTTCCTCTTTCTTCACAAAAACTCAAAAATGGAGACCACCCCTCCTCCCGCCGCTGCCCCTCCTCCACCGCCCACCACCAGCCTTTGGCGAGCCGCCGCACCCCCTCCTCCTCCTCCCCTCCTCCTCCTCTTCCTCCTCCCCTCCTTATTCTCTTCCAACCGCAAAGCCCTAAGCCACCACCACCACCACGGCCACCACCTCCACCACCGCAACCCATTAGCCGACTCCCCATGCCACATCAGGTCCGGCGCAGCCCCCCCTCAGCCCAATTCCGGCCGTGGACCCCCCGGTCATCAAAAACCCATTTTACACTAATCGCCCTTTTGCAAATAAGTCCCTGACCGTATTTCGCCAATAACTCCCAAACCGTGCGTTTCTAACCAAAGTTCCTCAGGACCAAAATTGTAGAGCACGAAATTCTCTTCGATTTGGTATATGATAAGTCCTATTTTGCATTGCGGAGTTGTCGGGAAAACGCGTCAGAAGTCTGCTGATCAAACACTGTCAAAATGCTGTCTTTTCGCGATTTCCGGCGAAATGGCACATTTTCGGCAAGAAGACCACTAGGCAAAAGTTGTTCAGAATGACGTGCTTGTGCTAGAAAAAAAGATGGGGTGATGATTGAAGCTCGTTTGCAAATTCTGGAGTCAGAACAACAAATCCGAGCGATAGAAAATATGTGAGTTTTCTCCGTTTTAAATCTTCTATGGGTTTTGACATATGAAATAAATAAAAATATGATCTTTATATTATAGAGAAAATAAAAATCCAATTTTTAACTTATAGAAGGTATAAAGATAAGATTTTTATATAATGTAGATAATAAAAATGTGATTTTTATACATGTAGCGGCTACGGGCAACGAAAGTGACAAAAGGCGAGAACGACAAGATTTTCTACATAAGAAGTGTCGTGAAGTTGGATAGCTATCGGTGAGAACTTCTCACTCTAAATTTCTTTTTCTAGTTATATATATATATATATATATATATATATATATATATATATATATATATATATATACTAGGATGCAGACGGTGCTTAGTAGCACCCGACACAATCGTCCACAAACCATGGACTTGTTTGTTTGGTTGCATAAATTAGTTAGATGATTTGGGCTGAATTAAATTGTTTGGTGAATTGAAATTGATTTGATTGATGTGTGAATGGCGTGGGCCTTCACTAGACCGGGGATAAGGCTAGGCCTCGTCCCGTTTCTAGTATCGTGCCGTTATGCCGCCGAAATTTTCTAAAATATGTTAGAAAACTAAAAATATCATTTTATTGAATAAATGAACTGAATAGAAATTCATGTGTTAAAATAAAATGTTTTATCGTTAAAAATATAATTTTTAACGTGAAAGGGAAGGAATGAATATTTATAAACAAATCGGCCGATTTGTTTATATACACTGATTTGACTGATATCGATTGGGTCGATAAATTTTAAACGTCGCCCAACTGCACAAATAAAATCTGTGTTTGATTGTTTAAAACCCCACACGGGTGTTGGGATGAAATTCGGAAGTTCACTCATCCTGATTGATTAAATATGTCGATCGATTAATTGACAGACTGTCATAAGCGTGAGATATCTATATTTGATGCTTATACAGTGTAGTGCACTTTGGTTGATGGTTGATTATTTTTCAATGCTATTATATACATGTGTTGTATGGAATCCATATAATTAACATTATATGATGATTGATTGGGCCTCATTCCAATCGGGAAAATAATGAATATTATAAAAGAAAATTCCTGTGTGGAATACAAAAATAGTCATGTGTTGACGATGTTCATGTGTTGAGTGAAATATTTTATACAATGAAATTTACATCTTTATCATATTTAAAATTAGAACTACTTCCCAGTAGAAAACTAATTAAAAATCAAACGATAAATACCATAGTTTTATAAAATATTTTACATAACAAAAATAGTGATGTGTTGACAGTACTCATGTGTTGAGATTAGTCAGGTGTTGGAAGAAATATAGATTCATGTGTTGAATGGAATAAATATTCATTTGTTGAATAGAATAACGGATGTATTGAAATATATAAAGCCGTGTTGATTAGAGTTGCGCTATTTTGACGTGAACGATATTTATATCGATTATATTCGTTTTTATAATGAATATAGAAAAGGTAGTGATTTCAAAATATAACATTTTGAAAATATTATCATTTATATGGTAATGATATGAAATATTCAATTTTGATTAGAAATTGAATATAGAGTTGAAATGGTTTTGAAAACGAATTTAAAACGATTTATAAAATACGTTTTAAAAGGAAATTGACGAAATATATAATATATATATATATTATATATATATAATGGCCTGAATAGAACGCGCCGCGCCGCGGCAGTTCGTGAATTTCGACCATTGACTTCGAATTGACGTTGCGGGAGATCCGACCGTCGGATTCTCCTAAAACCGGAACCGTTGGGTTCGTATCGAAAAGAGCTTTCCAATGAATATTTGAAATTTGAAATCTAACGGTTGGATTTGGAATTATGTCCAAATCAAATTCAGAAAAGGTCGCTGTAAGTGCAGTTCGATGACCGTTGTTGGAAATCGACTGTACGGGCCTTGATAAAATTATTAAAAATATCTATAATTTGTGTAAAATCATAATATGTGAATTGGAAAGAACTGGGATGAAAAATTCCACATTTGAGAGGATAAAAATAGATTTTTATCGAAATGAACTAGTTTTGAACTAGGATTAAAACCAATTTATTTTTGAGATAAATAAATTGAATTTGAAAGTGATTTTAAAAATAATCAATATTCCCAATACGTGAATTGGACTGGAGTTGAATCGAAATTATCTTCGGGATATTTCGATGTTGGATTTCGTGACTATACAGATATTGTTATGGGAATTTGAAAGATATATTTTATATCGTTATTTCCAATACGATATTTGTTGGTTTCAGAATTTGATATTGAATATAAGCTGATATATTTTCTATTCAAAGCCTTGTATTTAATATCAAATGTGATTTGGGTTTATCGTGAATCGTGTTTTAGATGACGTTGGTTCTTTAACCCAGTTAAAGGCAAGATATCGATTTTTGAAAAGATTAAAACTAAGTGGAGTTTTAATGAATCTTTAATTAGATTAAAAATGTGAATTGATAATTTAAATTATCAAATCTGAAAGGTGATCGAGAATGGAGTACCACCAGTTTTGCTCCAAAGCGATAGTTAAATCTTTAATTAGATTTGAACGTGAAATGGTAATTAATTTTACCGATAACACCGTGGTGTTAGATGTGGAGTATTACCAGTTTTCTCCATGGGATATATAGGTTGGGATTGGGAAATAAAATAAATAATTACTTCGGTGTGGTTCGTTAATCCCGACTAGTTTGAAATGATATCCAAAGGAGGATTAAAGAATAAATTTAGAAGGATTTATCTTGGATAAAATTAATGGGAACATTTCCCTAAGAATGTGATTTTGTGAATAAAAGAATATTCTGAATTGGAATGAGGCGTTTGTTGTGTTTGTGTAACATTTGTTTATCATATACGTGGGTTATTCAGAAAGGCCGGGTTTATACCCATTCTGAATAACCGATTCGACGAGATGTCGAAGATGAAGACGGTGGTTGAAGACCGGAAGTCTTCACATCGTTTGGGTGATTACTGATGATCTTGATTGGGCTGTACACCCAGGATGAGGGAATCAGTTGGTGATCGTCCAGACGTACCTGGAGATGGATGGATATGCGAGGAAAGTGCCTCCGGTTTCGTTCAGACCCAGAACGAACTTGTAAATGGATTGTGTGTCTGACATTGGATTTTATTCTGTGTTGATTGATCTCTATTAAATATACATCTGTTTGGCGGCTGAGAATTTATTCTCTTGCTTAACGCCCTTCTCTGAGACATACGAGCTCAGAGGTTGTATATCGATGGACATCAGTCGCATGAAGTGAATTGCCAATGTGGCATGCGTAAGTGGCAATTGATCAAGGCTTCTGTTGAAAAGCAAAGTCTTGTGGTTGATGATCAAAGCACGGCCTGTGTGGCGTAGCTTTGTGTATAACGTGAATTCGCGAGCCTCACACCTCGGTATGAGTCAAAAACGGGAGATGGACCGCTGGGAGAGCACGACGTTTCTTTCTAGCTAGGGTGGTGTCAGTGACCTACCAGCCCTGACATTTATATACTTTTCACCTGTGTGGTTGTTGGATATGAGGCGCCTCAGATATAGGTCTGTAAGGACCGGGAAACGTGTGTTCAGGAATTGCCAATCCTCAAAAGTAAGAGAGGACCGGCCCAGCCGATTCCAAGGATCATAGTGGGTTCCTGAGGCATTTGCTAGAGTGTCTCGAACGCGGAGAGGAGCTTGCCCCTTGCCTCGGCTCATGACGGAATCCAATTTCCAATACGTGATATTGCGATTTTATTTGTAGAACCTAGTATGGCGACATAGTGGTATGGGTCATTCATGCCGCCTATGATTGATATTTATGATTGAAATTGTTTTGACACTATACACTTTTAATAGTATCAAATAATGTGTTTTAAACGTATCAAGCATGATTTGGCTGTTATAAGGTAAAAACCCTATCCTACGGCGTGTGTTGCATTGTGTGATGGGACCTGGGTCTTATAACAGCTTCATTTTTCTTTATTTAGCATTGCGCTGTCTGTTTTATGCACTGGTATTCTTCGGAGGAAACCCGTTCCGTGTTATATGGTGTGGTCCCTTGATTTACCTAACTTTAAAACCAATATTAATAACTGTTTTAGTTCTCACACCAGTCACATGACTGACCTGGAGTTTATTGTTTTAACCTAAACTCTGGGTGCCCCTATTTTCCACACGGGCAGCTAGTAGTTTTGGTTTTGCAAATTTATATTCACAGGGTCCTGATTAACAGCTGGAACGGTGCTCGGAAAGCTCTGTATCCGTGTATCACTTTCAGTTGTATTTTGTATATTTTTCCGCTGCTATGTAATTTGTTGTAATCTTTGATATCTATCGAATGTAATTTATTCATTTATACTCTGTATATTCTTGTATTTGATGGAATTGTTGTAATAACAATGAAATGTTCTTCTGTTTGCATTCTATTTTGTCTTGTCCGCAATTCTATCCGTGCTTTCCTTTACGGGGAAGTTCGGGTCGTCTCAGTTTGGTATCGGAGCTTTGGTTTACAGAGCTCGAGAACAAGACACATTAGAACCATACGAAAAAATTCATCAGATATTGGATTGGTAATATCCAATTAGAATGACTCGTTAGAGATAGGATCAGTAGTATCCTAGAACGAGTGTGAAGAGTATATTTTTCAAATGAAAACAATTTTGTTTTGAAATTTAAATCGTTTTATACGTATTTGAATATTTATTTATTTTGAATATGGACAATCGAGTATATATAGATTTCGCGTATACGCGTCATGAACGTATAGTCGAAGTTTTAATATACTGGATAGATATAGAGTCACATTCTAGACACCCGGGGATAATTCTGGTGATGTGGCCACATCATCAGTATTTATATTCGTGTTTCGAAGGTGTGATATCTATATATTTCCATTAGGCTGGTGTGAGAACCAAAGCTAATATAGCTAGAATACATTGTTGTGAATTGGCATCAAAACATGATTTTTTGTATATGTATCAAAATTTATGAATTTGAAACTCTAATTCACTAATTGATTGATGTTTGTGTTGTTTGTTTATTTGTTTGATAATTTTTAACCATTATGCCTACTTGAACCAAATATTGAATTATATTGAAAATTGGTCGCATTTGCTTGCATATACATATACTTACATTGAACAGGTCATAGCAAGGAGGCTAGAGCCGAAGAATAAAATTAGTTTGCCCGACAAATAGGTACATGTTTACTACATAATTTACTGTTTTGTTTGGGTGATGATGATTTTATGAGCCTATTGGCTAGCTGCTTGGCCTTTTCTTTTTCTTTTTGAGATTAGAAGGACCGGGGAAGCTATTTGAAATTCCCCGATGCTCCCGGTGCAGGGGAGGTTATGGCGAAATTTTTCGAAAATTTAGGGTGTTAGCCAAATTTTTGAAAATTTGGAAATTCTCAAAAACTGAAAAGTTGGAGAATGGAAGCCAGATCGAACGTAGAGATGATTAATCAAACCACTTTCGACTTTGTTCCTTTTCGGGGACGAAAAGTTTTAAGTGGGGGAGATTGTAATAACCCGGAAATTCTGAGCCAGTTTAAAATTTTTATTTTGGCAATTTTAGTGAATTTTGAATATTTAAAATGGATTATTTTAAATAATATCGACGTGAAATTTATTTTGAATGGAATTCGACGTATATATTATATACGTCGTCGTTAGAATATAATAATTATATATAATTATAAATAGAATTGAAAATGACGCGGTAGTTCGATAATTCGATTTCAAACTTCAATTGGATGTACCGGGTGCAAAACAATCCGGATTTTAGTGAAACTGAAAATATTAGAATCTATTCGTGAATATCTTTCCAACGAATTCGAAAAATCGAAATTTCATAGCGGGAATCAAAAGTTATGCCCAGTTGAAAATTCAGAATAGTCGCTATGTAAATTATACATGGCCCAAAAAGTCAAATTTTGCATACGGATGAATTTGGACTCGAAACCACTTCCATTGAATTCAAAATGCCGTTTAGAACTCCGAAAAGTTTAAGCTTCGATATATTCCGATATCCGGAATAGTGACTATGGGCTGGAGTTGTTCGGTTAATAATACATAGCCCTTAAAAAGTGAAATTGTGCATACGAGCTCAGAATTCGACGAGATAAATTTTTATGAATTCATAATGACAAATTATTGTTATGTTCCAAAGGGCGCGTCGAACGAAGTCAGTATGTGGCCGTGCGAGCTAAAACAGTTCAGGGTAAAACGAGCAGTCATTTTACAAAGGAGCATTACTGATACGACCTCAGAATTCGATTCTACTTTTTTTTCTGGATTCGTATGGTCCAATAATGGTTAAATCCAAGAGGGCATGATTTTTGGAGTTAGTGTGTGAGCGTGCGAGAAGAAAAGGTGCGCCAAAACCGCATTTTTGAGCAATATCTGAGCATATTCGTGATTTTTTTTGAATGGTCAAACGAACTCGGAATTCGACGAAACTTGTTTCGTTGGACTCGTCTTCATGTCTACTATCTCGTGTCCGAAATCCGCGGCCATCGGAGATCGCTAGCGTTCAGGCGATACGCGAGAAACTAGCATATAAACACTTTTACTTCCTTTTCTTCTTCACTTTCTTCCTCTTCCTCTTTCTTCACAAAAACTCAAAAATGGAGACCACCCCTCCTCCCGCCGCTGCCCCTCCTATACCGCCCACCACCAGCCTTCGGCGAGCCGCCGCACCCCCTCCTCCTCCTCCCCTCCTCCTCCTCTTCCTCCTCCCCTCCTTATTCTCTTCCAACCGCAAAGCCCTAAGCCACCACCACCACCACGGCCACCACCTCCACCACCGCAACCCATTAGCCGACTCCCCATGCCACATCAGGTCCGGCGCAGCCCCCCCTCAGCCCAATTCCGGCCGTGGGCCCCCCGGTCACCAAAAACCCATTTTACACTAATCGCCCGTTTTGCAAATAAGTCCCTGACCGTATTTCGCCAATAACTCCCAAACCGTGCGTTTCTAACCAAAGTTCCTCAGGACCAAAATTGTAGAGCACTAAATTCTCTTCGATTTGGTATATGATAAGTCCTATTTTGCATTGCGGAGTTGTCGGGAAAACGCGTCCGAAGTCTGCTGATCAAACACTGTCAAAATGCTGTCTTTTCGCGATTTCCGGCGAAATGGCACATTTTCGGCAAGAAGACCACTAGGCAAAAGTTGTTCAGAATGACGTGCTTGTGCTAGATAAAAATATGGTATGATGATTGAAGCTCGTTTGCAAATTCTGGAGTCAGAACAACAAATCCGAGCGATAGAAAATATGTGAGTTTTCTCCGTTTTAAAGCTTCTATGGGTTTTGACATATGAAATAAATAAAAATATGATCTTTATATTATAGAGAAAATAAAAATCCAATTTTTAACTTATAGAAGGTATAAAGATAAGATTTTTATATAATGTAGATAATAAAAATGTGATTTTTATACATGTAGCGGCTACGGGCAACGAAAGTGACAAAAGGCGAGAACGACAAGATTTTCTACATAAGAAGTGTCGTGAAGTTGGATAGCTATCGGTGAGAACTTCTCACTCTAAATTTCTTTTTCTAGTTATATATATATATATATATATATATATATATATATATATATACTAGGATGCAGACGGTGCTTAGTAGCACCCGACACAATCGTCCACAAACCATGGACTTGTTTGTTTGGTTGCATAAATTAGTTAGATGATTTGGGCTGAATTAAATTGTTTGGTGAATTGAAATTGATTTGATTGATGTGTGAATGGCGTGGGCCTTCACTAGACCGGGGATAAGGCTAGGCCTCGTCCCGTTTCTAGTATCGTGCCGTTATGCCGCCGAAATTTTCTAAAATATGTTAGAAAACTAAAAATATCATTTTATTGAATAAATGAACTGAATAGAAATTCATGTGTTAAAATAAAATGTTTTATCGTTAAAAATATAATTTTTAACGTGAAAGGGAAGGAATGAATATTTATAAACAAATCGGCCGATTTGTTTATATACACTGATTTGACTGATATCGATTGGGTCGATAAATTTTACACGTCGCCCAACTGCACAAATAAAATCTGTGTTTGATTGTTTGAAACCCCACACGGGTGTTGGGATGAAATTCGGAGGTTCACTCATCCTGATTGATTAAATATGTCGATCGATTAATTGACAGACTGTCATAAGCGTGAGATATCTATATTTGATGCTTATACAGTGTAGTGCACTTTGGTTGATGGTTGATTATTTTTCAATGCTATTATATACATGTGTTGTATGGAATCCATATAATTAACATTATATGATGATTGATTGGGCCTCATTCCAATCGGGAAAATAATGAATATTATAAAAGAAAATTCCTGTGTGGAATATAAAAATAGTCATGTGTTGACGATGTTCATGTGTTGAGTGAAATATTTTATACAATGAAATTTACATCTTTATCATATTTAAAATTAGAACTACTTCCCAGTAGAAAACTAATTAAAAATCAAACGATAAATACCATAGTTTTATAAAATATTTTACATAAAAAAAATAGTGATGTGTTGACAGTACTCATGTGTTGAGATTAGTCAGGTGTTGGAAGAAATATAGATTCATGTGTTGAATGGAATAAATATTCATTTGTTGAATAGAATAACGGATGTATTGAAATATATAAAGCCGTGTTGATTAGAGTTGCGCTATTTTGACGTGAACGATATTTATATCGATTATATTCGTTTTTATAATGAATATAGAAAAGGTAGTGATTTCAAAATATAACATTTTGAAAATATTATCATTTATATGGTAATGATATGAAATATTCAATTTTGATTAGAAATTGAATATAGAGTTGAAATGGTTTTGAAAACGAATTTAAAACGATTTATAAAATACGTTTTAAAAGGAAATTGACGAAATATATATAATATATATATATTATATATATAATGGCCTGAATAGAACGCGCCGCGCCGCGGCAGTTCGTGAATTTCGACCATTGACTTCGAACTGACGTTGCGGGAGATCCGACCGTCGGATTCTCCTAAAACCGGAACCATTGAGTTCGTATCGAAAAGAGCTTTCCAATGAATATTTGAAATTTGAAATCTAACGGTTGGATTTGGAATTATGTCCAAATCAAATTCAGAAAAGGTCGCTGTAAGTGCAGTTCGATGGCCGTTGTTGGAAATCGACTGTACGGGCCTTGATAAAATTATTAAAAATATCTATAATTTGTGTAAAATCATAATATGTGAATTGGAAAGAACTGGGATGAAAAATTCCACATTTGAGAGGATAAAAATAGATTTTTATCGAAATGAACTAGTTTTGAACTAGGATTAAAACCAATTTATTTTTGAGATAAACAAATTGAATTTGAAAGTGATTTTAAAAATAATCAATATTCCCAATACGTGAATTGGACTGGAGTTGAATCGAAATTATCTTCGGGATATTTCGATGTTGGATTTTGTGACTATACAGATATTGTTATGGGAATTTGAAAGATATATTTTATATCGTTATTTCCAATACGATATTTGTTGGTTTCAGAATTTGATATTGAATATAAGCTGATATATTTTCTATTCAGAGCCTTGTATTTAATATCAAATGTGATTTGGGTTTATCGTGAATCGTGTTTTAGATGACGTTGGTTCTTTAACCCAGTTAAAGGCAAGATATCGATTTTTGAAAAGATTAAAACTAAGTGGAGTTTTAATGAATCTTTAATTAGATTAAAAATGTGAATTGATAATTTAAATTATCAAATCTGAAAGGTGATCGAGAATGGAGTACCACCAGTTTTGCTCCAAAGCGATAGTTAAATCTTTAATTAGATTTGAACGTGAAATGGTAATTAATTTTACCGATAACACCGTGGTGTTAGATGTGGAGTATTACCAGTTTTCTCCATGGGATATATAGGTTGGGATTGGGAAATAAAATAAATAATTACTTCGGTGTGGTTCGTTAATCCCGACTAGTTTGAAATGATATCCAAAGGAGGATTAAAGAATAAATTTAGAAGGATTTATCTTGGATAAAATTAATGGGAACATTTCCCTAAGAATGTGATTTTGTGAATAAAAAAATATTCTGAATTGGAATGAGGCGTTTGTTGTGTTTGTGTAACATTTGTTTATCATATACGTGGGTTATTCATAAAGGCCGGGTTTATACCCATTCTGAATAACCGATTCGACGAGATGTCGAAGATGAAGACGGTGGTTGAAGACCGGAAGTCTTCACATCGTTTGGGTGATTACTGATGATCTTGATTGGGCTGTACACCCAGGATGAGGGAATCAGTTGGTGATCGTCCAGACGTACCTGGAGATGGATGGATATGCGAGGAAAGTGCCTCCGGTTTCGTTCAGACCCAGAACGAACTTGTAAATGGATTGTGTGTCTGACATTGGATTTTATTCTGTGTTGATTGATCTCTATTAAATATACATCTGTTTGGCGGCAGAGAATTTATTCTCTTGCTTAACGCCCTTCTCTGAGACATACGAGCTCAGAGGTTGTATATCGATGGACATCAGTCGCATGGAGTGAATTGCCAATGTGGCATGCGTAAGTGGCAATTGATCAAGGCTTCTGTTGAAAAGCAAAGTCTTGTGGTTGATGATCAAAGCACGGCCTGTGTGGCGTAGCTTTGTGTATAACGTGAATTCGCGAGCCTCACACCTCGGTATGAGTCAAAAACGGGAGATGGACCGCTGGGAGAGCACGACGTTTCTTTCTAGCTAGGGTGGTGTCAGTGACCTACCAGCCCTGACATTTATATACTTTTCACCTGTGTGGTTGTTGGATATGAGGCGCCTCGGATATAGGTCTGTAAGGACCGGGAAACGTGTGTTCAGGAATTGCCAATCCTCAAAAGTAAGAGAGGACCGGCCCAGCCGATTCCAAGGATCATAGTGGGGTCCTAAGGCATTTGCTAGAGTGTCTCGAACGCGGAGAGGAGCTTGCCCCTTGCCTCGGCTCATGACGGAATCCAATTTCCAATACGTGATATTGCGATTTTATTTGTAGAACCTAGTATGGCGACATAGTGGTATGGGTCATTCATGCCGCCTATGATTGATATTTATGATTGAAATTGTTTTGACACTATACACTTTTAATAGTATCAAATAATGTGTTTTAAACGTATCAAGCATGATTTGGCTGTTATAAGGTAAAAACCCTATCCTACGGCGTGTGTTGCATTGTGTGATGGGACCTGGGTCTTATAACAGCTTCATTTTTCTTTATTTAGCATTGCGTTGTCTGTTTTATGCACTGGTATTCTTCGGAGGAAACCCGTTCCGTGTTATATGGCGTGGTCCCTTGATTTACCTAACTTTAAAACCAATATCAATAACTGTTTTAGTTCTCACACCAGTCACATGACTGACCTGGAGTTTATTGTTTTAATCTAAACCCTGGTGCCCCTATTTTCCACACGGGCAGCTAGTAGTTTTGGTTTTGCAGATTTATATTCATAGGGTCCTGATTAACAGCTGGAACGGTGCTCGGAAAGCTCTGTATCCGTGTATCACTTTCAGTTGTATTTTGTATATTTTTCCGCTGCTATGTAATTTGTTGTAATCTCTGATATCTATCGAATGTAATTTATTCATTTATACTCTGTATATCCTTGTATCTGATGGAATTGTTGTAATAACAATGAAATGTTTTTCTGTTTGCGTTCTATTTTGTCTTGTCCTCAATTCTATCCGTGCTTTCCTTTACGGGGAAGTTCGGGTCGTCTCAAAATCCAAATGTTACATGAAAAAATATTTACAAAATGCAAGATTAGAAAATATTTACAAGACGAATGCAATCTTTTAAAGGAATATTTACAAATGGATAATTTACTTTTAAGTATTACACGAATGAGTTAACATAAATTTGGGTTATCACTATGAAATATGGGTCCGTTGCTAATCAAAACTTCAAACAAAATTCATGTTATCGTCACAAACTCCTCCAGCTTGGTCAGTTGTTTTGGTAGAAACATAGTTCAAATATGAAATGAATTCTGTAATCGATATCAACAATCGTAAAACAGCATCTCAACTTCCTTTTTGTTAACAAGTTAGGTCGAATAAGTGAAGAGTGTGCTTGGATTTCAAGTGCTTACTCTCTCATTATTACAAAATATTTACATTATTACTGTTTACAAACACCTAACCGAAAAGACCAAGGTATATCACCCGTGAGAGTTTGGAACAGAGCTTGGCGGATTGTGCAGACCGACACTGAATTTGTCAACAAGGTGCCGGAAAGAGCTTGGCGGGTTTGCACACCAACGCCAGATGTACCAGCAATGTTGGATACCCTTGAATAATTATATATATATATATACGTGTTCTTCTTTTTTTCTTTTTCTTTTTTTACATAAGAGAGAGAATTAAGCGAGAATATCTTAGCACAACTTCACATAAACAATCTAAAATGTTATCGCAAGTAGTCTAAATCAACCATTCATTTAATCGGATTACAATTCAGAAAACATTTCATACTCATCACCTACGAATTTCCCTATATACCAGTTACACCGAATTTGCTCATAATTCAAACTTTCTTTTTGTTATCCGCTAAGAGAAGTAAATCACCACATTTTAATTGAACGACCAAAATTGTATGCTAACTCCATCATGTCTTGTTTAAAAGTAAATAGAAATGCGAAATTCTTTTTTTTTTTTTTTTGAATGTTCAAAAAAAAAATCTATGCAAAACCAAAATAAATATGAAACTCCCCCCACACTTGATTACGACTGTGTCCCCATAGTCAATGCATGACACAATGAGTTAACGGAGGAGAAATATTTACATATTTACAAAGGGAGGTTAATGCGACTTACCAAATGTGCATGCAGAAAATATGCAGTCATCGAATATATGAATCGGTCCACAATGGACCAATGGATCAGCCTTATAAGGATTATGAGACACAGATTTAGTACAGAAAACCAAATCCAAAAGAATTTTACATTACCTTTCAGATTTGGAAAAACAAATTTTGTTTTTTTTTTAATTTTGAGTTGCTAATTTTAAAATTTAGAGCTTATAATTGATCCTAAAATCAAATTGAGTTTCTACAACAACTAAAGAGAGGTCATCGAGCCGGGGTTCAATAAAAGTTTCAAAAACAAAGCTTGATTTATTCAGATGATGTATAAATTGAGAGACATGTGCATCATTCTCACCCCCACATTTGTTTTAAGTCACCCCCACGTTTGTTTTAAGAAATATTGTTCGGTTTTGCTTTGATATTTGAAACTTTGGTAACTAAAGGTTCATTCGTAAACCTAAAGTCAAAAACCAAACAAATGAATTTTCAGCAAATTTCGAAATCGTTTTTTCTCAAAAATAGTGTTATTCCAGAAAGAGTTCATATACTGCACAAATTTATCATTGAAAAACAAGTGATCGTAGTGAGGTTCAGTTAAAACGATCAAGTTGCAAGGAGTTTCAACAGTTTTTGAAAAATCGTCATTGTGTTCAAGATCACATATAGCAGTTTCATTATTTTCAACCTCAAGAATTTCAAAATTTTCATTTTCAGTTTCAGACCCAACAACATTATCGTCAATTAGTTTAAGAAGTTTTCGCTCATCAAAGTCGTCCTCACCTAAACAGTTGTTAACAACTTCATCATTTTTGTCATGTTGACAATCTAAAGTTGCTAAATTTACAAAATTTTCAGAATCTGGGAGAGGAAGATCAAATTGAAGATTGTCGCCTTCGTTTTCAAGAGAATTCAAATTCAGATCAATTACAGAGCTTTCAACAACTTCATTAAGATTTTCATCAATTTCAAAAGTTGTTATTTGAAAATCATCGATTTTGGTACAAGAAGTATTATCATTCGAATCGTCACACGTTCGGTTTTCATTATTTTGTTTTTCACGAAAATTCATGTAGTCCTGAAGCAACAAATTCGTCTGATTATCGTGAATTTCATTTGTTTGCTCAACAAAATCAAATTTATAATTATTTACATGAGAATTTTTAGTTTGAAATTGTTGAGAACAAAAATTTTCGGGTTCACCACAATTGAAATTATTCCCATTGCCAAAATCATTTGAAAAATTATTCACATTTTCATTTTGAATTTGAAATTCATTTTGGAGTTCAAAATTGATTTGGCAAGGGTTATAATCAAAATCATTTGAATTTGGAGGTGAAATCTGATTTTGATTATTTTGAAAACTTTCACTTGAATTGTTGCACATGTACGAATTACACAATTCCTTTATTTTTTGATTTTGTTGTATGCTCATTTCAAGTAAAGACTCAATACGTGTTTCAAGAGTTGAGGGTTGATCATCATTTTGAAAATTTGGTGGTGTACAATCAGGATTATTTTGAAAATTTTGAAAAGTTGGTGGCATAAAATCCAAATTGTTTGTACAATAGTTGTTACTAAAATATCCATATGAATTTGATGTAAAATTATACGGATTATATTGATTTTCACAACTATCGTAAAATCGGTAGGAATTACGAAATTGAGACATTTTCAAGAAAGCTTTTTTTCTTTGAATTTTTTTTAAGAGAAAAAAATCACAAAAGTTTTTTTTTTAGATTTTGGGTTTTTGTATTTTTTTTCGTTCTTTTATTATATATGCATGAACCTAATGCAACTATATGAATGCAAACTAATTATTTATAGATTTTCTAAAATTATATAATGATAGTTTGATTGATTTCAATAAAAGATTTCTCAGCTAGTTAACGAACAGGAGTTATCGGTGCCCCAGGAATCACCCTAGTAATGCAGTCGAAGGTTTAAGTACCTTTAGAGGAACAACTAATATAATATTTACGAATCACTGTAATATTTATAAACGGTTATTACTCTGCCATAGTTTAGACACCAAGAAATAAGTCGTTAGAAAGAAATTAAGTTGTCAAAATATAACAGTGTCCTTAGAAAAATATAAAACAAAATCAATGAATGCAAAACAGAAGTCAAACGTGAATTAACAATGCAGCTACAAATGAATTTTTATTTTGTTTTTGGATTTTTAATGAAAATGCAAGCAAACAACAATGCAATTAAATAAAAAGCAAGGGAGAAGAGAACAATAGCAGATCATCTGAATTTATTAGCATTTTTTTTAGCGGCATTTTTTTTAAAGTGAACAAGCAAGCAAGCCGGTTTAGCAAATCCAAGCAAGAAGCACAATTCCAAGCAAATCCTATTCGCCTTTTGTAATTTGTTTCTTGAATTTCTGCAAGCAATCGAAGATCCTTTTCCAGTCAAAAATTACACCTACAAAAGAAATTTTTGGCAATCAGTCCTCTCTTTAAAAAAAATTTCAAAACAAAACAAACAATATGGTAAAAAAAAATAGAAGTCAGAACTCCTTCCCAATATTTTTACTGTAAATGACACTCGCAAAAAGAAGACCCAATACTGCAAGGCCTAATAAGAAATAGTATAACGCAAAAATTAAAACCGGCCCACTTAGAAAAAAGTCGCCGACTCGAGTATCAAATATGCCACGATGCCTCCATATCCTTTTTTTTTGTTCATCCAAAAATAGCAAATCAAATAAAATGGGAAACAATTCGGAAGAGAAAAAAATCGTTTATAAATTCTTTTGAATTCCGTTTTGAAGGCGACGCAGAAGACTGTGATTGGTAATGGAAGTCGGTCGTTTGGAAATTTGTTGATGGTTTGAAAGGCGGGTATTGCATGAGGGTGGTGGATGTTCAACGGTGTATGGTGATGAGGGAAGATGATTGTTTGATGTTTGTGTTGACTAAATAGGCAAAGGGATGTTGGAGGAGGTAGTTGTGGTGGGTGGTCAGGTATGGATTTGCTATGATGAAGTTTGTACGTGATGGAAAATCAGATCTGTGGTTATGGTGGTGAAAATAGTGGAGAAATAAGGGGCGGACTTTAAGGCACAAGCTAATACTAGAGAGGAAAGAAGAAAAAAAGAAAAGCAATAAATTTTGCGAAGCGGTGGATCAGAATTTGTGAAGAAGATGGGTTGTTGATGTAGTGGATTTGTGTGATGATTTGATAGTAAGGCAGTTGTGTGAATTGGGTTAATTGAAGAAGCTGGAAAATGATTTTGGAAGATTGGTAGAGAAGAAAATGTTTTCGAGTAGGTGGTTTGAAATTGGTGGAAGGAGGGTTTAAGGAAGAGAAGGCTAATGGGAAGGAAAAAAAAAGGAAAGCAATAATTTTTGGGATTTTTTATTTTTTTTTATTTTTATTTGTAAGAATTGTAGAGAGGGAAAGAAATAAATGGGAGAAAGAGAGGAAAGACGTAAATGGGAGAAAGAGAAGGAAAGAAATAAATGAAAATGAAAACATAAAAATGGGAAAGAGAATGAACAAAAGGCAAGTGTTTATATATATATATATTTAAGAGAGAAGAAATAGAAGAATTAAACACACATACACACAAAATAAAAACACACAAAATAAAAGAAATAAACACACAAACAAAAGTAAAACAAAACACAAAAACAAAATGGAACAAAACTCACAACTCCCTTTTTTTAAATGAACCCAAAAACAAGCACATACAAAATGAAACAACAAAAGATCTAAACAAAACAGAAAAACTATGAACAACACATAAATTTTTTTTTAAGAAAAACAACAAATAAGAAAATTAACTCGAAGAATAAAACTAAAATTAAATTCTTTCCCCGGCAACGGCGCCAAAAACTTGTTTGCAAACGGATTTTCAATCAAATTAGAATACCGTCTAAAAAATATTTTAATAATAAACCGCAAGTGTACGGCGTACAATTGTTAGTACGTGGCGAATACGAGTCGATCCACAGGGAAAGAATAAATTCTAGATTTTAATCAATCAAATTAAAACAAATTCAAGTGAAGTTTTAACTAATAAAAGCTAATGAAAACTATAAACTAAGTTGAAAGCTAAATTGAAATGAAAACAATTCAGAGGCAAATCAACACTCACATTTATGTAAGTTATCAAAAATACAATTTATGATCTCCATTAAGTGATATAAATGCAATATTTAAACTATTTATGATTCTCATGAAAATGGAACTAAAGCCAAATTATTCTAAGTATGGCCTATGAATTATTAACTAAAACTATAGACCATCAAATTTTGTTTTTACTTTCATTTCAAAATCAATAACCACTTAGCAAATATTGATGTAATTTGTGTTTACATTGATTAAGCGTAGCCTATTTTGTTGTCAACAAACATAGACTAACAAAACCATTTGTATATACTTACATCAACATTCACTAACATGAAGCACAAATTAGAGATCACAAATCATAAAAATGTTGAACTTACATAAAGTTAGAGAGCATCATTACCCCTAAATCAAGGGACTAGCCACTCATATGTGTTATCGTATCAACACATGTAAGTTTCAACATTAGAAAATAAAGAAAAATGAAAGAAAAACCAAGTAGAACAAGAATAGAACTAAGCTAAGAACATAAAGTAAATCTAAGCTATGAACATGAATGTAAATCTGGGCTATAACATGAAAGTAAAAAGCATATAAATTAAAGAAGTTACATAACGAAGATGGCTAAGTAGCCATAGAAATACAAGAGCAACTAAACTAAAGAAGGCAATAAAAGAGAGGAGATAAGATATAGAGTATTTACATCACATAAAGGGGTATATACATGGGAAATCCCCAAAATGCCCACTTCATGAAGCTTTTAATCCTCTCTTAGCCATTAACGATGCATGAAACCTTTTGTCTTATTCAATTTGTCTTTAATAAGAGGCTTAAGAAAAAGAGTGTAATTTGAGAGGTGGGGTCCTCCATGATCATGTATGAGAATTATTTCCTTCATTCCTATGCAAGCATTTGTGCTCCAAATCTTCATGTGTATGCATTAATTGTGCTCCAATATTCCTATAAGATACAAATACAAAGAACAAGTAAATGCAATCATAAATTAAAACATGCACAAGTGATCATTTTTTCCCAAAATGAGCGATTATCCTGAAAATATTTAAAATATGGTTTGATCGTATAAAATACCCAAAAATGTTCATTTATTTAATTAAACAAGAATAAATATGTGAATATAAATGTGCATTTTTACGTGCATATCACTGGAATAGTGGCTTTTTTCAAATTGGAAGCTTTTTTGTTGAAATGGGAGGAGGAAGGGTTTGAGTGGAGTGTTACTAAATCTTCTAGGTATGTTTTTTATTTTGGAATAATTTTATAAACATGTAACAAAGATTTATTTTTTAGTGCAAACTATTTATGAAAAAGATATATGCATTTATATTTTTAATATTTTTCTCATTTAGTTTATGAAATAGTTGAAGGATATAAATGTGACAAAAGAATAATTTTAGTATTATTTAATTTTGTTTTTAAAAATTAAGGATTTATGCATTTGTAGTGTGATAATATATAATGTCTGAAAAAAATGCTTATTATAGAGATATCAAGATACATTAGTTGTTACTGTGGGTTTTTTTTATGTAATAATATTATGTATTTAAATATGATTTATTTTCAATTTTGCAGATTTATTTATGAAGTTCATTCTCCAACATCGCACAAAGTAGATCTTAAAAATCGCATTTGCAGTTGCAATCAATGGAAAGTGAATGGTTTTCCTTGTGCTCATGCTTTGAAGTGTATATATTTGTCTAAAAATTCTGTATATGATTACGTTGAGGCGTACTTTACTGTTGAGTATTATGGAGCTGCTTATTCACATGCAATAAATCCAATTCCAACTTTTGATAAAGAAGCAATTGAAGATGAAGAATCATGTACTGTTCTTCCTCCTAAAGCTGTTCGTGGAGCTGGTAGGCCTAGAGTGAATAGAATTGAAGGTGTTGACTTTCATGCAAAACAAAACCAATGTGGAAAGTGTAAAAAACTAGGGCATAATAGAAGAAGTTGTTCTACGAATGATTGAATTGTTGTTTAAAATACATTGTATTTGAATGAATTTTTTATGTTTAGTGTTGCAGTTGAATAATATTGTAAAATGAAATTTTGATTATATGTATGTAATGAAGTTTGATTTTTAGGACCGAATAATGTTAAGAACTGATTGAAATTCTGTAAGTTTTGTTATATTATGTGGTTTAGGTTATTTAAAAGATATTCAATTTTATCTTTTTATTTAATATGATTCAAGTGGTTCTTTTGTTGAATGATTATTTGCTTATTTGGCTTTGTTAAATTTATGCTGCGTTATGATGAACGATTATTTGATTTATTCGTTTTTTTTTTTTTTTGACAGAAAATGTTTTAAAGATAACTGCATTTATATTTTCATGAAAAAGTAATAATTTTAGTTTGTTGGATGTATTAAATTTAATAGGTTCATGTTGTTTGAGTATCTGTGTTCTATAATGTAATTTTATTTCAGTACAGTAGTAAATAATTGCATAATTATTTCACTGCCAAATTATAATGTTATGTGGTTTACAAGTTGAAAAAGACAAATATTTTTTTCTTTTTATTTTCTATATTTCTATTAACAGCAGTAAAATAATAATTGAAATAATCACAATTCTGATATCATTAAATCATACACACTAACAAAAGCCATTAATTAATCGTACACACTAAAAAATTTCCGCAATTAATCATACACACCAACATAAAGATGGATTTAAAAGAAAAGATAAAAGTTTTTATCTTTTCTTTAAAAGACGATGGTTATGTGTGTATTTTTTTAATTAAATTTGCATGAAGATCTTATATTAGCATTATAATTAATAACAAACATAAATATAAATACATACATGAATATTAATGTTTTGGTTTTTTTAACCAACAAATAAAAGCAATTGAATTTTCAAACAAAATATAATAGCATTTAGCTTTTGAATGATAACATTGTAAACATAACAGTACATCATCAGTTTGTAATTAATCTCCAAATTCAGATATAATCCCTAACAACTATGATCAAATCAGTATCAGCTATTACAAAGTAAACAACAAATTCAATATGTAGTAGTTAATATCAACAATTAAAATTTAGAAACATCATTCATGATGAACATTGTTTCAAAGGTTCATCCAGAGATGCATTACTTCTCAAGCTTCCAACAGTATGTTTGTCAATAAGTATTTCGGTAGCTGTACTTGCTCGGATTGCTTCTACTTGTTCAATACTGAGTTTTGTTGAAGTTTGCATTCCTTGAGTTAATTTTTGCATAAAAATCATTATAAATATCCACAATCGTACCTGCATTCCACGTAATTAGTATTACGATTATGCAAACAAGCACTACTTTAAATAAAAAACAATTTGTACCTTAATGTAAGGAAATTATTAAAAATTTATCTTTTAGAGAAAATCAAGTTACTAGTAACTTTTAATCATTACATAAAATATTCGACTATTTGAGTAATATTTGAAAATTAGATTGCTCAAAATTACCTGGTATTTTGTTGTGTATCACTGAATTTTTTTTCATAATGGTTTTCTGTCCTTCATCTTATAACTCTCTATTTATTTTGCTGACTGCTACTTTCTGGAATAATTGAAAAAAAATTATAAAAAATATAAAGACATTTATATTTTTTATTTATTTCCACTTACCACATTTGTTGCAAATAGTGCACGACCGCTTCTTTTAGTTTTTGATCTCGTGGTCAAGTGTAAAGAGTCATAGTGATTCCAGGTGCAATCTTCAACAACAAGTTCCAGCAAGCTCCAGTGTTCATTTCCATGTATGGGAATAATATGTTGGAAGATAATGGATTTAAAGGTGTCTTCTTCATGAATGGGATGAACACCTGTTTCCTTGATTTTTTCCAAGTTTCCATCAGTTGCACTTTTCTGTTAAAACTAAGTTTTAGATTTTTTTTTGGTTTACAAAATATTAATTTGATAATATACTCCACTTATTGCCATTGTTGTGTTCACATAGACAAAGCTGTTGCTTTCTTCTTGAAGCATTATTTTTCGGAACCAGAACCAATCAATTACCTACATTTGAAAAATAATATTAATAAAATGAGATAATTTATATTTATGGAAAGAATATTTTGATGTACTTACTTAACCACATATACTATGTTGATATAGAAGGTCTTCTATCATGCATTTTGATATAGTGATTAAATTTTCATCATCACAACTGAATGCTTCATTGCTGTAAAATTATACGATTGTTAATAAAATAAAATTAGTTTGTGTGAGTACAAAGTAGTTTAATTACTTACTTGTTTTCCCCTGAAAATTTAAAAAAAGTTTTTACAACTTCTTGATGTTCTTCACTAAGATGCTTTAGTAGTGGACATTTTTCAACATTTTTTGGTTTCATCTTCTTATTTTCTTCTTTAGTACTATTTTCATCTTCAATGGTAATTGCTTTTTCATCAGGAATTTCATCAATAGCTTGTTTGTTGTTTTCACATATAAGACTTTCTTCAATTTCTGAAATAAAATTTTCAGTATTTATCAAATTATAACATAGAAAGTTATTAGACCTATTTATGTTAGTCAACTGTATTATTTTTATTTTTCCTTACCTTTAGTATGTTCAGTCTTTTCTTTCAAATCTTGTTTTTCCGTGACCTCTTACCAATCACGCATTTGAATCTTCATTTCTAGAATTTGGATTCTACTTTCAACTGTTGCACGTAAAACTCTTTCTTTGTTTAATTGTTCCCTAAAACTTTTCAACTCATTAGTCAAAAGTTCAATTTTGTTTCCAGCTCCTTCAAACTTTTTTTTCAAACTTTTTTTTCAAACTTTTAACCTCCATATTATCATCTAATTTCCTTTTTTTACACTTCTCATCATCATCTTCAACTGGTATAATTTTTTTGGACAAAAGATCCTTCTCGTCTTTTGTAACATCTGAAAAGAAATTTAAAATCTACATGGAAAATATTTAAAAAAATAGTTAGATCAACTACTCATCACTATTATACAAAAGCTTTATTGGGCTAGACAAGCATGCGTACAATGCCAAGACTTATATTAGAATACGTAAAAGATAAATACATTTATCTTTTTGTATATTATGTTTATATCATTTGAACACATTATGTAAGAACTTCAAATTATATTAAAAATGTTTAATATGCATTCGGAAGTACTATATGCAATTATAGTACAATATGTTATTTATTTGTTAATCTGAAGAGATAAATGCATTTATCTATTCTATATGCTGTTTAAATTATTTATATACTTTATGTAAGAACTTCAAATAATGTTAGATTGATAATTTCTTTTATCATGTAGTAGTATATGTACAGAAGAAAATTCAGTTGAACAATCGTTTACACAAACAGTACTATGGTAGAAGAAAGTAATGCAAACATGTAACTAAATTAAATATAAAAATAAACATTTATAAACACAATTTACCTTGCTATCATCAACTTCGGTTAAGTCGATGTCTTTTAGCTTCGATAAATCCAAATTCCTCATTCTTGGGATTTTGTCTTCAATGCCTTCTTTTTGATCAATGATTTGGGTTCTTTCACATAACCTGTACTGCAAGAAAAAGATAAAGGGTTTCATATATTTTAATAATAAAGAAAATATTCAGTGTGTTTGTATTAAGCGGATGTTATAAATACATACCAACAAAACCATAGTACAACCTGGTGTATTCCTTGGATCAACATGGTATGTCTTAACATTTTTTAGAATATTTTGACGAATTGCTCGCGGCAAAGAGATTGAGTTCATTTTTTTTAAATTTACCAATTTACCCAAAAAATCCCATGGTAAATAGCTTTGATTGTTTGGAAAAAGGAATGTTATGACAAGAAGTAATAATAATAACTTTATTATATTTTTATCTCCTTTTTTCTGTTTAATTATCGAATTCAATTTGATGGTCACTGTTTTTCTACTTATTACATTTTCTTTATTGAATTTGTAAATTAAAAAGTCCGAAAAACTGTAACAACCCAGAAATACGAGCCAATTTAAAAATTTTATTTTGGCAATTTTAGCGAATTTTGAATATTCAAAATGAATTATTTTAAATAATATCGATGAGAAATTTAATTTGAATGGAAATCGAATGTATATATTTATATACGTCGCCGTTAGAATATAAATATTTTATTTTTAATTATAAAAGGAATTGAAAGTGGCGCAGTAGTTCGATAATTCGATTTCAAATTTCAATTGAACATACCGGTTGCAAAATAAACCGGATTTTAGTGAAACCAAAAATATTTTAATCTATTTGAGAATATCTTTCCAACGAATCCGAAAAATTGAAATTTCATAACGGGAATCAAAAGATATGCCCAGTTGAAAATTCTGAATAGTCGCTATGGAATTCAGGCCCTTAAAAATGGAAAATTTGCAAATGACCTCGGAATTCGACGAAACCACTTTTGTTGGATCCGGGATGTAAAGTTATTGTTAGATTCCAAAATTCACAATTTTTCGAATCAATATGTGAGTGTGGCAAAGGAAAACGCGTTTGACCAGTTTCAGTTGAATTTAATCGACTGGAAAATGGCCATTTTTCCAACAGTCTCAGAATTCGACGAAATTAGTTTTGTTAGGACCGTATCGTCAATACGAAGCTAGAAAATATTTTTCGTGAATTTTTCTAGTTAGTATGTGGCCTCGGTAAATGGAAATGCGTGTTCAAATTCAATATATGGATTTATATTTTGATTTTGACGGAAACTGATCGAAACAGTCGAATCAGCCTGCGATACATATCCATTGTGTTCGGAATGGGGGTAATTAGCTATGGACGACAGGCGGTGGGTTCGATTTCGAGGTCGAAATAAAAAGTTGCTTTTTGAAATTAAAATAATTAAAAAATATATATAACTCTCTCTCTTCCTTTAACCACTCAGCCCCCACCCCCACCGATTCATTTCATAATCGAAAAAAGGGCGGACGACGGGGAGGAAGGCCGCCGCCGCGACCACCAGGGGTGGCGCGCCTCCGGCGCCGCCATCTAGGAGATCACACCCCTCTTCTCCTACTCCTTCCTTCTCTCCCCATCCCCCCTCTGTTGTTAAACGGAACCGAGCCCCCCCCCCCTTGCCCTAGCTGCGCCGCCCATTCCCTGCCACCGACCTCCGCCCGTGCCTGGCCCCCTCCGACCCTCCACCAACGCCGACTCACCCCAGCTCCTCCATCCGCCGTTTCTCACCCCCACCTCGCTGTAAGTGTTTTTTTGTTTTGTTTTTATTTTTGGTTTGTTTTGTTTTAATTTATTTTAAACATTTAATTTAGGTTAATCGATTCAAAAACCGATTTATCTTTGAATATGAAAATCCTTAGATTAAAAATATAATTTTTATATTGGTAGGAGATTAAAAATATAATTTTTATATTGGTAGGAGATTAAAAATATAAATTTTTATTGGTAGGAGATTAAAGATATGATTTTTATATAGTAAAGATTATAAAGATATGATTTTTATAGTATAGAAAGTATAAAAATACGATTTTTATATTATTTAGATAGTAAAAATTTGACCTTTATATATGTAGTGAAATAAAAATTCAATATTTATATTAGAAGTAGATATAAAATTATAATTTTTATATAGAGAATAGCATGATAAAAATATAATCTTTATTATATGAATTCTGATGTAAAAATAGAATTTTTATCTATATAGTAGCGATGTAAAAATAGAATTTTTATCTATATAGTAGTGATGTAAAAATATGATTTTTATCTACATAGTAGCGATGTAAAAATAGAATTTTTATCTATATAGTAGCGATGTAAAAATAGGATTTTTATCTATATAGTACCGATGTAAAAATAGAATTTTCATCCATGTAGCATAGTATTAAAAATATGATTTTTATATACATAGCAACAATATAAAAATGCGATTTTTATATACAGGAAAATATTTAGAAGGACAAAAGTGAAGGCCTTTTTATCCATAAGGACAACCCACTAAAATTTTACTCAGAAGGACAATACACTGAAAAATAATTTCGGCCGCTGCTTTCTTCTTCTCCCTCTCTCACGTCTTTATCGATTTCATCGTTTATCACGAAATCACCAAAATCACGAAATCATAAATCTCTTAAATCACAAATATGATAATACATTAGAATTGACCGTCTCAATCGAAGATAAAATTCATGCAATCAAAATCACGACCATAAATCAGCCAAAACAAAAACCCTAGAAAAAATTAGGTCGAACAACAAAAATCAATTCGAAATCACAATTGAATGGAATAAAAATATTTTTCAAACGATGGAAAGCGTATATGAAGAACACGAAATGGTTGAAAGAATTTTTTAGGTTGGAAATGTTTTTTTTTTTTCATTTTACCACTACTACAGTTCGTAGGTTTCAATTTTCTATTTTTTTAGTTATCATTTTTCCTATTTTAACTTTAAAGCATAGCAACAGTTTTCAGGTATCATTTTGCTATTTTTGTAGGTATCATTTTTCTTGTTTTTAACTTTAAAACGTAGCCGCGGTTTTTAGGTATCAGTTTGCTAGTTTTTTAGTTATCATTTTTACCGTTTTAACTGTGTTATATGTTATTTTTCATGAGATTTTGTGGCTGTGTTAATTTTGAAGTTATATTGTTGTATCAGCTTTGAAACTAAGTCGAACTTTTTTCATTTTAATCTATAAATCTGTGATATAAATTTTTTTTCCCATTATTTTATCTTTAAAACATTGCATCAGTATTTAGGTATCATTTTTCTAATTTTTTAGGTATCATTTTTTCTGTTTTAACAGTGTTATGTGTTGTTTTGTTGTGATTTTATTGCTGTGTTAATTTTGAAACTATATTTTTGCATAAACTTCGTCACTCAGTCCAAATTATTTCATTTTATGTTTCTTTTCTATATTTTTTAGTTATCATTTTATGTTTCAGTTATATAATTTTTTTTCCATTAGTTTTTCTTCAAAACATTGCTGCAGTTTATAGGTATCATTTTGTAATTTCTTAGATATCAGTTTTACATTATTAATTGTGTTATGCTTTTTTTCCATGCAATTTTATTGTTGTGTTAATTTTTAAGTTATATTGTTGCATCAACTTTTTAACTCAGTCGAATTTATTTCATTATATTCAATCAAACAGTGATGTAAACATTTTTTGCATTGGTTTTTGTTTAAAACATTGATGGAGTTTGTAAGTATTAAATTTCTATTTTTTCAATTATCAGTTTTCATGTTTTAACCGTGTTATGTGTTTTTTCCATGTGATTTTGTTCTTGTGTTAATTTTGCAATAGTACACCGTCACAAAAATTATCACATAAAAAAAAGACGTATATGAACATAACACATAAATTACAGTAAAAATGATAACATAAAAAATATAAAAATGATACATTCAAACTGTTATTATGTTTAACATAACACATAAACTGCAGTAAAAATGATACCATAAAAATATAAAAATGATACGTTAAAACTGCTGTGATGTTTAACATAAAATATAAATTACAGTAAAAATGATAACTTAAAAAATATAAAAATGATACCTTCAAACTGCAGTAATGTGTAACATAACAAAGAAATTACATTAAAAATGATACCTTAAAAAATATAAAAATGATACCTTAAAACTGCTGTGATGTTTAACACAACACATAAACTGCAGTAAAAATAATACCTAGAAAAATAGAAAAATGATAACTAAAAACTGCTTTTATGTTTTAAAGTTAAAATAGGAAAAATGATACTTAAAAAAATAGAAAAATGATACCTACGAACTGCAATACTAGTAACGAAAAAAAAAAACATTTCCAATCATTAAAAAGTTATTTCAACAATTTTGATTTCTTCAACTGCGTTTTCCATCGTTTGAAAAATATTACTATTCAATTCAATTGTGATTTCCAATGGATTTATGTTGTTCGGCAATTTTTTTTCTAGGGTTTCTGTTTCTCGCGATTTTTTTTTTTTCGAATGCTCTCCTTATCGATTTTGATTTCGTGATGTTTGAATTCGATTTCGAATTTCGATTCTTTTATATTCTGAAATTCTTGATTTCGCAATTTATGATTTCGTTATTTTTTGATTTTGCGATTATTGATGAATTCGACTTACGCGCGAGAGGAGAGAAGAAGAAAGCAGCGGCCGATTTTTATTTTCAGTGTATTGTCCTTTAGGATAAAATATTAGGCGGTTGCACTTATGGATAAATTTTAGTGGGCTTTTGTCCTTGTCGTTAAATTTCCCTTTTATATATGTAGTGGCTACGGATAACGAAAGTGACGAAAGGCGAGCACGACGAAGATTTCTACATAAGAAGAGTCGTGGCGTTTGGATTAGCTAGTCGGTGAGAACTTCTCACTTTAAATTTTCTTTTCTAGTTAAAATATATACTAGGATGCAGACGGTGCTTAGTAGCACCCGACACCCGTCGTCCACAGACCATGGATGTCTTGTATGTTTGATTGTTTGTTGTGATGAAAATTGATTGTGTGATGTGAAATAAAATACTTATACAGTTAAAAAAATATTTTATCGTTAAAGTATAATTTTTAACGTGTAGTGAATAAATAAAAATCTGTGTTTGTTGATTTGAAACCCCACATGGGTATTGGAATAAAATACGGCATACACTAATCCCAATAATTAGTTGTATGTCGATCGATTGATTGACAGGCTGTTATAAGCGTCAGATATCTATATTTGATGCTTATACAGTGTAATGCACTTTGGATGATGGTTGATTATTTGTCAGTGCTACTATATACATGTGTTGTGTGGAATCCAAATAATTAACATTATATGGTAATTGATTGGGCCTCATTCCAATTGGGAAAATAAAGAATAGAATAGAATAAAGATTCATGTGTTGAAAAGAATATGTAGTCCTGTGTTGACGATAATCATGTGTTGAAAGAAATATTTTAACAATAAAATTTACATCTTTATCATATTTAAAGTTAGAAACTAACTGGAAAATAGATAAGATGAGTGGTTTCTTGGGTATTGATCTGATATTGGTTTCGGCCTTCGGGGTTAATACGTAGGGAATCATTCTCTTACTACTTTACGGTTGGAGTCTGATTAAAAATCAAACGATAGATACCATAATTTTATAAAATATATTACATAACAAAAATATTCATGTGTTATCAGTGCTCATGTGTTGAGATTAGTCATGTGTTGAAAGAAATATAGGCTCATGTGTGGAACAGAATAAATATTCATTTGTTGAATAGAATACCGAATTTACTGAAATATATAAAGCCGTGTTGATTAGAGTTGCGCTATTTTGACGTGAACGATATTTATATCGATAATATTTGTTTTTATAATGAATATAGAAAAGGTAGTGATTTCAAAACATAAAGTTTTGAAATATTATCATTTATATGGTAATGATATGAAATATTCAATTTTGATTTGAAATTGAATATAGAGTTGAAATGGTTTTGAAATCGAATTTAAAACGATTTATAAAATACGTTTTAAAAGGAAATCAACGAAATATAATATATATATATATATATATATATATGTACATATATATATATTTTATATATATAATGGCCTGAATAGAACGCGCTGCGCCACGGTAGTTCGTGAATTTCGACCATTGACTTCGAATGGACATTGCGGGAGATCCGACCGTCGGATTCTCCTGAAACCAGAACCGTTGGGTTCGTATCGAAAAGAACTTTCTAACGAATATTAGAGATTTGAATTCTAACAGTTGGATTTGGAATTATGTCCAAATCAAATTTGGAAAAGGTCGTTGTAAGTGCAGTTCGATGGCCGTTGATGGAAATTCACTGTACGGGCCTTGATAAAATTAATAAAAATATCAATAATTAGTGTAAAATCATAAGAAATGATTTGAAAAGAACTGGGATGAAAACCTCCATATTTGAAAAGATAAAAATAGATTTTTATCGAGATGAACTAGTTTTGAACTAGAATTAAAATCAATTTATTTTTGAAACAAATAAATTGAATTTGAAGTGGTTTTAAAAATAATCAGAATTTCGAATATACGAATTGGAAATGGATTTGAATCGAAATTGTCTTTGGAATATTTCGATGTTGGATTTCGTGATTATACAGATATTGTTATGGGAATTTGAAAGATATATTTATATCGTTATTTCCAATACGATATTTGTTGGTCGTAGAATTTGATATTGAATATAAGCCGATATATTTTCTATTCAGAGCCTTGTATTTAATATCAAATGTGATTTTGGGTTTGTCGTGAATCGTGTTTTAGATGACATTGGTTCTTTAACCCAGTTAAAGACAGGATATTGATTTTTGGGAAGATTAAAACGAAGTGGAGTTTTAATGATTCAGTAATTAAATTGAAATGTGAATTGATAATTTAAATTATAAAAATTGGAAAGTGTTCGAGAATGGAGTATCACCAGTTTTGTTCCAAAGCGATAGTCAAATCTTTAATTAGATTTGAACGTGAAATGGTAACTAACTTTACCGATAACACCGTGGTGGTAGATATGGAGTATTACCAGTTTTCTCCATGGGAAGAATAGGTTGGGATTGGGAAATAAAATAAATAATTACTTCGGTGTGGTTCGCTAATCCCGACTAGTTTGGAAAACCATAATATGGATCGAAATGATATCCAAAGGAAGATTAAAGAATAAATTTAGAAGAATTTATCTTTGATAAAATTAATGGGAACATTTCCCTAAGAATTTGAAAATTTGAATAAAAGAATATTCTGAATTGGAATGAGGCATATGTTGTGTTTGTGTAACACGTGTTTATTATATACGCGGGTTATTTGAAAAGGCCGGGTTTATACCCATTCTGAATAATCGATTCGACGATAAGTCGAAGATGAAGATGGTGGTTAAAGACCGGAAGTCTTCACATAGTTTGGGTGATTATTGATGATCTTGATTGGGCTGTACACCCAAGATAAGGGAAACAGTTAGTGATCATCCAGACGTACTTGGAGATCGATGGATATGCGAGGAAAGTGCCACCGGTTTCGTTCAGACCCAGAACGAACTTGTAAACGGACTGTGTGTCTGACATTGGATTTTATTCTGTGCTGATTGATCTCTATTAAATATACATCTGTTTGGCGGAGGAGAATTTTGTTCTGTTGCTTAACGCCCTTCTCTGAGACGTACGAGCTCAGAGGTTGTATATCGATGGACATCAATCGCATGGAGTGAATTGCCTGTGTGGCATGCCTAAGTGGCAAATGATCAGGGCTTCTGTTGAAAAGCAAAGTCTTATGGTTGATGATCAAAGCACGGCCTGTGTGGCGTAGCTTTGTGTATAGCGTGAATTCGCGAGCCTCACACCTCGGTATGAGTCAAAAACGGGATAAGGACCCAAGGAGTGCACGACGTTTCTTTCTAGCTAGTGGTGGTGTCAGTGCTTAAACTGGCTGACATTTATATAGTTTTCACCTGTGTGGTTGTTGGAATGCGAGGCGCCTCGGATATAGGTCCTATAGGACCGGGAAACGTGTGTTCAGGAATTGTCAATCCTCAAAAGTAAGAGAGGACCAGCCTTGGAGGTTCCAAAGGATCATAGTGGGGTCCTAAGACATTTGCTATAGTGTCTTGAATCGGAGAGGAGCTTGCCCCATGCCTCGACTCATGACGGAAATCCAATTTCCAATCCATGATATTGCGGTTTTATTTGTAGAACCTAGTATGACGACATAGTGGTATGGGTCATTAATGCCATCTATGATTGATATTTATGATTGAAATTGTTTTGAAACTATACATTTATTATAGTATCAAAAAATGTGTTTTTAACGTATCAAGCATGCTTTGGCTATTATAAGGTAAAACCCCTATCCTCCGGCTTGCGTTGCATTGTGTGATGGGACCTGGGTCTTATAATAGCTTCATTTTTCTTTATTTAGCATTGCGCTGTTTGTTTTATACACTGGTATTCTTGGGAGGAAACCCGTTCCGTGTTATACGGCGTGGTCCCTTGATTTACTGAACTTTAAAATAAATATTAATAACTGTTTTAGTTCTCACGCCAGTCACATGACTGACCTGGAGTTTATTGTTTTAACCTAAACTCCGGGTGCCCCTATTTTCTACACGGGCAGCTAGTAGTTTTGGTTTTGCAGATTTATATTCACAAGATCCTGGTTTACAGCTGGAACGATACTCGGAAAGCTCTGTATCCGTGTATTACTTTCAGTTGTGTTTTGTATTATTTTTCCGCTGCAGTACTATATTTAAATCTCTGATATTCTTTGTTGTATAATATTTATTCATACTCTATACATTATTGTATCTGATGGAATTGTTGTAATAACAATGAAATGTTCTTCTGTCTGCGTTCCGATGTGTGTTGTCCTCAAGGCAATCCGGGCTTCCCTCACCGGGGAAGCTCGGGTCGCTACAAGAACTTTCCATGACAGAAGCTTTGCTTGAAGCCGGAATAGGAAATAATTTCTCTCCAGCTAGTGGCATTCCAAATACAAGACTCACTTCTTTTGGAGTTATTTTCAAAATTTTGTCTCCCACTTTAAAAGCATTTTCAGTAACATCAAAAGAAGTAATCATATCAACTAGATTTGAAGCACATTTTCTTACATCTTTTCTTTATATTAAATTGTTGAGAAAAAATTTAAAAATGTTTTTAAAAGGTGTTTTCTCTATGAAATCTTTTGCTTCCTGATAAAGAATATTTTCCTTTTGTATTATTGACATTATTTTATACATTGCATCTAAATTGCATCTATATGTGCCAGTGTACTGTTGCTTTTTTCTTTTTCTCCCTAATTCCACGACTTCATAGTTGTCTGCATTACCCAAGTCATTATTTGTTTCCTCACTTTTGTTATCTTCAATATCCAACTCATTACTTGTGTGCTCACTTTGATTATCTGACTTTGTATTTTCTTCGTCAGACTCTGTTTGTATTTTTGTAGTAGTTGGTTCATGCTGTTCATAGTCAGTTTTTTCCTGCATTCATGAAAATCTTATTATTAGATTAGGATGTTTAAAATATTATAGCAGTGTATGCAAACAATACTAACCAGAAATTAAATGCTATATAATCCAAATAATATCATGCATGCACAATAATGTGTACAAAAGGATAGTATTATTTATCTTTTTGACATAGTTTGCAAACAAGTTTTATAAGCAGTGTAATAATTTGAAATAATCATTAAAACAATAAACATATATAACATATATCATTGATTTTCAAATATTAACATATTTTAACATCTAATTAAATTCAATAATGATAAAGCTAAATGAATTTATATTTTTTTTAGTTTAATATTGAAATGATTTTGTCATTTTTAACATGCAATGTAATTTTGGTTAGTATTTTTTAAAATATGATAATTGTACACACAATGTAAAGAAAAAAGGTTACCACTGTTGATATTGACATAGATTTTCTTTGACTGTGTTCTTCACAGAATGGAGAAGAAATTGGTCTTATGTTTAAGCATTGTGTTCCATTGTCTGTGAAAATACATGTAGCTTCTTTAGAACCAATTTGTTTTTTCTTCAACCTGGTGTTCATTTTTATCCTGGATGAATGTACACAATTATTCAATTTTCGAAAAAAATACAAAGCAGAAAAAAGATATATATTAATTTATATTTTTCATGAATCTAACAACTTTGAGTATTCAATCATTCAAATAACCAATTCAAAAATTTCGAAATAAATTACATTTCATAATTAATGACAAATCAATTTTATAACCACTTTTCAAAGAAAGAAAAAACCGTTTATCTTTAAAAAAAACCGTTTATTCAATCAATATCATCAATAAACAATGACTAATAATTATTGTAAATCGAGTCATAATAAATGATTTTGCATAAGTAAACAGTGATTAGCTGGAGTTCTATGGGGTTAAAATGATGAACAACAAAAGTAAGTCAAAGTGCAGAATTTTGCAAAAGAAAGCAGCATGTTGCCAATGAGCTTTGAAACCACATCTCTAGCACCTCAGCTACAAGTTTTTACCACCAAACTACCATATGTTTAACACAAGATACTAGGCTCACACTTTTTATAACTCAATCATAAATATAAATATTGTTGGGTTGCCCTAGGCCCAGTGGGTTGCCTCAGCCCAAGGGCTTGGTTGGCTGCCCTCTGGGTCGGCCCTGCCCAAAATTACCAGAAAGTTATACACAGTCAATATACAGTTATTGCTCTATATTACATTGGTCCATTAAAAAAATACCAAAATCCATAATTTCTAACCCTGCACCCTAATATTACACCATCAATACTGTCAATATGAACCACACAACAATACAGAACTGCATTTATATTCTAAATTATACTAATTAACCAAACTTGAATCAACATAGTCAAACTGTGCTACCTACAAATAAATGCTTAAATGGTGCAGTACCTTCATGTCAGAAAATATAATGTCCTTTTCGTAGCACAATGTGCAAAAAAGACAAGTTTGATATATTTCGTGAAGAAGCAGCTAAAACCCATCAAATATCTTAATAACAATGGATTGACAAAACTATTCTACTAAAGATAGGTTATGATGCAACTAAACAATGACAACTAATATTATTGTATCATCAAATATCTTAATAACGACTGCAACTACTACCTACTCATGTGTGAAGCACAAGCCTCATCCTAGTAATAGTTTCTATTTTGAGAATTTTAGAACACATATATTTTATTACTTATATATAAACACAAGCATATTCATAATTTCTCTTATCTATTGAAACGTAAAATAACCAAAAGTAATAATATCGTTTTACTTTATTGGCGACCGTGATGGTCATTTTGGAGAAGGAGACAATGGTCTATCTTCCCACATTTTCGTGAAAGTATGCTCTTTCTCAGGAGTTTCACAAAGACGAGGAGATTTCTTTTGCAAACATCTTTTTGTTGGAAAATGATTGCCCATAGCGTAAAATGCTCTTTTAAGGGAATTTAGATGTCACATAGTTCCTTCTTCCTTGTAGTACATTTCTATTTGTACATCCATCATTTCACATTGGTAGTGGGATATTTCATCTAGTTTTTCATCGATTATCGGTTTATCAGTCCTTTGTTAAATTTTGAAACATTTGTAGTAATCTTTTCTAACTCATCTTTGAGTTTTGAAATTTCAGAAAGTGAAACTTCTAGATTACTACCCAAGGTCATGTTTTTTATTCAAAACATCATTATTTTCTAGTTTACCTTTTCCTAACTCATTTGATAATATCATTTTCAGAAATCAATTTTTTTTCATTATTTTGAGCATTTTCTATTTCTTCTTCTAAAATAACCTTTTCATCTTTTAATAAACCTATCCCAATTTCTAATCTATTTATTCTAGCAATATGATCCTTGTTCAATCTTTTTTGCTCTCTATACTTATCATTGAATTCCATACTTATTTCTAAAATTTTATTATAGGTAAGTTCAAGGCATACCTCATCAGTATCTTCCATAAAACACACATTTGCTTATTCTATGTCATCATCGCTCTCACTTTTTGATGAGAAAGAATCGAAATCATCCCAAGTGACTTGAAAAAGGTATTCTTTTCTTTTTGAACTTTTCAGTTTTATTTTTCTTATTTTCATTGAGAAACTTTGGATAATCTTTTTTCTATGACCAAATTTGTCACATTCGAAGTATTTGATCGATGTATGATTTGCTGAACTTGATTTCCCATCCTTTTGAAACCTTTTCATTTTACTGAACTTTTTGAACTTGTTATAATTTTTTGCTATGAAGACAATTTCATCTTCATCCAAGTCGGAACTTTCTTTATTAGCTTGAAGTGCTATATTATTCTTTTTAGTATTTTGTTCCTTTCTAGCCTGCAGGTTAGCTTCATACGGTAATGCATTCCTAGTATACTCTTAAACTTTGAGTTGAGAAAGATCATTTTCCTCTTCTATGGATCAAAATTTTCTTTCCCAATCATTCGTCAAAGAATTTAAAATTCATGTAACTAAATCAAATCAGTGAAATTGACCCCGAGTGCCATAAGATAATGTTGTATAGTTTTGAATCTAGTGTACATTTCACTAATGGACTCACTTATTTTTATTTTAGAAGATGAAAACTGATTTAGTAAAATTGATACTTTTGTTTGTTTATCTTTTTTGGCACCTTAGTGAGTGATTTGTAAGGTAAGCCATATATCATTGACAGTAATGCACATCATGACATGTGAAAATTCATTTTTATCTAGTGCATAAAATAAAACATTCATTTATTTTTAATTGTTAGAAGCTTTAGTATTTTGAGCATCAGTCCATGCACTCAATTCAGTAGTTGATGCTTCATATTTGTATTGAGTGGCGGACCAAATTTCCAAACCATATGCTTCCAAAAAAAAAAATCCTCATGCGAGTTGGCCAATATGCATAATTTGACCCATTAAATAGTGGAGGACATTGTGTTACTAACCTTCTTGGACTATACTTATACTTGCCATATTAAGGGATGCAAATACAAGTTACTGTAATTTGATCAAACCGGATACCAATTGAAAGTCTATATGAGTTGACAGTGCGTAAGCAAGTATGAACGTGTATGCTAGAGTAATATAGTAAATTAAAATGCTAGTAAGGAAAAAGCACACCAGAGGTTTTATACTTATTTGGACTTCCCGTCCTACGTCCAGCCCCGAAGCTCCCCTTCGGTATTCTACTATCATAAACCCTCGCTTTGCCAAGAGGAATAGGCTTAGTTTACAATAGAGTTTCTTGTCAAATGTTTATTCTTGTATAACACGGATATTGACTAATAAGTACATGATCTTCCAAAGTATCCTTGAATAATAGTATGTTTGAAGTGCAGGTGTCTATGGAAGAATAATAGATGTTTGTGAGTGGTTTGAATTGCTTGAACGTTGATAGATAGATATATTGGAATGTAAAGAGTGTAGAAAAGGTGATGTTCTCCTTAAGTGTTAATTCCTTAAATAATGTTTAAGAGTGGTGATTGAAGAGCAGTAGCTATTAGTCTTCGTCCAAGACTTGCCTTTATTGGTATTAAAGAGTTGTGATGAAGTGGAGCGAAAGCGACCATTCAAAATATGACAGTTGCTCCTTAGTTTGTTTGGTTGAACTCCAGTTCAGACGTTTGGACGTCTGAAATCTTTTCCGACATATCTATTTTTTGATCTGAGAAAAAATCCAGACGTCTAGAATAATTATCAGACGTTTGATTATACTTAAGGTGGTTTCCTGATTCTGAAATCTGACGTCTAGTAATATATCCAAACGTCTGACACACATGTATCGTCTGTGCATGCCTAGTTACCTTTTCTCTTTTCTTTGTGCATATTTCTCTTGCTTTTTGTTCCCTTTTTCTTGCTATTGAGTCATGTTTTATGCTTTACGTAGACCTCTTCCTAATAGATTGATCCCAAAATAGTATATCCAAATTATAAAAAATCCTATAGAAGCTACAAGTGCCCAATTTGTACCATGTAAACTTCGATTTATTCTAGTATGTGAATAAATTGCGAATATGGTCTAAGTAATAAATGCCCAAGTTTCCTTGGGGTCCCAATTCCAATGAGTCAGTCTTGGGCAATTTTATATATATATATATATATATATATATATATATATGATTTCCATTGTGTAGTTTTCGTCATCGGAATCAAAGAATGGATTTCCTAACAAAATGGAAAACTAAAAATTAAATAAATTTTGACAAAGATATATTATTCAAAGATGGAATTTTAAAATAAATTTTAACAAAGATGGAATTTCCAACAAAAAATTAAACAGTTCATAAAGTTTAAAGAAATGAAATAATAAATTTTAAAATAAAGGTTTACTATTTTTTGGTTAACAATAAGTTTCATACTAATTTTATTGAGCTGTCTTTAGTTAAAAGGTTCATAAAATAAGGGTTTACAATGATTGTTATAAAATAGTATCAAAATTTCCATAATACAAATTTGACTAGGGCACGTTCCCATTTTATTTTAAACTACGAACATTTTGATAAACTGTGATTCCATGTTCTGGTATCCATATCTAATTGTATTTGGATTTTCTTATTGAAAAACGTGAATTGTACATAAATTAGTGTATGCATAAAGAAGATACAAGACTACTTTAGTGATACTTTTGTATTTCTTATACTGATATATATATATTTGAAAACTGGTACTCTTTATTTCTTGTACCAATATAAAACCTTCTTTATATGCCTTGTTAAAACCCTGTAATCCCCCTAACCTAAATGGGCGCCTTACAGGAAAAAAAGCACATAAATATTTGGTATACAACTATATAACATCAAAACAATATAATAACAAATGAAAACAAAACAAATATTAAAACCCAATTATAACCAAAACGAAACGGACCCACTTAACAGCCCAACAAGGCCCAATTATTCAAAATACCACTGCCGACAATCTGCTTCTCCTTCCCACTCTAACCAGTATCTAAAATTTCAATCCCCCAACGGTCGAGAATTAAAGAGTTCATCAAGCTTCTTATTGTTTTGCTCCCATTATTTCTAACAAGATACGTAACTTCTCTCTCAATCCGTGTTAGCTTTGAGGTTGCAAGAGTTCTTTTGTTTTAAAATATTCTCAAATTCCTCTCTTTCCAAATGAAATAGATTGCTGTTGTGAAAGCTCCACAAGCAACATCACGAACTTGATTAAGTGATTTAAATGCAGAATAAATACTTATTGCTTCTTCTTTTAGACTGGATTGAATTGTCAAATGAAGAGAAAGCTTTTGTCTTAATGATAATTAACCAGATAAAAGACTAATAACTCATTCAAAAATAAAGTGTTGTATTGATTCATGGTAAGCTTCACAAAATGGACACAAAGTACTTGTTATATTTTCAAAGCGAATTATTTTGTCTTTTTTATTTAATCTTCCCATAATAGCCAAATAAGATATAAAAGCCATTTTCTTACTATTTTCTTACGCTAAACAACCTCATATGCTGTATCCTTTTCATCTTGTATTTGAATTGATTCCCAAGCTTTGTGAAAAGAAAAAAAAAACCATTCCCCAATCCATAAACATCATGACTTTTATTTGGATATACTTGAACTGAGCAGATTTCATTAATGAGTTCTCTTGTTGTAGGATGAATGTTAGGATCCAGTACATTATTTCCGAAGATAGAATTAACTTTCTGATTTGCATGACCAAGCATATGCAATATATCATCGCCCAATAAATCAAACAAAAACTGACAATTTATCCATGATTCATACCAAAGGTAAGTTTCCTCCCCTCTTGCTCTGCTTTTATTAAATAATTGCTTTGAATTTGTACGAAGATTAAGCAACGCTTTCCAAGTCGACGATGCATTATTATCTATAGCAAGTGACCAAAAATGTTTATCTTTGCAATACTTGTTGTAAGTCCATTTTCTCTATAAAGATTTTGCTGATAAAAAAATCCACATAAGCTTGATACAAGCTGCTTTTTTAAGCTCTGAAAAAATCTTTAAGCCAATATCACCTTCACCTTTGGGTTTACATAGGATTTTCCATGCAACTTTATGAGCTGAACCACTCCAAAAAAATAAGCACAAAGAGCTTGTAGTTTGTCCAAAGTAAATTCATGAATTTGGTAAATGAATAACAATTGTAAAATAATGGGAGTTAAAATGCCATTGATTAATTCAGCCTTACCAGCAAATGAAAGTAATTTAGTTTCCCAGCCTTGATTCTTACTTTGCACTCTCTGAATTAAAGAATTACATTCTGTATAATGGAGGTAATTGGAAGAAAGAGGGACCCCCAAATACTTTATAGGAAACAGACCATGATCATACCCAAGAATACTCAATATGTCTTCAGAATTTCTTACTGAAAAACTAAAAAAAAAACTTTAGTTTTTGAGGCATTAACAAGAAAACCTGCATAAGTAATTAGTTTTTGAATACCAACATTAGAGTACATGCGTTTTGAGGGTTGATTTCCCAAAAATCATTAAATCATATGCATATAAAAGGTGGGAAATGATAGGCTGAACATAATTGCTAGGTTGAAATGAATTTACAAATTTGGCTTCATCCGTTAGATAAGTAAAATATTGCATTGCTATTGCAAATAGGTATGGAGAAAGTGGATCCCCTTGACGAATCCCTCTTGTAGAAGTGATAAATCCCTTAGGAATACCTTGTGTTAATATAGAAAATGTAGTCGTAGACATACATTCATATATAAGATCTATTAAGTGAACAGGGAACATCATTAAGAACATGATTTAGCATATACATTCTCTGTTAACCCAATCATAGACCTTTTAAAGGTCAACCTTAACATAAAATTTAGGCATACTACTCTTCTTAAAATCCCCTAGTAGCTCATGAGCCAACAAGTAGATATTATCTCCAATATATCTATCTTTAATGAAGGCACTTTGTTTCTTAGAGACTAGAAAAGGCAGAAAATGTTTCAACCTATTGCATAAGACTTTTGCAAAGATTATGTAATAAACAATACAACAAGAGATTGGTCTATTAAGCGAGATTTTTTTTCGGCCTATTATTTTTAGGAATCATGGTAATAAAAGTGTAACTAACAAACTTCAGCAATTTACCTGAGTTAAAGATGTCAGTAATGGCAGATAACAGATCACCTTTTGAGTTCATCCCAGTGCACTTTCATAAATTTTGAATTTAACCATTCAAGGCCTAGACTGTCATCATTTATAGAAAATAATGCATCTCGAATTTCAGAAAGAGACACTTCTTTCAATAAGAAATTATGCCCTTGTTCATTTATTGTTGCAATTGGTTGAAATTTTGGAAAAGGAGTAGTCATAACACCATTGAACAAGTCTAAAAAATAATTAAGAGCCTCTGACTCTATTTCTTTAGGCCTATAAATAAGATTACCACCTTGATCAATTAATGCTCTAATGTGATTGAAAAATCTTCTATTAGACATATGAACATAAAAGGCTTTTGAATTGGTATCCTCCTGTTGCAACCAGAAAACTTTTGCTTGTTGTTTACAGCCTTCAAAATAAAGCTTTTGTAATCTCTGATAATCCTATTTTGCTTCAATAAAGTTGTCATACATTAATAAATCATCAGGGTTTTGATCTGTTGCTTGTTCAAGATTGGATAGAAGTTGTTCAGCATTATTTAGGTTTGTATTATTTTTGTCCCTCACTTTATTCCAATGTTTAAGCTCTGCTTTTCAACTTTGAAATTTCTAAAGTAGAAAATAACTTTGAAAACCCCAAGCAACATAGTTTAAACGCTTTAAAACAGCTTCCCTATAATCAAGAATGTTAGAGCGTACGTTCTTTATATCTAAAAAAATAATTTTTAACAGCGTTGAAAAAACATTGTCGTATCTTTTAACAATGTTATGAAGAACGCTGTTTAACGACATGTTGTCGTAGATCTTGAAGATTTAACAAGGTAAAAAAACACTGTTAAAAAAATGACTTCACAGAATTTACTAACCGCTGTAAATATCTTTCAACAACATCGATATAAACGTTGTGGTCTATTTACTTACCCTCTACATTTTTATAAATAATAACATTTGTTTATGCTATGTTTAATCTTTTATGTTTTCCATAGCAGTATATTTGTGCAGCTGTAACTTCTAACAACGCTTATATTGTACTATCACTAAATTATATTTAACTGCTAAACATATGCTTCATTAAGATTTTCAAACTAACATCAGAAAGCAATTGTATAAATACAATTTGAATGATTCAAAACAATTTATATCATTAAACATATCTCGATGTACGCAACATCTAAAACCCAACATTATATAAGTATCAAAAGTCAAACTTTTATAGCATACATACATCAAACAGAAATATGCGAATACAATAAAAGCTTTACTATGCAAAAAAAAGAGTGAGACGCTTGAATGATGCGATAACTAGCTGATTTTCGCTCCAAAAATCTTTAATCATATGTAAATGAAGAAATTCAGATTGTTAGCAAACAAATATAATAAAACATGAAACTGTAAAACTAAAAAACATAATATAAGTACACTAATTACAAGCAATCAATATGTGATGCATAAACCGAAAATAACTGCTTCATACTGTAAATAATATCTGTAGACATATGTGCATGCATAGAAAACAAATGGTTACAAAACTATGGCTATTGAGGAAAAAAAGGGCAGCATAGTAGAAAAGACTAGCAGACCATATCTGGGAATAACGAAATAGACTGCATGAACCAAACCCTAAGCTAAAGTGAAGGCATTATGCTGCAATTGTTTGGTAGCAAAAACTCAGCATAAATAAATTGTAAAATGAGGTAACTCCATAAAAAGGTGCAGAAGAACTAGACTCTAAACTGGATTCTACAAAAAAATTAGCATAAACTGTGAAAGACAAAAGGATAAAAGCTAGAGGCAGCATAAACTATGCATGGGAACAAAGGAAATACATGAGAAAAGGGTAACCTGAGGACACAGGGGTGTATGAGACAAAGGCATCACTATAGGTCTAAATATGTCAGGCCATACATCTTCTGTTATACCAGTGCATTTTGTATTAAGGAGAAACATTTTGATATATCATATGAGACTTCAACATAATTTTATATTTTTATGTTTAGTTGTAGCTAAGGTATGTATTATTTGCAGCCTGCATCACTTACAAACTTGAGTTGACTATTTAAAAACTTTTTAAACTTGAAATTGTGATTGGTTATCTATATAATAAGGGTCCGTTGCTAGTGCAATCCGTAGGTATAAACGAATTAAAAGAAGAAAATTATCTCTTTGCTTTCATGAGACTCATTAGAACTAATGTGGTTGATTTAATTTCTACCCCTACTACCATTTCTATATAAACGAATTTTCATGCGAAGCTCCATCTTCGTTAAATTTAGTTAATAAATTCTTTAGTAACTTAGTTAATTTATTTATTTTTTATGAACTTACTAAATTTTACAAAACTACATAAACTTTTATAAAAATTAGTCAGCTTTACCAAATTAGTTATTTTTTAAATTTTAGTTAATTTTTATAAACTTAGTTAATTTCTTTAGTTTATTTATTTTTATAAATTTGTTAATACCGAGAAAATCATTTAATTTCTATAAACTTGGTTAACCTATTAAGTAATTATGTAACCTACGTAGTTTTTACAATTTTGTTTAAATTTTATAAATTGGTTTAGATTTTATAAAACTTGGTTAATATTTTGAAAACTATATGATCTTTAAAAAGATTGGTTAACTTAGTTAAATTTTATAAACTTATTTCACTTAGTTAAAAATTACCATTAGTTAAGTTTCATAAACATTCAGTTAACACGGTTAAAGTTTTTCAAAAATTAATTATTTTTATAAACATAGTTATTTCTTACTTTTTAAAGCACTAAATTACTATTAAAATACTAAGCCATTTCTTAATTATTTTAATAAATTTATTTATTTCTTATTTAAATTTTAAAAAAAGTCATTTTTTGTTAGTTATAAATATTTTTATAAACTTAGTTATTTCTTAAATTAACTTAGTTATTTTAAAAACCTTAATTATTTAGTTGGCATAGTTTAATATCTAGGAAACTTAATCAATTCTTTGGTAACTTAGTTGAATTGTTAATAAACATAGTTAATTTAATAAACTTATTTAATTCTTATAAAATCGAATTGAATTCTACGAACTTTATTTTAGTCCAACATTCAAAAAACTAGATTAATTTTTGTAAAACTTAGTAAGATATTGCTAGCTTGGTTATTATTATGAACTTGGTTTTTTTACTTAATTAATTTCTGTAAATTTTGTTATATTTATGAACTTATTTAAATTTTAGAGAACTTGTTTAACATCCATAAAATTTAGTTAATTTTCATAAATTAATTATTATTTTTATAAATAAGGTTAGCTTTTATAAATTTAGTTGATTTTTATAAAACTTTGTTAACTTTGTTAATTTTTTCCTAAAACTTAGTTAATTTTTATTAATTTATTTTACTTGTGTGAAGTTCTGTCCATATTTAAAAACCATTAAATTTTTATATAACTTAGTTAAATTTTGAAAAATCCACCGTTAAATACAATCTACTGTCCACTCGTTTTAGCAAAGTGCCAACATTCATCAGATTTTGCACATTGGAACTTGGTTTTAGTTGAAAAGCATTAAATAATGTTTTTCATCGCTGACAATTAGCATTAGTATACAAAAATAAATATTATTTTGGGCAAGAATGAAAAAAGAGTTTCTAATTGAAGGTAATAACATTGTGTAAGCAAAATAATAATATTCGAAAAAACATTTACCATAAAGAATCCACTTATAATTTTTTTTTTTGAAATTGGTTACTATAGTTTAACTTGGTTACTATAGACTGCTGAATATAAACTCAAAATATTCCTTTTTCTGTACTAACTTAGCTTTTTTACAAGTTGAATGCTTATGTTTGATAGTTCTATAAAGTATGCCTAAACTAAATATGGAGCCCAAGATTATTTGAAGGAAATAAAAGGATCAATTTTTACAATATTGTAGTTTGACTAGGTTATTGAAAGGGGATAAAAGTGGAACTAATGAAAAGATCGAAAGAAACTAGAGAAGTAAAGCAGAAATGAAGTATAATGCCATGTGCCAAGCATAAAAGAAAAATACCACCTAAAAATTCATTCGATAAGCAACATTTTCATTTATATTTCTATTTTTATAACATAATATATAACAACAAGCTGGCTTAAAACATTTAATATAGAATTCAGTTGTATCAGAGAAAAAGATGACATAGGACTACAACTATCATCCAATGTCCGAACACACACATGCAAAATGCATTCTAGTACAAAGATACTAATAAGTGTCCAAGATGCCAAAAAGTAATCAGATGACTAAACTGTTTGCGAAATATGAGCAAGCAAACAAAGCACATATCAGAACAGGAACAAAGACAAACCATAATATAATTACCATCCATGTGATTGCAGATTAATCCTCAGATGATGATGCAAGGTATCCCCATTATGAGGGAAATTGAGATACTAAACTTCGCCTTGGTGCGACTGCAATATCTGTTCCACAAAAAAATAGTTGACACGGAGTTACTTGAACATAACTAATATTACAAGGTGTAGTCAACTATTATGAAACTTACATTACTTGAAATTTAAATGTTCATGACTTCACTTAAAAGAACATCATGAAATAGTCATTCTTCGAATAACAGTGCTGCACTTCTCAGTCGGATTAACCAATTCAAACCTTGTTCTTCTAGTGTTTAACTGTTTTCTTTTCTTCAATTTGTTGAATATCATTGTAGGTCATACTAAGAAGTGGTAACAAAGTCGATGGATTGTAACGGACTTGGAAGAAGACCATATTCAGAACAAAAAGAGGTTTCTAGCCAAAAATCTCCCCCAAAAATGTTCCTTCCATTAAACTGAAATACTGCAAAAAATAAAGTTATTGACTTTTAAATTACCTTCATGACTCTCAGTTTCAGGAGTGCCTCCCCACCTGCAATCATATACTTCCTGTTCACCAGGCACTTGACAAAATACAGAGGATCATGAAGACCGCTATCACCTTCATCAATCATAAGTTGGTTAGAATCCAATGTCAATATAACAATACCATCAAAAAAATAATGAAAGAACATAATTTTACAAACCCCTATTCCAATCATAAATACAGAAAGTGAATATCAAAACTAGAAAACATGAACACTGAGGCAGGACTGGGCAACATATATGAAAACTCTTATCAAATAAGTGTATACCTATATATTACATGAAAGTGTCCTCTATGATTTTCATTTCCCAACCTGCCTACAAAATCAGTGAACAACTAAACGCTAGGAGATAAGATATGATATCATAAACTATAAAATGTTGAGAAGTATGCAAATACAAAAAGAACGAAACTATCAACAAAAGTTGCATATAGAAAACGAAGCCACAACAAGATAGGCAGAAAAGTGTCATGCCATGAAAATGATAAATGTACAAACTTAAGTTTTAGGAAACAATAGTCAAGAAATTTTTTTTGAAGATGTAGAACACAATAGCATAATAGCAACAGGAAGCATAAATATGGTTAACAAAAAAGCTACATTATGCCTCTAATAACTTGGAAAACTGTCAAAAGTTCCATAATTGTATTATTTTCACATGCATTTATGTTAACATTTTCATCCTTTTTTGTGTCTTCAATGCTATTTAATGTAATATCAGAGCTACTGTAGAATTTAAGGATTTTTTTTTCAAATATGAGAAAAGAGGTAAAGGTTTGACCCGGTTCATTAATTACTAATTGATGCGAAATCACTTGTGTGAGCATTAAATCAACAATTACTACTCTGTGCCGTATAAGAAAACTTATAAAATGCTTGGTCAAAGACAACCTTTATATATGCATATAAAAGGTAAGGATCATCGTAAACACGGCATACACACACACACACACACACACACACACACACACACACACACACACACACACACACATATATATATATATATATATATATATATATATATAATGTCCCCACACCATAATGTGGAAAATGATACAGTGTCACACATAATGGCTAGCATATGCAAGTCAATGAACTCATTTAAGTAACGAAAGATATAAAAATCAACAACAAAATTGATTACTCACATTTCCATCATGTAAATCTGTGGTTTTTCCTGCTTTTTAAGTACAGCTAAAGATTTTAAGTCAAATCAAAAGTTACAAGTGGTCTGTTTTGTATAACTAATTGAAAAATGCTACTCCATATTTCAAGTGATTAGCATGAAATTATACTATAATTAAGATAAATTTGGACACCCAAAGCAATAGCTATTCATTTGAAAGTGAACTAATACATATATATTGTGTATCATGAAAGTGGCATTTAGTATATTACTTCCAAATGTGCCACTTTCTTGATAAAAAATCAAGTAATATATATTGTGTTACTTTCCTAATACAAGTTAGTGCCACTTTCTTGATACAAATTCAAGTAATATATATTGTGTTACCTAAACTTGAAAGTGAGCTGATACATATATTAAGTAGAATTAATAAACTCTACAACAACTTCCAAGTGTGCAGTCTCATACTAAATGCCACTTTCCTGTAAATTAGTGCCACTGTCCTGATACACAAAATATATTGTGTTACCAAATATAACAGAAAAGTTTCCATATTTCAATACAAGATGAAAAGTTTCAGATAGCTAATATGACTAAAAAATGATATAAAGATAAAATATAACAGAAAATTTTCCACAACTTAAAAATTACTTGCAAACTGACTCATACACGACAGATTTCTAAAACCGTAGCCATTGCTTAAGAATTGTATGACCATGGTAGTACATCCGTGCTACTTAACTATTAAAAACGCAAATAATTTGACTATACACACATGCTTTAGATTAGTGAGTTAATATTCCTAGCTGAGATCATTATTGACACTCCAACTATTGTTAAGGGGGGACATTTTTTAAAAACACTCCATGAGACGACCCAAACTCGCCCTTACGGAAAAGACCGGATTGAATTGAGAACATGACAAATCAGAAAACAAACAATAGAACATTTCAATGCTTATTACAACAATTACATTAGAGTACAAGAATATATCAGACTATGAATAAATATTACACAGAAAAAATATCAGATATTAAAATACATAGTAGCGGAAATTTAAATGTATAAATACAATGCGTAGCGAAAAATAACAACTGACACAACTGAATGAAATACACGGATACAAAGCTTTCCGAATATAGCTCCAGCTGTAATCCAGGATCCTGGGATAAGAAATATCTGCGAAAACCCAAAATTACTAGCTGTCCGTGTGGAAAATATGGGCACCCAGAGTTTAGGTTAAAACAATAAACTCCGAGTCAGTCATGGGACTGGTGTGATAACTAAAACAGTTATTAATTTGATTTTAAAGTTAGGTAAATCAAGGGACCACGCCGCTAACGCAGAACGGGTTTAACTCCAGGAATACCAGTGCATAAAACAAAACGCGTAATATTAAATAAAGAAAAGTGAAGCTATTATAAGACTCAGGTCCCATCACACAATGCAACGCAAGCTGGAGGATAAAGTTTACCTTATAATAGTCAAATATGCTTGGTACGCAAAATTTATCTTTTATTATTATTATAAGCGAAGAAATCAACTTTAAATATAAATGTATCAATCATGGACGACGTGAGCGCCCCATCCCACTATATCGCCATATATAGGTTTACAATTAAAACTCCAAAATTTCATATCGGAAGTTTGGATTTCCATACTAATGTCTCTTGATACGAAAGACCGATCACGTAGTGCAATTCCCAACGGCTTACGTCCCGTGCATAAGAAAACGTCGTAATGCACATCTGCACTATATCCAGGAAACAAATTACCACGGCTTACGTCCAAGCATTAGAAAACACCGCTAACTCTATCCATTTGGGAATCAGAGGGTGTTCCCTACCCCTACTGGTGTGGGGCGATCACACCCAGTATCACCTCGGCCGACCGAATCCATGACAACCTGTAGGATGTCTGTCTTCATCTCTAAAGTACATTGATCTAACCATCAGTTTACCATCATACTGGCGTGTGAGCCTCGTGAATTAACACTACACAAAGTTGTGCTAATTAAAGTTGTGCTTTGATCATCATCCACCAAACACTGCTTTTCAACAATAACTTGGATCACTACATCTCAACATGCCACACTATCAGTCCATGCCGTACCATTGATTTCTACTGATATATAACCTCTAAGCTCATACATCTCAGAGAAGGGTATTAAGTAAGAGTATTTTCCACCACCAAACAGATATATATTTAGTAGAGATTAATGAATACAACATAAAGAAATACAATGTCAGACACACCATCCATATCCAAGTTTGTTCTGGGTCTGAACGAAACCAAAGGTACCTTATTCCTCGTCCTGTATATCCAATATAGGAGAGAGGCGTTCGAATATCCGAACAATAAACAAGTACATCTGGATGACCACCACTTAAGCCCCTTCAAGGTTGCTACTCCAATCGTAGGCATCAGTAGCAACCCTTCCATTCGATGTGAAGATCGTCGGTCTTGCACCATCTTCAGTCTCTTCGACTTTCCGTCGTATCAATTATTCAAAATGGGTTAAACCCGGTCTTTTCGAATAACTCGCGTATCTTGTAATCAAGTGCTATAAAAACATGTCATATGCCTCATTTCAATCCAGAATATTCTTTTATTCAAATATTATTTTCATAATTTAAACCAAATTAAGGCTTTCCAAACTAGTCGGGATTAGTGAACCTTACTGAAGTAATCATTTGTTTATTTCCCAATCCCAACCTAGTCAACCCATGGAGCAAAGCTGGTAATACTCCATATCTAACACCACGGTGTTATCAGTAAAAATTAATTACCGTTTCACATTCAAATCTAATTAAAGATTTAACTATCACTTGGAGCAAAACTGGTGATACTCCATTCTCGATCATTTCCCAAATTTGATAATTTAAATTATCACATTCACATTTCAATCTAATTAAAGATTCATTAAAACTCCACTTAGTTTTTATCTTCCTAAAAATCATTGTTAATGATTATTTAACTTTGGAAACACAAACATGTCACATCGAAAATCTACACCGTACCACTGATTTCTGCCAATATATAACCTCTAAGCTCGTACGTCTCAGAGAAGGGTGTTAGGCAAGAGAATAAATTCTCTGCCACCAAATAGATATATATTTAGCAGAGATCAACATATATAGTTCGAAATACAATGTTAAACATGTAATCCTACCTTTAACTGGGTTAAAGAACCAATGTCATTTAAAACATAATTCACGATAAACCCAAAATCAAATTCCATTAATTATGGAATCTTCACGGAAAACAGATTAATATATATAATCGATATAAATTCCCGTATCCAACTAATAACATAAATGGAATAACAGCTAAGACTTTTAAATTCCATATATAGTAACAGTCTTCCTTCATAGAAGCTCATCTCGATCATTACCAAATCGAATTCCATTCAATTCCAATTTAATATATTAAACTGGAAATCTTTATTTTGGAAAATTCCATTAATCATAATTAAAAGATTATAAATTCCAAACCGTATTCTTTACTATTAATTAGGTTAAAGAACAAGTGTTATTTAAAAACACCGTTCATGATAAACCCAAAAATCCAATTCTTTTCTTCAATTCCAATTAAATATTAATTAATTAGAAAAACTTCACTAAACCTTAATTTAAAGATTTATTCCTTTCTCAACTGGGTCGAAGAACAGTGTTAATGAAGACACCGTTCACAACAAACCCAAAATCCAAATTTTCAATCCAATTAGATATTAATTAATTGGTAAAATTCCCTAAATCTTAATTAAAAGAATTATTCTTTTCTCAACTGGGTTTAAGAACAGTGTTATTAAAGACACTGTTCACGTCAAACCCAAAATCCAATCTTCAATCCAATTAAATATTAATTAATTGGTAAAATTCCCTAAATCTTAATTAAAAGATTTATTCTATTGTCAACTGGTTTTAAGAACAGTGTTATTAAAGACACTGTTCACGGCAAACCCAAAATCCAATTTTCAATCCAATTAAATATTAATTAATTGGTAAAATTCCCTACATCTTAATTAAAAGATTTATTTTTTTCTCAACTGGGTTAAAGAACAGTGTTATTAAAGACACCGTTCATGACAAACCCAAAATCCAATTTGATATCAAATAAAGGGCTTTGAATAGAAATTATATTGGCTTATATTCAATATAAAATTCTGAAACTAACAAATATCTCATTGGGAATAATGATATACATATATATATCTACCGAATTTCTCAATAATATCCGTATAATCAAGGAATCCAATTGAAATATTCCGAAGATTATTTCCATTCCAATTTATTCTTGGAAAAATTCTGGTTATTTTAAAACAATTTTCAAATCCAATCTATTTATTTCTAAAAATAATTGGATTATTTTTCTAGTTATTAACTAGTTCATTTCGATAAAAATATAATTTTATCTTTTTAAACTTGGAAATTTTCATCCAAAATCTTTCCAAATCATTTATTATGATTTTACATAATTTTTCCATATTTTTAATAATTTTATTATCGTCCGTACAGTCAGTTTCTAATAACGGCCACCGAACTACATTCATAGCAACCTTTTTCAAAATTGATTTGGACATATTTTAAAATTCAACCGTAAATTTCATATCCCTAGTATTCATTGGAAAGCTCTTTTCGATACGAACCAAACGATTTCGGTTTTAGGATAATGCGATGGTCGGATCTCCCGTAACATCAATTTGAAGTTAATGATCGAAATTCGCGAACGGTCGTTGCGCGGCGCATTCTATTTAGGCCATTATATGTGTGTGTGTATATATATATATATATATATATATATATATATCGTAAATTTCCATTTAAAACGAATTTTGTGAATCGTTTTAAAAATGATTTCCACATCCATTTCAATTTCAAGTAAAAATTGAATATTCCTTCATAAATTCATTTTAAATTCCTTTCAAAACAATTTCATTTTCATTTTCAAATTTAAATCAAAATTGAATATTTCTATTCGTTATAATATTAAAATAATAATATTTTCAAAATATCTGATTTTGAAATCACTTTTCGATATTCATTACAAAATGAATAAAATTGACAGAAAATCTCGTTCGTGTTAAAATGGCGTTTAACTACTTAACACGACTTCACATTTCAATATCCACCAAATATTATTTTAAATATTCGTTAATTCTGAACTGGAATCATACTTAATCAATTACCATATAATTTCAGTTATATGGATTTCATACATCGCATGTATACAACAATAATGATAAACAATCATTATAAATTCATACAACATACAGAGTGCATTTTACAACTGTATAAGCATTAAAATAAATAAATAGCGCTTATACAGTCTGTCATCCCATCGACTGACATACCACCTATTATTGGGATCAATGTGTGTCAAATATCATCCCAATACCCGTGTGGGGATTTCAAACAACAAATACTGTTTATTATTTGGCAGTTGGGCGATGTGTAAAATTTATCATCCCAATCAATATCAGATAAATAAGTGTACATAAACAAACCGTCCGATTTGTAAATGAATATTTATTTTATTTTCGTTTCATGATAATCTTTATATACATTTTATATAAATAGTTTTTTTATACAACAATATTGATACTTGACATACCAATCACAATCCAAACAGACAATCAACTGGTTTGTACAGAAAAATAATGTCGGGAGCTACTAAGCTCCGTATGCAACTTATAATATTTTAACTGTAAAATAATTTCAGTAAGAGAGTGTTCTCACAGTGATTGGTTCGAAATCGTTTTAATAACGGTTGTTTTTAATAAAATTAAACAGAAGTTTAATTTTATCAAAAATTCAAATGGCTTCTGTTTCAGTTCTGGTCTGCTCCATGTTGTAGTGCTCGAATTTACGGTTCCAACAGAATAAGTTTTGTGTAATTCTGCATTCGTATGACCGAGATATAAGCCTTTAAACATTAATACACTAATTAAATTAAAATATAATTAGCCAATTTAATTAATTACAAATTTACCCCCTAATCCCTTTCTTAATCATCCTCCCTCGTCGTCGTATATTCGTGAACCCACGAACCGATTCGCGATTAGAAAAATCCCCCAGCGCAAGCAACCCCCAAGCACCGGACTCTGATCGACTAGTACCACAGCATCGCCCTTCGCGCCGCCGTCATCCCCCCTGAACAGGTCCCAAATCAATGGCTCCATGAGCCCCAGAATGGCGTGCGAACGCCCTGACTTTGAGTTGCAAGTTCCGCCTCCCCATAGATTCATATCTGATCACCTCCCAGTCTTTAAGAACTCGAGATCCTCTACAATTTCCACGTAGAAAGTTTTGGATAATATTTCATAAATTGGAAGAAATTAAGGTTTTGATTTTCGAACAATATCATCCATTGTTTCCTTTAGATTGGCGGCGGTCCTGAAGTCAGAACTATGGTTTTCTAAATGATAGGGTTATATATATATTATTTATAATATTATTTAATTCTAATTGATTCTTAAAAGTGAATTTTGCATCCAAACTCCAAACAAATCTCAACGACTGTCTCCCATAGCTAAATACCCCTATTACGGACACAATGAGATTTATTTCATAAGCCAATTCGATAGTTTCATCAGTTTCTGTCAAAATTAAAATATAAATCAATATATATTTAATTTAAACGTAAATTTTAATTTACCGGTGCCATAAACTGACTCCAAAAATTACAGACAAATAAATCTAGCTATGGTTTGACGATACGATCCTAACAAAACTAATTTCGTCGAATTTGGAGGCTGTTTGAAAAATGGTCATTTTCTGGTCGATCCAATTCAAATTTAAATTACAAAACATAATTAAATTTACTATGCTCGCATATTAAATCCAAAAATTATGAAATTTGAAACCTAGCAATAATTTGACATTCCAGATCCAACAAAAGTGGTTTCATCGAAAACAGAGGTCGTTTGCAAAATGGCTATTTATTATATTATATTAAATTCCATAGCGACTATTTTAAATTTTAAACTGGACATAACTTTCAATTCCTGTTATGAGCAGATTCAAATATTTCTGGTTTTACTGAAATCCGATTTATTTTGAATCCTGTACATTCATTTGAAATTTAAAATTGAATTTTCAAACTACCATGCCATTTCAAGTTTGTTTTATAATTAAAATAAATTTATACATTCTAACTTCAAATATAATAAATTTTTAGATGTTATTATTTAAAATAAATCATTTTAAATCTTGAAATTCATTAAAATTACTAAAATTAAAAATTTAAATTGGTTTTGAAAATCCGGGTTGTTACGATCTCCCCTACTTGAAATCTTTTCGTCCTCGAAATGGAATGGAGCTGAAAGTTGTTTAACTAACTAACTAACTCAATTTTCATTCTGGCTTTCATTCTTCAACTTTTCAGTTTCTAAGAATTTTCTAATTTCTCAAAAAATTGGGTAACACCCTAAATTTTTGAAAGTTTTCGCCATAACCTTCTTTGTACGAGGAGACCTTTAAAACCAAAACTTGCCTCATGGTGCCCTCACCAATCCAAAAGAAAAAGAAAAAGCCAAGCAGCTAGCCAGTCGGCTCATAAAATCATTAAAACCCAATAAATACAGTAAACATGTACCTATTTGTCGGGCATACTATTTTATTCTCTTCTTATCTTCCCTGCTATAACCTGTTCATTGTATACACATGTACATATGCAATTTCAAATAAATTTCCAATTCAGTTTAAAATTTGATTCTATTTGGCTAAATTTACATTTCGTTCACATATTGGTTAAATTAATAATCATTCCAATATTTTCATTAGTTAAACTAATAATCAAACAACACAACCAACAATCAATTAGTTGATTAGCTTTTCAATCATATAATTTTGCACATACTCAAAAATCACATTTTTGGTGCCAAATCACAACAAGAAATTCTGACTATGTTTTGGTTCTCACACCAGTAAATTCAAAATATATAGATATCCCACCTTTGAAACTCGAACATAAGCACTGATGATGGAGCTCCATCATCAGAATCATCTCCGGGCGACTAGAGTGTGATTCTATATCTATCCAATATATTTGAGACTTCAAATACACATGGATCAGACATATATGAAAAATATCCTATATACCCGATAGTCCAAAATCAATTTAAAATAATTTATTCAAATACGTATAATATGATAAAAATTTCAAAACTAAGTTTGTTTTCATTTTTATTTTGAAAATAACATGCTTCACACTCGTTCCAGGATACTACTGATCCTTTCTCTAACGAGTCATTCTTATTGGATATTACTAATCCAATCTCCGATGAATTCTTTTGTTCGGTTCTAATATGTCATTTTCTCGAGCTCTGTAAACCAAAGCTCTGATACCACGCTGAGACGACCCAAACTCGCCCTTACAGGAAAGCCCGAATTGAACTGAGAACATGACAAATCAGAACACAAACAATAGAACATTTCATTGCTTATTACAATGATTACATCAGAGTACAAGAATATATTAGAGTGTGAATAAATATTACACAGAAAAATATGAGAGATTAAAATATATAGCAACGGAAATTTAAATGTATAAATACAATGCGTAGCGGAAAATAACAACTGACACAACTGAACGAAATACACAGATACAAAGCTTTCCGAATATAGCTCTAGCTGTAATCCAGGATCCTGGGATAAGAAATATCTGCAAACACCCAAAACTACTAGCTTCCCATGTGGAAAATATGGGAACCCATAGTTTAGGTTAAAACAATAAACTCTGAGTCGGTCATGGGACTGGTATGACAACTAAAATAGTTATTAATTTGATTTTAAAGTTAGGTAAATCAAGGGACCGTGCCACTAACGCGGAACGGGGTTAACCCCAAGAATACCAATGCATAAAACAAACAGTGCAATGCTAATTAAGAAAAATGAAGCTATTATAAGACTCAGGTCCCATCACACAATGCAACGCAAGCCGGAGTATAGAGTTTTACCTTATAATAGCCAAATATTCTTGGTATGCGAAATTTATCTTTTATTATTACTATAAGTGAAGAAATCAACTTCAAAAATATAAACATATCAATCATAGACGGCATGAGCGCCCCATCCCACTATGTCTTCATATATAGGTTTACAATTAAAACCGCGAAATGTTGTATTGGAAGTTTGGATTTCCATATTGATGGCTCCTGATTCGAAAGATCGATCACATAGTGCAATTCCCAATGGCTTACGTCCCGTGCATGAGAAAATGCCATTATGCACATCCGTACTATATCTAGGAAACAAGTTACCGCGACTTACGTCCAAGCATTGGAAATCACCGCTAACTCTATCCATCTGGGAATCAGGAGGTGTGCCCTATCCCTACTGGTGTGGAGCGACCACACACAGTATCACCTCGATCGACCGAATCCATGACAACCCGTAGTATGTCTATCCTCATCTCTAAAGTATACTGATCTAATAATCAGTTTACTACCATACCAGTGTGTGAGGCTCGCAAATTAACCCTACACAAAGCTATGCTATTAAAAGATGTGCTTTGATCATCATCCACGAAGCTCTACTTTTCAACAACAACTTGGATCACTGCATCTCAGCTGCCACACTATCAATCCATGTCGTACCATTGATTTCTGCCGATGTATAACCTCTAAGCTCATATGTCTTAGAGAAGGGTGTTAAGAAAGAGAATAAATTCTCCGTAACCAAACAGATGTATATTTACTAGAGATCAACGAATACAGCATAAAGGAATACAATGTCAGACATACCATCCATATACAAGTTTGTTCTGGGTCTGAATGAAACCGTAGGCACCTTATTCCTCATCCCGTATATCCAATACAGGAGAGGCCCTCGCATATCCGAACAGTCAACAAGTACGTCCGGACGGCTACCACTGTAGCCCCTTCAAGGTAGCTACTCCAATCGTGGGCATCAGTAGCAACCCATCCATTCGATGTGAAAATCCTTGGTCTTGCACCACCTTTAATCTCTTCGACTTTTCGTCGTATCAATTATTCAGAATAGGTTAAACCCGGTCTTTCCGGATAACTCACATATCTTATAATCAAGTGCTATAACAACACATCATACGCCTCATTTCAATCCATAATATTCTTTTATTCAAATATTCTTTTCACAATTTAAACCAAATTAAGGTTTTCCAAACTAGTCGGGATTAGCGAACCTTACCGAAGTAATCACTTGTTTATTTCCCAATCCCAACCTATTCATCCCATGGAGCAAAACTGGTAATACTCCATATCAAACACCACAGTTTTATCCGTAAAAATTAATTACCATTTCATGTTCAAATATAGTTAAAAATTTAACTATCGCTTGGAGCAAAACTGGTGATACTCCATTCTCGATCATTTTCCCAAATTTGATAATTTAAATTATCACATTCACATTTCAATCTAATTAAAGATTCATTAAAAATCCACTTAGTTTTAATCTTACCAAAAATCATTATTAATGATTATTTAACTTTGGAAACACAAACATGTCACATCGGCAATCTACACCGTACAACTGATTTCTGCCAATATATAACTTCTAAGCTCGTACATCTTAGAGAAGGGTGTTAAGCAAGAGAATAAATTCTCCGCCACCAAACAGATATGTATTTAGTGGAGATCAACAGATAAAGTTCGAAATACAATGTTAAACATGTAAACCTTTCTTTAACTGGGTTAAAGAACCGATGTCATTTAAAGCACAGTTCACGATAAACCCAAATTCAAATTCCATTAATTATTGGATCTTTACGAAAAACAGATCAATATATATAATCGATAAAAAATTCCATATCCGACTAATAATATAAATGGAATAACAGCTAAGCCTTTTAAATTCCATATATAGTAACAATCTTCCTACACAGAAGCTCATCTCGATTATTACTCAATCGAATTCCAATTTAATATATTAAATTGGAAATATTTACTTTGGAAAATTCCATTAATCCTAATTAAAAGATTATAAATTCCAAATCATATTCTTCGCTGTTAATTGGGTTAAAGAACAAGTGTTATTTAAAAACACTGTTCACAATAAACCCAAAAATCCAATTCCTTTTTTTAATTCCAATTAATTATTAATTAATTGGAAAAACTTCACTAAATCTTAATTTAAAGATTTATTCCTTTCTCAACTGGGTTCAAGAACAGTGTTAATAAGGACACCATTCACGACAAACCCAAAATCCAAATTTTCAGTCCAATTAAATATTAATTAATTGGTAAGATTCCCTAAATCTTAATTAAAAGATTTATTCTTTTCTCAACTGGGTTTAAGAACAGTGTTAGTAAAGACACCTTTCACAACAAACCCAAAATCCAATTTTCATTCTAATTAAATATTAATTAATTGGTAAAATTCCCTAAATCTTAATTAAAATATTTATTCTTTTCTCGACTGGGTTTAAAAATAGTTTTATTAAAGACATCGTTCACGACAAACCCAAAATCCAATTTTCAATTCAATTAATATTAATTAATTGGTAAAATTCCGTAAACCTTAATTAAAAGATTTATTCATTCCTCAACTGGGTTTAAGAATAGTGTTATTAAAGACACCGTTCATGACAAACCCAAAATCCAATTTGATATCAGATACAAGGCTCTAAATAGAAATTATATCGGCTTATATTCAATACCAAATTCTGAAACCAACAAATATCGCATTTGGAATAACGATATATATATATATATATATATATATATATATATATATATATATCTTCCAAATTCTTCAACAATATCCATATAATCATGGAATCCAATATCGAAATATTCCAACGAATATTTCCATTCCAAATCCATTCCAATTTATTCTTTGAAAAAATTCTGGTTATTTTAAAACCACTTTCAAATCTAATTCATTTATTTCTAAAAATAATTGGATTAATTTTCTAGTTATTAACTAGTTCATTTCGATAAAAATATAATTTTTTCTTTTCAAACACGGAATTTTTCATCCAAAATCTTTCCAAATCATTTACTATGATTTTACATATTTTTTTCCATATTTTTAATAATTTTATTATCGTTCGTACAGTCGGTTTCCAATAACGGCCACCGAACTACATTCATTGCGACCTTCTCCAAAATTGATTTGGATATATTTTAAAATTAAACCGTTAGATTTCAAATCTCTTGTATTCATTGGAAAGCTCTTTTCGATACGAACCCAACTGTTCCGGTTTTAGGAGAATCCGACGGTCGGATCTCCCGTAACATCAATTTGAAGTTAATGGTCGAAATTCGCAAACAGTCGCTACGCGGCGTGTTCTATTCTGGCCATTATATGTATATCGTTGATTTCCATTTAAAACGAACTTTATAAATCGTTTTAAATTTGTTTTCAAAACGATTTCCACTTCCATTTTAATTTCAAATCAAAATTAAATATTCCTTTATAAATTCGTTTTAATTTCCTTTTAAAATGATTTCAATTTCATTTTCAAATTTAAATCAAAACTGAATATTTCATTTCATTATAATATTAAAATGATAATATTTTCAAAATATCTAATTTAGAAATCACTTTTCGATATTCATTATAAAATGAATAAAATCGGCAGAAAATCTAGTTCGTGTTAAAATGGCGTTTAACTACTTAACATGGCTTCACATTTCAATATTCACTGAATATTATTTTAAAATATTCGTTAATTCTGAACTGGAATCAGACTCAATAAATTTCCATATAATTTCAGTTATATGGATTACATACATCGCATGTATACAACAATAATGATAAACAATCATTATAAATTCATACAGCATCCAGAGTGCATTTTACAATTGTATAAGCATATAAATAAATAAATAACGCTTATACAGTATGTCAACCCATCAACTGACATACCACTTATTATTGGGATCAATGTGTGTCAAATATCATCCCAATACCCGTATGGAGTTTTCAAACAACAGATACTGTTTATTATTTGTGCAGTTGGGCGACGTGCAAAATTTATCGTCCCAATCAATATCAGATAAATAAGTGTACATAAACAAACCATTCGATTTGTAAATGAATATTTATTTTATTTTCATTTCATGATAATCTTTATATACATGGAAATCCAATCACAATCCAAACAGACAATCGACCTATCTATACAGAAAAATAGTGTCGGGGCTACTAAGGTCCATCTGCAACCTAGAATATTTTAACTATAAAATAATTTCAGTGAGAGAGAGTTCTCACAGTGATTTGTTCGAAATCGTTTTAATAACAATTATTTTTAACAAAATTAAACAGATGTTTAATTTAATCAAAAATCCAAATGGCTTATGTTTCAGTTCTGGTCTACTCCATGCTGTAGTGCTCGAATTTACAGTTCCAACGATCTCAGTTTTGTGTAATTCTGCATTCGTATGACCGAGATATAAGCCTTTAAACCTTAATACATTAAATTAATTAAAATATAATTAGCCAATTTAATTAATTACAAATTTACCTCCTAATCTCTTTCTTAATCATCCTCCCTCGTCGTCACATATTTCTAAAGCCACGAACCCATTCGCGATTAGAAAAATCCTTTACCGCAAGCAACTCTAAAGCACTGGACTCCGATCGACTGGTACCACCGCATCGCCCTTTGCGCCGCCGTCATCCCCCCTTAATAGCTCCTAAATCGATGCCTACATGAGCCCCAGAATGGCGTGCGAACGCCCTGATTTTGAGCTGCAATTTCCGCCTCCCCATCGATACATATCCGATTACCTCCTTTAGTTTTCAAGAACTCGAGATCCTCCACAGTTTCCACGCTGAAAGTTTTGGATAATATTTCATAGTTTGGAAGAAATTAAGGTTTTGATTTTCGAACAATATCATCCGTTGTTTTCTTTAGATTGACGGTGGTCTTGAAGTCAAAACTAGGGTTTTCTAAAAGATAGGCTTATATATATATATATATTATTTATAATATTATTTAATTTTAACTGATTCTTAAAAGTGAATTTCGCATCCAAACTCCAAATAAATCCCAACGACTGTCGCTTCTAGCTAAATACCCCCATTCCGGACACAATGGGATATGTTTCGCAAGCCAATTCGATTATTTTGATCAGTTTTTACCAAAACTAAAATATAAATCAATATATATTTAATTCAAAAATACATTTTAATTTACCGAGGACACAAATTGACTACAAAAATTCCAGAAAAATAAATCTAGCTATGTTTTGACGATACGGTCCTAACAAAACTATTTTCATCGAATTTGAAGACAGATTTGAAAAATGGCCATTTTCTGGTCGATCCAATTCAAATTTAAATTACCAAACACATTTAAATTTACTGTGCTCACATATTAAATCCAAAAATTATGAAATTTGAAACCTAACAATAATTTGACATTCCAGATCCAAAAAAAAGGGTTTTGTCGAAAATGGAGGTCGTTTGCAAAATGGTCATTTATTATATTATATTAAATTCCATAGCGACTATTTTAAATTTTAAACTGGACATAACTTTCAATTCTCGTTATGAAATCTGGATTTTTCACATTCGCTTTAAACAGATTCAAATATTTCTAGTTTTACTGAAATCTAATTTATTTTGAATCTTGTACATTCATTTGAAATTTAAAATCAAATTTTCAAACTACCGCGCCATTTCAAGTTCGTTTTATAATTAAAATAAATTTATACATTCTAACTACGATTAAAATAAACTTTTAGTAGTTATTATTTAAAATAAATCATATTAAATCTTGAAATTCTTTAAAATTGCTAAAATAAAAAATTTTAATTGGTTCTAAAAATTCGGGTTGTTACACTCCACTTTTTGAAAAATTGTTAAGGGGCCACATAAACATATTATTTCACACTACTTAATATCCATGGATTACCCTTTTAAATTAGATTAAACAAACCTTATTTGATAAGGGAAACCAAATTAAAATTAGAAGTTCGTCACCACTGCACCGAATGTAGCACGTAATCAATTATATATGTATTCGACGATGATATGTTGAAAAATAATAATCAGTTTGGTGCATTGCTTCCGTAATTATAAAATTAGACATATTTATGTCAACCAAAAATAATAATATAATTCTCATTCTTATACGCCGAAATTCAGAAAAATAAGATAATTTATATTTAAAATAATTTTATAGCGAAAATAGGACTTCTAAACGATTTTAAGAAACATATATATATATATATATATATATATATAAGCATTATAAAGTAAAAGCCTTATTCAAATAGATTATCTATTTATAAAATGGTTTTTTTTATGAAGCTTGTATATATATATATATATGTTTCTTAAAATCCTTTAGAAGTCCTATTTTCTCTATAAAATTATTTTAAATATAAATTAGCTTATTCTTATGAATTTTGGCATATATAAATGAGAATTAAGCGATAACGTAAAAACACATGTCTCTATTCATCCGAAAACGCTTATCCATTAGGGTTTAAAAAAAATCGCTATATGCGAATCGAAAAAAACTTACTATGACCCTTGCAATATTTGTTAAAATAAAATTACATTTATTTTTTAAGTGTCTAAATAGGTAATAAGGTAAAATTACCTTTATTTGTTAATAGACTACTTTCCTCATTTGTACTCCCCTTAATAATTTTTGGAAAAAAAATTTAGCCCCCTCTCCCTAACAATATTTGGAGTGTCAATAACAATGCCCTTTATTTATTCAGCATTTGATGAATTCTTACCTAGGCAACTAGAGACAAAGTGGCTGCGATTTTGATGTCTATTGGGCTTTGTTGTAATAGTCCTTCTAGGCTTGGACATCGCTTAGGCATTAGGCGATGCTTACTGCCTAGCAATTTGCCTACGCCTACCTAATTTTGCCTAGACAAGGTTTGCCAGCTTTTGAGAGAACTAAACATGTATTTAGGCACTGGTTATGAATTAGTTAAGGTTTTATGATTAGTACTTGTATTGTGTTTTTTATTGTTGTTTCTTATACTAGTTTTCAATAAATCTCCCTTTCATGATGCAGATCAATTCTGGAGGAAATACATAGCATTTTGATAAGTTTTAAGCCTTAAAAATATCCTATATGACAGTATATTTTTCATATTTGGTATGTGAAACTTTTATGTAAATTAGTACCACTTTCCTGATACTAAATGCCCACTTTTCTGTAAATTAGTGCACTCATTTACTTATCTGTAAATTTGTGCCACTTTCCTGATAAAATTCAAGTAATATATATTGTATTGCCTAAACTTGAAAGCGAGCTGATACATATATTAAGTAGAATTAATAAACTCAATAACAACTTCCAAGTGTGCAAACTCATACTAAATGCTACTGCTATAAGTGTTTCCAAAACTGAGCAACGCTGTGGTGGAATTGACTCGAACCTAGTTTTGTCAAATTTAGATCCATAAAGATATATGTAAATTAGTATCACGAAGAAGGGGCGCTGCGCGGACAATGAAGGACTAATGTACCAAGGGTTGTGATGTTAGCTTTTATGACTTGGCCTCCGACTTCAATAATGTCTTGGCTTATCAATAGGCCTATGAATTCGTGTTCTTCTACATCTGCAGCTTCTTTCATCATTGCCCTTATAAGTCCTGACAACGTTCACCAATGGGTAATTCACTCCTAGGGAAATCCCTCCTCCTGTTCGATAAAAAACCCGCAGAGCAACCATTTTAAACAAACAATTTGAAATCAACATCAACATTTTCTTTTTAGGGTACCATTTAGAGTTCATAGCTTCAGTGCTCACTACCATTATATAGTTGTTATAGTTAGCCTGCAAGATATTGTTAGCCTGCAAGATACTGTTAGCCGAATTGAGGGAGATGATGCTAGTACTGCAACCCATACCACCAAGGTTATAATTAAATATGTTTCCTCTCATCTCGTAATGATTAACAATCACGGCCGATAAAAACATAGTGGGATTGAATAGACTTCAGTTGATGATAAAATCCTAACATCTTCACAGCTTACTCTATATTTTTCAAAGATTTCATCCAGTGCTGCAGATGAGTATCTCAACCTTCTACCATCCAGTGACATATATTCTTTATTTTTTCTTCTAGAACTTCCAAACATAACTTGCAATACTATGCAGTAACATGATAATAATAAATATAGTGTTTTCAGATGCATTCAAAGACTAAATAAATTACCTTGAACGACAGAATCAACGGAAAATTCTTTAGTGATGAGCGAACTCGAAATCAGATTTATGCTCTTGTGTCTGTCAATGATTGAATCCACTGGCTCTAGGGATCAGGTGGTTTGCACTAGCTGATTCAAGGGATTTTAGGGCTCAAGCGAACTGTGTATTCTAGAAAATCTTTAAGGATGAATAAAATTCCACAGGAAACTTCGTCACCATTTTCGATTTTGATTAGATTTAAATTTCAGAGGGGGATTAGTAATAGGTTTTTTTTTGTTTTGCGCCCTATGAACATGAAATAAAGAAGGAAGGCGACAAAGTTACCGTGTAATGAAAAAAATAAGAAGGTTCTGTATAAACAATGTTAATGTTTCTAACTTATATCTTTCCAAATGCCTTTGTCAGCACCCAATCGAAAAACGCTGACCATCAATGCCGAGAAAGCTGCGCTTTCTTGTGGTGGGACAGCCTTTAGATGGTTGAGTAGGAATGAGATCTAGTAATATAGGGTTGTGGTCACTAGAGTGTTGAGAAAGAGATAAAGCTTTCATACTCAAAAACTATTGTGGACAATAGTTATTTACCAAAAAATTATCTATATGTGTAGCAATACCTTTTCTACGCCAAATAAATTGAATGCCCAAGGGTTTAAACTCTGTTAAAGTAGTTTGTAAGATAAACTTCTGAAATTCTCTCAAATGTTCATAAGGCACAGGTAAACCCCCACTTTTATCATTAGGAGAAAGAGCATTATTAAAATCACCCATAAGTATCCAAGAGTTATCAACTAGAAGAGATTCGTTAAATAAACCTTGCCATAAATTTAATCTGTTAGTAAAAAATCATTGAAAGAACCATAGAATAACCTCCTCTGTTTTTTGTAACAACTGTTATATGTTGAAAAGAAGAAGCCATACAAACCATGTCCCATACATTAGCATTCCAAATCACAAGAATACGTCCATTAGAAAGATCAGCATTATTAGTCATGTGATTCCAAGAACTAGGAAGCATAGAAATGAATAGAGCTAGATTATCTAAAAACAATTTATTTACCATTAAAACAACAATAGTTGGTTTAGCATGAGTGAGGAGTTTGAACACCTCTTTCATAAGCGAAAGATTGTTCATACCCCTAACATTCCATGCTAAAACTATCATTTAATTGAAGTTGAGCTCCTTGTGGATCATTTAGGAGGAGCATTAAATGGGGTATGAAAGTCAACGTTAACTTTATTTTATAGATATCTTAGATTTTTGTCAATAAACGCAGAAGCTTCAACTTGTTTACCCTTTTCAGAGACTTTCTGCCTATCTCCTTCATTAAGAACATCAGACACATTTTGTAGAACATCAGGTAATATATCAGATCGAAGATTTTTATTCAAAAAAGAAAGATCATCCACATGTAGAGTTAAACTCTGAGCAGCTTCATTTGGCACTACGAGATCTGAATCATTATTATCGACATTTGAACGAGAGGAATCATTTGGTACTACAGGATCTGAATCATTATTATCAACTGAGGAAGTAGAAGGATTATCAAAATAATTCCATTGAGATTCATTTATCGCTTCATGAACGCTATCATCATGACCAAACAATTGGCATTTATCACATTTAGCGGGCACAAATTCTTACCTTACTGTAATAACAATCTTCTGACCATTATGCAATAAAATTGGAATTAATGTTTTGAGGCCAGTTTGAGTTTCAATTGAAATTAGAACCAACAACCTTGAATTTTGGAATCAATTTAAAATTTACTTTAATTGATCTATTATCTATAATAGAAAGTAAAATAGGCAAAAAGCTGTGATGAATTGGTTCTTTTTTCAACAAAGCTGATGTGTCACTCAAAAGGACCAGCTCTCCGTATGAGTAAAATATTTCAAAATTCACAAAACTCCGTTCCGCTCCGTCATTTTTTCTCCTACCGTTTAGCTAATTTGCATCCCCAAATTCCGAATTCAATACGACTGTCCAAGTCATGGCGTAAATTTATCACCCACTGCGCTTTCTTATGGCCTCCCATGATTTGAAGCGAAGTCACAATTAGTTCGAACAAGATTTTGTCATTTGCTTTTACCAGCCGATCTGCTTCACTTTCTCGCAACCGTTTTCATTTCCAACGCTTTCTGCAAATCTGATGTTGGTGGATGCTGCCTCTTCCATTGATCTATGGTATGTTCCATTTTATCCCCTTCTACTAATTTTTCCCCTTCCATTTTATTTTCTTCTCTCAAACCCTACCTGCTCAGATTTGCTCCCACCATTTACAGTCAAACGAACTGTTTATACCTATACCTCAGTCCAGATCCTTTCCATCACCTAAAAACACTATGGCAATTGATTTTCCGTCATTTGTTGTGAATAAGTCATACAATTATTTGGGGTTTTTCATTTGATTTGAGTCCTTCATCGTCCACTGGTGAATGCTTATGTACAAGAGAACATTTTTTCCTCACATTATTTGTCTTCTTTTCCACATTTTTCCCCATCAACGGTGTTTCCGATTCTACCCAGCTTTCCTTCTTCTGTGGTTTAATCATAGTTAAACTGATATTTCCTAATGAGCGATTTGAAATTTGGAATTAGTTCCATCAATTAACAAATCAAAGAAGCCACCGACCGTCGTACTCCATCCTCTAACCATTCAGTTTTGTTATGATTTGTGATATTTATCACATGGATATTGAAGATCGAGATATTTTAGGATTTTTTATTTTGTGCAAATTTTAAGGAGAGAAATACATATTTTGTGCAAATTTCAAGGAGAGAGATTTATTTTGTGCAAATTTTGAGGAGTATATTTCAGGATATTTTCAAATCTGGAGGATATTTAGGATCTAGAGGAAATTTTGGGAATTTCCATATACTTTCTATTTGCCTATAAAAGTATGTCATTAAGGATAGACTTAGGCGTACTTTTGAGGGTGAAAAACTTGTTTTTTGTTTTTAGGGAGAGATTTGTTTTTTAGGGATTGAGGTATCTTCTCAATTTTAGGTCTTTCTTTGTAATTAATTGGTGGAATAATAAAAGTTTGTTTGGTGGAATTTGCTTTTTATTGTTATCTTCTTCCCTCTTTCAAAATCTAATTGTGTATTGATCTTGCGGAAACCCTAACAATTCGTATCAGAGCCTTCTACACAAATTTTTTGAAAAGGATTTGAATATGGATAAAATAGTTATTGAAAAGCTTAATGGAAGAAATTGGGGATTATGGAGGGCAAAGATGGAAGATTTTCTTTATCCTAATGATCTTCATCAGCCACTGGAGAATAATGGGGAAAAACCTAGCAATCTATCAAAAGCAAAATGGGAGACTTTGGATAGGAAGGCTGCTGCGTCTATTCGATGTTTTCTGGATAATTCAGTGTTTCATATTGTTGCTAATGAAACATCTGCTTATGCAATATGGAAGAAATTGGAAGGGGTTTTTGCAAAGAAATCCGCAACAAATAAGGCTCTTCTTATGAGAAGATCGGTGAATCTGAAGCTTAAGGAAGGTGGATCAATTGGAGAGCATCTTATTAATTTTCAGGAAATTGTGAACCAATTGGCTGCCGTGAATTTCAAGGTGGATGTTGAAACACAAGCCTTAATGATGATGAGTTCATTGCCAGAAAGTTGGGAAACACTTGTGGTTGCGTTGAATAACTAAAATTCGGATGACGTTGTTTCAATGGGGTCCGTGGTTAGTAGCTTGCTTAATGAGGAGATGCGGAGGATGAGCCTTATGGAAGGAAAAGATAAGAAGACAACATAAATTGAAACTCCAATTGAAAAAGGTTTTATTGCAAGGAGGGTTAGTCAACAAAATATGGAAAGGCAATCGAATAGATCAGACATGAGAAAAGAATACGTTTGTTTTTACTGTGAAAAACTCTGTTATCAACTGCGATTTTGTCATAAGCTTAAAAGGGATAAGGAGAAGATGAAGGCATTGGAAGAAGAGACTGATGAACAAAATAACAACGGTAATGAGGTGAATTTTGGTGAGGATATTGAAGGAAATGTTTTATGTATTAATAAAGGCGAAAGAAAAGATTGGATACTTGATTCAGGAGCTTGTTTCCACGTGTGCCATCAAAAGGAAGCATTTATTGATTATGAATAAAAAAAGTAGTAAAGTGGAATCCGCCGACGGTCGATATTTGCATGTTAAAGGCATAGGTTCAGTTCGATTGAAGATGAATGATGGAAAGGTGGTGAAACTAACGGGAGTTAGGTACATCCCATAAATTAAGAAGAATCTTGCTTCAATTGGACAGTTGGAACAAAAAGGTTGCAATTTCTCGACTAGAGGTGGAGTTACAAGGGTTTGGAGGGGTAACAAGGAGCTTCTACGCGCAAAACGGGGAAATGATAATATATATAAACTGCTTGGAAAAACGGTGGAGAATGTTATGAGTTCTCAAATTGAATTAGGAGAGGCGATTAGACTGAATCAAGGTGGAGCCATCAACGTAAAGCTACAAAGTCTACATGGAGGCCATTATGGTATTACAAGCAATTTTGAGATCTTTTATGTGGTGTATCTCATTAGGGAGATCCATCATTTGTCGGTGGTTTTGTTTGTTGATTTGTTGGAGTGATTTCATATCAAGGTGGAGTGTTATGAATTGTGATATTTATCACATGGATATTGAAGATCGGGATATTTGAGGATTTTTTATTTTGTGCAAATTTTAAGGATGGAAAGATATATTTTGTGCAAGTTTCAAGGAGAGAGATTTATTTTGTGCAAGTTTTGAGGAGTATATTTCAGGATATTTTCAAATCTGGAGAATATTTAAGATCTAGAGGAAATTTTGGGAATTTTCATATACTTTCTATTTGCCTATATAAGTATGTCACTAGGGATAGACTTAGGCGTACTTTTCAGGGTGAAAATCTTGGTTTTTGTTTTTAGGGAGAGATTTTAGGGATTGAGATATCTTCTTAATTTTAGGTCTTTTTTGTAATTAATTGGTGGAATAATAAAAGTTTGTTTGGTGGAATTTGCTTGTTATTGTTATCTTCTTCCCTCTTTCAAAATCTAATTGTGTAGTGATCTTGTGGAAACCCGAACAAGTTTTACTTCCACGCTAACCCTAGCCGTTAATGGTTTTCTCTTCTACCCTCTTTATAACCATATTTGCCACTGTCAGACCTACCGCCGTAGCTGCCTAAATCGGCTTGGAAAGCAACAGCCCGTGTAATTGATCTGATGCTCAGGTTTGTTTTGGGTATTCGTTCTGCTTTTTTTATGGTTTCCTTCTTTTAAAGATTTGGAAGTTCACAGCTTTTCGCTAAAACCAGTCACTGTGTTTTTTGGAATATTCTCGGTATGTCGATCGGAGAATTGATTGATCACATCTCATTTTCAGTACTGTTTTTCGCTTAAATATTTTTTTAACAATTGAAAAGTTGTTCTTATTCATATAGTCCGTACATGATCGCTTATCCAACAAATTCTCGGTTATACTTATATATAAGTTAAATTGCTTCTGTTTTATTACTACGTTTGTTGGTTGATCACATCTCATTTTTAGCGTTGTTTTTCGTTTAATTATTTTACAAATGTAAAGTTGTTCTTATTCATATAGTTCGTACTTGATCGGTTTTCCAATAAATTTCCGGTTCAAATTATATAAGTTAGCATGCTTCTGTTTTATTGCTAAGTTCAATTTCAGATTATTAACTAAATAATTTTTATATGGGTTGTAGCCAAGAAGATTATTAACTGAATCATTTATATATTCTTATGTGTTTATTTCATCAGATTAAAAAAAACATTTTTGTCATGAGCATAGAAGTTTTCCAAATACGAAGTATTCGATTTTCAAGATACAAAGAGTTTGATTGCACGTACGTCTGTTGCAGCTGGCAATGACACTAAATTTATTGAGAAGAGTAACGTAATTCAAATAGTTATTGGCATTACAAAGACGTATTTTTTCCCCTTTATGCATGTAATTGTGATAACATCTTAATAACCTTATGGTAATAGTGTATTAGCATCACATACCAAAAACAATTCTGATACTTTATGAAATCTTCAGATTTTTAACATGTTAAACATGAAAATATGAATGTATCATGGGTAAAAAGGAATCTGATTACGTAAAAAATTACAAGTTGAAATGCAGAATCACATATGTAGCTTAGCCCATTCACGAAATCTAAATTTGTATTTATTTTTTCCATTCAGAAGACAATTTTTAAAATTTGGGAAGAATTTGCTTATGCTGATTATGTTTTTTATTTATTGTTAGCTCTAAAATTAGACATGATGTGTTGTGCATGCAATTTATAATTTTTTTTGTATATACAAAATGAGTTGAAACGTTTATTGCAATAATGCATTATATGTTTAAGATGTAAAAATTAAAACAACCAGAAATCCTTTTTACACTTTTTTGTTTACTTGTAGATTGAATGGTTCCATTATGCCAGCCTCTTTTTGATGGAAAGCTCTTTCCCTTGATAATCTATTTGGGTGACAAATTTTTTTTTTATTATTTAACTTTGAGAAAGGTCAATCTTTTCGCGAGTTGTCGCAACTTATTAGACATTAAACCGTTACAAGCATCTAATCAGTTCGGTTGAGTCCATTAATCAGTTTAGAGAATGGCTGAACCTTTTATTCACACGTTCAACATTTTTTAAGTTGAAATTTGATTTATTTATTTATTTTTTATTTCATTTTGTTGTTGTTTGGGGGGGGGGGGATTAGCTATTTTAATGTATAAGCTATAGTATAACAGTGGACTGATATTTCATCAATAGTTCTGAATTTCTAATAAAATTTTATGGTTAGAAAATTGATATTTGTTCATAAATAAAAATTAGTAATTTATTGAACTGTTCTAATTGAAACAATTTAAAATATATTATCTACTACACTAAATAATTGAATTTTCCATGATTTTCTTTCATAAATCACAGCTTCTTTTAACAATTTTATTTTCCTATGGCCTCTTTTTGGTGGTAATATAGAGGGAAATGCTAATTTCTTGAGTTATCTTTGTACATCTGATACATATAGAATTCATCATGGTTTGGTTCATAGATGATCTCTGCATGTATTGATGCCGGCAGATTTTACTTTTGAACAAATCAAGTCTCTGCAGTATGCTAACCTTGAATAGAATATTAAAGGATTATCACTAAAGCTACAAGGTATGCATTCTTATTTTCCCTATCTTTTAGTACATAGCTGGCATGTTTATTTTCAATTACTTTTAGTATGTAACATTGCTGTTGCTTAATTCAGATTTAAACGGCAGGTAGTTTGTACTCCCTTATAAGAATTTATCTCATGACTTTGAAATGACGCAACCAAATTCTCGTCAACTTTATCAAATTGGTTGTGGAAGCTTTCACATGCATCCCTAAAAGTTTCTTCTCCAGGTTACCATCTTTGATGCCAGATAAAAACTTCTCCTTAGTTTCAATTTACGAAGATGAATTTCAACTATGGTTTTTTGAATGCCTGATTTCAAATCACTTATAATTGTCATCTTTAATTAAAATGGGAATTGAATTTCGTTATACCTTTTCTAATATATATTTTCATCATATTTCTACCTCGAAAGTAGGTTATTTTTAAGTCATTTTCCTGCAGTAGTCTAAATGAGTATCTAATTAACACTTAACATTTTATATGTAATTTCATTCAACATTGATGCTAGTACATGTCAGTTGTTCATAATATTTGTTTCAACCTTAGTAGTGTTGGAATGGTAAATGCATATAGTTTCATCCACATGGTTTCAAGAGCTATTATATGGAGAGAGACAGAATAAGGACGAAGGTGTAAATACCATATAATGTATATAAATTGGGTCTATAATCTTTGAAGTATGAGTACTGTAATTTAGTGATTTAATTTTATGGTTGTTGGAATCATCTACCTCCTATGTTTATATGGGTACTCTATAGTTTCTATATTAAATAGATGCAACAATCATGGTCAGTGTTCCTAAAGCTACAGCTTATCACAGCCTCTGTATTTGTGCCCTATATGCTCTCTCCTAACCTCCTTCATTAAGTAATTATATCTGGATTTATTATTATTTACTTCTTACAAGTTCAATCAAGTTATATTTTTCTTCTTTTTATAAATATTATTTTATACCTGCAATGTTTTAAGTAATATATTTCATGTTTAAACGAGTGATTTTAAAATTATCCCTGGTGATAAATAATCCTACATGTCTGAACTTACAAAATAAATTTGAAATAAAACTATTGTAAATTTCACATTTTTCGTATACCATGTCCGAAAAAGAAACCTATTACTTATTTGATCATGCATGCAAAATTACAAAAAATTATGGTCAAACTTTATATGGCTTGAATCGTACGCGTTTTATATTTTATTGTTTTCAAATATAAATTGAATTATATAGAATCTTATCTAGATATTTTGTGGCCAAGATGAAACCAGATTTTTTTTAATATATGCATAAGGGAGCTCAGTATTCTCTTAATTATGCAACAGGTGTAAACCATCATGGTGGTTATTCCTAAATCTGTGACTTATCACCACCTTTACAGTTAATGCCTTATATGATCTCTTCTAATTCCCTCCATTAGATAATTTTCTCTATATTAGTTATTCTTAAGGTGCGTTCTTTTGCTTGAAACCGGTCCGTTGGCCAATGGAAGCGTTGGATGCGTCCGACGCGTCCAACACGTCCGTTGGCCAACGGGCCTTTTCAAGCCGGTGAGTCAACGACTCAAAGTTGAGCCGTTGGCTACGGACGTGTCTGTAGCCAACGGCTCAGCTTTGAGTCGTTGGCTCAACCCCTCACCTCTCCAACTCACTCTTATAACACCTTCTTCTAGCCTCGCCTCTCCTCACCTCTTCTCTATCCTCTTCCTCTTCTTTTTTTCAATGGAGAATCCATTTCCAAATGATGGCGATTCCGATTTAGAAGATTTAGAATATATTGTCCTAATTGGAGCATACTTACGTAATAGACGAAGCGAAATAGGATGCCGGATTCATACTTTTACGTGTACTGGTTTGATGTGGATAGACGACATACTTAACGGTCATCAGGCAAGATATCAAAGGCAGTTTCATATGAAACGGTTATGTTTTCTTTTGTTATGCGATAGGCTGGAAAGTTGCGGATTGACCACTACAGAAAATGTTACTGTTCGAGAAGCGGTTGAGATATTTTTATGGACTATTGCCACCACTAATTCAAACAGACAAGTGGCTGAAAGATTTCAAAGGTCAGGTTGCACAATCTTTAATTATTTTCATGCTGTTTTGAATGTCGTCCTAGTATTATCTACCACTATTATAAAACCGGTTGATCCTCAATTTGACTCAATTCCTGCTGAAATTAGCAATGATAATCATTACTATCCGTACTTTAAAAACTGTATTGGTGCCATAGACGACACACATGTTATGACACACTTACCTCCAGATCGACTTGTTCCGTTTATCGGACGAAAAGGATACGCTACATAGAATATTTTGGCTGCATGCTCGGTCGATTTACTATTTACGTATGCTGTATCTAGATGGGAAGGTACTGCACACGACAGTCGAATTTTTAATTCCGTGGTGAATGACAAAAGTTCCAATTTTCCTCATCCTCCTCCTGGCCAGTATTATGTTGTGGATTCTGGTTTTCCACGTACAACTGTGTATATACCACCATATCGAAATGTTAGATATCACATCCCCCAGTTTCATATGACCACAAATCAACCGAAATCGAATAATGAAAATTTTAATTTCTACCATTCTAGTTTACATATGGCAATTGAGAGGACATTCGGAATATGGAAAAAGAGATATGTTATACTCAGAAATATGGCAATCTACAAGTTCGAAGCTCAAACATAAATTGTTGTTGCTACGATGGCTATACACAATTATATATGCAAATACAATATGGGTGATCTAGATTTTATGGCGTATGACGATGATCCACACCTTATTTCAGATGAGTACGAACAAGAATATGCCGACGTGCGAAATATAGGCAATAATGACCTAGCACCAGCTCAACGCTATCAAGGCAGCGCTGATATGGCAGTGCGTCGCGATAGAATAAGAGACGAGCTTGTTGCAGCAGGATTGCACTAATATATTTCTGCAATGTATCACTTTATCTACTTTTTTTGTATTTTTGCAATGTATCACTTTAGCTAATTTTTTTGTATTTCTGCAATTTATCATTTTCTGTATTGTTTTTATGTAATGGACTGTTATGTTTTGTTAACTGTGTTAATAATTATAATGTTATGTTTTAATCTGTAATTAGTTAAATTACAAAATATAAATAAAATACTCCGTTTAAATACTCCGCTTAAACTGCCAAACGCATGGTCTGCTAACTACCATTCTCTGCTATAATACTCCGCTCAAATTCTCTGCTTAAATTTTCTGTTTCTGCTTGCAAAGAACACACCCTTAGTTTCCCATGAGTTTAATGAACTTGGGTTGCATTGATCAAAATGGTACATTTCATACATTTAAATCATATGAACATACTAATATTCTCATAAACACCATCAAGTATGTATTTTGGGTTACTTCTTAAAAATTTGCATTTTCGGCATGCCAACAACTTAATTGGTCATTATTCCAGTCGGTTGTAACACATTATGAATACAGATGCAAGCAAACCATTTTCGGCTTCTGTTTACTCTGCAATATATACGCACAAAATCAACCTAATTGGAAAGAATCATTAGAGGAGTTATTGAAGGAAATATGGTTATGCCTATTGCCAATATTTAATTTGCTCAAGTCAATTATGTTATTTGATGTGCACAAAATAAGTTTGTATGAAATGCAAGTCCACAGTTGAATTGTCAACACATATCCAGCATCTATGTAGAAATAAGATAGTGTGTTTTGTTCATTAAGGAATAGATTAATATAGTAACCCTTTGCACCATGCTTATTTCAAACAGATAAACTTATGTTATGGGCCCAAAAATATCATATAAGTCTGAAAAGATGCTGATAATTTTCAATCGAATTCTACTAATAAAAGAAACCTGTTCTCATAAATTAATTTGGACTGTAAGCATTTGAAAATAATAAAGTAAAGACATATACTAAGGACTATAAAATATTTTCAGATAAGCGATTCATAATGATGAAAATAAGTAATATCTCTAAAATAAAGTAAGTTCTTTTGAAATTATCGTCTTCCTTATCATTCATCGAAATTACTACAGCATAACTATATATCTGAAATATAACTTATGGAATTTTTTGAAAGAATTTCACTCATTTATTGGATGCAAGCGTGTAACTATTTTAGTATCTGTACGTAGTACAAATCACATCATGCATCCACATTACGTGCTGTGTTATAATTCTTAGTTTTCTTTTTTAAACTTAATATGGAATATTAGACGAGCAAAAATTATGTTGCACACTGAAAATTTTATTGAATTGGAATAAATATAAAATTCTCTCTAATTTCTTTGGAAACAATAAATGAATATCTTTTCTGTTTTGACTTCAGCATGAGTATGCATGTGTGCGTTGATAAAGAAATAAAACAATGTAGGATTTGCCTGAACTAACACAAGCTGCATCACTTATTGAGGAATTATGATAGTATCCTTATACTCCTTTAGATAATGTAAAGTCCTATTTCTAACTAAATATAATTAAACATATTATTTAATATTATCATGCAGCAAAATGGAGACAATTTCTTTCTGAATTACACATAACTAATGGATGCAGTCTACTTTCCGTAAGATCAAAATTTGCAAATGCTGACCCGAACTTAATATAAAATTGAAGCAAATTTAGCTATTTTCTTCTTTTTTAATTCTTATGTTAACGGATCGAAGAAAAATAAGTAAATGTGATTTTTCCTCAATCCTTTTCAAAATCGCAAATATTGAATTTTAAGTTGATGCAATACAAAAATATTATAAAAATATTTGACATTTTGCTTTTTAGTTCTTGCCATATTGATTTGTAGTTGCACTGATGATATTTATGTTACTGCTACTACTGAATTTGAAAAGGAAAAAAAAACTGTTTTGCTTCTGTAGTTGTCTTATGCATTTTTTTTCCTGTATGGTGGTTATGCATCATTTGTAGGGCTCGAAATTAGGATGGCAATGGCTATAAGATAATCGCTTGAACTTGATTAAAATTGGTTGTGGTATTGGAGCTTGAGTTAGTAAAAAAAGGCTGGATTATATTTTTAAATTTGCAAAATCATATCATATTTTTATAACTGCTTTGGTAAAGCCATAATTTGAGGTTGTGATATCGCACTACAATGTTTGCGGAAGATGTTAATCATGCCTTTTATTTCTTTTGAACTTGATCCTTTTCTTCTTTGTTATTTTTCACAAACTGTGTTTTGTCACATCAACTGCTATTTATATATCTGGGCAGCGTCAACAGTGATGGGAAATTGAGATTTAGATTTTCTACTGCCTTTATTGCCAAGTTTTGGCCAACTTTGTAAAATATTTTACGATGAATAGATATCGAGGTTTTTCTTTTACCTACGAATATCTTCTGATTCTAAGGAAGTCAATTCTTCTAAAAATTGATTTGCCATATATTCTGTATAAGGGAAACTTTTTTTTCTTTTTTTTTCTTTTGGGGGTTTGGGGGGGGGGTCGATACAGATCATGTTTTGTTGCAAGACGAATCTGTTTGATTTTTGGTCGCCTACTCAACTACTCAATCAACATGAAAAGCATGAAACTTTGTTTCTATCTATTTCCCCCCTCTTTATTACTTCTGATTGGATACTAATGTTTATGTTAGGAAGTCGGAATGAGATTCTACTCATGCTGGAAGCTTTGAGGATTATTCCTGGTGCAAACAATGATACAGGATTGTCTATATGGATGCGGAGGTTAGGTTTTTTTCTCTCTTTTAATAAACTAATTTCTTTAGTTATAAAATAGTTGGTGTATAAATAAAACAAATAAGAGAAGTGGGTTCACAAGGAGATGACTAGAAAGAGAAGAGCCAAAGTTCGGGCTGCTATGTAACCTCGAGCTGTGATTCTCTGCTTAGAATATCTAGGGGACCAACGGGACGCCAGTATAAACATTGGACGGATGATTAACTTCTCTTCACCTGAGCCTTTCCAACCTAGAGGACAACCAGGTAGAAAGAGAGGGAAGCGGGACCCAAGTCAGTAATCAGCTTCGACTATACGAACCAGTGTTATTAAAAGCGCGCATATGCGCGTGCATACGTGCAACGCGCAACGATGCACACCTGAAGCGCATCGCTTAAGGTATGCTCCGCAACATGAACTATGCGCGCTTTTCTTGCTTATGCGCTATGCGCAACGCGCAATAATGCGCAAAGTATGCACGCTCAGTTGAAGATGTGCGAAAATATGGAAAAAAGAAGAAGAAGAGTAAATGTAATTGACAAGCTTTATTCAGGTTTGATTGTCTAAAATAATCATGTTTTCACTAATTATGACTTTAACTCATACCCGTTTCAATTATCAGTCGCTTCAAACGAGATCTTCTTCTTACAGCGGCTTCAACTTGTACAATGACTAAATAAATTTCTCTTCTTCTTTAATCTTTCTTTTCTTTTTGATATATTTCATTTGTAACTTCTATCTTCTTCAGTTTTCTCTTTTATTCTTTTAATTTGTCTACTATGTGCTTATCAATTAGTCTCAGTGGATTTCTTTAGTACTAAAATGCGTTCTTTAGCGGCACATGTAGTCTGTTATGTCCTTGTCAATTTGTCTCATTTTCTTCGGTATTGACATGAGTTCTTTAGTACTGTATAAGTTTGTATTCATAATATATGTGTGTGTGTGTGTGTGTGTGTGTATATATATATATGTGTGTGTGTGTGTGTGTGTGTGTTTATATATATATATATATATATATATATATATATATATTACATGTGCATGTATATACAAGTTATATTTGGTACTTCGTTTTAATGGGGTTCTTCATTACTACTATTTATCTTGTGTGTATACTATATACACATGTATATACAAGTTATGTACAAGTTTTCTTTCTGTCTATATAAGGACATAGCTATTGTTTTTTTGCAGCATAACTCCTCGAGTTTCTTTAATTTCTATTAAATTAGTTTGTATAAACATAACAACCGCCATGCATTTCTAATATCACATTTTATGTTCTTTAATGTTTACAGTCTTTTTGTTTGATGTAGTGAAAATTTGATTTGCATATGTGTTATTTTATATTGGTTCATAATGTTTACATGAATCTATTATTTTCTATTAGTTCATAATGTTTACATTGTTTACATGTGCAGTGTGTGTATCTAAAATCTTTGCTTTAATGAAGCGCGTGCTTCGCGTTTGCGCGTTGCTCTTATGCTCCAAAGGGTCTTGGCGCTTCGGTGCGCGTTTCGCGTTTAATAACATTGATACGAACACTCAATTCTTTTTCTATATATATTAGTCTTAATATCATCTTTGAATTTCTCTAATTCACTCTGTTCACTGGATTTACGAAATGATAACAAGCCATCTTTCTTTTTTATGAATTACTTTCTTCCCCACCATAACATTTCGTTTTTGATTTCATTCAGAGTACCACTACTTTTTCCACATCTTCCTTCGGGCTATTTCTACTTTAAACTATACTAGCATTATTGGTCTACCTAAATAAGTGTAGGTGAATTGTCACCAAGTAAATCATAAACAGTTGGCACATAAAAAGCGAATATAATTAGTAACTTGAATTGGAATTGAGTGTGACCTTATCTGAAAGCTGAAATTGTAATATGAATTAAAATTGCAAATCTTTATATAATTAAATAGTCCAATTACTAAAAATTTTAAGTCGCAAATTCTTGACTGAGATTATTTTGAATTATCATTCAATAAATATAATACTTTGGAAATGAATATTGGTATGCTAAAATACGAAGACATAGCTGAAGGATTTAGGTTTCAGTAGAGAAGCTGCAACTGAAATGGAATGCTAAATATATCCTATGTTGACTACATTTTTGTTTCAGATCATTCGGGTGCTCCAAAATAATGCTAACTTGCAAGTTATTACCTTTATTTTGTACAAAATACCATAACGATATTGTTAACGATTTTTGATTAAAGGCAACAAAAATTGCAACCAATTGAAGTAACCAAAATTCTAGAATTGATGGCCAACTCATTATTGACACCACCTGTTAATTTTTCTATCTCATTTCTCCCATCTCATCCAGCAACCATCATGCATTTATTGATGTTTACCATTTTTGCCTCATGCTGTATGGTGATCATATAATCGTAAATAAGGTTGTAGTATCTATTATGTATAAATACTGTGTGGTTGTTTCAACATTCTCCTGTGATATATGCCAAAAGGAAAAGATACCTAGGAATCTATGTGGGATGTAGTAGAGTGATTTTTCTAGATAGGCATAATCTAGACTAATCAGATTAAGTTAAAAAATAGTCAACGATACATATGTTTCATACGACGACCATAGTTAAAAAAAAAAAAAAAAAAAAAAGAAAACAAAACTTTTGCTAACTGCTCCATTGTAATTTGGGGCACAAACTATGGATTATACATCATCCAAGATTTCGGATGTCAACAGAGTACCAGATATGTTATATATCCTGCATATCAGAAATCTAATATGTATTTTCTAGGTTTAATAAAGTTGGTTTTATTTTTTTCCTCTTTCTAATTATTTTATATATTTCCTTGCATCCATATATTGCAATAATAGGGAATTACAGTATTGGTTATATGTTTCAAAATACAGATGTTATGTGGAAGGAAGGAGTACTTATATTGCTATGAAATAAGAACGACAGAAGGTTGCTTATTTGGGAGACAAATCAAGGAATCGAGTTACCTATTCACCAGGGATATGCTTAGACAATTAGTACTACTGATTGCATGATCAAAAATGAAGAAATGCCAAGTCATGTCATATTTTAACTTGTAACAACTTAAAATTTAGATGTTGATGAAACTTATTTTTGTTCTATCTTTATATTCAAAGGATAGTCCCTTTTTGGGTCAGATTTATATGTATTTGTATTAAATATTTAACATAGCGCATCTATTTGATTTTTTGTTTATATGACTAAATAGTTACTGGGATACAAACAAGTGACCTTAGCTATTTTATCACCGTTTTCCAAATTTTATGCATAGCTTACAAGAATGGTGAATCATTGATATTTTTTCTAGCCAACATCGTAATCTATTAAATAATAGTAAAGCAGAAGCTTTTCAAGCTCTCTCCTTGATTCTCTCAATTCACCTTAATTCTCTCAATTCTCTCTATTAACCTTAAAAGTCTCAGCATATTTTTTAAAAATTAAATTCTCTATACACCTTAAAACTCTCTAAATTCAAATATTTTGTTTTTAAATTTCTAATCTATCTATATCTATTAAATAATAAATCAAGAGAATTTTAAGCTCTATTATTAATTTTAGGAGTTATCAGCATTTTCCTTACTTCTCTCCAATTTAAAACATTTTATTTAAATTTATTGTTATCGACTTAAACTTCAACAACACATAAGATTCCTCGCGATTTTGTGAGCTGAACAGGTCACGTTATTTGTTTCCTTCGCCTACTGTCTCTCACTTCTTTCTTCTGAGTTCTTCTGCCAAAGCTTAATCTTCAAGTAAAAATATTGCTTTCGATCATTGCATACAAAATAGCCTAATTTGGACGGAGGACGACAGCTACCTCCACCGCAACTGCACGCTCTGCTTTCCTGACCTCTCTGCATCTTCTGCTCATCTGTGATCCCTAATTCTGTTCAAACATGCTACAGACTGTCGCATAGGCATCCATTGTCGCCTATTTTTTCTCCTTCCCTTCTATTTCACTCGCTCGATTTCTTTTTTATTACATGTAATTTTGCAATTTGTATTGTAAAATTCAATCTCCCACTCAATTAGATTATACGATTATCCTTATTTGTTGCAGCTGTTTCCACCCAGCATTTAACGGGCTGTTAGGGCTGGCAATTTTGATTTTTGATCCGGTGATTTCTATCCCCTTTTTTATATCTTACCCTACAATGATCTTACATGTCTTCCTACTGTATTGCAACTCCATAATCCTAATCTTTATTATGGCATGTCTTTTGGTTTACTCTTCGATCTGTTGTTCCTTGTAACAACCCGAAAATCTGGGCCAGTTTAAAATTTTTATTTTGGCAATTTTAGCGAATTTTGATTATTTAAAATGATTATTTTAAATAATATCGACGAGAAAAAAATGTTTTGAATTGAATTCGACGTATATATTTATATACGTCGTCGTTAGAATATAAATAATTATATATAATTATAAAAGGAATTGAAAATGGCCCTGTAGTTCGATAATTCAATTTCAAACTTCAATTAAATGTACCGGGTGCAAAATAAACCGGATTTTAGTGAAACCAAAAATAATAGGATCTAATTGATAATATCTTTCCAACGAATCCGACAAATCAAAATTTCATAGCGGGAATCAAAAGATATGTCCAAATGAATTTTCTGAATAGTCGCTATGGAATTCAGGCCCTTAAAAATTGACATTTTGCAAACGACCTCGGATTTCGACGAAACCACTTTTGTTGGATCCGTGATGTAAAGTTATTGCTAGGTTCCAAATTTCATAATTTTTCGAATCAATATGTGAGCGTGGCAAAGGAAAACGCGTTCGACCAATTTTAGTTGATTTTAATAGACTAGAAAATGGCCATTTTTCCAACGGTCTCGGAATTCGACGAAACTAGTTTTGTTAGAACCGTATCGTCAATACGAAGCTAGAAAATATTTTTCGAGAATTTTTCTAGTTAGTATATGGCCTCGGTAAATTGAAATGTGCGTTCAAATTCAATATATATAGTTATATTTTGATTTTGACGAAAACTGATCGAAACGATCGAATCAGCCTGCGATGCATATCCCATTGTGTTCGGAATGAGGGTAATTAGCTATGGACGTCAGTCGGTGGACTCAAATTTGAGTTCGAAATAAAAGTCAACTTTAAGGGGATAATAAAATAAATTAAATAATTAAAATTTCAATAAACCCCCTTTTTTTATTCTCCTTCCCCCTCACGATACCTGCTCAGTTGAAAAACGAAATAAAAAAAAGGGGGGAAAAGCGATGAACGAAGGCCGCCATCGCCACCGTCGGGGGGGAGGGGGGTGCCCTCGCACGCCGTCCACCTCCGATCATCCACTCCCCTTCCCATCGCGTCTCTCTCCTCTGCCCACCGAAGCCCTAGCCATCCTCCAGTCAACGCAATCCATCCACTGCCGCCTACAGCCCTCCCCGCCTCCGTCGAACCCGCTCTGGCCACCCCCGATGCCTTCCCTCTCTTTCCTCTCATCGGTTATCCCCCAAGACCCCTCCACGAACTTAAAACCAGCGACTTCCGCCCTTTCTTTTCACCACCTAGTCGCTGCACCACCCCATCAGCACCCTCCGACGCAACAGTTCTCCCCCTCGCATCCAATTCAACTGTAAGCTCTTCTATTTATATATTCAATTTAGTTAATTACTTCTATTTATTTAGTCCAAGTAATTTTTGCAATAAAATCAGTTTTTTTTTTATACGTGGTGTGGGAGGATTAAAAATATAATTTATATATGGTAGAAAGAATAAAAATGTAATTTTTATATGGTAGAAATAATAAAGATGAGATCTTTATAGAAATAGCAAAGTAAAAATATGATTTTTATATATTGAATAGCAAAGTAAAAATATGATTTTTATATATTGAATAGCAAAGTAAAAAATATGATTTTTATATATTGAATAGCAAAGTAAAAATATGATTTTTATATATTGAATAGCAAAGTAAAAATATGATTTTTATATATTGAATAGCAAAGTAAAAATATGATTTTTTATATATTGAATAGCGAAGTAAAAAATTCGATTTTTCTATATTGAATAGCGAAGTAAAATTCGATTTTTCTATATTGAATAGCAAAGTAAAAAATTCGATTTTTCTATATTGAATAGTGAAGTAAAAATTCGATTTTTCTACATTTAGTGGCTACGGGCAACGAAAGCGACAAAAGGCGAGAACGGCGAAGATTTCTATAAAAGAAGAGTCAAGATGATTGGATAGCTATTGGTGAGAATTTCTCACTCTTCAATTTCTTTTCTAGTTATATATATATACTAGGATGCCGACGGTGTTTAGTAGCACCCGAAACAATCGTCCACAGACCATGGACTTGTTTGTTTGGTTGCATAAATTAGTTAGATGCTTTGATTTGAATTTGGTTGTTTGGTGAATTTGATTGATGTGTGAATGGCGTGGGCCTTCACTAGACCGGGGATAAGGCTAGGCCTTGTCCCGTTTCTAGTATCGTGCCGTTATGCCGCCGAAATTTTCTAAAAATAAGTTAGAAAAATAAAGATAACATTTTATTTAATAAATGAACCGAATAGAAAATTCATAGTTTGAATAAAATAGTTTGATCGTTAAAAATATAATTTTTAACGTGAATGTGAATAAATAAATATTCATTTACAAACCGGACGGTTTGTTTATGTACACATATTTGAAGGACATTGATTGGGACGATAAATTTTACACATCGCCCAACTGCACAAACAAAAATCTGTGTTTGATTGCTTGAAACCCCACACGGGTATTGGGATGATATTTGACGTACACTAATCCCGATTGTTTAGTTGTATGTCAATCGATTGATGGACAGGCTGTTATAAGCGTTGAATATTTATATTTGATGCCTATACAGTGTAGAATGCACTTTGGATGATGGTTGATTATTCGTCGTTATTGATATATACATATGTTGTAGAAAATCCATATAATTAACATTATATGGTAATTGATTGGGCCTCATTCAATATTTGAAATGGAAATATTTGAAATAGATTTCTGAAAATAGAAACATATGAAGCCGTGTTGGCTAGATTGACGCCATTTTGACGTGAACGATATTTGTATCGATTTTATTCATCCTTCAATGAAAATTGAATAGATTTGAAATTCGAACTATAAAGAAATGAATTCAAATTGAAAATAAATAGAAATGAATTCGAATTGAATTTGAATAAATGAATTCGAATAGAAATCGATTTGAAAATAATTTAAAACGAATTTAGATTGGAATATTCAATTTTGATTTGAAATTGAATATGAAGTTGAAACCATTTTGAAAATGAATTTAAAATGATTTATAAAGCACGTTTTGAATTGAAATCGATGAAGTATATATTATATATATAATATAATGGCCTGAATAGAACGCGCCGCGCCGCGGCAGTTCGCGAATTTCGACCATTGACTTCGAATGGATATTACGGGAGATCCGACCGTCGGATTCTCCTAAAACCGGAACCGTTGGGTTCGTATCGAAAAGAGCTTTCTAACGAATGTGAGAAATTTAAAATCTAACGGTTGGATTTGGAATTATGTCCAAATCAAATTTGAAAAAGGTCGCTGTAAGTGCAGTTCGATAGCCGTTGATGGAAATCGACTGTACGGGCCTTGATAAAATTATTAAAAATAGTAATAATTTGTGTAAAATCATAAGAAATGATTTGGGAAGAATTGGGATGAAAAACTCCATATTTGAAAAGATAAAAATAGATTTTTATCGAAATGAACTAGTTTTGAACTAGAATTATAATTCTATTTATTTCTAAATAAATAAATTGAATTTGAAAAGGGTTGTAAAAATAACCAGAATTTCCAATGATTGCATTGGAGTGGATTGAAATCGAAATTGTCTTCGGAATATTTCGATGTTGGAATTCGTGATTATACATATGTTGTTATGGAAATTTGAAAGATATATATTTATACCGTTATTTCCAATACGACATTTGTTAATCGTTGAATTTGATATCGAATATAAGCTGATATATTTTCTATTCAGAGCCTTATATTGAATATCAAATGCGATTTGGGTTTGTCGTGAATGGTGTCTTCACTAACATTGTTCTTTAACCCAGTTGAGAAAAGATTAAATCTTTTTATTTAGATTTAATGAAGTGTACCAATTAAATAATATTTAATTGGAATTGAATTGATATTGATTTTTGGGTTTATCGTGGACAGTGTTTTAAATAACACTCGTTCTTTAACCCGATAATTAATGAAATGTGATTTTAGGTTTATCGTGAACTGTGTTTTAAATGACACTGATTCTTTAACCCAGTTAAAGATTAAAACTAAGTGGAGTTTTAATGAATCTTTAATTAGATTGAAATGATCGAGAATGGAGTATCACCAGTTTTGCTCCAGGCGTTAGTTAAATCTTTAATTAGATTTGAACGTGAAATGGTAATTGAATTTACCGATAACACCATGGTGTTAGATATGAAGTATAACCAGTTTTACTTCATGGGATGAATAGGTTGGGATTGGGAAATTAAAACAAATGATTACTTCGGTAAGTTTCGTTAATCCAGACTAGTTGAATCGAAATTCAAAAGAAGATTAGAGAATAAATTCAAGGAATTTATCTTGGATAAAATTAATGGGAACCTTTCCCTATGAATGTGAAATTTAGAAACTAACTGTCAGTCAGCCAAGCGGAATGATTTTCTGGATATTGACCTGATGTTGGTTTCGGCCTTCAGGGTTAATATTTGGGAAATTATTCTCTTGATTAATTTATGGTTAGTGACTGATGAATTGGAATGAGGCGTATGTTGTGTTTGTGTAACACTTATTTAAAATATACGCGAGTTATTCGGAAAGACCGGGTTTATCCCATTCTGAATAACTGATACGACGATAAGTCGAAGATGAAGACTGTGGTTGAAGATCGGAAGTCTTCACGTCGTTTGGGTGATTACTGATGATCTTGATTGGGCTGTACACCCAAGAAGATGGAAACAGTTGGTGATCATCCAGACGTACTTGGAGATCGATGGGTATGCAAGGTACTAGGTGCCTCCGGTTTCGTTCAGACGCAGAACGGACTTGTAAATGGATTGTGTGCCTGACATTGGATTTTATTCTGTGTTGATTGATTTCTGTTAAATATATATCTGTTTGACGACGGAGAATTTATTCTCTTGCTTAACGCCCTTCTCTGAGACGTACGAGCTTAGAGGTTATATATCGATAGATATCAATCGCATGGCATGAATTGCCTGTGTGGCATGCTGAGATGCAAATGATCAAGGCTTCTGTTGAAAAGCAAAGTCTTTTGGTTAATGATCAAAGCACAGCCTGTGTGGCACAGCTTTGTGTAACGTGAATTCGCGAGCCTCACACCCCAGTTGTGAACCAAAAACGGGAGAGGACCTCAGGGAGGGCATGCGTTTCTTTCTAGCTAGGGTGGTGTAAGTGACCTACCAGCCCTGACATTTATATACTTTTCACCTGTGTGGTTGTTGCTGTTGCGAGGCACCTCGGTTTGATCGGACGATCCGGGTCCGATGGAGTCATTCGTTGGCTCATTTACGCCCCAAAGGGGGGGGAACGTAGTGTTCGGGCATAATAATCCAAATCGGTGGACCGGCCCTGTCGCTCCATGGGGCAGTTGCGGCTGTTCCTGAGGCTCGGGCTAGACAGTCTCGAATCGGTAGAGGACGATCCCTGGCCTCGGTTCGCAGACGGAAACCATACTTCCAAATACGTGACATTTGCGGTTTTATTTGTAAATCTATATATGGCGACATAGTGGCATGGGACGCTCATGTCGCCTATGATTGATACTTATGATTTGAAGTTGTTTTATACACTATGCACTTATAATAGTATCAAATGATTTGTTTTTCAACGTATCAAGCATTCTTGGCTATTATAAGGTAAAAACCCTATCCTCCGGCCTGCGTTGCATTGTGTGATGGGACCTAGGTCTTATAATAGCTTCATTTTTCTTTATTTAGAATTGCGCTGTTTGTTTTATGCACTGGTATTCCTGGAAGGAAACCCGTTCCGTGTTATACGCCGTGGTCCCTTGTTTTACCCAACTTTAAAAATAAAGATTAATAACTGTTTTAGTTCTCACACCAGTAACATGACTGACCTGGAATTTATTGATTTAACCTAAACTCTGGGTGCCCTTATTTTGACACGGGCAGCTAGTAGTTTTGGTTTTGCAGATTTATATTCACAGGATCCTGGTTTACAGCTGGAACGATATCCGGAAAGCTTTGTATCCGTATATCTACTTCTAGTTGTGTATTGAATTATTTTCTGCTGCAATTTATTTAAATGTAATTTAAATCTCTGATATTTCTATGTAATATTCATTTATACTCTGTATATTCTTGTAATCTGATGGATTGTTATAATATATAATGAAATGTTCTTCCGTCTGCGTTCTGTTGTGGCTTGTTTTCAAACTATCCGCCGCTTTCCTTTACGGGGAAGTTACGGGTTTTCACAGTTGGTATCAGAGCTTTGGTTTACAAAGCTCAGAGAAAAAGATACGTTAGAACCATACGTAAGAATTCATAAGATATTGGATTAGTAATATCCAATGGGAATGACTCGTTAGAGATAGGATCAGTAGTATCCTAGAACGAGTGTGAAGAGTATATTTTTAAGATGAAAACAAATTTTGTTTTGAAAATTTAAATCAATTATTCGTATTTGATTATTTATTTGTATTGATTAGGACAGTCCAGTATATAGAGATTTCGCATATACGTCTAGCAAACGTGTGTTCGAAATTTTAATATATTGGATAGATATAGAATCACACTCTAGTCGCCCGGAGATAATTATGATGATGAGGCCTCATCATCAGTGTTTATATTCGAGTGACGAAAGTGAGATTTCTATATATTTCCTATTGACTGGTGTGAGAACCAAAATTAGATAGGGCTTATTGTTGTGATTTGGCATCAAAAATGAGATTTTTTGACTATATATCAAAGTTATGAATTCCAAATGATAATTCACTAATGGATTGATGTTTGTGTTGTTTGTTTAATTGTTTGATAATTTTGAACCATTATGCCTAACTGAATCAAATATTGAATTGTATTAAAAATTGGTCGCATTTGCTTGCATATACATGTACTTACATTGAACAGGTCATAGCAAGGAGGCTAGAGCAGGGAATAAAATTTGTTTGCCCGACAAATAGGTACATGTTTACTATATAATTTACTGTTTTGTTTGGGTGATGATGATTTTATGAGCCTATTGGCTAGCCGCTTGGCTTTTTCTTTTTCTTTTTGAGATCAGAAGGCCTATATGGCAATTTCAGGATTTTCCCGTGGCTCCCGGTGCAGGGGAGGTTATGGCGAAATTTTTCGAAAATTCCGGGTGTTAGCCAAATTTTTGAAATTTTTGAAAATGCTCAGAAACGGAAAAGTTGGAGAATGGAAGCTAGATCGAACGTAGAGTTGATTAATCAAACCACTTTCGACTTTGTTCCTTTTCGGGGACGAAAAGTTTTAAGTGGGGGAGATTGTAACAACCCGAAAATCTGGGCCAATTTAAAATTATTATTTTGGCAATTTTAGCGAATTTTGATTATTTAAAATGATTATTTTAAATAATACCGACGAGAAAAAAATGTTTTGAATTGAATTCGACGTATATATTTATATACGTCGTCGTTAGAATATAAATAATTATATATAATTATAAAAGGAATTGAAAATGGCCCAGCAGTTCGATAATTCAATTACAAACTTTAATTAAATGTACCGGGTGCAAAATAAACCGGATTTTAGTGAAACCAAAAATAATAGGATCTAATTGATAATATCTTTCCAACGAATCCGACAAATCAAAATTTCATAGCAGGAATCAAAAGATATGTCCAAATGAATTTTCTGAATAGTCGCTATGGAATTCAGGCCCTTAAAAATGGACATTTTGCAAACGACCTCGGATTTCGACGAAACCACTTTTGTTGGTTCCGTGATATAAAGTTATTGCTAGCTTCCAAATTTCATAATTTTTCGAATCAATATGTGAGCGTGGCAAAGGAAAACGCGTTTGACCAGTTTTAGTTGATTTTAATCAACTGGAAAATGCCAATTTTTCCAACGGTCTCAGAATTCGACGAAACTAGTTTTGTTAGAACCGTATCATCAATACGAAGCTAGAAAATATTTTTCGAGAATTTTTCTAGTTAGTATATGGCCCCGGTAAATTGAAATGTGCGTTCAAATTCAATATATATAGATATATTTTGATTTTGACGAAAACTGATCGAAACGATCGAATCAGCCTGCGATGCATATCCCATTGTGTTCGGAATGGGGGTAATTAGCTATGGACGTCAGTTGATGGACTCAATTTTGAGTTCGAAAAAAAAGTCAACTTTAAGGGGATAATAAAATAAATTAAATAATTAAAATTTCAATAAAACCCCTTTTTTTATTCTCCTTCCCCCTCATGATACCTGCTCAGTTGAAAAACGAAATAAAAAAGGGGGGGGGGAAGCGATGAACGGAGGCCGCCATCGCCACCGTCGGGGGGGAGGGGGGTGCCCTCGCACGCCGTCCACCTCCGATCATCCACTCCCCTTCCCATCTCGTCTCTCTCCTCTGCCCACCGAAGCCCTAGCAACCCTCCAGTCAACGCAATCCCTCCACTGCCGCCTACAGCCCTCCGCGCCTCCGTCGAACCCGCTCTGGCCACCCCCGATGCCTTCCCTCTCTTTCCTCTCATCGGTTATCCCCCAAGACCCCTCCTCGAACTTAAAACCAGCGACTGCCGCCCTTTCTTTTCACCACCTAGTCGCTGCACCACCCCATCAGCACCCTCCGACGCCGCAGTTCTCCCTCTCGCATCCAATTCAACTGTAAGCTCTTCTATTTATATATTCAATTTAGTTAATTACTTCTATTTATTTAGTCCAAGTAATTTTTGCAATAAAATCAGTTTTTTTTATACGTGGTGTGGGAGGATTAAAAATATAATTTATATATGGTAGAAAGAATAAAAATGTAATTTTTATATGGTAGAAATATTAAAGATGAGATCTTTATAGAAATAGCAAAGTAAAAATATGATTTTTATATATTGAATAGCAAAGTAAAAATATGATTTTTATATATTGAATAGCGAAGTAAAAATATGATTTTTATATATTGAATAACAAAGTAAAAATATGATTTTTATATATTGAATAACAAAGTAAAAATATGATTTTTATATATTGAATAGGAAAGTAAAAATATGTTTTTTATATATTGAATAGCAAAGTAAAAATATGATTTTTTATATATTGAATTGCGAAGTAAAAAATTCGATTTTTCTATATTGAATAGCGAAGTAAAAATTCGATTTTTCTATATTGAATAGCAAAGTAAAAAATTCGATTTTTCTATATTGAATAGCGAAGTAAAAATTCGATTTTTCTATATTTAGTGGCTACGGGCAACGAAAGCGACAAAAGGCAAGAACGGCGAAGATTTCTATAAAAGAAGAGTCAAGATGATTGGATAGCTATTGGTGAGAATTTCTCACTCTTCAATTTCTTTTCTAGTTATATATATATATATATATATATATATACTAGGATGCAGACGGTGTTTAGTAGCACCCGACACAATCATCCACAGACCATGGACTTGTTTGTTTGGTTGCATAAATTAGTTAGATGCTTTGATTTGAATTTGGTTGTTTGGTGAATTTGATTGATGTGTGAATGGCGTGGGCCTTCACTAGACCGGGGATAAGGCTAGGCCTTGTCCCGTTTCTAGTATCGTCCCGTTGTGCCGCCGAAATTTTCTAAAAATAAGTTTGAAAAATAAAGATAACATTTTATTTAATAAATGAACCGAATAGAAAATTCATAGTTTGAATAAAATAGTTTGATCGTTAAAAATATAATTTTTAACGTGAATGTGAATAAATAAATATTCATTTACAAACCGGACGGTTTGTTTATGTACACATATTTAAAGGACATTGATTGGGACGATAAATTTTACACATCGCCCAACTGCACAAACAAAAATCTATGTTTGATTGCTTGAAACCCCACACGGGTATTGGGATGATATTTGACGTACACTAATCCCGATTGTTTAGTTGTATGTCGATCGATTGATGGACAGGCTGTTATAAGCGTTGAATATTTATATTTGATGCCTATACAGTGTAGAATGCACTTTGGATGATGGTTGATATTCATCGTTATTGATATATACATGTGTTGTAGAAAATCCATATAATTAACATTATATGGTAATTGATTGGGCCTCATTCAATATTTGAAATAGAAATATTTGAAATAGAAATATTTGAAATAGATTTCTGAAAATAGAAACATATGAAGCCGTGTTGGCTAGATTGACGCCATTTTGACGTGAACGATATTTGTATCGATTTTATTCATCCTTCAATGAAAATTGAATAGATTTGAAATTTGAACTATATAGAAATGAATTCGAATCAAAAATAAATAGAAATGAATTCGAATTGAATTTGAATAAATGAATTCGAATTGAATTTGAATAAATGAATTCGAATAGAAATCGATTTGAAAAGAATTTAAAACGAATTTAGATTGGAATATTCAATTTTGATTTGAAATTGAATATGAAGTTGAAACCGTTTTGAAAATGAATTTAAAATGATTTATAAAGCACGTTTTGAATTGAAATCGACGAAGTATATATTATATATATATATATAATATAATGGCCTGAATAGAACGCACCGCGCCGCGGCAGTTCGCGAATTTCGACCATTGACTTCGAATGGATATTACGGGAGATCCGACCGTCGGATTCTCCTAACACCGGAACCGTTGGGTTTGAATCGAAAAGAGCTTTCTAACGAATGTGAGAAATTTAAAATCTAACGGTTGGATTTGGAATTATGTCCAAAATAAATTTGAAAAAGGTCGTTGTAAGTGCAGTTCGATAGCCGTTGATGGAAATCGACTGTACGGGCCTTGATAAAATTATTAAAAATAGTAATAATTTATGTAAAATCATAAGAAATGATTTGGGAAGAATTGGGATGAAAAACTTCCTATACGAAAAGATAAAAATAGATTTTTATCGAAATGAACTAGTTTTGAACTAGAATTATAATTCTATTTATTTCTAAATAAATAAATTGAATTTGAAAAGGGTTGTAAAAATAACCAGAATTTCCAATGATTGCATTGGAGTGGATTGGAATCGAAATTGTCTTCGGAATATTTCGATGTTGGAATTCGTGATTATACATATGTTGTTATGGAAATTTGAAAGATATATATTTATACCGTTATTTCCAATACAACATTTGTTAATCGTTGAATTTGATATCGAATATAAGCCGATATATTTTCTATTCAGAGCCTTATATTGAATATCAAATGCGATTTGGGTTTGTCGTGAATGGTGTCTTCACTAACACTGTTCTTTAACCCAGTTGAGAAAAGATTAAATCTTTTTATTTAGATTTAATGAAGTGTAACAATTAAATAGTATTTAATTGGAATTGAATTGATATTGATTTTTGGGTTTATCGTGGACAGTGTTTTAAATAACACTCATTCTTTAACCCTATAATTAATGGAATGTGATTTTGGGTTTATCGTGAACTGTGTTTTAAATGACACTGATTCTTTAACCCAGTTAAAGATTAAAACTAAGTGGAGTTTTAATGAATCTTTAATTAGATTGAAATGATCAAGAATGGAGTATCACCAGTTTTGCTCCAGGCGTTAGTTAAATCTTTAATTAGATTTGAACGTGAAATGGTAATTGAATTTACCGATAACACCGTGGTGTTAGATATGAAGTATAACCAGTTTTACTTCATGGGATGAATAGGTTGGGATTAGGAAATTAAAACAAATGATTACTTTGGTAAGGTTCGTTAATCCCGACTAGTTGAATCGAAATTCAAAAGAAGATTAGAGAATAAATTCAATGAATTTATCTTGGATAAAATTAGTGGGAACCTTTCCCTATGAATGTGAAATTATGAAACTAACTATCGGTTAGCCAAGCAGAATGTTTTTCTGGATATTGACCCGATGTTGGTTTCGGCCTTCGGGGTTAATATTTGGGAAATTATTCTCTTGATTAATTTACGGTTAGTGACTGATGAATTGGAATGAGGCGTATGTTGTGTTTGTGTAACACTTATTTAAAATATACGCGAGTTATTCGGAAAGACCGGGTTTATCCCATTCTGAATAACTGATACGACGATAAGTCGAAGATGAAGACGGTGGTTGAAGACCGGAAGTCTTCACGTCGTTTGGGTGATTACTGATGATCTTGATTGGGCTGTACACCCAAGAAGATGGAAACAGTTGGTGATCGTCCAGACGTACTTGGAGATCGATGGATATGCAAGGTACTAGGTGCCTCCGGTTTCGTTCAGACCCAGAACGGACTTGTAAATGGATTGTGTGCCTCACATTGGATTTTATTCTGTGTTGATTGATTTCTGTTAAATATATATCTATTTGGCGGCGGAGAATTTATTCTCTTGCTTAACGCCCTTCTCTGAGACGTACGAGCTTAGAGGTTATATATCGATAGATATCAATCGCATGAATTGCCTATGTGGCATGCTGAGATGCAAATGATCAAGGCTTCTGTTGAAAAGCAAAGTCTTGTGGTTGATGATCAAAGCACAGCCTGTGTGGCACAGCTTTGTGTAACATGAATTCGCGAGCCTCACACCCAGGTTGTGAACCAAAAACAGGAGAGGACCTCAGGGAGGGCATGCGTTTCTTTCTAGCTAGGGTGGTGTCAGTGACCTACCAGCCCTGACATTTATATACTTTTCACCTGTGTGGTTGTTGCTGTTGCGAGGCGCCTCGGTTTGATCGGACGATCCGGGTCTGATGGAGTCATTCGTTGGCTCATTTACGCCCCAAAGGGCGGGGAAACGTAGTGTTCAGGCATAATAATCCACATCGGTGGACCGGCCCTGTCGCTCCATGGGGCAGTTGCGGCTGTTCCTGAGGCTCGGGCTAGACAGTCTCGAATCGGTAGAGGACGATCCCTGGCCTCGGTTCGCAGACGGAAACCAAACTTCCAAATACGTGACATTTGCGGTTTTATTTGTAAATCTATATATGGCGACATTGTGGCATGGGACGCTCATGTCGCCTATGATTGATACTTATGATTTGAAGTTGTTTTATACACTATGCACTTATAATAGTATCAAATGATTTGTTTTTCAACGTATCAAGCATTCTTGGCTATTATAAGGTAAAAACCCTATCATCCGGCTTGCGTTGCATTGTGTGATGGGACCTGGGTCTTATAATAGCTTCGTTTTTCTTTATTTAGCATTGCGCTGTTTGTTTTATGCACTGGTATTCTTGGAAGGAAACCCGTTCCGTGTTATACGGCGTGGTCCCTTGATTTACCCAACTTTAAAAATAAAGATTAATAACTGTTTTAGTTCTCACACCAGTCACATGACTGACCTGGAGTTTATTGTTTTAACCTAAACTCTAGGTGCCCTTATTTTGACACGGGCAGCTAATAGTTTTGGTTTTGCAGATTTATATTCACAGGATCCTGGTTTACAGCTGGAACGATATCCGGAAAGCTTTGTATCCGTATATCTACTTCTAGTTGTGTATTGAATTATTTTCTGCTGCAATTAATTTAAATGAAATTTAAATCTCTGATATTTCTGTGTAATATTCATTTATACTCTGTATATTCTTGTAATCTGATGGATTGTTATAATATACACTGAAATGTTCTTCCGTCTGCGTTCTGTTGTGGCTTGTTTTCGAACTATCCGCCGCTTTCCTTTTCGGGGAAGTTACGGGTTTTCACATTCCTACTGTATATCACACATTTCATGGTTCAGCTGTTTTAGAAAAATAGTTATATGATCTATATGAATTTTTACTATATGTTGACTGTATAATCCTTGGATATATTCTACCATCATGATATTAAAAAATTTAACTTCTAAACTTAACCTACTTCAGCTGCTTCAATATATACAAATTTTTTGTTGTATGGAAATTAATATTTTCCAAAGATATAAATACTTCATAGTGTTGTACACACTGAATTTTTAACTATTGGTCTTAAATTCTCCGATTGAATTGTATGAGGTCTCTAGCATTGTTTGAAAAATTATATACGATTGTGAAAGGAAATGCACTGTGTAGTTCTTAAATTCATGCTACTAATATTATAGGCCATTCATGTAAATACTTGAATCTCTTATTCAAGAGTAGTGTATTTTTTCGTCATCTTATTATGCTGGAAAGCTTTGGAAATGAAGCTTTTGCAAATTTGGGAAAAACCTTGCAACATTCAATGTCAACTAAAATACCAAAAATCAGCCTTGGAATCTCTATATTTCACATCTTCATAATTCCTCCTAATGAGTTAATACAAAACAAATATACCCATGTGTGTACGGCTTCATTATTTATCCACCACTTGAAAAGATACATTATTTTCTGCTAATTCCATCATTTCAACAGAATGCCTCATCCTACAATCTCCATAACAACATACTCTTGCACCATGGAAACACTTTTGTTTTCAGTCCCCATATTTTTGTTTGCTCACCTCAGTTAATTCTTTAGTTCGATAATTACCTAATTACCTAATATTTCTATAGATAATTTTGCTCTTCTAAATCCATCAGTATATTTTTTTGGCATGTTTTTGAATTTCAATCTTAATCTTTTTCTTCGTACTATAATATTTTTCTGCTGCTTTTTTAGGGTCTGTGCTATCGGTTAAGCTAACTGAAAATGAGTTAATCTACAAGATCATTTCCTTATATTTTCATGTTATCAGATTAAAACGCGATTGTGGGATGCATTTTTGGTCCAAGTTATCATCTTACATCATGCATTTTGATATGCTTAATTCAAATTTATTGTTTGCCCTTTATAACGGTATGTACCACAAATATTGATATTACTTTAAAGACATCCCTTATACGAAACGTTATGCCATAATCATTACGATTAATTGTAGTTTTTCATTGGTTTGTACGTTTGATTTATTTCAAACAGTTGTGTTCGTATGTTTGATTTACTTGTTGTTGATGGTTTTGAACCAGTCCACCAATCTTACGTTTTTAACCAAGAAAAATACTGCAAAAGGTTTATCTTTTTTTTATATAATAACAAGTTTCTTAGATTTATACTAAATCTCATACCGAAAATGGAACAAATTCCAAAATTTCATGACTATTTCGGATGCGTATAATTTTTCAGTCAAAAAGATCATCAAATGCATATTTTCGTGTTGTCGTATTTTTTTCAAAGTTGAATTGCATTTTTCATTAATACTTCTATTTTTTACATTTGGGTTTTTAAATTGCTAAATCCTAATCTAAAATCTTATACAACAACTGTAGCTGACAACTGATGATGCTCCTGCTATTTACTCTTTTTCTTTTGAAGTATCATAATTGAATAGAATGCAAGTAGAAAACCCTTTAATAGTGTCTCTAATCGATCCTTTTTGTCTAAAGAAAATTTTTCCTCATTTCACAATATGAATAATTTTGGAAGTTCAAAAAAAAAATAATGCATAATTTTGTGTCAATATATTTTAAAGAATGATAAAACTATAAATATATGGTGCTCGCGGACCAAACTAGGTGCACTAGGAAGGTTTTACGACTCCGGTCGGTTTCCCTTCTAAATAAATTCAAAAAAAAAAAACTTTTCCTTACCATAATTACTCAATCTGCATACTTTGCCAAAGTTAGAAGAGCAATTGAATGCATAATCTGGAGCTAATATATTTTTGGGAATATTTTTAATTTGCCATTACAATCCTAACTGCTAACGTTGGACTTCTCAACTATAACACATATGTAAATATATCTTTTATGTCCAATTCTTAGAATCACAAACTAATAATTATGACATAAGGTTAACAAAATCTAACTTATTCTCAATATGGAAAAATAAGTATAGTTTTCTTTAGGGTTAGAAATACATCTTATGCACAACTTTTGCTAGAATGCTTTCGAAATTAGTTTTCATTTACCACCAATAACATTATCTATTCAAGTTTGGCTTTTCAAACAACTAGCATTCTCACCCTAAATCTTCTATCCGAATTCTAAAATTATTTGATTTTGTCATTAGTATTTGATTTCAAACGTCCAAACCATGTTATTATTATTCTAAATTATGGTAAGTTATTTCTATTTATTCTCATTTTATTATAATCTAACAATTATTGCAGTTTATACTTAATTGTAGCTTGAAATGTGTTGAACTAGTTTTTCAAATTTCACAAAAGCTCTTACCAAAATATTGTGGTATAGGCTTCCACATTTACCAAATAGGAATTATTTGAAAAGTCATGACACGTCGTTATATTAATTATTTATTGTCATATCTAATTATAATATAGAAACATATTTTTTAACATCTAATTCATCTTGATTTATTACTGGGTTTGCTTTGAACAATCTTGATCCAAATATTTTCTTCCTATATTATTTTTTGCAAATTGATTGTGGTTTACTTTTCCGTGAATCGAGAAGGACTTTTGTCCATCGTGCATGAAATGTGGTGAAAAGTGTTTACAGATTTCCGCAAAGCTCTTAACAAAATATAGTGTTGCTAGCTTCCATATTTACCAAATAGAAGTCAGTTGAAAATCCATAATGATGCGTAATTATAATAATTATTTATTTTTATTATCCAATCATATATAGAAACATGCCTTTCTTACAAGTAATTCATATTTATTTGTTACAGTGTTTGTACTAAACAGTCTTGGCCATTATTTTCTTCCTATATTATTTTCGCAAATGAATTATACTTTACTTTTTGCTGAAATAAGAAATGTCAATACTTTTATTACTGTTAATGTTTTCAAGTTCGAAATTATTGGACCGATTAATGAATAAAAACATAACGTATTTGTCTTATTATCTGAAATGGCCATTAGTCTGTCAAGGAAAATGTAACTGATTATACTACCATTCGTTGAGAGAAAACCATTAATTTTCGTTTGAGGAGTAGAACTTATAGGTCTTCAAAAGTTAGATTATTCAAGTACGAGTTATTTAGCTGTGCAATTATTTGGTGCTTAATCAATTTACAAGCTAGAATTATATTATATTTTTACTTTTTGTGTTGTGAAAATTTGCAGACACCTGAAGTGCACCGAAGAATAAGGCTTACTACCAATTGATGCTCCAAACGGGGAACCCAAAGTTTCAAATAAATGGATATGTTTACTTTATACTGAAGTATTTCTATCCGTAAATTTGGTATGATTTCAATATATATTAATTTTTTTTGTTAACATTCTTTTTGTAAAACTCCATATAGGTACGATATTATTCTTGAGAACAAAAAGTGTTCACATCTTACCTTTACCATAAACTATGTGATATGTTATATTATAAATAAAATAGTGGCAAATAGGGAGAAGGCCAAACTTATTAAAAAATTTAACGTAAAAGATGGGAAGTTTGCTTTTTAGGGAGAAAGACAAAAATTAGTGTAAAGAGGAAATGATGGTGGGCCCCTTGAATTCCACATTTAGACTAAATTTTGTCCTTCTCCCCAAAAATTAAGCTTCTCATACTTTTCACTAAAGAATTTGATAAGTTTGGCCTTTAAAAGAAAATGCTCGGCATATTATATAATCACATATTACCACTTTATAGCACCTCAGTATAATTAATTTTATTTACTTTTTAGTTTGCTAAAGATATGATACCTAACTTAGAAAGTGCTGAAGTGTGTGTAATTTCTTGGTTTTACTTTCTTTTAAAGTTAGTAAAAGTATATAGAAACAATTTATTCACGATTCAGTATCAGATATGGATGCAAATATTTATAAAAATTTGTACTTGCGAATCAATTTGAGTGAATGACATGCAAGTGGAATGAAAACAAATCTAGCAGTTTAAATTATTCAAATAATAGCCAATGCAACTATTAATTTTTTTTTCTGGAGTACATACTTACTAATATTGTGGTAAATTTTCAAATCCTTTATATATTTATTTTTTGTGTGTATATACTGAAATGGAATAACGTTTCTTTTTACTAAACAACATTGAAATGAAAGTGTAATTGTATATTAAAGTTTAATGACAAATTCGGATGGGAGTATAACATGAAAAAAAATAGTGAATGATTATTTATGAAATAAATTTGTAAAAGCTATGAAATTGATAGATGTAAAACAAATAAAGACAAAAAAATGTCTACCATGAAATAAAAGTGAGCATTCAAGTGCTAATAACCATAGTACATATATTTTTGTATGTAGAACTTATCATATAATTTTATTTACCGTTGCACCTTAATATGCGAGAATCATATTTTAGAAAAAAAAAATCTCTCATGCACTCTCATAATTCAGTTAACTCAAGGAAAAGTTTTACAATCCAAAATTATATTACATACCTTTACACCTTATATATTGCGTGAATGAAAAAAATGCCCTACATAACCTTAAATGGGAGGTCAATTTTATATCATTACTAAATTTTACAAGTTCAAAGACATGGTGTTGCCGTGTTTTTACATTATCAACCAAAAAAAATATGATGAAGTACATGTAATTGCCATTATTGCACTATACTCTAGGAATAATGGTTGATAGAGTACAAAAAGAGGGTTATTTGCCAATACTCCAAATGATTTTTTTTTTTTATTTAAGTTTCACGAATGATAATTATACCTCACCGAGCCACCTTTTAGATCCTTTTCTTTTGTGATTTCAATTTTAACTCCCCTTTCAATGTAATTTCAGTTTATTTATTATAGCTTTTTGTCCTATTTCAGTTGAAGTTTTCGTTCAATGTTCTTTAATTTTCTATTATGTTATTTGCCTTTCGCACTTAGTCTTTTTAGCGGTTTTCCATATATTTTTCAGTGACTGCAGATGCATTATTCATTGGCTGAAATGTGGGGCTGCATTTGGTAATTTTTTTATTACTGTAAGTTTGTTCACCGACCAAGAATGGTTACCATAACAAGTAACACTATTAGCAACATAAATTTTACTTTTTGTGGAATTAACTTCATAAAAAAGTGTAAACATGTACTTTAAATAACTCTGTTTACTTTGTTTGTATAATGCTCAATAAATCTTTATTAACTTACATCCATGTACATGAAATACAAAAATAAGTTACTTCGCTGAGATCTAAACAAAATATGTTTATTGAAAAATTTCATAACTAGGAAACCAGTTATGCAAAATGCCAAAATGTATGTATTTAAGTAGCAGAGCATTATGATTCTTAGTTCTCTTATACATCCTTTTTGTTAGGTCATCTTCCTTCTGTCCTTATATTTATCATTGCAACTTTTGATCCCTGATTCTCTGGAAACTACAAATCCCACGTTACGAAATCTCAGGAATGGGATTAACTTGCTGCTTTATAGTGATTCCCCCAATCCTACCATCAAATGTTTCAAAATTTCAAGCTCTAAACTTTTAGTTCTAACTTTTTAAAATTCACACTCATTAACATATGCATTCAAAGCCAGTAACCTGGAAAAATTTGAGTTTTTCAAACTGTAACATAAAAATTAAAACTTCAAATTTTAGAATTAGTATTTCATAATTTTAAATTTACCCTTTTCAACTGTAGCTTACAAAGACTAAAAATTTCGATTTTAAAATTTTCTGAATCGTAGGTTCAATTTTTGTACAAATTATTAAAAAATGGCTATGCATTCCATATAGTATTCATAATTTTTTTGTTATCATGAAACTCATATGATTTGACGTTGGGCTAAATACTTATTAAACGTTGTTTTCTTATAAAATGGAGGTTAGTGTAGAAATTTGTATAAAATAAAATACAACGTATGTTACCATTATTTTATTTTTTTCTTATTTATCTCAATCTCAATAATTTATTTTGATTCACATTTAAGAGGCTAAGTTTGAAGAAAATGCATCTCTGTAGTATTTCTTACCTTCTCTAAAATGCACAGATCAGCGACATATAGATATTCATGGTCCTGAATCTACGTTATATTAGATACTGAATTTAACCACTTTAAGCGATAGTTCCGTTGATTCAATTATTATTTTCTTGCTAGCAATATGTCATCAAGCTAAAATAATAGCGTGTGTTACGCTTTGTAACATCTCATGAGAAAAAAAAATTGTTTCTCTTTTCCACAGTAAAAGAACATTTTGGTTCTGAATTTGAAAAAATAAAATGTTAACTCCATGTGAACCTGGTCTGGCAAGCAAAAGTTGCAAGAAACCCAAACGGCTTAAATTAATGCACATATACAATAATAACAGTGTTAATTTGTAAATAAACCATTATCATTTTATGCACATAAACAATAAATTTATCATATGCAATGATTAAAAAGTCCATTTTTAACTTCAAAAACTTCGTATTAAAATTTCTGTAATTTTTCATAAAATACTTCTCAATTTATGCGTATTATTTACTCTTAAATTGATATATTTTAACCAATTACATAATTTTACATTCAACATATATAAAATACTTTATTTAAATTATATTTGTTAATTCATCTAAAATAATCAAAACATGTCAATTTCAACAAGAATTCTTTCTCATAGTAGTAAGAACATAAAATTATTGTTTTACTTCAAAGATATATAAGTTGCATAACACATACCATGTATAAACAATAGCAATTACAACAATAATTTATATTATATTTATTTTGTCTGATTCATCGTATGTTGTATAACAATGTTCCAATTTTAACATTAAAATTTTAAAAATTGTATTTTATAGTATTATCGTGTGCAACACACAGGGTACACACTAGTTATAAAGTATAAAGGAAATGAACGATATGGGTATGAGAACTCTTAGAATTTTCTATGTTATTTTATTTCTATGCATTCTTGATTAACTTCATACTTATGACTTTGTATATGTGGCGCATAGAATTTTCATCTGCATCCTTGATTTACTCTGTATTTATGCACGGAAGGTATGTAAACATTAATGTCAAACAAAAAATAAACAGCATGTTAGCATTTAATTATAGTCAGGTTTTAGGTAGATTAGTGATTGGGAATTCAATACAATTTTTTTTTACAGATAAAAATAATTTTACAAATAAATATTCCAATATAAGGTAATTCAAGTCATGATAAAATAATCTTGAAACTTTAGTCTTGCCATATACCAAAATTAGGTGACCAAAATTGATTTATACTTCGGTTATATCTTTATCCCAACTAACTTTAGTAAACATGTACGTTATAGATCGCTTTTGCTAAGCACTTACAACAAGTTCGATATTTTAGAGAAAATCATAATCTGAAATAAATATGTATTATTAGTTGAATTTTTTGCCATATACGTGTACGGCGCACAAATATTATATAAAAAGAAACTAGCTGTCCGTGTGCATAGCATAAGTTACTACTTGTGGAGAGCAAAACACAAGGTGCTTTGCTGTCACCAGTTTATCAAGGCGGGTTGATGCATGTTATTCATTTACCTGCGACATTTACTGCATGCCATTGTGGGTGACATACTGATACACTATCATGCAAATTTGAGAGAATAAAATAGTTGTTTGTGAAATAAAACAAGAATTTGTTTGTATTGTTAATTATATAACTAAACATAACTGGTACATAACCAAATGCATACATTACCATTGCAGCGAAAGTAAAAAAATAAACATCCTTAACAATAGTTGAAGCATTAATTTTACTGTGAATTTTTTTGGCCAGGTGGGTAATTGATGACTTGATGTATGTTTGCATCCGTAACATCATTTGAAGTACATAGTGATTTGTCAGCTAATTCAAAGCTTGAACAATTTTCAACCAAGAGATCTATAAGAAATTGATATTGGATAAATTACCATGATTTCGCTTTTCTTAAAGATGCATCAAGTCAAGTCCAAGAACCACCGACAACTTTATAGGTATTAAACATATAGTTTGTAAAATTAAAACCTTTTAACAAAATTGAATGACACAAACATCAATCAACCTTCTAAGACTTTTCATGTTGTAATTAATATTTAGCTCATACATATTCTGAATGACTCGACAATACATTATATGTTATGTTGATATCCGGATTAATAGTCAGCTTTTAACATTATCACATTTTAAACCCTTTTCCATTTTTTTGTCTTGGATACAAGAATATAAATATAATTTTCTGGTATGACCATAAACTTTAAAATATAACTATAGATAAAATAAGAGGTTAGCAGTTCGAATTAGGGCCGTTATTGGTAACGTTAAATTTACCATTACCAGTTGTCAATTAAATTTTTTTTTACGTGAAATCTGTAAATCATTTTAATCGGTATGATAAAGTTAAATTTATTATTTTCTATGGTAAATCATCCATTATATGTATGATATATGTATATCCATGTAACATGCTTTATTACAAATATTCAAAATCAAACAGATTGTTAAAAGAGTAACATTAAAAGTAGATAAGCAGGGCCAAAAAGGAAGTTTGAGTGCCATGTAAATTATTCGTTATGCACAACATAATTCTAGAAGTTAATCTTTTCTTCCCCTATCTTCAGTCATACAATGATTTAATCTGAACTATTAATTCTATACTACTGTGAATTCCACCAAGCCATTTATAACTCAAAATAACTATAATGAACTAAATAACGAAAAAGTTCAACAAAACCAATCAGTTAATATATAATTTTATATGCATCACTGTAAATGATCAAAAATTCATGGAAAAAAAATTATTCAACTGCTTGAATATACTAATCCTCGGTAAATTCCAAGGCTTTGTTACGATGCTATTTGAATTTAAAACTAATTATATATTCAGTGTCATCGTTACAAACATGTGCGTGTAGTATTTATGTTACATGTTTCAACTTCGCTGTGTAGTCTTTGACTATGCATATTTTGAAAGGATGATGTGTAATAATTTTTTTTTATCTATTTCTAGCTATTGTAACTGCTTAATAATTGACATCTATATGTTGAAACTCACAGATTTTTCCCAGTTGTACATGGATTTAACAGTAACTGTACCGTGGTTTTTTCGATATGCAATAACTACGACAAATTTTATACTCCATTTCGGTAGGCAATCTAACATGAAACTTGCATGCACTCTTTCGATATAACAATTTATTTCTAGCCAATGTGAACCATACTTACAATGCGGTTGTCAAATAGTCCTTTGGTGATTTCTTATATCAATATGCAAACTATCAAACTATACACTGCGTCCTCTCAATGTCACTGAAAATAGACCAGTCCTCTACCTCTACTTCACTTTACCATCTTCTCATTTTTCCTCCCTAAACATAGGGTCAATACAACTTTTTTCCTTTTTACCGTACATATCATGCCACATAAAAAGGTAACTAAACTTTACTACTCTAAAAAACTAACCTTTCCCTCTATTCCAAGAAAATACACCACTCCGACACCCATGCTTCTATCTCCCTTCCAACTCCTTCACGCTATAATATCCACATCTCTCCGTGTGCGTAGCACGAGTTCCAACCTAGTTTTAATGGATTTTAAAATGATTTATTTTAAAAATAAATGACTTATAATTTATTTAAAAATGAAATTTTAATGTAAGCATTTAAAATTTAATTAAAATGAACTTCTAACGTCGTGGTAATTTGAAAATTTAGTTTTGAATTTCAATTGAGCGTACAGAATTCAAAATAAGTCGGATTTCAGTAAAACAAGAAACATTAGAATCTGTTTAATTATATCTTTCTAATGAATGTGAAAATTTTAGATTTCATATTATAAATTGTAAGTAAGTTATGTCCAGATTAAAATTTAAAATAGTCGATATGAAATATATTAATATTTTAATGTTATTTAAGCCCTTAAAAATAGACATTTTGCAAACAATCTCTGTTTTCGATGAAATTAATTTTTTTGGATCTGGAACGTCAAATTATAGTTAGGTTTAAAATTTCAAGTCAATTGGAATTAATATGTAATCATGGTAAATATAAATGCGTGTTCAAATTTAATTATAATTCAATAAGCTAAAAATAAGGTCATTTTTCAAACGGTCTCCGAATTCGATGAAATAAATTTTGTTAGAACCGTATTTGTAAAACATAGAGTGATTTCAAATTTCATAATTTTTGAAGTCATTAGTGGTAATTAGGGGTGGAATAGGTTCGGTACCGGAGCTTTGTACTCAAAACCATTACCGTACCGACTTTATATGGTAATAGAAAAATCATACCATTACCAGCCAAAAAAATTGGTTACCAATAGTTCGGTTTATGGTCGGTAGAGGTCGGTAATAAGTTTTTACCGCTCATTAGTATGAGATCTTTTTTATTACAATATTTCACATCAAAATATCAATTTTTTTTGTTATTATATTATTATTTATATATCTTATTTTACGTAGTCAAATATGCATAAAAACTTTATGGATGAACAAAAATACCATTTAAATTATATTGTTTCTAAGGTATATAATTAAAATTGCATTCAATCTTGTATCGTAATAGTGTTCTTCAAGGTATTTTATTAAATAATTACATACTAAAAATTCTTCGTTATGTAATAAACATAGTGGTAGGTATGGTAATTACCATTTTCAATGCTCAATTACCATTACCGTACCATATATTTTCATGTGGTTTGGCTAACCATACCAATCAAATTGGTTACCGATTGTTTGGTACTACTTTCGTTGACAGCGGTTGGTAATGACTGGTAAGTGGTAAGATGGAAAAAAATTCCAGCACTAGTGGAAGTAGAAAATTAAAACGTATGTTGAAAATAAATTTTGAACATTATATTGATTTATATTTTAGTTCTGATAAAAACTAATTAAAACGATCGAATTGGCTTACGAAACATATCCCATTATGCTCGGAATGGGGGTATTTGGTTAGAGGGGAAAGTCGTTGGGTTTTGTTTAGAGTTCGGAGCATATACTTCACATTTAAAATATAATTCAATTAAATATTAATATTTAAAGGGTATATATACGCTAAAATGAAATCGAAACCCTAATCCCCTTTAGAATTTTGCGCAGCCATAAAAAAAACTTATGGCCCTCGTCTTCCCTCTTTCCTCCCCTTCGTCTCTCTTCCCGATCATCCTTACCCCAAGTTCTTAACTACAAAAATATTCACCTCAACGAGCTCTACAACATGACCGATTAAGATCGTTTTTAACTTCGTAGGTTGGAAGAATTTCTAGCCCAAAGGCCCCGTGTTTCGTGGTTGATCCATGGCCAAGGAGGGCGGCGGGTGACATGCCATTCCAGGCGAAGGTGGAGCTCGAGGAGGCCTTCAATGTGGAGCAAACCAATCTTGCTCTGGCGAGATGTAGCGACAGCGAGTTAGAGCCCTAGTTTCGAATGATGGGTTCATTTTCCTTCGTATATGCTTGGATTGGTGAAGAAGAAAGAAACAACAACGACCTATTTTTTCTTAATTAAGTTAATGATAGGTTAAGAGAAAAAATTAGTTAAATTAAATGTGTTTTTTTAATAATGTAATCAATGGATAAACGACTATATCTTCTTCGTATGGCATCGGAACTCGACGAAATCGGCTGCTTTAGAATCACGATGACAAGCACTATGCAATGGGACAAGTTTGGTCAGAAACAACGGCTACTGGGATTTTTGATAAAATTAAACGATTAATTAATTTTATTAAAGAAAATCGGTATTTAATAATTTCAAAACCGATCAATGTGTGAACTCTCTCACTCAAATATTTGTATAGTTATTCTATTTTATAACTATATATATATATTACCTATGCTGATTTTTATTTAGTTAATTATCATAAGAAAAATGGCTTCTCTCAAAACCCTAATGGCTTCTTCCAAAATCGCCTTCTCTAATCTTGCTTCGTCTATTTCCAAATCTATTTCTAATGACGACAATCGATTAAAGCATGATGGTGATAAACCTTCATATAAGGAAATTTTGTTAAAACCACCGATCAGGCGTAACGTAAATTGGAATATTCCGAAAAGTAACTTTTCCAACAACCGCCTCGTAAACATAACCAATATGATGTTTTTCTCAGAAATATTAAATCAAATTAAAGATGTTTTAGATGCCGCGCATCTGATCATTGGGCAAGAGACTGTCATAACCCTATTTTATGCTTCAAATGCAACAAAACTGGGAATAAGGGATTTAACTATAGATCCTTCCATCAACCTCCCTCTAAAATGGCAAATACTAAGAATAAAATCATTATTTCATCGGATGACTTTCTTAATGATTTCAGATGGGCACGATCAATGGTAATGGTCTCTATTGCTCAAGGTGAATTCTCAATAGTGGAGATCGAAGATTTGCTTAAGATCAAATTCAGGGAAGACGCCCCTGGCTGGCGTTGTAATGTGAAGTGGTTGGGTGAGGTTTTTGTTATCAGGTTTCCGTCCTCTGTTCTGATAGAGAATTTCTTCTGTTCTATCATTTCAGCACGAGGAACTCTAAATTTTAGAAGGTGGAGTGCTCAAACGGGCAGTATTAGTCAAAGGAAAGCCAAATTCTGGGTGGTTTTAAAGAACGTACCTTTTGGAGTGTAGGAGTTTGGAGGTTCTTAGGGTGGCGATGGCAGATGTTGGCTATGTCATGAGGCTGCAACCTAATGCTTTGCATATTGCAATTACACGTGTTTGAGGGCGAAGTTGTTTGTAGAAGAGTCGTTTGTGCTTCCACCATCAATACGAATCTCTGTGGATAAATTTTGGCATGAAGTCTTGATTAAGGGGTATGATGGTGATCCCTCTGCTTGCATGGATATTCTCGCTTTCAGGAATTTGGTTTTCCCAAAAGGTAGTGATGGTAAGCTGAAATTTTTGTGTTGTAAGAAGGCTGATGTGAAGGCAACTGGGGTGAACGAAGGTGTTGACGTTGGGATCACTAATAATCCTATTATTGTATCATCTGATGAAGCTGTAAATGAGGGTAATAATAAATGATAACTGTAATATTAATGATACTTTTGTTGTTCGCTATGATGGTGGTGTAGAGGTTGAATTGGACGCTGCAGAGAATATTGTGGGTGTTGGGACTGCTTCTGGTGGCGCTGTTCCAGTTGATGAGGAGGAAGGTATTGGTTTGAACGATCTGGATGTTGACGTAGATGTGAATATGGGTGTTGATGACGACGAGCATGTTCTAGACAATAGCTCACGTTTCTAACTCTGGTGAATGCTCAAAAACCAGAAGCAAAGGCAAGCGTGCAATGGACCACAATGGTGTTGTTATGCTACATCGTAGGGCAAGAGGGTTGGTGTAATGACCCGAAATTCCGTACTCTTTGAGTCAACTAATAACACCACACATTCAACCCAAATTGTACAAAAATACGAATCATTATTAGAAAGAAGTTAGGGGATGAGAAATAGAAAGAAAGAAATATTAGAATAGAAGAAAACGAAGATCACAAACTCACAGCGGAACGAATAAAATATATTAAACAACATAACCTTTGAAATGCAAATCAGTAGCTATATATACATACCATCATCAGAGCAAAACAGTTATCTCTGGAACAGTTATGAACACCTGTTTCCAGATTCATAAACAGTACACAGCGGAAACATGATAGCCTATAGATAACAGGTGAAGCTTCCTACTTCGAGCTCCTCCAAGTGAATCTGAAAAAAATCCCGACTACTTGACTTCCCGTACAAATTTGGGCACCCAAGAGTTTAGGGAAAACAAACAAAATAAACTCTAGGTCAGTCATGGGACTGGTGTGAGTAAACTCCAGCCATTTGTTTAACTTTCAAAATTCTTTCGAAAGAAGTGATAATCGTAAGACCGATCCACATATAAACACAGATGGTTTTTACCTTATGGTAACCAAAAATATTTTTGATATCAAATCCAATGATATTATAATAGTGTCTAAATCAAATAAATAGAATCTAGCGGAACGTTTGCATCTCACGCTCCATATATAATATTAAATCAAAAACCGTAGGGCGCTTATTGGAGATTGGATTTCCAACATGACAAGGTATGGGGCCACCTGCCGATAATGTATCTCTAGAGACGAATACACTAGGTTCAACAAGAACGTCTTGCAACCCGGCCCTCACATGACCGACCACTCATTTCGCTTGAGTGTATCGAATGTATATCACCATCAGTTAGGATCAGCAACCGTTTCCCGAAAGGGATAGCATCGATAGATTAAAGAAGCAAATTGAATTTCTCAAGATAGGTGATTATACATCCTAATGGGGGCGACCCACAAAACCATGCTGCCTGCCCGATTTTTTTCAATTCTGGGTTGTGAGGCTTGAGGTTTAAATTATCTTCCAGAACATATGGCCATCATTCACTTTGAATGCCACATCGTCATACCCGCCAAATCACAAATTGATTTCCCCAAAAATACCACGGGTATAAAGCTAAGGGAAACGAATTCCTCCACCACCAAACGTAAGTACGTTTGAAGAGATCAACTTACACGATCCGTTAGATATACTCTGTCAGACATTCATCCATTCACGTTGTCCTGGGACTGGACAAACCGAAGGCACTATCCCGTAATCAGGATAGCCCTTGCATAACTCCATCTTCAATTATTTTCATCATATTTGATCGCAACGCAAACGCCCATATAGAGTGGTTTCTAGATAATGAATCTGATTCCGGTCTCTCCGTATTGACGACGGAAAAATGGTTAAAAACTTCAATAGTCGGTGATTTAACTATCAAAGAAAAATTAGTGTACAACCAACGATCTTATTTCCAGGTAGGAATTCGATCGATCAATCATCAATCAACATTGGCCCCTTTAAATCAAATCCTATTATATTATCATTTACAATTCCCTTTTCTTAATTCCTCATTTTATTTGGGGAAAAACATTTCAAATTCTTTAAATTAACGTGATATTATAAAACATCGTAATAATAACTCCAACCACTAACCATTTATTAGCTAACCATATTGCTAACCAAGTTTCACTATCGAACATTAACCATTCCTCCATCGATCATGAAGTCAATCAAGTTGGGGTATAATTACCTCTCAGACCTTAACTGAACAACATTCTCAACTTTGAAATAGTCAAAGCTCACGACTTAAACCAAACATCGCTTACGCGACTCTCGGATTCAATCTAAGAATCCACTCCCTTTACTGAAAAATATTGATTATAACGGTAGCGTTATAATCGCTGTTTCCAAATACTTGATTTACAAACATTGCTTTTAACAACAGCGTTACATTCGCTGTGTAGTATTATACAACATTTATTATAGCGTTAGGATTGCTACCAAACAGTTATTATAGCGGCAGAGTTAAAATTTGCTATTTAGATTTACCAAAACATTTATTATAACAACAGCGTTAAAAATCGTTGTTTAGATTTACAATACCTTATTATAATTATTTCATTTAGATCACTCCATTGATTCTAAAAATCAATTCTATATTCTTGCCACGACTAGTCTCTCACATTTCATTAATTTGAAAACATTATCAAATTCTTGAATCTTTTGGATAAACAAAACTCTTTTCATTTATATTCACCTTCACTTAATCTTTCTTTTCTTAAGTAGCTATTATTTAAAACAAAACCCTTGGTTATTTACTTCTTTCCATATCATTCATATACGAAGCTAGATTTTTATTATAACAAATCCATTTATCCCATCTCAAAACTTAAATTTATTTGGTATAACGTAATTTAGGTTTAATACCACCAACAAAGTCGATTAAGCCTTTTCCCTTATAAATTTTGAACATCTTCCTTCGATACCAAATATTTTACTTAACTAAATTGTTAAGCAAATGTTTTATTTAAAACTATCATTCCATTAAGTTCAAATCTATTTTCAAATATTGGTCTCAAAACAAATTTTTCACTTTCCCATATAAATTCATATTTGGATTTATATTTCAAGGTATCCAACGATAACTAATTTACTTACTTTATATGCTCGTTTAAAATCACTTCTTGTTTTAGTAACCAAGTTTCTACCTTTTAACTATATTCGAAATAACACTTCATTTTTTTTTGGAAAAATATAATTTCTTTTTAAATATCAAATTTCATTTTCTATTCGAGAATATTTTACGGTATTTAAATACCAAAATTCTAGGGCCAGGGTAGCTCAAACTCAACAAAGTCAATCACTGACTATATATATCACACCATACATCAAAATCAAGGGAAAACAGTAATATAAATATTGAGGAACCCAGTTGGGTCCCTCCAACCTGTTTCCCTGCATCCACAGATGTTAATTAACATCAATAATATTATTTCACATCAATATGAAATATCAGAATTAATAACCGATCAACCATGTAATCATATCAAACAATTTTATCAACTATTCAACCACGCAACCATCACACAATATAAAATAAATTTAAAAACTTGTTTACATAAAAATATAAACGAGTCAGAGTTAGTGGGTTTACTCACCATGATTCGCAGTTGATGATTCTGCCTTTATTTCGTTTACAACCAAAGAAGTGTTTGATTTTATTACGGAATTTCACTAATCCTGTTATCTGCCACATCAGCTCCATAACATAGATCTCTTTGTTATGATTCCAATGTAACTGGCGATTTCCAACTTTGTTAACACACGACCAATTTATAAATGTTACGATATAAATGTTGATTTTTAAAATAATTATAGTTAACTAAGGTTTTCCCAATTAACTTGTAAACATTATCACTACTTTAAAATTTAATCTGCTACTTACGTTCACTCCAACATCATAATAATAGCCCCTTTTTTCTCCGTCTGCCTTTCACCTGCTATTCACCATCAATTCGATTTCCATCAGTTAAATGATTATTATAAAATTTAAATCATCTTAACGTTACTAACCAATATGTTGACTTAGCCATAAAGAAAGAAAATTTGCAGTTCCATCTTTTGGGTCAAAATGTAAAACATGGCACCTTCCACTTATACCGTGACTTTTCCCGTATGATTGAAACCCACAACTGTCATGTGTACCAACCCATTAGCCCATGTTCCCTTCTTATGCATCACAGCAGATACAACCTGGTTGTAACCCAAACACTCCAGACCATTGTATACTTCACTATTTCAGTTGATTTTTTTACACCGCACCTTCTCCTGTTATGAAAAACACAGGCAAATCCCACCATTCCACTCCTCCTCTTCACTTCCAATTCCCGTGACCTTCCAGTAACGTGTTCCACCTCACTTTGATGTCATAAACAAGCTCCATGCCAACCACTTCATCACTCATGAAACTGCTACACAAAACACTAAATGACCAACGCTACATACTCCTCTCTAACTCCACCAAACTTTTAAATCCATTCATGTTTTTATCCAACAGCTTATCACGCCCTTCCTTTTCACCCTCACCATCCTTATTTCAATCTTTTTCTAGAAATAAAGCCAACGTCCTCCTTCATCACCAATTCTCACCATTCCCAGGTCACCGGAGTCAGCCAACTCCAGTCCATCGCCTTGCCCTGGTCGAGACGCGCCGCCACTGGCCAGCAGCGGCCCCAACCCGTCCATAGACTTCACCTTTCCTGAACAAACAAATCTGCCACTTCCAGTTTTCAACATTACCCCACTTCAGTTGAATCCCCACATCGTGAGTATCCCCGCACCCATAACTTCACAGCAGAGCCTCGCTTCAACTACCGCCCCTATTCTTCACACAGAAAACAACCCAACGCATACCATTTCGATCTATGTTTGGATTATCGAAGACCCAAAATCCCCATTCGAGCCAATTAAATGTTGCGCTAGATTGAAGGTTTACTTCCAAGATTTAAACGAACGGAATATTGAATTTTTACTTTGAGAATTTGATTTTTAAGTAATTAGATGAAGTGGGATCCTTTCGTTGGTTTTTACTGAAGAATAGAGGAACGGGAAGAAATGAATTGGGGTTTAGGGATTTCAGGAAAGTAAGGGACTGTAGAGTGTTTATATAGATGGTTATTATTATTATTATTTTATATTATGACGAAACTTCGCGGTGAAGTATCAAGTAAAACTAACCACAATCGACTTCTGTTTACTGATAAAAAGGCTAATCTTGGTGTAAAAAGGTATTCTGAACCCAATGGGACAAGTTTCGTCGAATTCCGACATCGTTTGAAAAAAAATTCCTTTATAAAACGAGAAATAAACACACGTTTAAAATTTTCACGATCACCAGATAAATCGAAACAACTTGAAATTTTAAAATCTAGCAATAATTGATCGATACGAACCCAACGGCACCAGTTTCGTCGCATTCTGAGACTATTTCCCCGGTAGGCTATTTTTACACGTACCGCAATGCCATTTTTGAACACCAAATTTGCCGGTCTCTAAAAATAACAAACTATATACCTATCCTGACTCTAATCGACGATACGAACCCAAGGGGACTGGTTTTGTGGCCTAATTCGATCGTCTGCTCATGTTACACTCAAAAATCCTTTACTAAATTAATTACGTGTCATATAAAATAACTGGGCGTTTACGGCTACCGTGGTCACATACGACATCGGTTTGCCACGCATTTTAATACCGTACAATAATTTAACGTTACGGTCCCAATGAAACTGATTTCATCAAAATTTGAGTCCATTTGCAAAATGGCTATTTCAAAGGCCTATATTTAAATAACAATTTCCATAGCGACTATTTCAAAATTTGATTTGACCATAATTAACAAATTATAACACGAAATCTGGATTTTTCTCTTTCATATGAAAATTATCATCAATACGTTTCCAACGTTTCTTGTTTCACAGAAATCTGACTTATATCGGATCCTGTATATTCAGTTGAAGTTCAAAACCCCATATTATGAACTGTCGTGCCATATCGAACTCGTTTTATAATTATATTATAAATTATACGTTCAAACTTAGTTTTATAAATAAATTCATTATAAAACCATTATATATAATTCAAATAAAATGTTTAAAACAAATTTAAATATTCAGGATTCAACGGCTGAAAATCCGGGTCGTTACATTCCTTCCCCCTTAAAATAATTTTGTCCTCGAAATTGCTAAGGTAGGAAAAGATGCTACATTCCCTATTAACTAGGTCCAAAATTCCTTTTTGTTCAATTCTTAACTTCAGTTTAACTGGACCAACTTAATTCAATTAAAATATTAATTTATTCTTACTAACAAAAATTTTCAAAAATTCTAAAAATTTTCTAACACTTTAAATTCTGAGAAATTTCGGTAGCATCTCCTCTGCACAGCTCACTCAGTACAACCACAACTCGCCTTTCTAGGCCTTCTCCAATCCAAAAGAAAATCAAAAAGTCAAGCGACTTGCCCCATAGGCTCATAAAATCATCAAACCCAAGTAATATTGTAAACATGTACCTTTTTGTCGGGCAAAATTCCTATCTCTTGCATTTGCTTCCATCCAATATCTGCTCAAACATACATATATCCATTTCCAGTTGGTTTCAAATCAATCCAACTTCCAGTCTTTAACACTCTAATCAACTTCTGATTAGTTCACTTCCATTCTATCAATTCAAATCTGATTTCTATTCAATTCTATTTTATTTAACTTGAGTTAAATTTCAATTCATTCGATACATTTTACCATTTCAATCTATTCAACTTATACAAGTAAATTTTAATTTCAGAATTCAAATTCCCGAGTTTTATTTCAAACTAGTTTGAAATCATATATATATACATATATATATATAATCAACTCAATTCAAAACATTTGAATTTCTAAAACAACTTTATTTTTCTCAAACAATTTCCATTAATAAATCTACTATGGTAGCAATCCATCACTCAGAAACTTGAAAATGAATACCGACAATGTCGCGACCCATTATCAAAATTATTTTCTCGCCCCTGAAGTGATTTCAGTGCTTAATCACTTTTAAAATTCATTAAAACCATTCTTATTCAAAAACACTTTAAAGTAATGTGATATTACCTTTAAAATACTTCAAAAGAATATTTTCTAAATATTCGGGATTTAGATCCACAATTCTGATCTGAATACAATTCTAATTTAGCTTATTTGTATATTCCATTCATATACAAATTCAATTTTGGTTTTACATAACCGTTTCAATATTTCATAGTTTCATTTGATTGTAATAACAATCAACACATTCGATAATTTCAAAAAATTATCCCTTTATATCAAAATAACTTTTGGACAAAATTATTTCATTACCCACTTTAAAACAACACTATATCGAATTGCTCTGATCGAGAGTTTAGAAACACTTATCGATACAGTTGTACATCCTGTATCGACCAGAATCCATAAACCGCTCAACAAACCAACCAATACAATGTAAAACAATTTTTATATCAAATCTACAAATACACACTCTTATATATACAGTCAAACTCAATTTAGGGTACAACAAACCCTATCTCTATTGAGTTATGCCACAGAGCCAAGGTTGTCACTCAACCTTCAGCTCTGATACCAACTGTAACGACCCGAGCTTCCGTACCCTTTGAGTCGACTAATAACACCACACGTCCAACCCAAATTGTACAGAAATACGAATCATTATTAGAAAGAAGTTAGAGGATGAGAAATAGAAAGAAAGAAATATTAGAATAGAAGAAAACGAAGATCACAAACTCACAGCGGAACGAATAAAATATATTAAACAACATAATATTTGAAATGCAAATCAGTAACTTTATATACATACCATCATCAGAGCAACACAGTTATCGCTGGAATAGTTATAAACACCTGTTTCCAGATACATAAACAGTACACAGCGGAAACATGATAGCCTATAGATAACAGGGGAAGCCTCCTACTTCGAGCTCGTCGAAGTGAATCTGAAAAAAAATCCCGACTACTTGACTGCCTGTACAAATTTAGGCAACCAAGAGTTTAGGGAAAACAAACAAAATAAACTCTGGGTCAGTCATGGGACTGGTGTGAGTAAACTCCAACCATTTGTTTAACTTTCAAAAGAAGTGATAATCGTAAGACCGATCCACACATAAACACGGATGGTTTTTACCTTACGATAACCAAAAATATTTTTGATATCAAATCCAGTGATATTATAATAGTGTCTAAATCAAATAAATAGAATATAGTGGAACGCTTGCATCTCACGCTCCATATATAATATTAAATCAAAAACCGCAGGGCGCTTATTGGAGATTGGATTTCCAACATGACAAGGTATGGGGCCACCTGCCGATAGTGTATCTGTAGAGACAAATACACTGGGTTCAACAAGAACGTCTTGCAACCCGGCCCTCACATGACCGACCACTCATTTCGCTTGAGTGTATCGAATGTATATCACCAACGGTTGGGATCAGCAATCGTTTCTCGAAAGGGACAACATCGATAGATTAATGAAGCAAATTGAATTTCTCTAGATAGATAATTATACATCCTAATGGGGGCGACCCACATAGCCATGCTGCCTACCCGATTTTTTTCAATTCTGGATTGTGAGGCTTGAGGTTTAAATTATCTTCCAGAAAATCTGGCAATCATTCACTTTGAATGCCACTTCGTCATACTCGCCAAATCACAAATTAATTTCCCCAAAAATACCATGGGTATAAAGCTAAGAGAAACGAATTCCTCCGCCACCAAACGTAAGTACGTTTGAAGAGATCAACTTACGCAATCCGTTAGATATACTCTGTCAGACATTCGTCCATTCACGTTGTCCTGAGACTGGACAAACCGAAGGCATTATCCCGTAACTAGGATAGCCCTTGCGTAACTCCATCTTCAATTATTTTCATCATATTTGATCGCAACGCAAACGCCCATACAGAGCGGTTTCCAGATAATGAATCTGATTCCGGTCTCTCCGTATTGACGACGGAAAAATGGTCAAAAACTTCGATAGTCGGTGATTTAATTATCAAAGTAAAATAAGTGTACAACCAACGATCTTATTTCCAAGTAGGAATTCGATCGATCAATCATCAATCAACATTGGCCCCTTTAAATCAAATCCTATTATATTATCATTTACAATTCCCTTTTCTTAATTCCTCATTTTATTTGGGGAAAACATTTCAAATTCTTTAAATTAACGCGATATTATAAAACATCATAACAATAACTCCAACCACTAACCATTTATTAGCTAACCATATTGCTAACCAAGTTTCACTATCGAACCTTAACCATTCCTCCATCGATCATGAAGTCAATCAAGTTGGGGTATAATTACCTCTCAGACCTTAATTGAACAACATTCTCAACTTTTAAATAGTCAAAGCTCACGACTTAAACCAAACATCGCTTACGCGACTCTCGGATTCAATCTAAGAATCCACTCCCTTTACTGAAAAATATTGATTATAACGGTACCGTTATAATCGCTGTTTCCAAATACTTGATTTATAAACATTGCTTTTAACAACAGCGTTACAAATGCTGTGTAGTATTATACAGCATTTATTATAGCCTTAATATTGCTACCAAACAGTTATTATAGCGGTAGCGTTAAAATTTGCTATTTAGATTTACCAAAACATTTATTATAACAACAGCGTTAAAAATCGTTGTTTAGATTTACAATATCTTATTATAATTATTTCATTTAGATCACTCCATTGATTCTAAAAATAAATTCTATATTCTTGCCTCGACTAATCTCTCACATTTCATTAATTTGAAAACATTATCAAATTCTTGAATATTTTGGATAAACAAAACTATTTTCATTGATATTCACCTTCACTTAATCTTTCTTTTCTTAAGTAACTTTTATTTAAAACAAAACCCTTGGTTTTTACTTCTTTCCATATCATTCATATACGAAGCTGGATTTTTATTATAACAAATCCATTTATCCCATCTCAAAACTTAAATTTATTTGGTATAACGTAACTTAGGTTCAATACCACCAACAAAGTCCATTAAGCCTTTTCCTTTATAAATTTCGAACATCTTCCTTCGATACCAAATATTTTACTTAACTAAATTATTAAGCAAATGTTTATTTAAAACTATCATTCTATTAAGTTCAAATCTATTTTCAAATATTGGTCTCGAAACCAAATTTTCACTTTCCAATATAAATTCATATTTGGATTTATATTTCAAGGTATCCAACGATAACTAATTTACTTACTTTATATGCTCTTTTAAAATCACTTCTTATTTTAGTAACCAAGTTTCTACCTTTTAACTATATTCGAAATAACACTTCAATTTTTTTTTGGAAAAATATAATTTCTTTTTAAATCTCAAATTTCATTTTCTATTTGAGAATATTTTACGGTATTTAAATACCAAAATTCTAGGGCCAGGGTAGCTCAAACTCAACAAAGTCAATCACTGACTATATATATCACACCATACATCAAAATCAAGGAAAAACAGTAATATAAATATTGAGGAACCCAGTTGGGTCCCTCCAACCTGTTTCCCTGCATCCACAGATGTTAAATAACATCAATAATATTATTTCACATCAATATGAAATATCAGAACTGATAATCGATTAACCATGTAATCATATCAACCAATTTTATCAACTATTCAACCATGCAACCATCACACAGTATAAAATAAATTTAAAAACTCATTTATATAAAAATATAAACGAGTCAGAGTTAGTGAGTTTACTCACCTTGATTCGCAGTTGATGATTCTGCCTTTATTTTGTTTACAACCAAACAAGTGTTTGATTTTATCATGAAATTTCACTAATCCTGTTATCTGCCACATCAGCTCCATAACATAGATCTCTTTGTTATGATTCCAATGTAACTGACGATTTCCAACTCTGTCAACACAAAACCAATATATAAATGTTACGATATAAATGTTGATTTTTAAAATAATTATAGTTAACTAAGGTTTTCCCAATTAACTTGTTAACATTATCACTACTTTAAAATTTAATCTACTACTTACGTTCACTCCACCATCATAATAATAGCCCCTTTTTTCTCTGTCTGCCTTTCACCTGCTATTCACCATCAATTCGATTTCCATCAGTTAAATGATTATTATAAAATTTAAATCATCTTAACGCTACTAACCAATATGTTGACTTGGCCATAAAGAAAGCAAATTTGCAGTTCCATCTTTTCGGTCAAAACGAAAAACATGGCACCCTCCACTTATACCGTGACTTTTCCCGTATGATTGAAACCCACAACTGTCATGTGTACCAACCCATTAGCTCATGTTCCCTTCTTACGCATCACACCAGATACAACCTGGTTGTAACCCAAACACTCCAGACCATTGTATACTTCACCATTTCAGTTGATTTTTTTACCCAGCACCTTCTCCTGTTATGAAAAACCCAGGCAAATCCCACCATTCCACTCCCCCTCTTCACTTCCAATTCCCGTGACCTTCCAGTAACGTGTTCTACCTCACTTTGATGTCATAACCAAGCTCCATGCCAACCACTTCATCACTTATGAAACCGCTACACAAAACACTAAATGACCAACGCCATATACTCCTCTCCAACTCCATCAAACTTTTAAATCCATTCATGTTTTTATCCAACAGCTTATCACGTCCTTCCTTTTCACCCTCACCATCCCTATTTCAACCCTTTTCTAGAAATAAAGCCAACGTCCCCCTTCATCACCAATTCTCACCATTCCCAAGTCACCAGAGTCAGCCAACACCAGTCTATCGCCTTGCCTTGGTCGAGACGTGCCGCCATTGGCCAGCAGCGGCCCCAACCCATCCATAGACTTCTCCTTTCCTGAACAAACAAATCTGCCACTTCTAGTTTTCAACATTACCCCACTTCAGTTGAATCCCCACATCGTGAGTATCCCCGCACCCATAACGTCACACCAGAGCCTCGCTTCAACTACCGCCCCTATTCTTCACACAGAAACCAACCTAACACATACCATTTCAATCTATGTTTGGATTATCGAAGACCCAAAATCCCCATTCGAGCCAATTAAATGTTGCGCCAGATTGAAGGTTTACTTCCAAGATTTAAACGAATGGAATATTGAATTTTTATTTTGAGAATTTGATTTTTAAGTAATTAGATGAAGTGGGATCCTTTCGTTGGTTTTTACTGAAGAATAGAGGAATGGGAAGAAATGAATTGGGGTTTAGGGATTTCGGGAAAGTAAGGGACTGTAGGGTGTATATATAGATGGTTATTATTATTATTTTATATTATAACAAAACTTTGCGGTGAAGTATCAAGTAAAACTAACCACAATCGACTTGTATTTACTGATAAAAAGGCTAATCTTGTTGTAAAAAGATATTCTGAACCCAATGGGACAAGTTTCGTCGAATTCCGACATCGTTTGAAAAAATTTCCTTTATAAAACCAGAAATAAACACGCATTTAAATTTTTCACGATCACCAGATAAATCGAAACAACTTGAAACTTTAAAATCTAGCAATAATTAATCGATACGAACCCAACGACACCAGTTTCGTCGCATTCTGAGACTGTTTCCCCGGTAGACTATTTTTACACGTACCGCAATGCCAATTTCGAACACAAATTTGCCGGTCTCTAAAAATAACAAACTATATATCTATCCTGACTCTAATCGACGATACAAACCCAAGGGGACTGGTTTCGTGGCCTAATTCGATCATCTGCTCAAGTTACACTCAAATATCCTTTATTAAATTAATTATGTGTTATAGAAAATAACTGGGCGTTTACGGCTACCGTGGTCACATACGACATCGGTTTGCCACGCATTTTAATACTGTACAATAATTTAATGTTACGGTCCCAATGAAACTGATTTCATCGAAATTTGAGTCCGTTTGCAAAATGGCAATTTTAAAGGCCTATATTTAAATAACAATTTCCATAGCGACTATTTCAAAATTTGATTTGACCATAACTAACAAATTGTAACACAAAATCTGGATTTTTCTCTTTCATATGAAAATTATCGTCAATATGGTTCCAACGTTTCTTGTTTCAAAGAAATCCGACTTATATCAGATCCTGTATATTCAGTTGAAGTTCAAAACCCTATATTACGAACTATCGCGCCATTTCGAACTCGTTTTATAATTATATTATAAATTGTACATTCAAACTTCATTTTATAAATAAATTCGTTATAAAACCCTTATATATAATTCAAATAAAATATTTAAAACAAATTTAAATATTCAGGATTCAACGGCTGAAAATCCGAGTCGTTACAGTTGGAACATCTACTCGAAGGTAGCGTTTTTGTCCCTGCTTTTCTTAATTCTTTGACTAGTGAACAAACGCATGCTCTAGCAAGTAGTTCTGATTTTATGTCGAATAATGATGTTATTAATGACATTAGATGCAAAGAATTAGAAGGTCTAATGTTTCACCATGATTATTGTGATCTGCAATGTTAGAGGCCTAGGAACTTTTGATAAGTGTCTTAGGGTTAAAAACTATCTTAAGTCCATCCAACTCGATATTATTATGTTGTAATAAACTAAACTTGAAAACCTTGAAGCCAATATTTTTAGATGTTTGGGGTGGGGGGTCATAGATGAACGACGTTTTATTCTTGTTGTGGTAGGTGCGAGGGGGGGGGGGGGGTATCTTCACTGGTTATTGTAGTAGTGCATGGAAACTTAAATAAGAGATTAAACAAAGTTACTGTCTACATGCGGCTCTGGAATGTAGGACTACCAAAGTGTTGTATTTTTTCTTAAATGTTTATGGGCTTAATACTAGAAGAGAAAGAAAGACTCTATTGGAGGAGGGAGTAGAATTTCATAATCTTATGTATGGCCCCTGGGTTATTGGGGGGCACTTTAATGTTACTCGATTTAATTTTGAGAGGAATAATAAGAAAGCTAATTATTTGGGAGATATGGAGGATTTTAGTGGTTTTGTTAGAAAATGCAGCTTAATTGATTTACCACTCTCTAATAGAAAATTTACTTGGAGCGATGGTGGAACCCCTCCTACTCTGGTGCAATAACCCGGAAATCTGAGCCAATTTAAAAATTTTATTTTGGCAATTTTTGTGAATTTGGAGTATTTAAAATGAATTATTTTAAATAATAACGACGAGAAATTTATTTTGAATAGAATTAAGACGTATATAGTTATATAGATCGTCGTTAGAATATAAATAATTATTTATAATTATAAAAGGAATTGAAAATGGCGCGGTAGTTCGAAAATTCGATTTCAAAATTCAAATGAATGTACCGGGTGCAAAATAAACCAGATTTTGACAAAACCAAAAATATTTGAATCTAATTGAGAATTTCTTTCCAACGAATCCGAAAAATTGAAATTTCATAGTGGGGATAAAAAGTTATGTCCAGTTGAAAATTCAGAATAGTCGCTATGGAATTCTGGCCCTTAAAAATGGAAATTTTGCAAACGACCTCGGTTTTTGATAAAATTACTTTTGTTGGATCCGTGATGTCAAGTTATTGCTAGGTTTCAAAATTCGTAATTTTCCGATTCAATACGTGAGCGTGGCAAAGGAAAACGCGTTTGAACAGTTTTAGTTGATTTTAATCGACTGGAAAATGGCCATTTTTCAAACGGTCTCAGAATTTGATGAAATTAGCTTTGTTGGGACCGTATCGTCAATACGAAGTTAGAAAATATTTTTCGGTAATTTTTAGAGTTAGTATGTGGCCCCGGTAAATTGAAATGTGCGTACAAATTCAATATATAGAGTTATATTTTGATTTTGACGAAAACTGATCGAAACGGCCAAATTGGCTTACGAAACATATCCCATTGTGTTCGGAATGGGCGTAATTAGCTAGGGACGACAGTCGGTGAGTTTTGTTTCGAGTTCGAAATAAAAGTCAACTTTTCTTGGAATAAAATAAAATTAATATATATATATATATATATTCTAATACATCCCTCCCTTCCTCCTTATCTCCCCCGTCAAATTTCAGAAAGAAAAAAAAGGGGTGGGATCGCGATTCACAGCCCCCCCCTCCCCGATTAGTTCGCCACCGCCGCAGTCTCCCCCATCTCTTCCTCCTCCGCTTCCTCCACCCCTTCTTCTTCTCTGACCGCGACCCCCTATTTCCCCCAAACCCCATGCACCCGAACCCCCCTCCGCCTGCACTGCAACCCACCGCCGATGCTAGACCCCCACCGTTGTTTGGACCCCCTCCAATCCGCAACCTCCTCAGCCTCCATCAAAGCAAAGTGAGTATTTTTTTTCTTCGTTTAAAATTTGATTTTCCCTTATTGTAGAAGGTTAGGATTTTTATATATAAGAAGTTATGGTTTTTATGATACCAATAGCGTTATAAAAATCCAATTTTTAATATGTAGATAGCAAGATAAAAATCCAATTTTTATTTATATAATATCGAGTTAAAAATGCGATTTTTATAGTGTATTCATCGATTTAAAAATACGATTTTAGTTGTATAAAGATTAGATTTTTATACGATAGAAAGATTAAAAATATGATTTTTATATTATATAAGTATTAAAAATTCGATTTTTATTATGTAGAAGAGATAAAGATATAATTTTTATATAATGTAGAGTATAAAAATATAATCTTTATAGATATAGCAAAATAAAAATCTAATTTTTATTATATATATGTTGAAATAAAAATGGGATTTTTACAGCGATGATATAAAAATTCGATCTTTATATTAGAAGTAGTTATAAAAATATAAGTTTTATATAGAGAATAGTGTGATAAAAATATAATCTTTATTATATGAACACCATTATAAAAATAATATTTTTATCTATATCGTAGTAGTATAAAAATAGAATTTTTATCCATGTAGCGTAGTTATAAAAATGTGAATTTTATATATTTATATATAGTAACAATATAAAAATGTGATTTTTATATATGTAGTGGCTACGGACAATGAAATTGACGAAAGGCGAGCACGACGAAGATTTCTACATATGAAGAGTCGTGGCGTTTGGTTTAGCTCTTGGTGAGAACTCCTCACTTTTATTTCTATTTCTATTTCTATTTTGAAATATATACTAGGATGTAGACGGTGCTTAGCAGCACCTGACACCTGTCGTCCACAGACCATGGATGACTTGTTTGTTTAATTGTTGTGTTGTGAAATTTGATTGTGTAATGTGAAGTGAAATAAAATATTTTATAGTGGAAAATATTTTATAGTGAAAAATATGATTTTTAACGTGTATATAAAATAAATAGTAATAAACAAATCGGAGATTTGTTTATATACACTGATTTGACTGATATTGATTGGGACGATAAATTTTACACATCGCCCAGCTGCAAAAATAAAAATCTGTGTTTGTTGATTTGAAACCACACACGGGTGTTGGGATGATATTGACGTACACTAATCCCAATGGTTTAGTGGTATATCGATCGTTTGGTCGACAGACTGTGTAAGCATTAATTATTTATATTTAATGCTTACGCAGTTGTGTGGTGCCATCTGGATGATGGTTGATGATTTATCGTTGTTGTTATATACAGGTGTTGTAGGGAACCCATATAATTAACATTATATGGTAATTGATTGGGCCTCATTCCAGGTTGGAGAATAGAAATATAAATTCATGTGTTTAATAGAAATAGAAATTCATGTGTTGAATAGAAATATAAATTCATGTGTTGAATAGAAATATAAATTCATGTGTTTAATAGAAATATAAATTCATGTGTTGAATAGAAATATAAATTCATGTGTCGAATTGAAAATAAATTCATGTGTTGAATTGTAAAATATTCATGTGTTGAATAAAAGCCGTGTTGATTAGATGGACGCCATTTTGACGTGAACGATATTTATATCGATTTTATTCATTTTTATAATGAATATAGAAAAGGAAGTTATTTCAAAATATAACGTTTTGAAAATATTATCATTTGTATATCGATGATGTGGAATATTCAATTTTGATTCGAAATTGAATATGAAGTTGAAATCGTTTTGAAAACTAATTTAAAACGATTTATAAAATACGTTTTGAAAGGAAATCGACGAAATATATATAATATATATATGTATTATATATAAAATGGCCTAAATAGAATGCACCGCGCCACGATAGTTCGCGAATTTCGACCATTGACTTCGAATGGATATTGCGGAAGATATGACCGTCGGATTCTCCTAAAACCAGAACCGTTGGGTTCGTATCGAAAAGAGCTTTCTAACGAATATTAGAGATTTGAAATCTAATTGTTGGATTTGGAATTATGTCCAAATCAAATTTGGAAAAGGTCGCTGTAAGTGCAGTTTGATGGCCGTTGATGGAAATCGTTGTACGGGCCTTGATAAAATTATTGAAAATAGTAATAATTTGTGTAAATTCATAAGAAATGATTTGTGAAGAATTGGGATGAAAAATTCCAAATTTGAAAAGATAAAAATAGATTTTTATCGAAATGAACTAGTTTTGAACAAGAATTATAATTCTATTTATTTTTAAAATAAATAAAGTGGATTTGAAATGGTTTCAAAAGTAACCAGAATTTCCAATAATTGAATTGGAATGGATTTGAATTGAAATTGTCTTTGGAATATTTCGATGCTGGATTTCGTGATGAAACAGGTATTGTTATGGGTATTTGAAAGATATATTTATATCGTTCTTTCCAATAAGATATTTGTTGGTCGTAGAATTTGATGTTGAATATAAGCCGATATAATTTCTATTCAGAGCCTTGTATTTAATATCAAATGTGATTTGGGTTTTTCGTGAATGGTGTCTTCATTAACACTGTCCTTAAATCCAGTTGAGAAAAAGATTAAATCTTTTTATTTAGATTTAATGAAGTGTACCAATTAAATGGTATTTAATTGGAATTGAATTTGAATGTGATTTTGGGTTTATCGTGAACGGTGTTTTAAATAACACTTGTTCTTTAACCCGATAATTAATGGAATGTGATTTTGGGTTGTCGTGAACGGTATCTTCAATAATACTGTTCTTAGACCCAACGGAGTTAAAAAAATCAGAAACTAACTGGAGATTAGTTAAGTTGAATGGTTTCTTGGGTATTGATCTGATGTTGGTTTCAGCCTTCGGGGTTAATACTTAGGGAATTGCTCACTTGCTATTTTACGGGTAAAGGCTGATAGAATGGAATGTGATTTTGGGTTTATCGTGAACCGTGTTTTAAATGACATTGATTCTTTAGCCCAGTTAAAGATTAAAATTAAGTGGAGTTTTAATGAATCTTTAATTAGATTGAAATGATCGAGAATGGAGTATCGCCAGTTTTGCTCCAGGCGATAGTTAAATCTTTAATTAGATTTGAACGTGAAATGGTAATTGAATTTACCGATAACACCGTGGTGTTAGATATGAAATATGACCAGTTTTACTTCATGGAATGAATAGGTTGGGATTGGGAAATAAAATAAATGATTACTTCGGTGTGGTTCGCTAATCCCGACTAGTTTGATTTGATATATCTGATTTAAATTAAAGTTTTAAATAATTGTTTTAGTTCTCACACCAGTCACATGACTGACCTGGAGTTCATTGTTTTAACCTAAACTCTGGGTGCCCTTATTTCGACATAGGCAGCTAGTAGTTTTGGTTTTGCAGATTTATATTCACAGGATCCTGATTTACAACTGGAATGATACTCGGAAAGCTCTGTATCCATGTATTACTTCTAGTTGTGTATTGTATTATTTTCCGCTGCTATGTAATGTATTGTAATCTCTGATATTTATCGAATGTGTAATATTTATTTATACTCTGTATATTCTTGTATTCTGATGGAATTGTTGTAATATACAATGAAATGTTCTTCTGTCTACGTTCAAATTTGTCGTGTTCTCAAAACAATCAGGGGTTTCGAATGGTCTTGGTCGGTTTAGCGAGTGATTCGGATCGAGCGAAATTCCCAGTCGTTACGTTTGGTTAGACTTGATTGTTTTCTAATTAACTCCAATTTAGAGGATTTGCACCCTCTTACTATTCAGAAAGGCTTGACTTCTTTTATTTCGGATCATTGCCCTATTGTTTTGGACATGAGTGATGTTTTAAGGAGGAAATCTTTTTTTAAGTTTGAGAATATATGGGTCCTCAAAGCGAATTTGATGAATTACTGCGGCAGAAATGGTCTGAATTTGGTAACTATGGCGATCCTGCTAGTAATTTCTGCAGAAAATTAAGCTGTATTTTTAGCGAAGTGGAATAGAGAAGTCTTTGGTAAATATTAGTCTTAAGAAATATAAGATTGAAAGTGAGATTCTGGAGCTTAATATTTTGGACGAAGACACCAGGACGAAGTAGAGAAAGCCCTGTTAAAATGTAAAGAAAAAGAACTTCTTAGACTGATTGATCAAGAGGAGATTTTCTAGAAGCAAAGGTTGAGAACTCAGTGGTTGAAAGTGGGGGATAGCAATACAAGCTATTTTTATAAGGTTGCCAAAGGTAGAAGAAGAAAAATGCGATTTGTAGTATTTGGAAGGTTGAGAAGGAGATTAATGATCAACAGAGGCTAAATCATACTTTACGTAGTATTATAAGGGAATTTTTGGAGAGAGAGGAATGACTTTCGCATCTCCATTGATTGGAAAAGGTTGTATTCTAGTAATATTGATTTGAATGATATTGGTGGTGCTTTTTTTGAAGAGGAGATTTTGGTGGCTCTGAATGAAATGCTTGGAGATAAGGCTCTTGGTCCTGATGGCTTTCCTAATTTGTTTTACAAGAAATATTGGAGTTTGGTGAAAAATGGTGTTTTGGAGATGTTTAAAGAATTTCATGAGGGTACTTTGAGATTAGATAAGTTGAGCTATGCGAATGTGGTTTTGATACCGAAGAAGGAGGGAAATGTTTCTGGGGTTAACTTTCGACCTATTAGCCTTTTGAATAGCTCTTTTAAGCTCATCACCAAAGTTCTTGCTAATAGATTGAAACTTAATATGGATCAATTGATTGACAAATCGCAGACTGCTTTTATCAAAGGTAGATATATTTTGGATGGAGTTGTTCTTGTTCAGGAGGTCATTTCTCATTGTGGTCGATATAATGTTCCATGTGCCATTATCAAACTCGATTTTGTTAAGGCCTTTGATACTGTTGATTGGAGGTTTATGATAGAGCTACTTAAAGCAAGGGATTTCCCAGTTAGGTGGGCAGATTGGGTTTTCAGCATCTTGACATCCATTTGGTCAAGCATTTGAGTCAATGGTATTGCAGGTAATATTATCATTTCTAAGAGAGGCTTGAGACAAGGGGGCCCTCTTTCCCCTCTTCTCTTTAACTTAGACGTTGATGTCTTTTCTTAGATTCTTCGAGTGGCTAGCGACAGTGACATAATTCAGAGCTTTGGTAGAGATCACATTGTTGGGGGTGTTAACTCTTTACAATATGTTGATGATACCACTATTTTTAGCAGCTGTAATGACCCGCATTTTCAGCGATATAATAATTAATTTATTTAATTATTTAAATGGTAAATTAAAGGATTTAATGGTCGTGGAATTTAAAAATGGTGAATATTTAATTAAAATAATAAATTAAATAATATATTTAATTCTGAAATAATCATAATTGACTGAAATGGCGATATGGTGTGAATTGGATCATTTGTGATATTTAATTCAGCTTGGAATTTAATTTGAATAACGAATATATTATATAAACGACAGTTTGAATGTAGAGTTATAATATAATTAAAATCGAGCTCGAAATGGCGTTGTAGTTCGTAATTTGGCGATTCGAACATCAACTAAATGTACAGGATTCGTTTTAAGCCGGATTTTTGTGAAACAAGAAACGTGTAGAGCTGGTGGAGTATATCTTTCTAGTGGAAGAGAAAAATCGGGATTTCGCCGTGTAGATTTTAATGTACGTCAAAATCAAATTTTAGAAAAGTCGCTGTGGAATTCCCTTATAATTTATAAAGGAATTATTTATATTTTTAAAAGGAATTTCAATATAAATCGAATATCGGGTTGACCCAGAAGTGAATATCAAGCTAGGAATCCATATAGGAATATTCTAGAGCTGTACGGTATTCCACTGTGAATATAGACTGTAATAACCCGGAAATCTGGACCAGTTTAAAATTTTTATTTTGGCAATTTTAGCGAATTTTGAACATTTAAAATAGATTATTTTAAATAAAATCGACGAGAAATTTATTTTGAATATATTTAGAACGTATATATTTATACGCGTCGTCGTTAGAATATATATAATTTTACATAATTATAAATAGAATTGAAAATGGCGCGGTAGTTCGATAATTCGATTTCAAACTTCAATTGGATGTAACGGGTGCAAAACAATCCAGATTTTAGTGAAACCAAAAATAATAGGATCAAATTGTGAATATGTTTTCAACGAATCCAAAAAATTGAGATTTCATAGCGGGAATCAAAAGATATGTCCAGTTGAAAATTCTGAATAGTCGCTATGTAATTCAGGCCCTTAAAAATAGACATTTTGCAAACGACCTCGGATTTCGACGAAACCACTTTTGTTGGGTCCGTGATGTCAAATTATTGCTAGATTCCAAATTTCATAATTTTTCGAATCAATATGTGAGTGTGGCAAAGGAAAACGCGTTTGACCAATTTCAGTTGATTTTAATCGACTGGAAAATGGCCATTTTTCCAACGGTCTCAGAATTCGACGAACCTAGTTTTGTTAGGACTGTATCATCAATACGAAGCTAGAAAATATTTTTCTGCAATTTATAGAGTTCGTATGTGACCCCGGTAAATTGAAATGCGCGTTCAAATTCAATATATAGAGTTATATGTTGATTTTAACGGAAACTGATCGAAACGATCGAATTAGCTTGCGATACATATCCCATTGTTTTCGGAATGTGGGTAAAACGCTATGGATGACAGGCGGTGGGCCTCGTTTCGAGTTCGTTTGTAAAAGTCAACTTTTTAAATTAAATAATTAAATAAAAAAATATATATCCTCCCTCCTCCCCTTATAAACCGCTGGCCCCCCTTCCCTTCATTTTCGTTCATCACAGAAAAAAAATTAAAAAAAAGAAAGAAAGAGAGGAGCGATCGAGAGGGAGCCCCCCCCCCCCCCCCCCACATCAACGCCGACCTCGCGACAGGCCCCCCCATCGAAGACGAACGCGATACCCCCCTCCTCCTCTGCCTACCGCCGCATCAGCCCCCGCCCCCTCGCCTGACCTCTGCCCACTTCCAGCTCCTCCGCCTCTTCTTCTCCTCCTTCAAGAGCTCCGACGCGCAGCTACCACCCTTTGTAAGTTTCCGGATTTTTATTGATTTTAAAAACTGATTTTTATTGATTTTAAAACTGATTTTTATTGATTTTAAAACTGATTTTAATTGATTTTAAAACGGACTTTAATGGATTTTCAAAACGAATTTTTAGTGACAAAAGATTCGATATATATCGTAGCGAATAAACCTTTTATATAGGTTAAAAATATATGATTTTTATATTTTTAAAGTATTAAAAATACGATTTTTATATTTTTAAAGTATTAAAAATATAATTTTTACATGATGGGAATATTAGAAATACCATCTTTTATATTGTAGAAAGATAAAAATGTGATTTTTCCATAGTAGGAACTATAAAAATATAATCTTTATGAGATGTAGAATATAAAAATATCACCTTTGTATATGCAGCAAAATATAAATTTGATTTTTATTGTATATACATTGAAATAAAGAGGTGATTTTTATAGTGAGGAAATAAAACCGAAATATATATTTTTGAAAAGATGAAACCTTTAAATGGAAAAGGAGGAATCTTTATAGTAGAAAGGGCATATTTTTGTATATTGAATAACGAAGTAAAAATCCGATTTTTATATATTGAATAGCGAAATAAAAATTCGATTTTTATATATTGAATAACGAAGTAAAAATCCGATTTTTATATATTGAATAGCGAAATAAAAATTCAATTTTTATATATTGAATAGCGAAGTAAAAATTCGATTTTTATATATTGAATAGCGAAGTAAAAATTCAATTTTTATATATGTAGTGGCTACGAGCAACGAAAGCGACAAAAGGCGAGAACGACGAAGACTTCTACAAAAGAAGAGTCAAGATGATTGGATAGCTTTCGGTGAGAACTTCTCACTCTTTAATTTCTTTTTCTAGTTATATATATATATATATATATATATATATATATATATATATATACTAGGATGCAGACGGTGTTTAGTAGCACCCGACACCCGTCATCCACAGACCATGGATGGCTTGTTTGTTAAATTGTTTGGATGTGTAGTTGGTTAGTTTATTTGGTTTGAATTGAATTGTTGGGTGAAATGAATGGATTTGATTGATGTGTGAATGGCGTGGGCCTTCACTAGACCAGGGATAAGGCTAGGCCTTGTCCCGTTTCTAGTATCGTGTCGTTATGCCGCCGAAATTTTCTAAAATAAGTTAGAAAAATAAAGAAATCATTTTATTTAATAAATGAATTGAATAGAATATTTTCATAGGTTGAATAAAATGTTTTATCGTTAAAAATATAATTTTTAACGTGAATGTGAATAAATAAATATTCATTTACAAACCGGACGGTTTGTTTATGTACACCTATTTGAAGGACATTGATTGGGTTGATAAATTTTACACATCGCCCAACTGCACAACTAAAATCTGTGTTTGATTGTTTGAAACCCCACACGGGTGTTGGGATGAAATTTGAAGTTCACTCATCCTGATTGATTAAATATGTCGATCGATTGATTGACAGGCTGTTATAAGCGTTAGATGTCTATATTTGATGCTTATACGGTGTAGTGCACTTCGGTTGATGGTTGATTATCTTTCAATGCTATTATATACGTGTGATGTATGAAAATCCATATAATTAACATTATATGGTGATTGATTGGGCCTCATTCCAATTTAGAAAATAAAGAATATTATAAACTAAAGGTTCATGTGTTGACAGTACTCATCCGTTGAGATTAGTCATGTGTTGAACGAAATATTTTAATAATAAAATTTAAATCTTTATCATATATGAAATCAGAAATTAACTGGAAGATAGATAAGATGAGTGGTCTCCTGGATATTGATCTGATGTTGGTTTCGGCCTTCGGTGTTAATATTTAGGGAATCGTTCTCTTACTAATTTACGGTTGGAGTCTGATTTGATATCAAACGATAGATACCCTAATTTTTATAAAATATATTAAATAACAAAAATAGTCACACGTGGACAGTACTCATTCGTTGAGATTAGTCGTGTGTTGACAAAAATAAATATTCATTTGTTGAATAGAATATTTGAAAATAGAAATATATGAAGCCGTGTTGATTAGATTGACGCCATTTTGACGTGAACGATATTTATATCGATTTTATTCATTTAAAAATGAATTTTGAAAAGTGATTTCGAAATCGAATATTTTGAAAACCAATTTGAACTGAATTGAATTGAATAGAAAACGATTTCGAAATGAATTGAATATGAAACGATTTCGAAATGAATTTGATTCAAATAGATAACGAAATGAATTGGATTCAAATAGAAAACGTAATGAATTTGATTTGAATAGAAAACGAATTCGAATTGAATTGAAACGAATTCGAATTGAATTGAAAACGAATTCGAATTGAATTGAAAATGAATTTGAATATAGAAAAGAATTTTAAAACGAATTTATAAGGAAAAATTCAATTTTGATTTGAATTGAATTGGAAGTAGAAAATGTTTTTGAAACGAATTCAAAACTATTTATATAATTCGTTTTAAATAGTAATCGACGAAATATATATTATATATATTATATATATAATATAATAGCCTGAATAGAACGCGCCGCGCCGCGGCAGTTCGTGAATTTCGACCATTTATTTCAAATGGACATTACGGGAGATCCGACCGTCGGATTCTCCTAAAACCGGAACCGTTGGGTTCGTATCGAAAAGAGCTTTCTAACGAATATTAGAAATTTGAAATCTAACGGTTGGATTTGGAGATACGTCTAAATCAAACTTGGAAAAGGTCGCTGTAAGTGCAGTTCGATGGCCGTTGATGGAAATCGACTGTACGGGCCTTGATAAAATTATTAAAAATAGTAATAATTGGTGTAAAATCATAATAAATTATTTGGGAAGAATTGAGATGAAAAATCTCCATATTTGAAAAGGTAAAAATAGAGTTTTATCGAAATGAACTAGTTTGAACTAAATTTAAAACCCAATTATTTTTAAATAAATAAATTCGATTTAAAAAGGGGTTTAAAATAATCGGAATTCCTAGTATATTTGATTTGAATTGAATTAGAATTGATTTGTGGGTTTATCGTGAACAGTGTTTTAAATAACACCAGTTCTTTAACCCAATAAAAGGAGTTTTAATGAATCTGCAATTAGATTGAAATGTGAATTTGTAATCTAAATTATCAAATTTAGAAAACGAGCGAGAATGGAGTATCACCAGTTTTGCTCCAAAGCGATAGTTAAATCTTTAATTAGATTTGAACGTGAAATGGTAATTAATTTTACCGATAACACCGTGGTGCTAGATATGGAGTTTTGCCAGTTTTGCTTCATGGGATGAATAGGTTGGGATTGGGAAATAAAATAAATAGTTACTTCGGTGTTGTTCGCTAATCTCGACTAGTTTGGAAAACCATAATTTGGTTTGAAATGACATCCAAGGAAGATTAAAGGATAAATTTTAAAGAATTTATCTTGGATAAAATTAATGGGAACCTTTCCCTAAGAATGTGATTTGGTGAATAGAAGAATATTCTGAATTGGAATGAGGCGTATGTTGAGTTTGTGTAACATTTGTTTTTAATATATGCGGGTTGTTCGGAAAGGCCGGGTTTATACCCATTCTGAATAACCGATTCGACGATAAGTCGAAGATGAAGACGGTGGTCGAAGACCGGAAGTCTTCACATCGTTTGGATAATTACTGACGATCCTGATTGGGCTGTACACCCAAGAGGATGGAAACAGTTGGTGGTCGTCCAGACGTACTTGGAGATCGATGGATATGCGAGGAAAGTGCCTCTGGTTTCGTTCAGACCCAGAACGAACTTGTAAATGGATTGTGTGTCTGACATTGGATTTTATTCTGTGTTGATTGATTTCTGTTAAATATATATCTGTTTGGCGGCGGAGAATTTATTCTCTTGCTTAACGCCCTTCTCTGAGACGTACGAGCTTAGAGGTTATATATCGATAGATATCAATCGCATGGCATGAATTGCTTGTGTGGCATACTGAGTTGCATGGATCAAGGCTTCTGTTGAAAAGAAAAGTCTTGTGGTTGATGATCAAAGCACGGCCTTTGTGGCGTAGCTTTGTGTATAACGTGAATTCGCGAGCCTCACACCTCGGTATGAGTTAAAAACGGGATACGGGCCGTTGGGAGAACACGACGTTTCTTTTTAGCTTTGGTGGTGTCAGTGACTTACCAGCCCTGACATTTATATACTTTTCACCTTTGTGGTTGTTGGAATGAGGCGCCTCGGTTATAGGTCTGTAAGGACCGGGAAACGTGTGTTCAGGAATAACTAATCCTCTAACGTAAGTGAGGACCGGCCCAACCGATCCAAGTGGCTGCCCAGAGTGTGTAGTCCTGAGCATTTGCTAGAGTGTCTCGAAGCGGAGATGAGCTTGCCCCTTGCCTCGACTCATGACGGAAATCCAATTTCGAATACGTGTAATTCGGTTTTAATTGTAGAACTAGTATGGCGACATGATAGATGGTACCCATGCCGCCTATGATTTATATTTATGATTGAAATTATTTTGACACTATACACTTATTATAGTATCAAATGATTTGTTTTAAACGTACCAAGCATGTTTGGCTATTATAAGAGAAAACCCTATCCTTCGGCTTGCGTTGCATTGTGTGATGGGACCTGGGTCTTATAATAGCTTCATTTTTCGAAAAAGCATTGCGTTGTTTATCCTATGCACTGTTATTCTTGGGAGGAAACCCGTTCCATGTTATGCGGCGTGGTCCCTTGAATTACTCTCTTTTAAAGTAAAGTTTTAAATAACTGTTTTAGTTCTCACACCAGTCACATGACTGACCTGGAGTTTATTGTTTTAACCTAAACTCTGGGTGCCCCTATTTTCGACACGGGCAACTAGTAGTTTTGGTTTTGCAGATTTATATTCACAGGATCCTGATTTACAGCTGGAACGATGCTCGGAAAGCTCTGTATCCGTGCATTACTTTCAGTTGTGTTTTATATTGTTTTTCCGCTGCTATGTAATTTATTGTAATCTCTGATATTTATCGAATGTAATTTATTCAATTATACTCTGTATATTCTTGTATCTGATGGAATTGTTGTAATAGCAATGAAATGTTCTTCCGTCTGCGTTCTGATTTGTCGTGTTCTCAAAACGATCAGGGGTTTCGAACGGTTTAGATCGGTTTAAGGACTGATTCAGATCGAGCGAAATTCCTTGCTGTCACATAGACGCTAATATTTATTTTTAAATATTAAATTCAATTATATTTTAATATATTTATATATTTAAATAGGCTATTTAGAGCTTTAAAAATAGCCACTTTTGCAAACGAAGTCGGAATTCGACAAAACTAATTTTGTTGGATCTGCAATGTCAAATAGTTGTTAGATTTCCAGTTTTGTGATTTTTAGAGTCACTGTGTGACCGTACGGATTTTTAGAGTGAAAAACAGTCAGTATTTAGACAGTTAAAAATACACTGTGTGAGCATACGAAGTCAGAATTCGACGAAACCAGTTTCGTTGGGACCGTAATGTCAAACTGTAGCTGGTTGCCGGTTTTCATGATTTTTAGATGTCATGTGTGTTCGTAGGGATTTTTAGAGTGTTGAAACGGATAAATAACGATTAAAATAAAATATCTAAAAATCTCTAAAAATATCTAAACTTCCTATATATACCCCCACCTTCCCTTAAGACCTAATTTCATTTTCTCTCTTGGTCAAATTTTCGCCGTCAGACTTCTTTATTTCAAAGTGGCAATCCCTCTTCTAAAATCTAGAGTAATTCAAATAAAATCTTATAAATCCAAATACAAGTGTTTTTTAATTCTCCTTGTGGTACTCTTTAATCTCGTGCGCCTGTTATTGGGTTCGAACAACTTTTGTTCGATGTTCATCTTCCCAGCGTTAAGCTAGGGATGACAAATTGGTGAAGAGGGATCATTGTTAGTAAATTTCGAGTATGTATATGGATTCCAGGATAGAAGAGGAGTGGATCGACAGATTTTTGGGGTATTCGGTGCTGATTTGGTTCGATACCTGTACAATGCTGATCATTTTCTTCCGTCGACGCAAGGTGCTTCGTGTGCTCGAGTTCAGAGTGAAGGGTATGGGGTGATGTGGAATTTGATGAGGAATATTGTGGTATTTTTGTTTTGATTTATCATGAAGGGAGTAAGGATCGGTTGGAAGGAGGAAAACCGTGAATGGCCATCAAAGAGGAGCAGGTACCGGCGTATGATTTGGGGAAGAAGGGCGTTGGGCCTAAGGGTGTTAATGGGCCAGGAAAATAGAAAAGGGGCGAGGCCCTTTGTAAAATAATTTGTTTAAAATTTAGTTAATTTAATATGTGTATAACTTGTTCTTGGGGTATCTATCTCATACGGAGTCAGAATTACAGACCGTTAGTCATGTTGGAATCGTAGGGACGATGACTACACCATGGAATTGACTGGGAGGTGATCCGAGCTTAATACAATTTATGGCGAAATAAATTGTCTGTCTAAACCAAATCAAAACGACAATTACCGTTATTAACGATGATAGTCCAATGTGAGTAAAACTCACCAACTCTGTACAGTTCTATTTTTACAACGTATTCTTAGAACTGTTAAATATTGTCTGTTTGATTGTGTGTTGACTGTTTGATTGAACTGCTAGTCAGTTAGTGAAAATTATATATATATATATATATATATGTAATTATATATATATAAACCGTTAAATATTTATATATTGATTCTGCTATCAGAATAATTTATATTGAACTGAAAGTGATGATAATCATATTGTGTAACATCTGTGGATGCAGGGAGACAGGTTGGAGGAATCCGACGGATTCCCCAACAGTTATTTTATTGTTTTTCATATATTGTTATATGATGTGATATAAAATCTGTGGGCGATTATATGTGCTTGGACGATATTGAACATCGTGATTTGATATGATTGAATACCATAACATACCGAAATGTTGATAAGGGGATTTTCAAAGTGATATTGAAAATAGAATATTTATAAAATGGGATATTTATAAATAAGAGATATTTATAAAGTGGAATATTTATAAATAAGAAATGTTTATAAATTGGAATATTTATAAATAGGAGATATTCAAAAAGGAAATAATTACAAACCATTTTCTTTTTGAATGGAAAGGCCTGTGTGGCGGGTTTGGGGATTTTCCTGATGCTCCCGTTACAAAGGAGGTTTTGGTAAATTTTTCGAGAATTTAAGGAGTTAGAATATTTCAAGAATAAATTTGAAAAGGGAATATTTGTAAACCATTTACAAATAGGATTAAAAAGGAAACGTTATAAAAAGGAAATCATTTTTAAAGTGTAGAACCGTTATTTAAAAGTAAATCTTTTCAAATGAATAAACCGTTGTTAAAAAGGAAATCTTTATAAAGTGAATAAAGTAAATCGAATATGGTATTCCAAAGGAGTTAAATCGAATCTAGTAATTCGAAGGGAGTAAATCGAATATGGTATTCGAAAGTTAGTAAAACGAATATGCTATTCGAAAGGGGTTAGTCGAGTCGAGTTAGTTGAATAGAGTTAACTAGTTCAGTAGAGTTAACCAGTTCAGTAGACTTAACCACTTCAGTAGAGTTAACCAATTAAGTAGAGTTAACCAGTTCAATAGAGTTAACCAGTTGGGTTATGTAAGTCAAGTTAACCAGTTGGGTTATGTAAGTCAATTTAACCAGTTGGGTTAAGTAAGTCAAGTTAACCAGTTGGGTTAAGTAAGTCAAGTTAACCAGTTGGGTTAAGTAAGTCAAGTTAACCAGTGAGTTAAGTAAGTCAAGTTAACCAGTTGAGTTAAGTATGTCGAGTTAATCAAGTCGAGTTGATCGAGTTAGAGTTACTCAGTTAGAGTTAATCGATTAGAGTTAAAACGAACTAGAGTTAATCAAATATAGTTATTTGAGACAGAGTTAGTCAAACATAGTATTCAGGGTAAGTTGCCATCTTGTACGACTGCTAGCGTAATTCGCAGGGCTGTAAATAGCCTAAGGCGGTCGGATGTTGCCTAAGGGAATCAGGCGTAACCATTGTGATCGTTGCGATCTAGAGTCAAGCGAATGGAGTTAAATCGAATTTAGTTATTCGATAGGAGTTAATCAAGATGAGTCAAATAAGTTAAGTTAATCGAATCTAGTTATTCGATAGGAGTTAATCAAGATGAGTTGAATAAGTTAAGTTAATCGAATCTAGTTATTCGAGAGGAGATTATCGAATATAGTTTATTCGAAGGAGTTATCAATTATTAGTTATTCGAAGTGAGTAGTCGAATATTGGTTGTTCGAAGTGAGTTAATCGAATATTGGTTATTCGAAAAGGGGAGTTATCAAATCGAATAGATTAAAGGAGTTAATCGAATATAGTTTATTCGAGTAGAGTTAGAGGAGTTATCGAATATAGTTTATTCGACAGGAGTTAAGTGAATAGTTAGATTAATCAAAGTGAATTAGTTAAGTTAAACTAAGTGAATTAGTTAAGTGAATTGGTTAAGTTAACCAAAGTGAATTTGTCGAGTTAATCAAAGTGATTAGTTCAGTTAATCGAGTTGAATTTGTTAGTCGAGTTAATAAATGGAGTTAGTCAAACCAAGTAAAACCAGCTAGAGTTAATTAATTAAGGTTGACCCGTTAGAGTTAATCAATCAGAGTTAATCAAATAGAGTTAAGTTAAAATAGAACTGACTAGAGATTAGTAAATTGAATGGTTTTCTAAGTGTCTATCTGATGTTGGTTTCGGCCTTCGGGATTTATACTTAGGGAATTGTTCTCATACTAGTTCACAGTCAGGGACTGATAGTTGGGGAAGAGTAGTGATTTGTAAATAAGCAAATGGAAAACGTTTTCCGGTGTTAATAACATATATTTTCTAAATATAGAAAATAAGGTAATGTGAATATATATAGATATATGTTGATGATTTACCGACATAATTTCCATTTTGAAATAATATCGTTGTTTGCACACTTGTTTTTCTTTGATAGTTAACTCACAGACTATCGAAGTTTTGACCATTTTAACGTTGTTAATATGGAGAGACCGGTTAATATTCAAGGGGTTCCAGGCCTTAACCTTACCATGTGGCATTAATTCACTTAACGCACCCCAACCTCTCACATTAGACTTGGTTACGGTTTTCCAGGCAGATTTACACCATAACCTAGTCTAATCTCGGGTTTAAGGTGCTATATGACCAACTACCCACATTGGGTCCTATTATTTGCAACTACTGGATTTGCCGAGCGGTTCCGGGCAGATTTTCTTTGCAAATTCAACCCAACCTTGAGTTGGCCATTTTCAAGTTATCTAATTGTCATGTCCCAAATTCATGTTTTCAAGCTCATTCTTATGTCAAGTTTTCATGTCATATTTTCATGTCATATCATGTCAATTCCATAGCCAATTTTCAAGTTTGCCTAATCTACCCAAAATGTATCCCCAACATACGTGAATTCGCATTAATACAACATGTCAGAATAGGGAATAACACAAACAGGATAGTCATAGAATGGAAAAGGTGTTCATAAGTTAAGCATGATGATTATAACATTATAGGCATATGAAAAAGGGTCTCAACATCAACTTGACAAGACATGGTGATAGACATAGTCAAGGATTGACATAAAATAGTACCCCAATAATAGTTTCAACATCACAGGCATGGCAAGATAAAGATCGAAAAGGGGTTTTAGATTAAACATGAATATATCCAAATCAAGTGCATACTGATATTCCACAAGTCAACGTTTTAGATGAATAGATCTGGAGTGTACAAAACTAGATCCAAAATAACAGATTTAAAAGTGATAGTCATAGATCCAAGATAGACAAGAGTAGATCCAACTTAGTTATCATGTTTAGGCATAATTTCAGTTTTCATCATGTTCAGGTTAAGTTTATAGTTTAAATCTAAGAGTGACAAAGGGCTTACAGATCGTAGTCTAGAGAATGAGAAAGCAAAAAGAGTAGAAGCAGAATCTCTAGCAAACTCCAAACCAAAGTAGCACTAACAAAGTCCTGAATAGCCTCCTTACTCTCTATCTTCCAGTCAGAACTTCAGCAGCATATGGTCGGACAAGAATGTGATAGAAAGTCTAGGGTCAGGGGCTATTTATATAGGGTTAGGCGGACGAACCTAGGCAGAAAACGTGACCAAATACATCAGAACGAACCAGGTTCAAAAACTATATTTCGGGAGCAGGTCGACCCCCAGGTCGGCTACCCAGTCAACCTGGTCGGGGGGGAGGGGGTCGACTACCCAGTCGACCTGGTCGGGGGGGGGGGGGGGGTCGACTACCCAGTTGACTCCCCAGTCGACCTGGGTCCTGGGCGGGAAATTCCCCGCCCAGCCCGCTTCTGGGTTTGAATTCGAATTTCCAAGCTGTTTTCGATTCTGAAAATTCATGAAACTTCGGAGGGTCATATCTCCCTCATACGGACTCTGATTCTTGCAATCTCGGACTCGTTTCCAAGCAGAATTCTGAGACGAACGCAATGGCGCAACCCGTTTCCCTTGATTCTTAATTTAAAATTTAATTCTGTCTAGATTTATGGTTATAACATGTTATTAAAATACAGGTTGTTACCTTCTCCCCTCCTTAAAGGATTTCATCCCCGAAATCTCTAAGTTAGGAAGAACGCATCCTATCATCCACATCCATCTACTCACAACATCATTCACGAGTAACCATTGTCCTTAAAAAGATCTCTAATGTTGTATGAACATATGCAGCATGTCTGTGTATATGTACTCATCTAATGCAAAAGATCGGGCGGTTACTGATTCGGTAAACCTCCTTAATGCAAGATATGTTAGTGTAATGAGTCCAACATGTATGCAAATTCCTAACATAACTTAAAATTTCTACATGAGTGCACAAACATCATCCATATGCAACATCCACGTGATAGCATAACAAGTTCATCCATGTACAAGTATAAGCACCCATGCAAATGCAACATGAAAAGGTGTCTGAGCCGATCTAGTGCCTAATGTGTGTCATGCATCCACAAGAAATCACTTGCAACCATTTGCAAACATCAACCATAACATGTTTCAAATACATGTTTACATCCAAAGAGGGTTCTAAGGTTCTCAAGACAAACATAGGTAGCATGATACGAAAGGTTTACAAGCTCAAAGGAAAAAGAGATCGAGAAAGTACCCTAAAAAAGAAATGGGTAAAGAGCGCGTATCTTATCCTCGGTTTCCGAAGTTGCGTCTTCTTGCGCTTCAGTCCACTGTACTTTGACTAGCTTGACTTCGCGATTCCTTAGCTTCTTGATCTCCGTCCCAAAGATAGGAATAGGAGCTCACCTCAGCGTTGCTTCTTTCTCCACCTCTACGCCTTCGAGGATGCTTGGCTCAACCATCTCAGCTGATTCATGTAGGTACTTTCGGAGATGCGAGACATGAAAGACATTGTGTACTCCGACCAGCCTCTTAGGTCACTCTTCCTTATAGGCCATCTGCCCAATCCTCTCAGTGATAGGAAACGGTCCTACGAATCTCGGTGCTAGCTTTCCAATTGCTCCAAAACGAACCACATTGCGCAAAGGAGAGACTTTTATGAAAACCATATCTCCGATTTCGAACTCTAGGTCTGTCCTTCTCTTGTCCGCATAAGATTTCTGTCTATCTTGGGCCGCTTTCATTCATCTTCGTATCAACTCCACCTTCTCAGAAGTGTCTCGTATCATGTCGGGCCCAAGTATAAGTCTGTCAGTCGTCTCCCACAACAAGTTGGTGACTTGCACGGTCTTCCATACAGGGCTTCGAACGGTGCCATCCCTATGCTATATCGGTAGCTATTATTATAAGCAAACTCCACGAGAGGGAGATGGTCTTCCCAAGTACCACCAAAATCAAGAACGCATAGCCTCAAAAGATCCCCTAGTACTCTATTTACCCTCTCGGTCTGTCCATCCGTCTGAGGGTGATAGGCTGTACTTAAATTAAATTTCGTACCCATTGCTTCTTGCAGACTATTCCAAAACTGGCTAGTGAAAATTGGGTCACGGTCACTGACTACGCTAGAAGGAGCCCCGTGCAACCGTACTATCTCTCGAAGGTAAATAGATGTTAGCCATGATGCAGTCCTTTTGATTTTCACCGGAATGAAGTGAGCACTCTTCATGAGTCTATCAACAATGACCCATATGCTAGTATTCCCCTTCCTCGACCTAGGCAACCTATCCACGAAATCCATCGAGATACTTTCCCACTTCCATTGCGGGACATCCAAAGGATGTAATAACCCACCGGGCTTCTTAGATTCGGCCTTGATTTGTTGGCACACCATGCACTTTGAGACGAATTCTGCCACGTCCTTTTTCACTCTAGCCCAAAAGAAAATGCGTTTCATATCTCTGTACATCTTATCCCCTCTGGGATGTATAGTCATCTTCGAGTGATGCGCCTCTTCGAGAACTTTATTTACTAAGTCTCCCACTAGTGGAATACATAGCCTTCCATCGCGCCTTAACCATCCTTTGTCATCAATGGCATACCTACCATGGTGACTTGACGTCTCACCATTGATTAACTTGTTCATGATTTCGACTATTTGTGGGTCTTCTTTCTGGGAAGTCCCTACTTGATCTACAAGCGTAGGTTTCAGCTCTAGAGATGCTAACGTACTAGTCAATGACTCAACAACATGCGTAAAATCAAAGGTCGCTATAAACTCTAGACTTTTTCTGTCAACAAATAAGGGGCTCAAAGTTAACCTTTTTCTACTTTGCGCATCCGCCATCACGTTACCCTTGCCAGGGGTATAAGTTATATCGAAGTCATATGAGGCCAAGAATTCCATCCACCGTTGATGTCTCAAATTCAAATCTTTTTGCGAAAAGAGATACTTAAGCGATTTGTGGTCGATATACAGCTCGAATTTCTCCCCTAGGAGATAATGGCGCCAAGCTTTAAGTGCAAAATAAATCGCGGCTAACTCCAAGTCATGTGTGGGATAGTTCTTCTCATGAACATTAAGTTGTCTACCCCCGTAGCATATCACTCTTCCTTCTTGCATTAGGACAGCGCCTAATCCCGTGCCGCACGCATCCGTGTACACTGTAAACATTTTTCCTTCATCGGGTAATGCTAAAACTGGGGCTGTGGTGAGGGCTCTCTTGAGTCTCTGAAAAGCAACCTCACATTCTATGTCCCATGCAAACGCTAGGTTTTTCTTCGTTAACTTAGTAAGAGGGGCTGAAATCTTAGCGAAGTCCTTAATGAACTTCCTATAAAAGCCCGCCAAACCAAGAAAGCTTCTCACCTCTGTTGCATTCTTAGGAATTTTCCAGTCTTGTACCGCAACCACTTTTGCGGGGTCCACGGCTAAACCTTGCTTAGAAACTACGTGCCCAAGAAACCGAACATCCTCCCTCCAAAAATGGCATTTGGAGAACTTAGCCTTTAACTGGTGTGCTCTAAGCGTATCCATGACTTCCTTGAGGTGTCTAGCATGCTCTTCTTCATCCTTTGAGAAGATTAGAATATCGTCCACAAAAACCACCACGAACTTGTTAAGGAACTCCTGAAACACCCTACTCATCACGTCTACAAAGTACGCGGGTGCATTCGTTAACCCAAACAGCATGATGAGCCATTCGAAGAACCCATCTGGAGTCCTAAATGCAGGTTTGTCAATGCTATCCTCAGCCACTCTAAGTTAATGGAATCCTGTGGCTAGATCAAGTTGAGAGAAAACAGATGCTCCCACAAGCTGGTCAAAAAGATCATCGATTCTTGGTAGTGGGTGCTTATTCTTCTTCGTCAGCTTGTTTAACTCACGATAATCTACGCACAGACGAAGCGAACCATCCGCCTTGGTAGCGAATACCACCGGAGCACCCCATTTAGAAATGCTTCGCCTTATGAAATTTTTCTCGAGCAACTCCTTGACTTGTTTACTGAGCTCTCTTCTTTCTCGCGGGGCCATATGCCTAACGGGCAATGAAACTGGCTTGGCATTATCAACAAGATAAATTCGGAAGTCTATCTCGCGTTTAGGGGGTAACCCCTTCACCTCATCAAAGATATCTGGATATTCTCAGACCACCCTCACATATTGAAGATTGTCGACGGATGAGTCGAGAGATTCAAGATAACATAACATGACCGGACCCTTCGGGTTACAAGAAAGTTCAAGGGTATTACTAAGGCGTGTCATGAGCCTCACTACCCTTCGTTCACAATCAAGGATAGCTCCATAATTGGACAACCAATCCATGCCCAGAATTAAACCATATCCCATGAATCCGAGAACATAAGCATTACACGTGAATTCCACGCTTAAGATGGAAATCCTCAAATCAACACAAATCATAGATAAATGGGCGGAGCCCCCAATCGGATTTGAAACACTAACGGGATCATCAACTAGACTAGTACTTAAGTGCAGATTTTCAACAATATCAGAAGAGATAAAAGTATGCGATGCGCCAGAGTCAAATAAGGTTCGAACAAGAAACTCAGAAATGTAAACAAGGCTTTCTACAGAAATATTACTACCTCGGTCAAGAGCTGGAGTGGTGTGGAGAGCCTGCAACTGCCCTCCAGAAGGTCCTGCTCGCTGTGTCTGCCCTAGCCCCTGTCCTTGCTTCTTAGGGCAATCCTTACTGATGTGTCCAGTATCCCCGTAGTGAAATCATTCACCTAACTTTATTTTCTTCCTCCTACAGTCTTTAGCTATATGTCCCGTGATACCACAAAAGTTGCACTTCCTCGTCTCACGTGGCTTGTTAGCATTGTTGTTGTTGCCCTTGTTATTCTTGTTATTCTTGTTGCCTCCCTTCTTGAAGTCAACCTTCTTGTTCTGAGTCTCATTAGACTTAACCTCCTTTTTGTCACCCTTGTCTTCCTCATGAAGTAGGGCCATATTCACCAAGCTTTCAAAGGTCTCCCCCATGGGCACATGAGTCATGGCCATAGTGTGGAGTGGCACGCTCAATCCTCGAGAAAATCGTAGAGCCTTCTTCTCAGCCGTGTTGACTAAGTCCAAACCAAACCGAGCAAGCTAATTAAACTTATTCACGTACTCCCTAACAGACATGTCCCCTTGCTTGAGTGCCAGGAACCTCTCCATCTGAAGGTTCGCTTCTGTTGACGATAAGAATTTAAGCCCAAATCTCTCTCTAAAGTCTGCCCAAGTCTCAATTGGTCTGGTAGCGTTGGTGACTTCCCACCAAAATGCAGCTTCCTCTTTCAACAACCATGCTGCCAACTGAACTTTCCTATGATCCTCCATCTCGAAGATAACGAACAGGTCTTCAGTCTCCTTTAACCAGTTTCGTGCCTCAGTGAAGGTCTCAGTTCCAAGGAAGCTTTTGCCGCCCATTCCTATAAAGTCTTTGCATATTTTGGCGAAGGCGGTGCCAGGAGGAGGAGGAGGAACCGCGGCTACTGGAGGAAGAGGAGGAGGGATGTCTGCTAGGCCCGCATCATTGGCCCTAGCTTCCAAGCACCTTCGGAACCATCCGGGTATGGGTACTCCCTTGGGAAGGTTAAGATCGGCCATGCTGAAAAACGAAAAGAAAAAGATTCAAACAAGGAAACAAGGAAAGTGCTAATGGCTTTTGGGGAATAGCCTTTTCATAAAAATAGAACTTTTCTTAAAAAATGCTTCTTTATAAATGGTTTCGAAAATAATTTTCAGAAAATTTTTAAAACTTTTGCCCAGTCTGGTAACCTTCTGCTCGGATACCAAATGTAACACCCCACCTCCGCTAGGGTCACTCACAAGGGAATGCACTAGTTTTAGAGGGGTATTATCTAGTAAAAAGGCACAGAGATAACACAAGATAGAACATAAATTAAACAGAGTGTATAAAGCAGTGGATATAAATTTAACTAGATCTTATTACGTGGAAAATAGAGTCAAAACCTCTTACATCAAAATACCAAGTCATTATTTCATTACATCAAGTTCTAAAGAAGCAAAGTACTTAAAACAACATAAGTCCAATATTATTCCCCAAAAGGAGCATGAGTGCATCCATAGCATAGCTCAAGACCAAACCGTACATGAGCTGTCAAAAAGCAAGCAAAGTCCAAGCTAAGAGCTAGAGCTTCCTCCCTGAGAACCTGGGGGGAAACGAAAGAAAAGAAGTGGAAGAAAACGGGTCAGTCAAAAAGACTGGTAAGCCCTAGTGACTATCAGCATAAAAACTAATAAAGTTAACTGGACATGAGAAACTGAGATTAGACATAAAGATAATAACTGGACTGGCATGATAATAAAAGGTAACAAGATAAGAGTGGCATCGCATATACAAGGTTTACTGCACTAACTGTACTAGTGTCCAAATCCATGTCAAGTATAAATCCAGAAATGATCCCTAAATCCAATAACATGAAATGACCCAATACAGGGTCCAACAGTCCATCCCAGTCGATCGTCTTTACTCGTCGTGTATCGGTGTCATACGGCCCAATCGCGGAATGTAGTTACATGTACTAGGTCCACCCTAGGGTGTATCAGGTCCTAGGGTGTCAAACACTGACACAATTCAAGCATGCACAATGTAGTACTACGGGTGCCCATGCCTACTTTTTCAACTCCGGACTAAGTGCACGACCCTAGTCCGCCTGAACCTACACTGGCGCACCTTACTCAGTCGTTATTCTTGGTCGCTTACAATCAGCCCAGTAATCGTGCCCCACCCTGCCTAGTCCCCAGGGTATCATGATACTTCTAAGTGGGTTACTGCTGAAAGGGACCACGTGGCTAGGATTTCTAATGGGTTAAGTATTGTCATTAAAAAGGTCATGACTTAACCCTACCCAAACATGTATCTAGTTGGTTAAGTATATATACAAGCAGTTCAAGACTTAACCCTATCAATTCGATGTGTCAAATTGGTTAAGTATATTCAAGGGGTCCATGACTTAACCTTACCATGTGGCATTAATTCACTTAACGCACCCCAACCTCTCACATTAGACTTGGTGACGGTTACTGGATGTGCCGGGCGGTTCCGGGCTGATTTACACCATAACCTAGTCTAACCTCGGGTTTAAGGTGCTATATGACCAACTACCCACAATGGGTCCTATTATTTGCAACTACTGGATTTGCCGGGCGGTTCCGGGCAGATTTACATTGCAAATTCAACCCAACCTCGAGTTGGACATTTTCAAGTTATCTAATTGTCATGTGCCAAATTCATGTTTTCAAGCTCATTCTCATGTCAAGTTTTCATGTCATATTTTCATGTCATATCATGTCAATTCCATAGCCAATTTTCAAGTTTGCCTAATCTACCCAAAACGTATCCCCAACGTACGTGAATTCGCATTAATACAACATGTCAGAATAGGGAATAACACAAACATGATAGTCATAGAATGGCAAAGGTGTTCATAAGTTAAGCATGATTATTATAACATTACAGGCATATGAAATAGGGTCTCAACATCAACTTGACAAGACATGGTGATAGAAATGGTAAAGGATTGACATAAAATAGTACTCCAATAATAGTTTCAACATCACAGGCATGGCAAGATAAAGATCGAAAAGGGGTTTTAGATTAAACATGAATATATCCAAATCAAGTTCATACTGATATTCCACAAGTCAACATTTTAGATGAATAGATCTGGAGTGTACAAAACTAGATCCAAAATAACAGATTTAAAAGTGATAGTCATAGATCCAAGATAGACAAGAGTAGATCCAACTTAGTTATCATGTTTAGGCATAATTTCAGTTTACATCATGTTCAGGTTAAGTTTACAGTTTAAATCTAAGAGTGACGAAGGGCTTACAGATCGTAGTTTAGAGAATGAGAAAACAAAAAGAGTAGAAGCAGAATCTCTAGCAAACTCCAAACCAACGTAGCACTAACAAAGTCCTGAATAGCCTCCTTACTCTCTATCTTCTAGTCAGAACTTCAACAGCATATGGTCGGACAAGAATGTGATAGAAAGTCTAGGGTCAGGAGCTGTTTATATAGGGTTAGGCGGACGAACCTAGGCAGAAAACGTGACCAAATACATCAGAACGAACCAGTTTCAAAAACAAGATTTCGGGAGCAGGTCAACCCCCAGGTCGACTACCCCAGTCGACCTGGTCAGGGGGGGTCGACTACCCAGTCGACTCCCCAGTCGACCTAGTCGGGGGGGGGGGGGGGGGGTTGACTCCCCAGTCGACCTGGGTCTTGGGCAGGAAATTCCCCGCCCATCCCGCTTCTGGATTTGAATTCGAATTTTGATTTCGAATTTCCGAGCTGTTTTCGATTCTGAAAATTCCTGAGACTTCGGAGGGTCATATCTCCCTCATACGGACTCCGATTCTTGCGAACTCGGACTCGTTTCCAAGCAGAATTCCGAGACGAACGCAATGGCACAACCCATTTCCCTTGATTCTTACTTTATAATTTAATTTTGCCTAGCTTTATGGTTATAACTTGTTATTAAATTACGGGTTGTTATAAGCTTTCTATTATCTGACCGTAATCAATCTGATTTTCGAACTGAACAGCAAAATTATATGTAGATGTAATATGCATATTGAAGTTACCAGAGGGCTTCCATACTCTTTCAATTTAATTATCGACAATCTAAAATAGATCTGAATTAAAGCAAATGTATTCATCTAAGAAGATTCGGATTGATTATATATTTTCTCAGGAATAAAAACATATTCTGATAGCGGTTTAACAAAACTCAAGCTTTGACTATCTGATGAAACATGACCTGGGTTTCGATTATCATTTGGATTTACAAAAGTAGCATTCGAGGACGGATTAGCAGATGTTGATGAAGTATGAGGTTTAAATGAAGAAGAAGAAATATTGGATTGAGGAATTGAAGTTCGTGAATTTGATTCGTAGGTGGGATCCGCCATGAAAACGAAAACAGTTAGAAATCCATATGTATGTATGTATATATATTATTGATCAACACACTTCCTTAACAGCGTATATACATATCTTTGTATACATAGCTATAACGAAAAAAAATCAATTTATGAACACATTCTAAGCAAATATTCACACGATTATACCACATAATCGGCTGTAAACGATACCATATAAAAATTTAAATTGTAATGTTAAAATGTTGTGCCTTATAATAAATTGAAAGCTTTAGGCCAATTGTCACCGAATGAATCATAGAAAAAAGCCTGACACTAGGATAATGTAACAACTTGAATTTTACGTAACAGAGGATCGTACAATATTTTTTATTTAATTCCCTAAGGGTTGGATCATTCTCATATTTTGATATGTTGTTTATGGGGATGTGAGACATTACTATAATTTTTACCAATTTTATTTGCGATCGTTTTTTCCCTATCGGTTTTGTACAAGACATAACTTTTGACTGGATCGAATCAGGTACTGGGATCAATTTCATTAGAAAGGAAATGATGTTTCTATTTCCGTAGAGTGGTCACATTAAAGATTTGGTTCGGCGGTTTGGGAGGAATCGTTGTTTTAAGGTTTCACAAAATTTTGTTCAGGTTTGGCTAGTTATTAATAGGTGGATTTGGTGTGGCCCACTTTTGGGTTGTTGGCTATAAATAGGGGGTTAGAGGGATGGAGAGAGGGTTACTTTTCTTCATTCTCTCGTTTGGTTGAGTTTACGATCTCCTTGCTCAATAAAATACACCTTTACACCATTAAAATTCTAGATCTACACCGAGAGAAGGGAGATCACATCAAATTAAGAGATTTTGATAAAATTCCTCACTGTCCTAATTGGAAATTTAGTGATTCCAAGTTAATTCGAAGAACTGGTCAGTGATAAGCATCTCTCACATGGATTCAATCAAGTATATGTGTTGTTTTGCCTTATGTTCATCATTTCAAGTTGTTTTTGCATAGATCTAATCGATGTAAGAATGATTTTAGTTCAAATCACCATAGGATCTAATCTATCAAATTACAAACGGTAATTTCATATGTTAATTCTATTTTTATAACTCTATGTTTATATCCATTCATTGATTTGAACATTTGTTGAGTCGTTGTTTTAATGTTTGTTGACTATTGCTTGAATCAATGGTTGATTTATTGATCGAATTTGGATCGGTGGTGTTTGAGATTGATCGGTGGTTTTTGATATTGATCGGTGGTGTTTGATATTGGATCAATGGTGTTTGAGATGGATTAGTGGTGTTCGGGCGTGTTGTGCGAGCAAAAATGGGTGATCGGGCAATTTCTCATGGATTTGGAAGTTTTCATAACATGGATCGAGGGAAATGCTATGGATCAGGCAATTTTTCAAGGATCTGGAAGTTTTCAGAGCATGGATCGGGAGAAATGCTATGGATCAGGCAATTATCATGGATTCAGTATTTTTCATAGCATGATCGGGCGAAATACTATGGATCGGGCAATTTCCATGGATCGGGCTAAATTCAGTAGCATGGATCGGGCTAAATGCTATCATTTCCTATGGATCGGGCGGAACTTAAGGTGATTTGCCACATGCGCAACGCAAGAAAAATGGTGATTTGGCCATGCTCACAACATGATTTTTGAATGTGGCAAGTACCAGATTTGGGGATTTAGCGAGTACCAAGTGTTAATTGGTGTTGCGCATGGTAAAATAGCTGATTTGCCAAGGTGCTCACTGGGGATTTACACTATTTTCAGAGTACCAAGTGCCAATATGCCAGAATTGAACTAGGAGACATATATAATTTCAGAAATGCTGCAAAAGGCTGTTTTTACATTGCGGCCAATTTATCATAGCGAAAAAGCTGGAAATGCTATGAAATGCAGTATCGACCAATCGAAGCTTGTTTTTGAGTCAACGATGGTTCTAGATTCGACGCGAATTCAGGGAGGAATATCTTAAGCAATGTGAAGTGTTCGTTGACTGTCATAATGCAATGAATATGAAGACGAATCAAGGGTGTTGAGTTGCAGATAATGGCTGCTCAAGTGTGTTTTGAGCTTATGGATAGTTGTCGGTGATGATAACTAGAGTTACGGAGGCTGAGGGATTATCATTGTCATAGATTCTAGTAGACTCAAAGCAGGGTTATAATAGGGATGCCTAAAAGACTAGAAGTGACTAGTCGAGTACCCTAGGTGGCTCAACGGGCCTAAATACGTTTCTTCGTATGGCGTATGGAGTTTTGCAAGAACCGGGGTTTACCATTAGCCCTTTACAGTTGATGGCAAGGTGTTTAGCAAGTCATACGATTAACGATGGTTTTGAAGCAGGATTGGAGGTGATAGCCAGAGTCATGGATGATGATATTTTTTCTTATATCGTCTTGTGTAGACTATTCAACGTTGAAGGAGATATCACTTAGGTGCTTGTCTGATGTTGGTTTAGGCCTTCGGGGCTTGTGCCCGGTAGATGTTAATATCGATTTGGGTGGAATTCACTTGATAATTGATTGCCATGAATGTATTGTTTGTTTCTTCTTGATTGTAAAGGCTATCACTGTCAGATGTGGGGAAGAAGTGTTTAAGTTCGTCTCGGTTGATGTTGGTAGATTAGTCGATTAATCTTCTTATTCTTATATACTTTATTGATGATGTTAGATAGTTGTTTTATCGCTCACTAAGACTGTTTCCTTACTTAAGGTTTTATGTTTCCTCTTATAATCTTGGACTGTTCATCCATGTGTTGGATGGGCAGTTTGAGTAGCAGGTAACAGGTAGTTGATCTTGGTGAGGACGATGATGTTGTGCGATGAGGAGCTGGAGGCTGGCGTATTATTTTCAATTATCTAGTATTTTTTGTTTCCTCTATTTGATGTATTCTTTGAGTGTTTGTAGTAAGTCTTATTGTATAGACTCTTATAGTGTTATCCAAGGTTGTATGGATTTTTTCATGGTGATATGGAAAAGTTTAAGATTCTGCTCAATTCTGCTTTACTATTATTTCCTATTGTATGTTTTATTATACTTTATCCTTGCGTTGTGAGTTATACGACAGGTTCCTCTTGTGTTTACCTAACTCGATGATGGTCCGTAGCTGCCTAGCACGTCTTTCAGTGCATTGTTTCCCTTGTTAAGTGCAGGAGTTATGGGCGATTGTCACATTTGGTATCAGAGCTCTGGTTAATCAATTTTATCAAATGTTCGAGGACGTAATAACATATGAGAGACGTATTTGTAGATTTCTGATCGATGTATAATATATATATATATATTAGTGAATAGCGTAATAACATTTGAAGTCTATTTTGCAGTTTTCTCATGTATGGACTAATCATTCTATTTTTCCAGATTTAGAATGAGTCATAGAACATCGAGACATACTGGTAGGGAGGAGACTGTTCTTGGAGGGGTGATAGCAGTACACCAAATTACCCATCTATGTTCAAGGTCATAATGGCAACGATCATGAGGAGGGTGCCCACTTTAGGGACAACCGCGGTAGATGTAGGGGTTCATGTGAAAGTGCCTCGAGTTGTGGACTCGCGAAGCTATGCAAAGACTTCACCACTCTAGGAGGAAGCCCTTTAAAACGACAGAGCCAACAGTTGAGATACAAGGAGGCTAGATACGTGCATTCAGATATTTGAAGACATGGTTATTGAGGATGCGATTAAGAGGAAGCTTGCATCGAGACAACTACCTGGCAGAACTATGGATTGGCGAACTCTGTCATTTTAGAGACCCCAGGAGATGAGATCACTTGGGATTATTTCCAAGTCAAGTTTGAGATGAAGTTTATTTTTACCGCCCAGAAGTCAGTTCTGTTTAAGAAGTTTGTTGAGCTAAAACAGAATGATCGACCGATGTTGGAGTATGTTTCTGATTTTGAGGCTTTATCCAAGTATGATCGTTCATATATTTAGACTCTTTATCAGAAGAGTGAGAAGTTCGTCGTGAGCTTGTGTGCCTTTTGGGTTTCGAACCCAAGATCTTTGATAGACCTATGGTTGTGACTAATCCAATTGGGGGTTCATCCAGTTTGTGTATGATTTGTCGTGGTCTAGTGTTGTCAAGTCATGGTTGCTCCTTTGTGTGTGATTGCTTTGTTTTGAACTTCGCTGGGTTTGGGATTATTTTGGGTATGGACTGGCTCAAGAGGTATGCGGCAAAAGTGGATTGCAAAAAGCTAGAGGTGTCGATCGGGAATGTGGAACAACGAATGGTTGTGATTCGATGTAAGCCCGAAGATGGTGTCTTCGTGATCTATTTAGATTCGCTTGTGATTCAGTAGAAAGACTTGTCCTCGATGTCGATTGCATGTGAGTTCGTTGATGTCTTTGACGAGGTAAAGGGGTTGCCTCTGCATCGTGAGATTGAGTTCAGAATCGATTTGGTCGAAGGTGCTAGACCTGTCATCATGCCTCTTAGGCGGAGGGCGCCTAAGGAGCAGCGAGAGTTAGGTGTGCAAGTACGTGACCTTTTGGGAAAAGGATTCATTTGAAGAAATGTATCCGAGTGGGTTGCACCCGTGGTGTTTGCAACCAAGGTAGATGGATCTTTGAGATTGTGTGTGGACTATCGTGAGCTGAACAAGGTGACCAAGAAGAAAAAACATCTGTCGCCAAGGACCGATGGCTTGTTCAATCAGCTTCACGAAGCCAAGGTGTTTTCTCAGATGGATTTGGAAACGAGATTCCATCAGTTGAGGGAGGCAAAGGATAGTGTGCCGAAGACTACTTTTAGGATACCATCTGGTTTCTTCGAATGGTTGGTGATGCCATCTGAGTTGACTAACGCACCAGTGTATTTCCTTGATCTTATGAATAGGGTTTTCAAAGATCAGTTGAACAAGTTTGTGGTTGTGTTCGTGGATAATATTATGGTTTTCTCCCAGAATGAGGAAGTGTATAAGACATAGTTACGAGCTATTTTGAAAATCTTGCGAAAGCATCATCTAAGAGCTAAGTTTTCAAAGTGTCACTTATGGAAGAGCGAAGTGAGGTGCTTAGGCCATGTTGTTTCAGGAAATGGGATAGCGGTTGATCCTGCTGAAGTGGCAACAATCCAGGACTAGGATAGACCTAAGAATGCGATGGATGTTTGGAGTTTCCTTGGGTTGGCGGGATATTAACGCCCTTTTATAAAGGATTTCTCCAACATAACTGCACCATTAGCAGAATTGATGAGAAAGAATCAGATGTTCACATGGGATGCAAAGCGTGAGAAAGATTTTGGAATCATGAAAGGGAGACTGACGAGTGCTCCTGTTTCAACGATTCCAAGTGGGAATGAAGAAATGGTGGTATACCTGTGCACGTGATACTGGACATGGAGCAGTGCTAATGCGGAAGAATAAGGTTGTGGCCTACGCAAGTCAATAGTTGAAGTCGCACGAAAGGAATTATCCAACTCATGATTAGGAGTTGGCGGCGATCATGTTTGCTCTGAAGATGTGGAGACATTACCTGTTGGAAGTTCGATTCGTGTTGTTTACGGATCACATGTCATTGGAATATCTTTTCTGCCTAAAGGATTTGAATTTTCGGCAGCAACGATGGCTAGAGTTTCTAGCATCGTATGATTTTGGTATAGCCTATAGTTCTGGTAAAGGTAACGTAGTGGCGGATGTGTTGAGTCGAAGACAAGAAAATTTGGGAGTGATGTTTTCATAATGGAAGCACCTCGAGTATTTAGCTGAATTTGATTTCAAACCACTATGTGAGCTAGAACCTGAAATTTTGGCAAGCTTACCGATAAGACCTACTCTCGTTGAAAGTATTGGCAAGAGCCAAAAGCGTGATGCAAAGCTTGTTAAGATTATCCATAAGTTGGTACTAGATGATAAGGAATTCGAGGTAGTTCGAGAAGCTTGGCTTCAGAAACAGGGACGATTGGTTGTTCCTGATATCAATGGACTAAGAGATGAGGTTCTAAGGGAATGTCATCACTCGAAGTTGACGATTCATCCTGGTAGTAATAAGATGTATCGGGACATGAAGCGATCTTACTAATGCGAAGGTATGAAGAGAGATGTTGGAAAGTTTATTTCCAAGTGTATGAAATGTCAATTGGTGAAAGCTGAACAAAAGAAGCCAAGTGGATTGCTTCAGCTATTGGAAGTTCCTACGTGGAAGTGGGAGTAGATATCGATGTATTTTATCGATGGACTACAAAGAACCAGGGCAAGAAAAGAAGGGATTAGGGTTATAGTGGATCACTTAACCAAAAGCGCCTGATTTATTCCTATCAAATCGAATGGGACAACATCGAAGTTGGTTGAGTTTTATATAAAATGGATAATTCGATTCCGTTGTATCCCGAAGAGCATAGTGAGTGATCGAGATCCATTATTCACAAGTGGATTTTGGAAGAGTTTGCAAGAAGCTTTGGGAACTGAATTGTGTTTGAGTATGGCTTATCATCCCCAAACTGATTGTCAAACGGAAAGAGTTAACCATGTTTTGGAAGATCTCCCTAGGGCTTGTGTATTGAACTACTGAGGGTCATGGGAAGACCATCTACATCTAGTCGAGTTTGCATATAATAACATTTACCAGTCGAGCATTGAGATGGCACCATACGAGGCGTTGTATAGTAGACTGTGTAATTCTCCGACTTGTTGGTTAGAGACTGGAGATAAGTCGATATTTGGGCCAGCGATGATTAGAGAAACTTCAGATTGCATTGAATTTTTGTATATAACAGTGTTGTATACACAATTATATGATTTATTGTTTGATGATAACAACCAAATATTTATTATTTTAAATGTGTTTGTTACTGTACTATTTAATCACATCACAGAACACTGTACTTATAAATAAACAGAATAAAATAGACAAGCTTGTTTGACACAATAAAATAATATTTTATTTCAATCAAACTTGTTTATTATAAATAAGAGTACAATTCTGTTGTTACACAACTCCTCACTATAACACTCTATCTATATATCTCATACATATATACAATCACTCATTGTACATTTTCATATTCATATATACATTCGTTCACTGTTATACACAATGACACTACAATATACTTGTCTTCTGTCTTCTGCTTCAGTCTGTCCATTCATCATCTTCATACCTGTCATATATGAAAACACATACACAGTATCTAGAACAGAAATAATTTCTAAATTCTAGCAGATATAATTTTTGTTTTGAAAACTTTATTTGACTCAGAATTTCGGTGTGTTTCTCATCATTTTTCTGACTCGATATGATTAATAACTATGTCTAGGCAGCTTGTGATATTCACGGTGATACACTGTAAATACCACAAGGCAGACAACATATATATATATATATATATATATATATATCAATGCAGGGACAGGAAAACTTCACTGATGGCTACATATACACACATGTATAAATATACACGTGTGCACTGCCTCGCCGATCAGCGAGCAACTGAGGAGTAGCCACAAGGACCATCTCAACTCAGTGCATCACTCAAATATCAATACAAATAGGAGTTTAATGGACGAGCACAATGGCACAGCAAATATATGTAGCAGCCCATGTGTCGAGCAAAGAAATTCAAAGTGAAAAGCCATGTACAAAGGGTAAATGTCAAACATCCAAAATGGCCAAGGTAAAAGCCAAGGTGCAGCAATCATTGAAGTAACAAACAAGTCTAAGCAGGATGGTGCTAGGATGTATACATGCAAACTTCAGCATGGTGACATGAAGAACAGGAAAATACGTAGCCAACTCAAGTGCAGCAGCTAAAAAGCATGGGTGAAACAAGGAAAATTCATAGGCTCACAAAGGAGCAAGTCAAATGCAAGAATCAAAACTGCATATAGAATGTGGTCGAGCTTAAGAGATCAACGTAAAGCAGCATCATCAAAAGAGCAATAACAAGTGGCACAGCCAACATACACAAAGTCACCGCATAGTCGAGAAGAACACAGCATGGCATGGAAAGTAAATGAGTAGATGAGTGGTGATGCACTTATTCATGATCAAGCATGGCAGAAGATACAGTTCAAGCATGGAAGATGATACAGCAAAGACATAGTTAACATGTCAGCAAAATATGGTGATCAAGTCCATATACATATGTGAATGATATTCAGCCAACAAATGCAAACAATTAATATAGCAGCATGTGTACAAGCAAGAGTAATCAGTATATACATGTATGGAAACACAAATGGATTATGTTTAGATACAGGATGGAGCAGCTAATCAAATGAGCATGAAATACATGGAAATGGTTCATACAGTATGGCAGCATGAAGAATAGAATCAAAGTAGGGTGCATAACAATGTTTGGCAAGAAATAAGCAAGTATTTTTGGACAAGTGCATGTATGGTCTTGCAAAGATCAAAGTTGAATTCATGGTTAAGTTTCCAGCTATCACACTGTGGACAAATGAATGTGCAGAATTAATCATGCAACAAATCAGTGAATCAAAGTTTTTTAAGGCATGCAGAATTAAGGCAAGAAATCAGAGTTTCCAGTTTTTTTTGGAATATACAACAGTGATGAATTTAGAAAGTTATCACACAATTATATTTCCAGAATTCACAATGAAGTTTTTTTTTAAAATTCAATCAATCAATTTCTGCAACAAACAATTTCAATCAGATATGTTCAAAAGAGGAAATTCACCAACCCATCAATGCCGAAATTCATCCAAGGAAAATCACAGAATTCAAAAGAGGAAAAAAACAAAATCAAATAGAATCTTTCTAGTAATGGTTTCGAATATTACTTCCCTTTTTTTGGTCAAGGAAATTTATAGAGCAAATCAAAGCCGAGTAAATTGAATCAAAAAGGGAAATAAGTCACGCAATTAGTAGAAGAAACCGAGCATAGTAGAAAGGGGAATCATGATAATATTCATATCAAGGGAAACCAAAAAGGGGAAACTCGAAAATCAAGCCAAACAATCAGATCGAACCATTCTATGAAATCAGAGAAATCAGGGTTCGATTCCATCCCTATTTTAACACGCATATCATCACAGGCATTGGTAACGAAATCCAAAAAATTCAATTCAAAAAATTCATGATAAAAACTACTCACAATTATTTTAGGGTTTCAATCGAGTGCCAAAGAGGGAAATTCCAAATTGAAGCAAGAGAGAACAACATCATTCGAGATTACATCTTCTCAGCAATACAAGCGACAAAGAATCGATTTTGATTTAGAAGGAAAACTGTGACGACCCCAAAACCTTGTACGACGGTGTTAAGGGTAATCTTGGTAATATAACACATAAACAGATAATAGCAGAACAGAATTAAATAAATACACCAAATAATGCACAAATAATACACTGGATATGTAATCATCAGAGTTACACAATATACAGGATCATACTTAGTACAAATACAGTTCAGCTATACATAAATGTCTATAGCGGAAAACAAACATAATATGTACAATAGGAGCTGAACAACATAAAATGAGATAAATGACAGAATCCATCTTCAGCTCCAGCTATCCAGAAAGAGCCAGCTAAAACCTGAATACAAGGCTGCTCATGTAGAAAAAGGGGCACCCGAGTTTGCAAGTGAAACAAACTACGAGTCAGTCATGGGACTGGCATGAGAAATCTACTTAACACATTTAATAATATGGCCAATCACAGGACCACGCCACTTTCGCGGAATGGGTTTACTCCATTGGATTGGCAGTGCTTTAAAACAAGTAAATCTTTAAATATCGCAATGCTTTTTATAAAAATGAAGGCATTATAAGACTCAGTTCCCATCACACAATGCAACGCAAACCGGAGGATAGAGTTTTACCTTATAATGGCCAAAACATGCTTGATACGAATAAAACAAAAGCATTTGATATTATTACTAGTGTTTATATGTTTCAAAAACAATTTCAATCATAACTATCAATCATAGACGGCATGGGTACCATATATCATGTCGCCATATATATATACAATCAAAACTGCACGGTGTCGTATTTGGAAATTGGATTTCCGTCATGAACCAAGGTAAAAGATAGTCCTTACCGACTTCGAGACTCTCTAGCCCGAGCCTTAGGGCAAGTACTCAGTCAAACCCTTGGATCGTCAGGGTCGGTCCACCGATGTGGATTAAAATGCCTGAACAATGCGTTTCCCGCCCTATGGGGCGTAAATGAGCCAACGAATGACTCCATCAGTCCCGGATCGACCGATATAACCGAGGTGCCTCGCAACAGCAACAACCACACATGTGTAAATAGTATAAATGTCAGCCAGTTTTCAGCACTGACACCACCTCTAGCTAGAAGGAAACGCATGCCCTCCCTGAGGTCCTCTTTCGTTTCTGATTCATATCGGGGTGTGAGGCTCGCGAATTCACGTTATACACAAAGCTACGCCACACAGGTGGTGCTTTGATCATCAACCACAAGACTTTTCTTTTCAACAGAAGCCTTGATCACTGCATCTTAGCATGCCACACAGGCAATTCACACCGTGCAACTAACGGCTATCAATCACACAAAATGAATTCCAATGTCAGACACACAATCCATTTACAAGTCTGTTCTGGGTCTGAACGAAACCGGAGGCACTATATACCTCGCATACCCATCGATCTCCACGTACGTCTGGACGATCACCACTCATTATCCATATTTCGGGATGCCTCCCAATCAGGACATCAGTTATCATCCAACCGAGGTGAAGATCTCTGGTCTTCAACCTCCGTCTTCATCTTCGATTTCTTATCGTCGATTCAGTTATTTGGAATGGGATAAACCAGGTCTTTCTGAGCAACTCGCGTATATAATAAACAAGTGCTACACAAACACAACATACGCCTCGTTCCAATTCATCAGTCACTAACCGTAAATCAGTAAGAGAACGATTTCCCAAAAATTAACCCTAAAGGCCGAAACCAACATCAGATCAAAACCCAGGAAACCACTCGACTTAGCTAACCTTCAGTTAGTTTCTAAATTTCACATTCCATATCATTTATAATATTTTATAATGATTTATCGCTGTTTTTATTTATTTAAAAATAGCCAATTTATTCAAACGACGCTTCAGGCCATAACGCGGCCGTGGCACTGTTTTTCTTCATATTTGATTTACACATATCTGAAAATCTAACTGTTGGATCTTCACAAATTTTATATCATTAGAAAGATCTTTTCAAAACGAATTCAACGGTTCCAATTTTGGGAAAATCCGACGGTCAGATCTCCCGGTACACTCATTTAAAGTTTCGATTTCAAAATACGAACTACAGCGTCGTTATTCGATTTAATTATATATATATATATATAATCGATTCTGGTGCTGCTTTTCTTCAGATTTGATTTAAACATTCCAGACAATCCAACGTTGGATCTTTACAAAGTTGGTGTCGTTGGAAAGATATTTTCAAATCGAACCCGACAGTTTCAGTTTCGGGAAAATCCGATGGTCGGATCTCCCACACTAATCATTTGTAACGACCCAGAAAATCTGAACCAATTTAAAATTTTTAAATTGGCTAAAATAATGGATTTTAATTATTTAAAATAAATATTTTAAATAATGGCAATGAAAACTGAGTTTGAATCGACATTTGAAAACGAATATGATTAATTATAATTATATATAGAATTGAAAATGGCGCGGTAGTTCGATAATTCGATTTCAAACTTCAATTGAATATACCGGGTGCAAAACAATCCGGATTTCAGTGAAACCAAAAATATTTAAATCTGTTGCTGAATATCTTTCTAACGAATCCGACCAATCGAAATTTGATAGCGGGAATCAAAAGATATGTCCAGTTGAAAATTCTGAATAGTCGTTGTGGAATTCAGGCCCTTAAAAATGGACATTTTGCAAACGACCTCGGATTTGGATGAAACCACTTTTGTTGGATCCGCGGGGTCAAGTTATTGTTAGGTTTCAAATTTCATAATTTTTCGAATCAATATGTGAGCGTGGCAAAGGAAGACGCGTTTGACCTGTTTCTGTTGATTTTAATCGACTGGAAATTGGTCATTTTGCAAATGGCCTCAGAATTCGACGAAACTAGTTTTGTTAGGACCGTATCGTCAATACAAAGCTAGAAAATATTTTTCTGGAATTTTTCTAGTTAGTATGTGACCCCGGTAATTTGAAACGTGCGTTTAAAATTCAATATAGTGATTTAAATGAAAATTCAAAAGGAAACTGATTGTAACGATCAAATCAGCTTGCGATACATATCCCATTGTGTTCGGAATGGGGGTAAAACGCTATGGACGACAGGCGGTGGGCCTAGTTTCGAGGTCGTATGTAAAAGTCAACCTTTTTGCAAAATATAAATAATTAAATAAAATAAAAAAATAAAATATAATCTCCCCCCTTTATCTTCGTTCTGCCCCCACCTCCCCGTTCATTTCGATTCAGTTAAACAGAAATAAAAAAAAAAAACCCTAAAACTATCGCGCCGCAGCCCAGGGAAGCGCCGCCCATCACCGCCTGTCCTCCCTCCCTCGATCGAAGACCCAAAACCCTCGAAGCCGCCGACCCTGACATCGAGCAGCCCCCCCCCCGAAGCAGCGACGCCACCACCACCGAAGACCGCCTGCCGCCGACGCCTTCTTCCTTTCCCCCCCTTTTTTTTCTTCGCAGGTAAATTGTTTATATTTTATTTTATTTTCATCTTTGAATTTTGATTTTATAAGATTTTAAAACTGATTTTAATTAAAAGTAAAAACTGATTTTAATTAAAAGTAAAAACTGATTTTAATTAAAAGTAAAAACTGATTTTAAAAAAAGTATTAAAAACTGATTTTAAAGAATTAAAAACCTGATTTTTAAAAAGAATAAAAACTGATTTTTTTTAAAGAATTAAAAACCTGATTTTTAAAAAGAATAAAAACTGATTTTTTTTAAAGAATAAAAACTGATTTTCAAAAGCATATAAAAACTGATTTTTTGGAAAAGGTTTAAACTTCAAAAAAAAAAAGATTTGAACTTTAAAAAGAAAAATCAGATTTTTATTTATTGAATAGCGAAGAAAAATCAGATTTTTATATATTGAATAGCGAAGTCAAAATTCGATTTTTATTTATTGAATAGCGAAGAAAAATCAGATTTTTATATATTGAATAGCGAAGTCAAAATCAGATTTTTATATATTGAATAGCGAAGAAAAATCATATTTTTATATATTGAATAGCGAAGTCAAAATCAGATTTATATATATTGAATAGCGAAGTCAAAATCAGATTTTTATATATTGAATAGCGAAGTCAAAATTCGATTTTTATTTATTGAATAGCGAAGTCAAAATTCGATTTTTATATATTGAATAACATAGTAAAAATTCGATTTTTACATATGTAGAGAATAAAGGCAACGAAGCGACAGAGTCGTAAAGGCGAAGATTTCTCTAAGTGAAGTTGGATAGCTATTGGTGAGATTTCTGATTTAAAAATATTATATGTGTGTGAAATGAAAGTGAATAGCTATATATATAAATTGCTATATATATATATATATATATATACGCCCCTCGTCCACAAACCATGGACGATATTTATTGGTTGAAATTGTTGTGAAAATTGATTGATAGTGAATGATTGTTTGGGATTGTTTGTGATTGATATTGGTTGATGGTGGTTGAAAAATACCCGTTTGTGATTGTGAAATATTTGGTTGAAACCACATAGGATTAGTTTGTGGAAATGAAATAAATATATACATGCCGCCTGCGTGCGAACTAGATGCATGAACCCCATTGTCAAAAACAGCGAGGTTTTAAGGTAGAGCGAGGAGCCGTACTAGGGACGGTCCCGGTTTAACTACCCTGCCGTTATGCTGCCGAAATTTTGAATAATATTTGTGTGTTTGAATTATTTTCATATGCTTAAACTATATTTATTCATTGATTAGAAAACATTCATGTGTTGAATTGATATTCATTCGTTGATTAGAAATTCATGTGTTGAATGGTATTCATATTTTGAAATAAATTGTTTGATAATAAAAATCACCTTTTATCGACTATATGAACTGTGTAAAATAATCTCGTTTTTAAAAGAAATTGTTTTATGATAAAAATCCCATTTTTATCACCAACTTGAACTATATAGAAAAATAGTGTTTTGAAATGAATTGTTTTTACAATAAAAATCACATTTTTATTGTATGCATAAATCGTTGAAATGTGAAGTGTTAAAAATAGCCACTTGTTCAAAATAAACATATATGAGTTGAAATATTCATTAATTAGCTAATGAAATGATTTGCACCTATTTATGTAACATTAGAATGAATGGTGTTTTTAAACCAAGTTGAAATCAAATATGAAGTCGAATAGAAAATGATAAATGATATGAACTGTGTATATGTGTACATACATATTCATTGAACAGGTTATAGCAAAGGGGCTAGAGAAGAGGAATAAAATTTGGTGCCCGACAAATAGGTACACATTTACTGCTTTGTTTGGGTGATGATTTTATGAGCCTGTTGGCTAGCCGCTTGGCTTTTTCTTTTTCTTTTTGAGATTAGAAGGACCGGGAACGCTATTTGCGATTTCCCGATGCTCCCGGTGCAGGGGAGGTTATGGCGAAATTTTCCAAAATTTTAAGGTGTTAGAAATTTTTTTGAAGTGAAAACGATATTGAAATCATTGAATGAACTATATTTATATAAATATATAAATATAAATAAAATTAAAACGAAACGAGGCCGTGCAGTTCGTATTTTGAAACCGTGATTTCAAACGACTAGTGCGGGAAATCCGACCATTGGATTTTCCCGAAACCTCAACCGTCGGGTTCGCCTTGGAAATATCTTCCTAACGGCACTAACTTTGTAGAAATCCAACGGTTGGATTGTCTGGAATGTTTAATTCAAATCTGAAGAAAAACAGCGCCAGAAACGATTATATTTATTTATATATATAAATATAATTATATTTAATCGAATAACGACGCTGCAGTTCGTATTTTGAAATCAAAACTTCAAACGATTGTACCGGGAGATCCGACCGTCGGATTTTCCCGAAACTGGAACCTTTGGATTCGTTTTGAAAAGACCTTTCTAATGATGTAAATTTTGTGAAGATCCAACGGTTAGATTTTCAGATATGTGTAAATCAAATCTGAAGAAAAACAGCGCCACGACCACGTTATGGCCCGAAACGTCGTTTTGAATATATTAGCTATTTTAAAATAAATAAAAATAGCGATAAATAGTTATAAAATATCATAGGCGATATGGAATGGAAATAAACTGAAATTTGCTTGATTTGTGTGGCTTTTGATGGTTGAATGTGTTTGGTGTGAAAATTACATTAAAGAACAATATTGGTGTTGTCGAATAATTTAACCATTGAAATAAATTGATTTGAAATTCTAAATATACGTGAATTATTTGAGAAGGCCGAGTTAATTCTCATTTCAAATAATTGACCGACGATTGAAAGTCGAAGATGAAGACGGTGGTCGAAGACCGGAGATCTTCACCTCGTTTGGATGGTAACCGAGGTCCTGATTGGGAGGCATCCCGAAATATGGATAATGAGTGGTGATCGTTCAGACGTACGTGTTGATCGAAGGGTTTGCGAGGTATTTAGTGCCTCCGGTTTCGTTCAGACCCAGAACGGACTTGTAAATGGACTGTGTGTCTGACATTGGGATTTATTCTATGTTGATTGATTTCTGTTAAATATACATCTGTTTGGCGGCGGAGAATTTATTCTTTTGCTTAACGCCCTTCCCTGAGACGCACGAGCTCAGAGGTTGTATATCGATGGACATCAGTCGCATGACATGAATTGCCTGTGTGGCATGCTAAGATGCAGTGATCAGGGCTTCTGTTGAAAAGCAAAGTCTTGTGGTGATGATCAAAGCACCGCCTGTGTGGCGTAGCTTTGTGTATAACGTGAATTTGCGAGCCTCACACCTCGGTATGAACCTAAAACGGGAGAGGACATTAGGGAGGGCCTGCGTTTCTTTCTAGCTAGGGTGGTGTCAGTGACCTACCAGCCCTGACATTTATATACTTTTCACCTATGTGGTTGTTGCTGTTGCGAGGCGCCTCGGTTTGATCGGACGATCCGGGTCCGATGGAGTCATTCGTTGGCTCGTTTACGCCCCCAAAGGGCGGGGAGACGTAGTGTTCAGGCATAATAATCCACATCGGTGGACCGGCCCTGACGATCTAAAGGGTTGATGCGTTCTGATCCTGTGGCTCGGGCTAGAGAGTCATGAATTCGGTAAGGACTATCTTTTGCCTTGGTTCATGACGGAAATCCAATTTCCAAATACGTGATCGTGCGGTTTCAATTGTATATATATATTTGGCGACATAGTGGCATGGGACGCTCATGTCGTCTATGATTGATAGTTATGATTTGAAATTGTTTTCAAAACATATAGACACTAGCAATAATATCAAATGCCTTTGTTTTATTCGTATCAAGCATATTTTGGCCATTATAAGGTAAAACTCTATCCTCCGGTTTGCGTTGCATTGTGTGATGGGAACTGAGTCTTATAATGGCTTCATTTTTATAAAAAGCATAGCGATGTTTAAAAGAAAGATTTGTTTTAAAGCACTGGCGATCCAATGGAGTAAACCCGTTCCACGAAAGTGGCGTGGTCCTGTGATTAGCCAATTATATATGTGTTGAGTGGATTTCTCATACCAGTCCCATGACTGACTCGTAGTTTGTTTCACTTTCAAACTCGGGTGCCCCTTTTTCTACACGGGCAGCCTTGTATTCAGGTTTAGCTGGTTCTTTTTCTGGATAGCTGGAGCTGAAGATGGATTCTATCATTTATTCTTTTTATGCTGTTCAGCTCCTATTGTACATATTTTGTTTATTTCCGCTGTAGACATTTATGTATAGCTGAACTCTATTTGTACTAAGTAAGATCCTGTATACTGTGTAACTCTGATGATTAATTTTATCCAGTATATTTTGTTGTTCATATCTGGGGTATTTATTTAATTCTGTTCTTCTATTATCTGTTTCTGTGTTATATTCCAAAGATAACCTTGTTTCCGTGAGAACGGGAATTCGGGTCGTCTCATCGTGGTATCAGAGCTTTGGTTAAGCTTAGTTCTGGAATATAACATTTGAACGAACTCGTCAGAAATAGAACCAGTAGTGTTCTAGGACGGGTGACTCTATACAGATAGGATCAGCAATATCCTAGTATGAGTAAAGCAGAATGAATACACTTCGATAGACACATTTACACTTCAAGTATTTGTCTCTATATTTTAAAATACCTTTTCTGTGACCTGACACTTGATCTGCTATTTGCAGAAGAACTAGAAAATGAGTGCCAGAAACAGAAGAAGTAATACTGACCCGGATATAGAAGCTCTATATATGAAATATAGAAATCTGGGTGGAAAACCCTTTACGGGTGAAGAAGCAATTATGAAAACACAAGCTTGGGTTCGTTCGGCTGAGAAAATATTCGAAGCATTAAAGCTTAGGGAGGACCAGAAAAGATTACTGGCCTCCTGGGCTCTCAAAGATGAAGCTTTATTCTGGTGGGATTCAGTTATCAAAGGTAATCCAGAAGGTGATATCACCTGGGACAGATTCAAAGTGATTTTCTTAGAAAGATTTACTCCTCCCGAAGCAACTGAGCGATTATGCGATGAATTTTCTTATCTAATACAAGGAGACATGACAATTCCTGAATATCATAAGAAATTCAATGAACTTTCTCACTTTGCCCCACATCTAACTCAAAATCCGAAGAAGAAAAATATGAGATTTATTCACGGACTTCAAAGGAAATACCAGAATAAGGTATTGGGGCATGTGAAGCTTCCTTTTTATGAAATGATATATATGGCCTATCAGTATGAAGATCTCCATAAGAAAGGAATGTTACGCGACGAAGAAGAAGTCTGTTCTAGTGACAAAGAAAAGTCGGAAACTGATATTCCTGAAGCCAGTAAGAAGCCCAGTGCCAAGAGGAAAAGGGCCAAAGCTGAGAAGAAACCAGTAACGGCAACTGTATGCTCTAACTGCAATAAGCAAGGACATCTCTCGATAAGTTGCAGATCTCTAAAGAAACGAACCAAGAGTGGATCTAAATCAGAGAAGAATTTCCAAGAGAAAAGAGGTTGCAGTAAATGCAGGCAGACTGGTCATCTCGCAAAGGATTGTTGGCTCTTAAAAAAAGACCAAAACAGTTCAGGTAAATGAAATAGCAGAAACTTCTGGGCCCTCAGCTAGTCAAGAAAGGGCTGATGTTTTAGAAGGAACGCTTGCTGTCAAAAACATTCCAGTTAAAGTACTGTTTGACACAGGCGCGTCCCGAAGCTTCATTTCAAAGGGTGCCGCTAAGAAGCTAGATTTGAATTTGAGGAAGCTCAAGGAACCAATGACTGTCCAAAATCCGGTCGGGGGATCTATTAATCTCAGTTGGATTTGTGTAGTACCCGTCTCTTTTTCTTGCTATAAATTCCCTATTATCTCTGTCGTCATGAATTTTGATGAATTCGATCTTATTCTGGGATTGGATTGGTTAACCAAATATGAAGCAGAGGTTAGATGCGCCGAGAGAGTTGTTAGAGCTAAGATTAAATCAGGGAGTTATATAACCATTCCCTGTGAAGGTCAGAATGCTAATAGAAAAGACTTCTGGGCAGCTTTGAATGTTTCTCCGGCCCAAATAGAAAATATCCCTGAAGTCACGGAGAATATTCCCGACCTCATCAAAGACATTCCTGTCGTCAAGAATTATGCGGATGTGTTCGAGGAAGTTGTTCGCTTACCTCCGCAAAGAGAAATAGATTTCAAGATTGCTTTGATTTCCAATGCAAGGCCGGTAGTTCACGCTATTCGAAGAATGTCCTTGAAAGAGAAGGAGGAATTAGACAATCAAACACGACAGCTAGTATGGAAAGGTCTGATCAGGCCTAGTTTCTCTGATTGGGGTGCAGCAGTGGTATTTGTCCCAAAATCTGACGGTACTTTACGTCTATGTGTGGATTATCGTGATCTGAACAAGCAAACCATAAAGAATAAATATCCATTGCCGCGAATAGATGATTTGTTAGATCGATTAAATGGAGCACAAGTATTTTCAAGAATGGACCTAGCTACAGGTTTCCATCAACTTCGAATTGCCGAAGAGTGTGTTCCAATGACAGCGTTCAGAGGCCCCGACTTATTCTACGAGTGGTTAGTAATGCCGTTCGTCTTATGTAACGCTCCCGCTTACTTTGTCGATCTAATGAATAGAGTATTCAGAGGAGTATTGAATAAATTTGTCCTGGTTTTTATTGATGATATTCTAATCTTCTCTAACTCAAAGGCCGAACATGAAAAGCATCTTGAACAGGTTCTAGAAATTCTGAGGCGGAATGTATTAAAAGCCAAATTTTCCAAATGTATCTTCTGGCAAGATGAAGTGAAATTTCTAGGCCATGTGGTATCTAAAGAAGGAATCGCTGTGGATCCAAGTAAAATCACAGCTATTCAGAACTGGAAACAGCCTAGTACTCCCACTGAAGTCCGCAGCTTTCTCGGATTGGCTAGCTATTATCGGAAGTTCGTTAAAGACTTTTCGAAGATATCTGGTCACTTAACGAAGCTTACAAAGAAGCATTCTAAATTCAAATGGACTCAAGAGAGTGAGGAGGCTTTCGAAGAGCTAAAGTTGAGATTGACCACAGCTCCAGTGTTAACCATCATCGATGGCAACCAAGATCTAAAAGTCTGGACTGATGCTTCTAGAGAAGGCCTTGGCGCAGTGTTAATGCAAAGAGGCCAAGTAATTGCTTATGCTATCCGTCAAGTGAAGCCACACGAGAAGAACTACGTAACTCATGATCTTGAGTTATTGGCTATCATATTCTCTTTGAAAATCTGGAGACACTATCTTCTGGGTGAGAGATTTGAACTGTTTAAAGATCACCAGTCGTTAAAGTATCTGTTTACTCAGAAGGACTTAAATTTGAGGCAGCAGCGTTGGCTGGAGTTTCTTGCAGCATATGACTTTGAAATTATATATACCCCAGGGAAAGCCAACGTCGTGGCCGATGCATTAAGCCGAAAGAATGAGATGATCGCTAGTTTCATCATTGCGACTTCGTTGATTGATAAGATATCGGCTCTCCAAGAAGATGACCAATTTATCAAAGGAATAAGTCAGCGAATTCGTGAAGGCAATGCTTCGGATTTCCAGCTAGACAGCGAAGGGATTCTAAGGTTAGAGGGACGAATTTGCGTTCCAGATATTCCCTAACTTAGAAGAGAGGTGCTTGATGAATGCCACAAATCTAAGCTCAGTATCCATCCGGGTGTGAATAAAATGTATAACGATATCAAACGCACATTCTGGTGGAAGTCGTTAAAAAGAGACATCCCAATATATGTTAGTCGATGCCCTACTTGCCAGCTAGTCAAAAGTGACCAACAGAAATTGGCTGGATTATTACAACCGCTGGAAGTTCCTGGTTGGAAGTGGGAGCATATTTCTATGGATTTCATTGATGGTTTGCCCAGAACCAGAAAAGGGAATGACAGTATTTGGGTGATCGTAGATCGTTTCACGAAGACCGCCCATTTTATACCTGTCAGATCAAACAGAACTGCTCAGAGTCTGGCGCAGATATACTTCAGGGAAATAGTTAGACTACATGGAGTGCCGCTCAGCATAGTAAGTGATAGAGATACGGTATTCACTAGTAAATTCTGGGAGGCATTTCAAGTCGAACTGGGAACGAAGTTAAACATGAGCACCGCTTATCACCCTCAGACAGACGGTCAGACTGAGAGGGTGAATCGCATTTTAGAAGATCTATTGCGGGCTTGTATTCTAAATTTCGGTGGATCATGGGAAGACCATCTGCATTTGGCTGAATTCTCTTATAACAACAGCTACCAGGCGAGTCTGACAATGTCGCCATTCGAAGCATTGTACGGTAGACCGTGACGATCTCCTGCTTGTTGGGTCGAGCCTGGAAATAGACTTGTGTTGGGTCCCGATATGATTCGAGAAGCTGCCGACAAAGTCGATTTTATTAAGAAGCGATTACTCGCCGCTCAAAGCCGACAAAAGAGCTATGCCGATAGAAGAAGAAGAGATATATCCTTTGAAGTTGGCGACTACGTATATTTGAAAGTATCGCCGATGAGAGGAGTTATCCGGTTCGGTAAAACAGGAAAGTTAGCGCCCAAATTTATTGGTCCGTTTCCTATTCTGGAACGGATTGGGACTCTCGCATATAAAATTAAACTGCCTGACTGGTTGCCTGGAGTGCATGATGTATTTCATATATCTCAACTTCGAAAGCACGTTCATGATCCATATTTGATCGTGGAAGAAGCAGCTCAGCAGGATATTGAAATTACTCCAGAATTAGCTGTGAGGCGAGAGCCGCTAAAGATTATCGGCAAAGAAACCAAAGAGCTGAGGAACAAGAAGGTTCGCTTAGTCAAAGTGCAATGGAGTGGAGATCCGCGAGATTGTACTTGGGAAACTGAGGAGAGCATTCAGAAAGCTTATCCTAGATGCCGAGTGGATATCTCTGATTGACTCCGCTGAAGGGTATATTTACCATACTTTACCTCACCATTTAATTCTCTATTCTATTATAATTGTTTGAATGATTTTAGAAGAAAAATAGGAATTAATTTGTATGGCTTTGAAAGGTTAAAAACAATTGGATTGGTTGTTGTGTTGTGTGATCGTAGATTTATCAAACCACTTTCGACTTTATTCCTTTTCGGGGACGAAAAGTTTTAAGTGGGGGAGATTGTAACGACCCGGAAAATCTGAACCAATTTAAAATTTTTAAATTGGCTAAAATAATGGATTTTAAATATTTAAAATAAATATTTTAAATAATGGCAATGAAAACTGAGTTTGAATCGACATTTGAAAACGAATATGATTAATTATAATTATATATAGAATTGAAAATGGCGCGGTAGTTCGATAATTCGATTTCAAACTTCAATTGAATATACCGGGTGCAAAACAATCCGGATTTTAGTGAAACCAAAAATATTTAAATCTGTTAGTGAATATCTTTCTAACGAATCCGACCAATCGAAATTTGATAGCGGGAATCAAAAGATATGTCCAGTTGAAAATTCTGAATAGTCGCTGTGGAATTCAGGCCCTTAAAAATGGACATTTTGCAAACGACCTCGGATTTGGATGAAACCACTTTTGTTGGATCCGCGGGGTCAAGTTATTGTTAGGTTTCAAATTTCATAATTTTTCGAATCAATATGTGAGCGTGGCAAAGGAAGACGCGTTTGACCAGTTTCTGTTGATTTTAATCGACTGGAAATTGGTCATTTTGCAAACGGCCTCAGAATTCGACGAAACTAGTTTTGTTAGGACCGTATCGTCAATACGAAGCTAAAAAATATTTTTCTGGAATTTTTCTAGTTAGTATGTGACCCCGGTAATTTGAAACGTGCGTTTAAAATTCAATATAGTGATTTAAATGAAAATTCAAAAGGAAACTGATTGTAACGATCAAATCAGCTTGCGATACATATCCCATTGTGTTCGGAATGGGGGTAAAACGCTATGGACGACAGGCGGTGGGCCTCGTTTCGAGGTCGTATGTAAAAGTCAACCTTTTTGCAAAATATAAATAATTAAATAAAATAAAAAAATTAAAATATAATCTCCCCCCTTTATCTTCGTTCTGGCCCCCCCCCCCCCCCGTTCATTTCGATTCTGTTAAACAGAAATAAAAAAAAAACCTAAAACTATCGCGCCGCAGCCCCGGGAAGCGCCGCCCATCACCGCCTGTCCTCCCTCCCTCGATCGAGGACCCAAAACCCTCGAAGCCGCCGACCCTGACATCGAGCAGTCCCCCCCCCCCCCCCCCCGAAGCAGCGACGCCACCACCACCGAAGACCGCCTGCCGCCGACGCCTTCTTCCTTTCCCTCCCTTTTTTTTTCTTCGCAGGTAAATTGTTTATATTTTATTTTATTTTCATCTTTGAATTTTGATTTTATAAGATTTTAAAACTGATTTTAATTAAAAGTAAAAACTGATTTTAATTAAAAGTAAAAACTGATTTTAATTAAAAGTAAAAACTGATTTTAATTAAAAGTAAAAACTGATTTTAAAAAAAGTATTAAAAACTGATTTTAAAGAATTAAAAACCTGATTTTTAAAAAGAATAAAAACTGATTTTTTTAAAGAATTAAAAACCTGATTTTTAAAAAGAATAAAAACTGATTTTTTGGAAAAGGTTTAAACTTCAAAAAAAAAAAAAAAGATTTGAACTTTAAAAAGAAAAATCAGATTTTTATTTATTGAATAGCGAAGAAAAATCAGATTTTTATATATTGAATAGCGAAGTCAAAATTCGATTTTTATTTATTGAATAGCGAAGAAAAATCAGATTTTTATATATTGAATAGCGAAGTCAAAATCAGATTTTTATATATTGAATAGCGAAGAAAAATCAGATTTTTATATATTGAATAGCGAAGTCAAAATCAGATTTTTATATATTGAATAGCGAAGTCAAAATCAGATTTTTATATATTGAATAGCGAAGTCAAAATTCGATTTTTATTTATTGAATAGCGAAGTCAAAATTCGATTTTTATATATTGAATAACATAGTAAAAATTCGATTTTTACATATGTAGAGAATAAAGGCAACGAAGCGACAGAGTCGTAAAGGCGAAGATTTCTCTAAGTGAAGTTGGATAGCTATTGGTGAGATTTCTGATTTAAAAATATTATATGTGTGTGAAATGAAAGTGAATAGCTATATATATAAATTGCTATATATAAATATAAATATAAATATAAATATATATATATATATATATATATATATATATATACACACGCCCCTCGTCCACAAACCATGGACGATATTTATTGGTTGAAATTGTTGTGAAAATTGATTGATAGTGAATGATTGTTTGGGATTGTTTGTGATTGATATTGGTTGATGGTGGTTGAAAAATACCCGTTTGTGATTGTGAAATATTTGGTTGAAACCACATAGGATTAGTTTGTGGAAATGAAATAAATATATACATGCCGCCTGCGTGCGAACTAGATGCATGAACCCCATTGTCAAAAACCGCGAGGTTTTAAGGTAGAGCGAGGAGCCGTACTAGGGACGGTCCCGGTTTAACTACCCTGCCGTTATGCTGCCGAAATTTTGAATAATATTTGTGTGTTTGAATTATTTTCATATGCTTAAACTATATTTATTCATTGATTAGAAAACATTCATGTGTTGAATTGATATTCATTCGTTGATTAGAAATTCATGTGTTGAATGGTATTCATATTTTGAAATAAATTGTTTGATAATAAAAATCACCTTTTATCGACTATATGAACTGTGTAAAATAATCTCGTTTTTAAAAGAAATTGTTTTATGATAAAAATCCCATTTTTATTACCAACTTGAACTATATAGAAAAATAGTGTTTTGAAATGAATTGTTTTTACAATAAAAATCACATTTTTATTGTATGCATAAATCGTTGAAATGTGAAGTGTTAAAAATAGCCACTTGTTCAAAATAAACATATATGAGTTGAAATATTCATTAATTAGCTAATGAAATGATTTGCACCTATTTATGTAACATTAGAATGAATGGTGTTTTTAAACCAAGTTGAAATCAAATATGAAGTCGAATAGAAAATGATAAATGATATGAACTGTGTATATGTGTACATACATATTCATTGAACAGGTTATAGCAAAGGGGCTAGAGAAGAGGAATAAAATTTTGTGCCCGACAAATAGGTACACATTTACTGCTTTGTTTGGGTGATGATTTTATGAGCCTGTTGGCTAGCCGCTTGGCTTTTTCTTTTTCTTTTTGAGATTAGAAGGACCGGGAACGCTATTTGCGATTTCCCGATGCTCCCGGTGCAGGGGAGGTTATGGCGAAATTTTCCAAAATTTTAAGGTGTTAGAAAATTTTTTGAAGTGAAAACGATATTGAAATCATTGAATGAACTATATTTATATAAATATAAATAAAATTAAATCGAAACGAGGCCGTGCAGTTCGTATTTTGAAACCGTGATTTCAAACGACTAGTGCGGGAAATCCAACCATTGGATTTCCCCGAAACCTCAACCGTCGGGTTCGCCATGGAAATATCTTCCCAACGGCACCAACTTTGTAGAAATCCAATGGTTGGATTGTCTGGAATGTTTAATTCAAATCTGAAGAAAAACAGCGCCAGAAACGATTACATTTATTCATATATATAAATATAATTATATTTAATCGAATAACGACGCTGCAGTTCGTATTTTGAAATCGAAACTTCAAACGATTGTACCGGGAGATCCGACCGTCGGATTTTCCCGAAACTGGAACCGTTGGATTCGTTTTGAAAAGACCTTTCTAATGATGTAAATTTTGTGAAGATCCAACGGTTAGATTTTCAGATATGTGTAAATCAAATCTAAAGAAAAACAGCGCCACGGCCACGTTATGGCCCGAAACGTCGTTTTGAATATATTAGCTATTTTAAAATAAATAAAAATAGCGATAAATAGTTATAAAATATCATAGGCGATATGGAATGGAAATAAACTGAAATTTGCTTGATTTTGTGGCTTTTGATGGTTGAATGTGTTTGGTGTGAAAATTACATTAAAGAACAATATTGGTGTTGTCGAATAATTTAACCATTGAAATAAATTGATTTGAAATTCTAAATATACGTGAATTATTTGAGAAGGCCGAGTTAATTCTCATTTCAAATAATTGACCGACGATTGAAAGTCGAAGATGAAGACGGTGGTCGAAGACCGGAGATCTTCACCTCGTTTGGATGGTAACCGAGGTCCTGATTGGGAGGCATCCCGAAATATGGATAATGAGTGGTGATCGTTCAGACGTACGTGTTGATCGAAGGGTTTGCGAGGTATTTAGTGCCTCCGGTTTCGTTCAGACCCAGAACGGACTTGTAAATGGACTGTGTGTCTGACATTGGGATTTATTCTGTGTTGATTGATTTCTGTTAAATATACATCTGTTTGGCGGCGGAGAATTTATTCTTTTGCTTAACGCCCTTCTCTGAGACGCACGAGCTCAGAGGTTGTATATCGATGGACATCAGTCGCATGGCATGAATTGCCTGTGTGGCATGCTAAGATGCAGTGATCAGGGCTTCTGTTGAAAAGCAAAGTCTTGTGGTGATGATCAAAGCACCGCTTGTGTGGCGTAGCTTTGTGTATAACGTGAATTCGCGAGCCTCACACCTCGGTATGAACCTAAAACGGGAGAGGACATCAGGGAGGGCCTGCGTTTCTTTCTAGCTAGGGTGGTGTCAGTGACCTACCAGCCCTGACATTTATATACTTTTCACCTATGTGGTTGTTGCTGTTGCGAGGCGCCTCGGTTTGATCGGACGATCCGGGTCCGATGGAGTCATTCGTTGGCTCGTTTACGCCCCAAAGGGCGGGGAGACGTAGTGTTCAGGCATAATAATCCACATCGGTGGACCGGCCCTGACGATCTAAAGGGTTGATGCGTTCTGATCCTGTGGCTCGGGCTAGAGAGTCACGAATTCGGTAAGGACTATCTTTTGCCTTGGTTCATGACGGAAATCCAATTTCCAAATACGTGATCGTGCGGTTTCAATTGTATATATATATTTGGCGACATAGTGGCATGGGACGCTCATGTCGTCTATGATTGATAGTTATGATTTGAAATTGTTTTCAAAACATATAGACACTAGCAATAATATCAAATGCCTTTGTTTTATTCGTATCAAGCATATTTTGGCCATTATAAGGTAAAACTCTATCCTCCGGTTTGCATTGCATTGTGTGATGGGAACTGAGTCTTATAATGGCTTCATTTTTATAAAAAGCATAGCGATGTTTAAAAGAAAGATTTGTTTTAAAGCACTGGCGATCCAATGGAGTAAACCCGTTCCACGAAAGTGGCGTGGTCCTGTGATTAGCCAATTATATATGTGTTGAGTGGATTTCTCATACCAGTCCCATGACTGACTCGTAGTTTGTTTCACTTTCAAACTCGGGTGCCCCTTTTTCTACACGGGCAGCCTTGTATTCAGGTTTAGCTGGTTCTTTTTCTGGATAGCTGGAGCTGAAGATGGATTCTATCATTTATTCTTTTTATGCTGTTCAGCTCCTATTGTACATATTTTGTTTATTTCCGCTGTAGACATTTATGTATAGCTGAACTCTATTTGTACTAAGTAAGATCCTGTATACTGTGTAACTCTGATGATTAATTTTATCCAGTATATTTTGTTGTTCATATCTGGGGTATTTATTTAATTCTGTTCTGCTATTATCTGTTTCTGTGTTATATTCCAAAGATAACCTTGTTTCCGTGAGAACGGGAATTCGGGTCGTCTCATCATTTGAAATCACGGTTTCAAAACACGAACTGCAGCTTCATTATTCGATATATTTCAATTATGTATGTATATATATATATAATCGATTCTTCAATTTCAAAACTATTTTCTTTTCATAAATTTGATAAAAATGATATTTTTATCCAACCGACATTTATTTCGACACTTCACTATTTTTACCAATTCATGTATATAATTAAAATGTGATTTTTATTGTAAAACAGTTTATTTCAAAACGCGACTATTTTATATAGTTCATATAGATGAGAAAAATATGATTTTTATTATAAAACAATTTATTTCAAAACACGACTATTTTATATAGTTCATATAGATGAGAAAAATATGATTTTTATTATAAAACAATTTACTTCAAAACACAACTATTTTATATAGTTTATATAGATGATTAAAATATGATTTTTATTATAAAACAATTTATTTCAAACACGAATACCATTCAACACATGAATTTCTATTCAACGAATGAATTTCTATTCAACACATGAATGTTTTCTATAGTTCATATATATAAAATAAAAATGTGATTTTTATTGTTAAAACAATTTATTTAAATCACAAATACCATTCGACACATGAATTTCTATTCAACGAATGAATTTCTATTCAACACATGAAGGTTTTCTATAGTTCGTATATATAAAATAAAAATGTGATTTTTATTGTTAAAACAATGTATTTAAAACACGAATACCATTCAACACATGAATTTCTATTCAATGAATGAATTTCTATTCAACACATGAAGGTTTTCTATAGTTCGTATATATAAAATAAAAATGTGATTTTTATTGTTAAAACAATTTATTTAAAACACGAATATCATTCAACACATGAATTTCTATTCAACGAATGAATTTCTATTCAACACACGAATATAGTTTCAACACATGAAAATAATTCTAACACATGAATATTATTCAAAATTTCGACAGCATAACGACAGGGTAGTTAAAACCGAGACCGTATCGATGTACAGCTCCTCGCTCTACCTTAAAACCTTGCGGTTTTTGACAATGGGGATTTCATGCATCTAATTCGCACGTAAGCGAGCATGTTTTCTTTCATTTCCATAACCTATTCTAATTTTGTTTTCAACCACAAATGGGAATTTTTCAACCACAGTCAGTCATTCTCAACCACAAACAATTCTATCAACCATTCGCATTATTCACCAAATTTCACATCAACCAAATAATCCAAACAATATCAGAACCAATAAATATCGTCCATGGTCTATGGACGAGGGGAGTATATATATATATATATATTCGTATATAAATATATTTCAATTCACTTCAATTCATTTCAACGCACATATAATTTTTACAACGCATATATATAACTTATACATCGAACATACAACTTATACAACGCTTATACATGAGGTGTACAACGCTTATATAACTCATACATCGACTATATAATTTATACATCATTATTTTCAATATCGTTTATAAATTAGAAATCTCACAGTGGGTTCCACTCCACCAAAAATAGCAGAAGGCTCAGAAAAATATGCGGTCTCTTCTAAAATGTAGAAGACGTCCTCACGGTTTCGGCGTCTCTTGTTTCACTGGATTTCGATCACAAATGAAAAAGATACGATTTTTAGAAGTTCAATTAGTTTTGCGACACTTTTATATGTTAAAACTATTTTAAATATATATGTTTAAAACAGTCGAGGGTTTTCAACTGTTCAGATCTATGGTTCGGAACCTCGTCAGATCCGTTGAGCTAAAGGATGATCGGAGGGCATGACGTCGTCGGCTTTGGAGATAGCTTTCCGACGCCACCAGATATGCCCAACTCGACGGCGAGGTGGCGGAGCTAACTGGCGTTGAATGGGACAACTTCGGGCGCACGATTCGAGGCACACACTCAATGATAGGATCTCCATCCAATATGGATCTGAAGTACTCGAGCTTCACTACAAAATCTTCCACAGGGCGATGTGTTTTATTGCTTGGATTGATTGGAATCAAAGTGGGAAGGGAGGAAGGCCTCTTCGTCGTCGATCGCAGGTGTTACGGGGGTTTTCCGAGGAAATGAAAATTATAAAATAATAAAAGGAATTATTTTATTGGTCGGAATCTATATTAAGTCGAAAAATTGTGTTTCTTTATAAGAACACCAATTCAAATCCAACGACTTTCCCCCCAAGATAAATACCCCCATTCCGAACACAATGGGATGTGTTTCGAAGGCCCATTAGAATGTTTCAGTCAGTTTTCCTTCAAATTAAAATATAAAACATTCAATATTTGTTTTGAACGTACATTTCAATTTGCTGGGGCAACATACTAATTCGTAAAATTCCAGAAAAATAAATCCAGCTATGTTTTGATGATACGGTCCCAACAAAACTAGTTTCTTCGAATTCTGAAACCGTTTGAAAAATGGCATTTTCTGGTCGATCCAATTTAGCTGTAATTGACCAAAACATAGTTTTCTTTGCCACGCTCACATACAAGCTTCAAAAATTATGAAATTTGAAAGCTAGCAATAACTTCACATCCCAGATCCAACAAAAGTGGTTTCGCTGAATTCCGAGGTCGTTTGCAAAATGTCTATTTTCACGGGCGATATAATTTCTATAGCGACCTTTCTGAAAATTCATTTGGCCATAACTTTTGACTCCCGCTACGAAACTTCGATTTTTCAGATTCGTTAGAAAGATATGCACTAACAGATTTAAATATTTTTGGTTTCACTAAAATCCGTTTTGTTTTGCACCCGGTACAGTCAGTCAAAGTTTGAATTCAAATTTTGAAACTACCGCGCCATTTCAGGCCTTGTTTATAGTTAAAAATAATTATATTTATTTTCAAACGTCGATTCAAACTTACTTTTCGTCGTTATTAGTTAAAATATTTATTTTAAATATTTTAAATCCACTAAAATAGCCAATTTAAAATTTTTAAATTGGTTCAGATTTTCCGGGTTGTTATAATAACCTTAAATCCCCAATTCAAGGCCGCCATTTCTTTTTCAGGAACTAAAGAGAACGGCCAAGTAGAATAAAGGGTGCAACACTTTGAAAAGGGGTCGGCCATTTCTTTTTGGGCTAAGCCATGTTTTTGAAACAAAGGGGAGAGTTTATTTATTAAACTAGGGTTTAAGTTTTTATTTGTTTACTTTTTGTTGTATTTTGTTTGTTTAATTTTTCTATTGTAATTCAACAAACAGGTTCTAGAAGTCTGTAAAATTCTAGGGGGTTTCAGTCAGGGTATTGACTGACAGTTGACAAAGTCTGTAAAATTTGGGTTACTGGTTACGGGGTCGTAACTAGTGGAAATCTGATTGAGGGGATATCGGTCAGTCTAGGGTTTAAGCGTAGGGTTAGAATAGGAGTAGGGTTTGCGAGTGTACATGGTCTTGTATGCGGGATCTATTCTATCACCTAGTAGAAACCTTAGAAATGCAGTAGTAGGTAGGGTTTTGCCGAAGCTGGGTATATCTGTGTGTGATTTATTTTCTGCATTTATGTTTCTACTAAATTCTGTGATATATATATTATTATCTATCTCGTTAGATTTTTAATTCAGTTAAAAACTGTGATAGACCCTATTCACCCCCCTCTAGGATTAATCTAGAGCCAACAATTGGTATCAGAGCCAGGTATTTTTAACTCTAGAGACATGGGTAACCCTAGTTGTTAGTCTAGCGAGAATCAGTCCAGCTCATCTCCAACTATTTTCAATGGAATAGATTTTTTAAACTGGAAATCCAAAATGGAATTTTATTTAAAATTTGTTAATATTAAATATTAGGATGTTGTTATCAATGGGTACGATATGGTAGATAAAGTTTTTAATTCTCATGCTACACATATTCTTTTTTCTTATCTTGATGATGATCAATACGGTCTGATCTCCCATTGTTTGACTGCGCAGGAAATCTGGAAAACTCTAAAAAAGATGTATGGAAAATCTGACAACAGCTCAAAACCCCAGGATTACAACTCAGATTCAAATATATGCTTAACAGGTCATGTAGATGAAACTTTAGATGGATCAGATGATGGAGAATCAGCAGATGCTGAAATAGAAAATTTCTCATATGAAGAACTGGTTTACATATGTTTTGATTTAAAGAAATCTGTTGACAAACTCCAACTGAAAAATAAGTCTCTGAAATCTAAGAATTCCGAGTTAACCAGCAAAATTGATAATTTGGAATCACAACTAGAATATTTTAAAAATCTTTCAAATTCAAATTGCAAAAATTGTTTGAAATTGGAAACCAATCTTATTCATCTCAATAAAAATATTCAAAGGTTTGAAAATGAAATTTTGATCTTAAAAGAAAACAAGATTGAGTTATCAAATTTGAACAATTTTCTACAAAAGGAATTTGAAGTTTTTAAGACTAATATAAATTCCAAATTTGAAATTGCTAAAAAAGAAAATTTGTTGAAAAGTGATTCGATTTTGAAAGAACTTGAAAACAAAATTGAAAAGTCCAAGAAATTTGAATTTGAAAGTCAAAAACCTTTTGAAATTGAAATCTCTGAGTCCCAAGCCAAAATCAGATTACTTGAATCTGAAAATTTGGTTTTGAAACAACATGATATTGAAAGGAAGATCACTAATAATTGATGTTCTGATTTAATAAAAGAAAACAGTGAATTAAATCCAAAATTCAACGATTAGAATCAACTATATATAAATTTTATAACGGGGAAAAATCGTTGAATATGTTGTTGCAAAATCAATTTTCTATTGGAAATAAATATGGTATTGGCTTTGGGAAAAATAATGTTTTTGAAAATATCAATTCAAATGTTTTTAAAAATCCCTCAAGTTGCTTCAAGAAGGATAGTTTTGAAAAGTAGAACTCTGGATATTTCAAAAGTTTTGTGAATCACAAACATGAAAAGAAATTGTTTGATAAAAATCTATCTAATACATTTTGGACCCCAAAAAGAAACAAAATGAATTCATATAAATTCAAACAGATTTGGGTCCCTAAAGGAACTTTAGTAAATTCTGATGGACTGTTATACAAATAGATTTGGGTACCAAAACGTAAGAAAACAACTGAGAGTGGTTTTACAAATTTTGCTAGACCACTCAATCCTCTTAACAGTTAGGTACCGAAGATGGCTGAGGAACTGCTTTGCTAAAGAGAATCTAAATTCAAACTGTTTCATCTCATTGAATCATTTGAAGTTCCTTGGCCAAGTCTGTTGAGTTAGAGAATCATTTGCTTACATCGATTTCAGGTATAATCTCTAAACTCATCTTTGTAAATATTTTTTATGTTTTCCCTCCTTTTATCACTTCTGTTTATTTTCTTTGTCTATTTGATTTGTCACTGTCATATCATTGTAATTTTTCTTGTATTCCATTACCTCCAATTTTAGTACTCATGATCTTCTGGAAATTCACTTCATTTGTATAAAACTCTAATGTTTTAATCATTTCAGATATTGTATCAAAACTTATAAATATCTGCAATTGTTTGAACTTTATTTTTTGATTTATGAATTCATAAAAGTGTGGATGTTTTCGTGTCATATCTTGGACACTGTTGTTTTGAATTCTAAAATTTTCAAGATCTGAACAATTAATGAAAATTCACACACTTATGCTGTTTTGAGTTTCTTCCAATTCATTTTGTATTCATGATCAGTATGGTTGAAATTTGTTTATCTGAAATCATCTAAATTTTTTGATATTTTGAATATCACACACCACTTAAATTTCCAATTATCAAACTTGTGTGAATAATTAATTATATCTCAAACTTGACATCAATTCAAGTGATTTCAAATAAATTATTTTGATCATGAATATTTCTCAAACTTGATGTAAAGGATCTGAAATTTCTCTCATACTTATCAGAGATATTTTTGAAAATTCTTTGGAAATCTGGTCTTAAATTTCACTATCAATTCATGGTTATTTGATTTAAATATTTGCTGGTTTGAAATTATTTGAAATTATTGATTTCTTGAATCTCACACACATCTCAAATCTAATTTTTTTAATTTGGTGTGATTGATTCATTAAATCCAAATATTCTCATATTTCTTCAAATGATTTAAAATAAACTATATTTTTAATCTTGAATCATGAATCATCTAATACGACCTTCTGAAATAAATCTGCGGAACATCTTCTCTTATAAGTCCATTTTTGAAACTGATATGTGTTGTGTTCTGATTTTTTTAAAAAAATGCTTTTGAAACTTTCTGTATTGGTCAAATCTTCATGTCGCTCTGATAAAAGGAACCATCTCTGATACTGTTTTGAAAATGCTCTCTGGAACTGCTTGTTTTGAGTCAAAACTGCTTATTGCTCCGATAAATGAAATTTTTGTGCTTATTTTTGTCTAACTTGTTTTGTGTTTAAAATTCTTTGTTCTAAGATATCCATGTTGGGGTGATTAAATTTCTCAATAAAGGAGACTACAATTGGTATCAGCCCTTCATTTTTATTCCCCGTTAGTTTTGAATCTTCACATTGTACAAATTCCACGCACTATTTTTTGTCCTGTATAAATCATTTTAAATTCCTCTTGTAATTCATTTTCAATTTTAAAATTATTTATTGATTATTCATTCAGAAATTGAAATCAATACCTAAATTGAGCTGTATTTATAATTCATCAAATTCATTATCAGATTTTAAAATTGTGATGAATTGTGACTGCAGTATATTTCACAACAAAAGGAGATTTTATTTAGATTTTTTCATGATGGTTGAACATTTATTATATTATCTTTGAATTGGCAATTATTTCATGACCACCTCCTTTATCTATCATCTTTCTGCCATCCATGATAATTCTATATTAATGTGGAGAGTTTGATATTTTTTAAAAATCATCTTGAATAAACAGTGAAAATATTTGTGATGGAATTGTGGCTATGTTATTATTATTCAGAATTAGTGATAATTGAAAATTTTCAGCAATCCCGGTACAGTCGAGCATATTTCATAATATAATTAATTTAGTAATTTATTTCACAGTCCATTTCTGTACCTACAACATTTCTATCATTCATACTGATTGTATATACTGAGGAGTTTTTCTATTTAAAGCTGAAAATGATAAAATATATAATTAATACATAAGTAAGTCTCTAACCTCATTTAAAAATCCAAGCTCTGGTTATGCATGGTCATGAGACAACTTATAATTTAAGTTGCGACTGACCTCATTTAAAAATCCAAGCTCTGGTTATGCGTGGTCAGTGTGCTCTTAAATAAAATAAAAAGAAAAAGGAAATAATGTGCTAAAAATTAAAATTAATATGAAATTCTTCTTGGTGTATAAAAATTAGTTTATCAATCCTCTTTCTAATCTGTGAAGTGTGTTAATATTTTATGACGTATTATGAATTGTTGATTGATAGTTATTAGGATTTGAGAGTATCTGAGTTTGTCACTTAAATTGAATTATTAATTGTAGTCCAATTCCGTCATTGTTTTTGAACTTTTTTTATCTTTTGAAAATAATTGAAATTCATATTTATGTAACTCTCCTCATTTTTATAAAATTCATTGTAAATCCATTATTCTACAATGTGAAATATTCCACCTGTTCTTAGTTTATTATGATTTTTGTTTGACTGATTCAGATTTATGATGATCGTTCTTCCTCTTAAGCTAAAATTATATTATTTAGTCATTTTTTCATCTACATTTTAAATTCTATATCCTTTTGATGATAACAAAGGGGGGTTAACGGGTTGAGATTTTGATTTATAACGTGAATATTTTATAAATATTATTAATTTTGAAAATTAATAATTATTCATATCATTCATTCCACTCATGCACAGTTATAGTGGGAGTTGTCTATTGTAGGGGGAGCTGATAAATAGGGGGAGTTCAATTCTCATTGTCAAACACATTTATTATGCTCAAAATCTTTTATTTGTTTGTCATCATCAAATGGGAGAGATTATTGTATATAACGGTGTTGTATACACAATTATATGATTTTCTGTTTGATGATAACAACCAAATATTTATTATTTTAAATGTGTTTGTTACTGTACTATTTAATCACATCACAGGACACTGTACTTATAAACAAACAGAATAAAAATAGACAAGCTTGTTTGACAACAATAAAATAATATTTTATTTCAATCAAACTTGTTTATTATAAATAAGAGTACAATTCCATTGTTACACAGCTCCTCACTATAACACTCTGTCTATATAACTCATACATATATACAATCACTCATTGTACATTTTCATATTCATATATACATTCGTTCACTATTATACACACTGGAACTACAATATACTTGTCTTCTGTCTTCTGCTTCAGTCTGTCCAATCATCATCTTCATACCTGTCATATATAGAAACACACACACAGTATCTAGAACAGAAATAATTTCTAAATTCTAGCATATATAATTTTGGTTTTGAAATTTTATTTGCCTCAGAATTTCGGTGTGCTTCTCATCATTTTTCTGACTCGATCTGATTAATAACTGTGTCTAGATAGCTTGTGATGTTTATAGTGATACACTATAAATACCACAAGGCAGACAACATATATATATATATATATATATATATATATATATATATCAATGCAGGGACAGGAAAACTTCACTGATGGCTGCATATACACACGTGTGCACTGCCTCGCCGATTAGTGAGCAACTGAGGAGTAGCCACAAGGACCATCTCAACTCAGTGCATCACTCAAATATCAATGCAAACATGAGTTTAATGGATGAGCACAATGGCACAACAAATATATGTAGCAGCAGCCCATGTGCCGAGCAAAGAAATTCAAAGTGAAAAGCCAGGTACAAAGTGTAAATGTCAAACATTCAAAATGGTCAAGGTAAAAGCCAAGGTGCAGCAATCATTGGAGTAACAAACAAGTCTAAGCAGGATGGTGCAAGGATGTATACATGCAAACTTCAACATGGTGACATGAAGAATAGGCAAATACGTAGCCAACTCAAGTGCAGCAGCTAAAAAGCATGGGTGAAACAAGGAAAATTCATAGGCTCCCAAAGGAGCAAGTCAAATGCAAGAATCAAAACTGCATATAGTAAGTGGTCGAGCTTAAGAGATCAACGTAAAGCAGCATGATCAAAAGAGCACTAACAAGTGGCACAGCCAACATACACAAAGTCACCGCATAGTCGAGAAGAACACAGCATGGCATGGAAAGTAAATGAGTAGATGAGTGGTGATGCACTTATTCATGATCAAGCATGGCAGAAGATACAGTTCAAGCATGGAAGATGATACAACAAAGACATAGTTAACATGTCAGCAAAATATGGTGATTAAGTCCATATACATATGTGAATGATATTCAACCAACAAATGCAAACAATTAATGAAGCAGCATGTGTACGAGCAAGAGTAATCAGTATATACATGTATGGAAACACAAGTGGATTATGTTTAGATACAGGATGGAGCAGCTAATCAAATGAGCATGAAATACATGGAAATGGTTCATACAGTATGGCAGCATGAAGAATAGAATCAAAGTAGGGTGCATAACAATGTTTGGCAAGAAATAAGCAAGTATTTTTTGACAAGTGCATGTATGGTCTTGCAAAGATCAAAGTTGAATTCATGGTTAAGTTTCCAGCTATCACACCATGGACAAACGAATGTGCAGAATTAATCATGCTGCAAATCAGCGAATCAAAGTTTTTCAAGGCATGTAGAATTAAGGCAAGAAATCAGAGTTTCCAGTTTTTTTCTGGGAATATACAACGGTGATGAATTTTGCAAGTTATCACACAATTATATTTCCAGAATTCACAATGAAGTTTTTTTTTTGAATTCAATCAATCAATTTCGGCAATAAACAATTTCAATCAGATATGTTCAAAAGAGAAATTCATGAACCCATCAATGTCAAAATTCATCCAAGGAAAATCACAAAATTCAAAAGAGGAAAACAATAAAATCAAATAGAATCTTTCTAGTAATGGTTTCGAATATTACTTTCCTGTTTTTGGTCAAGGAAATTTACAGAGCAAATCAAAGCCGAGTAAATTGAATCAAAAGGGGAAACAAGTCACTCAACTAAAAGAAGAAACCGAGCATAAAAAAAGGGAATCATGATAATATTCATATCAAGGGAAACCAAAAAGGGAAAACTCGAAAATCAAGCCAAACAATCAGATCAAACCATTCTATGAAATCAGAGAAACAAGAGTTCGATTCCATCCTATTTTAACACGCATATCATCACAGGCATTGGTAATGAAATCCAAAAATTCAATTCAAAGAATTCAAGATAAAAACTACTCACAATTCATTTAGGGTTTCGATCGAGTGCCAAAGAGGGAAATTCCAAATCGAAGCAACAGAGAACAACATCATTCGAGATTACATCTTCTCAGCAATACAAGCGACAAAGAATCGATTTGGATTCAAAAGGAAAACCCTAAATCACCAATTCAAGGCCGCCATTTCTTTTTCAGGAACTAAAGAGAATGGACAAGTAGACTAAAGGGTTAACACTTTGAAAAGGGGTCGGCCGTTTCTTTTTGGGCTAAGCCATGTTTTAAAACAAAGGGGAGAGTTTATTTATTAAACTAGGGTTTAAGTTTTTTTTTTTGTTTTTTTTGTTTTTTATTTGTATAATTTTTCTGTTGTAATTCAACAAACAGGTTCTAGAAGTCTGTAAAATTCTAGGGGGTTTCAGTCAGGGTATTGACTGACAGTTGACAGAGTTTGTAAAATCTGGGTTATTGGTTACGTGGTCGTAACTAGGGGAAATATGATCTGGGGGATATCGGCCAGTCTAGGGTTTTAAGCGTAGGGTTAGAATAGGAGCACGGTTTGCGAGTGTACATGGTTTTGTATGCGGGATTTGTTCTATCAACTAGTAGAAACTTTAGAAATGCAGCAGTAGGCAGGGTTTTGCCGAAGCTGGGTATATCTGTGTGTGATTTATTTTCTGCATTTCTGTTTCTTCTATATTCTGTGATCTGTGTATTATTATCTGTCTCGTTATATTTTTAATTTGGTTAAAAACCGTGATAAACCCTATTCACCCCCCTCTAGGGTTAATCTAGATCCAACATCGAGATCGTTCGACAACGAATGAAGGCATCCCATGATCGTCAGTAGAGTTACGCCGATAAGCGTCATAGGGATTTGCATTTCAGTGTTGGCGACGTGGTTTTCGTAAAGATTTCTCCTTTGAAGAATGTGTTCGATTTAGAAGTAAAGGAAAGTTAGCTCCAAGGTTAGTTGGACCATTTCTTATAGTCGAGCGGATTGGAAAGATTGCATATAGATTGGATTTTCCTGAGAAGATGTGGAGTGTGCACAATGTTTTCCATGTGTCTTTTTTATGGAAGTTCGTACATGATTCAAATGTGGTGGTATCTCCATATCAGTACGAAGACCTATAAGTTGAGAACATAGCTATGAAACCTCGTAAGCCGCTTTACGTTGCGGGGAATGACATAAAATAGCTTGGGAGGAAGATGGTTAAGCTAGTCATGGTGCAATAGAGAGAGGATGATGACGATTGTACGTGGGAGACAGAAGAGAGTATGAAGATAATCGATCCATAACTCTTCGTTGATATGACTCATAAATGTCATGTCATTCTTACCTTGTTGTAACTTTTACTATTGTTGTTGATATAATTCCATGTGCTAGGATAGGGCTATGGATCTATGGTTTGATGGCTGCTAGTTTGATGATAAAATTGGTTGCTTATGGACGATAGGCATGCGGAGTTGCTTTCTAGTGTTGCTTGGAATTTCGGGGGAGGGAGGGGGAATTCCTAAGGGGGGAGAATGTAACAACCCGCATTTTACATATCGGAGGTTCATAAAATATTTTTATTTAATTCCCTCAGAGTTGGAACATTCTCATATTTTGATATGTTGTATATGGGGATCGGATGTGAGACATTTCCATAATTCTTACCAATTTTATTTGTGACCATTTTTCTCTTATCGTTTTTGTACATGGCATAACTTTTTCCTAGGATCGAATTAGGTGTTGGGATTGACTTTTTTGGAAAGGAAATGATGTTTCCAATTTCGTAAAGTGGTCACATTAAAGATTTGGTTCAGCAATTTGATAGGAATCGTTGTTTTAAGGTTTCATAAAATTCTATTCAGGTTTGGCTAGTTATTAATGGGCTGAATTGGCATGGCCCATTAGTGGGCTGTTGTCTATAAATAGGAGTTTAGTGGAATGGAGAGAGGGCTGCTTTTCTTTATTCTCTCATTTGGTTGAGCTGGTGATTCTCCTTGCTTAATTAAATACACCTTTCCACCAATAAAATTCTAGATTTACATTAAGACAAGGGAGATCAGATCAAATCAAGAGATTTTGTGATAATTCTTCATTGTTCGGATTGAGAATTTAGTGATTTCAAGTTAATTCGAAGAATTGGCGAGTGATAAGCATCTCTCACACAGATTCAATGAAGTATATGGGTTGTTTGGTCTTATGTTCATCATTTCAAGTTATTTTTGCATAGATCTAATTGATGTAAGTCTGATTTTAATTCAAATCACCATAAGATCTAATCTAGTAGCTTATAAATGGTAATTTCATATGTTAATTTTATGTTTATAATTTTATGTTCATCTATTGATTAGATCATTTGCTGAATCTTTGCTTTAATGTTTGTTGATTATTGCTTGAATCATTGGTTGAATTATTGATCGAATTCGGATCGGTGGTGTTTGAGATTGATCGGTGATGTCTGAGATTGATCGATGGTGTTTGAGATGGATCAGTGGTGTTTGAGATTGGATCGGTGGTGTTTGAGATGGATCGGTGGTGTTTGTGATGAATCGGTAATGTTCAGGCGTGTTGCGCGGGCGCAAATGGGTGATTGGGCAATTTTTCATGGACTGGAAGTTTTCATAGCTTGGTTCGAGCAAAATGCTATGGATCAGGCAAATTTTCATGGATATAGAAGTTTTCATAGCATGGATCGGGCAAAATGCTATGGATCGGGCAATTTTCATGGATCTAGCAGTTTTCATAGCATGGATCAGGCGAAATGCTTTGGATTGGTCAATTTCCATGGATCGGGCTAAATGCTATCATTTCCTATGGATCGGGCAGAACTTAAGTTGATTTGCCATATGCGCAACGCGAGGAAATTGGTGATTTGGCCATGCGCACAACATGATTTCTGAAAGTGGCAAGTACCAGACTTGGGGATTTGGCGAATACCAAGTGCCTAGGCGTGCTGTGCATGGTAAAATAGCTGATTTGCCAAAGCGCGCACTAGGATTTGCACTGTTTTCAGAGTACCAAGTGCTAATGTACCATAATTGAACCAGGAGATATAATAGCATTTCAAAAACGCTGCAAAATGCAGTTTTGACACTATGGCCAGTTTTTCATAGCGAAAAAGTTGGAAATGCTTCGAAATGCAGTATCGACCAAATGAAGCTTGTTTTTGAGTCGATGATGGTTCTAGCTTCGACGTAATTTCAAGGAGGAATGTCTAAAGCGTCATGAAGTGTTTGTTGATCGTCGTAATGCAACGAATATGAAGATGACTCAAGGGTGTTGAGTTGTAAATAATGGCTGCTCAAGTGTGTTTTGAGCTTATGGATTATCGCTGGTGATGACGACTAGAGTTATTGTAACAACCCGGAAAATCAGAACCAATTTAAAAATTTTAATTTAGCTATTTTAATGAATTTGAAATATTTAAAATGATTTATTTTAAATAATAACGACTAAAAATTTAATTAAATCGAAGTTAGAACGAATAAATTTATTTTAATTATATAACGAGCCTAAAATGGTGCAATAGTTTGAAAATTGACTTTGAACTTTAATGAATGTATAAGATACAATATAAACCGGATTTTAGAGAAACCAAAAATGTTTAAATCTGTTTGAAAATATCTTTCTAACGAATCCAAAAAATCGAAATTTCATAGCAGGAATCAAAAGTTATGGTCAGTTGAATATTCAGGGTAGTCGCTATGAAATTTAATACAAATATAGCCCGTAAAAGTTGATATTTGCAAACACCTCCGTTTTCAATGAAACCACTTTGGTTGGATCTGGAATGTCAACTTATTACTAGGTTTCAAATTCCATAATTTTTGAATTAATATGTGAGCGTGACAAAGGAAAACGTGTTTGGTAATTTCAGTTTGAATTGGATTGACCAAAAAAGGCCATTTTTCAAACGATCTCTAAATTCGATAAAATCAGTTTTGTTGGGACCGTATCACCCCAATATAGCCAGATTTATTTTTCGGGAATTTTTAGAATCAGTGTGTGGCCCCGACAAATTAAAATGTACGTTCAAATCAGAATTTGAATGTTTTATATTTTAATTTGAAGAATAATTGACTGTAATAGTCGAATGGGCTTACGAAACATATTCCATTGTGTCCGGAATGGGGGTATTTATCTAGCGGTAACACTCGTTGGGTTTAATTTGGTGCTCGTCTAAGAAAACCCTAATTTTCAAAATAATATAAATATCGGCGAATAGGATTTTTTCTTCCATAAATTAATTTTATAAAAAAAACCAAAAATACTCGTCACCCCCAGTATCGTGTGACGGAAATGAGCTCCATCATTCCCAACTAGATTCCGGCAAAACCACGTTGAATTAGCCGCTGCCCCAGTTGAACTTTTTAAAGTACTCCCTCTCCTCTTCAAATCCATATAGGGAGCACCCCCCTGGTCTCATATCCGTGAAGAATGAGCTCCCCAAAGTCATGCCCTTCAGACCGCCACCATGCTCACCCCTCTCCGTCGATCAGGCTTGGACCCCCAGGCGCGGGCGCGGCTTTCCAGCCCCCTCGACGTGGCACCACCCGATCTTCGTATCATGCAACTGTTTGAGCGCTAGATCGAAACCTAGTTTCGAACCAATTCAGTAAGGTAACTGTAACAACCCGCATTCTACGTATATAGGATCGTAGAATATTTATTTCTTTTTCATATGAAGTCGTATGGTCGTGTAACTTTGGGAAACTACCATTAGTCATTTCCCATGTACATGACTTTTTCCGATTTTTAAATGACCATTTTGCCCCTAGCCGATATTGTTTTGGCCATAACTTTTGATTGGAAAGGAATCTTGACCTGAAACCACTTCCATTAGATTCGTTTGATGGTTTACCTTTCCGTAGAGTGGTCACATTAGCCAAATGGACTCACCGTTTGGGAGATATGGCTGAAACAAGTTTCAGATAGTGAAAAACAGCTTAATTGGGCTTAACCGGGTGATTAACAGCTAGGCCCAAAGGGGAATTTCGGGATTAGGGTTATGAGAGGGCTGGAAGGGTTAGGAAAATCATTTCATTTCAGTTTTTGAGCCACCACTTTCATTCTTGAAACCCTAGCCATGGCCTCCACTCTCTAAATCTCTTCAAAACATCTCCAAATCACCTACAACTTGAAGATTGGGATTAGCAACATCAAATCAAGGGAGATCTTCACCAAATCAAGATTAGAGCTGCTGGAACACATTAGAATTCGACCCAAACAGAGATTCATTTTAGTTTTGAGGTTTTATTTATGGCTAAGGTGAGTGATTTGCATTGTTTTTCACTAATTATGGCTAATTAGCGAAATTATGGCTCAAAAAAAATCTAGAAAAATTCCTAAAATTCTAAAATATTGTTTTAGACCTCTGTTAGAAAATTTGGCTAATTTGGTTAAGTTTTACTTATTATATCATTAGTTTCACCTAAACATGCTTAAGGGAAAATATGGGGTTTTGGCTATGTTTGATCCATTTTAACCTATCATATTGTTGTTTAAGTGTTTGTGGTTGTTTATACATGTTGCTATGACTGTATGGTATGTTTTGTGATTGATTAGAATAGGTAGAATGGTCGAAAACGCCGTCAAGTGGTGTAAATTGCTTGTTGGAAAAAGTGCAGGAAGACATCCGAACCGGATCGGATCGGTTAGGAGGACCCGAGCCGAACCCCCACTAGAATTCAGAAGCTCCGATCCGCTCTTACGCTCCACACCCCGATCCGAACAGAGGAGGACAACAAGGACTGGGGAAGCTTCTATCCACTTGCATTTCTCGTGGCATACATCATCCGATCCGACCCGCATGGTCACCTCCGAACCGAACCGACGCGTGGTGAATGGAATAGAAGAACCCGACCCGATCCCCTAGAGGCGACGTCTTCCGATCTGAACCAACATATTGGGAGGGAGCTCGAGGTATCCGACCCGATCCAGTGAAGGGAAGCATTCCGATCCGAACCGAACTAGTGATTAGGGGAAGATCCGAATCGATCCGGTGATGACCAATAACCCGAGATGAAAAGGTAGTCCAAATGGAAGTTAGAGCTCAGGATCCAGTTGGGAACCAACGAGTCGACTTCATGAGTTGGGCTTTGCTGCGAGACGTGTGCAAAGGGGTTATCGGTATCCGTAACCTTGGTTCACTATTAACAGATAGATTAGGGGCTTATAGTGATAGTTGTATGGGATTGGATTCCGTCATGGCCCAAAGGAGTAGGTGACCAAAGTAGTGGGTATTATATGCTTTATGCACTGAGTGAGAGATGTGAGGATGGTTGCTATGCTTGTTTGTTTGCCATCACTATGACATGCACACCCCCACCCCCGTATGCTTACACACCACATGCTAGTGACACCTTAGAGTATTGTACAGATGTAGTGCTAACACTTTGGTTGCAGGTCCAGGTTCAGGTATGATTGGATTATACCTGTTATTGTTTGGTCTTGTTGTTTATCGCTCATACTAGACTTTTTGTCTGACCCAGAGTTTTACGTCTCTTCTTATTACTCTGGGTGCTCACACGAGCAGACTAGAGACAAGTTAGCTGGGTATGTACGGGTAGCTGATCCGGAGACGAGCAGGAGGCTTCCACGTATGATATATATAGTATTATCCATGTGTTGTTGAAGATCACTGCTTGGGCATTGTCATGCATCTTCTACTTTAGCTTTCTTTTGTTTTAGAGACAGAAAATTTGGAAAGTTGTAATAAGCTGTATTTGGATTTCCGCTGCTATGTTGGTTTAGTTTTCAGCTTATGTATTGTCTCGCCTGTTTTATGTCAAGATTATGTTATTATTATATTTTGATTCCATGTGTTGTGAGACATTCTATAGGTTCCTTGTTGGTTCGTTCTCTTCTTTCTTTTCTTCTGATGACTGTTCCGTGCTAACTGGACGTGTGTACAGCGCACTTTTGGAGGAAATGTCGGTTGGTGCGGGGCGGGCCGTCACATTTGGTATCAGAGCTCTAGGTTGCGTAGTTAACCTAGGGAAAGACACTAGGGAGAGATAGTACATATATGAGAGAGCGTATTTGTGATTACTTTGGTTTTCAAAAGCTATATATATACTATTAGTAGTATAAGGATGAAGTCGAACTGCACTAGCACCACTATGGATATGGTTAATCGTTTTCTCTTTACAAGTTGAACGATGAACCAATACGCAAGAGGTGCCGGTAGGGGAGATAATAATGGTAATGCCGCTGACATGAGGACGATGTTTACTAACCTCATGAGGGAGATGCTTAGGGATGTCCATAGGGCAGCTCCCAATGCCGATAATGGTGGTGGTCCAGTAGTGTAGGCGCCTAGGGTCGATTTCGCCAAGTTGTGCAAGGACTACACTAACCTTGGTGGGAAGCCGTTCCACGGAACGGAGTCGGCCACGGATGTTCAGGATTGGTTGGATAGCTGTGATCGTATCTTCGACGACTTGGGTATCGAGGATGCGGTGAAGAGAAGCCTAGCGTCTCATCAGCTGCAAGGGCGAGCGATGAATTGGTGGAATGCCATTAGAACAGCTACTCCAGAAGATCAGGTTACTTGGGATCAGTTTAAGGCTCGCTTTAGCGACAAGTTTATCCCAGCTGCTTAGAAGTCGGAATTGTTTAGGAAGTTCTTCGAGCTTAAGCAGAGTTTTAGGGCAGTCTCGGAGTATATGGCTGAGTTTGACACATTGTCGAAGTATGGGTTATCTCTTATTGATACTGCCAAGAAGAAGAACGAGAAGTTCATAACTGGCTTAGATAGATACTTGGGGGAAAGGCTTATTAACCACATCGATGAGACATTTGAATCGATTGTGGGGAAAGCTTTGAGGTCAGAAAGTCTTTACCCTAAGTCGAAGATTGAGGTGGTATTTGCAGAGGAGCCAAAGCCGCAAGCAAGCGGTGGAGGCAAGGATAGTTCCCAAAATAAGAGGAAGCAAGACCAAACTATTGACGGTCAGAATAAGAGAAGTAAGAAATATGGCGAGTGCTTTAGCTGTGGCAAGAAGGGCCACTATGCCAGAGATTGTCGGGAAAAGCCTGGGGAATGGAAGTGCTTTAATTGTGGCCAAGCGGGACATCACAAGAACGAATGTCCACAACCTCCTAGGGAGAAGCAGATCGTGAAAGCATATGCTATCAACGCTGTTCCTTATTCGTCGAATGCCCCAACTGCGGCGTAGAAGGAAAAGGTGTCGTTATTCAAGGTATGCTTTCTATTTAAGATGTTTTGATCGGGTTTTGTTTGACAAAACCTAAGTTAGTCGATAGACCTTTAGTAATGACGAACCCGATTGGTTGTTCGACTAGCCTCAGTATGATTTACCGTAACGTAGTCTTATCGAGTCATGAATGTATGTTTGTTTGAGATTATTTTGTTTTGGGCTTTACTGGGTTTAGCATTATTTTGGGGAGTCGATCTACTCTAAAGGAATGGGGTGGTATTACGTACCTACCTAGTGATGGTGGTAACAACTGGAGTTAGGGAAGCTGAGAGGTTATTGTTGTCTCTGGGAGGCAAATGACTGCTCTAGTGCTTAGTTGTTTTGCTAGTATCACTTCAAGTGGATTGTCCGAATTCAAGGTAGATGTTCCTTGGGTGCTTGTCTGATATTGGTTTAGGCCTTTGGGGCTTGTGCTTGGGGAATGTCGAGTTTGACTAGGATTGTTTAGGACCCTATGCTGATTTTCTCTTTGGATAGTAGAACTTTGAAGGAATAGGATGAGTTCGTTGATCATGGAAGATGCAACGAAGGTTACGACGATTCAAGTTGGACTTGAACTCGTAAAAGAACATAGGTATTCGTTGATCTAGGAGCTGCAACGAATAGAGGGACGACTCATGTTGGACTAGGGTTGGTAGGTAATGGATACTCAAGACTGGGTCTGAGTTTATGGGTTATAGATTGACTCGAGTTGGACTCGAGAAGGCTGCAAGGAATTGGATTGACTCGAGTTGGACTCGAGAGGGCAGCAAGATAATGGATAGACTTGGGTGGGACTCGAGTGTTTCAAGCGGACTAAAAGCAGGGGTATCTGGGGACGCCCACTTACCTTGGATCCGTTGGTCGTGATCTAGTTATCCTTGGAGGATAAACGTACGTTGGACGTACGGTAGTCCGTTTGGAGGCAGAATTTCCATTAGTTATTGATGTTGGTTGGACCAGACATACAGGTATTGACGTATATTGACGTATTCATGGCTTTAGCAGGTGATAGACAGGATTTGTTTGGTGGATGCTATGGTTGTTGTGTTTGTTCTTACCTTTCTTCTCTTGAGTATCACCTGTAGGATCCTGTTGAATGGAAATAGATAAGTTCGTTGATCATGGTGATATGATGGGTGTAAGATATTTTACGTTAGACTTGAAGTATGTTGGGCATTGTGGAGCATCCGTTGTATTGGAGATTCAACGGATAGAGGAGTTTCAGTTGGACTTGGACTCATAGGTAGAGTACCTAGATTCATTGGATGAGTCTAGTTCACCTTTGGAAGGTGAATGTACGTTGGACGTACAGTACGGATATAGGTAGAGTACCTAGATTCATTGGATGAGTCTAGTTCACCTTTGGAAGGTGAATGTACGTTGGACGTGCAGTATGAATATGGGTAGGGTACCTGGGTTCATTAGATGAATCTAGTTCACCTTTAGAAGGTGAATGTACGTTAGACGTACAGTGCAGATGTTGGTGTAGTGCCTAGGGTCATTGGATGGGTCTAGTCTGCCTCTAGGAAGTGAATGTACGTTGGACGTGCAATACGAATGTAAGAAGGACTCAAGTTGGACTTGAAAGGATATTTGGAATGTAGTTGAAAATTTGGCATATAGGTTTGGATTACCTAAGAAAATGACAGTATAGACAAATGCCATAGTATCGGACTGGGTGCGATAGCTGATGCATTGAGTAAGAGACGTGCCATATTAGACGCTATTTTTCTGCAATGGAAGCAACTAGAGTATATCACGGGATATGACTTCAAACCTAAGTGTGAATTGGATTCAGAAACACTAGTAAGCTTAACGATTAGATCGATCTTGATTAAGTGGATCGGTTCCAGTTAGAGGGACAATCCCGACCTATTAGAAGTTACCTCTAGGGTAGAGATGGGAATCGATGGCGAGAGAACGACTGTACTTGGGAAGTAGAGAATGACATAAGAAAGTCGTATACAAAGCTCTTTGCCTGGTAAGATTTTAGCGGCGATGATTCTTCCCTTGTTAGTAAACCGCATGTTAGGGCAGAATGGTTCTGTTTGTTTTGCATGTTTGATTGTTGTATATGGTTGGTAGGCATGCGGAATCATTTGTATGCTTTGGGTTAAGGAATTTCGGGGACGAAATTTCTTAAGGGGGGAGAATGTAACAACCCGCATTCTACGTATCTAGGATCGTAGAATATTTATTTCTTTTTCGTATGAAGTCGTATGGTCGTGTGACTTTGGGAAACAACCATTAGAGTCATTTCCCTTGTTCATGATTTTTGCCGATTTTTAAATGACCAATTTTCCCTTAGCCGATATTGTTTTGGCCATAACTTTTGATTGGAAAGGAATCTTGACCTGAAACCACATCCATTAGATTCGTTTGATGGTTTACCTTTCCGTAGAATGGTCACATTATCCAAACGGACTCACCGTTTGGGAGATATGGCTGAAACAAGTTTCAGATAGTGAAAAACAACTTAATTGGGCTTAACCGGGTGATTAACAGCTCGGCCCAAAGGGCAATTTCGGGATTAGGGTTATGAGAGGGCTGGAAGGGTTAGGAAAATCATTTCATTTCAGTTTTTGAGCCGCCACTTTCATTCTTGAAACCCTAGCCATGGCCTCCACTCTCTAAATCTCTTCAAAACATCTCCAAATCATCTACAACTTGAAGATTGGGATTAGCAACATCAAATCAAGGGAGATCTTCACCAAATCAAGATTAGAGCTGCTGGAACACATTAGAATTCGACCCAAGCGGAGATTCATTTTAGTTTTGAGGTTTTATTTGTGGCTAAGGTGAGTGATTTGCATTGTTTTTCACTAATTATGGCTAATTAGCGAAGATTAGCGAAATTATGGCTCAAAAAAAAATCTAGAAAAATTAATAAAATTCTAAAATATTGTTTTAGACCTCTGTTAGAAAATTTGGCTAATTTGGTTAAGTTTTACTAATCATATCATTAGTTTCACCTAAACATGCTTAAGGGAAAATATGGGGTTTTGGCTATGTTTGATCCATTTTAAACTATCATATTGTTGTTTTAGTGTTTGTGGTTATTTATACATGTTGCTATGACTATATGGTATGTTTTGTGATTGATTAGAATAGGTAGAATGGTCGAAAACGCCGTCGAGTGGCGTAAATTGTTTGCTGGAAAAAGTGCAGGAAGACATCCGAACCGGATCGGATCGGTTAGGAGGACCCGATCCGAACCCCCACTCGAATTCAGAAGCTCCAATCCGCTCTTACGCTCCACACCCCGATCCGAACAGAGGAGGACAACAAGGACTGGGGAAGCTTCTATCCACTTGCATTTCTCGTGGCATACATCATCCGATCCGACCCGCCTGGTCACCTCCGAACCGAACCGACGCGTGGTGAATAGAATTGAAGAACCCAACCCGATCCCCTAGAGGCGACGTCTTCCGATCCGAACCGACATATTGGGAGGGAGCTCGAGGTATCTGACCCGATCTAGTGAAGGCAAGCATTCCGATCCGAACCGAACTAGTGATTAGGGGAAGATCCGAACCGATCCGGTGATGACCAATAACCCGAGATGCAAAGGTAGTCCAAATGGAAGTTAGAGCTTAGGATCCAGTTGGGAACCAACGAGTTGACTTCATGAGTTGGGCTTTGCTGCAGGACATGTGCAAAGGGGTTATCGGTATCCGTAACCTTAGTTCACTATTGACAGATAGATTAGGGGCTTATAGTGATAGTTGTACGGGATTGGATTCCGTCATGGCCCAAAGGAATAGGTGACCAAAGTAGTGGGTATCGTATGCTTTATGCACTGTGTAACAACCCGTATTTTCAATAACCTGTTATAACATAAATCGAGGCAGAATTTAATTTATAAATCTGAATAAAGGGAAATGGGCTATGCCATTGCGTTCATCTCAGAAAAATACGCGAAATAGAGTCCGAGTTTTCGAAAATCGGAGTCCGTATGACCCGATTAAGGCCCAACGAAGTTTTCAGAAAATTTCAAAGTAAAAACAGATTTCAAATTCAAGTTTGAATTTGGAAATTAGGGTAAGATTGGGCCAGGCGGGAAAATTCCCGCCAGAGCACCTAAGTCGACAGCCCTGTCGACTTGGGAGTCGACTTGGTTGGACCCAAGTCGACAGCCCTGTCGACTTGGCTGTCGACTTGGTCCAGCCGGGCAGTTTTGCCTGGTGCACCATTTTGGGGTTGTGTTGAGTATGGGGCCAGATTCGGTTTTAAGGGCTGAGATTGGAATTAGGGTTTAATCCTAAGGCTAGAACTAATCCTAATCTCTATAAATAAGCCCCTAACCTAAGCCTAAATCAACATTATTCACTCATACAACTAAACTATGGCAAAATCATTCCTCTCATGGCCTCCACTCTCTTCATAAAATTCCTAAATAAATTTCTATGAGATTTTCCATGCATACAAGTGTTTTCAAGCTTGTATGAGTATCATTAGCTTGCATTCAAGTCAAGTTTCTATATTTGCATCATAAAGAAAGAGTTTTGATCATTTTGGCTCAAGGGTTTTTCTATTAGAGCTTGCATTTTGGGTCTATTTGATTGCATAAGGGCTTTGTCATATTTTTTGTGCCTTCATAAGCATTGTAAGCCCTTTTCTACTTTCATATTTAAACTCTAAAGCTAATGAATGATGCAAGTTGTGTTTGATCATTATGATATGATATGCAAGTTTATCATGTTATGCAAGTTTGCTATGATATGATATGCAAGTTTATCATGTTATGTTATGCAAGTTTGATATGCAAGTTTGTCATATGATATGCAAGTTATGTTATGCAAGTTTGGGTTAATCCTTTTGTTCATGTTATCATGTTATGCAAGCTTATCTTGGGTTTATGAGCTTAAAGCTTCAATCTTTATGCTAAAGGTTGCATTTTGGCAACATGTAAGTTATCATATCTCTTATGATAACTTGCATGTGAGGCTAAATGCGAACTTATGGCCATTTCTACATGTCATTTATCACCATGTATCACCAAAATACTAAGTTTGGTTTTATGCATGCTTTTGAGGCCTAAATATGTAATATGCAAGTATATGAACATAGGTACATTTCGTATGCCACCATGTTAAACTTGTGGCTTCAACACCTTTATGTCATGATTATGCCAAGTTCCCTCTTTCTATCCTTTATGCGCTATTGCGATATGTAAGCGATGGGATTGCGTTTGGGGTTGGGTAAACTTAAAAGACATGAAAACATAAGCTTGGGAATTTACCTATTAAGTTAGGTCTACCCTTTGGGAATTTACCTATTAAGTTAGGTCTACCCAAATGCTTGAAAACTTGTAACATGTTTTGGAAACATGAAGGACATGACACATAGAAAAGTTAAGTGTGACCAACTCGAGGTTGGGTTGAGTTTGTAGCGTAAACCTACCCGAAACCGACCGGCTTAACTAGTTGCTACAAACAATAGGACCCAATGTGAGAAGTTGGTCATGTTGTACCTTGAACCCGAGGTTAGACCAAGTTGTGGTGTAAAGCTACCCGGACCCGCCCGGCTTAACTAGTAACCGCAACAAAGTCTAATGTGAGAGGTTAAGGCGCATTAAATTAATTAATGCCTCATGATTAGGGTTAAGTCATGGTCCACTTAATACTTAACCAATTTGGGCTTGGTAGATTAATCGGGGTTAAGTCGTGAGCTCATCGTTACACTTAATCAAGTTAATCCATGATTAGCAAGAGGGTTAAATCGTACTTAACCCACTAGAAAAATCCTAGCAATGGGGGTCCACTCCAGCAGTAATCCCAAGTTTGTATCATTAAGACCCTAGGGACTAGGCTAGGGAGGGGGCACGATTACTGGACTGGAGGTAAGTGACCAAAAGCGACGGCAGAGTGGTACGCCGGTGTAGTTCCGGGCGGACTATGGTCGTGCACATAGTCCGAAGCCGGGGAAAACATGCACGGGTACCAGTAGATCGAGACTGTGCACTTATGTTTATGGTGTCCAGGGGTTGACACCCTAGGGCTTGATACACCCGACGGGAGACCCGGCACAGTCTGACTACAATTATGTTTGGGGCCGTATTGACACCAACACGTGACGAGTTAGGCTTATAGGGAGCCGATCGACTAGACCGTTTGGCAGGACCACGTATTAGGGTCACTTCATGTTATTGGGCCAAAGCTTGGGCCAAGGGATCAATACTTGTTTATTCAAGTCATGTTAGTTTGCTAGTACACCTGTGGTGCAAAACCTTAATCCTGATTATGCGGTGACACCTTTATCTACCTTGTTAGTTAATCATCATGCTAGTATGTAGTTATCCTTATGATCATCCCTGCTTCTCATGCCAGTTAACTTTATCAGTTTACATTGATTGTAGTAGGGCTTACTCAGTCTTTTTGACTGACCTGTTTTCTTTCGCCTCTTTTCTTCCGTTCCCCCCCCCCAAGGTTCTCAGGGTGGGAATATTGGAGCTTAGCTTGGATTTCTGATCGCTTGCTTGTGGGATTTTAGCTCATGTACGGTCTGGACATGAAGCTAGATATGGTTATCACTTATTTTGGGGATAGTACTTATGTATTTTAGTTTTTCAGTAATGTTGTTTTTATCTAGACTTGTGCATTTGGAAAGTTGACATTATGTTGTACCAGACTTGTTTTGAAATGGTTTGAAATCTTCCGCTGTTTTATCTATGTTATTTACTCTGCTTACATATATACATATGTTCTTGTTCTACCTTGATATATCATTATGCATGTTTACCTGATTCAAACGCCCCTCCAAAGCCAAAGTGCTTGCAAGAGACACCCTGGCGGAGGTGGGGTGTTACATTTGGTATCAGAGCATATGGTTTACGAGAAGGAACAAAAAGGTTTTTAGAAAACTTTTGGAAAACTATTTTCAAAACCAAGTATAAAGTATTTTCCAAAGAAAAGTCTTGTTTATTTTAAAGGCTATTCCCCAAAAAGCCATTAGCAAAATTCCTTCGTTTTTCTCCATTTTGAATCTGTCTTTTTCTTCGTTTTCAGTGTGGCCGATAACTTTGCTATTCCGGAGGGAGTACACATATCTGTTTGGTATAGGAGACTTTTGGAGGCTAGGGCGACCGAAGCCGGCCCCGCAGATGTCCCTCCTCCTCCTCCTCCAGTAGTTAATGTTCCTCCTCCTCCTGTCGCTGAGGTTCCTCTTCCTCCTCCCCCTCAGCATCCTCAAGCTGACTTCGCAAAGACTTGCAAAGATTTCAAAGCAATGGGTGGCAAGAACTTTCAAGGCACCGAGACTTTTGTAGAGGCCAGGAAATGGTTGAAAGAGTCCGAGGATTTATTTGCTATCTTTGGGTTAGACGATCAGAGGAAGATCTTGTTGGCGGTTTGGCTTATGAAGGATGAAGCCGCTTATTGGTGGGAAGTCACCAATGGTACTAGGCCTGTTGAGACTTGGGCCGATTTCAGGGCAAGATTCGTGCTTAAGTTTCTATCTTCTGCTGAGGAGAATCTGCAAATGGAGAGGTTCATAACTTTGAAACAAGGAGATATGTCTGTCAAAGAATATGTGAACAAGTTCAATCAGTTAGCTCGTTTTGGCTTGGATATGGTGAGTACTCCTCAGAAGAAGGCTCTTCGTTTTGCTAGAGGATTGAATGAGCCGTTGCAGGGATTGGCTATGTCACATATTCCCCATGGGGCCACGTTTGAGAGCTTGGTTGATATGGCATTACTTCAGGGAGATGTCAAGAAAGAGATCAAGATGAATGATACTCAAGCCAAGAAGACTGATTCCCAGTGGAAAGGAAATCAGGGTAATCCAAGTGGTCAGAGCAGTCAGGGCAATCAGAACAAGAACAAGAACAAGAGTCAAGGCAACAAGTGGAATAACAACAAGGGCAAGAACAACAAGGGGAAGTGCCATTATTGCGGTTCAGTTGGGCATCTTATTAAGGATTGTAAGAAGAGGAAAAGGAAGAATGGTGAATGCTTTTTCTGCGGTGAGACTGGACATTTCAGTAAGGATTGCACGAAGAAGCAAGGGTAAGGCCAGGGTCAGACTCAGCGTGCTGGACCTTCAGGAGGGCAAGTTCATGCTCTCAATACCGCTCCAGTTCCCGATCGAGGTAGTATTTCTGTTGAGAGCCTTGTATATATTTCTAATTTTCCAGTTCGTACCTTGTTTGATTCTGGTGCATCGCATAGCTTTATCTCGTCTGATCTTGTTGATAGTTTGCACCTTAGTACTAGCTTGGTAGATGATCCCGTCTGTGTCTCAAATCCTATTGGGGGTTCCGCCCATCTGTCTATGATATGTGGGGATTTGAGGATCTCTATACTGAGTGTAGAGTTCTTGTGTAGTGCTTATGTTCTTGGTTTTAGGGGATACGGATTGATATTGGTCATGGATTGGTTGTCTCGATATGGAGCCATCCTTGATTGTGAGCATAGGGTTGTGAGGCTCGTGACTCGCCTCGGAAACACCCTAGAAATTTCTTGTAATCCGAGAGGTCCCGTCATGTTGTGCTATCTTGAATCACTCGACTCGTCAATGGAAACTCTTCAGTCTGTGAGAGTGGTTCGAGAGTATCCGGATGTTTTCGATGAAGTTAGGGGGTTGCCCCCTAAGCGAGAGATTGATTTCCGCATTTATCTGGTGGATAATGCAAAGCCGGTTTCTTTGCCCGTTCGGCACATGGCTCCGCGTGAAAGGCGGGAGCTAAGTAAGCAAGTGAAGGAGTTGCTTGAGAAGAACTTCATTAGACGAAGTATATCTGAATGGGGAGCGCCTGTGGTATTTGCTACCAAGGCAGATGGTTCTCTCCGACTTTGTGTTGACTACCGAGAGTTGAATAAGCTGACTAAGAAGAACAGACACCCGTTACCGAGGATTGATGATCTCTTTGACCAGCTTGTCGGTGCTTCTGTTTTCTCTCAGCTTGATCTTGCTACTGGATTCCACCAGCTCAGGGTAGCTGAAGATAGTATAGACAAGACTGCGTTCAGAACGCCAGATGGATTCTTTGAATGGCTTGTCATGCCGTTCGGCATGACTAATGCACCCACATATTTCGTGGACTTGATGAGTAGGGTGTTCAGGGAGTTCTTGAACAAGTTTATCGTGGTCTTCGTAGATGATATTTTGATCTTCTCTAAGGATGAGGAAGAGCACGCAAGGCATCTCGTGGAGGTGATGGATACGCTTAGAGCGCATCAGTTAAAGGCCAAGTTCTCCAAGTGTCACTTTTGGAGAAGGGAAGTTAGATTCCTTGGGCATATAGTATCTAAGCAAGGCTTAGCGGTGGATCCCGCTAAGGTAGTTGCGGTTCAGGATTGGAAGACTCCAAGGAATGCAACCGAAGTGAGAAGTTTTCTAGGTCTTGCAGGCTTTTACCGGAAGTTCATCAAGGACTTCGCGAAGATTTCCGCTCCTCTCACTAAATTGACGAAGAAGAATTTAGTTTTGCTTGGAGCATAGAATGCGAGCTTGCTTTTCAGAAGCTCAAGAGAGCTCTCACATCAGCACCTGTTCTAGCTTTGCCCGATGAAGGGAAGTTATTTACAGTGTACACCGATGCATGTGGCACGGGGTTAGGAGCTGTTCTGATGCAAGAAGGAAGAGTGATATGCTTTGGCGGTAGACAACTCAAAGTGCATGAGAAGAATTATCCCACTCATGACTTAGAGTTGGCAGCAATAGTATATGCACTCAAGGCTTGGCGCCATTATCTTCTGGGAGAAAGATTTGAGCTTTATACCGATCACAGGTCATTGAAGTATCTCTTTTCTCAGAAGGATCTGAATCTGAGGCAACAAAGATGGATGGAATTCTTGGCGTCCTACGATTTTGAGATAGCTTATACCCCTGGCAAGGGGAATGTGGTAGCAGATGCATTGAGTAGAAAAAGGTTGACTCTTAGTCCTCTATTCGTTGAGATGAAGAATTTAGAGTATGTGGCAACCTTTGATTTCTCTTTGGCGATTGAGTCGATGACCGGTTCTTTAGCATCTCTGGAACTCAGACCTACCCTTCTTGATCAAGTTGGGGCTTCGCAGAGAGAAGACCCTCAGATAGTTGAGATTATGGATAAGCTGATTCGAGGAGAGGCGGCTAGTCATCTCGCTCGATATTCTATTGATGACAAGGGTTGGCTGAGGAGAGACGGAAGGTTATGTGTTCCAAGGGTAGAAGATTTGGTAAGAAAAGTTCTTGAGGAAGCGCATCGCTCTAAGTTCACTATACATCTGGGTGGAGATAAGATGTATAAAAATATGAAGCGCATTTTCTTTTGGCCTGGGATGAAGAAGGATGAGGCAGAGTTTGTCTCTAGATGTATCATTTGCCAGCAAGTTAAGGCCAAGTCGAAGAAGCCCGGTGGGCTATTGCATCCTCTAGACGTTCCACTTTGGAAGTGGGAGAGTATTTCCATGGATTTTATCGATGGTCTACCAAGGTCAAGGAAAGGGAATACGAGCATTTGGGTTATTGTGGATAGACTTACGAAGAGTGCTCATTTCATTCCGGTGAAGAGCAAGAGGACCGCATCTTGGCTAGCGTCTGTATATCTTCGTGAGATTGTGAGACTACATGGAGTCCCTTCTAGTATAGTCAGTGACCGTGACCCAATCTTTACAAGTCAGTTCTGGAATAGCTTGCAAGAAGCTATGGGCACGAGGTTGAATCTAAGTACGGCTTATCACCCACAGACGGAAGGTCAAACCGAAAGGGTGAATAGGGTACTCGAGGATCTGTTGAGGCTTTGTATTCTGGATTTTGGTGGTACTTGGGAAGACCATCTTCCTCTTATTGAGTTTGCATATAATAACAGTTATCAGGTAAGCATAGGGATGGCACCATTTGAAGCTTTATATGGGAGGCCGTGCAAGTCGCCTACATGTTGGTGGGAGACTACAGATGAGCTTATACTTGGGCCTGATATGATCAGAGATACATCCGAGAAGGTCGAGTTGATTCGGAGACGGATGAAAGCGGCCCAAGACCGACAGAAATCCTATGCTGATAAGCGAAGAACCGATTTGGAGTTTGATGTTGGGGATATGGTTTTCGTGAAGGTTTCTCCTTTGCGGAATGTGGTCCGATTTGGAGCCGTTGGGAAGTTAGCACCGAGGTTTGTTGGACCATTCCCTATTATAGAGAGGATCGGGCAAATGGCTTATAGAGTGGAGTTGCCCGAGAAGCTTGCCGGAGTACACGATGTTTTTCATGTCTCGCATCTTCGGAAGTGTTTACATGAAACAACAGAGGTTGTTGAGCCAAGCGTTCTGAAAGATGTGGAAGTGGAGAAAGAGGCTATCTTGAGGAGAGCTCCGATCCGTATCTTGGGGACGGAGACCAAGAAGCTAAGGAATCGAGAGGTCAAGTTGGTGAAGGTTCAATGGGGTGAAGCCGAAGAAGACGCAACTTGGGAAACCGAGGAGAAGATGCGTGGGCTTTATCCATTCCTTTTTGACAGTACACTCTCAATCTCTTTTCTTTGTTAGCATATCTTTCTCTTTTCTATCCATGTTTATCTAGTTTATCGTGTTAATCTTGTCATGAGAACCTTAGGTAGAAACCCTTTGGATGAAACATGTGTTTGAAACATGTTATGCTTGATGGTTGCAAGTGGTTGCAAGTGTTTGCAAGTGGTTACTCGTGGATGCATTATACACGTTAGGCACTAGATCGGCTCACACACTCCTCATATTGCATATGCATGAGTGTTTATGCTTATTCATGGATGAAAATTTTTGGTGTTATCACATGGATGTTGCATATGGATGTATGTTATGTGCACACATATAGATGTTATACATTATGTTAGGAATTGCATACATATGGATTCATTTCACTAACATAATTTGCATTGATGATATTTGCATTAGATAAGTACATATACACACACCTTTGCATATGGTCATGCAACATTTAGAATCTTGTAAGGACAATGATTTCTCGTGGATGATGTTTTGAGTAGATGGATGTTGGATGGTAGGATACGTTCTTCCTAACTTGAAGATTTCGGGGATGAAATCCTTTAAGGAGGGGAGAATGTAACAACCCGTATTTTCAATAACATGTTATAACATAAATCGAGGCAGAATTTAATTTATAAATCTGAATCAAGGGAAACGGGCTATGCCATTGCGTTCGTCTCGGAAAAATACGCGAAATAGAGTCCGAGTTTTCGAAAATCGGAGTCCGTATGACCCGATTAAGGCCCAACGAAGTTTTCAGAAAATTTCAAAGTAAAAATAGATTTCAAATTCAAGTTTGAATTTGGAAATTAGGGTAAGATTGGGCCAGGCGGGAAAATTCCTGCCAGAGCACCCAAGTCGACAGCCCTGTCGACTTGGGAGTCGACTTGGTTGGACCCAAGTCGACAGCCCTGTCGACTTGGCTGTCGACTTGGTCCAGCCGGGCAGTTTTGCCTGGTGCACCATTTTGGGGTTGTGTTGAGTATGGGGGCCAGATTCGGTTTTAAGGGCTGAGATTGGAATTAGGGTTTAATCCTAAGGCTCGAACTAATCCTAATCTCTATAAATAAGCCCCTAACCTAAGCCTAAATCAACATTATTCACTCATACAACTAAACTATGGCAAAATCATTCCTCTCATGGCCTCCACTCTCTTCATAAAATTCCTAAATAAATTTCTATGAGATTTTCCATGCATACAAGTGTTTTCAAGCTTGTATGAGTATCATTAGCTTGCATTCAAGTCAAGTTTCTATATGTGCATCATAAAGAAAGAGTTTTGATCATTTTGGCTCAAGGGTTTTTCTATTAGAGCTTGCATTTTGGGTCTATTTGATTGCATAAGGGCTTTGTCATATTTTTTGTGCCTTCATAAGCATTGTAAGCCCTTTTCTACTTTCATATTTAAACTCTAAAGCTAATGAATGATGCAAGTTGTGTTTGATCATTATGATATGATATGCAAGTTTATCATGTTATGCAAGTTTGCTATGATATGATATGCAAGTTTATCATGTTATGTTATGCAAGTTTGATATGCAAGTTTGTCATATGATATGCAAGTTATGTTATGCAAGTTTGGGTTGATCCTTTTGTTCATGTTATCATGTTATGCAAGCTTATCTTGGGTTTATGAGCTTAAAGCTTCAAGCTTTATGCTAAAGGTTGCATTTTGGCAACATGTAAGTTATCATATCTCTTATGATAACTTGCATGTGAGGCTAAATGCGAACTTATGGCCATTTATACATGTCATTTATCACCATGTATCACCAAAATACTAAGTTTGGTTTTATGCATGCTTTTGAGGCCTAAATATGTAATATGCAAGTATATGAACATAGGTACATTTCATATGCCACCATGTTAAACTTGTGGCTTCAACACCTTTATGTCATGATTATGCCAAGTTCCCTCTTTCTATCCTTTATGCGCTATTGCGATATGTAAGCGATGGGATTGCGTTTGGGGTTGGGTAAACTTAAAAGACATGAAAACATAAGCTTGGGAATTTACCTATTAAGTTAGGTCTACCCTTTGGGAATTTACCCATTAAGTTAGGTCTACCCAAATGCTTGAAAACTTGTAACATGTTTTGGAAACATGATGGACATGACACTTAGAAAAGATAAGTGTGACCAACTCGAGGTTGGGTTGAGTTTGTAGCGTAAACCTACCCGGAACCGACCGGCTTAACTAGTTGCTACAAACAATAGGACCCAATTTGAGAAGTTGGTCATGTTGTACCTTGAACCCGAGGTTAGACCAAGTTGTGTTGTAAAGCTACCCGGACTCGCCCGGCTTAACTAGTAACCGCAACAAAGTCTAATGTGAGAGGTTAAGGCGCATTAAATTAATTAATGCCTCATGATTAGGGTTAAGTCATGGTCCACTTAATACTTAACCAATTTGGGCTTGGTAGATTAATCGGGGTTAAGTCGTGAGCTCATCGTTACACTTAACCAAGTTAATCCATGATTAGCAAGAGGGTTAAATCGTACTTAACCCACTAGAAAAATCCTAGCAATGGGGGTCCACTCCAGCAGTAATCCCAAGTTTTATCATTAAAACCCTAGGGACTAGGCTAGGGAGGGGGCACGATTACTGGACTGGAGGTAAGTAACCAAAAGCGACGGCAGAGTGGTACGCCGGTGTAGTTCCGGGTGGACTATGGTCATGCACATAGTCCGAAGCAGGGGAAAACATGCACGGGTACCAGTAGATCGAGACTGTGCACTTATGTTTATGGTGTCCAGGGGTTGACACCCTAGGGCTTGATACACCCGACGGGAGACCCGGCACAGTCTGACTACAATTATGTTTGGGGCCGTATTGACACCAACACGTGACGAGTTAGGCTTATAGGGAGCCGATCGACTAGACCGTTTGGTTGGACCGCGTATTAGGGTCACTTCATGTTATTGGGCCAAAGCTTGGGCCAAGGGATCAATACTTGTTTATTCAAGTCATGTTAGTTTGCTAGTACACCTGTGGTGCAAAACCTTAATCCTGATTATGCGGTGACACCTTTATCTACCTTGTTAGTTAATCATCATGCTAGTATGTAGTTATCCTTATGATCATCCCTGCTTCTCATGCCAGTTAACTTTATCAGTTTACATTGATTGTAGTAGGGCTTACTCAGTCTATTTGACTGACCTGTTTTCTTTCGCCTCTTTTCTTCCGTTCCCCCCCCCCCCCTCCCCCAGGTTCTCAGGGTGGGAATATTGGAGCTTAGCTTGGATTTCTGATCGCTTGCTTGTGGGATTTTAGCTCATGTGCGGTCTTGACATGAAGCTAGCTATGGTTATCACTTATTTTGGGGATAGTACTTATGTATTTCAGTTTTTTAGTAATGTTGTTTTTATCTAGACTTGTGTATTTGGAAAGTTGACATTATGTTGTACCAGACTTGTTTTGAAATGGTTTGAAATCTTCCGCTGTTTTATCTATGTTATTTACTCTGCTTACATATATACATATGTTCTTGTTCTGCCTTGATATATCATTATGCATGTTTACCTGATTCAAACGCCCCTCCAAAGCCAGAATGTTTGCAAGAGACACCCTGGCGGAGGTGGGGTGTTACACACTGAGTGAGAGATGTGAGGATGGTTGCTATGCTTGTTTGTTTGCCATCACTATGACATGCACACCCCCACCCCCGTATGCTTACACACCACATGCTAGTGACACCTTAGAGTATTGTACAGTATGTAGGCTAACTCTTTGGTTGCAGGTCCAGGTTCAGGTATGATTGGATTATAACTGTTATTGTTTTGTCTTGTTGCTTATCGCTCATACCAGACTTTTTGTCTGACCCAGAGTTTTATGTCTACTCTGGGTGCTCACACGAGCAGACTAGAGACAGGTTAGCTGGGTATGTACGGGTAGCTGATCTGAAGACGAGCAGGAGGCTTCCACGTATGATATATATAATATTCTCCCTATGTTGTTGAAGATCACTACTTGGGCATTAGTCGTGCGTCTTCTACTTTTGCTTTCTTTTGTTTTAGAGACAGAAAATTTGGAAAGTTATAATAAGCTGTATTTGGATTTCCACTGCTATGTTGGTTTAGTTTTAAGCTTATGTACTGTCTCGCCTGTTTTATGTCAAGATTATGTTATTATTATATTTTGATTCCATGCGCTGTGAGACATTCTACAGGTTCCTTGTTAGTTCGTTCTCTTCTTTCTTTTTTTCTGACGACCGTTCCGTTCTAACTAGACATGTGTACTGCGCACTTTTGGAGGAAATGTCGGTTGGTGCGGGGTGGGCCGTCACAGTAACGGCCTGTTTTTAATTAACTGTTTATAGCGCTTTTAAGCGTTGCAAAGTTTGATTTCCAAATAAAAATCATATCATTTTGCTATGTTGTTGAAATTCAATGAAACCGGAGACAGCGGACTCATAGCGATGTCATCTACGTTCTACAAGAAGCTAGAACGCATTCCGAGCTCGCTACAATTTCAGAAGGATTAAAAACCAATGTGAAACTTCTAAATTCAAATACGGAATGGAAATGCATTGTATAAATTATATAAGCGAAGTATAAATTATATACGCGTTGTATACCTCATGTATGGGCGTTGTATAAGTTATATGAGCGATGTATAAATTATACATGCGTTGTATAAATCATATATGTGTTGAAAAGGAGTTAAAATGGAAATGAAATATATTTATATATGTATATATATACTCCCCTTGTCCACAAACCATGGATGATATGAATTGATTGTGATTGGCGTGAAAATTAGTTGATATGGCAAATGGTTGAAACTAATTGTTTGTGGTTGAAAATAATTGTTTGTGGTTGAAAATAATTGTTTGTGGAAAATTCATATGATATGAAATTGATCTTAGATCATTTAGATAAGCCCCTTATGGAACGCCGAAGGCCTAAGATAGTGCGAGGAGCCGTACTCGGGACTGTGCCGGTTTTAAACCCCCTCCCGTTATGCTGCCAAAATTTTCAGAAATATCCATGTGTTTGAATTATTTTCATGTGTTGAATTATATTCATGTGTTGAAAAAATTGTTTAGATAATAAAAATCTTATTTTTTTAGTATGCATATGAAGTATATGAAATATTCATGTGTTGAGAAATTCATGTGTTGAATAACATTCATGTGTTGAATAAATTCTTTAAAAGATAAAAATCACATTTTTATCATATATATATATGGACTATATAAAATATTCGTGTTTTAATAAATTGTTTTAACACCAAAAATAACATTTTATCTTATGTAAGAAGTGTATAAAATATTCGTTTTTAAAATAAATTGTTTTAACACCAAAAATAACATTTTATCCTATGTATGAAGTGTATAAAATATTCGTGTTTAGAATAAATTGTTTTAACAATAAAAATCACATTTTTATTATATGTATGAACTATATAAAATATTTATGTGTTGAAATATTCAAGTGTTAAAATATTCACGAGTTGAATAAAAGGATTGAACAATTAAATTAACATTTTTATTGTGAATATGAAGTGCTAAAAAAATTCATGTGTTGAATAAATATTTTGAATGATAAAAATATCATCTTTATCATGAATACGACTCACTAAAAATACACATGTGTTGAAAAATATTTTTGTTCACCAAAAATATCATTTTTATCCTATGTATGAAGTGTTAAATATAACCGTATGCTGAAATAAACATTTGTTCACTAGAAACATTATTTTTAGCTTTGTTCTGCATATATATACCTATGTTGAACAGGAGGATGTATTAGCTGTTGAGTAAAGAATATATTTGCATGCCCGACAAATGGGTAAGCCTTAATGAGTTGGCTGCGCGATTTTATAATTATATAAACTCCTGTGAATGCCATTGGATGCGGAGTGCTGGTTGTTCTGTGTGAAATCATAAACGTCGCCTTAGGATAGTAACAATCAATTTTGAACTACACTACATGGCATACTTCTTGAAGATAGCATACCCTATCATATACCACATAAGCATTTGAAGCTTATGTGATGAGCTTGAAGATTTACCATACAAGCGAGAGGCTTGTATGGCGATGACTATATTTCAGGTTGAACTGAAGACTGATATGGACTATATAAAATGTAACCAGATTAATAAAACCCCCACATGGGTCTGGAGATGACAATAATCACGTCTCTCTAGTCATTAAGGTACAAAAACTATTTATAGGGTGACGAGAATTTATTCTCTGGAGTTATGATCTATACACACTCCCCTGTGGACACAAGAATATATCAATATAAATATGTGTATACTTTTTAGGATTTATTGGGTGCCTAATACGGCCCAATATATTTCCAAACCCCTTCCCATACAAAGGAGATTATGGCGAAATTTTCTGAAATTTAAAGGCGGTAATGAAATATTTGAAGTGAAAAACAATATAGAAATCATCAAATAAATTATATATATATGTATATATATATATTAAAATAAACGAATCGCGCAGCTGCAATTCGTGTTTTGGAATCATAATTTTAAACGATTATATTGAGAGATCTGATCATTTGATTTTCCCAAAACCGGAACCGTTGGGTTCGCTTTGGTAATATCTTTCCAACGACATAAATTTTGTTAAGATCCAACAGTTAGATTGTGTGAAATGTTTAATTCAAATCTGATTAAAAACAGCACCAGAATGGGTTATATTTATATATATTTAAATATAAATTAAATAAAACGAATAACAACGTTGTAGTTCGTGTTTTGAAATCGTAACTTTAAACGATTATATCAAGATATCCGACATTCGGATTTTCCCAAAACCGAAGCCGTTGGGTTCGCTTTGGGGAGATCTTTCCAATCGAATTAACTTCGTTAAGATCCGATGGTTAGATTTTGAGAAATGTGCATATCAAATTTGGAGAAAAACAGCTCCAGGGCCACATTATGGCTTGAAACGTCGTTTATTTAAATGGAGCTATTTTTAAATAAATAAAATAGCGATATATCGTTATAAAATATTATAAACGATATGGAATGGAAATAAACCGATTTTACTTGGTTTGCTTGATATTTGATGGTTGAATTTGTTTGACATGAAAATTATATTAAAGAACTGAAATGTGGATGTCGAATAATTTAACCATGGAAAGAATTGATTTAAATTGAAGTATACGTGAATTATTTGAAAGGGCCGAGTTAATTCTCATTTCAAATAATTGATCGACGAATAAATGTCAAAGATATAAAGACGGTTCAAGACTGAAGATCTTCACATCGTGTAGATTACTACTGATGCCTTTGCGATGGGTAGCTCCCTTGACGAGGTTACAGTGGTAGTGGTCTGGACGTACTTGTTGATCGTTCGGATGTGCGAGGGCCTCCATTCCGTATTGGACATATGGAACGAGGAATAAGGTGCCTCCGGTTTCGTTCAGACCGAGAACGAACTTGTAAATGGATGTGTGTCTGACATTGGATTTTATTCTTCGTTGATTGATCTTTATTAAATATATATCTGTTTGGCGGCGGAGAATTTATTCTCTTGCTTAACGCCCTTCTCTGAGATGTACGAGCTCAGAGGTTATATATCGATAGAAATTAGTCGCATGGCGTGAATTACCTGTGTGGCATGCGGAGATGCAGTGATCAAGGCTTTTGTTGAAAAGAAGAGTCTTGTGGTTGATGATCAAAGCACGGCTTTAATATAGCGTAGCTTTGTGTATAGCGTTGATTCGCGAGCCTCACACCTCGGTATGAGTTAAAAACGGGATAAGGGAACTCAAGGAGGACATGACGTTTCTTTCTAGCTATGGGTGGTTTTGTGGTTTTACAAGCCCTGGTATTTATATTATTTTTACCTTTGTGGATGTTGGAATGCGAGGCGCCTCGGTTATATCAGTCTTTACGGAGCCGATGGATAGGTCCGATAGGACCGAGAAACGTTTGTTAAGGAATTGCCAATCCTCAAACGTAAGGGAGGACCGGCCTTATAGGATCCAGGGGTTGCCCAGAGTGTGCAGTCCCGAGACATTTGCTAGAGTGTCTCGAAACGGAAAGGAGTACATCCCTTGCCTAGACTCATGATGGAATCCAAATTTCCAATACGAAATTACGGATTTGATTGCAAACGTATAAATGGCGACATGATATATGGTACCCATGTCGTCTAGGATTGATATTTATGATTGAATTTTCTTTTGAAACATATATGCACTGGTAATAATATCAAATGATTTTGCTTTACATGTATTAAGCATATCTTTCCCATTATAAGGTAAAACTCTATCCTCCGGTGTGCGTTGCATTATGTGATGGACTTGAGCCTTATAACGGCTTCATTCTTTCTAAAAAGCATTACATTGTTTAAATAATTTACTTTATTTCATGCACTGGCAATCACTGGAGTAAACCCGTTCCGTGAAAGTGGCGTGGTCCTATGATTTGCCTTATTATTGTTGTTAAATAAGTTAAATAGATTTCTCATACCAGTCCCATGACTGACTCGTAGTTTGTTTCACTTTGCAAACTTGGGTGCCCTTATTTTCACACGAGCAGCCTAGTGACAGGTGACAGGTTGTATTTTGTCTTTGCACTGGAGCATGGAGTGCACTTTTGGCTTGTATGGCGAAGACTGAATTTCTTTGTATTTTGGCTATTGACATTCCGCCATTATCATCTTATGTATATGATTCCGCTTATCACGATGTAGACTGATATACTTCTATTATGTACTCTATGATGTATATGTCCCAGTGATCCTGATGTAGATTGATCATTTCCTTTGTGCACTAAGTTGTACCCTACACTGTGCTACTCTGATGTTATTACATTTTATAATTCCGCTGTCATATTGATGTAAACTATTCTATTTAATGCTTATGCTATTATCTGTACTCTGCTAATCATGATTAATGTATTATATTCCAGTGATTATCCTCGCCACCGTCTACACGGGGATTTGGGATCGTCATAGTTATGGAGGCCGAGGGATTATTGTTGTCGTAGGTTCTAATGGACTCAAAGCAGGGGTATAATAGGGATGCCTAAAATACTAGAAGTGATTGGACGTGTAACCTGGGCAGCTCGACAGGCTTAGATATGTTTCGTTGTATGGCGTATGGAGTTTTGCTCGAACCAGGGTTTACCGTTAGCCCTTGGCAGTCGAAGACAAGGTGTTTGTTCTGTCATACGATTAACGATGCTTTCAAAGCAGGATTGCCGGTGATAGCCAAAGTCGTGGATGATGATTGTTTTGCTTGTATCGTCTTGTATAGATTATTCGACGTCGAAGGAGATATCTCTTTGGTGCTTTCCTGATGTTTGTTTAGGCCTTTGGGGCTTGTGCCTCGGAGATGTTAATATCAATTAGGGTGGTCTATACTTGGATAACTGATTGCCATGAATGTACTGTTTGTGTCTTCTTGATTAAAGGCTATCACTGCCAGATGTGGGGAAGACGTGTTTGGGTTCTTCTTGGTTGATGTTGGTAGATTAGTTGATTAATCTGTCTATTCTCATATACTTTATTGATGACGTTAAATAGGTGTTTTATCTATCATTAAAACTGTTGTCTGACTCAAGGTTTTATGTTTCCTCTTATTACCTTGGGTTGTTCATCCATGTGTTAGAGGAGCAGGCTGAGTAGCAGGTAACATGTAGTTGATTTGGTGAGGACAATGCTGCTGTGCGATGATGAGCTTGAGGCTTTCTACTATCTAGTATTTGTTGTTTCCGATGTTTAATGTATTCTCTGAGTGTTTGTAGTGAGGCATATTGTACAGACTCTTACAGTGTTATTCAAGGATGTATGGGTATTTTCATAGTGATATGGAAAAGTTTAAGATTCTACTCAATTTTTCTTCACTATTATTTCCTGTTGTATATGTTTTATTATATACTTTATCCTTGCATTGTGAGTTGTACGACATATTCCGCTTGTGTTTACCTACCTCGACGATCGTCCATAGCTACATGGCATGTCTTTCAGTGCATTGTTTCCCTTGTTAAGTGCAGAAGTTTTGGGCAGTCGTCACAGATAAGTTCTAACAGCTAGCCGTAAATCAAACTCATAGAGTAGAGATAATGTTTGCGAAAAAATCAAACAGTTGTAAACAACTGTAAAATCCGTTCGGTTTTCCTAAACAACAAGGATTGTTGTAGAGGGTGTCGTACTCTGGGACCAAAAATATTTTAATTAATAAATCCAATCAAGTTATTCCAAGATTTTGATTGACTGAAAACACAGAAAATAACAGCAATTAAATAAAGAAAAGAATTTTATCTAATAAGAGAAAACAATTAGGGAGCGATGACATAAATTAGATTAATATTCATCAATAGCCAAACAGATTAATCAGATCTAATTCATGTTTCTGTCACAAACATGAATCAACGATAATTAGGTTTATAGAAACAAATAAGTAAATAACAACAAGTATAGCCTATGCAGGAGCTCAGCTCTTAAACAACCATAGGCTCTCAAGACAGATTCATTATTTTATTTCTAAAACCCTAAATATTAAATCTAAATCTGATAAGTGTTAAATCGAACTCGAATATACCCTGTGAAGGAGCACAGCTCTTAAACGACACAGGGTATGAAGGTTCAGATCTAACCCTTAGTTCAAATCTAGATCTACATACATGATGTTCTAATCTTTTGGCTATGTGATTCATATTGAATCATAACTATTAGCGTCATCACCCCCTAATTAAAGAGGATTAGCTAGACATAGCTAAAAGAAAAGAGAATAAAAAGAAAATAAACGACATAAATAAAATGCAATAAAAACTAAATAGAAGAGAGAAAGAAGAGTTTTATTCCAAGAAAAGGATTACATAATAAAACCGAGTGTGTCTTTACATGAATGAGATACAAGGTATTTATAGCTGATATGACAAAGACCACTTGGCAAATTCCACAATGTGGGACTAAAGAATTAGCCCAAATAACACATAAGCTAGTGTGAACGGGGTTGTAGAATAAGAGGCCTTGTAAGTGAGCCAGTGTGAACGCGTGCAATGCATGCATGAGAAGCCTTGCAAAGGAGCTAATGTGAACGCTACATGAGTGAAATGGTCTGCAATTGAGCCAATGTGAACACAATATGAGTCTTTAGTGAGCCAAATCTACCCAACTGAACTCTATTTGCAACCGTTCTTCAAGCTTTAAACTCTTCAAGCTTTAGTAATTTTAACTTCACTCTTTTTCAGCAAATTCTTCATGCTTTATTCATCAAATGCTCTAAACCATGATTCTTGTCAACAATCTGAAAACACAGCTATAAATACACAATATCAATTATTTAAAAGATAAAATAAGATAAATATGCAGATAAAGTATACACATTTACGTGTATATCAAATACCCCCACACTTATCTTTTTATTCGTCCTCGAATAAACTTAACTAAGATATGTCACACTTTCGTAGGAAACACGATTGCATTTAGTGTATGCAACAAGCCGTTAAACCTCTGTGTGTCCCCAGTAGGACGAGTGTTGTCTTATGAGGGTTTTCAGCGGATACTACCCACAAAATCCAAAGCGACTTATGTACGCGGATTAATCAAACAATATATTTAAGGTCTTTCACATTCCAAGGATTTCACCTAACTTCAATAATAACGGTTTAGCCCCAAACTGTCCATCCCATGATTAGTGCAAAAATGAACAAAAATTTTCAAGCTGAATCGTAATTCCTTGATAACACTGTAATTGTCTTGAAGGTTAAGAGCGTCGTGTCAACCAAAGTTCTACACATCGACAATGTGCACCCAATCATTTCTTTATTCATTTTTTTTTGAATAATTTTGCACCAATGTAACTGTAATGTATTGGATATGAGTTAGGCATAGATGAAGGAAAATTTTGTAAGTTCTAAAAATATTCTAGATAAGAGGGCAAGTGTATTAGTTGAACTTCAGGCTACAAAAGATAAAGTAATACTAAAGCACATATGAACATTTTTGTTTCCTTTCATCTCTTCTACTACAATCCTCACTTCCAAGTACAGTATAATGGATGTGGATGGAATGGAAATGGATGCTTCATAGTCAAGAATAATGAAGACTATTTTATTCAGAGAGACTCTCTCTTTATTTCATTTTTTTTCTTTTCTCTTTTTTTTTTCTTTCTTTCGTTTTTTTGGCATGATGAATGATGAATGGAATGATGCCGTACATTATTTCATTTGATTCCTCCTCTACTAAACCAATACTTCATGAAAGGAAAGTTTTGTGCCCTAGTTACTCTACTTCTATAACCTTAATTCAACACACAAGTCTAGATTGATGTTATACAAAAAGCTGAAAGGAACGATAAGAAAAATTTCGTAAGATAGATAACCCATATAAAATAAGATGTGGTATATGGTTATCCTACCTTAAAACAAGTACGGAGTGGGTGGTGTAATATTGGTATAAAAAGTGACATTTTGACCTTTAAACATAGGTTCTTGAGTATACCAATATAGGATAAACTTGTCGAAACATGGATGTAAATCGACTAAAACTTGGGTTTGAATAATGTGGGGTATCGAAGAAGAACGCTACAATGAGTCATTTCTCCTTAATTGGGCCAAGTGGATTTTAGAACTTACGATTTTGAAAATTTGAGTGGAAAAGAAAACATTATGCATGAAAACGAACTCAGAAAATCCAGCAAATGTAGGTGCAAAATCATTCTTATTTCTTGATTTTTTTTTTGATTATTTTTACTTGCATATTCTAACACGTATAACAAGGGTTGACATGCTTACTCCAGAACACGACTAATGTCTGCACAGTCTCAAGCTAGCATCTTAAAAAGACACATTACGATTCAATGAATAAATAATGTTCATTCCCATCACCCAACAATTCAACTTATCAAACAAAAACCAAGGTGTTATTTATGAATTTAAGTTAATCCTTGTTCAATGAATGACCTACTTCATAAAATTTGATTGCTGATGTAATGTAGATTCCCCCCACACTTGAGTGTGACTGTGTCCTCACAGTCGTTAATCAGACATATCTTAGTGAAAGGGGAAAACAATTAAGAGAATATTTACATATGTACAAAAGAGGGTTAGTGTGTCTTACCGAATGTAATGTGGCTCATGGAGGACCATGAACTCTTCCTCTTGGTTGGGTATTGGTTCCAAGTAAGTTTAAGGTGTTGACCATTGACCTTATAGGACGATCCATCGGTTGGATTCTCAATTTCAACTGCACCATACGGAAAAATAGTCCGCACAGTGTAAGGTCCTATCCATCTAGACTTTAACTTACCCGGAAGTAAATGCAGTTTTGAGTCATACAACAGAACTTTTTGACCTGGCATGAAAGTTTTACATAAAATTGATTTATCATGAAAAACTTTTTTTCTGTCCTTGTAAATTCATTCATTTTCATAGGCATCATTTCGAATTTCATCAAGTTCATTAAGTTGAAGCTTCCTATGTTCACCTGCTTGCTCTAAATCAAGATTTAAAGTTTTTATTGCCTATAACGCCCTATGTTCTAGTTCAACTGGCAAGTGACATGGCTTACCAAAAATCAACCGATAAGGGGACATAACCAAGTTGGTCTTGAAAGCGGTGCGATAAGCCCAAAGAGCATCGGTTAACTTTTGGGACCAATCTTTACGATTTCGATTCACAGTTTTCTCAAGAATTTGTTTCATCTGCCTATTCGATACTTCAACTTGCCCACAAGTTTGAGGATGGTAAGGAGTAGATAACTTGTGGGTTATCGAATACTTCCTCATGAGAGCTTCAAAAGAAAGATTACAGAAGTGTGTACCATTATCACTGATTATTGTGTGAGGTGTGCCAAACCTAGAAAAGATGTTTACTTTCAAGAAGCGCACAACAACCTTGTTATCGTTTGTTTTGCATGGTACAGCTTCGACCCATTTGGAAACATAATCAACAACTAAGAGAATGTAAAGATTCCCAACAGAATTAGGGAAGGGTCCCATGAAGTCTATATCCCACACATCAAAAATTTCGACCTCTAGAATGGGGTTTAGGGGCATCATATTCCGTTTAGAAAATTTCCCTAAGAATTGACATCGATCACAAGTTTTGCAAAATTCATATGCGTCTTTGAAAAGGGTGGGCCAGTAGAAACCTGATTGGAGAACCTTTTCGGCTGTCTTTTTGGGACCGAAGTGACCACCACAGGCTTGGTCATGATAGAAAGAGAGGACACTGTGAGTTTCAGTGTCGGGAACAGACCTTCGAATGATTTGATTGGGACAATACTTGAAAAGATAGGGGTCGTCCCAATAAAAATGTTTCACTCGGGAAAAGAATTTGTGTTTATCCTGCTTAGACCAAAAAGAAGGGGTCTGCTTAGTGACTAAGTAGTTGATAATGTCAGCAAATCAAGGATCAGTGGATAGAGAAAACAACTGTTCATCAGGGAAATTCTCGTTGATCGGAGGAGAAGAAGACGGGGCATTTAGAAGACGAGACAAGTGGTCTGCAATAACGTTGTCAGATCCTTTTTTATCCTTAATGGTAAGGTCAAATTCTTGAAGTAGAAGGATCCAACGAATGAGACAAGCCTTAGCATCCTTTTTAGAGAAAAGATACCTAAGTGCGGAATGATCGGTATAAATCGTGATGTGTGAGCCAACTAGATAAGGCCTGAATTTTTCTAGAGCAAAAACAACTGCCAAAAGTTCTTTTTCATTGGTCGTATAATTGATTTGGGCATCGTTCAAAGTCTTACCCGCAAAGTAAATGACGTGAAGAATCTTATCGATACGTCGTCCTAGGACAGCGCCCACAGCGAAATTCGAGGCGTCACACATGATTTCAAAAGGCAGCTTCCAATTAGGAGAGCAAATGATCGGGGCAGAGACAAGTTCATTTTTAAGATGCTCAAAAGATGAAATGCAGTCAGAATTGAAATTGAAAGGGTCATCCTTACCAAGAAGATTGGTCAAAGGTCGAGTGATTTTGCTAAAATCTTTTATAAAGCGAAGGTAAAAACCAGCATGACCTAAAAAGGATCGGATGTCCTTAACGGATTTGGGAATGGGAAGATTCGAGATAACTTCGATTTTAGCTTTGTCTACTTCAATTTCTTTATTAGAGATGACATGTCCTAAAACAATGCCATGTTTGACCATGAAGTGACACTTTTCCCAATTAAGATTTAAGTGTTTATCTTTGCATCGGTTAAGAACAAGATCAAGATGATGTAAACACTCAGAGTAAGAATCACCAAATATGGAAAAATCATCCATGAACACTTCCCAAAATTGATCGATCATATCTGAAAAAATGCTAATCATGCACCTCTGAATGGTTGCAGGTGCATTACAGAGACCAAAAGGCATACGTCGGTACGCAAATATACCAAACAGACAAGTGAAAGTGGTTTTCTCTTGGTCCTCAGGAGCGATAGGGATTTGATTATATCCCGAGTACCCATCAAGGAAACAATAGTACTCGTGACCGGCTAGTCGTTCTAACATTTGATCGATAAATGGTAGAGGGAAATGATCCTTACGTGTTGCAACGTTAAGTTTCCTATAGTCAATACAAACACACCAACCGGTCTGGGTGCGGGTTGGGATAAGCTCGTTAGCTTCATTTTGGATCACGGTAATCCCTGATTTCTTACGTACGACATGAATCGGACTAACCCATTGACTATCAGAAATCGGGTAGATGATTCCATTGTCAAGGCATTTAAGGATTTCAGCACGAACTGCTTCTTTCATGATGGGGTTTAGTCGACGTTGGGGATCACGAGTGGGTTTGGCATCATCTATAAGGTGGATTCGATGTTGGACAATAGAAGGACTAATCCCCTTGATATCAGCCATGGACCAACCAATTGCTTCCTTATTTTTCTTAAGGATGGGAAGGAGCAATTGTTCCTGCTCTAAAGTAAGGTCAGAAGAGATAATGACATGAAAAGTATCATTGTCTCCTAAGTAAGCGTACTTAAGATGACTGGGCAGCACTTTGAGTTCAGATTTTGGGGATGACTCAACCGAAGAAATTGGTTGAGGGATAGACTCATTTGTGATAGGCTCGATAGGAATCGAATCAAAGACATTTTAGGGAATATCTTGAAATAATGTTTCATAATTTGATTCAATTTCGTTGCTCAGATGGTCAAGCTCAGAATCATTATCGTGGACAACATGGATTTCAGAAAACTGGTCCACATAAGAGTTAGGAGAGTTTTCAGTTCTGAAGATGTTTAGCTCGACAGTCATGTTACCGAAAGAAAGTTTCATAGACCCATTTCTACAGTTGATGAGAGCATTAGAGGTTGCTAAGAAGGGTCGTCCTAGGATCAAAGGGATCTGGTTTGCAGGATTGCTAACCTGTTGAGTTTCTAAGACAATGAAATCAACTGGAAAGATGAATTCGCCAATTTTGATCAACACATCCTCGATTTCGCCCACAGGTTTCTTAATTGAACGGTCAGCATGCTGAAGGGTAACCTTGGTGGGTTTCAGTTCTCCTAGCCCTAATTGGCGATAGACGGAATATGGAAGCAAGTTAACACTAGCACCTAAGTCTAGCAGGCATCTATCGATTTTCTTGTCCCCAATAGTACATGATATTGTGGGGCAGCCAGGATCTTTTTATTTCACTGGCATTGATTGGGACAAGACTTTGCTTAGAATTGCTGCTAGAAACACTTTCTTAGGTACTTGTGTATGACGTTTTTGAGTGCACAAATCTTTTAGAAATTTCGCGTACTGTGGAACTTGTTGTATAATATCTAAAAGAGGAATGTTCACTTTAACTTGCTTAAATATTTCAAGGGTTTTTTCTAGCTGGTCCGTCTTTTTCCTAGGTCGGAGTCTATGAGGAAATGGAGCAGACAACTCAGTAGGTTGGGCTACTTGAGTTTGAGGATGGTCCTTGTCATAAATTGGCTCAATGTTTTGATCTGAGTTGGTCGAATTTTCGATAGGGTTTGGAAGATCGTCCGGTAAAGCATTTGGGTTGACCACATGGTTGTCAATCTTTTTGCCGGATCTAAGAGTCGTGACCGCATTAAAGTGACTAACGTTTGAATCTTGAATGATGTGAATGTGGTTGGAGTTAGGATTTTGACGGTTCGGGTTTGGAATGGGTTAACTCGGGAAAGTGCCTCTTTCCCGTTCGCTTACCGAAGTGGCTGACTGACTCATTTGCATTTCAAGTTTAGCGATCGATTGACTCATGTTTTGCATGTGCGAAGTCAATAAATTTTGAAGATTGGTATTTGATTGGAGATTTTGAGTCGTCGCTTTAGTCAATTCTTCGAGTGTTTTCTCCAGTGATGTCAATCGTTTATCGTCTTGGGGAACAAAAGATTGTTGCGCTTGGTTTTGAGAAGGTGGCGCAGGATGTTGGAATTGAGTTTGTTGAAAGGGTGGTCTCGAAGTATTATTGGAAAATGACTGAAAAGGTGGTCGAACTACATTCGAATTTGCATTGTTTTGGGTCCACGAGAAATTAGGATGGTTTCTCCAACCTGGATTGTATGTTGGGGAGAATGGGTCATTCCTAGCTTTGTTAAATGCGTTGAGTTGTTCCAATGAATGTGGGCATTGATCAGCTATGTGGTTAGGATCGTTAAATTTGTAACATGAGGTCTGAGACGCTTGAGCCTGATTTATTTGATTTGATGAAAGGACATTATCGAATTTGGATATCATCGCGTCTATTTTTGCTTCTAAGGCTATTGATGATCCTACTGAATGAGCGTTAGAACGGGAACAAATCGATTTCTCGTTAGATCTTTCCCATTGAGCTGATTTTTCGGCCAAATTTTCGAGAAATTGCCAAGCGGTATTGTGATCTTGGGCTAGAAAATTTCCTTGGCACATCGATTCGAGCATGGTTCGAGAGTTATTTTCAAGTCCATCGTATAAAATTTGACAAAGAGTCCATTTTTCGAAATTGTGATGTGGACATTTGACTAGAAGCTCTTTAAATCTTTCAAAATATTTTGCAAAGGATTCACCCCCAAATTGATGAAAATTGACGATTTCGTTTCGAATTTTGGATGTTTTTTCTAGAGGGTAAAATTTCTTTAGAAAAATGTTCATAAAGTCACCCCAAGTTCAAATCGTATTTGAAGGCAAGCTATACAACCATTTCTCAGCATAATCGGTAAGTGAAAATGGAATTAACCTAAGTTTGATTCCATCGTCACTTAATTGTTGAAATTTCATGGTTGCACAAACTTGTTCAAATTTGGTCAAGAAAATATACGGATCATCACATTCTAAATTGCCGAACTTTGGAAGAGTATTTATGTGATTCAAATGAATTTCAAAGTGGTTACCCGTTGGGGCGGGCAATATGATGCAAGAAGGAATAGAAACCCGATCATGGAAGTATCTTTCCGTAAGAGATCGAGGGGGATTTTCTTCGGTCATGGTTAAAGAAATGTTTGTTCGAACTAAACGATTGTCTGAAGGATCACGAGTCCAATGACGCATGCACTAGCGAGAAGAATAAGGGAAGACGAGAAAAAACAAATTTGAGAAGCAAATATTTTCTTTTACAAAACGAGAATTGTTTTGATTTTTTTTTTTTTTTAGAGAAACAGAATTAGACACAAAAGATTTTTTTTTTAAATGAACCTAATGCAATTTAGAATTTCTAGAATTATATAATGACGGTTTGATTTATTTCAACAAAAGACTTCTCAGCCAGTTAACGGACAGGAGTTATCGGTGCACCAGGAATCACCCTAGCAATGCAGCCGAAGGTTTAAGTACCTTCAGAGGAACAACCGATATAATGTTTACGAATCACCGTAATATTTATAAATAGTTATTACTCTACCGTAGTCTAGACACCGAGAAATAATTCGTTAGAACTAAACCAAATTGTCAAAATATAATGAAGTCCCTAGAAAATAAAAACAAAACTAAGATGAATGCAATTTTTTTTTAATTAGTCACAGAATGAACAGTCTCAGGACAGTCACAGAACGGTCAATTGCAGAAATAAATAAAAAAGAACAAAAATTTTTTTTTTACAAGCAAGCCGATGCCCTGTAGAAGATTTTTACAAGCAATGTCTATATGTATATTTTTTATTTGCAGCAGCGGTCCCTGTAGAGATAGAAAATACTCACCTTGATCGGCAGTCCGTCCAGTGCAGTTGAGTCGCGCTAGCGCGTTCACACCCCACTTGGTGTGCAACCGCTCGAACACTGAATAGTCCGCTGCTTTTTGTTGTTGTCGCCTCCTATTATTTGCTTGACTGCGCTGCGGCACGGGTTCGGGCTCCTTTTTTTTAAGGCTTTTTCTAATTTTCCGCTGTACCTGTTTTCGAAAAATTTCTAAAATTCTCACTCTTTTTTTTTTTGAAGAGACGCAAACAAAAGAAGATTAAAACAAAAGGAACAGGCAGAGACGAAATGATAAAAACAAAGCTCTATCCAAAGAAAAACTAAACAAAAGTTTTAGTCAAACAAACTAAAGCTCAAAAACATCAATACCAGTCAACATAAAAACAACACCCAAAGGCTAAATAAATACATAATTCTGAATCCCAGTCCATTATAATTGCTAAACTAATCCACTCACGTTTTAAACAAACCGGCTATATGACCAAAACAATTCGGCCCACTATATGGCAACCGACCAAACCCAAATCAGCCCCAATGTAAACATAACCCAAATGAGCATCCCCATAAACTCCCAAATTTCTGAAAATTGTAAAGCAGTTTTAATCCTAGTTCAATTTACAGTACTTAAATGGTTCGAAGAAAAGAAAAAAAAAATTGCAAGTCACAACTCTGAAAATAGATCAAACAGTCTGCTGGACTAGAAAATGATGGCACCGGCGATTCTCGAGTTCAGGAATTTACTGGTGATGGAAATCCGCTGATCGGTTTCGAATTTGGGGATTCATGAGTCTGGATTAGGGTTTGGTTTGTATTCGGTTTGGAGTTGAATCGGATTTGGGGTTTTCAAATTGCGGATCGGATTTAGGGATACCAGGTTTGGTTTTTTGGCTTTTGTGGTTTGATGGAAATCGAATTGGTATTTGCGGTTGCCTGTTCTTGGAATTGGGTTGAATGGTTAGGGGATGATGGTCTTTTGTCTGTTGGTAGGGGACGTGTCTGGACAGGGTACGGTGATGGGGCAAGTATGGTGAAGAGGATTTTTGTGGGTGTTGTGTTGTTGAGGGTAGAACGGTGCTGTTTGGACAGGGGGGACGATGTAGATGGAGCTGTTGAACGTAATGTGATGAACTTTGGTATTGGAGGGTATGTTGGAGTTTTACTGTGTGACTGGTGGAGCGAGAAGGTGGATTATGGCAACTATGGAATTGCTGTTGTAGGTTGGAGTTGATCAGGCTGCCTGTTTGTTGAAAGGTGGTTTATGTGCGTGAAGATGTGGTGCGGGTGGACTTTGTTTGAGAGGGTCTGTGTGTTTGTGAAAAGGAGTTTCGGTGATGGGCTTGTAGTGAACGGTGATGCAAGATGGGTGTTTTGATTGTGAGGACAGAAGCTGTATGGATTTTGTAAGAATTGGCGTGAAGAATAGATGGCAGAAGAGAAAACTTTTAATTTTTAATTTTTTTATTCAGTTATTGTAAAGAAGGAAAGAGCTTGTACGAATAGGGAAATAAATATATGGGAAAAGGTGAATAAAAAAGGAACAAAAATTAAACAAAAATTGGCAAGATTTTTTTTTTAAAGAAACTTGTAAAAGAAGAAATAAAGTAAATTGGAAAGAAATTTGGAGCAAAGAAAGAATGAAATAAAGGAGAAGAATTGGAAAACTTGGCAATTTTTTTTATTTGGAAATAAAACGGAAATGAGATCGGAAACTGGGGAAAAAAAATCAGAAAGACAATGAAAAGGGAAAGAAATAAAACTGAAAATTGCAAAAAAAAATTCTTAATTAGAAAATCAACAAATAAAAGGAAAATAAAAATAAAGCTAGAAAAAAAAAATTGTGCTTTTTTTATAATGGACAAATAAGAAATAATAATAAAAATAAGAAAATTATAACTCGATGGATTTAAAAATAAAAACTATTTTGGTCCCCGGCAACGGCGCCAAAATTTGTTTGCAAACAAATCAAACAGTTGTAAACAACTGTAAAATCCGTTCGGTTTTCCTAAACAACAAGGATTGTTATAGAGGGTGTCGAACTCTGGGACCAAAAATATTTTAATTAATAAATCCAATCAAGTTATTCCAAGATTTTGATTGATTGAAAACACAGAAAATAACAGCAATTAAATAAAGAAAAGAAATTTATCTAATAAGAGAAAACGATTAGGGAGCGATGACATAAATTAGATTAATATTCATCAATAGCCAAACAGATTAATCAGATCTAATTCATGTTTCTGTCACAAACATAAATCAACGATAATTAGATTTATAGAAACAAATAAGCAAATAACAACAAGTATAGCCTATGCAGGAGCTCAGCTCTTAAACAACCATAGGCTATCAGGACAGATTCACTATTTTATTTCTAAAACCCTAAATATTAAATCTAAATCTGATATGTGTTAGATCGAACTCGAATATACCCTGTGAAGGAGCATAGCTCTTAAACGACACAGGGTATGAAGGTTCAGATCTAACCCTTAGTTCAAATCTAGATCTACATACATGAAGTTCTAATCTTTTGGCTATGTGATTCATATTGAATCATAACTATTAGCGTCATCAACCCCTAATTAAAGAGGATTAGCTAGACATAGCTAAAAGAAAAGAGAATAAAAAGAAAATAAACGACATAAATAAAATGCAATAAAAACTAAATAGAAGAGAGAAAGAAGAGTTTTATTCCAAGAAAAGGATTACAGAATAAAACTAAGTGTGTCTTTACATGAATGAGATACAAGGTATTTATAGCTGATATGACAAAGACCATTTGGCAAATTCCACAATGTGGGACTAAAGAATTAGCTCAAATAACACATAAGCTAGTGTGAACGGGGTTGTAGAATAAGAGGCCTTGTAAGTGAGCCAGTGTGAACGCGTGCAGTGCATGAATGAGAAGCCTCGCAAAGGAGCTAATGTGAACGCTACATGAGTGAAAGGTCTGCAATTGAGCCAATGTGAACACAATATGAGTCTTTAGTGAGCCAAATCTACCTAACTGAACTCTATTTGCAACCGTTCTTCAAGCTTTAAACTCTTCAAGCTTTAGTAATTTTAACTTCACTCTTTTTCAGCAAATTCTTCATGCTTTATTCATCAAATGCTCTAAACCATGATTCTTGTCAACAATCTGAAAACACAGCTATAAATACACAATATCAATTATTTTAAAGATAAAATAAGATAAATATGCAGATAAAATATACTCATTTACGTGTATATCAGATAATTTATCACAAACAAAAATTAAACTAGAACGGTGGAAAATATGAAAGTAAACAGAATTTAAATGTTGCTAAAAGATCTGAAGAAATATGATTAGGATGTTGAATTTTTTTATTCAAATATTTTATGAAGGGGATGTAATCAATTAATTGATTGGATTGTTTTGATTAATTGATTGATTGGTTGATTAACTGAATAACTGATTTGATTGACTGACTGACTGATTTGATTGATTGATTTAGCCATAGAAGGAAAGAAACGAATGATTATATTTTGGAGATATTTTGAAGGGGAAATTTAGATGTTTTCCTAGGTCTTCTATTCTCCTATATATGCAGCCTTCTTGGTGAGATCGGAACAACAAGAAACCTTATGAGAATATCTGGAGAGGTTGGGACTTGCGCCTTGGAAAGGAAGATGTAGGAATTTGGGCTAAGGGTAGTTATTCCTATTTACTGCTGAAAGTCGTAGTTGCTGCCTCCAGATTGTCTAAGGATTTGTCGTTGTTCTTCATTGGTCGTCATCTAGATATTCTTCGCCTATATCAATAAGGTCATTGACTCAATTGTATTTTGTTTATTTTTTGTTTTGATCCGTTGAGTGCAAACAAAATTTATTATTAGTGAATCAATAAAGAGGGTGGTTGGGTGGAATATTTATGTATTGCTATTATTTTCGATCTATTACGTTGTTATTTTCAATTAAATTCATCTTCAAGTGATTGGGTGAAAAGATCCTGCTTTTGTAGCGTTTTGTAAAACTTCCACTACGCACAAAACCCCAACACAGGGATGCAAAGATTTGAAACTCAATAGGGGAAATTAGAGGGAAGCAATGTACCATAAGAATGAGACGAATAACTAACATTAAAGAAAATAGGAAAAAATGATATGTATTACCTAACTACCGATTAAAATAAATAACTAGCATATGCTCCTCTAAGAAACAAAAAATGTATTAATACTCATTCTTAAATACTTATAGTGCGCTGCTATGGCACCCTGTTTTCTTCTTACTAGTACCATAAGATTTTATACTACATTCTTCCTAACACCAAACTCATTTTTAAATACTTATATTGCATGTGGTATTAGGAAGTACATAAAATTTATTGTGCTTATTAGTTTTATTCGTGATATTAAGAGGAGGAAAATGGTGTGCTATTAGCATCACACTATGTATAAATATGAAAGTAATAGCCAAAATGATGAAACCTTGTAGATTGACCCATGCTTTGTCCATATTGGTAAAACGCCTCTAATTTTCGGACCTACTGGAAAAACATTATGCTTTGCCCAGCTTTCATATATGCAGCCACCTTGGTAGATTACCCCTCTTATGTAACAAATATTAACTTATATATTTGTTAAAATTTATATCTCAAATGATCGTATATGGTTCAACAGTTCATTGATGAATTGGTCAAACATAGTAATGAAGTTGATAGTGCTCTGAAATTCAATGTGCTATTATTTATGTATAAGGCTCAAACATGAATATGCTTGTTAGAAACATTCCAATAAAGACAATACTAACATGCATCCCAACTTCAATGAGTTTCCTTATAAGTGGCTCAGTCAAAATTACACCCAATGCTCTTAATGTAAAGGTAATAAACAAAGGTGCAAAATTTTGCAACAAAAATATGGTTATTTTCAATTATTTGTTCACAAGTAGTTTACTTCATTACACCATGTTATCATAATAAACATGTCATTACAAATAGCTTGTTAATCGGAGTGTGTTTGAACAACCATCTAGAACATATTTTTCTGTCACAAGATGACTGAACATTGCATTATATGACATCATCATAAAACAAAAGCAGCTGTTGGTGTACAATGCAAAACAAAACAAAAGGCTAACGTGAAATGGGAACTTCGACATAGAAAATAATGAATGTTTTAACCTAAAGCCTTCTACAAGAAAAAGGTTGATACGGCCTTAAACTATCAATAAAACTACAAAAAGTTCTCTACCAACAAAAGGTTTACTTGCAATAAAACTAATGCTTATGCAATTCACAAGGCAATAAAACTACATATATGATACTTCCCACAAACAGTTTACTTGCAATAAAACTCGATCGGTTTGATCAGGAAGGGATAAGAGCACAAACCAAAGCATACATGAACAACATCACTAGGCTGCATGTAATGACCCGTATTCAACACGTCATAGAATCATAGAATATTTATTTCTTTCCCATGTGAAGTCGTATGGTCATGTAACTTTGGGAAACATCTATTAGAGTCATTTCCCATGTTCATGATTTTTGTCGATTTTTAAATGACCATTTTGCCCCTAGTTGGTACTGTTTTGGCCATAACTTTTGACTGGAAAGGAATTTTGACCTGAAACCACTTCCATTTGATTCGTTTGATGGTTTACCTTTCCGTAGAGTGGTCACATTAGCCAAACGGACTTACCGTTTGGGAGATATGGCTGAAACAAGGTTTGGAGGGTGAAAAACTGCTTAACCGGGCCAAATCGGGTGATTATTGAGTAGGCCCATAACCCATTTCGGGATTAGGGTTATGGGAGGGCTGAAATGAGATGGAGAATCATTCCATTTCAGTTTTCTGGCCTCCACTTATCACCAAGGATCCCTAAAAATGGCCTCTAACCTTTAAATCACCTCCAAATCATCTTTTGGTTAAGGATTTGGCATAGCAACCCCTAATCAAGAAGGATCTTCACCAAATCAACAAAGGAGCTGCTGTTTGGCATTGAAATTCGCATCAAATCAGAGAATTATTTCAGATCTTGGTTTATTTTGTGGCTAAGGTGAGTGATTTGCATAGTTTTGCACTAAGTATGGCCAATTAGGGGTGATTAGTGTTAATTGGCGAATTTATACATGATAAAATTCTGGAAAAATGTTTATAAAATTCGGAATGATGTTTTAGACCTCTGATATGAATTTGGGTTAATTTGGTTAAGATTTGCTAATCCTATCATTAGTTTCACCTAAACATGCTTAAGGGGAAATATGGGATTTTGGGTATGTTTGATCCATTTTTACCTATCATATTGATGTTTTGATGTTTGTGGTTGATTATGCATGTTGCTATGACTGTGCGAAATGCTTTGTGACTGTTTAGAATAGTTGGAATGGTCGAAAACGTCGTCGAGGGGCGTAAACAGCTCGCTGAACAAGGTGTAGGGATTCGGATCGCATAGGGGGTTGAGGGATGATCAGATCGCCCTATGGGACCGTGGGACACCACCACGAGTCGAGTCACCTCCTCCGAACCGAACCATCTGCGCAAGGCCCACGAAGCGAGTTGGTGCAGCGCCATGCCCAAACTGAAGTACTCCGATCCGGATCGCGAATGAGCATTATGACCCGATCCGATCCACTCGTGCTTCGTAGCACGATCCGACTAGAGGGAAGCAGCATCAACGATCCGATATACAACGAGACGCCAATTCGAACCAGGGGGAAACCACAAGCTGGAGGAGCGCGATCCGATCCGTATGGGGTGTTCCGATCCGAACCGGGAAGGGGAGCACGATCCGAAGCAAGGGAAAGGAGGACCACGACCCGATCCGACGTAGGAGGCGCGACCCGATCCGATGAAGAATGCTGAAGGCGACCCGATCCGACCCGATCTGGTGATGACCAATAACCCGAGATGCAAAGGTAGTCCAATATGGGAAGTTAGAGCTCAGGATCCCGGAACCAGTTGGGAACCAATGAGTTCACTTCATGGTTGGACTTTGCTGCGGGACGTGTGCTAAGGAGTTGTCAACGTTTATAACTTCGATTCACCACTAAAAGGAATGATGGGCTACTTATCAGTGCAGTAGGGTCATTACGACCTGAGGGGCAAGGTGATGGTAGCAAGACTACGTTATCAGTGTAGTAGGGTCATTATGACCTGAGGGGCAAGGTGATGCGTAGTAAGACTATGAGCCAGCGCAGATGGGGTGAATAACTCCATGGGGCAAGTGGACATAGTAAGGATTGGTAAGGCTATGAGCCAGCGCAGATGGGGTGAATAACTCCATGGGGCAAGTGGACATAGCGAGGAATTTGTGGCTACGTTATCAGTGCAGTGAAGCCATTTATGACTTCATGGGGCAATGTGATCGTAGCTAGGAATGTTGGGTGATCGAAGTGGTGAATGTTGTATGCTTTATGCACCGAGTGAGAGATGCGAGGATGGATGCTATGCTTGACTGTTTACCATCATTATGACATGCACACCTCCCCCACCTCCGTATCATTATACCGTTTGATATGATACCTTAGAGTGTTGTACAGTATGTAGTGCTAACTCTTTGGTTGCAGGTCCAGGTTCAGGTATGTTTTAGTCTACCTGTTATTGTTCACTTTAGATGCTTATCGCTCATACCAGGCTTTATGTCTGACCCAGAGTTTTATGTCTCCTCTTATTACTCTGGGTGCTCACACGAGCAGACTAGAGACAGGTTAGCTGGTGATGTGCGAGTAGCTGATTCGGAGGCAGGCAGGAGGCTTCCACGTATTATATATGTATACACATTCTCCCTGTTTTGTTGATGGTCGCTACTTGGGCATTAGTAGTGTACCTCGCTTATCTTACTTTGCTTTGAGACAGTTTGAAAGTTGTAATAAGCTGTGTTCTGAATTTCCGCTGCTATGATGTTTAGTTCTGATTTTCAGCTTATGCACTGTCTCTCCTGTTTTATGTCAAGTATGTTATTATTATATTTTGTTCTATGCGCTGTGAGACATTCTACAGGATCCTTGTATGTTCATTTCCTTCTTCCTTTTTCCCTTCTGACGACCCGTTCCGTGCTAACTGGACATGTGTACAGCGCACTTTTGGAGTAAATGTCGGTTGGTGCGGGGCAGGCCGTCACACTTGGTATCAGAGCTCTAGGTTGCGTAGTTAACCTAGGGAAAGACACTAGAGAGAGATAGTACATATATGAGAGCGCGTATTTGTGATTACTTTGGTTTTCAAAAGCTATGTATGTATACACTATTAGTAGTATAAAGATGAAGTCGCACTGCACTAACACCACTATGGGGTCGTTAATCGTTTCCCTTTTCCAGATTGACGATGAGCCGAGAGACGAGGGGTGCTGGTAGAGGGACCAACCAAGGGAATGCCGCTGACATGAGGGCTATGTTTGATAGACATGCTTAGAGAAGTGCAAGGGGAAATTCCCAATCACGGAGTTGGTGTTGGCCCAGTAGTGCAGGCGCCTAGGGTCGATTTTGCCAAGTTGTGCAAAGATTACACTAATCTTGGTGGGAAGCCATTCCATGGGACGGAGTCGGCTACGGATGTTCTGGACTGGATGGATAGCTGTGACCGTATCTTTGATGACTTGGGCCTTGAGGATGTGATGAAGAGAAGGCTAGCGTCTCGTCAGCTGCAAGGGCGAGCGATGAATTGGTGGAATGCCATTAGAACAGCTACTCCAGAGGACCAAGTTACTTGGGATCAGTTCAAGGCTCGCTTTAGCGAGAAGTTTATCCCAGCTGCCCAGAAATCGATGTTGTTTAAGAGGTTCTTGGAACTTAAGCAGAACGGAAGGGCAGTTTCTGATTATATTGCTGAGTTCGACACTTTGTCGAAGTATGGACTGTCTCTCATTGATACTCCTGAGAAGAAGAATGAGAAGTTCATTACTGGTTTGGATGGGTACTTGGGGGAGAGGCTTATCAACCACATCGATGAGACTTTTAAATCGATCGTGGGGAAAGCTTTGAGATCAGAGAGCCTTTACCCTAAGTCAAAGACTGAGGCTGCATCTGCAGAAGGGCCAAAGCCGCAAGCAGGCGGTGGAGGCAAGAATAGCTCTCAGAATAAGAGGAAGCAGGACCAATCTAAGGGTGGCCAGAAAAAGAGCAAGAAGGATGTTGAGTGCTTCAGCTGTGGAAAGAAGTGCCATTATGCTAAAGATTGTCGGGCCAAGCCAGCGGATAAGAAGTGCTTCAACTGTGATCAAGTGGGACATTTCAAGGACAAGTGTCCGCAACCTCTTAAGGAGAAGCAGATTGTGAAAGCATATGCTATTGATGCTGTTCCTTCTTCGTCGAATGCCCCAACTTCGGCGGAGAAAGGAAAGAATGTTGTTATTCAAGGTATGCTTTCTATTTATGATATACCAGTTCGAGTTGTTTGATACTGGGGCTTCCCGTTCCTTCATATCTAGTGACCTGGTAGATAGGTTGGGACTGGAACCCGAGATAGTCGATAGACCATTGATTGTGACGAACCCGATTGGTGGTTCGACTAGCCTTAGTATGATTTGCAGGAATTTGGTCTTATCGAGTCATGGATGTATGTTTGTATGTGATTGCTTTGTTTTGGGCTTTACTGGGTACGGCATTATATTGGGAGTCGATTGGCTCCAAAGATACGGGGTGGTGGTAGACTGTGAGGGCTTTTTGGTGACAGTGAGGGCGGATGATGGGCGGAGGGTAGTGTATGGTAGCCTACCTAGTGATCGGGTTATGGCTAGTTTTGTAAATTCCCTCGACATCCCGCAAGATGAGTTGTCAGATGTGCCCGTGGTTGGCCAGTATCCGGACTTCTTCGAGGAGGTGACCGGGCTTCCACCACACCGAGAGATTGAGTTCCGTATTGATTTAGTGAAAGATGGCAGACCTATAGTGATGCCACTTCGTCGTATGGCACCAAGGGAGCAGCGAGAGCTCGGGGTGCAAGTCAGCAATCTTTTGAAGAAGGGATTTATTAGAAGGAGTGTCTCCGAGTGGGGAGCACCAGTTGTGTTTGCCACTAAGGCAGATGGTTCCCTTCGTTTGTGTGTGGACTATCGCGAGTTGAATAAGGTGACGAGGAAGAATAAGTATCCTCTACCGCGGATAGATGATTTTTTTGATCAGCTGGAAGGAGCTAGAGTGTTCTCCCAGTTGGACCTCGCGACAGGATTTCATCAGCTTCGAGTAGCAGATGAGAGTGTTCCGAAAACGGCATTTAGGACGCCGTCTGGATTTTATGAGTGGTTGGTCATGCCATTTGGGTTGACCAATGCACCAGCCTATTTCGTGGATCTTATGAATCGAGTATTCAGAGGTCAGTTGAATAAGTTTGTTCTTGTGTTCGTGGATGATATCCTTGTTTACTCAAGGACAGAGGAGGAACACAAGGGACACTTGAGGATAGTGATGGAGGTGTTAAGGAAACACCAGTTGAAAGCGAAATTCTCTAAGTGTCATTTTTGGAGAAGGGAAGTAAGATTCTTGGGTCATGTTGTTTCCGAGAGTGGTATTGCCGTGGACCCTGCGAAGGTGGCTACGGTACAGGATTGGCCTACACCCAAGAATGCGACAGACGTAAGAAGTTTCTTGGGATTAGCTGGATATTATTGTAAGTTTATCCAGGACTTCTCCAAGATAGCAGCACCGTTGACTCAGTTGACTAAGAAGAATCAGTCCTTCGTCTGGGACGGAGTGTGTGAGGATGCCTTCAAGAGTCTAAAGGAGAGATTGACGCGTGCGCCAGTGTTAGTCATTCCTAAAGGGAATGAAGAGATGACGGTATACACGGATGCTTGTGGTACCGGACTGGGTGCTGTATTGATGCAAGGAGGTAGGGTTGTAGCTTATGCTAGTCGACAGCTAAAGCCGCATGAGAAGCAGTATCCTACCCATGATTTGGAATTAGCAGCGATCGTGTTTGCGCTGAAGATGTGGAGACACTATCTCTTGGGAGAAAGATTCGAGTTGTTTACCGATCATAAATCGTTAAAGTATCTCTTCTCCCAGAAAGATCTAAATCTCCGTCAGCAGAGATGGTTAGAGTTCTTGGCTTCGTATGATTTTGATATCACATATACACCTGGGAAAGGTAATGCGGTAGCCGATGCCTTGAGTAGGAGACATGCCAGCTTAGGGGCAATGTTTCTTGAATGGAAGCAACTGGAGTATATCGCGGGGTTTGATTTCAGACCAAGGTGCGAATTGGATCCAGTTATGCTAGCTAGTTTGACGATCAGACCCACTTTGATAGAGCGGATTGGTTCCAGCCAGAGGGACGATCCTAATCTATTGGAAATCATCTCCAAGTTAGAGATGGGTCTCGGGGAGGAGATGAATGTGTATAGGCTTGATCAAGATGGATGGCTTCGAAAGAATGGAAGACTAGTTGTGCCCAACGTGAATGGTTTGAGAGATGAAGTGCTTCGAGAATGTCATCACTCAAAACTGACTATACATCCCGGTGGTAATTAGATGTATCGAGACATGAGACAGACTTACTACTGGGAAGGGATGAAAAGAGACGTTGGGAAGTTTATATCCAAATGCATGAATTGCCAGCTAGTTAAAGCCGAGCAAAAGAAGCCTAGTGGGCTGTTACAGCCCTTAGAAATTCCCGAATGGAAATGGGAGCAAGTCTCGATGGATTTCATCGATGGTTTACCAAGGACTAGATCGGGACATGATAGCATTTGGGTGATTGTGGATCGATTGACTAAAAGCGCAAGATTTATACCAGTCAAATCGACCAGAACAGCAGCCAAGTTGGCAGAATTGTATATGAAGTGGGTAGTGAGATTTCATGGAGTACCCAAAAGCATTGTGAGTGACCGAGACCCGTTGTTTACTAGTGGGTTTTGGAAGAGCTTACAAGAGGCTCTAGGGTCAAGATTACATCTCAGTACCGCATATCATCCTCAGACCGACGGTCAAACGGAGAGGGTGAATCGTATATTGGAAGATCTCTTGAGAGCTTGTATATTGGATTTTGGTGGATCATGGGATGACCATTTGCATCTAGTAGAGTTTGCATATAATAATAGCTACCAATCCAGTATCGGTATGGCTCCATATGAAGCTTTGTACGGAAGACCGTGCAACTCACCATCATGTTGGATAGAGACTGGCGAGAAGTTTGTGCTTGGACCAGATGTGGTGAGGGAAACTTCAGATAAGATTAAGGTCATTCAACAACGAATGAAAGCTGCTCAGGATAGGCAGAAGAGTTATGCTGATAAGAGGAGAAGAGACTTGAAATTCTCCGTTGGTGACTTGGTGTTCGTCAAGATCTCTTCGTTGAAGAGCGTGATTCGATTTGGCAGGAGAGGCAAGTTGGCACCAAGATTTGTTGGGCCATTCCCTGTTCTTGAATTAGTCGGGAATTTGGCGTATAGAGTTGGCTTACCAGAGAAGATGGCAGGAGTTCACAATGTATTTCATGTTTCCCAACTAAGGAAGTTCGTTCACGACTCAGATGTGACTATTTCACCTGATCAGTTGGAAGACTTCGAAGTAGAACCCGAGGCGGTTGGGAACAGCAAGCCGATTCGTATTGTGGGGCACGATACGAAGCAACTTCGAAGGAAAGCGGTGAAGCTAGTCAAGGTTCAGTGGGGCGAGAGCGAGAATGATTGTACTTGGGAGACAGAGGAGAACATTAGGAAGGCATATCCAGAACTCTTTGCCTGATAAGACTTACTTCGTAATTTAGTTTTCCGCATGCTAGGATAGACTTATTTTGCTTGGTTGCATGTTTGATTGTTGTTTTATGATTGATAGGCATGCAGGACCTTTGTGTGTTTGGATTAGGGAATTTCGGGGGCGAAATTTCTTAAGGGGGAGAGAGTGTAATGACCCGTATTCTACACGTCATAGGATCGTAGAATATTTATTTCTTTCCCATGTGAAGTCGTATGGTCATGTAACTTTGGGAAACATCTATTAGAGTCATTTCCCATGTTCATGATTTTTGTCGATTTTTAAATGACCATTTTGCCCCTAGTTGGTACTGTTTTGGCCATAACTTTTGATTGGAAAGGAATTTTGACCTGAAACCACTTCCATTTGATTCGTTTGATGGTTTACCTTTCCGTAGAGTGGTCACATTAGCCAAACGGACTTACCGTTTGGGAGATATAGCTGAAACAAGGTTTGGAGGGTGAAAAACTGCTTAACCGGGCCAAATCGGGTGATTAGTGAGTAGGCCCATAACCCATTTCAGGATTAGGGTTATGGGAGGGCTGAAATGAGATGGAGAATCATTCCATTTCAGTTTTCTAGCCTCCACTTATCACCAAGGATCCCCAAAAATGGCCTCTAACCTTTAAATCACCTCCAAATCATCTTTTGGTTAAGGATTTGGCTTAGCAACCCCTAATCAAGAAGGATCTTCACCAAATCAACAAAGGTGCTGCTGTTTGGCTTTGAAATTCGCATCAATTCAGATAATTATTTCAGATCTTGGTTTATTTTGTGGCTAAGGTGAGTGATTTGCATAGTTTTGCACTAAGTATGGCTAATTAGGGGTGGTTAGTGTTAATTAGCGAATTTATACATGATAAAATTCTGGAAAAATGTTTATAAAATTTGGAATGATGTTTTAGACCTCTGATATGAATTTGGGTTAATTTGGTTAAGATTTGCTAATCCTATCATTAGTTTCACCTAAACATGCTTAAGGGGAAATATGGGATTTTGGGTATGTTTGATCCATTTTTACCTATCATATTGATGTTTTGATGTTTGTGGTTGATTATGCATGTTGCTATGACTGTGTGAAATGCTTTGTGACTGTTTAGAATAGTTGGAATGGTCGAAAACGCCGTCGAGGGGCGTAAACAGCTCACTGAACAAGGTGCAGGGATTCAGATCGCATAGGGGGTTGAGGGACGATCGGATCGCCCTATGGGACCGTGGGACACCACCACAAGTCGAGTCACCTCCTCCGAACCGAACCATCTGCGCAAGGCCCACGAAGCGAATTGGTGCAGCGCCGTGCCCAAACTGAAGTACTCCGATCCGGATCGCGAATGAGCATTATGACCCGATCCGATCCACTCGTGCTTCGTAGCACGATCCGACTAGAGGGAAGCTGCATCCACGATCCGATGTACAACGAGACGCCAATTCGAACCAGGGGGAAACCACGAGCTGGAGGAGCGCGATCCGATCCGTATGGGGTGTTCCGATCCGAACCGGGAAGGGGAGCACGATCCAAAGCAAGGGAAAGGAGGACCGCGACCCGATCCGACGTAGGAGGCGCGACCCAATCCGATGAAGAATGCTGAAGGCGACCCGATCCGACCCGATCTGGTGATGACCAATAACCCGAGATGCAAAGGTAGTCCAATATGGGAAGTTAGAGCTCAGGATCCCGGAACTAGTTGGGAACCAATGAGTTCACTTCATGGTTGGACTTTGCTGCGGGACGTGTGCTAAGGAGTTGTCGACGTTCATAACTTCGATTCACCACTAAAAGGAATGGTGGGCTACTTATCAGTGCAGTAGGGTCATTACGACCTGAGGGGCAAGGTGATGGTAGCAAGACTACGTTATCAGTGCAGTAGGGTCATTATGACCTGAGGGGCAAGGTGATGCGTAGTAAGACTATGAGCCAGCGCAGATGGGGTGAATAACTCCATGGGGCAAGTGGACATAGTAAGGATTGGTAAGGCTATGAGCCAGCGCAGATGGGGTGAATAACTCCATGGGGCAAGTGGACATAGCGAGGAATTTGTGGCTACGTTATTAGTGCAGTGAAGCCATTTATGACTTCATGGGGCAAAGTGACCGTAGCAAGGAATGTTGGGTGATCGAAGTGGTGAATGTTGTATGCTTTATGCACCGAGTGAGAGATGCGAGGATGGATGCTATGCTTGACTGTTTACCATCATTATGACATGCACACCTCCCCCACCTCCGTATCTTTATACCATTTGATATGGTACCTTAGAGTGTTGTACAATATGTAGTGCTAACTCTTTGGTTGCAGGTCCAGGTTCAGGTATGTTTTAGTCTACCTGCTATTGTTCACTTTAGATGCTTATCGCTCATACCAGGCTTTATGACTGACCCAGAGTTTTATGTCTCCTCTTATTACTCTGGGTGCTCACACGAGCAGACTAGAGACAGGTTAGCTGGTGATGTGTGAGTAGCTGATTCAGAGGCGGGCAGGAGGCTTCCACGTATTATATATGTATACACATTCTCCCTGTTTTGTTGATGGTCGCTACTTCGGCATTAGTAGTGTACCTCGCTTATCTTACTTTGCTTTGAGACAGTTTGAAAGTTGTAATAAGCTGTGTTCTGAATTTCTGCTGCTATGATGTTTAGTTCTGATTTTCCGCTTATGCACTGTCTCTCCTGTTTTATGTCAAGTATGTTATTATTATATTTTGTTCTATGCGCTGTGAGACATTCTACAGGATCCTTGTATGTTCATTTCCTTCTTCCTTTTTCCCTTCTGACGACCCGTTCCGTGCTAACTGGACATGTGTACAGCGCACTTTTGGAGTAAATGTCGGTTGGTGCGGGGCGGGCCGTCACACTGCAAATAGTAATGGACACAAATCATGCAAAGTTGCATACACGCATCATAACAATGAATCTAAGTTCACACAAATGCAATAGCGGAGTGAAACACTAAAATTACAAGTACATGCAATTGGAACAATGAATGAATACTCCTGTCATAATTATTGTCCCTTACACTATAAATAATGGAAACACAAGACAAGTTACATCCGAAGAAAATGCAATTGCCATTAGTTAACTCAATTTATACCCTAATATACTGATGTTTATGCCCTAATATACTAATGTTTATGCCCTAATATACTGATTCGATGATGCATTTCAGGGAAGACAAATCATGTATAATAGAAACATCATTAAAAAATACTACCCAATCACCTTCAAATACTAATCGAACAAGTAAGAAAAATTTACCAGCCAGGGGCAAGAGGCAAGATACGTAAGCGATCGAGCAGTGAGCAATGTGAAATGGAAAAGAGCGACGGGCAATGCTGCTGGAGAAAGCAAGATTTTGCTGGAAAGCAATCGAGCAGTGGGTGATGTGAAATAGAGAAGAGGATCATCGCTATGGTAGCCTGGGGAATAGCAAAAGGGTGAAAAGAGAGATAGAGGGAAATGTTAGGGTTTGCGGCTGTTATTTGGAATAAATGAAAAAAGGAGAGAGGAAAATTGAAAGTGTGTAGAAAAATTATATTCGATGGCTAACTAAATTGAACACCATGGTGAAATCCTCTATCGCAACTTATATTATTATCAATAGCGTTCATATCAGTACAACATGCATCACTGATTGGAACCAGAAGCAAATGTAAAGTTACAAGAAAAATGTGTAAGAGTAATGCAAGGGACTACAACATTAAGTTTACACGCAAATAAAAAATCCATCAAAAGCACAAATAAACAGTTATTAACTATTTAACACGCAAGTTGTCAAAATTATACTTATTAAAACTGCTGAAGTAGTTACTCCTTTATATTAAATATGACTTACTAATAATAGTTATTATTTAATTTTTACTTATTTCTACTTAGTTATAATCGAGTATTAATTATTAAAAGCTTATAATGTATATGTTACTAATTATTAATTAATAACAGTTAACATTAACTATTAAAAATAAATTACTACTTATTAAGTATTAATAATTTAATAGAAAGTATTCCTTAGTTTATTACTAATTATTAGTTATTATTAAATATTAGTATAATTAGTTATTAAATAATAGATATTCTAAGCAAGAAGATTGTAACAGGCATCTATTACAACTAATTAAATGAAAGAGTTGTTAAAAATATGTTTTTACAACTTTCAGGAAATGACAGTTGTAAAAACATTTATTACAACTAGCATTTTGTGATAATTGTTAAATTTAAGTCATAATATGGTATTTTCATTGTAGTGACGCTTTATTTTCAGCATATTATATATTAAAATTGATTAGAACTTAGCCACAAATGCAACATTATAACATTTATAATCCATTTTAAACTTCCAAAAATCTCCATTTTTTCTTTTACTTCATCCTTTTAAATCTTATATTTGTGTAGTTAGAGCTGCTTTTATGGGATGTTAAAAACAAATAAACCTAAGATGTTTTTATCCTTTTCTTCTTGTAATCTTCATCCTTGTAGCTATATAAATGAATACGTTTGTTCATCTTTTTATTAGAACAAAGTAAGAATGCCACTAAAATTGCCTCAATAAGATCGTAATTTATATATCTTTCTTTAAGACTAAGTGAAATGTAACGAGTGATCCATACACTTCTAATATTGTATTCTCCCCGAAAGTGAAGAAGAAAAGAATAGTTGTTGGGATCGTGTACATAGGCAATCTACATGAATCACATTAAATCTCCATTTTCTCTGCTTTTCTGTCTCCATTTACCTTGATATATAATTTTGTGTAATAAGATATTTGATTTTGAATTTTTGTCGGTATTCAAATAGGCATAATAATCGTTTTCGTTTGTTTGTGTTAAATACTTCCTAAAACTTTTCACCATCTCGTGATATTAGTTGCAACTTTATATTCAAATTTTTAACAAGTGTGACATGGAAAAGAAAGAAGCTTGTGGTTGATATTAGAGAACTGCGAAAGTATTTAATATTTACTACTTAATTTATTGATAACAGGAGTTAACTATTATTAACCATTGTTATTTAATAATTAACTAATTTGTAGCAGTAACTGCCATTATGACAATATTGCATTATTCCAAAAGAAAAGAAACATAGTTTTGTTCTTTTTTTAATTAACTTTAGTTAAATATCAAACAATTATAATCTTGACCAAAAAAAATTAGTTTTGAGATTTGAGAAGATAATCGTGGAAAGAACTAAGCATATAGCGTGAAAAGATCCAATGAACATGTAATGGTCTTTTGACTGATTTAATTAACTAACCACTTAGTTAATTACTAATTAATTATACCTAATTTTTGTTATTAATTAATATATAGTAAGATTTTCTAATTAATTATGAGCAACGCTGATGTAGTTCTCTTAAGTCTTGTAAAATCACATCAAATATTTTGTTCCATTTTTTCCTTTTTCTCATGTTCAAACAAAAATCTCGACCACACATTTGAATTAATGGTTTCCACCACATGTAACATACTGACTTTCCCGTACCCTTTGAATTAACAATCACAGGTCATGTCCAACCCAAATTGTACAGAAAAGCAGATAGTTATTAGAAAGAAATTAGAGGGTGAAATAAGAAAGAAAGAAATACTAGAATAGAAGAAGAAGGATCAACACAACACAGAATCTCACATCGCAGCGGAACAAAATATAATATAGAAATAAATATTTACTGAGAGCTTGAAATAAAACTTACAATTTTCAGAGTACATCATACATCTGGACAGTTATAATAACCTGTCTTATATACAACACACAGCGGAATAGTATATATATAATATCATAGTTCTACATTCTTCCAATTCGTCTCTTCACAACATTTAATAACCCGAACCTGTACAACTCGGTCTAACCCGAGCATTACAAACACTGGGTCCGTCTGTTGAACCAGATTGAGAAAAATACACTAAGTTTAAAGGCATTATGCAACTTGATTTCAAAGTCAAAATCTTTTTAAAAGAAAAGGATAATCGTAAGACCAAATCCACACATAAATACGAATGGTTTTTACCTTAGGATAACCCAAAACATTTTTCAAAACAATAGTATTCTGATATTATGATAGTGTCTAAATACAAGTAAATATCAATTTAGCGGAACGCTTGCATCTCAAGCTCCACATATATAGTATACAATCAAAACCATGGTCGTTTATTGGAGAATGGATTTCCTGGCAAAGTATGGGACCACCTTCCCGACAGTGTACCTCTAGAGATGAATACATTTGGGTTCATCAAGAACATCTTGCAACCCAGGCTAAACATGACCGGCCCCTCACTTTTCCTTGAGAGTACCGAATATATCATTGTCACGGTTCGGGGTCAGCTAGCCGAACCGACAGCATACATACATAAATAAAAAGGGACAACCGAAGGCATTTGATATCTCCAGATCAGAAAATGATATACCCTTTTGATGGGTGCGACCCACATAGTCATGCGACCTACCCGATTTTATGCCATTCCTAGTTGATGTGGCTAGAAGTTTAGCGTATCCTTCAGCATAGCATGTCTCCATCAACTTTGAATGCCACATCGTCAGATCAACCAGATATCACTAATTGACGTCCACAAAAATACTCGAGTTGATAATGTGACGACAAGGAATTTCGCTCGATCCGAATCAGTCACTAAACCGATCTAGACCGTTCGAAACGCCTGATTGTTTTAAGAACACGACAAAGTAGATGCAGACAGAAGAACATTTCATTATATAATACAACAATTCCATCAGAATACAAGAATATACAGAGTATAAACAAATATTATACATCAGAAAAATATCAGAGATTACAATATATTACATAGTAGCGGAAAATAATACAATACACAACTAGAAGAGATATACGGATACAAAGCTTTCTGATATCGTTCCAGCTGTAAACCAGGATCCTGTGAATATAAATCTGCAGAACCAAAACTACTAGCTCCCCGTGTCAAAATAAGGGCACCCAGAGTTTAGGTTAAAACAATAAACTCCAGGTCAGTCATGGGACTAGTGTGAGAACTAAAACAGTTATTATTCTTTATTTTAAAGTTCGGTAAATCAAGGGACCACGCCGTATAACGCGGAACGGGTTTCGTCCCAAGAATACCAGTGCATAAAACAAACAACGCAATGCTAAATAAAGAAAAATGAAGCTATTATAAGACCCAGGTCCTATCACACAATGCAACGCAAGCCGGGGGATAGGGTTTTCCCTTATAATAGCCAAACATGCTTAGTACGTTTAAAACAAATCTTTTGATACTATTATAAGTGTATAGTGTATAAAACAACTTCAAATCATAAGTATCAATCATAGGCCGCATGGGTACCATATATCATGTCGCCATACTAGTTCTACAATTAAAACTGCAAAATCACATATTTGGAAATTGGATTTTCATCTGTGAACCGAGGCAAAAGATAGTCCTCAACCGATTCGAGACGCTCTAGTCCGTGTCTCAGGTCAGAGCTTGAGTGACCTTTGGATCGTCAGGGCCGGTCCACCGATGTGGATTAAAATGCCTGAACACTGCGTTTCCCCACCCTTTGGGGTGTCAATGAGCCAACAAATGACTCCATCGGTTCGAGAACGACCGATATATCTGAGGCGCCTCGCAGCAGCAATAACCACATAAGTCAAACTCGTCAGGGCATGTAAAACCACTGACGCTACTTTTAACTAGAAGGAAACGCATGCCCTCCCTGAGGCCCGTCTCCCGTTTTTGGTTCACACCGGGGTGTGAGGCTCGCGAATCAACGTTACGCAAAGTTATGCCACAAAGGTCGTGCTCTGATCATCCACCACAAGACTCTACTTTTCAACAGAAGCCTTGATCATATTGCCACTTAGGCATGCCACACAGGCAATTCACTCCATGCGTTTGTTATCCATCGATATATAACCCCTGAACTCGTAGGTCTCAGAGAAGGACGTTAAGCAAGAGAATAAATTCTCCGTCGCCAAACAGATATATATTTAATAGAAATCAATCACACAGACTAAAATTCAATGTCAGACACACAGTCCATTTACAAGTTCGTTCTGGGTCTGAACGAAACCGGAGGCACCTAGTACCCCGTATATCCATCGATCTCCAAGTACGTCTGGACGATCACCAACTGTTTCCATCTTCTTGGGTGTACGGCCCAATCAAGATCATCAGTAATTATCCAAACGACGTGAAGACCTCCGTTCTTCAACCACCGTCTTCACCTTCGACTTATCGTCGTATCAGTTGTTCAGAATGGGATAAACCCGGTCTTCCCGAATAACTCGCGTATAATTTAAATAAGTGTTACACAAACACAACATATGCCTCATTCCAATTCATCAGTCACTAACCGTAAATTAATCAAGAGAATAATTTCCCAAATATTAACCCCGAAGGCCGAAACCAACATCAGATCAATATCCAGAAAACCGTTCTGCTTAGCTAACAGACAGTTAGTTTCTAAATTTCACCTTCATAGGGAAAGTTTCCCATTAATTTTATCAAAGATAAATTCCTTGAATTTGTTCTTTAATCTTCTTTTGAATTTCGATTCAACTAGTCGGGATTAACGAACCTTACCGAAGTAGTCATTTGTTTTAATTTCCCAATCCCAACCTATTCATCCCCTGAAGTAAAACTGGTTATACTTCATATCTAACACCACGGTATTATCAGTATATTCAATTACCATTTCACATTTAAATCTAATTAAAGATTTAACTATCACCTAGAGCAAAACTGGTGATACTCCATTCTCGATCTTTTCAATCTAATTAAAGATTCATTAAAACTCCACTTAGTTTTAATCTTTAACTGGGTTAAAGAATCAGTGTCATTTAAAACACGGCTCACGATAAACCCCAAAATCACATCACATTTCAATCAGTCCCTAACTGTAAATTAGAAAGCGAGCAATTCCCTAAGTATTAACCCCGAAGGCCGAAACCAACATCAGATCAATACACAGGAAACCATTCAACTTAACTAATCTCCAGTTAGTTTTTGATTTTCTTAACTCCTTTAGGTCTAAGAACAGTATTATTGAAGATACCGTTCACGACAACTCAAAATCACATTTCCATTAATTATCGGGTTAAAGAACAAGTGTTATTTAAAACACTGTTCACGATAAACCCAAAAATCAATACCAATTCAATTCCAATTAAATATTATTTAATTGGCACACTTCATTAAATCTAAATAAAAAGATTTAATCTTTTCTCAACTGGGTTCAAGAACAGTGTTAATAAAGAAACCATTCACGACAAACCCAAATCACATTTGACATTAAATATAAGGCTTTGAATAGAAAATATATCGGCTTATATTCAATATCAAATTCTACGACCAACAAATATCGTCTTGGAAATAACGATATATATATATATATATATCTTTCAAATTCCCATAACAATATCTGTATCATCACGAAATCCAACATCGAAATATTCCGAAGACAATTTCGATTCAAATCCATTCCAATATAATTATTGGGAATTATGGTTATTTTCAAAACCATTTCAAATCCAATTTATTTATTTAAAAGTAAATAGAATTATAATTCTAGTTCAAAACTAGTTCATTTTGATAAAAATATATTTTTATCTTTTCAAATATGGAGTTTTTCATCCTAATTCTTCCCAAATCATTTCTTATGATTTTACGCAAATTATTACTATTTTTAATAATCTTATCAAGGCCCGTACAGTCGATTTCCATCAGTGGCCATCGATCTATTAAAATTCAAATTTCTAATATTCGTTAGAAAGCTATTTTCGATACGAACCCAACGGTTCTGGTTTTAAGAGAATCCGACGGTCGTATCTCCCGTAATACCCGTTCGAAGTCAATGGTCGAAATTCGCAAACTGCCGCGGCGCGGCGCGTTCTATTCAGGCCATTATATTATATATATAATATATATATAATATATACTTCATCGATTTCCTTTTAAAAAGTTCTTTATAAATCGTTTTAAATTCATTTTCAAAACGGTTTAAACTTCATATTCAATTTCAAATCAAAATTGAATATTCCAATATAAATTCGTTTTAAATTCATTTCAAATCGATTTCAATTCAATTTCAATTCGAATTCATTTATATTCAATTTCAATTCAAATTCATTTATATTCAATTTCAATTCGAATTCATTTATATTCATTTTCAATTCGAATTTCAATTCTTTTCGAAATATCAGATTTTGAAATCACTTTCGATATTCATTATAAAATGAATAAAATCGATATAAATATCGTTCACGTCAAAATGGCGTCAATCTAATCAATACGGCTTCATATATTCCTATTTTCAAATATTCTATTTCAAATACTTCTATTTAAAATATTTTTATTCAAATATTTCTTTTTCAAAACTGGAATGAGGCCCAATCAATTACCATATATGTAATAACCCGGAAAATATGAGCCAATTTAAAATTTTTAAATTGGTGATTTCAAAGGAATTTGAACAATTGAAATAGAATATTTCAATAAAATAGTGAATTAGAAATAGTGAGTCAGTTTGAAAATTTGAATTCAAACTTTGACTGGCAGTGCAGGGTGGAAAATATAACATATTTTAGTGAAACCAAAAATATTTAAATCTGTTTATCAATACCTTTCCAACGAATCTGAAAAATCGAAGTTTCATAACGGGAATCAAAAGTTATGGCCGAATGAATTTTCAGAATGGTCGCTATATAGAATATATAGCCCTGGAAAATTGATATTTTGCATACGACCTCGGAATTCGACGAAACTACTTTTGTTGGGTCCGGGATGTCAAACTATTGCTAGGTTTCAAATTTCATAATTTTTGAAGCTAGTATGTGAGCGTGGCAAAAGAAAATGTGTTTGGTCAATTTCTATTAAATTGGATCGACCAGAAAATGGCCATTTTTCAAACGATCTCAGAATTCGACGAAACTAGTTTTGTTGGGACCGTAGCATCAAAACATAGCTAGATTTATTTTTCTGGAATTTTTCGAATCAGTTTGTGGCCCTAGCAAATTGAAATGTATGCTCAAAGTTAAAAATTAAATGTTTTATACTTTAGTTTGAAAAATAACTGACTGTAACAGTCGAATTGGCCTACGAAACATATCCCATTGTGTCCGAGATGGGGGTATTTAGCTAGGGGCGACAGTCATTGGGTTTGAAAAGGAGTTCGTTTGAGAAAACACTATTTAAAAATTTAATAAAACCATCGACCAATCATATTTCTCCATTCAGTATTTTAAAAAAATTAAAAAAAAAAGAAAACCCCAAAACCAACGGCGAAACCCGCTTCCCCCCTACCAGGCCCGATCGCCGCCGCTTCCAACCTCCGCCACCACCGCCGCTCGAACCGCCTTCGCCTCCCCGTCAGATCCGACCCCAGCTCGACGCCGACCAACCCCTCCTCCGCCTGAATCGAGGCTCCAAAGCCCCGACCTTCCCAGCGCCGGCGCCGACGATCCCGACCACCAAACGCCGCCAAACCACCACCGATAGGTAGCCCTCTCCTCCCTCTTCCATGTCCAACTCGCCGATCATCCCCTCGTGCCCCGATTCTCGCGAAAACCGAAAACCTAGTTTTGAACCATCGTGAAAGGTGAGTTCTTTTTGATGTTTACACTTTGAAAAATCATATCTTTTTGGTGTGTTGACGAAATTCGATAAAACAGGAAACATCGGGACCGCAAGGAAGCTCTCTACCAAATAGAAGAAGCCACGGATTTTTCTGAGTCATCTACGATTTTTAGCACTCCAAAAACCAATGTGAGAAATCTAAATTAACATGAATTTGAATGGAAAATGTCGTGTATAAATTATATTAGCGAAATATAAATTACACACGTGTTGTATACCTCATGTACATGCGTAGTGTAAGCTATATAAGCGAAGTATGAATTTTACATGCATAGAATAATTGACATATGTGTTGAAATGCAAGTGAAATATAGCAATTATATTAAATATATATATATATATGTACTCCCCTCGTCCACAAACCATGGACGATATTTATTGTTGTGAATTGGTGTGAAATATTGGATGAAAAATACGAATGGTTGAATAATTGTTTGTGCTTGATATTGGTTAGTTGTGGTTGAAAAATACCCATTGGTGATTGAAATGAATTTGAAATATTTGTGGAAATAAAAATAAAACATGCCGCCTGCGTGCGAATAAGATGCATGAATCCGCATTGTCAAAAACCGCGAGGTTTTAAGGTAGAGCGAGGAGCTGTACTAGGGACGGTGCCGGCTTTAACTACCCTGCCGTTATGCTGCCGAAATTTTGAATAATCTTGATGTGTTAGAATAATTTTCATATGTTGAAATTATTTTCATGCGTTGAAATTAAAGTCATATGTTGAAACTACATCCATGTATGGAAATGTTCATGTGTTGAAAAGCGTTGTGTGAAAATTAAATTCATTTATGAATGAATGAAGTGTTTAAACAATAAAAATCACATTTTTATAATATATATGAAGTATGAAAAATATTCGCCTTATATAAATAGTTTCAACAATAAAAATTCCATCTTTCTAATATGAACAACATAAATAAAATATCCATGTGTGGAAATGCTCATGTGTTGAGAAGTGTGTGTGGTGGAAAATTTCATGTGTTGAATAAAAAGATCAAACAATAAAAATTACATTTTTATTGAAACTATGAAGTGTTGAAAATACCCATTTGTCGAATAAATATTTTAAATGATAAAAATATCATTTTTATCATATATGTGCTATGCTAGAGATATACGGACGTTGAAATAAATATTGGTGAAGAAATATTATTTTAACATACATAGGAACTAAATAAAATAGTCATGTGTTGAAATCTATTTTAGTTCGCCAAAATTATCATCTTTGAAATGTGAAGTGTTAAAAATAGCCACTTGTTCAAATAAAATATGCATGAGTTGAAATATACATTAATTAGCTAATGATATGATTTTAGCCTATGCATTCAACATTAGAATGAATGGTGTTTTTAAACCAAAGTAAATCAAATATGAAGTTGAATGGAAAATGATAAGTGATAGAAATTGAATATATGCACATGCATATCTATTGAACATGTTATAGCAAAGGGGCTAGAGAAGAGGAATAAAATTTTGTGCCCGACAAATAGGTACACATTTACTATTTTGTTTGGGTGATGATTTTATGAGCCTGTTGGCTAGCTGCTTGGCTTTTTCTGTTTCTTTTTGATATGAGACGCCCGTGTGGCTATTTGGGAATTTTCCCAGACCCTCCCGTACAAAGGAGATTATGGCGAAATTTCCCGAAATTTAAAGGCGTTAGTGAAATAATTGAAGTGGAAACGATATAGGAATTTTTGAATGAACTATATTTATATAAATATATAAATATAAATAAAATTAAAACGAAAACGTGGCCGTGTAGTTCGTGTTTTGAAACCGTGATTTCAAACGACTAGTGCGGGAAATCCGACCATTGGATTTTCCCGAAACCGCAACCGTTGGGTTCGCCTTGGAAATATCTTTCCAACGGCACCAACTTTGTGAAGATCCGAAGGTTGGATTGTCTGGAATGTTTAATTCAAATCTGAAGAAAAACAGCGCTAGAAACGATTATATATATATAAATATAATTAAAATTAAATCGAATAACGACGCTGCAGTTCGTAAATTGAAATCGTAACTGCAAATGGCTAGTGTGGAAGGTCCGACCGTCGGATTTTCCCAAAACTGAAACCGTTGGATTCTTTTTGAAAAGACCTTCCCAATGATATAAAATTTGTGAAGATCCAACGGTTAGATTTTCAGATATGTGTAAAACAAAATTAGTGAAAAGCAGCGCCAGTGCATCGACACGACCAGAAACGTCGTTTAATTAAATATGGCCGTTTTGAATTAAATAAAAATGGTGATATATCGTTATAAAATACTATAGACGATATAGAGTGGAAATAAACCAATTTCGTTGTGTTTGCTTGATATGTGATGGTTGAATGTGTTTGACATGAAAACTATAACCAAAGAACTGAAATGTGAATGTTGAATAGTCCAACCATGTGAATAATTGATTTGAAAATTTAAATATACGTGGATTATTTGAAAAGGCCGAGTTCATCTCATTTCAAATAATCAATCGACGTTGAGAAGTCGAAGAGTCGAAGACGGTTGAAGACCGACGATCTTCACATTGGATGGATGGGCGCTACCGATGCTCGTGATTAGAGTAGCTACCATGAAGGAACTGAAGTAGTAGCCGTCCGAACATACTGTTGATTGTACGGATATGCGAGGAATTGGTGCCTCTAGTTTCGTTCAGACCCAGAACGGACTTGTAAATGGACTGTGTGTCTGACATTGGATTTTGTTCTGTATTGATTGATCTCTGTTAAATATATATCTGTTTGGCGACTGAGAATTTATTCTCTTGCTTAACGCCCTTCTCTGAGACGTACGAGTTCAGAGGTTATGTATTGATAGAAATCAATCGCATGGAGTGGATTGCCTGTGTGAAACGCCTAAGTGACATATGATCAAGGCTTCTGTTGCAAAGCAAACTCTTGTGGTTGATGATCAAAGCATGGTCTATGTGACGTAGCTTTGTGTATGACGTGAATTCGCAGCCTCACACCCCGGTATGAGTCAAAAACGGGAGAAGGACCCAAGGAGTGCATGACGTTTCTTTCTAGCTATGGTGGTGAAAGTGATCTCCCAACCCTGACATTTATATTTACTTTTCACCTGTGTGGTTGTTGGAATACGAGGTGCCTTAATTATAGGTCTGTAAGGACCGGGAAACGTGTGTTCAGGAATAATTAATCCTCAAAAGTAAGAGAGGACCGACCTTTGAGGATCCAAGGGATTGCTGTGTGCGGTCCCGAGGCATTTGCTAGAGTGTCTCGAACGGAGAGGAGCTTGCCCCTTGCCTCGACTCATGAAGGAATCCAATTTCCAATACGAAATATGCGAATGTGGTTGTATTACTAGTATGGCGACATGATATATGGTATCCATGCCGTCTAGGATTGATATTTATGATTGAATTTGCTTTTGAAACATATATGCACTAGTATTAATATCAAACACTTTTGTTTTATACGTATGAAGCATTTTTGGCCATTATAAGGTAAAACTCTATCCTCCGGCTTGCGTTGCATTGTGTGATGGGACCTGAGTCTTATAATGGCTTCATTTTATAAAAAGCATTGCGATGATTTAATCATTTACTTTTTTTCATGCACTAGCACTCATTGGAGTAAACCCGTTCCGCGAAAGTGGCGTGGTCCTTTGATTTGCCTTATTATTGTTGTTAATAAGTTAAGTAGATTTCTCATACCAGTCCCATGACTGACTCGTAGTTTGTTTCACCTTGCAAACTCGGGTGCCCTCATTTTCACATGGGCAGCCTAGTTACAGGTTTCTGACGCACCTTTTGGCTCATGGCGAGGCTTGACTACACCGTGCTGACTTGGATTTTCTCTGCCATTATTGTATCTATATTATGATTCCGCACTGATATTTCTTTTGTGTACTCTTTATGTATGATTCCGCCTCAGGCGATGGTGACTGATTATGTATCATTATGCACTAAGTTGTATCCTGTACTGTGCTTCTCTGATGTGATGATGTCTATATGATTCCGCTGTCATATGTGTGTAAATTATTCTATTTTCTGTTTATGCTATTATCTGTGATCTGCTAATGATGATTAATGTGTTATATACCAATGATTATCCTTAACATCGTGTCACGGGGTTTTGGGATCGTCACAGCTGGTATCAGAGCTTTGGTTAACCTTAGTTCTGGAGTCTAACACATTAAACACTTCGTCAAAATAGAATCAGTAGTATTCTAAGGCGAGTTGCTCATTAGAGATGGGACTAGTAAAGTCCTAGAATGAGCTATGCAGAATAGCAAAAACAATTTGATCAGCCCATCATTATCTTTCCGTAAAATTTTCTGCTTAACTATGCAATAGACTATCATTTCTGTTAGCTGACTCTTTTCTTGTTATACAGAATTTGACAAATGGCTACCAGAGCAGCCGCCGCTAGAGGAGGCCGTGCCGGCCGAGGCCGAGGAAGGGGAGAAGCCCCAGCTCAAGAAGGACCTTTGATACAACCTCCGGCAGCTCAATACTTCGAGCTAGACCGTGTAGCTAAGAGATATAAGAACTTAGGAGGCAAGACCTTCTTGGGAACTGGCACCGTAATAGAGGCCCTTGCATGGCTCAAAACATGCCAGAAAATTCTTGAAGGCCTAAGGCTTGGAGACGAAGATGAAGCTATTATGGGCGCCTGGCTTAAACAGGAACAAGCTGAACTATGGTGGGAATCTCTCACCGCCGGGAATAGAGAGGCTGGAAGAACATGGGATGGATTTAAAGAACTCTTCAAGGAGAAATATGTCCCAGAACAAGCTTTAGAACGAATGCACGATGACTTTGCCAATCTCCAGCAGGGGGATCTTTCCGTGCATGATTATCTCAATAAATTTTCACTGTTGTCGCCCTATGCTCCGGAGCTCGTCGCCACTGCGAAATCCAAAAATAAGAGGTTTATCCATAGGCTAAGAAGACAATATCATGATAGAGACATGGCCCATGTCAAGCTGGAATTCAACGAACTGGTGGAAATGACATGCAACTACGAAGACCTTGATCAAAGGCATCTGGATCAGGATCGTGCTAGAAGCCAAGCCGGAAACAAGAGCAAGCCTGCTGTAAATCAAGGCGAGTCAAGCCAAGCAGCATCTTCGAAACCTCAGACTGGCAAGCCGCCAACAGGAAATTGCTTTAACTGTGGCAAGCCGGGGCACTACTCAAATGTCTGCACAGCTCCGAAGAGGCAGAGACAAATTCTCAAGGTTCGAGCCAAGGCTCCCAGAACCCTCGCTCGTGCTTCAACTGTCGCAAGACCGATCATCTGGTCAAAGACTGTCATTTGTTGTTGGTGACCATGTTTATTTGAAAGTTTCTCCGATGAGAGGAGTAATCAGATTTGGCAAAACTGGGAAGTTGGCACCGAGATTTATTGGTCCCTTTCCTATACTCGAACGAATTGGAACTCTTTCTTATAGGGTTCAATTACCAGATTGTTTGCCTGGAGTGCACGATGTATTTCACTTATCTCAACTTAGAAGACATGTGCATGATCAAGATATTGTTGTAGAAGAAGCAGCGCAACAGGATATAGACATAACTCCAGAATTAGCACTCAGAAGAGAGCCATTAAAGATTGTTGGCAAAGAAACTAGAGAACTAAGAAGCAAAAAGGTTCATTAAGTTAAAGTGCAGTGGAGCAGTGATCCTAGAGACTGTACTTGGGAGACTGAGGAAAGCATTAAGCAAGCTTACCCCAAATGCAGAGTGGATATCTCTGACTAACTCCGGTGCAAGGTACCTTTACAATACTTTGCATTTACATTTTGTTTCCTACTTTACTGTTGTTTCCTTTTCGAGGACGAAAAGTTTTAAGTGGGGGAGATTGTAATAACCCGGAAAATAAGAGCCAATTTAAAAATTTTAAATTGGTGATTTCAAAGGAAATTGAACAATTGAAATAGAATATTTCAATGAAATAGTGAATTAGAAATAGTGAGTCAGTTTGAAAATTTGAATTCAAACTTTGACTGACTATGTATGGTGGAAAATATAACGGATTTTAGTGAAACCAAAAATATTTAAATCTGTTTATCAATACCTTTCCAACGAATCTGAAAAATCGAAGTTTCATAACGGGAATCAAAAGTTATGGCCGAATGAATTTTCAGAATGGTCGCTATATAGAATATATAGCCCTGGAAAATTGATATTTTGCATACGACCTCGGAATTCGACGAAACAACTTTTGTTGGGTCCGGGATGTCAAACTATTGCTAGGTTTCAAATTTCATAATTTTTGAAGCTAGTATGTGAGCATGGCAAAAGAAAATGTGTTTGGTCAATTTCTGTTAAATTGGATCGACCAGAAAATGGCCATTTTTCAAACGATCTCAGAATTCGACGAAACTAGTTTTGCTTGGACTGTAGCATCAAAACATAGCGATATTTATTTTTCTGGAATTTTTCGAATCAGTTTGTGGCCCTGGCAAATTGAAATGTACGTTCAAAGTTAAAAATTAAATGTTTTATACTTTAATTTGAAAAATAATTGACTGTAACAGTCGAATTGGCCTACGAAACATATCCCATTGTGTCCGGGATGGGGGTGTTTACCTAGGGGCGACAGTCATAGGGTTTGAAAAGGAGTTCGTTTGAGAAAACACTATTTAAAATTTTAATAAAACCATCGACCAATCATATTTCTCCATTCATTATTTAAAAAAAAAACCAAAACCAACGGCGAAACCCGCTTCCCCCCTTCCAGACCCGATCGCCGTCACTACCGCCGCTTCCGTCCTCTGCCACCACCGCCGCTCGAACCGCCTTCGCCTCCCCGTCAGATCCGACCCCAGCTTGACGCCGACCAACCCCTCCTCCGCCTGAATCAAGGCTCCAAAGCCCCTACCTTCCCAGCGCCGCCGCCGACGATCCCGACCACCGAACGCCACCAATCCACCACCGATAGGTAGCCCTCTCCTCCCTCTTCCACGTCCAACTCGCCGATCATCCCCTCGTGCCCCGATTCTCGCGAAAACCGCAAACCTAGTTTTGAACCATCGTGAAAGGTGAGTTCTTTTTTATGTTTACACTTTGAAAAATCATATCTTTTTGGTGTGTTGACGAAATTCGATGAAACAGGAAACATTGGGACCGCAAGGAAGCTCTCTACCCAATAGAAGAAGCCACGGATTTTTCTGAGTCATCTACGATTTTTAGCACTCCGAAAACCAATGTGAGAAATCTAAATTAACATGAATTTGAATGGAAAATGTCGTGTATAAATTATATTAGCGAAATATAAATTACACACGTGTTGTATACCTCATGTACATGCGTAGTGTAAGCTATATAAGCGAAGTATGAATTTTACATGCATAGAATAATTGACATATGTGTTGAAATGCAAGTGAAATATAGCAATTATATTATATATATATATATATATATATACATATATATATATATGTACTCCCCTCGTCCACAAACCATGGACGATATTTATTGTTGTGAATTGGTGTGAAATATTGGATGAAAAATACGAATGGTTGAATAATTATTTGTGGTTGATATTGGGTGGTTGTGGTTGAAAAATACCCATTGGTGATTGAAATGAATTAGAAATATTTGTGGAAATAAAAATAAAACATGCCGCCTGCGTGCGAATTAGATGCATGAATCCCCATTGTCAAAAACCGCGAGGTTTTAAGGTAGAGCGAGGAGCCGTACTAGGGACGGTGCCGATTTTAACTACCCTGCCGTTATGCTGCAGAAATTTTGAATAATCTTTATGTGTTAGAATAATTTTCATATGTTGAAATTATTTTCATGCGTTGAAATTAAAGTCATATGTTGAAACTACATCCATGTGTGGAAATGTTCATGTGTTGAAAAGCGTTGTGTGAAAATTAAATTCATTTGTGAATGAATGAAGTGTTTAAACAATAATAATCACATTTTTATAATATATATGAAGTATGAAAAATATTCGCCTTATATAAATAGTTTCAACAATAAAAATTCCATCTTTCTAATATGAACAACATAAATAAAATATCCATGTGTGGAAATGCTCATGTGTTGAGAAGTGTGTGTAGTGGAAAATTTCATGTGTTGAATAAAAAGATCGAATAATAAAAATTACATTTTTATTGAAACTATGAAGTGTTGAAAACATCCATTTGTCGAATAAATATTTTAAATGATAAAAATATCATTTTTATCATATATGTGCTATGCTAGAGATATGCGGACGTTGAAATAAATATTGGTAAAGAAATATTATTTTAACATGCATAGGAACTAAATAAAATAGTCATGTGTTGAAATCTATATCATCTTTGAAATGTGAAGTGTTAAAAATAGCCACTTGTTCAAATAAAATATGCATGAGTTGAAATATACATTAATTAGCTAATGATATGATTTTAGCATATGCATTCAACATTAGAATGAATGGTGTTTTTAAACCAAAGTAAATCAAATATGAAGTTGAATGGAAAATGATAAGTGATAGAAATTGTATATATGCACATGCATATCTATTGAACAGGTTATAGCAAAGGGGCTAGAGAAGAGGAATAAAATTTTGTGCCCGACAAATAGGTACACATTTACTGTTTTGTTTGGGTGATGATTTTATGAGCCTGTTGGCTAGCCGCTTGGCTTTTTCTTTTTCTTTTTGATATGAGACGCCCGTGTGGCTATTTGGGAATTTTCCCAGACCCTCCCGTACAAAGGAGGTTATGGCCAAATTTCCCGAAATTTAAAGGCCTTAGTGAAATAATTGAAGTGGAAACGATATAGGAATTTTTGAATGAACTATATTTATATAAATATATAAATATAAATAAAATTAAAACAAAACGTGGCCTTGCAGTTCGTGTTTTGAAACCGTGATTTCAAACGACTAGTGCGGGAAATCCGACCATTGGATTTTCCCGAAACTGCAACTGTTGGGTTCGCCTTGGAAATATCTTTCCAACGGCCCCAACTTTGTGAAGATCCGACGGTTGGATTGTCTGGAATGTTTAATTCAAATCTGAAGAAAAACAGCGCCAGAAACGATTATATATATATATAATTAAAATTAAATCGAATAACGACGCTGCAGTTCGTAAATTGAAATCGTAACTTCAAAAGGCTAGTGTGGAAGATCCGACCATCGGATTTTCCCAAAACTGAAACCGTTGGATTCGTTTTGAAAAGACCTTCCCAATGATATAAAATTTGTGAAGATCCAATGGTTAGATTTTCAGATATGTGTAAAACAAAATTAGTGAAAAGCAGCACCAGTGCATCGACACGACCTGAAACGTCGTATATTTAAATATGGCCGTTTTAAATTAAATAAAAATGGCGATATATCGTTATAAAATACTATAGACGATATAGAGTGGAAATAAACCAATTTCGTTGTGTTTGCTTGATATGTGATGGTTGAATGTATTTGACATGAAAACTATAACTAAAGAACTGAAATGTGAATGTTGAATAGTCCAACCATGTGAATAATTGATTTGAAAATCTAAATATACGTGGATTATTTGAAAAGGCCGAGTTCATCTCATTTCAAATAATCAATCGACGTTGAGAAGTCGAAGAGTCGAAGACGGTTGAAGACCGACGATCTTCACATTGGATGGATGGGCGCTACCGATGCTCATGATTGGAGTAGCTACCATGAAGGAACTGAAATAGTAGCCGTCCAAACATACTGTTGATTGTACGGATATGCGAGGAATTGGTGCATCCGGTTTCGTTCAGACCCATAACGGACTTGTAAATGGACTGTGTGTCTGACATTGGATTTTGTTCTGTGCTGATTGATCTCTGTTAAATATATATCTGTTTGGCGGCGGAGAATTTATTCTCTTGCTTAACGCCCTTCTCTGAGACATACGAGCTCAGAGGTTATGTATTGATAGAAATCAATCTCATGGAGTGAATTGCATGTGTGACACGCCTAAGTGGCATATGATCAAGGCTTCTGTTGCAAAGCAAAGTCTTGTGGTTGATGATCAATGCATGGTCTGTGTGACGTAGCTTTGTGTATGACGTGAATTCGCGAGCCTCACACCCCGGTATGAGTCAAAAACGGGAGAAGGACCCAAGGAGTGCATGACGTTTCTTTCTAGCTATGGTGGTGTCAGTGACCTCCCAGCCCTAACATTTATATCTACTTTTCACCTGTGTGGTTGTTGGAATACGAGGTGCTCGATTATAGGTCTGTAAGGACCGGGAAACGTGTGTTCAGGAATAATTAATCCTCAAAAGTAAGAGAGGACCAGCCTTGGAGGATCCAGGGGATTGCTGTGTGCGGTCCTGAGGCATTTGCTAGAGTGTCTCGAACGGAGAGGAGCTTGCCCCTTGCCTCGACTCATGAAGGAATCCAATTTCCAATACGAAATATGCGAATGTGGTTGTATTACTAGTATGGCGACATGATATATGGTACCCATGCCGTCTAGGACTGATATTTATGATTGAATTTGCTTTTGAAACATATATGCACTAGTAATAATATCAAACACTTTGTTTTATACGTATGAAGCATTTTTGGCCATTATAAGGTAAAACTCTATCCTCCGGCTTGCGTTGCATTGTGTGATGGGACCTGAGTCTTATAATGGCTTCATTTTATAAAAAGCATTGCGATGATTTAATCATTTACTTTATTTCATGCACTAGCACTCATTGGAGTAAACCCGTTCCGCGAAAGTGGCGTGGTCCTTTGATTTGCCTTATTATTGTTGTTAATAAGTCAAGTAGATTTCTCATACCAGTCCCATGACTGACTCGTAGTTTGTTTCACCTTGCAAACTCGGGTGCCCTCTTTTTCACACGGGCGGCCTAGTTACAGGTTTCTAACGCACCTTTTGGCTCATGGCGAGGCTTGACGACACCGTGCTGACTTGGATTTTCTCCGCCATTATTGTATCTATATTATGATTTCGCCATGGGCGATGTAGACTGATATTTCTTTTGTGTACTCTTTATGTATGATTCCGCCTCAGGCGATGGTGACTGATTATGTATCATTATGCACTAAGTTGTATCTTGTACTGTGCTTCTCTGATGTGATGATGTTTATATGATTCTGCTGTCATATGTGTGTAAATTATTCTATTTTCTGTTTATGCTATTATCTGTGATCTGCTAATGATGATTAATGTGTTATATTCCAATGATTATCCTTAACACCGTATCACGGGGTTTTGGGATCGTCACAATATAATGTTAATTATATGGATTTTCTACGATACATGTATACAATAACAACGATGAATAATCAACCATCATCCAAAGTGCATTCTACACTGTATAAGCATCAAATATAAATATTTAACGCTCATAACAGTCAGTCAATCAATTGATCGACATACAACTAACTATTGGGATTAGTGTATGTCATATATCATCCCAATACCCGTGTGGGATTTTCAAACAATCAAACACCGATTTTATTTGTGCAGTTGGGCGATGTGTAAAATTTATCGTCCCAATCAATATTTGTCAAATGTGTGTATACAAACAAATCATCCGATTTGTTTATTTTTATTTCATTTCATATACACATTAAAAATTCTATTTTTAACTATAAAATATTTTCAACTATATAAATATATTATTTCATTTCACATCACATCACACAATCAACTACACATCAAAATCAAACAAACAAGCATACAAGCCGTCCATGGTCTGTGGACGACAGGTGTCGGGTGCTACTAAACACCGTCTGCATCCTAGTATATATTTATATAACTAGAAAACAAAATTAAAAGGTGAGGAGTTCTCACCAAGAGCTAATCCAAACGTCTCGACTCTTCTTATGTAGAAATCTTCGTCGTGCTCGCCTTTCATCACTTTCGTTGCCTGTATTCACTACATGTATAAAAATCATATATTTTTACTTTGCTATTCAATATATAAAAATTAAATTTTTAGTTTTCTATTCAATATATAAAAATCAAATTTTTACTTCGTTGTTCAATATATAAAAATCCAATTTTTACTTCGCTATTCAATATATAAAAATCGAATTTTTACTTCGCTATTCAATATATAAAAATCGAACTTTTACTTCGCTATTCAATATATAAAAATCGAACTTTTACTTTGCTATTCAATATATAAAAATCGAATTTTTACTTCGCTATTCAATATATAAAAATCAAAATTTTATAATCTCTACTTTATAAAAATCATATTTTTATAATGCCTAAAGATTCTCTTTTTACATAGCTATAGATAGAGAAAAGATTATATTTATCTTATCACAAAAATCCGACCTTTAACTTAGAAAAAATCCGACCTTTAACACTTTAAAAATCTAATCTTTATTTGACTAAAAATCTAAACTTTTTGTTTCAAAAAATCTATACTTTATATTTTTAATGCTCTACTATAATAAAAATTATATTTTTAATGCTCTACTATAATAAAAATATGCTTAAATAGAAAGAACTCATTTTCATACGCTAAACATATACTATAAACTGATATAAAAATCTATTTATAAAAGCTCACCCTTTTGCTATTAAAAAAAATCGAGCTTCGGGTGGAGGAGGGCCTTGGCGTTGCTGCAGGGGATGGGGAAGCTGGAGATGGTCGATGGCGAACCTCTGTTGGCCGGATAGGGGTTGGCGACGCCCTTTTTTTTTGGGTTTGGGGGCCACGGTGAGGGTGTCTGCGGGTTTGGGGTTCTCTGGAGGAAGAGAGAGAGGGGGTAGGGCTGCTTGGAGAGGTGGCGCGGCGGTGGGCCCTCCAGTCTTCAGCGATGGCGGTTGGTGGTGCTAGGCCCACGGCGGCTGCGTTTAAGGGTTGGGGAGTTCGGGTTTTTGGATGGTGGCGTGGAGAGAGAAGGAGAGACGTCGGGGAGGGGGAGGCGGAGGAGCAGGGGTAGACGTCGGCGATGGCCTTGACGCGGAGGAACGGGATTCCTCTTTCCCCGATGGCCATTTTTAATTCAGGAAGAAAAAGATTTGTGAGTGGGGTGTTAAGTGAAAAAGGGGTTGACTAGGAATAAATATATATTATTTTATTTTAATTTTGAAATCCAAAAGTAACTTTTTATTTTGAACTCGAAATCAAACCCACCGACTACCAACCCTAGCTAATTACCCCCATTCCGAACACAATGGGATATGTATCGTAGGTTGATTCGATTATTTCGATGAGTTTTCGTTTAAATCAAAATTTAACTCTATATGTTGAATTTGAACGCACGTTTTAATTTATCGGGGCCACATACTAACTATAAAAATTCCTAAAAAATAATTTCTAGCTTCGTATTGACGATACGATCCTAACAAAACTAATTTCGTCAAATTCTGAGGCTGCTTGAAAAATGGCCATTTTCCAGTCGATTAAAATCAACTGAAACTGGTCAAACGCATTTTCCTTTGCCACACTCACATATTGATTCGAAAAATTATGAAATTTGAAACCTAGCAATAATTTGACATCGCGGATCCAACAAAAGTTGTTTCGTCGAAATCCGAGGTCGTTTGCAAAATTTCCATTTTTAAGGGCCTGAATTCCATAACGACTATTCTGAAATTTCAACTGGACATATCTTTTTATCCCCGCTATGAAATTTTGATTTTTCGGATTCGTTGGAAAGATATTATCAATTAGATTCAAATATTTTTGGTTTCACTAAAATCCATTTTATTTTGCACCCGGTACATTAATTTAAATTTTGAAATCGAATTATCGAACTACCGCGCCATTTTCAATTCCTTCTATAATTATATATAAATATTTATATTCTAACGACGATCTATATAATATATATGTTCGAATTCAATTCAAAATAAATTTCTCGCCGATATTATTCAAAATAGTTCATTTTAAATAATCAAAATTCGCTAAAATTGCCAAAATAAATTTTTTAAATTGGCTCGAATTTCCGGGTTATTACAGATAAGCTAAGAGAGGTGCCCTTCTCGGCCACCAACAGAAATATGTTTGAAAAAAATCAACGTACGTGATCCTTTTTGGAAATACTCTATCAGACACTCGTCCATACAAGTCATCCAGGAACAAGATGAACCGAAGGCACTCTCCTACCGCATTCTAGGAATCCCCTATAGATCAGTAGCGAGTAGTCCTTGCAATTCGTAGATTCCAATCATGATAGAATCACTGCTAAAGATATATCTCTAGGGATCAGCCAGATAAATTCAACAGTAGTTCCTCCGCTCATGAAATTCAACAACAGCCAAAGATATATCTCTAGGGATCAGTAGCAAGTAGTCCTTGCAAACCGTTACGAAATATCCTTTTCGTTTCATGATTTGAACACCATTGTCGTCACTTATCCTTTTAAAATAACGCATTCTAAATCTCATCTCTTTGTTTGGAAAATATTGTTATATTTTCACAAAATCTTCTTTATTATTTCTTTACTGTAGAAATATCATTTCCTATTCTCAAGCCCTTATTAAATTCCAATGTATGTATATTCCCAGCTTCTTCAAATAACGTTACATTATTATTTCACAAAATAATTCAATTTTAATATTTCCAACATTACAACTAATATCATCCTCCGATAATCCTAAAGTCGTTCAAGTTGGGGTATTTTAATTACCTCTCAGACCTTGATCAACAATGTTCTTATCTTAAGATAAATACGAGCTGTAATTCAAAAACCTATATTCAGTCTAATACCAACCAATACCAATTCGCTATTTTATTAAAAATCCGGCTTTATACAACCTCTTACTTTTGAAATCTCCCTATAAATATATTATTATTACTAAATTCATTGATCCAGTAAATGATAAATAAAACATCAATCTTTAAACTTTAACCTCTTTAAACTATTTATTCTACTATCTAGATTCTTATCATAAATTGTGTTACCAAAACATTTACCAAATTCATTTGCAAGAATATTGTTTTCTAAACTTTTTAATTATTTCCTTTGGGAAAATCTTATTTCAAATCCCATCCATTTCACTTAACGCCATCATTACGTAACGTTAATATAAATTAATGCTTTAATTTTGCATCTCCCTTTATAAACTCGTTTATACAACTCGTCTCCATTTCCTTTTTTTAATTCAAACATTTATTTTAAGCTTATCGCATTTGCTTAAAATAACTTTATAATTTCATTTACCAAATTCAGTTTAAATATAAACTATTCATAGGCTTCCTTAGAAATTCAATTATATTTTAATACTACTTCGATTACTTATTTTAATGAACTTTATTTAAATAAGTAATTCCTTAAATTAAAATTTACTTCATCATTAATTGGAATTCGTGTCCAATTTTCTTTTTAATTCTTATTAAATTAAACTCCATTCGCTAATTTATTACATTAGATTAATCGGCGTAAACTAATTCAATTTAATAAACAATTCCAGTTAAGTTGGCTTGGCAAAATTTAAAACATGATCAACCCGTTGATCAACTCTAATTAATTAATAATATAATTAATTTAAATTACCCTATTTACTTCGATTATTATTAAATAAATAATAAATTGATTTATATAATCCTATTTTAATTATTAATTAAAAACAATTAATCCCAATTATTAATCATTACATTAATCTTTGCTCACCTGCTTATCCATCTTTTTAATATAAAAAATTGTTTAATAAATTATCTAACAATTTAGATGAGGCACATGCTACGCACACGATATATTTTTCGTACAAAAATGGTATTTGTGGTTAAAACAATCAATATTTGCGCGTGCTTCGCACACGGTATATTTTTGGTACAAAAATGGTATTTGTGGTTAAAACAATCAATTTATGCGAGTGCTTTGCACACGGTATATTTTTCATACAAAAATGGTATTTGTGGTTAAAACAATCAATATATGTGTGTGCTTCTCACACGGTATATTTTTATTTTTATAAACTTCATTTAAAAATCTATATTCAGTTATAAAATAAAATTTATAACTTCATTTCTAATGATTCACCTAACAGTAAATCAATCGTTATAAAACGATTATAATTTAGGCCATTACTGTCAATTTCTCAACCAATATTTCTCATTGGTTAAAATCAACTGTTCAATAGTAATCAATAATCAATCCATCATCCAATCAGGTTATTAAATAGTACATGTGATATAACATGAAAATAAACAATAAATTTGAGGAATCCAGTTGGATTCCCCTAACCTGTTCTTCCCTGTATTCAATACAACATGAGTAATTAATTCAACTGGTAACGGTCAACTAACAACCATTCAAGCATCCAGTTAAATTTTAAACGTTTTTATTATTATAAACGTAACCAACAAGGTAAGTTACCTTGTTTGGAATTAATCTTTAGAATAATGATTTCATTTCATTTAAATTAAACAACCGTTTAATTTATACAATATATAAACATTTTAAACAAACAACCAAACAATCATCAATCATTCAGTAATTAGCAATCATAGCACACAAACAAATAAACCCTGCTTATATAATATAAACGGGAGGAACTGAGTGAGTTTAACTTACCTTGGTTTATTTCGAACGTTAAATGATTTGTTTTGATAAAATTAAACAGGTGTTTAATTTTATCAAAAATTTTGGTAATTGCCAATGCTGACTCAACTTGCTCCATCACGTTGTCCTTTCCGATACGATCCCATCATCATTGGTTTTTGTCCCATTCTGTTCACTTATGTTTCATAATAATATAGGTTTACGGTTTAAGTTAATATAATTAAAACATTAAATTAAATTTTAAACTAATTACTTAAAATTTAAAATAGACTTGCATTATCTTTCACCTACCATTTAAATCCTTAAATGTGTTCCATCTTCAATCCATAATCACGCCCTCCTACTATCCACTTCTATATTTTATTTTTCTATAAACCAGTATGCCCACTTCACAGAAATGTTCCACCCTTGTTTATTCTTTCATAGCTTGCTTCGTTTTTCCTTTGTTCCACATTCCTTTTCTACCAAATGTGTCAAGCAAATAAACATCATTATTATTATTATTATTATTATTTTATAATACTTGCCAGCCCAAAACACTTGTTTGTTTAAAGCCCACTCCACGTCTTCCATTTACCAACTTGCTTCATCCTTTTGTTTGAACGCCTCCTTAACCATATTCTTCTTCTTTCGAATTCAACTACTGCTCCTCCATTTTTTTTCTTTCTTCATAAGGAGGCTCGAAGCCCACTTGAACATGGGCCCACGTTAATCTGTACCATACCCGGTTGCTATATCAGCTTCTTTTCCAAATACACAATTCCTGAACCCATCCCTTCACTACAACTCACGCTTCCTTCCTCTTCATGCGAGGCCTGCTGAGTTCGTGCTTGCTTCAGGAACCCACACCGCCAACCTCACCTGCCGCTCCCTCCTCTGGACATCGAACGACTATCGGAGACAGCCAGTCTACTCGCCCGAGCTACACTGCCTCCCCATGCACCAACAGCTTTGCGTGTCCCTCTAGAAACCCCACTACTTCGTCTTTCTTCACCAACATTATTTGGTCTAGGAACCCAACAGTGTACCACACTCCACCATTGATGCATCCTCCATGCACTCCTCCCTCGAATTGCATCGTTATCCAACGTCGGAAGATCCCCAGAACACCACCACTTCTCTGATACCGCCCTGCCTACCATCGCACCCACCAACTGTTCGATGTCCTCCCTTTTCAGAGCAAAGGCCATAAAGGCTTTGCATTTGATTTTAGTGGGTGGGGGTTTGTATTTACAGAAGGTATGAATTTAATTTGAATTTTATTTAAAACTGTAGTTCACGTTGTTTGTGGAAGGAAGTTTTCGTTTGTATCGTATGGAGCTTCGTTGATTTCATTTTTTTGAGGGAAAGATTTCAGTTTGGCCTTACTGGAAGAAACGAAAGAAATGAATGGTGCAAGGTTTTATATAGAAGAGAGAACATGTGGTGACCAAGTATACTTCAACGCAAAGGCAAATGAAAATATGTAGGCTACTATAGGTTTTCAGTAGCTAGCTGTGTCCTTTTGTACGTGAGTTTAAGTTGTTATAACTTATCAAAGAAATAGGGTAGGTAGCCTGTGTCCTTCTTGCTTAAAGATGAAGACACCGTGGAGATCACATATACTTGGCTGTGAAGGAATTGAGTTTGTTTGGGTGCCAAGTAAACGATAGTGTGGTTGGAAAGGAAAAGAATTTTGATTTGTTATTCTCTTTATTATATTGTTATTTAAATGAATGAATTATTTCCATTACATTGACGTTTAATGTTCGTACCACCACATGCGATCTTCAATCGCAGTGAAAATTGACATACCGCTACGTCTTGACAATACGGTCCCAATGAAACTTGTTTGGTCGAATTCCGACTCTGTTTGGAAAAAACAGCTTTATTTTAATTTCAAATTATTGAACGTTTCATGGTTAAATTTCGTCTACCGACAAAATAACTCCAGTTGGATCCAAACTGGAAAACTAGCAATAATTGACCATATGTATTCCAATAAAATTCGTTTTGATGAAAACGAGGTTGTTTAAAAAAATAATTATTTTTAATGCTTATATAATATCGATATAATGTTATAAATTACATCCAAAACAATTAAATTAAATAATAATAAATTATTATTATGGAATACAAATATATATATATATATAAATATCAGTTCAAATTTACCCAATATGGCTTTATAACTCGACTTTAATATTTTCAAATTGAACAGTATTCAAATATATAGAAATTCCTTATTAAATAAATTAAATAAACGTTATAATTTATAAACAAATTCCACAATGACTATTTTAAAATTTGATTTGGCCATAACTAACAATTTATAACACGAAATTCTGATTTTTCTCTTTCTTATGAAAATTATAATCAATAAAATTCCAACGTTTTTTGTTTCATAGACATCCGACTTTAAATGGACTCTGTATATAAATTGAAGTTTAAAACTCAAAATTATGAACTACCGCGCCATTTCGAGCTCGATTTATGTTATATACAAATTTAACGTTCAAACTCGCTTTAATAAACGAATAAAATATTAAAATCCATTAAAAATTCAAATTAAATATTTAAAAAAATATAATGAATTAAATATTTGACCACCATGAATACGGGACATTACACCACACATGAATGCTTATGATTAATATGACATGTGAGTTTAATTCTAGGGGAGCAGATCACCTGATCCTGAATTCCCCTAGCCCCCTGGACCCAACCGATAAGACCCCCGATTTCAACTCTTTTGCAATTAAACTCACATTTTTTTAGGGGTTTAATTGCAAAATTATTGAAATCAGTAGGCCTCATTGGTTGGGTTCAAAGAATCAGGAGGATGTGGGACCAGAGGATTTGAACCCAATTCTAGGGGTAGCATATCTTATCCAATTATTTTACAATATTCAAATCATGTGTTACATCATGCTTAGCCATTTATTTGGTATCACTAAAAATTAATCAACAATGATGAATCCCACCCATTAATTAAAATTGTTGTGTTTTGTGGGTAAGATTTTTATAAAACATTGGGGGACAAGAAAAAAAATTGATCTATGTCTTAGCCTGAGAAGTAAATTAAGATCACAAAAAGTATCAAATAATTAATAGCAACAAAAATGAGTATAATTCAGTACATGGTATCAATCTTCATATTGAAGAAAATCTGATTGAACCGCATGCTTTAAAATGATGCATCTCAATACATGCAAATGCAAGAGCAACGCCTTCACTATAAGAGCAAAGAAAAACGAAATAAATGAGTTCAAGCAAGGAGAAAGTTGCTCACGTCCTGTTATTCCCGTACCATGCCCAAGGGCACTTGCCTCCAATGCTGGAGCTAGCCCGACTCCTCTCCACCTTCGATCTTTATGTCACCGTCCTAGATACCAACTTCTACAACTTCCCCGTACAAATCCCACATAGCCCAGACTATTACTCCACCCTTTCCAACTTCAGGTTCCTCACTTTCGATGATAGTGCCGCCCCGCACCAATTAGATATTCCTAAAACAATCACTGAGCGGATAGATCAAGAAGAATCCAGAAGACTAAACTGCAAGGACGAGTATAGAAGGTTGCTAGGGTCAGTCGACGGTTGGCCCCCAGTTACATGCGTGATAGCAGATTGTTACTTACCTATCGCCGCTGACGTACCTGAAGATTTGGGCCTTCCTACTTTTCTTTTTCGTGTTTGCAGCGCTTGCAGTGGTTGGCTTGATTACTCTATCCCTGATTTGATAAAAAATGGCCAGCTTCCCTTTGCTCAAGGTAACTTCTTCTTCTTATAGTGTATGTATGTTCAATTTGACAACTGAAAACATTGTTCAAACAACAGATGAATGCGATATGGACAAGGAAATCCATGGCATTCGAGAAATGGAAGGGATTCTACGACGCAGAGATCTACCGAGCTATATAAGGGATGCAAAGTCAGTGGATGATAAAGTGCTTCAGTTCATAATGACTATTTGTAAAAACTTGCACCGAGCAGTTGGTCAGATATTCAACACAGTAGAGGCGCTCGAAGGGGCCATCTTGTCCAGTTTTCGCTCGGTCTTTGGTACTATATACAATGTCGGTCCTCTTCATGAACATGCGTCAAAGTATGTGAATACACAACAACAACCACTACAGAAGGATGAAGCGTGTTTGACATGGTTAGATGCACAATCCCCTAAAACCGCGGTGTATGTAAGCTTCGGAAGCACTACCAAGATGTCAAAGGACGACCTTCTTGAATTTTGGCATGGGTTGATGAATAGCGGGTATCCTTTCCTATGGGTGATTAGGGATGATCTAGTGATAGGGGATGGTATTGAAAACAAGAAAATCGTTGAAGGGTTGAAGAATGAGGCAAAGGAAAGAGGGTGCATAGTGTCATGGGCACCACAAAAGGAAGTGCTTGGACATGCAGCGGTGGGTTGTTTTTTAACACATAGTGGATGGAACTCGACATTGGAAAGTGTAGTTGCAGGAGTGCCAATGATAGCGTGGCCGTTTTTTGCAGACCAGATGATAAATAGCAGGTTTGTTAGTGAGGTGTGGAAGATCGGCATGGACATGAAAGATATGACTAGACGAAGCATCGTGGAGAAGATGATTAGAGAAGTAATGGAGGGGGAGAAATCAGAAGACATGAGAAAAAAGGTAAAGGTTTTTAAAAAGTTGACTGCAGACAGTATTGAGGAAGATGGGTCATCTAGGATGGATTTGAAGGCATTGGTTGAGCACATCAAATCTCTAGATGCTCAAGCTATATAAAAGAAAAATAAAAATTAAGCTTGCTTTGTTTTATTTTTTATTTTATTTTTTCCTTTGTCTTTCTTTTTTCTCACCTCTTTTTCTTCTTTTTTTGCATATCAATCTTTTAGTGCTCAAAATAATTTGCTATCAGAAAAAATATAATAATAAAGGTATAAACATTGTTTAACAGGTCTATGCAGAGCCGGCCCAGAAAATTTGTTGCGCAAGCCCAACCAACAAATTTTAAAGTGATCAGTAGAAAAAAATTAAGGAAATCTGTAGCAATTTTTTATATACAATATACCATCCCAGCATTGAACCTGCGCCACCATACAACACATCATAAGCTTCTTACCACTAAGCAACACTTGCCTCCCAACATACAACATATATATTAAGTATTTATACTAAAATTAACAATTTGATACCTCAGCCCAATGGGCTGCCCTAACCCAAGGGCTTGGTGGGTTATCGCTTGGGCCGGGTCTAGGCCAATGTACAATGTTTTGTGTGTATTCTTCATCAAATATCATCTACGTTAAAAAATATTCAAACATATTACGTGTTTACCTATGACTTTGGGGGAACATAGACGTCAGTGCTAATTATTTCAACATTTGATCACATATATAAAACTAGTATGACCGCGTAACGCTAGAAAAACCGACTTTGTAATGTTATACGATGAAAGAATTTATTTTCTTGTAGTTTTTTTTAATTATTTGAAACTACATATGAATGCCTATGTATGAAAGAACAATTAAATATATCATTAAAAACTAAAAAAAATATCTAACCAATCATGCAAGCGCAAAGATTTAATACACAAATAAATATTCATAAAAAATCATATAGTGATTTAGATATTACAAAACTTTGATATCTCAGCAATAACATAATTATCCATGAAATGTTGTATTCTCTTTTGAAGTCCATCCATGATAGGTACGTGTGAAATTCCATAGTATCCTAAAAGTTAAAAAGAATAATGCATGAGCTTTGTAAATGTATCAAAAGTTAACAAATTATTAAAAAGAGAAAAAGATGATTGTTCATATTCATAGTAATTTTAGTTCATTCGTAGTAAATTTTAAATCGAAAATGAAATAACTTTCTTGATAAATATATAGTTTTATTTATTTACCACTTATCCAATAGACATTGCATTCAGTTGCTCTTCCTCTGATAATCTTGAAGGGAGACCTTTACATTTCCCTATTTGTGTAAGTCTTTCAAAAGAAAACATGGCACTGAAAGCGAGATCCTCTAATTTTCTAGTTCTTGATAATGCAACAAATGTAAATCCAAAGCTTTCCCCATCAGCAATATTGATCATTGCACGATCAAGCTTTAGCCCTTGACTTTTATGTATTGTTATTGCCTAAGAAAGAACTAAATGTAATTGAGTTCTAGTACATAAAGTACCAGAAGATGTTTTCTAGTTTACTGTTTGTGGTGGAATCGAGATAATACTTGTACCATGATGAAATCGAGGACCGTGATAGTTATCAAAATTTATCATTATTGCTAATGTTAAGTCATTAAAAGAGCTTAATGATTGTGATTATACAATATCCATAATAGTATACATTTCTCCATTAAACAATCCATTTCGAATAGCAAGATTTGATTGCAACATAACTCGAACACCCAAAGAAAGGCAAAATGGATGAATCCGGACTATTAAATGAAAATTTTACCACAAGCGCCTTTAATGACATGGTTGATCACCTTCTATCATTAGTTGACTTCTATAAATTATAATGCTGACTACCTCAAGTCGTGTGGGAAAGAATTGATTGCACATTGATTTTTAAGTGGTGATTAGGTCAAAGCGCTATTTATTTCAAGGTAATAAGTTTTAAGGATAACACTTATGAATAATTAGTTTTAAGGACAATTTACAAAAAAAAAGGCTAATACTATTCGTACATCAACAATATCTAAACATACACCATAAAATAAAATAAACTAACATACACCAAAAATTGCTATATATACACCGTCTTTTTTACAATACTAGCCTTATTTTTTCCTTTGTCTTCCCTCTCCAAAATTTTAAAGTTATTTATAGAAAATAGGAAATCTATAGCACTAATAAAGTTTAAATTCAGTAAAATGGATTTTAATCTTTTTAAATGTACGATAACCAATTTATTATGTTACAAAAAAATTTGTAACTTCAGTAAAAGCTACCCTGCTTTTAAATTAAAAGACTCTAAATTTAAATAATTACTTGTAAAAGTTCTCATAATTTAAATTTTAGGTTTCATGTTTAAAAATACATTATGTTCTTCAAATTTTTTTACATATATTTAATAGAATATCATTAGTTACAATATTTTAGTTTGATGGGTTATAATTAAAAAGTAGAAAATACAATAAAGAAGAAGGGTAATTCAGTAATATATATTTTTAGCAAATTTTTGGTGTACATAAGGTAATTTTCGGTGTATGAGTAGAATTTTCCAAAGAAAAATTCTTTTATCTTTTAAAGCTATACAGGAAACTGATAAATTCTATTATTATTATTATTATTATTATTTATAAATAATTAGAAATGCAAAATTCTTTTATCTTTTTTCCGTAAAATGTACTTAAACTAATTTTTTAGAAGTGGTGTCCTTAAAATTTATTACCTTAAACAAATAATCCTTTAAGTGAATATCCCCGATTTATAATTTATTTGTTCCTTATATTTACTAAACGTTAATTTCAAAATGTTGATGAATTGCATAAGCCCGAAGCTAAAATTAATTGATTGATTGATTTTTGGCATTCAAAATTTAATTAGTCATTAAAATTTATATTCGATTTCAAGTTATTTTAAATCTAAAAACTTCAAACACTTCCACGTAAGAGCTTTATTTTCAGCATATTATATATGGACATAATTTTTCTACGGAAGCAATAATATAACTTCTATAGTCCATTCTGAACTTCAACAAATCTCCAGAAAAAATTCTTTACTTCATTTTAAATTTATTTATTTTAATCTATTTATTTATTTACGGATGCTTTTACAAGATGTTACAAATCAAGTAAACCGAAGAAAATTTCATCCTTATCTTCGTGTATTCTTCGTCCTTTTAGTTATATAAATGAATACATTTCTTCATATTTTCACCAGGACAAAGTAAAAGTGCTCTCCACCAAAATTCCCTTAAATGAATCCTAATTTCTATACCGTTCTTTAAAAGTGAGTTAAATTTAGTGAGTGATTCACACACTTCTCTGTTGTATCCTCTCCAGAAGTTAAGAAATAAAAAATAGTTGTTGGGTTCGTGTACATTGGCTATTTAGGTGAACCACATTAAATCTCAATTTCTCTGCTCTTCTATCTCTATTTTTCTAGCTTCTTAATTTTGTGTAATATGATATTTGATTTTGAATTTGCATTGATATTCAAATAGGCATAATAATGGATTTCGTTTATTTATGTTAAATCCTTCCTAATTTTTTTCACCATACCATGATATTAATTGTAACTTTATATTTAAATATTCAAGACATGGAAAAGAAAGAAACTTGTGGTTGGTATTAGAGGGCTACAAAAGCATTTAATACTTACTAGTTATTTATTGATAGCAAAAGATAACTATTATTAAAACCATTGTTATTTAATAATTGATTAATTTGTGGCAGTAACTACCATTACGACAATATTAAGATATTCCCAAAGAAAAGTAAGGTAGTTCATTTTTTATTAATTTTAGTTAAATATCAAATGATTATAGTATTGGGAAAAAAAATAATTGGTGAGATTTAAGAAGATGATAGTGGAAAGAACTAGGCGTATAACATGAAAAGATTGAAAATAAATCCTTTGTCCTCAAATCCCCTTATCCTGCTGTACCCAACCAATCATGACCCCCTGAATTCCACCTTTTGCAATTAAGCCCTCTTTCTCTTTTTGAATTAACTGCAAAAAGGTGAAAATCAGGGCTCTGATTGGTTAGATACATGGATACAGGGAATTTTGATCACAGGAGATTTGCTTTCGAAAAGATTCTATGAGACATGTAATGGTCAATTTGGCTGACTTAATTTAGTTAGTTATACCAGATAATGGTTAATCACATAGTTAATTACTAATTGATTATAACCAATCATTGTTATTAATTAATATATCCTAAGATTTTCTTGTTAATTATGAGCAATGTTGATGTAGTTCCCTAAAGTCCTGCAAAACCACATCAAATCTTTTATTCCATATTTTTTCATTTTCTCATGTTCAAACAAAAATCTCGATCACATATCCAAATTGATGGTTTCCACCATATTTGATAAATGGAAGATAATACCAAATTAATGTTTATGATTAAAATGACATGTGAGTTTAATTCTAGGGGTAGCATATCTTGTCCATTTATTTTTCAATATTCAAATCATGTGTTACATTATGCTCAACCATTTATTTGGTATTACTAACAATTAATCAACTATGATGAATCCCATTGATTAATTAAAATTGTTGTGTTTTGTGGTTGAGATTTCTATAAAACATTTGGGGACAAGAGGAAAGGAAAAAAGATTTGATCTATTATTTAGCTTGAGCAATTAATCAAAATTACAAAAAGCATCAAAATAATTAATAACAACAAATATGAGTATAATTCTTTACATGGCTTGCAATCTTCTTATTGTAGCAAATCTGACCTGACCACATGCTTTAAAATGATGTATTCAGTACACGCTAATGCAAGCTAATCGCCTTCAATGGAAGAGCAAAGAAAAAAGGGAGGAAATAAGTTCAACCAACGAGAAAGCTACTCACATCCTGGTATTCCCGTACCATGCGCAAGGGCACTTGCCTCAATTGCTGGAGCTGGCCCGACTCCTCTCCGCCTTCGATCTTTGTGTCACCATCCCAGATACCAAATTCTACAACTTCCTTGTAGAAAAACCAAAGAGCCCGACCATTACTCCAACATTTCCAACTTATGGTTCCTTACTTTGAATGACAGCGCCACCCCATGCTAATCAGATTTTCCCAAAACATACATTGAGCCGATCAATCAAGAAGAATCTACAAGACTAAACTGCAAGGACGAGTATAGAAGGTTTTTAGGGTTAGTAGACGGTTGGCCTCCAGTTACATGTGTGATAGAAGAAAATTTCTTACCTATTTCTCTTGACGTACCTGAAGAGATGGGCATTCCCATTCTCATTTTTTATAATAGCAGCGCTTGCAGTTGTTGGCTTTATTACTCCATCCCTCGTCTGATAAAAATTGGCCAGCTTCCCTTTTCTCAAGGTAACATCTTCTTCTTCTTATAGTGTATGTATGTTGATTATATTTGACAACTGAAAATGTTGTTCAAACAGAAGATTAATGCGAGATGGATAAGGAATTCCATGACATTAGAGGAATGGAAGGGATTCTACGACACAGAGATCAACCGAGATTTATGAGGGATGCAAAGTCAGTGGATGACAAAGTGCTTCAGTTCATAATTACTATTGGTAAAAACTTGTTGAATTTTTTGATTCAAATATTTTATGAAGAGGATGTAATCAATTAATTGATTTGATCAATTGATTGATTAATTAATTGATTTGATTGACTGGTTGATTGATTTTATTTGATCGATTGATTTTATCATAGAAGGAAAGAAATGAATGATTATATTTTGGAGATATTTTGAAAGGATAATTTGGATATTTTCCTAGGTATTCTATTCTCCTATATATGTAGCCTTCTTGGTTAGATCAAAAAAACAACATTAAGAAACCATGTGAGAATGTCTGGTGTGGTTGTGTGCCTCCAGGAGCTTGCGCCCAGGAGAGGAAGACGTAGGAATTTGGGCTGAAGGTAGCTATTCCTATTTACTGCTGAAAGACATAGTTGGTGCCTCCAGATTGTCCAATGTTTTGTCGTCATTCTTCATTGCTCTTCTGCTCCAACAATATTTGTAGTCATTTAGATATTCTTTGCCTATCTCAATAGGGTTATTCATTCGTTGTATTTTGTTTATTTTTTGTTTTGATCCCTCTACTGTATTCAAAATTTGTTTTCGGTGAATCAATAAAGAGGGTGCTTGGGTGGAATATCTTGTGTACCGCTATTATTTCTGAACTGTTATGTTGTTATTTTCAATCAAACTCACGTTCAAGTGATTGGGTGAAAAAGATCCTATTTTTCGGGTATTTTTTCAAACTTCCACTGCGTACAAAACCCCAATAGTTGGTATCGTAGCTCAGTTAATCGCATAGCTTGGAGTGATTTTGGATTGAAGATTGTAGATGTCGGAGATGATGTTGCTTTCATAGATGACTATTTTTGATGGCAGATATTGAGGGATTTGGAAGCCTATGATGGTGGATGTTCCATGCCTTAATGGTCTAATTGATGGAGATGAGAAGAAACTTTCTTATATGGATGAGGGAAGATGGAAGAAGACGAAGAATAAGGCAGGTGACGGATGAAGAACCTAGTCTGCAGCAAGGTGGAGAGGTTAATATGGTCACTGCTGATGGTCCTAAGATGGAAGATCATCGTATCGACAAGGGTCAAGATGTTGACGATGCTGTCCTTTCAAATCGACTAGGATGTATCTAGTTGCCTTGAAATCGAGGTTGGTTTTAATTGAAAGTAGGTGTTGTTGAAAGATTTAGGTTGACTTCTTTGTGGATTGTTAAGGATATGTGATATTAGAATCAAGGTGGACTGTTGAATTTTTTGATTCAAATATTTTATGAAGAAGATGTAATCCGTTAATTGATTTGATTGATTTGATCAATTGATTGATTGATTGAATAATTGATTTGATTTATTGGTTAGTTGATTTGATTGATTTTATCATAGATGGAAAGAAATGAATGATTATATTTTGGAGATATTTTGAATGGGCAATTTTGATATTTGCTTAGGTCCTCTATCCTCCTATATATGTAGCCTTCTTGGTTAGATCAAAACAACAACATTAAGAAACCATGTGATAATATCTAGTGAGGTTGTGTGCCTCTAGGAGCTTGCTCCCTGGAGAGGAAGACGTATGAATTTGGGCTAAGAGTAGCTATTCCTATTTACTGCTGAAAGACATAGTTGGTGCCTCCAGATTGTCGAAGTTTTTGTCGTCGTTCTTCATCGGTTTTCTGCTCCAACAATATTTGTAGTCATTTACATATTCTTTGCCTATCTCAATAAGGTTATTGATTCATTGTATTTTGTTTATTTTTGTTTTTGATCCATTGAGTGTAAACAAAATTTGTTTTTGGTGAATCAATTAAGAGGGTGCTTGGGTGGAATATCTAGTGTACCGCTATTATTTATGATCTGTTACGTTGTTATTTTCAACTAAATTCATGTTTAAATAATTGGGTGAAAAAGAACCTTTTTTCGGGTGTTTTTTCAAAATTTCGATGTGCACAAAACCTCCACAAAAATTGCACCAAGCAGTTGATCAGATATTCAGCACATTAGAGGCACTTGAAGGTGACATCTTGTCCAGTTTTTGCTCGGTCTTTAGTACCATATACAATGTCGGTCCTCTTCATGAACATGCATCAAAGTATTTGAATACACAACAACAAGAACTACAGAATGATGAAGTGTGTTTGACATGGCCAGAAGCACAATCGCCTAAAACCGTGGTGTACGTAAGATTCGGAAGCACTACCTTGATGTCAAAGGACGACCTTCTTGAATTTCGGTATGGGTTAATGAATAGTGGGTATCCTTTTCTATGGGTGATTAGAGGACTAGCGATAGGGAATGGTATTGAAAACAAGAAAAACTTTGAAGGGATGAAGGATGAGACAAAGGATAGAGGGTGCATAGTGTCATGGGCACCACAAATGGAAGTGCTTGAACATGCAGGGGTGGGTTGATTTTTGACACATATTAGGTGGAACTCGACAATGGAAAGGGTAGTTGCGGGAGTGCCAATGATAGCGTGGTCGTTTTTAGGAGACCAGATGATAAATAACAGGTTTGTTAGTGAGATGTGGAAGATCGACATGGACATGAAAGATATGACTGCACGAAGCATCATGGAGAAGATGATTAGAGAATTAATGGAGAGAGAGAAAGAGGATGACATGAGAAAAAAGGCAGAGGTTTCTAAAAAGTTGACTGTAGACAGTATTGAGGAAGAAGGGTCATCTAGGATGGAACTGAAGGCATTGGTAAGCATATCAAATCTCTAAGTGCTCGAGCTATTAAAAAGAAAGATCAAAATTAAGCTTGCTATGTTTGATTTTTCTATTTTCTTCTTTTTTCCTTTGTCTTTCATTTTTTTCTCACCTCTTTTTTTGCATATCAAATCTTTGAGTGTTCAAACTAACTTGTTATAAGAAGAAAATATTAGAATAAAGGTACAAACATTGTTTAACAGGTCTATGCAAAGCTGGCCCAAAAAATTGTTGCCCAAGCCCAACCAACAAATTTTAAAGTAATCAGTAGAATTTTTTTTAAAAAAATCTATTGCAATTTTTTTATACATTATTAACATAGAAATGTGTTTATTTTATGCTCTTATATCTTATCTTTTGTATATAAATAAATATTACTTGGGTATTGTTTTGTTACCTTTACAGATATTCCAACCCATCCCGCATGCAACCAGAAAAGTAGAGAAATGGAGATCAGATTGCTATATATTTACATTTTGAAGAATTGTAGATGAAGATCCCACATCTAGTTGCTGTTGGACAAGAAAATGATTGATAAAAAGGCCATGCACATCTCAAATCCAGGGAGGCTTGACAAAGAACCAAGAAGAAAAGAAGAAAGGCCAAAAATTTAATAGATTTAACTAAGGCCCATTTGAGATTCTCGTTGTAAACTAATTAGTGATGTAATGGCTAGGCCCATTTGTAATTAGGGTTAGGGTTTGGTTATCTCCTATAAATACCCTTGTAATATCATTGTATCCTATCCTATTTTTCTATCTTCTTCTCCATTAATAAAGTTTCTAGTTCTCTTTTATTTTTCTGTATTTTTTATTTTCTTAGCAACTAGTTCCATCTACATAATTAGGTTTGGTAGAGTACTAGTTGTATTTTGCACTTTTTTCATTAGTGATTGACCGTCTGATTAGATTCAGCGGTAATCCTAATTTTAATTACTGTTTGTTATTTTTAATTTCTACAATTTCAATTTCTGTTCTTTTTTATTGCGTTCTTAGGTCATATTGGATTGAATATAGATTTGATTAAATTCAGATCTGTTTCAGTTCAATAATAGTTTAATTGCAGTTTCAATTTCGTTTGCTTTCAAAACCAACCTCGAAGATTTGTCTAACTCGCCCACGAAATTTTAAAATAATAATTTTTAATTTTTCCTCCCTGTGTTCGACCTGTATGCTACACACCTGTGCGCTTGCAGAATTTAATTTAAATTTCGTGCTTTTCTAGTCCATAGGAAAGCGACGATCAAGTTTTTGGTGCCGTTGCCGGGGAGGTAACGATAAAATTTTATTATTTATTTAATTTCTGATTCGTGTTAGTTTTATTTTATTTTGTTTCTTTAGTTTTCTTGTATATTATTTTTTTCAGTTAGTTGATTTGGTATTGATCGTTGATACTGTAATTATCTAAACAAGAAAAAAAATCTTTCCATTTTTCTTTTATTTCTTTCCTGTTTTCAACTTCTTTCTACTTTCTCCTTTCTTTCATTTATTAATTTCCCTTTTACAAATTCATTCCTCTCTTTCTTTTCTGAAAAAAAAAACAAAAAAATCTTTTGCAATTTATGTTCGCTTTGATTGCTTTCCTCTTTCACTCCACCAAATTCCTATATTCTTTTCAATCCACGTCCATATTCAGAATTGCCATTTACCATATTTTGTCGTCACCGTCCAACAAAATCAGCCACTGCAACCGAATTTGCCTCAAAGCCACTTACCCCTACTTACAAATACCCCTTCGTTCCCATCGACATTCACAGCCCACCCACAACTCCTCAGATCATCGATCAACAAACTCCCCTTCAAGTCGCAAAATTTCACAAAGCCACCAATATTGACTTCATCTTCTTCACGTGAACAGTCGACCCCCTTTCATCCCCTGTTCATCCTCACCGTAGCCCTTATCAACGCAAATCTTCCCTTGCCAAATCCCACTTCTCTTCTGTTCAACAACCATCTTCACGTCCATAACAATTTCACAAAAAAAAGCAAAAATCCCACTCCATCACCACGTCAACAGTCACAAGCCTCCTTCCTCTTCTAACCAAATTCTTCTTCCTACTTCAAACAAAATCCTGCGCCCACATCAAACCATACCCACCAACCACAACCTGATTTTCCATCTTCTTCAGACAAACAACAAACCAATCACCCTCTTGAACCTCACCACATCACGAACTCCTTAGCCAAAGCCTTCATCAAATACCCACATCGGGAACTCCACCCACCATCGATTAGAACACCTTCACAATCAAACCATCTACGATCACAAATCCAATTCCCTGCATCACCGTGGACATTGAACAACACGCGCCAAAAAAAAAAAAAAAATCAACGCTCTCCACTCATACTGCATCCTCCTCTTCAAACTTGCTTCAACGTTGTATTGGTCTTCACCTTACCCCCTCAAGTTAATCAAATACCCTCATCCTTCAAAACAATCTCATCTACACATCCTTCAAAACAATCTCATCTACACAAACCTCATCATACACCAGTCCAGATACCCAATTTCAACATCATAGTCATCTCTCTGCTAACCATCCCCTTCCTGCTTCACGCCAAGCCGACGTCAACACATCCACATCTTCAAGTTCCTCTAATTCACTTTTTGCCAAATCACCATCATCCAAACTGGCTCTCACAAACCACACCATATCACGGCAACAAACCCCACCTACCAAGCAACCCATCAGCACCTCAACTCACGCACATACCCTCACTTGACAACCGTTCTTCCACAATCGCACCACTGTCACGGTACTCAAACCAGTTGCACAACAAACAGCCGATAGTCCTCATCAAACCCCTGAACACAAGCTTCACGTCCTCTCCTCTACCACAAGTCTTGCATCGCACCAAACTCAAGCAACCACATCGAAGACACCGATCACACTTCCCTTTTCACCACCGTTCACGCTGCCATTGTCAAGACCTCAACACCACATTCAACCCCAATTCGCATCATCAATTCCTCCATCACCGAATTACAAAACCCAAAACCGATTTGAAGTCGCAACTGCTTCGCCTACTTCCAAATCGAAACAGTGGAACTCTCTTTGAACACCTAAAACCCCCAATCGCTAACTCATCAGCATGGACCACAGTGAAAACTCTAGAAACCCGATACGGAATCATCCAAATTAAACTCGAAATCGCGAGCAGCCAGACCATAAATCCAAATCGAACCTAGCTCAACCCTCGAATTGAAGAAAAACTCATAGGTCGAAAACCGCTGCTGATTAAAAAAAAAGTTGACTTCGATTTTGGGCATTTTTGTTTTCCTGAGAAATTGGAATAAGCAGCGTGTTTTTAAAGTTGAATTAAGTGATACTTCAATTGATTTAGCAGATGATTTGTTTCCTTTTGTCGTGGCTTGTTTAGAAAAAAAGAAAACAACGCGATTTGTTTCTAATCTTTTCGCTGATTTGAAGAAAAAAAAAAGATTGTTCTGATTGATTTGTTTCCTAAGTGTAGCTGAAAGGGGCATGATTTTTGGAATTGCCTTGAACATTAACTGGCCTGAATTTTGAGTGCATACATCCATTTGTTTTGATGTTTAAATATGGACTATTTGCTGGCAAACGTGACTAGGGTGTTCGGATGACTATTGTGATTTGTGAGGGTCCGTCCATCTGTTTTCTCCTTTTTAATTGTTTAGGTTTGTCTACTATTGTTTGAGTCTAGTTTAGTTTTTTTTAGTTTTGATTTCATTGGGTCTTTTGTTTTTTTGAGTCCAGTTGTTAGTTTTTCTATTTTTTTTCTTCCTTTTGTTTGTTTGTTTGTTTTATTTATGTAACGACCCGGATTTCGAGCGACTTTGGTTATCGACATACACACGATGTCGATAACCAAAACATCGAAAAATCCTGGTAATTAGTGAAAGAAGATAGAGGGTGAGGATAGATAAGATAGAAACTTAGAATAGAAGAAGAAGAAGACAACAACAACAACAACAGAGTAACACGAATCTCATAGCGGAACGAATAAAATATAACATAACTTTTGAAATACAAAGTTATAACTGTTTATACATACCATTTTCAGAGTACAACATATAACATCACAGCGGAATAAATAATAGTTATCGACTGCTGAAGCCTCCTGCTCCAAGCTCTCTAAGTGCATCTGTAAATCCCGACTACTTGACTACCCGTACAAATTTAGGCACCCAAGAGTTTAGGGAAGACAAAACAAATAAAATCCGGGTCAGTCATGTGATTGGTGTGAGTAAACTCAAATCATTTAAACAGGTATATGATATCTCATAAGACCACGCCGTGAATACGGAACGGGTTTTTCCCTTATGAGAATCCAAACATCTTTGAAAAGCAATATCATTCTGATATTATGATAATGTCTAAATACAAATAGATATCAGTCTAGTAGAAAAGCTTGCATCTCACGTTCTACATATATAGTATACAATCAAAACCGCAGGTGCGTATTGGATGATTGGGTTTCCAACTATGACAAGGTATGGAACCACCTTCCGATCAGTGTACTCTAGGAACGATACACTGGAGTTCATCAAGAACATCTTGCAACTCTGCCACACATGACCGACCACTCATTTCGCTTGAGTGTATCGAATGTACATCACCAATGGTCGGGATCAGCAACTGTTTCCCGTATATATATGGGACAACATTGATAGATTAAAGAAGCAAATGAATATTCTCTAGATAGGTGATTATACACCCTACTTCGGTGCGACCGACATAGCCATGCTGCCTGCCCGATTTTTGTCACTTACCAGATGTGAGGCTAGAAGCTACGCTTACTTTCCATTCATTGATAACACGATCACTTTGAATGCCACATTATCAGATCCGTTAATCATTAGTTGGATCTGCGCAAATAGATTCTGGATATTATGCGAAGGGAATAAATCCGTTGGCCACCATATATATTTGTACAGTCCAACTCTTTCGATCATTGGAACTATTCTGTCAGACATTCGTCCATATACGTTCATTCTGGGACTGAACGAAACCGAAGGCACTATTCTGTAAACAGGACAGCCCTTGCACTTTACTCCGTCTTCAATTTCTTCATCGTATTTGATCACAATGCTTATGTCGATACAGAGTGGTTCTTCGGATAATAATCCAACCGGTCTCTCCATATTAACAACGTAAAATGGTCAAAACTTCGATAGTCTGTGATTTAACTATCAAATGAAAATATGTCGGTGTACAAACAACGATCTTAATTCCAAATGGAATTATCGATCCAATCATCAATCATATATATATATATATATATATTCATATTTCCTTATTTTCTAAAACTAGAAAATATACATTTTCAACATTGGAAAACATTTCCAATCCTCATTTACGCATCACTATCATTCCACAACTATTAGTCCCTAACTGTAAACTAGTAAGAGAACAATTCTCTAAGTATAAACCCCGAAGGCCGAAACCAACATCAGATCAACACTCAGAAAACTATTCAACTTACCAATCTCTAGTCAGTTTCTAATATTGTTTAATTCTATTTGATTTACTCTTATTCGAATACTATAGTCGATTAACTCTAGTGATTTAACTCTATCGAATAACTAAATTCGATAAACTTCTTTTGATTAACTTGTATTCGGTTACTAAATTCGATTAGCTAATATTAGACTAACTCAATTCAGGTTATTTCTAATTGAATGACTAATATTCAATTACTCTATTTCGATTATCTCTTTTATATCTCATCAATTCCTTTTTATAACGTTTATTTTCCGTTATAACTATTTCCTTATTTACACTTCTATTTACCGTTACAAATATTCCCATTTACAACTTCTATTTACCGTTACAAATATTCCTATTTACAACTTCTATTTACCGTTACAAATATTCCTATTTACAACTGTTTATTTATCATCTAAATAACTATTCCTTATTTCTATTTATTTTCTAAATAAATATCCCTTTTATAAAACTCTATTTGTTTTATAAATACTTCCTTTTATAAAACCGTGTTCGTTTTATAAATAATTTCCTTTTTGTAAAATCCTGTGATTTTATAAAATCCCTTTATTTCAATATATATTGAAATATTCCTTTTTACAACTCAGGGTTTCTTATGATATTCAAAATATCAAACAACGATGATCAATATCGTTCTAACATCCATAATCAATAACAGATTATAAATCACAACATATATCACAATATATGAAAACAGTAAAATAATTGTTGAGGAACCCAGTCGGATTCCTCCAACCTCTCTCCCTGCATCACAGATGTTACACAGTATAATATATATCATATTTCATTTTGAAATGAAATATCCTGCTATACATAACCATATTTGATTAACAGTACATAGATTAACTATAACTACGTTTTCAATCAAATCTATTTAACAGTCCAGTTTAACAATCAATATACAGCGGTCAATAAATAAAGTACAATTTATATTAAAATATAAATTGAGGAGAGTTAGTGAGTTTTACTCACATTGCGCGTTAACCGTTAAATAACGGTTTGCGTTATTTGATTCAGTTGGACAATTTATTTCGCCATAAATTGTAACGAGCTCGGATTCACTTCCGGTCAGTCTCATTGTGTTGCTCCCGTCCATACGATCCCAACGCAACTTACGATTCATCAATCTGATATTGTATGACCAAGATATTTGATTTACAAGATTGAACAAATTTAAATAGAAATAAAACAAAAACTCTATTTTCTAATTTGGGCTTTACCAATCACCTACGGCCCATCCATCCCCTCAAGCCCACCCGCAATTTCCTCCTTCTTTACCGAATACTTTAGCTCCAGTAAACACTTCTACATGGCACGCCATTTCCCAGTTTCAACCGGTCCTTGCTCTTTCACTCCTCAACCAAATTTCAAATTAAAGATTACCATTTCACTCTCCAACAACTTCTTGACACAACCATACCACTCCAGTCCCATTCGATCCCCACTCCTTACCTTCAAACTGCCTGCGTCACTCCTCACAGCTCCTTCTCCCACAACAAGTCCCGCAACAAGTAAACACTCCCTTCTGTTCAAACACTCCCATATTCCAAAAGTATGAGTGTCCTCCTTCCTCCCTTTTCAAAAGAAAAACCATACTGACATTAAGTAAAAGCCTGTCAACACACCATGCGTGAACACCCTCCATGCGCCATTCTTCCCAAATGGAAACCCATGCCCACTCATTTGCTTCATCTCGAGTTCAAGCAGCTTTTACCATTTCCAAACCTTAAACATGCATGCGAACTCCTTCATCAAATGGTTTTCCAGTTCCAACTCGCTACAGCAAAAGAGAACACACCACCATATACGTGTTTTCCTCCACCGAACTTCACGCCTACATCATCATATACGTGCCCATTTAGTTCGGTGTAGATTTTCATTTGGCCATTGTGTTATTTGCTGGGAAAAGAGTTTTAGTGGAGAGAAAATGAAACAGAGGGACGGTCGAACTAAGTTTACACACCGTGCCTTTATATATATATATGAGGAGACGTGCAGGCGCCAGGATGTTGTAAATATGAGGAGACGTGTTGGCACCAGGACGTTGTAAACATGAGGAGATGACGTGCAGGAAGATAAGGCATAGAAATGTACATATGTTTGTTTAAGTTTATAAGATTCCGGTACCCCGTTACATAGAATTTCGTCCACATAAAGACTGGTATCGACAAAAATAAAGATATCGTTGTGACGAACAATGTGCCACGATCCCAAAAATATAATAATACCGGTAGGTGAACTCATATTGTGAAACCCCGAAATGTCGATACAGGGTGCCAAATACTCCAAATAAAAAGTTGCTTATTTAATTAATTAAAAATTACCATAAAATTCTAAAAATTAAATTATCACTATTTCCCAAAAGAACCTTGTCTAAATTCAAACCCGGTCTCAAGTTATATCGAATAAACTGATACGGTCGACAAACGATTCTATAGCGACTATTCTAAAATTTGATTTGGACATATCTCAAAATCTATACGACGAAATCCCGATTTTTCTCTTCCACTAGAAAGATATACTGCACTAGCTCCACACGTTTCTTGTTTCACAGAAATCCGGCTTAAAACGAATCCTGTACATTCAGTTGAAGTTCGAATCACCAATTTACGAACTGCAGCGCCATTTCGAGCTCGTTTATAATTATATTATAAACTATACGTTCAACTGCCGACGATTGAATATATTCGTTATTCAAATTCAATTCCAAGCTGAATTAAATATCGCAGATGATCTGTTCACACCATATTGTCATTTCGGCCAATTCTGATTATTTCAGAATTAAATATATTATTTAATTTATTATTTAAATTAAATATTCACCATTATTTTATTCAATGCCCATGTAATTCACTAACCCACCATTTATACAATTAAATAAATTAATCATAATCACCCTGCCAATGCGGGTCATTACAATCTTCCCCACTTAAAATAATTTCGTCCTCGAAATTGCTAAAAGGTAGAGGACGACCCTATCGACTGGTTAGAACATAATTGTTCACTTCTTAACTTCAGTTTCAACTGAACCAATTTAATTTCAATTAAATATTAATTAATTCTTATCAACGAAAATTTTCAAAAATCCTGAAAATTTTCTAACTCCTTAACTCTTCGAAATTTTTTGCCAGCACCTCCTTTGTACCGGTCAATAGGTCAAACTCCAACTCGCCTCTCTGGGCCATTTCCAACCCAAAAGGAAATCAAACAGCCAAGCGGCTAGCCGATTCAGCTCATAAATCTTATATCCCATAGAAATATAAACTTGTACCTTTTGTCGGCATATCATTTTATCCTTTCCACCTGTTATCAATTCAGCGGATACAAAGGTCATCCCAATCAAATCCCCATCTTCTTTTATCCACGACACAACCATTCGCTTATATCCTAAGTCGAATTTTATTTTAAATTCGAGTTCCATTCTCGATTTCAAACTCTTAACTTCCCAATCAAATTTCTAGTTTAAATTCTTATCTCGACAATCCAATTTTATTTAAGAACAAAATTTTCCTGATATCGTTTTATTTCCATTCAGTTTTCACTTAACTGTTTCAATTCAATTTCAGCTTACTTTCGCAAACTTCTATTTAAATTTGTTCTTAATTCAAACAGTCTCTTCCTGGGAATTCTCAAACAGTTTGCTCTTTCAAAAAAAACAAATTTTCTTTTCGAACATGTCACTGAGCCCTTAATTAATATTCCATTAGTTAAATCACTTCTCTATTGCTTTATCAATATTTGTTAACCAAATATTTTCAATAACCATATTGGCCTTTTATGTTATTTGGAAAACATTTCCGAATATCGCCTTCCTTTATTTCCTAAATCAATAACCTTTATAATCCTATTTATTTTAGATCCCATTTGAATTTCTATATTCAAATTCCATTTGAAATACTATATTCAAATTCTATAGTTAAACTCCATTTGAATTCTATATATTCTTATTCTATACTTTAAATTCCATTATTGAAATTCAACACACTTGTCTTTCCCAAAACAAATTCGAAACAGTATCTCTGGTAGTAATTCGTCACTTACAACTCGAAAATGAATATTGTTGATGCAGTTGTCATCATCAGAATCTATTTTCCAGCGATCGAAGTGAGTTCAATACTATAAAACCATTTCTAAACATTTCCACTTTGAAATTCATTTCAAAATATAAATCACACTGCTTGTAAAACAATTTAAAATCTCCCAGGTTCTTAAATTTTCCTTATTTTTAATCCCAATCCATTTACAAACACTTATCCAATTCTCCAGAGTCTTAACTTCAATTCTAGTTTAAATTTCAGATTTTACTCACCTGATTTCACGTATTTCACTTATATGAATTTTGATTGGTTATTTACATAACCATTTATAATCTTACTCGATTATAATAACAACCAATATATCCAATATATATCAAAATATATTATGGGTAAAATTATTTTTATATACCCTCTTTTCAAAACATACAATGATGGTTCATCGTATTCAAGTGTTTACAAAATCCCTACCGATACAGTGGATCAAACTGATCGACCAGAACTCATAAACAACTCAACCAATGAATCTCCACAATATAAAATTATTTTTATATCAATAACAAATACGCTCACTCGTATATATACACGCAATCTCAGTCTAGGGTATTACTAACCCTATCTCTACCGAGTCACGCCACAAAGCCAAGTAATTCTTAACTTAAGCTCTGATACCAACTGTAACGACCCGGATTTCGAGCGACTTTGGTTATCGACATACACACAATGTCGATAACCAAAACATCGAAAAATCCTGGTAATTAGTGAAAGAAGATAGAGGGTGAGGATAGATAAGATAGAAACTTATAATAGAAGAAGAAGAAGACAACAACAACATCAGAGTAACACGAATCTCACAGCGGAACGAATAAAATATAACATAACTTTTGAAATACAAAGTTATAACTGTTTATACATACCATTTTCAGAGTACAACATATAACATCACAGCGGAATAAATAATAGCTATCGACTGCTGAAGCCTCCTGCTCCAAGCTCTCTAAGTGCATCTGTAAATCCCGACTACTTGACTGCCCGTACAAATTTAGGCACCCAAGAGTTTAGGGAAGACAAAACAAATAAACTCCGGGTCAGTCATGTGACTGGTGTGAGTAAACTCAAATCATTTAAACAGGTATATGATATCACATAAGACCACGCCGTGAATACGGAACGGGTTTTTCCCTTATGAGAATCCAAACATCTTTGAAAAGTAATATCATTCTGATATTATGATAATGTCTAAATACAATTAGATTTCAGTCTAGTAGAAACGCTTGCATCTCACGTTCTACATATATAGTATACAATAAAAACCGCAGGTGCATATTGGATGATTGGGTTTCCAACTATGACAAGGTATGGAACCACCTTCCGATCAGTGTACTCTAGGAACGATACACTGGAGTTCAACAAGAACATCTTGCAACTCAGCCACACATGACCGACCACTCATTTCGCTTGAGTGTATCGAATGTACATCACCAACGGTCGAGATCAGCAACCGTTTCCCATATATATATGGGACAGCATTGATAGATTAAAGAAGCAAATGAATATTCTCTAGATAGGTGATTACACACCCTACTTCGGTGCGACCGACTTAGCCATGCTGCCTGCCCGATTTTTGTCATTTACCAGATGTGAGGCTAGAAGCTACGCTTACTTTCCATTCATTGATAACACGATCACTTTGAATGCCACATTATCAGATCCGTTAATCATTAGTTGGATCTGCACAAATAGATTCTGGATATTATGCGAAGGGAATAAATCCGTTGGCCACCATATATATTTGTACAGTCCAACTCTCTCGATCATTGGAACTATTCTGTCAGACATTCGCCCATATACGTTCGTTCTGGGACTGAACGAAACCGAAGGCACTATTCTGTAAACAGGACAGCCCTTGCACTTTACTCCGTCTTCAATTTCTTCATCGTATTTGATCACAACGCTTATGTCGATACGGAGTGGTTCTTCGGATAATAATCCAACCGGTCTCTCCATATTAACAACGTAAAATGGTCAAAACTTCGATAGTCTGTGATTTAACTATCAAATGAAAATATGTCGGTGTACAAACAACGATCTTAATTCCAAATGGAATTATCGATCCAATCATCAATCATATATATATATATATTCATATTTCCTTATTTTCTAAAACTAGAAAATATACATTTTCAACATTGGAAAACATTTCCAATCCTCATTTATGCATCACTATCATTCCACAACTATTAGTCCCTAACTGTAAACTAGTAAGAGAACAATTCTCTAAGTATAAACCCCGAAGGCCGAAACCAATATCAGATCAACACTCAGAAAACTATTCAACTTACCAATCTCTAGTCAGTTTCTAATATTGTTTAATTCTATTTGATTTACTCTTATTCGAATACTATAGTCGATTAACTCTAGTGATTTAACTCTATCGAATAACTAAATTCGATAAACTTCTTTTGATTAACTTGTATTCGGTTACTAAATTCGATTAGCTAATATAAGACTAACTCAATTCAGGTTATTTCTAATTAAATGACTAATATTCAATTACTCTATTTCGATTATCTCTTTTATATCTCATCAATTCCTTTTTATAACGTTTATTTTCCGTTACAACTATTTCCTTATTTACACTTCTATTTACCGTTACAAATATTCCTATTTACAACTTCTATTTACCGTTACAAATATTCCTATTTACAACTTCTATTTACCGTTACAAATATTCCTATTTACAACTGTTTATTTATCTTCTAAATAACTATTCCTTATTTCTATTTATTTTCTAAATAAATATCCCTTTTATAAAACTCTATTTGTTTTATAAATACTTCCTTTTATAAAACCGTGTTCGTTTTATAAATAATTTCCTTTTTGTAAAATCCTGTGATTTTATAAAATCCCTTTATTTCAATATATATTGAAATATTCCTTTTTACAACTCAGGGTTTCTTATGATATTCAAAATATCAAACAACGATGATCAATATCGTTCTAACATCCATAATCAATAACAGATTATAAATCACAACATATATCACAATATATGAAAACAGTAAAATAATTGTTGAGGAACCCAGTCGGATTCCTCCAACCTGTCTCCCTGCATCACAAATGTTACACAGTATAATATATATCATATTTCATTTTGAAATGAAATATCCTGCTATACAGAACCATATTTGATTAACAGTACATAGATTAACTATAACTACGTTTTCAATCAAATCTATTTAACAGTCCAGTTTAACAATCAATATACAGCGGTCAATAAATAAAGTACAATTTATATTAAAATATAAATTGAGGAGAGTTAGTGAGTTTTACTCACATTGCGCGTTAACCGTTAAATAACGGTTTGCGTTATTTGATTCAGTCGGACAATTTATTTCGCCATAAATTGTAACGAGCTTGGATTCACTTCCGGTCAGTCTCATTGTGTTGCTCCCGTCCATACGATCCCAACGCAACTTACGGTTCGTCAATCTGATATTGTATGACCAAGATATTCGATTTACAAGATTGAACAAATTTAAATAGAAATAAAACAAAAACTCTATTTTCTAATTTGGGCTTTACCAATCACCTACAGCCCATCCATCCCCTCAAGCCCACCCGCAATTTCCTCCTTCTTTACCGAATACTTTAGCTCCAGTAAACACTTCTACATCGCACGCCATTTCCCAGTTTCAACCGGTCCTTGCTCTTTCACTCCTCAACCAAATTTCAAATTAAAGATTACCATTTCACTCTCCAACAACTTCTTGACACAACCATACCACTCCAGTCCCATTCGATCCCCACCCCTTACCTTCAAACTGCCTGCGTCACTCCTCACAGCTCCTTCTCCCACAACAAGTCCCGCAACAAGTAAACACTCCCTTATGTTCAAACACTCCCATATTCCAAAAGTATGAGTGTCCTCCTTCCTCCCTTTTCAAAAGAAAAACCATACCGACATTAAGTAAAAGCCTGTCAACACACCATGCATGAACACCCTCCATGCGCCATTCTTCCCAAATGGAAACCCATGCCCACTCATTTGCTTCATCTCGAGTTCAAGCAGCTTTTACCATTTCCAAACCTTAAACATGCATGCGAACTCCTTCATCAAATGGTTTTCCAGTTCCAACTCGCTATAGCAAAAGAGAACACACCACCATATACGTGTTTTCCTCCACCGAACTTCACGCCTACATCATCATATACGTGTCCATTTAGTTCGGTGTAGATTTTCATTTGGCCATTGAGGTATTTGCTGAGAAAAGAGTTTTAGTGGAGAGAAAATGAAATAGAGGGACGGTCGAACTAAGTTTACACACCGTGCCTTTATATATATATGAGGAGACGTGCAGGCGCCAGGATGTTGTAAACATGAGGAGACGTGTTGGCACCAGGACGTTGTAAACATGAGGAGACGACGTGCAGGAAGATAAGGCATAGAAATGTACATATGTTTGTTTAAGTTTATAAGATTCTGGTACCCCGTTACATAGAATTTCGTCCACATACAGACTGGTATCGACAAAAATAAAGATATCGTTGTGACAAACAATGTGCCACGATCCCAAAAATATAATAATACCGGTAGGTGAACTCATATTGTGAAACCCCGAAATGTCGATACAGGGTGCCAAATACTCCAAATAAAAAGTTGCTTATTTAATTAATTAAAAATTACCATAAAATTCTAAAAATTAAATTATCACTATTTCCCAAAAGAACCTTGTCTAAATTCAAACCCGGTCTCTAGTTATATCGAATAAACCGATACGGTCGATAAACGATTCTATAGCGACTATTCTAAAATTTGATTTGGACATATCTCAAAATCTATACGACGAAATCCCGATTTTTCTCTTCCACTAGAAAGATATACTCCACTAGCTCCACACGTTTCTTGTTTCACAGAAATCCGGCTTAAAACGAATCCTGTACATTCAGTTGAAGTTCAAATCACCAATTTACGAACTGTAGCGCCATTTCGAGCTCGTTTATAATTATATTATAAACTATACGTTCAACTGTCGACGAGTGAATATATTCGTTATTCAAATTCAATTCCAAGCTGAATTAAATATCACAGATGATCTGGTTCACACCATATTGTCATTTCGGCCAATTCTGATTATTTCAGAATTAAATATATTATTTAATTTATTATTTAAATTAAATATTCACCATTATTTTATTCAATGCCCATGTAATTCACTAACCCACCATTTATACAATTAAATAAATTAATCGTAATAACCCTGCCAATGCGGGTCATTACAATTTATCTCTCGAATACAAAAAAAGAGAAAGAAAGAAAGACTTTCAAAAAAAATTAAGAGGAAAGTGAAGTGAAGAATTCGAGCATCAAACAAGGAATTCAGCGGTCAGTCCATTTGCATGCAATTGATTTGAATCGTCAATGCTACTAAATTTCTCTGGACGGACAGCCATACCAAACTATAAAATTTTCTAAACTCTATAGGTACTACAGTTGCTTAAAAATATATAGACATTGCTTGTAAAAATCTTCTGCAGGGGCAGCAGCTTTCTTGTAAAAAAAATTATTTCTGTAATTTATTATTCTGTGACTGATCTATGATTGTAATTTCTAAATCTCCCTGTGAGAAACTAGTTTCCATAACTAATCACTCTCGTCAATTTTCAAATTTAACACTTGATTTGATTTGGAAAATAATATAATTGAAAAGTGGTATTTTGTGAAGTTGATTGTCTCGTATAATTGGATCGCTGATATATAGTAGTTCAATTTATTGAACTATTAGCAAAAGAGGTTGCATACTACCCGTAAAACATTAGTCGTATCCCTAAGTATTTATACTATACGTGAACGACCATAAGACCCTCTTCCCCCTTCTAATTGAGTCAGTTAATTAATAGAGCACAACTCGGTCTTTTATACTATTTTGAACTAAGAATAATTTCTGTCTTCCCTTAATTTCATTCAATGTCTAATTCAAAAAAATCATTGAGAGATATATGGGATAATAATCGGAGTAGACGTCCTCTTGAAGAGTATGATTTTGAATTACAACTCATGAAGCAAGATTTTCCAAAAGTTCGCGAGCCAAATGTCAACAATTTTCAAAATTTTCAAAATAACCAACATTTTCAAAGTTATGATCGAAATGGTGGCTTCAATTCAAATTTCAATAATTTCGATTATGGGCCACATCCAAATAGCTTTGAATCACAATATACCTTTGATCAACATCAATACGGGGTTGGAAACCAATTCGAAAATAATTTTGGATATGAAAATGATTTTCAAGTCGATCAAAATCTTCAAAATAACAACCCATTTCCACATCTTGAATATGACCAAAATTGCAGTTTTCCCTTGAATTTCGATAGTTTTGGTTATGAACCTAATTTTCAAAATCAAAATGATTTCCAATATCATTTTTCTGAAAATTCAAACAACCACCACATTGGAAATAATATTGATTGTGAAATTGATGTGGACTATAATTTTGAGAATCAAGAAATCCAAAATGAGAGCTCTCAAATCAATGATTTTGAAGTATATCATCTTAACATTCTTAGAGAGAGGGTAGAAAAGCAAGATAGACAGCTTGATGAACTTCTTTGTTTAATGACATCTTTTAAAGAACAACTTGAGCAACAAAATCAAATTCAAACATGCGATGATTCAGAAAATAATCCACTCTTTGCTGATAGTGACAATTTTCAAATAACAACTTTGGGAATTGAGAATGATGATCTAAATGAAGTTGTTCACAATTCAATAAATGATTTATACTTCAACTCTTTTCAGGAAATGATTTAAGCTCAGATTTTGATCTTCCTCTTTCAGGCTGCGAGAAACTTGAAATTCTAGAAATTGAACAAAATAAAGATGTTGAATTTTTCAATTCAAATTTGGAAAAGGATTTTAACGAACATGAATTCTTTGGATTGTATGAGGATGAGTTTCCAAATAAGGAAGTAGATTCACGTCACGAGTTCGAAAATTTTAAATTTGAGGAAATTTCAAACGAACTTGAAATTGTCAGTGTCAAAAATATGTCATCAATTAATGATGAGAAATGTGATCACATAGTCTTGAGAAACACTCAGAATTTAAATTTAACTGAATTTATATATGATCACAAATTTTTGAAAAATTACACTGATAAATTTGTTGAGTACATGAATTACTTTTGGAATGTTAGCCTGATTGAAAAACTTCATGTTAGGAAGACCCTGAACATTCATTTACTGGACTATAAATCGAGGTATAAAGATGAGATGGTTTTCAAAAACTTTTGCTTGTTAGAAAACATGCCTAGGCATAGTTGGAACGGGACTCATCGAGCTAGAACCAAGTGTGGGGGGAAAACTTGGTGGAATTCTTTGCATCGCATGCATCGTAAACACATATATCATTGTACATATGATCCATTCTTACATATAGCTAGAATACATTTCATTTTTCAAATGATTTTGCATCTCATTCACCTTTGGGTACGATCTTTCAAATTTAGGAAACGTTTACAGTGTGGACACTGTTTAGTTCTAGTGTGGAGGGAGTCTGAATTTCATTCAATTTTTCAATTTTTTTTTTAATTTTTCTTTCTTTTCATCCATTTAAATAGGACCTTCATGCATTTTAGATCGTAGTGACATGCCTTTTTTTGAAACATGACTCATTTTAGATTGATACAGCAAAATATGTTATGGATTATTAATCATTTGATAGTATTTTTTTCTCTTAGCTAAGATCGAATATGAAATATAATGAAAAGTTTATTTTTGAGCGATAATATTGTAACTGGTACATAGGGAGATTCTTAGGTGATGGTCATGAAATCTATTCTATATCGTAGACTTTGATTAAATAAGTGGAGGACTTAAAATACTTATATTGGCTTATCGAATCTTTAAAACTAAGTTGGGTTAAGTTAAATTCGCGTAACTCTCTTTTGTGCTTATATTTTCAATAATAATAATAGTAATCCAAGGGTATCCAACATTGCTTGTATATCAAGCGTTGGTGTGCAAACACGCCAAGCTCTATCCGACATGTTGTTGACAAAGCCAGCGTTGGAATATCTTGGTCTCATTTTATGAGATTGGACACCTAAGGATTACCGACACGTTGTTGACAAAGTGTAACACCCCACCTCCGCTAGGATCACTCGCAAAGGAATGCACTAGCTTTAGAGGGGTATTATTGGTAAACATGTTTAGAAATATTACAAGACAGAACATATAAAATAGCGGAAGTAAAACCAACTTTCATATCATTAATAAATAAGGTCTAAAGCCTTTTACATCAGAGAATTTCTTACATGAAAACCTGTCTTGCAATAGTAAAGAAGCATAAAAACCTTTTCATAAATTATTCCCCAAGTGAAACAGTAAAGAGGCGAACATGATGACCTTCAAACAGAAGAAGTCCGAACTAACAATAGCATTTCCTCCCTGTAACCTGGGGGGAAACGGAAGACAAAGAGGCGAAACAAAACAGGGTCAGTCATAAAGACTGGTAAGCCCTATTTACTATCAGTATATAAACTAGTAAAGTTAACTGGCATGAGGAACTGAGATGAACGTAAGTATGATGACAAGATAGATAAGCTAAACCAAAATAACATGATGAACTACTGTACCAAGATAAACAAATGTGTCATGATAAACTACGGTGTCAAGATAAGTCAAGGTATCACATCGTCAGGTTTCTATCAAGTACAATATCGCAAGGTATCTATCATGTATATTCGCTCTGCACCTCTCGTACTAGTATCCCGGCCCGTGTCATGTGTTAACTATGAATGTCTCTTGCCCAATGTCATGTAATGGTCCATGTCATCCTAATATATCGTACATGTAGGTTTCCTGATTCGTATGATTCTTTCCATGCATAAGTTCAGTCCTTTGCCGTAGGCCGTACGGGCTTTCTTATGTAAATCTATACCACTTCGCCGTAGTTCCATGGTCCTTGAGATCGTTTTGGACTGTCCCCCTAGATCTGGTTATGTTTTCTTACCATGAACTATCACGCGCTCAACTAGGATTTATGCCACCTAGGACCACTAGGGATTATGCTACCAAATGAACGTTTTCGTATCTCGGTTTGGGTTTTAAGCCACCTAGGACTACTAGGGATTATGCCACCCGTCAACCACGCCCTTTATCTCACGTATGTATCGTGAATCGTTTTCCATGTCTAGACGCACATGTATCTCAATGTGCCATCCGAGTTCCGTGCCAGGGCAAATCAAGAAATACGGAACTCGGTCGGGAGCTTTAAGTCGTCTGCAGATGTAGATATCAAGGTCTGTTTTTGTATCTGTGGCTATGGTCCCACGTGACCCCTCCCTCAACTACTGAAAGGCAATCCAAGAAAAATCATGTATGAGAACTACATCCCGGCCCCACTATGCCCTACTTTCCTATTGGCCAACCTCACCCATGACTCGATAGCAAGAACATGGTCTGTTGGAAGTTCGCTGCCTTTCCGTTCGTACACGATTGACCAAAGATGGTAGGTAGTCGGCGACGTGCTATCCAGGGCAAAAACAAGTATCGTCGACTCCACGCTAATCCTTCCCAGTCTTTAGGTCGCTCGCATAGCAACCAAGGCATACTCTTGGCTCCTCTACCGCAGACCTTAACCTTTGTGAGGCCGGGTTTCATGGACCATCTGCCACCTCACAAAGGGATACCAAGAGTACCCTCACGTCCCCTGAAGCTACCGCTTCGCCACCCAGTTCGCTGGAGCTTTTTATCCAAGTCAGATAAGTTGCTCCTCCTCGTATACTAAGCGATGACCTACCGTATCAGGTTACTCATCTATTTATGAACTAGTCCCATGTCCTTGGCTAAGAATTATTACTTAGTTATTCTTAACTAAGGTTTACCACTTAGCTTCTTTTCCCGTTATCCTTGATTAACTACGATTTTCAACCTAGTCCCCTGAGCTAGGGTCTTGTCAAATGGGTTAAGTGTTGTCATTCAAGTTCATGACTTAACCCTCCCACGAATCATGTCAAGGTTGGCTAAGTACTCAAGTTCAAGGCTTAGCCCTACAAGTTGGTTAAGTGTACCAAGAAGCTCTTGACTTAACCCTATCAAGTCGAATTGGTTAAGTATTTATTTGTCTTCAACCTATCATATTATTGTGTTAGATTGATTAAGCCTAGATTATCTTAACCCCATCCACTAATCGTATTACAATGGTTAAGTATATTTAAAAGGTCTTGTGACTTAACCTTATCAGGTCCGCATATTAGATTGGTGAAGAATAGGTTACTTAACCTCATCAAATCATTATGTATAATTGGTTAAGTATAAGTTACTTAACCCCATTAAATTTATCATGTTAAGTTGGTTAAGTATCGGTTACTTAACCTCATTGAATTACCAAGTTTAGATTGGTTAAGTGTTTAACTTAACCCCATCGAATTACCGTGCTTAGATTAGTTAAGTGAAGGTTACTTAACCCCATCTAACTTTCGTGCTTAGATTAGTTAAGTGAAGGTTACATAATCCCATCTAATTACCGTGTTTAGATTAGTTAAGTCTAAGTTACTTAACCCCATCAAATTTACCAAGTCGGATTAGTTAAGTGTAAATTATCTAACCCCACCGAATTTACCGTGTTTGATTAGTTAAGTATGGATTACTTAACCCCATCTAATTACCAAGTCGGATTAGTTAAGTGTAAATTACTTAACCCCATCCCCTAATTGTCTTATATGGTTAAGTGTCATTAAGGAACCAAGTCCGGTTTAACTTAACCTACCCATTTGTGTCATATTGGTTAAGTGTCATTAATCAAAATTACTTAACCTTTTCTTGTGGCATTAATTAGATTAATGCACCCCAACCTCTCACATTAGACTTTGTTGTGGTTACTAGTTAAGCCGGGCGGGTCCGGGTAGATTTACACCACAACCTAGTCTAACCTCGGGTTTTAAGTGCTATGTGACCAACTACTCACATTGGGTCCTATTGTTTGTAGCCACTAGTTAAGCCGGGCGGGTTCGGGTAGATTTATGCTACAAACTCAACCCAACCTCGAGTTGGCCACCTTCATGTTTGGTCTAGTGTCATATTACCCTTACAACCCATACACGTCTAGTTTCCAAGTTCCATGTTCATAGCCAAAATTACATGTTGTCATGTTTATACCAATTTGCCCCAAGTCGTGTTTCATGTCATTAAAGTTTACCCATAATGTAACCCCAACGCTTTTAAACTCGCATATACATTCGCAACAACTCATAATGCATTTAAGAAGGAGCTTGGCGAAAGCATGACTGTAACAACCCGAAAATCTGGGCCAGTTTAAAATTTTTATTTTGGCAATTTTAACGAATTTTGATTATTTAAAATAGATTATTTTAAATAATATCGACGAGAAAATTTATTTTTAATATAATTCGAACGTATATATTATATACGTCGTCGTTAGAATATAAATATTTATATATAAATTATAAATAGAATTGAAAATGGCGCGGTAGTTCGATAATTCGATTTCAAACTTCAATTGAATGTACCGGGTGCAAAACAATCCGGATTTTAGTGAAACCAAAAATAATGGAATCTAATAGTGAATATCTTTCCAACGAATCCGAAAAATCAAAAGTTCGTAGCGGGAATCAAAAGATATGTCCAGTTGAAAATTCTGAATAGTCGCTATGGAATTCAGGCCCTTAAAAATGGACATTTTGCAAATGACCTCGGATTTCGACGAAACCAGTTTTGTTGGGTCTGTGATGTCAAGTTATTGCTAGGTTTCAGATTTCATAATTTTTCGAATCAATTTGTGAGCGTGGCAAAGGAAAACGCGTTTGACCAGTTTCAGTTGATTTTAATCGACTGGAAATTGGCCATTTTTCCAGAGGTCTCAGAATTCGACGAAACTAGTTTTGTTAGGACCGTATCGTTAATACGAAGCTAGAAAATATTTTTCTGGAATTTTTCTAGTTAGTATGTGACCCCGGTAATTTGAAATGTACGTTTAAAATTCAATATAGCGATTTAAATGTAAATTTAATGGAAACTGATTCAAATAGTCGAATCAGCCTACGACACATATCCCATTGTGCTCGGAATGGGGGTGAAACGCTATGGGCGACAGGCGGTGGGCCTCGTTTCGAGGTCGTTTGTAAAAGTCAACTTTTTTAGAAAAATAAATAATTAAATAATAAAATAAAATAAAAACCTTCTTCCCCTTAAATCACTCTGCCCCCCCCCCCCCACTATTTCAAAACCGAAATCGAACCAAAAAAAAAAACAAGAAAAAAAAACCCTAACCACCATCCACCTCGTCGCGATCCGCCACCCTCCTCCACCTTCATCCGCCCTCCGCCTCGATCCGATCTCCCTCCTCCTCTTCTCCTTTCCGCATCGATCCTCTTCCCTTCGGCCACGAGACCGACGCGCGCCATCCCTCTGTCGAAGCCGCACCTCCAGGCCACCGCGGATCGAAGTCCGCTCTTCCCTCTGTCGCTCAGCTCGACGCCGCCCACCCGAAGCTCGCCTGCGCCGCCTCCTCCTGAGTAGCCGCACCCCTCCCTCTTTAAAAAAAAAAAAAAAAACACTGTAAGCATTTCCCTTTATTTTTTTTATAGCCAATATGAATTTTTAAAGAATTTCAAAACTGTTTTTTTCTAGTTTTATAAACTGAATTTTTAAAGAATTTCAAAACTGTTTTTTTCTAGTTTTATAAACTGAATTTTTAAAGAATTTCAAAACTGTTTTTTTCTAGTTTTATAAACTGAATTTTTAAAGAATTTCAAAACTGTTTTTTTCTAGTTTTATAAACTGAATTTTTAAAGATTTGTAAACTGTTTTTTTTTAAAGAATACATAAACTGATTTTTTTTCTTAATTTATAAAAGTTTAGATTTTTAATTTATGAAAGTTTAGATTTTTGTATTAGGAAAGATAAGATTTTTAATGTGTAAAAGGTCGGATTTCATAATATGGAAGAAGTGGAAAAAAATCGAATTTATATATATTGAAAGTCGAAATAAAAATATGATTTTTATATATAGAACTTCGAGATAAAAATATGATTTTTATATATAGAACTTCGAGAAAAATATGATTTTTATATTGAACTTTGAAATAAAAATTCGATTTTTATATATGGAATAGCGAAGTAAAAATTCGATTTTTACATATGTAGTGGCTACGGGCAACGAAGATGACGAAGATGCGATAGCGATGAAGATTTCTATCAATGAAGTGCCGTGGAGCTTGGATAGCTTTCTGTGAGAATTTCTCACCTTTCAATTTCTTTTTCTAGTTATATATATATACTAGGATGCAGACGGTGCTTAGAAGCACCCGACACAATCGTCCACAGACCATGGACTTGTTTGTTTGGTTGCGTAGATTAGTTAGATTGTTTGGGTTGATTTGAATAGTTTGGTGAAATGAATTGATTTGATTGATGTGTGAATGGCGTGGGCCTTCACTAGACCGGGGATAAGGCTAGGCCTCGTCCCGTTTCTAGTATCGTGCCGTTATGCCGCCGAAATTTTCTAAAATATGTTAGAAAAATAAAAATATCATTTTATGGAATAAATGAATTGAATAGAAATTCATAGGTTGAAATAAAATGTTTTATCATTAAAAATATAATTTTTAACGTGAAGTGAATAGAATAGAATAGTCATTTACAAACCAGACGGTTTGTTTATGTACACCTATTTGAATGACATTGATTGGGACGATAAATTTTACACATCGCCCAACAACACAAATAAAATATGTGTTTGATTGTTTGAAACCCCACACGGGTGTTGGGATGAAATTTGAAGTTCACTCGTCCTGATTGATTAAATATGTCGATCGATTGATTGACAGGCTGTTATAAGCGTTGGATATCTATATTTGATGCTTTTACAGTGTAGTGCACTTTGGTTGATGGTTGATTATTTTCAATGTTATTATATACATGTGTTGTATGAAAATCCATATAATTAACTTTATATGGTAATTGATTGGGCCTCATTCCAATCGTGAAAATAAAGAATATTTTGATAATAGGAAATATTTGAAATAGAATATTTGAAAATAGAAATATGTGAAGCCGTGATGATTAGATTGACGCCATTTTGACGTGAACGATATTTATATCGATTTTATAACGATTTCGAAATGAATTGAATTGAAAACAATTTCGAAATGAATTGAATTGAAAACGATTTCAGAATGAATTGAATTGAAAACGATTTCAGAATGAATTGAATTGAAAACGATTTCGAAATGAATTGAATTGAAAAAGATTTCGAAATAAATTGAATTGAAAACGATTTCGAAATGAATTGAATTGAAAACGATTTCGAAATGAATTGAATTGAAAACGATTTCGAAATGAATTGAATTGAAAACGATTTCGAAATGAATTGAATTGAAAACGATTTCGAAATGAATTGAATTGAAAACGATTTCGAAATGAATTGAATTGAAAACAATTTCGAAATAAATTGAATTGAAAACGATTTCGAAATAAATTGAATTGAAAACGATTTCGAAATGAATTGAATTGAAAACAATTTCGAAATGAATTGAATTGAAAACGATTTCAGTATGAATTGAATTGAAAACGATTTCGAAATGAATTGAATTGAAAACGATTTCGAAATAAATAAAATTGAAAACGATTTCGAAATGAATTGAATTGAAAACGATTTCGAAATGAATTGAATTGAATATGAATTCAAATTGAATAGAAATTTGAATTGAATAGAAATGAATTTTAAAACGAATTTATAAAGAAGAATTCAATTTTGAATTGAATTGAAATGGAAGTTGAAATTGCTTTTGAAACGAATTTTAAAACTATTCATATAAATCGTTTTAAATAGAAATCGACGATATATATATTATATATATTATATATATAATATAATGGCCTGAATAGAACGCGCCGCGCCGTGGCAGTTCGTGAATTTCGACCATTTATTTCAAACGGACATTACGGGAGATCCGACCGTCGGATTCTCCTAAAACCAGAACCGTTGGGTTCGTATCGAAAAGAGCTTTCTAACGAATATTAGAAATTTGAAATCTAACGGTTGGATTTGGACTTATGTCCAAATCAAATTCGAAAAAGGTCGCTGTAAGTGCAGTTCGATGGCCATTGAAGGAAATCGACTGTACGGGCCTTGATAAAATTATTAAAAATAGTAATAATTTGTGTAAAATCATAAGAAATGATTTAGAAAGAATTGGGATGAAAAACTCCATATTTGAAAAGATAAAAATAGATTTTTATCGAAATAAACTAGTTTTGAACTAGAATTATAATTCTATTTATTTTTAAATAAATAAATTGAATTCGAAAAGGGTTTTAAAAGTACCCGAAATTCCAATGATTGCATTGGAGTGGATTTGAATCGAAATTGTCTTCGGAATATTTCGATGTTGGAATTCGTGATTATACAGGTGTTGTTATGGAAATTTGAAAGATATATATGTATATCGTTATTTCCAATACGACATTTGTTAGTCGTAGAATTCGATATTGAATATAAGCCGATATATTTTCTATTCAGAGCCTTGTATTGAATATCGAATGTGATTTGGGTTTGTCGTGAATGGTGTCTTCACTAACACTGTTCTTGAACCCAGTTGAGAAAAGATTAAATCTTTTTATTTAGATTTAATGAAGTTTACCAATTAAATAATATTTAATTGGAATTGATTTGATATTGATTTTTGGGTTTATCGTGAACAGTGTTTTTAAATAGCACTCGTTCTTTAACCCGATAATTAATGAATGGGATTTTGGGTTTATCGTGAACCGTGTTTTAAATGACACTGATTCTTTAACCCAGTCGAAGATTAAAACTAAGTGGAGTTTTAATGAATCTTTAATTAGATTGAAATGATCGAAAATGGAGTATCACCAGTTTTGCTCCAGGCGATAGTTAAATCTTTAATTAGATTTGAACGTGAAATGGTAATTGAATTTACCGATAACACTGGTGTTAGATATGAAGTATTACCAGTTTTACTTCATGGGATGAATAGGTTGGGATTGGGAAATTAAAACAAATGATTACTTCGGTAAGGTTCGCTAATCCCGACTAGTTTGAATTTATATTCAAAAGTAGATTAAAGAATAAATTCAAGAATTTATCTTTGATAAAATTAATGGGAACCTTTCCCTATGAATGTGAAATTTAGAAACTAACTGTCGGTTAGCTAAGCAGAAGGGTTTCCTGGATATTGATCTGATGTTGGTTTCGGCCTTCGGGGTTATTGTTTAGGAAATTATTCTCTTGATTAATTTATGGTTAGTGACTGATGAATTGGAATGAGGCGTATGTTGTGTTTGTGTAACACTTATTTAAAATATACGCGAGTTATTCGGAAAGACCGGGTTTATCCCATTCTGAATAACTGATGCGACGACAAGTCGAAGATGAAGACGGTGGTCGAAGACCAGAAGTCTTCACGTCGTTTGGGTGATAACTGATGATCTTGATTGGGCTGTACACCCAAGAAGATGGAAACAATTGGTGATCGTCCAGACGTACTTGGAGATCGATGGACATGCGGGGTACTAGGTGCCCCCGGTTTCGTTCAGACCCAGAACGGACTTGTAAATGGACTGTGTGTCTGACATTGGATTTTAGACTGTGTGATTGATTTCTATAAATATATATCTGTTTGGCGGCGGAGAATTTATTCTCTTGCTTAACGCCCTTCTCTGAGACGTACGAGCTCAGGGGTTATATATTGATGGATATCAAACGCATGGAGTGAATTGCCTGTGTGGCATGCCTAAGTGGAAATTGATCGAGGCTTCTGTTGAAAAGCAAAGTCTTGTGGTGATGATCAAAGCAAGGCCTTTGTGGCATAGCTTTGTGTAACGTTTGCTTCGCGAGTTTCACACCCGGTATGAACCAAAAACGGGAGGGGACATCAGGGAGGACTTGCGTTTCTTTCTAGCTAGAAGTGGCGTCAGTGGTTTTACACGCCCTGACGAGTTTGACTTATGTGGTTGTTGCTGTTGCGAGGCGCCTCAGATTGATCGGTCGTTCTCGAACCGATGGAGTCATTTAGTTGGCTCATTTACGCCCCAAAGGGCGGAGAGACGTATTGTTCAGGCATAATAATCCACATCGGTGGACCGGCCCTGACGATCTAAAGGGTTGATGCGTTCTGATCCTGAGACATGGGCTAGATTGTCTCGAATCGGTTGAGGACTATCTTTTGCCTCGGTTCATAGATGGAAATCCAGTTTCCCAATACGTGACTTTGCGGTTTTATTTGTAAACCTACATATGGCGACATAGTGGCATGGGACGCTCATGTCGCCTATGATTGATACTTATGATTTGAAGTTGTTTTATGCACTATGCACTTATAGTAGTATCAAATGATTTGTTTTAAACGTATCAAGCATTCTTTGGCTGTTATAAGGGAAAACCCTATCCTCGGCTGCGTTGCATTGTGTGATGGGACCTGGGTCTTATAACAACTTCATTTTTCTTTATTTAGCATTGCGCTGTTTGTTTTATGCACTGGTATTCTTGGGAGGAAACCCGTTCCGTGTTATACGGCGTGGTCCCTTGATTTACCTAATGATTTGAAATAAAGATTAATAACTGTTTTAGTTCTCACACCAGTCACATGACTGACCTGGAGTTTATTGTTTTAACCTAAACTCTGGGTGCCTCTATTTTTGACACGGGCAGCTAGTAGTTTCGGTTTTGCAGATTTATATTCACAGGATCCTGGTTTACAGCTGGAACGATATCTGGAAAGCTTTGTATCCGTATATCTACTTCTAGTTGTGTATTGTATTATTTTCCGCTGCGATGTATTTAAATGTAATTTAAATCTCTGATATTTCTGTGTAATCTTTATTCATTTATTACTCTGTATATCCTTGTAATCTGATGCATTGTTGTAATATACAATGAAATGTTCTTCTGTATGTGTTCTGTTTTGCCCTGTTCTCAAACGATAGGGCGTTTCGAACGGCCTGAATCGGTTTAGCGACTGGTTCGGACCGAGCAAAATTCCTTGCCGTCACAATGACAAAAAGGGTATAAGGCCACAAGTTAATCATGGTGGCATATGAGGCATAAATGTGTTCATTAACTTGCATGTTACATTGTTAAGCCTCAAAAACATGCGTAACCCAAAAACTTAGCATAAAGGTGAATCATGGTGATAGATGACATAGAAAAATGGCTAGTAGTTCGCATATAGCATTCTATGCAAGTTAATTTAAGGGATAAGAGAGTTCTTATGTTGCATAATGCAACATTTCAACATCAAGCTTATAGCTTTTAGCCCACAAAATCAAGGTGATAACTTTACGAATATGCATAGGATAAATTTACACATAACATGATAGTTTCTAAGCATGTAACCTACTCAAGTTCAAACCCAAAACTTGCAAAATGAACATTTAACTTCATAGTTAATATCTAAGAGTAGGAGGGGGCTTACAATGCTATGAAGGCACAAATCAATATATAAAAAGATTGAGGCGAAGCCACACTAGCAAAAACCCCAAATCAATAAGCTCCAATAAAACCCTTGAGAAAATAATAAGAAAGATCCTTGCTTTGATGAATATTTGCCTTGAAATCAAGTTTAGAAGCTCTCATATGAACATAGAAACTCTCATACACTCATATGATCATGTAATCTCTCATGTGGATGAAGATAGAATTTATGACAAGAGGATGGAGGCCATGACTAAACATTTTGGCATAGTTTTGTTGTAGGATCAATTTATGAAGGTTTTAGATTAGGTTAAGGGTCTTTTTATAGAAGATTAGGATAGTTTAGGCCGTAGGATTAACCCTAGTTTGGATCCTAGCCACTGAAATTCATCACAAGCTAACAAACCAGACCAAAAGCATGTCTTGGGGAAGAAGTCAGGTGCACCAGGCCAAACTGGTTTGGCCACCTGTGTCGACTCCCAAGTCGACTCTAGAGTCGACTTTGGGGGCGGGGGGGGGGGGGGGTGTCGACTCTAGAGTCGACACCCCTTTGACCAGGGTTGACTTTTTGAATTTGAATCTGTTTTAAACTCTGAAAATTCTGAAAACTTCGACGGACCATATCTTGGTCATACGGACTCCGATTCTCGAAAACTCGGACTCTATTTCGCATATTTTTCCGAGACGAACGAAATGGCACAGCCCATTTCCCTTGATTCAGATTTTTAAAATTAAATTCTTCCTTGATTCTTGTCTTAACACGTTATTAAAATTCAGGTTGTTACATTCTCCCCTCCTTTAAGGATTTCGTCCCCGAAATCTCCAAGTTTGGAAGAACATGTCCTACCATCCATCATCCATCTACTCAAAACATCATCCACAGGCAACCATTGTCCTTAGACGATTTCTAATGCCATATGAACATATGCAAAACGTGTGTGTATATGCTCCTTAGCTAATGCTAATGATCAGGCCTGAATGATCTTTCTAATGCAAAATATGTTTAGTGCCATGAGTCCAACATGTATGCAAATAGTCCTACTCATATAAGTACTATATGCATGCACAAACATTCATCCACATGCAACATCCACATGACAACACATTCGATTTCATCCATAAACAAGTATAAATACTTGTGCATATGCAACATGAAACGTGACCGCGTCAATCTAGTATCTAATGTGTATTCGCGCATCCACGAGCAACCACTTGCAACCATTTGCAACCATATCAATCATAACATGTTTCAAATACATGTTTACATCCATAGAGTTCTATCTAAGGTTCCCAAGATAAGATCGAGGAGATAAACAAGACAAACTCCTTATGGGGTTTGTAACAGAAACAGGACCGAGAGGATATCCACCAAGCGATAGCGTGCAAGCAAGCTCTACAGGAGAACCAGGGATCAACGATATACTCTTACAAAGAGACATGATGCGCGCGTCTAAGCCGCATTTCCTTGAGCTTAATTCTAGTGGGCCTTAACTTCCTTTGACTTCATGATTTCGTAGCTCTTTGATTCCTATTTCCAAGGTATGAGTTGGAACTCATTTCACTGTCGCCTCTCGTTCCATTTTCCTTTATTCTTTCCCTAGTATACTTGGCTCAACCATATCTACGTACTCATGCAAGCTCTCCAAAATTCACTAGTGAATTCTGGATCTCGTTTACCGATGCCAATCCATGTTACCACGTGCACTTACTAGGGTGATTCCTACAGCCCATGCTTCAGCGGAATGAACCATTCGTCTTATTGGTGAGCGTTACTCAATTGGATCAGAGATTTCCGATAAGTGCATCAAGAGATTCTAGGTAACTAACCATGACAAAAGCCAAAAGGTTATACAAGACTCCGAGGGTATTACCAAGGCAAGTTGAGAGTTTAACTATCCTCCTTTCAAAACCGAGAATGGCATCCATTACTGGATCACCACTTCATCCCTAGAATCCATGCATAGATCAACAATAGAAGCATTGCTTCTAATCTCAACACTTGGCATTTACACTCTCAATTCCAAACAAGTCATGAATAAATGGACCGACTCTCCAACAGGATTTGAGACAAAAGTGGAACCTTCTACCATGCTAGTACTAAGGTGCAGAGACTTAACTATCGAAGCAGAATTAAATGATGTGATGATCAAAACAAAGTCTGGATGGGATGATAGAAAAGAAAGCCTAAACCTTTAACAGAAACGATATCATCTCTCTATGGTATGCTAGGAGTGAGAGCATACAATTGCCCTCTCGCTGATCTTGTCCTTGTCTTCCTTCGTGGACTAATCCATACCAACAAGTTGCTTATCTTAAGCTCGTATCCTTTATCCTTGTTCTTACTATCCTTTCTTATAACGCGGTAACAAGTCTCTCAAGAACTTCCTCCATCGCACGGGAAAACACTTACGTAGCTAGACAAGGATTAGTCGCAGTTAAAACTACTGTGACTATAGATGGAGGAAAGAAAGGAGAATAGATTCGATCAAGCAAACAAAGGATAGTGCTAATGGCTTTAGGGGAATAGCCTTTAAAAACTTTTTTTGAAAAATGCTTCTTTGTAAACGGTTTCTCAAATAGTTTTCAGAAGGTTTTAAAAACTTTTGCCCAGTCTGGTAACCTTCTGCTCTGATACCAAATGTAACACCCCACCTCCGCTAGGATCACTCGCAAAGGAATGCACTAGCTTTAGAGGGGTATTATTGGTAAACATGTACAGAAATATTACAAGTCAGAACATATAAAATAACGGAAGTAAAACCAACTTTCATATCATTAATAAATAAGGTCTAAAGCCTTTTACATCAGAGAATTTCTTACATGAAAACCTGTCTTGCAATAGTAAAGAAGCATAAAAACCTTTCATAAATTATTCCCCAAGTGAAACAGTAAAGAGGTGAACATGATGACCTTCAAACAGAAGAAGTCCGAACTAACAATAGCATTTCCTCCCTGTAACCTGGGGGGAAAACGGAAGACAAATAGGCGAAACAAAACGGGGTCAGTTATAAAGACTGGTAAGCCCTATCTACTATCAGTATATAAACTAGTAAAGTTAACTGGCATGAGGAACTGAGATGAACATAAGTATGATGACAAGATAGATAAGCTAAACCAAAATAACAGGATGAACTACTGTACCAAGATAAATAAGTGTGTCATGATAAACTACGGTGTCAAGATAAGTCAAGGTATCACATCGTCAGGTTTCTATCAAGTACAATATCGCAAGGTATCTATCATATATATTCGCTCTGCACCTCTCGTACTAGTATCCCGGCCCGTGTCATGTGTTAACTATGAATGTCTCTTGCCCAATGTCATGTAATGGTCCATGTCATCTTAATATATCGTACATATAGGTTTCCTGATTCGTATGATTCTTTCCATGCATAAGTTCTGTCGTTTGCCGTAGGCCGTACGGGCTTTCTTATGTAAATATATACCACTTCGTCGTAGTTCCATGGTCCTTGAGATCGTTTTGGACTGTCCCCCTAGATCTGGTTATGTTTTCTTACCATGAACTATCACGCGCTCAACTAGGATTTATGCCACCTAGGACCACTAGGGATTATGCTGCCTAATGAACGTTTTCGTATCTCGGTTTGGGTTTTAAGCCACCTAGGACTACTAGGGATTATGCCACCCGTCAACCACGCCCTTTATCCCACGTATGTATCGTGAATCGTTTTCCATGTCTAGACGCACATGTATCTCAATGTGCCATCCGAGTTCCGTGCCAGGGAAAATCAAGAAATACGGAACTCGGTCGGGAGCTTTAAGTCTTCTGCTGATGTAGATATCAAGGTCTGTTTTTGTATCCGTGGCTATGGTCCCACGTGACCCCTCCCTCAACTACTGAAAGGAAATCCAAGAAAAATCATGTATGAGAACTACATCCCGGCCCCACTATGCCCTACTTTCCTATTGGCCAACCTCACCCATGACTCGATAGCAAAAACATGGTCTGTTGGAAGTTCTCTGCCTTTCCGTTCGTACACGATTGACCAAAGATGGTAGGTAGTCGGCGACGTGCTATCCGGGGCAAAAACAAGTATCATCGACTCCACGCTAATCCATCCCAGTCTTTAGGTCGCTCGCATAGCAACCAAGGCATACTCTTGGCTCTTCTACGGTAGACCTTAACATCTATGAGGCCGGGTTTCATGGACCATCTGCCACCTCACAGAGGGATACCAAGAGTACCCTCACGTCCCCTGAAGCTACCGCTTCGCCACCCAGTTCGCTGGAGCTTTTTATCCAAGTCAGATAAGTTGCTCCTCCTCGTATACTAAGTGATGACCTACCGTTTCAGGTTACTCATCTATTTATGAACTAGTCCCATGTCCTTGGCTAAGAATTATTACTTAGTTATTCTTAACTAAGGTTTACCACTTAGCTTCTTTTCCCGTTATCCTTGATTAACTACGATTTTCAACCTAGTCCCCTAAGCTAGTGTCTTGTCAAATGGGTTAAGTGTTGTCATTCAAGTTCATGACTTAACCCGCCCACGAATCATGTCAAGGTTGGCTAAGTACTCAAGTTCAAGGCTTAGCCCTACAAGTTGGTTAAGTGTACCAAGAAGCTCATGACTTAACCCTATCAAGTCAAATTGGTTAAGTATTTATTTGTCTTCACCCTATCAGATTATTGTGTTAGATTGATTAAGCATAGATTATCATAATCCCATCAGATTATCGAGTCGGATTGGTTAAGTATGGGTTAGCTTAACCCCATCCACTAATCGTATTACAATGGTTAAGTATATTTAAAAGGTCTTGTGACTTAACCTTATCAGGTCCGCATATTAGATTGGTTAAGTATAGGTTACTTAACCTCATCAAATCATAATGTATAATTGGTTAAGTATAAGTTACTTAACCCCATTAAATTTATCATGTTAAGTTGGTTAAGTATCGGTTACTTAACCTCATTGAATTACCAAGTTTAGATTGGTTAAGTGTTTAACTTAACCCCATCGAATTACCGTGCTTAGATTAGTTAAGTGAAGGTTACTTAACCCCATCTAACTACCGTGCTTAGATTAGTTAAGTGAAGGTTACTTAACCCCATCTAATTACCGTGTTTAGATTAGTTAAGCCTAAGTTACTTAACCCCATCTAATTTACCAAGTCGGATTAGTTAAGTGTAAATTATCTAACCCCACCGAATTTACCGTGTTAGATTAGTTAAGTATGGATTACTTAACCCCATCTAATTACCAAGTCGGACTAGTTAAGTGTAAATTACTTAACCCCATCCCCTAATTGTCTTATATGGTTAAGTGTTATTAAGGAACCAAGTCCGGTTTAACTTAACCTACCCATTTGTGTCATATCGGTTAAGTGTCATTAATCAAAATTACTTAACCTTTTCTTGTGGCATTAATTAGATTAATGCACCCCAACCACTCACATTAGACTTTGTTGTGGTTACTAGTTAAGCCGGGCGGGTCCGGGTAGATTTACACCACAACCTAGTCTAACCTCGGGTTTTAAGTGCTATGTGACCATCTACTCACATTGGGTCCTAATGTTTGTAGCCACTAGTTTAGCCGGGCGGGTCCGGGTAGATTTATGCTACAAACTCAACCCAACCTCGAGTTGGCCACCTTCATGTTTGGTCTAATGTCATATTACCCTTACAACCCATACACGTCTAGTTTCCAAGTTCCATGTTCATAGCCAAAATTACATGTTGTCATGTTTATACCAATTTGCCCCAAGTCGTGTTTCATGTCATTAAAGTTTACCCATAATGTAACCCCAACGCTTTTAAACTCGCATATACATTCGCAACAACTCATAATGGATTTAAGAAGGAGCTTGGCGAAAGCATGACAAAAAGGGTATAAGGCCACAAGTTAATCATGGTGGCATATGAGGCATAGATGTGTTCATTAACTTGCATGTTACATTGTTAAGCCTCAAAAACATGCATAACCCCAAAACTTAGCATAAAGGTGAATCATGGTGATAGATGACATAGAAAAATGGCTAGTAGTTCGCATATAGCATTCTATGCAAGTTAACTTAAGGGATAAGAGAGTTCTTATGTTGCATAATGCAACATTTCAACGTAAAGCTTATAGCTTTTAGCCCACAAAATCAAGGTGATAACTTTACGAATATGCATAGGATAAATCTACACATAACATGATAGTTTCTAAGCATGTAACCTACTCAAGTTCAAACCCAAAACTTGCAACATGAACATTTAACTTCATAGTTAATTTCTAAGAGTAGGAGGGGGCTTACAATGCTATGAAGGCACAAATGAATATATTATAAGATTGAGGCGAAGCCACACTAGCAAAAACCCCAAATCAATAAGCTCCAATAAAACCCTTGAGAAAATAATAAGAAAGATCCTTGCTTTGATGAAGATTTGCCTTGAAATCAAGTTTAGAAACTCTCATATGAACATAGAAACTCTCATACACTTATATGATAATGTAATCTCTCATGTGAATGAAGATAGAATTTATGACAAGAGGATGGAGGCCATGACTAAACATTTTGGCATAGTTTAGTTGTAGGATCAATTTATGAAGGTTTTAGATTAGGTTAGGGGTCTTTTTATAGAAGATTAGGATAGTTTAGGCTATAGGATTAACCCTAGTTTAGATCCTAGCCACTGAAATTCGTCACAAGCTAACAAACCAGACCAAAAGCATGTCTTGGGGAAGAAGTCAGGTGCACCAGGCCAAACTGGTCTGGCCACCTGTGTCGACTCCCAAGTCGACTCTAGAGTCGACTTGGGGGGGTGTCGACTCTAGAGTCGACACCCCTTTGAGCAGGGTTGACCTTTTGAATTTGAATCTGTTTTAAACTCTGAAAATTCTGAAAACTTCGACGGACGATATCTTGGTCGTACGGACTCCGATTCTCGAAAACTCAGACTCTATTTCGCGTATGTTTCTGAGACGAACGCAATGGCACAGCCCGTTTCCCTTGATTCAGATTTTTAAAATTAAATTCTGCCTCGATTCTTGTCTTAACACGTTATTAAAATTCGGGTTGTTACACAAAGTCAAAGTCGGCCTGCACAATCCGCTAAGCTCTTTACCCACACTCCGTTAGTCCACAAGGCAGTCATGGGTGGTAAACCTTGGTCTTCTGAGTTAGGTGTATGTAATTAATCATAAATTTTAACTTTTATAGAGATAGAGAATAAGCGATGATGCCCAAACACTTCTTGACCTTATTGATTTGACTAGCCATACACGAGGAAATAATAATACCACTTTACAAACTGTGCCAAGCAAACTAAGAATCTATTTCATGGCGGCACTATGTTATCGACCGAAATAACTGGCCAAACTGGAATTTAACATTTGAAAACTTGATTTATATTGAAAATTTGTGACAAGTTTAGGTATCTAAAATAAAATCAACTGCCTAGAAATTGTTAACTTAATTTGTTGTACCACTTCCCTAAAAACAAGTCATGTTTTCATTTTTGTTTTTATTTTGCATATGTTCATTGCATTTATGTAGTTTCATTAGAATCATACTATACTGCATTTGGATTTTGTGGGTCGTATCCGCTGAAAACCCTCACGAGACACCACTCGTCCTACTAGGGACACCTAGAGGTTTAACGGCTTGTTGCATACGCTCAATGCAATCGTGTTTCCTACGAAAGTGTGACCTATCTAGTTTAGCTTTTCATTTTTTTTATTTTTCCTTCTTTTAACTCGAGGACGAGTAAAAGATAAGTGTGGGGGTATTTGATTAACATAGAAATGTGTTTATTTTATGCTCTTATATCTTATCTTTTGTATATAAATAAATATTACTTGGGTATTGTTTTGTTACTTTTACAGATATTCCAACCCAGCCCGCATGCAACCAGAAAAGTAGAGAAATGGAGATCAGATTGCTATATATTTACATTTTGAAGAATTGTAGATGAAGATCCCACATCTAGTTGTTGTTGGACAAGAAAATGATTGATAAAAAGGCCATGCACATCTCAAATCAAGGGAGGCTTGACAAAGAACAAAGAGGAAAAGAAGAAAGGCTAAAAATTTAATAGATTTAATTAAGGCCCATTTGAGATTCTCATTGTAAACTAATTAGTGATGTAATGGCTAGGCCCATTTGTAATTAGGTTTAGGGTTTTGTTATATCCTATAAATACCTTTGTAATATCATTGTATCCTATCCTATTTTTCTATCTTCTTCTCCATTAATAAAGTTACTAGTTCTCTTTTATTTTTCTGTATTTTTTATTTTCTTAGCAACTAGTGCCATCTACACAATTAGGTTTGGTAGAGTACTAGTTGTATTTTGCACTTCTTTTCATTAGTGATTGACCGTCTGATTAGATTCAGCGGTAATCCTAATTTTTATTACTGTTTGTTATTTTTAATTTCTGCCATTTCAATTTCTGTTCTTTTTTATTGCGTTCTTAGGTCATATTGGATTGAATATAGAATTGATTAAATTCAGATTTGATTCAGTTCAATAATAGTTTAATTGCAGTTTCAATTTCGTTTGCTTTCAAAACCAACCTCGAAGATTTGTCTAACTCGCCCACGAAATTCTATAAATTATAATTTTTAATTTTTCCTCCCTGTATTCGACCTGTATGCTACACACCTGTGCGCTTGCCGAATTTAATTTAAATTTCGTGCTTTTCTAGTCCATAGGAAAGCAACGATCAATACATTATAGCATTCCAGCATTGAACTTGCGCAACCATACAACACATCATAAGCTTCTAACCACTAAGCTACACACGTCGCCCTTCATACAACATGGCTTATAAATTATATATTAAGTTTATAAACAAAAATTACCAATTTGATACCCCAGCCCAGTAGGCTGCCCTAGCCCAAGGGATTGGTGGGCTGTCACTTGGGTCGGGTCTGGGCCTATGTACACTGTATTATGAGTATTCTTCACCAAACATCATCTACGTTAAAAAACACTCAAACATATTACATGATGACCGGAGACTTTGGGGGAACATAGATGTCAATGTCAAAGATTTCAACATTTGGATCACATATATAAACTAATATGACCGCATAACGCTAGGAAAACCGACTTTGTAATGCTATACGATGAATGAATTTATTTTTTTGTAGGTTTTTAATTATTTGAAACTACATATGAATGACAATGTATGAAAGAAAAATTACATATATTATAAAAACTAAAAAATATACTCTAACCAATCATGCAAGCACAAAGATTTAGTACGCAAATAAATATTCATAAAAAATATTAAAAAAATCATATAGTGATTCAAATATTACAGAACTTTGATATCTCGGTAATGACGTAATTATTCATGAAATGTTGTATTCTCTTTTGAAGTCCATCCATAATAGCTGCGTGTGAAGTTCCATAGTATCCTGAAAGTTAAAAAGAATAATTCATGAGCTTTGTAAATGTATCAAAAGTTAACAAATTATTAAAAAGAGAAAAGGATGATTGTTCATATTCATAGTAATTTTAGTTCATTCATAGTAAATTTTAAATCAAAACGAAATAACTTTCTTGAAAAATATATAGTTTTATTTATTTACCACTTATCCAACAGACATTGCATTCAGTCGCTCTTCCTTTATTAATCTTGAAGGGAGACCTTTACATTTCCCTATTTGTGTAAGCCTTTCAAAAGAAAACATGTGACTGAAAGCGAGATCCTCTAATTTTCTAGTTCTTGCTAATGCAACAAATGTAAATCCAAAGCTTTCCCCATCACCAATATTGATGATTGCTTGACCAAGTGTTAGCCCGTGACTTTTATGTATTGTTATTTCCAAAGAAAGAACTAAAGGTAACTGAGTTCTAGTACATAAAGTGATGTTTTCCAGTTTACCGTATGTGGTGGAATTGAGATAATATTTGTACCATAACGAAATCGAGGACCGTGATAGTTATCAAAATTTATCATTTCTGCTAATGCTAAGTCGTTAAAGAGCTTAATGATTGTGAGTATACAATATCCATAATAGTACAAATTGCTCCATTAACCAATCCATTTTGAATGGCAAGATTTGATTGGAACATCACTCAAGCACCGAAAGAAAGATAAAATAGATGAATCCAGAGTATTAAATGAAAATTTTACCGCAACCACCTTTAATGATGTGGTTGATCACCTTCTATCATTGGTTGACTGCTATAAATTAGTATGCTGACCACCTCTAGTCGTGTGGGAAAGAATTGATTGCACATTGATTTTTAAGTGGAGGTTAGGTCAAAGTGCTATTTATTTCAAGGTAATAAGTTTTAAGGAAAACACTTCTGAATAATTAGTTTTAAGGACAATTTACAAGAAAAAGAAAAATTCTTTTATCTTTTTAAGTTGTACAAGAAAATGATAAATTCTTTTATCACCTTTTATCACATTTGATATTAAATACAAGGCTCTGAATAGAAAATATATCGGCTTATATTCAATATCAAATTCTACGACCAACAAATATCGTCTTGGAAATAACGATATATATATATATATATCTTTCAAATTCCCATAAAAATATCTGTATCATCACGAAATCCGACATCGAAATATTCCGAAGATAATTTCGATTCAAATCCATTCCAATATAATTATTGGGAATTCTGGTTATTTTCAAAACCATTTCAAATCCAATTTATTTATTTAAAAGTAAATAGAATTATAATTCTAGTTCAAAACTAGTTCATTTTGATAAAAATCTATTTTTATCTTTTCAAATATGGAGTTTTTCATCCTAATTCTTCCCAAATCATTTCTTATGATTTTACGCAAATTATTACTATTTTTAATAATTTTATCAAGGCCCGTACAGTCGATTTCCATCAATGGCCATCGAACTATTAGAATTCAAATTTCTAATATTCGTTAGAAAGCTATTTTCGATACGAACCCAACGGTTCTGGTTTTAGGAGAATCCGACGGTCGTATCTCCCGTAATATCCGTTCGAAGTCAATGGTCGAAATTCGCAAACTGCCGCGGCGCGACGCGTTCTACTCAGGCCATTATATTATATATATAATATATATAATATATACTTCATTGATTTCCTTTTAAAAAGTACTTTATAAATCGTTTTAAATTCATTTTCAAAACGGTTTAAACTTCATATTCAATTTCAAATCAAAATTGAATATTACAATATAAATTCTTTATAAATTCATTTCAAATCGATTTTAATTCAATTTCAATTCGAATTCATTTATATTCAATTCAAATTCATTTATATTCAATTTCAATTCGAATTCATTTATATTCATTTTCAATTCGAATTTCAATTCTTTTCGAAATATCAGATTTTGAAATCACTTTCGATATTCATTATAAAATGAATAAAATCGATATAGATATCATTCACGTCAAAATGGCGTCAATCTAATCAATACAGCTTCATATTTTCCTATTTTCAAATATTCTATTTCGAATACTTCTATTTCAAATATTTTTATTCAAATATTTCTTTTTCAAAACTGGAATGAGGCCCAATCAATTACCATATATGTAATAACCCGGAAAATACGAGCCAATTTAAAACTTTTAAATTGGTAATTTCAAAGGAATTTGAAAATTTGAAATAGAATATTTCAATAAAATAGTGAATTAGAAATAGTGAGTCAGTTTGAAAATTTGAATTCAAACTTTGACTGACTGTGCAGGGTGGAAAATATAACGGATTTTAGTGAAACCAAAAATATTTAAATCTGTTTATCAATACCTTTCCAACGAATCTGAAAAATCGAAGTTTCATAACGGGAATCAAAAGTTATGGCCGAATGAATTTTCAGAATGGTCGCTATACAGAATATATAGCCCTGGAAAATTGATATTTTGCATACGACCTCGGAATTCGACGAAACAACTTTTGTTGGGTCCGGGATGTCAAACTATTGCTAGGTTTCAAATTTCATAATTTTTGAAGCTAGTATGTGAGCATGGCAAAAGAAAATGTGTTTGGTCAATTTCTGTTAAATTGGATCGACCAGAAAATGGCCATTTTTCAAATGATCTCAGAATTCGACGAAACTAGTTTTGTTGGGACCGTAGCATCAAAACATAGCTAGATTTATTTTTCTGTAAATTTTCGAATCAGTTTGTGGCCCTGGCAAATTGAAATGTACGTTCAAAGTTAAAAATTAATTGTTTTATACTTTAATTTTAAAAATAACTGACTGTAACAGTCGAATTGGCCTACGAAACATATCCATTGTGTCCGGGATGGGGGTATTTAGCTAGGGGCGACAGTCGTTGGGTTTGAAAAGGAGTTCGTTTGAGAAAACACTATTTAAAAATTTAATAAAACCATCGACCAATCATATTTCTCCATTCAGTATTTTAAAAAAATTAAAAAAAAAAGAAAACCCCAAAACCAACGACGAAACCCGCTTCCCCCCTTCCAGGCCCGATCGCCGCCGCTGCCGCTGCTTCCAGCCTCCGCAACAAACACCGCTCGAACCGCCTTCGCCTCCCCGTCAAATCCGGACCCAGCTCGACGCCGACCAACCCCTCCTCCGCCTGAATCGAGGCTCCAAAGCCCCGACCTTCCCGGTGTCGCCGCTGACGATCCCGACCACCGAACGCCGCCGAACCACCACCGATAGGTAGCCCTCTCCTCCCTCTTCCACGTCCAACTCGCCGATCATCCCCTCGTTCCCCGATTCTCGCGAAAACCGCAAACCTAGTTTTGAACCATCGTGAAAGGTGAGTTCTTTTTTATGTTTACACTTTGAAAAATCATATCTTTTGGGTGTGTTGACGAAATTCGATGAAACAGGAAACATCGGGACTGCAAGGAAGCTCTCTACCCAATAGAAGAAGCCGCGGATTTTTCTGAGTCATCTACGATTTTTAGCACTCCGAAAACCAATTTGAGAAATCTAAATTAACATGAATTTGAATGGAAAATGTTGTGTATAAATTATATTAGCGAAATATAAATTACACACGTGTTGTATACCTCATGTACATGCGTAGTGTAAGCTATATAAGTGAAGTATGAATTTTACATGCATGGAATAATTGACATATGTGTTGAAATGCAAGTGAAATATAGCAATTATATTAAATATATATATATATATATATGTACTCCCTTCGTCCACAAACCATGGACGATATTTATTGTTGTGAATTGGTGTGAAATATTGGATGAAAAATACGAATGGTTGAATAATTGTTTGTGGTTGATATTGGTTGGTTGTGGTTGAAAAATACCCATTGGTGATTGAAATAAATTGGAAATATTTGTGGAAATAAAAATAAAACATGCCGCCTGCGTGTTAATTAGATGCATGAATCCCCATTTTCAAAAACCGCGAGGTTTTAAGGTAGAGCGAGGAGCTGTACTAGGGACGGTGCTGGTTTTAACTACCTGCCGTTACGCTGCCGAAATTTTGAATAATCTTTATGTGTTAGAATAATTTTCATATGTTGAAATTATTTTCATGCGTTGAAATTAAAGTCATATGTTGAAACTACATCCATGTATGGAAATGTTCATGTGTTGAAAAGCATTGTGTGAAAATTAAATTCATTTGTGAATGAATGAAGTGTTTAAACAATAAAAATCACATTTTTATAATATATATGAAGTATGAAAAATATTCGCCTTATATAAATAGTTTCAACAATAAAAATTCCATCTTTCTAATATGAACAACATATATAAAATATCCATGTGTGGAAATGCTCATGTGTTGAGAAGTGTGTGTAGTGGAAAATTTCATGTGTTGAATAAAAAGATCGAACAATAAAAATTACATTTTTATTGAAACTATGAAGTGTTGAAAACATCCATTTGCCGAATAAATATTTTAAATGATAAAAATATCATTTTTATCATATATATGCTATGCTAGAGATATGCGGACGTTGAAATAAATATTGGTGAAGAAATATTATTTTAACATGCATAGGAACTAAATAAAATAGTCATGTGTTGAAATCTATTTTAGTTCGCCAAAATTATCATCTTTGAAACGTGAAGTGTTAAAAATAGCCACTTGTTCAAATAAAATATGCATGAGTTGAAATATACATTAATTAGCTAATGATATGATTTTAGCCTATGCATTCAACATTAGAATGAATGGTGTTTTTAAACCAAATTAAATCAAATATGAAGTTGAATGGAAAATGATAAGTGATAGAAATTGTATATATGCACATGCATATCTATTGAACAGGTTATAGCAAAGGGGCTAGAGAAGAGGAATAAAATTTTGTGCCCGACAAATAGGTACACATTTACTGTTTTGTTTGGGTGATGATTTTATGAGCCTGTTGGCTAGCCGCTTGGCTTTTTCTTTTTCTTTTTGATATGAGACGCCCGTGTGGCTATTTGGGAATTTTCCCAGACCCTCCCGTACAAAGGAGGTTATGGCGAAATTTCCCGAAATTTAAAGGCGTTAGTGGAATAATTGAAGTGGAAACGATATAGGAATTTTTGAATGAACTATATTTATATAAATATATAAATATAAATAAAATTAAAACGAAACGTGGTCGTGCAGTTCGTGTTTTGAAACCGTGATTTCAAACGACTAGTGCGGGAAATCCAACCATTGGATTTTCCTGAAACCTCCACCGTTGGGTTCGCCTTGGAAATATCTTTCCAACGGCACCAACTTTGTGAAGATCCGACGGTTGGATTGTCTGGAATGTTTAATTCAAATCTGAAGAAAAACAGCGCCAGAAACGATTATGTATATATATATATAATTAAAATTAAATCGAATAACGACGCTGCAGTTCGTAAATTGAAATCGTAACTTCAAATGGCTAGTGTGGAAGATCCAAATGTCGGATTTTCCCAAAACTGAAATCGTTGGATTCGTTTTGAAAAGTCCTTCCCAATGATATAAAATTTGCGAAGATCCAACGATTAGATTTTCAGATATGTGTAAAACAAAATTAGTGAAATGCAGCGCCAGTGCATCGACACGACCTGAAACGTCGTTTAATTAAATATGGCCGTTTTAAATTAAATAAAAATGGCGATATATCGTTATAAAATACTATAGATGATATAGAGTGGAAATAAACCAATTTTGTTGTGTTTGCTTGATATGTGATGGTTGAATGTATTTGACATGAAAACTATAACTAAAGAACTGAAATGTGAATGTTGAATAGTCCAACCATGTGAATAATTGATTTGAAAATCTAAATATACGTGGATTATTTGAAAAGGCCGAATTCATCTCATTTAAAATAATCAATCGACGTTGAGAAGTCGAAGAGTCGAAGAGTCGAAGACGGTTGAAGACCGACGATCTTCACATTGGATGGATGGGCGCTACCGATGCTCCTGATTGGAGTAGCTACCATGAAGGAACTGAAATAGTAGCCGTCCAAACATACTGTTGATTGTAGGGATATGCGAGGAATTGGTGCATCCGGTTTCGTTCAGACCCAGAACGGACTTGTAAATGGACTGTGTGTCTGACATTGGATTTTGTTCTGTGCTGATTGATCTCTGTTAAATATATATCTGTTTGGCGACGGAGAATTTATTCTTTTGCTTAACGCCCTTCTCTGAGACGTATGAGCTCAGAGGTTATGTATTGATAGAAATCAATCGCATGGAGTGGATTGTCTGTGTGACACGCCTAAGTGACATATGATCAAGGCTTCTGTTGCAAAGCAAAGTCTTGTGGTTGATGATCAAAGCATGGTCTGTGTGATGTAGCTTTGTGTATGACATGAATTCGCGAGCCTCACACCCCGGTATGAGTCAAAAACAGGAGAAGGACCCAAGGAGTGCATGACGTTTCTTTCTAGCTATGGTGGTGTCAGTGACCTCCCAGCCTTGACATTTATATCTACTTTTCACCTGTGTGGTTGTTGGAATACGAGGCGCCTCGATTATAGGTTTGTAAGGACCGAGAAACGTGTGTTCAGGAATAATTAATCCTGAAAAGTAAGAGAGGACCGGCCTTTGAGGATCCAGGGGATTGCTGTGTGCGGTCCCGAGGCATTTGCTAGAGTGTCTCGAACGGAGAGGAGCTTGCCCCTTGCCTCGACTCATGAAGGAATCCAATTTCCAATACGAAATATGTGAATGTGGTTGTATTACTAGTATGGCGACATGATATATGGTACCCATGCCGTCTAGGATTGATATTTATTATTGAATTTGCTTTTGAAATATATATGCACTAGTAATAATATCAAACTCTTTTGTTTTATACGTATGAAGCATTTTTGGCCATTATAAGGTAAAACTCTATCCTCCGGCTTGCATTGCATTGTGTGATGGGACCTGAGTCTTATAATGGCTTTATTTTATAAAAAGCATTGCGATGATTTAATCATTTACTTTATTTCATGCACTAGCACTCATTGGAGTAAACCCATTCCGCGAAAGTGGCGTGGTCCTCTGATTTTCCTTATTATTGTTGTTAATAAGTTAAGTAGATTTCTCATACCAGTCACATGACTGACTCGTAGTTTGTTTCACCTTGCAAACTCGGGTGCCCCCATTTTCACATGGGCAGCCTAGTTACAGGTTTCTGACGCACCTTTTGGCTCATGGCGAGGCTTGACTACACCGGGCTGACTTGGATTTTCTCCGCCATTATTTTATCTATATTATGATTCCTCCATGGGCGATGTAGACTGATATTTCTTTTGTGTACTCTTTATGTATGATTCCGCCTCAGGCGATGGTGACTGATTATGTATCATTATGCACTAAGTTGTATCCTGTACTGTGCTTCTCTGATGTGATGATGTCTATATGATTCCGCTGTCATATGTGTGTAAATTATTCTATTTTCTGTTTATGCTATTATCTGTGATCTGCTAATGATGATTAATGTGTTATATTCCAATGATTATCCTTAACACCGTGTCATGGGGTTTTGGGATCGTCACAGCTGGTATCAGAGCTTTGGTTAACCTTAGTTCTGGAGTCTAACACATAAAACACTTCGTCAAAACAGAATCAGTAGTATTCTAAGGCGAGTTGCTCATTAGAGATGGGACTAGAAAAGTCCTAGAATGAGCTATGCAGAATAGCAAAAACAATTAGATCAGCCCATCGTTATCTTTCCGTAAAATTTTCTGCTTAACTATGCAATAGACTATCATTTCTGTTAGCTGACTCATTTCTTGCTTATACAGAATTTGACAAATGGCTACCAGAGCAGCCCACGCTAGAGGAGGTCGTGCCGGCCGAGGCCGAGGAAGGGGAGAAGCCCCAGCTGAAGAAGGACCTTTGATACAACCTCCGGCAGCTCAATACTTCGAGCTAGACCGTGTAGAAAAGAGATATAAGAACTTAGGTGGCAAGACCTTCTCGGGAACTGGCACCGTAATAGAGGCCCTTGCATGGCTCAAAACATGCCAGAAAATTCTTGAAGGCCTAAGGCTTGGTGACGAAGATAAAGCTATTATGGGCGCCTGGCTTATGCAGGAACAAGCTGAACTATGGTGGGAATCTGTCAACGCCGGGAATAGAGAGGCTGGAAGAACATGGGATGGATTTAAAGAACTCTTCAAGGAGAAATATGTCCCAGAACATGCTTTAGAAAGAATGCACGATGACTTTGCCAATCTCCAGCAGGGGATCTTTCCGTGCAGGATTATCTCAATAAATTTACACTGTTTTCGCCCTATGCTCCGGAGCTCGTCGCCACCGCGAAATCCAAAAATAAGAGGTTTATCCTTCGGCTAAGACGACAATATCATGATAGAGACATGGCCCATGTCAAGCTGGAATTCAACGAACTGGTGGAAATGACATGCAACTACGAAGACCTTGATCAAAGGCATCTGGATTAGGATCGCGCTAGAAGCCAAGCCGGAAACAAGCGCAAGCCTGCTGTAAATCAAGGCGAGTTAAGCCAAGCAGCATCTTCAAAACCTCAGACTGGCAAGCCGCTAAGAGGAAATTGCTTTAACTGTGTCAAGCCGGGGCACAACTCAAATGTCTGCACAGCTCCGAAGAGGCAGAAGACAAATTCTCAAGGTTCGAGCCAAGGCTCCCAGAACCCTCGCTCGTGCTTCAACTGTCGCAAGACCGATCATCTGGTCAAAGACTGTCATTTGCTGTTGGTGACCATGTTTATTTGAAAGTTTCTCCGATGTGAGGAGTGATCAGATTTGGCAAAACTGGGAAGTTGGCACCGAGATTTATTGGTCCCTTTCCTATACTCGAACGAATTGGAACTCTTGCTTATAGGGTTCAATTACCAGATTGGTTGCCTGGAGTGCACGATGTATTTCACTTATCTCAACTTAGAAGACATGTGCATGATCAAGATCTTGTTGTAGAAGAAGCAGCGCAACAGGATATAGACACAACTCCAGAATTAGCACTCAGAAGAGAGCCATTAAAGATTGTTGGCAAAGAAACTAGAGAACTAAGAAGCAAAAAGGTTCATTAAGTTAAAGTGCAGTGGAGCAGTGATCTTAGAGACTGTACGTGGGAGACTGAGGAAAGCATTAAGCAAGCTTACCCCAAATGCAGAGTGGATATCTCTGACTAACTCCGGTGCAAGGTACCTTTACAATACTTTGCATTTACATTTTGTTTCCTACTTTACTGTTGTTTCCTTTTCGAGGACGAAAAGTTTTAAGTGGGGTAGATTGTAATAACCCGGAAAATACGAGCCAATTTAAAATTTTTAAATTGGTGATTTCAAAGGAAATTGAACAATTGAAATAGAATATTTCGATGAAATAGTGAATTAGAAATAGTGAGTCAGTTTGAAAATTTGAATTCAAACTTTGACTGAGTGTGCAGGGTGGAAAATATAACGGATTTTAGTGAAACCAAAAATATTTAAATCTGTTTATCAATACCTTCCCAACGAATCTGAAAAATTGAAGTTTCATAACGGGAATCAAAAGTTATGGCCGAATGAATTTTCAGAATGGTCGCTATATAGAATATATAGCCCTGGAAAATTGATATTTTGCATATGACCTCCGAATTCGACGAAACAACTTTTGTTGGGTCCGGGATGTCAAACTATTGCTAGGTTTCAAATTTCATAATTTTTGAAGCTAATATGTGAGCATGGCAAAAGAAAATGTGTTTGGTCAATTTCTGTTAAATTGGATCGACCAGAAAATGGCCATTTTTCAAACGATCTCAGAATTCGACGAAACTAGTTTTGCTGGGACTGTAGCATCAAAACATAGCGAGATTTATTTTTTTGGAATTTTTCGAATCAGTTTGTGGCCCTGGCAAATTGAAATGTACGTTCAAAGTTAAAAATTAAATGTTTTATACTTTAATTTGAAAAATAACTGACTGTAACAGTCGAATTGGCCTACGAAACATATCCCATTGTGTCCGGGATGGGGGTATTTAGCTGGGGGCGACAGTCATGGGATTTGAAAAGGAGTTCGTTTGAGAAAACACTATTTAAAAATTTAATAAAACCATCGACCAATCATATTTCTCCATTCATTATTTAAAAAAAAAAAACCAAAACCAACGGCGAAACCCGCTTCCCCCTTCCAGGCCCGATCGCCGCCGCTGCCGCCGCTTCCATCCTCTGCCACCACCGCCGCTCGAACCGCCTTCGCCTCCCCGTCAGATCCGACCCTAGCTCGACGCCGACCAACCCCTCCTCCGCCTGAATCAAGGCTCCAAAGCACCGACCTTCCCAGCGTCGCCGCCGACGATCCCGACCACCGAACGCCGCCAATCCACCACCGATAGGTAGCCCTCTCCTCCCTCTTCCACGTCCAACTCGCCGATCATCCCCTCGTGCCCCGATTCTCGCGAAAACCGCAAACCTAGTTTTGAACCATCGTGAAAGGTGAGTTCTTTTTGATGTTTACACTTTGAAAAATCATATCTTTTTGGTGTGTTGACGAAATTCGATAAAACAGGAAACATCGGGACCGCAAGGAAGCTCTCTACCCAATAGAAGAAGCCAAGAATTTTTCTGAGTCATCTACGATTTTTAGCACTCCGAAAACCAATGTGAGAAATCTAAATTAACATGAATTTGAATGGAAAATGTCGTGTATAAATTATATTAGCGAAATATAAATTACACACGTGTTGTATACCTCATGTACATGCATAGTGTAAGCTATATAAGCGAAGTATGAATTTTACATGCATAGAATAATTGACATATGTGTTGAAATGCAAGTGAAATATAGCAATTATATTAAATATATATATATATATATATATATGTACTCCCCTCGTCCACAAACCATGGACGATATTTATTGTTGTGAATTGGTGTGAAATATTGGATGAAAAATACGAATGGTTGAATAATTGTTTGTGGTTGATATTGGGTGGTTGTGGTTGAAAAATACCCATTGGTGATTGAAATGAATTAGAAATATTTGTGGAAATAAAAATAAAACATGCCGCCTGCGTGCGAATTAGATGCATGAATCCCCATTGTCAAAAACCGCGAGGTTTTAAGGCAGAGCGAGGAGCCGTACTAGGGACGGTGCCGGTTTTAACTACCCTGCCGTTATGCTGCCGAAATTTTGAATAATCTTTATGTGTTAGAATAATTTTCATATGTTGAAATTATTTTCATGCGTTGAAATTAAAGTCATATGTTGAAACTACATCCATGTGTGGAAATGTTCATGTGTTGAAAAGCGTTGTGTGAAAATTAAATTCATTTGTGAATGAATGAAGTGTTTAAACAATAATAATCACATTTTTATAATATATATGAAGTATGAAAAATATTCGCCTTATATAAATAGTTTCAACAATAAAAATTCCATCTTTCTAATATGAACAACATAAATAAAATATCCATGTGTGGAAATGCACATGTGTTGAGAAGTGTGTGTAGTGGAAAATTTCATGTGTTGAATAAAAAGATCGAACAATAAAAATTACATTTTTATTGAAACTATGAAGTGTTGAAAACATCCATTTGTCGAATAAATATTTTAAATGATAAAAATATCATTTTTATCATATATGTGCTATGCTAGAGATATGCGGACGTTGAAATAAATATTGGTAAAGAAATATTATTTTAACATGCATAGGAACTAAATAAAATAGTCATGTGTTGAAATCTATATCATCTTTGAAATGTGAAGTGTTAAAAATAGCCACTTGTTCAAATAAAATATGCATGAGTTGAAATATACATTAATTAGCTAATGATATGATTTTAGCCTATGCATTCAACATTAGAATGAATGGTGTTTTTAAACCAAAGTAAATCAAATATGAAGTTGAATGGAAAATGATAAATCAAATATGAAGTTGAATGGAAAATGATAAGTTATAGAAATTGTATATATGCACATGCATATCTATTGAATAGGTTATAGCAAAGGGGCTAGAGAAGAGGAATAAAATTTTGTGCCCGACAAATAGGTACACATTTACTGTTTTGTTTGGGTGATGATTTTATGAGCCTGTTGGCTAGCCGCTTGGCTTTTTCTTTTTGATATGAGACGCCCGTGTGGCTATTTGGGAATTTTCCCAGACCCTCCCGTACAAAGGAGGTTATGGCGAAATTTCCCGAAATTTAAAGCCCTTATTGAAATAATTGAAGTGGAAACGATATAGGAATTTTTGAATGAACTATATTTATATAAATATATAAATATAAATAAAATTAAAACAAAACATGGCCTTGCAGTTCGTGTTTTGAAACCGTGATTTCAAACGACTAGTGCGGGAAATCCGACCATTTGATTTTCCTGAAACCGCAACTGTTGGGTTCGCCTTGGAAATATCTTTCCAACGGCACCAACTTTGTGAAGATCCGATGGTTGGATTGTCTGGAATGTTTAATTCAAATCTGAGGAAAAACAGCGCCAGAAACGATTATATATATATATATAATTAAAATTAAATCGAATAACGACGCTGCAGTTCCTAAATTGAAATCGTAACTTCAAATGGCTAGTGTGGAAGATCCGACCATCGGATTTTCCCAAAACTGAAACCGTTGGATTCGTTTTGAAAAGACCTTCCCAATGATATAAAATTTGTGAAGATCCAATGGTTAGATTTTCAGATATGTGTAAAACAAAATTAGTGAAAAGCAGCGCCAGTGCATCGACACGACCTGAAACGTCGTTTAATTAAATATGGCCGTTTTAAATTAAATAAAAATGGCGATATATCGTTATAAAATACTATAGACGATATAGAGTGGAAATAAACCAATTTCGTTGTGTTTGCTTGATATGTGATGGTTGAATGTATTTGACATGAAAACTATAACTAAAGAACTAAAATGTGAATGTTGAATAGTCTAACCATGTGAATAATTGATTTGAAAATCTAAATATACGTGGATTATTTGAAAAGGCCGAGTTCATCTCATTTCAAATAATCAATCGACGTTGAGAAGTCGAAGAGTCGAAGACGGTTGAAGACCGACGATCTTCACATTGGATGGATGGGCGCTACCGATGCTCATGATTGGAGTAGCTACCATGAAGGAACTGAAATAGTAGTCGTCCAAACATACTGTTGATTGTAGGGATATGCGAGGAATTGGTGCATCCGGTTTCGTTCAGACCCAGAACGGACTTGTAAATGGACTGTGTGTCTGACATTGGATTTTGTTCTGTGCTGGTTGATCTCTGTTAAATATATATCTGTTTGGCGGCGGAGAATTTATTCTCTTGCTTAACGCCCTTCTCTGAGACATACGAGCTCAGAGGTTATGTATTGATAGAAATCAATCTCATGGAGTGAATTGCCTGTGTGACACGCCTAAGTGGCATATGATCAAGGCTTCTGTTGCAAAGCAAAGTCTTGTGGTTGATGATCAAAGCATGGTCTGTGTGACGTAGCTTTGTGTATGACGTGAATTCGTGAGCCTCACACCCCGGTATGAGTCAAAATCGAGAGAAGGACCCAAGGAGTGCATGACGTTTCTTTCTAGCTATGGTGGTGTCAGTGACCTCCCAGCCCTAACATTTATATCTACTTTTCACCTGTGTGGTTGTTGGAATACGAGGCGCTCGATTATAGGTCTGTAAGGACCGGGAAACGTGTGTTCAGGAATAATTAATCCTCAAAAGTAAGAGAGGACCGGCCTTGGAGGATCCAGGGGATTGCTGTGTGCGGTCCCGAGGCATTTGCTAGAGTGTCTCGAACGGAGAGGAGCTTGCCCCTTGCCTCAACTCATGAAGGAATCCAATTTCCAATACGAAATATGCGAATGTGGTTGTATTACTAGTATGGCGACATGATATATGGTACCCATGCCGTCTAGGATTGATATTTATGATTGAATTTGCTTTTGAAACATATATGCACTAGTAATAATATCAAACACTTTGTTTTATACGTATGAAGCATTTTTGGCCATTATAAGGTAAAACTCTATCCTCCGGCTTGCGTTGCATTGTGTGATGGGACCTGAGTCTTATAATGGCTTCATTTTATAAAAAGCATTGAGATGATTTAATCATTTACTTTATTTCATGCACTAGCACTCATTGGAGTAAACCCGTTCCGCGAAAGTGGCATGGTCCTTTGATTTGCCTTTTTATTGTTGTTAATAAGTTAAGTAGATTTCTCATACCAGTCCCATGACTGACACGTAGTTTGTTTCACCTTGCAAACTCGGGTGCCCTCGTTTTCACACGGGCAGCCTAGTTACAGGTTTCTAACGCACCTTTTGGCTCATGGCGAGGCTTGACGACACCGTGCTGACTTGGATTTTCTCCGCCATTATTGTATCTATATTATGATTTCGCCATGGGCGATGTAGACTGATATTTCTTTTGTGTACTCTTTATGTATGATTCCGCCTCAGGCGATGGTGACTGATTATGTATCATTATGCACTAAGTTGTATCCTGTACTGTGCTTCTCTGATGTGATGATGTTTATATGATTCCGCTGTCATATGTGTGTAAATTATTCTATTTTCTGTTTATGCTATTATCTGTGATCTGCTAATGATGATTAATGTGTTATATTCCAATGATTATCCTTAACACCGTGTCACGGGGTTTTGGGATCGTCACAATATAATGTTAATTATATGGATTTTCTACGATACATGTATACAATAACAACGATGAATAATCAACCATCATCCAAAGTGCATTCTACACTGTATAAGTATCAAATATAAATATTTAACGCTCATAACAGTCTGTCAATCAATCGATCGACATACAACTAACTATTGGGATTAGTGTATGTCATATATCATCCCAATACCCGTGTGGGATTTTCAAACAATCAAACACCGATTTTATTTGTGCAGTTGGGCGATGTCTAAAATTTATCGTCCCAATCAATATCAGTCAAATGTGTGTATACAAACAAATCATCCGATTTGTTTATTTTTATTTCATTTCATATACACATTAACAATTCTATTTTTAACTATAAAATATTTTCAACAATATAAATATATTATTTCATTTCACATCACATCACACAATCAACCACACATCAAAATCAAACAAACAAGCATACAAGCCGTCCATGGTCTATGGACGACAGGTGTCGGGTGCTACTAAACACCGTCTGCATCCTAGTATATATTTATATAACTAGAAAACAAAATTAAAAGGTGAGGAGTTCTCACCAAGAGCTAATCCAAACGTCTCGACTCTTCTTATGTAGAAATCTTCGTCGTGCTCGCCTTTCATCACTTTCGTTGCCCGTATTCACTACATGTATAAAAATCATATATTTTTACTTTGCTATTCAATACGTAAAAATTAAATTTTTAGTTTTCTATTCAATATATAAAAATCAAATTTTTACTTCGTTGTTCAATATATAAAAATCCAATTTTTACTTCGCTATTCAATATATAAAAATCGAATTTTTACTTCGCTATTCAATATATAAAAATCGAACTTTTACTTCGCTATTCAATATATAAAAATCGAACTTTTACTTTGCTATTCAATATATAAAAATCGAATTTTTACTTCGCTATTCAATATATAAAAATCGAAATTTTATAATCTCTACTTTATAAAAATCATATTTTTATAACGCCTAAAGATTCTCTTTTTACATAGCTATAGATAGAGAAAAGATTATATTTATCTTTTCATAAAAATCCGACCTTTAACATAGAAAAAATCCGACCTTTAACACTTTAAAAATCTAATCTTTATTTGACTAAAAATCTAAACTTTTTGTTTCTAAAAATCTATACTTTATATTTTTAATGCTCTACTATAATAAAAATTATATTTTTAATGCTCTACTATAATAAAAATTATATTTTTAATGCTTAAATAAAAAGAACTCATTTTCATACGCTAAACATATACTATAAACTGATATAAAAATCTATTTATAAAAGCTCACCCTTTCGCTGTTAAAAAAAATCGATCTTCGGGTGGAGGAGGGCCTTGGCGTTGCTGCAGGGGATGGGGAAGCTGGAGATGGTCGATGGCGAACCTCTGTTGGCCGGATAGGGGTTGGCGGCGTCCTTTTTTTTTGGGTTTGGGGGCCACGGCGAGGGTGTCTGCGGGTTTGGGGTTCTCCGGAGGAAGAGAGAGAGGGGGTAGGGCTGCTTGGAGAGGTGGCGCGGCGGTGGGCCCTCCAGTCTTCAGCGATGGCGGTTGGTGGTGCTGGGCCCACGGCAGCTGCGTTTGAGGGTTGGGGAGTTCGGGTTTTTGGATGGAGGCGTGGAGAGAGAAGGTGGGCGGAGACGTCGGGGAGGGGAAGGCGGAGGAGCAGGGGTGGACGTCGGCGATGGCCTTGACGCGGAGGAACGGGATTCCTCTTTCCCCGATAGCCATTTTTGATTCAGGAAAAAAAGATTTGTAAGTGGGGTGTTAAGTGAAAAAGGGGTTGACTAGGAATAAATATATATTATTTTATTTTAATTTTGAAATCCAAAAGTAACTTTTTATTTTGAACTCGAAATCTAACCCACCGACTGCCAACCCTAGCTAATTACCCCCATTCCAAACACAATGGGATATGTATCGTAGGCTGATTCGATCATTTCGATGAGTTTTCGTTTAAATCAAAATTTAACTCTATATGTTGAATTTGAACGCACGTTTCAATTTATCGGGGCCACATACTAACTAGAAAAATTCCCAAAAAATATTTTCTTGCTTCGTATTGAAGATACGATCCTAACAAAACTAATTTCGTCAAATTCTGAGGCCGCTTGAAAAATGGCCATTTTCCAGTCGATTAAAATCAACTGAAACTGGTCAAACGCGTTTTCCTTTGCCACACTCACATATTGATTCGAAAAATTATGAAATTTGAAACCTAGCAATAATTTGACATCGCGGATCCAACAAAAGTTGTTTCGTCGAAATCCGAGGTCGTTTGCAAAATTTCCATTTTTGAGGGCCTGAATTCCATAGCGACTATTCTGAAATTTCAACTGGACATATCTTTTTATCCCCGCTATGAAATTTTTATTTTTCGGATTCGTTGGAATGATATTATCAATTAGATTCAAATATTTTTGGTTTCACTAAAATCCGTTTCATTTTGCACCCGGTACATTAATTTGAAATTTGAAATCAAATTATCGAACTACCGCGCCATTTTCAATTCCTTTTATAATTATATATAAATATTTATATTCTAACGACGATCTATATAATATATACGTTCGAATTCTATTCAAAATAAATTTCTCACCGATATTATTCAAAATAGTTCATTTTAAATAATCAAAATTCGCTAAAATTGCCAAAATAAAAATTTTAAATTGGCTCGGATTTCCGGGTTATTACAGATAAGCTAAGAGAGGTGCCCTTCTCCGCCACCAACAGAAATATGTTTGAAAAAAATCAACGTACGTGATCCTTTTTGGAAGTACTCTGTCAGACACTCGTCCATACAAGTCATCCAGGAACAAGATGAACCGAAGGCACTCTCCTACCGCATTCTAGGAATCCCCTATAGATCAGTAGCGAGTAGTCCTTGCAGTTCGTAGATTCCAATCATGATAGAATCACTGCTAAAGATATATCTCTAGGGATAAGCCAGAGAAATTCAACAATAGTTCCTCCGCTCATGAAATTCAACAACAGCCAAAGATATATCTCTAGGGATCAGTAGCAAGTAGTCCTTGCAAACCGTTACGAAATATCCTTTTCGTTTCATGATTTGAACACCATTGTCGTCACTTATCCTTTTAAAATAACGCATTCTAAATCTCATCTCTTTGTTTGGAAAATATTGTTATATTTTCACAAAATCTTCTTTATTATTTCTTTACTATAGAAATATCATTTCCTATTCTCAAGCCCTTATTAAATTCCAATGTATGTATATTCCCAACTTCTTCAAATAACGTTACATTATTATTTCACAAAATAATTCAATTTTAATATTTCCATCATTACAACTAATATCATCCTCCGATAATCCTAAAGTCGTTCAAGTTGGGATATTTTAATTACCTCTCAGACCTTGATCAACAATGTTCTTATCTTAAGATAAATACGAGCTGTAATTCAAAAACCCATATTCAGTCTAATACCAACCAATACCAATTCGCTATTTTATTAAAAATTCGGCTTTATACAACCTCTTACTTTTGAAATCTCCCTATAAATATATTATTATTACTAAATTCATTGATCCAGTAAATGATAAATAAAACATCAATCTTTAAACTTTAACCTCTTTAAACTATTTATTCTATTATCTAGATTCTTATCATAAATTGTGTTACCAAAACATTTACCAAATTCATTTGCAAGAATATTGTTTTCTAAACTTTTTAATTATTTCCTTTGGGAAAATCTTATTTCAAATCCCATCCATTTCACTTAACGTCATCATTACGTAACGTTAATATAAATTAATGCTTTAATTTTGCATCTCCCTTTATAAACTCGTTTATACAACTATGGTTTAATATAAATCCTTTTCGTCTCCATTTCCTTTTCTTAAGTCAAACATTTATTTTAAGCTTATCGCATTCGCTTAAAATCACTTTATAATTTCATTTACCAAATTCAGTTTAAATATAAACTATTCATAGGCTTCCTTAGAAATTCAATTATATTTTAATACTACTTCGATTACTTATTTTAATGAACTTTATTTAAATAAGTAATTCCTTAAATTAAAATTTACTTCATCATTAATTGGAATTCATGTCCAATTTTCTTTTTAATTCTTATTAAATTAAACTCCATTCGCTAAATTATTACATTTGATTAATCGGCGTAAACTAATTCAATTTAATAAACAATTCCAGTTAAGTTGGCTTGGAAAAATTTAAAACATGATCAACCCGTTGATCAACTCTAATTAATTAATAATATAATTAATTTAAATTACCCTATTTACTTCGATTATTATTAAATAAATAATAAATCGATTTATATAATCCTATTTTAATTATTAATTAAAAACAATTAATCCCAATTATTAATCATTACATTAACCTTTGCTCACCTGCTTATCCATCTTATTAATATAAAAAATTGTTTAATAAATTATCTAACAAATTCGATGAGGCACATGCTATGCACACGATATATTTTTGGTACAAAAATGGTATTTATGGTTAAAACAATCAATATTTGCGTGTGCTTCGCACATGGTATATTTTTGATACAAAAATGGTATTTGTGGTTAAAACAATCAATTTATGCGAGTGTTTCGCACACGGTATATTTTTCATACAAAAATGGTATTTGTGGTTAAAACAATCAATATATGTGTGTGTGCTTCTCACACGGTATATTTTTATTTTTATAAACTTCATTTAAAAATCTATATTCAGTTATAAAATAAAATTTATAACTTCATTTCTAATGATTCACCTAACGGTAAATCAATCGTTATAAAACGATTATAATTTAGGCCATTACTGTCAATTTCTCAACCAATATTTCTCATTGGTTAAAATCAACTGTTCAACAGTAATCAATAATCAATCCATCATCCAATCAGGTTATTAAATAGTACATGTGATATAACATGAAAATAAACAATAAATTTGAGGAATCCAGTTAGATTCCCCTAAACTGTTCTTCCCTGTATTCAATACAACATGAATAATTAATTCAACTGGTAACGGTCAACTAACAACCATTCAAGCATCCAGTTAAATTTTAAACGTTTTTATTATTATAAACGTAACCAACAAGGAAAGTTACCTTGTTTGGAATTAATCTTTAGAATAATGATTTCATTTCATTTAAATTAAACAACCGTTTAATTTAAACAATATATAAACATTTTAAACAAACAACCAAACAATCATCAATCATTCAGTAATTAGCAATCATAGCACACAAACAAATAAACCCCGCTTATATAATATAAGCGGGAGGAACTGAATGAGTTTAACTTACCTTGGTTTATTTCGCTCGTTAAATGATTTGTTTTGATAAAATTAAACAGGTGTTTAATTTTATCAAAAATTTCGGTAATTGCCAATGCTGACTCAACTTGCTCCATCACGTTGTCCTTTCCAATATGATCCCATCATCATTGGTTTTTGTCCCATTCTGTTCACTTATGGTTCATAATAACGTAGGTTTACGGTTTAAGTTAATATAATTAAAACATTAAATTAAATTTTAAACTAATTACTTAAAATTTAAAATAGACTTGCATTATCTTTCACCTACCATTTAAATCCTTGAATGTGTTCCATCTTCAATCCATAATCACGCCCTCCTACTATCCACTTCTATATTTTATTTTTCTTTAAACCAATATGCCCACTTCACAGAAATGTTCCACTCTTGTTTATTCTTTCATAGCTTGCTTCGTTTTTCCTTTGTTCCACATTCCTCTTCTACCGATGTGTCATGCAAATAAACATTATTATTATTATTATTATTTTATAATACTTGCCAGCCCAAAACACTTGTTTGTTTAAAGCCCACTCCACGTCTTCCATTTACCAACTTGCTTCATCCTTTTGTTTGAACGCCTCCTTAACCATATTCTTCTTCTTTCGAATTCAACTACTGCTCCTCCATTTTTTTTCTTCATAAGGAGGCTTGAAGCCCACTTGAACACGGGCCTACGTTAATCCGTACCATACCCGGTTGCTATATCAGCTTCTTTTCCAAATACACAATTCCTGAACCCATCCCTCCCCTGGAACTCACGCTTCCTTCCTCTTCATGCGAGGCTTGCTGAGTTCGTGCTTGCTTCAGGAACCCACACCGCCAACCTCACATGCCGCTCCCTCCTCCGGACATCGAACGACTATCGGAGACCGCCAGTCTACTCGCCCGAGCTACACTGCCTCCCCATGCACCAACAGCTTTGCGTGTCCCTCTAGAAACCCCACTTCTTCGTCTTTCTTCACCAACATTATTTGGTCTAGGAACCCAACAGTGTACAACACTCCACCATTGATGCATCCTCCATGCACTCCTCCCTCGAATTGCATCGTCATCGAACGCCGGAAGATCCCCAGAACACCACCACTTCTCTAATACCGCCCTGCCTACCATCGCACCCACCAACTGTTCGATGTCCTCCCTTTTCAGAGCAAAGGCCATAAAGGCTTTGCATTTGATTTTAGTGGGTGGGGGTTTGTATTTACAGAAGGTATGAATTTAATTTGAATTTTATTTAAAACTGTAGTTCACGTTGTTTGTGGAAGGAAGTTTTCGTTTGTATTGTATGGAGCTTCGTTGATTTCATTTTTTTGAGGGAAAGCTTTCAGTTTGGCCTTACTGGAAGAAAAGAAAGAAATGAATGGTGCAAGGTTTTATATAGAAGAGAGAACACGTGGTGACCAAGTATACTTCAGCGCGAAGGCAAATGAAAATATGTAGGCTACTATAGGTTTTCAGTAGCTAGCTGTGTCCTTTTGTACGTGAGTTTAAGTTGATATAACTTATCAAAGAAATAGGGTACGTAGCCTGTGTCCTTCTTGCTTAAAGATGAAGACACCGTGGAGATCACGTATACTTGGCTGTGAAGGAATTGAGTTTGTTTGGGTGCCAAGTAAACGATAATGTGGCTGGAAAGGAAAAGAATTTTGATTTGTTTATTCTCTTTATTATATTGTTATTTAAATGGTTGAATTCTTTCAATTACATTGACGTTTAATGTTCGTACCACCACACGCGATCTTCAAACGCGATGAAAATTGACACACCGCTACGTCTTGACAATACGGTCCCATTGAAACTTGTTTTGTGACGCCCCAAACTTCCCCGTAAAGGAAAGCATGGACTGCTTTGAGAACAACTCACATCAGAACACAAACTGAAGAACATTTTTATTGCTGATTACAACAATACATCAGAGTACAAGAATATTCCAGAGTATAAATAATATATATTTGAAATACAATATCAGAGTTTAAATTACATTTAAATAGCAGCGTAAAAATAACACAAATGTATAACTGAAAAGAAATAAACGGGTACAGAGCTTCCCGAATACCGCTTCAGCTGTAGACCAGGATCCTGTAAATAAATCTGCAAAAGCTACTCGACTGCCCGTGTGAAAAATATGGGCACCCGAGTTTGCCAGTGAAACAAACTACAGGTCAGTCATGGGACTGGTATGAGAAATCTTAACTAGACTTATCTAATAATAAGGCGAATCACAGGACCACGCCGCTAACGCGGAACGGGTTTACTCCATTGGATTGCCAGTGCATAAAATAAGGTAAATCGTTAAACAACGCAATGTTTTTTAGAAAAATGAAACCATTATAAGACCCAAGTCCCATCACACAATGCAACGCACACCAGAGGATAGGGTTTTACCTTATAATGGTCAAAAGATGCTTGATACGTAAAAACGATATTATTATTAGTGTGTATATGTTTTAAATAAAAACATTTCAATCATAAGTATCAATCCTAGACGGCATAGATATACTATGTCGCCAATACTAGTTCTACAATCAAAACCGCAAGGTCGTATTGGAAATTGGATTTCCATCATGAGTCGAGGCTAGGGGCAAGCTCCTCTCCGATTCGAGACACTCTAGCAAATGCCTCAGGATCCCCCGCAGTGAACCCTTGGATCTTCAGGGCCGGTCCCCGCCTATGGGCAGTGGATTAGTTATGCCTGAACACACGCTTCCCGGTCCCTTTGGACCTATAGTATGACCACCAACGGCCTATAAAACACGAGGCGCCTCAAAATCCATCATCCACATAAGTAAAATGTCAGGGCTGGTAGGTCACTGACACCACTCTAGCTAGAAAGAAACGTGTGCACTCCCTGCAGTCCGTATCCCGTTTTTGACTCATACCGGGGTGTGAGGCTCGCGAAGTCACGCTATACACAAAGCTACGCCTAAACAGACCGTGCTTTGATCATCGACCACAAGGCCTGCTTTTCAACAAAAGCCTTGATTCATGCATCTTGGCATGCCACATTGTCAATCCATACCACACCATTGATTTCTACCAATATATAACCTCTAAGCTCGTACGTCTCAGAGAAGGGCGTTAACCACCAAACAGATACATATTAACAGAGATCAACGAATGTAGTATAAAGGACTACAACGTCAGACATACATTCCATTTATAAACTTATGCTCTGGGTCTGAGCTAAAGTCAAATCCGTATAAATCAACACTACGTCCGAACGGCCACCACTGAACCCCTTTCAAGGTAGCTACTCCTCTCATGGGTCTCAGTAGCAACACATCCATTCGATGTGAAGACCGTCGGTCTTCAATCACCGTCTTCAACTCTTCGACTTAGATCGTCGTATAATCATTTGAAATGAGATTGAACTCAGTCTTTTCAAATGATTCTCGTATATATATATAACTTGAAATCATTTCATATCGTTATTGGTATTTAATAACGACCTATTTCTATTTTTATTTAAAATAAAATAGCTTAAATTAATATAACGACGCTTCGGGTCAATGGGCGACCCTGGCGCTGTTTTCAACCAAATTTAATTTACACTTATCTTGAAAACTAACCGTTGGATTTTGATGAGGTTTATATCGTTGGAAAGATCTTCCTAAAGCAGTCCTAACGGTTCCAGTTTTGGGAAAATCCGATGGTCGGATCTTTCGGTATAACTATATAAAGTTACGATTGTCGATACGCGAACTGTCGCGCGCGTGTCATTAAGTTTATAATTTATATATATATATATATATATATATATATATAAATCATCTGGCGATTTTAATTATAAAAATTTATTCTTTTTATCACATATAAAATGACGATAAAAATATCACCTTTATTATCTCTGTTTTATTTACACTAAATGTAAATAAATTATTCTTTTCTACCATTTGCTTTATTTCTCTAAATGTAAATAAATTGTACTTCTCTATCTTCTGGTTTTATTTACCTAAATGTAAATAAATTATTCTTTCCTATCATTTATTTATTTACCTAGATATACATAAATGTTTTCATTTTCCTTTTCTTATTTATTCACCTAAATAAATGTTTTTACTTTTCTTTTCCTATCCTAAATGTAAATAAATATATTCTTATCCTTTTGTTATTTATTTACCTAAATATAAATAAATGGTTTCATCTTCTTTTTCTCCCTTATTTACACTATTTGTAAATAAAGGGTTTTAATTTCTTGTTCTTATTTATTTACGTAATTCCTTTTATTTATTTTAAAATAAATAAACCATTTATTCTGATCAAAATATCATTTCTCATATTAAAACATTATTTTCAAAATATTAGTTTTGAAATTAACTCTTTTAGTATTCATTATAAAATGGATAATATAAGTTAATAAACTTATTCAGGTTAAAATGATGTTTTTATTCACAATGGATTAAATAATCCAATTCGTTATATTATCCATTTATGTTTTATAATGGGCCAGACTTCTCACATTAGGCCTACAACTTGTGGATGCTGGATATGCCGGTTGGTTCCGGGCAGACTTATTCCACAGTTGGGCTTAACCTCGAGTCAAAACCCAATTTGTATTCGTGTACTTGGACCTCTCACATTAGGCCCAACATTTATGGCTGTTGGATATGCCGGTTGGTTCCGGGCAGACTTCCGCCATAAACGTGACCTAACCTCGTGTCCAAGAACAATTATAATTATAATTATTTTCTAAAAATGTTATTTTAAAATGTTTCATATTTTAAAAATATTTAACTTCTGAAATATCATATTTTCCAAAGTATAACTTTACATTGAAATATTCCTTATATTGCATACAATTCTATTTCAACAACGAATGAAAAATAATAACTTTGTCTTTGTTGACAATTTCCATTTTTAAATTCTAATTCGACAAAAAGGGTTATTTTTATCCTAATGTATATTTTCTAACAAGAATGTCCTTTCTATTCTAATTTACATTTTCTAACAAAAATTTGTCCTTTTTATTCACAATAACAAAATGTAAAAAAAAAAATGTCATGTTATTGTAAACAAGTTTCTATGTTATTCAAATGACAATTAAATGGTCATTTATTTGTAATCACTTTCTATGTTATTCAAATGACAATTAAATAGTCATTTATTTGTAATCACTTTCTATGAATCTTTAATGACACATAAATGCACCTATATATATAAACAATTTCCTATGAATCTTAATGGCACATAAAAGAGTATTTGACATATCCACATCTTTCTATGGTTTCTAATAATATAAAAAAAAGAGCAAATCTTATTTGCATACAAATTCCAAGTTTCCTAATGACAAATAGAAAGTGAATTTTATTTGTATGTCAAATTTTAAGTTTCCAATGACAATAAAAGTAAATTTTATTTCATAAATTTCAATTCGACCAAATGACTAATCTTTGTTGACAGCTTTTCGTACAACAAAATGATAATTTGGTTTGTTAACTTTTGATGCAAACAAAAATGATGATTTTTTTTTCTTTATCAACTTTTAATGCAAACAAAGATGAGGATTTTTTTTTGTTATCAACTTTTCAATGCAAACAAAATGAGGATTTTTTGTTATCAACTTTTCAATGCAAACAAAATGAGGATTTTGTTTGATAACTTTTCAATGTAAACAAAATGTGAGTTTTGTTCTTAATAATCTAATTAACAAAAATGTAAATTTTGTTTCATTAACAAAAATGTTAATCTTGTCTCATTAACAAAAATGTAACTTTTGTTCTTTATTTACATTTTAACCAAAAAAAATGTAAATTTTGTTCTTTTATTACATTTAAACCAAACAATGTAACTTTTGTTTCCATTTCATTCTCTAACAAAAATGTGAATTTTTTTTTTCGTTTCACTTTTATTCAATAACAAAAATATGAACTTTTGTTTCATTTCAATGTTCGCTTAACAAAATATGATTTGTTTCAAATCCAAGTTCGCTTAACCAAGTATGATTTTGTTTAAATCCAAGTTTTGACCTTTATATATTTACAAATGTAATGTAAATAAAATCACCTTTTTCCTCTAATCAAGTTTTGATTTTTTTTTTATTCTTTATTTACAAATGTAATCTAATGTAAATAAATATCACCCTTTTCATAAATCAGGTTTTGACCTTAAATGTGATTATTTATCACAAATCAAGTTTTAATCACAAACGTTGTTCTTTTTCATTTAAACAAGTTTTGACAAAAAGTTCTTCTTTTATTATTCACAAATTAAATGTAAATAAAAATGATTTCTTTAAAAATCAAGTTTTGTTCTCTTTTTATTTACATATGAAAATTGTAAATAAATATTTTAACCACAATTCATGTTATTAACATAACGCTAAACATAAGTTCATTTTCATGACATTAACACAACGCTAGATATAAGGCTAGATTTCATGTGATAACGTTAAATGACAATCATATTCCTTTTATTTTTGAATTGATAAAATAAATCAATTCCAAATAAACCAAAGTGATAACATAAGTTGACAAATCATGTTTCTTTATTTTTGAATTGATGAAATAAATCAATTCAATATAGCAAGAGTGATAACAAAAAGAAGTGACCGTTACATTTCTTTTATCTTTGAATTGATGCAATAAATCAATTCAATATAACCAAAGTGATAACAAAAAGGTGACTATTATATTCCTCCTATTTTTTTTTTAAATAAAAAAAAAATCAATCCAATATAACAAAGGTGATAACCAAAAAGACTAGCACACATGGATTTATAACTATCCATCGCAAGCACTGAACAACCATCATCACAACTTATCAAAATAAAATAGATCTGAAGCTTAACATATGCTTATCACATCGCAAAACAATTAAATTAAATTAATTAATTAATTAATTTAAAACAAAGAAATCTCACCACTATATTTTCTGACTTTTCAAAGTCCTTGTTTTTCGATCTAGACTGTCCTATGTTGTAGGTCTCTGAAATACGAATCCAACGCAACGATAATCGTCAAATTCTGTTTAGAAATAAATAAAAAAATTACAAGGGTTTAAACTTTTGATCATACTAATTATTAATTAAATATAAATAACACTAATTTGTCATTAAGGTTCTTAAACCTTTCTCTCTTCCTTCAGCAAACTCACGGAACCCATCTTCGTTGTTCAACTTCACTGGTGCGCCACCCACCGGACTTCCAGACCGAGATCCAACATCTCCACACCGTTGGCCATCATCGACTCCGCCTTCACCCTGAAGCCCCGCCGACTCGGTGCTCCGCCTGGCGCCAGAAATGAGGTCAAACCGCCGGTCTTCACGCACGAAATTAAAGAGGTCTGCAGCACCATTTCAGATCATAGCCGTTGATAATGGAGACCTCGATCTCCTCTTCATTTTCGTATAATTAGTTTCGAATTTTATTTAGAGAATTGAGAGAAAGGATTGAAAACGGGTTGGAGCTTTTCTGCCATACGTTTGGTAAGCGGAGGCTGTACAAGTGAGGATTAGGGTTATGTATTGTCTGAGTGTATTTATACGCGCATAGGTAGCGTATTTTATTTATTTAATTTTCCTTAAATTACTTATTTACAATTCTAATCCCCTTACTCAAAATTTTTGACCTTTACAATTCTGCAAACAATTCGATATTTATTGCCAAAACCCCAAGATTACAAATTATTTATTTCCCATTTATTATGAGAGACATTTCAATATTCCAGCCTTTAATTGAAAAATTCAATCAAAGCTTACCTAACATTGTTTCTAATTCATAATTATGTTTACGCTGTTTACATATATTTTTGGGATGGATAATATATATATATATATATATATATATATAAATGTAGAATTATGTATTTACCAATTTATCATTTTAGTTATTACTACCCATGTTACTGACTGAAATAATCCTTTCATTATTCTTTTTCCTTCTTATGAAATCAAAATGTATTTTTGTTTTGATGATCATTTTGCTAATTCATTCTTAGTATACCAAAAATGTCCCTTTTTTTTCTAATCCATTTTTAAATGTAAGCCAACAATGTTAATTTAATTCTAATGTTCATTTTTCACTAAAAATGAGATTCTCATTCTAATGACATCCTTTACATAAATGTAAATTCTAGCTCTAATGTTAACAAAGATGCTGATTCTCATCAAATCCTTTTAATGTTAACAAAAAAAATGTTAATTCTTATCAACTCCTTTTAATGTTAACAAAAATGTAATCTATTTTTTTCTTGCAATAAATGACACCCCTCTAATTTTCATTGGTTATAATTTCAAATTTTATTTATTTATGAAGGAGGCGACTTTCCCTTTTTTTTCTTTACTTGGTTATATATATTTTAAATTTTATCTTTCACTTGTCCCTACATATGTAGTAGGTGACAAATGAAATCTAATTAGTTGACTAGGCATGATGGGACCACACATATTTCATTCAAATTTTTATATTAATGTTTGATTCATTTTCTCTGATTATTAAGTTGTGCAACTTTTTATATGTTTCATCTTACAATAAAAATGTGTTTTTAAGGTTAACCAATTTTCTTTCAATAGTGATCATTTAGTAACGATTCTTTTTACATTAAAGTGTAACTTTTTAATGAATCATATTATTACATGAAAATGTGAGTTTTTTATGTTACAACAACTTTCCTATTCAAACCAATGTTCAAATTTTATTTATTTATTATTTTATTATTTTTTATTTTTTTCTTTTACAATAAAAATGTAAGCTTTTTATTGTTTAACTTTTTTTTTTGACGCATTTTCTATTAAAATTTCCTGAAATAAAATTTTTAAATTGGTTCCAAAATTCCGGGTTGTTACAATCGCCCCCACTTAAAATCTTTTCGTCCTCGAAAAGGAACGAAGCTAAAAGTTGTTTAATTAACTAACTCAACTTTAAATTTATATTTATCGGTTTAATTAAATATCATTCTATTATTTTAATTAGTGAAACTAATAATCAAACATCACAACCATCAATCAATTAGGTGATTAACTTTTCAAATGTATATAACTTTTATATATAGTCAAAAATCATATTTTTGTGCAAATCACAGCAATGTGTCCTTACTAAGTTTTGTTTCTCATACCAGTCAATGGAAATATATAGAAATCCCACTTTCGAGACCCGAACATAAATACTGGTGATGGTCGACATATCACCAGAATTATCTCCGGGCGACTAGAGTGTGATTCTATATCTACCCAGTATATTAAAACTTCGAATATCCGTTAATTACTCGTATATTCGAAATCTTTATATACTCGATTGTCCATATTAAAATATAATATACTCAAATATGCATTTTAAGACAAAATTTTCAAAACTAATTTTTTTTTAAAGAAAATAATACTCTTTATGCTCGTTCTAGGATACTACTGATCCTATCTCTAACGAGTTATTCTCATTGGATATTACTAATCCAATCTCTGATGAATTCTTTCGTTCGGTTCTAATGTGTCTTGTTCTCGAGCTCTGTAAACCAAAGCTCTGATACCACCTGTGACGCCCCAAACTTCCCCGTAAAGGAAAGCATGGACTGCTTTGAGAACAACTCACATCAGAACACAAACTGAAGAACATTTTTATTGCTGATTACAACAATACATCAGAGTACAAGAATATTCCAGAGTATAAATAATATACATTTGAAATACCATATCAGAGTTTAAATTACATTTAAATAGCAGCGTAAAAATAACACAAATGTATAACTGAAAAGAAATAAACGGGTACAGAGCTTCCCGAATACCGCTTCAGCTGTAGACCAGGATCCTGTAAATAAATCTGCAAAAGCTACTCGACTGCCCGTGTGAAAAATATGGGCACCCGAGTTTGCCAGTGAAACAAACTACAGGTCAGTCATGGGACTGGTATGAGAAATCTTAACTAGACTTATCTAATAATAAGGCGAATCACAGGACCACGCCGCTAACGCGGAACGGGTTTACTCCATTGGATTGCCAGTGCATAAAATAAGGTAAATCGTTAAACAACGCAATGTTTTTTAGAAAAATGAAACCATTATAAGACCCAAGTCCCATCACACAATGCAACGCACACCAGAGGATAGGGTTTTACCTTATAATGGTCAAAAGATGCTTGATACGTAAAAACGATATTATTATTAGTGTGTATATGTTTTAAATAAAAACATTTCAATCATAAGTATCAATCCTAGACGGCATAGGTACCATATACTATGTCGCCAATACTAGTTCTACAATCAAAACCGCAAGGTCGTATTGGAAATTGGATTTCCATCATGAGTCGAGGCTAGGGGCAAACTCCTCTCCGATTCGAGACACTCTAGCAAATGCCTCAGGATCCCCCGCAGTGAACCCTTGGATCTTCAGGGCCGGTCCCCGCCTATGGGCAGTGGATTAGTTATGCCTGAACACACGCTTCCCGGTCCCTTTGGACCTATAGTATGACCACCAACGGCCTATAAAACACGAGGCGCCTCAAAATCCATCATCCACATAAGTAAAATGTCAGGGCTGGTAGGTCACTGACACCACTCTAGCTAGAAAGAAACGTGTGCACTCCCTGCAGTCCGTATCCCGTTTTTGACTCATACCGGGGTGTGAGGCTCGCGAAGTCACGCTATACACAAAGCTACGCCTAAACAGACCGTGCTTTGATCATCGACCACAAGGCCTGCTTTTCAACAAAAGCCTTGATTCATGCATCTTGGCATGCCACATTGTCAATCCATACCACACCATTGATTTCTACCAATATATAACCTCTAAGCTCGTACGTCTCAGAGAAGGGCGTTAACCACCAAACAGATACATATTAACAGAGATCAACGAATGTAGTATAAAGGACTACAACGTCAGACATACATTCCATTTATAAACTTATGCTCTGGGTCTGAGCTAAAGTCAAATCCGTATAAATCAACACTACGTCCGAACGGCCACCACTGAACCCCTTTCAAGGTAGCTACTCCTCTCATGGGTCTCAGTAGCAACACATCCATTCGATGTGAAGACCGTCGGTCTTCAATCACCGTCTTCAACTCTTCGACTTAGATCGTCGTATAATCATTTGAAATGAGATTGAACTCAGTCTTTTCAAATGATTCTCGTATATATATATAACTTGAAATCATTTCATATCGTTATTGGTATTTAATAACGACCTATTTCTATTTTTATTTAAAATAAAATAGCTTAAATTAATATAACGACGCTTCGGGTCAATGGGCGACCCTGGCGCTGTTTTCAACCAAATTTAATTTACACTTATCTTGAAAACTAACCGTTGGATTTTGATGAGGTTTATATCGTTGGAAAGATCTTCCTAAAGCGGTCCTAATGGTTCCAGTTTTGGGAAAATCCGATGGTCGGATCTTTCGGTATAACTATATAAAGTTACGATTGTCGATACGCGAACTGTCGCGCGCGTGTCATTAAGTTTATAATTTATATATATATATATATATATAAATCATTTGGCGATTTTAATTATAAAAATTTATTCTTTTTATCACATATAAAATGACGATAAAAATATCACCTTTATTATCTCTGTTTTATTTACACTAAATGTAAATAAATTATTCTTTTCTACCATTTGCTTTATTTCTCTAAATGTAAATAAATTGTACTTCTCTATCTTCTGGTTTTATTTACCTAAATGTAAATAAATTATTCTTTCCTATCATTTATTTATTTACCTAGATATACATAAATGTTTTCATTTTCCTTTTCTTATTTATTCACCTAAATAAATGTTTTTACTTTTCTTTTCCTATCCTAAATGTAAATAAATATATTCTTATCCTTTTGTTATTTATTTACCTAAATATAAATAAATGGTTTCATCTTCTTTTTCTCCCTTATTTACACTATTTGTAAATAAAGGGTTTTAATTTCTTGTTCTTATTTATTTACGTAATTCCTTTTAATTATTTTAAAATAAATAAACCATTTATTCTGATCAAAATATCATTTCTCATATTAAAACATTATTTTCAAAATATTAGTTTTGAAATTAACTCTTTTAGTATTCATTATAAAATGGATAATATAAGTTAATAAACTTATTCAGGTTAAAATGATGTTTTTATTCACAATGGATTAAATAATCCAATTCGTTATATTATCCATTTATGTTTTATAATGGGCCAGACTTCTCACATTAGGCCTACAACTTGTGGATGCTGGATATGCCGGTTGGTTCCGGGCAGACTTATTCCACAGTTGGGCTTAACCTCGAGTCAAAACCCAATTTGTATTCGTGTACTTGGACCTCTCACATTAGGCCCAACATTTATGGCTGCTGGATATGCCGGTTGGTTCCGGGCAGACTTCCGCCATAAACGTGACCTAACCTCGTGTCCAAGAACAATTATAATTATAATTATTTTCTAAAAATGTTATTTTAAAATGTTTCATATTTTAAAAATATTTAACTTCTGAAATATCATATTTTCCAAAGTATAACTTTACATTGAAATATTCCTTATATTGCATACAATTCTATTTCAACAACGAATGAAAAATAATAACTTTGTCTTTGTTGACAATTTCCATTTTTAAATTCTAATTCGACAAAAAGGGTTATTTTTATCCTAATGTATATTTTCTAACAAGAATGTCCTTTCTATTCTAATTTACATTTTCTAACAAAAATTTGTCCTTTTTATTCACAATAACAAAATGTAAAAAAAAAAAATGTCATGTTATTGTAAACAAGTTTCTATGTTATTCAAATGACAATTAAATAGTCATTTATTTGTAATCACTTTCTATGAATCTTTAATGACACATAAATGCACCTATATATATAAACAATTTCCTATGAATCTTAATGGCACATAAAAGAGTATTTGACATATCCACATCTTTCTATGGTTTCTAATAATATAAAAAAAAGAGCAAATCTTATTTGCATACAAATTCCAAGTTTCCTAATGACAAATAGAAAGTGAATTTTATTTGTATGTCAAATTTTAAGTTTCCAATGACAATAAAAGTAAATTTTATTTCATAAATTTCAATTCGACCAAATGACTAATCTTTGTTGACAGCTTTTCGTACAACAAAATGATAATTTGGTTTGTTAACTTTTGATGCAAACAAAAATGATGATTTTTTTTTCTTTATCAACTTTTAATGCAAACAAAGATGAGGATTTTTTTTTGTTATCAACTTTTCAATGCAAACAAAATGAGGATTTTTTGTTATCAACTTTTCAATGCAAACAAAATGAGGATTTTGTTTGATAACTTTTCAATGTAAACAAAATGTGAGTTTTGTTCTTAATAATCTAATTAACAAAAATGTAAATTTTGTTTCATTAACAAAAATGTTAATCTTGTCTCATTAACAAAAATGTAACTTTTGTTCTTTATTTACATTTTAACCAAAAAAAATGTAAATTTTGTTCTTTTATTACATTTAAACCAAACAATGTAACTTTTGTTTCCATTTCATTCTCTAACAAAAATGTGAATTTTTTTTTTCGTTTCACTTTTATTCAATAACAAAAATATGAACTTTTGTTTCATTTCAATGTTCGCTTAACAAAATATGATTTGTTTCAAATCCAAGTTCGCTTAACCAAGTATGATTTTGTTTAAATCCAAGTTTTGACCTTTATATATTTACAAATGTAATGTAAATAAAATCACCTTTTTCCTCTAATCAAGTTTTGATTTTTTTTTTATTCTTTATTTACAAATGTAATCTAATGTAAATAAATATCACCCTTTTCATAAATCAGGTTTTGACCTTAAATGTGATTATTTATCACAAATCAAGTTTTAATCACAAACGTTGTTCTTTTTCATTTAAACAAGTTTTGACAAAAAGTTCTTCTTTTATTATTCACAAATTAAATGTAAATAAAAATGATTTCTTTAAAAATCAAGTTTTGTTCTCTTTTTATTTACATATGAAAATTGTAAATAAATATTTTAACCACAATTCATGTTATTAACATAACGCTAAACATAAGTTCATTTTCATGACATTAACACAACGCTAGATATAAGGCTAGATTTCATGTGATAACGTTAAATGACAATCATATTCCTTTTATTTTTGAATTGATAAAATAAATCAATTCCAAATAAACCAAAGTGATAACATAAGTTGACAAATCATGTTTCTTTATTTTTGAATTGATGAAATAAATCAATTCAATAAAGCAAGAGTGATAACAAAAAGAAGTGACCGTTACATTTCTTTTATCTTTGAATTGATGCAATAAATCAATTCAATATAACCAAAGTGATAACAAAAAGGTGACTATTATATTCCTCCTATTTTTTTTTAAATAAAAAAAATCAATCCAATATAACAAAGGTGATAACCAAAAAGACTAGCACACATGGATTTATAACTATCCATCGCAAGCACTGAACAACCATCATCACAACTTATCAAAATAAAATAGATCTGAAGCTTAACATATGCTTATCACATCGCAAAACAATTAAATTAAATTAATTAATTAATTAATTTAAAACAAAGAAATCTCACCACTATATTTTCTGACTTTTCAAAGTCCTTGTTTTCCGATCTAGACTGTCCTATGTTGTAGGTCTCTGAAATACGAATCCAACGCAACGATAATCGTCAAATTCTGTTTAGAAATAAATAAAAAAATTACAAGGGTTTAAACTTTTGATCATACTAATTATTAATTAAATATAAATAACACTAATTTGTCATTAAGGTTCTTAAACCTTTCTCTCTTCCTTCAGCAAACTCACGGAACCCATCTTCGTTGTTCAACTTCACTGGTGCGCCACCCACCGGACTTCCAGACCGAGATCCAACATCTCCACACCGTTGGCCATCATCGACTCCGCCTTCACCCTGAAGCCCCGCCGACTCGGTGCTCCGCCTGGCGCCAGAAATGAGGTCAAACCGCCGGTCTTCACGCACGAAATTAAAGAGGTCTGCAGCACCATTTCAGATCATAGCCGTTGATAATGGAGACCTCGATCTCCTCTTCATTTTCGTATAATTAGTTTCGAATTTTATTTAGAGAATTGAGAGAAAGGATTGAAAACGGGTTGGAGCTTTTCTGCCATACGTTTGGTAAGCGGAGGCTGTACAAGTGAGGATTAGGGTTATGTATTGTCTGAGTGTATTTATACGCGCATAGGTAGCGTATTTTATTTATTTAATTTTCCTTAAATTACTTATTTACAATTCTAATCCCCTTACTCAAAATTTTGTGACCTTTACAATTCTGCAAACAATTCGATATTTATTGCCAAAACCCCAAGATTACAAATTATTTATTTCCCATTTATTATGAGAGACATTTCAATATTCCTGCCTTTAATTGAAAAAATCAATCAAAGCTTACCTAACATTGTTTCTAATTCATAATTATGTTTACGCTGTTTACATATATTTTTGGGATGGATAATATATATATATATATATATATATATATATATATATATAAATGTAGAATTATGTATTTACCAATTTATCATTTTAGTTATTACTACCCATGTTACTGACTGAAATAATCCTTTCATTATTCTTTTTCCTTCTTATGAAATCAAAATGTATTTTTGTTTTGATGATCATTTTGCTAATTCATTCTTAGTATACCAAAAATGTCCCTTTTTTTTCTAATCCATTTTTAAATGTAAGCCAACAATGTTAATTTAATTCTAATGTTCATTTTTCACTAAAAATGAGATTCTCATTCTAATGACATCCTTTACATAAATGTAAATTCTAGTTCTAATGTTAACAAAGATGCTGATTCTCATCAAATCCTTTTAATGTTAACAAAAAAAATGTTAATTCTTATCAACTCCTTTTAATGTTAACAAAAATGTAATCTATTTTTTTCTTGCAATAAATGACACCCCTCTAATTTTCATTGGTTATAATTTCAAATTTTATTTATTTATGAAGGAGGCGACTTTCCCTTTTTTTTCTTCACTTGGTTATATATATTTTAAATTTTATCTTTCACTTGTCCCTACATATGTAGTAGGTGACAAATGAAATCTAATTAGTTGACTAGGCATGATGGGACCACACATATTTCATTCAAATTTTTATATTAATGTTTGATTCATTTTCTCTGATTATTAAGTTGTGCAACTTTTTATATGTTTCATCTTACAATAAAAATGTGTTTTTAAGGTTAACCAATTTTCTTTCAATAGTGATCATTTAGTAACGATTCTTTTTACATTAAAGTGTAACTTTTTAATGAATCATATTATTACATGAAAATGTGAGTTTTTTATGTTACAACAACTTTCCTATTCAAACCAATGTTCAAATTTTATTTATTTATTATTTTATTATTTTTTATTTTTTTCTTTTACAATAAAAATGTAAGCTTTTTATTGTTTAACTTTTTTTTTTGACGCATTTTCTATTAAAATTTCCTGAAATAAAATTTTTAAATTGGTTCCAAAATTCCGGGTTGTTACATGTTTGGTCGAATTCCGACTCTGTTTGTAAAAAATAGCTTTATTTTAATTTCAAATTATTCAACGGTTCACGGTTAAATTTCGTCTACCGACAAAATAACTCCAGTTGGCTCCAAACTGGAAAACTAGCAATAATTGACCATATGTCTTCCAATAAAATTTGTTTTGATGAAAACAGAGGTTGTTTAAAAAAATAATTACTTTTAATGCTTATATAATATCAATATAATGTTATAAATTATATCCAAAACAATTAAATTAAATAATAATAAATTATTATTATCAAATACAAATATATATATATATATATATATATATATCACTTCAAATTTACCCAATATGGCTTTATAACTCGACTTCAATATTTTCAAATTGAACGGTATTCAAATATATAGAAATTCCTTATTAAATAAATTAAATAAACATTATAATTTATAAATAAATTCCACAGCGACTATTTTAAAATTTGATTTGGCCATAACTAACAATTTATAATACAAAATTCGGATTTTTCTCTTTCATATGAAAATTATAATCAATAAAATTCCAACGTTTCTTGTTTCATAGAAATTCGACTTTAAACGGACTCTGTATATCAAATTGAAGTTCAAAACTTAATATTATGAACTACCGCGCCATTTCGAGCTTGATTTATATTATATACAAATTTAACGTTCAAACTCGTTTTAATAAACGAATAAAATATTAAAATCCATTAAAAATTCAAATTAAATATTTAAAACAATATAATGAATTAAATATTTGACCACCATGAATACGGGACATTACACCACACATGAATGCTTAAGATTAATATGACATGTGAGTTTTATTCTAGGGGAGCAGATCACCTGATCCTGAATTCCCCTAGCTCCCTAGACCCAACCGATAAGACCCCCGATTTCAACTCTTTTGTAATTAAACTCACATTGTTTTAGGGGTTTAATTGCAAAATTATTGAAATCAGTAGGCCTCATTGGTTGGGTTCAGGGGATCAGGAGGATGTGGGTCCAGAGGATATGAACCCAATTCTAGGGGTAGCATATCTTATCCAATTATTTTACAATATTCAAATCATGTGTTACATCATGCTTAGCCATTTATTTTGTATCACTAAAAATTAATCAACAATGATGAATCCCACCCATTAATTAAAATTGTTGTGTTTTGTGGGTAAGATTTTTATAAAACATTGGGGGACAAGAAAAAAAATTTGATCTATGTCTTAGCCTGAGAAATAAATTAAGATCCCAAAAAGTATCAAATAATTAATAGCAACAAAAATGAGTATAATTTGGTACATGGTTTCAATCTTCTTATTGAAGAAAATCTGATTCAACCGCATGCTTTAAAATGATGCATCTCAATACATGCAAATGCAAGAGGAACGCCTTCACTGGAAGAGCATAGAAAAACGAAATAAATGACTTCAAGCAACGAGAAAGCTGCTCACGTCCTGTTATTCCCGTACCATGCCCAAGGGCACTTGCCTCCAATGCTGGAGCTGGCCCGACTCCTCTCCACCTTCGATCTTTATGTCACCGTCCTAGATACCAACTTCTACAACTTCCCCGTACAAATCCCACATAGCCCAGACTATTACTCCACCCTTTCCAACTTCAGGTTCCTCACTTTCGATGATAGTGCCGCCCCGCACCAATTAGATGTTCCCAAAACAATCACTGAGATGATAGATCAAGAAGAATCTAGAAGACTAAACTGCAAGGACGAGTATAGAAGGTTGCTAGGGTCAGTCGACGGTTGGCCCCCAGTTACATGCGTGATAGCAGATAGTTACTTACCTATCGCCCTTGACGTACCTGAAGATTTGGGCCTTCCTATTTTCCTTTTTCGTGTTTGCAGCGCTTGCAGTGGTTGGCTTGATTACTCTATCCCTGATTTGATAAAAAATGGCCAGCTTCCCTTTGCTCAAGGTAACTTCTTCTTCTTATAGTGTATGTATGTTCAATTTGACAACTGAAAACATTGTTCAAACAACAGATGATTGCGATATGGACAAGGAAATCCATGGCATTCGAGAAATGGAAGGGATTCTACGACGCAGAGATCTACCGAGCTTTATAAGGGATGCAAAGTCAGTGGACGATAAAGTGCTTCAGTACATAATGACTATTGTTAAAAACTTGCACCGAGCAGTTGGTCAAATATTCAACACAGTAGAGGCGCTCGAAGGAGACATTTTGTCCAGTTTTCGCTCGGTCTTTGGTACTGTTTACAATGTCGGTCCTCTTCATGAACATGCGTCAAAGTATGTGAATACACAACAACAACCACTGCAGAAGGATGAAGCGTGTTTGACATGGTTAGATGCACAATCCCCTAAAACCGTGGTGTATGTAAGCTTCGGAAGCACTACCAAGATGTCAAAGGACGACCTTCTTGAATTTTGGCATGGGTTGATGAATAGCGGGTATCCTTTCCTATGGGTGATTAGGGATGATCTAGTGATAGGGGATGGTATTGAAAACAAGAAAATCATTGAAGGGTTGAAGGATGAGGCAAAGGAAAGAGGGTGCATAGTGCCATGGGCACCACAAAAGGAAGTGCTTGGACATGCAGCGGTGGGTTGTTTTTTAACACATAGTGGATGGAACTCGACATTGGAAAGTGTAGTTGCAGGAGTGCCAATGATAGCGTGGCCGTTTTTTGCAGACCAGATGATAAATAGCAGGTTTGTTAGTGAGGTGTGGAAGATCGGCATGGACATGAAAGATATGACTGGACGAAGCATCGTGGAGAAGATGATTAGAGAAGTAATGGAGGGGGAGAAATCAGAAGACATGAGAAAAAAGGTAAAGGTTTTTAAAAAGTTGACTGCAGACAGTATTGAGGAAGATGGGTCATCTAGGATGGATTTGAAGGCATTGGTTGAGCACATCAAATCTCTAGGTGCTCAAGCTATATAAAAGAAAAATAAAAATTAAGCTTGCTTTGTTTTATTTTTTATTTTATTTTTTTCCTTTGTCTTTCTTTTTTCTCACCTGTTTTTCTTCTTTTTTTGCATATCAATCTTTGAGTGCTCAAAATAATTTGCTATAAGAAAAAAAATATAATAATAAAGGTACAAACATTGTTTAACAGGTCTAGCCGGCCCAGAAAATTTGTTGCACAAGCCCAACCAACAAATTTTAAAGTGATCAGTAGAAAAAAATTAAGGAAATCTGTAGCAATTTTTTATATACAATATACCATCCCAGCATTGAACCTGCACCACCATACAACATATCATAAGCTTCTAACCACTAAGCTACACATGCCTCCCAACATACAGCATGGATTACAACTTATATATTAAGTATTTATACTAAAATTAACAATTTGATACCCAGCCCAATGGGCTGCCCTAACCCAAGGGCTTGTTGGGTTATCGCTTGGGCCAGGTCTAGGCCTATGTACAATGTTTTTGTGTATTCTTCATCAAATATCATCTACGTTAAAAAATATTCAAACATATTACGTGATGACCTATGACTTTGGGGGAACATAGACGTCAGTGCTAATTATTTCAACATTTGGTCACATATATAAAACTAGTATGACCGCATAACGCTAGAAAAACTGACTTTGTAATGTTATACGATGAATGAATTTATTTTCTTGTAGTTTTTTTTAATTATTTGAAACTACATATGAATGCCTATGTATGAAAGAACAATTAAATATATCATTAAAAACTAAAAAAATATCTAACCAATCATGCAAGCGCAAAAATTTAATACACAAATAAATATTCATAAAAAATCATATAGTGATTCAGATATTACAAAACTTTGATATCTCAGCAATAACATATTTATCCATGAAATGTTGTATTCTCTTTTGAATTCCATCCATGATAGGTACGTGTGAAATTCCATAGTATCCTGGAAGTTAAAAAGAATAATGCGTGAGCTTTGTAAATGTATCAAAAGTTAACAAATTATTAAAAAGAGAAAAAGATGATTGTTCATATTCATAGTAATTTTAGTTCATTCGTAGTAAATTTTAAATTGAAAATGAAATAACTTTCTTGAAAAATATATATTTTTATTTATTTACCACTTATCCAAAATACATTGCATTCAGTCGCTCTTCCTCTGATAATCTTGAAGGGAGACCTTTACATTTTCCTTTTTGTGTAAGTCTTTCAAAAGAAAACATGGCATTGAAAGCGAGATCCTCTAATTATCTAGGTCTTGATAATGCAACAAATGTAAATCCAAAGCTTTCCCCATCACCAATATTGATCATTGCACGATCAAGTTTTAGCCCTTGACTTTTATGTAGTGTTTATGCCTAAGAAAGAACTAAATGTAATTGAGTTCTAGTACATAAAGTACTAGAAGATGTTTTCTAGTTTACTGTTTGTGGTGGAATCGAGATAATACTTGTACCATGATGAAATCGAGGACCGTGATAGTTATCAAAATTTATCATTACTGCTAAAGCTAAGTCATTAAAAGAGCTTAATGATTGTGATTATATAATATCCGTAATAGTATACATTTCTCCATTAAACAATCCATTTTGAATAGCAGGATTTGATTGCAACATCACTCGAACACCCACAGAAAGGCAAAATGGATGAATCCGGACTATTAAATGAAAATTTTACCACAAGCGCCTTTAATGACATGGTTGATCACATTCTATCATTAGTTGACTTCTATAAATTATAATGCTGACCACCTCTAGTCGTGTGGGAAATAATTGATTGCACATTGATTTTTAAGTGGTGATTAGGTCGAAGCGCTATTTATTTCAAGGTAATAAGTTTTAAGGATAACACTTATGAATAATTAGTTTTAAGGTCAATTTACAAAAAAAAAGGCTAATACTATTCGTACATCAACAATATCTAAACATACACCATAAAATAAAATAAACTAACATACACCAAAAATTGCTTTATATACACCGTCTTTTTTACAAAACTAGCCTTATTTTTTCCTTCATCTTCCCTCTCCAAAATTTTAAAGTTATTTATAGAAAATAGGAAATCTATAGCACTAATAAAGTTTAAATTCAGTAAAATGGATTTTAATCTTTTTAAATGTATGATAACCAATTTATTATGTTACAAAAAAATTTGTAACTTCAGTAAAAGCAACCCTGCTTTTAAATTAAAAGACTCTAAATTTAAATAATTACTTGTAAAAGTTCTCATAATTTAAATCTTAGGTTTCATGTTTAAAAATACATTATGTTCTTCAAATTGTTTTACATATATTTAATAGAATATCATTAGTTACAATGTTTTAGTTTGATGGGTTATAATTAAAAAAGTAGAAAATACAATAAAGAAGAAGGGTAATTTAGTAATATATATTTTTAGCAAATTTGTGGTGTACATAAGGTAATTTTCGGTGTATGAGTAGAATTTCCCAAATAAAAATTCTTTTATCTTTTTATGTTAAACAGGAAACTGATAAATTCTATTATTATTATTTATAAATAATTAGAAATGAAAAATTCTTTTATCTTTTTTCCGTAAAATGTACTTAAACTAATTTTTTAGAAGTGGTGTCCTTAAAATTTATTATCTTAAACAAATAATCCTTTAAGTGAATATCCCCGATTTTTAATTTATTTGTTCCTTATATTTACTGAACATTAATTTCAAAATGTTGATGAATTGCATAAGCCCGAAGTTAAATTAATTAATTGATTGATTTTTGGCATTCAAAATTTAATTAGTCATTAAAATTTAAATTCGATTTCAAGTTATTTTAAATCTAAAAACTTCAAACACTTCCACGTACGAGCTCTATTTTCAGCATATTATATATGGACATAATTTTTCTACGGAAGCAATAATATAACTTCTATAGTCCATTCTAAACTTCAAAAAATCTCTAGTAAAAATCCTTTACTTCATTTTAATCTATTTATTTATTTAGGGATGCTTTTACGAGATGTTACAAATCAAGTAAACCGAAGAAAAATTTCATCCTTATCTTCGTGTATTCTTCATCCTTTTAGTTATATAAATGAATACATTTGTTCATATTTTCACCAGGACAAAGTAAAAGTGCTCTCCACCAAAATTCCCTTAAAAGAATCCTAATTTCTATACCATTCTTTAAAAGTGAGTTAAATTTAGTGAGTGATTCATACACTTCTCTGTTGTATCCTCTCCAGAAGTTAAGAAATAAAAAATAGTTGTTGGGTTCGTGTACATTGGCTATTTAGGTGAACCACGTCAAATCTCAATTTCTCTGCTCTTCTATCTCTGTTTTTCTAGCTTCTTAATTTTGTGTAATATGATATTTGATTTTGAACTTGCATTGGTATTCAAATAGGCATAATAATGGTTTTTGTTTATTTATGTTAAATCCTTTCTAATTTTTTTCACCATACCATGATATTAATTGCAACTTTATATTTAAATATTCAAGACATGGAAAAGAAAGAAACTTGTGGTTGGTATTAGAGGGCTACAAAAGCATTTAATACCTACTAGTTATTTATTGATAGCAAAAGATAACTATTATTAAAACCATTGTTATTTAATAATTGATTAATTTGTGGCAGTAACTACCATTACGACAATATTAAGATATTCCAAAAGAAAAGTAAGGTAGTTTATTTTTTTATTAATTTTAGTTAAATATCAAATGATTATAGTATTGGGAAAAAAAATAATTGGTGAGATTTAAGAAAATGATAGTGGAAAGAACTAAGCGTATAGCATGAAAAGATTGAAAATAAATCCTCTGTCCTCAAATCCCCTTATCCTACTGTACCCAACCAATCACGACCGCTAGAATTCCACCTTTTGCAATTATGCCCTCTTTCTCTTTTTGAATTAACTGCAAAAAGGTGAAAATCAGGGCTCTGATTGGTTAGATACATGGATATAGGGAATTTTGAGCACAGGAGATTTGCTTTCGAAAAGATTCTATGAGACATGTAATGGTCGATTTGACTGACTTAATTTAGTTAGTTATACCAGATTATGGTTAACCACTTAGTTAATTACTAATTGATTATAACCAATCATTGTTATTAATTAATATATCCTAAGATTTTCTTGTTAATTATGAGCAATGTTGATGTAGTTCCCTAAAGTCCTGCAAAACCACATCGAATCTTTTATTCCATATTTTTTCTTTTTCTCATGTTCAAACAAAAATCTCGACCATATATCCAAATTGATGGTTTCCACCATATTTGACAAATGGAAGATAATACCAAATTAATGTTTATGATTAAAATGACATGTGAGTTTAATTCTAGGGGTAGCATATCTTGTCCATTTATTTTTCAATATTCAAATCATGTATTACATTATGCTCAACCATTTATTTGGTATTACTAACAATTAATCAACTATGATGAATCCGATTGATTAATTCAAATTGTTGTGTTTTGTGGTTGAGATTTTATAAAACATTTGGGGACAGGAGAAAAGGAAAAAAGATTTGATCTATTATTTAGCTTAAGCAATTAATCAAAATTACAAAAAGCATCAAAATAATTAATAACAACAAATATGAGTATAATTCTTTACATGGCTGGAAATCTTCTTATTGTAGCAAATCTGACCTGACCACATGCTTTAAAATGATGTATTCAGTACATGCTAATGCAAGCTCAGCACCTTCACTAGAAGAGCAAAGAAAAAAGGGAGGAAATAAGTTCAACCAACGAGAAAGCTACTCACATCCTGGTATTCCCGTACCATGCGCAAGGGTACTTGCCTCAAATGCTGGAGCTGGCCCGACTCCTCTCCGCCTTCGATCTTTGTGTCACCATCCCAGATACCAAATTCTACAACTTCCCCGTACAAAAACCAAAGAGCCTCGACCATTATTCCAACTTTTCCAACTTATAGTTCCTCACTTTCGATGACAGCGCCACCCCATGCCAATCATATTTTCCCAAAACATACATTGAGCCGATCGATCAAGAAGAATCCACAAGACTAAACTGCAAGGACGAGTATAGAAGGTTGTTAGGGTCAGTAGACGGTTGGCCTCCAATAACATGTGTGATAGAAGAAAATTTCTTACCTATTTCTCTTGATGTACCTGAAGAGATGGGCATTCCCATTCTCATTTTTTATAATAGCAGCGCTTGCAGTTGTTGGCTTTATTACTCCATACCTCGTCTGATAAAAATTGGCCAGCTTCCCTTTTCTCAAGGTAACATCTTCTTCTTCTTATAGTGTATGTATATTGATTCTATTTGACAACTGAAAATGTTGTTCAAACAGAAGATGAATGCGAGATGGACAAGGAATTCCATGACATTAGAGGAATGGAAGGGATTCTACGACACAGAGATCAACCGAGCTTTATAAGGGATGCAAGGTCAGTGGATGACAAAGTGCTTCAGTTCATAATTACTATTGGTAAAAACTTGTTGAATTTTTTGATTCAAATATTTTATGAAGAGGATGTAATCAATTAATTGAGTGATCAATTGATTGATTGATTAATTGATTTGATTGATTGGTTGATTGATTTTATTTGATCGATTGATTTTATCATAGAAGGAAAGAAATGAATGATTATATTTTAGAGATATTTTGAAGGGACAATTTGGATATTTTCCTAGGTATTCTATTCTCCTATATATGCAGCCTTCTTGGTTAGATCAAGACAACAACATTAAGAAACCATGTGAGAATATCTGGTGTCGTTGTGTGCCTCCAGGGGCTTGCGCCCAGGAGAGGAAGACGTAGGAATTTGGGCTAAAGATAGTTATTCCTATTTACTGCTGAAAGACGTAGTTAGTGCCTCCAGATTGTCCAAGGTTTTGTCATCATTCTTCATTGCTCTTCTGCTCCAACAATATTTGTAGTCATTTAGATATTCTTTGCATATCTCAATAGGGTTATTGATTCATTGTATTTTGTTTATTTTTTGTTTTGATCCATCGACTGTATTCAAAATTTGTTTTCGGTGAATCAATAAAGAGGGTGCTTGGGTGGAATATCTTGTGTACCGCTATTATTTCTGAACTGTTATGTTGTTATTTTCAAACAAACTCACGTTCAAGTGATTGGGTGAAAAAGATCCTATTTTTCGGGTATTTTTTCAAACTTCCACTGCGTACAAAACCCCAATATTTGGTATCGGAGCTCAGTTAATCACATAGCTTGGAGTGATTTCGGATTGAAGTTTGTAAATGTCGGAGATGATGTTGCTTTCATAGATGACTATTTTTGATGGCAGATATTGAGGGATTTGGAAGCCTATGATGGTGGATGTTCCATGCCTTAATGGTATGATTGATGGAGATGAGAAGAAACTTTATCATATGGATGAGGGAAGATGGAAGAAGACGAAGAATAAGGCAGGTGACGGATGAAGAACCTAGTCCGCAGCAAGGTGGAGAGGTTAATATGGTCACTGCTGATGGTCCTAAGATGGAGGATCATGGTATCGACAAGGGTCTAGATGTTGACGATGCTGTCCTTTCAAATCGACTAGGATGTATCTAGTTGCCTTGAAATCGAGGTTGGTTTTAATTGAAAGTAGATGTTGTTGAAAGAGCTAGGTTGACTTCTTTGTTGATTGTTAAGGATATGTGATATTAGAATCAAGGTGGACTGTTGAATTTTTTGATTCAAATATTTTATGAAGAAGATGTAATCAGTTAATTGATTTTATTGATTTGATCAATTGATTGATTGAATAATTGATTTGATTTATTAGTTGGTTGATTTGATTGATTTTATCATAGATGGAAAGAAATGAATGATTATATTCTGGAGATATTTTGAATGGGCAATTTTGATATTTGCCTAGGTCTTCTATTCTCCTATATTGTAGCCTTCTTAGTTAGATCAAAACAACAACATTAAGAAACCATGTGAGAATATCTTGTGAGGTTGTGTGCCTCCAGGAGCTTGCACCCTGGAGAGGAAGACGTATGAATTTGGGCTAAGAGTAGCTATTTCTATTTACTGCTGAAAGACATAGTTGGTGCCTCCAGATTGTCGAAGCTTTTGTCGTCGTTCTTCATCGCTTTTCTGCTCCAACAATATTTGTAGTCATTTACATATTCTTTTCCTATCTCAATAAGGTTATTGATTCATTGTATTTTGTTTATTTTTGTTTTTGATCCATTGAGTGTAAACAAAATTTGTTTTTGGTGAATCAATTAAGAGGGTGCTTGGGTGGAAAATCTTGTGTACCGCTATTGTTTCTGATCTGTTACGTTGTTATTTTCAACCAAATTCATGTTTAAGTAATTGGGTGAAAAAGATCCTTTTTTTGGGGTGTTTTTTTAAAATTCAGCTGTGCACAAAACCCCAACAAAAATGGCACCAAGCGGTTGATCAGATATTCAGCACATTAGAGGCACTTGAAGGTGACATCTTGTCCAGTTTTTGCTCCGTCTTTAGTACCATATACAATGTTGGTCCTCTTCATGAACATGCATCAAAGTATGTGAATACACAACAACAAGAACTACAGAATGATGATGTGTGTTTGACATAGCAAGAAGCACAATCGCCTAAAACCGTGGTGTACGTAATATTCGGAAGCACTACCTTGACGTCAAAGGACGACCTTCTTGAATTTCGGTATGGGTTGATGAATAGTGGGTATCCTTTTCTATGGGTGATTAGAGGACTAGTGATAGGGGATGGTATTGAAAACAAGAAAAATTTTGAAGGGTTGAAGGATGAGGCAAAGGATGGAGGGTGCATAGTGTCATGGGCACCACAAAAGGAAGTGCTTGAACATGCAGGGGTAGGTTGTTTTTTGACATATATCGAGTGGAACTCGACAATGGAAAGTGTAGTTGCGGGAGTGCCAATGACATCGTGGTCATTTTTAGGAGACCAGATGATAAATAACAGGTTTGTTAGTGAGATGTGGAAGATCGGCATGGACATGAAAGATATGACTGCATGAAGCATCATGGAGAAGATGATTAGAGAATTAATGGAGATAGAGAAAGAGGAAGACATGAGAAAAAAGGCAGAGGTTTCTAAAAAGTTGACTGTAGACAGTATTGAGGAAGAAGGGTCATCTAGGATGGATTTGAAGGCATTGGTTAAGCACATCAAATCTCTAAGTGCTCAAGCTATTAAAAAGAAAGATCAAAATTAAGCTTGCTTTGTTTGATTTTTCTATTTTCTTCTTTTTTCCTTTGTCTTTCATTTTTTCTCACCTCTTTTTTTGCATATCAAATCATTGAGTGTTCAAACTAACTTGTTATAAGAAGAAAATATTAGAATAAAGGTACAAACATTGTTTAACAGGTCTATGCAAAGCTGGCCCAAAAAATTGTTGCCCAAGCCCAACCGACAAATTTTAAAGTAATCAGTAGAATTTTTTTTAAAAATCTATTGCAATTTTTTTTATACATGATTAACATAGAAATGTGTTTATTTTATGCTCTTATATCTTATCTTTTGTATATAAATAAATATTACTTGGGTATTGTTTTGTTACTTTTACAAATATTCCAACCCAGCCCGCATGCAACCAGAAAAGTAGAGAAATGGAGATCAGATTGCTATATATTTACATTTTGAAGAATTGTAGATGAAGATCCCACATCTAGTTGCTGTTGGATAAGAAAATGATTGATAAAAAGGCTATACACATCTCAAATCATGGGAGGCATGTCAAAGAAATAAGAGGAAAAGAAGAAACGCCAAAAATTTAATAGATTTAACTAAGGCCCATTTGAGATTCTCATTGTAAACTAATTAGTGATGTAATGGCTAGGCCCATCTGTAATTAGGGTTAGGGTTTGGTTATCTCCTATAAATACCCTTGTAATATCATTGTATCCTATCCTATTTTTCTATCTTCTTCTCCATTAATAAATTTTCTAGTTCTCCTTTATTTTTCTATATTTTTTATTTTCTTAGCAACTAGTGCCATCTACACAATTAGGTTTGGTAGAGTACTAGTTGTATTTTGCACTTTTTTCATTAGTGATTGACCGTCTGATTAAATTCAGCGGTAATCCTAATTTTAGTTACTATTTGTTATTTTTAATTTCTGCAATTTCAATTTCTGTTCTTTTTTATTGCGTTCTTAGGCCATATTGGATTGAATATAGATTTGATTAAATTTAGATCTGATTCAGTTCAATAATAGTTTAATTACAGTTTCAATTTCGTTTGCTTTCAAAACCAACCTCGAAGATTTGTCTAACTCGCCCATGAAATTCTATAAATAATAATTTTTAATTTTTCCTCCCTGTGTTCGACCAGTATGCCACACACCTGTGCGCTTGCATATATAATTTTTTTAGTTTTCATGTATATATAAACAAGAAAAAAAATTCCATTTTTCTTTCCTGTTTTCAACTTCTTTCTACTTTCTCCTTTCTTTCATTTATTAGTTTCCCTCTTAGGAATTAATTCCTCTCTTTCTTTTCTGAAAAAAAAAAAAACAAAAAAAAAACTTTTGCAATTTATGTCTGCTTTGATTGCTTTCCTCTTTCACTCTGCCAAATTCCTATATTCTTTTCAATTCACGTCCATATTCAGAATTGCCATTTACCATATTTTGTCGTCACCATCAAACAAAATCAGCCACTACAACCGAATTTACCTCAAAGCCACTTACCCCAACTCACAAATACCCCTTCGTTCCCATCGACATTCACAGCCCACCCACAACCCCTCAGATCATCGATCAACAAACTCCCCTTCAAGCCGCAAAATTTCACAAAGCCACCAATATTGACTTCATCTTCTTCACGTGAACAGTCGACCCCCTTTCATCCCCTGTTCATCCTCACCATAGCCCTTATCAACGCAAATCTTCCCTTGCCAAATCCCACTTCTCTGCTGTTCAACAATCATCTTCACGTCCATAACAATATCATAAAAAAAACAAAAAACAAAACAAAAATCACACTCCATCACCACGTCAACAGTCACAAGCCTCCTTCCTCTCCTAACCAACTTCTTCTTCCTACTTCAAACAAAATCATGCGCCCACATCAAACCATACCCACCAACCACAACCTGATTTTCCATCTTCTTCAGACAAACAACAAACCAATCACCCTCTTGAACCTCACCACATCGCGAACTCCTTACCCAAAGCCTTCATCAAATACCCACATCGCGAACTCCACCCACCATCGATTAGAACACCTTCACAATCAAACCATCTACAATCACAAATCAAATTCCCTGCATCACCGTGGACATTGAACAACATGCGCCAAAACAAAACAAAATCAATGCTCTCCACTCATACTGCATCCGCCTCTTCAAACTTGCTTCAACGTTGTATTGGTCTTCACCATACCCCCTGAAGTTAATCAAATACCCCCATCCTTCAAAACAATCTCATCTACACATCCTTCAAAACAATCTCATCTACACAAACCTCATCATACACCAGTCCACATACCCAATTTCAACATCACAGCCATCTCTCTGCTAACCATCCCCTTCCTGCTTCACGCCAACCCGACGTCAACACAGCCACATCTTCAAGTTCCTCTAATTCACTTTTTGCCAAATCACCATCATCCAAACTGCCTCTCACAAACCACACCATATCACGGCTACAAACCCCACCTGCCAAGCAACCCATCAGCACCTCAACTCACGCACATACCCTCACTTGACAACTGTTCATTCACAATCGCACCACTGTCACGGTACTCAAACTAGTTGCACCACAGAGAGCCGATACTCCTCATCAAACCCCTGAACACAAGCTTCACGTCCTCTCCTCCACCACAAGTCTTGCATCACACCAAACTCAAGCAACCACATCGAAGACACCGATCACACTTCCCTTTTCACCACCGTTCACGCTGCCATTGTCAAGACCTCAACACCACATTCAACCCCAATTCGCATCATCAATTCCTCCATCACCGAATTACAAAACCCAAAACCGATTTGAAGTCGCAACCGCTTCGCCTACTTCCAAATTGAAACAGCGGAACTCTCTTTGAACTCCTGAAACCCTCAATCGCTAACTCATCAGCAAGGACCATAGTGAAAACTCTAGAAACCCGATATGGAATCGTCCAAATTAAACTCGAAATCGCAAGCAGTCAGACCATAAATCCAAATCGAACCTAGCTCAACCCTCGAACTGAAGAAAAACTCATAGATCGAAAACCGCTGCTGATTAAAAAAAAAGTTGACTTCGATTTTGGGCAATTTTGTTTTCCTGAGAAATTGGGATAAGAAGCATGTTTTTAAAGTTGAATTAAGTGATACTTCAATTGATTTAGCAGATGATTTGTTTCCTTTTGTCGTGGCTTGTTTAGAAAAAAAGAAAACAATGCGATTTGTTTCTAATCTATTTTCGCTGATTTGAAAAGAAAAAAAAAAGATTGTTCTAATTGATTTGTTTCCTAAGTGTAGCTGAAAGGGGCGTGATTTTTGGAACTGCCTTGAACATTAACTGGCCTGAATTTTGAGTGCATACATCCATTTGATGTTTAAATATGGACTATTTGCTGGCAAACGTGACTAGGGTGTTCGGATGACTATTGTGATTTGTGAGGGTCCGTCCATCTGTTTGCTCCTTTTTAATTGTTTAGGTTTGTCTACTATTGTTTGAGTCTAGTTTAGTTTTTTTTAGTTTTGATTTCGTTGGGTCTTTTGTTTTTTTGAGTCCAGTTGTTAGTTTTTCTATTTTTTCTTCCTTTTGTTTGTTTGTTTTATTTATCTCTCCAATACAAAAAAAAGAGAAAGAAAGAAGGACTTTCAGAAAAAAAATCAAGAGGCAAGTGAAGTGAAGAATTCGAGCATCAGACAAGGAATTCAACGGTCAATCCATTTGCATGCAATTTATTTGAATCGTCAATGCTACTAAATTTCTCTAGATGGACAGCCATACCCCACTGTAAAATTTTCTAAACTCTACAGGTGCTGCAGTTGCTTAAAAATATATAGACATTTCTTGTAAAAATCTTCTGCAGGGGCAGCGGCTTGCTTGTAAAAAAAAATATTTCTGTAATTTATTATTCTGTGGCAGATCTGTGATTCTAATTTCTAAATCTGTCTGTGAGAAACAAGTTTCCATAACAAATCAATCTCGTCAATTTTCAAATTTAACACTTGATTTGATTTGCAAAATAATATAATTGAAAAGTGGTGTTTTGTGAAGTTGATTGTCTCGTATAATTGGATCGCAGATATATAGTAGTTCAATTTATTGAACTATTAGCAAAAGAGGTTGCATACTACCCGTAAAACATTGGTCGTATCCCTTAGTATTTATACTATACGTGAACGGCCATAAGACCCTCTTCCCCCTTATAATTGAGTCAGTTAATTAATAGAGCACAACTCATTCTTTTATACTATTTTGAACTAAGAATAATTTCTGTCTTCCCTTAATTTCATTCAATGTCTGATTCAAAAAAATCATTGAGAGATATGTGGGATAATAATCGGAGTAGACGTCCTCTTGAAGAGTATGATTTTGAATTACAACTCATGAAGCAAGATTTTCCAAAATTTCCAGAATATGAACCGTAAAAAAAAAAACCTACTAAACCAATCACAAGAATACCAGCTACAGTACCTATTAGCCAAAGAGGAATCCTTCCAGTAGTATCGGCCATTTCCTCCACTTTCCTCCACATTTCATCCAAATGCCAACAATTTTCAAAATTTTCAAAATAACCAACATTTTCAAAGTTATGATCGAAATGGCGGCTTCAATTCAAATTTCAATAATTTCGATTATGGGCCACATCCAAATAACTTTGAATCACAATATACCTTTGATCAACATTAATACGGGGTTGGAAACCAATTCGAAAATAATTTTGGATATGAAAATGATTTTCAAGTCGATCAAATTCTTCAAAATAACAACCCATTTCCACATCTTGAATATGACCAAAATTGTAGTTTTCCCTTGAATTTCGACAGTTTTGGTTATGAACCTAATTTTCAAAATCAAAATTATTTCCAATATCATTTTTCTGAAAATTCAAACAACCACCACATTGGAAATAATATTGATTGTGAAATTGATGTGGACTATAATTTTGAGAATCAAGAAATCCAAAATAAGAGCTCTCAAATCAACGATTTTGAAGTATATCATCTTAACGTTCTTAGAAAGAGGGTAGAAAAGCAAGATAGACAGCCTGATGAACTTCTTTGTTTAATGACATCTTTTAAAGAACAACTTGAGCAACAAAATCAAATTCAAACATGCGATGATTCAGAAAATAATCCAGTCTTTGCTGATAGTGAAAATTTTCAAATAACAACTTTGGGAATTGAGAATGATGATCAAAATGAAGTTGTTCACAATTCAGTAAATGATTTAGACTTCAACTCTTATCAGGAAAACGATTTAAGCTCAGATTTTGATCTTCCTCTTTCAGGTTGCGAGAAACTTGAAATTCTAGAAATTGAACAAAATAAAGATGTTGAATTTTTCAATTCAAATTTGGAAAAGGATTTTAACGAACATGAATTCTTTGGATTGTATGAGGACGAGTTGTGTAACACCCAGTAATTCTGTAACGCTAAGATTCACAGATCAAGGCAGAATTAATCAAAATCGAGGGAAACGGGCAGCGCCATTGCATTCGTCTCGAAATTCTGCATGAAAGTGAGTCCGAGTTTGCGTATATCGGAGTCTGTATGAGGAAGATATGGCCTCCGGAAGTTTCAGCAAAGTTCAAATTTCAAAACAGACTCAGAAGCGGGCTGGGCGGGAAATTTCCCGCCTAGGACCCAGGTCGACTGGGGAGTCGACCCCCCCCCCCCCAGGTCGACTGGGGAGTCGACTCGGTAGTCGACCCCCCCCCCCCCCCCCCGCTTTTTCCAGCTTTCTGAACCTGATTCGTTTCTCTATATCCGGATGCCATTCTGACCAGATTCGTTGACTTCTACACTATATAAACAACCCTAGTCTCCTTCTCTATTCACAATTCTTTTCTATCCTTATGCTGCCTCTGAGAAAATATATATAAATAAATAAATATAAGAAAATAATACGAAAATCCAGGACAAGGTTATGCTGCTCAAATTGTCCAGAAGAGATTCAAATCAAGATTAAAGCTTCAAGATAAGGATCAAAGGCTAACGTCGCACGAATCATAGCAACGCCATCTTTCTTTTCTAATCTGAATCTCTGTAAGTCGGTTATTTTTAGATTTGAACGTTTCTCTCTTTTCGTGACATGAAATTAAAGGAATAAAAGAATATTCCAAATCTTTCTATTCGAACCTGTGCCTATAAATTTGGACCTAATTAAGAACTGTTATGATTCGATGACCAATTAGGCATTGCCTATGACTATGAACATTGCATATGACTATGAACATTGCCTATGACTATGAATATTGCCTATGACTATGGACATTGCCTATGACTACGAACATTGCCTATGACTGTGACTATGACTATGAGGATTATTTCCTTGACTAAACCTATGCCTTTGATTAGAAAACATAAACTATTGCCTATGACATAACAAGGACATCTGTGATTAAACCCTATGACTCATGACTAGGAAAGTGTTGCTTAAGTTCTATGATTATGAGATCGGGTCTAAACCCGATTATTTATTCTTCCTATCCTTGGTTTTCTTTGGTTTTAGACCATGGGAATTTACCTATTAAGTTAGGTCTACCCATGTTCTTGAACCTGCGTCTCTATTTTGTCTATCCTTGGTTTTAGACCTTGGGAATTTACCTATTAAGTTAGGTCTACCCATGTTCTTGAACCTGCGTCTCTATTCTGTCTATCCTTGGTTTTAGACCTTCGGAATTTACCTATTAAGTTAGGTCTACCCATGTTCTTGAACCTACGTCGTTATTCAAACCTTTTATGCCAGTTATTATGTCCATCCTTTTTCATAGCATCCTTGGTTCATTCCCTATTTTCTACGAGTCTAGATTTATCCATAATCTAGATTGAATCGCAATTATACGAACGGTGGGAATACGATTTGGGCTTAATGTGAAATGTACTAAAAACATAGTTATAAACTTGGAATTTGGCATAAATTGGGAACATGAATTATGGCATGTTCATAGAAATGCAAATTGGATAAATTTAACATGAATTATAGGATGTGTAAGTTGAGTCTAGTATTGACTTGTAAATCTAGCATTTACATGAGTTATGAACTAGAATAATAAGTCTAGTTTCTCGTGAACTGTAATTAGAATGTTAAATCAGGATTGGATTAGCTAATTTGGTGTAATAAGTATATTGGTATAAATTTGAAATTGGCCATAATTGGGAATAACCGTCAGGTTTAGCAGAATCATGGTTAGTGACACTTAATTTGTATAGTTTACATACCAAAAGGCATAAATATGATACAGAGGGGAAAATGGGCCATAAGAATAAATGTTGACAGTTTACATTAAAAGGGTAATTAGGAAATAAGAAAATTAGGAATAATTTACTTATAGAATTTGGACTAAATGAGGAAATGTAAATTTAGACAAATTAAAGGTTTATTAACGACATCTCTTTTAATGGTACACCAGAAAGTTCTAGGGTGACAGAGAGTATAGTGTCTAGGCTTGGGTTCGGAAAATACAAGTTTCCTGCTCTCCCTGGCTATCCCTAACCGATCTGACGGACGGGGTGGTTACTTTCAAAACCTGATTTGAAAATTAACCAAAACCCTTTTGAACTTAGAAAACACGAATATGCCTAACCCGAGGTTAGACTGAGTTGCGATGTAAACCTGCCCGGAACCAACCGGCACATCCAATAATCGCAACAATATTTGTCTAATGTGAGTGGTAGCAGCTTTAATTTATTTAGTTAAAGCTAGAACAATAATGGTGGGGTTAAGTTAACTGAGACACTTAACCAATTCAACAAGATAACCAAACCGATGGCTGGGGTTAGGTTCATACAGACACAGTTAAGCTAGAATGGGAGGGTTAAGTGTATAGGAACACTTAACCAACTTAACACAGTCGAGCTAGAATGGGAGGGCTATGTCCATAGGGACACTTAACCAAACTTATGGTAACAAGACCAGATTTGTAGGGGTTAAGTAACTAAGAAAACACTTAGCGAAACTAACATGTTAACTAGACTAGAAGGTGGGGTTAAGTAAAGTAGATACACTTAGCCAAATTAACATGTTAACTAGACTAGAGGTTGGGGTTGAGTAAATACACTTAGCCAATTTGATATGTTATCTGGGCTAGACCATAGGGTTAAGTAAACTTGAACACTTAACCATCAGATTGTGATAAAAGAATAGGGTTAAGTCTAAACATGAAGGGATAATACTTAACCAATAATAACATGTTAGTTAAGACAGACGGGCAAGGTTAAGTTAAAAAGGAACACTTAACCAATACAGGGTGAATGGGTAGGGTTAAGTAATAGGAAATACTTAACCAATATAACTTGGTTTGTGGTAGGGTTAAGTCAACATGAATTACTGATAACACTTAACCAGTATAACAGGATGAATGAAGAGGATTAAGTTGGCTTAAATTGACTAATGACACTTAACCAATCCAAATTGACGGGAAAGGGAACTAAGTAGTAAACCTTAGTTAAGAAGACAACGATTATGGAAACTAAGTGGTAAATCTTAGTTAGTAAAACTAAGTAGTAATTCTTAGTATAACACGGGAAGGAGAGAATGTCCGTCTGAGTAGAAAGAAGGCTCCAACGAATTGGGTTACGAAGCCCGAGGCTTCGGGGGGATGTGAGGGTACTCTTGGTATCCCTATGTGAGGCTGCAGATGATCCTCCTGGGCTCACAGAGGTTAAGGTCTGCGTAGAAGAACCAGGGGTATGCCTTGGTTGCAATAAATGGCAACCTAAATACCAGGATGGACCGGCGTGATTCGGCGAGAAAACGCTAGCCCTGTGATAGGAACTCGTCGTCTACCATCCATCTTGATTCAATCAAGATATGTGAAGCGGAAAGGCGGAGAACTCCAAAAGACCGTATACTTGGTATCTAGTTATGGGTGAGGATGGCCATAGGATAGAGTGGCACCGGGGGCCGGCGTATAGTTCTCATTTTACAAGGTGTGCCTTTCATTAGTTGAGGGAGGGGTGAAGTGGGACCATAGCCACTGGAATAAAAATAGACCTTAGCATCTGCATCGACAGATATCTGAAAGCTCCCGACCGAGTACTGTATTCCTTGATTTGCCCTGCTTCAGGACTCGGACTGCACATTACAGGACATGTGCATCTAGACAAGCGATAACGATTCGCGATACATGCGTGGGGAAGTATAGGAACAGATACCACTCTAGGTAGTGTGTCCTAGACTTGGGGGCATCATTCGACAGGTAGCATAATCCTTAGTTGGACTAGGTGGCATAAATCCTAAATCCGAGAAGCGTTCAGCAGATAGCGTAAACTCTAGTTAAATCTAGAAAGCACTTGATAGAAAACCCTAGATTTGATCTAGGTAATAAATAATGAATGTATGCCGGAAGGCAATGGAAAATACAGGGATTGGGATCACGTTATCGTTACTAGTTGGGACACTAGATAGGCGGTGCAGAGACATAGAAACCAGTATAACAAGGAAATAGCGAAGTGGCGAAAGTATTATAGCGTATCCTGTTTATCTTATCTTAGCATATCTTGTGACTACCTTGTCTAATCTTGTTGACCCTATCGTCATGGTGTAATCTTGTATTCAGTTAATTCATGTCGTTTTGTTTTTCCATGTTCACATGCTAGAAGTTACTGAACTTACTCAGGCTTTATGTCTGACTCTTTTTTTCTTTCGTCTTCTTTTCTTCCGTTTCTCCCCCACCCCCAGGTAGTAAAGGAGGGCATAGTTTAGCTCAGGTTAAGTTGGACTGCCACTCTTTCGCAGCTTGACGATTTGTCGAAGTTTGCTTGGATTCTCTTTTCAGATGCTATGGCTGGCTCTTGCTAAAATCGGGGAATATAAATGTTGTTTTTATGCTTCTTTATTTTGTAAGATAGATGATACTCTGATATTGTAAAGAAACCATTGTACAAACTATTTTATCAATAAAGCAAAGTTTTATTTTCCGCTGTTTAATTTCTGTCTGTCTTGTAATTTATCTGCATCTTTTACCCTAAATGCTCCACCGAACTTAGTGCACTCCCGTTGTGAGTGACACTAACGGATGTGGGGTGTTACACGTGGTATTAGAGCGAGGTTACCAGATCAGATAAAGGATTTGAAAAATTATTTCCAAAATGGTTTTTAAAGAAGCATTTTCAAGAGAAAAGATTTGTTTTAAAGACATATTCCCCAAATCCATACGCACTATCTTCTCTTCCTCTGTTTAAATTCTTGTCTCCTTCTTTCTTGAGTCTCTGGGGCTCTTGGCTTTCTGGGAGGTAACCTCATCGAAGGGCAAAGTAGTGCCCGGCTTCCATCCATAGCCGTAGTTGTTTAATCTACGGGCAGTTTTCTTTCGAAGCTTATAGGGTTTTCCGGACGATGGAGGCAGTTTTCGAGAGATTTTTCAAAATGACTACACATGGAAGGGGATGAGGAGTTTGGCTAAGGAGCATAACCCTAGGATGAGGAATTCATGGATGTAGACTTAGCACATGAAGGAGGAAGAAATTATAAAACCTAAGACAAGATGAAGTATCTTTACTAGGGTATGATAGGGAATATACTTAAGGAAAAGGACAAGAACGAGGATGAGATTTTCAGAAGGACAAGTACATGCTTTCGCCTCCAAGCGTACCTAGGAGAAAGGTAATCCGGTTAGAAGAGTCCAGTTTTCTGTTCGTACTATTTCCTTAAGTTCTAGCGCTTCTCATTCGTTCATATCCACTTCCATAGTTGGGTCTCTGCACCATAGTACTTGTATAGTAGAAAGATCCCACTAGAGTCTCAAATCCAATTGGTGGTCCGACCAGTTTATTTTTGGTTAGTAGGGATTTGAGAATAGCTATCGAGTTTGCTTATATCATCTCACGTAGATCGTCTAAATTCGGGGGAGATATTCCTTGGGTGCTTGTCTGATATTGGTTTAGGCCTTTGGGGCTTGTACTTGAGAAATGTCGAGTTCGGTTTGGATGGTTTGCGTCAGAGATGAATAGTTGTGGCAGGCACTCCAAAGAGCACGTAGTGACCTTTCGACTCTTATAGTTATGGCATGGCGGATAAAAGGGAAAACTCTAATCATCTTAGTACGAATACCTGGTACCGTGATTGACATCTGTTTATTTTGGAAATGGAGATCCGGAACTTCACAATCGTGAAGTTAAATTAGTTAAGATACAGTGGAGTAAAGCTCAAGAAGGCTAGATACTAGCATCATACCCTTTTCCTTGAGGGTGCATCCTTGATTTCTTTGTTTTAGGAGCTTTACGCATAATTGTTTCTCTCTTTCCAAAGTATATCACCTAGGTCATATCCTCGATCCTTAGGTAGAAGCCAATGGATGTAAACATGTATTTGAAACATGTTATGGTTGATGGTTGCAAGTGGTTGCTAATGGTTGCTTGTGAATGCATATGCATACGTATTAGGCACTAGATCAGTTCAGACGCTTTCATATTGCATTTACAGATATGTATTTGTTTGTAAATTGAACTTGATATGTTATCATATGGGTGTTGCGTATGGATGAATGGCCATGCACGCATATAGTATTTACATAACTAGGGATGCTTGCATACATGGTTGGACGCATGGCATTGACATGACTCGCATTAAGGAGGTCGACTGAACCAGTAGACCGCCTGGTTTTACAGTAGATAAAGACATATACACACACTATGCATTTGAACATGAAAGCATTAGAAATCTTTTAAGGACAATGGATGCCTGTGAGTGAATGGTTGAGTAGATAGGTGATTGGATGGTAGGACACATTCTTCCTAACTTGAAGATTTTGGGGACGAAATCCTTTTAAGTGGGGGAGAATGTAACACCCCGTAATTCTGTAACGCTAAGACCCACAAATCAAGGCAGAATTAATCAAAATCAAGGGAAATGGGCTGTGCCATTGCGTTCGTCTCGGAATTCTACATGAAAACGAGTTCGAGTTTGCGTAAATCGGAGTCCGTATGAGGAAGATATGTCCTCCAGAAGTTTCAGCAAAGTTTAAATTTCAAAACAGACTCAGAAGCGGGCTGGGCGGGAAATTTCCCGCCCATGACCCAGGTCGACTGGGGAGTCGACTGGGTAGTCGAACCCCCCCCCCCCCCCCCCGCCCTCAGGTCGACTGGGTAGTCGACCCCCCCTTTTCCAGCTTTCTGAACCTGATTCGTTTCTCTTTATCCGGACGCCATTCTGACCAGATTCGTTGACTTCTACACTATATAAACAGCCCTAGTCTCCTTCTCTATTCACAATTCTTTTCTATCCTTATGCTGCCTCTAAGAAAATATATATAAATAAATAGATATAAGAAAATACTACGAAAATCCAAGACAAGGTTATGCTGCTCAAATTGTCCAGAAGAGATTCAAATCAAGATTAAACTTCAAGATAAGGATCAAAGGCTAACGTCGCACGAATCATAGCAACGCCATCTTTCTTTTCTAATCTGAATCTCTGTAAGTCAGTTATTTTTAGATTTGAACGTTTCTCTCTGTTCGTGACATGAAATTAAAGGAATAAAAGAATATGCTAAATTTTTCTATTCGAACATGTGCCTATATCTTTGGACCTAATTAAGAACTGTTATGATTCGATGACCAATTTGGCATTGCCTATGACTATGAACATTGCCTATGACTATGAACATTGCCTATGACTATGAATATTGCCTATGACTATGGACATTGCCTATGACTACGAACATTGCCTATGACTGTGACTATGATTATGAGGATTATTTCCTTGACTAAACCTATGCCTTTGATTAGAAAACATAAACTATTGCCTATGACATAACAAGGACATCTGTGATTAAACCCTATGACTCATGACTAGGAAAGTGTTGCTTAAGTTCTGTGATTATGAGATTGGGTCTAAACCCGATTATTTATTCTGCCTGTCCTTGGTTTTCTTTGGTTTTAGACCATGGGAATTTACCTATTAAGTTAGGTCTACCCATGTTCTTGAACCTGCGTCTCTATTCTGTCTATCCTTGGTTTTATACCTTGGGAATTTACCTATTAAGTTAGGTCTACCCATGTTCTTGAACCTGCGTCTCTATTCTATCTATCCTTGGTTTTAGACCTTGGGAATTTAACTATTAAGTTAGGTCTACCCATGTTCTTGAACCTACGTCGTTATTCAAACCTTTTATGCCTGTTATTATGTCCATCCTTTTTCATAGCATCTTTGGTTCATTCCCTATTTTGTACGAGTCTAGATTTATCCATAATCTAGATTGAATCGCAATTATATGAATGGTGGGAATACGATTTGGGCTTAATGTGAAATGTACTAAAAACATAGTTATAAACTTGGAATTTGGCATAAATTGGGAACATGAATTATGGCATGTTCATAGAAATGCAAATTGGATAAATTTAACATGAATTATAGAATGTGTTATTTGAGTCTAGTATTGACTTGTAAATCTAGCATTTACATGAGTTATGAATTAGAATAATAAGTCTAGTTTGACGTGAACTGTAATTAGAATGTTTAATCAGGATTGGATTAGCTAATTTGGCGTACTAAGTATATTGGTATAAATTTGAAATTGGCCATAATTGGGAATAAACGTCAGGTTTAGCAAAATCATGGTTAGTGACACTTAATTTGTATATTTTACATACCAAAAGGCATAAATATGATATAGAGAGGAAAATGGGCCATAAGAATAAATGTTGACAGTTTACATTAAAAGGGTAATTAGGAAATAAGCAAATTAGGAATAATTTACTTATAGAATTTGGCCTAAATGAGGAAATGTAATTTTAACAAATTAAAGGTTTATTAATGACATCTCTTTTAATGGTACACCAGAAAGTTCTAGGGTGACAGAGAGGATAGTGTCTAGGCTTGGATTTGGAAAATACAAGTTTCCTACTCTCCCTGGCTATCCCTAACTGATCCGACGGACGGGATGGTTACTTTCAAAACCTGATTTGAAAAATAACTAAAACCCTTTTGAACTTAGAAAACACGAATATGCCTAACCCGAGGTTAGACTGAGTTGTGATGTAAACCTGCCGGGAACTAACCGGCATATCCAGTAATCGCAACAATATCTGTCTAATGTGAGTGGTAGTGGCTTTAATTTATTTAGTTAAAGCTAGAACAAGAATGGTGGGGTTAAGTTAACTAAGACACATAACCAATTCAACATGATAACCAAACCGATGGGTGGGGTTAGGTTCATACAGACACAGTTAAGCTAGAATGGGAGGGTTAAGTCTATAGGAACACTTAACCAACTTAACACAGTCGAGCTAGAATGGGAGGGCAAAGTCCATAGGGACACTTAACCAAACTTATGGTAACAAGAACAGATTTGTAGGGGTTAAGTAACTAAGAAAACACTTCGCCAAACTAACATGTTAACTAGACTAGAAGGTGGGGTTAAGTAAAGTTGATACACTTAGCCAAATTAACATGTTAACTAGACTAGAGGTTGGGGTTAAGTAAATACACTTAGCCAATTTGATATGTTATCTGGGCTAGACCGTAGGGTTAAGTAAACTTGAACACTTAACCATCAGATTGTGATAAAAGAATAGGGTTAAGTCTAAACATGAAGGGATAATACTTAACCATTAATAACATGTTAGTTAAGACAGACGGGCAAGGTTAAGTTAAAAAGGAACACTTAACCAATATAGGGTGAATGGGTAGGGTTAAGTAATAAGAAATACTTAACCAATATAACTTGGTTTGTGGTGGGGTTAAGTCAACATGAATTACTGATAACACTTAACCAGTATAACAGGATGAATGAAGAGGGTTAAGTTGGCTTAAATTAACTAATGACACTTAATCAATCCAAATTGACGAGAAATGGAACTAAGTAGTAAACCTTAGTTTAGAAAACAACGATTCTGGAAACTAAGTGGTAAATCTTAGTTAGTAAAACTAAGTAGTAATTCTTAGTATAACACGGGAAGGAGTGAATGTCCGTTTGAGTAGAAACAAGGCTCCAACGAATTGGGTTACGAAGTCCGAGGCTTCGAGGGGACGTGAGGGTACTCTTGGTATCCCTTGGTGAGGCTGCAGATGATCCTCCTGGGCTCATAGTGGTTAAGGTCTACGTAGGAGAACCAGGGGTATGCCTTGGTTGCAATACATGGCAACCTAAAGACCAGGATGGACCGGCGTGATTCGACGAGAAAACGGTAGCCTTGTGATTGCAACTCGTCGTCTACCATCCATCTTGAGTCAATCGAGATACGTGAAGCGGAAAGGCGGAGGACTCCAAAAGACCATATACTTGCTATCTAGTTATGGGTGAGGATGGCCATAGGATAGAGGGGCACCGGGGGCCGGCATATAGTTCTCATTTTACAAGGTGTGCCTTTCATTAGTTGAGGGAGGGGTCAAGTGGGACCATAGCCACTGGAATAAAAACAGACCTTAGCATCTACATCGGCAGATATCTGAAAGCTCCCGACTGAGTTCTATATTCCTTGATTTGCCCTATCACAGGACTCGGACCGCACATTACAGGACATGTGCATCTAGACAAGCGATAACGATTCGCGATACATGAGTGGGGAAGTATTGGAACATATACCACTCTAGGTAGTGTGTCTAGACTTGGGGGCATCGTTCGATAGGTAGCATAATCCCTAGTTGGACTAGGTGGCATAAATCCTGAATCCGAGAAGCGTTCAGCAGATAGCGTAAACTCTAGTTAAATCTAGAAAGCGCTTGATAGAAAACCCTAGATTTGATCTAGGTAATAAATAATGAATGTATGCCGGAAGGCAATGGAAAATACAGGGATTGGGATCACGTTATCGTTACTAGTTGGGACACTAGATAGGCAGTGCAGAGATATAGAAACCAGTATAACAAGGAAATAGCGAAGCGGCGAAAGTATTAGAGCATATCCATTTTATCTTATCTTAGCATATCTTGTGAATACCTTGTCTAATCTTGTTGACCCTATCATCATGGTGTAATCTTGTATTCAGTTAATTCATGTCGTTTTGTTTTTCCATGTTCACAGGCTAGAAGTTACTGAACTTACTCAGGCTTTATGTCTGACTCTGTTTTTCTTTCGTCTTCTTTTCTTCCGTCCCCCCCCCCCCCCCAGGTAGTAAAGGAGGGAATAGTTTAGCTCAGGTTAAGTTGGACTGCCACTCTTTCCCAGCTTGAAGATTTGTCGAAGTTTGCTTGGATTCTCTTTTCAGATGCTATGGTTGGCTCTTGCTAAAATCGGGGAATATAAATGTTGTTTTTATGCTTCTTTATTTTGTAAGACAGATGATACTCTGATATTGTAAAGAAACCATTGTACAAACTATTTTATCAATAAAGCAAAGTTTTATTTTCCGCTGTTTAATTTCTGCCTGTCTTGTAATTTATTTGCATCTTTTACCCTAAATGCTCCACAGAACGTAGTGCATTCCCTTTGTGAGTGACACTAACGGATGTGGGGTGTTACAAGTTGCCAAATAAGGAAGTAGATTCACGTCACGAGTTCGAAAATTTTAAATTTGAGGAAATTTCAAACGAACTTGAAATTGTCTATGTCAAAAATATGTCATCAATTAATGATGAGAAATGTAATCACATAGTCTTGAGCAACACTCAAAATTTAAATTTCACTGAATTTATATACAATCACAAATTTTTGAAAAATTACACTGATAAATTTGTTGAGTACATGAATTATTTTTGGAATGTTAGCTTGATTGAAAAACTTCATGTTAGGAAGACCCTGAACATTCATTTACTAGACTATAAATCGAGGTATAAAGATGAGATGGTTTTCATAAACTTTTTCTTGTTAGAAAACATGCCTAGGCATAGTTGGAACGGGACTCATCGAGCTATAACCAAGTTTGGGGGGAAAAGTTGGTGGAATTCTTTGCATCGCATGCATCGTAAACACATATATCATTGTACATATGATCCATTCTTACATATAGCTAGACTACATTTCATTCTTCAAATAATTTTGCATCTCATTCACCTTTGGGTATGATCTTTCAAATTTAGGAAACGTTTACAATGTGGACACTGTTTAGTTCTAGTGTAGGGGAGTCTGCATTTCATTCAATTTTTAATTTTTTTAAATTTTTCTTTCTTTTCATCCATTTAAATAGGACCTTCATGCATTTTAGATCGTAGTGACATGCCTTTTTTTTGAAACATGACTCATTTTAGATTGATACAGCAAAATAAGTTAAGGATTATTAATCATTTGATAGTATTTTTTTCTCTCATCTAAGATCGAATATGAAATATAATGAAAAGTTTAATTTTGAGGGATAATAGTGTAACCGGTACATAGGTAGATTCTTAGGTGATGGCCATGAAATCTATTCTATATTGTATACTTTTTTTTAATAAGCGGAGGACTTAAAATACTTATATTGGCTTTTCGAATCTTTAAAACTAAGTTGTGTTAAGTTGAATTCGCGTAACTCTCTTTTGTGCTTATATTTTCAATAATAATAATAGTAATCCAAGGGTATCCAACATTGCTTGTATATCAAGCGTTGGTGTGCGAACCCGCCAAGCTCTATCCGACATGTTGTTGACAAAGTCAGCGTTGGAATATCTTGGTCTCATTTTATGAGATTGGACACCTAAGGATTACCGACCCGTTGTTGACAAAGTCAAAGTCGGCCTGCACAGTCCGCCAAGCTCTTTACCCACTCTCCGTTAGTCCGCGAGGCAGTGCATGGGTGGTAAACCTTGGTATTCTGAGTTAGGCGTATGTAATTAATCATAAATTTTAACTTTTATAGAGATAGAGAATAAGCGATGATGCCCAAACACTTCTTGACCTTATTGATTTGACTAGCCATACACAAGGAAATAATAATACCACTTTACAAACTAAGCCAAGCAAACTAAGAATCTATTTCATGGCTACACTATGTTATCGACCGAACTAATTGGCCAAACTGGAATTTAACATTTGAAAACTTGATTTATATTGAAAATTTGTGACAAGTTGAGGTATCTAAAATAAAATCAACTGACTAGAAATTGTTAACTTAATTTGTTGTACCACTTCCCTAATAACAAGTCATGTTTTCATTTTTGTTTTTTATTTTGCATATGTTCATTGCATTTATGTAGTTTCATTAGAATCATAGCATGCTGGATTTGGATTTTGTGGGTAGTATCCGCTGAAAACCCTCACGAGACACCACTCGTCCTACTAGGGACACCTAGAGGTTTAACGGCTTGTTGCATACGCTCAATGCAATCGGGTTTCCTACGAAAGTGTGACCTATCTAGTTTAGCTTTTCGTTTTTTTTTATTTTTTTCTTCTTTTAACTCGAGGACAAGTAAAAGATAAGTGTAGGGGGTATTTGATTAACATAGAAATGTGTTTATTTTATGCTCGTATATCTTATATTTTGTATATAAATAAATATTACTTGGGTATTATTTTGTTACTTTTACAGATATTCCAACCCAGCCCGCATGCAACTAGAAAAGTAGAGAAATGGAGATCAGATTGCTATATATTTACATTTTGAAGAATTGTAGATGAAGATCCCACATCTAGTTGCTATTGGACAAGAAAATGATTGATAAAAAGGCTATGCACATCTCAAATCAAGGGAGGCTTATCAAAGAACCAAGAGGAAAAGAAGAAAGGCCAAAAATTTAATAGATTTAACTAAGGCTCATTTGAGATTCTCATTGTAAACTAATTAGTGATGTAATGGCTAGACCTATTTGTTATTAGGGTTAGGGTTTGGTTATCTCCTATAAATACCTTTGTAATATCATTGTATCCTATCCTATTTTTCTATCTTCTTCTCCATTAATAAAGTTTCTAGTTCTCTTTTATTTTTCTGTATTTTTTATTTTCTTAGCAACTAGTGCCATCTACACAATTAGGTTTGGTAGAGTGCTAGTTGTATTTTGCACTTCTTTTCATTAGTGATTGACCATCTGTTTAGATTCAGCGATAATCCTAATTTTAATTACTGTTTGTTATTTTTAATTTCTGCAATTTCAATTTCCGTTCTTTTTTATTGCGTTCTTAGGTCCTATTGGATTGAATATAGATTTGATTAAATTCAGATCTGATTCAGTTCAATAATAGTATAATTGCGGTTTCAATTTCGTTTGCTTTCAAAACCAACCTCGAAGATTTGTCTAACTCGCCCACGAAATTCTATAAATAATAATTTTTAATTTTTCCTCCCTGTATTCGACCTGTATGCTACACAAATGTGCTCTTGCAGAATTTAATTTAAATTCCGTGCTTTTCTAGTCCATAGGAAAGCGACGATCAATACATTATAGCATCCCAGCATTGAACTTGCGCAACCATACAACACATCATAAGCTTCTAACCACTAAGCTACACACGTCGCCCTGCATACAACATGGCTTATAACTTATATATTAAGTTTTTAAACAAAAATTACCAATTTGATGCCCCAGCCCAGTAGGCTGCCCTAGCCCAAGGGATTGGTGGGTTGTCACTTGGGTCGGGTTTGGGCCAATGTACACTATATTGTGTGTATTCTTCACTAAATATCATCTACGTTAAAAAGCACTCAAACATATTACATGATGACTGGAGACTTTGGGGGAACATAGATGTCAATGTTAAAGATTTCAACATTTGGATCACATATATAAACTAGTATGACCGTATAACGCTAGGAAAACCGACTTTGTAATGCTATACGATGAATGAATTTATTTTTTTGTAGGTTTTTAATTACTTGAAATTACGTACGAATGACAATGTATGAAAGAAAAATTAAAAATATTATAAAAACTAAAAAATATACTCTAACCAATCATGCATGTACAAAGATTTAGTACGCAAATAAATATTCATAAAAAATATTAAAAAAATCATATAGTGATTCAAATATTACAGAACTTTGATATCTCGGTAATGACGTAATTATTCATGAAATGTTGTATTCTCTTTTGAAGTCCATCCATAATAGTTACGTGTGAAGTTCCATAGTATCCTGAAAGTTAAAAAGAATAACTCATGAGCTTTGTAAATGTATCAAAAGTTAACAAATTATTAAAAAGAGAAAAGGATGATTGTTCATATTCATAGTAATTTTAGTTCATTCGTAGTAAATTTTAAATCGAAATGAAATAACTTTCTTGAAAAATATATAGTTTTATTTATTTACCACCTATCCAATAGACATTGCATTCAGTCGCTCTTCCTCTATTAATCTTGAAGGGAGACCTTTACATTTCCCTATTTGTGTAAGCCTTTCAAAAGAAAACATGTGATTGAAAGCGAGATCCTCTAATTTTCTAGTTCTTGCTAATGCAACAAATGTAAATCCAAAGCTTTCCCCATCACCAATATTGATGATTGCACGACCAAGTGTTAGCCCTTGACTTTTATGTATTGTTATTTCCAAAGAAAGAACTAAAGGTAACTGAGTTCTAGTACATAAAGTGATGTTTTCCAGTTTAGCGTCTGTGGTGGAATTGAGATAATATTTGTACCATAACGAAATCGAGGACCGTGATAATTATCGAAATTTATCATTACTGCTAATGCTAAGTCGTTAAAGAGCTTAATGATTGTGAGTATACAATATCCATTATAGTACACATTGCTCCATTAACCAATCCATTTTGAATGGCAAGATTTGATTGGAACATCACTCAAGCACCGAAAGAAAGATAAAATAGATGAATCCAGAGTATTAAATGAAAATTTTACCGTAGCCACCTTTAATGATGTGGTTGATCACCTTCTATCGTTGGTTGGCTGCTATAAATTAGTATGCTAACCACCTCTAGTCGTGTGGGAAAGAATTGATTGCACATTGATTTTTAAGTGGAGATTAGGTCAAAGTGCTATTTATTTCAAGGTAATAAGTTTTAGGGAAAACACTTCTGAATATTTGGTTTTAAGGAAAATTTACAAGAAAAAGAAAATTTCTTTTATCTTTTTAAGTTGTACAAGAAAATGATAAATTCTTTTATCATTATTTATAAATAATTAGAAATGCAAAATTATTTTATCTTTTTTTCGTAAAACGTACTTAAACTAATTTTTCAGAAGCGGTGTTGAGACGACCCAAAACTCGCCGTTACAGGAAATCCTGGATTGAATTGAGAACACAACAAATCAGAACACAAACGGTAGAACATTTCATTGCTTAATACAACAATTACATCAGAGTACAAGAACCTATCAGAGTATGAATTAATAATTTACACCAGAAAATATCAGAGATTTAGAATTCATAGAAGCGGAAATTAAATGTATGAATACAACGCGTAGCAGAAAATAACAACTGACACAAGTGAAAGAGATATGCAGATACAACACTTTCCGAACATAGCTCCAGTTGTAATCCAAGATTCTATGAAAAGAAATATCTGCGAAAACCAAAACTACTAGTTGCCCGTGTGGAAAATATGGGCACCTAGAGTTAGGTTAAAACAATAAATTCTGAGTCAGTCATGGGACTGGTGTGAGAACTAAAATAGTTATTAACTTGATTTTAAATTTTGGTAAATCAAAGGACCATGCCATATAACACAAAACAGGTTTACCCCCAAGAATACCAGTGCATAAAACAAACAATGCAATGCTAAAGAGAAAAATGAAGCTATTATAAGACTCATGTCCCATCACACAATGAACATAGTCGAGGATAGAGTTTTCCCTTATAATAGCCAAATATGCTTGATACGTGAAATTTCATCTTTTATCATTACTATAAGTGAAGACATCAAATTCAAATATAAATATATCTATCCTAGACAAGATGAGCGCCACATCCCACTATGTCGCCATATATAGGTTTATAATTAAAACCGCAAAACGTCGTATTGGAAGTTTGGATTTCCATACTGATGGCTCCTGATCTGAAAGATTTATCACGTAGTGCAATACTCAACGGCTTACGTCCCGTGCATGAGAAAACGTCGTAATGCACATCTGCACTATATCCAGGATGTCAAGTATCTCAATGGCTTACGTCCCGTGCATGAGAAATCACCATATACCCTATCCTTCTGGGAATTGGGGGGTGTGCCCTATCCCTACCAGGTGTGTAGCGACCACACCCAGCCTATCTTGGTTGACCAAATCCATCCTCATATCAAAAGTATATTGATCTAACCATCAATTCACCATCAAACCGATGTGTGAGGCTCGCAAATTAACGCTACACAAAGCTATGCTAGTTAAAGCTATGCTTTGACCATCATCCACCAAACTTTGCTTTTCAACAAAAGTTTGGATCACTGCATCTCAGCATGCCACACTATCAATCCATACCACACCACTGATTTCTACTAATATATAACCACTAAGCTCATACGTCTCAGAGAAGGGTGTTAAGCAAGAGAATAAATTCTCTGCCACCAAACAAATATATATTTAGCAGAGATCAACGAACATAGTATAAAGGAATACAATGTCAGACATACAATCCATTTGCAAGTGCGTTCTGGTTCTGAACAAAACCAGAGGCACCTTATTCCTCGTCTCGTATGTCCAATACAGGAGAGAGGCCCTCCCATATCCGAGCAATCAACAAATACATCCAGACGGCTACCATTGTAACCCCTTCAAGGTAGCTACCCCAATCATGGGCATCAGTAGCAACCCATCCATTCGATATGAAGATCGTCGGTCTTGCACCGTTTTCAATCTCTTTGACTGTTAGTTGTCGTAACAATTATTCAGAATGGGTTAAACCTGGTCTTTCTAAACAGCTCGCGTATCTTATAATCAAGCGCTATAACAACACATCATACTCCTCATTCCAATCCAGAATATTATTTTATTCGTATTTCTTTATTTTGGAAGGTTCCCATTAATCTTATCAAAAATTATTACTTTTAACACAATATTTAATCCATTTCTGTGTAAATCAATTCAAAAATTTTTATAGTATCTTTTCACAGTTTAAACCAAATTAAGGTTTATCAAACTAGTCGGGATTAACTCCTTACTGAAGTAATCATTCATTTTATTATCCCATCCCAACATATTCATCCCATGGAGAAAAACTGGTAGTACTCCATATCTAACACCACTGTGTTATCGGTAAATTCAATTACCATTTCACATTCAAATCTAATCAAAGGTTTAACTATCGCATGAAGTAAAACTGGTGGTACTCCATTCTCAATCACTTTCTTGAATTTGATAATTTTAATTATCCCATTCCCATTTCAATCTAATTAAAGATTTATTAAAACTCTATTTAGTTTTATTCCCCAAAAATCATTATTTAATGATATTCAAATTTAGGAAATAAATCTTGTCTTTACTGTGTTAAAGAACCAATGTCATTTAAAACATCGTTCACGATAAACCCAAAATCCTCTTTCATCAAAACGGAATCTACATGGAAATCATAACAGTATATAATCGATATAAATTCTCGTATCAGACTAATAATATAAATGGAATAACGGCAAAGCCTTTTAAATTTCATATATAATAACGGTCTTCCTTTACAGAAGCTCATCTCGTTTATTACCAAATCGAATTCCATTCAATTCCAATTTAATATATTAAATTGAAAAACTTTATTTTGGAAAATTCCATTAATCTTAATTAAAAGATTATAAATTCCAGATCGTATTCTTCACTATTAATTAGGTTAAAGAACCAATGTTATTTAAAACACCATTCACTATAAACCCAAAAATACAATTCTTTTATTCAATTCCAATTAAATATCAATTAATTGGAAAACTTCACTAAATCTTAATTTAAAGATATATTATTTTCTCAACTAGATTTAAGAACAGTGTTAATAAAGATACCATTCATGACAAACCTAAAATCTAATTCTTTTATTCAATTCCAATTAAATAATAATTAATTGGTAAACTTCTCTAAATCTTAATTAAAAGATTTATTCTTTTCTCAACTGGGATTAAGAACAGTGTTAATAAAGACACCATTCATGACAACCCCGAAATCTAATTTGATATTAAATACAAGGCTCTGAATAGAAATTATATCGGTTATATTCAATATCAAATTCTGAAACCGGCAAATATCGTATTGGTAATAACGATATATATATCTTCCAAATTCCTCAACAATATCCGTATAATCACAGAATCCAATATCGAAATATTCCGAAGATTATTTCCATTCAAATCCTTTCCAATTTATTTGTTGGAAATTTTTGGTTATATTAAAACCGATTTCAATCCAATTTATTTATTTCTAAAAATAATTGGATTTATTATTTTAGTTATTAACTAGTTCATTTCGATAGAAATATATTTTTATCCTTTCAAATATGGAATTTTTCATCCAAAATATTTCCAAATCATTTATTATGATTTTACATAATTTTTCCATATTTTTAATAATTTTAATATTGCTCGTACAGTTGGTTTCCAATAACGGCCACCAAACTACATCCACGTCGACCTTTCCCAAAACTGATTTGGACATATTTTAAAATCCAACCGTTAGACTTCAAATCTCTTATATTCATCAAAAATCTCTTTTCGATACGAACCCAAAGGTTCCAGTTTTAGGAGAATCCGACAGTCGGATCTCCCGTTATGTCCATTTGAAGTTAATGGTCAAAATCTGCGAATGGTCGCTGCGCGTTCTATTCAGGCTATTAAAAATATATAATATTATTATATATATTTCGTCGGTTTCCATTTAAATTGTATGTTATAAATTTGTTTATAAATTCATTAAAAAAATGATTTCCACTTCCATTTCGATTTAAAATCAAAATTGAATATTCCTTTACAAATTCGTTTTAAATTCATTTTAAAACGATTTCAATTTCATTTTCAAATTTAAATATAAATTGAGTATTCCATATCATTATAATATTAAAATGATAATATTTTCGAAATATCAGATTCTGAATTCACTTTTTTATTACTCATTATAAAATGAATAAAATCGACAGAAAATCCCGTTCATGTTAAAATGGCGTTTAACTACTTAACACGGCTTCACATTTCAATATTTTCGTGTCTATCTAAAATCGGACATCAAAATCACATTTTGATTATTCACTGAATATTATTTTAAAATATTCTTTAATTCTGAACTAAAATCAGACTCAATCAATCACCATATAATTTCAGTTATATGGATTTCATACATCGCATGTATACAACAATAATGATAATCAATCATTAAAAATTCATACAACATCCAGAGTGCATTAAAATAAATAAATAACGCTTATACGGTCTGTCAGCCCATCGATTGGCATACAACTAAACAATTGGGACTAGTGTATGTCAAATATCATCCCAATACCCGTGTGGGGTTTCAACCAACAAATACTATTTATTAATTGTGTAGTTGGGCGATGTGTAAAATTTATCGTCCCAACCAATATCAGTTAAATGGGTGTACATAAACAAACGTCCGATTTGTAAATGAATATTTATTTTATTTTATTTTCATGATAATTTTTATATACAGTCTGTATAAATAATTATATACAACAATATCAATCCATGACCATATATACCAATCACAATGCAAACAAACAATCAACCATGGTTTGTACAAATAAGTAGTGTCAGGAGCTACTAAGCCCCGTCTGCAACTTATTATATAATAACTGTAAAATAATTTTAGTGAGTGAGAGTTCTCACGTTCGTTTCCACTCCGTCGGCCTTTATTTCTATTTTGTTTGGATTTGAATTTGCCTGAAGTTCTAATTGACTCCATTCTCATTCTGCTCAGTTCCATTGTGAAGTAATCATCAAGAGGATTCCAATGGACCCCATTTTGTTGAATTCCGTACTCGTATGGAAAAGATACAACTGTTTAAAATTTAATTTCATTATTTACATAATTAATTAAACTGAAGATAATTAACACCTTAATTAACTTGATTAAAATTTTAACCTTCTTCCTCGTTCCAGAAATCGGTCGAGCACTGTTGAACGCTGCTCTAAAGTTTCATCGCGCCGCCGCTTGCTTCAGGGATCTTGCACCGCCGATCTGAGCAAGCCACCATGAAGAGCTCTGCAACGCCTACCACCGTCGGCCGTCTAAGCCAACTCGGTGGCTTCACCATCTCCATCGATCAACTTAAACCCGCCGGCTTTGAAGTGATGATTCCAGCGATGTATGAACGAAAATTGATCACCACCATATGGAAATGAAGATCTCAATCCTCTTCGATCTTTGTTTAATAACCTTCTTGAATTGCTAAATGGATTGGATACGATTAGGGGGAGAATCGGACAAAATCTGCCTTCGAAATCGCTTCAACGATGGACGATTTTGGGGGAAAATAAATTAGGTTATAACGTTTTTGATTGGCTAGATTTTATTTATTTATATTTTATATCAATATTTTAATTCCAAAAATTCTAGTTTACCAATCAGAACTCCAAATCAAGCCCAATGACAGTCCCCCTAGCTAAATACCCCCATTCTGAATGCAATGGGATATGTTTCGTAAGCTAATTCAACTGTTTCAGTCAATTTTTCTTTAAATTAAAATATATATCAATACATATTGAATTTAAATGTACATTTTAATTTACCGGGACCAAATACTGACTCCATAAATTATAGAAAAATAAATCTACCTATGTTTTGACGATGCGGTCCTAACAAAACTAATTTAGTCGAATTTGGAGACCATTTGAAAAATGGATTTTTTCTGGTCGATAAATTCAAACTGAAATTGACAAAACACGTTTAAATTTACCGCGCTCACATATTAATTCCAAAAATTGTGAAATTTGAAACCTACAAATAATTGTACATTCCGGATCCAACAAAAGTGCTTTCGTCGGAAACGGAGGTCATTTGCAAAATGGCTATTTTTAAGGGCTATATATATGATAAAATGTATATATATTCCATAGCGACTATTTTAAATTTTAAACTGGGCATAACATCCAATTTATATTATGAAATCTCAGTTATCACATCCGTTAAAAAGACATAATTAAACAGATTCAAATATTTCTGGTTTTACTAAAATATGATTTATTTTGAATTATGTACATTCATTTGAAATTTAAAATCGAATTTTCAAACTACCGCGCCATTTCGAACTCTAGTTATAATTAAAATAAATTTTTATGTCCTAAATTCATTTAAAATAAATTTGTAGTCGTTATTATTTGAAATAAATCATTTTAAATGTTCAAAACCCACTAAAATTGCTAAAATAAAATTTTTAAATTGGTTCTGAAATCCCGGGTCGTTACAATCTCCCCCACTTAAAATCTTTTCTTCCTCGAAAAGGAACGGAGCTGAAAGTTATTTAACCAACCAACTCAACTTTCATTCTGGCTTTCATTCTTCAACTTTTCAGTTTCTAAGAATTTTCTAATTTCTCAAAAATTTGGCTAACACCCTAAATTTTCGAAAAATTTCTCCATAACCTCCTTTGTACGGGCTGATCGGTAAAACCGCAACTTGCCTCATAGGGCCCTCATCATTCCGAAAGAAAAATCCAAGCGGCTAGCCAATCGGCTCATAAAATCATCAAAATGCAAGAAATACAGTAAACATGTACCTATTTGTCGGGCATACAAATTTATTCCTCTTCTTAGCTTCCATGCTATGACATGTTCAATATATATACATGTACATATATGCAATTCTAATCAATTTTCAATTTAACTCAATATTCGATTCGATTTGGCTAAATTTTACCCCTTGTTCTCTTATCGGTTCTATTGTTCCAATATTTTAATTAGTTGAACTAATAATCATACAACACAACCATCAATCAATTAGTTCATTTAAATTTCCAAAGCATATAACTTTTGTATATAAATTCAAAAATCATATTTCTAGTGTCAAATCACAAACAATAAACCGTATCTAAGTTTTGGTTCTTGCACCAGTCAATTAGAAATTATATAGATATCCCACTTTTAAAACTTGAACACACATTCTGATGATACTATAGTAATCATCAGGATCATCTCCGGGCGACTAGGTGTGATTCTATATCTATCCAGCATATTTGAGACTTCAAATACACATGGATCAGACATATGTTAAAAATCTCCTTATACCTGATAGTCCAAAATCAATTTAAAATAAAACAATCAAATACATATAATAATATATAATTTTCCAAATTAAGTTTGTTTTTAATAAATAGCACTCTTCTAACACATTCTAGGGTATTACTAACCCCATCTCTAACAAGTCATTCTTATAGGATATTACTAATCCTATATCTAATGAATTCTTTCGTTCGGTTCTAATGTGTCTTGTTCTCGTGCTTTGTAAACCAAAGCTATGATACCAAACTGAGACGACCCAAAACTCGCCCTTACGGGAAGCCCAGATTGAATTGAGAACATAAAAAATCCGAACACAAACAGAAGAACATTTCATTGCTTATTACAACAATTACATCAGAGTACAAGAACCTATCGGAGTATGAATACATAATTTACACCAGAAAATATCAGAGATTTAGAATACATAGAAACAGAAATAAAATGTATAAATACAATGCGTAGCGGAAAATAACAACTGACACAGCTGGAAGAGATATACGGATACAAAGCTTTCCGAACATAGCTCCAGTTGTAATCGAGGATCCTGTGAAAAGAAATATCTGCGAAAACCAAAACTACTAGCTTCCTGTATGGAAAATACGGGCACCCAGAGTTTAGGTTGAAACAATAAACTCTGAGTTAGTTATAGGACTGGTGTGAGAACTAAAAAAGTTATTAACTTTATTTCAAAGTTAGGTAAATCAAGGGACCATGCCATATAACATGGAATGGGTTTACCCCCAAGAATACCAGTGCATAAAACAAATAGCGCAATGCTAAAGAGAAAAATGAAGCTATTATAAGACTAAGGTCCCATCACACAATGAACGCAGTCGAGGATAGAGTTTTCCCTTATAATAGCCAAATATGATTGCTACGAGAAATTTCAACTTTTATTATTAATATAAGTAAAAAAATCAACTTCAAATATAAATGTATCAATCCTAGACGATATGAGCGCCCTATCCCTATGACAACCCAAATGGATAAAATATAGTATCCAAACATAGCCTTACCGTATTATTAATAAAGCCTAACCAGTATCCAAGCTATCATGTCTCTGCCACAAATCTAACCTGCGAGCATGTTATGAGGAGGGGGTCAGAACACAAGTTCTAGTGACTAGATTTAAACTATTCACTTTCTAATCCTACATATACCGTTCAATCATATTTTCTTATTTTTTAGGTTACTTGGGTTAACAACACTCAAGGCTTACACATACGTCGTACCCATTTACTTCCCAGTGGATTAACCTAATACAGTATATGTGTAGCTACCCCCAGTATCGAGATACACCCCATAATATCCCATTCGCACGGTCTCCACTGTTATGCCACTGAAATGCTCGTAGTCCCTCATTCTACGCCGGAGTGACGTACGGATCTCTATACAACAATGTTACGATTAGAGTATATCTGCCATCAGTACGCTACGTAAGAATACGGACTGCCACCCTCGATCGAAGCAGATCTCATACCGGAGTAATACCCTCAAGTCTACGATACACCACCTAGAGAAGATATGCAGTTATCTAGAATGTCCCTTGTATATACTGTTAATTATAGCTCGATGCCTCAATCACACATCCTCTAATATGCACCGAGTTCCGTAGCAGGGCGATACAAGAAACACGGAACTCGGTCGGGAGCTTTTCCATATCTGTACAGGCCTGTCTTTAAAGAGCCTCTATATACAGATATACCTAGGGGGTGTTTTCATGGTGGCTATGGCCCCGCCTCGGCCCCTCCCTCAACTAGTAAAGACTATAAGAGCTAAGCGACTGCCCCTATGCAAATAATCTATACATCCGTGTGACGTCTCCCCTCAACCCCTTAACCCGATAGTGAAGGGTGAATAGTATCTTGGGTTTAGCTCTAGTCTTTTGCCGTCCCACTAGTTGTCAATGACAGGTATCCGACGATCTACTATCCTTGGTCGTAACCCTCTGCCTGTAATAACCCGCAAAATCTGGGCCAGTTTAAAAATTTTATTTTTGCAATTTTAGCGAATTTTGAATATTTAAAATAGATTATTTTAAATAATATCGACGAGAAATTTATTTTGAATACAATTCGAACGTATATATTTATATACGTTGTCGTTAGAATATAAATATTTATATATAATTATAAAAGGAATTGAAAATGGCGCGGTAGTTCGATAATTCGATTTCAAACTTCTATTGAATGTACCGGGTGCAAAACAATCCGGATTTTAGTGAAACCAAAAACATTAGGATCTATTGGATGATATCTTTCCAAAGAATCCGAAAGATCAAGATTTCATAGCGGGAATCAAAAGATATGTCGAGTTGAAAATTCTGAATAGTCGCTATGGAATTCAGGCCCTTAAAAATAGACATTTTGCAAACAACCTCGGATTTCGACGAAACCACTTTTGTTGGATTCGCAGTGTCAAGTTATTGCTAGATTCCAAATTTCATAATTTTTCGAATCAATATGTGAGCGTGGCAAAGGAAAACGCGTTTGACCGGTTTCAGTTGATTTTAATCGACTGGAAATTGGCCATTTTTCTAACGGTCTCAGAATTCGACGAAACTAGTTTTGTTAGGACCGTATCGTCAATACGAAGCTAGAAAATATTTTTATGGGATTTATAGAGTTAGTATGCGACCCTGGTAAATTGAAATGCGCGTTCAAATTCAATATACAGAGTTATATTTTGATTTTAACGGAAACTGATCGAAACAGCTGAATTGGCTTACGAAACCTATCCCATTGTGTTCGAAATGGGGGTAATTAGCTAGGGACGACAGTCGTTGGGTTCGATTTGGGGTTCGGATGAAAAGTCAACTTTATTTGAAAATAAATAAATAAAATAAATTAATTATATATTATTATTCTCCCCCCCCCCCCCCCACTATCCCTTACCGTTCAATCAGAAAATCAAAATAAAAAAAAACGAAAAAGGGGGCGGAGCCCCGCCCATCGTCGTCGCCGCCTAGGGCACCCCGCCGCTGTGCCCTGCCACCAACGCCTCCCACTCCTCCGATCCCTTCTTCCTACACTCCGCTCCCTCCTCTGCCACGAACCCCCTAACTCGCGAGCACCTCGCCCAAACCCCCGATGAGCCGCCGCGCCTAGGCGGCGCAGCCACCACCTGCAGCCCCCTCCCTTCTTCTTCCTCCTCCCCCTTGCCATTCATCGACACCGACGCGAGACCCCCCCCCCCCCCCATCCACAGACGCAACCGAGCCCCCCCGCCTGCTCCGCCGCCACCACCGGCGAACTCCAGCCCTCCGATCCCTCTTCTCCTCCATCCGCTGTAAGTCCTCTTTTTTTTATTTTTTTATTTTTGTTTATATATAACTGTTTTTATATATATTAAAATCAATTTTTTTTGGGATTATAAAAACTAATTTTATATAGTAATAAAAAATGATGATGAAATGATAAAGATTCGATTTTGAAAAAAATGAAAATTATAACTTTTATATTGTAGAAGGATAAAAATATGATTTTTATATTTTTAAAGAATTAAAAATTGAATTTTTATATTTTTAAAGTGGTAAAAATATAATCTTTATTATGTAGAGAATTAAAAATATAATTTTTACATGATAGGAATATTAAAAATATCATCTTTATATAGGTAGCAAAATAAAAATGTGATTTTTATAATGATGTATTTGAAAAGGCAAAATCCTTATATAGAGAATAGCGAGGTAAAAATATAATTTTTATCTATATAGTAGCAATGTAAAAATAGAATTTTTATCCATATAGCAAAGTAAAAATTCGATTTTTATATATTGAATAACATAGTAAAAATTCGATTTTTATATATTGAATAGCGATATAAAAATTCGATTTTTTAAATATATGAAGTGATTATAAAAATATGATTTTTAAATTGAAAGTGAATAAAAATGTGATTTTTATTTTAAAGACATCAAAATATAAAAATGTGTGATTTCTATATGTAGTGGCTACGGGCAACAAAGGAGATGAAAAGGCGAGAACGACGAAGATCTCTACAATAGGAGTGTCGTGGTATTGGATAGCTTTCGGTGAGAACTTCTCACTCTAAATTTCTTTTTCTAGTTATATATATATATATATGCTAGGATGCAGACGGTGCTTAGTAGCACCCGACACCCGTCATCCACAGACCATGGATGGCTTGTTTGTTAAATTGTTTGGTTGTGTAGTTGGTTAGTCTAATTGGTTTGAATTGAATTGTTTGGTGAAATGGAATGGATTTGATTGATGTGTGAATGGCGTGGGCCTTCACTAGACCGGGGATAAGGCTAGGCCTCGTCCCGTTTCTAGTATCGTGCCGTTATGCCGCCGAAATTTTCTAAAATATGTTAGAAAAATAAAAATATCATTTTATTGAATAAATGAACTGAATAGAAATTCATGTGTTGAAATAGAATATATTATCGTTAAAAATATAGTTTTTAACGTGAAAGTGAATAAATAAATATTTATAAACAAATCGGCCGATTTGTTTATATACACTGATATTGAATGGGTCGATAAATTTTACACATCGCCCAACTGCACAACTAAAAATCTGTGTTTGATTGTTTGAAACCCCACACGGGTGTTGGGATGAAATTTGAAGTTCACTCATCCTGATTTATTAAATATGTCGATCGGTCGATTGACAGGCTGTTATATGCGTCAGATATCTATATTTGATGCTTATACAGTGTAGTGCACTTTGGTTGATTGTTGATTATTTTTCAATGCTATTATATACGTGTGATGTATGAAAATCCATATAATTAACATTATATGGTGATTGATTGGGCCTCATTCCAATCGGGAAAATAATGAATATTATAAAAGATAATTCATGTGTTGAATATAAAAATAGTCATGTGTTGACGATGTCCAGGTGTTGAGTGAAATATTTTATACAATGAAATTTACATCTTCATCATATTCAAAATTAGAACTACTTCTCAGTAGGAACCTAATTGAAAATCAAACGATAGATACCATAGTTTTATAAAATATTTTACATAACAAAAATAGTGATGTGTTGACAGCACTCATGTGTTGAGATTAGTCGTGTGTTGAAAAAAATATAGATTCATGTGTTGAATGGGATAAATATTCATTTGTTGAATAGAATAAAGAAGTTGTGAAAAATATAAAGCCGTGTTGATTAGTTTTGCGCCATTTTGACGTGAACGATATTTATATCGATTTTATTCAAATTGAAATGAATATTATAGCGAATTCGAATTGAAAAGAAAACGAATTTGAATTGAATATAAAAGGACTTCGAATGGAATTGGATATAAAACAAATTCAAGTTGAATTGAAAACGAACTGAAATTTAATGGAATTCGAATCAAAATTAAATTGAAATCAATTTGAATTGAAACGAATTTGAATTTGAATTGAATTGAAACGAATTTGAATTCGAATTAAATAAAATGGAAATGAATTCGAGTTGAATTGAAATCCAATCGATTTGAAATTGAATGTAGAAGTTGAATTGTTTTAGAAGCGAATTTAAAACGATTTATAAAATTCGTTTTAAATAGAAATCGACGAAATATATATTATATATATTATATATATAATATAATGGCCTGAATAGAACGCACCGCGCCGCGGCAGTTCGTGAATTTCGACCATTTATTTCAAACGGACATTGCGGGAGATCCGACCGTCGGATTCTCCTAAAACCGGAACCGTTGGGTTCGTATCGAAAAGAGCTTTCCAATGAATATTAGAAATTTGAAATCCAACGGTTGGATTTGGAATTATGTCCAAATCAATTTCAGAAAAGGTCGCTGTAAGTGCAGTTCGATGGCCGTTGATGGAAATCGACTGTACGGGCCTTGATAAAATTATTAAAAATATCGATAATTTGTGTAAAATTATAATATGTGAATTGGAAAGAATTGGGCTGGAAAATTCCACATTAGAGGATAAAAATAGTTTTTTATCGAAATGAACTGGTTTTGAACTAGAATTAAAAACAATTTATTTTTGAAATAAATAAATTGAATTTGAAAGTGATTTTAAAAATAATCAATATTCCCAATACGTGGATTGGACTGGAGTTGAATCGAAATTATCTTCGGAATATTTCGATGTTGGATTTCGTGACTATACAGATATTGTTATGGGAATTTGAAAGATATTTTATATTGTTATTTCCCATACGATATATGTTGGTTTCAGAATTTGATATTGAATATAAGCCGATATATTTTCTATTCAGAACCTTGTATTTAATATCAAATGTGATTTGGGTTTATCGTGGATCGTGTTCTAGATGACATTGGTTCTTTAACCCAGTTAAAGGCAAGATATCGATTTTTGAGAAGGTTAAAACTAAGTGGAGTTTTAATGAATCTTTAATTAGATTAAAATGTGAATTGATAATTTAAATTATCAAATCTGAAAAGTGATCGAGAGTGGAGTACCACCAGTCCAAAGAGATAGTTAAATCTTTAATTAGATTTGAACGTGAAATGGTAATTAATTTTACCGATAACACCGTGTTGTTAGATATGGAGTGTTACCAGTTTTGCTCCATTGGATAAATAGGTTGGGATTGGGAAATGAAATAAATAATTACTTCGGTGTGGTTCGCTAATCTCGACTAGTTTGATATGATATCCAAGGGAAAATTATAGAATAAATTTAGAAGAATTTATCTTAGATAAAATTAATGGGAACCTTTCCCTAAGAATGTGATTTTGTGAATAAAAGACTATTCTGAAATGGAATGAGGCGTTTGTTGTGTTTGTGTAACATTCGTTTATTATATACGTGGGTTATTCAGAAAGGTCGGGTTTATACCCATTCTGAATAACCGATTCGACGAGATGTCGAAGATGAAGACGGTGGTTGAAGACCGGAAGTCTTCACATTGTTTGGGTGATTACTGATGATCTTGATTGGGCTGTACACCTAGGATGAGGGAATCAGTTGGTGATCGTCCAGACGTACTTGGAGATGGATGGATATGCGAGGAAAGTGCCTCCGGTTTCGTTCAGACCCAGAACGAACTTGTAAATGGATTGTGTGTCTGACATTGGATTTTATTCTGTGTTGATTGATCTCTATTAAATATACATCTGTTTGGCGGCGGAGAATTTATTCTCTTGCTTAACACCCTTCTCTGAGACGTACGAGCTCAGAGGTTGTATATCGATGGACATCAGTCGCATGGAGTGAATTGTCTATGTGGCACGCGTAAGTGGCAATTGATCAAGGCTTCTGTTGAAAAGCAAAGTCTTGTGGTTGATGATCAAAGCACGGCCTGTGTGGCGTAGCTTTGTGTATAACGTGAATTCGCGAGCCTCACACCTCGGTATGAGTCAAAAACGGGATAAGGACCCAAGGAGTGCACGACGTTTCTTTCTAGCTAGGGTGGTGTCAGTGACCTACCAGCCCTGACATTTATATACTTTTCACCTGTGTGGTTGTTGGATACGAGGCGCCTCGGATATAGGCCTGTAAGGACCGGGAAACGTGTGTTCAGGAATTGCCAATCCTCAAAAGTAAGAGAGGACCGGCCTTGGAGGATCCAGGGATTTTAGTGTGCGGTCCCGAGGCATTTGCTAGAGTGTCTCGAACGCGGAGAGGAGCTTGCCCCTTGCCTCGACTCATGATGGAAGCCAATTTCCAATACGTGATATTGCTGTTTTAATTGTAGAACTAGTATGGCGACATGATAGATGGTACCCATGCCGCCTATGATTGATATTTATGATTGAAAATTGTTTTGACACTATACACTTATGATAGTATCAAATGATTTGTTTTAAACATATCAAGCATTATTTGGCTATTATAAGGGAAAACCCAATCCTCCGGCTTGCGTTGCATTGTGTGATGGGACCTGGGTCTTATAACAGCTTCATTTTTCTTTATTTAGCATTGCGCTGTTTGTTCTATGCACTGGTATTCTTGGGAGGAAACCCGTTCCGTGTTATACGGCGTGGTCCCTTAATTTACCTAACTCTAAAACCAATATTAATAACTGTTTTAGTTCTCACACCAGTCACATGACTGACCTGGAGTTTATTGTTTTAACCTAAACTCTGGGTGCCCCTATTTTCCGCACGGGCAGCTAGTAGTTTTGGTTTTGCAGATTTATATTCACAGGGTCCTGATTAACAGCTGGAACGATGCTCGGAAAGCTCTGTATCCATGTATCACTTTCAGTTGTATTTTGTATATTTTTCCGCTGCTATGTAATTTATTGTAATCTCTGATATTTATCGAATGTAATTTATTCATTTATACTCTGTATATTCTTGTATCTGATGGAATTGTTGTAATAACAATGAAATGTTCTTCCGTTTGCGTTCTATTTTGTCCTGTTCTCAAAGTATCCGTGCTTTCCTTCGCGGGGAAGTTACGGGTTCTTACAGTCCCCGTTGAGGCAACCGTCGAATCACCCTGTGTCACCGCGTCACAGCATTCTGACTGCATAGCTACTTCTGCAGTCAAGGCCCACCCTAGTTACGCACAGATCCAACCTATACGCACACAACCTAAGACATCTTTCACCGCACAGAGGACTACTAGGAACACCTTACGTACCTCAGGAAGCCGAGTGCTTCCCCTTCCAGTCCTTTGGAGCCGTCAGAACAATCAGCTGAATGTGCGCTCCCTTCGTGCCTTATAACACCTCAATCATCTACCCCGTTGGGTTATTCACACTCAAACGCACGGACTGGTCAAAGCGCCTTACTTTAATATGTTGTTAAACCCTATGTCTAAACACTCTCTTACGTGCTTGCTTTTCCTTACTAGGTTTCCATTCAACTTGGTTATTCCCATTCAAATTGAATTCTTCATCAGTTAACAAGTTCCTCTTGCTTATTAATTTCAGTTATAACTTAACCCATTAAAGTTTATTGATAAGCCTACAACATGTTATTCTCCAGATTATGGCCCAAGGTCTGTAATCCACAATCTCTTTTATTTTCTTGTTTGATTTCATCATTACACTAACATGTTTTACTTAATATGTAATTAAGTGTATCTCAATTCACATGTTTTCCAATTAACATGTCATTTACCATTTATGATTAAATATAACTTATTTCATTTCATAAGTTTTCCTCATTCTTTCTCATTTAATCATAATTCCACTTTACATCATCAATACAACTTATCGTTGTTTACTTATTAACTTAGCTCTATTAAATAAGGCCCATTAATAAGTTTCTCTACCCATTTATTATAACCTATGTTATAATTTCCTCTTGTCCCTAGGACAAGTCTAAACATGCTATTTTTATCAGCTGGTTTCAGACCTCCAAGTTTACGGATTACTTAATTTATAATTAAGTACAATATATTTTTCCCCCTTTTCTTAACTAGTTTCAGGTTTTTCTCCTTTACTGATTACTTAGTTTACAATTAAGCATCCCTTATCTCATTTCACTAGTTATCCAATTTATTTATTATTTAATTGAATACTGTCATCTCTACAAGTTACGCTAACCCTAAAAGGTGTCTTTAATTACATAACTTTATTATTTCTACCGGTTATGTACACCACTAGGTGTCTTTAATTACATAACCTTATCAGGCTAAGTTTGAGGGCCTATTTGTAAGTATTACCCACCCCCTCAGATTTGCTTAGCCTACCCACTTTCCAACCAATTTTACTTAACCCTAACTTTAGTTCATATTCATACAATCCCTATGGATTAGATTAGGTTAAGTAGTCCAATTCATTACCATGCCCATTTATGGTTTATAATGGGCTAGACCTCCCACATTAGGCCTACAACTTGTGGATGCTGGAGATGCCGGTCAGGTCCGGGCAAATGTAACGACCCGATTTTTCGACCCTCAAATGTCGACACTAATACATCCACGGTATTCACGTGCCGAGCACCCAAGTGCCGGAAAGACGAAAAGTTAGGGTGAAATAAAATAAAAAGAAAATAAACTAAGGAAGAAGGGGACACAATATCAGAATCTCACAACGGAATGGTAACATATAATATAATGAATGATCTTTACCAAATAAAACCGTATGATTACAACTATCAGAGAAGACTAACCTATCATCAACTTGGACAGTTATAACAACCCGTCCTCATAAATGTTGATGTATAACATAGAATGCAGCGGATATAAAAAGTACGGTAAGATGAACTCCAACTCTCTTCCAAAAGCTCCAAGGCATCCAAAGTAAAACCTGCCATACTCAGCCTACTCGAAGGAGTACGTGATGATTTTAAGGAAAACAAAAACCAAGCGTCAGACATCAGTCTGGTATGAGAAACTCAAGATACACATTGCATGTAACAGCACTGAGGGAACTGTGCAGATTACCGCTCCAGCTTTCCCCTCAATTGAAACCAACCATTTATTATGAGAAGTATAGTTGTATTATAAATAATGTCTAGGGTGTAGAATATAAATAAATTCACATAGAAGGAATGGTTACATTGGTTACATTCAACAACTATTAAGTGTACAAACAAAACCGATAAGGAACGTTCGCATATTGGATTTTCCATCGGAGATCTCTAATATAGATCCGAACTCCATGCACAAGGGTCAGAAAGTACCTCCGAGCGTCGCATATCTCTAGATAAAATATACCATAAGGTAAACACAACTGGCCTACGCACAAAACACCGAAGTGCACCACGTGGAACCAAATATACCCAACTCCCGCGCGCAACTTCAAAGAGCTCCCGCAACGATTCGACAATAAGCATACACAAGATATGGAGTCAATATATCCTGCCGTAGGTTGGCAAAACCCCAGATTGTTCTCCTACTCTGTTTTTAGCCATTTCCGATGTCGAGGTTTCGTTCGGCATCTTTCACACGAGTCTTCATCACTCGAACAGAACAAGAATTCCCAGTTGGAATCCCACAGCTCAATAGATCTTGGAATCACACATAGACTCCTTCACAGATCTCGGAATCATACATGGATTCCAAAACATCAAAAGATCTTGGAATCACACATAGATTCTTTCATAGATCTTTGAATCACTATATGTGTTCGAGCATCTCAACAGATCTTGAATCGCCATATGTCCTTCACTTCACAACCGCTTCCAAAACATAGAACCCGTATACTAGTTTTGAAGTGGTTTTCGATATGTAAAACACTTACCAATCCCGGTCTCCTCAAAACCAGTCGCTAAATTTAAGGCCAAATTCTATAGTCAACTAATTGACTACATTTCACACAATATACAGTTGTATATGGAAAACAACCCTGCTTAATTTCCATAACAACCGAATAAACATTCAAGGCACTATCAAGATCACGAAGCATGATAATAGCCAAATCACTATCAAGTCACGCAACATGGCAATTAGTCGAAGTACGGTTAACTCATATAAACGGTTTCTAATCCCATTCCCATTTAATTAATATTTCATTAATTAAAACTTATTTTATTAGTAAAACTCCTTTTAACTAATAAAACTTCACTTGTCAAATACAACTTCAATTATTAATCAATAACTCATACTAGATTAATATTCCTTTATTAGTAAAACTTCTTTTAACTAATAAAACTTCGTTTGTCAAGTAAGACATCACTTATTAATCAATAACTCATACTCGATTAATATTCCTTTATATACTAGCGTATATATTCAACTTACAAATATAAAATGTGTATATGTATATATTCTACGAATTACCTAATCCGTTATAGTCTTACTACCCAAAAAGGGTTTTAATATACTTATCCCTCCAGTATAAGTATAATCACAATTCAATTCCAAGATTTCCTATTTAACTTCAATATTTCAAAACATACTCATATACTTATCCCTCCGGTATAAGTATATCTACAATTCAATTTTAAGATTTCTTTTCTAACTTCAATACTTCAAAACCTATTCATATACTTATCCCTCCGGTATAAGTATAACTACAATTCATTTTCAATATTTCTTTTCTAACTTCAATACTTCAAAACATATTTATATACTTATCCCTTCGATATAAGTATTTCAGCAATTCGTTTCTAGGATTTCTTAAAGTATAACCAAAGAGGTTAAAACCATTGTTTAATAAAGAACCTCTTCTCTTTTATAAGTTAAACATCTTATTCAATATCTTTATTCTGAAAGATTCCTATACTTGTTTCTATCTTTAAAATCAATTATTAAAAGATCTAAGTATATTCAAAATCATTAGACCGTATATTCCGGTTTAACTACATTCCAAGGGTTTCAAAACAAGTGTTGATAAAACAATGTTTACAACAAACCCAAAACAATCCTTTATAATTTATCTTTAAATGTTTGTTTAAAGATTCAATTATGTTTACTTCCATGATATAATCTGAGAGGGTTAAAGACTAATGTAATTAACCCATTGTCACGACAAACCCAAAACCATTTTATGCTTATAGAAATCACACTTCGTGTACTTAACTCATTTCCGACATTATCAACTTAACTATCCCTCGGTCAAGAGTGAGGCCACGTAAGTTAGAGCACTGGTAGCATATCACCCCTTGCCTAGACACCCCATTCTTGACACTCACAGATCGATAAGCCTACTCGTCGGCTTATTAGAATTAAGCACAATAATCATGATATTCAATAAACAAGTAATTAGGAAGCTCACTCATGTCACTATTCTAGCTTCACACACTTTCAAAATTACTTCAATTTAACATACAAGTTAAACAACCATTTTAATATGATAAGAAATCACTAAGGACGTCATCACAAAGTTCCATACAATGTATTGAAAACACAACAATTAAAACTGCATATATAGCGACTATCGCTATAAGTGCACTTTCAAGTTCAAGTCCATTCCACTTGTTATACAAATCAATTCAAGTCCAAATCCAAGTTCATTCAAGTCCATTCCAATCCATTAACATGGATCACATATGTCGCTTACTTTTAAAGTAAGAATCAAGACAACATTTTTAACATAAGTTACCAACATTCAAGCAACTTCAAGCATAGTTAAAACATGCAAAAGGGTTTATGTTTGCTGTCCTAAATAGTGAGTAAACTCACCTTAATCCTTAGCGAATCCTAGCTCGGAGAATAAGAACCATGATCCAAACTAGCAACCTCCTTTCTTTCCTTCCTTTCCTTGCTTTTCCTTGCTTCCTTCTTGTATATAGCTCACGGCCTAAAATAGAGAATGGAGAGGTTCTTCGATTTTTCAACTTCTAACTAGCTAGAAGATCTTGTAATGGTGTAGGAAGGCTTCACTCAAAGTTTGGCTTGATTTGAAGTTCATTTGAGTGTACTTTGAGAAAGTTAGTAAGGAAGAGGAAGAAGATGAAGATTAGCCATTAAAAGCTTCACTTTTGCTTAGGAATTTTGTGTAAGAAAGAAGGAGGTATACCCCTCCTTATATAGGAAAAAGAAGGTGGATGGGAAAAGACCAAAATGCCCTTAAAACCCTAAACGTACTCATGAAAGAAGTGAAAGGTGTGTAAGATAAGTGAAAGGTGTGTAAGAGAAGTGAAAGTTATGTAAAAGATGGTAAGTTTGCTTTTTTTCAAAGACTTTAAGTAATTGTATACATATAAGAAGCTTATATGCATACACTTAGGATATTTTATAAACCTTTGATGTGACTAATTATGCATACATTTATGTGTATAAGCATGTATGTGCATATATATCATACAACGTTGCAACGATGTGAAACAACTTCTATTCAACGATAGGATGCGAATCTGGAAGTTGAATCTCGATCATATTTTTAGTTCTTTATCAAATGATTTATTCAAGTAAACAAAACTTGGAAATAAATTCATTAGCTTATTTAAACAATTAAAATAAGCATACTTAAATTATAAATCACTTATTTGAATATTTAAATACCCAAAATACAAAACTTTCCTTAAATGCTCATTTTTGAAAATGATGACATCATCAAAATAGTTAACCATAAATATGAAAAATAATTTTATTTACTAATTACTTTCCAAATGAATAATTAGACATCGACTAAAATTTTCAACAACTTTTATTGAGAAAATAGCCATTTATCAATAAAATGATTTTCGGTCATTTTATCAATATTTTACCAAAAATATATTTTTGAAAGCATTTTTCTAAAATGAGTCTAGTATCATTAATTACTTGTTAAATGATATTTTACAAGGTTATAAAATCACATTTATAACATTTAAAAATATTACAAATTGTTACGATATTCGAAGAATAAGTGTTCGATTTTTCGGGTCTTTACATTCTCCCCCACTTAAAATATTTCGTCCTCGAAATTGCAACACGAGTAACCAAAGGAACAATCAAACATCGATAATTAAAAGTATAATACTACTAGAATACAAATCTCATGTTTTGATCAAATTCAAACCCTCTTATCGTATAAGGATGATAAACAATTCATTAAGCGTCACCTTATGCTCAACAGCCTCGGGTTAACACTTAACCAATCATTCACTCTACCTCAAAAAATTCAAGGATTCAATTCTCAAATTTTCCACAAGTCAACAACATAGCATGAATTGTTTAAAAAGCCCGTACGATATACATAAGCCATCCGTACGCAATATCAAATTCAATCACTTATTCGATCACACAATTTCACTTCCAGACTAGTATCGCTCACTCTAGTGCGGACTCAGATCTTGTTTGATGATTAGAAACCGCCATTCTCCTTAAATAGCTATACTATGATAGAGAATCACATAATCAAATCAATAATCCTGTATCTAACTTCGTCGTCAAGAATTGAGTGAAAAATACCAACTATGATCGGTACAAGCTACCACAAAATCACACACTCGAATCTGGATCAAACCGTAAAGCGAATAAAACAACCTATGTAAATCTTACATATTCCTTCCAATTGGTTTATTATTACTCCAATTATTTTATTCACCTTCGTTCTCATACTTAGTATATTCTTCTATACTAATATTCCTTTGTGAATCATATCATAATACTTCAAGCTATTAACCGTTATATAACTTAAAAGTATATACAAACGACCAATTTGTCTTACTTAAATAAGCAAGCTAACAAATTTGGACTTTTCTTACTTAACTTCTGAACTACTCACTATAATGAATACGATTATATTTCCATAGTTCTTTCTTATTAAACTCTTATTATAAACTGGTTCGACATCATATACGTTTATAATTCATTCAATACTCGAATTCAAATTTCAACATACACTTATATTCGCTTAGTGTACAAATATTAACATACTCAGTTTACTAAACTGAACTAGTTCAATAATCGCAAAACTAGTTAAAACTTAATAATTCTCAAATTCAATATTTTAAACTTCCCTAAGTTTATAAATTATAAGCCAAGTCTCATACGCTTTCACATAAACTAGTCAAGCATGTAAATTCACTTGGAAACATCGACTATCCAAAACCGTCGAACATTCCATTCCATTAACAAATGAAATCTATCAAACATCATATCAACTGAGATGCAAAATCATACAAGTCCAATATATAAACTATATGCATCCATATATAACTTAGTTGAAAACTTCAGGATTGAACTTCCGGGTTTTATACTTCAAATAATCTGTATCCAAAACATAAATCTGTTCAAGTCCAAACTATTATCCATGGGAGCTAGTTCGTACTTAGAAACTCGAAAATGAACCTCGATGATGCTGCAGTCGTCATCAACATTATTTTCCAGCAACTCGAGTAAGATCAAAGCTTTTCTATCTTTTAAATTCATTTAAAACCCTAAAACACTTTCAAACCAACTTCAATATGTATTTCAAGCTTGAAAATCAATTTCAAACTTACCGGAATTCCAAATCCTTTGGTTTTCAACACAAATACATTTCATATTTATAAATCTTGTTTATAAATTTCACTTGCATATTTCTTGTTTAAAATCGTTTTAAACAACTTCCATTCAGATTTAATTCTTACCCAACATCATTACCGAATGCCTTATAGTCAAATTGTGAAACTGAATTCACAAAGTGTTCGTTTCCAATGTTCCCCCAATTATAAATCTACCTAACCCATGCAAGCAAATGGATAAGATTACTCTTATCCAAACACAGTAATCGATACCCATAAACTGGTATGGGCACAACTAGAAATCAGCCAATAATAGTCAACGCTCCTAAGCGAGCATGACCAATCAATCAACGAATGATAATAATTTAATATCATCCTTCCCTAACAACAACTCATCTATATAACTGATTTAGTTATGAAATCTTTCTTATATATAAAATATATACTTCTTGGTAACTTATTTCATTTACCAAATTCGAAAACAATATCGAATCAAATGACTTGTTCGAGTGTTTCAGAATCTTCATCAAAACGATGATCAATCGATTGATTCAGATCCAGAATTCAGACTTACAAGTCAAAACACCCAATACAAAATATTTTTGTATTCACTAACAAGTACGCGCTCTCATATATATAATACACTCTACTCATTCTAGGGTGTTGCTAACCCCATCTCTAATGAGCCATACCCAACCAAAGCCAAGGTATTCGCTCAACCTTGTGCTCTGATACCAAATGTAACGACCCGACTTTTCGACCCTCAAATGTCGACACTAATACATCCACGGTATTCACGTGCCGAGCACCCAAGTGCCGGAAAGACGAAAAGTTAGGGTGAAATAAAATAAAAAGAAAATAGACTAAGGAAGAAGGGGACACAATATCAGAATCTCACAACGGAACGGTAACATATAATATAATGAATGATCTTTACCAAATAAAACTGTATGATTACAACTATCAGAGAAGACTAACCTATCATCAACTTGGACAGTTATAACAACCCGTCCTCATAAATGTTGATGTACAACATAGAATGCAGCGGATATAAAAAGTACGGTAAGATGAACTCCAACTCTCTTCCAAAAGCTCCAAGGCATCCAAAGTAAAACCTGCCATACTCAGCCTACTCGAAGGAGTACGTAATGATTTTAAGGAAAATTAAAACCAAGCGTCAGACATCAGTCTGGTATGAGAAACTCAAGATACACATTGCATGTAACAACACTGAGGGAACTGTGCAGATTACCGCTCCAGCTTTCCCCTCAATTGAAACCAACCATTTATTATGAGAAGTATAGTTGTATTATAAATAATGTCTAGGGTGTAGAATATAAATAAATTCACATAGAAGGAATGGTTACATTGGTTACATTCAGCAACTATTAAGTGTACAAACAAAACCGATAAGGAACGTTCGCATATTGGATTTTCCATCGGAGATCTCTAATATAGATCCGAACTCCATGCACAAGGGTCAGAAAGTACCTCCAAGCGTCGCATATCTCTAGATAAAATATACCATAAGGTAAACACAACTGGCCTACGCACGAAACACCGAAGTGCACCACGTGGAACCAAATATACCCAACTCCCGCGCGCAACTTCAAAGAGCTCCCGCAACGATTCGATAATAAGCATACACTAGATATGGAGTCAATATATCCTGCCGTAGGTTGGCCAAACCCCAAATTGTGCTCCTACTCTGTTTTTAGCCATTTCCGATGTCGAGGTTTCGTTCGGCATCTTTCACACGAGTCTTCATCACTCGAACAGAACAAGAATTCCCAGTTGAAATCCCACAGCTCAGTAGATCTTGGAATCACACATAGACTCCTTCACAGATCTCGGAATCATACATGGATTCCTAAACATCAAAAGATCTTGGAATCACACATAGATTCTTTCATAGATCTTAGAATCACTATATGTGTTCGAGCATCTCAACAGATCTTGAATCGCCGTATGGCCTTCACTTCACAACCGCTTCCAAAACATAGAAACCGTATACTAGTTTTGAAGTGGTTTTCGATATGTAAAACACTTACCAATCCCGGTCTCCTCAAAACCAGTCGCTAAATTTAAGGCCAAGTTCTATAGTCAACTAACTGACTACATTTCACACAATATACAATTGTATATGGAAAACAGCCCTGCTTAATTTCCATAACAACCGAATAAACATTCAAGGCACTATCAAGATCACGAAGCATGATAATAGCCAAATCACTATCAAGTCACGCAACATGGCAATTAGTCGAAGTACGGTTAACTCATATAAACGGTTTCTAATCCCATTCCCATTTAATTAATATTTCATTAATTAAAACTTATTTTATTAGTAAAACTCCTTTTAACTAATAAAACTTCACTTGTCAAATACAACTTCAATTATTAATCAATAACTCATACTAGATTAATATTCCTTTATTAGTAAAACTTCTTTTAACTAATAAAACTTCGTTTGTCAAATAAGACATCACTTATTAATCAATAACTCATACTCGATTAATATTCCTTTATATACTAGCGTATATATTCAACTTATACATATAAAATGTGTATATGTATATATTCTACGAATTACCTAATTCGTTATAGTCTTACTACCCAAAAAGGATTTTAATATACTTATCCCTCCAGTATAAGTATAATCACAATTCGATTCCAAGATTTCCTATTTAACTTCAATATTTCAAAACGTACTCATATACTTATCCCTCCGGTATAAGTATATCTACAATTCAATTTTAAGATTTCTTTTCTAACTTCAATACTTCAAAACGTATTCATATACTTATCCCTCCGGTATAAGTATAACTACAATTCATTTTCAATATTTCTTTTCTAACTTCAATACTTCAAAACATATTTATATACTTATCCCTCCGATATAAGTATTTCAACAATTCGTTTCTAGGATTTCTTAAAGTATAACCAAAGAGGTTAAAACCATTGTTTAATAAAGAACCTCTTCTCTTTTATAAGTTAAACATCTTATTCAATATCTTTATTCTGAAAGATTCCTATACTTGTTTCTATCTTTAAAATCAATTATTAAAAGATCTAAGTATATTCAAAATCATTAGACCGTATATTCCGGTTTAACTACATTCCAAGGGTTTCAAAACAAGTGTTGATAAAACAATGTTTACAACAAACCCAAAACAATCCTTTATAATTTATCTTTAAATGTTTGTTTAAAGATTCAATTATGTTTACTTCCATGATATAATCTGAGAGGGTTAAAGACTAATGTAATTAACCCATTGTCACGACAAACCCAAAACCATTTTATGCTTATAGAAATCACACTTCGTGTACTTAACTCATTTCCGACATTATCAACTTAACTATCCCTCGGTCAAGAGTGAGGCCAGGTAAGTTAGAGCACTGGTAGCATATCACCCCTTGCCTAGACACCCCATTCTTGACACTCACAGATCGATAAGCCTACTCGTCGGCTTATTAGAATTAAGCACAATAATCATGATATTCAATAAACAAGTAATTAGGAAGTGCACTCATGTCACAATTCTAGCTTCACACACTTTCAAACTTACTTCAATTTAACATACAAGTTAAACAACCATTTTAATATGATAAGAAATCACTAAGGACGTCATCACAAAGTTCCATACAATGTATTGAAAACACAACAATTAAAACTGCATATATAGCGACTATCGCTATAAGTGCACTTTCAAGTTCAAGTCCATTCCACTTGTTATACAAGTCAATTCAAGTCCAAATCCAAGTTCATTCAAGTCCATTCCAATCCATTAACATGGATCACATATGTCGCTTACTTTTAAAGTAAGAATCAAGACAACATTTTTAACATAAGTTACCAACATTCAAGCAACTTCAAGCATAGTTAAAACATGCAAAAGGGTTTATGTTTGCTGTCCTAAATAGTGAGTAAACTCACCTTAATCCTTAGCGAATCCTAGCTCGGAGAATAAGAACCATGATCCAAACTAGCAACCTCCTTTCTTTCCTTCCTTTCCTTGCTTTTCCTTGCTTCCTTCTTGTATATAGCTCACAGCCTAAAATAGAGAATGGAGAGGTTCTTCGATTTTTCAACTTCTAACTAGCTAGAAGATCTTGTAATGGTGTAGGAAGGCTTCACTCAAAGTTTGGCTTGATTTGAAGTTCATTTGAGTGTACTTTGAGAAAGTTAATAAGGAAGAGGAAAAAGATGAAGATAAGCCATTAAAAGCTTCACTTTTGCTTAGGAATTTTGTGTAAGAAAGAAGGAGGTATACCCCTCCTTATATAGGAAAAAGAAGGTGGATGGGAAAAGACCAAAATGCCCTTAAAACCCTAAACGTACTCATGAAAGAAGTTAAAGGTGTGTAAGATAAGTGAAAGGTGTGTAAGAGAAGTGAAAGTTGTGTAAAAGATGGTAAGTTTGCTTTTTTTCAAAGACTTTAAGTAAACATTCATTTGTATACATATAAGAAGCTTATATGCATACACTTAGGATATTTTATAAACCTTTGATGTGACTAATTATGCATACATTTATGTGTATAAGCATGTATGTGCATATATATCATACAACGTTGCAACGATGTGAAACAACTTCTATTCAACGATAGGATGCGAATCTGGAAGTTGAATCTCGATCATATTTTTAGTTCTTTATCAAATGATTTATTCAAGTAAACAAAACTTGGAAATAAATTCATTAGCTTATTTAAACAATTAAAATAAGCATACTTAAATTATAAATCACTTATTTGAATATTTAAATACCCAAAATACAAAACTTTCCTTAAATGCTCATTTTTGAAAATGATGACATCATCAAAATAGTTAACCATAAATATGAAAAATAATTTTATTTACTAATTACTTTCCTAATGAATAATTAGACATCGACTAAAATTTTCAGCAACTTTTATTGAGAAAATAGCCATTTATCAATAAAATGATTTTCGGTCATTTTATAAATATTTTACCAAAAATATATTTTTGAAAGCATTTTTCTAAAATGAGTCTAGTATCATTAATTACTTGTTAAATGATATTTTACAAGGTTATAAAATCACATTTATAACATTTAAAAATATTACAAATTGTTACGATATTCGAAGAATAAGTGTTCGATTTTTCGGGTCTTTACATTCTCCCCCACTTAAAATATTTCGTCCTCGAAATTGCAACACGAGTAACCAAAGGAACAATCAAACATCGATAATTAAAAGTATAATACTACTAGAATACAAATCTCATGTTTTGATCAAATTCAAACCCTCTTATCGTATAAGGATGATAAACAATTCATTAAGCGTCACCTTATGCTCAACAGCCTCGGGTTAACACTTAACCAATCATTCACTCTACCTCAAAAAATTCAAGGATTCAATTCTCAAATTTTCCACAAGTCAACAACATAGCATGAATTGTTTAAAAAGCCCGTACGATATACATAAGCCATCCGTACGCAATATCAAATTCAATCACTTATTCGATCACACAATTTCACTTCCAGACTAGTATCGCTCACTCTAGTGCGGACTCAGATCTTGTTTGATGATTAGAAACCGCCATTCTCCTTAAATAGCTATACTATGATAGAGAATCACATAATCAAATCAATAATCCTGTATCTAACTTCGTCGTCAAGAATTGAGTGAAAAATACCAACTCTGATCGGTACAAGCTACCACAAAATCACACACTCGAATCTGGATCAAACCGTAAAGCGAATAAAACAACCTATGTAAATCTTACATATTCCTTCCAATTGGTTTATTATTACTCCAATTATTTTATTCACCTTCGTTCTCATACTTAGTATATTCTTCTATACTAATATTCCTTTGTGAATCATATCATAATACTTCAAGCTATTAACCGTTATATAACTTAAAAGTATATACAAACGACCAATTTGTCTTACTTAAATAAGCAAGCTAACAAATTTGGACTTTTCTTACTTAACTTCTGAACTACTCACTATAATGAATACGATTATATTTCCATAGTTCTTTCTTATTAAACTCTTATTATAAACTGGTTCGACTTCATATACGTTTATAATTCATTCAATACTCGAATTCAAATTTCAACATACACTTATATTCGCTTAGTGTACAAATATTAACATACTCAGTTTACTAAACTGAACTAGTTCAATAATCGCAAAACTAGTTAAAACTTAATAATTCTCAAATTCAATATTTTAAACTTCCCTAAGTTTATAAATTATAAACCAAGTCTCTTACGCTTTCACATAAACTAGTCAAGCATGTAAATTCACTTGGAAACATCGACTATCCAAAACCGTCGAACATTCCATTCCATTAACAAATGAAATCTATCAAACATCATATCAACTGAGATGCAAAATCATACAACTCCTATATATAAACTATATGCATCCATATATAACTTAGTTGAAAACTTCGGGATTGAACTTCCGGGTTTTATACTTTAAATAATCTGTATCCAAAACATAAATCTGTTCAAGTCCAAACTATTATCCATGGGAGCTAGTTCGTACTTAGAAACTCGAAAATGAACCTCGATGATGCTGCAGTCGTCATCAACATTATTTTCCAGCAACTCGTGTAAGATCAAAGCTTTTCTATCTTTTAAATTCATTTAAAACCCTAAAACACTTTCAAACCAACTTCAATATGTATTTCAAGCTTGAAAATCAATTTCAAACTTACCGGAATTCCAAATCCTTTGGTTTTCAACAAAAATACATTTCATATTTATAAATCTTGTTTATAAATTTCACTTGCATATTTCTTGTTTAAAATCGTTTTAAACAACTTCCATTCAGATTTAATTCTTACCCAACATCATTACCGAATGCCTTATAGTCAAATTGTGAAACTGAATTCACAAAGTGTTCGTTTCCAATGTTCCCCCAATTATAAATCTACCTAACCCATGCAAGCAAATGGATAAGATTACTCTTATCCAAACACAGTAATCGATACCCATAAACTGGTATGGGCACAACTAGAAATCAACCAATAATAGTCAACGCTCCTAAGCGAGCATGACCAATCAATCAACGAATGATAATAATTTAATATCATCCTTCCCTAACAACAACTCATCTATATAACTGATTTAGTTATGAAATATTTCTTATATATAAAATATATACTTCTTGGTAATTTATTTCATTTACCAAATTCGAAAACAATATCGAATCAAATGACTTGTTCGAGTGTTTCAGAATCTTCATCAAAACGATGATCAATCGATTGATTCAGATCCAGAATTCAGACTTACAAGTCAAAACACCCAATACAAAATATTTTTGTATTCACTAACAAGTACGCGCTCTCATATATATAATACACTCTACTCATTCTAGGGTGTTGCTAACCCCATCTCTAATGAGCCATACCCAACCAAAGCCAAGGTATTCGCTCAACCTTGTGCTCTGATACCAAATGTAACGACCCGACTTTTCGACCCTCAAATGTCGACACTAATACATCCACGGTATTCACGTGCCGAGCACCCAAGTGCCGGAAAGACGAAAAGTTAGGGTGAAATAAAATAAAAAGAAAATAGACTAAGGAAGAAGGGGACACAATATCAGAATCTCACAACGGAACGGTAACATATAATATAATGAATGATCTTTACCAAATAAAACTGTATGATTACAACTATCAGAGAAGACTAACCTATCATCAACTTGGACAGTTATAACAACCCGTCCTCATAAATGTTGATGTACAACATAGAATGCAGCGGATATAAAAAGTACGGTAAGATGAACTCCAACTCTCTTCCAAAAGCTCCAAGGCATCCAAAGTAAAACCTGCCATACTCAGCCTACTCGAAGGAGTACGTAATGATTTTAAGGAAAATTAAAACCAAGCGTCAGACATCAGTCTGGTATGAGAAACTCAAGATACACATTGCATGTAACAACACTGAGGGAACTGTGCAGATTACCTCTCCAGCTTTCCCCTCAATTGAAACCAACCATTTATTATGAGAAGTATAGTTGTATTATAAATAATGTCTAGGGTGTAGAATATAAATAAATTCACATAGAAGGAATGGTTACATTGGTTACATTCAGCAACTATTAAGTGTACAAACAAAACCAATAAGGAACGTTCGCATATTGGATTTTCCATCGGAGATCTCTAATATAGATCCGAACTCCATGCACAAGGGTCAGAAAGTACCTCCAAGCGTCGCATATCTCTAGATAAAATATACCATAAGGTAAACACAACTGGCCTACGCACGAAACACCGAAGTGCACCACGTGGAACCAAATATACCCAACTCCCGCGCGCAACTTCAAAGAGCTCCCGCAACGATTCGATAATAAGCATACACTAGATATGGAGTCAATATATCCTGCCGTAGGTTGGCAAAACCCCAGATTGTGCTCCTACTCTGTTTTTAGCCATTTCCGATGTCGAGGTTTCGTTCGGCATCTTTCACACGAGTCTTCATCACTCGAACAGAACAAGAATTCCCAGTTGAAATCCCACAGCTCAGTAGATCTTGGAATCACACATAGACTCCTTCACAGATCTCGGAATCATACATGGATTCCTAAACATCAAAAGATCTTGGAATCACACATAGATTCTTTCATAGATCTTAGAATCACTATATGTGTTCGAGCATCTCAACAGATCTTGAATCGCCGTATGGCCTTCACTTCACAACCGCTTCCAAAACATAGAACCCGTATACTAGTTTTGAAGTGGTTTTCGATATGTAAAACACTTACCAATCCCGGTCTCCTCAAAACCAGTCGCTAAATTTAAGGCCAAGTTCTATAGTCAACTAACTGACTACATTTCACACAATATACAATTGTATATGGAAAACAGCCCTGCTTAATTTCCATAACAACCGAATAAACATTCAAGGCACTATCAAGATCACGAAGCATGATAATAGCCAAATCACTATCAAGTCACGCAACATGGCAATTAATCGAAGTACGGTTAACTCATATAAACAGTTTCTAATCCCATTCCCATTTAATTAATATTTCATTAATTAAAAATTATTTTATTAGTAAAACTCCTTTTAACTAATAAAACTTCACTTGTCAAATATAACTTCAATTATTAATCAATAACTCATACTAGATTAATATTCCTTTATTAGTAAAACTTCTTTTAACTAATAAAACTTCGTTTGTCAAATAAGACATCACTTATTAATCAATAACTCATACTCGATTAATATTCCGTTATATACTAGCGTATTTATTCAACTTATACATATAAAATGTGTATATGTATATATTCTACGAATTACCTAATCCGTTATAGTCTTACTACCCAAAAAGGATTTTAATATACTTATCCCTCCAGTATAAGTATAATCACAATTCAATTCCAAGATTTCCTATTTAACTTCAATATTTCAAAACGTACTCATATACTTATCCCTCCGGTATAAGTATATCTACAATTCAATTTTAAGATTTCTTTTCTAACTTCAACACTTCAAAACGTATTCATATACTTATCCCTCCGGTATAAGTATAACTACAATTCATTTTCAATATTTCTTTTCTAACTTCAATACTTCAAAACATATTTATATACTTATCCCTCCGATATAAGTATTTCAACAATTCGTTTCTAGGATTTCTTAAAGTATAACCAAAGAGGTTAAAACCATTGTTTAATAAAGAACCTCTTCTCTTTTATAAGTTAAAAATCTTATTCAATATCTTTATTCTGAAAGATTCCTATACTTGTTTCTATCTTTAAAATCAATTATTAAAAGATCTAAGTATATTCAAAATCATTAGACCGTATATTCCGGTTTAACTACATTCCAAGGGTTTCAAAACAAGTGTTGATAAAACAATGTTTACAACAAACCCAAAACAATCCTTTATAATTTATCTTTAAATGTTTGTTTAAGGATTCAATTATGTTTACTTCCATGATATAATCTGAGAGGGTTAAAGACTAATGTAATTAACCCATTGTCACGACAAACCCAAAACCATTTTATGCTTATAGAAATCACACTTCGTGTACTTAACTCATTTCCGACATTATCAACTTAACTATCCCTCGGTCAAGAGTGAGGCCAGGTAAGTTAGAGCACTGGTAGCATATCACCCCTTGCCTAGACACCCCATTCTTGACACTCACAGATCGATAAGCCTACTCGTCGGCTTATTAGAATTAAGCACAATAATCATGATATTCAATAAACAAGTAATTAGGAAGTGCACTCATGTCACTATTCTAGCTTCACACACTTTCAAACTTACTTCAATTTAACATACAAGTTAAACAACCATTTTAATATGATAAGAAATCACTAAGGACGTCATCACAAAGTTCCATACAATGTATTGAAAACACAACAATTAAAACTGCATATATAGCGACTATCGCTATAAGTGCACTTTCAAGTTCAAGTCCATTCCACTTGTTATACAAGTCAATTCAAGTCCAAATCCAAGTTCATTCAAGTCCATTCCAATCCATTAACATGGATCACATATGTCGCTTACTTTTAAAGTAAGAATCAAGACAACATTTTTAACATAAGTTACCAACATTCAAGCAACTTCAAGCATAGTTAAAACATGCAAAAGGGTTTATGTTTGCTGTCCTAAATAGTGAGTAAACTCACCTTAATCCTTAGCGAATCCTAGCTCGGAGAATAAGAACCATGATCCAAACTAGCAACCTCCTTTCTTTCCTTCCTTTCCTTGCTTTTCCTTGCTTCCTTCTTGTATATAGCTCACGGCCTAAAATAGAGAATGGAGAGGTTCTTCGATTTTTCAACTTCTAACTAGCTAGAAGATCTTGTAATGGTGTAGGAAGGCTTCACTCAAAGTTTGGCTTGATTTGAAGTTCATTTGAGTGTACTTTGAGAAAGTTAGTAAGGAAGAGGAAGAAGATGAAGATAAGCCAATAAAAGCTTCACTTTTGCTTAGGAATTTTGTGTAAGAAAGAAGGAGGTATACCCCTCCTTATATAGGAAAAAGAAGGTGGATGGGAAAAGACCAAAATGCACTTAAAACCCTAAACGTACTCATGAAAGAAGTGAAAGGTGTGTAAGATAAGTGAAAGGTGTGTAAGAGAAGTGAAAGTTGTGTAAAAGATGGTAAGTTTGCTTTTTTTCAAAGACTTTAAGTAAACATTCATTTGTATACATATAAGAAGCTTATATGCATACACTTAGGATATTTTATAAACCTTTGATGTGACTAATTATGCATACATTTATGTGTATAAGCATGTATGTGCATATATATCATACAACGTTGCAACGATGTGAAACAACTTCTATTCAACGATAGGATGCGAATCTAGAAGTTCAATCTCGATCATATTTTTAGTTCTTTATCAAATGATTTATTCAAGTAAACAAAACTTGGAAATAAATTCATTAACTTATTTAAACAATTAAAATAAGCATACTTAAATTATAAATCACTTATTTGAATATTTAAATACCCAAAATACAAAACTTTCCTTAAATGCTCATTTTTGAAAATGATGACATCATCAAAATAGTTAACCATAAATATGAAGAATAATTTTATTTACTAATTACTTTCCTAATGAATAATTAGACATCGACTAACATTTTCAACAACTTTTATTGAGAAAATAGCCATTTATCAATAAAATGATTTTCGGTCATTTTATCAATATTTTACCAAAAATATATTTTTGAAAGCATTTTTCTAAAATGAGTCTAGTATCATTAATTACTTGTTAAATGATATTTTACAAGGTTATAAAATCACATTTATAACATTTAAAAATATTACAAATTGTTACGATATTCGAAGAATAAGTGTTCGATTTTTCGGGTCTTTACATTCTCCCCCACTTAAAATATTTCGTCCTCGAAATTGCAACACGAGTAACCAAAGGAACAATCAAACATCGATAATTAAAAGTATAATACTACTAGAATACAAATCTCATGTTTTGATCAAATTCAAACCCTCTTATCGTATAAGGATGATAAACAATTCATTAAGCGTCACCTTATGCTCAACAGCCTCGGGTTAACACTTAACCAATCATTCACTCTACCTCAAAAAATTCAAGGATTCAATTCTCAAATTTTCCACAAGTCAACAACATAGCATGAATTGTTTAAAAAGCCCGTACGATATACATAAGCCATCCGTACGCAATATCAAATTCAATCACTTATTCGATCACACAATTTCACTTCCAGACTAGTATCGCTCACTCTAGTGCGGACTCAGATCTTGTTTGATGATTAGAAACCGCCATTCTCCTTAAATAGCTATACTATGATAGAGAATCACATAATCAAATCAATAATCCTGTATCTAACTTCGTCGTCAAGAATTGAGTGAAAAATACCAACTCTGATCGGTACAAGCTACCACAAAATCACACACTCGAATCTGGATCAAACCGTAAAGCGAATAAAACAACCTATGTAAATCTTACATATTCCTTCCAATTGGTTTATTATTACTCCAATTATTTTATTCACCTTCGTTCTCATACTTAGTATATTCTTCTATACTAATATTCCTTTGTGAATCATATCATAATACTTCAAGCTATTAACCGTTATATAACTTAAAAGTATATACAAACGACCAATTTGTCTTACTTAAATAAGCAAGCTAACAAATTTGGACTTTTCTTACTTAACTTCTGAACTACTCACTATAATGAATACGATTATATTTCCATAGTTCTTTCTTATTAAACTCTTATTATAAACTGGTTCGACTTCATATACGTTTATAATTCATTCAATACTCGAATTCAAATTTCAACATACACTTATATTCGCTTAGTGTACAAATATTAACATACTCAGTTTACTAAACTGAACTAGTTCAATAATCGCAAAACTAGTTAAAACTTAATAATTCTCAAATTCAATATTTTAAACTTCCCTAAGTTTATAAATTATAAACCAAGTCTCTTACGCTTTCACATAAACTAGTCAAGCATGTAAATTCACTTGGAAACATCGACTATCCAAAACCGTCGAACATTCCATTCCATTAACAAATGAAATCTATCAAACATCATATCAACTGAGATGCAAAATCATACAACTCCAATATATAAACTATATGCATCCATATATAACTTAGTTGAAAACTTCGGGATTGAACTTCCGGGTTTTATACTTTAAATAATCTGTATCCAAAACATAAATCTGTTCAAGTCCAAACTATTATCCATGGGAGCTAGTTCGTACTTAGAAACTCGAAAATGAACCTCGATGATGCTGCAGTCGTCATCAACATTATTTTCCAGCAACTCGTGTAAGATCAAAGCTTTTCTATCTTTTAAATTCATTTAAAACCCTAAAACACTTTCAAACCAACTTCAATATGTATTTCAAGCTTGAAAATCAATTTCAAACTTACCGGAATTCCAAATCCTTTGGTTTTCAACAAAAATACATTTCATATTTATAAATCTTGTTTATAAATTTCACTTGCATATTTCTTGTTTAAAATCGTTTTAAACAACTTCCATTCAGATTTAATTCTTACCCAACATCATTACCGAATGCCTTATAGTCAAATTGTGAAACTGAATTCACAAAGTGTTCGTTTCCAATGTTCCCCCAATTATAAATCTACCTAACCCATGCAAGCAAATGGATAAGATTACTCTTATCCAAACACAGTAATCGATACCCATAAACTGGTATGGGCACAACTAGAAATCAACCAATAATAGTCAACGCTCCTAAGCGAGCATGACCAATCAATCAACGAATGATAATAATTTAATATCATCCTTCCCTAACAACAACTCATCTATATAACTGATTTAGTTATGAAATATTTCTTATATATAAAATATATACTTCTTGGTAATTTATTTCATTTACCAAATTCGAAAACAATATCGAATCAAATGACTTGTTCGAGTGTTTCAGAATCTTCATCAAAACGATGATCAATCGATTGATTCAGATCCAGAATTCAGACTTACAAGTCAAAACACCCAATACAAAATATTTTTGTATTCACTAACAAGTACGCGCTCTCATATATATAATACACTCTACTCATTCTAGGGTGTTGCTAACCCCATCTCTAATGAGCCATACCCAACCAAAGCCAAGGTATTCGCTCAACCTTGTGCTCTGATACCAAATGTAACGACCCGACTTTTCGACCCTCAAATGTCGACACTAATACATCCACGGTATTCACGTGCCGAGCACCCAAGTGCCGGAAAGACGAAAAGTTAGGGTGATATAAAATAAAAAGAAAATAGACTAAGGAAGAAGGGGACACAATATCAGAATCTCACAACGGAACGGTAACATATAATATAATGAATGATCTTTACCAAATAAAACTGTATGATTACAACTATCAGAGAAGACTAACCTATCATCAACTTGGACAGTTATAACAACCCGTCCTCATAAATGTTGATGTACAACATAGAATGCAGCGGATATAAAAAGTACGGTAAGATGAACTCCAACTCTCTTCCAAAAGCTCCAAGGCATCCAAAGTAAAACCTGCCATACTCAGCCTACTCGAAGGAGTACGTAATGATTTTAAGGAAAATTAAAACCAAGCGTCAGACATCAGTCTGGTATGAGAAACTCAAGATACACATTGCATGTAACAACACTGAGGGAACTGTGCAGATTACCTCTCCAGCTTTCCCCTCAATTGAAACCAACCATTTATTATGAGAAGTATAGTTGTATTATAAATAATGTCTAGGGTGTAGAATATAAATAAATTCACATAGAAGGAATGGTTACATTGGTTACATTCAGCAACTATTAAGTGTACAAACAAAACCAATAAGGAACGTTCGCATATTGGATTTTCCATCGGAGATCTCTAATATAGATCCGAACTCCATGCACAAGGGTCAGAAAGTACCTCCAAGCGTCGCATATCTCTAGATAAAATATACCATAAGGTAAACACAACTGGCCTACGCACGAAACACCGAAGTGCACCACGTGGAACCAAATATACCCAACTCCCGCGCGCAACTTCAAAGAGCTCCCGCAACGATTCGATAATAAGCATACACTAGATATGGAGTCAATATATCCTGCCGTAGGTTGGCAAAACCCCAGATTGTGCTCCTACTCTGTTTTTAGCCATTTCCGATGTCGAGGTTTCGTTCGGCATCTTTCACACGAGTCTTCATCACTCGAACAGAACAAGAATTCCCAGTTGAAATCCCACAGCTCAGTAGATCTTGGAATCACACATAGACTCCTTCACAGATCTCGGAATCATACATGGATTCCTAAACATCAAAAGATCTTGGAATCACACATAGATTCTTTCATAGATCTTAGAATCACTATATGTGTTCGAGCATCTCAACAGATCTTGAATCGCCGTATGGCCTTCACTTCACAACCGCTTCCAAAACATAGAACCCGTATACTAGTTTTGAAGTGGTTTTCGATATGTAAAACACTTACCAATCCCGGTCTCCTCAAAACCAGTCGCTAAATTTAAGGCCAAGTTCTATAGTCAACTAACTGACTACATTTCACACAATATACAATTGTATATGGAAAACAGCCCTGCTTAATTTCCATAACAACCGAATAAACATTCAAGGCACTATCAAGATCACGAAGCATGATAATAGCCAAATCACTATCAAGTCACGCAACATGGCAATTAATCGAAGTACGGTTAACTCATATAAACAGTTTCTAATCCCATTCCCATTTAATTAATATTTCATTAATTAAAACTTATTTTATTAGTAAAACTCCTTTTAACTAATAAAACTTCACTTGTCAAATATAACTTCAATTATTAATCAATAACTCATACTAGATTAATATTCCTTTATTAGTAAAACTTCTTTTAACTAATAAAACTTCGTTTGTCAAATAAGACATCACTTATTAATCAATAACTCATACTCGATTAATATTCCTTTATATACTAGCGTATTTATTCAACTTATACATATAAAATGTGTATATGTATATATTCTACGAATTACCTAATCCGTTATAGTCTTACTACCCAAAAAGGATTTTAATATACTTATCCCTCCAGTATAAGTATAATCACAATTCAATTCCAAGATTTCCTATTTAACTTCAATATTTCAAAACGTACTCATATACTTATCCCTCCGGTATAAGTATATCTACAATTCAATTTTAAGATTTCTTTTCTAACTTCAACACTTCAAAACGTATTCATATACTTATCCCTCCGGTATAAGTATAACTACAATTCATTTTCAATATTTCTTTTCTAACTTCAATACTTCAAAACATATTTATATACTTATCCCTCCGATATAAGTATTTCAACAATTCGTTTCTAGGATTTCTTAAAGTATAACCAAAGAGGTTAAAACCATTGTTTAATAAAGAACCTCTTCTCTTTTATAAGTTAAAAATCTTATTCAATATCTTTATTCTGAAAGATTCCTATACTTGTTTCTATCTTTAAAATCAATTATTAAAAGATCTAAGTATATTCAAAATCATTAGACCGTATATTCCGGTTTAACTACATTCCAAGGGTTTCAAAACAAGTGTTGATAAAACAATGTTTACAACAAACCCAAAACAATCCTTTATAATTTATCTTTAAATGATTGTTTAAGGATTCAATTATGTTTACTTCCATGATATAATCTGAGAGGGTTAAAGACTAATGTAATTAACCCATTGTCACGACAAACCCAAAACCATTTTATGCTTATAGAAATCACACTTCGTGTACTTAACTCATTTCCGACATTATCAACTTAACTATCCCTCGGTCAAGAGTGAGGCCAGGTAAGTTAGAGCACTGGTAGCATATCACCCCTTGCCTAGACACCCCATTCTTGACACTCACAGATCGATAAGCCTACTCGTCGGCTTATTAGAATTAAGCACAATAATCATGATATTCAATAAACAAGTAATTAGGAAGTGCACTCATGTCACTATTCTAGCTTCACACACTTTCAAACTTACTTCAATTTAACATACAAGTTAAACAACCATTTTAATATGATAAGAAATCACTAAGGACGTCATCACAAAGTTCCATACAATGTATTGAAAACACAACAATTAAAACTGCATATATAGCGACTATCGCTATAAGTGCACTTTCAAGTTCAAGTCCATTCCACTTGTTATACAAGTCAATTCAAGTCCAAATCCAAGTTCATTCAAGTCCATTCCAATCCATTAACATGGATCACATATGTCGCTTACTTTTAAAGTAAGAATCAAGACAACATTTTTAACATAAGTTACCAACATTCAAGCAACTTCAAGCATAGTTAAAACATGCAAAAGGGTTTATGTTTGCTGTCCTAAATAGTGAGTAAACTCACCTTAATCCTTAGCGAATCCTAGCTCGGAGAATAAGAACCATGATCCAAACTAGCAACCTCCTTTCTTTCCTTCCTTTCCTTGCTTTTCCTTGCTTCCTTCTTGTATATAGCTCACGGCCTAAAATAGAGAATGGAGAGGTTCTTCGATTTTTCAACTTCTAACTAGCTAGAAGATCTTGTAATGGTGTAGGAAGGCTTCACTCAAAGTTTGGCTTGATTTGAAGTTCATTTGAGTGTACTTTGAGAAAGTTAGTAAGGAAGAGGAAGAAGATGAAGATAAGCCAATAAAAGCTTCACTTTTGCTTAGGAATTTTGTGTAAGAAAGAAGGAGGTATACCCCTCCTTATATAGGAAAAAGAAGGTGGATGGGAAAAGACCAAAATGCCCTTAAAACCCTAAACGTACTCATGAAAGAAGTGAAAGGTGTGTAAGATAAGTGAAAGGTGTGTAAGAGAAGTGAAAGTTGTGTAAAAGATGGTAAGTTTGCTTTTTTTCAAAGACTTTAAGTAAACATTCATTTGTATACATATAAGAAGCTTATATGCATACACTTAGGATATTTTATAAACCTTTGATGTGACTAATTATGCATACATTTATGTGTATAAGCATGTATGTGCATATATATCATACAACGTTGCAACGATGTGAAACAACTTCTATTCAACGATAGGATGCGAATCTAGAAGTTCAATCTCGATCATATTTTTAGTTCTTTATCAAATGATTTATTCAAGTAAACAAAACTTGGAAATAAATTCATTAACTTATTTAAACAATTAAAATAAGCATACTTAAATTATAAATCACTTATTTGAATATTTAAATACCCAAAATACAAAACTTTCCTTAAATGCTCATTTTTGAAAATGATGACATCATCAAAATAGTTAACCATAAATATGAAGAATAATTTTATTTACTAATTACTTTCCTAATGAATAATTAGACATCGACTAACATTTTCAACAACTTTTATTGAGAAAATAGCCATTTATCAATAAAATGATTTTCGGTCATTTTATCAATATTTTACCAAAAATATATTTTTGAAAGCATTTTTCTAAAATGAGTCTAGTATCATTAATTACTTGTTAAATGATATTTTACAAGGTTATAAAATCACATTTATAACATTTAAAAATATTACAAATTGTTACGATATTCGAAGAATAAGTGTTCGATTTTTCGGGTCTTTACATTCTCCCCCACTTAAAATATTTCGTCCTCGAAATTGCAACACGAGTAACCAAAGGAACAATCAAACATCGATAATTAAAAGTATAATACTACTAGAATACAAATCTCATGTTTTGATCAAATTCAAACCCTCTTATCGTATAAGGATGATAAACAATTCATTAAGCGTCACCTTATGCTCAACAGCCTCGGGTTAACACTTAACCAATCATTCACTCTACCTCAAAAAATTCAAGGATTCAATTCTCAAATTTTCCACAAGTCAACAACATAGCATGAATTGTTTAAAAAGCCCGTACGATATACATAAGCCATCCGTACGCAATATCAAATTCAATCACTTATTCGATCACACAATTTCACTTCCAGACTAGTATCGCTCACTCTAGTGCGGACTCAGATCTTGTTTGATGATTAGAAACCGCCATTCTCCTTAAATAGCTATACTATGATAGAGAATCACATAATCAAATCAATAATCCTGTATCTAACTTCGTCGTCAAGAATTGAGTGAAAAATACCAACTCTGATCGGTACAAGCTACCACAAAATCACACACTCGAATCTGGATCAAACCGTAAAGCGAATAAAACAACCTATGTAAATCTTACATATTCCTTCCAATTGGTTTATTATTACTCCAATTATTTTATTCACCTTCGTTCTCATACTTAGTATATTCTTCTATACTAATATTCCTTTGTGAATCATATCATAATACTTCAAGCTATTAACCGTTATATAACTTAAAAGTATATACAAACGACCAATTTGTCTTACTTAAATAAGCAAGCTAACAAATTTGGACTTTTCTTACTTAACTTCTGAACTACTCACTATAATGAATACGATTATATTTCCATAGTTCTTTCTTATTAAACTCTTATTATAAACTGGTTCGACTTCATATACGTTTATAATTCATTCAATACTCGAATTCAAATTTCAACATACACTTATATTCGCTTAGTGTACAAATATTAACATACTCAGTTTACTAAACTGAACTAGTTCAATAATCGCAAAACTAGTTAAAACTTAATAATTCTCAAATTCAATATTTTAAACTTCCCTAAGTTTATAAATTATAAACCAAGTCTCTTACGCTTTCACATAAACTAGTCAAGCATGTAAATTCACTTGGAAACATCGACTATCCAAAACCGTCGAACATTCCATTCCATTAACAAATGAAATCTATCAAACATCATATCAACTGAGATGCAAAATCATACAACTCCTATATATAAACTATATGCATCCATATATAACTTAGTTGAAAACTTCGGGATTGAACTTCCGGGTTTTATACTTTAAATAATCTGTATCCAAAACATAAATCTGTTCAAGTCCAAACTATTATCCATGGGAGCTAGTTCGTACTTAGAAACTCGAAAATGAACCTCGATGATGCTGCAGTCGTCATCAACATTATTTTCCAGCAACTCGTGTAAGATCAAAGCTTTTCTATCTTTTAAATTCATTTAAAACCCTAAAACACTTTCAAACCAACTTCAATATGTATTTCAAGCTTGAAAATCAATTTCAAACTTACCGGAATTCCAAATCCTTTGGTTTTCAACAAAAATACATTTCATATTTATAAATCTTGTTTATAAATTTCACTTGCATATTTCTTGTTTAAAATCGTTTTAAACAACTTCCATTCAGATTTAATTCTTACCCAACATCATTACCGAATGCCTTATAGTCAAATTGTGAAACTGAATTCACAAAGTGTTCGTTTCCAATGTTCCCCCAATTATAAATCTACCTAACCCATGCAAGCAAATGGATAAGATTACTCTTATCCAAACACAGTAATCGATACCCATAAACTGGTATGGGCACAACTAGAAATCAACCAATAATAGTCAACGCTCCTAAGCGAGCATGACCAATCAATCAACGAATGATAATAATTTAATATCATCCTTCCCTAACAACAACTCATCTATATAACTGATTTAGTTATGAAATATTTCTTATATATAAAATATATACTTCTTGGTAATTTATTTCATTTACCAAATTCGAAAACAATATCGAATCAAATGACTTGTTCGAGTGTTTCAGAATCTTCATCAAAACGATGATCAATCGATTGATTCAGATCCAGAATTCAGACTTACAAGTCAAAACACCCAATACAAAATATTTTTGTATTCACTAACAAGTACGCGCTCTCATATATATAATACACTCTACTCATTCTAGGGTGTTGCTAACCCCATCTCTAATGAGCCATACCCAACCAAAGCCAAGGTATTCGCTCAACCTTGTGCTCTGATACCAAATGTAACGACCCGACTTTTCGACCCTCAAATGTCGACACTAATACATCCACGGTATTCACGTGCCGAGCACCCAAGTGCCGGAAAGACGAAAAGTTAGGGTGAAATAAAATAAAAAGAAAATAGACTAAGGAAGAAGGGGACACAATATCAGAATCTCACAACGGAACGGTAACATATAATATAATGAATGATCTTTACCAAATAAAACTGTATGATTACAACTATCAGAGAAGACTAACCTATCATCAACTTGGACAGTTATAACAACCCGTCCTCATAAATGTTGATGTACAACATAGAATGCAGCGGATATAAAAAGTACGGTAAGATGAACTCCAACTCTCTTCCAAAAGCTCCAAGGCATCCAAAGTAAAACCTGCCATACTCAGCCTACTCGAAGGAGTACGTAATGATTTTAAGGAAAATTAAAACCAAGCGTCAGACATCAGTCTGGTATGAGAAACTCAAGATACACATTGCATGTAACAACACTGAGGGAACTGTGCAGATTACCGCTCCAGCTTTCCCCTCAATTGAAACCAACCATTTATTATGAGAAGTATAGTTGTATTATAAATAATGTCTAGGGTGTAGAATATAAATAAATTCACATAGAAGGAATGGTTACATTGGTTACATTCAGCAACTATTAAGTGTACAAACAAAACCAATAAGGAACGTTCGCATATTGGATTTTCCATCGGAGATCTCTAATATAGATCCGAACTCCATGCACAAGGGTCAGAAAGTACCTCCAAGCGTCGCATATCTCTAGATAAAATATACCATAAGGTAAACACAACTGGCCTACGCACGAAACACCGAAGTGCACCACGTGGAACCAAATATACCCAACTCCCGCGCGCAACTTCAAAGAGCTCCCGCAACGATTCGATAATAAGCATACACTAGATATGGAGTCAATATATCCTGCCGTAGGTTGGCAAAACCCCAGATTGTGCTCCTACTCTGTTTTTAGCCATTTCCGATGTCGAGGTTTCGTTCGGCATCTTTCACACGAGTCTTCATCACTCGAACAGAACAAGAATTCCCAGTTGAAATCCCACAGCTCAGTAGATCTTGGAATCACACATAGACTCCTTCACAGATCTCGGAATCATACATGGATTCCTAAACATCAAAAGATCTTGGAATCACACATAGATTCTTTCATAGATCTTAGAATCACTATATGTGTTCGAGCATCTCAACAGATCTTGAATCGCCGTATGGCCTTCACTTCACAACCGCTTCCAAAACATAGAACCCGTATACTAGTTTTGAAGTGGTTTTCGATATGTAAAACACTTACCAATCCCGGTCTCCTCAAAACCAGTCGCTAAATTTAAGGCCAAGTTCTATAGTCAACTAACTGACTACATTTCACACAATATACAATTGTATATGGAAAACAGCCCTGCTTAATTTCCATAACAACCGAATAAACATTCAAGGCACTATCAAGATCACGAAGCATGATAATAGCCAAATCACTATCAAGTCACGCAACATGGCAATTAATCGAAGTACGGTTAACTCATATAAACAGTTTCTAATCCCATTCCCATTTAATTAATATTTCATTAATTAAAACTTATTTTATTAGTAAAACTCCTTTTAACTAATAAAACTTCACTTGTCAAATATAACTTCAATTATTAATCAATAACTCATACTAGATTAATATTCCTTTATTAGTAAAACTTCTTTTAACTAATAAAACTTCATTTGTCAAATAAGACATCACTTATTAATCAATAACTCATACTCGATTAATATTCCTTTATATACTAGCGTATTTATTCAACTTATACATATAAAATGTGTATATGTATATATTCTACGAATTACCTAATCCGTTATAGTCTTACTACCTAAAAAGGATTTTAATATACTTATCCCTCCAGTATAAGTATAATCACAATTCAATTCCAAGATTTCCTATTTAACTTCAATATTTCAAAACGTACTCATATACTTATCCCTCCGGTATAAGTATATCTACAATTCAATTTTAAGATTTCTTTTCTAACTTCAACACTTCAAAACGTATTCATATACTTATCCCTCCGGTATAAGTATAACTACAATTCATTTTCAATATTTCTTTTCTAACTTCAATACTTCAAAACATATTTATATACTTATCCCTCCGATATAAGTATTTCAACAATTCGTTTCTAGGATTTCTTAAAGTATAACCAAAGAGGTTAAAACCATTGTTTAATAAAGAACCTCTTCTCTTTTATAAGTTAAAAATCTTATTCAATATCTTTATTCTGAAAGATTCCTATACTTGTTTCTATCTTTAAAATCAATTATTAAAAGATCTAAGTATATTCAAAATCATTAGACCGTATATTCCGGTTTAACTACATTCCAAGGGTTTCAAAACAAGTGTTGATAAAACAATGTTTACAACAAACCCAAAACAATCCTTTATAATTTATCTTTAAATGTTTGTTTAAGGATTCAATTATGTTTACTTCCATGATATAATCTGAGAGGGTTAAAGACTAATGTAATTAACCCATTGTCACGACAAACCCAAAACCATTTTATGCTTATAGAAATCACACTTCGTGTACTTAACTCATTTCCGACATTATCAACTTAACTATCCCTCGGTCAAGAGTGAGGCCAGGTAAGTTAGAGCACTGGTAGCATATCACCCCTTGCCTAGACACCCCATTCTTGACACTCACAGATCGATAAGCCTACTCGTCGGCTTATTAGAATTAAGCACAATAATCATGATATTCAATAAACAAGTAATTAGGAAGTGCACTCATGTCACTATTCTAGCTTCACACACTTTCAAATTTACTTCAATTTAACATACAAGTTAAACAACCATTTTAATATGATAAGAAATCACTAAGGACGTCATCACAAAGTTCCATACAATGTATTGAAAACACAACAATTAAAACTGCATATATAGCGACTATCGCTATAAGTGCACTTTCAAGTTCAAGTCCATTCCACTTGTTATACAAGTCAATTCAAGTCCAAATCCAAGTTCATTCAAGTCCATTCCAATCCATTAACATGGATCACATATGTCGCTTACTTTTAAAGTAAGAATCAAGACAACATTTTTAACATAAGTTACCAACATTCAAGCAACTTCAAGCATAGTTAAAACATGCAAAAGGGTTTATGTTTGCTGTCCTAAATAGTGAGTAAACTCACCTTAATCCTTAGCGAATCCTAGCTCGGAGAATAAGAACCATGATCCAAACTAGCAACCTCCTTTCTTTCCTTCCTTTCCTTGCTTTTCCTTGCTTCCTTCTTGTATATAGCTCACGGCCTAAAATAGAGAATGGAGAGGTTCTTCGATTTTTCAACTTCTAACTAGCTAGAAGATCTTGTAATGGTGTAGGAAGGCTTCACTCAAAGTTTGGCTTGATTTGAAGTTCATTTGAGTGTACTTTGAGAAAGTTAGTAAGGAAGAGGAAGAAGATGAAGATAAGCCAATAAAAGCTTCACTTTTGCTTAGGAATTTTGTGTAAGAAAGAAGGAGGTATACCCCTCCTTATATAGGAAAAAGAAGGTGGATGGGAAAAGACCAAAATGCCCTTAAAACCCTAAACGTACTCATGAAAGAAGTGAAAGGTGTGTAAGATAAGTGAAAGGTGTGTAAGAGAAGTGAAAGTTGTGTAAAAGATGGTAAGTTTGCTTTTTTTCAAAGACTTTAAGTAAACATTCATTTGTATACATATAAGAAGCTTATATGCATACACTTAGGATATTTTATAAACCTTTGATGTGACTAATTATGCATACATTTATGTGTATAAGCATGTATGTGCATATATATCATACAACGTTGCAACGATGTGAAACAACTTCTATTCAATGATAGGATGCGAATCTGGAAGTTGAATCTCGATCATATTTTTAGTTCTTTATCAAATGATTTATTCAAGTAAACAAAACTTGGAAATAAATTCATTAACTTATTTAAACAATTAAAATAAGCATACTTAAATTATAAATCACTTATTTGAATATTTAAATACCCAAAATACAAAACTTTCCTTAAATGCTCATTTTTGAAAATGATGACATCATCAAAATAGTTAACCATAAATATGAAAAATAATTTTATTTACTAATTACTTTCCTAATGAATAATTAGACATCCACTAAAATTTTCAACAACTTTTATTGAGAAAATAGCCATTTATGAATAAAATGATTTTCGGTCATTTTATCAATATTTTACCAAAAATATATTTTTGAAAGCATTTTTCTAAAATGAGTCTAGTATCATTAATTACTTGTTAAATGATATTTTACAAGGTTATAAAATCACATTTATAACATTTAACAATATTACAAATTGTTACGATATTCGAAGAATAAGTGTTCGATTTTTCGGGTCTTTACAGCAGATTTCTTCCACAAGTTGGTCCTAACCTCGTGTCATAACCTCGTGTCATATCCCTATGGATTAGATAATAGTGGAAAGAACTAAGCATATAGCATGAAAAGATTGCAAATAAATCCTCTTCCCCCAAATCCCCCTATCCTCCTGTACCCAACCAATCATGACCCCCTGAATTCCACCTTTTGCAATTAATATTGCAATTAAGCCCTCTTTCTCTTTTAGAATTAATTGCAAAAAGTGAAAATCAGGGCTCTGGTTGGTTAGATACAGGGATATAGGGAATTTTGAGCATAGGAGATTTGCTTTCGAAAAGATTCTAGTAGACATGTAATTGTCAATTTGACCGACTTAATTTAGTTAGTTATACCAGGTAATGGTTAACCACTAAGTTAATTACTAATTGATTATAACCAATCATTGTTATTAACTAATGTGTCATAAGATTTTCTAGTTAATTATGAGCAATGTTGATGTAGTTCCCTAAAGTCCTGCAAAACCACAGCAAATTTTTTATTCCATATTTTTCCTTTTTCTCATGTTCAAACAAAAATATCGACCACATATCCAAATTGATGGTTTCCACCATATTTGATAAATGGAAGATAATACCAAATTAATGCTTATGATTAAAATGACATGTGAGTTTAATTCTAGGGGTAACATATCTTGTCCAATTATTTTTCAATATTCAAATCATGTGTTACATTATGTTCAGCCATTTATTTGGTATTACCAATAGTTAATCAACTATGATGAATCCCATCGATTAATTAAAATTTTTATGTTTTGTGGTTGAGAATTCTATAAAACATTTGGGGACAGGAGGAAAGGAAAAAAGATTTGATCTACTATTTAGCTAGAGAAATTAACCAAAATTACATAAAGCATCAAAATAATTAGTAACAACAAATATGAGTATAATTCTGTACATGGCTTGCAATCTTCCTATTGTAGCAAATCTGACCTAACCACATGCTTTAAAATGATGTATTTCAGTACATGCTAATGCAAGTTCAGCGCCTTCACTGGATGAGCAAAGTAAAAAGGGAGGAAATGAGTTCAAGCAACGAGAAAGCTGCTCACGTCCTAGTATTCCCATACCATGCGCAAGGGCACTTACCTCCAACCCCTTCCTCCCCCAAACTCTATATAGTCCAACCCCTTTCTCCCACAGACATTGTCACCAATTTCCTTCCAACCATCCACCTTCTCGCCACATTTTCAAAAATTCGTTAAACAAATGGCTAAAACAAGTGGTGCTAAATGTACATTCTGTCGATCTTCGAAGGTTTGGTCTGAGTTTGCAACATCAGAATTTCTACAAATAGCTGTCGATTCATATCAAGTAGCTAGAAAAAATAAAAAAGGAATTCACAAGAAGATAATGGGAGAATAGAACGAAGCTATAGGTACTAATTTGAACGAGATACAGGTTACTGTCGAACAAGTAATTGCCAAATAAAATGCGTTGAAGAAAAAATGGGCTGTTTGGTGGGATAGAAAGAAAAACACGCGCCGAATGGGACCCTATGAAGGGAACTGTTAGTAGAAGCGAGCTTTGGTGGATTGATCGAGCGGCGGTAAATCTCGCTTTGTAGCTTTTTATGTTTTTTTCCTGTTTCCAGTTATAATTTATGTTGAATTTTTATTTTTAGAAGTATGGTAAGACAGTGCTGAAATAAAGGAGGCAACCAATCAATCATTTGCATGAACTTGAACAAATTTTTAGTAACACCATTGCAACTGGGTCTGCCGCTTGCACAACTAGCTCTGTAGATCCACACTTGAAACAACAATCACTGTTCCTCCTCCAGAATTTGTACGTCATATAGTTTTCGATGATTATCATTTGAAGTCCATCTTGAAGACATGAGCACTCAACGATTGGTTCAGCAACCTACTTCTCAACCATGTGGCGGAAGTTCTTCTACCAATCGTCGTGTTATCAGAAGACCAAAAACTGAAAATGATTAGAAGATGGATGAAATTGTTGATATCATACATGCTAGGCAAAAGAAAACGAAATCTCGTTCTAATACGGATAGTACAAACTCGGTTTCATCCACTAATGACAGTAACTCCACGTATTCTACAGCTAGCCCACAGTCAAATGCCCAAGTCAAATCAGCTTTGAAGGAAGCAATAAACCGTGCTATAGGTTTAGAAGATTTTGACCTAACCCACGCAATATCACTTCTTAAAAATAAGGAAAATCTAGAGACGTTCATGTTTCTTTCGGATGTTCAAGAGCAGCCATGGTTGCGTTTTGAAATCGAGGTTCGTAAGCAATCACTCAGATTGTGACGACCCAAATTTCCTATACATTTTGAGTTGACCAAACAGCACCAGTCCAACCCAAATTGTACTGGAAACTCAGACGCCAATAGAAAGAAGTTAGAGGGTGAGATAAGAAAGAAAGAAATGTTAGAATAGAAGAAAAGAAGAAGAACCAACACCACACGGTCTCACATCGTAGCGGAATAAAATATAATATGGCAATAATCATTATTGGGAACTTGAAAAGAAAAAAAATACTTACATACATCAGAGTACAACAGACAAATCTGGACAGTTGTAACAATTCGTCCTCAAATACAGCACACAACGGAATACTACTATATGTATCATACGTCTGGACTCATCTAACTCGTCTCTGGACTTCGCAGCATCCGATAACCTAAACCTGTACAACTCGCTCTAACCCGAGCATTTCAAATATCGGGTCAGTCTGGTAAACCAGAGTGAGAAACCCACTAAGTTTATATAACATCCATATTATTTTAAAGTTCAAAATCCTTTTGAAAGAAAAGGATAATAGTAAGACTAGCCAACACATAAACACGGACGGTTTTTACCTTACTATAACCCAAAACATTTTGAAATCGTATATATATTCTAATATTATAATAGTGTCTAAATACAAATAAATATCAATCTAGTGGAACGCTTGCATCCCACGCCCCACATATATAGTATATAATCAATAAATCGCGGGCTCTTATTGGAGATTGGATTCCGACTATGACAAGGTATGGAACCACCTACCGATAGTGTATCTCAAGACGGGAATACACTGGCTTCAACAAGAATGTCTTATAACACGGCCACACATGACCGACCACTCATTTCTCTTGAGTGTATCGAATATATTATCACCTACGGTTGCTAGCAACATAATTGTTACTGGGAGATACAAAAATGAAAAGAAGTAACAAATACGAATATTCTCTAGACGGTGGCAATACACCCTAATGGGTGCGACCCACGTAGCCATGCTACCTGCCCGATTTTTGTCATATCTCGATTGATGAGGCTTGAGGCTATAATTGATTTTTGGAACATGTGGTCACCATTCGCATCATCTATACAAGTCATCCAAGAACTCGATGAACCAAAGTCACCCTCCTACCGCATCCTAAGGATCGGTAACAAGTAACCCTTGCAATCCAAAAAATCTCAACCATGACCGAATCACGTCAGGATACCTCTGGTAGTTAGCAGGAGAATATTCGACAAGTAATCCTTCCTCTTATGAAGATCCACAATCTTCAAAGCTCCATCTCAACCATCTTCTGATATCTTTAATGTTTATGTATTAGCTGGTGGAAATGGTTTTCAAATATAAATTTGATCCCGGTCTTTCTGCACCAATAACACTATTGGCCAGATTTTGATAGTCGGTGATTTAACTATCAAAATAAACATTTATACATCCATGAAAATAAAATGGATTTACTAGTTCAGTATACAGCATAATTTGGCCATTATATTAATCAATTGTTAATTAATACTTCCACACCTTAACTCTTTCAAAACTTGGAAAAACGTTTCTGTTACTTACCCAACTTCCATTTCACTTCTTCTTAACTAATCATGCATTTAAATTGGTAAGCAAATAAATCCCTAAGTATACAACCCCGAAGGCCGAAACCAACATCAGATTGACACCTCGAAATTCATTCAACTCAACCAACATACAACCGGTTTCCTTTCAATTTCCTTTAAGACTATTTTCATTTCAACATGTTTATTTTCAAAAATTATTCACTTTCAAAAAATTTATATTATTCCTTTTATATTATAGAAATTTGGACTCAATATGTAAAAACAACTTGATTCCATTTGAAAACACTATTATATATATATATATATATATATATATATGTGTGTGTGTGTGTGTGTGTGTGTGAGTGTGTGTGTGTGTGTGTTTATATCTTGTTTATCAAGTCACTTTATGAATTCATATTCATACTATACTTTTAAAATCTCATTTACAGGTCAACTCCTCGTTAATTGTCTAACATCCTTTATATCCAATAGTTTACTTCATTATCATATATAAATAAAATAATTAATCCTTCTTACAAGATTATTTTTAAAATGATATTTAAATCCAATAATAGTTTTTAATAATCAATTCTCGTGCAAGTAGTTGACTTGGTCATCTCAATCAAGGTTATTCTGTTAACCATTTCCACTGAGTTATTTCTTTTAAATTAATAAATAAAATTAATTTAATTAGCTTCATTTGATTTAACAATCTAATTAAATTATATAATCTCATTTAATTGTTTAATGAAAACAATTAATTCAACTCTTAATCATTTTGTTCTTTGCTGCTCACTTGCTTACAAAACTCAGTAACATACGAATCTCGTTTCATATACTCATTTTATAATTACAAGATAAATAAAATTATTTATTTACTTTAATAACTTCATTTAAAAATAAACTATATTAAATAGATTTCAAAACCCATTTGTAGTTATAAAACAATTTTATCATTTTTTTTCTACTGATTTATCTGACAGTAAATCAATTTCTATAAAATTGTTCATTTACAGGCCATCTGCCGATAATTACTCCACCAATATCACCTAATGGTTTTTACCAAAACAAGTGTTGAATTTGGTTTAACAATTAACAACCAATCAGACTGATTAACAATTTATATAATTAACAACATATTTGAGGAATCCGGTTGGGTTCCTCCAACCTGTCCTTCCTTGTATCATAACGGGTTATCTAAAATTCAATACGACCATATATTTTATCCATCACGATAAAAAAGAATAAACAGTTTAACTAATAACAGTCAACAAAAAAATTTATAATTATCAATCAAGCATTCAATTGTTTATTCGATATGTTTATATAATTATAAACGTAACCAACAAGGTAAATTACCTTGTTTGGAATCTAGTCGTTAAAATAACGATTAGTTCAATTAAATTAAACAAACACTTAATTTAATCCATGAAAATTAAATAATATTCCACATACAAACAAATAGTCATCCAATCATCAACCATTAGCACATATTGCATACAAAATAAAAACCCGTTTTATATAGAATATAAAGAGTATAAACTGAGTGAGTTAAATTAACCTTGGGCTTCCATTTGCTGTCAGATGGTTTGTTTTTAATTAAATTAAACAAACTTTAATTTAATTAAAACCTACAGCTGAGCTATGTCCTACTTTGTCCAAATCAGCTCTACAATGATGCACTTACCGATATGGTTCAGATGTCACTTGTTTGGCCCGATTCTATACACATATGAAAATGTGATTCATATTGTTCGCATATGATTTAATTTCAGCTTATTCCTTTATATATAATTTACTAAACTCTATTATTTTATTTAAGTTACCCCAACCGACTAATTCCTTCAGTTATTAACTACTATCCTAAACAGAACAAAACAGGTCTGAACTAATACTTGTTTTATACAATATTGGCCACGACAAAAGTTTAACTTTATTTTGTTCTATATGTACATCAGACCGTAACCGTAACTATTCTTCCACTTAATCATATATATACTTACATCTAATTTTCATAATATATGTGTAACGGCCACGTTTAGTTTTAATTAGGCAAATGAAAACTCCATTGACCAACATTGATTAGGTACGATTTGAAATCAGGCTTGGTAGACAGTGAACACGGTTAGACTCAATTAAAATATCACCTCGCATGTACTCATGTTTTAAATGGCGACGTTATATTTTTAACTAACTTAATAATACCTATATATTTAATTTTCACGTTAATCTCACCAGTCCACTATTCACGTTTCTTCTCGTTTCCACCTTGCAAATGACAGTTGGCCGTCCTGTTTCGAAACCAAACTCCACACTTAGCCTCCACTATGACCCACGTTGTGCCACCGCACTACTTATGAACCCACTACATGCAAACCATGTATGCATGCTCCCCCTCACGCGTCGTGTGCTTTCTCACTTCATCATTCCAGTTTGCAACTTCCATGAACCCAAAAAAATAACAGCGCAAACTCCATTTCATATTCACTGTTCACGTTGCTGACCCCTAAGTCAGTTTCCCCACTTTACGCTTGTTTCGTGCCTTGGATCCAGGCATCACAACTGCAGCTCAATCCAACGCATCCACATAAGCATCCACTCTACCATTCACGTTACTTACCCATCGATATGCACTTCTTCTCGCACCGGTTAAGACTGGACAGCAGTTCTATCGTACAACTGCTCATGTCTGTTTGCAAGTCCCGTGCTTTTGTTCTTATTTTACTCCACTTCTCCATACATTCTCTCCTGAACCCTTATGTTTCACGTTAGTCTCTTCTTCCCATTTGGAAACCGCAACTTCCACCTACTACACCAACCCCACACCCACCGGTAATGTTCACCACCCACACACCCATTCACCGTACTTCCAACGTCCATGTGTCTACCACGTCATCTACCACCGCCCCGAAATCTGCCCAGCTCGATCACTCCATTGGCCAGCAAACCACCTATAATTTCCGTAGCTTCCATTATACAGTGCCTTCAACCACTCTACATATTATTATTTATTTTATTCTATTACTAGAAGATCGGGTTCAGTTGTGTATAAAATGGGTTTGTTTTGTTTTATTTTAGAGGGAAGCTTACATTTTTGCTTGATTGGAATATTTGGGTTTCATTTGGTTTTTATTGAAAGAAAGTGACGAGAGCACAATCTATTTATAGAAGAGATTGAACAGATAGAAACAAAGTCATGCCACTGAATTAGAGGTAGGTGTATGGTTTCAGCGTGTCTTCTTGTATAGGAACAACTGTAGTAGGGAGTGGTTTCATTTATTTGATTGATCTTGACGAAGCTGAGTGATGGTATCGTCTTAGCTATGCACGAGCTAGGTGGAAATTTTCCAGCTGAGGCCTATTTTTAGGTCGGCACGTTCCATCACATCGTGTTGGTGGCAATATGGGCTATTGTTCTTGTCATATGCTTCCTTACTTTGGATCGAACTTGGCACTGCTATGTTTTACCATATCGTTGTGGACTGTGTATTAAGCATACTAGGAATTAAATTAGAAAAGACGGCGCTGGTTATTTTACATGGGTTGGCACGTACTATTTTGTATTTTATACGATCGCTTCTATTGCACGTTGATTATTAAATTTACACCGATAAACATGAACTCCAAAAATTACAAAACTTGACATCATGGTATAATTTGACGTTACGGTCACAATAAAGCTAATTTCGTTAGAAACGGACTCTGTTTGCACAAATTGCATGTTTATTTCAAAATATAATCATCAGTTCACCCTTAAATTTCAATAACCGATAAATTAACTCCGTTTGACTCCAAACTGGAAATATATCAATAATTAATTATACGCATTCCAATAAAACTTGTTTCGTAGAAAACGGAGGTCGTTTAAAAATAAAACTATTTTTAAGGACTATACACGGTTGATAAAATATAATTAAATTCAAAACGAATTTTATTTAAATGATAATAAATCATTATTATCATATATATCCAAATGGAATAACCAATATATATTTTAAACTCAATATTCATAAAAAATCGGTTTAAAACAATATTCAAATATATTGAAATTCCTTTATATTTATTTATTAAATCGTTATAATTTATTAACGATTCCATGTCGACTATTTGGAAATTTGAATTGGACATAACTTGAAATCTATAATATGATATCTCTATTTTTCTCTTCCATTAGAAAAATAAAATCAATTAGATTCAGACGGTTCTTGTTTCACAGAATCCCGACTTATATCGGATCATGTATATTCAATTAAAATTTGAAACTCCATATTATGAACTGCCATATGGTTTCGAGCTCGTTTATATATATATATATATATATATATTATAAATTATAAATATTCGACCATTATATTACCTATATAATATATAAACAAATTTAAATATTCCTATTTAAATGTTAGAAAATTCTGAGACGTTGCATTCTCCCCCCTTAAAAGAATTTTGTCCCTCAAATTACATGGTAAGAATAATTCTCCAAACCCATTTATTTTAAATTATTTATTCTAGAGTTATCATCAAAATAAATTTAAACTCTTTGAAATTTTCGAAAATTTCGTTAGCACCTCCTCTGGACGGCTCAATCAGAACAACTATAAACACTACTCCGGGCCTCAATTTCTCCAGAGGAAATCAAAATTCTATGGCTACCCAATTCAAGGGTATAAAACAATCACTCCAATCAATATATTAAGGTTTACCTATTTTTCGAGCAATTCAATTCTAATTTTATAACAAATCAACTAACTGCTCTTCGTCTTCCAGTCTGCACTTCAATCTCTATAACTGGATCAACTCCTTAGCTTTTTGAAATTTGTACTTAACTCAAATTACAATGCCAGTAACAATCAAGAGTTAAATCATTCGATTTCATTTCATAACCCATTTTATTTCCAATTCATTATATTAGGGTTTAGTTTCACTTCATTAGACTTAACGAATTTTATTCAACCATTCCAATATCCAAATAACAAACAACCAAATCATTTGAATTATATTCAGCACTTATACTTATTGGTCTATATTCACTTTGGTTTAACATTGATATGAATCGATCAACATTCGATTAGTTCCCATTATTATCCAATCGATTTTGAAATCCTAATTTATTTAATTCTGTTAGCATTTCAATCAAATCAAGCAAAACAATCAACCAACCAATATTACTGCACTATAGAAAATTATTTCCTTTCTCTATAAAAATATAATTAGGGTAAAATTATCTCATTCACCCTCTTTATAAAACAATATCGAGTCAACCGCCAGTTCAACATGGTTTCCCAACACCTAAACCGATCAATCAACAACATATAAAACATTTTTATATAAAATTTATAATTACACTCCCTTGTATATATTTACACACTAAAACTCAATCCATGGTGTTACTAACCCCATCCCTACCATGTTACGCCACAGAGCTAAGGTTATTACTAAACCAATAGCTCTGATACCAAATGTGACAACCCAAATTTCTGGTACATTTTGAATTGACCAAATAACACCAGTCCAACTCAAATTGTACTAGAAACTCAGATGCCAATAAAAAGAAGTTAGAGGGTGAGATAAGAAAGAAAGAAATGTTAGACTAAAAGAAAAGAAGAAGAACCAACACCACGCAGTTTCACATCGCAGCGGAATAAAATATATATTAGCAATAATCTTTATTGCACTACAACAAAATGACCATATTACAATAGTGGAAAACCGTTGTAATATATATTTTACAACGGTGGGCAAATCGTCGTCTATTAAGAAGTTGTAATAAACTAAAATCTTTTACAAAGTTTTTGCACCGTTGCAAAACCGTTGTAATATGTATATTTTATAACTTTTTTCCACTGTTGTAATAAACCTTAATACAACTGCTATGCACGGTTGTTATTGTAATTTTTATAACTGTTTACAACTGTTGTGATATATTTTATTACAACTTTTATTTTGCAGTTGTAATATATCCACAAATTATATGCATAAGAATCTATATATATTTTATACGTGCAACAATAAATAGATAAATAACATAAGAAATAGATGTAAGTTTAAACGCATCATAATCCATTTATTGATAAAAAACACAACTTTATATTCAGAATACAAATTATAAATCATATACCACATACAAATGTATATAAATTTACAACTATCCTCCTCATTTTGCTTTGAAATCCTTTAACCCAATTACAAAGCTCATTTGCCTATGAAATCTACAAAGCTCATTTGCCTCTGAAATGTAATTGGCCTCCACCTAATGCTATCCTCATGTATTCTATTCACATCAGGAATTGCCTCTAAAATCTACAAAGCTCATTTGCCTCTGAAACCTACAAAACTGAATTATACATACAAATGAATATCTTTGTATTTTTATTCAATAAAAATCAAAGCAAAAAAGGGAACACTCTAGAAACTCAAAGTTTGTGTCTTCACTTTTCCATTCATTGTTTTTTTAGGGACCATAGACACAGATTGAACATAAACATAAAAAAGAAAAGTAACATGAGAACAATAATGCAAACCTGTGATGTTTTGCTTTAGGGATTTCACTTGAGCTACTGCTAGAGGTCGGGATTCTATTCAGTAAACATGCATTACAAGACAATATATATTAAAAAATTAAAACAGACTACACCTGAATGCATTGGAAGTACCCACAAAAATAAAAGAAGTATCAAAGATATCAAGGAAGCCAAATTCTTTGGAAGTAGAACCAATAAAAATTACTGTGTCACAAAAATTTACCTGCTTGGCAGCATGAAGGGAGGAATTCAGCTGCCAAAAGGGAAGCAACAGCAGAGTAAGACACCACATGAATGAGTTAATACATGGTGCAATTGAATAGGGGATCAAGACATCCTTCACTGCAATAATATCAATGGCATAAATTACTTTTTTGGTTGTAATAAAATATTGTTCTAGAACCAAGTTGAAGGCTAACTGGTTAAATTTTTAGATATGGTTTTACCTTGAGAAAAAACGCATACATATTTTCCACTAAGAAATGTTAAGTACGGTTCACTATGTGAATCAATTAATAAAATTTGTTCTCATTTTGTAGCAGCGAAAAGGCTGCTAAAGTTGTTAGATATAGCTGATACAGGAGTAGATGGAGCAGCAGAAGTTAAAGGGTACTTTTATTGTTTGAGAAAGACATTGTTGAATCATATGAAATTAATCTCGTTTGTCAATATTAAAGATGAACGCTAAACCTTGCAAAACCCACACACCAACCTAGTGAATGAAAATGAAGAATATATATGAAATTTTCAAATGCAATTATCAAAATTAAATCCCAAGGAACACACACCATGAAGCTTTTTAGAAAACTGAAAAGAATCATGTCATGAGTTCCTTTATCGCATATCAGTGCAATGTTGTAAAAACTATGAAGTATCCAGTTTTAAAGTGATATTAGTAGGAAATAATAGACAAGTGTTATACGCAAACGCAAGCCTTTTACTATCTTTGTATGTGTTTTAAATGGAATTTGCACAAAAACCAAAATGCTATAGGTTTGGCATAGTCTGCTCTTATTTGTAGTTATATTTTCGGTTAGTTATAACATTTTAAATATTTTAACTTTTTTTGGTATGAAATTGGTGGATATAATGGAATTCTTGTAGCCATAAAGGCGGCTTTTTTGCCCAACCATGGTTGTAAATTTCATGGCTTCCACAATGTTATTTTGACAATATTTTAAATAGTTTGATATACTTGTATTTATTTTTTGTAGAGTATTAATATTTTATTCTCTACTATTAGCAAACAAGGTAATGCAAATATAACCATTTGAACATCCTTTTGGTACAAAGCATGAAAAATGATCATTAACTTTAATTTGTCTAACAAAAAGGAAATTTTAATTTTGCATTAAAATCTTAGCTGTTAGTATTCTCAAAATTTCCATTCATATCAACAACTAAATGGCGATTATATTATGATTTCTGACATGGTATATTATCTTTCCATAAACAGATTTTGGTTTAGATTAATATGTGGACTTGCTTCTTGACTGAACTTGAATTTTTTTTATGGAATGGTTATGCTGAAAGATTCTCTAACCATTTTCTACTACACAATACTTTTGTTTAAAAGGTTAATCCAAGCTAGCATAACACCACTATCTTATCGGCACTAATTTCCATTACATAGGCTTCGATATAATGAGTGTCTTCTGTCTCATTGTATTATGCATTATGCTTTTGAACTATTTAAGTCAGTTCTAATTATATATTAACATTCTTAACAAATACTTATCAGTCTCCTTAATTCTAATTTCTTGAATCTAACTGACTACAAACTGAGGTGGTGCATTATCTCAACGGCCGACCACAAGAGATTAACCTAAGTGAATAAGGCAGGTAAACTTCCTTTCTAATTGCAAGCAAAAAAACCAACCGTAGCCAGTAAACAACCAAGAACAAAAACAATCAACAAAAGATCTTACCTCATGAAACCACCCCATAATCGAGCTCTTAAGACAAAATGCCAACAACCTCACCTTCCAACGCACCTTCCAATGCAAAGCATTAAGAATGGCCTAAAAGCCTCCAAGCTTGCCAAGTAAAAAATAAATCAAAACTAAGAGAAAACACTCAGAAAGGTTGCTTGTAATGACAGGTAGTAGACTAGGAAGGCCACGGTTTGCTTGAAATTTAAAACACCAGTGCAAATCTCAGGAGAAGGTGAGACTGAGAGAGGCAAGTGGGAACTCCAACATAAGCAAGCAGCAGGTAGGAGAGGTTGAAATGAGACGAAGGTAGGGAAGGCTAAAGAGAAAGATGATCGATTTATGTGGAGAAGAGGATAAGAGGAAAGTCAGAAAGTGGATCTGAGAGCAGATGAGGGTTGCGGCGGAGACCTAGCGCCATTAAAATCTACATTGTCGAATGAATTGGGAACGATTTTGACTTATGGAGGAGAACAGGTGGGGTCGGCCCACGAAGGCAACAGAAATACAAAACACGCGTATTAGTTTGGAGCCGAAATTTCGAATTTACTGCCTTGAGTTTCATTGTCTCGATTAACATGGACCGCCACTTTTTCATGGTTTTGGATAAAATGATTTCAATTTCAAAAAATAAAATAAAAATATTACTATTTAGTATAACTCTAGACTTTGGAGTAAACGGTACTTGTCCCTATTTTCTCTTTGGCTTCCACCTAAGACTTGTCCTAGGATGCGTTTTCAATTGTCCATGCAACCTTAGTTTTTTTTTCATGCAAATCGAACCATCGATACCAAAATTTAGAGAATTATAAATTATAAGTTAGAATTAATATGCAAAATTTTATATTAAACATAATATATAAATTTCTTGAGAATTAAATTTTACTAAAATATTGAATATTACTTATTAATAATATTAATTATTACTTATTTCTCCTTAGTTAACATAATATATAAATTTCTTGAGAATTAAATTTTACTAAAATATTGAATATTACTTTTTAATAATATTAATTATTAATTATTACTTATTTCTTCTTAGTTATAATCAAATTTTAACTATTAAAAGTTAATTATTATGTACATATTACTGATTATTTACTACTTGATATTTAACAAGTAATTATTAAAAAATAACTACTATTTATTAATTATCTAATAGTAATTAATAATAATTAGCATTAATTTGTAAAATTATTATTGAATATTAATTATTCTTAGATGATAATATTACTAACTATTTAATATTAGCTGTTGTTAATATTTAATAGGTCTCAATTACAACAAATAGAAAAAAGAACTTCTGGAATTATGAGCTGTTAAAAATATGTATCTATTACAACTTCCAAAGGAGAAAGGTTGTGATAGACATCTATTACAACTGACAAAATAAACAAGTTGTTAAAAATATGTTTATTACAACTTTTAGGAAATTACTATTGTAAGAATGCGTTTATTACAAATTTAGGAAAATGACAGTTGTAAAAAACATTTATTACAACGGTGCTTTTACCATCGTTGTAAAATTAAAGTTGTAATATGGTGTTTATGTTGTAGTGTTGAGAGCTTGAAATAAATATACTTACATACATCAGAGTACAACAGATAAATCTGGACAGTTATAACATTATGTCCTCAAATACAACACACAACAGAATACTATTATATGTATCATACATCTGAACTCATCCAGCTCGTCTTTGGACTTCGTAGCATCTGATAACCTGTACCTATACACCCGCTCAAACCCGACCATTTCAAATACCAGGTCCGTCTGGTGAACCAGAGTTAGAAACCCAAAAAGTTTATATAACATCCATATTGATTTTAAAGTTCAAAATCCTTTTGAAAGAAAAGGATAATAGTAAGACCAGCCCACACATAAACACGAACGGTTTTTACCTTACTATAAACCAAAACGTTTTGAAATCATATATATATTCTGATATTATAATAATGTTTAAATACATATAAATATCAATCTAGCAGAACGCTTGCATCTCACGCTCCACATACATAGTATGCAATCAAAAAACCGCGGGTGCTTACTGGAGATTGGATTCCAACTATGGCAAGGTATGGAACCACCTACCGATAGTGTATCTCTATAGGGGAATACACTGGTTTCAACAAGAACGTCTTGCAACCCAACCATACATGATCAACCACTCATTTCTCTTGAGTGCATCGAATATATTGTCACCTACGGTTGCTACCAGCATAACCTTTCCTGGGAGATACAGAAATGAAAAGAAGTAACAAATACGAATATTCTCTAGATGGTGACAATACACTCTAATGGGTGCGACCAGCATAGCCATGCTACCTGCCTGATTTTTGTCATTTCCCAGTTGATGAGGCTTGAGGCTATAATTGACTTTTGGAACATCTGGCCACCATTCACATCGTCTATACCAGTCATTCAGGAACAGGATGAATCGAAGGCAACCTCCTACTGCATCTAAGGGATTAGTAGCTAGTAATCCTTGCAATCCGAAGAATCTCAACCACGACCGAATGACGTCAGGCGTAATAACCCGGAAATCCGGGCCAATTTAAAAAATTTATTTTGGAAATTTTAGCGAATTTAGAATATTTCAAATGAATTATTTTAGATAATAACGACGAGAAATTTATTTTTAATAGAATTCGAACATATATATTTATTCGAATCATCGTTAGAATATAAATATTTGTTTATATACATATAAAAGGAATTGAAAATGGCGCGGTAGTTCGATAATTCGATTTCAAAATTAAAATGAATATACCGGGTCCAAAATAAACCGGATTTTAGCGAAACCAAAAATATTTGAATCTATTTGTGAATATCTTTCCAACGAATCTGAAAAATTAAAATTTCATAGCGGGGATAAAAAGTTATTTCCAATTGAAAATTCAGAATAGTCGCTATGGAATTCTAGCCCTTAAAAATGGGAATTTTGCAAACGACCTCGAAATTCGATGAAACCACTTTTGTTGGATCCGTAATATCTAGTTATTGCTAGATTTCAAATTTCGTAATTTTTCGAATCAATATGTGAGCGTGGCAAAGGAAAACGCGTTTGACCAGTTTTAGTTGATTTTAATCTACTTGAAAATGGCCATTTTTCAAACGGTCTCAGAATTTGACGAAATTAGTTTTGTTAGGACCGTATCGTCAATACATAGCTAGAAAATATTTTTCGGGAATTTTTAGAGTTCGTATGTGGGCCCAGTAAATTGAAATGCGCGTTTAAATTCAATATATAGAGTTATATGTTGATTTTGACGAAAACTGATCGAAACGGTCGAATTAGCTTACGGTACATATCCCACTGTGTTCGGAATGGGGGTAATTAGCTATGAACGACAGGCAGTGGGCCTCGTTTAGAGGTCGAATGAAAAAGTCAACTTTTTGAAATTAAATAATATAAATTAATATATATATATATATAAAACCCTTACCTTCTCTCAGCCCCCCCCCCCCCCCCCGGCGTTATTCATTCAAAAATCGATTTAGAAAAAAAAGTCCACCGCCGCTCTGCCCTAGCCACCACCGCCCACCATCGTGCCCCCCCCAGCGGCGCACCGACCTCCGCCGTCTCCGGCCACAATCCCCCACCTCGTGCGCTTCTCTCTCCCTCTCCCCTCGTCAACGAAGACCCAAACCCCCCCCCCCCCCCGAAACCCTAGCACGTGCCCTCTTCAGCAACCGCCACCCCCTCCTTACCCCGTGACGCCAGCACCTCCCCCTTCCGACAGCGACACCCGCCTCCCCTGTCCCCAGTAAACGCAGCGAGCCCCTCTCCTTCTAAAATCCATTTTCAACAAAGAAAAAGGGTGAGTTTTATTCTATTTTATTTATTCAATTTTCTTTTTAGTTTTATATAATTTAGTAAACAAAAAGTTAGTCTTTTTATTAATACAAAGATAGGATTTTTCATTGTAGAAGAATATAATTTTTCACGGTACAAAAATATGAGTTTTGTATTATAGAAAGAATAAAAATATGATTTTTATATTATCGAAAGAATAAAAATATGATTTTTGTTCATGTAGTGTAATAAAAATATAATTTTTATTATATTACTAGCAAGGTAAAAATAGAATTTTTGTCTATACAGTAGCTGTAGAAAAATAGAATTTTTATCTATGTAGTAGCAGTATAAAAATGTGATTTTTATATACATAGCAACAATATAAAAATTCGATTTTTATATATTGAATAGCGATGTAAAAATTCGATTTTTATATATTGAATAGCGAAGTAAAAATTCGATTTTTATATATTGAATAGCGAAGTAAAAATTCGATTTTTATATATTGAATAGCGAAGTAAAAATTAGATTTTTTATATATGTAGTGAATACAGATGACGAAAGTGATGAAAGAAGAAATGGCGAAGATTTTCTACATAAGAAGAGTCGTAGCGTTTGGATTAGCTAGTCGGTGAGAACTTCTTACCTTTAATTTAATTTTTCTAGTTAAAATATATACTAGGATGCAGTCGTTGTTCAGTAGCACCCGACACCCATCGTCCACAGACCATGGATGGCTTGTATGCTCATTTGTTTGATTTTGATGTATAGTTGATTGTGTGATGTGATGTGAAATGAAATAAAATATTTATATAGTAAAAAATATTTTATAGTTGAAAATAGAATTTTTAACGTGTATTTAAAATGAAATAAATATAAACAAATCGAAGGATTTGTTTATATACACACATTTGACTGATATTGATTGGGACGATAAATTTTACACATCGCTCAACTACACAAATAAAATCTGTGTTTGATTGTTTGAAAACCCCACACGGGTATTGGGATGATATATGACATACACTAGTCCCAATAATTAGCTGTATGTCGATCGATGGATTGACAGGCTGTTATAAGCGTTAAGTATTTATATTTGATGCTTATACTGTGTAGAATCACTTTGGATGATGGTTGATTATTTGTCATTGTTGATATATACATGCGCTATAGAAAACCCATATAATTAACATTATATGGTAATTGATTGGGCCTCATTCTAGTTTTGAAAAATAAATATTTGAATAGAAATATTTGAAAAAGAAATATTTGAACAGAAATATTTGAAAAAGAAATATTGAAATAGAAATATTTGAAATAGAATATTTTAAAATAGAAATATATAAAGCCGTGTTTGATTAGATTGACGCCATTTTGATGTGAACGATATTTATATCGATTTTATTCATTTTTCAATAAAATTGAAAGTGATTTCGAAATTCGAATGAATATTGAAAGAATTGAAATTCGAATTATATTAAAAAGAATTGAAATTCGAATTATATTGAAAAGAATTGAAATTCGAATTATATTGAAAAGAATTGAATTCGAATTAGATTGAATAGAATTGAATTCGAATTAGATTAAATTCAATTGAATTCGAATTAGATTGAATTGAATATAAAGCTAATTCGAATTGAATTGAATATAAAACGAATTCGAATTGAATTGAATATAAAACGAATTCGAATTGAATTGAATTGAATATAAAGCGAATTCGAACTAAATATAAAACGAATTCGAACTGAATTGAATATAAAACGAATTCGAATTGAATTGAATATAAAAACGAATTCGAATTGAATTGGATATAAAATGAATTCGAATTGAAAAGAAAATGAATTCAAATCGAATTAAAATCGATTTGAATTGAAATCAATTTGAAATGAATTTAAAACGAATTTATATTGGAAAATTCAATTTTGATTTGAATTTGAGATGGAAGTTGAAATCGTTTTGAAAACGAATTTAAAACGGTTTTTAAAATACGTTTTAAAAGGAAATCGGCGATATGTATAATATATATATATATATATTATATATATGTAATGGCCTGAATAGAACGCGCCGCGCCGTGGTAGTTCTTGAATTTTGACCATTGACTTCGAATGGATATTGCGGGAGATCGGACTGTCAGATTCTCCTGAAACTGGGACCGTTGGGTTCGTATCGAAAAGAGCTTTCTAACGAATATTATAAATTTTAAATCTAACGGTTGGATTTGGAATTATGTCCAAATCAAATTTGGAAAAGGTCGTTGTAAGTGCAGTTTGATGGCTGTTGATGGAAATCGACTGTACGGGCTTTGATAAAATTATTAAAAATATCCATAATTTGTGTAAAATCATAAGAAATGATTTGGGAAGAATGGGGATGAAAAACTCCATATTTGAAAAGATAAAACTAGATTTTTATCGAAATGAACTAGTTTTGAACTAGAATTATAATTCTATTTATTTTTAAATAAATAAATTGGATTTGAAATGGTTTTGAAAATAACCAGAATTTCCAATAATTATATTGGAATGGATTTGAATCGAAATTGTCTTCGAAATATTTCGATGTTGGATTTTGTGATGATACAGATATTGTTATGGGAATTTGAAAGATATATTAATATCATTATTTCCAATACGATATTTGTTGGTTGTAGAATTTGATATTGAATATAAGCCGGTATATTTTCTATTCAGAGCCTTGCATTGAATATCAAATGTGATTTGGGTTTTTCGTGAATGGGGTCTTTATTAACACTATTCTTGAACCCAGTTGAGAAAAAGATTCAATCTTTTTATTTAGATTTAATGAAGTGTACCAATTAAATAATACTTAATTGGAATTGAATTGGTATTTATTTTTGGGTTTATCATGAACAGTGTTTTAAATAACACTTGTTCTTTAACCCGATAATTAATGGAATGTAATTTTGGGTTGTCGTGAATGGTATCTTCAATAATACTGTTCTTAGACCCAAAGGAGTTAAGAAAATCAGAAACAAACTGGAGATTAGTTAAGTTGAATAGTTTCTGGGGTGTTGATCTGATGTTGGTTTCGGCCTTCGGGGTTAATACTTAGGGAATTGCTTACTTGCTAATTTACGGTTAGGGACTGATTGAAATGTGATGTCATTTTGGGGTTTATCGTGAACCGTGTTTTAAATGACATAGGTTCTTTAACCCAGTCAAAGATTAAAACTAAGTGGAGTTATAATGAATCTTTAATTAGATTGAAAAGATCGAGAATGGAGTATCACCAGTTTTACTCTAGACGGTAGTTAAATCTTTAATTAGATTTGAACGTGAAATGGTAATTGAATTTTCCGGTAACACCGTGGTGTTAGATACGAAGTATGACTAGTTTTACTTCATGGGATAAATAGGTTGGGATTGGGAAATAAAATAAATAATTACTTTGGTGTGGTTCGCTAATCCCGACTAGTTTGAATTGATATTCAAAAGAAGATTAAAGAATAAATTTAAAGGAATTTATCTTTGATAAAATTAATGGGAACCTTTCCCTAAGAATGTGAAATTTGGAAACTAACTGTAGGTTAGCTAAGCAGAACGGTTTCCTGGGTATTGATCTGATGTTTGTTTCGGCCTTCGGGGTTAATATTTGGGGAATTATTCGCTGGTTAATTTACGGTTAGTGACTAATGAATTGGAATGAGGTGTATGTTGTGTTTGTGTAACACTTGTTTATTATATATGCGAGTTATTCAGAAAGACTGGGTTTATCCTATTCTGAATAACTGATTCGACGATGAGTCAAAGATGAAGACGGTGGTTGAAGACCGGAGGTCTTCACATCGTTTGGGTGATTACTGATGATCTTGATTGGGATGTACACACAAGAGGAGGGAATCAGTTGGTGATCGTCCAGACGTACTTGGAGATCGATGGATATGTGAGGAATAAGGTTCCTCCGGTTTCGTTCAGACCTTGAACGGACTTGTAAATGGATGTGTGTCTTACATCGGATTTCATTCTGTGTGATTGATATCGGTTGCATAGCGTGAATTGCATGTGCATCATGCTAAGATGTAAATGATCAAGGCTTCTGTTGAAAAGCGGAGTCTGGTGGTGGATGATCAAAGAATAGCCTTTGTGGCATAACTTTGTGTAACATTGATTCGCGAGCCTCATACCCCGGTTGTGAACCAAAAACGGGAGGAGGACCTCAGGGAGGACATGCGTTTCTTTCTAGTTAGAAGTGGCGTCAGTGGTTTGACACGCCCTAACGAGTTTGACTTATGTGGTTGTTGGTTTGCGAGGCGCCTCGGATATATCGGTGACTATGTGAAGCCGATGGAGTCATTCGTTGGCTCATTTACGCCCCAAAGGGCGGTGAAACATAGTGTTCAGGCATTTTAATCCACATCGGTGGACCGACCCTATCGCTCCAAGGGCCCACCTGAGTCTGGGTCCTGAGGCTCGGGCTAGAGAGTCTCGAATCGGTAGAGGACTATCTTTTGCCTCGGTTCACAGATGGAAATCCAACTTCCAATATGTGACGTTTCGATTTTAGTTGTAATCTTAAATATGGCGACATAGTGGGATGAGGCGCTTATGCCGTCTATGATTGATACTTATGATTTGAAGTTGTTTTATACACTATACACTTATTATAGTATCAAATGATTTGTTTTAAACATATCAAGCATTCTTGGCTATTATAAGGTAAAAACCCTATCCTCCGGTTTGCATTGCATTGTGTGATAGGACCTGGGTCTTATAATAGCTTCATTTTTCTTTATTTATCATTGCGCTGTTTGTTTTATGCACTGGTATTCTTGGGAGGAAACCCGTTCCGTGTTATATGGCGTGGTCCCTTGATTTACCAAACTTTAAAATAAAGAATAATAACTGTTTTAGTTCTCATACCATTCCCATGACTGACCTGGAGTTTATTGTTTTAACGTAAACTCCGGGTGCCCTTATTTTGACACGGGAAGCTAGTAGTTTGGTTTTGCAGATTTATATTCACAGAATCCTGATTTACAGCTGGAACGATACTCGGAAAGCTCTGTATCCGTATATTACTTCTAGTTGTGTTTTGTATTATTTTCCGCTGCGATGTATTTAAATGTAATTTAAATCTTTGATATTTTCTGTGTAATATTTATTCGTACTCTGTATATTCTTGTATTCTGATGGAATTGTTGTAGTTAACAATGAAATGTTCTTCCATCTGCGTTCCGTTGTGGCTTGTCCTCAACTCAATCCGCGATTTCCCGTAAGGGGGATTTCGGGTCGTTTCATCGTGGTATCAAAGCTTTGGTTTACAAAGCTCAGAGAAAAAGACACATTGGAACCATACGAAGGAATTCTTCAGAAATTGGATTAGTAATATCCAATGGGAATGACTCGTTTGAGATAGGATTAGTAGTATCCTAAAACGAGTGTGAAGAGTATGTTTTTAAAATGAAAACATTTTTTATTTTGAAATTTAAATCGTTGTATACGTATTTGAATATTTAAAATAATTTGGACAATCCAATATATAAAGATTTTGCATATATGTCTTGCAAACGTGTATTCAAAGTTTTAATGTATTGGATAGTTATAGAATTACACTCTAGTTGCCCAGGGATAATTCTGGTGATGGGGCACCATCATCAGAATTTATATTCGAGTGACGAAGGTGAGATTTCTATATATTTCCAATTGACTGGTGTGAGAACCGAAACTAGATAGGGCTTATTGTAGTGATTTGGCATCAAAAATATGATTTTTTGACTATATATCAAAGTTATGAATTTGAAATGTTAATCAACTAATTATTTGCTGGTTGTGTTGTTTGATTATTGGTTGATTAATTAAAATTTGAACCCTTTAGCCAAATTGATCAAATAGTGAATTGTATTGAAAATTTGTCGCATTTGCTTGCATATGCATGTACTTACATTGAACAGGTCATAGCAAGGAGCCTAGAGCAGAAGAATAAAATTGTTTGCCCGACAAATAGGTACATGTTTACCATAATTTACTGTTTTGTTTAGGTGATGATGATTTTATGAGCCGATAGGCTAGCCGCTTGGCTTTTTCTTTTTCTTTTGGATTGAAGAAGGGCATGGGAGCTATATGAAATATCCCGAAGTCCCTGGTGCAGGGGAGGTTATGGCGAAATTTTTCGAAAATTTAGGGTGTTATCCAAATTTTTTGAAAAATTCGAAAAGTTTTTAGAAACTGAAAAGTTGAAAAACTTAAGCCATAAAGAAAATACTGGAAGTTGAGTTGGTTTGTTAAACAACTTTCGGCTTCGCTCCTTTTCGGGGATGAAAATTTTTAAGTGGTGGAGATTGTAATAACCCGGAAATCCGGGCCAATTTAAAAATTTTATTTTGGCAATTTTCGCGAATTTAGAATATTTAAAATGAATTATTTTAAATAATAATGACGAGAAATTTATTTTGAATAGAATTCGAACGTATATATTTATTCGAATCGTCGTTAGAATATAAATACTTGTTTATATATATAAAAGGAATTGAAAGTGGCGCGGTAGTTCGATAATTCGATTTCAAAATTCAAATGAATATACCGGGTTTGAAATAAACCGGATTTTAGCGAAACTAAATTTTTTTGAATCTATATGTGAATATCTTTCCAACGAATCCGAAAAATTGAAATTTCATAGCGGGGGTAAAAAGTTATGTCCAGTAGAAAATTCAGAATAGTCGCTATGGAATTCTGGCCCTTAAAAATGGAAATTTTGCAAACGACCTCGGAATTCGACGAAACTACTTTTGTTGGATCCGTGATGTCTAGTTATTGCTAGGTTTCAAATTTCGTAATTTGTCGAATCAATATGTGAGCGTGGCAAAGGAAAACGCGTTTGACCAGTTTCAGTTGATATTAATCGACTGGAAAATGACCATTTTTCAAACGGTCTCAGAATTTGACGAAATTAGTTTTGTTAGGATCGTATCGTCAATACGAAGCTAGAAAATATTTTTCGAGAATTTTTAGATTCATATGTGGGCCCAGTAAATTGAAATGCGCGTTCAAATTCAATATATAGAGTTATATGGTGATTTTGACGAAAACTAATCGAAACGGTCGAATCATCTTACGGTACATATCCCATTATGTTCTGAATGGGGGTAATTAGCTATGGACAACAGGCGGTGGGCCTCGTTTAGAGGTCGAATGAAAAATTCAACTTTTTGAAATAAAATAATATAAATTAATATATAAAAAAAACCTTACCTTCTCCCAACACCCCCCCCCCCCCCGTTATTCATTCAGAAATCGATTTAGAAAAAAAAAGTCCACCGCCGCTCTGCCGTAGCCGCCACCGCCCACCATCGCCCCCCCCTCCCTCAGTGGCGCACCGACCTCCGTCGTCTCCGGCCACAATCCCCCACCTCGTGCGCTTCGCTCTCCCTCTCCCCTCGTCAACGAAGACCCAAACCCCCCCTGAAACCCTAGCACGCGCCCTCATCAGCAACCGCCAACCCTCCTTACACCTTGACGCCAGCACCTCCCCCTTCCGACAGCGACACCCGCCTCCCCTGTCCCCAGTAAACGCAGTGAGCCCCTCTCCTTCTAAAATCCATTTTCAACAAAGAAAAAGGGTGAGTTTTCTTCTATTTTATTTATTCAATTTTCTTTTCAGTTTTATATAATTTTGTAAACAAAAAGTTAGTATTTTTATTAATACAAAGATAGGATTTTTCGTTGTAGAAGAATATAATTTTTCACGGCATAAAAATATGATTTTTATATTATAGAAAGAATAAAAATATGATTTTTATATTATCGAAAGAATAAAAATATGATTTTTATTCATGTAGTGTAATAAAAATATAATTTTTATTATATTACTAGCAAGGTAAAAATAGAATTTATATCTATAGAATAGCGGTAGAAAAATAGAATTTTTATCTACGTAGTAGCAGTATAAAAATGTGATTTTTATATACATAGCAACAATATAAAAATTCAATTTTTATATATTGAATAGCGAAGTAAAAATTCAATTCTTATATATTGAATAGCGAAATAAAAATTCGATTTTTATATATTGAATAGCGAAGTAAAAATTCGATTTTTATATATTGAATAGCGAAGTAAAAAATTCGATTTTTATATATTGAATAGCGAAGTAAAAATTCGACTTTTATATATGTAGTGAATACGGATGAAGAAAGTGATGAAAGAAGAAACGACAGAGATTTTCTACATAAGAAGAGTCGTGGCGTTTGGATTAGCTAGTCGGTGAGAACTTCTCACCTTTAATTTAATTTTTCTAGTTAAAATATATACTTGGATGCAGACGGTGTTTAGTAGCACCCGACACCCGTCGTCCACAGGCCATGGATGGCTTGTATGCTTGTTTGTTTGATTTTGATGTATAGTTGATTGTGTGATGTGATGTGAAATGAAATAAAATATTTATATAGTTAAAAATATTTCATAGTTAAAAATAGAATTTTTAACGTGTATTTAAAATGAAATAAATATAAACAAATCGAAGGATTTGTTTATATACACACATTTCACTGATATTGATTGGGAGGATAAATTTTACACATCGCCCAACTGCACAAATAAAATCTGTATTTGATTGTTTGAAAACCCCACATGGGTATTGGGATGATATATGACATACACTAGTCCCAATAATTAGCTGTATGTCGATCGATGGATTGACAGGCTGTTATAAGCATTAAATATTTATATTTAATGCTTATGCAGTGTATAATCACTTTGGATGATGGTTGAGTATTTGTTATTGTTGATATATACATGTACTGTAGAAAACCCATATAATTAACATTATATGGTAATTGATTGGGCCTCATCCTAGTTTTGAAAAAGAAATATTTGAACAGAAATATTTGAAAAATCAATATTTGAACAAAAATATTTGAAAAAGAAAAAATGAAATAGAAATATTTGAAATAGAATATTTGAAAATAGAAATTGTAACACCCCACCTCTGCTAGGGTCACTTACAAAGGGAATGCACTAGGTTTGGTGAAGCATTATCGAGGTAAACATGCACAGAAATATTACAAGACAGAACATATATAAAACAACGGAAGTAAAACAAATTTCATTACCTTATAAAATAAGGTCTAAAGCCTTTTACATCAGAATACATCAAAACCTATCTTGCAATAGTAAAGAAGCATAAAACCTTTTTCATAAATTATTCCCCAAAATAAAGCGGTGAAGTAGCCATAGCCAAGAGAAGACCAAGCTATACATGATAACCTTCAAGCATAAGAGGTCTGAACTAAACAACATCATTTCCTCCCTGAAAACCTTGGGGGGGGGGGGGGGGGGTGGGGGACGGAAGACAAAGAGGCGAAACAAAACGGGGTCAGTCATAAAGATTGGTAAGTCCTATCTACTTCCAGTATAAAACAGGTAAAGGTAACATGACATGCATAAACTGAAAGTAAACATAAGGATGACGACAAGATAGATAAGCTAAACCAAGATAACCGGATGAGCTAATGTAGTAAGATAAACTAAGGTATCATAATAAACCACGGTGTCAAGATAAACCAAGGTATCACATCGTCATGTTTCTATCAAGTATACTATCCCAAGGTATCTATCATGTATAACATCCCACAGTATCTATCATGTATATTTGCTCTGCACCTCTCGTACTAGTATCCCAACCCGCGTCATGTGTTAACTATGAATGTCCCTTGCCCAATGTCATGTAATGGTCCATGTCAACCTAATATATAGCATATGTAGGTTTTCCCAACTCGTATGTTTCTTTCCATGTATAAGTTCAGTCCTTTGCCATAGGCCGTACGGGCTTTCCCAAGTAAATCTATACCACCTCAACGTAGTACCATTTTATCCTTGAAGTTGTTTTGGACTGTTACCCATGATCTGGTTATATTTTCTTACCATGAACTATCGCATGTTCACTTAGGATTTATGCCACCTAGGACCACTAGGGATTATGCTACCTAATGAACGTTTCCGTGTCTCGGTTTGGGTTCAAGCCACCTAGGACCACTAGGGATTATGCCACCCGTCAACCACGCCCTTTGTCCCACGTATAAATCGTGAATCGTTTCCATGTCTAGACGCACAAATATCTCACTGTGTCATCCAAGTTCCGTGCCAGGGTAAATCGAGAAATACAGAACTCGGTCAGGAGCTTTAAGTCGTCTGCTGATGCAGATATCAAGGTCTGTTTTTGTATATGTGGCTATGGTCCCACGTGACCCCTCCCTCAACTACTGAAAGGCAATCCAAGAAAAATCATGTATGAGAACAACATCCTGGCGCCACTATAGCCCCACTTTCCTATTGTCCAACCTCACCCATAACTCGATAGCAAGTATATGGTCTGTTGGGAGTTCTCTGCCTTTCCGTACGTACACGATTGACTAAAGATGGTAGGTAGTCGGCAACGTGCTATCCAGGGCAAAAATCAAGTATCGTCGACTCCACGCTAATCCATCCCCGTCTTTAGGTTGCTCGCACAGCAACCAAGGCATACCCTTGGCTCTTCTACCACAGACCTTAACCTCTGTGAGGCCAGGTTTCATGGACCATCTGCCACTTCAGAGGGATACCAAGAGTACCCTCATGTCCCCCGAAGCTACCGCTTCGTCACCCAGCTCGCTGGAGCTTTTTATCCAAGTCAGATGAGTTGCCCCTCCTCGTATGCCAAGCGATGACCTACCGTATCAGGTTACTCATCTATTTATGAACTTGTCCCATGTCCTTGGCTAAGAATTATTACTTAGTTATCTAACTAAGGTTTACCACTTAGCTTCTTTTCCCGTTATCCTTGTTAATCCCGGCTTTCCACCTAGTCCCCTGAACTAGGGTTTTGTCTAATGGGTTAAGTATTGTCGTTTTAAGTTCATGACTTAACCTTCCTACGAATCATTTCAAGATTTGGCTAAGTATACAAGTCCAAGACCTAGCCCTACAAGTCGGTTAAGTATACCAAGAAGCTCATGACTTAACCCTATTCAATCATCAAGTCAAATTGGTTAAGTACTTGTTTATCTTAACCCTATCAGATTATCGTGTTAGATTGATTAAGCATAGATTATCTTAATCCCATCAGATTATCGAGTCGGATTGGTTAAGTATGGGTTAGCTTAACCCCATCCACTAATTGTATTACAGTGGTTAAGTCTATTTAAAAGGTCTTGTGACTTAACCCTATCAGGTCCGCATATTACATTGGTTAAGTATAGGTTACTTAACCTCATCAGATCATCATGTATAATTGGTTAAGTATAAGTTACTTAACCCCATTAAATTATCATGTTAATTTGGTTAAGTATTGGTCACTTAACCTCATTGAATTACCAAGTTTAGATTGGTTAAGTGTTTAACCCCATCGAATTATCGTGTTTAGATTAGTTAAGTGTACGTTACTTAACCCCATCTAATTACCGTGTTTCGATTAGTTAAGTTTAAGTTATTAACCCCATCTAATTACCAAGTCGGATTAGTTAAGTGTAAATTACTTAACCCCATCCCCTAATTGTCTTATATGGTTAAGTGTCATTAAGAGATCAAGTCCGGTTTAACTTAACCTACCCATTCATGTCATATCGGTTAAGTGCCATTAATCAAATTTACTTAACCTTATCATGTGCCATTAATTAAATTAATGCACTTTTAACCTCTCACATTAGACCTTGTTGTGGTTACTAGTTAAGCCGAGCGGGTCCGGGTAGCTTTACACCACAACCTAGTCTAACCTCGGCTTTTAAGCGCTATACGACCAACTACTCACATTGGGTCCTATTGTTTGTAGCCACTAGTTAAGCCGGGCGGGTCCGGGTAGATTTATGCTACAAACTCAACCCAACCTCGAGTTGGCTACTTTCATGTTTGGTCTAGTGTCATATTACACTTACAACCCACACGCGTCTAGCTTCAAGTCCCATGTTTACCCCACATGTCATGTCCACATTTAGGTGTATCATGAGTGTCATATTTTCATGAAATCCCATGTCAAATTATCATGTCATAATCACGCTCGTCTAACCCACCCCAAATCGTGTTTCCAACCCAAGTAAAAGCGAGTCAACATAGTAAGGATACTATGCAACATATTAGCCTCAAAACATGCACGATGCCAAAAAGGGATTGGCCACAAACATGCATGGTACCATAAGGGGTTTGGCCTCAAAATATGCATAGCATCGTAAGGGGTTTTTGGCCTCAAATATGCATAATGTCACAACGGGATTAGCCACAAACATGCATAGTATATAAGGGAATTTGGCCACAAACATGTATAGTATCATAAGGGAATTTGGCCACAAACATGCATGGTATCATAAGGGAATTTGGCCACAAACATGCATGATAACATAAGGGGTTTGGGTTCATTTACATGCATAAGCCCCAAAGTCAAGTCTTTGCCAATGTTTCACAAGTCAAATGGTTCCCAAAGGTTCATGCTAACATTACCTAGATAAAGATTCAAATTTGCAAGATAAACTAGGTGAAACATAACATGAGTGGCATGATTAAGTCGCTTAAACTTAGCCCAAGGTCATAGATCATAGAAAAGGGGCAAAATTAGGTTTACATAGGCTAGCATACTTATGTTTCATCGCATTTTATTCCATGTCATATTAGAACCATCGTTAGAATCTACAAGTAGCTAGAACTTACATAGCGAGGCTTAGGGAAGGATCATGCATCGTCTTGACGAAGAAAGGTGGCTTCTTTGTTGAAGAATCGTCGTGAAATTGGCCTAGCAACGTTGATCCACTCCCTTGATTTGATGTAGCAAGCTAGCACCTTTGGTTCGGATCTTGTTTTGAGTGCATAGTCTCTTGGAGTTGGAGATGGAGGCCATGATCAATGGAGATTTTGGCAGCACTTAGTTGCTAGAATGATTTTTATGGATTTAGGTTAGGTCCTAGGGTGTTTTTATAGAGATTAGGAGTAGTTTAGGCCCTTAGATTAACCCTAGGATAGATCTGAACCCTCAAAACTCGTCAGAGGACAATAGACCAGACCCAAGATCATGTCTTGAGGAACAAATCAGGCACACCCAAGCCAATTGGCCGACCACCCAAGTCGACAGGGGTGTCGACTGGGCAGTCGACACCACCTGGGGTGTGTCGACTCCCAAGTCGACTCCCCAGTCGACTTGGGGGTGGCGGGAATTTTTCCCGCCTGTTCTGCTTGGCTGAATTTGAATTCTGAATTCAAATTTGAACTGTTTTTTGAACTTGAAATTTTCTAAAAAAATTGACGGGCCATAACTTGGTCATACGGACTCCGATTTTTGAAAACTCGGACTCTATTTCGCGTATTTTTCCGAGACGAACGCAATGGCACAGCCCGTTTCCCTTAATTCAGATTTTACAATTAAATCCTGCCTTGATTCTTGTCTTAGCATGTTGTAAAAATCCGGGTTGTTACATTCACCCCAACATAAAGGGTTTCGTCCCCGAAATCTCCAAGTTAGGAAGAACGTATCTTACCATCCATTATCCATCTACTCAAAACATCATCCACAGGCCACCATGGTCCTTAAAAGACTCCTAATGCTTTATGAACACATGCAGAAAGTGTGTGTATATGTTCCTTAGCTAATGCTAATGATCAAGCCTGAATGATCTTTCTAATGCAAAATATGTTTAGTGTCATGAGTCCAACATGTATGCAAATAGTCCTAGTCATATAAACACTATATGTGTGCACAAACATTCATTCATATGCAACATCCGCATGACAACACATTCAATTTCATCCATAAACAAGTATAAATACTCGTGCATATGCAACATGAAACGTGACCGCGTCAATCTAGTATCTAATGTGTATTCGTGCATCCACGAGAAACCACTTGCAACCATTTGCAACCATATCAATCATAACATGTTTCAAATACATGTTTACATCCATAGAGTTCTATCTAAGGTTACCAAGATAAGATCGAGGGGATAAACAAGACATACTCCTTACGGGGTTTGCAACAGAAACAGGACCGAGAGGATATCCCCCAAGCGATAGCATGCAAGCAAGCTCTACAGGAGAACCAAGGATCAAAGATATACTCTTAAAAAGAGACATGATGCGCGCGTCTAAGCCGCATTTCCATGAGCTTAATTCCATTGTGCCTTGACCGCCTTTGACTTCATGATTTCGTAGCTCCTTGATTCCTATTTCCAAGGTATGAGTTGGAACTCATTTCACTATCGCCTCTCGTTCCACTTTCACTTATTCTTTCCCTAGTATGCTCGGCCCAAACATATTTGCGTACTCATGCAAGCTCTCCAAAATTCACTAGTGAATTCTGGATCTCATTTACCGATGCCAATCCATGTTACCACGTGCACTTACTATGGTGATTACTATAACCCATGCTCAAGCGGAATGAACCATCCATCTTATTGGCGGACGTTACTCGATTGGATCAGAGATTTCCAATAAATGCATCAAGAGATTCTAGGTAACTAACCATGACAAAACCCAGAAGGTTATACGAGACTTCGAGGGTATTACCAAGGCAAGTTAAGAGTTTAACTTCCCTCCTTTCAAAACAGAGAATGGCATCCCTTACTGGATAACCACTTCATCCCTAGAATCCATCCATAGCTCAACAATAGAAGCATTGCTCCTAATCTCAACACTTGGCATAGACGTTCTCAAATCCAAACAAGTCATGAATAAATGGACCGACTCTCCAACCAGATTTTGGGACTAAAGTGGGATCTTCTACCATGCTAGTACTAAGGTGCAGAGACTTAACTATCGAGGCAGACTTAAATGATGCGATGATCAAAACAAAGTCTAGATGGGACGATAGAAAAGAAAGGCTAAGCCTTTAACAGAAATGGTACCATTCCTCTTAGGTATGCTAGAAATGAGAGCATACAATTGCCCTCTCGCTGATCTTGTCCTTATCTTCCTTTGTGGATCAAGCCATACTGACAAGTTGCTTATTCTTAAGCTCTTGTCCATTATCCTTGCTCTTATTATCCCTTCTTATAACTTCGGTAACAGGTCTCTCGAGAACTTCCTCCATCGCACGGGAAAACACTTACGTAGCTAGACAAGGACTAGTCGCAGTTAAAACTACTGTGACTACAGATAGAGGAAAGAAAGGAAAAGAGGTTCAGTCAAGGAAACAAAGGATAATGCTAATGGCTTTTGGGGAATAGCCTTTAAAAACTTTTCTTGAAAAATGCTTCTTTGAAAACAGATTTTCAAATAGTTTTCAGAAGGTTTTAAAACTTTTGCCCAGTCTGGTAACCTTCTGCTCTGATACCAAATGTAACACCCCACCTCCGCTAGGGTCACTCACAAAGGGAATGCACTAGGTTTGGTGAAGCATTATCGAGGTAAGCATGCACAGAAATATTACAAGACTGAACATATATAAAACAGCGGAAGTAAAACAAATTTCATTACCTTATAAAATAAGGTCTAAAGCCTTTTACATCAGAATACATCAAAACCTGTCTTGCAATAGTAAAGAAGCATAAAACCTTTTTCATAAATTATACCCCAAAATAAAGCAGTGAAGCAGCCATAGCCAAGAGACCAAGCTATACATGATGACCTTTAAGCATAAGAGGTCTGAACTAAACAACATCATTTCCTCCCTGAAAACCTGGGGGGGGGGGGGATGGAAGACAAAGAGGCAAAACAAAACGGGGTCAGTCATAAAGACTGGTAAGTCCTATCTACTTCCAGTATAAAACAGGTAAAGGTAACATGACATGCATAAACTGAAAGTAAACATAAGGATGACGACAAGATAGATAAGCTAAACCAAGATAACCGGATGAGCTACTGTAGCAAGATAAACTAAGGTATCATAATAAACCACGGTGTCAAGACAAACCAAGGTATCACATCGTCAGGTTTCTATCAAGTATACTATCCCAAGATATCTATCATGTACAACATCCCACAGTATCTATCATGTATATTTGCTTTGCACCTCTCGTACTAGTATCCCAACCCGCGTCATGTGTTAACTATGAATGTCCCTTGCCCAATGTCATGTAATGGTCCATGTCAACCTAATATATAGCATATGTAGGTTTTCCCAACTCGTATGTTTCTTTCCATGTATAAGTTCAGTCCTTTGCCGTAGGCCGTACGGGCTTTCCCATGTAAATCTATACCACCTCAACGTAGTACCATTTTATCCTTGAAGTTGTTTTGGACTGCTACCCTTGATCTGGTTATGTTTTCTTACCATGAACTATCGCGTGTTCACTTAGGATTTATGCCACCTAGGACCACTAGGGATTATGCTACCTAATGAACGTTTCCGTGTCTCGGTTTGGGTTCAAGCCACCTAGGACCACTAGGGATTATGCCACCCATCAACCACGCCCTTTGTCCCACGTATAAATCGTGAATCTTTTCCATGTCTAGACGCACATGTATCTCACTGTGCCATCCGAGTTCCGTGCCAGGGTAAATCGAGAAATACAGAACTCAGTCAGGAGCTTTAAGTCATCTGCTAATGCAGATATCAAGGTCTGTTTTTGTATCCGTGACTATGGTCCCACGTGACCCCTCCCACAACTACCGAAAGGCAATCCAAGAAAAATCATGTAAGAGAACTACATCCCGGCCCCACTATAGCCCACTTTCCTATTGGCCAACCACACCCATAACTCGATAGCAAGTATATGGTCTGTTGGGAGTTCTCTGCCTTTCCGTACGTACACGATTGACTAAAGATGGTAGGTAGTCGGTGACGTGCTATCCAGGGCAAAAATCAAGTATCGTCGACTCCACGCTAATCCATCCCTGTCTTTTGGTTGCTCGCACAGCAACCAAGGCATACCCTAGGCTCTTCTACCGCAGACCTTAACCTCTGTGAGGCTAGGTTTCATGGACCATTTGCCACCTCACAGTGGGATACCAAGAGTACCCTCACGTCCCTCGAAGCTACCGCTTCGTCACCCAGCTCGCTGGAGCTTTTTATCCAAGTCAAATAAGTTGCTCCTCCTCGTATGCCAAACGATGACCTACCGTATCAGGTTATTCATCTATTTATGAACTAGTCCCATGTCCTTGGCTAAGAATTATTACTTAGTTATCCTTAACTAAGGTTAACCACTTAGCTTCTTTTCCCATTATCCTTGTTAATCCCGGATTTCCACCTAGTCCCCTAAACTAGGGTTTTGTCTAATGGGTTAAGTATTGTCGTTTTAAGTTCATGACTTAACCTGCCTACGAATCATGTCAAGATTTGGCTAAGTATACAAGTCCCAGACCTAGCCCAACAAGTCGGTTAAGTATACCAAGAAGCTCATGACTTAACCCTATTCAATCATCAAGTCAAATTGGTTAAGTACTTGTTTATCTTAACCCTATCAGATTATCGTGTTAGATTGATTAAGCATAGATTATCTTAATCCCATTAGATTATCGAGTCGGATTGGTTAAGTATGGGTTAGCTTAACCCCATCCGCTAATCGTATTACAATGGTTAAGTCTATTTAAAAGGTCTTGTGACTTAACCCTATCAGGTCCGCATATTAGATTGGTTAAGTATAGGTTACTTAACCTCATCAGATCATCATGTATAATTGGTTAAGTATAAGTTACTTAACCCCATTAAATTATCATGTTAAGTTGGTTAAGTATTGGTCACTTAACCTCATTGAATTACCAAGTTTAGATTGGTTAAGTATTTAACCCCATCGAATTACCGTGTTTAGATTAGTTAAGTGTAGGTTACTTAACCCCATCTAATTACCGTGTTTAGATTAGTTAATTTTAAGTTACTTAACCCCATCTAATTACCAAGTCAGATTAGTTAAGTGTAAATTACTTAACCCCATCCCCTAATTGTCTTATATGGTTAAGTGTCATTAAGAGATCAAGTCCGGTTTAACTTAACCTACCCATTCATGTCATATCGGTTAAGTGTCATTAATCAAATTTACTTAACCTTATCATGTGGCATTAATTAAATTAATGCACTTTTAACCTCTCACATTAGACCTTGTTGTGGTCACTAGTTAAGCCGGGCGGGTCCGGGTAGCTTTACACCACAACCTAGTCTAACCTCGGGTTTTAAGCGCTATATGACCAACTACTCACATTGGGTCCTATTGTTTGTAGCCACTAGTTAAGTCGGGCGGGTCCGGGTAGATTTATGCTACAAACTCAACCCAACCTCGAGTTAGCCACTTTCATGTTTGGTCTAGTGTCATATTACACTTACAACCCACACGCGTCTTGCTTCAAGTCCCATGTTTACCCCCATATGTCATGTCCACATTTAGGTGTATCATGAGTGTAATATTTTCATGAAATCCCATGTCAAATTATCATGTCATAATCACGCTCGTCTAACCCACCCCAAATCGTGTTTCCAACCCAAGTAAAAGCGAATCAACATAGTAAGGATACTATGCTACATATTGGCCTCAAAACATGCATGATGCCAAAAAGGGATTGGCCACAAACATGCATGGTACCATAAGGGGTTTGTCCTCAAAATATGCATAGCATCGTAAGGGGTTTTTGGCCTCAAATATGCATAATGTCACAACGGGATTAGCCACAAACATGCATAGTATCATAAGGGAATTTGGCCACAAACATGCATAGTGTCATAAGGGAATTTGGCCACAAACATGCATGATAACATAAGGGGTTTGGGTTCATTTACATGCATAAGCCCCAAAGTCAAGTCTTTGCCAATGTTTCACAAGTCAAATGGTTCCCAAAGGTTCATGCTAACATGAGTGGCATGATTAAGTCGCTAAAACTTAGCCCAAGGTCATAGATCATAGAAAAGGGGCAAAATTAGGTTCACATAGGCTAGCATACTTATGTTTCATCGCATTTTATTCCATGTCGTATTAGAACCACCATTAGAATCTACAAGTAGCTTGAACTTACATAGTGAGGCTTAGGGAAGGATCATGCATCGTCTTGACGAAGAAAGGTGGCTCCTTTGTTGAAGAATCATCATGAAATTGGCCTAGCAACATTGATCCACTCCCTTGATTTGATGTAGCAAGCTAGCACCTTTGGTTCGGATCTTGTTTTGAGTGCATAGTCTCTTGGAGTTGGAGATGGAGGCCATGATCAATGGAGATTTTGGCAGAACTTAGTTGCTAGAATGATTTTTATGGATTTAGGTTAGGTCCTAGGGTGTTTTTATAGAGATTAGGAGTAGTTTAGGCCCTTAGATTAACCCTAGGATAGATCTGAACCCTCAAAACCCGTCACAGGTCAATAGACCAGACCCAAGAGCATATCTTGAGGAACAAGTCAGGCACACCCAGGCCAATTGGCCGACCACCCAAGTCGACAGGGGTGTCGATTGGGCAGTCGACTTGGGGGTGGCGGGAATTTTCCCCGACTGTTCTGGTTGGCTGAATTTGAATTCTGAATTCAAATTTGAACTGTTTTTTGAACTTGAATTTTTTTGAAAACTTTGACGGGCCATAACTTGGTCATACAGACTCCGATTTTCGAAAACTCGGACTCTGTTTCTCGTATTTTTCCGAGACGAACGCAATGGCAATGCCCGTTTCCCCTGATTCATATTTTACCATTAAATTATGCCTTGATTCTTGTCTTAGCATGTTGTAAAAATCCAGGTTGTTACAGAAATATATGAAGCCGTGTTTGACTAGATTGACGCCATTTTGACGCGAACGATATTTATATCGATTTTATTCATTTTTCAATAAAGATTGAAAGTGATTTCGAAATTCGAATGAATATTGAAAGAATTGAAATTCGAATTATATTGAAAAGAATTGAAATTCGAATTATATTGGAAAGAATTGAATTCGAATTAGATTGAATAGAATTGAATTCGAATTAGATTGAATTGAATTGAATTCGAATTAGATTGAATTGAATTTAATATAAAGCGAATTCGAATTGAATATAAAACGAATTCAAATTGAATTGAATATAAAGCGAATTCGAATTGAATTGAATATTATGCGAATTCGAATTGAATTGAATATAAAACGAATTCGAATTGAATTGAATATAAAACGAATTCGAATTGAATTGAATATAAAACGAATTCGAATTGAATTGAATATAAACGAATTCGAATTGAATTGAATATAAAAACGAATTCGAATTGAACTGGATATAAAATGAATTCGAATTGAAAAGAAAATGAATTCAAATCGAATTAAAATCGATTTGAATTGAAATCAATTTGAAATGAATTTAAAACTAATTTATATTGGAAAATTCAATTTTGATTTGAATTTGAGATGGAAGTTGAAATCATTTTGAAAACGAATTTAAAACGGTTTTTAAAATACGTTTTAAAAGGAAATCAGCGATATATATAATATGTATATTATACATATGTAATGTCCTGAATAGAATGCACCGCGCCGTGGTAGTTCGTGAATTTCGACCATTGACTTCGAATGGATATTGCGGGAGATCCGACCGTCAGATTCTCTTGAAACCGGAACCGTTGGGTTCGTATCGAAAAGAGCTTTCTAAAAATATTATAAATTTTAAATCTAATGGTTGGATTTGGAATTATATCCAAATCAAATTTGGAAAATGTCGTTGTAAGTGCAGTTCGATGGCCGTTGATGGAAATCGACTGTACGGGCTTTGATAAAATTATTAAAAATATCCATAATTTGTGTAAAATCATAAGAAATGATTTGGGAAGAATGGGGATGAAAAACTCCATATTTGAAAAGATAAAAATAGATTTTTATCGAAATGAACTAGTTTTGAACTAGAATTATAATTCTATTTATTTTTAAATAAATAAATTGGATTTGAAATGTTTTTGAAAATAACCAGAATTTCCAATAATTATGTTGGAATGGATTTGAATCGAAATTGTATTCGGAAAATTTCGATGTTGGATTTCGTGATGATACAGATATTGTTATGGGAATTTGAAAGATATATTAATATCGTTATTTCCAATACGATATTTGTTGGTCGTAGAATTTGATATTGAATATAAGCCGGTATATTTTCTATTCAGAGCCTTGTATTGAATATCAAATGTGATTTGGGTTTGTCGTGAATGGTGTCTTTATTAACACTGTTCTTGAACCCAGTTGAGAAAAAGATTAAATCTTTTTATTTAGATTTAATGAAGTGTACGAATTAAATAATATTTAATTGGAATTGAATTGGTATCGATTTTTGGGTTTATCGTGAACATTGTTTTAAATAACACTTGTTCTTTAATCCGATAATTAATGGAATGTGATTTTAGGTTGTCGTGAACGGTATCTTCAATAATACTGTTCTTAGACCCAATGGAGTTAAGAAAATCAGAAACTAACTGGAGATTAGTTAAGTTGAATAGTTTCTGGGGTATTGATCTGATGTTGGTTTTGGCCTTCGGGGTTAATACTTAGGGAATTGCTCACTTGCTAATTTACCGTTAGGTACTGATTAAAATGTGATGTGATTTTGGGGTTTATCGTGAACCATGTTTTAAATGACATCGGTTCTTTAACCCAGTCAAAGTTTAAAACTAAGTGGAGTTTTAATGAATCTTTAATTAGATTGAAAAGATCGAGAATGGAGTATCGCCAGTTTTACTCCAGACGGTAGTTAAATCTTTAATTAGATTTGAACGTGAAATGGTAATTGAATTTACCGGTAACACCGTGGGGTTAGATATGAAATTTGACCAGTTTTACTTCATGGGATAAATAGGTTAGGATTGGAAAATAAAATAAATAATTACTTCGGTGTGGTTGGCTAATCCCGACTAGTTTGAATTGATATTCAAAAGAAGATTAAAGAATAAATTTAAAGGAATTTATCTTTGATAAAATTAATGGGAACCTTTCCCTAAGAATGTGAAATTTAGAAACTAAATGTAGGTTAGATAAGCAGAATGGTTTCCTTGGTATTGATCTGATGTTGGTTTCGGCCTTCGGGGTTAATATTTGGGGAATTATTCTCTTGTTAATTTACGGTTAGTGACTGATGAACTGGAATGAGGCGTATGTTGTGTTTGTGTAACACTTGTTTATTATATACGCGAGTTATTCAGAAAGACCGGGTTTATCCCATTCTGAATAACTGATTCGACGATGAGTCGAAGATGAAGACGGTGGTTGGAGACCGGAGGTCTTCACGTCATTTAGGTGATTACTGATGATCTTGATTGGGATGTACACCCAAGAGGAGGGAATCAGTTGGTGATCGTCCAGACATACTTGGAGATCGATGGATATGCGAGGAATAAGGTTCCTCCGGTTTCGTTCAGACCCAGAACGGACTTGTAAATGGATGTGTGTCTTACATCGGATTTCATTCTGTGTGATTGATATCGGTTGCATATCGTGAATTAGATGTGTGGCATGCTAATATGCAAATGATCAAGGCTTCTTTTGAAAAGTTGAGTCTTGTGGTGGATGATCAAAGCACTGCCTGTGTGGCATAGCTTTGTGTAACGTTGATTCGCGAGCCTCACACCCCGGTTGTGAACCAAAAACGGGAGAAGGACCTCAGGGAGGACATGCGTTTCTTTCTAGTTAGAAGTGGCGTCAGTGGTTTTACACGCCCTGACGAGTTTGACTTATGTGGTTGTTGCTGTTGCGAGGCGCCTCGGATATATCGGTGACTATGTGAAGCCGATGGAGTCATTCGTTGGCTCATTTACGCCCCAAAGGGCGGGGAAAAGTAGTGTTTAGGTATTTTAATCCACGTCGGTGGACCGGCCCTGTAGCTTGAAGGTCCTACCTGAGTTTGGATCCTTAGGCTTGGGCTAGAGAGTCTAGAATCGGTAGAGGACTATCTTTTGCCTCGGTTCACAGATGGAAATCCAACTTCCAATACGTGTCGTTTCGATTTTAGTTGTAATCCTATATATGGCGACATAGTGGGATGGAGCGCTTATGCCGTCTATGATTGATACTTATGATTTGAAGTTGTTTTATACACTATACACTTATTATAGTATCAAAATTTTGTTTTAAACGCATCAAGCATTCTTGACTATTATAAGGTAAAAAGCTTATCCCTCGGCTTGTGTTACATTGTGTGATAGGACCTGGGTCTTATAATAGCTTCATTTTTCTTTATTTAGCATTGCGCTGTTTGTTTTATGCACTGGTATTCTTGGGAGGAAACCCGTTCCGTGTTATACGGCGTGGTCCCTTGATTTACCGAACTTTAAAATAAAGAATAATAACTATTTTAGTTTCATACCAGTCCCATGACTGACCTGGAGTTTATTGTTTTAACCTAAACTCTGGGTGCCCTTATTTTGACACTGGCAGCTAGTAGTTTGGTTTTGCAGATTTATATTCACAGGATCCTGATTTACAGCTACAACGATAATCGGAAAGTTGTGTATCCGTGTATTACTTCTAGTTGTGTTTTGTATTATTTTCAGTTGCGATGTATTTAAATGTAATTTAAATCTCTGATATTTTCTGTGTAATATTTATTCATACTCTGTATATTCTTGTATTCTGATGGAATTGTTGTAGTTAACAATGAAATGTTCTTCCGTCTGCGTTCCGTTGTGGCTTGTCCTCAAATCAATACGCGATTTCCCGTAAGGGGGATTTCGGGTCATTTCATCAGGATACCTCTGGTAACTAGCCAAAGAATATTCAACAAGTAATCCTTCCACTTATGAATGTTCATGGTCTTCAAAGCTCCATCTTGACCATCTTCTGATATCTTCAACATTTACGTATTTGTTGGTTGGAATGGTTTTCAAATATGAATTCGATCCCGGTCTTTCCTTACCAACAACGCTTTTGGCAAGATTTTGGTAGTCGGTGATTTAACTATCAAAACAAACATCCATACATCCATGAAAATAAAATGGATTTACTAGTTCAGTATACAACATCATTTGGCCATTAAATTAATCAATTATTAATTAAAACTTCTACACCTTAACTCTTTCAATACTTGGGAAAACGATTCTGTTACTTACTCAACTTCCATTTCACTTCTGCTTAACTAATCTTGCATTGTAAATTGGTAAGCGAAAAAATCTCTAAGTATACAACCCCGAAGGATGAAACCAACATCAAATTGACACCTTGAAATTTACTCAACTCAACCAACATACAACTGGTTTCCTCTCAATTTTCTTTATGACTATTTTCATTTCATCATGTTTATTTTCAAACATTACTCACTTTTAAATTTTTTATATTATTCCTTTTATAGAAATCTGGAATCAATATATAAAAACAACTTGATTCCATTTGGAAACACTGTTACATATAAGTATATTTAAATCTTGTCTATCAAGTCAATTTATGAATTCATATTCATACTATATTTTTAAAATCTCGTTTACAGGTTAACTCCTCGTTAATTTTCTGACATCCTTTATATCCAATAGTTTAGTTCATTATCATCTATAAATAAAATAATTAATCCTTCTTAAAAGGTTATTTTTAAAATGATATTTAAATCCAATAATAGTTATTAATAATCAATTCTCGTGCAAGTAGGTGACTTTGTCATCTCAATCAAGGTTATTTTGTTAACCATTCCACCGAGTTATTTCATTTAAATTAATTTAATTAGCTTCATTTGATTTAACAATCTAATTAAATTATATAATCTCATTTAATTGTTTGTTGAAAATAATTAATTCAATTCTTAATCATTTGGTTCATTGTTGCTCACTTTCTTACAAAACTCAGTAACATGTGAATCTCGTTTCATATACTCTATTTATAATTACAAGATAAATATAAATATATATTTCCTTTAATAACTTCATTTAAAAATAATCTATATAAAATAGATTTTAAAACCCGTCTTTAGTTATAATTTTTTTTATTATTTTCTTTTGATTGATTTATCTAATGGTAAATCAATTTCTATAAAATGGTTCATTTACAGGCCATCTGCCAATAATTACTCCTCTAATATCACCCATTGGTTTTTACCTGAACAAGTGTTGAATTTGGTTTCAACAATCAATAATCAATCAGACTGATTAACAATTTATTAAATTAACAACATATTTGAGGTTGGATTCCTCCAACCTGTCTTTTCCAGCATCACAATGGGTTATCTCAAATTCAATACGATAATATATTTTATGCATCACGATAAACAAGAATAAAAAGTTCAACTAATAATAGACAACAACACAGTTTACAACAATCAATGAAGCATTCAATTGTTTATTCAATACATTTATATTATTATAAACATAACCAACAAGGTAAGTTACATTGTTTGGAATCTAATCATTAAAATAACGATTTAATTTGATTAAATTAAACAAATTCTTAATTTTATCCATGAATATTAAATAATATTCGACATACAAACAAACAGTCATCCAATCATCAGCTATTAGCACATATTGCACACAAAATAAAAACCCAATTTATATAAAATATAAACCGGATAAACAGAGTGAGTTGAACTCACCTTAGGATTCCATTTGCTGTCAAATGGTTTGTTATTAATTAAATTAAACAAACTTTAATTTAATTAAAACCTCCAGCTGAGATGCGTCATGCTCTGTCCAAACCAGCTCAACAATGACGCGCTTACTGATATGTTTCGGACGTCACTTGTTTCTCCCGATTCTGTACACATATGAAAATGTGATTCATATTGTGTGCATATGATTTAATTTTAGCTAATTTTATTCCTTAATATATAATTAACTAAACTAATTATTTTGTTTAAGTTACCCCAACCGACTAATTCCTTCAGTTATTAACTACTGTACTAAACATATATAAATGGTTTGAACTAATACTTGTTTTATGAAATATTGGCCACGGCAACGGGTTAACATTATTTTGTTCTATATGCACATCAGACCGTAACTGTAACTATTCTTCCACTTAATCATATATATACTTACGTCTAATTTTCATAATATATGCGTAACAGCCATGTGTAGTTTTAATTAGGCAAATGAAAACTCCGTTGACCTACATTTATTAGGTACGATTTGAAATCAGGCTTGGTAGACAGTGAACACGGTTAGACTCAATTAAAATACCACCTCGCCTGTACTCATGTTTTAAATGGCCATGTTATATTTTTAACTAACTTAATAATACCTATATATTTAATTGGCACGTTAATCTCACAAGCCCACAGTTCACGTTTCTTCTCGTTTCCACCTTGCAAATGACAGTTGGCCCTCCTGTTTTGAAACCGAACTGCACAATTAGCCTCCACCGTTACCCACGTTGTGCCACCGCACTACTTATGAACCCACTGCATGCAAACAATTTACGCATGCTCCCCCTCACACGTCATGTACTTTCTCACTTCACCATTCTAGTTGGAAACTTCCATGAAACCAAAAAAATACCAGCGCAAACTCCATTTTGTATTCACTGTTCACATTGCTGACCCCCACGTCAGTTTCCCCACTTTACTCTTGTTTCGTGCCTTGTATTCAGGCATCACAACTAAGCTCAACCCAACACCTCCACAGAAGCATCCACTCAACCATTCACGTTACTTACCCATTGATTTAACTTCTTCTCGCACCGGTTAAGACTGGACAGTGGTTCCACAGTACAACTGCTCACGTCGGTTTGCAAGTCCCTTGCTTTTGTTTTTATTTTACTCCACTTCCCCATACATTCTCTCCTGAACCCCTATGTTTCACGTTAGTCCCTTCTTCCCATTTGGAAACCGCAACTTCCACCTACTAAACCAACCCCGCACCCACCGGTAATGTTCACCATGCACACACCCCATTCACCATACTTCCAACGTCCATGTGTCCACCACGTCATCTACCATCGCCCCAAAATCCGCCCATCTCGGTCACTCCCGTTGGTGTTAGGGATGAGCATGGTGCGGTTTGACTTAAAAACCGCACCAGAAACCGCTAACATGCGGTTTTCAAAAGTAGGGACCAAAAACCGTTGGTGCGGTTCGGTTTTAAAAGTGCGGTTTCGGTTTCAAAACCAATTAACAAAAAAACATCGTTCCCTTAGATGGTGATGCACATGAAATGTTTAAAGCTGAGGCAGAGGGTTTTTGGTTTGTCCAGTGTGTGATATTGATCTTCACGTGCAAATGAAAACTCTTTTACTGTAATGACCAATTGGTCTAATCCTAATACCATCTTGCTATAAATGACATCAAGGCAAAGGATGTAATCCAAATCATAATTATGATAGACCGAAAGCAGTATGTAGAACTTGTTCTAGATACTTCTCAACAGTAGCATACTGCCTCTTTTTAACCTCTATAGCTAATACAGTAAGAGCTTTGTCTGGTGGCAGGTCTTGATAGCTTTTCAAGGTGTTCAATATTAGTTTTATTTTCGTTTGTAGATCCTTTCTATGATCAGACATTTCCTTCAACACGTCATGATTAATCTTGGCAACTTGAGTCAATATAGCCATGCAGTTAGAGTGTTGTAACATGTATTGCTGCTCTTTTGCTTCCATGATTGCCAAGTAGTGAACATGCAGATTTTCCTGAAGCTAAATTTGAGAAGGTAGCGTTAAAATTTACATATAAGTAACATTCGGTGCGGTTTCGGTTTTGCGGTTTGAAAAAGGATGAAAACCAAACCGGACCATACTAATGGTGCGGTTTCATCGTTTTTACTTCGATGCGGTTTTTTAAGATGCGGTTTTTATCGATTTTCTGCGGTTTAGGTTCGGTTTCGGTTCGTATTCGGTTTTCCTGCTCATCCCTGGTTAGTGTAACGACCCGCATTCTATGCATCAAGGGATCGTAGAATATTTATTTCTTTCTCTTGCTACGTCGTATAGCCAGTAACTTTGTGAGACGACTATTGGGGTCATTTCCCATGTTCATGATTTTTGCCGATTTTTACATGACCATTTTACCCCTAGCTGATCTTGTTTCGTCCATAACTTTTGATTGGAAAGGAGTTTTGACGTGAAACCACTTCCATTAGATCCGAATGACAGTTTACCTTTCCGTAGAGTGGTCACATTTGAAAAACGGACTTACAGTTTGGGAGATATGGCTGAAATAAGGTTTGGAAGGTGAAAAACTGCTTAACCGGGCCAAATAAGGTGATTGGTGAATGGGCCCATAACCCATTTCGGTATTAGGGTTATGGGGAGGTTGAAATGAGTTAGCTTTTCATTCTATTTCAGTTTACTACTCCATTTACCTCTTAGAAACCCTAACAATGGCCTCCACCTTCAAGTTTCATCCCAAATCACTCTCTAATCAAGGATTAAGCTTAACAACATCAAATCAAAGGGAAATAGCACCAAATCAAGGTCAGAACTGCTGTGTAGCCTTGGGAATAGTGCCAAATAGAGGATAATTTCAGATTTGGTATTTTGTTTGTGGCTAAGGTGAGTGATTTGCATTGTTTCTCACTAATTACGGTTAATTAGGGGTAATTAGTGTTAATTAGCGAATTTATGTATTAATAAATTCTGGAAAAATGTTTAGAAATTCTTAAACACTGTTTTAGACCTATGTTAGAAGTTTGGGTTAATTTGGTTAAGTTTTACTAATCATATCATTAGATTTTCTTAAACATGATTAAGGGGGGTTAAGGGGAAAACATAGGTTTTTGGGTATGTTTGATCCATTTCAACACAATAGATTATTGTTTTGGTGTTTATGGTTGATTATATATGTTGCTATGACTATATGGTATGCTTTGTGATTGACTAGAAGAGTTAGAATGGTCGAAAACGCCGTCGTGTGGCGTAAAATAGTCGTTGGAAAGGTTGTAGGAAATGTGTAGAGTTTCGGACCGGATCGGATCGGGTATGGGGCTTGGATTGGATAAGGGAACTGGGCAAGGGGATTTGATTCGGATAGGAACTTGGCACTAGAGGAAGCTTGGCAAGTAGGAAGGCCACTCATATAGAGTTGGGGTTGGGATCGGATTGAAGCTTGGTGTGGGGATCGGATCGGACTAGAGCTAGGGGGCGGGATAAGACGAGGCGAGAGGAGATGGAGTATTCGAACCGAACTAAATGGAAGGTGGCAACCCAAACCAGATGGAGACTACCGAACCAACCTGAAGTGGGACACCGAACCGAACGGGAAGCCTAGGGGCAATGTATTCGAATCGAGCTGACTGAAGCAAGCCGAACCGAACCGCAGCTGGAGGCCGAACCGAACCGCAGCTGGAGGCCGAGCCGAACCGGATTGGAGCAGCGATTACGCGATGATTCTTCTGAAGACCAACTCCAGTTCAACCAAAACCCGAGTTGCAAAGGAATTCTAGTTGGGAGGTTATTACTCAAGATCCAAATGGGATCAATGGTTAACTTCATAGTTGGGCTTTGCTGCGGGACGTGTGCTAAGGGGTTATCGACGTCCATAACTTTGATTCACCACCAAGACGGATGTTAAGCTACGGATCGATGCAGTGGGGTAGTTATTACTCCATGGGGCAGAGTGATCGTAGCATGATTATGAGCTAGTGCAGTGGATTCGTCATGACTTCATGGGCCAGAGTGGACATAGCAAGGACTGGTGGCTATGGATCGGTGCAGTGGAGTCGCTATGACTCCACGGGGCAGAGTGATCATAGCAAGGATTTGGGTGATCAAAGAGGTGGATATCGTATGCTTTACGCACTGAGTGAGAGATGTGAGTATGGTTGCTATGTTTGATTTTTTGCCATCACTATGACATACACACCCCTCCCCCGTTATCTTGACACCTTATGTTAGTGTTACCTTAGAGTATTGTACATCTTGTTGTGCTGACTCTTTGGTTGCAGATCTAGGTTTAGGTATGGTTTATTATACCTGTATTGTTTTGTTTTGCTTCTTATCGCTCATACCAGACTTTTGTCTGACCCAGAGTTTTATGTCTCTTCTTATTACTCTGGTGCTCTTAAACGGGCAGACTAGAGACAGGTTAGCCGGTTGTGTACGAGTAGCTGTCCGGAGACGAGTATGGGGCTTACACGTACTATTCTCTATATATTCTCCGTGCGTCGCTGTTGTTCACTACTTTGGTCATTAGTAGTGTATCTTTCCTTTCTTTTGCTTTAGAGACAATTTTAAAGTTGTAATAATGATGAAGTGGAACATAAGTTGTATTTGGATTTTCCGCTACTACGGATGTTTAGTTTTTAGCTTATGCACTGTCTCGCCTGTTTTATGTCAAAGTATGTTATTATTATATTTTATTCCATGCGTTGTGAGATATGCTATAGTTTCCTCATTAGTTCAAATTCCTTTCTTTTCCTTTCTTTGACAATCGTCCCGTGCTAGATGGACATCGGTACAGTGCATTTCGAGGGAAATGTCAACTGGTGCAGGGCGGACAGTTACATTTGGTATCAGAGCTCTAGATTGCGTAGTTTACCTAAGGAAAGACGTCATGGAGAGATAGTATACATGTATGAGAGCGCTATTTGTGATATTTTGGTTTTCAAAAGTTATATATATATATATACTATTAGTATATCTAAGAATGGAGTCGCACTACACTGGCACCACTGAAGAGATGGTCAATCGTTTTCTCCTTATAGATTGAACGACGAGCCGATACACGAGGAATACTGGTAGAAGAGTCAATAATGGGAATTCTCATGATATGAGAACGATGTTCACTAACTTCATGAGAGAGCTGCTTAGAGATGTGCAAGGAGCAAGTTCCTAATGCTGCAAATGGTGGTGGTGCAGCGGTGCAGGCGCCTAGGGTCGATTTCACCAAGCTATGCAAGGATTACACTAGCCTTGGTGGGAAGCCGTTCCACAGAACGGAATAGGCTATAGAAGTTCAGGATTGGCTTGATAATAGTGAGTGTATCTTCGAGGATCGGGGAATTGAAGACGCGATGAAAAGGAAGCTAGCATCCCGTCAACTGCAAGGATGGGCGATTAATTGGTGGAATGCTATTAAGGCAGCTACCCCAGAGGATCCAGTTACACAAGATCAGTTTAAGGCCCGATTCAGTGAAAAGTTTATCCCAGCTGCTCAGAAATCAAAGTTGTTTAGGAAGTTCCTGGAGCTTAAATAGAATGGTAGGGCAGTCTCGGAGTATATTGCTGAGTTCGATACTCTATCGAAGTATGGATTATCCCTCATTGACACTCCCAAGAAAAAGAATGAGAAGTTCATAACAAGATTGGATCAGTACTTGGGGGAAAGGCTTATTAACCACATAGATGAGACGTTTGAATCGATTGTGGGGAAAGCTTTGTAATCAGAGAGCCTATAATCTAAGTCGAAGACTGAGGTTGCATCTGCAGAAGAGCCAAAGACGCAAGCAAGTGGTGGAGGCAAGAATGGTTCTCAGAATAAGAGAAAGCAGAATCAGACCAGGGATGGTCAGAAGAAGAGTAAGAAAGATGTTGAGTGCTTTAGCTGTGGAAAGAAGGGCCATTATGCTAAAGAGTGTCGAGCAAAGCCAGCGGATAGGAAGTGCTTCTACTATGGCCAAGTGGGACATCATAAGGATAAGTGCCCGCAACCCCCCAAAGAGAAGCGGATTGTGAAAGCATATGCCATTAATGTCGTTCCTTCTTCATCGAATGCCCCAACTGCAGCGGATAAGGAAAGAACGTCGTCATTCAAGGTGTGCTTTCTGTTTATGATGTTCCTGATCGAGTACTGTTTGATATCGGGGCTTCCTGTTATTTCATATCTAGTGACCTGGTAGATAGGTTGGGATTGGAACCCGAGATAGTCGATAGACCTTTAGCGGTGACGAACCCGATTGGTGGTTCGACTAGCCTTAGCATGATTTGTCAAAATTTGGTCCTATCGAGTCATGGATTCATGTTTGCTTATGATTGCTTTGTTTTGGGCTTCAATGGGTTTGGTATTTTTTTGGGAGTCGATTGGCTCCAAAGGTACGGGGTAGTGGTCGACTGTGAGGGATTTTCGGTGACTATTAGGGCGGATGATGGGCGAAGGGTAGTGTTTGGTGACTGTAACACCCCGAATTTTCTGTTAACTGTAACTTAACAAATCAAAGTATAATTAATTCTAAATGATGGAATTAAGGAAAGCAAATCAAATTCAGAATTCAGAATCCAGAATCTAAGATTCGTCATTCGTTGTAAGTATAGTGATTTTTCTGATGAGAATAAAACTAAGACTTGATTCGATGTAAATTGAAAGTGGAATTGTGCTATTATGTAACGACGATGTTAATTCATATCTATGTATTGAAATGATTGTGTTGCGAATGAAATTGGGATGTTTGTGGTATAATTAAGATTGATGTTGATCCTATTGTATTTTTTTAGAATGACAACAACATCACAAGCAAGTTGTATAGTTCATGTTTATGTGATTATATAGGTTGTTTATGATTAGAACCTCATGAATATACTTTATGCTAGAACCTTTATGCCTAAATGGTTATGTTCATATACATGTCCCTATGTTTATACAAAAGTTGCAAGTTCCTAATTGGATCCATGTCAAGATCCACTTTAGTACATGTTTCATGTTGTAATTAGATATGCGATTGGATCTAGTTCACACCCTTGTCATAAAGTTATACATATTTATGAATATGCCATATTCTTGTCATATGCTAGTGATGCTCGATGTTATGCCTAGATCCAAAAACAAGTTTACACTTATGTTATCTAAATCATATGCTAAAGTATGTGACACCTATTTGGATAAATACCTATTTCAATGCAAGTTCACATATATGTTGATTTAGGCTATGTTACAAGTTCACATTCATGTTGACTATTTTACAAGTTCATACCTATGATGTTCATATTGATTATGCCAAAAATGCCAAGTGTACACCTATGTCATGTTTACGTTTATGAATTCCCTTATGCCTATTTGTGTGCGCTAAATTAGGCTAAGTTTTTAGCCTAATATTATATGTTAAAAACTATGCAAACGAAGATTAGGCTAAGATTGTTAGCCTAATGTTTAAACGGGGTAACGTTGGGAATATTTGAAAACTTGACATAAAAATATATGAAATTGGCATGTTTGTCACATGCCAAAATTGGTGGCATTTAAACGGTATAAATTCTTATACCAAAAATGTTAAACTTGGAATGTGGGCTATAACATTTAATTGTTGACAAATTTACATATATTAAGTGATAAAAACAATTATGTAAATTTAGAAAATACAAATATTCTTAACACGAGGTTGGATTAAGTTGTGATGTAAATCTGCCCGGACCCGCCCGGTTGTCCAGTAGTCACAACAATACCTATCCAATGTGGGTGGTTAAGTATTGAGCCCAATAAGGACTCGAGGTTAGACTGAGTTACGGTGTGAATCTGCCCGGAACTGACCGACACATCCAGTAACCGTAACAATATATGTCTAATGTGAGTGGTCGGTGCTTTAAAAAGCTAAGGACAGACAAGTCAGGATGGTAGGGTTAAGTTAACTAAAACACTTAACCAATTCAACATGTTAATTAAACTGATGGGTGGGGTTAGCTAAATACAGGCACTTAACCACTTAACATGTTTGACTAGAAAACCATAGTGATGGGGACCCATTTCAGCAGTAACCCAATTAGGTATCATGGTACCCTGAAACTAGGCATGGTGGGGCACAATTACTGGGCTGATTGTAAGCAGTCAAAAGCGATAGCGGTGGGTGCAATAGTGTGGGTTCTAACGGAGTGCGGGCGTGCACACACTTCAGAGCAGACAAACATGGCACTGGGCGCACCTGTAGTATAACCTATGCATCTCTGGTTTTGTGTCGGGTCGCCACCATGGGACTTGATACACCCCATGGTGGGGCCATCATATGTATCTACAATCTTTGGGGGCCATAAGATGAAGATGATTATGCGAGTAGGAGACGATCTTTAGATAAGGAGATTACTTTACCTCCAGCATGGGGTGACAGTTAAGACAATACAAGTAGGTGCAGAGATATAGTATGGGGTGCGATAGTATATTCGATTCAAACTGCTTTGTCTTAGCTTATGACACTCACCTATTTCCAGTTTATACTTATCATGCCCTATTTCTTACTATCATACTGAAGAGTCACTAGACTTACCAGGCTTTATGTCTGACCCTATTTTCTTTTGTCTTCTTTTCTTCCGTTCCCCCCCCCCCAAGGTCCACAGGGAGGAAACACCTCAGCTTAGTTAGAATCCTTGCAAGCTTTAGGATAGTTGATGTATGATTTGGACCCTCTTGCTTTGACTATGGCTGTTGGACACAATCATGGGGATTTACGCAATTTACTTATGCTTTATGCTTCTTTATTTAATAACCAAGACAGAAATGATGTTGTAATGTTTTGGAAGTTGTTATGAGACAATTATGGAAATGGTTTGTATGAACACATATTTTATGAAATAAAAAGTCTGTTTGTTTTCCGCTGCTTATATATATGTGTTTATATCTGTCTTGTGTTTTATCTGTAACTTTTACTTACAAACCTCCACCAAAGTTAAGGCAGTCCCTTGTGAGTGACCTTAATGGAGGGTGGGGTGTTTCACTTGGTATCAAAGTATAGATTTACCAGACTAGATAAAATTTTTTGAAAATATTTTCAAAAAGAAGTTTAAAGAAGCATTGTTTTCAAGAAAAAGAGTTATTTTTTTAAAGGCATAATTCCCCAGAGCCATATGCACTATCCCTCAACCCCTTTATCTTGAATACTATCCTTTTTGTTCCAGCATGTCTGGAGTTCTTAACCTTCCAGAAGGAGTACCGATCACTGGTTGGTTCCGAAGGTACCTAGAGTCTAGGACCAATGGTGTGGGCCCAGCAGACATTCCTCCTCCTACGGTGGCAGCGGTTCCTCCTCCCCCTCCTCCTCCTCCTCCTCGTGGGAACACTTTTGCTAAGATGTGTAGAGACTTCAAGGCTATGGGAGGAAAGGACTTTTATGGAACTGAATCATTTGTGGTAGCAAGGAACTGGATGAAGGAGACTGAAGATTTATTCGTTATCTTCGAAGTTGATGACAGGCAATAGATACAGCTAGTAGTGTGGTTGCTCAAAGATGAAGCTTTCTATTGGTGGGAAGTTACGCATGTGGAAAGGCCAGTGGAAACATGGGAGGATTTCAGGATGAGGTTTGAGATGAAATTCCTCTCCCAAGCTGAAAGAAGCCTGCAGATGGAGAAGTTCCTAACTCTTAAGCAAGGGAGTATGACGATCAGGGAGTATGTCAAATAGTTCAATCAGCTGGCCAGATTTGGGCTAGATTTAGTAAATACCCAACACAAGAAGGCCCTTCGCTTCGTCAAAGGCCTGAATGAACCTCTGCACAGCCTTGCTATGACCCATATACCCACGGGGGCAACCTATGAAAGCTTGGTGGATATGGCGCTGCTACACGAGGAAGATAAAGGAAAGAAAGAGGCAAAGGCAGAAGTGCCTCAAGAAAAGAAGGAGGGTTTACAGGCTAAGAAAACAGACTTCAAGAAAGGCGGGAAGAACAACAAATCCCATGAAAAGAGAAAGTGCAATTTCTGTGGCATTGTGGGACATATAGCAAAAGACTGCAGAAAGAAGAAGGCAAAGATGAATGGTGGTTGCTTCAGTTGTGGCGAGACTGGACACTTGGCTAAGGACTGCCCAAAGAAGCGGGGGCAGGGACAAAGGACTGGATCCACCTCAGAAGGACAAATTCACGCGCTGGTGGAACCTCCATAGGAAGGAGGTAGAAATATTTCTGTAGAAAGCTTAGTTTATCTTTATGATCATCCAGTTCGCACTCTCTTTGATTCTAGTGCATCACACTCCTTTATTTCATATGCTTTAGTAGAATATCTGCACCTAGACACTAGTATGGTAGAAGATCCCTTAGTTGTTTCGAATCCAATTGGGGGCTTAGCTTATTTGTCGATGGTTTGCTTGGATTTGAAAATCTCTATTCCAATTGTTGAATTTAGATGTAGTGCCTTTGTTTTGGGCTTCTCAGGATATGGACCGATCTTAGGCATGGATTGGTTATCCAGTAACGGTGCCGTTCTTGATTGTGAGAAAAGAGTGGTTAGGCTCTTGACTCTTCTCGGTAACACTCTAGAAATTTCTTGTAATCCCTTGAATGCTGTTATGCTTATTTATTTAGAGTCGCTTGACGCTTCTGTTGAGAATTTGCAGTCGGTTAGAGTGGTCCAGGAATATCCGAATGTCTATGAAGAGGTGAAAGGCTTACCTTCGAAGCGGGAAATAGACTTCCGCATATATCTTGTTGATAATGCAAAGCCCGTAGCTCTGCCTGTTAGACACGTGGCTCCAAAGGAGAGAAAGGAGCTCAGTACGCAAGTTAAGGAGCTTCTCGGGAAGGGGTTTATAAGGCGGAGTATCTCGGAATGGGGTGCTCCAGTTGTGTTCGCCACCAAAGCAGATGGTTCACTACGTCTTTGTGTGGACTATAGGGAGCTAAACAAACTGACTAAAAAGAATATACACCGCTTCCCAGAATAGACGATCTGTTTGATCAGCTTGTAGGTGCATCGGTCTTCTCCTAACTTGATCTGGCAACTGGGTTCCATCAGCTAAGGGTAGCCGAAGATAGCATTAATAAAACGGCATTCAGAACCCCAGATGGTTTATACGATTGGCTTGTCATGCCTTTTGGTTTGACAAACGCACCCGCTTATTTCGTGGACCTAATGAGCAGGGTGTTCAGAGAATTCCTCAATAAGTTTGTGGTGGTCTTCGTAGACGATATTTTGATCTACTCAACATGCTTAGCATCTGAAAGAGATCATGGATACTCTCCATGCACATCAGCTAAAAGCCAAATTCTCCAAGTGCCACTTTTGGAGAGAAGTAAGATTTCTTGGACAGATAGTGTCCAAAGAGGGGTTAGCTGTGGACCCCGCAAAAGTGGTGGCAGTGCAAGATTGGAAGACACCAAGAAATACAACTGAAGTCCGAAGCTTTCTTGGGCTAGCCGGTTTTTACCGAAAGTTCATTAGGGATTTCGCGAAAATCTCAGCTCCACTCACAAGGCTAACAAAGAAGAATCTGACGTTCACTTGGGATTTGGATTGCGAGTTTGCTTTCCAACGATTAAAAAGGGCTCTCACAACAGCCCCAGTTCTGACTTTGCCGGATGCAAGCAAAATGTTCACAGTATATACGGATGCTTATGGTACAGGGCTAGGCGATGTTCTGATGCAAAAAAGGAGGGTAGTAGCTTATGGTGGAAGATAATTGAAAGTGCATTAAAAGAACTACCCAACCCATGATCTTGAGTTGGCCGCCATCGTCTTTGCGCTTAAGTCTTGGCGCCATTATCTCCTAGGTAAGAAGTTCGAATTATATACTGACCATAAATCGTTGAAGTATCTTTTCTCGCAGAAAGATCTTAACTTGAGGCAGCAAAGGTAGATGGAGTTCCTTGCCTCGTATGACTTTGAAATTTCCTATACTCCTGGCAAAGGCAACGTAGTAGCAGACGCGTTGAGCAGAAAGAAGCTAACGCTAAGCCCTCTCTTTGTAGAAAGGCAAAGCTTGGAGTATATAGCCAGTTTTGACTTTATGCCCTCCTCAGATTTTATACCTAGTTTATTGGCATCCTTAGAAGTACGACCCACTCTTCTAGACTCGATAGGGGCCGCACAACGTGAAGACCCGCAGCTTGTGGATGTGATCGATAAACTAATTAGGGGTGAAACTTCAAGTCACCTCAATAGGTACTCCGTTGATGTTAAGGGTTGGCTGAGACGGGATGGAAGGCTATGTGTCCCACAAGCTAGGGATTTAGTGAAGAAGGTTCTCAAGGAGGCACATCATTCTAAGATGACAATACACCCAGGCGGAGACACAATGTACAAGGACGTAAAGAGAGTTTTCTATTGGAGTGGCATGAAGAAGGACGTGGTAGATTTCGTTTCTAAGTGTGTGACATGCCAACAGGTCAAGGCAGAACAAAAGAAACCTAGAGGACTGCTTCATCCTCTAGATGTCCCGCAATGGAAGTGGGATAGCATTTCAATGGACTTCATTGACGGGTTGCCTAGGTCAAGAAGAGGCAATACTAGCATTTGGGTAATAGTGGACAGGCTTACTAAAAGCGCCCACTTTGTACCTATCAAAAGTAGAAGGACTGCTTCGTCTCTAGCTTCTCTTTACCTCAAGGAAATAGTTCGACTCCATGGAATACCCTCCAGCATAGTGAGTGACAGAGATCCCATCTTCACGAGCGAATTTTGGCGGAGTCTGCAAGAAGCAGTCGGCACACAGTTATGCTTGAGCACGGCCTATCACCCCCAAACTGATGGTCAGAAAGAAAGGGTGAATAGAGTACTAGAAGATCTTCTAAGATTGTGCATTCTTGACTTCGGAGGGACTTGGGAGATCACCTTCCTTTAGTGGAATTCGCCTATAACAACAGTTACCAAGCCACCATCGGTATGGCGCCCTTCAAAGTTTTGTATGGAAGACCTTGCCAGTCACCAACTTGTTGGTGGGAGTCTACCGACAAGATTATACTTGGGCCAGACTTGATTAGAGAGACTTCAGAAAAAGTGGACTTGATACGAAGGAGAATGAAGACGGCCCAAGACAGACATAAATCCTACGTCGACAAAAGAAGGACCGGCCTTGAGTTTGAGGTTGGGGACAGGGTTTTCCTTAAGGTATCTCCCTTAAGGAACGTCGTTCTCTTCGGATCCGCAGGAAAGCTAGCACCAAGATTTGTAGGACCGTTCCCTATCATCGAGAAGATTGGGAAAATGGCTTATAGAGTAGAGCTGCCTGAAAGATTGGCTGGAATTCACAACGTCTTTCACGTTTCTCATCTCTGAAAATGTCTACATGAATCTGCGGAAGTGGTGGAGCCAAGCATTCTAGAAGAAGCCGAAGTGGAACACGAAGCAACTGTGAGGAGAGTTCCAACTCGAATCGTAGGAACTGAAATCAAAAAGCTTTGCAACCGCGAATTAAAGCTCGTCAAAGTTTAGTGGAGCGACGCCGAGGAAGACGCGACTTGGGAAACGGAGGATAGAATATGCACAGCCTACCCTTTTTTTTAGGGTATATCATTGATCTCTCTTTTTCCTTAAGTTGTGTTTGTATCTATCTTTTTAGGTATATCTCCTCGATATTATCCTTTATCCTTAGGTAGAAACCCCTTTGGATGTAAACATGTATTTGAAACATGTTATGGTTGATGGCTGCAAGTGGTTGCAAGTGATTGCTAGTGGTTGCTCGTGGATGCATATACACACACGCCCTAGGTTTTAGATCAGATCAGTCACTTCATATTGCATATGCATATATGTATTCATATTTGTATGCGGTTGAAACTTGGTATGTTGTCATATGGATGTCGCATTTGTATTGATGGTTGCGCACTCATGTAGATTTATGAGTAAGGACAAATTTTCATACACAATGGATTCATGACACTTACATGATTTGCATTAAGGAGGTCAACTGGATCAGTAGACCGCCTGATTTTGCATTAGTTAAGGACATATACACACACTGTGCATATAATCATAAAGCATTAGAAGTCTTTTAAGGACAATGGATGCCTGTGTTTGGTTGAGTAGATGAACGATTGGATGTTAGGACTTACGTTCTCTTAGACTTGAGGATTTCGGGGACGAAATCCTTTAAGGAGGGGACAATGTAACACCCCGAATTTTCTGTTAACCGTAACTTAACAAATCAAAGTATAATTAATTCTAAATGATGGAATTAAGGAAAGCATATCAAATTCAGAATCCAGAATCCAAGATTCGTCATTCGTTGTAAGTATAGTGATTTTTCCGATGAGAATAAAACTAAGACTTGATTCGATGTAAATTGGAAGTGGAATTATGCTATTATGTAACGACGATGTTAATTCATATCTATGTATTGAAATGATTATGTTGCGAATGAAATTGGGATGTTTGTGGTATAATTAAGATTGATGTTGATCCTATTGTATTTTTTTAGAATGACAACAACATCACAAGCAAGTTGTATAGTTCATGTTTATGCGATTATATAGGTTGTTTATGATTAGAACCTCATGTATATACTTTATGCTAGAACCTTTATGCCTAAATGGTTATGTTCATATACATGTCCCTATGTTTATACAAAAGTTGCAAATTCCTAATTGGATCCATGTCAAGATCCACTTTAGTACATGTTTCATGTTGTAATTAGATATGCGATTGGATCTAGTTCACACCCTTGTCATAAAGTTATACATATTTATGAATATGCCATATTCTTGTCATATGCTAGTGATGTTCGATGTTATGCCTAGATCCAAAAACAAGTTTACACTTATGTTATCTAAATCATATGCTAAAGTATGTGACACCTATTTGGATAAATACCTATTTCAATGCAAGTTCACATATATGTTGATTTAGGCCTTGTTGCAAGTTCACATTCATGTTGACTATTTTACAAGTTCATACCTATGACGTTCATATTGATTATGCCAAAAAAGCCAAGTTTACACCTATGCCATGTTTACGTTTATGAATTCCCTTATGCCTATTTGTGTGCGCTAAATTAGGCTAAGTTCTTAGCCTAATATTATATGTTAAAAACTATGTGAACGAAGATTAGGCTAAGATTGTTAGCCTAATGTTTAAACGGGGTAACGTTGGGAATATTTGAAAACATGACATAAAAATATATGAAATTGGCATGTTTGTCACATGCCAAAATTGCTGGCATTTAAACGGTATAAATTCTTGTACCAAAAATGTTAAACTTGGAACGTGGGCCATAACATTTAATTATTGACAAATTTACATATATTAAGTGATAAATACAAATATATAAATTTAGAAAATACAAATATGCTTAACACGAGGTTGGATTGAGTTGTGATGTAAATCTGCCCGGACCCGCCTGGCTGTCCAGTAGTCACAACAATACCTATCCAATGTGGGTGGTTAAGCATTGATCCCAAAAAGGACCCGAGGTTAGACTGAGTTACGGTGTAAATCTTCTCGGAACCGACTGGCACATCCAGTAACCATAACAATATCTGTCTAATGTGAGTGGTTAGTGATTTAAAAAGCTAAGGACAGACAATTCAGGATGGTAGGGTTAAGTTAACTAAAACACTTAACCAATTCAACATGTTAATTAAACTGATGGGTGGGGTTAGGTAAATACAGGCACTTAACCACTTGACATGTTTGACTAGAAAACCCTAGTGACGGGGACCCATTTCAGCAGTAACCCAATTAGGTATCATGGTACCCTAAAACTAGGCAGGGTGGGGCATGATTACTGGGCAGATTATAAGCGGTCAAAAGCGACGGCGGTGGGTGCAACAGTGTGGGTTCTAACGGAATGTGGGCGTGCACACACTTCGGAGCAGACAAACAGGACAATGGGGGCACCAGTAGTGTAACCTATGCATCTCTGGTTTTGTGTCAGGTCGCCACCATGGGACTTGATACACCCCATGGTGGGAACAACATAGGTATCTACAATCTTTGGGGGTCGTAAGACGCAGATGATTATGCGAGTAGAAGCTGATCTTTAGATAAGGGGATCACTTTAGCTCCAGCATGGGGTGATAGTTAAGATAATACAAGTAGGTGCAGAGATATAGTATGGGGTGTGGTAGTATATTCGATTCAAACTGCTTTGTCTTAGCTTATGACACTCACCTATTTCCAGTTTATACTTATCATGCCCTATTTCTTATTCTCATACTGAAGTGTGACTTACCAGGCTTTATGTCTGACCCTATTTTCTTTCGTCTTCTTTTCTTCCGCCCCCCCAGTCCACAGGGAGGAAACACCTCAGCTTAGTCAAAATCCTTGAAAGCTTCAAGATAGTTGATGTACGGTTTGGACCCTCTTGCTTTGGCTATGGCTGTTGGACACAATTATGGGGATTTATGCATTTTTAATTATGCTTTATGCTTCTTTATTTAATAACCTAGATAGAGATGATGTTGTAATGTTTTGGAAGTTGTTTTGGGACAATTATGGAAATGGTTTGTATGAACATGTATTTTATGAAATAAAAAGTCTGTTTGTTTTCCGCTGCTTACATATATGTGTTTATATCTGTCTTGTGTTTTATCTGTGACTTTTACTTACAAACCTCCACCAAAGATAAGGCAGTCCCTTGTGAGTGACCTTAATGGAGGGTGGGGTGTTTAAGTGACCTACCTAGTGATGATGTGATGGCTAGTTTCTAAATTCCCTCGACATCACGCAGGTCGAGTTTGCAGGAATTCCCATTGTTGGCTAGTATCCGGACGTCTTCGAGGAAGTGACCGGACTTCCACCACACCGAGAGATTGAGTTCCATATTGATTTAGTGAAAGATGCCAGACCTATAGTGATGCCACTTCGTCGTATGGCACCAAGAGAGCAGCGAGTGCTCCGGGTGCAAGTAAGTGATCTTTCTAAGAAGGGATTTATCCGAAGAAGTGTCTCCGAGTGGGAAGCTCCAGTTGTATTTACAACTAAGGCAGATGGTTCCCTTCATTTATGTGTGGACTATCGCAAGTTGAATAAGGTGACTAGGAAGAATAAGTATCCTCTTCCCCAGATAGATGATTTGTTTGATCAATTGGAAGGAACAAGAGTGTTCTCCCAGTTGGACCTCGTGACAGGATTTCATCTGCTCCGAGTAGCAGCTGAGAGTATTCCTAAAACGGCCTTTCGGACGCCGTCTGGATACTATGAGTGACTGGTCATGCCATTGGGGCTGACCAATGCACCTGCATATTTTGTGGATCTTATGAAAAGGGTATTCAGAGATCAGTTGAATAAATTTGTTCTTGTGTTCGTGGACGATATACTTGTTTACTCGAGGATAGAGGAATAACACAAGGAACATTTAAGGATGGTGATGGAGGTGTTGAGAAAACACGAATTGAAAGCAAAGTTTTCTAAGTGTCACTTCTGGAGGAGGGAAGTGAGATTCTTGGACCATGTAGTTTCGGAGAGTGGTACTGCCGTGGACCCTACAAGGGTGGCTACGGTACAAGATTGGTCTACGCCCAAGAATGCAATGGACATAAGAAGTTTTTTGGGATTAGTTGGATATTATCGCAAGTTTATCCAACACTTCTCCAAGACAGCGGCACCGTTAATTCAGTTGACCAAGAAGAATCAAGCTTTCGTTTGGAATGAAAGGTGTGAAAATGCATTCAAGAGTCTAATGGAAAAGTTGACGCGTGCACCAGTGTTAGTCATTCCTAAAGGGAATGAAGAGATGACAGTATACACGGATGCATGTGGTACCGGATTAGGTGCTGTGTTGATGAAAGGAGGTAGGGTTGTAGCTTATGCAAGTCGGATACTGAAACCACATGAGAAAAGATACCCTACCCACGATTTGGAATTGGTAGAGATCGTGTTTGAATTGAAGATGTGGAGACATTATCTCTTAGGAGAAAGATTCGAGTTGTTTACCAATCATAAATCGTTAAAATATCTTTTCCCTCAGAAGGATGTAAATCTCCGATAGCAAAGATGGTTAGAGTTCTTGGCTTCCAATGATTTTGATATCGCGTATACACAAGGAAAGGGCAATGCAGTAGCTGATGCATTGAGTAGGAGACATGCCTGTTTAGTAGCTATGTTTATTGAATGGAAGCAACTGGAGTACATCACAGGGCATGATTGCAGACCAAAGTGCGAATTGGATCCAGAAATGTTAGCAAGTTTGATGATTAGACCCACTTTGATTGAGCGGATTAGTTCCAGTCAGAGGGACGATTGGTTGAAGAGATGAACAAGCATGGGCTTGATTGAGATGGATGGCTTAGAAAGAATGGAAGACTGGTTGTACCTAATGTCAATGGATTGAGAGATGAAGTGTTCAGAGAAAGTCATCACTCAAAACTGACCATACACCCCGGTTGTAATAACCCGGAAATGCGGGCCAGTTTAAAATTTTTATTTTGGAAATTTTAGCGAATTTTGAACATTTAAAATGAATTATTTTAAATAATATCGACGAGAAATTTATTTTGAATTGAATTCGAACGTATATGTTATATACGTCGTCGTTAGAATATAAATAATTATATATAATTATAAATAGAATTGAAAATGGCGCGGTAGTTTGATAATTCGATTTCAAACTTCAATTGAACATACCGGGTGCAAAACAACCCGGATTTTAGTGAAACCAAAAATAATAGGAGCTATTTGAGAATATCTTTCCAACGAATCCGAAAAATCAAATTTTCATAGCGGGAATCAAAAGATATGTCCAGTTGAATATTCTGAATAGTCGCTATGGAATTCAGGCCCTTAAAAATGGAAATTTTGCAAACAACCTCGGATTTCAATGAAACCACTTTTGTTGGGTCCGTGATGTCGAGTTATTGCTAGATTTCAATTTTCGTAATTTTTCGAATCAATATGTGAGCGTGGCAAAGGAAAACGCATTTGACCAGTTTTAGTTGATTTTAATCGACTGGAAAATGGCCATTTTTCAAACGGTCTCAGAATTTGACGAAACTAGTTTTGTTAGGACCGTATCGTCAATACAAAGCTAGAAAATATTTTTCATGGATTTTTCGAGTTCGTATGTGACCCCAGTAAATTGAAATACGCGTTCAAATTCAATATATAGAGTTATATGTGGATTTTGACGAAAACTGATCGAAACGATCGATTCAGCCTGCGATACATATCCCATTGTGTTCAGAATGGGGGTAATTAGCTATGGACGACGGGCAGTGGGCCTCGTTTAGAGGTCGTATGTAAAAGTCAACTTTTTGAAATTTAAATAATAAAAAAAACAAATTAAATCCGCCTTTCCTCTCCATACTTCCTCGCCCCCCCACCCCTCATTCTCGATCCATTTGAAATAAACAAAAGAAATAAAAATGAAAAGGGGCGACGGGGGGATGAACCACCGCCGCCACCACTACATCGCGCCCCCCCCCCCCCCCCTAAGCCATAGTCGCCGCCTCCTCCTTCTTCTCTTCCCCAACCTCGAGCGCCTCCACCTCCCTCTCCTCCGCCTGCATCGAAGACCCGAACCCCCCTGCTTCCACCTCGCGACGCAAACCCTGAGACCCCCCCTCACCTACGACGCCCCCTCTCCTCTGAAATCCACACCCAAATCAACACTGCTGCCTAGCCGCGACCCCCTTGGCCACCTTCCCCTGCTCCGACGACTTCCCCCTCCGCCTGCAACACTCCGGCGTGCCTTCCTCTGCTCGATTCCGACAGTGAACCCCCTCCAAACGAAAAACAGTAAGTGTGTTCTAATTTAATTTTATTTATCTATTTTATATGAAATCTGATTTAAAAATATGAAATGATATAAATGTATAGATTTGAAAATAAAATCATGATTTTTATAGTGTATTCATATAAACAAAGATGCGATTTTTATACGGTGTTCATATGGATGAAAGATTAGATTTTTATTTTTTATATGAAGCGAAAAATTAGATTTTATTTTATATATGAAGTGGTAGAAAAGATTGAGCTTTTCATATGAAGTAATATCGATAAAAATTAGATTTTTATATAAGGTAGCAAAGTAAAAATACCATTTGTGTTGTTTGAAAGGAAGAATAAAAATATGTTTTTTATCATATGCAAAACATAAAAATATAATTCTTATAAGGTTGGAGTATTAAGAATATGATTTTTATATAATAGAGAATATAAAAATATTATCTTTATAAATGTAGTGTATACGGGCAGTGAAATTGGCAAAAAGACGAGCACGACGAAGATTTCTACATAAGAAGAGTCGTGGCGTTTGGTTTAGCTAATCGATGAGAACCCCTCACTATAAATTTCTTTTTCTAGTTATATATATATACTAGGATGCAGACGGTGTTTAGTAGCACCCGACACCATCGTCCACAGACCATGGACTTGTTTGTTTGGTTGTGTAGTTGGTTAGATTTGTTGATTTGAATTTGGTTGTTTGGTGAAATGGAATGGATTTGATTGATATGTATATGGCATGGGCCATTATTAGACCGGGGATAAGGCTAGGCCTTGTCCCGTTTCTAGTATCGTGCCGTTATGCCGCCGAAATTTTCTAAAATAAGTTAGAAAAATAAAGATAGCATTTTATTTAATAAATGAACCGAATAGAATATTCATAGGTTGAGTAAAATAATTTGATCGTTAAAAATATGATTTTTAACGTGAATATGAATAAATAAATATTCATTAACAAACCGGACGGTTTGTTTATGTACACTGATTTGACTGACATTGATTGGGACGATAAATTTTACACATCGCCCAACTGCACAAATAAAATCTGTGTTTGTTGATTTGAAACCCCACACGGGTATTGGGATAAAATACGGCATACACTAATCCCAATAATTAATTGTATGTCGATCGCCGGATCGACAGGCTGTTATAAGGGTTAGATATCTATATTTGGTGCTTATACAGTGTAGTGCACTTTGGATGATCGTTGATTATTTATCGTTGCTATTATATACATGTGTTGTATGGAATCCATATAATTAATTTTATATGGTAATTGATTGGGCCTCATTCCAATCGGGAAAAGAAAGAATATAATAAAATAAAGGTTCATGTGTTGACAGTACTCACCCGTTGAGATTAGTCATGTGTTGAACGAAATATTTTAACAATAAAATTTGCTTCTTTATAAAATAAAGGTTCATGTGTTGACCGTACTCATCCATTGAGATTAGTCATGTGTTGAACGAAATATTTTAACAATAAAATTTACATCTTTATCATATATAAAATTAGACACTAACTGGAAAATAGATAAGATGAGTGGTCTCCTGGATATTGATCTGATGTTGGTTTCGGCCTTCGAGGTTAATATTTAGGGAATCGTTCTCTTACTAGTTTACGGTTGGAGTCTGATTTGAAATCAAACGATAGATACCATAATTTTTATAAAATATATTAAATAACAAAAATAGTCACACGTGGATAGTACTCATTCCTTGAGATTAGTCAAGTGTTGACAAAAATATAGATTCATGTATTAAATAGGATAAATATTCATTTGTTGAATAGAATAACAGAATTGTTGAAATATATAAAGCCGTGTTGATTAGAGATGCGCTATTTTGACGCGAACGATATTTATATCGATTATATTCGTTTTTATAATTGAATTGAATAGAAAACGAATTTGATTTAAATAGAAAATGAATCTGAATTGAATTGAATAGAAAACGAATTTGAAATGAATTCAAATTGAATTGAAATTTGAATTGAATTTAAATGAATTTTAAAATGAATTTATAAGGAAAAATTCAATTTTGATTTGAATTTGAAATGGAAGTTGAATTGTTTTTGAAACGAATTTAAAACTATGTATAAAATTCGTTTTGAATAGAAATCGACGAAATATATATTATATATATAATATAATGGCCCGAATAGAACGCGTCGCGCCGCGGTAGTTCGCGAATTTCGACCATTGACTTCGAACGGATATTACGGGAGATCCGACCGCCGGATTCTCCTAAAACAGGAACCGTTGGGTTCGTATCAAAAAGAGCTTTCTAACGAATATTAGAAATTTGAAATCTAACGGTTGGATTTGGAGATACGTCCAAATCAAATTTGGAAAAGGTCGTTGTAAGTGCAGTTCGATGGCCGTTGTTGGAAATCGACTGTACGGGCCTTGATAAAATTATTAAAAATAGTAATAATTTGTGTAAAATCATAAGAAATGATTTGGGAAAAATTGGGATGAAAAACTCCATATTTGAAAAGATAAAAATAGATTTTTATCGAAATGAACTAGTTTTGAGCTAAAATTAAACCCGTTTATTTTTAAATAAATAAATTGGATTTGAAACGGGTTTTAAATTGAATTAATTTGTGGGTTTATCGTGAACGGTGTTTTAAATAACACTAGTTCTTTAACCTAATAATAAATAGAATGTGATTTGGGTTTATCATGAACTGTGTTTTAAATGACATTAGTTCTTTAACCCAGTAAAAGGAGTTTTAATGAATCTGCAATTAGATTGAAATGTGAATTGATAATCTAAATTATCAAATTCAGAAAATGAGTGAGAATGGAGTATCACCAGTTCTTGTTGCTGGCCCTGAGTAGGCCGGGTACGCATGATAGGGGGTTCTCGCTTCGTGGTTTGGTGGCGAACGGGAGACTCTTACCCCTACATGTCGCAGTTTAGAGCGTTGGTTCGGCAGTAGCCGTGAGACAACAAGTGAACTGGGGGACCATGTAGGAGCCACGGTGGGTATTACCTGCTGCTTGGGGGATGAAGGGATGGTTGCAAAGCCTACTGGATTTCGTCGGCTATCTTACATTTGGTATCAGAGCTTTGGTTTACAGAGCTCGAGAACAAGACACGTTAGAACCATACGAAAGAATTCATCAGATATTGGATTTGTAATATCCAATTAGAATGACTCGTTGGAGATAGGATCAGTAGTATCCTAGAACGAGTGTGAAGAGTATATTTTTCAAATGAAAACAAATCTTGTTTTGAAAATTTAAATCGTTTTATACATATGTGAATATTTATTTATATAGAATTTGGACAATCCAATATATAAAGATTTTGCATATACGCGTCATGAACGTATATTTGAAGTTTTAATATACTGGATAAATATAGAATCACATTATAGTCGCCCGGAGATGGTACTGATGATAGCACGTGCATCATCAATATTTATGTTCGTGTTTCGAAGGTGTGATATCTATATATTTCCATTAGGCTGGTGTGAGAACCAAAACTTATATAACTAGATTTATTGTTGTGATTTGGCATTAAGAACATGATTTTCTGTATATATATCAAAATTTATGAATTTGAAACTCTAATCCACTAATTGATTGATGGTTGAGTTGTTTGTTTATTTGTTTGATATTTTAAACCATTATGCCTAATAGAATCAAATATTGAATTATATTAAGAATTGGTCGCATATGCATGCATATACATGTACTTACATTGAACAGGTCATAGCAAGGAGGCTGGAGCAGAGAATAAAATTTGTTTGCTCGACAAATAGGTACATATTTACTATAATTTACTGTTTTGTTTGGGTGATGATGATTTTATGAGCTTATTGGATAGCCGCTTGGCTTTTTCTTTTTCTTTTTGAGATCAGAAGGCCTGTATGCAATTTCGGGATTTTCCCGTGGCTCCCGGTGCAGGGGAGGTTATGGCGAAATTTTTCGAAAATTTAAGGTGTTAGCCAAATTTTTGAAAAATTTGAAAAATTCTTAGAAACTGAAAAGTTGAAGAACTTGAGCCGTAATCAAAATTATGGAAGTTGAGTTGATTAGTTAAACAACTTTCGGCTTCGTTCCTTTTCGGGGACGAAAAGTTTTAAGTGGGGGAGGTTGTAATAACCCGGAAATGCGAGCCAGTTTAAAATTTTTATTTTGGCAATTTTAGCGAATTTTGAACATTTAAAATGAATTATTTTAAATAATATCGACGAGAAATTTATTTTGAATTGAATTCGAACGTATATGTTATATACATCGTCGTTAGAATATAAATAATTATAAATAGAATTGAAAATGGCGTGGTAGTTCGATAATTCGATTTAAAACTTCAATTGAACATACCGGGTGCAAAACAATCAGGATTTTAGTGAAACCAAAAATAATAGGAGCTATTTGAGAATATCTTTCCAACGAATCCGAAAAATCAAATTTTCATAGCGGGAATCAAAAGATATGTCCAGTTGAAAATTCTGAATAGTCGCTATGGAATTCAGGCCCTTAAAAATGGAAATTTTGCAAACGACCTCAGATTTCGACGAAACCACTTTTGTTGGGTCCATGATGACGAGTTATTTCTAGATTTCAATTTTCGTAATTTTTCGAATCAATATGTGAGCGTGGCAAAGGAAAACGCGTTTGACCAGTTTTAGTTGATTTTAATCGATGGAAAATGGTCATTTTTCAAACGGTCTCAGAATTTGACGAAACTAGTTTTGTTAGGACCGTATCGTCAATACGAAGCTAGAAAATATTTTTCAGGAATTTTCGAGTTCGTATGTGACCCCAGTAAACTGAAATACGCGTTCAAATTCAATATATAGAGTTATATGTGGATTTTGACGAAAACTGATCGAAACGATCGAATCAGCTTGCGATACATATCCCATTGTGTTCGGAATGGGGATAATTAGCTATGGACGACGGGCGGTGGGCCTCGTTTAGAGGTCATATGTAAAAGTCAACTTTTTGAAATTTAAATAATAAAAAAAAAATTAATTCTCCCTTTCCTCTCCATACTTCCTCTGCCCCCCCCCCCCCACCATTCTCGATCCATTCGAAATAAAAAAGAAAATAAAAAAAAGAAAAGGGGCGACGGGGGGATGAACCACCGCCGCCGCCACTACATCGCGCCCCCCCAAGCCATAGCTGCCGCCTCCTCCTTCTTCTCTTCCCTAACCTCGAGCGCCTCTACCCCCCTCTCCTCCGCCTGCATCGAAGACCCAAACCCCCCCTGCTTCCACCTCGCGACGCAAACCCTGAGACCCCCCCGGCCTACGACGCCCCCTCTCCTCTGAAATCCGCACCCAAATCGACCCTGTTGCCTAGCCGCGACCCCCTTGTCCACCTTCCCCCGCTCCGACGACTTCCCCCTTCGCCTGCAACACTCCGGCGCGCCTTCCTCAGCTCGATTCCGATAGTGAACCCCCTCCAAACGAAAAACAGTAAGTGTGTTCTAATTTAATTTTATTTATCTATTTTATATGAAATCTGCTTTAAAAATCTGAAATGATATAAATGTATAGATTTGAAAATAAAATCGTGATTTTTATAGTGTATTCATATAAATAAAGATGCGATTTTTATACGGTGTTCATATGGATGAAAGATTAGATTTTTATTTTTTACGTGAAGCGAAAAATTAGATTTTATTTTATATATGAAGTTGTAGAAAAGATTGAGCTTTTCATATGAAGTAATATAGATAAAAATTAGATTTTTATATAAGGTAGCAAAGTAAAAATACCATTTGTGTTGTTTGAAAGGAAGAATAAAAATATGATTTTTATCATATGCAAAACATAAAAATATAATTTTTATAAGGTAGGAGTATTAAGAATATGATTTTTATATAATGAGAATATAAAAATATTATCTTTATATATGTAGTGTATACGGGCAGTGAAATTGGCAAAAAGGCGAGCACGACGAAGATTTCTACATAAGAAGAGTCATGGCGATTGGTTTACCAAATCGGTGAGAACCTCTCAATCTAAATTTCTTTTTCTAGATATATATATATATATATACTAGGATGCAGACGGTGTTTAGTAGCACCCGACACCATCGTCCACAGACCATGGACTTGTTTGTTTGGTTGTGTAGTTGGTTAGATTTGTTGATTTGAATTTGGTTGTTTGGTGAAATGGAATGGATTTGATTGATATGTATATGGCGTGGGCCATTATTAGACCGGGGATAAGGCTAGGCCTTGTCCCGTTTCTAGTATCGTGTCGTTATGCCGCCGAAATTTTCTAAAATAAGTTAGAAAAATAAAGATATCATTTTATTTAATAAATGAACCGAATAGAATATTCATAGGTTGAATAAAATAATTCGATGGTTAAAAATATGTTTTTTAACGTGAATATGAATAAATAAATATTCATTTACAAACCGGACGGTTTGTTTATGTACACTGATTTGACTGACATTGATTGGGACGATAAATTTTACACATCGCCCAACTGCACAAATAAAATCTGTGTTTGTTGATTTGAAACCCCACACGGGTATTGGGATAAAATACGGCATACACTAATCCCAATAATTAGTTGTATGTCGATCGATGGATCGACAGGCTGTTATAAGGGTTTGATATCTATATTTGATGCTTATACAGTGTAGTGCACTTTGGATGATGGTTGATTATTTATCGTTGCTATTATATACATGTGTTGTATGGAATCCATATAATTAACTTTATATGGTAATTGATTGGGCCTCATTCCAATCGGGAAAAACAAAGAATATAATAAAATAAAGGTTCATGTGTTGACAGTACTCACCCGTTGAGATTAGTCATGTGTTGAACGAAATGTTTTAACAATAAAATATGCCTCTTTATAAAATAAAGGTTCATGTGTTGACCGTACTCATCCATTGAGATTAGTCATGTGTTGAACGAAATATTTTAACAATAAATTTACATCTTTATCATATATAAAATTAGACACTAACTGGAAAATAGATAAGATGAGTGGTCTCCTGGATATTGATATGATGTTGGTTTCGGCCTTCAAGGTTAATATTTAGGGAATCGTTCTCTTACTAGTTTACGGTTGGAGTCTGATTTGAAATCAAACGATAGATACCATAATTTTTATAAAATATATTAAATAAAAAAAATAGTCACATATGGATAGTACTCATTCCTTGAGATTAGTCATGTGTTGACAAAAATATAGATTCATGTATTGAATAGGATAAATATTCATTTGTTGAATAGAATAAAGAATTATTGAAATATATAAAGCCGTGTTGATTAGAGATGCGCTATTTTGACGCGAACGATATTTATATCGATTATATTCATTTTTATAATTGAATTGAATAGAAAACGAATTTGATTTAAATAGAAAACGAATCTGAATTGAATTAAATAGAAAACGAATTTGAAATGAATTCAAATTGAATTGAAATTTGAATTGAATTTAAATGAATTTTAAAACGAATTTATAAGGAAAAAATCAATTTTGATTTGAATTTGAAATGGAAGTTGAATTGTTTTTGAAACGAATTTAAAACTATGTATAAAATTTGTTTTGAATAGAAATCGACGAAATATATATTATATATATAATATAATGGCCCGAATAGAACGCGCCGCGGTAGTTCGCAAATTTCGACCATTGACTTCGAGCGGACATTACGGGAGATCCGACTGACGGATTCTCCTAAAACAGGAACCGTTGGGTTCCTATCAAAAAGAGCTTTCTATCGAATAATAGAAATTTGAAATCTAACGGTTGGATTTGGAGATACGTCCAAATCAAATTTGGAAAAGGTCGCTGTAAGTGCAGTTCGATGGCCGTTGTTGGAAATCGACTGTACGGGCCTTGATAAAATTATTAAAAATAGTAATAATTTGTGTAAAATCATAAGAAATGATTTGGGAAAAATTGGGATGAAAACTACATATTTGAAAAGATAAAAATAGATTTTTATCGAAATGAACTAGTTTTGAGCTAAAATTAAACCCGTTTATTTTTAAATAAATAAATTGGATTTGAAACGGGTTTTAAATAGAATTAATTTGTGGGTTTATCGTGAACGGTGTTTCAAATAACACTAGTTCTTTAACCCGATAATAAATAGAATGTGATTTGGGTTTATCATGAACTGTGTTTTAAATGACATTAGTTCTTTAACCAGGTAAAAGGAGTTTTAATGAATCTGCAATTAGATTGAAATGTGAATTGATAATCTAAATTATCAAATTTGGAAAATGAGCGAGAATGGAGTATCACCAGTTTTGCTCCAAAGCGATAGTTAAATCTTTAATTAGATTTGAACGTGAAATGGTAATTAATTTTACCGATGACACCGTGGTGTTAGATATGGAGTATTATCAGTTTTTCTTCATAGGATGAATAGGTTGGGTTTGGGAAATAAAATAAATAATTACTCCAGTGTGGTTCGCTAATCTCGACTAGTTTGGAAAACCATAATTTGGTTTGAAATGACATCCAAAGGAAGATTAAAGAATAAATTCAAAGAATTTATCTTGGATAAAATTAATGGGAACCTTTCCCTAAGAATATGAAATTTAGAAACTAGCTGTAGGTTAGCTAAGAAGAATGGTTTCATGGTATTGATCTGATGTTGGTTTCGGCCTTCGGGGTTAATATTTGGGAAATTGTTCTCTTGTTGATTTACGGTTAGTAGCTACTGAATTGGAATGAGGCGTATGTTGTATTTGTGTAACTTTTGTTTACTATATACGCGGGTTATTCAGAAAGGCCGGGTTTATACCCATTCTGAATAACCGATTCGACGATATGTCGAAGATGAAGACGGTGGTTGAAGACCGGAAGTCTTCACATCGTTTGGGTGATTACTGATGATCTTGATTGGGTCGTACACCCAAGATGAGGGAATCAGTTGGTGGTCATCCAGACGTACCTGGAGATCGATGGATATGCTAGGAAAGTGCCTCCGGTTTCGTTTAGACCCAGAACGAACTTGTAAATGGATTGTGTGTCTGACACTGGATTTTATTCTGTGTTGATTGATCTCTATTAAATATACATCTATTTGGTGGCGGAGAATTTATTCTTTTGCTTAACGGCCTTCTCTGAGATGTACGAGCTCAGAGGATGTATATCGATGGACATCAGTCGCATGGCATGAATTGCCAGTGTGGTATGCCTAAGTGGCAATTGATCAAGGCTTCTGTTGAAAAGCAAAGTCTTGTGGTTGATGATCAAAGCACGGCCTACGTGGTGTAACTTTGTGTATAACGTGAATTCGCTAGTCTCACACCTCGGTATGAGTTAAAAACGGGATACGGACCGCTGGGAGGACTCAATGTTTCTTTCTAGCTATGGTGTTGTCAGTGACCTACGAGCCCTGACATTTATATCTACTTTTCACCTTTGTTGTAATAACCCGGAAAATCTGAGCCAATTTAAAAAATTTTATTTTGGCAATTTTAGCGAATTTTGAATATTTAAAATAGATTATTTTAAATAATATCGACGAGAAATTTATTTTGAATATAATTCAAACGTATATATTATATACGTCGTCGTTAGAATATAAATATTTATATATAATTATAATAGAATTGAAAATGGCGCGGTAGTTCGATAATTCGATTTCAAACTTCAATTAAATGTACCGGGTGCAAAACAATCCGGATTTTAGTGAAACCGAAAACAATAGGATCTAATTGATAATATCTTTCCAACGAATCCGAAAAATCAAAATTTCATAGCGAGAATCTAAAGATATGTCCAGTTGAAAATTTTGAATAGTCGCTATGGAATTCAGGCCCTTAAAAATAGACATTTTGCAAATGACCTCGGATTTCGACGAAACCACTTTTGTTGGGTCCGTGATGTCAAATTATTGCTAGGTTTCAAATTTCATAATTTTTCGAATCAATATGTGAGCGTGGAAAAGGAAAACGCGTTTGACCAGTTTTAGTTGATTTTAATCGACTAGAAATTGGCCATTTTTCAAACGGTCTCAGAATTCGACGAAACTAGTTTTGTTAGGACCGTATCGTCAATACGAAGCTAGAAAATATTTTTCGAGAATTTTTAGAGTTAGTATGTGACCCCGGTAATTTGAAATGTACGTTTAAAATTCAATATAGTGATTTAAATGTAAATTTAACGGAAACTGATTCAAACGATCGAATCAGCATACGAAACATATCCGATTGTGTTCAAAATGGGGGTGAAACGCTATGGACGACAGGCGGTGGGCCTCGTTTAGAGGTCGTATGTAAAAGTCAACTTTTTCAAAAATAAAATAATAAAAATAAAAAAAACCCTTTCCCTTATCTTCTGCCCCCCCCCCCTCTTATTTTTCAAAACAGGAAATCGTTTTTCAAAAAAAAAAAAAAAAAAGGGAAAGAAGACGTCGAAGCGGGAGGAGCCGCCGCCCTCCCTGAGGCCATAGCCTCACCGACGCCATCGAGACCCCCCTCTCGACGTTCTCTCTCCTCCCTTCTCTGTCTTGCCTCCGTTAAAGCCCGAACCCTAGACCCCCAATTCGAGCACCGCACCCCCTCCATCCTCTGACCCATCGCCCTCCGACGCCCACCAGAGCCACCCACCACCGTTCGACCGAAGTCCGCTGCCCCCCTCTGCCTCGCGTTGCGCCACCGACCGAAGACTCCACCCCCTCCCTCGTTTCAGGAATCGCGGCAAATCCCCCCCCCCTTGGCTGGTATGTTTTTATTTTTATTTTATTTTCTTATTTTATTTTATTTTATTTTCATTTTCATTAAAATACAGATAGAAAAAAAGGGCAATTAGGATTTTTAACAATAAAAAGTTTGAATTTTTAACATGGCAAAGTTTGAATTTTTAACATGGCAAAGTTTGAATTTTTAAAACGGAGAAGACCATATTTTTAAATATGCAAAGACGATAATTTTAAATATGTAAAGACGATATTTTTAAATATGCAAAGACGATATTTTTTTAATATGAAAAAAACGATATTTTGGGATAAGTAGTGAAGTAAAAATATGATTTTTACTTCGGGAAGAAATATAATTTTCATATTATATAAAGGCGAAATCTTTATTTTTATAAAGGCGAAATCTTTATTTTTATAAAGGCGAAATCTATATTTTTGAAATGGAATTTTTATCTATATGACGTCAAAGTAAAATTTTGATTTTTACATATTGAATAGCAAAGTAAAAATTCGATTTTTACATATTGAATAGCAAAGTAAAAAGTTGTTTTTATATATTAAATAACATAGTAAAAATTTGATTTTTATATAAAGTATAACGAAGTAAAAATTTAATTTTTAAATGGCATGAAGCAAATATAAAAATATGATTTTTAAATTGAAAAAAAAATGTGATTTTTATTTTAAAGACATCAGCAAATATAAACATATGTGATTTTTATATATGTAGTGAATACGGGCAACGAAGATGAGATGACGATGGAGATTTCTATCAAAGAAGAGTCAGATGATTGGATAGCTATCTGTGAGAATTTCTCACCTTTCAATTTCATTTTCTAAGTTATATATATATATATATATACTAGGATGCAGACGGTGCTTAGTAGCACCCGACATAATCGTCCACAGACCATGGACTTGTTTGTTTGGTTGCATAGATTAGTCAGATTATTTGATTTGAATTTGGTTGTTTGGTGAATTTGATTGATGTGTGAATGGCGTGGGCCTTCACTAGACTGGGGATAAGGCTAGGCCTCGTCCCGTTTCTAGTATCGTGCCGTTATGCCGCCGAAATTTTCTAAAATATGTTAGAAAAATAAAAATATCATTTTATTGAATAAATGAACTGAATAGAAATTCATATGTTAAAATAAAATGTTTTATCGTTAAAAATATAATTTTTAACGTGAATATGAATATAGTAAATGTGAATAAATAAATATTCATTTACAAACCGGACGGTTTGTTTATGTACACCTATTTGAAGGACATTGATTGGGTCGATAAATTTTACACATCGCCCAACTGCACGAATAAAATATGTGTTTGATTGTTTGAAACCCCACACGGGTGTTGGGATGAAATATGAAGTCCACTCATCCTAATTGATTAAATATGTCGATCGATAGATTGACAGGTTGTATAAGCGTTAGATATCTATATTTGATGCTTATACAGTGTAGTGCACTTTGGTTGATGATTGATTATTTTTCAATGCTATTATATACATGTGTTGTATTAAAATCCATATAATTAATTTTATATGGTGATTGATTGGGCCTCATTCCAATTTAGAAGATAAAGAATAATATAGAATTTACATCTTTATCGATATAAAATAAAGGTTCATGTGTTGACAGTACTCATCCATTGAGATTGGTCATGTGTTGAACGAAATATTTTAGTAATAAAATTTACATCTTTATCAATATAAAATAAAGGTTCATGTGTTGACAATACTCATCCATTGAGATTGGTCATGTGTTGAACGAAACATTTTAGTAATAAAATTTACATCTTTATCAATATAAAATAAAGGTTCATGTGTTGACAATACTCATCCATTGAGATTGGTCATGTGTTGAACGAAATATTTTAATAATATAAATATTTGAAATAGAATATTTGAAAATAGAAATATATGAAGCCGTGTTGATTAGATTGACGTCATTTTGACGTGAACGATATTTATATCGAATTTATTCATTTTAAAATGAATATTGAAAAGTGATTTCGAAATCAATTATTTTGAAATGAAATTTGAAACAAATTGAATAGAAAACGAATTCGAATCGAATTTGTTTTGAATATATAACGAATTTGATTTCAACGGAATATACAACGAACTGAATCGAATAGAAAACCAATTTGAATTGAATCGAATAGAAAACGACTTTGGAAATGAATTAAATTGAAAATGAATTCAAATTGAATTGAAAGCAAATTGAAATGAATTCAAATTGAATTGAAATTTGAATTGAATAGAAATGAATTTTAAAACGAATTTATAAAGAAGATTCAATTGAGATGGAAGTTGAAATTATTTTTGAAATGAATTTAAAACTATTTATATAATTCGTTTTAAATAGAAATCGACGAAATATATATTATATATATTATATATATAATATAATGGCCTGAATAGAACGCGCCGCGCCGCGACAGTTCGTGAATTTCGACCATTTATTTCAAACGGACATTACGGGAGATCCGACCGTCAGATTCTCCTAAAACCGGAACCGTTGGGTTCGTATCGAAAAGAGCTTTCTAACGAATATTAGAAATTTGAAATCTAACGGTTGGATTTGGAGATACGTCCAAATCAAATTTGAAAAAGGTCGCTGTAAGTGCAGTTCGATGGCCATTGTTGGAAATCGATTGTACGGGCCTTAATAAAATTATTAAAAATATCAATAATTTGTGTAAAATCATTAGAAATGATTTGGGAAAATTTGGGATGAAAAACTCCATATTTGAAAAGATAAAAATAGATTTTTATCAAAATGAACTAGTTTGAACAAAATTTAAAACCCGATTTGTTTTTAAATAAATAAATGAGATTTAAAAAGGGGTTTTAAATAATCGGAATTCCTAATATATTTGAATTAAATTAAACCAGAATTGATTCATGGGTTTATCGTGAACTGTGTTTTAAATAACACTAGTTCTTTAACCAGATAATAAATAGAATGTGATTTGGGTTTGTCGTGAACTGTGTTTTAAATAACACCTAGTTCTTTAACCCAGTAAAAGGAGTTTTAATGAATCTGCAATTAGATTGAAATGGGGAATTGATAATTTAAATTATCAACTTTAGAAAATGAGCGAGAATGGAGTATCACCAGTTTTGCTCCAAAGAGATAGTTAAATCTTTAATTAGATTTGAACGTGAAATGGTAATTAATTTTAGCGATAACACCGTGGTGTTAGATATGGAGTATTACCAATTTTGCTTCACGGGATGAATAGGTTGGGATTGGGAAATAAAATAAATAATTACTTCGTTGTGGTTCGCTAATCTCGACTAGTTTAGAAAACCATAATTTGGTTTGATAGGTTATCCAAAGGAAGATTAAAGGATAAATTTTAAAGAATTCATCTTGGATAAAATTAATGGGAACCTTTCCCTAAAAATATGATTTTGGGAATAAAAGAATATTCTGAACTGGAATGAGGCGTATGTTGTGTTTGTGTAACATTTGTTTTCAATATACGCGGGTTGTTCGGAAAGACCGGGTTTACACCCATTCTGAATAACCGATTCGACGATATGTCGAAGATGAAGACGGTGGTTGAAGACCGGAAGTCTTCACGTCGTTTGGATAATTACTGACGATCCTGATTGGGCTGTACACCCAAGAGGATGGAAATAGTTGGTGGTCGTCCAGACGTACTTGGGGATGGATGGATATGCGAGGAAAGTGCCTCCGGTTTCGTTCAGACCCAGAACGGACTTGTAAATGGATTGTGTGTCTGACATTGGATTTTATTCTGTGTTGATTGATTTCTATTAAATATACATCTGTTTGGCGGCGGAGAATTTATTCTTTTGCTTAACGCCCTTCTCTGAGACGTACGAGCTCAGAGGTTGTATATCGATGGACATCAGTCGCATGGCATGAATTGCCCGTGTGGCACGCTAAGATGCAATGATCAAGGCTTCTGTTGAAAAGCAAAGTCTTGTGGTTGATGATAAAAGCACGCCTACGTGGCAGCTTTGTGTATAATGTGAATTCGCGAGCCTCACACCTCGGTATGAGTTAAAAACGGGATACGGACTGCAGGGAGAGCACGACGTTTCTTTCTAGCTTTGGTGGTGTCAGTGACTTACCAGCCCTGACATTTATATACTTTTCAGTTTTGTGGTTGTTGGATGAGGCGCCTCGATTATAGGTCTGTAAGGACCGAGAAACGTGTGTTCAGGAATACTAATCCTCTAACGTAAGTGAGGACCGGCCCTGAAGCATCCAGGGGTTGCCCAGAGTGCGTAGCCCTGGGACATTTGCTAGAGTGTCTCGAACACGGAGAGGAGCTTGCCCCTTGCCTCGACTCATGACGGAAATCCAATTTCCAATACGTGTATTTCAGCTTTATTTGTAGAGCCTAGTATGGCGACATAGTAGCGTGGGATACTATGCCGTCTATGATTTATATTTATGATTGAAACTGTTTTGACACCATACACTTATTATAATATCAAATGATTTGTTTTAAACGTACCAAGCATGTTTGGTTGTTATAAGGTAAAACCCTATCCTCCGGCTTAGACTTCATTGTGTGATGGGACCTGGGTCTTATAATAGCTTCATTTTTCGAAAAAGCATTGCGTTGTTTTTTCTATGCACTGGTATTCTTGGGAGGAAACCCGTTCCGTGTTATACGGCGTGGTCCTTTGAATTACTCTCTTTTAAAATAAAGTTTTAATAATTGTTTTAGTTCTCACACCAATCACATGACTGACCTGGAGTTTATTGTTTTAACCTAAACTCTGAGTGCCCCTATTTTCCGGACGGGCAGCTAGTAGTTTTGGTTTTGCAGATTTATATTCGCAGGATCCTGGTTTACAGCTGCAATGGTATCCGGAAAGCTCTGTATCCGTATATCACCTTCAGTTGTGCTTTATATTATTTTCCGCTGCTATGTAATTTATTGTAATCTCTGATATTTATCAAATGTAATTTATTCATTTATACTATGTATATTCTTGTATCTGATGGAATTGTTGTAATAACAATGAGATGTTCTTCTGTTTGTGTTCTGATTTGTCCTGTTCTCAAACGATCAGGGGTTTTGAACGGTCTTAGTCTGTTTAACGACTGATTAGGATCGAGCGAAATTCCCGGGCGTCACATTTGGTATCAGAGCTTTCGTTTACAGAGCTCGAGAACAAGACACATTAGAACCCTACGAAAGAATTCATCAGATATTGGGTTAGTAATATCCACTTAGAATGACTCGTTAGAGATAGGATCAGTAGTATCCTAGAACGAGTGTGAAGAGTATATTTTTCAAATGAAAACAATTTTTGTTTTGAAAATTTAAATCACTTCTACGTATTTGATTATTTATTTATTTTGAATATGGACAATCTAGTATACAAAAGTTTTGCATATACGCGTCATGAACGTATATTCGAAGTTTTAATATATTAGACAGATATAGAATCATACTCTTGTGGCCCGAAGATGATTCTGAAGATTGACTAGTCATCGTTAGTATTCATGTTCGAGTAACGAAGGTGTGATATCGATATATTTCCATCAGACTGGTGTGAGAACCGAAACTTATATATAGTTAGAACACATTGTTGTGATTTGGCATCAAAAATTTGATTTTTGACTATATATCAAAGTTATGAATTTCAAATGATAATTCACTAATTGATTGATGTTTGTGTTATTTGTTTGATAATTTTGAACCATTAGGCTAATTAAATCAAATAATGAATTGTATTGAAATTTGGTCGCATTTGCTTGCATATACTTGCAATTACATTGATCAGGTCATAGCAAGGAGGCTAGAGCAGAGAATAAAATTTGTTTGCCCGACAAATAGGTACATGTTTACTACATAATTTACTGTTTTGTTTGGGTGATGATGATTTTATGAGCCTATTGGCTAGCCGCTTGGCCTTTTCTTTTTATTTTTGAGATTAGAAGGACCGGGGAAGCTATTTGAAATTCCCCGATGCTCCCGGTGCAGGGGAGGTTATGGCGAAATTTTTCGAAAATTTAGGGTGTTAGCCAAATTTTTGAAAATTTGAAAATTCTCAGAAACTGAAAAGTTAGAGAATGGAAGCCAAATCGAACGTAGAGTTGAATAATCAAACAACTTTCGACTTTGTTCCTTTTCGGGGTTGAAAAGTTTTAAGTGGTGGAGATTGTAATAACCTGGAAAATCTGAGCCAGTTTAAAATTTTTTATTTTGGCAATTTTAGCGAATTTTGAATATTTAAAATAGATTATTTTAAATAATATCGACGAGAAATTTATTTTGAATATAATTCGAACGTATATATTATATACGTCGTCGTTAGAATATAAATATTTATATATAATTATAATAGAATTGAAAATGGCGCGGTAGTTCGATAATTCGATTTCAAACTTCAATTAAATGTACCGGGTGCAAAACAATCCGGATTTTAGTGAAACCGAAAACAATAGGATCTAATTGATAATATCTTTCCAACGAATCCGAAAAATCGAAATTTCGTAGCGGGAATCTAAAGATATGTAGAGTTGAAAATTTTGAATAGTCGCTATGGAATTCAGGCCCTTAAAAATAGACATTTTGCAAATGACCTCGGATTTCGACGAAACCACTTTTGTTGGGTCCGTGATGTCAAATTATTGCTAGGTTTCAAATTTCATAATTTTTCGAATCAATATGTGAGCGTGGCAAAGGAAAACGCGTTTGACCAGTTTTAGTTGATTTTAATCGACTGGAAATTGGCCATTTTTCAAACGGTCTCAGAATTCGACGAAACTAGTTTTGTTAGGACCGTATCGTCAATACGAAGCTAGAAAATATTTTTCGAGAATTTTTAGAGTTAGTATGTGACCCCGGTAATTTGAAATGTACGTTTAAAATTCAATATAGTGATTTAAATGTAAATTTAATGGAAACTGATTCAAACGATCGAATCAGCATACGAAACATATCCCATTGTGTTCAGAATGAGGGTGAAACGCTATGGACGACAGGCGGTGGGCCTCGTTTAGAGGTCGTATGTAAAAGTCAACTTTTTCAAAAATAAAATAATTAAAATAAAATTAAAAAAACCCTTTCCCTTATCTTCTGGCCCACCCCCTCTTATTTTTCAAAACAGGAAATCGTTTTTCAGAAGAAAAAAAAAGGGAAAGAAGACGTCGAAGCGGGAGGAGCCGCCGCCCTCCCTGAAGCCATAGCCTCACCGACGCCATCGAGACCCCCCCTCGACGTTCCCTCTCCTCCCTTCTCTGTCTTGCCTCCGTTAAAGCCCGAACCCTAGACCCCCAATTCGAGCACCGCACCCCCTCCATCCTCTGACCCATCGCCCTCCGACGCCCACCAGAGCCACCCACCACCGTTCGACCGAAGTCCGCTGCCCCCCTCTGCCTCGCGTCGCGCCACCGACCGAAGACTCCACCCCCTCCCTCGTTTCAGGAATCGCGGCAAATCCCCCCCCCCCCCCCCTTGGCTGGTATGTTTTTATTTTTATTTTATTTTCTTATTTTATTTTATTTTATTTTCATTTTCATTAAAATACAGATAGAAAAAAAAGGTCAATTAGGATTTTTAACAATATAAAGTTTGAATTTTTAACATGGCAAAGTTTGAATTTTTAAAACAGAGAAGACCATATTTTTAAATATGCAAAGACGATATTTTTAAATATGCGAAGACGATATTTTTAAATATGCAAAGACGATATTTTTTTAATATGAAAAAACGATATTTTGGGATGAGTAGTGAAGTAAAAATATGATTTTTACTTCGGGAAGAAATATAATTTTCATATTATACAAAGGCGAAATCTTTATTTTTATAAAGGCGAAATCTTTATTTTTATAAAGGCGAAATCTATATTTTTGAAATGGAATTTTTATCTATATGACGTCAAAGTAAAAATTCGATTTTTACATATTGAATAGCAAAGTAAAAATTCGATTTTTACATATTGAATAGCAAAGTAAAAAGTCGTTTTTATATATTGAATAACATAGTAAAAATTTGATTTTTATATAAAGCATAACGAAGTAAAAATTTAATTTTTAAAAGGTATGAAGCAATTATAAAAATATGATTTTTAAATTGAAAAAAAAATGTGATTTTTATTTTAAAGACATCAGCAAATATAAAAATATGTGATTTTTATATATGTAGTGAATACGGGCAACGAAGATGCGATGACGATGGAGAATTCTATCAAAGAATAGTCAAGATGATTGGATAGCTATCTGTGAGAATTTTTCACCTTTCAATTTCATTTTCTAAGTTATATATATATACTAGGATGTAGACGGTGCTTAGTAGCACCCGACACAATCGTCCACAGACCATGGACTTGTTTGTTTGGTTGCATAGATTAGTCAGATTATTTGATTTGAATTTGGTTGTTTGGTGAATTTGATTGATGTGTGAATGGCGTGGGCCTTCACTAGACCGGGGATAAGGCTAGGCCTCGTCCCGTTTCTAGTATCGTGCCGTTATGCCGCCGAAATTTTCTAAAATATGTTAGAAAAATAAAAATATCATTTTATTGAATAAATGAACTGAATAGAAATTCATATGTTAAAATAAAATGTTTTATCGTTAAAAATATAATTTTTAACGTGAATATGAATATAGTAAATGTGAATAAATAAATATTCATTTACAAACCGGACGGTTTGTTTATGTACACCTATTTGAAGGACATTGATTGGGTCGATAAATTTTACACATCCCCCAACTGCACGAATAAAATATGCGTTTGATTGTTTGAAACCCCACACGGGTGTTGGGATGAAATATGAAGTCCACTCATCCTGATTGATTAAATATGTCGATCGATAGATTGACAGGCTGTATAAGCGTTAGATATCTATATTTGATGCTTATACAGTGTAGTGCACTTTGGTTGAGGATTGATTATTTTTCAACGCTATTATATACATGTGTTGTATGAAAATCCATATAATTAATTTTATATGGTGATTGATTGGGCCTCATTCCAATTTAGAAGATAAAGAATAATATAAAATTTACATCTTTATCAATATAAAATAAAGGTTCATGTGTTGACAGTACTCATCCATTGAGATTGGTCATGTGTTGAACGAAATATTTTAGTAATAAAATTTACATCTTTATCAATATAAAATAAAGGTTCATGTGTTGACAGTACTCATCCATTGAGATTGGTCATGTGTTGAACGAAACATTTTAGTAATAAAATTTACATCTTTATCAATATAAAATAAAGGTTCATGTGTCAGAATTGATTCATGGGTTTATCGTGAACTGTGTTTTAAATAACACTAGTTCTTTAACCCGATAATAAATAGAATGTGATTTGGGTTTGTCGTGAACTGTGTTTTAAATAACACCAAGTTCTTTAACCCAGTAAAAGGAGTTTTAATGAATATGCAATTAGATTGAAATGGGGAATTGATAATTTAAATTATCAACTTTAGAAAATGAGCGAGATGTTGGATCTAGAATAACCCTAGAGGGGGGTGAATAGGGTTTTTCACAGTTTTTAACTGAATTAAAAACTTAACGAGATATATAATAATAAACTGATCACAGAAAATAGTAGAAACTGAAATGCAGAAAATAAATCACACACAGATATACCCATCTTCGGCAAAACCCTGCCTACTGCTGCATTTCTAAGGTTTCTACTAGGTGATAGAACAGTTCCCGCATACAAGACCATGCACACTCGCAAACCCCTGCTCCTATTCTAACCCTACGCTCAAAACCGTAGACTGATCTAATCCCCTAGATCAGATTTCCCGAATTACAAACCCTGTAACTCGTAACTCAGATTTACAGACTCTGAAACTGACAGTCAACACCTTGAGTAAATCCCCCTAGATTTTACAGACCTAGAACTGTTCAGAAATGATTTTACAACACACTTTAAAAAACAACAGAATGTAAAACAAAAATGTAAACCCTAATTCTTAAAATAAAAATAAACAAAAGGAGTTTATATTAAAGGGGTCATCCCCTTTAAACAAATCCAAAGCCCCTTTTTATCTTGGCCGGCCCATTTGTTTATTTGCTCGATCACTTTTGCTTTTGCTCTGGAGATAAAAAAAATGGCGGCGGCGATTAGAGACTAGGGTTTCTTCAATTGCTCCAGACCAAATCGATGCTTGATTGTTGACGTTGTGATAATTCCGAAGCTTGATTCTTCGATGGCTTTCCTCATCTGACTTGGAGTTGCTCTCTGGCTCGATCGAATCAGTGAGTTCTCTGAAATTTGTTGCTTTGAAAAAATTGAACTATTTTGTGGGTTTCGATTTCTTGACTGTTGCGTGTGTATTCAATTTTTATTGCCAATGATGAAAATGGCGATTAAATAGGGATTTTGAAAACCCTAGAAACCCTCTGATTTCACCATAAATGACTTTTCTGATTTGCGTTGGCTTCCCCTTTTTGAATTCTCGGCTTTGATTGATTTTCTCTAAAAAAAAAACTTGCCCCTTTTGAATTTGTTTGATTTAATTTCACTTTGTGATTGCTGGATTTTGTTGCCTTGAATTAAAACAGGAAACAAAATATTTGTTTCATCCATTTGCCATTGCCGAGATTAATGTTGCTTTGGTTTTCGATTGTGTAATTTCTGGAAGTCTTCTTGGCCGTGCATTGATGAACTGATTGGAAAAAAAAACTAGAAATAATCTAAATGATTTTCTAGTCCAAAAAGTTAGATTGAACATTGCCAATTTTAGTAATTCAAAACAGGAAACAAGTTAATCTGCAAATTGATTTTCTTGCCAAACAATGTGCATATGAAATCTGAAATAATTGTTGCCAAAAAATGTGTACACTGTCCATAATCAATTTTCCCACATCAGTTCTGTTTTTCCGGAAATTGTATTTCTTGCCATGATTGCTGAGTTTTGAATACATTAAAAGCCTTTTCGTATTGATGAAAAAAAAACTCTGGGAATGATATTCAGCAGATTTAAACAAATGCCAATTTAGGAATCCCTTGCCAAAAATAATACTGCCTAAAACAGAACAGATTTTATGACCAAAAAAATATATTTGCAAAACTAATCTCTTTGCCACAAATAAAGGGTTGAATTCTGGAATGAATTAATTGCTTTAAAATCTTTGTTGCTTGCCAAAAGTTTCTGTCCCACTGTAAATTGATTTGTAGAAATTGGTTTCCTAAAGATTCTTCTAAAGAACTGGACAGACTTGAACTTCTTTTAAGTCCAAAGATTTCGACAGAAAATGAGTATTCAGATTTTATCATTTGCCACATATGCTTGATGTTTATTTCATGAGTGCCTTATTTTTTTCTCGAACCATTTGAGTGACATTTACCTGATTATGCATTCTGCCTGAAATATGCATGTATATGCCTGAATGTTGTACCTGAGTGCACCATCCTGTTGTACTTGATTTGAGGTGCTTTGCCTTTCTGAAAGTGTTTACTTGAGCACATTTTCATCTTGTCCTCTATGCTGCTATGTTTGTTGTCCATTCAGGTTTGCAATATCACTGTTTTGAATTTTATCAGCACCATCCTTGTTTATCCCACTATGTCCATGCTCTTAATCTTGCTTGTGTTCACCTGCACCACTGTCTGATCTTGAACATATATTTGTATGAAAATGATTAGCTGATGATATCCATACAAAACTGTATACACTTGACCACACGAAAACTTGGCATGTTGCATTGCCTGTCATCCATGTACTCTGCCATTTTCCTTGCTACTTTGTGAACTGTTTTGTGTCACCATATGTCCACATGCTGTTGCAATGTTCATGATCCTCTGTGTATTGCTTGATATACTTTGATGAGTTCACATGCTTTACTTTCCACATGAGCTTTGACTTGGCTGATATGTGTGTAGTTGAACTTATGACTTCATGTTAGCTAAGCTGAATCATTTTGACACTGCTGAACCACTTTGTGATTTTCTCTGCTTTGTATTGTGAACCTGGAAACAGGTATTTGCATGATTTGCTCCCCACTGTCTTGAAACATTGCTGCACTTACATTTCTTGTTGGGTTGCACCATTCTGAGTTGATCCCTTAGTTTGTTTATATGCACCACTCTAGTGTGTGATAATGCTGTGTAAACATCCATAATTTATCCTCCATGACCATTTATGCTTGCTGTTTGAGCATCTCGGCTGTTGCATCTTCACTTGTACTTGAAACTTGTTGCCGAGTTGTTTTGACCATGTTTCGATCATGTTTTGATATCATGCTTTCACTGCTACACTTTTGCACTGAGTTGAGATGGTCCACGCGGCTACTCCTCAGTCGCACACTGATCGGCGAGGCAGTGCACACGTGTATATTTTATACATGTGTGTATATGCAGCCATCAGACAAATTTTTCTGTCCCTGCACTTTATATACATACTATCTACCTTTTGGTATTTACAGTGTATCATTGTGAATATCACAAGCTGTCTAGACACAGATTGATGATTTTACAAATCAGATCAAGTCAGAAAAATGATGAGAAACACACTAGAAAACTGAGGCAAATAGAATTTTAAAAATAAAATTTATATTTGCATGTGTACAGTTTTATTTCTATTGCAGTGTACTGTGTGTGTTTCTGTTTTGTATATGACAGGTATGAAGATGAAGACTGGACTGACTGACAGAAGACTGAACAGACAATGAGCAGTGAAGACTGAAGATGAAAAAATGAACGAAGCAGTGTCAGTAAATAAAAAAATCTATATATTGTGACTGTGAATGTATAAGTGAAAGAAATACCGAGTGTTGAGTGATATAGTGAGGAGCTAATTTATATAAAAAAGTGATTGTACTGATTATTTGTAATAAACAAATTTGTTTGAAATAAAATATCATTTTATTGTTGTCAAACAAGCTTGTCTATTATATTCTGTTTATTTACTGAGTACAATAAACTGTGATGTGATTTAAATAGTGGAGTTGTAAAAAGCTGTACTGTTTGAATGTTGAAATAGAATATTATACTCAAATAGAATACATTTTGAATGTTCAATTCTAGTGCAGTTGTATTCCATTTAAATATGAATATTATATTCCTGTGTGTGATGTATATTAACAGTACGATTTCAAACACATTTATAATGAATATTTATTTGGTTGTTATCATCAAACAAAAATCATATAATAGTGTATACGACTACGTCATATACAACAATCTCCCCCTTTTGATGATGACAAACAAATAAAAGATTTTGATCGTAATAAATGTGTTTGACAGTGAATATTGAACTCCCCCTATTTATTAGCTCCCCCTACAACAGAAACTCCCCCTATAACTATGCATGAGTGAAAAGAATGTAAAAAGATTCAGAATTCTCAAAATTAGAATATTTATGGAATATTCACTCATAAATCAAAATCCAGTCCATTCTTCCCCTTTTGTTATCATCAAAAGGATACAGATTTTAAAACACCGATGAAAATTGACTAAAAATATAATTTCAGCTGAAAAGGAAGAATGGTCACCATAAATTTCAATCAGTCAAACAAAAATCATAATATTCTAAGAACAGTTAGCATATTTCACATTGTAGAAAATGACGGATATACGATGAATTTTAAAAATGAGGAGAGTTAAAAAAAATATGAGTATTTCCCAAATATTTTCCAGAAAAAAAATGAGATTCAAAAACCAGAGACGGAATTTGGACTATAATTAATAATTCAATTTAAGTGACAAGATCGAATAATCTCAAATCCTAATACCTATCAATCAACAAATCATAATACATCATAAAATTTTAACATATTTCACAGATTAGAAAGTGGATTGATAGTCTGGTTATTATACACCAAGGAGAATTTAAAAAAAAATATTTATTGCAAATTAGTTTCTTTTCTTTTTATTTTGATTTAAGAGCACCCTGACCACGCATAACCAGAGCTTGGATTTTTAAATGAGGTCAGTCGCAGCTTAAATTATAAGTTGTCTCTTAACCATGCATGACCAGAGCTTGGATTTTTAAATGAGATTAGAGACACACTTATATATTAATCATATTTTTCAGCTTTAACTAGAAAAACTCCTTGGTATATACAACCAATATGAATGACAGAAATGTGGTAAGTACAGAATTGGACTGTGAAATAAATTTCTAAATTAATTATATTATGAAATATGATCAACTGTACCGGGATTATTGAAAATTTTCAATTGGCACTAATTCTGAAAAATACCATAACCACAATTCCATCACAAATATTTTCACTGTTTATTCAAGATGATTTTAAAAAAAATTAAACTCTCCATATTTAAAAAAATATCATGGATGGCAGAATGATGATAGATAATGAGAATGGTCGTGAAATAATTGCCAGTTCAAAGATATTATAATAAATATTCAACCATCATGAAAGTCCAAATAAAATCTCCTCTTATTATGAAATATATTGCAGTCACAATTCATCACAATTTCAAAATCTAATAATGATTTTGATGAATTATAAATACAGATTTCAATTTCTGAATGAATAATCAATAAATAATTTTAAAATTGAAAAACAATTACAAGAGAAATATGCTGATTTATACATGACAAGAGGGAAAAAACATATATATACAGCAAAAAAAATATGCAGCACTTTTAAACTGATACCACATGGTGTCTCTACAAAGTGAAAAATCAGAACAGATGGATGAGATAAATATAAGGCGCTTCTGATACCAAATGTTCTCGCTTTCTCGAGGATTTTAATGACACCCCGGTGGCAAACAAATGGTACCTCAGTCAACAGAAAATACTTAATTACAAAGCAAGCAACTCAAGCACACAAATTTCATTTAACAGAGCACAATAAACCTTTGATACCAAATCAAGCAGTCCTCAAAGATATTTACAATTCAATTTCTTATAATCAGAGCAGCATGATTCCAAAACAAACATTTTTCAAAAACAGTATCAGAGCAGCACAGAGAAATCAGTATCACAACAGACTTGTCAAGATGTTGGTCACATAAGGTGGTTCATGATCCAAGATTTGCAAATATACTCTATTTTAAATCATTTGAAGAAATGTGAAAGTATTAGGATTTAATGAATCAATCACACCAGGTTATATTTCAGATTCAAGATATGTGTGAGATCCAATAAATCAATAATTTCAAATGATTTTAAACAAACATATATTCAAATCAAATAATCATGAAATAACAAAGATTTTCAAAGACCATTTTCAAAAAAAAATTCAAGAATTTCTCAAAACTATTTCCGACAAGCCCAAGAGAAATTTCAGGTCATTTACATCAAATTTGAAAATATTCATGATCGGGATAATTTATTTGAAATCACATGAATCAATGTAAAGTTTTGGGATATAATGAATCAGTCACACGAGATTGACAATTTCGAATTTAGGAGATGTGTGAGATTCAAAATATCGGGAATTTCAAATGATTTCAAACAAACAAATTTGAACCGTACTGATCATGAAAAAGAATGAATTTTATGATGTATCACTGTAATTCAAGATAATTTAAAATTTCCAAGCCAATCTGAAAAAAAAATGAAAATATCACAACTGATAAATAATAGAGTGCTGTAATGAGTGTAATATCTCAAGCTTTTCTAAAAAATGAATTAGAAGAATCTCAAAACAGCAACGATGTGTGAATTTCCATTAAACTTTCAGATCTTCAAAAATTTAGAATTCAAATTAACAGTGTTCAAGATATGAAAAGAATACATCAACACTGTTATGAATTCAGAAATCAGAAAAATAAACCTCGAAACAATTGCAGATATTTACAAGATTTAATATTCAGAATATGGGAATGATTAACACACGATGATTTTATACAAATAAAGCATATTTCCAGAAAGATCATGAATTCTGCAACTGGAAGTTTAAGAAGTACAAAAAAAATATGACAGTGTCAAATCAAAAACAAAAAAAAAGAGATAGAGAAAGAAAAAAAACAGACAATAAAAACAAAACGAAGAGAATATACAAAGATGAGTTTAGAGATCATACCAGAATCCAATGTAAAGCAGAAACTCTAACTCAACAGATCTTGGCCTAAAGGAACTGTAAATGACACAGGATTATAGACAATCTTGATTTCAAATTTTTTAGCACAGCAGTTCCTCAGCCTTCACAGGTACCTAGCAGTTGAGTGAATTAAGTGGTCTAACAAAATTTGTAAAACCACTCTGAAATATGTTTACCACTTTTGGTACCCAAACCTGTTTGTATAACAAACCATCAGAATTAACCTTTGTACCCTTAGGGACCCAAATCTGTTTGAAATTGACGAAGTTTGTTTTATTTCCTTTTTGGATCCAAGATTGTTTAGATGGATTATTATAAAACAAGTTTCCATCACGTTTATGATTCAACAAACCTCCAAGATTATCAAAGTTTGAATTTTCAAGTTGATTCTTTCCAAAGCAGTTTGAAGAATTTTTCAAATTATTTGAATTTAGTTTTTCAAAAACATTATTCTTTCCAAAGCCAAGACAATATTTGTTTTTAGAAGAAAATTGATTTTTCAACAACATATTCAAAGATTTTTCACCATTAGAAAAAATTTTCAAAGTTGTTTCAAGTTGTTGAATTTTAAATATAAGATCACCATTTTCTTTTGTTAAATCTGAACAACGACTTTCAGTGATCTTATTCCTTTCATAATCCGTTTTCAAAAACAAGTTTTCATCTTTAAGAAATTTAATTTTGGCTTGAGATTCCGAGATTTCAAATTCAAATCGTTTTTGTTTTTCAGACTCAAAATTCGTGGACTTTTCAATCTCATTTTCAAGTTCTTTCAAAATCAAATTACTTTTCACCAAATTTTCATTTTCAGCAATTTCAAGTTTGGAATTTATGTCAGTCTTAAAAACTTCAAATTCCTTTTGTAGAAGATTGTTCAAATTTGATAACTCAATCTTGTTCTCTTTTAAGATCAGAATTTCATTTTCAAATTTTTGAATATTTTGATTGAGACGAACAAGATTGATTTTCAATTTCAAACAATTTTTACAATCAGAATTTGAAAGGTTTTTAAAATATTCAAGTTGTGATTCCAAATTATCAATTTTGCTGGTCAACTCAGAGTTCTTAGATTTCAAAGACTTGTTTTTAGATTTGAGTTTATCAACAGATTTAGTCAAATCAACGCACATATAAACTAAATCTTCGTATGAGAAATTTTCTGTTTCAGCATCTGTTGATTCTCCATCATCTGATTCATCTGAATTTTCATTTGTAAATCCTGTTAAGCAGAACTCTGAATCTGATTTGACTTTATCGGGTTTTGAGCTGTGGTTGTCAGATTTTCCATACTTCGTATTGAGAGTATCCCAGATTTCCTGTGCAGATAAACAATGACAGATAAGATTAAACTGTTCAGTATTAAGATAATCAAATATGATTTTCATAGCACGAGTATTGAAATTAATATCTACACTATCAAACCCATTGATAATAACATCCCAACATTTAGTATTAACAGATTTTAAATAAAATTCCATTTTGGATTTCCAGTTAAAAAAATCTGTTCCATCAAAAACATTTGGAGATGAACTGGACTGACTCTCTATCGGTTGACAACTACGATGACCCATGACTCTAGAGTTAGTGAAATAACCTGCTCTGATACCACTTGTTGGATCTAGAATAACTCTAGAGGGGGGGTGAATAGGGTTTTTCACAGTTTTTAACTGAATTAAAAACTTAACGAGATATATAATAATAAACTGATCACAGAAAATAGCAGAAACTGAAATGCAGAAAATAAATCACACACAGATACACCCAGCTTCGGCAAAACCCTGCCTACTACTGCATTTCTAAGGTTTCTACTAGGTGATAGAACAGTTCCCGCATACAAGACCATGCACACTCGCAAACCCCTGCTCCTATTCTAACCCTACGCTCAAAACCGTAGACTGATCTAATCCCCTAGATCAGATTTCCCGAATTACAAACCCTGTAACTCGTAACTCAGATTTACAGACTCTGAAACTGACAGTCAACACCTTGAGTAAATCCCCCTAGATTTTACAGACCTAGAACTGTTCAGAAATGATTTTACAACACACTTTAAAAAACAACAGAATGCAAAACAAAAATGTAAACCCTAATTCTTAAAATAAAAATAAACAAAAGGAGTTTATATTAAAGGGGTCATCCCCTTTAAACAAATCCAAAGCCCCTTTTTATCTTGGCCGGCCCATTTGTTTATTTGCCCGATCACTTTTGCTTTTGCTCTGGAGATAAAAAAAATGGCGGCGGCGATTAGAGACTAGGGTTTCTTCAATTGCTCCAGACCAAATCGATGCTTGATTGTTGACGTTGTGATAATTCCGAAGCTTGATTCTTCGATGGCTTTCCTCGTCTGACTTGGAGTTGCTCTCTGGCTCGATCGAATCAGTGAGTTCTCTGAAATTTGTTGCTTTGAAAAAATTGAACTATTTTGTGGGTTTCGATTTCTTGACTGTTGCGTGTGTATTCAATTTTTATTGCCAATGATGAAAATGGTGATTAAATAGGGATTTTGAAAACCCTAGAAACCCTCTGATTTCACCATAAATGACTTTTCTGATTTGCGTTGGCTTCCCCTTTTTGAATTCTCGGCTTTGATTGATTTTCTCTAAAAAAAAAACTTGCCCCTTTTGAATTTATTTGATTTAATTTCACTTTGTGATTGCTGGATTTTGTTGCCTTGAATTAAAACAGGAAACAAAATATTTGTTTCATCCATTTGCCATTGCCGAGATTAATGTTGCTTTGGTTTTCGATTGTGTAATTTCTGGAAGTCTTCTTGGCCGTGCATTGATGAACTGATTGGAAAAAAAAACTAGAAATAATCTAAATGATTTTCTAGTCCAAAAAGTTAGATTGAACATTGCCAATTTTAGTAATTCAAAACAGGAAACAAGTTAATCTGCAAATTGATTTTCTTGCCAAACAATGTGCATATGAAATCTGAAATAATTGTTGCCAAAAAATGTGTACACTGTCCATGATCAATTTTCCCACATCAGTTCTGTTTTTCCGGAAATTGTATTTCTTGCCATGATTGCTGAGTTTTGAATACATTAAAAGCCTTTTCGTATTGATGAAAAAAAAACTCTGGGAATGATATTCAGCAGATTTAAACAAATGCCAATTTAGGAATCCCTTGCCAAAAATAATACTGCCTAAAACAGAACAGATTTTATGACCAAAAAAATATATTTGCAAAACTAATCTCTTTGCCACAAATAAAGGGTTGAATTCTGGAATGAATTAATTGCTTTAAAATCTTTGTTGCTTGCCAAAAGTTTCTGTCCCACTGTAAATTGATTTGTAGAAATTGGTTTCCTAAAGATTCTTCTAAAGAACTGGACAGACTTGAACTTCTTTTAAGTCCAAAGATTTCGACAGAAAATGAGTATTCAGATTTTATCATTTGCCACATATGCTTGATGTTTATTTCATGAGTGCCTTATTTTTTTTTCGAACCATTTGAGTGACATTTACCTGATTATGCATTCTGCCTGAAATATGCATGTATATGCCTGAATGTTGTACCTGAGTGCACCATCCTGTTGTACTTGATTTGAGGTGCTTTGCCTTTCTGAAAGTGTTTACTTGAGCACATTTTCATCTTGTCCTCTATGCTGCTATGTTTGTTGTCCATTCAGGTTTGCAATATCACTGTTTTGAATTTTATCAGCACCATCCTTGTTTATCCCACTATGTCCATGCTCTTAATCTTGCTTGTGTTCACCTGCACCACTGTCTGATCTTGAACATATATTTGTATGAAAATGATTAGCTGATGATATCCATACAAAACTGTATACACTTGACCACACGAAAACTTGGCATGTTGCATTGCCTGTCATCCATGTACTCTGCCATTTTCCTTGCTACTTTGTGAACTGTTTTGTGTCACCATATGTCCACATGCTGTTGCAATGTTCATGATCCTCTGTGTATTGCTTGATATACTTTGATGAGTTCACATGCTTTACTTTCCACATGAGCTTTGACTTGGCTGATATGTGTGTAGTTGAACTTATGACTTCATGTTAGCTAAGCTGAATCATTTTGACACTGCTGAACCACTTTGTGATTTTCTCTGCTTTGTATTGTGAACCTGGAAACAGGTATTTGCATGATTTGCTCCCCACTGTCTTGAAACATTGCTGCACTTACATTTCTTGTTGGGTTGCACCATTCTGAGTTGATCCCTTAGTTTGTTTATATGCACCACTCTAGTGTGTGATAATGCTGTGTAAGCATCCATAATTTATCCTCCATGACCATTTATGCTTGCTGTTTGAGCATCTCGGCTGTTGCATCTTCACTTGTACTTGAAACTTGTTGCTGAGTTGTTTTGACCATGTTTCGATCATGTTTTGATATCATGCTTTCACTGCTACACTTTTGCACTGAGTTGAGATGGTCCACGCGGCTACTCCTCAGTCGCACACTGATCGGCGAGGCAGTGCACACGTGTATATTTTATACATGTGTGTATATGCAGCCATCAGACAAATTTTTCTGTCCCTGCACTTTATATACATACTGTCTACCTTGTGGTATTAACAGTGTATCATTGTGAATATCACAAGCTGTCTAGACACAGATTGATGATTTTACAAATCAGATCAAGTCAGAAAAATGATGAGAAACACACCAGAAAACTGAGGCAAATAGAATTTTAAAAATAAAATTTATATTTGCATGTGTACAGTTTTATTTCTATTGCAGTGTACTGTGTGTGTTTCTGTTTTGTATATGACAGGTATGAAGATGAAGACTGGACTGACTGACAGAAGACTGAACAGACAATGAGCAGTGAAGACTGAAGATGAAAAAATGAACGAAGCAGTGTTAGTAAATAAAAAAATCTGTATATTGAGACTGTGAATGTATAAGTGAAAGAAATACCGAGTGTTGAGTGATATAGTGAGGAGCTAATTTATATAAAAAAGTGATTGTACTGATTATTTGTAATAAACAAATTTGTTTGAAATAAAATATCATTTTATTGTTGTCAAACAAGCTTGTCTATTATATTCTGTTTATTTACTGAGTACAATAAACTGTGATGTGATTTAAATAGTGGAGTTGTAAAAAGCTGTACTGTTTGAATGTTGAAATAGAATATTATACTCAAATAGAATACATTTTGAATGTTCAATTCTAGTGCAGTTGTATTCCATTTAAATATGAATATTATATTCCTGTCTGTGATGTATATTAACAGTACAATTTCAAACACATTTATAATGAATATTTATTTGGTTGTTATCATCAAACAAAAATCATATAATAGTGTATACGACTACGTCATATACAACACGAGAATGGAGTATCACCAGTTTTGCTCCAAAGCAATAGTTAAATCTTTAATTAGATTTGAACGTGAAATGGTAATTAATTTTAGCGATAACACCGTGGTGTTAGATATGGAGTATTACCAGTTTTGCTTCATGGGATGAATAGGTTGGGATTGGGAAATAAAATAAATAATTACTTCGTTGTGGTTCGCTAATCTCGACTAGTTTAGAAAACCATAATTTGGTTTGATAAGTCATCCAAAGGAAGATTAAAGGATATATTTTAAAGAATTTATCTTAGATAAAATTAATGGGAACCTTTCCCTAAAAATGTGATTTTGGGAATAAAAGAATATTCTGAACTGGAATGAGGCGTATGTTGTGTTTGTGTAACATTTGTTTTCAATATACGCGGGTTGTTCGGAAAGACCGGGTTTACACCTATTCTGAATTACCGATTCGACGATATGTCGAAGATGAAGACGGTGGTTGAAGACCGGAAGTCTTCACATCGTTTGGATAATTACTGACGATTCTGATTGGGCTGTACACCCAAGAGGATGGAAATAGTTGGTGGTCGTCCAGACGTACTTGGGGATGGATGGATATGCGAGGAAAGTGCCTCCGGTTTCGTTCAGACCTAGAACGGACTTGTAAATGGATTGTGTGTCTGACATTGGATTTTATTCTGTGTTGATTGATTTCTATTAAATATACATCTGTTTGGCGGCGGAGAATTTATTCTTTTGCTTAACGCCCTTCTCTGAGACGTACGAGCTCAGAGGTTGTATATCAATGGACATCAGTCGCATGGCATGAATTGCCTGTGTGGCACGCTAAGATGCAATGATCAAGGCTTCTGTTGAAAAGCAAAGTCTTGTGGTTGATGATCAAAGCACGCCTACGTGGCAGCTTTGTGTATAATGTGAATTCGCGAGCCTCACACCTCGGTATGAGTTAAAAACGGGATACGGACTGCAGGGAGAGCACGACGTTTCTTTCTAGCTTTGGTGGTGTCAGTGACTTACCAGCCCTGACATTTATATACTTTTCACCTTTGTGGTTGTTGGATGAGGCGCCTCGATTATAGGTCTGTAAGGACCGGGAAACGTGTGTTCAGGAATACTAATCCTCTAACGTAAGTGAGGACCGGCCCTGAAGCATCCAGGGGTTGCCCAGAGTGCTGTAACAACCGGTAAAATGCGAGCCAGTTTGAAAATTTTATTTTGGCAATTTTAGCGAATTTTGATTATTTAAAATAGATTATTTTAAATAATATCGACGAGAAATTTATTTAGAATATAAATCGAACGTATATATTATACGCGTCGTCGTTAGAATATAAATATTTATATATAATTATAAATAGAATTGAAAATGGCGCGGTAGTTCGATAATTCGATTTCAAATTTCAATTGAATGTACCGGGTGCAAAACAATCCGGATTTTAGTGAAACAAAAAATAATGGGATCTAATTGTGAATATCTTTCTAACGAATTCGAAGAATCAAAATTTCATAGCGGGAATCAAAAGATATGTCCAGTTGAAAATTCTGAATAGTCGCTATGGAATTCAGGCCCTTAAAAATGGACATTTTGCAAATGACCTCGGATTTCGACGAAACCACTTTTGTTGGGTCCGTGATGTCGAATTATTGCTAGATTCCAAATTTCATAATTTTTCGAATCAATATGTGAGCATGGCAAAGGAAAACGCGTTTGACCAGTTTCAGTTGATTTTAATCGGCTGGAAATTGGCCATTTTTCTAACGGTCTCAGAATTTGACGAAACTAGTTTTGTTAGGACCGTATCGTCAATACGAAGCTAGAAAATATTTTTCTAGAATTTTTAAAGTTAATATGTGACCCCGGTAATTTGAAATGTACGTTTAAAATTCAATATAGTGATTTAAAGGTAAATTCAACGGAAACTAATTCAAACGATCATATCAGCTTGCGATACATATCCCATTGGGTTCGGAATAGGGTTGAAACGCTATGGAGGACAGGCGGTGGGCCTCGTTTCGAGGTCGTATGTAAAAGTCAACTTTTAGAAATTAAATAATATAAAATAATATAAAATAAAAAAAAGAAAACCCCCCTCCCTCCTCCTTAAAATCGCTCTGCCCCCCCCCCCCCTTTTCACAATTTTAAATCGACAGATAGGAAGTAAAAAAAAAAAAAAAAAAAGAAAGAAAAACGTAGAAGCGGGGAGGAGCCGCCGCCCTCCCCGAGACCACCGAGCCTCCAGGAGGGAGCATCGCACCGCTTTAGGCGTAGCCCCCCCTCTCGCGACCCCCCCCCCCTCAAGCGGCGGCGCCGCGACGCAAACCGAGCCCCCCCCCCTCGAAGAAACCGACGCAGCCACTCCCCTCCTCCCACCTGAAGACCGACGCCCCCATACACCCCCTTCGAGGCCCTGAAACCCTAGAAAACCTTACTGTAAGTTTTTTTTATTTATTTTTTATTTTATTTATTTTTCAATTTTCAGTTATCGTTTTATTTTAAAAAGAAAACTGAAATTTTATATAAGAAGTCGGATTAAAAATAGAATTTTTGTATGTTGAACTTCGGATTAAAAATAGAATTTTTATATGTTGAACTTCGGATTAAAAATAGAATTTTTATATGTTGAACTTCGGATTAAAAATGGAATTTTTATATGTTGAACTTCGGATTAAAAATGGAATTTTTATATGTTGAACTTCGGATTAAAAATGGAATTTTTATATGTTGAACTTCGGATTAAAAATGGAATTTTTATATGTTGAACTTCGGATTAAAAATATGATTTTTATATATTGAATAGCATAGTAAAAATTCGATTTTTAGATATATGAAGTGATTATAAAAATATGATTTTTAAAATTGAAAGTGAATAAATAAAAATGTGATTTTTATTTTAAAGACATCGAAATATAAAAATGTGTGATTTTTATATATACAGTGACTACGGGCACAAGAAGACGATAAAAAGGCGAGAAGAAGAGTCAAGATGATTGGATAGCTTTCGGTGAGAACTTCTCACTCAAATTCTATTTTTCTAGTTATATATATACTAGGATGCAGACGGTGCTTATTAGAAGCACCCGACACCCGTCCACATACCATGGACTTGTTTGTTTGGTTGTGTAGTTGGTTAGATTATTTGGTTTGAACTGAATTGTTTGGTGAAATAAAATTGATTTGATTGATGTGTGAATGGCGTGGGCCTTCACTAGACCGGGGATAAGGCTAGGCCTTGTCCCGTTTCTAGTATCGTGTCGTTATGCCGCCGAAATTTTCTAAAATATGTTAGAAAAATAAAAATATCATTTTATTGAATAAATGAATTGAATAGAAATTCATAAGTTGAAATAAAATGTTTTATCGTTAAAAATAAAATTTTTAACGTGAATATGAAAATAGTGAAGTGAACAAAATAAAATATTCATTTACAAACCGGACGGTTTGTTTATGTACACCTATTTGAATCGACGATTTCGAAATGAATTGAATTGAAAACGATTTCGAAATGAATTGAATTGAAAACGATTTCGAAATGAATTGAATTGAAAACGATTTCGAAATGAATTGAATTTAAAACGATTTCGAAATGAATTGAATTGAAAACGATTTCGAAATGAATTGAATTGAAAACGATTTCGAAATGAATTGAATTGAAAACGATTTCGAAATGAATTGAATTGAAAACGATTTCGAAGTGAATTGAATTGAAAACGATTTCGAAGTGAATTGAATTGAAAACGATTTCGAAATGAATTGAATTGAAAACGATTTCGAAGTGAAGTGAATTGAAAACGATTTCGAAGTGAACTGAATTGAAAACGATTTCGAAGTGAATTGAATTGAAAACGATTTCGAAGTGAATTGAATTGAAAACGATTTCGAAGTGAATTGAATTGAAAACGATTTCGAAGTGAATTGAATTGAAAACGATTTCGAAGTGAATTGAATTGAAAACGATTTCGAAATGAATTGAATTGAAAACGATTTCGAAATGAATTGAATTGAAAACGATTTCGAAGTGAATTGAACGATTTCGAAGTGAATTGAATTGAAAACGATTTCGAAATGAATTGAATTGAAAACGATTTCGAAATGAATTGAATTGAAAACGATTTCGAAATGAATTGAATTGAAAACGATTTCGAAATGAATTGAATTGAAAACGAATTCAAATTGAATTGAAAGCGAATTGAAATGAATTCAAATCGGATTGAAATTTGAATTGAATAGAAATGAATTTTAAAACGAATTTATAAAGAAGAATTCAATTTTGATTTGAATTGAAATGGAAGTTGAATTTGCTTTTGAAACGAATTTTAAAGCTATTTATATAATTCGTTTTTAAATAGGAATCGACGAAATATATATTATATATATTATATATATAATATAATGGCCTGAATAGAACGCGCCGCGCCGCGGCAGTTCGTGAATTTCGACCATTTATTTCAAACGGACATTACGGGAGATCCGACCGTCGGATTCTCCTAAAACCGGAATCGTTGGGTTCGTATCGAAAAGAGCTTTCTAACAAATGTGATAAATTAGAAATCTAACGGTTGGATTTGGAATTATGTCCAAATCAAATTGGAAAAAGGTCGCTGTAAGTGCAGTTCGATGGCCATTGGTGGAAATCGACTGTACGGGCCTTGATAAAATTATTAAAAATAGTAATAATTTGTGTAAAATCATAAGAAATGATTTGTGAAGATTTGGGATGAAAAACTCCATATTTGAAAAGATAAAAATAGATTTTTATCGAAAGGAACTAGTTTTGAACTAGAATTATAATTCTATTTATTTTTAAATAAATAAATTGAATTTGAAATGGTTTTGAAAATAACCAAAATTTCCAATGATTGCATTGGAGTGGATTTGAATCGAAATTGTCTTCGAAATATTTCGATGTTGGAATTCGTGATTATACAGGTGTGGTTATGGAAATTTGAAAGATATACATTTATATCGTTATTTCCAATACGACATTTGTTAGTCGTAGAATTCGATATTGAATATAAGCCGATATATTTTCTATTCAGGGCCCTGTATTGAATATCGAATGTGATTTGGGTTTGTCGTGAATGGTGTCTTCACTAACACTGTTCTTGAACCCAGTTGAGAAAAGATTAAATCTTTGTATTTAGATTTAATGAAGTGTACCAATTAAATAATATTTAATTGGAATTGAATGGATATTGATTTTTGGGTTTATCGTGAACATTGTTTTTAAACAACACTCGTTCTTTAACCCGATAATTAATGAATGTGACTTTGGGTTTATCGTGAACTGCGTTTTAAATGACACTGATTCTTTAACCCAGTCAAAGATTAAAACTAAGTGGAGTTTTAATGAATCTTTAAATAGATTGAAAAGATCGAGAATGGAGTATCACCAGTTTTACTCCAAGCGATAGTTAAATCTTTAATTAGATTTGAACGTGAAATGGTAATTGAGTTACCGATAACACTGTGGTGTTAGATATGAAGTACTACCAGTTTTACTTCATGGGATGAATAGGTTGGGATTGGGAAATAAAATAAATGATTACTTCGGTGTGGTTCGCTAATCCCGACTAGTTTGAATTGACATTCAAAGGAGATTAAAGAATAAATTTAAAGAATTTATCTTGGATAAAATTAATGGGAACTTTTCCCAAAGTATGGGAATATTTGAATAAAAGAATATTCTGAAGTGGAATGAGGCGTATGTTGTGTTTGTGTAACACTTTTATAATATATACGCGAGTTATTCAGAAAGACCGGGTTTATCCCATTCTGAATAACTGATTCGACGTGGTGTCGAAGATGAAGACGGTGGTCGAAGACCGGAAGTCTTCACGTCGTTTGGGTGATTACTGATGATCTTGATTGGGCTGTACACCCAAGAAGATGGAAACAGTTGGTGATCGTCCAGACGTACTTGGAGATCGATGGATATGCGGGGTACTAGGTGCCTCCGGTTTCGTTCAGACCCAGAACGGACTTGTAAATGGACTGTGTGTCTGACATTGGATTTTAGTCTGTGTGATTGATTTCTATTAAATATATATCTGTTTGGCGGCGGAGAATTTATTCTCTTGCTTAACGCCCTTCTCTGAGACATACAAGCTCAGGGGTTATATACTGATGGACATCAAACACATAGAGTGAATTGCCTGTGTGGCATGCCTAAGTGGCAATAGATCGAGGCTTCTGTTGAAAAGCAAAGTCTTGTGGTGATGATCAAAGCACAGCCTGTGTGGCACAGCTTTGTGTAACGTGAATTCGCGAGTTTCACACCCGGTATGAACCAGAAACGGGAGACGGACCTCAGGGAGGGCATGCGTTTCCTTCTAGCTAAAAAGTGGCGTCAGTGGTTTTACACGCCCTGACGAGTTTGACTTATGTGGTTGTTGCTGTTGCGAGGCGCCTCGGTTTGATCGGACGATCCGGGTCCGATGGAGTCATTTGTTGGCTCATTTACGCCCCAAAGGGCGGGGAAACGTAGTGTTCAGGCATTTTAATCCACATCGGTGGACCGGCCCTGTCGCTCCAAGGGTCACTCGAGCTCTGATCCTGAGACATGGGCTAGATTGTCTCGAATCGGTTGAGGACTATCTTTTGCCTCGGTTCATAGATGGAAACCCAATTTCCAAATACGTGACATTTGCGGTTTTATTTATAAACCTATATATGACGACATAGTGGCATGGGACGCTCATGTCGCCTATGATTGATACTTATGATTTGAAGTTGTTTTATGAACAATGCACTTATAATAGTATCAAATGATTTGTTTTAAGACGTATCAAGCATTCTTTGGCTGTTATAAGGGAAATCCCTATTCTCGGCTGCGTTGCATTGTGTGATGGGACCTGGGTCTTATAACAGCTTCATTTTTCTTTATTTAGCATTGCGCTGTTTGTTCTATGCACTGGTATTCTTGGGAGGAAACCCGTTCCGTGTTATACGGCGTGGTCCCTTGATTTACCCAACTTTAAAAATAAAGATTAACTGTTTTAGTTCTCACACCAGTCTCATGACTGACCTGGAGTTTATTGTTGTAACCTAAACTCTGGGTGCCCTTATTTTGACACGGGCAGCTAGTAGTTTTTGTTTTGCAGATTTATATTCACAGGATCCTGGTTTACAGCTGGAATGATATCCGGAAAGCTTTGTATCCGTATATCTCTTCTAGTTGTGTATTTTATTATTTTCCGCTGCGATGTATTTAAATGTAATTTAAATCTCTGATATTTCTGTGTAATATTCATTTATACTCTGTATATTCTTGTAATCTGATGCGTTGTTGTAATATGCAATGAAATGTTCTTCTATATGCGTTCTGTTGTGGCTTGTTCTCGAACTATCCGACGCTTTCCTTTACGGGGAAGTAACGGGTCTTTACACGTGGTATCAGAGCTTTGGTTTACAAAGCTTAGAGAACAAGGCACATTAGAAACATACGAAAGAATTCATCAGATATTGGATTAGTAATATCCAATTAGAATGACTCGTTAGAAATGGGATCAGTAGTATCCTAGAACGAGTGTGAAGAGTATATTTTTAAAGTGAAAACAAATTTTGTTTTGAAAATTTAAATCAATTATTCGTATTCGATTATTTATTTATATTGATTTGGACAGTCCAGTATATAAAGAATTTGCATATACGCCTTGCAAACGTATATTCGAAGTTTTAATATACCGGGTAGATATAGAACCGCACTCTAGTAGCCCGACAATGTTCTGATGGTGGTTCGAAACATCATCAGCATTTATTTTCGAGTGACGAAGGTGTGATTTCTATATATTTCCATTAGACTGGTGTGAGAACCAAAATTAGATAGGGCCTATTGTTGTGATTTGGTATCAAAAACATGATTTTTGTATATATATCAAAATTATGAATTGGAAACTCTAATTCACTAATTGATTGATGTTTGTGTTGTTTGTTTATTTGTTTGATAATTTTGAACCATTATGCCTAATAGGATCAAATATTGACTTGTATTGAAAATTGGTCGCATTTGCTTGTATATGCATATACTTACATTGAACAGGTCATAGCAAGGAGGCTAGAGCAGAGAATAAAATTTGTTTGCCCGACAAATAGGTACATGTTTACTACATAATTTCCTGTTTTGTTTGGATGATGATGATTTTGTGAGCCTATTGGCTAGCCGCTTGGCTTTTTCTTTTTCTTTTTTTGAGATCTGAAGGACCGGGGAAGCTATTTGAAATTCCCCGATGCTCCCATTGCAGGGGAGGTTATGGCGAAATTTTTCAAAAATTTAGGGTGTTAGCCAAATTTTTGAAATTTAGAAAATTCTCAGAAACTAAAGAGTTGGAGAATGGAAGTCAGATCGAGCGTAGAGTTGATTAATCAAACCACTTTCGACTTTGTTCCTTTTCGGGGATGAAAAGTTTAAGTGGGGGAGATTGTAACAACCCGTAAAATGCGAGCCAGTTTGAAATTTTTATTTTGGCAATTTTAGCGAATTTTGATTATTTAAAATAGATTATTTTAAATAATATCGACGAGAAATTTATTTAGAGTATAAATCGAACGTATATATTATACGCGTCGTCGTTAGAATATAAATATTTATATATAATTATAAATAGAATTGAAAATGGCGCGGTAGTTCGATAATTCGATTTCAAATTTCAATTGAATGTACCGGGTGCAAAACAATCCGGATTTTAGTGAAACCAAAAATAATGGGATCTAATTGTGAATATCATTCTAACGAATTCGAAGAATCAAAATTTCATAGCGGGAATCAAAAGATATGTCCAGTTGAAAATTCTGAATAGTCGCTATGGAATTCAGGCCCTTAAAAATGGACATTTTGCAAATGACCTCGGATTTCGACGAAACCACTTTTGTTGGGTCCGTGATGTCGAATTATTGCTAGATTCCAAATTTCATAATTTTTCGAATCAATATGTGAGCGTGGCAAAGGAAAACGCGTTTGACCAATTTCAGGTGATTTTAATCGACTGGAAATTGGCCATTTTTCTAACGGTCTCAGAATTTGATGAAACTAGTTTTGTTAGAACCGTATCGTCAATACGAAGCTAGAAAATATTTTTCTAGAATTTTTAAAGTTAATATGTGACCCCGGTAATTTGAAATGTACGTTTAAAATTCAATATAGTGATTTAAAGGTAAATTCAACGGAAACTAATTCAAACGATCATATCAGCTAGTGATACATATCCCATTGGGTTCGAAATAGGGTTGAAACGCTATGGACGACAGGCGGTGGGCCTCGTTTCGAGGTCGTATGTAAAAGTCAACTTTTAGAAATTAAATAATATAAAATAAAAAAAAGAAACCCCCCTCCTCCTTAAAATCGCTCTGGCCCCCCCCCTTTTCACAATTTTAAATCGACAGATAGGAAGAAAAAAAAAAACGTAGAAGCGGGGAGGAGCCGCCGCCCTCCCCGAGACCACCGAGCCTCCAGGAGGGAGCATCGCACCGCTTCAGGCGTAGCCCCCCCTCTCGCGACCCCCCCCCCCTCAAGCGGCGGCGCCGCGACGCAAACCGAGCCGCCCCCCCCCCCCTCAAAGAAACCGACGCAGCCACTCCCCGCCTCCCACCTGAAGACCGACGCCCCCATACACCCCCTTCGAGGCCCTGAAACCCTAGAAAACCTTACTGTAAGTTTTTTTTTTCAATTTTCAGTTATCGTTTTATTTTAAAAAGAAAACTGAAATTTTATATAAGAAGTCGGATTAAAAATAGAAATTTTATATGTTGAACTTCGGATTAAAAATAGAATTTTTATATGTTGAACTTCGGATTAAAAATAGAATTTTTATATGTTGAACTTCGGATTAAAAATAGAATTTTTATATGTTGAACTTCGGATTAAAAATGGAATTTTTATATGTTGAACTTCGGATTAAAAATGGAATTTTTATATGTTGAACTTCGGATTAAAAATGGAATTTTTATATGTTGAACTTCGGATTAAAAATAGAATTTTTATATGTTGAACTTCGGATTAAAAATGGAATTTTTATATGTTGAACTTCGGATTAAAAATATGATTTTTATATATTGAATAGCATAGTAAAAATTCGATTTTTAGATATATGAAGTGATTATAAAAATATGATTTTTAAAATTGAAAGTGAATAAATAAAAATGTGATTTTTATTTTAAAGACATCGAAATATAAAAATGTGTGATTTTTATATATACAGTGACTACGGGCACAAGAAGACGATAAAAAGGCGAGAAGAAGAGTCAAGATGATTGGATAGCTTTCGGTGAGAACTTCTCACTCAAATTCTATTTTTCTAGTTATATATATACTAGGATGCAGACGGTGCTTATTAGAAGCACCCGACACCCGTCCACATACCATGGACTTGTTTGTTTGGTTGTGTAGTTGGTTAGATTATTTGGTTTGAACTGAATTGTTTGGTGAAATAAAATTGATTTGATTGATGTGTGAATGGCGTGGGCCTTCACTAGACCGGGGATAAGGCTAGGCCTTGTCCCGTTTCTAGTATCGTGCCGTTATGCCGCCGAAATTTTCTAAAATATGTTAGAAAAATAAAAATATCATTTTATTGAATAAATGAATTGAATAGAAATTCATAGGTTGAAATAAAATGTTTTATCGTTAAAAATAAAATTTTTAACGTGAATATGAAAATAGTGAAGTGAACAAAATAAAATATTCATTTACAAACCAGACGGTTTGTTTATGTACACCTATTTGAATCGACGATTTCGAAATGAATTGAATTGAAAACGATTTCGAAATGAATTGAATTGAAAACGATTTCGAAATGAATTGAATTGAAAACGATTTCGAAATGAATTGAATTGAAAACGATTTCGAAATGAATTGAATTGAAAACGATTTCGAAATGAATTGAATTGAAAACGATTTCGAAATGAATTGAATTGAAAACGATTTCGAAATGAATTGAATTGAAAACGATTTCGAAATAAATTGAATTGAAAACGATTTCGAAATGAATTGAATTGAAAACGATTTCGAAGTGAATTGAATTGAAAACGATTTCGAAGTGAATTGAATTGAAAACGATTTCGAAATGAATTGAATTGAAAACGATTTCGAAGTGAATTGAATTGAAAACGATTTCGAAGTGAATTGAATTGAAAACGATTTCGAAGTGAATTGAATTGAAAACGATTTCGAAGTGAATTGAATTGAAAACGATTTCGAAATGAATTGAATTGAAAACGATTTCGAAGTGAATTGAATTGAAAACGATTTCGAAGTGAATTGAATTGAAAACGATTTCGAAGTGAATTGAATTGAAAACGATTTCGAAGTGAATTGAATTGAAAACGATTTCGAAATGAATTGAATTGAAAACGATTTCGAAATGAATTGAATTGAAAACGATTTCGAAATGAATTGAATTGAAAACGAATTCAAATTGAATTGAAAGCGAATTGAAATGAATTCAAATCGGATTGAAATTTGAATTGAATAGAAATGAATTTTAAAACGAATTTATAAAGAAGAATTCAATTTTGATTTGAATTGAAATGGAAGTTGAATTTGCTTTTGAAACGAATTTTAAAACTATTTATATAATTCGTTTTTAAATAGGAATCGACGAAATATATATTATATATATTATATATATAATATAATGGCCTGAATAGAACGCGCCACGCCGCGGCAGTTCGTGAATTTCGACCATTTATTTCAAACGGACATTACGGGAGATCCGACCGTCGGATTCTCCTAAAACCGGAACCGTTGGGTTCGTATTGAAAAGAGCTTTCTAACGAATGTGATAAATTAGAAATCTAACGGTTGGATTTGGAATTATGTCCAAATCAAATTGGAAAAAGGTCGCTGTAAATGCAGTTCGATGGCCATTGGTGGAAATCGACTGTACGGGCCTTGATAAAATTATTAAAAATAGTAATAATTTGTGTAAAATCATAAGAAATGATTTGTGAAGATTTGGGATGAAAAACTCCATATTTGAAAAGATAAAAATAGATTTTTATCGAAAGGAACTAGTTTTTAACTAGAATTATAATTCTATTTATTTTTAAATAAATAAATTGAATTTGAAATGGTTTTGAAAATAACCAAAATTTCCAATGATTGCATTGGAGTGGATTTGAATCGAAATTGTCTTCGGAATATTTCGATGTTGGAATTCGTGATTATACAGGCGTGGTTATGGAAATTTGAAAGATATACATTTATATCGTTATTTCCAATACGACATTTGTTAGTCGTAGAATTCGATATTGAATATAAGCCGATATATTTTCTATTCAGGGCCTTGTATTGAATATCGAATGTGATTTGGGTTTGTCGTGAATGGTGTTTTCACTAACACTGTTCTTCAACCCAGTTGAGAAAAGATTAAATCTTTGTATTTAGATTTAATGAAGTGTACCAATTAAATAATATTTAATTGGAATTGAATGGATATTGATTTTTGGGTTTATCGTGAACAGTGTTTTTAAACAACACTCGTTCTTTAACCCGATAATTAATGAATGTGACTTTGGGTTTATCGTGAACTGCATTTTAAATGACACTGATTCTTTAACCCAGTCAAAGATTAAAACTAAGTGGAGTTTTAATGAATCTTTAAATAGATTGAAAAGATCGAGAATGGAGTATCACCAGTTTTACTCCAAGCGATAGTTAAATCTTTAATTAGATTTGAACGTGAAATGGTAATTGAGTTACCGATAACACTGTGGTGTTAGATATGAAGTACTACCAGTTTTACTTCATGGGATGAATAGGTTGGGATTGGGAAATAAAATAAATGATTACCTCGGTGTGGTTCGCTAATCCCGACTAGTTTGAATTGACATTCAAAGGAGATTAAAGAATAAATTTAAAGAATTTATCTTGGATAAAATTAATGGGAACTTTTCCCAAAGTATGGGAATATTTGAATAAAAGAATATTCTGAAGTGGAATGAGGCGTATGTTGTGTTTGTGTAACACTTTTATAATATATACGCGAGTTATTCAGAAAGACCGGGTTTATCCCATTCTGAATAACTGATTCGACGTGGTGTCGAAGATGAAGACGGTGGTCGAAGACCGGAAGTCTTCACGTCGTTTGGGTGATTACTGATGATGTTGATTGGGCTGTACACCCAAGAAGATGGAAACAGTTGGTGATCGTCCAGACGTACTTGGAGATCGATGGATATGCGGGGTACTAGGTGCCTCCGGTTTCGTTCAGACCCAGAACGGACTTGTAAATGGACTGTGTGTCTGACATTGGATTTTAGTCTGTGTGATTGATTCCTATTAAATATATATCTGTTTGGCGGCGGAGAATTTATTCTCTTGCTTAACGCCCTTCTCTGAGACATACGAGCTCAGGGGTTATATACTGATGGATATCAAACACATAGAGTGAATTGCCTGTGTGGCATGCCTAAGTGGCAATAGATCGAGGCTTCTGTTGAAAAGCAAAGTCTTGTGGTGATGATCAAAGCACAGCCTGTGTGGCACAGCTTTGTGTAACGTGAATTCGCGAGTTTCACACCCGGTATGAACCAGAAACGGGAGACGGACCTCAGGGAGGGCATGCGTTTCCTTCTAGCTAAAAAGTGGCGTCAGTGGTTTTACACGCCCTGACGAGTTTGACTTATGTGGTTGTTGCTGTTGCGAGGCGCCTCGGTTTGATCGGATGATCCGGGTCCGATGGAGTCATTTGTTGGCTCATTTACGCCCCAAAGGGCGGGGAAACGTAGTGTTCAGGCATTTTAATCCACATCGGTGGACCGGCCCTGTCGCTCCAAGGGTCACTCGAGCTCTGATCCTGAGACATGGGCTAGATTGTCTCGAATCGGTTGAGCACTATCTTTTGCCTCGGTTCATAGATGGAAACCCAATTTCCAAATACGTGACATTTGCGGTTTTATTTGTAAACCTATATATGGCGACATAGTGGCATGGGACGCTCATGTCGCCTATGATTGATACTTATGATTTGAAGTTGTTTTATGAACAATGCACTTATAATAGTATCAAATGATTTGTTTTAAGACGTATCAAGCATTCTTTGGCTGTTATAAGGGAAAACCCTATCCTCGGCTGTGTTGCATTGTGTGATGGGACCTGGGTCTTATAACAGCTTCATTTTTCTTTATTTAGCATTGCGCTGTTTGTTCTATGCACTGGTATTCTTGGGAGGAAACCCGTTCCGTGTTATACGGCGTGGTCCCTTGATTTACCCAACTTTAAAAATAAAGATTAACTGTTTTAGTTCTCACACCAGTCACATGACTGACCTGGAGTTTATTGTTGTAACCTAAACTCTGGGTGCCCTTATTTTGACACGGGCAACTAGTAGTTTTGGTTTTGCAGATTTATATTCACAGGATCCTGGTTTACAGCTGGAATGATATCCGGAAAGCTTTGTATCCGTATATCTCTTCTAGTTGTGTATTTTATTATTTTCCGCTGCGATGTATTTAAATGTAATTTAAATCTCTGATATTTCTGTGTAATATTCATTTATACTCTGTATATTCTTGTAATCTGATGCGTTGTTGTAATATGCAATGAAATGTTCTTCTATATGCGTTCTGTTGTGGCTTGTTCTCGAACTATCCGACGCTTTCCTTTACGGGGAAGTAACGGGTCTTTACACGTGCGTAGCCCTGGGACATTTGCTAGAGTGTCTCGAACGCGGAGAGGAGCTTGCCCCTTGCCTCGACTCATGACGGAAATCCAATTTCCAATACGTGTATTTCGGCTTTATTTGTAGAGCCTAGTATGGCGACATAGTAGCATGGGATACTATGCCGTCTATGATTTATGTTTATGATTGAAACTGTTTTGACACTATACACTTATTATAATATCAAATGATTTGTTTTAAACGTACCAAGCATGTTTGGTTGTTATAAGGTAAAACCCTATCCTCCGGCTTGCGTTGCATTGTGTGATGGGACCTGGGTCTTATAATAGCTTCATTTTTCGAAAAAGCATTGCGTTGTTTTTTCTATGCACTGGTATTCTTGGGAGGAAACCCGTTCCGTGTTATACGGCGTGGTCCCTTGAATTACTCTCTTTTAAAATAAAGTTTTAATAACTGTTTTAGTTCTCACACCAGTCACATGACTGACCTGGAGTTTATTGTTTTAACCTAAACTCTGGGTGCCCCTATTTTCTGCACGGGCAGCTAGTAGTTTTGGTTTTGCAGATTTATATTCGCAGGATCCTGGTTTACAGCTGGAATGGTATCCGGAAAGCTCTGTATCCGTATATCACCTTCAGTTGTGCTTTATATTATTTTCCGCTGCTATGTAATTTATTGTAATCTCTGATATTTATCGAATGTAATTTATTCATTTATACTCTGTATATTCTTGTATCTGATGGAATAGTTGTAATAACAATGAGATGTTCTTCTGTTTGTGTTCTGATTTGTCCTGTTCTCAAACGATCAGGGGTTTTGAACGGTCTTAGTCGGTTTAACGACTGATTAGGATCGAGCGAAATTCCCGGGCGTCACATTTGTGGTTGTTGGAATGCGAGTCGCCTCGATTATAGGTCTGTAAGGACCGGGAAACGTGTGTTTAGGAATTTCCAATCCTCAAACGTAAGAGAGGACCGGCCCAGCCGATCCAAGGGTTACCCAGTGTGCGTAGTCCTGAGCATTTGCTAGAGTGTCGAATCGGAGAGGAGCTTGCCTCGACCCTTGACGGAAATCCAATTTCCAATACGAGATGTTTCAGCTTTATTTGTAGAGCCTAGTATGGCGACATAGTAGCATGGGATGCTATGCCGTCTATGATTGATATTTATGATTGAAATTGTTTTGACACTATACACTTATTATAGTATCAAATGATTTGTTTTGAACGTACCAAGCATGTTTGGCTATTATAAGGGGAAACCCTATCCTCCGGCTTGCGTTGCATTGTGTGATGGGACCTAGGTCTTATAATAGCTTCATTTTTCGAAAAAGCATTGCGTTGTTTATTGATATGCACTGGTATTCTTGGGAGGAAACCCATTCCGTGTTATACGGCGTGGTCCCTTGAATTACTCTCATTTAAAGTAAAGTTTTAAATAACTGTTTTAGTTCTCACACCAGTCACATGACTGACCTGGAGTTTATTGTTTTAACCTAAACTCTGGGTGCCCTTATTTTGACACGGGCAGCTAGTAGTTTTGGTTTTGCAGATTTATATTCGTAGGATCCTGATTTACAGCTGGAACGATGCTCAGAAAGCTCTGTATCCGTGTATTACTTTCAGTTGTGTTTTCTATTGTCTTTCCGCTGCTATGTAATTTATTGTAATCTCTGATATTTATCGAATGTAATTTATTCATTATACTGTATATTCTTGTATCTGATGGAATTGTTGTAATAGCAATGAAATGTTCTTCCGTCTGCGTTCATTTGTGTGTTGTTCTCAAAGTATCCGCTCTTTCATTCACGGGGAAGTTACGGGTTCTTACACCGGTGCTAATAAAATGTATCCAGACATGAAGCAGACCTGCTACTGGGAAGGGATGAAAAGAGATGTTTGGAAGTTTATATCCAAATGTATGAATTGTCAGCTTGTTAAAGCCAAACAAAAAAAGCCTAGTGGTTTGTTGCAATATTAGAAATTCCAGAATGGAAATGGGAACAAGTCTCAATGGATTTCATTGATGGGTTACCAAGGACTAGATCGGGCCATGATAGCATTTGGGTTATTATGGATCGATTAACCAAGAGTGCAAGATTTATACCCATCAAGTTGAATAGAATAGCAGCTAAGTTAGCAGAACTGTATATAAAGTGGGTAGTGAGATTTCATGGAGTACCCAAAGGCATCGTGAGTGACCGAGATCCGTTATTTACCAGTGGGTTTTAGAAGAGCTTACAAGAGGCTTTAGGATCAGAATTACATCTCAGTACCGCGTACCATCCTCAAATTGACGGTCAGACAGAGAGGGTGAATCGTGTATTAGAAGATCTCTTGAGAGCTTATACATTGGATTTTTGTGGATCATGGGATGACCAATTGCATCTAGTAGAGTTTGCATATAGTAACAGTTATCAATCTAGTATTGGTATAGCTCCATTTGAAGCTTTGTACGTAAAACCATGCAACTCACCGTCATGTTGGTTAGAGACTGGTGAGAAATATGTGCTTGGACCAGAAATGATAAGAGAAACATCAGACAAGATCAAGATTGTTCAACAGTGAATGAAGGTCGCTCAAGATAGGCAGTAGAGTTATGCTGATAAAAGACGAAGAGACATGAAATTCTCCGTTGGTGACCTGGTGTTTGTCAATATTTCTCTGTTACAGAGCATGATTCGATTTGGTAAGAGAGGCAAGTTAGCACCAAGATTTGTCGGTCCATTCCCAGTTCTCGAGCAAGTTGGGAATTTGGCATATAAAGTTGGATTACCTGACAAGAAGGCAAGAGTTCACAATGTATTTCATGTTTCCTAGTTAAGGAAATTCGTGCACGACCCCGATATGACTGTTTCACCTGATCAGTTGGATGATACGGAAGTAGAACCCAAGACGGTTGGGAACCGCAAGCCGATTCGTATTGTCGAGCACGATACGAAGAAATCGAAGGAAAGCGATGAATCTAGTCAGGGTTCAGTGGGGCGAGGATGAAAATGATTGTACTTAAGAGATAGAGGAGATCATTAGGAAGACGTATCCAGAACTCTTTGCCTAGTAAGTTTTACATTTCGATTTGGTCTTTCCACATGCTAGGACAGGTTTGTTTTGTTTTGCATGTTTGATTGTTGTACATGGCTAAGCAAGCGGGACCCGATGTATGCTTTAATTAGGGAATTTCGGGGGCGAAATTTCTTAAGGGAGGGGGGGGGGGAGAATGTAACGACTCGCATTTTACGCATCAGGGGATCATAGAATATTTCTTTATTTCTCATGCTAAGTCGTATAGCCATGTAACATTGGGAGACGACTATTGGGGCCATTTCCCATGTTCATGATTTTTACCGATTTTTTAATGACCATTTTGCCCCTAGCTGATCTTATTTCAGCCATAACTTTTGATTGGAAAGGAGTTTTGACCTGAAACTACTTCCATTAGATCCGAATGATAGTTTACCTTTCCGTATAGTTGTCACACGTGAAAAACGGACTTACCGTTTGGGAGATATGGCTGAAATAAGGTTTGGAAGGTGAAAACCTGCTTAATCGGGCCAAATAAGGTGATTAATGAATGGGCCCATAACCGATTTCGGGATTAGGGTTATGGGGAGCTGGAATGAGTTAGGTTTTCATTCTATTTCAGTTTTCTAGCTACCATTTACCCCTTAGAAATCCTAACAATGGCCTCCACCTTTTAATTTCATCCCAAATCGCTCTCTAATACAGGATTAAGCTAAGCAACATCAAATCAAAGGGAAATAGCACTAAATCAAGGTCGGAATTGGTTTGTAGCCTTGGAAACTGTGCCAAACAGAGGATAATTTTAGATTTGTTATTTTGTTTGTGGCTAAGGTGAGTGATTTGCATAGTTTCTCACTAATTACGGTTAATTAGGGGTAATTAGTAAATTTATGTATTAATAAATTCTGGAAAAATATTTAGAAATTCTTAAACACCGTTTTAGACCTCCGTTATAAGTTTGGGTTAATTTGGTTAAGTTTTACTAATCATATCATTAGATTTGCCTAAACATGATTAAGGGGGGTTAAGGGGAAAACATAGGTTTTTGGGTATGTTTGATCCATTTCAACACAATAGATTATTGTTTTGGTGTTTATGGTTGATTATATATGTTGCTATGACTGTATGGTATGCTTTGTGATTGATTAGAAGAGTTAGAATGGTCTAAAACGCCGTCGTATGGCGTAAAACAGTCACTGGAAAGATTGCAGGAAATGTGCAGAGTTTCGGACTAGATCGGATCGGGTATGGGGCTCGGATCGGATAAGGAACTAAGCAAGGGGATTTGATTCGGATAGGAAATTGGCACTAGAGGAGGCTTGGCAAGTAGGAAGGCCACTCACATAGAGTTGGGGTTGGGATCAGACTGAGGCTTGGTGTGGTGATCGGATCGGACTAGAGCTAGGGGACGGGATCAGACGAGGGGAGAGTAGCTGGAGTATTCGAACCGAACTGAATGGAAGGTGGCAACCCAAACTAGATGGAGACTACCGAAACGACCTGAAGTGGAACACCGAACCGAACGGGAAGCCTAGGGGCGATGCATTCGAATCGAACTGACTGAAGCATGCCGAACCGAACCGCATCTGGAGGCCAAACCGAACCGGATTGGAGTTGCGATTACACGATGAATCTTCTGAAGACCAACTCCAATTCGACCAAAACCCGAGATGCAAAGGAATTCTAGATGGGAGGTTATTACTTAGGATGTAAATGGATCAACGGGTTAACTTCATAGTTGGGCTTTTTGCGGGACGCGTGCTAAGGGGTTATCGACGTCCATAACTCTGATTCACCACCAAGACGGATGTTAGGCTACTGATCAGTGCAGTGGGGTAGTTATTACTCCATGGGGCAAAGTGATCGTACCATGACTATAAGCCAGTGCAGTGGAGTCGTCATGACTTCATGGGGCAGAGTGGACATAGCAAGGACAAGTGGCTATGGATCAGTGCAGTGGAGTCGCCATGACTCCGTGGGGCAGAGTAATCATAGCAAGGATTTGGGTGATCAAAGAGGTGGATACTGTATGCTTTACGCACTGAGTGAGAGATGTGAGGATGGTTGTTATGTTTGTGTAACAACCCGGAAATCTGAGCCAATTTAAAATTTTTATTTTGGTAGTTTTATTTAATTTTGAATAATTAAAATGAATTATTTTAAATAATAACGACGAGAAAATTATTTTGAACATAATTAGAATGTATATATTTATTTGAATCGTCGTTAGAATATAAATATTTATTTTAAATATAAAAGGAAATGAAAATGGCGCGATAGTTTGAAAATTCGATTTCAAAGTTCATATGAGTGTACAAGATTCAAAATAAACCGGATTTTAGTGAAACCAAAAATATTAGAATATATTTGAAAATATCTTTCTAACGAATCCGAAAAATTGAAATTCCATAGCGGGAATCAAAAGTTATGCCCAGTTGAAAATTCTGAATAGTCGCTATGGAATTCTGGCCCTAAAAAATGGAAATTTTGCAAATGACCTCTGTCTTTGACGAAACCACTTTTTTTGGATCCTGGATGTCGATTTATTGCTAGATTCCAAAATTCATAATTTTTCGAATCAATATGTGAGCGTGGCGAAGTAAAACGCGTTTGACCAGTTTCAGTTGATTTTAATCAGGAAAATGACCATTTTTCAAATGTCTCAGAATTTGATGAAATTAGTTTTGTTAGGACCGTATCGTCAATACGAAGCTAGAATATATTTTTCGGGAATTTTTAGAGTATGTATGTGACCCTGGTAAATTGAAATGTACATTTAAAATTCAATATATAGATTTATATTTTGATTTTAGCGAAAACTGATCAAAACAGTTGAATTGGCTTGCGATACATATCCCATTGTGTTCGGAATAGGGATAATTAGCTACGGGCGACAGTCGTTGGGTTTGAATTCGAGTTTGTATCAACACAAGGGTATTTTTGAAATTAAAATAATTAAAATAGTATATTTATTTATACCCCCCTCTTTTCTATTTTACCAAGTCAAACCTTCCCATTTCATTCCCTTTATCAGACCCGAACCCGAATCGATTTCTTCAAATCGAAAATCGATTTCGCGAGTGGGAAAAAGGCAGCCGCCTCGCGCCAGTCCTCCTCCGTTGCGATTGATCTCCTTCATCCACCATCGCCTCCGTGCCCCAGCAGCGGCGCCGCAGCCCTCAGTCGATCACCGCTCCCCTTGGTCTGCGCCACCCCACGAAGTCGCGTGCCACCGGTAACAAGCCTCGCGCCATTAGAGGCGGTGAAAGTGGCGGTTGCTGATCGGCTACCGATGGTGGCGTTGGCGTGCGACAGGATGATGTCAAGTTCGAGCTTTGCTCATGAGCACTGGAACGCAATACAGATAAAAGAGGAAAGAAGGTAGTTTTTATTTATTTACTATATTAGCTTAGCTAATTTAAAAAGGAAAAAAATGTGATTTTTTTTATATAAGTATGCATTATATGAAATCAAATTGTTTAAGATATATATATATATATATATATATATATATATATATATATATATATATATAGAGAGAGAGAGAGAGAGAGAACATTTGTTTTGAAATCTATATGACATTTTTTTTGAAATCATTATGGCATTTCTTTTGAAATCTATATGACATTTGTTTTGAAATCCATATGGCATTGTTTTTGAAAACTATATTGCATTGTTTATATAAAAATATACATGGTTTTTAGAAGTGAAAATATACAATGTTTTTAGAAGAAATTAACATTGTTGTTTTATAAAAATAGAAATGTGCATTGTTGTATTATAAAAATAAATTTGCATTGTTATGAAAATAAAAGTAGCATCGTTTTTAGAATAAAATAGCAGGGACTAAAAATATGATTTTTATATTGAAGTAGCGATAAAAATATGATTTTTATATTATAGAAAGAATAAAAATATGATTTTTATATTATAAAAGAATAAAAATATGATTTTCATATTATATAGATAGTAAAAATGTGTTATTTATATATGTAGCGATAGGATAAATATACGATTTTTATATATGAAATGCCATCGTAAAAATGTGATTTTTAATATGAACAGCGGGAAAAGATAGCGATGGTAACAACGGAATTCAAAACGGAATCCATACCGTTCAGAAATAGAGAATGGCGCAGTGGAACCCTCGGTGAGAACTCCTCACTAAAATTTTCTGTTCAATTATTTATTTTATAACCGCATATATAAACTGCTCCCCGTCGTCCACAGACCATGGACGACTTGTGTGATTGTTTGTGTTGTGAAAATTGACTGTTGGTTGCGAAATAAAATATATATTCGTGTGTTGAAATAAAATATATATTCATGTGTTGAAATAAAATATATATTCATGTGTTGAAATAAAATATATATTCATGTGTTGAAATAAAGTATATATTCATGTGTTGAAATAAAACATATATTCATGTGTTGAAATAAGTATATATTCATGTGTTGAAATAAAATAAATATTCATTTACAAATCGAACGATTTGTTTATGTACACCGATTTGACTGATATTGATTGGGACAATAAATTTTACACGTCGCCCAACTGCACAAATAAAATCTGTGTTTGATTGTTTGAAACCCTACACGGGTGTTGGGATGAAATTGGACATACACTAATCCCAATAATTGGCTGTATGTCGATCGATAGATTGACAGGCTGTTATAAGCGTTGAATATTTATATTTAATGCTTATACAGTGTAGAATGCACTCTGGATGATAGTTGAATATTTATCGTTGCTATTATATACATGTGTTGTATGGAATCCATATAAATAATATTATATGGTAATGGAGTGGGTCTCATTCCAATTTAGAAAATAAATTATATTCATATGCTGAATAAACAAAATAGTCATGTGTTGACAATACTCATGTGTTGAGAATATTCATGTGTTGAATAAAAGAAAATTCATGTGTTGAATAAAACATAAATTCATGTGTTGAATAAAAAAAATATTCAAGTGTTGGATAAAAGAATATTCATGTGTTGAATAGAATAATGAAGTAATTGAAAAATATAAAGCCGTGTTGATTAGATATGCGCCATTTTGATGCGAACGATATTTATATCCATTATATTCGATTTTATAATGAATATAGAAAAGGAAGTGATTTCAAAATATAACGTTGTGAAAATATTATCATTTACATATTGATGATATGGAGTATTCAACTTTGTTTGAAATTGAATATGAAGTTGAAATCATTTTTAAAACGAAGTTAAAATGATTTGTAAAATATGTTTTGAATTGAAATTGATGAAATATATATATATATATATATATATATATATAATGGCCTGAATAGAACGCGCTGCGGTAGTTCGCGAATTTCGACCATTGACTTCAAACGGACATTACGGGAGATCCGACCGTCGGATTCTCTTAAAACTGAAACCGTTGGGTTCATATCGAAAAGAGCTTTCTAATGAATATTAGAGATTTGAAATCTAACGGTTGGATTTGGAATTATGTCCAAATCAAATTTGAAAAAGGTCGATGTAAGTGCAGTTCGATGGCTGTTTTTGGAAATCGACTGTACGGGCCTTGATAAAATTATTAAAAATATAAATAATTAGTGTAAAATCATAAGAAATGATTTAGGAAGAATTGGGATGAAAAATTCCATGTTTCAAAAGATAAAAATAGATTTTTATTGAAATGAACTAGTTTTGAACTAGAATTAAAATCCACTTTTTTTTTTTAATAAATAAATTGGATTTGAAAAGGGTTTTAAAAGTAACCAGAATTTCCAATAATTGAATTGGAATGGATTTGAATCGAAATAGTCTTTGGAATATTTCGATGTTGGATTTCGTGATTATACTGATATTGTTATGGAAATTTGAAAGATATATTTATATCATTATTTCCAATATGATATTTGTTGGTCGTAGAATTTGATATTGAATATAAGCCGATATATTTTCTATTCAGAGCCTTGTATTTAATATCAAATGGGAATTGGGTTTATCGTGAACTGTGTTTTAATGACATTCGTTCTTTAACCCGATTTATGGTGAAATGTGATTTGGAATTTATAAATCTTTTGTTAAGATTTAAAGGAGATTTTCCAAAGTAAAGTTTTCCAATTTAACGAAATAAATTGGAATGGAGTGGAATTCGATTCGGTAATAATCGAAGTGAATTTCTGTGGATGAGGAATGTTAATATATATGGAATTTAAAAGGCTTTGCCATTTTTCCATTTGTATTATTAGTCAGATATGGAAGTTTATATCGATTATATATATCGATTTGTTTTCCATGAGGATTCCATTGTAAATGGAATCTGATTTTGGGTTGTCGTGAACGGTATCTTTAATAATACTGTTCTTAGACCCAACGGAGTTAAGAAAATCAGAAATTAACTGAAGATTAGTTAAGTTGAATGGTTTCCTGGGTATTGATTTGATGTTGGTTTCGGCCTTCAGCGTTATTACTTAAGGAATTGTTCACTTGATAATTTACGGTTAAAGGCTGATGGAATAGAATGTGATTTTGGGTTTATAGTGAACCGTGTTTTAAATGACATTGGTTCTTTAATCCAGTTAAAGACAGGATATGATTTCCCAAGTTAAACTATCATTCGTATTGATTTTTAGGAAGATTAAAACCAAGTGGAGTTTTAATGAATCTTTAATTAGATTGAAATGATCGAGAATGGAGTATCACCAGTTCTTGTTGCGGTCATGATGGGGGGTTCTCACCATGTGGTTTGGTGGCGAACAGTGGGCTCTTACCCCTAGATGTCCCTTGCGAGGGTTGGTTGCTGTGTGCTGACAGTCGAGAGGCTGGCCGTAAAACAAGTGATAATGGGGGACCGTGTGAGAGCCACGGTGGGTATTACCTGCTGCTTGGGGGATGAAGGGATGGTTGCAAAGCCTACCCGATTTCGTCGGATATTTCAGTTTGGTATCAAAGCTTTGGTTTACAAAGCTCGAGAACAAGACACATTAGAACCATACGAAAGAATTCATCAGAGATTGGATTCGTAATATCCAATAGGAATGACTAGTTAGAGATAGGATCAGTATTATCCTAGAACGAGTGTGAAGAGTATATTTTTAAAATGAAAACAAATTGTTTTAAAAATTTAAACTATTTTATACGTATTTGAATATTTATTTATATTGATTTGGACAATCAAGTATATAAAGATTTTGCGTATGCGTCTGATCCACGTATATTCGAAGTTTTAATATACTGGATAGATATAGAATCACACTCCAGTCGCCCGGGGATGATTCTGATAATGCTGCAGCATTATCAGTATTTATGTTCGAGTTTTGAAGGTGTGCTATCTATATGTTTCCATCAGACTGGTGTGAGAACAAAAAATAGATAGGTTTACTGTAGTGATTTGGCATCAAAAACATGATTTTTGGACTATGTATCAAAGTTATGAATTTGAAATGATAATCAACAAGTTGATTGATGGTTGTGTTGTTTGATTACTGTTTTGATTAATTGAATGTTGAACCTTTAGCCAAATTGAACCAAATAGTGAATTGTATTGAAAATTAGTCGCATTTGCATTCATATACATGTACTTACATTGAACAGGTCATAACAAGGTGGCTAGAGAAGAGGAATAAAATTGTTTTCCTGACAAATAGGTACATGTTTATTGTATTTCTTGGGTTTTTGATGATTTTATGAGCCGATTGGCTAACCACTTGGCTGTTTCTTTTTCTTTTTGGATTGGTGAGGGCCATGGGAGGCTATTTAAAATATCTCGAAGCTCCCGGTGTGGGGGGGGGGGGTTATGGCGAAATTTTTCGAAAATTTAGGGTGTTGGCCAAATTTTTGAAAAATTTGAAAAGTTCTTAGAATCTGAAAAGTTGAAGAACTTAAGCCATAATGAAGATAATGAAAGTTGAGTTGGTTTGTGAAACAACTTTCAGTTTCGTTCCTTTTCGGGGACGAAAATTTTTAAGTGGGGGAGAATATAACAACCCAGAAATCTGAGCCAATTTAAAAATTTTATTTTGGCAACTTTAGTGAATTTTGAATATTTAAAATGAATTATTTTAAATAATAATGGCGAGAAATTTATTTTGAATAGAATTAGAACATATATATTTATTTGAATCGTCGTTAGAATATAAATATTTATTTTAAATATAAAAGGAATTGAAAATGGTGCGGTAGTTTGAAAATACGACTTCAAAGTTCAAATGAGTGTACAGGATTCGAAATAAACCAGATTTTAGTGAAACCAAAAATATTAGAATCTATTTGAAAATATCTTTCCAACGAATCTGAAAAATTGAAATTTCATAGCGAGAATCAAAAGTTACGCCCAGTTGAAAATTCAGAATAGTCTCTATGGAATTCTGGCCCTTAAAAATGGAAATTTTGCAAATGACCTCTGTTTTCGACGAAACGACTTTTGTTGGATCCGGGATGTCAAGTTATTGCTAGATTCCAAAATTCATAATTTTTCAAATCAATATGTGAGCGTGGCGAAGTAAAACGCGTTTGACCAGTTTTAGTTGATTTTAATCGACTGGAAAATGGCCATTTTTCAAACAGTCTCAGAATTTGATGAAATTAGTTTTGTTAGGACCGTATGATCAATACGAAGCTAGAAAATATTTTTCAGGAATTTTTAGAGTCCGTATGTGACCCCGGTAAGTTGAAATGTACGTTTAAAATTCAATATATATATTTATATTTTGATTTTAGCGAAAACCGATCGAAACAACTGAATTGGCTTGTGATACATATCCCATTGTATTTGGAATGGGGGTAAATAGCTATGGGCGACAGTCGTTGGGTTTGAATTCGAGTTCGTATCAACACAAGGATATTTTTGAAATTAAAGTAATTAAAATAATATATTTATTTATACCCCCCTCTTTTCTCTTTTACCATGTCAAACCCTCCCATTTCGTTCCCTTTACCAGACCCGAACCAGAATCGATTTCTTTAAATCGAAAAGTGATTTCGCGAGAGGGAAAAAGGCAGCCACCTCGCGCCAGTCCTCCTCCGTCGCGGTCGATCTCCTCCATCCACCATTGCCTTCGCGCCCCAGCAGCGGCGCCGTAGCCCTCAGTCGTTCACCACTCCCTTTGGTCTGCGCCACCCCACGAAGTTGCGTGCCACCAGTGACAAGCCTCGTGCTATTTAAGGCGGTGAAAGTGGCAGTTGCCGATCGGCTACTGATGGTGGCGTTGGCGTGTGACAGGATGATGTCAAGTTCGAGCTTTGCTCGTGAGCACCTCAAACGCAATACAGATAAAAGAGGGAAGAAGGTAGTTTTTATTTATTAACTATATTAGATTAATTAATTTAAAAAGAAAAAAAATCTGATTTTTTTTATATAAATATACATTATATGAAATCGAATTGTTTAAGATATATATATACATATATATGTATATATATATATATATATATATATATATATATATATATATAGAGAGAGAGAGAGAGAGAGAACGTTTGTTTTGAAATCTATATGACATTTGTTTTTAAATCTATATGGCATTGTTTTTTAAATCTATATTGCATTGTTTTTATAAAAATATACATGGTTTTTAGAAGTGAAAATATACGTTGTTTTTAGAAGAAATTAACATTGTTGTTTTATAAAAATAGAAATGTGCATTGTTGTTTTATAATCTTTAATTTGCATTGTTATAAAAATAAAAGTAGCATCGTTTTTAGATTAAAATAGCAGGGACTAAAAATATGATTTTTATATTGAAGTAGAGATAAAAATATGATTTTTATATTATAAAAAGAATAAAAATATGATTTTTATATTATATAGATAGCGAAAATGTGATCTTTATATATGTAGCTATAGGATAAATATACGATTTTTATATATGAAATGTCGTCGTAAAAATGTGATTTTTAATGTGAACAGCGGGAAAAGATAGCGATGGTAACAACGAAAATCAAAACGGAATCCATACCGTTCAGAAATAGAGAATAGCGGAGTGGAACCCTCGGTGAGACCTCCTCACTAAAATTTTCTATTCAGTTATTTTTTTTATAACCGCATATATAAACTGCACCCCGTCATCCACAGACCATGGACGACTTGTGTGATTGTTTGTGTTGTGAAAATTGAATGTTGGTTGTGAAATAAAATATATATTCATGTGTTGAAATAAAATATATATTCATGTTTTGAAATAAAATATATATTCATGTGTTGAAATAAAATAAATATTCATTTACAAATCGAACGATTTGTTTATGTACACTGATTTGACAGATATTAATTGGGACGATAAATTTTACACATTTTGACGCGAACGATATTTATTTCCATTATATTCGTTTTTATAATGAATATAGAAAAGGAAGTGATTTCAAAATATAATGTTTTGAAAATATTATCATTTATATATTGATGATATGGAATATTCAATTTTGATTTGAAGTTGAATCGTTTTTAAAACGAAGTTAAAACGATTATAAAATACATTTTGAATTGAAATCGACGAAATATACATTATATATATATAATATAATGGCCTAAATAGAACGCGCCGCGCTGCGGTAGTTCGCGAATTTCGACCATTGACTTCAAACGGACATTACGGGAGATTCGACCGTCGGATTCTCCTAAAACCAGAACCGTTAGGTTCGTATCAAAAAGATCTTTCTAACGAATATTAGAGATTTGAAATATAACGGTTGGATTTGGAATTATGTCCAAATAAACTTTGGAAAAGGACGTTGTAAGTGCAGTTCGATGGCCGTTTATGGAAATCGATTGAACGGGCTTGATAAAATTATTAAAAATATCAATAATTAGTGTAAAATCATAAGAAATGATTGGGGAAGAATTGGGATGAAAAATTCAATGTTTAAAAAGATAAAAATAGATTTTTATCGAAACGAACTAGTTTTGAACTAGAATTAAAATCCACTTATTTTTTTTAAATAAATAAATTGGATTTGAAAAGGGTTTTAAAAGTAACCAGAATTTCCAATAATTGAATTGGAATGGATTTGAGTCGAAATAGTCTTTGGAATATTTTGATGTTGGATTTCGTGATTATACAGATATAGTTATGGAAATTTGAAAGATATATTTATATCATTATTTCCAATATGATATTTGTTGGTCGTAAAATTTTATATTGATTATAAGCCGATATATTTTCTATTTAGAGCCTTGTATTTAATATCAAATGGGAATTGGGTTTATCATGAACTGTGTTTTAATGACATTCGTTCTTTAACCCAATTTACGGTGAAATATGATTTGGAATTTATAAATATTTTGTTAAGATTTAAAGGAGATTTTCCAAAGTAAAGTTTTCCAATTTAATGAAATAAATTGGAATGGAGTGGAATTCGATTTGGTAATGATCAAAGTGAATTTCTGTGGATGAGGACTGCTAATATATATGGAATTTAAAAGGCTTTGCCGTTATTCCATTTGTATTGTTAGTCAGATATGGAAGTTTATATCGATTATATATATCGATTTGTTTTCCATGAAGATTCCATTGTAAATGGAATGTGATTTTGGGTTGTCGTGAATGGTATCTTTAATAATACTGTTCTTAGACCCAATGGAGTTAAGAAAATCAGAAACTAACTAAAGATTAGTTAAGTTGAATGGTTTCCTGGGTATGGATCTGATGTTGGTTTCGGCTTTCGGGATTATTACTTAGGGAGTTGTTCACTTTCTAATTTACAGTTAAAGGCTGATGGAATAGAATGTGATTTTGGGTTTATTGTGAACCGTGTTTTAAATGACATTGGTTTTTTAACCCAGTTAAAGACGAGATATGATTTCCTAAGTTAAACAATCATTAATATTGATTTTTGGGAAGATTAAAACCAAGTGGAGTTTTAATGAATCTTTAATTAGATTGAAATGACCGAGAATGGAGTATCACTAGTTTTGCTCCAAGCAATAGTTAAATCTTTAATTAGATTTGAACGTGAAACGGTAATTGAATTTGCCGATAACACCGTGGTGTTAGATATGAAGTATTACCAGTTTTACTTCATGGGATGAATAGGTTGGGATTGGGAAATTAAAACAAATGATTACTTCGGTAAGGTTCGTTAATCCCGCCTAGTTTGGACAAACCATAATTTGGTTTGAATTGATATTCAAAGGAGGATTAAAGAATAAATTTAAAGAATTTATCTTTGATAAAATTAATGGGAACCTTTTCCAAAGTATAAGAGTATTTGAATAAAAGAATATTCTGAATTGGAATGAGGCGTATGTTGTGTTTGTGTAACACTTGTTTATTATATACGCGAGTTATCCAGAAAGACCGGGTTTATCCCATTTTGAATAACTGATTCGACGTGGTGTCGAGAATGAAGACGGTGGTCGAAGAGCAAAGGTATTCATATCGTTTGGATAATTGATCTTGATTGGGCTGTACACCTAAGAGGAGGGAATCAGTTGGTGATCGTCCAGACGTACTTGGAGATCGATGGATATGTGTGGTACAAGGTGCCTCCGGTTTCGTTCAGACCCAGAACGGACTTGTAAATGGACTGTGTGTCTGACATTGGATATCATTCTGTGTGACTGATGGATATTGGTTGCATGGAGTGGTTTTCCTGTGTGGCATGCTAAGATGCAAATGATCAAGGCTTTTGTTGAAAAGCAAAGTCTTGTGGTTGATGATCCAAGCACCGCCTGTGTGGCATAGCTTTGTGTAGCGTTAATTCGCGAGCCTCACACCCCGTTGTGAACCAGAAATGGGAGAGGACTTCAGGGAGGGCATGCATTTCCTTCTAGCTAGGATGGTGTCAGTGACCTACCAACCCTGACATTTATATTATTTTCACCTGTGTGGTTGTTGCTGTTGCGAGGCGCCTCAGATATATCGTTGACTATGTGGAGCCGATGGAGTCATTTGGCTCATTTACACCCCAAAGGGTGGGGAAACGAAGTGTTCAGGCATAATAATCCACATCGGTGGACCGGCCCTGACGATCCAAGGCTTGCCTGCGTGCTTGCCTAAGGGGTGGGCTAGAGGCTCTCGAATCGGTAGAGGACGATCCCTTGCCTCGGTTCACATATGGAAATCCAATTTCCAAATACGTGATTTTGCGGTAATTGTAGAACTAGTATGGCGACATGATATATGGTACCCATGTCGTCTATGATTGATACTTAGATTGAAATTATTTTGACACTATACACTTATAGTAAAAGATGAAATTTAGCGTATCAAGCATTCTTTGGCTATTATAAGGTAAAACCCTATCCTCCGGCTTGTGTTGCATTGTGTGATGGGACCCATGTCTTATAATAGCTTCATTGTTCTTTATTTAGCATTGCGTTGTTGTTTTATGCACTGGTATTCTTGGGAGGAAGCCCGTTCCGTGTTATACAGCGTGGTCATTGGATTTACCTAACTTTAAAATAAAGATTAATAACTGTTTTAGTTCGCACACCAGTCACATGACTGACCTAGAGTTTATTGTTTTAACCTAAACTCTGGGTTCCCTTATTTTGACATGGGCAGCTAGTAGTTTTGGTTTTGCAGATTTATATTCATAGGATCCTGATTTACAGCTGGAATGATATCCGGAAAGCTATGTATTCGTGTATTACTTCTAGTTGTATATTGTATTATTTTCCACTGCTATGTAATGTATTGTAATCTCTGATATTTAATGTGTAGTATTTATTCGTACACTGTATATTCTTGTATTCTGATGGAATTGCTGTAATTAACAAAGAAATATTCTTCTGTTTGTGTTCCGATGTGGCTTGTCCTCAGTTCAATCCGGGCTTTCCTTACCGGGGATGTTCGGGTCGTCTCAGTTTGATTGTTTGCCATCACTATGACATGCACACCCCTCCCCGTTATCTTGACACCTTATGTTAGTGTTACCTTTGAGTATTGTATATCTTGTTGTGTTGACTCTTTGGTTGCAGGTCCAGGTATGGTTTATGTGACGGCCAGCCCCGTACCAACCGACATTTACTCCAAAAGTGCGATGTACACATGTCCAGTTAGCACGGGACGGTCGTCAGAAGGAAAGGAAAGAAGAGAATGAACTAAACAAAGAACCTGTAATATGTCTCACAGCGCATGGAATAAAATATAATAACCAACATATTCTTGACACAAAACAGGCGAGACAGTGTATAAGCTGAAAACAAACTATCATAGCAGCGGAAAATCCAAATACAGCTTATGTTCCACAACATCATTATTACAACTTTAAAACTGTCTCTAAAGAAAAAGCAAGATAAGGAAGGTACACTACTAATGCCCAAGTAGTGACCGCCAACGACACAGGGAGAAAATATGTAGATAATACGTGGGAGCCTCCTGCTCGTCTCCGGCACAGCTACTCGTGCATACCCTCTAACCTGTCTCTAGTCTGCTCGTGAGAGCACCTGGAGTAATAAGAAGAGACATAAAACTCTAGGTCAGACAAAAAGTCTGGTATGAGCGATAAGCAGTTAAACAGAACAATAACAGGTATACTAAACCATACCTGAACCTGGACCTGCAACCAAAGAGTTAGTACTACATACTGTACAACACTCTAAGGTGTCACTAACATGTGGTGTGTAAGCATACAGGGGTGGGGGTGTGCATGTCATATTGATGGCAAACAAACAAGCGTAGCAACCATCCTCACATCTCTCACTCAGTGCGTAAAGCATACGATATTCACCACTTCGATCACCCAATACTTTGCTACGATCACCTTGCCCCATGAATTCATAATGGCTTCATCTGCACAGATCCATAGCCACTAATCCTTCGCTATGTCCACTTTGCCCCATGGAGTTGTTCACCCCATCTGCACTGGCTCATAGCCTTACTAATCCTTTACTATGTCCACTTTTCCCCATGGAGTTGCCACCCCATCTGCGCCGGCTCATAGTCCTAATTCGATCACTTTGCCCCTCAAGTCATAGTGACTCTACTGCAATGATAACGTAGTCCTGCTACGATCACTTTGCCCTCGAGTCATAGTGACTGTACTGCACTGATAACGTAGCCCATCATTCATTTTAGTGGTGAATCGAAGTTATGAACGTTGACAACTCCTAAGCACATGTCCCGCAGCAAAGTCCAATCACGAAGTGAACTCATTGGTTCCCAACTGGATCCTGAGCTCTAACTTCCAACTTAGACTACCTTTGCATCTCAGGTTATTGGCCTTCTTTCCCTAGATCGGTTTGGATCGTCGCCTTCATGTCGTAGCGATTCGGTTCGGAGTCCAGCTTTCCATCGTCAACATGGTTTGGATCATCATCACCCTAGCGGATCGGGTCTGTTCTCCAAGTCCAGTCGCCATCACCGGTTCGGGTCGAGGTCCTCCGAGCGGCTCGGGTCGGAAAGCACTTCTCCAGGTCAAGTACAACGGATCATGCTCACCCTTCAAGGGCGGATCGGGTGCTCCAGCATGTGACGCGGTACGGGTTCGAGCTCCTTTCCCCATCGAATTGTGGTATTTGGTTCGGATCGTGGCAAGTACGCACGAACGGTTCGGGTCGGGTAAGGGAGGTCCGATCCGATCCCTGTCTGCATTTTCCTGCAACTTTCAAACGACTGTTTATACGCCTCTTGATAGCGTTTTCGACCATTCTAACTATTCTAAACAATCACAAGTCATACCAAACAGTCATAGCAACAAATAGAAGTGACCTCAAACACCAAAACATCAATATGATAGGTTAAAATGGATCAAACATAGCCAAAACCCCATATTTTCCCTTAATCCCTCTTAACCATGTTTAAGCATATAATTAGCAAAACTTATCCAAATTTTCTAACAGAGGTCTAAAACAATATTTAAGAATTTCTGAATATTTTTCCAGATTTTAATCATGCATAAATTCACTAATTATCACTAATCACCCCTTAATCCCCTAAATTCCGGGATTAGCAAAATTAGTCGAAATTAACCCAAATTCATATCAGAGGCATAAAATGATGTTTTAGAATTTTAGGAATTTTTCTAGATTTTTCAGAGCCATAATTTCGCTAATTTTCGCTAATTACCATAATTAGCCATAATTAGTGAAATAGCAAGCTAATCACTCACCTTAGTCACAAATAAAATTTAGATCTGAAATAAATATCTGATTTGGTGAAGATCCCAATTCAAAACAGCAGCTCTCATCTTGATTTGGTGAAGATCTCCCTTGATTTGATGTTGTTAATCCCAATCTTCAAGTTGCTAATGATTTGGAGGTGATTTAGAGGTTGGAGGCCATTTTTAGGGTTTCTAAGAGGTAAATGGAGGCTACAAAACTGAAATAGAATGAAACCCTAACTCATTTCAGCCTTCCCATAACCCTATTCCCGAAATGGGTTATGGGCCCATTCACTAATCACCCTATTTGGCCCGATTAAGCTGTTTTTCACCTTCCAAACCTTATTTCAGCCATATCTCCCTCCACATGTGACCACTCTACGGAAAGGTAAACCATCATTTGATGCCAATGGAAGTGGTTTCAGGTCAAAACTCCTTTCCAATCAAAAGTTATGGATGAAACAAGATCAACTAGGGGCAAAATGGTCATTTAAAAATCGGCAAAAATCATGAACATTGGAAATGACCCCAATAGTCGTCCCTCAACGCTACACGACCATACGACTTCATATGAGAAAGAAATAAATATTCTACGACTCACCGATGCGTAGAATGCTTGTTGTTATATTCTCCCCCCTCCCCCCTCCCCCTTCTTAAGAAATTTCGCCCCCGAAATTCCCAAACCCAAACACACAAAAGGGTCCCGCATGCCTATCAGCCATAAAACAACAATCAAACATGCAAAACAAGCAAAACAAGTCTATCTCAGCATGCGGAATAACTAAATCGAAAAGAAAATCTTAACAGGCAAAGAGTTCTGGATACGTCTTCCTAATGCTCTCCCCTGTCTCCCAAGTATAGTCATTCTCGTTCTCACCCCACTGGACCTTGACTAGCTTCACCGCCTTCCTTCGAAGTTGCTTCGTATCATGCTCGACAATACGAATCGGCTTGCGGTTCCCAACCGCCTCAGGTTCCACTTCGAAGTCCTCTAATTGATCAGGTGAAATAATCATATCTGGGTCATGTACGAACTTCCTTAGTTGGGAAACATGAAATACGTTGTGAACTCCCGCCATCTTTTCGGGTAAGCCAACTCTATATGCCAAATTCCCAACTAGTTCAAGAACTGGGAATGGGCTAACAAATCTTGGTGCCAATTTTCCTCTCCTGCCAAATCGTATCACGCTCTTCAACGGAGAAATCTTGACAAACACCAAGTCACCGACGAAGAATTTTAAGTCTCTTCTCCTCTTATCAGCATAACTCTTCTGCCTATCTTGGGCAGCCTTCATTCGTTGTTGAATGGTCTTAATCTTGTCTGAGGTTTCTCTTACCACATCTGGTCCAAGCACAAACTTCTCACCGGTCTCTATCCAACATGATGGTGAGTTGCACGGTCTTCCGTACAAAGCTTCATATGGAGCCATACCAATACTGGGTTAGTAGCTATTAGTATATGCAAACTCTACTAGATGCAAATGGTTACCCCATGATCCACCAAAATCCAATATACAAGCTCTCAAGAGATCTTCCAATATACGATTCACCCTCTCCGTCTGACCGTCGGTGTGAGGATGATATGTGGTACTGATATGTAATTCTGACCCTAGAGCCTCTTGTAAGCTCTTCCAAAACCCACTAGTAAACAACGGGTCTCGGTCACTCACAATGCTTTTAGGTACTCCATGAAATCTCACTACCCACTTCATATACAATTTTGCTAACTTAGTTGTCGTTCTGGTTGATTTGACTGGTATAAATCTTACACTCTTAGTCAATCGGTCCACAATTACCCAAATGCTATCATGTCCCGATCTAGTCCTTGGTAAACCATCAATGAAATCCATCGAGGCTTGCTCCCATTTCCATTCGGGAATTACTAATGGTTGCAACAAACCACTAGGCTTCTTTTGCTCAGCTTTAACTAGATGGCAATTCATGCATTTGGATATAAACTTCCCAATGTCTCTTTTCATCCCTTCCCAGTAGTAAGTCTGCTTCATGTCTCGATACATCTTATCACCACTGGGGTGTATAGTCAGTTTTGAGTGATGACATTCTCTAAGCACTTCATCTCTCAAACCATTCACGTTGGGTACAACTAGTCTTCCATTCTTTCTAAGCCATCCTTCTCGATCAAGCCCATACAAATTCATCTCCTCACCGTCGATATTCATCTCTAACTTGGAGATGATTTCCAACAGGTTAGGATCGTCCTTCTGACTGGAGCCAATCCTCTCAATCAAAGTGGGTCTGATCGTCAAACTAGCTAATATTTCTGGATCCAATTCGCACTTTGGTCTGAAATCAAACCCTGCGATATACTCCAGTTGCTTCCATTCAAGAAACATAGCCCCTAAATTGGCATGTCTCCTACTCAAGGCATCGGCTACCGCATTGCCTTTCCCAGGTGTATATGCGATAACAAAATCATACGAAGCCAAGAACTCTAACCATCTCTGTTGACGGAGATTCAGATCCTTCTGAGAGAGGAGATACTTTAACGATTTATGATTGGTAAACAACTCAAACCTTTCTCCCAAGAGATCTCTCCACATCTTTAACACGAACACTGCCAGTTCCAAATCATGGGTAGGGTACCTTTTTCTCATGTGGCTTTAGTTTTCGACTAGCATAAGCTACAACCCTACCTCCTTGCATCAATACAGCACCTAGTCCGGTACCACAAGCATCCGTGTATACCGCCATCTCTTCATTCCCTTTAGGAATGACTAACACTGGCGCACACGTCAATTTTTCTTTTAGACTATTGAATGTATTCTCACACACTCTGTCCCAGACGAAGGCCTGATTCTTCTTAGTCCACTGAGTCAACGGTGCTGCTATCTTGGAGAAATCCCGGATAAACTTACGATAATATCCAGCTAACCCCAAGAAACTTCTTACGTCTATTGCATTCTTGGGCGTAGACCAATCCTGTACCGTAGCCACCTTCTCAGGGTCCACGGCAATACCATTCTCTGAAACAACATGGCCCAAGAATCTCACTTCTCTCCTCCAGAAGTGACACTTAGAGAATTTCGCTTTCAATTGGTGTTTCCTCAACACCTCCATCACTATCCTCAAGTGTCCCTTGTGTTCCTCCTCTGTCCTCGAGTAAACAAGGATGTCGTCTACGAACACAAGAACAAACTTATTCAACTGATCTCTGAATACTCGATTCATAAGATCCACAAAGTAGGCTGGTGCATTGGTCAACCCAAATGGCATGAGCAAGCACTCATAAAATCCAGACGGCGTCCTAAATGTCGTTTTCGGAACACTCTCAGCCGCTACTCGAAGCTGATGAAATCATATCGCGAGGTCCAACTGGGAGAACACTCTTGCTCCTTCCAGTAGATCAAACAAATCATTTATCCGCGGTAGAGGATACTTATTCTTCCTCGTCACCTTATTCAACTCGCAATAGTCCACACACAAATGAAGGGAACCATCTGCCTTAGTGGCAAACACAACTAGTGCTCCCCACTCGCAAACACTTCTTCTAATAAATCCCTTCTTCAAAAGATCGCTGACTTGCACCCCGAGCTCTCGCTGCTCTCTTGGTGCCATTCGACGAAATGGCATCACTATAGGTCTGGCATCTTTCACTAAATCAATACGGAACTCAATCTCTCGGTGTGGTGTAAGCCCGGTCACTTCCTCGAAGACGTCCGGATACTGGCCAACCATGGGCACATCTAACAACTCATCATGCGGGATGTCAAGGGAATTTATAAAACTAGCCATTACCCCATCACTAGGTAGACTACCAAACACTACCCTCCGCCCATCATCCGCTCTAACTATCACCAAAAAGCCCTCACAGTCTACCACCAGCCCGTATCTTTTGAGCAATCAACCCCCAATATAATGCCATACCCAGTAAAGCCCAAAACAAAGCAATCACAAACAAACATACATCCATGACTTGATAAGACCAAATTACGACATATCATGCTAAGGTCAGTCGAACCACCAATCGGGTTCATCACAACCAAAGGTCTATCGACTATCTTGGGTTCCAGTCCCAACCTATCTACCAGGTCACTAGATATGAAGGAACGGGAAGCCCCAGTATCAAACAAAACCCGAACAGGTACATTAGAAATAGAAAGCATACCTTGAATGACGACATTCTTTCCTTTCTCCGCCGCAGTTGGGGCATTCGACGAAGAAGGAACAACACTAATAGCATATGCTTTCACAATCTGCTTCTCCTTAAGAGGTTGTGGACACTTATCCTTGAAATGTCCCACTTGGCTACAGCTGAAGCACTTCTTATCTGCTTACTTGGCCCGAAAATCTTTGGCAAAATGGCCCTTCTTACCACAACAGAATCACTCAACATCTCTCTTGCCCTTCTTCTGACCATCCTTGGTCTGATTCTGCTTCCTCTTGTTTTGAGAGTTATTCTTGCCTCCACCGCCTGCTTGCGGCTTTGACCCTTCTACAGATGCAACCTCAGTCTTAGACTTAGGGTAAAGACTCTCTGATCTCAAAGCTTTCCCAATAATCGATTCAAAAGTCTCATCGATGTGGTTAATAAGCCTTTCCCCCAAGTATCCATCCAAACCAGTAATGAACTTCTCATTCTTCCTCTCAGGAGTATCGATAAGGGATAATCCATACTTCGACAAAGTATCGAATTCAGCAATATAGTCCGAGACTGCCCTACCATTCTGCTTGAGTTCCAAGAGTCTCTTAAACAACAGTGACTTCTGGGCAGCTGGAATGAACTTCTCGCTAAAGCGAGCCTTGAACTGATCCCAAGTAACCTGATCTTCTGGAGTAGCTGTTCTAATGGCATTCCACCAATTTATCACTCGCCCTTGAAGTTAACGAGACGCTAGCCTTCTCTTCATCGCATCCTCGATACCCAAGTCGTCGAAGATACGATCACAGCTATCTAACCAATCCTGAACATCTGTGGCTGACTCCGTTCCGTGGAACGGATTCCCACCAAGGTTAGTGTAATCCTTGCACAACTTGGCGAAATTGGCCCTAGGCGCCTGCACTACTGGACCACCACCATTTCCGGGATTGGGAACTGCTCCCTAACATCCCTAAGCATCTCCCTCCTGAAGTTAGTGAACATCGTCCTCATGTCAGGAGCATTTCCATTATTGGTCCCTCTACCAGCACCCCTCGTGTCTCGACTCATCGTTCAATCTGTAAAGAGAAAACGATTAACGACCCCATAGTGGTGCTAGTGCAGTACGACTTCATCCTTGTACTACTAATAGTACATATATATATATAGCTTTTGAAAACCAAAGTAATCACAAATACGCGCTCTCATATAAGTATACTATCTCTCCCTAATGACTTCCCTAGGTTAACTACGCAACCTAGAGCTCTGATACCAAATGTGACGGCCCGCCCCGCAACAACCGACATTTACTCCAAAATTGCGCTGTACACATGTCCTGTTAGCACGGGACGGTCATCAGAAGGAAAGGAAAGAAGAGAATGAACCAAACAAAGAACCTGTAATATGTCTCACAACGCATGGAATAAAGTATAATAACCAACTTATTCTTGACAAAAAACAGGCGAGACAGTGTATAAGCTGAAAACAAACTATTATAGCAGCGGAAAATCCAAATACAGCTTATGTTCCACAACATCATTATTACAACTTTAAAATTGTCTCTAAAGCAAAAGCAAGATAAGGAAGCTACACTACTAATGCCCAAGTAGTGACCACCAATGACACAGGGAGAAAATATGTAGATAATACGTGGGAGCCTCTTACTCGTCTCCGGCACAGCTACTCGTGCATACCCTCTAACCTGTCTCTAGTTTGCTCGTGTGAGCACCCAGAGTAATAAGAAGAAACATAAAACTCTGGGTTAGACATCAGTCTGGTATGAGTGGTAGAAAGCATAAACAGAACAATAACAGGTATACTAAACCATACCTGAACCTGGACTTGCAACCAAAGAGTTAGTACTACATAATGTACAACACTCTGAGGTGTCACTAACATGTGGTGTGTAAGCATACGGGGGTGGGGGTGTGCATGTCATAGTGATGGCAAACAAACAAGCATAGCAACCATCCTCACATCTCCCACTCAACGCGAAAAGCATACGATATTCACCACTTCGATTACCCAATACTTTGCTACGATCACCTTGCCCCATGAAGTCATAATGGCTTCATCTGCACTGATCCATAGCCACTAATCCTTCGCTATGTCCACTTTGCCCCATGGAGTTGTTCACCCCATCTGCACTGGCTCATAGCCTTACTAATCCTTTACTATGTCCACTTTGCCACATGGAGTTGTTCACCCCATCTGCGCTGGCTCATAGTCCTACTACGATCACTTTGCCCCTCGAGTCATAGTGACTCTACTACACTGATAACGTAGTCCTGCTACGGTCACTTTGCCCCTCGAGTCATAGTGACTCTACTGCTCTGATAACGTAGCCCATCATTCATTTCAGTGGTGAATCGATGTTATGAACGTTGACAACTCCTTAGCACAAGTCCCGCAGCAAAGTCCAATCATGAAGTGAACTCATTGGTTCCCAACTGGATCCTGAGCTCTAACTTCCAACTTGGACTACCTTTGCATCTCGGGTTATTGGCCTTCTTTCCCCAGATCGGTTCGGATCGTCGCCTTCATGTCGTAGCGATTCGGTTCGGAGTCCAGCTTTCCATCATCAACATGGTTCGGATCGTCATCACCCCAGCGGATCAGGTCGGTTCTCCAAGTCCAGTCGCCATCACCGGTTCGGGTTGAGGTCCTACGAGCGGCTCTGGTCGGAAAGCACTTCTCTAGTTCAAGTACAACGGATCGTGCTCACCCTTCAAGGGCAGATCGGGTGCTCCAGCATGTGACGTGGTTCGGGTTCGAGCTCCTTTCCCCGTCGGATCGTGGTATTTGGTTCGGATCGTGGCAAGTACCCATGAACGGTTCGGGTCGGGTAAGGGAGGTCCAATCCGATCCCTGCCTGCATTTTCCTGCAACTTTCCAGCGACTGTTTATGCGCCTCTCGACGGCCTTTTCGACCATTCTAACTATTCTAAACAATCAAAAGTCATACCAAACAGTCATAGCAATAAATAAAAGTGACCTCAAACACCAAAACATCAATATGATAGGTTAAAATGGATCAAACATAGCCAAAACCCCATATTTTTCCCTTAATCCCTCTTAATCATGTTTAAGCATATAATTAGCAAAACTTATCCAAATTTTCTAACAAAGGTCTAAACCAATATTTAAGAATTTCTGAATATTTTTCAGATTTTAATCATGCATAAATTCACCAATTATCACTAATCACCCCTTAATCCCCTAAATTCCAGGATTAACAAAATTAGTCGAAATTAACCCAAATTCATATCAGAGGCATAAAATGATGTTTTAGAATTTTATGAATTTTTCTAGATTTTTCTGAGCCATAATTTCGCTAATTGTCGCTAATTACCATAGTTAGCCATAATTAATGAAAAATCAAGCTAATCACTCACCTTAGCCACAAATAATACTTAGATCTGAAATAAATCTCTGATTTGGTGAAGATCCCAATGCAAAACAGCAACTCTAATCTTGATTTGGTGAAGATCTCACTTGATTTGATGTTGTTAATCCCAATCTTCAAGTTGCTAATGATTTGGAGGTGATTTAGAGGTTGGAGGCCATTTTTAGTGTTTCTAAGAGGTAAGTGGAGGCAAGAAAACTGAAATAGAATGAAACCCTAACTCATTTCAGCCTCCCCATAATCCTATTCCCGAAATGGGTTATGGGCCCATTCACCTATCACCCTATTTGACCCAAATAAGCTATTTTTCACCTTCCAAACCTTATTTCAGCCATATCTCCCAAACGGTAAGTCCGTTTTCCACATGTGACCACTCTACGGAAATGTAAACCATCATTCGAAGCCAATGGAAGTGGTTTCAGGTCAAAACTTCTTTCCAATCAAAAGTTATGGAAGAAACAAGATCAACTAGGGGCAAAACGGTCATTTAAAAATCGGCAAAAATCATGAACATTGGAAATGACCCCAATAGTCGTCAATCAACGCTACACGACCATACGACTTCGTATGAGAAAGAAATAAATATTCTACTATCCATCGATGCGTAGAATGCGGGTTGTTACAGTTTAGTGTACCTGTATTGTTCTGTTTTGTTGCTTATCGCTCATACCATACTTTTGGATGACCCAGAGTTTTATGTCTCTTCTTATTACTCTGGGTGCACTTAATCGGGCAGACTAGAGACAGGTTAGCTGGTTGTGCACGAGTAGCTGTCCGGAGACGAGCAGGAGGCTTACACGTGTTGTTCTCTATATATTCTCCCTGTGTTGCTGCTGGTCACAAATTTGGGCATTAGTAGTGTACATTTCCTTTCTTTTGCTTTAGAGACAGTTTTAAAGTTGTAAAATTGTTGAAGTGGAACGTAAGCTGTATTTAGATTTTCCGCTGCTACGATGTTTAGTTTTCAGCTTATGCACTGTCTTGCTTGTTTTATGTCAAAGTATGTTATTATTATATTTTATTCCATGAACTGTGAGATATGCTACAGGTTCCTCGTTAGTTCAAATTCCTTTCTTTGACGATCGTCCGGTGCTAGATGGACATCGGTACAGCGCATTTCGAGGGAAATGTCAACTGGTGTGGGGCGGGCCGTCACAGTTGGCCAGCAAACCACCTACAATTTCCATGGCTTCCATTATATAGTGCCTTCCACCACTCTACATATTATTATTTATTTTATTCTATTTCTAGAAGATCGAGTTCAGTTGTGCGTAAAATAGGTTTGTTTTGTTTTTTTTAGAGGGAAGCTTGCATTTTTGCTTGACGGGAATATTTGGGTTTCATTTGGTTTTTGCTGAAAGAAAGTGACGAGAGCACAATCTATTTATAGAAGAGATTGAACAGATAAAAACAAAGTCATGCCAATGCGTAGGAGGTAGGTGTATGGTTTTAGTGTGTCTTCTTGTATAGGAACAACTATAGTAGGGAGTGGTTTCATTTATTTGATTAATCTTGATGAAAGCTGAGTGATGGTATCGTCTTAGCTATGTACAAGTTAGGTGGAAATTTTCCAACTGAGGCCTAATTTTAGGTCAGTACGTTCCATGATAGCATGTTGGTGGAAATATGGGCTACTGTTCTTGTCATATGCTTCCTTACTTTGGATGGAACTTGGCACTGCTGTGTTTTATCATATCGGTATGGACTGTGTATTAATGATGCTAGGAAATAAAATTTGAAAAGATGGCGTTGGTTATTTTACATGGGTTGGCACGTACTATTTTGTATTTTATATGATCACTGCTATTACACGTTGACTATTAAATTTACACCGATAAACACGAATTCCAAAAATTAGGAAAATGGACATCATGGTATAATTTGATGTTATGGTCCAAACAAAACTAATTTCATTAAAAATGGACCCCGTTTGCACAAATAGCGTGTTTTAACTCAAATTATAATCATCGGTTCACCCTTAAATTTCATCAACTGACAAAATTAACTCCGTTTGGCTCCAAACTAGAAATATATCAATAATTAATTGTACGCATTCCAGTAAAACTTTTTTTGTCGAAAACGGAGGTCATTTAAAAATAAAACTATTTCTAAGGTCTACACACGGTTGATATACTTTAAACTAAATATTCAAAAAAAAATACGATTTAAAACGATATTCAAATATATAGAAATTCCTTTATATTTATTTATTAAATCGTTATAATTTATTAACGATTTCATAGCAACTTTTTGGAAATTTGAATTGGACATAACTTGAAATCTATAATATGAAATCTCCCTTTTTCTCTTTCATTAGAAAAATAAAATCAAATAGATTCAAATGGTTCTTGTTTCACAAAATTCCGAATTATATCAGATCCTGTATATTCAATTAAAATTCGAAACTCCATACTACGAGCTGCTGCGTGGTTTCGAGCTTGTGTATATATATATATATATATATATATTATAAATTATAAATATTTGAACTCCATTTTATAAAATAAATTCGATTAAAAATCCATTATATTAACAATATAATATATAAACAAATTTAGATATTCCAATTTAAATGGCAGAAAATTCGGGGACGTTACACAGATACCAAGCATTTATGATGAATCCTCCACCTGCATATCCACCTGCGTATTCACCTTCATATCCACCAAATTATCCACCTCTGTACCCACCGCCATAGTAGGTCTTATTCTAGATTATGCATTGTATTTTATATTTTGTATTCTGCATTGTGAATTCCGGATTTTAAATTCTGCAATTTGTATTTTGAAATTTAAATTTTGCTGTTTGTATTCTGCAATTTTGAATTCTGAAATTTGTATTTTGTAATTTATACACTGTATTCTACTATTCAGTTAACAAGTAAACACAAAAAATAATAAACTAATGACTCCGCCCCTTACAATTTGCCCCTTCCGTTAAAAATAAACGCATTCCCCATTCGCGAAAATACCCATTTCCCAGCCCCTTCCAAATTCCCCTTCAATTACGTTTGCAGACGCACCCTAAGCGATGATTGGTGAGTTTGGGGGGACATAGATGCCAGAATTAAGCCTGATTCCCTAGAGATTCACAACGCGAGGAACAAACAAGAAAAAAACGCAGATGATGGTTAAGTAGAAGCTGGTTAGAATGTGCAGATAAGGTAATAAGAAATACAAAAATGTTTACAGACCCGGAAAACAGACCAGGAAAAGTGACAAAAACAGTAGGGAAAAAAGAAAAGCTGAAACAAGAAAATATAAAATAAAAGAAAGTACGCCTGTTTTATTTCGACTACAATATGTGATACATGCATGTAACCGTAAGTTTACATAGTTAAATAGCTGCAGACGGAAATGGTGGAAGAAATGCAGATTAACTCGATGAATTTAAATTCGTTTCCTTTTACCAGCATGTTGGGTAAAAGTTACATTTTGTTCGTTGTTTATGAATATATTATGCGAGTTTGGAAGATCAACACTAAGGCTAGACCTAGCAAAACTTACCACCCTCCTAACAACCATGTTGGATCAACCCATTTATGATTTTTTATTAAATGGATCATAAAAGGGCTGACCCGTTTTGAAAATGGTTATAAATGGGTAACCCATTTAACTTTGTACATACGAAGTCAGTATTTCTTTCAAACCGCGGTAACTTCTTCATACTATCTCAAAACTAGAAGAGGTTTCGACTGATTAACTCCTACCTAAAGTTTCAAAGATTTAAAGTTTTTAAAAAATTTAAAATTTTGAATTTTCAAATTTCCAAATTTTACGCTTCAAATTTACAAATTTCAAATTTTCAGATCTTCAAAGTTTCAGATTTCAAATTTTCAAATTTAAAAGTTAGTATTTCGAAATTTCAATATTACGAATTTTATAAGTTTCAAAATTTTCCGAAGTTCAAAATTTAAATTTCAAAGATCAAATTTTAAAAATTTAAATTTTCAATTTTCAAAATCTAAAAATAAAGATGGATAAAAGTGAAGAGATAAGGTTTTATATGTAAGTGTTGATGTACGCATGACCTTAGGATGAAACTAGACCAAAAATGGATGAACCCTGGGTATTAAATCTAAAATTTAGCATATCCGCCTTTAGTGACTTGGTTCATCACCTTTTATCATTAGTTGAGTGGCATAAATTGGTATGTTGACCACCTGTAGTCGTTTGGGAAAGAATTGATGCATATTGGTTTTTAATTTATTTATCCCCTATATTTATTTAACATTAATTTATTAATGCTAATGACTTACAAAACCCCCAAGCTAAAATTAATTAATTTATTGATTTCTACAAATTAAAATATAATTACTCATAAAAGTTTAAATTCAATTTCAAGTTATTTTAATATTGAAAACTTCAAACACTCATAACTTTCACGTGTGAGCTTCATTTTTAGCATATTACATATGAAAATTGATCAGAATTTTTCTACGAACGCAATAGTCCATTTTGGACTTCTAAAAATCTCCGTTTTTCCCTTTGTTCATTTAATTTATTTGTTTCAAAATTTATTTATTTAGTTAGGGCTGTTTTTACTGGATGTTACAAATTAAGTAAACAGAAGAAAATTTCATCCTTATCTTTGTGTAATCTTCATCCTTGTACCTATATAAATGAATATATTTGTTCAACTTTTCATTAGAATAAGAGTGCTCTCCACCAAAATTCCCCCAATAAGATCCTAGTTTCTATATTTTTATTCAAGAGTGAGTGAAATTTAATGAGTGGTTCATACTCTTCTCACGTTGTATCCTCTCCGAATGTGATGAAATGAAGAATAGTTTTCCGGTTCGTGTACATAGGTAATCTTGGTGAACGACGTTAAACCTCCATTTTCTCTGCTCATATATCTCTCTTTCTCTTGTTATTTATTTTTTGTGATATGATATTTGATTTTGAATGTAAATCGGTATTCAAATAGGCATAATAATCATTTTTGGTTATTTATGTAAATCTTCGCTATTATTTTTCACCATACCCTGATAATTATTATAACTTTATGTTTAACTATTTAACAAGTGTGACATGGAAAAGAAAGAAACTTGTGATCGATACTAGAGGATTGCAAAAATATTTAATATTTACTAGTTATTTATTGATAACAAGAGTTAACTATAATAAACCATTGATATTTAATTACGGGGATGGCCATTTAAACACAAAACCAGACACAAATTGGTAGACACGGAGCCTTGACCATAAAATCATTTTTTCGTATAAAGGAGTTGAATTCATGGAATGATCCAGTGGTGTAGATTTATTGTATCACCAATTGTGCCGAAACTTTATATCCAAATGGAATTTCCCTCTAATTATTAATTAATTTGTTGCAGTAACTACCATTACGACAATATTACTTTATTCCAAAAGGAAAGTAGTTTAGTTTTTTCTATTAATTTCAATTAAATATCAAATGATATATTAGCAAAAACAAATTAATTGGTGAGATTTAAGAAGATAACCGTGGAAAGAACAAAGCATATAACATTAAAAGATTCATTGAGACATGTAATGGTTGGTTTGAATGACTTAGTTAGCTATACCAGATAATGGTCAATCACTTAGTTAATTACTAGTTGATTATAACCGATTATTGTTATTAATTAATATGTCGTAAGATTTTCTAATTAATTATGAGTAATGCTGATGTAGTTCACTTAAATCCTGCAAAATTACATCAAATCTTTTACTCCATTTTTCCCTTTTTCTCGTGTTCAAACAAAAATCTCGACCACACATCTGAATTGATGGTTTCCACCATATTTGATAAATGAAAGGTAACACCAAATGAATGTTTAATATGACATGTGAGTTTAATTATGGAATTAGCATATCTTATTCAACTATTTTACAATTTTCAAATCACGATTTACATTATGCTCAGTCATTTAGTATTACTGACAATTAATCAATATGATGAAATCCCGCCGATTAATAAAAGTTGTGTTTTGTGGTTGATATTTTTATAAAACATTATGGGACAGGAAGAAAAAAAAGAAAAGAAAAATGATCTATGTTTTAGCTTGAGAAATTAATTAAGATAACAAAAACAAAAAGTATCAAAAAATTAATAACAAAAATAAGTATAATATTCTGTACATGGTTTGCAATCTTCTTGTTGTAGCAAATGCTGCAAATCTGACCCAACCACATGCTTTAAAATGTTGTATTTCAATACATGCTAATGTAAGCTCAGCACCATCACTAGAAGAGCAAAGAAAAATGAAGGAAATGAGTTCAAGCAACTTGCCTCCAATGCTGGATCTGGCCCGACTCCTCTCCACCTTCGATCTTCATGTCACCGTCCTAGATACCAACTTCTACAACTTCCCCGTGCAAAAACCACAGAGCCCCGACCATTACTCCACCCTTTCCAACTTTAGGTTCCTCACTTTCGATGACAGCGCCGCCCCATATCAATCAGATATTCCCAAAACATACATTGAGCTGATCGATGGAGAAGAATCCAGTAGATTAAACTGCAAGGACGAGTATAGAAGGTTGCTATGGCCAGTAGACGGTTGGCCCCCAGTTACATGAATGATAGCAGATAGTTTCTTATCTATTTCTCTTGACGTACCTGAAGAGATGGGCATTCCCATTTTCATTTTTCATAATAGCAGCACTAACAGTTGTTGGCTTTACTACTCCATCCCTCATTTGATAAAAAAATGGCCAACTTCCCTTTTCTCTAGGTAACTTCTACTTCTTCTTTGTAGTGTATGTTCGATTTGACAAATGAAAATTTTGTTAAAACAGAAGATGAATGCGAGATGGGCAAGGAAATCCATGGCATTCCGGAAATGGAAGGCATTCTACGACGCAGAGATCTACCGAGCTTTATGAGGGATGTAAAGTCAGTGGATGATAAAGTGCTTCACTTCATAATGACTATTAGTAGAAACTTGCACCGAGAAATTGGTCAGATATTCAACACAGTAGAATCGCTCGAAGGGGACATTTTGCCCAGTTTCCGCTCGGTCTTTGGTACCATATACAGTGTCGGTCCTCTTCATCAACATGCGTCAAAATATGTGAATGCAAAACATCAAGCACAACAGAATGATGAAGCGTGTTTGACATGGCTAGATGCACAATCGCCTAAAACTATTGTGTACGTAAGCTTTGGAAACACTATAATAATGTCAAAGGACGCCCTTCTTGAATTTTGGCATGGGTTGATGAATAGCGGGTATCCTTTCCTATGGGTGATTAGGGAGGATCTAGTGATAGGCGATGGTATTGAAAACGAGATAATCTTTGAAGTGTTAAAGGATGAGGCAAAGGAAAGAGGGTGCATAGTGTCATGGGCACCGCAAAAGGAAGTGCTTGAATATGCAGGGGTGGGTTGTTTTTTAACACATAGCGGGTGGAACTCGACAGTGGAAAGTGTAACAGGGGGAGTGCCAATGATTACGTGGCCATTTTCAGAAGATCAGATGATAAATAGTAGGTTTGTTAGACCATAACCAACAATCTGTTCTGTTCACTTATTCTCTTTCTTGTTTTGCAACTGAACGAACAAGCCGAGCAACCAGAAGGGGGGAAGCAGCCGCGGGGCTAGCCGGGGAGGGTTTACAACTGCAAAGACTTTGCCGTTATATAATTACAACGGCAAAGTATATGCCGTTATAAAATTACAACGGCAAAGTCTTTGCCGTTGTAAATTTATAACGGCAAAGACTTTGCCGTTGTAAATCATCTCAGCAAAACCTTACCCGCCGCCACTCCATCCTCATTCCCCTTCCTCCCTCATTTTCCCAACCCGAAAATACCCGATCCTCCCCCATTTTTCACCCAAAAATTTCCACTAAATCACCAATCCGTCGCCTTCTAACCAAATTATCTACTGTTTTCGAGATATTCGTTCGAAGATATGTCTAGATTACTAAATAATTAACTACCAAATCACCAATCTGTCACATTCTAACCAAATTTACTACCGTTTTTGACATTGGGTATATAGTATAACTTTTTATTGAACTGTTGACAATCACGGAATATATGTTCACATGGTTCGTTAGCGAACACACTTAGATATTATCATCTAATCAATGGTTCATTCCCCTTAAAATTCTCATTTACAAGATCATCCTATACCAATATAAATTTATCAGTGTATAAAATTAGATTTAACTTATGTATATGATGATGGTACATAGGTCTCTTTTGCTAAATATCAGAGTTTAATTTATAAGCAAAAGACAGTTGATTAGTCTGAAGACTAACTAATCACTGCACGGAAAAACACAATAAAAATAATTTATTTTATAATTTTCATGACATATATAAATATATCTATATTTATACCATTTTAATATGATTCAAATCATAAGTGGGTATATTGATACACATTTGTGACACTCTCGTCATGTCTTAAAAATGAAACTAAGGTGTTTCAAGCTTTGTTTTATTATGAAACAAAATTATAATATACTTCCTTTATATCATCCTTCATTTGGTTTCCAGGAAAAGGGTATTCCCATTATCTGAAACATATTCACTAGGAAATGTATACATACAATTACTATGACTAGCTTCAGAAATTTCCAAAGCATTTGGGGCATGGCTTGTTCTTTTGGTTCATATGAACGTGACTGCCATGTACATGCATTTTCTGGCAAATGAATATGCATGTAACAGACCATATTTTAATTAAGCCAACCTCATTTACACTTCACATGAAAATATACATATTTTTTTTTAAAAAAAAGGAAATCTATATACCAAATGGGAGAAAACAGATTTTCTCCAATAGCGCACAAAAACAGATTTGTAGTTTATAAGCTACTACAAGTTCTGTGGTATAAAACAAAGAAAACAGGATGGAACAAAAAGAATAGAAAACCCAGCTCTCGAAAACAGCCGATGGAGGAATCCGGGAAGCAAAAATGCACTTACTGAATTAAGACTCAACTGAGTATTTGCATGGATTACTAGTGCACCAGCATTTGGATAGATAGGTGACCTTTTCATGACTCTTAATGGTAGTTGAGGCACACTATATTCCCCATTTTTAAATATATGTTTTATAAATGAGGATTTTACTATCAGTTGCAAAGCCATGCAAAACAAGTGTACGTGTCAGTCTACACATTCAGTAAAACAGAGCACTTTTTATTCAAACTTCTCCTTTGAAAATTAAGTCAGTGCTATGATATATCATAGATTTAAGAGCACTAAAATATAGATTGTACTCTCTATCTCAGCACATATCAAATTTAAAAAGAGTTGTTGCACAGGTGCTTCTGCATGAGTACAAAGCATGTATCCGGCCATGTTTCCATCATATGTCAACAATACATGACCCTATTCACTTATGTATAAAGCCATGATATATTAGTCTTACTTCAAAAGGTTCCAATGCAATTATATTTAAATTATTAGCATGTGAGCAACCCGACATCACACACACACACACACACACACACATATATATATATATATATATCATGATATGTATTAGCAGTCCTATTATTTCATATATATACATTAGTCAGTCCTATTATTTCACACATGACAAATACCACGATATGTATCAGCAGTGCACACTCATGTTTATATAAAAATTAATGTTGAAAATAAGTTGATTTACACAAGATCTAAAATATTTTTCCACTTTACTCTAACATAATCATATTTTTGTCTGTTCAAACATTTAAACTTAAGTTATAACTTCACATATCTACAATTTAGAAGTTATTTTATGAACAGCTAAACAACTTAAGGTCCAACTTAATTTGTGATACGACAACTTTGATTAATGTGCAAAATTTTGTCTAAATATGATATTATTTAAGTGACAAATGATGCTGACTGACTTATTCAAGTTAGGCAACTATCAAATGATATAGTTTCATATAATCAGAAAATTTCGAATCAAGCAACATTTAATGGCTACAATTTAATGAAATGTGAAAAATTAAACAAACAATGATTTTGAATTATTATAAAATATGCGTGCGTTCATAAGGGAAGAACATCTGCCTACTTTAGAAGTATTTCAGTTGAATCAGTTCATTAAGTTTAAGCAAAATCCCCAGTTTAACCTCATGGATTCACGCATCGCTTAAAATCTTATTGCCATGTAGCACTGAGTCTTTCATAATTATGATTTTACTTTCAAAGCAATTACATTTAAGGGATTGTTTCCATAAAGATGCGCTTAGTTCTATGAAATTTGAACTTATGATTGAAAAAAGAAAAAAAAAGTTTAACATGTTTATGAAGTTTAGCAACAAAGCACACTTCCAATTCGGATAATACATTATTAAGGATGAAAAAATATGCACACCAGTGAGAGTTATTAACATCGGACAGCAACAAAACAACAAAAAAAGAAATCATTTTCAGCAAAACTGAAATCGTTTTAACCCACTTTGAACTCTACTTAGTTTAAACTTAGTGTGAACTGATCTTTTAAACTCAGGTTGAACTCTGCTAAGTTGAGATCAACTAAAAAACCAAGTTAAACTTAGTTTAAACTTAGTTTGAACTGATCTTTTTAACACAGTTTTTAAGCGAGTTTAACTTTGCATGAAAATTTCTACCAATGCATAACGAGACAAGGTCCATAAAGAAGAAAATAACTTTCACATGAAAGTTAATTAGAAATTCCCAAAAAAATGGCAAGCTTTAAAAAAAGTGTACATGTAATGATGGGTTTTCAAATGAGAAAATTAGTTATATAAGCAAACGCATGTATAATTTTTTTAGTACACTATATATAGAAAAAGGAAGATATTCAGTCTAGCGTGCTCATAGAAAAATTCATATAGCCCGCCCATTGTGGAACAATATTGATAATATCTCATCGGATATATAATTTTGATTGTTTAGTGAAACTTAAGTGAACCCATACTAAAATTCATATAGCCTAAGAACATATTCAATGGACGTGCTCAGGTCTTGTCCTATTAGTTCTAATCACCAAGCTTTTGTTCTCATATGCAACAAAAATGCAGCGAATATGCTTCAGCATTCATACAGGAGCAACAAAATTCTACTTTTTCCTAAAGGAAAATTAACGACAAAACAATCGAGAACAAAAAAGAGCATGACAACACACAAAAGCATGGCTAACACACAACAATATATCTAGTTTAAGAATGAGAAATTTTGTATGAAAGAAGGATTACATAGCTGAAATAAATATGACTTTCTGAAGCTGGATTTGCACGGATCTCAATCTCAAAACAGCAAGCCCAAAAGTCTCAGGAACTCTCTCGGCGGTCCATCACTCTATCCCACTAGTTAGTTTCAACAAACCTAATCTTAATAACACACACATATACACATATATGAGTTCAAAATATACACTAAACAAACCAATAATGAAAATAAATAAATGGACAGGATGCAAACCTGAATTAAATGAAAATGAGATGAAACTAGCCATCACAACTCCCTTTTTCTCCCTCTTTATACCAACTCAGCAGCTCAGACCAATGAAGTAGGTAAGCCCATGCTGCTATTATGATTTGACTGCCATACAAAATGAAAAAACAGATGATTATACAAAAAGACAATGATTTAATTGGAAAAAACCACATTTATATAATTATTTTTCAATATACTAGCCTAGTACTAGGTTAATTTATCTGTCTATCAATGAAAATTGAAACCCTAAATTTCAATGAAAATTGCGAGTTCCTAAGTTTACAATGAAAATTGCAACCCTAATTTCAATCATACACTGAAACTCCAAAAATAGTAGAAAATTTCCCTCGCTCTATAATCAAACCTAAAAACTAGAACCATTGAGCCAAATCTATAGATTGAGGTATGTTCTTATAGAATTTATTGGCGCCAATACTGAAAAGGGGAGGGAGAAACGTGGTCGATCATTTTTTGAGAGGACATTGCGTGCGGAGTGATTGACGGAGACGTGGTGGAGAAAATAAGGGGATGGGTTTCTCCATTACAACCACATAAAACGAGGAGGATAATCGAACGTAATTGAAAATTTTAATTTGAAGGGCTATGACTGGAAGATGGATAAGAAATGGAGCTTTGTACTGTATATGTAACCTATGTAATATTTGGTACAAATATCTCTTTTTTATTAATGGCAGTCCACTCAACAAAGAAAACAAAAAATATGTCGAGTGAAAGCTTTAAATTTTGATATTTAATGAAAACTTATGTTATTTTACAAATGTTAGCAATTATGAATTTTTATTTTGTTCGTTATGAATATCAATTACATTATTTTAGTTTCTTTAAATATTCATAACTTATCAATTTTTTTAAATTACTATAAGATGTTATGCTTTTATATTTTGTTTATTTATTCGAATTCTTCTTTTATTTAAAAAATGAATCACCTGACAAATTTTAATCTTTTTTAAAAATAAAGGTAGTTTTTAAATGTATTGTATATTAAATTATTTTGTCTATAAGGTAATTCACATCAAATCTCAAGACTAAGGCAAAACAGTAGCCAATTTTCCAAAAGGCGAGACGTCATGTGATGAGCAATGCTTGAAGCAGGCAGCGACATCTATCTCTAACTCGCTGAAAATTTTAGGTAGATAGTTAAAGAAGCAGTGTATTTAAAGTCTGAAGCAATGGAAGATACAAAGACAACTGATAAGAGGAGCGTAAAGAATATGGTGAAAATGAGATATTATCGGGAAATGATTTAACAATGATGAAAAGGAAAATGGAGTATAATGAGACTGCTTGTTATTTATATATCTACAATAAATCTCAATGCAATCGATTGTTCCTTTTCTAATGCTTTAGGGATAGTAATATTATATCTAACAAAAAAAAAAGATAAACAAGACGAAGCATATCTCTATAATATTTCATGGTTGCTACATTATTGTTTTCACATATATCATACGGCATAAAACACATCATTTGTCTTATTTGTTGAATCATTCCTTTACTAAGGTATCATGCTATCGTCGTAACCAAAAAGGGTACCCACCACTTGAGCAATTTCAGCAAATCATAATCCAATCTTTAGGATAAGGAACTTTCGCAAGTTTAATTATGAAGTCAAATAACCCTGCAAAAATTGATCCAAAATGAGGATCCTCATTGTTGTTGCAAAAGCAAGAAGATTGTATCTATAAGCAGTTTATCATGCAACCTTCTAGCAGATTAGGAGGGTTTCCCTGAGGTGCTGGAAGTAATTTAGCAACCAAATGATTGTTCAATGAGGGGTTTACTCAATCCCAATCTAATTAGCATATGACTCTGTATTTGATTCAAAGTAGCGTTGTAAATTATTTTAGCATTTCTGTTGAATTATAAAGCTGTAAGATTTAGCTGAGGACATTGGTTAAAGTTGTATGCTTTACCTATATGCAATTTGATGTATGGTTCACTTGTATGTAATTTTGTAATGACCGAGAATTTCGCTCGATCCGAATCAATCGCTAGACTGACCAAGATCGTACGAAAAGCCTGATTGTTTTGAGAACACGACAAATCAGAACGCAGACAGAAGAACATTTCATTGTTAATTACAACTAACAATTCCATCAGAATACAAGAATATACAGAGTATAAATCAATATTACACATTTACCAAATATCAAAGATTACAATAAATTACATAGCAGCGGAAAAATAATAAAATACACAACTGAAAATAATACACGGATACAGAGCTTTCCAAGTATCGTTCCAGCAGTACATCAAGATCTTATGAATATAAATCAGCAAAACCAAACTACTAGCTGCCCGTGTCAAAATAAGGGCACCGAGAGTTTAGGTTAAAACAATAAACTCCAGGTCAGTCATGTGACTGGTTGAGAACTAAAACAGTTATTAATCTTTATTTTAAATTTAGGTAAATCAATGGACCACGCCGTATAACACAGAACGGGTTTCCTCCCAAGGATACCAGTGCATGAAACAACAGCGCAATGCTAAATAAAGAAAAATGAAGCTATTATAAGACCCAAGTCCCATCACACAATGCAACGCAAGCCGGAGGATAGGGTTTTTACCTTATAATAGCCAAAGAATGCTTGATACGCTTAATTTCATCTATTGATTCTTAATCAGACTCCAACCGTAAATTAGTAAGAGAACGATTCCCTAAGTATTAACCCCGAAGGCCGAAACCAACATCAGTCCAATACCCAGGAAGCCACCCATCTTAGCTCGTTTCCAGTTAGTTTCTGATTTTATATACAATCATAAATATCAATCATAGACGGCATGAGCGCCCCATCCCACTATGTCGCCATATATAGGATTACAACTAAAACCGAAACATCACGTATTGGATGTTGGATTTCCATCTGTGAACCGAGGCAAAAGATAGTCCTCACCGAGTTCGAGACGCTCTAGTCTGCCCCTTAGGCAAGTACTCAGTCAAGCCTTTGGATCGTCAGGGCCGGTCCACCGATGTGGATTAAAATGCCTGAACACTGCGTTTCCCCACCCTTGGGGGTGTCAATGAGCCAACGAATGACTCCATCGGCTTCACATAGTCAACGATATATCCGGAGTGCCTCGAAACATCAACTACCACATAAGTCAAACTCGTCAGGGCGTGTAAAACCACTGACGCCACTTCTAACTAGAAGGAAACGCATTCCCTCCCTGATGTCCTCTCCCGTTTATGGTTCACAACGTGGGTGTGAGGCTCGCGAATCAACGCTACACAAAGCTATGCCACATAGGTTGTGCTTTGATCAGCAACCACAAGACTCTGCTTTTCAACAAAAGCCTTGATCATTTGCATCTTAGCATGCCACACAGGCAAACCACTCCATGCAACCGATATCCATCAATCACACAGAATGATATCCAATGTCAGACACACAGTCAATTTACAAGTCCGTTCTGGGTCTGAACGAAACCAGAGGCGCCTTGTACCTCACATATCCATCGATCTCCAAGTACGTCTGGACGATCACTAACTGATTCCCTCCTATTGGGTGTACGGCCCAATCAAGATCATCAGTAACTATCCAAACGACGTGAAGACCTCTGGTCTTCAACCACCGTCTTCATCTTCGACTAATCGTCGAATTAGTTATTCAAAATGGGATAAACCCGGTCTTTCTTAATAACTCGCGTATATAATAAACAAGTGTTACACAAACACAACATACGCCTCATTCCAACTCATCAGTCACTAACCGTAAATTAGCAAGAGAATAATTCCCCAAATATTAACCCCGAAGGCCGAAACCAACATCAGATCAATATCCAAGAAACCATTCAACTTAGCTAACCTACATTTATTTCTAAATTCCGCATTCTTAGGGAAAGGTTCCCATTAATTTTATCAAAGATAAATTCTTTTAAATTTATTCTTTAATCTTCCTTTGAATATCAAATCAAACTAGTCGGGATTAGCGAACCACACCGGAGTAATTATTTATTTATTTCCCAGTCCTAACCTATTCATCCCATGAAGTAAAACCGGTCATACTTCATATCTAACACCACAGTGTTATCGGCGAATTCAATTACCATTTCACGTTCAAATCTAATTAAAGATTTAACTATAGTCTGGAGGAAAACTGGTGATACTCCATTCTCGATGTTTTCAATCTAATTATAGATTCATTAAAACTCCACTTAGTTTTAATCTTTAACTAGGTTAAAGAATCAATGTCATTCAAAACACGGTTCACGATAAACCCAAAATCACATTCCATTCTATCAGCCTTTAACCGTAAAATAGCAAGTGAGCAATTCCCTAAGTATTAACCCCGAAGGCCGAAACCAACATCAGATCAATACCCAAGAAACCATTCAACTTAACTAATCTCTAGTTAGTTTCTGATTTTGTTAACTCCTTTGGGTCTAAGAACAGTATTATTGAAGATACCGTTCACGACAACCCAAAATCACATTTGATATTAAATACAAGGCTCTGGATAGAAAATATATCGTCTTATATTCAATATCAAATCCTATGACCAACAAATATCGTATTGAAATAACGATATAAATATATCTTTCAAATTTCCATAATAATATCTGTATAATCACGAAATCCAACATCGAAATATTCCATAATAATATCTTTCAAATTTCCATAATAATATCTGTATAATCACGACAATCGAACTGCACTTACAGCGACCTTTTCCAAATTTGATTTGGACATAATTCCAAATCCAACCGTTAGATTTCAAATCTCTAATATTCGTTAGAAATCTCTTTTTTATACGAACCCAACGATTCCAGTTTTAGGAGAATCCGATGGTCGGATCTCCCGCAATGTCCACTCGAAGTCAATGGTCGAATTTCACGAACCACCGCTGCGCGATACGTTCTATTCAGGCCATTATATAATATATATATATATATATATATATATATATTATACATATTTCATCGATTTCCTTTTAAAATGTATTATATAAATCTTTCTAAATTAGTTTTCAAAACGATTTCAACTTCCTTTTCAAATTCAAATCAAAATTACATTTTTCAATATAATTTCGCTTTAATTTCATTTCAAATCGATTTCAATTCAATTTCAATTTAATTCGAATTTCAATTCATTTGAATTTAATTCGAATTTCAAATCTATTCAATTTAATTCGATTTTCAATTCATTTCAATTTAATTCGAATTTCAATTTTATTCAATTTAATTCGAATTTTGAAATCACTATCAATTCATTGAAAAATGAATAAAATCGATACAAATATCATTCACGTCAAAATGGCGTCAATCTAATCAACACGGCTTTTATTCAACACATGAATGTTTATTCTATTCAACACATGAATATTTTTCAATTCAACACATGAATTTATTTTCTATTCAAAACATGAATTTATTTTCTATATTGGAATGAGGCCCAATCAATTACCATATAATGTTAATTATATGGATTTTCTACAACACATGTATATATTAGCAACGATAAATAATCAACCATCGTCCAGAGTGCACCACACAACTGCATAAGCATTAAATATAAATAATTAACGCTTACACAGTCTGTCAACCCATCGATTGACATACAACTAAACAATCGGGATTAGTCTGCATCAAATATCATCCCAATACCCGTGTGGGGTTTCAAATCAACAAACACAGATTTTATTTGTGCAGTCGGGCGATGTGCAAAATTTTTCGTCCAAATCAATATTAGTCAGATCAGTGTATATAAACAAATCGTCTGATTTGTTTATAAATATTTATTTCCTATACATGTTAAAAATTATATTTTTAACTATAAAATATTTTCCCCTATAAAATATTTTATTTCACTTCACATCACACAATCAAATTTCACAACACAGCAACCAAACAAACAAGCCATCCATGGTCTGTGGACGACGGGTGTCGGGTGCTACTAAGCACCGTCTGCATCCTAGCATATATTTCAAACTAGAAATAAATTAAAGGTGAGAAGTTCTCACCGACTAGCTGAACCAAACGCCATGATTCTTCATATGTAGGAAATCTTCGTCGTGCTCGCCTTTTATCACTTTCGTTGTCCGTAGCCACTACATATATAAAATCACATTTTTATATTGTTGCTATGCATATAAAAGTTCTATTTTTGTACCGCTACTACATAGATGAAAATTCTGTTTTTATACCGCTACTACATAGATAAAAATTCTATTTTTATACCGCTACTACACTGATAAAAATTATATTTTTTATACCGCTACTATATAATAAAGATTATACTTTTATATTAAAAATATGATTTTTCAACAATGTAATATAGTTGTTATATTTTTAAAACAATGATTTTCATGAGTTAAATAATATGATGAGTTTAAATAAGATAAATAAAAAATAAATAAATAAAAAGGCCTTTCTTCCTTCTGTAAACTCGTCTTCCCCGAAAACCCATAACTGTATCTTTCACGATGAAGAACCCTAAAAGCTCCGGCCATTACTTGACTTGCGCATCACCCACGAGCAGTCGGCTTCGGATCTGACCCTCCATCCTCGCGCACCTTGGCGCCGCCATCACCCACGTCGAGCGGTTTGCCTTCCGATCGCCCCTGACGGCGCAGAGACTGCCATGAACAGGGCAGGTTGGGGCTCGATGGCTTGTCGTGCGGAGGGAAGGGGGCTCGGTCGATGGAGGGAGGCTTGAGGTAGAGGAGGGCGGCGGTGGAAGGGGGGTCGGCACGATTCTTCCTAGGTTTTTTTTCGACTGAATGGATTTCGAACGGGGGGGGGGGGCCTGTTTGATTAAGCAGAAGAGAAGGAGTGGGGATTATAATATATATATTATTTAATTATTTAATTTATTTCAAAAAGGTACTTTTTATTCTGACCTCGAAACGAGACCCACCGCCTATCGTCCATAGCCGATTACCCCCATTACGAACACAATGGGATATGTATCGTAGGCTAATTCGACCGTTTCGATCCGTTTTCGTCAAAATCCAAATATAACTCTATATATTGTATTTGAACGCACATTTCAATTTAGCGGGGCCACATACGGACTTTAAAAATTCCTGAAAAATACTTTCTAGCTTCGTATTACCGATACGGTCCTAACAAAACTAATTTCGTCGAGTTCTGAGACCGTTTGAAAAATGGCCATTTTCCATTCGATTAAAATCAACTGAAACTGGTCAAACGCGTTTTCCTTTGGCACGCTCACATATTGATTCGAAAAATTACGAATTTTGGAACCTATAAATAACTTGACATCCAAGATCCAACAAGTGGTTTCGTCGAAAACCGAGGACGTTTGCAAAATTTCAATTTTTAAGGGCCAGAATTCCATAGAGACTATTCTGAATTTTCAACTGGACATAACTTTTTATCCCCGCTATGAAATTTTGATTTTTCTGATTCGTTGGAAAGATATTCTCAATTAGATTCAAATATTTTAGGTTTCACTAAAATCCGGTTTATTTTGCACCCGGTACATTCTTTTAAATTTTGAAATCGAATTATCGAACTACCGCGCCATTTTCAATTCTCTTTATAATTAAAATAAAATAATTATATTCTAACGACGATCTATATAAATATATACGTTCGAATTCTATTCAAATTAAATTTCTCGTCGTCATTATTTAAAATAATTCATTTTAAATATTCAAAATTCACTAAAATCGCCAAAATAAAAATTTTAAATTGGCCCAGATTTCCGGGTTATTACAATCTCCCCCACTTAAAACTTTTCATCCCCAAAAAGGAATGAAGCCGAAAGTTGTTTCACAAATCAACTCAACTTCCAGTATTTTCATTACGGCTTAAGTTCTCCAACTTTTCAGTTTCTAAGAACTTTTCAAATTTTTCAAAAATTTGGCTAACACCCTAAATTTTCGAAAAATTTCGCCATAACCTCCCCTGCACCGGGGACTTTGGGACATTTCATATAGCCTCCCATGGCCTTCTTCAATCCAAAAGAAAAGGAATAAGCCAAGCGGCTGGCCAATAGGCTCATAAAATCATCATCGCCCAAACAAAACAGTAAATTATGGTAAACATGTACCTATTTGTAGGGCAAACAATTTTATTCTTCTGCTCTAGTTTCCTTGCTATGATCTGTTCAATGTAATTACATGTACATGCATGCAAATGCGATAAATTTTCAATACAATTCAATATTTGCTCAATTTGGCTAAATGGTTCAACATTTAATTAATCAACCAATAATCAAACAACACAACCATCAATCATTTAGTTGATTATTATTTCAAATTCATAACTTTGATACATAGTTAAAAAATCAGATTTTCGATACCAAATCACAACAATAAGCCCTATCTACTTTCGGTTATCACACCAGCCAATTGGAAATACAGAAATCTCACTTTCGAAACTCGAAAATAAATACTGGCGATGGTGCCCCGTCACCAGAATTATCCCCGGGCAACTAGAGTGTGATTCTATAACTATCCAGTACATTAAAACTTCGAATACATGTTTGCAAGGTGTATATGCATAATCTTTATATATTGGATTGTCCCAATTAATATAATATAAATAAATCTTCAAATACGTATAAAACGATTTAAATTTCAAAACAAAACTGTTTTCATTTTAAAACATACCCTTCACACTCGTTCTAGGATACTACTGATCCTATCTCTAACGAGTCATTCTCATTGGATATTATTAATCCAATATCTGATGAATTCTTTCGTATGGTTCTAATGTATCTTGTTCTCTGATCTTTATAAACCAAAGCTCTGATACCACGATGTAACGACCGAGAATTTCACTCGATCCGAATCAATCGCTAGAACGACCAAGACCGTACGAAATGCCTGATTGTTTTGAGAACACGACAAATCAGAACGCAGACAGAAGAACATTTCATTGTTAATTACAACAATTCCATCAGAATACAAGAATATACAGAGTATAAATCAATATTACACATTTACCAAATATCAGAGATTACAATAAATTACATAGCAGCGGAAAAATAATAAAATTCACAACTGAAAGTAATACACGGATAAAGAGATTTCCGAGTATCGTTCCAGCTGTACATCAGGATCCTATAAATATAAATCTGCAAAATCAAAACTACTAGCTTCCCATGCCAAAATAAGGGCACCCATAGTTTAGGTTAAAAAAATAAACTCCAGGTCAGTCATGTGACTAGTGTGAGAACTAAAACAGTTATTAATCTTTATTTTAAAGTTAGGTAAATCAAGGGACCACGCCGTATAACACGGAACGGGTTTCCTCCCCTGGATACCAGTGCATGAAACAACAACACAATGCTAAATAAAGAAAAATGAAGCTATTATAAGACCGAGGTCCCATCACACAATGCAACGCAAGCCGGAGGATAGAGTTTTTACCTTACAATAGCCAAAGAATGCTTGATACGCTAAATTTCATTTTTTGATTCTTAGTCAGACTCCAACCGTAAATTAGTAAGAGAACGATTCCCTAAGTATTAACCCCGAAGGCCGAAACCAACATCAGACCAATATCCAGGAAGCCACCCATCTTAGCTCGTTTCCAGTTAGTTTCTGATTTTATATACAATCATAAATATCAATCATAGACGGCATGAGCACCCCATCCCACTATGTCACCATATATAGGATTACAACTAAAGCCGAAACTTCACGTATTGGAAGTTGGATTTCCATCTGTGAACCGAGGCAAAAGATAGTCCTCACTGAATTCGAGACTCTCTAGTCTGCCCCTTAGGCAAGTACTCAGTCAAGCCTTTGGATCGTCAGGGCCGGTCCACCGATGTGGATTAAAATGCCTGAACATTGCATTTCCCCACACTTTGGGGTGTCAATGAGCCAACGAATGACTCCATCGGCTTCACATAGTCACCGATATATCTGAGGCGCCTCGCAACAGCAACAACCGCATAAGTCAAACTCGTCAGGGCATGTAAAACCACTGACGCCACTTCTAACTAGAAGGAACGCATGCCCTCCCTGATGTCCTCTCCCGTTTCTGGTTCACAACCGGGGTGTGAGGCTCATGAATCAACGCTACATAAAGCTATGCCACACAGGCCGTGCTTTGACCAGCAACCACAAGACTCTGCTTTTCAACAAAAGCCATGATCATTTGCATCTTAGCATGCCACACAGGCAAACCACTCCATGCAACCGATATACATCAATCACACAGAATGATATCCAATGTCAGACACACAGTCCATTTACAAGTCCGTTCTGGGTTTGAACGAAACCAGAGGCACCTTGTACCTCGCATATCCATCGATCTCCAAGTACGTCGGGACGATCACTAACTGATTCCCTCCTCTTGGGTGTACGGCCCAATCAAGATCATCAGTAACTATCCAAACGACGTGAAGACCTCCGGTCTTCAACCACCGTCTTCATCTTCGACTAATCGTCGAATCAGTTATTCAGAATGTGATGAACCTGGTCTTTCCTAATAACTCGCGTATATAATAAACAAGTGTTACACAAACACAACATACGCCTCATTCCAACTCATCAGTCACTAACCGTAAATTAGCAAGAGAATAATTCCCCAAATATTAACCCCGAAGGCCGAAACCAACATCAGATCAATATCCAAGAAACCATCCAACTTAGCTAACCTACAGTTAGTTTCTAAATTTCACATTCTTAGGGAAAGGTTCCCATTAATTTTATCAAATATAAATTCTTTTGAATTTATTCTTTAATCTTCCTTTGAATATCAAATCAAACTAGTCGGGATTAGCGAATCACACCAGAGTATTTATTTATTTATTTCCCAATCCCAACCTATTCATTCCATGAAGTAAAACTAGTCGTACTTCATGTCTAACACCACGGTGTTATCGGCAAATTCAATTACCATTTCACGTTCAAATCTAATTAAAGATTTAACTATCACCTGGAGAAAAACTGGTGATACTCCATTCTCGATCTTTTCAATCTAATTAAAGATTCATTAAAACTCCGCTTAGTTTTAATCTTTAACTGGGTTAAAGAATCAATGTCATTCAAAACACGGTTCACGATAAACCCAAAATCACATTCCATTCTATCAGCCTTTAACCGTAAAATAGCAAGTGAGCAATTCCCTAAGTATTAACCCCGAAGGCCGAAACCAACATCAGATCAATACCCAAGAAACCATTCAAATTAACTAATCTCCAGTTAGTTTCTGATTTTGTTAACTCCTTTGGGTCTAAGAACAGTATTATTGAAGATACCGTTCACGACAACCCAAAATCACATTTGATATTAAATACAAGGCTCTGGATAGAAAATATATCGTCTTATATTCAATATCAAATCCTACGACCAACAAATATCTTATTGAAATAACGATATAAATATATCTTTCAAATTTCCATAACAATATCTGTATAATCACGAAATCCAACATCGAAATATTCCAATGATAACTTCGATTCCAATCCATTCCAATTCAATTATTTGAAATTCTGTTTATTTTCAAAACCATTTCAAATCCACTTTATTTATTTTAAAAATAAATAAAATTATAATTCTAGTTCAAAACTAGTTCATTTCGATAAAAATCAATTTTTATCTTTCCAAATTTGGAGTTTTTCATCCCAATTCTTGACAAATCATTTCTTATGATTTTGCACAAATTATTACTATTTTTAATAATATTATCCAGGCCCGTACAGTCGATTTCCATCAATGGCCATCGAACTGCACTTACACCGACCTTTTCCAAATTTGATTTGGACATAATTCCAAATCCAACCGTTAGATTTCATATCTCTAATATTCACTAGAAATCTATTTTCGATACGAACCCAACAGTTCTGGTTTTAGGAGAATCCGACGGTCGGATCTCCCGCAATGTCCACTTGAAGTCAATGGTCGAATTTCATGAACTACCGCTGCACGGCGCGTTCTATTCAGGCCATTATATATGTATAATATATATATTATACATATTTCGTCGATTTCCTTTTAAAACGTGTTATATAAATCTTTCTAAATTCGTTTTCAAAACGATTTCAACTTCCTTTTCAAATTCAAATCAAAATTGAATTTTTCAATATAAATTCGCTTTAATTTCATTTCAAATCGATTTCAATTCAATTTCAATTTAATTCGAATTTCAATTCATTTGAATTTAATTCGAATTTCAAATCTATTCAATTTAATTCGAATTTCAATTCATTTCAATTTAATTCGAATTTCAATTTTATTCAATTTAATTCGAATTTTGAAATCACTATCAATTCATTGAAAAATGAATAAAATCGATACAAATATCATTCACGTCAAAATGGCGACAATCTAATCAACATGGATTTTATTCAACACATGAATGTTTATTCTATTCAACACATGAGTATTTTTCAATTCAACACATGTATTTATTTTCTATTCAAAACATGAATTTATTTTCTATATTGGAATGAGGCCCAATCAATTACCATATATTGTTAATTATATGGATTTTCTACAACACATGTATATAATAGCAACGATAAATAATCAACCATCATCCAGAGTGCACCACACAACTGCATAAGCATTAAATATAAATAATTAACGCTTACACAGTCTGTCAACCCATCGATTGACATACAACTAAACAATCGGGATTTGTGTGCATCAAATATCATCCCAATACCCATGTGGGGTTTCAAATCAACAAACACAGATTATATTTGTGCAGTCAGGCAATGTGCAAAATTTTCCATCCCAATCAATATCAGTCAAATCAGTGTATATAAACAAATCGTCCGATTTGTTTATAAATATTTGTTTCCTATACACGTTAAAAATTATATTTTTAACTATAAAATATTTTATTTCACTTCACATCACACAATCAAATTTCACAACAGAGCAACCGAACAAACAAGCCATCCATGGTCTGTGGACGACGGGTATCGGGTGCTACTAAGCACCGTCTACATCCTAGCATATATTTCAAACTAGAAATAAATTAAAGGTGAGGAGTTCTCACCGACTAGCTAAACCAAACGCCACGATTCTTCATATGTTGGAAATCTTCGCCGTGCTCGCCTTTTATCACTTTCGTTGTCCATAGCCACTACATATATAAATATCACATTTTTATACTGTTGCCATGCATATAAAAGTTCTATTTTTATACCGCTACTACATAGATAAAAATTCTATTTTTATACCGCTACTACATAGACAAAAATTCTATTTTTATACCGCTACTACATAGATAAAAAATCTATTTTTATACCTCTACTATATAGATAAAAATTCTATTTTTATACTGCTACCATATAATAAAGATTATACTTTTATATTAAAAATATGATTTTTCAACAATGTAATATAATTATTATATTTTTAAAACAACGATTTTCATGAGTTAAATAATATGATGAGTTTAAATAAGATAAATAAAAAATAAAAAAATAAAAAGAAATTTCTTCCTTCTGTAAACTCATCTTCCCCGAAAGCCCATCACTGTATCTTTCACGATGAAGAACCCTAAAAGCTTCGGCCATTACTTGACTTGCGCATCACCCACGAGCAGTCGGCTTCGGATCTGACCCTCCATCCTCGCGCACATTGGCGCCACCATCACCCACGTCGAGCGGTTTGCCCTTCGATCGCCCCTGGCGGTGCAGAGACTGCCACGAACGGGGCAGGTTAGGGCTTGATGGGTTGTCGTGCGGAGGGAAGGGGGGCTCGGTCGATAGAGGGGGGCTTGAGGTAGAGAAGGGCAGCGGTGGAAGGGGGGTCGGCGTGATTCTTCCTAGGGTTTTTTTTCGACTGAATTGATTTCGAACGGGAGGGGGGGGGGCTGTTTGACTAAGCAGAAGAGAAGGAGGGGGAATTATAATATATATTATTTAATTATTTAATTTATTTCTAAAAGGTACTTTTTATTCTGACCTCGAAACGAGACCCACCGCCTGTCGTCCATAGCTGATTACCCTCATTATAAACACAATGAGATATGTATCGTAGGCTGATTCGACCATTTCGATCAGTTTTCGTCAAAATCCAAATATAACTCTATATATTGAATTTGAACGCACATTTCAATTTACCAAGGCCACATACGGACTTTAAAAATTCCCGAAAAATATTTTCTAACTTTGTATTGCTGATACGGTCCTAAAAAAACTAATTTCGTCGAATTCTGAGACCGTTTGAAAAATGGCCATTTTCCAGTCGATTAAAATCAACTGAAACTGGTCAAACACATTTTCCTTTGCCGCGCTCACATATTGATTTGAAAAATTACGAATTTTGAAACCTAGCAATAACTTGACATCCCGGATCCAACGAAAGTGGTTTCGTCAAAACCGAGGTCATTTGCAAAATTTCCATTTTTAAGGGCCAGAATTCCATAGCGACTATTCTGAATTTTGAACTGGACATAACTTTTTATCCTCGCTATGAAATTTGGTTTTTCTGATTCGTTGGAAAGATATTCTCAATTAGATTCAAATATTTTTGGTTACACTAAAATCCGTTTTATTGCACCCGGTACATTCATTTGAATTTTGAAATCGAATTATCGAACTACAACGCCATTTTCAATTCCCTTTATAATTAAAATAAAACAATTATATTCTAACGATGATCTTTATAAATATATACATTCGAATTCTATTCAAATTAAATTTCTCGTCGTCATTATTTAAAATAATTCATTTTAAATATTCAAAATTCACTAAAATCGCCAAAATAAAATGTTTAAATTAGCCCAGATTTCCGGGTTATTACAAATTTGATGAACTTAGTTCAATAAGCTGTGAGAGAGAGAGATGTATACAATCATCAACTATATGGCAGTTTTAGAATAAGATATAGGCAAATGCTAAATGCATCAGCAGCAATTCATTATCCAAATATCGTTACGAGATAAATCTTTGAAGTTAAGAATCTTCAACTATATCAAGTTTTATGTGTGAACATACACATATTCGTTATCTACAAGGTATAGAGCTCTGTATAGAAGTGGGTTTTAATGCTTGCAGAATTACACAACTCGGTCCTAGAATGCGCAAGTTTTGAGTGCACTCAGTCTCTTCTAAACATAGTTTTGCAGTATCAATTTTTTTAAGCATAAAGTACTTTATAATACCATTTTCTTATCAAATACAAAATATTTGGCAGTATCAATAAAACTCTTTGCGTTGCAAAAATTACAACATCAAGCTAACATTGTTAACAATATTGTTTTCATAACATTTGTAGTATGTTGTCTTTATGAAAATCTTTAACAATACAACATAACAGTTATAAAATATACTCATGACAACATCAACAATATATTGTTGAAATATGAGCATTAACAATATCGACCAAAAGTTATTAACTATAATTTTGTTAGCAATGTTAAATAAGAATTGTCTTAAATACGAATACTATCAACACTATGTTGATGTAGTAAAATAAAAAATAAATCAAATATACAACAATAATTTGTTGTTGTTTAACTCCCGATCTACAATGTTTGATAAATATTGTTGAAATATATGAGTTTATAATATTTAACAAAAGTTATTCATTTATATATTTCAGTAACATGACAAATATATCACGAAAACACAAATATAATACAATGCAAAAAGGTCATCGTTAAAAATTATTTTCTATAACAGTGTAAACAAACATTACGAAATTTTTTTAATTACAACTTATGAACATAAAACATTTTCTGGAATTATTTCATACAACGTATATCTTAACAAATGTTGTGAAACATCTACCTTTTTAGTAATACTTTGGCGAATTGTTGCAGAATCAGTGTTGTAAAATAGTATTTTTGTTGTAGTGTAAGATATTTGATTTTGAATTTGTGTTGGTATTCAAATAGGCATAATAATCATTTTCGTTTGTTTGTGTTAAATCCTTCCTAATACTTTTCACCATCTCGTGATATTAGTTGCAATGCTGATTATACTATCTCATGATATTGGTTGCATAATAATAATTTTCGTCTGTCTGACTGATTTAATTTACTAACCAGTTAGTTAGTTACTAATTGATTATACCTAATTTTTGTTATTAATTAATATATAGTAAGATTTTCTAATTAATTATGAATGCTGATGTAGATCTCTTATGTCTTGCAAAATCACAACAAATCTTTTGTTCCATTTTTTCTTTTTTCTCATGTTCAAACAATAAACTTGTAACGACCCGGAAAATCTGAACCAATTTAAAAATTTTAAATTGGCTATTTTGGTGGATTTTAAATGTTTAAAATAAATATTTTAAATAATAACGATGAAATGTATGTTTGAATCGATGTTGAAAATAAATACAATTACTTTGAATTATAAACAAGGCCTGAAATGGCGCGGTAGCTTCAAAATTTGAATTCAAACTTCGATTGACTGTACCGGGTGCAAAATAAAACGGATTTGAGTGAAACCAAAAATATTTAAATCTGTTAGTAAATACCTTTCTAACGAATCTGAAAACTCGAAGTTTCATAGCGAAAAGCAAAAGTTATGGCCAAATGAATTTTCTGAAAGGTCGCTATGGAAATTTTATAGCCCGTGAAAATGGCTATTTTGCAAACGACCTCGAAATTCGACAAAACCACTTTTGTTGGATCCGGGATGTGAAGTGATTGCTAGATTTCAAATTTCATAATTTTTGAAGCTAGTATGTGAGCGCGGCAAAGGAAAATGTGTTTTGGTCAATTATACTTAAATTGGATCGACCAGAAATGGGCCATTTCGCAAACAATCTCAAAATTCGGCAAAACTAGTTTTGTTGGGACCGTATCTTCAAAACATAGCTAGATTTATTTTTCTGGAATTTTTCGAATCAGTTTGTGGCCCTGGCAAATTGAAATGTGCGTTCAAATCGAATATTGAATGTTATATATTTTAAATTGAATGAAAACTGACTGAAACAGCCGAATGGGCCTACGAAACATCCCATTGTGTTCGGAATGGGAGTAAAACGCTAGGGACGACAGTCGTTGGGTTTGAATTGGTGTTCGTGTGTGACAAGGGGTATTTTCGGATTTTTAAAACTTTATAAAAAAAATCACTGGTCCACATCACCCCCCTGACTTTCTCTCTCCCCGTAGCTCAATCGATGGTGGAAAACCATTCCATCATTCCCATCCATTTTCTGATCAATCCACTCACTAATATCAAAAGCTCCAGTTGAAGATTTTGAAGAGCTCGAGACGAGCTTCAAATCCATACCTGGTTTCAATTTTTTCGTTGAGTATTTTAGGAGAATCACCCTCGAGAAGTCGTGTCGTTCACCCTCGAAATTCTCTCTCCTGGCGCGTGCGAGTTCGACGCCGTCAGCACCCCAGGCGCGCCGCTCCTAGCCCTTCAAGGTGGTGAAGGCCGATCGTCATATAGCTGCACGGATTTCGCGGAAATCCTTGACCTAGTTTTGAACCAACGAGAGAGGTATACGGTTTTGTTTATTTTCAACTGTTTTAACACCTTTAAACCGTTGCAAACTTTGAAAAATCATATCTTTTTCGTGTGTGATCGAAATTCAGTGAAACAAGAGACAGTGGACTCGTGTGGGCGTCTTCTACATTCTAGAAGAGACCGCATATTTTTCTGAGCCTTCTACTATTTTTGGTGGAGTGGGACCCAATGTGAGATTTCTAATTTATAAACGATATGGAAAACGACGATGTATAAATTATATAGTCGATGTATGAGTTATATAAGCGTTGTACACCACTTGTATAAGCGTTGTATAAGTTGTACGTTCGATGTATAAGTTATATATGCGTTGTAAAAAAATTATATATGTGTTGAAATAGAAGTGAAATGCTTATATATATATATATATATATATACACACACACGCCCCTCTCTACAAACCATGGACGATATTTACTGATTGTGATTGGAGTGAAAATTGATTGATAGCGAATGGTTGATTGAAATTGGTTGTGGTTGAAATTGATTGATTGTGGTTGAAAAATACCCATTTGTGGTTGAGAAATATTTGGTTGAAACCACATAGGATTAGTTTGTGGAAATGAAAAAAAATATACATTCCGCCTGCGTGCGAACTAGATGCATGATTCCCCATTGTCACAAGCTGCGAGGCTTTAAGGTAGAGCGAGGAGCCGTACTAGGGACGGTCCCGGTTTTAACTACCCTGCCGTTATGCTACCGAAATTTTGAATAATATTCATGTGTTAGAATTATTTTCATTTGTTGAAACTATATTTATTCGTTGAATAGAAAACCTTTATGTGTTGAATTGAAATTCATTCGTTGAATAGAAATTCATGTGTTGAGTGGTATTCATGTTTCAAATATAAAAATCACCTTTTTATCTATATATATAAACTATAGAAAACCTTCATGTGTTGAATTGAAATTCATTCGTTGAATAGAAATTCATGTGTTGAATGGTATTCGTGTTTTAAATATAAAAATCACATTTTTATCTATATATATAAACTATAGAAAACCTTCATGTGTTGAATTGAAATTCATTCGTTGAATAGAAATTCATGTGTTGAATGGTATTCGTGTTTTAAATAAATTGTTTTAACAATAAAAATCACCTTTTTATCTATATATATAAACTATAGAAAACCTTCATGTGTTGAATTGAAATTCATTCGTTGAATAGATATTCATGTGTTGAATGGTATTCGTGTTTTAAATTAATTTTCTAATAATAAAAATCACCTTTTTATCTATATATAAACTATAGAAAACCTTCATGTGTTGAATCGAAATTCATTCGTTGAATTGAAATTCATGTGTTGAATGGTATTCATATTTTGAAAGAAATTGTTTGATAATAAAAATACTATTTTTATCATCAATGTGAACTATATAAAATATTCTTGTTTTGAAACAAATTGTTTTATAATAAAAATCCTATTTTTATCACCTATATAAAATAGTCGAGTTTTGAATTAAATTGTTTTACATTAAAAATCACATTTTTTTAATATACATGAATTGTTAAAAATAGTGAAGTGTTGAAATAGAAAACAGTTAGATAAAAATATCATTTTTATCAGATATATGAAAATCATATAGTTTTGAAATCGAAGAATCGATATATATATATATATATATATATATATATAGAATTGAAATATATCGAATAACGAAGCTGTAGTTCGTATTTTGAAACCGTGATTTCAAACGACTAGTGCGGGAGATCCGACCATCGGATTTTCCCGAAACCGTTGGGTTCGCTTTGGAAATACCTTCCCAACGACACCAACTTTGTAAAGATCCAACGGTTGGATTGTCTGGAATGTTTAATTCAAATCTGAAGAAAAACAGCACCAGAATCGATTATATATATATATATATATATATATATATATATATATATATATATTAAATCGAATAACGACGCCGCATTTCGTATTTTGAAATCGAAACTTTAAACGATTGTACCGGGAGATCCGACCGTCGGATTTTCCCAAAAATGGAACCGTTGGATTCGTTTTGAAAAGGTCTTTCTAATGATTTGAATTTTGTGGAGATCCAATGGCTAGATTTTCAGATATGTGTAAATCAAATCTATAGAAAAACAGCACCACGGTCGCGTTATGGCCCGAAGCTTCGTTTTGAATAAATTGGCTATTTTAAAATAAATAAAAATAACAATAAATCGTTATAAAATATTATAAACGATATGGATGTGAAATTTAGAAACTAACTGAAGGTTAGCTAAGTCGAATGGTTTCTTGGGTATTGATCTGATGGTTGTTTCGACCTTCGGGGTTAATATTTGGGAAATCGTTCTCTTAATGATTGACGGTTAGTGACTAATGAATTGAAATGATGTGTAGTAGTGTTTGTGTAGCACTTGTTTATTATATATGCGAGTTGCTCAGAAAGACTGGGTTTATCCCATTCTGAATAACTGAATCGACGATAAGAAATCGAAGATGAAGACGGTGGTCGAAGACCGGAGATTTTCACCTTGTTTGGATGGTAACTGATATCCTGATTGGGAGGCATCCCGAAATATGGATAATGAGTGGTGATCGTCCAGACGTACGTGGAGGTCGATGGGTTTGTGAGGTATATAGTGCCTCCGGTTTCGTTCAGACCCAGAACGGACTTGCAAATGGATAGTGTGTCTGACATTGGAATTTATTCTGTGTGATTGATAGCTATCAGTTGCACGGTGTGAATTGCCTGTGTGGCATGCTAAGATGCAGTGATCAGGGCTTCTGTTGAAGCAAAGTCTTATAGTGATGATCAAAGCACCGCCTGTGTGGCGTAGCTTTGTGTATAACATGAAGTCGCGAGCCTCACACTCCGGTATGGACCTGAAATGTGAGAGGACCTCAGGGGGGACGTGTGTTTTCTTTCTAGCTAGAAGTGGCGTCAGTGGTTTTACACGCCCTGACGAGTTTGACTTATGTGGTTATTACTGTTGCGAGGTTCCTCGGTTATATCGGTCGATCCGGGACTGATGGAGTCATTTGTTGGCTCATTTACGCCCCAAAGGGCGGAGAGACACATTGTTCAGGCATTATAATCCACTCTGTGTGGACCGGCCCTGACGATCCAAGGTACGGTTGCGGCTGTGCCTGAGACCCGGGCTAGACAGTCTCAAATTCGGTAAGGACTATCTTTTGCCTTGGTTCATGACGGAAATCTAATTTCCAAATACGTGACTGTGCGGTTTTGATTGTATACCTATATATGGTGATATAGTGGTATGGGGCATTAATGTCGTCTATGATTGATAGTTATGATTCGAAATTGTTTTCAAAACTTATAAACACTACCAATAATACCAAATGCTTTTGTTTTATTCGTATCAAGCATATTTTGGCCGTTATAAGGTAAAAACTCTATCCTCCGGTTTGCGTTGCATTGTGTGATGGGAACTGAGTCTTATAATGGCTTCATTTTTATAAAAAGCATTGCGATGTTTAAAAGAATGATTTGTTTTAAAGCACTGTCAATCCAATGGAGTAAACCCGTTCCACGAAAGTGGCGTGGTCCTGTGATTAGCCATATTTTGAATGTGTTGAGTAGATTTCTCATACCAGTCCCATGACTAACTCGTAGTTTGTTTCACTTTCAAACTCGGGTGCCCCTTTTTCTATACGGGCAGCCTTGTATTCAGATTTAGCTCGCTCTTTCTGGATAGCTGGAGCTGAAGATGGATTCTATTCTTTATCTATTTTTATGCTGTTTAGCTCCTATTTTACATTATGTTTGTTTTCCACTGTAGACATTTATGTATAGCTGAACTGTATTTGTTCTAAGTATGATCCTGTATACTGTGTAACTCTGATGACTATGTTTATCCAGTGTATTATTTGTTCATTATCTTGTGTATTTATCTAATTCTGTTCTGCTATTATCTGTTTCTGTGTTATATTCCAAGGTTTACCCTTGCCACCGTCAGTATGGGGTTTGGGGTCGTCACATCGTGGTATCAGAGCTTTGGTTAAGCTTAGTGCTGGAGTATAACATATTAACGAACTCGTCAGAAATAGAACCAGTAGTGTTCCAGGACGGGTAACTCATTACAGATAGTATCGGTAATATCCATGTATGAGTAAAGCAGAATGAAATTACACCTCGATAGACACATTTACATTTGAAGTATGTGTTTCTATATTTTAAATTATCTTTTCTGTGACCTGACACTTGATCTGCTATTTGCAGAAGTACTAGAAAATGAGTGTCAGAAATATAAGAAATGCAGAACCAGATCTAGAGGCTCTATTTAAGAGATATCGAAATCTGGGTGGAGCACAATTCTCAGGCAATGAATCTATTATTCAAACTCAAGCTTGGGTGAGCTCTGTAGAAAGAATATTTAAGCGTTTCCAGCTGATAGATGACCAGAAAAGGTTAGTAGCATCTTGGGCGCTCAAGGAAGAAGCTTTAAGCTGGTGGGAAACAATCATCAAAGATAATCCAGAAGGTGATATCACCTGGGATAGATTCAAAGAGATTTTCCTAGGAAGATTTACTCCTCCTGAAGTGACTGAGCGATTATGTGATGAATTCTCTTATCTGATACAAGGTGATATGACCATCCCAGAATATCATAAGAAATTCAACGAACTTTCTCACTTTGCTCCTCATCAAATTCAAGATCCAAAGAGTAAGAATCTGAGATTTATTCATGGCCTGCAAAGGAGATATCAGAATAGTGTAATAAGGAATGTGAAGCTTCCTTTTTCAGAAATAATATACATGGATTATCAGTATGAAGATCTCCATAAGAAAGGTATGTTGCACGACGAAGAGGAAGTCAGCTCGAGTAACAAAGTGGAGTCTGTGACTGATAGTCCTGAGGTCAGTAAGAAGCCTAGTGTCAAGAGGAAAAGGGCTAAATCAAAGAAGGAACCAGTAACAACTGCCACATGCTCTAACTGTAATAAACAGGGGCATCTGACCAGGAAGTGTAAATCCTCGAAGAAACGAAAGAATGATGGGTTTAAATCTGGCAAGAAGCTCTAGGAAAGTAAAAGATGCAATCAATGCCATCGGTTTGGTCATGTAAAGCAAGAGTGTCGTCTGTTAAAAACAACCAAAGAAGCTCATGTAAATGAAGTAGCAGAAGTGCCTGCATCTTCGTCTGCTCAGGAAAGGCCAGATGTTTCAGAAGGCACGCTTACTGTCAAAGACATTCCTGTTAAAGTACTATTTGATACAGGCGCGTCACGAAGCTTCATTTCCAAGAATGCAGTTAAGAAACTAGATTTGAATTTGAAGAAGCTCAAAGAACCAATGACTGTCCAAAACCCGGTCGGGGGTTCCATCGATCTCAGTTGGGTTTGTGGAGTGTCAGTTTCTTTTTCTCGTTATCGGTTCCCTACCATTGCGGTCGTCATGAATTTTACAGAGTTTGATCTTATCTTGGGGTTAGACTGGTTGACCAAGTATGAAGCGGAGGTTAAATGCACTGACATAGTCGTTAAGGCAAAGATAAAATCAGTTGATTATATAACCATTCCCTGTGAAGGTCAGAATTCTAATAGAAAGGACTTCTGGGCAGCTTTGGATGTTTCTCCTGCTCAAATAGAAAATATACCTGAAGTCACAGAGAATATTCTCGACCTAGTGAAAGATATTCTTGTCGTCAAGAACTATGCGGATGTGTTCGAAGAAGTTGTTCGCTTACCTCCGCAAAGAGAAATTGATTTCAAAATTGCTTTAATTCCGAATGCAAGGCAGGTAGTTCACGCTATTCGAAGAATGTCCTTGAAAGAGAAAGAGGAACTAGACAATCAAACTCGACAGCTAGTATGGAAGGGTCTGATCAGGCCTAGTTTCTCTGATTGGGGAGCAGCAGTGGTGTTTGTCCCAAAATCTGACGGTACTCTACGGCTATGTGCGGATTATCGTGATTTGAACAAGCAGACAATAAAGAACAAATATCCATTGCCACGAATCGATGATTTATTGGATCGTCTGAATGGAGAACAAGTATTCTCAAGGATGGACCTAGCTACAGGCTTCCATCAACTTCGAATTGCCGAAGAGTGTGTTCCATTGACAGCATTCCGAGGTCCAGACTTATTCTACAAGTGGTTAGTAATGTCGTTCGGCTTATGTAACGCTCCAGCTTACTTCGTCGATTTGATGAATAGAGTGTTCAGAGGGGTTTTAAATAAATTTGTTCTGGTTTTTATTGATGATATTCTAATCTTCTCTAAATCAAAGGCCGAACATGAAAAACATTTGGAACAGGTTCTGGAAATCCTCATAAGGAATGTATTAAAAGCAAAGTTTTCCAAATGTATATTCTGGCAAGAAGAAGTCAAATTTCTAGGCCACATAGTGTCAAAGCAAGGAATTTCAGTGGATCCCAGTAAGATCACTGCTATTCAGAATTCGAAACTGCCTCGTACGCCAACAGAAGTTAGAAGTTTTCTCGGGTTAGCCAGTTATATCGGAAATTCATTAAGGATTTCGCGAAGACATCTAGTTCCTTAACAAAACTGACTAAGAAACATTCGAGATTCAATTGGACTCCGGTATGTGAGGAAGCTTTCAAGGAGCTGAAATTAAAACTGACAATTGCTCCAGTGTTAACCATAATCGACGGCAATCAGGATTTAAAAGTCTGGACTGATGCTTCTAGAGAAGGCCTTGGCGCAGTGTTAATGCAAAGGGGTCAAGTGATTGCTTATGCTAGCCGTCAGCTGAAGCCACACGAGAAAAACTATGTAACTCATGATCTTGAGTAATTGGCTATCGTATTCTCTTTGAAAATCTGGAGACACTATCTTCTGGGTGAGAAATTCGAACTGTATACAGACCATCAGTCGTTAAAGTATCTGTTCACCCAGAAAGACCTGAATTTGAGGCAGCAGCGTTGGCTAGAGTTCCTTGCAGCATATGATTTTGAGATTCTATACACTCCAGGGAAAGCCAATGTCGTGGCCGATGCGCCGAGTCGAAAGAATGTAATGATCGCCAGCTTTGTTATTACAACTTCCCTGATTGACAAAATATCTATTCTTTAGAAGGATGATAATTTTATTAAGGATATGATCAAAAGGATTCAAAAAGGTGAACCCTCGTGTTTTCAAATAGATAACGATGGAATCCTGAGATTGGAAGGAAGGATTTGTGTTCCTGGCATTCTCGAGCTCAAAAGGGAAGTGTTAGACGAGTGTCACAAGTCCAAGCTGAGTATCCATCCTGGTGTGGCCAAAATGTATAACGATCTCAAGCGAACATTCTGGTGGAAGGCTATGAAAAGAGACGTTTCAATATATGTTAGCCGATGCCCTACATGCCAGCTAGTCAAAAGTGACCAGCAGAAACTGGCTGGATTGTTACAACCGCTAGACGTTCCAGGTTGGAAGTGGGAACATATTTCCATGGACTTCATAGATGGTTTGCCCAGAACCAGAAAAGGAAATGACAGTATTTGGGTGATCATAGATCACTTCACGAAGACCGCCCACTTCATACCTGTCAGATCAAACAGAACTGCTCAGAGTCTGGCGCAGATATACCTCAAGGAAATTGTTAGATTACACGGAGTGCCAATCAGTATAGTGAGCGATAGAGATCCGATATTTACTAGTAAATTCTGGGAGGCGTTTCAAGTAGAACTGGGAACAAAGCTGAATCTAAGCACTGCAAAGAGACGTTTCAATATATGTTAGCCGATGCCTTACATGCGAGCTAGTCAAAAGTGACCAACAGAAACTGGCTGGATTGTTACAACCGCTAGACGTTCCAGGTTGGAAGTGGGAACATATTTCCATGGACTTCATAGATGGTTTTCCGAGAACCAGAAAAGGAAATGACAGTATTTGGGTGATCGTAGATCGCTTCACGAAGACCGCCCATTTCATACCTGTCAGATCAAACAGAACTGCTCAGAGTCTGGCACAGATATACCTCAAGGAAATTGTTAGACTACACGGAGTGCCGATCAGTATAGTGAGCGATAGAGATCCGATATTTACTAGTAAATTCTGGGAGGCGTTTCAAGTAGAACTGGGAACAAAGCTGAATCTAAGCACTGCTTATCATCCTCAGACAGATGGTCAAACTGAGAGGGTGAACCGTATACTAGAAGATCTATTGCGGGCTTGTGTTCTAGATTTCAGTGGATCATGGGAAGACCATCTGCATTTGGCTGAATTCTCATATAACAACAGCTACCAGGCGAGTCTGACAATGTCACCATTCGAAGCGTTGTATGGTAGACCGTGCCGATCTCCTGCTTGTTGGGTCGAACCCGGTAATAGACTTGTATTGGGACCTGATATGATCTGAGAAGCTGCCGACAAAGTCAATTTTGTTAAGAAACGATTACTCGCCGCTCAAAGCCGACAAAAGAGCTATGCCGATAGAAGAAGAAGAGATATATCATTTGCTGTTGGCGACTATGTATATTTGAAAGTATCGCCGATGAGAGGAGTTATCCGGTTCGGTAAAACTAGGAAGTTGGCGCCCAAATTCATTGGCTCATTCCCTATGCTAGAACGGATTGGAACTCTCGCTTATAGGGTTAAATTGCCTGATTGGTTGCCGGGAGTACATGATGTATTTCACATATCTCAACTTCGAAAGCACGTTCATGATCCAGACTTGATCGTGGAAGAAGCAGCTCAACAGGATATTGAAATTACTCCAGAATTAGCTGTGAGGAGAGAGCCGCTAAAGATTATCGGCAAAGAAACCAAAGAGCTGAGGAACAAGAAGGTTCACTTAGTCAAAGTGCAATGGAGTGGGGATCCGCGAGATTGTACTTGGGAAACTAAGGAGAGCATTCAGAAAGCCTATCCTAAGTGTCGAGTAGATATCTCTGATTGACTCTGGTGCAAGGTACATTTACCATACTTTGCATTACCAATTAGTTCTCTACTCTGTTGTTATTTTCTTTCCATGGATGTGCACTTTTAATTCTATTGTCTGAATGATTTTAATAGAATATAGAAATTGATTAGTATATTTTTGAAGAGTTAAAAAACAATCTGCTTGTTGTTTGTGTTGTGTGATAGTAGATTTGATTAATTAAATTATTAAAACGATAGTTAATTTAATCAATAATTGAATTTATTTGATTAAATCACACATTGAACTGATTTAAAAATAGATAGAAATATATGCATGTGCATCATATATGTTTGAATAGGTAAATGGATAGCTGTTGAGTAAAGATTTTATTTGCGTGCCTGACAAATAGGTAAACCTTAATGAGTTGGATGCGAAATATTATTATATCAACTCCTGTGAATGCCATTGGATGCGGAGTGCTGGTTATTCTGTGTGTAATAATAAACATCACCATAGGATAGTAACAAATAATTTTGAACTACACTGCACGACATACTTCTGAAGATAGGCATACTTCATCATATACCACATAAGCATTTGGAGCTTGTGTGACGAGGTGGAAGATTTACCATACGAGCGAGAGGCTTGTATGACAATGACTATATTTTACAGGTTGAACTGATGGCTGATATGAACATATAAAAATGTAACGATAAATTGCCAGATTAATAAAAAACCCCACACGGGTCTGGAGTTGACAATAATCACGTCTCTCTAGTCATTAGGTACGACACATGGATTATTTATTTCCCACACGGGACGAGGTGACGAGGATTTATCCTCTGGAGCAATTAAAATACACACTCCCTCAGGCTTTGACAGGGTGACGAGAATTTATTCTCTGGAGTTATTATCTAAACACGCTCCACTATAAACACCAGATTATATCACTATAAATATGTGTATGCTTTATAGGATTTATTGGGTACCTAATACGGCCCAATAAATTTCCATACCCCTCCCCGTACAAAGGAGGTTATGGCAAAAAAATTCGAAAATTCCGGGTGTTAGCCAAATTTTTGAAGAATATGAAAAATCTCAGAAACTGAAAAGTTGAAGAATGGAAGCCAAATTGAACGTAGAGTTGATTAATCAAACCACTTTCGATTTTGTTCCTTTTCGGGGACGAAAAGTTTTAAGTGGGGGAGATTGTAACGACCCGGAAAATCTGAACCAATTTAAAAATTTTAAATTGGCTATTTTGGTGGATTTTAAATATTTAAAATAAATATTTAAAATAATAACGATGAAATGTATGTTTGAATCGATGTTGAAAATAAATATAATTACTTTGAATTATAAACAAGGCCTGAAATGGCGCGGTAGTTTCAAATTTTGAATTCAAACTTCGACTGACTATACCGGGTGCAAAACAAAACGGATTTGAGTGAAACCAAAAATATTTAAATCAGTTAGTGAATACCTTTCTAACGAATCTGAAAAATCGAAGTTTCATAGCGGAAAGCAAAATTTATGGCCAAATGAATTTTCTGAAAGGTCGTTATGGAAATTTTATAGCCTATGAAAATAGCCATTTTGCGAACGACCTCGGAATTCGACGAAACCACTTTTGTTGGATCTGAGATGTGAAGTGATTGCTAGGTTTCAAATTTCATAATTTTTGAAGCTAGTATGTGCGCGTGGCAAAGGAAAATGTGTTTTGGTCAATTATTGTTAAATTGGATCAACCAGAAATGGGCCATTTTGCAAACAATCTCAGAATTCGGCGAAACTAGTTTTGTTGGGACCTTATCGTCAAAACATAGCTAGATTTATTTTTCTGGATTTTTTCGAATCAGTTTGTGGCTCTGGCAAATTGAAATGTACGTTCTAATCGAATATTGAATGTTATATATTTTAAATTGAATGAAAACTGACTGAAACAGCCGAATGGGCCTACGAAACATATCCCATTGCGTTTGGAATGGGGGTAAAACGCTAGGGACGACAGTCGTTGGGTTTGAATTGGTGTTCGTGTGTGACAAGGTTTATTTTTGGATTTTTAAAACTTAAAAAAAAAAATCACTGGTCCACATCAGCCCCCCCCCACCCCCCCCCACCCCCCGCCTACTTTCTCTCTCCTCGTAGCTCGATCGAAGGTGGAAAACCATTCCATCGTTCCCATCCATTTTCTGATCAATCCACTCACTAATATCAAAGGCTCCAGTTGAAGATTTTGAAGAGCTAGAGACGAGCTTCAAATCCATACCTGGTTTCGATTTTTTCGTTGAGTATTTTGGGAGAATCACCCTCAAGAAGTCGCGCCGTTCACCCTCGAAATTCTCCCTCCTGGCGCGTGCGAGTTCGACGTCGTCAGCACGCCAAGCGCGCCGCTCCTAGCCCTTCAAGGTGGCGAAGGCCGATCGTCATATAGCTGCACGGATTTCGCGGAAATCCTCGACCAATTTTTGAACCAACGAGAGAGGTATACGGCTTTGTTTATTTTCAACTGTTTTAACACCTTTAAACCATTGCAAACTTTGAAAAATCATATCTTTTTCGTGTGTGATCGAAATTCAGTGAAATAAGAGACAGTGGAATCGTGTAGACGTCTTCTACATTCTAGAAGAGACCGCATACTTTTCTGAGCCTTCTGCTATTTTTGGTGGAGTGGAACCCAATGTGAGATTTCTAATTTATAAAGGATATGGAAAACGACGATGTATAAATTATATAGTCGATGTATGAGTTATATAAGCGTTGTACACCTCTTGTATAAGCGTTGTATAAGTTGTACGTTCGATGTATAAGTTATATATGCGTTGTAAAAAAATTATATATGTGTTGAAATAGCACCGAAATGCTTATATATATATATATATATATATATATATATATATATATACACACGCCCCTCGTCCACAAACCATGGATGATATTTATTGATTGTGATTGGTGTGAAAATTGATTGATAGCGAATTGTTGATTGAAATTGGTTGTTGTTGAAATTGATTGATTGTGGTTGAAAAATACTCGTTTGTTGTTGAGAAATATTTGGTTGAAACCACATAGGATTAGTTTGTGAAAATGAAAAAAAAAATATACATGTCGCCTGCGTGCGAACTAGACGCATGATTCCCCATTGTCAAAAGCTGTGAGGCTTTAAGGTAGAGCGAGGAGTCGTACTAGGGACGGTCCCGGTTTTAACTACCCTATCGTTATGCTACCGAAATTTTGAATAATATTCATGTGTTAGAATTATTTTCATTTGTTGAAACTATATTTATTCGTTGAATAGAAAACCTTTATGTGTTGAATTGAAATTCATTCGTTGAATAGAAATTCATGTGTTGAATGGTATTCTTGTTTTAAATATAAAAATCACCTTTTTATCTCTATATATAAATTATAGAAAACCTTAATGTGTTGAATTTAAATTCATTCGTTGAATAGAAATTCATGTGTTGAATGGTACTCGTGTTTTAAATATAAAAATCACATTTTTATCTATATATATAAACTATAGAAAACCTTCATGTGTTGAATTGAAATTCATTCGTTGAATAGAAATTCATGTGTTGAATGGTATTCATATTTTAAATAAATTGTTTTAACAATAAAAATCACCTTTTTATCTATATATATAAACTATAGAAAACCTTCATATGTTGAATTAAAATTCATTCGTTGAATAGAAATTCATGTGTTGAATGGTATTCGTGTTTTAAATAAATTGTTTTAACAATAAAAATCACCTTTTTATCTATATATATAAACTATAGAAAACCTTCATGTGTTGAATCGAAATTCATTCGTTGAATTGAAATTCATGTGTTGAATGGTATTCATATTTTGAAAGAAATTGTTTGATAATAAAATTCCTATTTTTATCATCTATATGAACTATATAAAATAATCTTGTTTTGAAATAAATTGTTTTATAATAAAAAATCCTATTTTTATCACCTATATTAACTATATAAAATAGTCGAGTTTTGGAATAAATTGTTTTACATTAAAAAGCACATTTTTATTATATACATGAATTGTTAAAAATAGTGAAGTGTTGAAATAGAAAACAGTTAGATAAAAATATCATTTTTATCAGATATATGAAAATCATATAGTTTTGAAATCGAAGAATCAATACATATATATATATATATAGAATTGAAATATATCGAATAACGAAGCTGTAGTTCGTATTTTGAAACCGTGATTTCAAACGATTAGTGCAGGAGATCCGACCATCGGATTTTCCCGAAATCGAAACCGTTGGGTTCGCTTTGGAAATACCTTTCCAACAACACCAACTTTGTAAAAATCCAACGGTTGGATTGTCTGGAATGTTTAATTCAAATCTGAAGAAAAACAGCGCCAGAATCGATTATATATATATATATATATATATATATATATATATATATATATATATATAATTATATTAAATCGAATAACGATGCTGCAATTCGTATTTTGAAATCGAAACTTTAAATGATTGTACCGGGAGATCCGACCGTCGGATTTTCCCAAAACTGGAACCGTTGGATTCGTTTCGAAAAGATCATTCTAATGATGTAAATTTTGTGAAGATCCAACGGCTAGATTTTCATATATGTGTAAATCAAATCTGAAGAAAAACAGTGCCACGGCCGCGTTATGGCCCGAAGCGTCGTTTTGAATAAATTGGCTATTTTAAAATAAATAAAAATAACGATAAATCGTTATAAAATATTATAAATGATATAGATGTGAAATTTAGAAACTAACTGAAGGTTGGCTAAGTCGAATGGTTTCTTGGGTATTGATCTGATGTTGGTTTCGGCCTTCGGGGTTAATATTTGGGAAATTGTTCTCTTACTGATTGACGGTTAGTGACTAATGAATTGAAATGATGCGTAGTAGTGTTTGTGTAGCACTTGTTTACTATATACGCGGGTTGCTCAGAAAGACCGGGTTTATCCCATTCTGAATAACTGAATCGACGATAAGAAATTGAAGATGAAGACGGTGGTCGAAGACCGGAGATCTTCACCTCGTTTGGATAGTAACTGATGTCCTGATTGGGATGCATCCCGAAATATGGACAATGAGTGGTGATCGTCCAGACGTACGTGGAGGTCGATGGGTTTGCGAGGTATATAGTGCCTCTGATTTCGTTCAGACCCAGAACGGACTTACAAATGGATAGTGTGTCTGACATTGGAATTTATTCTGTGTGATTGATAGCTATCAGTTGCACGGTGTGAATTGCCTGTGTGGCATTCTAAGATGCAGTGATCAGGGCTTCTGTTGAAAAGCAAAGTCTTGTGGTGATGATCAAAGCACCGCCTGTGTGGCGTAGCTTTGTGTATAACGTGAAATCGCGAGCCTCACACTCCGGTATGAACCAGAAACGGGAGAGGACCTCAGGGGGGACGTGTGTTTTCTTTCTAGCTAGAAGTGGCGTCAGTAGTTTTACACGCCCTGACGAGTTTGACTTATGTGGTTGTTACTGTTGCGAGACGCCTCGGTTATATCGATCGATCCTGGACCGATGGAGTCATTTGTTGGCTCATTTACGCCCCAAAGGGCGGAGAGACGCATTGTTCAGGCATTATTATCCACTCCATGTGGACCGACCCTGACGATCCAAGGTACGGTTGCGGCTGTGCCTGAGACTCAGGCTAGACAGTCTCGAATTCGGTAAGGACTATCTTTTGCCTTGATTCATGACGGAAATCCAATTTCCAAATACATGACTGTGCGGTTTTGATTGTATACCTATATATGGCGACATAGTGGTATAGGGCATTAATGCCGTCTATGATTGATAGTTATGATTCGAAATTGTTTTCAAAACTTATAAACACTAGCAATAATACCAAATGCTTTTGTTTTATTCGTATCAAGCATATTTTGGCTGTTATAAGGTAAAAACTCTACCCTCCGGTTTGCGTTGCATTGTCTGATGGGAACTGAGTCTTATAATGGCTTCATTTTTGTAAAAAACATTGCGATGTTTAAAAGAATGATTTGTTTTAAAGCACTGGAAAGCCAATGGAGTAAACCCGTTCCACGAAAGTGGCGTGGTTCTGTGATTAGCCATATTTTGAATGTGTTGAGTAGATTTCTCATACCAGTCCCTTGACTGACTCATAGTTTGTTTCACTTTCAAACTCGGATGCCCCTTTTTCTACACGGGCAGCCTTGTATTCAGGTTTAGCTGGCTCTTTTTGGATAGCTGGAGCTGAAGATGGATTCTATTCTTTATCTCTTTTTATGCTTTTCAGCTCCTATTGTACATTATGTTTGTTTTCCGCTGTAGATATTTATGTATAGCTGAACTGTATTTGTTATAAGTGTGATCCTGTATACTGTGTAACTCTGATGATTATGTTTATCCAGTGTATTATTTGTTCATTATCTGGTGTATTTATTTAATTATGTTCTGCTATTATTTGTTTCTGTGTTATATTCCAAGGATTACACTTGCCACCGTCAGTACGGGGTTTGGGGTCATCACAAAACTCGACTACACATCTGAATCATTGGTTTCCACCACACATGAATTCTTATGATTAATATGACATGTGAGTTTAATTGTAGAGGCAGTAGATCACCTGTTGCTAAATCCCCCTGAACCCAACAAGACCTCTGATTTCAACTCTTTTGCAATTAAACTCACATTGTTTCAGGGTTTAACTGCAAAATTATTGAAATCAGTAGGCCTCATTGGTTGGGTCCAAGGGATCACGAGGATTTGGGACCAGAGGATTTGAACCCAATTATAGGGATAGCATATTTTACCCAATTATTTTACAATATTCAAATCACGTGTTACATCATGCTCAGCCATTTATTTGGTATCACTAAAAATTAATCAACTATGATGAATCCCATCCATTAATTAAAATTGTTGTGTTTTGTGGGTAAGATTTTTATAAAACATTGGGGGATAGAAAAAAAGATTTGATCTATGTCTTAGCCGGAGCAATAAATTAAGATCACAAAAAGTATCAAATAATTAATAGCAACAAAAATGAGTATAATTCGGTACATGGTTTCTAATCTTCTTATTGAAGCAAATCTAACTGAACCACACGGTTTAAAATGATGCATTTTAATACATGCAAATGCAAGAGCAGCGCCTTCACTGGAAGAGCAAAGAAAACCGAAGGAAATGAGTTCAAGCAATGAGAAAGCTGCTCACGTCCTGATATTCCCATTCCATGCCCAAGGGCACTTGCCAACAATGCTGGAGCTGGCCCGACTCCTTTCCACCTTCGATCTTTATGTCACCGTCCTAGATACAAACTTCTACAACTTCCCTGTACAAATCCCACATAGCCCAGACTATTACTCCACCCTTCCCAAATTCTGGTTCCTCACTTTCGATGATAGTGCCGCCCCGCACCAGTCAGATATTCCCAAAACATACACTGAGCTGATCGATCAAGAAGAATCCATAAGACTAAACTGCAAGGACGAGTATAGAAGGTTGCTAGGGTCAGTCGACGATTGGCCCCCAGTTACATGCGTGATAGCAGACAGCTTCTTACCTATCGCCCTTGACGTACCTGAAGAGTTGGGCATTCCTATTTTCATTTTTCGTATTTGCAGCGCTTGGAGTGGTTGGCTTTATTACTCTACCCCTCATTTGATAAAAAGTGGCCAACTTCCCTTTGCTCAAGGTAACTTCTTCTTCTTCTTATAGTGTATGTAAGTTCGATTTGACAACTGAAAACATTGTTCAAACAACAGATGAATGCGATATGGACAAGGAATTCCATGGCATTCGAGAAATGGAAGGGATTCTACGACGTAGAGATCTACCGAGCTTTATGAGGGATGCAAAGTCAGTGGATGATAAAATGCTTCAGTTCATAATGACTATTGGTAAAAACTTGCACCGAGCAGTTGGTCAGATATTCAACACGGTAGAGGCGCTCGAAGGGGACATCTTGTCCAGTTTTCGCTCAGTCTTTGGTACTGTATACAGTGTCGGTCCTCTTCATGAACATGCATCAAGGTATGTGAATACACAACAACAACCACTACAGAAGGAAGAAGCGTGTTTGACATGGTTAGATGCACAATCGCCTAAAACCGTGGTGTACGTAAGCTTCGGAAGCACTACCAAGATGTCAAAGGATGACCTTCTTGAATTTTGGCATGGGTTGATGAATAGCGGGTATCCTTTCCTATGGGTGATTAGGGATGATCTAGTGATAGGGGATGGTATTGAAAACAAGAAAATCTTTGAAGGGTTGAAGGATGAGGCAAAGGAAAGAGGGTGCATAGTGTCATGGGCACCACAAAAGGAAGTGCTTGGACATGTAGCGATGGGTTGATTTTTAACACATAGTGGGTGGAACTCGACGTTGGAAAGTGTAGTTGCGGGAGTGCCAATGATAGCGTGGTCATTTTTTGCAGACCAGACGTTAATTAGCAGGCTTGTTAGTGAGGTGTGGAAGATCGGCATGGACATGAAAGATATGACTGAACCTGTGGCACCATACAACACATCATAAGCTTCTAACCACTAAACTATACATGCCTCCCAGCATACAGCATGGTTTACAACTTATATATTAAGTATTTATACTAAAACTAACAATTTGATACCCCAGCCCAGTGGGTTGCCCTAGCCCAAGGGCTTGGTGGGTCATCGCTTAGGCCAGGTCTAGGCCTATGTACATTGTTTTGTGAGTATTCTTCATCAAATATCATCTACGTTAAAAAATATTCAAACATATTGCGTGATAACCTGTGACTTTGGAGGAACATAGACGTCAGTGGTAAATATTTCAACATTTGGTCACATATATAAAACTAGTATAACCGCATAATGCTAGAAAAACAGACTTTGTAATGTTATACGATGAATGAATTTATTTTCTTATAGTTTTTTTAATTATTTGAAACTACATACGAATGACAATGAAAGAACAATTAAATATATTATTAAAAACTAAAAAAAAAAATTCAAACCAATCATGCAAGCGTAAAGATTTAATACACAAATAAATATTCATAAAAAACATAAAAAATCATATAGTCATTCAAATATTACAAAACTTTGATATCTCAATAATAACATAATTATTCATGAAATGTTGTATTCTCTTTTGAAGTCCATCCATGATAGGTATGTGTGAAATTCCATAGTATCCTGAAAGTTAAAAAGAATAATGCATGAGCTTTGTAAATTTATCAAAAGTTAACAAATTATTAAAAAGAGAAAAGGATGATTGTTCATATTCATAGTAATTTTAGTTCATTCGTAGTAAATTTTAAATCGAAATGAAATAATTTTCTTGAAAAATATATAGTTTTATTTATTTACCATTTATCCAATAGACATTGCATTCAGTCACTCTTCCTCTGTTAATCTTGAAGGGAGACCTTTACATTTCACTATTTTCTAAGCCTTTCTAAAGAAAACATGGGACTGAAAGTGAGATCCTCTAATTTTCTAGTTCTTGATAATGCAAAAATTGTAAATCCAAAGCTTTCCCCATCACCAGTATTGATTATTGCACGATCAAGTGTTAGCCCTTGACTTTGATGTATTGTTATTGCCCAAGAAAGAACTAAAGGTAATCGAGTTCTAGCACATAAAGTACCCGAAGATGTTTTCTAGCTTACTGTCTGTAGTGGAATCGAGATAATATTTGTACCATGATGAAATCGAGGACCATGATAATTATCAAAATTTATCATTACTGCTAATGCTAAGTCGTTAAAAGAGCTTAATGATTGTGAGTATACAATATCCATAATAGTATACATTGCTGCATTAAACAATTCATTTTGAATAGTAAGATTTGATTGCAACATCACTCGAGCACCCACAGAAAGACAAAATGGATGAATCCAGACTATTAAATGAAAATTTTACCACAACCGCCTTTAATGACGTGGTTGATCACCTTCTATCATTAGTTGACTTCTATAAATTAGTATGCTGACAACCTCTAGTCGTGTGGGAAAGAATTGATTGCATATTGATTTTTAAGTGGAGATTAGGTTGAAGCGCTATTTATTTCAAGGTAATAAATTTTACGGACAACACTTATGAATAATTAGTTTTAAGGACAATTTACAAGTAAAAGAAAAATTATTTTATCTTTTTAAGTTATATAGGAAAATGATAAATTCTTTTATTATTATTTATAAATAATTAGAAATGCTAAATTCTTTTATCTTTTTTCCATAAAATGTACTTAAACTAATTTGTTAGAAGTGGTGTCCTTAAAATTTATTACCATAAATAAATAAGCCTTTAAGTGAAAATCCCCGATTTTTAATTTATTTGTTCCTCATATTTACTGAACGTTAATTTCAAAATGTTGATGAATTGCATAAGCCCGAAGCTAAAATTAATTGATTGATTTTTGGCATCAAAAATTTAATTACTCATTAAAATTTATATTTGATTTCAAGTTATTTTAAATCTAAAAACTTCAAACACTCATAACTTCCACGTGCAAGCTTTATTTTTAACATATTATATATGGACATAATTTTTCCACGGAAGCAATAATATAACTTCTATAGTCCATTCTGAACTTCCACAAATCTCCAAAAAAATTCTTTACTTCATTTTAAATTTAATTTTTTTAATCTATTTATTTAGTTAGGGATGCTTTTACGCGATGTTACAAATCAAGTAAACCAAAGAAAATTTCATCCTTATCTTCATGTATTCTTCATCCTTGTAGCTATATAAATGAATACATTTGTTCATATTTTCATTAGGACAAAGTAAAAGTGCTCTCCACAGAATTCACTCAAAAGAATCCTAATTTCTATACCATTCTTTAACAGTGAGTTAAATTTAGTAAGTGATTCATACACTTCTCATGTTGTATCCTCTCTAGAAGTTAAGAAATAAAAAACAGTTGTTGGGTTCGTGTACATTGGCAATTTAGGTGAACCACGTTAAATCTCCATTTCTCTGCTTTTCTATCTCTGTTTTTCTGGCTTCTTAATTTTGTGTGATATGATATTTGATTTTGAATTTGCATTGGTATTCAAATAGGCATAATAATGGCTTTCGTTTATTTATGTTAAAACCTCCCAATTTTTTCACCATACCATGATATTAATTGCAACTTTATATTTAAATATTTAAGACATGGAAAAAAGAAGAAGAGAAATGCTAAGCTCACTCTCCCTTAGGGAGAGTGAGCTTGTACTTGCCACCTGATTGGTGGGAATGAGTTGGCACCAATAACTAGCTATGTATGATATAATAAATGCCAACCCATTTCCACCAATCAGGTGGCAAGTACAAGCTCACTCTCCCTAAGGGAGAGTGTGCTTAGCATTTCTCAAGAAAGAATCTTATGGTTGGTATTAGAGGGCTACAAAAGCATTTAATACTTACTAGTTATTTATTGATAGCAAGAGATAACTATTATTAAAACCATTGTTATTTAATTATTAATTTGAGGCAGTAACTACCATTACGACAATATTAAGATATTCCAAAAGAAAAGTAAGGTGGTTTATTTTTTATTAATTTTAGTTAAATATAAATATCAAATGATTATAGTATTGGGAAAAAAATTAACTGGTGAGATTTAAGAAGATAATACTGGAAAGAACTAAGCGTATAGCATGAAAAGATTGCAAAAAATCCTCTGTTATCAAATCCCCCTATCCTACTGTACCCAATCAATCATGACCCCCTGAATTTCACCTTTCGCAATTAAGCGCTCTTTATCTTTTGAATTAATTGCAAAAAAGTGAAAATTAGGGCTCTAATTGGTTAGATACAGGGATATAGGGAATTTTGAGCACAAAAGATTTTCTTTGGAAAAGATTCAATGAGACATGTACTGGTCGATTTGACCGACTTAATTTAGTTAGTTATACCAGATAATGGTTAACCACTTAGTTAATTGCTAGTTGATTATAACCAATCATTGTTATTAATTAATATATCCTTAGATTTTCTAGTTAATTACGAGCAATGTTGAGGTAGTTCCTTAAAATCCTGCAAAACCACATCAATTATTCCATATTTTTCCTTTTTCTCATGTTCAAACAAAAATCTTGACCACATATCCAAATTTATGGTTTCCACCATATTTGATAAATGGAAGATAATAACAAATTGATGCGTATGATTAAAATGACATGTGAGCAGTGGCGTAGCCAGAATTTGGACTTGGCGGGGGCACAATTAGATTAGAGAGGATTCAGGAAGGGCACTAGCCCTTGAATGCAAAATGCTTTACTTCATTAGATGCTCGATTCTCCGATTGGATGGTGTATAGCTAAATGGTATTCAATAATGATTAGTCCACCACCTTTTAGCTTCAGGTTTATAAAACAGCTTCAGATATGCATACAATACAACAAAACATATGTTCATTTACATAAAAACTGAATTTCTATGATTGTAATTGTAAATAACAGCAAGGTGGATTCTAATTGACATTGATTCAGAAAATTTTCATGTTATTTACTGATAAAATAATACAAATCAGTTATTTTGTGAAATGGACAAATGATTTATTGTATTACGAGTATGGAGCGCTTTAATAGGTCATAAGCTAAGAGGTAAAAGTTGGTCGACTAAGAGCATTCCCAGCAGTGTAAGGGGGAGGTGAAATGGGGGGGGAATGGGTGTGGACGATGTCCAGTAGTGGCACGAGGAGGATGGGGAGCAATTCCAAATGGCGACGCTCGCCATTTCACAAATTAGAGCGGCGAGACCTAAACGGTTTCATGAAAACCGAATAAGCCTTAAACTGTTTTCATAAAACCGTTTTAGATATAAACGGTTTTTTGAAAACCGTTTAGTGTCTTTTCGGATTTTATAAAACCCTTTTGGTTTTATACGGTTTTATGAGAACCGTATAAAAGTTTTTTTTTTAAATAATCCAATTTTCGATGTTTTAATTTAATATGTCTGAATAATTTGTAAATTTATTTTAAGTTTTCAAGTTAATTTAAAACATGAATTTTAATATAAATTACTTAAAACTAGTTAATTTTTTTTAATAACCCACACAACAATACACCCAACATAGAAAACTAAAACTAGGATACAACAAGCTAGAAATAGCAACCTAGAAATAACAGCATTACAACCAACTTAGAAAACTAAACCTAGGATACAACACGCTCGAAATAGCAACATAGACTGTGTCTACATCTTGGAACTTCCTTCTTCTTCCTGATATCGTTTCTGTTGAGCCCTCAATATATGATCTTTTTTTGCTATAGCGTACTGAAGAGCCTGTCCAGTCAAATGAGATATATCTCTTAATAGATACTCCTCCTCTTCCTTCTCCTTCAAACGTCTTTCACGTTTTTCTTTATAAGCAGTTCTTTGTATGAGAGCTGTAGTTCTAGCGACATCTTGCTGAAGTTGCATCTCCATGATCTGCAGCTTCTTCTCTTTCCCCTTTTCACGGTCTTCGGTGTTGGAGACAGATGCAAGTGATATATCACTTAACAACGAAGTTAGTTTATCACTAGACGCTGCCAAATCTTTTGTTTCCTTATTTTTCAGTAGTGCTCTCTTGCTTGATTTTATTCCTTCTGGCCTTGTTTCAACCCCACCATACATCATTCCCGAATTAGGAGTCACAGGTGTACTGTTATTTCCATCATCATCTGTAGCCATAGGATGTTCAGTTGTATTTCCTGGGGATGAATCCACCGAAAGTCTAGAAGCTACATTTCTTAAGTTAGATTCTTCAGTGTCTATAAGATATACTTCATCTGGTTCGCATATATTGGCTCAACGTGGACAAAAAGAAAGAATTTCAATGCTTCATGAGCAATGAATTCAGTTTTACAGGTGTCACGATAGATGCTATAGTAATCGTCCTTCAAATCTCTGAAAGTTTGACTGCTTCTAAGTGAATCTCCCCTTAGTGATTTTATCCCTTTGTACTTGGTACACATGGCATTCAAATTATACCATGCAGTCTTTGTGCTCTCAATTGATCTTCGTGTGACGCATTCAGGATCTCCATTGTACAAATCATTAACCCTCTGATAGAAAAACTTACCACCAGAACGGCCATCACCAACGACAGATGCGCTTACCCATGCATTAGCTAGCACTTTAAAGTCAGCTGCTCTCCATATTTTACCAGTAGCTACAGTTTTCTCCATGCTACTTTGAACGGGAGTTTCTTTTGTTTTTCGCGTGGTATATGACCGTTTAGCCTTGGTTTGTCCTTTGTCAGGTACCGGGGTCAGAGCAACCATCTCTTGGTGTACGTTTTGATTATGAATTTGGCCATACATGTTACCGTACTGCTGAGTGAGGTTTATTTGGTGGAAAAATTGACTTTGTTCTGGACTTAGGAAAGGGGATGAAATCATTGACGGGCCTTTGGCTTGAGATAATAAACTAGTAAAATTACCAATGTTATCATTGGTATAGGCAGAGAAATTGTTGTTGTTGGGATCATACATTGTTCTTTGCTTAGAATTGGAATTGTCTGTGAGTATGAGGAAAACTACCGTACCCCCGTATTTATGAAGACAAAGAATGCAAGTAGGCTTGATAATTACATTAAGCCATTCAATGTTCTGTAATGTGTTTTCCAATCAACTGTAGAAAACAGGGTAAGTTTAATTGCTCTGACCATGTCAAGTTGTTTAATCAAATCAACTTTAATGATTCCCTTAAATGGTGTGATGCTTTACTTTACTTTATTTTGCTTTACTTTGCTTTGCCTATATTAAACATTTGAAATGTAGTTTAACTACACACTTCGAAATGGCAAACGAAAATTGGACTGCTTTATACTACGTTGTTTTGATAAAGGCGTACATTGAAGCAGACGTACTACATATGGAAGAAGAGGTAGATCAAAATTTCTGGGCAACCCTCAATGATTTTTACAACAATCATACTAGTTGTAGAATATAGAGGCCCAACTTAGAAACCAAAAGCGCTTTCTGCTTATTTAGTACTGACTGTATGAATTACAGCAAAGTAATTAATGAGATAAAAAAGGATGACATCTTCCAGGAGAAACGGTCGACGTATGACTCACTCTATCTTTTCAAGTACCGTTCAAACTTCGTCGACCACGAAGCGTATAGGTTATGGTACAATCATATAATACAGTTTGAGTAGTATATCGTTATATTATGTGTCGTATTCAATATGTATCGTTTGGTTTATGTAGTGAAAAGTGTGGATGTATCCGTAGACTTCAATTTCAATTCATAACTATATTATGTGTGTTATTCAACTGAAATGACTAGTCTGTGGACACTACAAGGCATGCTACACGAACATTAAAAGTCGTCCTCCACTCACATTAAAAGTCGTGCACCATTAACATTAAAAGTCGTGCTCCATTCACATCAAAAGTCATGCTGGAAAGAAAGAGTCAAGAAGTTAAAGATTTGGGTCATCCTCTTTTGAATTGTGAAAATAAGGCGTTAAGGCGTTTAAGGAGTTACGTACATTTTGGGTCGCCCTCTTTTGAATTGTGAAAATAAAGAGTTAAGGCGTTTAAGGAGTTAAGGAGTTATGTACAGTTTGGGTCGTCCTCTTTTGAATTATGAAAATAAAGAGTTAAGGCGTTTAAGTAGTTACGTACAGTTTGGGTCGTCCTCTTTTGAATTGTGGAAACAAAGAGTTAAGGCGTTTAAGGAGTTAAGGGGTTACGTACAGTTTGGGTCGTCCTCTTTTGAATTGAGAAAATAAAGAGTTAAGACGTTTAAGGAGTTACGTACAGTTTGGGTCGTCCTCATCAAACGTTATAATAGTTACACTATAAAATAAAAATGCGATATATTTAAAGTACATAAAACAATACAATGATTGGATACTACAACGTTACAATAGCTCAATAACCGCATAGACTATATCTAAGTAGTACCTTTCGTATGCCATAAATGCTCAACCAGGTCGTCCTGCAGTTTACTATGGACCTCCCTAGACCTAATTTTACGCAGTCGCCTAAGAAATACCTCAAGAGTCGCTGGATTTCTATCAGCAACAGCAGTTTGGGTGTTATCTAGATCATATCCCAAATAAGACGGAAATTTTCCTCTTTCTTCTTCAGTGATCATGTTATGCATTATAATACAGGCACGCATAATGTTGCTCAAAAACTGTGGCCTAAATAATTTAACAGGGTTTTTTACAATGGCAAACCTTGCTTGGAGAACCCCAAATGCGCGTTCTACGTCTTTTCTTGCTGCCTCTTTCCTTTTAGCAAAGTATTTTTCTTTCTCTGTTTCAGGAGCTGAAATTGTTTTGACAAGCGTACCCCAAGAAAGATAGATCCATCTGCTAAATAATACCCCACGTCGTACGTATTTCCTGCAATATTAAAATCACATGCAGCTGCTTTTCCATGTGCAAGGCTCTTAAACAAATGTGATTGGTGAAGTACATTAATATCGTTCATTGAGCCAGGACATCCGAAAAATGCATGCCAAAACCATAGATCATGTGAAGCAACAGCTTTAAGTATCATTGTTGCTTTAGGGTAATGTCCAATAAATTGACCGTGCCATGCTGTAGGACAGTTTTTCTATTCCCAATGCATACAGTCTAGACTGCCTAACATGCCGGGAAATCCTCTTTTAGCTCCTAACCTTTTCAATTTGTTGACATCGCTTTGCGTCGGAGCACGTAGGTACTCCTCACCATACATTTCAATTATGGCTACACAAAACCTTTTAAGGCTTAAGGTAATAGTACTCTCACCCATTCGGACAACCTCATTAAACGCATCTGGACCTATTCTGTAAGCTATTACACGTAATGCACCTATAATTTTTTGGTACGCCGAACATCCTAAGGTACCAGCACGATTACGTTTTTGAACAAAATAATTATCGTGTTCAACAACTCCATTGAAAATGCGCGTAAACATATTCTTGCTCATACGAAAACGGCGTCCAAAGTCATCAGGACCATACGTACAGGGGGTGTTGAAATAATCTTTAAGTAATCTTACAGTACCTCTTTATGATCCCGCATCTTCCGTTTGTCTACATGACGGGTACACGCTTCCTCCTCGAGTACCCTTAGATGATCCTTCCGTTAGGAAATGTTGGTTAATCCTTAATTATTGCACGACAACATCTTGCATCATAATCTGTAAAGTATCGCTATCGGTCGAGCTATCCGAAGAAAACTGAAGAAATTTTGTATGCCCCAACAAATCATCGCCTTCATCAGAGTCGGAATCGGAATCAGTATCATCCAGACCATTCTGGCTATGGTATATTGAATCTTCGGTTTGCGCATCTGATTCGTAAACGTCATCGTCGTTGTAGACATTATGAGACATTTTTGTGTTGTGAAGCTAAATGTGCACACCAGAAGTGGTTTTATAGCTTCTTCAATCCGCAGTTGCAACGGCTATATAAAGAATAATGTATTAAAATAAATTCGTTAACGGCTATAAATTCAAACAGAATTATAATATTCTACAACGGCTATAAATTTGAATTGTATTTTACTATTCATCAACGGTTATTTGTTTAAACTATATTTTAATGTTCGGCACAGACGTTATTTAGACATATTTTATTCTAATATTTCAAAATGGCTCTCTATATATATATATATTATATTTTAATTTTTATTGAATTTATATTTAATTTTTATACCCGTTAACTATATTTTGGCCTTTCGAACATATTTCAAATAAAAAATTAAAAAAAATTTGAATACGGTTCTCTGAAAACCCTTTTGGGTTAAACGGTTTTCTGAAAACCGTTTACGGTTAAAAAAAAATACAAAACAACCGAGCGTCCCCCACCGGCTACTGGATGGGTGGGGGGAATTGACGCTCAAAATGTTTTATCAATGCTCAAATGGACGCTCACTGCTGGAATGCTCTAATAACTAAGACAAGATACAAAAGGTGGAAAATTTTAATATTTTCATTTCTGGGTGGGGCACATGACACCCTCAGTAGCAACGTGGCTCCGCCACTACATGTGAGTTTAAATCTAGGGGTAGCATATCTTGTCCAATCATTTTTCAATATTCAAATCAAGTGTTACATTATGCTCAGCCATTTATTTGGTATTACTAATAATTAATCAACTACGATGAATCCCATCGATTAATTAAAATTGTTGTGTTCTGTGGTTGAGATTTCTATAAAACATTTGGGACAGGAGGAAAGGAAAATAGTTTTGATCTATTATTTAGCTTGAGCAATTAATCAAAATTACAAAAAGCATCAATATAATTAATAACAACAAATATTAGTGTAATTCTGTACGTGGGTTGCAATCTTCTAATAACAACAAATCATTGTTCATTCCGACCGGTTTGATTCCGGCTATCAGATTCGGACTCAACCGGGTTTCGGTGGGAGAGAACCGGAAGGCGAACCGGGTTTCGGGTGATGATGCTGTGAAGCAAGCTATGTTTATTAGCTGCCGGAGTCCTAGTTAATCTGAACCCTTGTGTTGGAAATTTTGTGTAGCTCTGATACCACTTTGTTAGAATTTTAGAGGAGGAAGATGAATTGTAAGAAAGTGGAATAGTTTATTTTTGAGAAGAAGGAAAACTTTTATTGCTTGATATAACTTGATTACATAATTTGCTTCATACTTGCTTGATTGATACAAATGAGTGATTACATCCTAATTTATATAAGAGAGAATCTCTAGACTTTTCTTCATTTTACATATTTGTTTAATCTAGACTCTTCTCTAATCTTATTTTGATAACTCTAATATTTATTACCATATATTTTGTGTTTCCCTAAATACAAGAATAAAATTTGTCACATAATCAATGTTTCCTTAAAAACCAAGTTTATTTCCAACACCCCCCCGTAAACTTGGTTTTGCAAATTGATGCAAGATTTTGATTCTTTGTATTTTACGTGCTTTGGTAGGACTAAATAATTTATCCAATTTTTCTTTTTTCGTTTCTTCCTCTTTCCCAATATGAAGATCTTCGATGCAATTTCTTCAATGGTGCTCCATTCATTTTGTCCTCCTCCATTCGCACAAGACATTCCAAAAAGTGTGTGTTCTAGCTTCCATCTTGTTCCGGTGTCATAAACTTTGAATGAGCCATATATGGTGTCTTTGAATTCTTTCAAAAAATCACTTTTACAGTATTTGATCAATTCAATTTCTTTGTTTGTTTTCCAAATTTCTTCAAAATTTTGCTTGTGCTTCAAATTTTCACCTAGCTCTTCAGTTTCTCCTCGTTTCTTCTGTTCTTCATTTTCGTTACCTTTCCATTCACACTTTTTGTCATTGACGTCATCTTCATCTACTTTATTTCCTTTTATATTTAATTCTCTAACAAAAATCTTTTTCACTTCATTGATTTTTGTTTGCTCATGTAATTTTATATTTTCGAATTTCTCTTTGCTTTCTTCTTCGATTACTAGTGACATTTTACTTTTAATTTCTTTAATCACGATTTCAGCACTCTCTTGTCCATCTTTGAAGTCTTCTTCATGGTTTGCTTCCCTATTGATAGCCTTAGCCTTTTCTACTAGTGCCACATCAACATGGTCAGCAGTATTCTCCACTACAACTTCTTTTTGCTTTTGCGCCTCCTTTTTCCTCTCTTTCTTCTCCTTCTCTGTCTCATCCATCATCTCTTCTTCCATAGGCTCTGGCATAGTCTCTTCTTTCTTCTTCTCTTGCTCCTTCTCGTTCACACTCTCGCTATCCTTCTTTTATCTTTCTCATCAATCAACTTGCCTTCATTCATTATCTTTGCATCATCTTTTCCGTACACCTTTTTCAAGAGATTCCATGAATCTTTTGTACACATTCCTCTAAAAATGAGATCCGAAGCTTTCTCATCGACGTTGTCAGCAATCATAGAAAGAGCACGGTAATCATTCCATTTTAATTTCGCAAAGGCTTTCTTGTCCATTTGCGACATGCTTTCGACGTCTTTACGCCATTCATAGCCAATTTCAACAATTTTCCACAAATCTTTTGGAGATTAGCTCCTCTTTTTTCCTACTGCTTCATTCCTCAAAATTCTCTTTTGTGAGAACAAACGTAAAAAAAAAAAAATAGAAATGTCATAATTTCAACCAGGCTCTGATACCACTTTGTTGGAAATTTTGTGTAGCTCTGATACCACTTTGTTAGAATTTTAGAGGAGGAAGATGAATTGTAAGAAAGTGGAATAGTTTATTTTTGAGAAGAAGGAAAAAAATTTATTGCTTCATATAACTTGATTACATAATTTGCTTCATATTTGCTTGATTGATACAAATGAGTGATTACATCCTAATTTATATAAGAGAGAATCTCTAGACTTTTCTTTTTCTAGACTTTTCTTCATTGTACATATTTGTTTAGTCTGGATTCTTCTCTAATCTTATTTTGATAACTCTAATATTTATTACCATATATTTTGCGTTTCCCTAAATACAAGAATAAAATTTGTCACATAATTAATGTTTCCTTAAAAACCAAGTTTATTTCCAACACCTTGTTGATCTCTCTGATTGATTTTGAGCTGGTTATGTGACTGGGACGGTAGTTGAGGAAAAAACGTATTGGTCCTTGGCCCGTAGAGGTATAGAGAAGGGATGGAAAGAACGTATAATACCTAATCCGGGGCAGAGAGATTATTGTAAATAAAATAACTTGTATCTAAATAATAATTAGACCGTGTAAAGAATACTTAATGTTAATTTTAACTTTCTACGAATTAAAATCGTTGTTCTATTTGATATTTCACTATATCAAGAAATGATACGCATTCCGTGTGCTGCTTGTTCGAGTTATAGCCGTTAGATACGAAGAATTTTGATTGTAGAAAACAATTCTCTTAATGCTTTTAATAATGCAGTACGTAAATTTGTATATCAAAATTTTAGACCTTAAGCTCAAATAAAAATATTCAGCCTTCAAATATCAACTTTTATTCAATAACAAATGGTGTCAACGCGTGCTGTCTTCTCAAGGATTGAATAAAATTTCCCCTGGATTTACAGAATCGCACTTGAGATCCACCTTAGAATGCAAATGAATATAGAAGGGTGTTGTTGCTAAATGCAGCTAATTTCCCTCTGTTGAATATCAATTCGATAGAATGCAAATAATTAAAACTACCTTAACATTGAGCTACCACATTACGACAGATACTGCTAGATTCATTTGCTAATGTTTTACAAAAGAATTTTAATTGAATTTTGGATATTTCCAAGATTCCCTTTGATTTTTGTGTCTTTGAATATTTTTAAATAATGAATTAACTGAGATATAAGTTTTTTAAAATTAAAATTTAATTTATTTTTAATTATGAATATTAGTTTAATTCTAGGGGTAGCATATCTTGACCCCCAGTTACATGCGTGATAGCAGACACTGCCAGACAGTTTCTTATCTATTATCTATTGCTCTTGACGTACCTGAAGAGATGGGCATTCCCATTTTCGTTTTTCATAATAGCAGCGCTAACAGTTGTTGGCTTTACTAGCTACTCCATCCCTCGTTTGATAAAAAATGGCCAGCTTCCCTTTTCTCAAGGTAACTTCTTCTTCTTCTTTGTAGTGTATGTATGTATGTTCGATTTGACAACTGAAAACGTTGTTAAAACAGAAGATGAATGCGAGATTGACAAGGAAATCCATGGCATTCCGGAAATGGAAGGCATTCTACGATGCAGAGATCTACCGAGCTTTATGAGGGATGTAAAGTCAGTGGATGATAAAGTGCTTCAGTTCATAATGACTATTGATAGAAACTTGCACCGAGCAATTGGTCAGATATTCAACACAGTAGAGTCGCTCGAAGGGGACATTTTGCCCAGTTTTCGCTCGGTCTTTGGTACCATATACAGTGTCGGTCCTCTTCATCAACATGCTTCAAAATATGTGAATGCAAAACATCAAGTACAACAGAATGATGATACGTGTTTGACATGGCTAGATGCACAATCGCCTAAAACTGTGGTGTATGTAAGCTTTGGAAGCACTACAATAATGTCAAAGGATGCCCTTCTTGAATTTTGGCATGGGTTGAGGAATAGCGGGTATCCTTTCCTATGGGTGATTAGGGAGGATCTAGTGATCAGTGGCGGCCCAATAGAGTGGGTTGCCCCAGTCCAAAAAAAAGTTTGTTGCTCCTAACTTTTAGTACAAAAAATTCAATGTGATGCCAAAGACATCTTGATTTACACTTAATAATATTATGGTTGATAAGTGCAAATTCTTGTACATTTGGCGTCAAATATGACTATGATGCTAAGGATACCGAGATTTGCACTTACTAATACCGTAAGTGCAAATCAAGTTGGCGTTAACACTACTCAAAACTTAAGTTAGCTAATAGAGAAAAAATCCGCTTAAGTTCGACATTATCATATTATAACAAAACTTACAAATATGTGTATTTCACTTTATATTTTTTATTATCAACAAGTGTTTGTACTCGAAAAATAAATCATAATGACAAATTCTAATATTTGAGAGAAGTTTTCATGAAATTTCTCATCACATAAATTTTTCGTAAGCCACTAGGCAATATATTAAAGTATTGGAAAGAAAAAAGGAATAGGGTTAGTATATGTAAAGACTATTTATTAATTATCTAAAACAAAATGTAAAAATTCCTTTTCATTTATATTTTTCAGAAACTTCAAAATATGTAATAATGTAATGTTAAGTTATCATTCTATTTATACAATGTATTTATATGACATGATTCTTAATTTGCATTATACATATTATGATGATAAGAATAAAATACATAATTTTACAATATATTTTGATTTTCCAAAGTTTATTTTTTTTTGGGCAATTTATGGAATGGTATGATGCATGTACTTTTCTAAAGAATTCTCGATCGATGTAATTGTAAACTATAATATGTGGTGGGGTCCTATAGACACACATTCTTGAGATTAATCAAAGCATGTGTATTAAGTTTGATGAATATATAATGAATATATTTTTAAAGGTTACCTATATTCCATAAGGATTTAAAAAAATGCAATGTGAAGTTGTTACAATAACGTTCATTGAGATCAAAATCAAATTCACTCATAAAATATTTGTTGAATGTAAATCAAAAATCACAATAGCAAAAATTGAACTCTTAAGCTTTAACAGTTATCAATATAAGCTAAATACCTGAACAAAGACATGTTTTATATTTGTAATACATATGAAATCTATAAACAAGAATATATATATATTATTTTTTATTTTTTGTTGCCCCGACCCTAGTGGGTTGCACCAGCCCGTGGGCTTGGTGGGCTGCCCACAGGGCCACCCCGCTAGTGATAGGCGATGGTATTGAAAACGAGATAATCTTTGAAGTGTTGAACAATGAGGCAAAGGGAAGACTCAAGAGGGTGCATAGTGTCATGGGCACCACAAAAGGAAGTGCTTGAACATGCAGGGGTGGGTTGTTTTTTGACACACAGTGGGTGGAACTCGACATTGGAGAGTGTAGCAGCGGGAGTGCCAATGATTACGTGGCCGTTTTCAGAAGATCAGATGATAAATAGTAGGTTTGTTAGTGAGGTGTGGAAGGTCGGGGTGGACATGAAAGAAATGACTGCAGGAAGCTTCGTAGAGAAGATGATCGGAGAAGTAATGGAAGGAGAGAAAGCGGATGAGGTGAGAAAAAAAGGTAGAGGTTTTTAAAAAGCTGGCTGCAGACAGTATTGACGAAGAAGGGTCATCTAACATGGATTTGAAGGCATTGGTTGAGCACATCAAATCTCTGAGTGCTCAAGCTGTTTAAAAGAAAGATCAAAATTAAGCTTGCTTTGTTTGATTTTTATTATTTTATTTTCTTTCTTTTTCCCTTTTCCTCGATTCTTTTTTTCCCAGAATGTATCGGTTTTGCATATCATATCCTTGAGTGCTCAAACAAATTAGCTATAAAAAGAAAATATCAGAACAATGGTGCAAACACTGTTTAACTGGCCTATGAACATTGCTTTGTTTGTACTCTTCATCAAATATACCATCTACGTTAAAAAACACCCGAACATATTAAGTGACGACCGGTGAGTAATTTGTGTGGGGGGGGGGGGGGGGGGGGAGGGGGTTGTTTGTCTTTGTCCGTTCATATCAGAATTAAGCGATGACCTGGTGGGATTCACAATGCTAGGAACAAACAAGAAAAAAGACGCAGATGATGGTTAAGTGGAAGGGGGTTATATTAGAATGTGCAGATAAGGTAATAAGAAGATCACATTGAGGGAAAAAAAGAAAGCTGGATTAAAAAAATATAAAATAAAAGAAAGCATGCCACTTTTATTTCGGTTGCAATATCTGATACATGTAACCATAAGTTTGAAAATCAAATCCACTGTACCGAAAATTCAATATGCTCTGTATCCAACCAATTAAAACCTCTGATTTTCATTTTTTTGCAATTATACCCTGAACAACCGGTAAAAAAATGATGACTTAATTGCAAAAAGGTGGAAATCAGATGATCTTGATCGATTGACTACAAGAGGATAGGGTTGTTAACGGATACTTTCAAATACGATAACGTCATATCCGTATCCGCATCCGAAACCATTTTCAGATATCGGAAAAATATCCGCTCCGCTAACGGTCGATAAATCAATGAACAAAAATAATTTTTTTAGCTTAATATTATGCTTTTTCAACTCAGTTGATTACAAAAGTGCAAAAAATAAATAAATATGGTGATAATATATAATTTTGAGCAATTAGCGTGCGTTTAGTAAACCTTTAATTTTGCAAAAAAATAAATTAGCATATTTAATTATGTTAAAATACACATAATTTAAGCTATAATTGCGAAAAAAGGGACGGATAATTTTCGGATGCGGATATGCCTATATCCGCATCAGCATCCACTTTTCCGAATATCGGATATTCATCCGTTGTAACAACCCGTATTTTTCGATAACGTGTTAAGACGAGAATCAAGGCAGAATTTAATTTTAAATTCTGAATCAAGTAAAACGGGCTATGCCATTGCGTTCGTCTCGGAAAAATACGCGAAATAGAGTCTGAGTTTTCGAGAATCGGAGTCCGTATGACCAAGATATGGCCTCGCGAAGTTTCACGAAAAATTCCCAAATTAAAGTATACTTAATTAAGTGAAATGGGTTGCGCAGAGAAATATATATATATTGATATATATATATAATTGAAAAATAAATAAATAAATATGCAAAAATGTTCAAAACAGCGAATTGGGAGAGGGGAATAACCGAACCGGCCGATTTTTGAGGTCGACCCAAGCCCGCTGGGTCGACTAGGGGTTAATCCAGGGTGTTTGGCTGTCAACCCGTGGGCCGATTCGCTCAAATGCAGATTTTGCATTTGGATGGTTCTCATGGTTCATCTTTAATCTAAAGGCCCTAGATGGTTCCTACACTTGACTTCTTCCCTAAGACATGCTTTGATGGCTTGGATTGAATCTAGGTTTAATCCTATGGCCTAAAACACTTGCCTAATCTATAAATAAGACCCTAACCTATCCTAAATCCTCATTATTCATTCATGCAACTAAACTATGGCAAAATTTTACCTCTCATGGCCTCCACTCTCTTCATAAAATTTCTAGATGGTTTCTATGAGAGATTTTCCATGCATACAAGTGTTTTCAAGCTTGTATGAGTGTCATTAGCTTGCATTCAAGTCAAGTTTCTATCTTTGCATCATAAAGCAAGGGTTTTGATCATTTTGGCTCAAGGGTTTTTATGTTAGAGCTTGCATTTTGGGTCTATTTGATTGCATTAGGGCTTTGTCATATCTTTTGTGCCTTCATAGCAATGTAAGCCCTTTCCCTACTCTTAGATATTAACTATGAAGTTAAATGTTCATGTTGCAAGTTTGGGTTTGATCATTGAGTATGATACATGCTATCATGTCATGCAAGTTTATGAAGTCATTATCTTGATCTTGTGAGCTAAAAGCTACAACCTTTATGTTGAAATGTTGCATTAGGCAACATGAGAACCCTCATAACCTTTATGTCAACTTGCATATGAAGTCATAACCCTCATATGATGATATATGCGAGTTACTAGTCATCATTCCATATCTTTTGTCACCATGATTCGCTTATGTGCCAAGTTTGGGTTTATGCATGTTTTGAGGCTTAAGAATGTAACATGCAAGTTAATGAACACATTTGTGCCTCATTTGCCACCATGATTAACTTGTGGCTTAATATCCATTTTTGTCATGCCTTTGCCAAGTCTCTTCTTTTAATCCATTACGTTGTCGCGAACGTATATGCGAGTTTAAAAGCGTTGGGTTATGTTATGGGTAATTTCTAACGACATGAAAATACAACTTGAAAACATGACTTGAAATATAACATGGAAGTTGACATGTAAGTATGCATAAAAACATAAGCTTGGGAATTTACCTATTAAGTTATGTCTACCCTTTGGGAATTTACCTATTAAGTTAGGTCTACCCAAATGCTTGAAAACTTGTAACATGTTTTGGGAAACATGATGGACATGACACTTAGATAATATAAGTGTGGCCAACTCGAGGTTGGGTTGAGTTTGCAACGTAAAACAACCCGGAACCGACCGGCCTAACTAGTAGTTGCAAACAATAGGACCCAATGTGAGAAGTTGGTCATGTTGTGCTTGAACCCGAGGTTAGACCAAGTTGTGGTGTAAAGCTACCCGGAACCGACCGGCTTAACTAGTAACCACGACAAAGTCTAATGTGAGAGGTGAAGGTGCATTAAGTAATTAATGCCACATGATAGGGTTAAGTTAATTTGATTAATGACTCTTAACCAAATATAACATGGACAAATGGGTTAAGTAATTTGATTAGGCTAATGATACTTAACAAAACATGACAAGGTTGGGTAGGTTAAGTAACTTGATTTGCCTAATGACACTTAACCATTTTTATATGACTAGTGGATAGGGTTAAGTTAACCAACACTTAATCAATCCAACGCGATAACTTGGTAAGGTTAAGTAAGTTTTCTTAATGACGCTTAACCGAAAAATACGGTTAACGAATGGGGTTAAGATTAGACTCAACTAGTCTAAACATGGAAATCGGATAGGGTTAAGTTAGCCTAGACTTAATTAATCCCGCTTGGTAGTTTAATGGGGTTAAGTTAAACACTTAACTAATCTAAACATGATGAATTGATGTGGTTAAGTGACCTATACTTAACCAATCTAACTCGTGAATTTATTGAGGTTAAGTTAACCTATACTTAACCGATCTAACGTGAAAACATGATAAGGCTAAGTCACGAATCGCTTGAATACACTTGACCGATTTGACTGAGTAAATTGATAGGGTCAAGTTAATATATACTTAACCAATCTAGAATGATAATTGGATGTGGTTAAGTCGTGAATTGCTTAATACATACTTAACCAACGTGAGCATGGTTTGTAGGGTTAAGTCTTGGACTTGGATACTTAGCCAATTTTGACATGATTTGAAGACGGGTTAAGTCTTGGACTTGGATACTTAGCCAATTTTGTCATGATTGGTAGACGGGTTAAGTCATGAACTTAAGTGACACTTAATCCATTATGTAAACCCTAGTTCTGAGGATAGGGGATAACCGTAGTTAACAAGGATAACGGGAATAAGGCTAAGTGGTAAACCTTAGTTGAGGAATAACTAAGTAATGATTCTTAGTCAAGGAAATTTAGACCAGTTCATAGATAGATGAGTAACCTGATACGGTAGGTCATCGTTTAAGTATACGAGTAGGAGCAAGTATTTGATTTAGATAAAGGCTCCAGCGAACTGGGTAACGAAGCAGCGGCTTCGGGGAACGTGAGGGTATTCTTGGTATCCCTCTATGAGCTGCCAGGAGATTATACTAGGCTCATGAGAGGTTAAGGTCTGCGTTAGAAGAACCAAGAGTATGCCTTGGTTGCTATGCGAGCGACCTAAAGACGGGGATGGATAGGGGATAGTCGACGATACACGGTCGTACCCTAGATAGCATTTCGTCAGACTACCTACCATCTTTGGTCAAGCGTGTACGTACGGAAAGGCAAAGAACACCCAATAGACCATAATTGCTATCTAATTACGGTTGCGGTAAGGCTAGGATTGTGGGTTGGCCAGTAGTGTGTTCTCATACAGGATTTATCCTGTCTTATCTTTCACTAGTTGAGGGAGGGGTCGCGTGGGACCATAGCCACGTATAGAAAAACAGACCTTAGCATCTGCATCAGCAGATAAATCGAAAGCTCCCGACCGAGTCCTGTATTTCTCGATCTGCCCTGTGACAGGACTCGGATGGCACGATGTGATACATGTGCATACAGTCATGGAAAACGATTCACGATGAATGCGTGGGGAAAAGGGCGCGGTTGACGGTTAACGTAAATCCCAGTGGCCCTGGGTGGTTGAACCAAAACCGAGATACGAAAACGTACAATAGGTAAGCGTAATCCCTAGTGGCCCTAGGTAGCATAAGTCCTAGTTGTACAAACGATAATTCATGTTGGAAGACCCTAGCTAGGTTTAGGGTAACAGTCCAAACCGATCTTAAGGATCATGGAACTATGTTAAAGTAATGTAGAATCTCATGGGAAAGCCCGTATGGTCTACGGCAAGGGACTGAACATTTACATGGAATAAAACATACAAGTTGAGTAACCTATATATGCGATATATTAGGTTGACATGGACCATTACACGACTTTTGAGTGAGGGTCATTCTTGGTTAACACATGACACAGTGGGGATACTAGTACGGTAGGTGCAGAGCTAAAATGCAGGATAGATATCATGGGACGTTATACGTGATAGATATCTTGGGGATATTATACTTGATAGAAACCTGACGATGTGATACCTTGTTTTATCTTGACATCGTAATTTATCATGACACCTTAGTTTATCTGAGTTCAGTAGTTCATCCTGTTATTTTGATTTAGCTTATCTATCTTGTCATCATGCTTATGTTCATCTCAGTTAACTTTACTAGTTTTTATGCTAATAGTAGATAGGGCTTACTCAGTCTTTTTGACTGACCCGTTTTGTTTCGCCTCTTTTCTTCTGTTTCCCCCCCCCCCAGGTTACAGGGAGGAAATATTGTTGTTTAGTTCGGACTTCTTCTGCTTGAAGGTCATCATGGATGGCTTGGACTTTTCTTGGCTAATGGCTACTTTACTGTTTTTACTTGGGGAATAATTTTTGAAAATGTCTTTATGCTTCTTTACTATTGCAAGACAGGTTTTGATGTACTCTGATGTAAAAGGCTTTAGACCTTATTTATTCATGTTATGAAAGTTTGATTTTACTTCCGCTATTTTTATATGTTCTGTCTTGTGATATTTCTGTGCATGTTTACCAATAATGCCCCTCTAAAGCTAGTGCATTCCTTTGCGAGTGACACTAGCGGAGGCGGGGTGTTACACGTGGTATCAGAGCAGAAGGTTACCAGACTGGGCAAAAGTTTTTAAAGACCTTCTGAAAACTATTTGAAAATCGTTTACAAAGAAGCATTTTTTCAAGAAAATTTTCTTTTAAAAGAAAAAGGCTATTCCCCAAAGGCCATTAGCACTATCCTTGTTTCCTTAATTGAATCTCTTCTCCTTTCTTTCCTCCATCTGTAGTCACAGTGGTTTTAACTGTGACTAGTCTTTTCTATCTACGAAAGTGCTTTCCATGCGATGGAGGTGGTTTTCAAGAGACCAGTGGCCGCGTTATAAGAAAGGATAGTGAGAAAGAGGATAAAGGATACGAGCTTAAGGGTGAGCAACTTGTTGGTATGGCTTAGTCCTCAAAGGAGGGAGAAAGATGAACAATGAAACCCATGACGAGAAAGTATCTTTGGTATGGTGAAACGGGACGGATAGTTAAGTATTGTGGGACAAGGACAAGATCATCGTTGTATACCCTCACTAGAGTACCTGAGTAGGGGGATAACATCCTTGTTGAAGATCTAGTTATTCTTTTCTATCATCCCACCAAGACTTTGTTTTGATCCCCGCATCATTTAAGTCCGCTTCGGTAGTTGAGTCTCTGCACCTTAAGTACTAACGTAATAGAGAATCCCATTTTTGTCTCAAAGTCCTATTGGAGAATCAGTCCATTTATACATGACTTGTTTGGATTTGGGAATGTCTATGCCAAGTGTTGAGTTTGGAAATAATTCTTATGTTTATAAGCTATGGATGGATTCTAGGGATGAAGTGGTTATCCAGTAGGGGGTGCCACTCTCGGTTTTGATAGGAGGGTAGTTAGACCTTTTGACTAGCCTTGGTAATGCCCTCGAAGTATCGGGTAACCTTTTTGAGGTTCTGTCATGACTAGTTACTTAGAATCCCTTGATGCCTTTATTGGAAATTTGAAGCCCGATCGAGTGGTGTTTGCCAATAAGATGGATGGTTTACTTCATTTATGCATGGGTTATAGAGATCACCCTAGTAAGTGCGCATGATAACCTGATTGACATCTGTTTACTTTCAAGAGAAAGTTCTTCTACATGGAATACCTTATAGTATATAAACGAGATCCAAGATTCACTAGTGAATTTTGGAAAGCTTGCATGAGATCATGAGTACGCAGTCATGTTTGCGCCAAGTATTCTAGAAAAAGGATAAGTGCAAGTGGAACGAGAGGCGACGAAGAAATGTGTGACGATCCCAAAATCCGAGGGGCGGTATTAAGGATAATCATTAGGAAATAACACATTAATCATCATAGCAGAGTACAGATAATAGCAGAAACAATAAATAAAATAAAATTTTACATGGATATGACAGCGGAATCACAACATGTAGGAATATCAGAATAGCATAACGTGGGATATACTTAGTAAAAAGAAAGGGAAGTGATCAGTCATCATCGCCAGAGGCGGAATACATACATGCAGTGATATAATAAGAGTATCAGTCTACATCGCCGAAGGCGGAATACATATACATATAGCGAGAAATACGGAAAGTAAATCAGTCTGCATCGCCAGTGGCAGAATCATAATATAAACACAGTAATGGCGGAAAATATCTAAGTCATCTCTATGAAGTCAGCCTCGCCATGAGCCAAAAGTGCATGCTATGCAGCAGTGCAGAACCAAAAACCACCTGTCACCTGTGTACTAGGCTGCCCGTGTGAAAATAAGGGCACCCGCGTTTGCAAAGTGAAACAAACAACGAGTCAGTCATGGGGACTGGTATGAGGAATCTATTTAACAGTTAGACAACAGTAATAGCTAATCATAGGACCACGCCACTTTCGCGGAACGGGTTTACTCCAGTGATTGCTAGTGCATTTAAAACAAAGTAAATTCTTTTTAAGACAACGCAATGCTTTTAGAAAGAATGAAGCCATTAAAAGACTCAGGTCCCATCACACAATGCAACGCAAGCCGGAGGATAGAGTTTTACCTTATAATAGCCAAATATGCTTGATACGTATAAAGTGAAATCATTTGATATTATTACTAGTGCATATATGTTTCAAAAACGAATAGCATCATAAATATCAATCATAGGCGGCATAGCTACCATACACTATGTCACCATACTAGTACTACAATCAAGTCCGTTATTTCGTATTGGAAATTGGATTTCCGTCATGAGTCGAGGCAAGGGGCAAGCTCCTCTCCGCTTCGAGACACTCTAGCAAATGCCTCAGGATTACGCACACTGGGTAACCCCTGGATGCTTCAGGGTCGGTCCTCACTTACGTTAGAGGATTAATTATGCCTGAACACACGTTTCCCGGTCCTTACAGACCTCTAATCGAGGTGCCTCGCATTCCAACAACCACAAAGGTGAAAAGTAGATATATATGTCAGGGCTGGTAAGTCACTGAAACCACTATAGCTAGAAAGAAACGTCGTGCTCTCCCTGCAGTCCGTATCCCGTTTTTAACTCATACCGGGGTGTGAGGTTCGCGAATCTACGAAATACACAAAGCTAGGCCACGTAAGCCTTGTTATGATCATCATCCACAAGACTTTGCTTTTCAACAGAAGCCTTGATCATAGCATCTTGGCATGCCACATAGGCAGTCCACTCCATACGATTGATTTCCATCGATATATAACCTCTGAGCTCGTACGTCTCAGAGAAGGGCGTTAAGCAAAAGAATAAATTCTCTGCCGCCAAACAGATATATATTTAACAGAGATTAGTCAGTATAGAACAAAATCCAATGTCAGACACACAGTCCATTTACAAGTCCGTCCTGGGTCTGAACGAAACCGGAGGCGTCAAATTCCTCGTATATCCGTCCAATCAACATATACGTTCAGACGGCTACTACTTCCGTCCCTTTCCGGTAGCTACTCCGGTTAGGAACCTCAGTAGCGCCCATCCAACCGATACGAAGATCGTCGGTCTTGAATCGTCTTTGCATTTTCCAATTCGAATCGCTCGATGAATTATTTGAAATGAGGGTTAGCTCGGCCTTTTCAAATAATTCACGTCATTAGAATTTAAATCGATTCTTTATATGGTTATATTATTCGACATCCATCTTTCAGTTATTTAATGTTATTTTCATGTCATACACATACAACAATCAAATATCAAACAATTCAAGCCCACTTGGTTTATTTGCAACCTATGTTGCTTATAATATTTTATAACGATTTTTCGCCATTTTTATTTATTTAAAAATGGCCATATTTAATTAAACAACGTTTCAGGTCGTTTCGTTTCACTGGCGCTGTTTTTCCCTTAATTTTTTTTACACATATCGGAAAATCTAACCGTTGGATCTTCACAAATTTTACATCATTAGGAAGGTCTTTTCAAAACGAATCCAACGATTCCAGTTTTGGGAAAATCCGACGGTCGGATCTTCCACACTAACCATTTGAAGTTACGATTTCAATTTACGAACTGCAGCGTCGTTATTCGATTAAATTTAATTATATTTATATATATATATAAATATAATCGTTTCTGGCGCTGTTTTTCCTTAATTTTGAATTAAACATTCCAGACAATCCAACCGTCGGATCTTCACCAAGTTGGTGCCGTTGGAAAGATATCCCCAAGGCGAACCCAACGGTTGAGGTTTCGGGAAAATCCAATGGTCGGATCTTCCGCACTAGTCATTTGAAATCACGGTTTCAAAATATGAACTGCACGGCCACGTTTCGTTTTAATTCTATTTATATTTATATATTTATATAAATATAGTTCATTCAATGATTTCCATATCGTTTTCACTTCAAATATTTTTCTAACACCCTAAAATTTTGGAAAATTTCGCCATAACCTCCCCTGCACCGGGAGCATCAGGAAATCGCAAATAGCGTTCCCGGTCCTTCTAATCTCAAAAACAAAAAGAAAAAGCCAAGCGGCTAGCCAACAGGCTCATAAAATCATCAACCAAACAAAGCAGTAAATGTGTACCTATTTGTCGGGCACAAATTTTATTCCTCTTCTCTAGCCCCTTTGCTATAACCTGTTCAATAAATATGCAGGTACATATATATACAGTTCTTATCATTTATCATCTTCTATTCAACTTCATATTTGATTTCCGTTTGGTTTAAAGACACCATTTATTCTAATGTTACATACATAGGTGCAAATCATTTCATTAGCTAATTAATGAATATTTCATCTCATATATGTTTATTTTGAACAAGTGGCTATTCTTAACACTTCACATTTCAACGATTTATGCATACAATAAAAATGTGATTTTTATTGTAAAACAATTCATTTCAAAACACTATTCTTCTATATAGTTCAAGTTGGTGATAAAAATGGGATTTTTATCATAAAACAATTTCTTTTAAAACGAGATTATTTTACACAGTTTATATAGTCGATAAAAGGTGATTTTTATTATCTAACCATTTATTTCAAAACATGAATTCCATTCAACACATGAATTTCTAAACAACGAATGAATATCAATTCAACACATGAATGTTTTCTATAATTTCTATATATAGATAAAAATGTGATTTTTATTATCGAACAATTTATTTCAAAATATCAATACCATTCAACACATGAATTTCTAATCAATGAATGAATATCAATTCAACACATGAATGTTTTCTATAGTTTCTATATATAGATAAAAATGTGATTTTTATTATCGAACAATTTATTTCAAAATATGAATACCATTCAACACATGAATTTCTAATCAACGAATGAATATCAATTCAACACATGAATGTTTTCTATAGTTTCTATATATAGATAAAAATGTGATTTTTATTATCGAACAATTTATTTCAAAATATGAATACCATTCAACACATGAATTTCTAATCAATGAATGAATATCAATTCAACACATGAATGTTTTCTATTCAATGAATAAATATAGTTTAAGCATATGAAAATAATTCAAACACAAGAATATTATTCAAAATTTCGGCAGCATAACGGCTGGGTAGTTAAACCGGCACCGTCCCTAGTACGGCTCCTCGCTCTACCTTAAAACCTCGCGGTTTTTGACAATGGGAATCATGCATCTAGTTCGCACGCAGGCGGCATGTATATATTTATTTCATTTCCACAAACTAATCCTATGTGGTTTCAACCAAATATTTTTCAACCACAAACGGGTATTTTTCAACCGCAATCAACCAATATCAATCACAAACAATCCCAAACAATCATTCGCTATCAATCAATTTTCACAACAATTTCAACCAATAAATATCGTCCATGGTTTGTGGACGAGGGGCGTATATATATATAGATATATATAGATATTTATATATAGCAATTCACTTTCATTTTCAACACATATATATAATTATAAAAAAAGATTGAAGAGTGAGAAATCCTCACCAATAGCTATCCAATTACACGACCCTTCCTTTATGGAAATCTTTGTCTATTTCTTCTTCTTGTCGCTTTCGTTGCCCGTATTCTCTACATAGGTAAAAATCGAATTTTTTTCTATGTTATTCAATATATAAAGATCATATTCTAAAAACAAAGATTATGTTTTTAATATTCCTATGATGTAAAAATTATATTTTTATTGCTTTAAAAATATAAGAATCATATCTTACTTCTTCTACTTAACAAAAATTCCGTCTTTTCTATTTTTTTAAAAATATGATCTTTATTTTTGCAAGTTCAAATCGTTTTCTTTTAAAAGATTAAACCCTTTTCTATTTCAAAGTTTAAACCTTTTTCCTATTTTAAACCTTAAAATAAAATCAGTTTTTATTTTCTTAACAAATCAGTTTTTAAAATTCTTAAAAATCAGTTTTAAAATTCTTTTTAAATCAGTTTTTAAAATTCTTTTAAAAATTCAGTTTTTAAATCTTAAAAAAAAACCAGTTTTTAAATCTTTAACAAATCCCGAAATTAGTTTTTTTTTTTTAAAATCATTTTATAAATCAGTTTTGATATTCTAAAAAAAAATCAGTTTTTATATTTTCATTATAAATCAGTTTTTAAATTTTTTTTTTCTTTAAAATTTCAGTTTTCATTTCTAAAAAAAAAACAGTTTATAAATTCTTTAAAAATCAGTAATTAGTTTACTGCAAAACAAAAATAAAAACAAAAATAAAATAACCCTAAATTACTCACCGCTGGATGCGAAGGGGAGGGAAGAAGAAGGAGCGTCGGCGGCTTCGAGGGTGGCGTTCGCTGGTGGCTCGATGGTGTCGGCGGCTTCGATTTGATTCGACTGGGGGGCGTCGCGAGCTAGGTTCGAGGGCTTCGAGGGGGCGCGGCGACTTCGAGGTGGGCGGCGATAGGTTCGTCGGCGTCGAGGTAAGAGGGGCGGCGATGTCTAGGTTAGGTTTTTTTTTTTTTCGTTTCTGGTAAATGAATCGGGGGGGGGGGGGGCAATGAAGAAGAAAAAGGGGGAAAGAAATTAAAATAATATTTTTTTTTCTTTTTAATATTTAATTATTTAATTTTGCAAAAAGGTTGACTTTTACATACGACCTCGAAACGAGGCCTACCGCGTGTCGTCCATAGCGTTTTACCCCCATTCCGAACACAATGGGATATGTATCGTAAGCTGGTTTGATCGTTACAATCAGTTTCCGTTCAAATTTACATTTAAATCCTTATATTGAATTTTAAACGTACATTTCAAATTACCGGGGTCACATACTAACTAGAAAAATTCCAGAAAATATTTTCTAGTTTCGTATTGACGATACGGTCCTAACAAAGCTAGTTTCGTCGAATTCTAAGACCGTTTGAAAAATGGCCAATTTCCAGTCGATTAAATTCAATAGAAACTGGTCAAACGCGTTTTCCTTTGCCACGCTCACATATTGATTCGAAAAATTATGAAATTTGAAACCTAGCAATAGTTTGACATCCCGGACCCAACAAAAGTGGTTTCGTCGAATTCCGAGGCCGTTTGCAAAATATCAATTTTCCAGGCCTATATATTCTATATACCGACTCTTCTGAAAATTCATTCGGCCATAACTTTTGATTCCCGTTATGAAACTTCGATTTTTCAGATTCGTTAGAAAGGTATTGACTAACAGATTTAAATATTTTTAGTTTCGTTAAAATCCGTTATATTTTCCATCCTGCACCGTCAGACTTAGTTTGTATTCAAAATTTCAAACGGCCATATTATACACAATTCTTTATTTTATGGAAATAGGCTATTTTAATCTTTCAAATGTCTTGTTAATAACCTAATTTAAAAATTTTAAACTGGTTCACATTTTCCGGGTTATTACAATCTCCCCCACTTAAAACTTTTCGTCCTCGAAAAGGAAATAATAGTTAAGCAGGAAATAAAATGTAAATGCAAAGTATTGTAAAGGTACCTTGCACCGGAGTTAGTCAGAGATGTCCACTCTGCATTTGGGATAGGCTTGTTTAATGCTTTCCTCAGTTTCCCAAGTACAGTCTCTAGGATCACTACTCCATTGCACTTTGACTAAATGGATCTTTTTCCTCCTTAGCTCTCTGGTTTCTTTGCCAACTATCTTTAATGGATCTCTTTTGAGTGCTAATTCTGGAGTTATGTCAATATCCTGTTGTGCTGCTTCTTCCACAACAAGATCTGGATCATGAACATGTTTTCTGAGTTGAGATACGTGGAACACATTATGTACACCAGGCAACCAATCAGGTAATGAAACCCTATATGCAAGAGTTCCAATCCGTTCAAGTATAGGAAAGGGACCAATAAATCTCGGTGCCAACTTCCCAGTCTTGCCAAATCTGATTACTCCTCGCATTGGAGAAACTCTTAAATAAACATAATCGCCAACGGAAAACGATATATCCCTTCTTCTCGCATCAGCATAACTTTTCTGCCGGCTCTGTGCGGTTTTTAATCGCTTCTTAATGGAATCGACTTTATCCGATGCTTCTTGAATCATATCGGGTCCTAACACAAGTCTGTTGCCAGGTTCTACCCAACATGTGGGAGATCTGCACGGTCTACCGTATAGTGCTTCAAATGGGGACATTCCCAAACTTGCTTGATAGCTATTGTTGTAAGAGAATTCTGCTAAATGTAAATGATCTTCCCATGAGCCTCCAAAATCAATAACGCAAGCCCGCAGCAAATCTTCCAAAATTCTATTCACCCGCTCAATTTGGCCGTCTGTCTGAGGATGATAAGCGGTGCTTAGATTTAATTTGGTCCCTAATTCTTCTTGGAATGCTTCCCAGAATTTGCTAGTGAACAGGGGATCTCTATCGCTGACTATATTGAGCGGTACTCCATGAAGTTTAACAATTTCTTTGAAGTAAATCTGTGTTAGACCTTGAGCCGTTCTGTTGGATCGGACAGGTATAAAATGGGCAGTCTTCGTGAAGCGATCTACGATTACCCATATACTGTCGTTTCCTTTTCTAGTCCGAGGCAAGCCATCGATAAAATCCATCGAGATTTGTTCCCACTTCCGACCTGGAATTTCTAATGGTTGTAATAATGCAGCCAATTTCTGCTGATCACTCTTGACTAGATGGCAAGTGGAGCATCTGCTAACATATAATGAGATATCTCTCTTCATTGACCTCCACCAGAATGTGCGTTTGATATCGTTATACATTTTGCTCACACCGGGATGGATACTTAATTTGGATTTGTGGCATTCATCAAGTATTTCTCTCCTGAGCTCGGGAAGGTTTGGGATGCAGATTCTACCCTTTAATCTTAGAACTCCCTTGTCATCGAGTCTAAAACTTGTGGATTCACCTCCTTTGACTCTTTGACTGATTCTTTGAATAAATTCATCGTCTTTCTGAAGAGTCGAGATCCTGTCTATTAATGAAGACGTGATGACAAAACTGGCGATGATTTCATTCTTTCTGCTGAGCGCATCTGCTACAACATTGGCTTTCCCCGGAGTGTATATAATTTCAAAATCGAATGCTGCAAGGAATTCTAACCAATGCTGTTGTCTCAGGTTTAAATCTTTCTGGGTGAACAGGTATTTCAAGGTTTGATGATCGGTGTATAGTTCGAATTTCTCGCCTAATAAATAATGCCTCCAGATTCTTAAAGCGAACACGATAGCTAATAACTCAAGATCATGAGTAGCATAGTTTCTTTCATGCGGCTTTAGTTGACGGCTGGCATAAGCGATCACTTGGCCTTTTTGCATTAACACTGCTCCTAGCCCTCTAATAGAAGCATCTGTCCATACTGTCAAGTCTTGGTTACCTTCTATTATTGTCAATACCGGACGGTTGTCAACTTCAGTTTCAGCTCCTGGAAAGCTTCTTCACATTCGGGAGTCCATTTGAATTTCTCATGCTTCTTTGTAAGCTTTGTCAGTACTCCTGATATCTTTGAAAAATCCTGAACGAATTTCCGATAGTAACTAGCTAATCCAAGGAAACTTCGAACTTCTATGGGCGTAGTGGGTTGTTTCCAGTTCTGAATTGCTGTAATTTTGCTTGGATCTACAGCAATTTCTTCTTTTGATACGACATGGCCAAGGAATTTAACTTCATTCTGCCAGAAGACACACTTAGAAAATTTAGCTTTCAAGACATTTCTTCTCAGAATTTTCAACACTTGTTCTAAATGTTTTGCATGTTCTTCTTCCGACTTAGAGTAGATTAGAATGTCATCGATGAAGACTAGAACAAATTTATTCAACACACCACGGAACACTCTGTTCATAAGATCAACGAAGTATGCCGGAGCGTTGCACAAACCGAACGGCATTACTAACCATTCGTAGAATAAATCGGGACCCCTGAAGGCTGTCAAAGGAACACAGTCTTCGGCTATACGCAATTGGTGGAAACCTGTAGCTAGGTCCATTCTGGAGAATACGGTTGCTCCATTTAATTGATCTAACAGATCGTCTATTCGGGGCAAAGGATATTTGTTCTTCAGTGTTTGTTTATTGAGATCCCGGTAATCAACGCAATGTCTTAGAGTACCGTCTGATTTAGGGACAAATACTACTGCGGCTCCCCATGCTGAAAAGCTTGGTCTGATCAGACCTTTCCAAAGTAATTCTCGGGTTTGTCTACTTAGCTCTTCTTTTTCTTTCGGGGCCATTCTTCTTATTGGATGTACTACTGGTCGGACGTTCGGAATTAGATCAATTCTAAACTCAATTTCTCTTTGCGGCGGTAAGTTTTCTACTTCTTCAAACACATCCGCATAATTTTTCACGACCGGTATCTTTTCTATTGAAGGGGGAGTAATTTCTAAAGAAGCCCATAATTCTGTTCTATTTATTTCCGCACCGAGACAAGGTATAGTGATATGCCCAGATTTTGTTTCAACTTTCACGATTCTTTCGGCACATCTAACTTCGGCCTAATATTTTGTCAACCAGTCAAGCCCCAGTATGACATCAAATTCGGAAAGGTCCATAACAATCGAATCAAAGAACTTGTAACATGAATAAGAGATAGGCACTCTGCAGTATAAACCGAGATTAATAGAACCTCCTATCGGGTTTTGAACTTTAATCGGTTCCTTTAGACTTCTTTGTTTCAATTTTAACTTATGTACAATTTTACCAGAAATGAAGCTACGTGATGCACCAGTATCAAAAAGTACAGAAACAAGAATATTTTTGATTGTAAGGGTACCTCCCAAGACATCGGGTTTACCTGATCCATCGGTGGTAGCTGGCGGGGTATTCCCGTCATAAACATGGGCCACTTGTGCGCTCTTCTTCAAAGGACAATTCTTGCTATAGTGCCCCTTCTTGTGGCAATTGTAGCATTCAACTGAGTCACTGGCCCTTGGTTTCTTTGGGGCTTTGCATACATTAGAGAAATGACCGGGCTTCCCGCAATTGTAGCAGTTTCCTTTCGGGATCTTTGCGGGTTTTTGAGTAGCGGCCGCGGTAATGCTAGATTCGGGTTGGTCAGTTGAGGTCTTGCGCTTATTCCCTGCTTGGCTCTTAGCGCGGTCTTGGCTAGCATGCCTCTCATCCATGTCCTCGTAGTTGCAAGCCATCTCTACGAGTTCTGAAAAAGAAAGTTTGATGTTGCTCATAGCTCTATCATGGTATTTGCGCTTCAGCCCAAAAATGAATCTCTTATTCTTCGCTTTGTCGGTCAAAACCAACTCTGGAGCATAGCGCGATAGCTGAGTGAACTTATTCAGATAGTCTTGAATAGAGAGGTCTCCCTGCTGGAGATTAGCAAATTGCTCCCGCATCCTCTCAAGAGCTTGTTCTGGCACAAACTTCTCATTGAATAAAGTCTTGAACTGCTCCCACGTTCGGATAGTACCAGCTGCATCTCCAGAAGTAATGGCATCCCGCCACAGCTCTGCCTCTTCCTGAAGGAGCCAAATGCCACGTCGGGCTTTGTTGTTAGTTCCCATGCCCATACCTTCGAAGATTTTCTCACAGGTTTTCAGCCAAGCTATAGCTTCGGTCACTGTGCCAGTGCCAGTAAAAGGTTTCCCTCCAAGATTTCTGTACCTCTTTGCTACTTTATCCAACTCAAAGTCTTCTGGTGCTGGTGGCTGAATAATAGGGATCTCTACAACTACGGAGATATTCCCCCGTCCTCCTGCTGCATCTCCTCGGCCTCCACGGCCTCCTCTAGCTGCTGCTGCTCGTGTAGCCATCTAAGAGAACTGTATAAGCAAGAAAAGAGTCAAGCTCACAGATTTGATAATTTTCATAAATGATAAAGCAAGGAAATACAAGGAAAGATAATGATGATGTACTGATCAAATTGCTTTGCTAATCTGCTTAGCTCATTCTAGGACATTGCTAATCCTATCTCTAATGAGCTACTCGCATTAGAACACTACTGATTCTATTCTGACGAGGTGTTTAATGTGTTAGATCCCGGAACTAAGGTTAACCAAAGCTCTGATACCAACTGTGACGATCCCAAAATCCGAGGGGCGGTATTAAGGATAATCATTAGGAAATAACACATTAATCATCATAGCAGAGTACAGATAATAGCAGAAACAATAAATAAAATAAAATTTTACATGGATATGACAGCGGAATCACAACATGTAGGAATATCAGAATAGCATAACGTGGGATATACTTAGTAAAAAGAAAGGGAAGTGATCAGTCATCATCGCCAGAGGCGGAATACATACATGCAGTGACATAATAAGAGTATCAGTCTACATCGCCGAAGGCGGAATACATATACATATAGCGAGAAATACAGAAAGTAAATCAGTCTGCATCGCCAGTGGCGGAATCATAATATAAACACAGTAATGGCGGAAAATATCTAAGTCATCTCTATGAAGTCAGCCTCGCCATGAGCCAAAAGTGCATGCTATGCAGCAGTGCAGAACCAAAAACCACCTGTCACTTGTGTACTAGGCTGCCCGTGTGAAAATAAGGGCACCCGCTTTTGCAAAGTGAAACAAACAACGAGTCAGTCATGGGGACTGGTATGAGGAATCTATTTAACAGTTAGACAACAGTAATAGCTAATCATAGGACCACGCCACTTTCGCGGAACGGGTTTACTCCAATGATTGCTAGTGCATTTAAAACAAAGTAAATTCTTTTTAAGACAACGCAATGCTTTTAGAAAGAATGAAGCCATTATAAGACTCAGGTCCCATCACACAATGCAACGCAAGCCGGAGGATAGAGTTTTACCTTATAATAGCCAAATATGCTTGATACATATAAAGAGAAATCATTTGATATTATTACTAGTGCATATATGTTTCAAAAACGAATAGCATCATAAATGTCAATCATAGGCGGCATAGCTACCATATACTATGTCACCATACTAGTACTACAATCAAGTCCGTTATTTCGTATTGGAAATTGGATTTCCGTCATGAGTCGAGGCAAGAGGCAAGCTCCTCTCCGCTTCGAGACACTCTAGCAAATGCCTCAGGATTACGCACACTGGGTAACCCCTGGATGCTTCAGGGCCGGTCCTCACTTACGTTAGAGGATTAATTATGCCTGAACACACGTTTCCCGGTCCTTACAGACCTCTAATCGAGGCGCCTCGCATTCCAACAACCACAAAGGTGAAAAGTAGATATATATGTCAGGGCTGGTAAGTCACTGACACCACCATAGCTAGAAAGAAATGTCGTGCTCTCCCTGCAGTCCGTATCCCGTTTTTATCTCATACCGGGGTGTGAGGTTCGCGAATCTACGAAATACACAAAGCTAGGACACGTAAGCCTTGCTTTGATCATCATCCACAAGACTTTGCTTTTCAACAGAAGCCTTGATCATAGCATCTTGGCATGCCACATAGGCAGTCCACTCCATACGATTGATTTCCATCGATATATAACCTCTAAGCTCGTACGTCTCAGAGAAGGGCGTTAAGCAAAAGAATAAATTCTCCGCCGCCAAACAGATATATATTTAACAGAGATTAGTCAGTATAGAACAAAATCCAATGTCAGACACACAGTCCATTTACAAGTCCGTCCTGGGTCTGAACGAAACCGGAGGTGTCAAATTCCTCGTATATCCGTCCAATCAACATATACGTTCAGACGGCTACTACTTCCGTCCCTTTCCGGTAGCTACTCCGGTTAGGAACCTCAGTAGCGCCCATCCAACCGATACGAAGATCGTCGGTCTTGAATCGTCTTTGCATTTTCCAATTAGAATCGCTCGATGAATTATTTGAAATGAGGGTTAGCTCGGCCTTTTCAAATAATTCACGTCATTAGAATTTAAATCGATTCTTTATATGGTTATATTATTCGACATCCATCTTTCAGTTATTTAATGTTATTTTCATGTCATACACATACAACCATCAAATATCAAACAATTCAAGCCCACTTGGTTTATTTGCAACCTATGTTGCTTATAATATTTTATAACGATTTTTCGCCATTTTTATTTATTTAAAAATGGCCATATTTAATTAAACGACGTTTCAGGTCGTTTCGTGTCACTGGCGCTGTTTTTCCCTTAATTTGTTTTACACATATCGGAAAATCTAACCGTTGGATCTTCACAAATTTTACAACATTAGGAAGGTCTTTTCAAAACGAATCCAACGATTCCAGTTTTGGGAAAATCCGACGGTCGGATCTTCCACACTAACCATTTGAAGTTACGATTTCAATTTACGAACTACAGCGTCGTTATTCGATTAAATTTAATTATATTTATATATATATATATAAATATAATCGTTTCTGGCGCTGTTTTTCCTTAATTTTGAATTAAACATTCCAGACAATCTAACCGTCGGATCTTCACCAAGTTGGTGCTGTTGGAAAGATATCCCCAAGGCGAACCCAACGGTTGAGGTTTCGGGAAAATCCAATGGTCGGATCTTCCGCACTAGTCATTTGAAATCACGGTTTCAAAATATGAACTGCACGGCCACGTTTTGTTTTAATTCTATTTATATTTATATATTTATATAAATATAGTTCATTCAATGATTTCCATATCGTTTTCACTTCAAATATTTTTCTAACACCCTAAAATTTTGGAAAATTTCGCCATAACCTCCCCTGCACCGGGAGCATCGGGAAATCGCAAATAGCGTTCCCGGTCCTTCTAATCTCAAAAACAAAAAGAAAAAGCCAAGCGGCTAGCCAACAGGCTCATAAAATCATCACCCAAACAAAGCAGTAAATGTGTATCTATTTGTCGGGCACAAATTTTATTCCTCTTCTCTAGCCCCTTTGCTGTAACCTGTTCAATAATATGCAGGTACATATATATACAGTTTTTATCATTTATCATCTTCTATTCAACTTCATATTTGATTTCCGTTTGGTTTAAAGACACCATTTATTCTAATGTTACATACATAGGTGCAAATCATTTCATTAGCTAATTAATGAATATTTCATCTCATATATGTTTATTTTGAACAAGTGGCTATTCTTAACACTTCACATTTCAACGATTTATGCATACAATAAAAATGTGATTTTTATTGTAAAACAATTCATTTCAAAACACTATTCTTCTATATAGTTCAAGTTGGTGATAAAAATGGGATTTTTATCATAAAACAATTTCTTTTAAAACGAGATTATTTTACACAGTTCATATAGTCGATAAAAGGTGATTTTTATTATCTAACAATTTATTTCAAAACATGAATTCCATTCAACACATGAATTTCTAATCAACGAATGAATATCAATTCAACACATGAATGTTTTCTATAATTTCTATATATAGATAAAAATGTGATTTTTATTATCGAACAATTTATTTCAAAATATCAATACCATTCAACACATGAATTTCTAATCAACGAATGAATATCAATTCAACACATGAATGTTTTCTATAGTTTCTATATATAGATAAAAATGTGATTTTTATTATCGAACAATTTATTTCAAAATATGAATACCATTCAACACATGAATTTCTAATCAACGACTGAATATCAATTCAACACATGAATGTTTTCTATTCAATGAATAAATATAGTTTAAGCATATGAAAATAATTCAAACACAAGAATATTATTCAAAATTTCGGCAGCATAACGGCAGGGTAGTTAAACCGGCACCGTCCCTAGTACGGCTCCTCGCTCTACCTTAAAACCTCGCGGTTTTTGACAATGGGAATCATGCATCTAGTTCGCACGCAGGCGGCATGTATATATTTATTTCATTTCCACAAACTAATCCTATGTGGTTTCAACCAAATATTTTTCAACCACAAACGGGTATTTTTCAACCGCAATCAACCAATATCAATCACAAACAATCCCAAACAATCATTCGCTATCAATCAATTTTCACAACAATTTCAACCAATAAATATCGTCCATGGTTTGTGGACGAGGGGCGTATATATATACATAGATATATATAGATATTTATATATAGCAATTCACTTTCATTTTCAACACATATATATAATTATAAAAAAAGATTGAAGAGTGAGAAATCCTCACCAATAGCTATCCAATTACACGACCCTTCCTTTATGGAAATCTTTGTCTATTTCGTCTTCTTGTCACTTTCGTTGCCCGTATTCTCTACATAGGTAAAAATCGAATTTTTTTTCTATGTTATTCAATATATAAAGATCATATTCTAAAAACAAAGATTATATTTTTAATATTCCTATGATGTAAAAATTATATTTTTATTGCTTTAAAAATATAAGAATCATATCTTACTTCTTCTACTTAACAAAAATTCCATCTTTTCTATTTTTTTAAAAATATGATCTTTATTTTTGCAAGTTCAAATCTTTTTCTTTTAAAAGATTAAACCCTTTTCTATTTCAAAGTTTAAACCTTTTTCCTATTTTAAACCTTAAAATAAAATCAGTTTTTATTTTCTTAACAAATCAGTTTTTAAAATTCTTAAAAATTAGTTTTAAAATTCTTTTTAAATCAGTTTTTAAAATTCTTTTAAAAATTCAGTTTTTAAATCTTAAAAAAAAAACCAGTTTTTAAATCTTTAACAAATCCCGAAATTAGTTTTTTTTTTAAATCATTTTATAAATCAGTTTTGATATTCTAAAAAAAAAATCAGTTTTTATATTTTCATTATAAATCAGTTTTTAAATTTTTTTTTCTTTAAAAATTCAGTTTTCATTTCTAAAAAAAAAAACAGTTTATAAATTCTTTAAAAATCAGTAATTAGTTTACTGCAAAACAAAAATAAAAACAAAAATAAAATAACCCTAAATTAATCACCGCTGGATGCGAAGGGGAGGGAAGAAGAAGGAGCGTCGGCGGCTTCGAGGGTGGCGTTCGCTGGTGGCTCGATGGTGTCGGCGGCTTCGATTTGATTCGACTGGGGGGCGTCGCGAGCTAGGTTCGAGGGCTTCGAGGGGGCGCGGCGACTTCGAGGTGGGCGGCGATAGGTTTGTCGGCGTCGAGGTAAGAGGGGCGGCGATATCTAGGTTAGGTTTTTTTTTTATTATTTCGTTTCTGGTAAATGAATCGGGGGGGGGGGGGGGCAATGAAGAAGAAAAAGGGGGAAAGAAATTAAAATAATATATATTTTTTCCTTTTATTATTTAATTATTTAATTTTGCAAAAAGGTTGACTTTTACATACGACCTCGAAACGAGGCCTACCGCCTGTCGTCCATAGCATTTTACCCCTATTCCGAACACAATGGGATATGTATCGTAAGCTGGTTTGATCGTTACAATCATTTTCCGTTGAAATTTACATTTAAATCCTTATATTGAATTTTAAACGTACATTTCAAATTACCGAGGTCACATACTAACTAGAAAAATTCCAGAAAAATATTTTCTAGTTTCGTATTGACGATACGGTCCTAACAAAGCTAGTTTCGTCGAATTCTAAGACCGTTTGAAAAATGGCCAATTTCCAGTCGATTAAATTCAACAAAAACTGGTCAAACGCGTTTTCCTTTGCCACGCTCACATATTGATTCGAAAAATTATGAAATTTGAAACCTAGCAATAGTTTGACATCCCGGACCCAACAAAAGTGGTTTCGTCGAATTCCGAGGCCGTTTGCAAATTATCAATTTTCCAGGCCTATATATTCTATATACCGACTCTTCTGAAAATTCATTCGGCCATAACTTTTGATTCCCGTTATGAAACTTCGATTTTTCAGATTCGTTAGAAAGGTATTGACTAACAGATTTAAATATTTTCAGTTTCGTTAAAATTCGTTATATTTTCCATCCTGCACCGTCAGACTTAGTTTGTATTCAAAATTTCAAACGGCCATATTATACACAATTCTTTATTTTATGGAAATAGGCTATTTTAATCTTTCAAATGTCTTGTTAATAACCTAATTTAAAAATTTTAAACTGGTTCACATTTTCCGGGTTATTACAAAATGAGTTTCAACTCATGTTATGGAAGCAGGAAATAAGAAGCTACGAAATCGCGAAGTTAAAGGGCGGTCAAGGCACAATGGAAGTAAGCCCGAGGAAATACGACTTTGATGGTCAAAGACTAGATACGTGCATGATATCTCTTTTTGGGAGTATATCCTTGATCCCGGTTTCTGTAGAGCTTACTTGTAGGTTATCTTTTGTGGACATCCTCTCGGTCCTACTTTCTGTTACAAACCCCGTAAGGAGTTTGTCTTGTTTATCTTCTCGGCCCTGTTTCAGGGAATTCTAGGTAGAACCCTATGGATGTAAACATGTATTTGAAACTTGTTATGATTGATATGGTTGCAAGTGGTTGCTCGTGGATGCGCGAATACACATTAGATACTAGCTCGACTCGGTCACATTTCATATTGCATATGCACGAGTATTTATACTTGTTTATGGATGAAATCGAATGTATTATCATGCGGTTGTTGCATATGAATGAATGATTGTGCACGCATATAGTATCTATATGATTAGGACTATTTGCATACATGTTGGATTCATGGCACTATACATATTTTGCATTAGAAAGATTATTCAGGCCTGATCATTAGCATTAGCTAAGGAACATGTACACACACGTTTTGCATATATTCATACAGCATTAGAAATCATCTAAGGACAATGGTTGCTTGTGGATGATGTTTTGAGTAGATGGATGATGGATGGTAGGATATGTTCTTCCTAACTTGGAGATTTCGGGGACGAAATCCTAAAAGGTGGGGAGAATGTAACAACCCGTATTTTTCGATAACGTGTTAAGACGAGAATCAAGGCAGAATTTAATTTTAAATTCTGAATCAAGTAAAACGGGCTATGCCATTGCGTTTTTCTCGGAAAAATACGCGAAATAGAGTCTGAGTTTTCGAGAATCGGAGTCCGTATGACCAAGATATGGCCTCGCGAAGTTTCACGAAAAATTCCCAAATTAAAGTATACTTAATTAAGTGAAATGGGTTGCACAGAGAAATATATATATATTGATATATATATATATAATTGAAAATTAAATAAATAAATATGCAAAAATGTTCAAAACAGCGAATTGGGAGAGGGGAATAACCGAACCGGCCGATTTTTGAGGTCGACCCGAGCCTGCTGGGTCGACTAGGGGTTAATCCAGGGTGTTTGGCTGTCAACCCGTGGGCCGATTCGCTCAAATGAAGATTTTGCATTTGGATGATTCTCATGGTTCATCTTTAATCTAAAGGCCCTAGATGGTTCCTACACTTGACTTCTTCCCCAAGACATGCTTTGATGGCTTGGATTGAATCTAGGTTTAATCCTATGGCCTAAAACACTTGCCTAATCTATAAATAAGACCCTAACCTATCCTAAATCCTCATTATTCATTCATGCCACTAAACTATGGCAAAATTTTACCTCTCATGGCCTCCACTCTCTTCATAAAATTTCTAAATGGTTTCTATGAGAGATTTTCCATGTATACAAGTGTTTTCAAGCTTGTATGAGTGTCATTAGCTTGCATTCAAGTCAAGTTTCTATCTTTGCATCATAAAGCAAGGGTTTTGATCATTTTGGCTCAAGGGTTTTTATGTTAGAGCTTGCATTTTGGGTCTATTTGATTGCATTAGGGCTTTGTCATATCTTTTGTGCCTTCATAGCAATGTAAGCCCTTTCCCTACTCTTAGATATTAACTGTGAAGTTAAATGTTCATGTTGCAAGTTTGGGTTTGATCATTGAGTATGATACATGCTATCATGTCATGCAAGTTTATGAAGTCATTATCTTGATCTTGTGAGCTAAAAGCTACAACCTTTATGTTGAAATGTTGCATTAGGCAACATGAGAACCCTCATAACCTTTATGTCAACTTGCATATGAAGTCATAACCCTCATATGATGATATATGCGAGTTGCTAGTCATCATTCCATATCTTTTGTCACCATGATTCGCTTATGTGCCAAGTTTGGGTTTATGCATGTTTTGAGGCTTAAGAATGTAACATGCAAGTTAATGAACACATTTGTGCCTCATTTGCCACCATGATTAACTTGTGGCTTAATATCCATTTTTGTCATGCCTTTGCCAAGTCTCTTCTTTTAATCCATTACGTTGTCGCGAACGTATATGCGAGTTTAAAAGCGTTGGGTTATGTTATGGGTAATTTCTAATGACATGAAAATACAACTTGAAAACATGACTTGAAATATAACATGGAAGTTGACATGTAAGTATGCATAAAAACATAAGCTTGGGAATTTAACTATTAAGTTAGGTCTACCCTTTGGGAATTTACCTATTAAGTTAGGTCCACCCAAATGCTTGAAAACTTGTAACATGTTTTGGGAAACATGATGGACATGACACTTAGATAATATAAGTGTGGCCAACTCGAGGTTGGGTTGAGTTTGCAACGTAAAACTACCCGGAACCGACCGGCCTAACTAGTAGTTGCAAACAATAAGACCCAATGTGAGAAGTTGGTCATGTTGTGCTTGAACCCGAGGTTAGACCAAGTTGTGGTGTAAAGCTACCCGGAACCGACCGGCTTAACTAGTAACCACAACAAAGTCTAATGTGAGAGGTGAAGGTGCATTAAGTAATTAATGTCACATGATAGGGTTAAGTTAATTTGATTAATGACTCTTAACCAAATATGACATGGACAAATGGGTTAAGTAATTTGATTAGGCTAATGATACTTAACAAAACATGACAAGGTTGGGTAGGTTAAGTAACTTGATTTGCCTAATGACACTTAACCATTTTTATTTGACTAGTGGATGGGGTTAAGTTAACCAACACTTAATCAATCCAACGCAATAACTTGGTAAGGTTAAGTAAGTTTTCTTAATGACGCTTAACCGAAAAATACGGTTAACGAATGGGGTTAAGATTAGACTCAACTAGTCTAAACATGGAAATCGGATGGGGTTAAGTTAGCCTAGACTTAATTAATCCCACTTGGTAGTTTAATGGGGTTAAGTTAAACACTTAACTAATCTAAACATGATGAATTGATGTGGTTAAGTGACCTATACTTAACCAATCTAACTCGTGAATTTATTGAGGTTAAGTTAACCTATACTTAACCGATCTAACGTGAAAACATTATAAGGCTAAGTCACGAATCGCTTGAATACACTTGACCGATTTGACTGAGTAAATTGATAGGGTCAAGTTAATATATACTTAACCAATCTAGAATGATAATTGGACGTGGTTAAGTCGTGAATTGCTTAATACATACTTAACCAACGTGAGCATGGTTTGTAGGGTTAAGTCTTGGACTTGGATACTTTGCCAATTTTGACATGATTTGAAGACGGGTTAAGTCTTGGACTTGGATACTTAGCCAATTTTGACATGATTGGTAGACGGGTTAAGTCATGAACTTAAGTGACACTCAATCCCTAGTTCTGAGGATAGGGGATAACCGTAGTTAACAAGGATAACGGGAATAAGGCTAAGTGGTAAACCTTAGTTGAGGAATAACTAAGTAATGATTCTTAGTCAAGGAAATTTAGACCAGTTCATAGATAGATGAGTAACCTGATACAGTAGGTCATCGTTTAAGTATACGAGTAGGAGCAAGTATCTGATTTAGATAAAGGCTCCAGCGAACTGGGTAACGAAGCAGCGGCTTCGGGGAACGTGAGGGTATTCTTGGTATCCCTCTATGAGCTGCCAGGTGATTATACTAGGCTCATGAGAGGTTAAGGTCTGCGTTAGAAGAACCAAGTGTATGCCTTGGTTGCTATGCGAGCGACCTAAAGACGGGGATGGATAGGGGATAGTCGACGATACATGGTCGTACCCTAGATAGCATTTCGTCATACTACCTACCATCTTTGGTCAAGCGTGTACGTACGGAAAGGCAAAGAACACCCAATAGACCATAATTGCTATCTAATTACGGTTGCGGTAAGGCTAGGATTGTGGGTTGGCCAGTAATGTGTTCTCATACAGGATTTATCCTGTCTTGTCTTTCGCTAGTTGAGGGAGGGGTCGCGTGGGACCATAGCCACGTATAGAAAAACAGACCTTAGCATCTGCATCGGCAGATAAATCGAAAGCTCCCGACCGAGTCCTGTATTTCTCGATCTGCCCTGTGACAGGGCTCGGATGGCACGATGTGATACATGTGCATACAGTCATGGAAAACGATTCACGATGAATGCGTGGGGAAAAGGGCGCGGTTGACGGTTAGCGTAAATCCCAGTGGCCCTGGGTGGTTGAACCAAAACCGAGATACGAAAACGTGCAATAGGTAAGCGTAATCCCTAGTGGCCCTAGGTAGCATATGTCCTAGTTGTACAAACGATAATTCATGTTGGAAGACCCTAGCTAGGTTTAGGGTAACAGTCCAAACCGATCTTAAGGATCATGGAACTATGTTAAAGTAATGTAGAATCTCATGGGAAAGCCCGTATGGTCTACGGCAAGGGACTGAACATTTACATGGAATAAAACATACAAGTTGAGTAACCTATATATGCGATATATTAGGTTGACATGGACCATTACACGACTTTTGAGTGAGGGTCATTCTTGGTTAACACATGACACAGTGGGGATACTAGTACGGTAGGTGCAGAGCTAAAATGCAGGATAGATATCATGGGACGTTATACGTGATAGATATCTTGGGGATATTATACTTGATAGAAACCTGACGATGTGATACCTTGTTTTATCTTGACATCGTAATTTATCATGACACCTTAGTTTATCTGAGTTCAGTAGTTCATCCTGTTATTTTGATTTAGCTTATCTATCTTGTCATCATGCTTATGTTCATCTCAGTTAACTTTACTAGTTTTTATGCTAATAGTAGATAGGGCTTGCTCAGTCTTTTTGACTGACCAGTTTTGTTTCGCCTCTTTTCTTCTGTTCCCCCCCCCCCCAGGTTACAGGGAGGAAATATTGTTGTTTAGTTCGGACTTCTTCTGCTTGAAGGTCATCATGGATGGCTTGGACTTTTCTTGGCTAATGGCTACTTTACTGTTTTTACTTGGGGAATAATTTTTGAAAATGTCTTTATGCTTCTTTACTATTGCAAGACAGGTTTTGATGTACTCTGATGTAAAAGGCTTTAGACCTTATTTATTCATGTTATGAAAGTTTGATTTTACTTCCGCTATTTTTATATGTTCTGTCTTGTGATATTTCTGTGCATGTTTACCAATAATGCCCCTCTAAAGCTAGTGCATTCCTTTGCGAGTGACCCTAGCGGAGGCGGGGTGTTACATCCGTTTTTCGGATACAGATGCAAACGGATTTCGAATTTTTCGGGTTTCCATTGACAGCTCTATAAGAGGATAGAGTAATTGGATACAAGGCATTTGCTCTCTGAGTTCGGTCAGTTAAATAGCTGCAGATAGAAATGGTGGAAGAAACACAAACTAACTTGATGATTTTAAATTTCTTTTCTTTTATCAGCAAGTAGGGGTAAAAGCTACATTTTTGTCACTGTCTGTGAATAGATTATGCAAGTTTGGAAGATCAAACACTAAGACAAATCTTGTTGGCATGGGGTAAGTTTTAGTGGATTAATAGGATTAATTATATTTTTGTATTTTCCCGATTTAAAGGAAAGCTATCTGATTAATATTTATTCAATGAATTATCACTAATATATTGTTCTTTAAAATGATAACTTTGAACAATTGATATTAAATATCAATACTATTAATAATGGTACATCATTGATTATGAATCCAACAGTGTTTTTTTAGAAGCCCATATCACTACATTAGTGTAAATGATAAGTAATCCATTGGTTAGGAGGTCAACCCAACTTCGCCAAAAGGGGTTTTCTTAAAAGACTTATTTGTTTCGGGTAATAAATATTAAGGATAACACTTTTTAAAAATTAGTTTTAAGGGTATTTCTAGGGAAAAAAATATTTTTTTTATCCTTTTTAGCTATATATAAATACAGATAAAAGAATTTATCATTTTCCTATATAACTTAAAGAAATAAAAAAATTATCTTTGTCCTATAAATTGTCCTTAATACTAATTATTCAAAAATGTTGTTCTTAAAACTTATCAACTTAAAATAAAATGCGCTTCAAGCTAATTTCCACTAAACATATTCAACGACGTAGGGCCTAGGGGAATATTATTCTATAATGCACATTTATATTACTTTATACCACAAAACTTACTGCATGGTCACTAAAGAAAGAGGCATCAAACAAACATAAATATTATTATATTACCAGATATCATGTTATGTCATATCGATATTAAAAGAAGGTAACGATTCCTTCAGGTTAAATGGTGACCATCCATGGTTACGAGAACAACGTCTTCTTAGATATAAATTGGAAACATATAGAAAAAAAATAAAAGCAAGAGAAGAACATTAGTGGGCGATTTCTGTAATGGGAGGGGAATCAATATAGCAGCAAGTATAAAAACTGCAGTATAATGACGAACAAATCACAGTGATTCTTCGAAGCAAGTTAAAGAAATGAGATTCTGAGGTTTGTCTTAGAAATTTTCTTAAAACTTTTATTTGCAAATTAAGTTTCCCAAGATATAACAGAATATTTCTGCACGAGATTCTAATGAGTATGTCAGCTCTGTGATTTATAATAGGGGAACCAACAATAGCGAAGAAGAGAGAAGGAAGAAGTGAGAAAGAAACCGGATGGAGAATGTGATCAGTATTTTCCCCTATTTATATTTTCGTCCACACCCCTTCGAACAGTCACGTCCATTCTGGTAGGTCGCATCCGCTGCCTTTTCGTCGTTGTCGCATCCGCTTGCATGCTGTCGTTCGCCCTTCTGTTATTCGGCAAAGGTCACACCCGCTCATCTGTTGTCATTCGCCAAAGGCTGCACCCATTTGTGTCACTTCCAAAGGGTGCAAATATTTGTTTCACACTTGAAACTGTTCAAAATAAAAAACTACCCAATTTTCGAAGCAAAAATAAGGTCATATTAGACCTTCACACAACCCTGTCCGGTCCGGTTTGAGACAGGCGGGCGCGACGCGTGCATGTTTTTGATTCATGAGTATGCGTCTTCCCACTCACACAAAATTACCCGACCCTAAGGGCCAATATAGGGTTTGGGAGTTTGGTATATATTCATGAATCTTACTTTAAATTGGGCAATGTGGGACAAGTACATTTCATTTTAACGTTAGGAATTCCACCAAACCCCCACATAAATGATAATATACTTTCCCCGATACATTGTGGAATATCATAGAGTACATATGGAATGATGTTATATCGTGGATAAGTAGATATTTCACTTTGAACTTTGCCTAATTAAAAATTTACCATATATACTTAGCTAATCGGTGAATTATTTCATCTTGAACTGCCGGCCTTTATTGTATATCCAGACAATAATCTTTACAAAACATTGATTCCCTTCTCATCAAATCTCTTTGTTGTGTTCATTTTCGTCATAAACACTTTGATTTTGCGAGTGTTGTAGAGAATTCAAGCCTTTATTATTCTTGTAGAGCCAACCCAGCTCACACTAACATATGTGATAACAAGCATTAAGAGTATCTTACATATACACCACTTGTTATTTTCAAGGTAGGTCATCATTAAAAAACATAGTTTTAACCTTTTAATACTTCTATAGGTATGCATTTATATAGTGCAACATAGGAATGGATTAGGACCCTGTCCAAACAAATGCATTATGTCTTGAGTTATTCAAATTGTTTTTTCTATTGGTTCTAATCCGCGGGATCTCCAGTCGCTATGATATGTTTTCGTATAGGATATCTCTTGTCGGTTTAGGCTTCTAAACTCATTCTAGTTGATGCGCAGTCAATTTTCTCTCTTGATAAACCTTTAGTAAATGGATCCGCTAGGTTGTCATTTGTTCTAACATAATCTATCACTACAATAAAACATGGTTTCAATTGTACTAGATGGTTGCGCTAAACATAAGTGCAACTATTTAATGCATGCTGACACGAAAAATTAATCTTAGGCAGGCTTAGTTTTTAGGTTCCCGCTTGCTTTGTAAATCATTATTTCACTCCTTTTTTCTGTGTACCGAAATAAAAATAAATTCCTTGAATCAGATTTTTTGTTTCATTCTTATTCATACTAAACAAGAGACGATAGAAGATTAAATCTTACATGAGGTGTGTCTTGAATAGCTCACTTTATCTTGTCTTTACAAGTCAATCCCTCATAGCTCGTTTTTTAAGCTAGGCTAGTTCTAACACTAAAACTAAGGTTGGTTTGAGTTCCAGGTCAGTCGAAGTTTCGAAGCTGGCAAGGCGTCTCTTCAATTAGAGATTGTTGTTTAACCATCGTACTATCGTTCAATTTTCTTCTGCTATTTATTGGTTTGATTGGGAATCTTCTTTGGTGAATGAGATTTACTTTGGTTTAATTTGAAGAGCTGTTCTAGCAACAGTTGCCCAAATGATCAGTCGCGCGAGTACTGCGGGTTAATTGAATACCGGAATTCAGGGGGCCTAACATTCAATCAATCACATTTGGCAGTCGCTCCACTCGCTACTGTGGATAGTTTTTCTCTAAGTTGAATTGTCCACATACATAATGCAATTTGTTTTTTTTTCCTTGATTTGCGTTTTTTAGTAGCTTATAAACAATGTATTAACTAAATCTAACTTATGATTATTTGAATTTTGGCATTTATTAACATGCTTGGCAATGTAATCTTTGGAGCTAGTTAAAATATGGGGATTGTTAAAGGGACTCCACATTTGGTTAAGGGGAGGACCAATTTTTATTTATTGTATAATTGTTATGGGGAGGACAAAATAAATCAACCTCCCCTTAAACATATACATTAAAATTCCGATATTAACCCCCTATAATCCTCATTAAAATAAACCATGTAACCTAAACCTTAATTAATGCTAACAATTTAATAATGCATATAAAAATAAAAAGGCTAATTCTATTTATACACCAAAAATTGCTAAACATAAACAAAAAAATATAATAAACTACTATACACCATATATTATTTTACATACACCGTTTCTTTTACTAAATTATCAATGCTCTTATCTTATTTTTCTTTCCTCTTTCAAACTTAAAACACAATTACCCAAAATTAGAAATTCTGCATCAAACTGAGTAAAATTCAATAAAATGAAATTTATTTCTTTTACTAATACTGTAATTTTTATAAACTTTTTGAAAAAAAAAAAATCAATTTCAACAAAATTACTGTATTTTTACAAAATAAATCAACACTTCTAAATTAGACATTATTTCTGAATTTTTTCTTAATTGAAATTTTAGATTTCATGATTAAATAATTCATTAACATCTTTGTTAACATATATTGTTTACATCAAGTTTTAATACTTTTAAGAATAATTTGACTTTTTATATGCAAAAGTTTTAAAAAAGCAACTATGAGAAAAAAGTAATTTAGTAATATAATTTATAGAAAAATAATGGTGTATGTTAAGTGGTTTTCAGTGTATAAATAGAATTTGTCAAATAAAAATTAGATATATTTAATGTAATGGAGACATAAGAAAGTTTCATGGCGATCAAAAGGCATCAGATTAGGTAATTAATTTTAATTTCATATTAGAATTGGTATGGTTAATTTAAAATAAATGCAAAAACAAAAAATTTAATCTAATGTGTTGTATCTAATTTGAGTAATTGATATGTTTAGTAATTTCCAAGTTTGTTATTTGCGTTGAATTTAGTAAGTTAGAGTTTAACATAAGTGACAAGCCTTGGGTAGTTTGGTCTAGTTTTCTTTTCTTTTTCAAATAAACCAAACCCCCCTTAACAACAACAAAATAAGATGGTGTCCCCTTAAAATTATCCTCCCCTTAACCAAATGTAGAGTCCCTTTAACAATCCCCCAAAATATCCAGTCCAGTCCATAGCTAATGATTATTTTTTGTAGCTATTAAAAATACTAAAAAGAGTACATTAACTGTCTTTCCATAAGAACGAGGCGAATATGGGAAATATCATAGTTTGCATGCTCTTCATTATCCTTGTGGGTTTTTATTTTATTTTTTTGAAATTTTTGTTGGTTTATATATATATATACACACACACACACACATACATGCATGTATGTATATATATACATATACATATACATATACATACCTTCATTGATTGGTAAATTTTATTCTCATACACATTTTTAATTAGTTAATCCACCCTATAAAATAGAATCTTTGACTTTTGATAAAATTTAAGATTTAATTAGTTTATCCACTAAAATTTCTTTGTTCCTCATATTGTTCTTCACTGTAAAATTCTACATCTAAATCGAAGTTTAAATGGATTACAACCTCCAAACTTTGGTTCTCCGAAGAGTCATCAACCGATGAATTAGCGGATAATGATAAGCTCACAAAGCTTTGTTCAAATTTTATGGTATTTGGATTCTGATAAACTGACATTGCACCATCTTTTTCATCCTCGGACACATCTTTGAACACATGTTCCTGATCTATACTGTCTGCATGCTTTCAGAATGACACATAGGGAGTACAATTTGCATTTAACTGGGACTTCCCTCCCATCATCTAGCTGTTAGGTTGAACTTATGAGTTGAAACAAAATCTCCAAATCCGGCCTTGAGCCCTAGATCCAAATACAACTTTTGACTATGAAATGATTATAATCTTTGCATGAAATGTTATATAACCAAACGAAATTAGTTATTATTATTATTATTATTATTATTTGGAGTATGAACATATCAATCGTTACCAACGCTTGAAGCTCAAAAACTCCAAAAGCATGGCAAATAGATTTGTTGATTAACACGAAAATTTTAAGTTAATCCACTTGTGGATTAACTTACAAAATAGTTGTGGATTAACTTATCAAAATAAAATGGTTGATTAACTAACGAAATGTGTGGATGAAAATAAAACTTAACTTATTGATTCATTACTGTAAAAATTCGGAATCTTAAAGTCCGTGAAATTGCAGATTGGTTATCTTCTTGTAATTAAAGACTTTGGTATATTCTAACAATCAATCACTAATTTCAGTACGTAATATTTTAGGTTAATATAGTCCACTATTTAGTTTTCTTATAAATTTTGTATTATTAATTTGAAATAGTTGCAGAGCTTGTTTCTTTCTTTTTCTTAAGATACAATGGTATGTCACCATTAAAATATAGTAGTATATATCATGTCAAGTCAAAATAATTAAGCTTATAACCTTTTTCTCTCTATCAAATGGCATATCATAGGAGTATCATGTTAGTTTCAACATCTTTCTATCTTTTTTTTCGATTACTTAATATTTTTTCTCATAACTATTTTGCTAATGTAGCTAAATGCAATTATCCTATCATGTTATTGTTCAGTATTTGTTTGCACCAGCTTGGTAAGGTTGATCATTTCGTCTTGTAACCTTCATGTGCATAACCCAATTTTGTTTTACTCGTAGCAGCTTGGTAAGGTTTAGTTATAATGCATGTTTAGTCTATAGCACGCCTTCCTGCAGTAGTAGCCACTCTCTCATGCCTGCAACAACTCATGCCCATAAATGTCAGATGTAGCATCATTTCTTTCCCTACAAAAATTAAGGTAAACGGAGACTACTTTATTTTGTATCTAATCAACATATTTTGTCTCTAATTTGTATTTGAGACCCACTTGGAAAAAAAATTATTTTCTTTAAAATTAGGTTTCAGAAAAATTAGAGACAATATGCATTCATCCCAAAATCAGTAAAGACAACAACTAATATCTCAGATCAGACTCAAAGCCAAAATTTATTATAAAGCAATTGGATAATAAATATGCTACATATAGTTTCATATTCTGCATAAAACAATGGTGAAACATATTGCATCGCACATACAAAATCAGTTAATATAGTTTCATACGCAGCAATATCAGTTAATCGTATATAACGTATTTTATCAATATGGAGACACCGGTTAATATAACTATTGCATCGCACAGGCCATGTTAGTACAACAAAACAAAAATAATGATAGGAAAGTAGACTACACAGAATCAAATTTTAGTAGGACATAGTACAAACATATCATATTGTCATTTGTTGGCAAGAAAATATAATTCATGGTACAATATATCAATGGTAAGAGCATATCTCAAAGAATACAAACAAAAATAGAAATCAAATCTAGATTTAAATCTATAAACAAATCTAGATTGAAATCTTAAAAAGAACATCATGTTGCTAGTGTTTCTCCAACAAAGCATATTTGAGATACTTGAAATTTCAGAGCCTAACATGGATGAAATTCACACAGTTCATGTGTTGTCTGTTAGGATTGTCTCGCATGTTGTTAAGGAGAAATGATGAGTTGGAATTAATAGTCCCACATCATGGAATAAATTGAAGGAATTGTGTACAAATATGAGCTGGTAGACACGTAACATCAGGGGATTCCTTTTGTTATATGGGAGTTGTGTGCCAGCTCATATGCGTGCAAGGTAGAGGGGCTTTGCTCCGACCGTTGTTACATAACAGTGGTATCGGGGCCGAAGGTTATGAACTAAGCCATGTAGGCAAGGCAGTGCTATCAAAAGATGCTCATAGGATGCGAGTCAAGGGAGAAACTGTTAGGATTGTCTCGCATGTTGTTAAGGAGGAATGACAGATTGGAATTAATAGTCTCACATTATGGAATAAATTGAAGGAATTGTGTATATATATGAGCTGATAGGCAATTAACAATAGGAATTCCTTTTGTTACAAGGATGTGTTTGCCAACTCATATGCGTACAAGGAATGGGGCTTTGTTCCGACCGTCATTACATAACATTGTCTTCACTTTGATTTAAGATTATTTCCATGGTGCATTGATGCATGGTGATTTCCAAATTGATTTAGATTCCTGTTTTGTTTCACAATCATAAGTATAGTCCTAAATTGTTTTGGTTGGACGGACAATCTTTTTGATTATATTGGAAGAAAATGTTATTTATTCAAAAGCACAAGTAATTAAAAGCACACATAATGCATGAGTAAAATATGTTTACTTACCGTCTGATAGGGTTTATAAGAAAAAACATGCCATGTAATATTAATATGCCCACTCACCTAGTTCAGCTATTTGTATTGAAGTACATGTCAGTGGATTAAATAGGAACAATATCACCATACATAGTAGACAATTAGTAAGCTTCTTGCTCTAACCATACCTTATTAAACTATTTATATAGTATAAAGTTTTTAGAAGAAACATGGAAACACAGCATTCCTTTCTATTATGTATGCTTGTCTTTTACTTGTAATTAGCTCGAGCAATGATATCCACATATCAACGTATGGACATCCATGATAAGGTTCACTTGTAGGTTCTTATATTCACAACGTTTAAAAAAGTGATGCATGTGTGTTGCTTATTGAAAATTGAACATTTGTAATGCTCATAAAATACAGCGTCAGCTACATGTTCATGAATACAGACAATTAACATTTCTTCTAATGTTTTTAAATACCTATGGTTTTTGAAATCATCAGAAATGTCAATTACTGAAGAAGAAGAAGAAATGACAATAATGAATTAAGGTGAGTAAAATTTGTATCACTAAATAATGATTATTGAATTGCAGTGAAAACGCAAAAATTGTAAACACAGAATATATATATATATTATATACACATTCACTGAATATGAACTCGAGGATGACTAATTACATGTCCAAACATTTGAGGCTTGTAATACATATATGTACTTAACTGACATTTCATTAACTTACAACATGTTTTAAGATTATAATAAAACATTACACTTCTATGATTTTTTTTTTAGAAATTCAAGAAAATTTCAAATAATATATTAATGTTTGAGTGAAGTTATGGTTACTTTGTATTTACTTCAAATCTTTGACCTTTAGCACCTATGATCGAGGACAAGATTTATGAGTATATGGTTCTCCTTGTAAAACTGTACACGTTTTTGAATATATAGCATATTGATGTAAGACATGATGATGATGAAATAAGTCTGAAGTATGGCTAGTATTATACAACATTATAAATAGACTACGAGACACTTTGAAAAACATGAATCCACTTCGATTCATCAACTGTTTCAAAGTTCACATCAGTTAAAAAGATTTCAGGTTTCAAAATTTTATGTTATATACCAGTGCTTATAATTCCTAATGAAACCAAACTATTAGATGATAGTATCAGAAAGAAAAATCATAATAATTTAAATGCAGCATTAAAGCTTGGATGAGACCAAATAATACAGTAGACACTGGAATAATCATATTATTCTTAACCATCTTACTACGTGCATTATATGGGTAACAAATTTTTTAATAAAATTTTCAAGGTCAATCAAAGAAATTAAATTTTAAAGATATTTGTGGAGCATACATCGTTGTTATCAAGGTCAACCAAAGGAATTAAATTTTTAGGATATTTTAGTGTGGAGCAGACATCATTGTTATCAAGGTCAACCAACGGAATTAAAATTTTAAAGATATTTTAACACAATTTTTTTAATATGGATATATATTTTCTTTTTGAATTTGTTCAGGAGAGAAACCAACTGGAGTCGTAAAACTCTCCCTAATGCACCTAGCATGGACCGTGGGCACCATATAAGCGGATAATCTTAGCGTATGCACTTGGTAAACTTTTAGCACACCATTCTGGGTTTCGAACTCATGCCAGTGTTACCATGGCACAGAGTCCTTAACCGCTGGGCTACTGCTGCCGGCCATATGCAATTTTAAACTATCACTAGTATTTCATTATATTAAATTTTTGATAAACTCTCATCTAATTGAAATATATATTCTAATAGGCGCATAGCGTAGATTATGTTTATGTTCATAGAATTGTTTTGAAACATGTAATAGCTTCTTATTGTTACGTTCTAGCATTTTTAACAAGAAGTCATGTCAAGATCTAACCTTGAATCTGAAAACAAAATAAATTTGCATATGGAAAAAAACTATTAAAACTCGACCATCAACTGTGCAAAACTTATTTCTCTGAATCATACTTTGTAATAAATAAGATAAACTTACTAACATAATCCATAGTTGGAAGGCACATAATTATCATATCAAATCTTGGTAGCTTGGTCAAATTATCCAAAATGCTTACAGTGAATCCAGCGTCCTCCCCACAAAATTAAAAAGACCAGACTTATGATTTTATATTATTATATCAATTAAATAAACAAGTCAGTGTACAATAGAATACTTACCTGAAAACTGTAGTTGTTCACTTCATAATATCAATTAATATTGAAGCATACAAAGTGTTCTTAAATTTTTTGAGATAACAAGGTCAGTTGGATTGCCTGATAAACACCATTTTGTCGTCGTGAACAATAAATTAAAATTAAAATGAAGAAAAAGAAAAAAAAGAAAGAATAAATAGGAAATAGAAAAATAAAAATGATAGATGAGAAACAATTGTACAAAATTGACCTTTAGAAAATGAGCTTGATTTCTAAGATCACTAGAAAGAGATCTCCATGCAACTTTAAACGCATAAGCCAATTTTGGAAATGAGATATTCTCTGTTGCATTTTCCATAGCTTGAGACAAACGGGATGCGAAATTTTGAAATGACACGTGTGTATCTTGGATAACGTCAATTAGAAATTTTCAGCATATCAAATTAGTATTATTACTTAAAAGCGGACGATGTATTTTAAATTCAACGATACGCAGATTATTTTAGTTCAAATCATAATTTGAATGTTTTTTTGTAACTTCATAAACAAAATAATAGGGCAACCAACTTAACCAGAAACATATATGACATTTAAGAATTATCAAGCCTACATTATGCCAATTTGCAATATGCCAATTGTAATGAACCGTATTTTTGGTCAATTTAAAATTTGAATTTTAATATATTTTAATGAATTTTTAAATAAAAAATGTTGATTTTGGACTTGATAAAATTTAAAATTGGTTTTACGTTTTATTTGACTTAAAACGGGGTCAGTAAACATTTTAAATCAATTTAAAAGTGTATATTTTGAAAATCCATATTTTAATGCTATTTTAATGACCTGTAAAAGGACCATTTTTGGCATAGTTTCGGAATACAACAAAACCACTTTTATTGGATTCGGAATGTAGAAATTTGTTAGGATTTAAAATTTTAAGTCAAACCGAGTTCATATATGAGAGAATGATATATAAAGGTATGTTGAATATTCAGTCAGTTTTCGATTTAACCTAAAAATAAGCGGATTTTTCAAACGGTCTCCAAATTCGATGAGATTACGTTCGTTGGAAGCGTAATTCTGTGATGTAGCGATGTTTTAAATTTCGTAATTTTTGGGCTTAGTGGTCGTACGACCAGAACAAAGGATACGTTATAGAATTAATTATGGAATTAATTAATACGTCTTAGACTTATTCCTACAACCATTAGAAATTATTAAACTCATGGTACTCCATGACAAGTTTCAAATTCTACCATAGTGTTCATTCCTAATATACTTAAGGCCTTTTAATTTATTTTATGGGACAGTTTGTCTCAGGTCCTTGTTAAGTTGTGAAATTAGCCTCACATCCCTCCCTTAAATTTTTTGTAAATTAGGTCCTTATTTTTCGAAAAATCATAAAAAAAATCAGCAAAAAAAATCATGGAAATTCATAATTAAATACAATAACTAATCATCATCAATTCAGACGTTAAAACCACCAAAAAACGCATTAAAAACCAAAATAACAAAATAATAGCTAATCATCAATATTATGCATCAAACATTGCACTTGTATGCAATAGTTGCATAAATTTCGGCATATATCTCAGTTATGCATCAAACTATAGTATAAATGCAGAAATGTATGTAGTAATACAACAATAAATGCATCGTTTGGTGCATTAATTCAATCCTGGCCTGTTTTTCAAGCATACACCGTTTTTAAACATTGTATTACTACCTTTCTACACATAGTCATAAGCCTTCATCCTTTTTGATTTTTTTGTGTACAATTCAATAGTTATACGGAATAATTGATATATTTCTGCAATAATTCGTAACATATGCAGATTAGTTCATCTTTATATGCATACAACTCAGTAACTATTACCAATATATGCATACATGTATGCATATATTCATCCAGATTTTCAATATAACATCTGGATCAATATTTGCATATATGTATGCATATATTGGTAATAGCTGCATATTTTGATGAATTTTTTTAAGTTTTTTCTTCATGCTTCTGGAAATATTTGCGATTTTTTGATATTTTTTTTTACATAGCAACGCTTTTTTTCCAGAAAAAACACGTAAATCCCAAAATAGGGACCCGCTTTGCATGGAAACTTCAGGGAGGATGTCGTTTATATTTTGAAAGATTCTAGGGACATGTTCCTTATTTTCAATTATTTTATTTTCCTTTACATTATAAATCTTTCTTTTCCATTTTTAAGTTACTAACTCACTATTTTCCATGTCATCTCCCTCCTCCTTCTAGCTTGGGCCACGCCCTTAGGTAGCCCCACCACCATCCCCATGTAGTGTGCCACCTCCCCTGGCCCCTCTCTACCCATCGTCCAATCTGTGGGTCCCTCCTCCTCACCAAAATCCATTTGCCCCTTTTTAAATCCAAAAACTAGCGTCTTAAAACCTAAATCAAGTACTACCTCCACCAACCACCTCTTAATGGCCACCCACCTCCACATCAGCACCCCAACCACCTCCATAACCCTATGCCATCACTGACGAGCCCATGCCGTGGTTCCTACCCCTCAAGCCCTAAATACCCTAGCTTTCCACCTTAAAACCCAAATTAAAGTGATTTTGAGTGTGTGTTAATTTGTTGGTGAGTTTGAGTAAAAAAAGGCGAGATCTTTATCCAATTGGAAGCTTATAGAGTCTACAATGAAGAATCTTGGTATTAAGATGCTTGGGTGAGAGTTCTTAACATGTTTTAGTTAATTAAACGGTTAAGTGTAGGTTATACCGTAATTTACACTGTAAAATATTTGGTTGCTTTGTGATTGAGTTGGTATTGACTTATGAAATAATTTGGTAGTTGAATTAAGTTAATTAACATGTTAAAGCATGATTAATATGTTTATGATAGTCATTGTAGGGTAAAACACCCATTTACAAGTCAAACGACATGTTTATATTCACCTATTTAAGTGAAATTGACTGAGTTGAAATATAAGTAGAAACGAACAAGTTTATGTTGACTGCTGGAATTTTTGTTTGATATGAATTGAATGAGTAATTTATGTAATTACTGTTTATTGGTTGAAAACCCCACAAGGGTTATCGGATGACATGTACTCCACACGTCTCCCAAGTATGTAGATAAGTCACATGGATTTTGATGTAAACCCCACACGGGTATTGAGATGATAATTTTACACATCTCCAAAATGTGTAGATAATAATCACTAGTATTGGATGGAAACCCCACATGAGTATTGGGATGATATTTGATTTACACTAATTCCAAGTGTGTAGATTTCTTGTTAATCGGTTGATTGACAAACGAATATAAGCGTTAATTAGCAACTTAAGGCTTATACGGATGTAGTTGCACTCTGGATGTGAATTGGATGTTTAATAATTGTTTACAACTATTGTTGGATGTTTGAAATCCATATAAATGGAATTATATAGTATTTGATTGAATCACATTCCTATCCAGAATACAATTGAATATTTTGATAATATAATATTCAGTGAAAAATGGAAGTTTGATTTTGACGTCCGATTTTGGATTGATGTGAAGATATTGAAATATCAATGAATATTCATAACTTTAGTGAATGCTTTGGAAGTAATTTTCATATACTTGTGGCATATCGAAGTTTTATTTTCAAAATGAATAGTAACTTTTAAAGTGAAGTTCAGTTAGGTTATTTAGAAAATGTTTTAAACAAGATTTCTTTTTGAAATTTGCTTTTTTACTTTTATAACAACAATCAGGAAAGTTTGAAGGAAAAACAACGAAATTCGAAAAATAATATTACTTCAATGATTAAGATAATATTAAAATTGCTTAATGTGGAAATATTTGATTTTAAAGGGAAATTATTAAAATAAAAATTCCAATGGTAGTCAGAAATAATTTAGATAATTCATAAATTATTTTGGAAGCATTTTTGATTTATTTTAAATTATAAATCGATTCGGGCTTGAATAGGACGTGTCGCGCAGCGTTAGTTCTCGAAGTTCTACCCGGAACTTCGAATTAACGTAACTGGAGATCCGACCATCGGATTCTCCTGAAACTGGAAATGTTGGTTCCATATTGAAGGGTTCTTTAAAATAAAATAAGAAGTTTTGAAATCCAACGGTTTGATTTTAAATTAAATCCAAATCTGTTTTGGAAAAGGTCGCTGTGGACGTAGTTCGGTGACCTGAAATTGGAAACAGACTGTAAGGGCATTAATAAAATTATTAAAAATATAGATAAATTATGTCAAATCATTATAAATGATTTGGAAAGATTTTGTATGAAGAATTCCCAGTTTTGAAAGATACAAGATATTTTTTATCTGAATGAGCTTGTTAACAACTAGAGAAATGAATCTAATGATTTTAAAACAATGTATTGGATTGAATATGGTTTTAATATAACCTGAGTTTTCCAACGTATGAATTGGATTGGATTTGAATGCAAATCATCTTAGGATATTTCAGTATTGGATTTCGTAATTATACAGATATCATTGAGGAATTTTAAAGATATAAATATCATTATTCCCAATATGGTATTTGTTGGTTTCAGAATTTGATATTGAACATAAGTCGATATAATTTCTATTCAAAGCCTTGTATTTGATATCAAATTGGATTTTGGGTTTGTCATGAATGGTATCTTTAATTACACTGTTCTTAAACTCAGTTGGAAATGGAATCTATAGAATAAATCTTTTAGTTAAGATTTAATTGAATTTTTCCAAACTGAAGCTTTCCAATTTAATAAATTAAATTGAAATTAAATGGAAAATTGATTTTCGGTTTATTATGAACAATATTTTTGTTGACATTTGTTCTTTAACACAGTTAAAGGCAATATTAATTTCCTAAGTTTGAATAATCATCATTAAATAATGATTTTTGGGAGATTAAAACTAAGTGGAGTTTTAATGAATCTTTAACTAGATTGGGAATGTAATGTGGTAATTAAATTTACCGAAAACACAATGGGTGTTACATGCGGAGTACCACCAGTTTTTCTCCATGGGATGAATAGGGTGGGGAGAGGATAATGATACAAGAAGTTACCTTTTTGTAAGGCTCGTCAATCCTGATAAGGCTTCTAAACCTTAATTTGAGCAAAGACTACGAAAAGAGATTTTATAATCTTTTGAAATGATTTTTAAGGAAAGATTTAAAGATGTGGTTTAAATGATATAAATCTTTGATAAGATTTATGGGATTAATTCTCAGTGTAAAGAATATTTGAATAAAAGAATATTCTGGATTGGAATGAGAAGTATGATATCTTTATAGATCACTTAATTTTAAAGATGCATGAGTTATTCGGAAAGATCGGGTTTAACCCATTCTGAATAACTGTTACGACTATTATAAGTCGAAGATATGAAGAAAGTGATTGAAGACCGGAGATCTTCACATCATTTGGACTATTGCCGATGTCTTGATTGGGTTTTACACCCAAGACAAGGTAATAAGTGGTGGTCCTCCAGATGTACTTGAAGATCAACTAGATATGTGAGGGACTCTCTACTGCATTGGAAATATGGGACAGGGAATAAGATGCCTCCGTTTTCGTTCAGTCCCAAAACGGACTTGCAAATGGTTTTGTGTCTGACATTGTATTTTATGTTGTATCAATTGATTTCTACTAAATATATTTGTAGACATTAGTTGTGTGGTATGAATTGATAATGTGGCATGCTGAGTGCTACGAGTAGGTTGATCAAAGTTTTTGTTGAAAAGAAAAGCTTTGTGAATGATGATCAAAGCATAGCTGATATAGCATAGCTTTGTGTGTCGTGACTTCGATGAGCCTCATACCTCGGTATGATGGAGAATTGATGGTTAGATCAGTACAACTTTCGAGATGGAAATGCGCAACCTTCGGGTTGGGATTGGACAACTTTTAGGGTTGTCACGGATTCTGTCGACCGAGGTGAGTTGGCTGTGGTCGCTCCACACCTGAAGGGAAATGATATATACTTGAGTCCTAGATATATAGAGTATAGTGGTGTTCTGCATCTGGACTAAAGCCGCGGGGAGTGATACTTCAGTCCTGGATATAGTGTGGATGTGTACTACGGTGCTATCCAAAGCCTGGGCTTAACCATGGAAATACACACTTCCGCGATCGTTCTTTCGAATCAGGAGCCATCATGATGGATTCTAAATTTTTAATACGTAAATTTACGGTTTTAGTTTTAAACCTATATGGCGACATAATATGATGGGTATTATGCCGTCTAAGATTAATACGTTTATTTTCGAAACTGATTTTTACACTGTGCACTAGTGATAATAAAAGAGAACATTTGCATATCAAGCGTGTTTGGCTATTATAAGGTAAACTCTTTCCTCCGGCTTCCGCTTGCATTGTCTGATGGGACACGAGTCTTATAATAGCTTCATTTTTCAAAAAGGCATTGCTAGTATTGTTTTTGGTATTCACGTGGAGAAAACCCATTCCGTGTTATAAGGCATGGTCCCATGATTTACCTAACTTAAAAAAATGTTGTCACACTAGTCCCATGACTGACCTAGAGTTTATTATTTTTCACCTAAACTCTAGGTGCCCATTTTTTCCATATGGGCAGCTAGTACTTTTGGTTTTGCAGATATTTTGAACAGGATCCTAGATTGAAGCTTAAAGTTGTGTCCAGAGCATTTCTAGAGTCTTTCACTGATTGTAAACGTAATTTTGTGTTTCCGTTGTGCATTGTATTGTATTTATTATTCACTGGTTATTTGCGATGTACTCTAATATATTCTTGTACTCTGATGTAAAATTGTAGTAATAACAGTGAAATGTTCCTTTGTGTTTCGTTCTGATGTGTTGTATTCCCATAACAGTTCGAGGATTTCTGCTATTTTAGATCAAATCTATGTGGTTTACGGTCGATTCAAAGGTTAGGGATTTTCGGGTCATTACATTTGGTATCAGAGCTTTGGTTTACAAAGCTTTGGTGTTACAAAATATTAGAACAAGATGAAAGAATTCATTAGAGATAGGATTAGTAATATCTTATAAGAATGACTCATTAGAGACATGGTTAGTAATGCCCTAGAATGAGTTGGAAGAGTATTATACATAGGAAAGAATGAAGTTGCATATTATAGAAATGAATTTGATTATGAAAGATTATAACTTATAATAAGAATTTGAATATTTTATCTGACATTGAGGTTGGACTATTGAGTATAAGAAGATTTTGCATGTACACCTTGAAAACATATATACAAAGTCTTGAATATACTGGATAGATGCAGAATCACATTCTAGTCGCTTGAGGATGATTCTGTTGATGATAGCTGCATCACCATTGTTTATTTTCGAGTTTCAAAAGTGGGATGACTATATAATTCCAATTGAAATGTCGAAATATGCTTAAAATTATTTAAGTAAGTATTTGAAAATGATTTGAGCTTTGAGTTTAACTAATGCAAGTTAAATTTATCAAAAAAATAAGATACAAATCAAGATATTTGTTAAGATAAAAATAATATAAGCCTTTTGATGAAATTCTAAAATATTATGTAGGAATTAAGATATGAATGAGTACGGCTTATCTGGAACTGAATTCGGGATGACTCTAAAACAAGTAAGAAGGGCTCATCAGCAAGTAGAAACATAAAGGGAGTTGGAGTTAGGAACATACATGAGTATTTATTGTTACAAATGCAGAAAAGAAGGTCATTATGCGGTTTTTGTCACGAGAAAAAGAAGAACAAGAAGAAAGGAGTGTGAGAGTACATAGTTTGTTATAAGTGCAAATAGAAAGGACATTTTTAAGATAAGTGTTCGAAGGTAAAGAAGAAACCCAAAAATCTAAGGAAAGAAAAGATTGCTTCCGGAGTAAAAAGGTGGGGCATGTAGTCCAAAAATGTGAGGTTAAGAAGAAAGAACAATTTCCTAGGAAGTTAAGTTCTAATATAAAGAACTAGGATTTTGGATGTATATACATAGGTATATATGGATGCTTGTATGAATGTATGGATATATATGATATGATACATTCTGTTTTCAAAATGTATCGGTATTATTTTAGTGTTGCTTTTATGTTTCCTTCTTGGCTTCGTTCCTTTTCGGGGATGAAAATTTTTTAAGTGGGGGAGATTGTAATGACCCGTATTTTTGGTCAATTTAAAATTTGAAGTTTATTCTATTTTAAAGAATTTTAAAATATCAAATGCTGATTTTAGACTTGATAAAATTTGAAAACAATTTTTAAAATTGGTTTTATGTTTTATTTGACTTAAAACAGTGTCAGTAAACTTTTTAAATCAATTTAAAAGTGAAGATTTTGAAAATCCATATTTTAATTCTATTTGATGACATGTAAAAGGACCATTTGTGGGACAGTCTCGAAATCCGATGAAACCGATCTAGAATGTCAAAATATTTCAGGATTTAAAATTTCAAGTCAAATGGAGTTTATATGTGATAGAATGATATATAAATGTATGATGAAAATTAATTTCGTTTCCGATTGAAGCAAAAAATTATGCGATTTCTCAAACGGTCTCTGAATTCGACAAGACTAGGTTTGTTGGAAGCGTAATTCCGTAACATAGCGAGAATTCAAATTTCATAATTTTTGGACTTATTATGTGGTCGTACAACGAGAACAAAGGATACGTTATAGAATTAATTATGGAATAAATTAATACTTCTTACACTTATTCTTTAAAGCAATAGAAATCAATAAACTCATGGTACTCCATTACAAGTGTCGAATTCTTCCATAGTGGTCACCCCTAATGTACTTAAAGCCTTTTAATTTATTTCATTTTATTTTGCCTTTTCATTTGAATTATTTCTTTTCCATTTTTAAGTTCCTAAATCACCATTTTCCATCTCTTCTCCCTCCTCCTTCTAGGTTGCGCCACCACCCTAGGCAGCCCCATTGTCATCCCCACCTTGTGCGCCACCTCCCCTGGTCCCCCTCCACCACTCCTCCAAGTTGTGTGTCCCTTCTCCTCACCAAAATCCATTTGCCCCTTTTTAAATCCAAAAACTAGTTTCTTAAACCCTAAATCAAGTACTACCTCCACCATCCATCTCCTAGTTGCCACCCACCTCCACGTCATCACCCCCACCACCCCCACAACCCTGTGCCACCATTGACCAGCCCAGGCTATGGCCCCCTACGCCCTACCCCATCAAGCCCTAAATACCTTAAAGACCCTAGCTTTCCACATTAAAATCCAAATTAAAGTGATTTTGAGTGTGTGTTGATTTGTTGGTGAGTTTGAGTCAAAAGGCGAAATCATTAGTCCATTAGAAGATTTTAGAGTCCTACTATCAAGAATCTTGGTGTTGGGGTGCTTGGGGGTGAGAGCTCTTAACCTGTTTTAGTTAATTAAATGGTTAAGCGCAGGTTATACAATAATTTACACTGTAAAATGTATGGTTTCTTTGTGATTGAGTTAGCATTGACTTGTCAAATAATTTGGTAGTTGAATTAAGTTAATTAATGTGTTAAAACATGGTTAAATGTTTATGATAGTCATTATAGGGTAAAACACCCATTTACAAGTCAAACGACATGTTTAAATTCACATATTTAAGTGAAATTGACTGACTTGAAATATAACTTGAAATGAACAGGTTAATGTTGACTGCTTGAGTCCGTGGGATGGCAAGTAGCCCACACGTCTCCCAATTGTGTAGATAAGTCACATGGATTGTGATGTAAACCCCAAATGGTTTTCGGAATGATAATTTTACACATCTCCCATGTGTGTAGATAATAATCACTAGCATTGGATGGAATCTCCACACAATATTGGGATGATATTTGATTTACACTAATCCCAAGTGTGTAGTTTGCCTATTAATTAGTTGATTGATAGACCAATATAAGCGTTAATTACCTATTTAAGGCTTATACGGGTGTATTTGCACTATTGATGTGAATTGGATGTTTAATAGTTGTTTTCAACTATTGTTGGATGTTTGAAATCCATATAAATGGAATTATATGGTATTTGGTTGAATTCCATTCCAATCCGGAATATAATTGAATATGTTAACAATATAATTCATTGAAAAATGAAAATTTGATTTTGACGTCCAATTTTGGATCAACGCGAAGATATTAAAATATCAATGAATATTCGTAACTACAACAAATGGTTTTGAAGTAATTTTCATATACTTATAGCATATCGAAATTTTAGTATAAAAAAGAATAGTAACTTTTAAAGTGAAGTTCAATTTAGGCGATTTAGAAAATGTTCTAAAAGAGATTTCTTTTCAAAAGTTTCTAGTTTATTTTTATAAAAACCATCAGGAAAGTTTCAAATAAAAACAACGACTTTCAAAAAATAATATTATTTTAATGATTAAAATGGCTTAATGTGAAATATTTGATTTTGAAGGGAAATTATTAAAATAAAATTTCCAATTGTAGTTGGAAATAATTTAGATAATTCATAAATTATTTTGGAAGCGTTCTTGATTTATTTTAAATTATAAATCAATTCGGGCTTGAATAGTATGTGTCGCGCAGCTATAGTTCGCGAAGTTCGACCCATAACTTTGAATTGACGTAGCTGGAGATCCGACCGTCGGGTTCTCCTGAAACCGAAAACTTGGGTCTGTACTGAAGAGATCTTTCAAATGAAATAAGTAGTTTTGAAATCCAATGGTTTGATTCTAAATTAAATCCAAATTTGATTTGCAAAAGGTCGCCATGGATGTAGTTCGGTGACCTGAAATTGGAAACCGGCTATAAGGGCCTTAATAAAATTATTAAAAACAAGGATATATTATGTTAAATAATAATAAACGTTTTGGAAAGATTTGGTTGAAACATTCCCAATTTGAAAGATACAAGGTATTTCTATCTGAATGAGCTAGTTAACAACTAGTGAAATGAATCCAATGATTTTAAAACAATGTATTGGATTGAATATGGTTTCAATATAACCAGAGTTTTCCAACGTATGAATTGGATTGTGTTTGAATGGAAATCATCTTCAAATATTTCACTACTGGATTCCGTAATTATACGGATATTGTCAAGGAATTTGGAAGATATATATATCGTTGTTCCCATACAGTGTCTATTGGCTTCAGAATTTGATATTGAATATAAGTTAATATAATTTCTATTCAAAGCCTTGTATTTGATATCAAATTGGATTTCGGGTTTGTCATGAATCATGTCTTTAATAACACTATTCTTAAACGCAGATGGAAATGGAATTTATAGAATAACTCTTTTAGTTAAGATTTAATAGAATTTTACCAAAGTGAATGTTTCCAATTTAATAAATTAAATTGGAACTAAACAGAAGACTGATTTTGGGTTTATTGTGAATAACATTTTAAATGACATTTTTTCTTTAACCTAGTTAAAGACATGATTAATTTCCTAAGGTTGAATAATCATCATTAAATAATGATTTTTGGGGGATTAAAACTAAGTGGAGTTTTAATGAATTTTTAATTAGATTGCGAATGTAATGTGGTAATTAAATTTATCGTAAACATGATGGGTGTTAGATATGGAGTACTAAAGTTTTTCTCCATGGGATAAATAGGTTGGGAATGGGATACCGATAAGAGAAATTACATTTCTGTAAGGCTCATAAATCCTGATAAGACTTATAAACCTTAGTTTAGATTAAGTATACGAAAAGAGATTTTATAATCTTTTGAAATGATTTTTTAGGAAACATATAAATATGAGGTTTTAATGATATAAATCTTTGATAAGATTTATGGGGTTAGTTCCTAGTATAAAGAATACTTGAATAAAAGAATATTCTAGATTTGAATGAAATGTTTGATATCTTTATGCATCACTTGATTTTAAAGATGCGCGAGTTATTCAGAAAGACCTGGTTTAACCCATCCTGAATAACTGTTACAACAATTAAAAGTCAAAAATATGAAGACATGGATTGAAGACCGGAGTTCCTCCAATTGTTTGGGCTATTGCCGATGTCTCAATTGGGTTGTACACACAAGACGAGGTAATAAGTGGTGGTCGTAGAGACATACTTCGAGATCGACTGGATATGTGAGGGCCTCTCTCTTGTATTAGACATATGGGATGAGGAATAAGGTGCCTCTAGTTTCATTCAAACCCAGATTAGATGTAGAGACCCGAGCTCCCGGCTGGCCTAGACCGAATGAGAACGCAGATTGTTTGAGAACATGACGCATCATAAGACAGAACAAGAGAACTTTTCATTGCTTTTTCATCAATTTACATCTAAATACAAGAATATTAGAGTACGAATAAATAAATTACACAGCAGAAATACAATTATAGGAGAATAAAATTAAATTACATAGCAGTGGGAATGTGAATTATTCATACAATATAAATATAATGCGCCGGATAAATCTCAACAACAATAGTTGAAGGCAATAAACATATATAGAGCATTCTGAATATAGCTCCTGCGTAAACTAGGATCCTATGAAAAGAAAAGAATATGCAAACCAAAACTACGACTGCCCATGTGGAAAATATGGGCAACCGGAGTTTAGGTGGAAAATAATAAACCCTAGGTCGATCATGGGACTGGTGTGAGAACTTAAAATAGTTATTAAACGTTATTTAAAATTAGGTAAATCATGGGACTACGCCGTATATCAAGGAATGGGTTTACCCCCATGAATACTTCTAAATTAAACAATTAATAAACAATGTAATGCTTTTTTAAAAAATGAAGCTATTATAAGATTCAGGTCCCATCACACAATGCAAGCAAGCCGGATGTAACACCCTGTAATTCTGTTAATATTAATAGCCACAAATTAAAGAATAACTAATTACAGATGTGAGAATTAAGGGAAATGGGTTTCGCGGTTGCGTTCGTCTCGGAAAAATACGCGAAATAGAGTCTGAAATTCCATAAATCGGAGTCAGTATGACCGAGATATGGCCTTCAGAAGTTTCACGGAAAATCAGAAAAACGAAACAAATTTCAAAAATGCAGAAAACGAGCCAGGCGGGAAAATTCCCGCCCAGACCAGGTCGACCTGGGGGTCGACCTGGAGGGGACCAGGTCGACATGGGTGTCGACCCTAGGGTCGGCCTGGGGGTCGACCTCCCTGGTCGAGCCAGGTCGGCCAGGGTGCATCTGGATGGGTTTTTGGGCTGTTTTGGTGAGCCTGTGACGAATTCTGACGGTTCTGATCTATTTTAGGGTTTATCTAAAGGCCTAAAACAACCAACTACACCTATAAATACATCCTAAGACCTAGCCTTCTCTACACACAATTCTATTCTGCTTCTTCTCTGCCTCTGTTCTAATAAATATAAAAATGGCGTCGCTACTCTGCTGAAATCAAAACTAGAAGCTAATCAACATCAACCTAAGCAACTCAATTCAAATTAGAGATTAAAGCTTCTGCAACAATTCTGCAACAACTAAAGTTCTTTCTTTAATCCAACCAAGGCAAGTACAGTTATTTTCCTCTATAAACGTTAATTTTGATTGTGAAATGAATTCTAAATCTGAATATGAGGTTATATCTGTTCTGTTCTGATTTGATTTATCTTATTCTGTACCTCTTTCCTCTTTCTGTTCAATAGCCAGGCTACCACGATCCTGAGCCAATATCATAAGAGATTAACATACGCTAAAATGTTTGGGACAGTAAAATGAATGATGCATGAATTTTGCATGGCCAAAAGGTGACTGATTTGAGGAAAGATCATGGACTATAGCTAGAACATAAATCTGAGATGATTTGACATGTTATGTTTATAACATAAAAAGGTATTGAACATATGATTTGTGGACACGACATAAAAAGGTATATAATTGGACATAAATGTAGACTGTATTGAACATATAATTTGAGATAAAGGGAATATGGCTTAGGTATAAAGACTTACATGGAAGTAGGATATCTATTATGTAAATAAACACCTAAATAGGGGATCTTTGGGATATATGACATGCATAGTAGTCGATAACTATATTTGGTATAATTTATATGGATCTTCTGTACTATACAAGTTTAATAAAAATTAAAACATATGATATATGGTAAATTTATGACCATAATCTATGCCATGTAAATTTAATACAAACATAGGGTATATGATAATATTGTGAATCAAGACTATTATTTATGCACGTGAACTTAGGCAAGATTTATAGTTAGGCAAGATATGAAACTTTAAGAAATGAGTAAATCTGTTATATTTGCCTAATTTTCTAGTTTTGTTACATTGCCTAATCTGCTAGTTCTGTTATATTGCTTAATCTTCTAGTTCTGCTCTACTGCTTAGTTTGCTAGATTTGTTCATCTGCCAAATCTGTCTGTTGAAAATGCTAAATCTGCTAGTTTGCTTAATCTGCTAAGTCGCCTCATCTGAGAAATCTGTTATCTGCTATATCTGTTGAGTTGATATAATCAGTCCGCTATTGACATAATCTGAATTGGCTATAGTTATGAAAAATTGACATGTATATTAGGCATGGGTATAAATGGGAAATCATTAATTAATTGGCCGCAAAGATAAACATGGCTAACTCGAGGTTAGAATGAGTTTGCGGCGTAATTCTGCCCGGAACCGCCCGGCATATTCCAGTGGTCGCAAACAATAGGTTCAAATGTGAGAAGTTAGTCATAACGTGCTTGAAAACCCGAGGTTAGACTCAGTTTGCGACGGAAACCTGCCCGGAACCAACCGGCCTAACCAGTAGCCGCAAATTGTTAGTCTAATGTGAGAGGTTTGGGCATTAATATTTAATTAATGAAAATCTGAGATAAATATGATGTCTAAAACATGTTGGGTTAAACCAATTGGACCAATGAATCTGATAAACCCGTTTCGTGAATCCGTTGGCCCAATACAAAGTTAGATAATCTGTAACCAGTTAATCTGTAAGCCTGTTATATCGAACATCTGATCCGTTAGTCTGAAAACCGGTTAAATTGTTTGTCTGATCTATGAACTAGTTGATCTAAACTCTGTATGTCTAAACTTCTGAACAAGTTAATCTGAAATATGTTAGTCTGGGGACACAAGGTTAGGACGGGAATTACTTGTGTCATCTGTTGTTTGGGACCCATATTAGTCAGTAACCCTTTCTGGTATCAAAACTTTGACCCAACAGTAGGTAGGGTCCGGGCACGCTTACTGAACTAATTATAAGCGGTTCATTCTGATAATGGCGAGGGGTGTTGATGGTGCGTTCCAACCGGGTCATGTGCGTGCATGGATCCCGGTCTGCCTCTTAGGACGTAAGACGCCGTGACATCTGTAAATAGGTCTGTGCCAATTGGTTGTCACTTTAGGGAGTGATACACCCTACTGTGGGGCCGACACAGGGTATTTATGTATTAGGGAGCCGATCGCTTGGGGTAGGGTTTTAGGGTACACTTAGTTCTGTCTGTTTCTGTTGGTATCGTCTGATCTGTTGGGTGGTAACACCTGTCTGTTTCTGCGTGGTACCATCTGTTCGGGTGGTAAAGGCCCATTTACTAGTGTACACCTAATTCTACATTCTGTTTCCGTAGGGATTAATCTGACTGTTTCTGATCGGGTAGTAAAGGCCCATTATTAACATTCTGTTTCTGTTAAATTATTCTGTACCCGTTCCTGTTTCAGTTTAGACATTAGGGTGACACCTAATTCTGTTATACTAGTATTAGTGCAGAGAAGTGTAAAGCAATAGTTTATGTCATTCTGTTCTTCTGTTATATCTGCTACACCTGTTACAGTTATCTCTCATCCAGTTTTATGTTCAAGTCATATTATTATTATATGTTCATATGCTGAAAGTCACTGGACTTGCTAGACTTTTTGTCTGACCCTTGTTGTTTCGCCTCCTTTCTTCCGTTTCCCCCCAGGTTATCCAAGGAGGGAATACTTTAGCTTGATCCGGATTTCTCTTTGCTTGAAGTGCTTAAAGTATGGCTTGTCTCTGCATAGCTTCCGTTCTATGGGGATTATGCTTTTAAACCATGCATTTTGAAGGCTTTTGTACAAGACTGATATTTTGTACTTGAATTCAGAGATTTGAAAGGATGTAACCATATTGATTTCTATTTCTGCTGTAATAAAGTTAAAAATTTTCAAGTACTATTTTATTTGTCTTGTAAGTTTCTGTTCTGTTTACTAAAATGCTCCACCAAAGTTAAGGCATTCCCTTTGTGAGTGACCTTAACGGAGGTGGGGTGTTACACCTGGTATCAGAGCTGAAGGTTACCAGATTTTATAAAAAGTTTTGAAAACTATTTTCAAAACGGTTTTGAAAGGAAGTATTTTCAAAAATAAAGCTTATTTTGAAAAACATAATCCCCAAGAGCCATATATCTTTCTTTCAGTCCTTTTTGTATTGAACCTTTCCTTTTTCGTTTCAGCATGTCTGAAGCATCTGAGATACCAGAGGGTGTTCATGTACCCGGTTGGTTTCGTCAATATCTTGATGCTAGGACCTCCGCTGCAGGTCCAGCAAATGATCCCCCACCCCCTCCTCGTGCAATTGCTTTCTCAAAGATCTGTAGAGATTTTAGGGCCATGGGTGGGAAGGATTTCAAAGGAACTGAATCATTCGTAGAAGCGAGGAATTGGCTCAAAGAAACTGAGGATCTATTCGTTATCTTCGAGGTGGACGATAGGCAGAAGGTACAGTTGGCGGTATGGCTGCTCAAAGACGAAGCTTCCTACTGGTGGGAAGTCACTAACGCCGAGAGGCTGGTTGAGACATGGATGGATTTCAGAACTAGATTTGAGACAAAATTTCTCTCGCAAGCTGAACGGAGTTTACAACTGGAAAAGTTCTTATCTCTTAAGCAAGGAAGTTTGACGGTCAAGGAATACGTCAACCAGTTCAACCAACTAGCTAGGTTTGGATTGGATTTAGTCAACACTCAACATAAAAAGGCTCTCCGCTTTGTTAAAGGATTGAACGAGCCACTGCACAGCCTAGCCATGACCCATGTACCCATGGGAGCGACTTACAAGAAATTGGTGGACATGGCACTACTGCACGAGGAAGACAAGGGCCCGAAAGAGACAAAGAAGGAAGAACCACAGAATAAGAAAGCGGGGCCCAAAAAGGAAACACAAAAGAAGGATGAGAAGTCTGAAGATAAGAAGGGGAAAAAGTGCTTTACTTGTGGAAGCTCGACTCATCTGAACAAGGATTGCAGAAAAAGGAAGGGCGCTTGCTTCAACTATAGGGAGATGGGACACTTCACTAGGGACTGCCCGAAGAGACGAGGACAAGGAGGGCAGGCGAACACTCTTGAGGCTAGTGGCTAGGAATTGAGTAGGAAAATTTCTATAGTAGGATTAATTTCTTTATCTGATTATGGAGTTAAGACTTTTTCTGATTCTGGTATTTTGATTTTGTAATCGATACTCTGCACTTTAATACTAGTATTATTTCTGAATTTCGCTGAAGACTCAGACCCATAAGGGTTATGGCTCATCTGTTTGAGATTGGTTTTTGAGAGATATCTGTGTTAGGCGCCAAGTATGACGCATACATTCTAAGGTTTTGTGGGATATGATTTTATCATGCTTAGCTTCCTAAGAATCATTAGGGAACCTGATCTGTATCAGTAGTCTGTAAATATATGAATAATTCTGATTTCCAGTTTTGACATTGTCTAAAAAAGGTAATCCTCTGAGTGTCAATCTGATATTGATTTCGGTCTTTGGGATTGATACTTAGGGGAATTATTTTCTCAACCAATGTCTAATGGGAACCAAGTCTTCGTTCTATCTGTACTCGCTTCCATCATTCGACTGTATCCTATCGATTGAATCTTCGAACTTTAGAAAACTAATGGGTCTAAGCATGTGTTTGAGACATGTTATGTTTGATGGTTGCAAGTGGATGCAAGTGGTTGCCCGTGGATGCATATACACACACTAGGCACTAGATCGGCTCAAAAACACTCTCATACTGCATATGGATGTGTGAGCATTTTTAAATTTTGTGGATGCAAAATGATTGACTCAGCACATGGATGTTGCATATGACTGAATGGTCGTGCACTCATATAGAAATTAAATGTATCGAGTAGGAAAATTGCATAAATAATGGACGCATGGCACTATCATGGTTTGCATTAAAGGAGGTCAGCTGAATTAGTGGACCGCCTGATTTTGCATTAGATAGGGACATATACACACACTGTGCATTTAAACATGGAAGCATTAGAAGTCTATAAGGACAATGGATGCCTGTGTTTGATGGTTGAGTAGATGGTTGTTTGGATGATTAGGATATACATTCTTCTTGACTTGAAGATTTCGGGGACGAAATCCTTTAAGGAGGGGAGAATGTAACACCCTGTAATTCTGTTAATACTAATAGCCGCAAATTAAAGAATAACTAGTTACAGATGTGAGAATTAAGGGAAATGGGTTTCGCGGTTGCGTTCGTCTCGGAAAAATACGCGAAATAGAGTCCTAAATTTTGTAAATCGGAGTCAGTATGACCGAGATATGGCCTTCATAAGTTTCACGAAAAATCAGAAAAACGAAACAGATTTCAAAAATGCAGAAAACGAGCCAGGCGGGAAAATTCCCGCCCAGACCAGGTCGACCTGGGGGTCGACCTGGAGGGGACCAGGTCGACATGGGTGTCGACCCTAGGGTCGGCCTGGGGGTCGACCTCCCTGGTCGAGCCAGGTCGGCCTGGGTGCATCTGGATGGGTTTTTGGGCTGTTTTGGTGAGCCTGTGACGAATTCTGACGGTTCTGATCTGTTTTAGGGTTTATCTAAAGGCCTAAAACAACTAACTACACCTATAAATACATCCTAAGACCTAGCCTCCTCTACACACAATTCTATTCTGCTTCTTCTCTGCCTCTGTTCTAATAAAAATAAAAATGGCGTCACTACTCTGCTGAAATCAAAACTAGAAGCTAATCAACATCAACCTAAGCAACTCAATTCAAATTAGAGATTAAAGCTTCTGCAACAATTCTGCAACAACTAAAGTTCTTTCTTTAATCCAACCAAGGCAAGTACAGTTATTTTCCGCTATAAACGTTAATTTTGATTGTGACATGAATTCTAAATCTGAATCTGAGGTTATATCTGTTCTGTTCTGATTTGATTTATCTTATTCTGTACCTCTTTCCTCTTTATGTTCTATAGCCAGGCTACCACGAGCCTGAGCCAATCTCATAAGAGATTAACATACATTAAAATGTTTGGGACAGTAAAATGAATGATGCATGAATTTTGCATGGCCAATAGGTGACTGATTTGAGGAAAGAACATGGACTGTAGCTAGAACATAAATCTGAGATGATTTGACATGTTATGTTTATAACATAAAAAGGTATTGAACATATGATTTGTGGACACGACATAAAAAGGTATATAATTGGACATAAATGTAGACTGTATTGAACATATAATTTGAGATAAAGGGAATATGGCTTAGGTATAAAGACTTACATGGAAGTAGGATATCTATTATGTAAATAAACACCTAAGTAGGGGATCTTTGGGATATATGACATGCATAGTAGTCGATAACTATATTTGGTATAATTTATATGGATCTTCTGTACTATGCAAGTTTAATAAAAATTGAAACATATGATATATGGTAAATTTATGACCATAATCTATGCTATGTAAATTTAATACAAACATAGGGTATATGATAATATTGTGAATCAAGACTATTATTTATGCACGTGAACTTAGGCAAGATTTATAGTTAGGCAAGATATGAAACTTTAAGAAATGAGTAAATCTGTTATATTTGCCTAATTTGCTAGTTTTGTTACATTGCCTAATCTGCTAGTTCTGTTATATTTCTTAATCTTCTAGTTCTGCTCTACTGCTTAGTTTGCAAGATTTGTTCATCTGCCAAATCTGTCTGTTGAAAATGCTAAATCTGCTAGTTTGCTTAATCTGCTAAGTCGCCTCGTCTGAGAAATCTGTTATCTGCTATATCTGTTGAGTTGATATAATCCGTCCGCTATTGACATAATATGAATTGGCTATAGTTATGAAAAATTGACATGTATATTAGGCATGGGTATAAATGGGAAATCATTAATTAATTGGCCGCAAAGATAAACATGGCTAACTCGAGGTTAGAATGAGTTTGCGGCGTAATTCTGCCCGGAACCGCCCGGCATATTCCAGTGGTCGCAAACAATAGGTTTTAATGTGAGAAGTTAGTCATAACGTGCTTGAAAACCCGAGGTTAGACTCAGTTTGTGACGGAAACCTGCCCGGAACCAACCGGCCTAACCAGTAGCCGCAAATTGTCAGTCTAATGTGAGAGGTTTGGGCATTAATATTTAATTAATGAAAATCTGAGATAAATATGATGTCTAAAACGTGTTGGGTTAAACCAATTGGACCAATGAATCTGATAAACCCGTTTCGTGAATCCGTAGGCCCAATACAAAGTTAGATAATCTGTAACCAGTTAATCTGTAAGCCTGTTATATCGAACATCTGATCCGTTAGTCTGAAAACCGGTTAACTTGTTTGTCTGATCTATGAACTAGTTGATCTAAACTCTGTATGTCTGAACTTCTGAACAAGATAATCTGAAATCTGTTAGTCTGGGGACACAAGGTAAGGAGGGGAATTACTTGTTTCATCTGTTGTTTGGGACCCATATTAGTCAGTAACCCTTTCTGGTATCAAAACTTTGACCCAACAGTAGGTAGGGTCCGGGCACGCTTACTGAACTAATTATAAGCGGTTCATTCTGATAATGGCAAGGGGTGTTGATGGTGCGTTCCAACCGGGTCATGTGCATGCATGGATCCCGGTCTGCCTCTGAGGATGTAAGACGCCGTGACATCTGTAAATAGGTCTGTGCCAATTGGTTGTCATTTTAGGGAGTGATACACCCTACTGTGGGGCCGACATAGGGTATTTATGTATTAGGGAGTCGATCGCTTGGGGTAGGGTTTTAGGGTACACTTGGTTCTATCTGTTTCTGTTGGTACCGTCTGTTTCTGTTGGGTGGTAACACCTGTCTGTTTCTGCGTGGTACTGTCTGTTCGGGTGGTAAAGGCCCATTTACTAGTGTACACCTAATTCTACATTCTGTTTCCGTAGGGATTAATCTGACTGTTTCTGATCGCATAGTAAAGGCCCATTATTAGCATTTTGTTTCTGTTAAATTGTTCTGTACCCATTCCTGTTTCAGTTTAGACACTAGGGTGACACCTAATTCTGTTATACTAGTATTAGTGCAGAGAAGTGTAAAGCAATAGTTTATGTCATTCTGTTCTTCTGTTATATCTGCTACACCTGTTACAGTTATCTCTCATCCAGTTTTATGTTCATGTCATATTATTATTATCTGTTCATATGCTGAAAGTCACTGGACTTGCCAGACTTTTTGTCTGACCCTTGTTGTTTCGCCTCCTTTCTTCCGTTTCCCCCTAGGTTATCCAAGAAGGGAATACTTTAGCTTGATCCGGATTTCTCTTTGCTTGAAGTGCTTAAAGTATGGCTTGGCTCTGCATAGCTTCCGTTCTATGGGGATTATGGTTTTAAACCATGCATTTTGAAGGCTTTTGTACAAGACTGATATTTTGTACTTGAATTCTGAGATTTGAAAGGATGTAACCATATTGATTTCTGTTTCCGCTGTAATAAAGTTAAAATTTTTCAACTACTGTTTTATTTGTCTTGTAAGTTTCTGTTCTGTTTACTAAAATGCTCCACCAAAGTTAAGGCATTCCCTTTGTGAGTGACCTTAACGGAGGTGGGGTGTTACACCGGAGGATAGAGTTTTACCTTGTAATATCCAAACACACTTGATAAGCTTTTAAAAAAGAATTTGTTATTATTATAAGTGCATAGTGGAGAAAAGCACTTCGAATATAAATTTATCAATCATAGACGGCATAGTACCCCATCCTACTGTGTCGCCATAAAGGTTTACAACTGAAACTGAAAGATCGCGTATTGGAAATTGGATCTCATCTATGAGTCGAGGCAAGGATCATTCTCACTGGTTTCGAATCACCTCTATCGAGATGTCCATGATCACACCAATGGTAACCCTTGGTTAGCGGCAGGGCGGGTTCACTCTTACTTTTGTGGATTGGAAATTCCTGAACAATACGTTTCCCAGTCCTATCGGACCTATCATCTGGTCAGTACATTAACCATCTTGGACTTTTACGGCTATATCTGAGGCTCCTCACTATCCACCATCCATATAAGTAAATGTGCCTGGGCTCCATACCATGGCAGCACTTCTAGCTAGAAAGAAATGCATGTCCTCCCTGCGGTCCTCATCCCTTTTTTGACTCATACCGGGGGTGAAGCTCGCGAATTAACACTATACACAAAGCTACACTAAATTAAAGTTGTGCTTTGATCATCATCCACAAGGCTCTTCTTTTTAACAAAAGCCTTGATCATTGCATCTTAGCTTGCCACATTGTCAATCCACGCCATAACATTGATTTCCACCCATATATAAGCTCTATGCTCGTACATCTTAGACAAGAGTGTTAAGCTAAGAGAATAAATTCTACGCCACCAAACAGATATATAATAAGCAAATATCACAGAATACAACATAAAGTATAATGTCAAACATGCAATCCTTTCACAAGTCCGTTCTAGGTCTGAACAAAACCGAAGGCACCTTATTCCTCGTCCCATGTGTCCAATACAAGAGAAAGGTCCTTGTAAATCCGGTCGACTTCCAAGTATGTTTGGACGACCACCACTTATAAACTTTACTTGGGTATACTTTTACACCAAGTGAGACATTAGCACCCAAATGATGTAAAGATCTCCGGTCTTTAACCACCACCTTCATTCTTCGACTTTTTATCGTCATAACAGTTATTCAGAATGGGTCAAACTCGGTCTTTCCGAATAACTGGCTCATCTTTATAATCACGTGATAAATTTATGAAGATAGCACACATCTCATTCCAATCCAGAATCTTCTTTTATTCAAGTATTCATTAATCTGGGGAAAGGTTCCTATTAATTTTATCAAAGATTATCTCTTTTAAACATATAGTTTGATCCATTCCTTGGAAATCATTTCAAAATATTTTATAATATCTTTTTACCTTCAAAAATCATAACTAAGCGATCTTTTAACTTTTACGAATTAATCTCACCCTTAATTGGGTTAAAGAACAACTGTCATTTAAAAGCGTTGTTCATAATAAACCCAAAGGCATCTTCCATTAATATGGAATCTTCACGAAAATTTGAATAATTTATAATTGATATAAACTTCCATATCAGGCTAATACAATAAATGAAATAACGACGAAGACTTAATTCTATAAGTAGTAAAGTCCTTCCTTTAGAATAGCCCATTTCGATTATTATGAGTCAAATTCCATACAATCCCAATTTAATTGAATAAACCGGAAAACTTCATTATATCTTATTTAAAAGATTTATTTCTTTTTACCACTGGGTTTAAGAACAATATTATTTAAGATACTATTCACAATAACCCAAATCAATTTGCATTCAATTCTAATTTAATTTAATAAATTGGAAAACTTCTTTAAATCTTGTTTAATAGATTTATTCCTTTTTACCACAGGGTTTAAGAACAGTATTATTTAAGATACTATTCACAATAGAGACAGAACTAAAAAAGGTAAAATGGCGTCCTCTTCTTCTTGGACCAGATATCGTCCAAATTTCCCGACATTGCAATCTTCTTTGGGTAAAATTAATCAAAATGAAAAGAGGCATAGGGCGAACTGGATCTCTCGTTCAGATCAGATTACTACTATGGATTTATGTTCGGTTTTGTCAAGAGGAAATTTCACATCAAAGAATTCGCGAGAGCATATAAAAGATGGAGATTTAAATCAGAATTCTTTCTCTCGTAATCCAAAGAACTCTGGTACTATTTCTTTCGCTGATATTGTTAGAAGGCCTGCTTCTATTTCGGACTGGGATTCAATTACAGTAAAAAATCCTTTTCATAGGAAAAAGGTTAGTGATCGATGTTGTTATAAATGTGGAGAATCTTCACACCTTGCGAAGGATTGTCGAAATGGAATCCGATGCTTTGTTTGTGGAGGTTTGGGGGCATCGAAAGCATAATTGTCCAGTGATTTTCAGAGGGAATTCAGTTCTTGATTTATTGCACTTTAATTGTTTGAAAATATGCCAAAATATAATTTTGCTGGCGGACATTTATAGTTTGGATTTTTCTGAAGATCTGAATGGAGGGGCTTACATGCTGTTGTTGATGGGATGGCATTTGGAAGGAGTTATTGATGGTATTTTATGGAGTAAGGAGTTTGATAACAATGTTATTTTCCCGCCGCTGCCTTGTCCATTAGACAGAAAGGATCATGCGCTTTCTTTTTGTTTAAATCTGTTGAAGTTTAGAAGGTTATACGCTGATGTGTTCTCAGTTAATAAGAGGAAAGTTATCTTGATTTTGAATGAGACTTTGAAGCACTTCGACGTTGTTAATATTGTTATTAACTGTGAGAGAAGAATCCTTGCTTATCAGAAGTTTGCAGTTTGGGAGGATTCTCTTCACTCGGGTTTTGTTCAGGCGGAGGGGTTGGATAACATGCAGTTTAATATGTCAATGTCGGAAAATGGCCAGATTGAGAAAGAGGTTTTGGTCGATGAAATAGGGTGTTTCTGTGATGAATTTTTGGCGAGTTTTGTGGGGTTTGCAGGGGATTTGTGGCATGTTGATCCTTTGCTCTTGGATCCTGGTGTATTATATTATATGGGTTTCGCTGAAGTCCCTCGGGGATCTGCCTGTTTGAGAACAAGGGTAAGGGACTTAATGTCTGTTGATGTCTTAACTGACAGGAGTGGTTATATAGCTGTTGATGATGATGGGGAGACAATTTCTAGTTCAGTTTCGGCGAAGGGGGTTGATTGGGAAGTGGCTGGCGACGTTGTGTTGTCGAACTCTTTTGACTTGTTGGAGGATTACGAGGATGGGGATAAATCTCATCAGGTGATGTCAGTCAATGATCCATTGATGAAGTCGATTTTTGATGTAAGTATTGGGTCTGCACAAGATTTGTTTTGCTTAATGAGGAAAGGGTTCAGAGTGGGGAGAGTTAAAGTAGTAAGGCATACTAGCAGAAATTCATGTTGTTGCGTTAATTTTGAGGCTCATGCCTCTGTAAGCAAGGAAGTGATGTGTTCTCCCTTTGTTGTCTTCGTGTGTAAATAAATGGCTGGGGGTGAAGTGATGTCAGCTGATTGTTGTATTGAACAAAGGGGTGTTAGAAGAAGAGAGTATGGTAGACTGGGAGGTTCGGATGCAATGAATAACATGGTTAACCGTATTGGGATTATGGGCAGGGGTTGGACAGTCTTTGAATTATCGTGGACCGGTAATGACTGGTACGGTTTATCGCTTTCGTGGGATTGTGTTGTTGGTTCGATTTTGATTAGTAGGATGGGTGCGAGACTCTGCTCTATGTCTGTGAGGCTGTGTTTTGGTGTGTCTCTCTTAGAGTTTGATTTGCCTCGATCAGGGTTTACATCTGTTGTTGGGTCCAGTTGTACAGATTGCAATGGATTGAGCGAGTTAGTTGATGGCCACTCTCTCGGTAGTGATGTATCCACTTCTACGTCTAAGAGGAGGAGACGTAGGAGTGTTTTGCCCAGTTCAGGACTGATTCGGCGTAGTGCTAGGATCAGATATGGTTCATCTTCTTCTCGAGGTAAGTTCCCAAATTCGAATGCTAGTAGTAGCAGTTCGGATGTGGGCTCAGGTACGCCTCCGATTTTTGGTAGTGATTATACTCCTTTTGCTTTAGGTGGTCTTTCATCTAGTCAGTTATTTCAACTTGCGAATGATACTGCCTTTATTTTTTCTGATATTGAGATTGATTCGGAGTACATTAGGAGTAGGGAATTAGAGAGGGTTTCTTCTTTATGTAGATGAGGATCCTTAGTTGGAATATAAGGGGTCTAAATGATCCTAATAAATGTGCTAAAGTAAGGGCTTTTTTAGAGACCATCATATAGATATTGTTTTGCTTCAAGAGACTAAAATTGAGAACCCCGTTTCAAGTTTCTATGCTAGATTAGGTGGGACCCATTTTAGTAATTGGTCTTGTCTTCCGGCAATTGGTACTGCCGGGGGACTTATGATTGGATGGAAAGATAATCAATATAGACTTTTGCAGGAGTTTCCTAAGTCACATTCGTTACACATTATTTTAACTTCCGTTTTGGATAATTCCTCCTTGGGCATCACTAATGTGTATGGCCCTCACACATAGGTAGAAAGGAGACTTCTGTGGGAAGAATGTTCTGATTTTAGGATTCTTTCCCCCAATCTTTGGATTATGGGGGGGGGGCTTTTAATGTCACTAGGTTTTTAGGGGAGAGGTCACCAAGGGAAGGAGATTTTTCAGATATGGAAGAATTTAATGATTTCATATTAGATAATAATTTGATTGAGATCGCGCTTAACAATAGGTCATTTACTTGGTCTAGGTCTAATATTAGTGATAGTCCGATTTTTGCCTTACTAGATAGATTTTTTATAAGTACTGAGGTTGATGAAAAGTTCCCAAATTGTAAAGTAAAAGGGCTACCTTTTTTATATTCGGATCATTGTCCTTTAATCCTTTCGTGTGATTTGAATGTGTTAATTAGTAACAGCTTCAAATTTGAAAAGATGTGGCTTCTAGACATCAGTTTTATTAATCTTGTTACTGTTAAGTGGAAATCGTTATGTTATTTTAATAAATAGTACAATGGTAATTCGGCAAAGATTTTTGTGTCTAAACTTGGTAAATTAAGATTTTTTCTTAAGAGGTGGAATAAATTTGTTTTCGGAAATGTTAGAATTAAGAAGGATAAGATCCTTTGTGAGATGTTAGACTTAGATAAGCTAAGTGAATCTAGGTCGCTTAATTTAGGGGAAAGAGATAGATTATATGATCTCAGAAATAATCTTAAGTTGATTTTGGAGAAAGAAGAAATAATGTGGAAACAAAGATCACGTGTTCAATGGATCAAGGAAGGGGATAATAATACAAATTTTTTTCATAGTATGGCTAATAAGAGGAGACGTGATAATCTTATTCACTCTATTTTTTTTAAAAATGAGGAGTTGACCGTGCAGCAGGATTTAAATGAAGCTTTCACTAACTATTATAAACAAATTTTTGGGACTAGGTTAAAGAGAAGAATTAATGTTAATTGGAAGGAAGTTTATCCTAATGATTTTAAGGGAGAGTTATTAGATTTAGATAAACCTTTTTTTGAACAGGAGATTTGGAAGGCAATTTGTGATATGCCTAGTGACAAAGCTCCGGGGCCTGATGTTTTTTCTGTTCTATTTTACAAACAGTTTTGGGAGGTCTTGAAATCTGACGTTATTAGATTATTTAATGATTTTTATAGTGGTGATTTGTTATTGGGTAATTTTAATTTTGCTAATGTTATTCTTATTAAGAAGAGAGAGGGAGCTATATATTTAAAGGATTTTAGACCTATATCCTTGATTAATGTATCTGTTAAGATCATTTCTAAAGTTCTAGCGAATAGGCTAAGTGGGAAAATGAATGACCTTATAGATCATTCACAAACTGCATTTATTAAAGGAAGGCAAATAGTAGATGGAGTGACAGAGGTACAGGAATACATTAATTTGTGTGTTAAAAATAATTTTCCGTGTGCTATTTTGAAGTTAGATTTTGAGAAAGCCTTTGACTCTATTGACTGGGACTATATTTGTGAAATATGTCTTGCTATAGGTTTTAGTATTAAATGGACTAACTGGATTATGCTTTTACTTAGGTCTGGTAGTTCTAATATTGTAGTTAATGGGGTGATGGGATAGAAGATCCAATCTAAGAGGGGTCTCAGACAGGGGGATCCCCTGTCACCTTTACTCTTTAATTTAGCAGTTGACGTTTTTACTAGAATCATTAAGAGAGCTGGGAGATTAGGTGTTTTGGGTCATGTTGGTAATGATTTTTTTAACAATGATCTATCTATACTTCAATTTGCGGATGATACTTTATTATTTTCTTCTCATCGTCCTAAACACATTATTGCTCTTAAATTTATACTCTATTGTTTTGAGATGTTATCAGGTCTTAGTATTAATTTTGATAAGAGCTCTGTTATGGTCATTAATGATATTGATAATGTCGAGTCTATGGTTGCAAACACTTTAAACTGTTCAGTCATGAAATTTCCTTTTGATTATTTAGGTTTCAAGATTAGGCCATCTAAATTAAAGAAGGAGGATTGGCTAGTCATAATTGATAAGATTAATAGTAGATTATCTAGTTGGAATAATAGATTTTTATCCAGAGCAGATAGATTAGTTTTGGTTAATTCAGTCTTATCGGTTATCCCTATGTATTGGATGTCAGTACACAGTTTTCCTCAATGGGTTATCGATAGGATTGATAGAATAAGACATAATTATCTATGGGGTGGGGGTAGAGATTCTTTTTGTAGGGGATTCAAATGTTTAGTAAATTGGGAGGTGTGTTGTAAGGCCAAGAAAGATGGGGGTTTGGGGATAATTAATTTAACTAATTTTAATTCTTCCTTATTAGCCAAATGGTTGTGGAAATTTAGGTCTCCCGAGGTATCTACAACGCGGAAAGGTATTATATTAAAGTTTTATTATTCAGGAGGAGAATTCATTGTAGGATCTAGTTGTAGTTGGTACAATAGATTATCTCACTTTTGGAAGTCAGTTTTAAAGTGCTTTGATTTTTTTTAATTTAGGTTATAAGGTTATTGTTCATTCTGGTAATACAACTTACTTTTGACATGATAGGTGGATTTCTCGTTCACCACTTAAAAATGAATTTAGGGAGCTCTTTAATAATTGTAGTTTTAAAAATGCTTTGATAAAAGATATATATAGAAGAGAGTTGGATCCCCCATGGGAGTTTTCTTTCGATAATATTCTAGAAAGGGAAACGTTAAGTCAATTAGCTCTACTTTATGCTAAGTTATCATTATATCACATCGATGAAAGTAAAGATTTAATTAGTTGGGGTATGGATAAAAGTCAAGCTTATTCGGTTAATTCTATGTATAATTTCATTAATTTTTCGGGAATCTCATTTCGGTCTTTTAAATATATTTGGAAATCTAATTCTCCTCCTAAAGCTAAATTTATAATGTGATTAATCGCTCATAAGAAACTTAACACTATGGAATTACTTAAGAGGAAGAATATCATTTTTGACGTTAAATGTTATTTTTGTAATATTATGAATGAGGATGTTGATCATTTGTTTTTCTCGTGCAATATCACTAACTATATTCTTAGTATGGTATTAAGGTTATTTGTTTTTGATTTTCAGTTTTCTTTCAATTGTTGTGTGAAGTATAGGGATTCTCATAGATTTGTTTATAATAGTAGTCAAAGGTACATTTTAGATTCCTTAGTCATTATTGTATGTTGGTTCATTTGGTCTGAGAGAAATCAGAGATCTTTCCATTCTATTTCTGTTTCTACTGATAATTTAATCGTTAAAATAGTTTATTATTGTTTGAATTGGATGTCTAATTCTCATTATAAACTTTTTGGGAAATCGGACTTTGAAAATTTATTGATTAAGGTTAGGCTGAATTTGTATCTATTTATTAGAATTAACAGTTTTTTTTGTAATAGATATCGCATTGGTTGTTAATTTTTCTTATTAGTTCCTTATTGTATTTTCTTTAACACATATATGTATGGCTAATATATATGTATGAATATATATATATATATAATATATATTTATATATATTTAGGCACATATATCCCCTTACATATATGTGTGTATCAAATTACTCAAAGTTGTTGTGTTTTTCGCAGATTCAGATGTTATTTTAGTGTTGGAGATTTGTGATAGCAGGATGGATTGGTAGCAGCTATGTATCTATGAAGATTGCTGTTTAGATTGATGATTAGTTTTACATGATGGCTTATCGTTAGAGGGTTTTTTTGATGTTGTATCTTTATATTTGTGTTATTAGTTTGAGTGTATGGGTTTTTGTATGGGAGTAGATATACTTCAATATCGGGTGGTGGCCTTGCCGGAATTCGATATTGGAGTAGATGGGCGGTGGTTTATCCGGAGCTCATCTATCCAGGATCCTTACATCCCTAGAGCACTGTTAGGTTTTTCTTGTATTCTTATGTTCTATAGTCAGACTCTGTACCTTTGGTCTTTATTCTATATATATGTGTGCTCTCTTCTTTTCAGAAGATCACACATTTTTCTTTTTTCAAAACAAAAAGATACTATTCACAATAATCCAAATCAACTTCCATTCAATTCCAGTTTAATTTAACAAACTAGAAAACTTCCTTAAATATTAATTAAAATAATTATTCCTTTTACAACTCGGTTCAAGAACAGTATTATTTAAGATACCACTCACGACAAACCCAAAATCCAATATGATATTAAATGTAAGATCTTAAATAGAATTTATGTCGGCTTACAATCAATACCAAATTCTGAAATTAACAGATATCGTTTTGGAATAAATATATCAATACCTTCCAAATTTCTCAACGATATGTGTATAATCATGGAACCCAATATTGAAAAATTTCAGTGATAATTTCCATTCAAACCCATTCCGATAAATATGTTGGAAAATCCTGGTTATGTTATAACCATTTCCAAATCCAATTTATTAATTCGGATTACTGCTCTGGTTTTCAACAAGTTCAATCAGACAAAAATATCTTTTATCTTTTCAAAACTTCGATTTTTTTCCTCCAAATCATTTATTATAATTTTACATAATTTATTTATATTTTTAATAATTTTATTATGGCCCTTTTAGTTGGTTTTCAATATCAACCACCAAACTACATCCATAGCGACCGTTTCCAAAAAAGGTTTGTACTTAAATTAAAATCTAACCATTGAATTTCCAAAATTCTCATTTTATTTGAAAGCTCATTTCTTTACAATTCCAACGATTCACATTTCAGGAGAATCCGACGGTATGATCTCCCGATACATCAATTTGAAGTTACAGGTTGACATTCGAGAACTGTCACCGCGCGACGCGTTCTATTCAAGCCCGAATCGATTTATAAATTCTAAATATAAACCGTACAAATTGTATAAAATATATATAATCATGTTTGACAACTCGTTTCAGTCATTTATCTTCAAAATAGCATATTTCACTGTACGGTCAATTTTAATATTATTTTTACTTTAAAACCATTGGTCATAGTTATGAATATTCGTTGATATTTTTATATCTTTGCGTCCATCCCAAATCGGACGTCAAAATCAAACTTCAATTTACATTGAATATTATATGATTAAAATATTCAAATTTATTCTGGATTGGAATAACATTCGACCAATATCCATATAAATCAATTTATATGGATCTCATTCATCATATGCATCCAACAATAGCTGTAAACACTATCAGCCATCCGAATAACATCCAGTGTGCACTTACATCCATATAAGCCTTAATAATTATTTAATGATTATATTGGTCTGTCAATCAGTCGATTAACATCTAATCTAAACAATCGGAATTAGTGCAAATCAAATATCATCCCAGTGCCCGTGTAGGGTTTTCAACCAATAAATAATCAATTAATAAATTCCGTTCCAATTTATTTTTCAATCCAACCAATTATACTGAAGCAAGTGATAATAAATTAACCGTTTAAATTATAAATGGATATTTATATCCAATTTCAACTACCACAAATAATCTAACATCGTTTTTAACATGTTAATTATTTTAAAATTACATTCGAATCAAAACATAAACAATCAACAATTCAACCATTGGGTTTGCAAAAAATTGTGATGTGAGCTACCAAGAACTATAACGTCCTAGGTTTTTTAAGATTAAGTACGAATATTTAAATCTGATTTAAATATTGATTTGGTAATATAAATGGATTTTATATCGAATTTATTTAATAAAATGGAGTTCGAATGTTTAAATTTATAATATAATTAGAATGAGCTCGAAACGACGCAATAGTTCGTAATATTGAGTTTTGAACTTTAATGGAATATACAGGATCCGATATAAGTCATAATTCTATGAAACAAGAAACGTTGGAATCTATTTGATTATAAATTTCTAATGAAAGAGAAAAAATTCAATATTTCATATTATATATTGTAAGTTATGTCCAAATCAAATTTTCAAATAGTTGCTATGGAATCGTTATGTTTATTTAATAAAATATTAACGGTTTTTATAAAATTTGAATATCGTTTATCCCGAAATTATATAATTTTGAGTTTAAAATCTATATTGGTCTATTTAGAAGTTGTATAAGATTTTATTTGGAAATATATGATAATAATTTATTATGTAAAATTGTTTTGAATTTAATTATATTATATCGATATTATATAGGCCTTAGAGATGATTATTTTTCAAATGACCTCCATTTTCGATGAAATAAGTTTTTTTGGAGTACGTATAATTTATCATTAAAAAATTTTAAGTTTGGAGCCAATCAGAGTTATTTTCTTCATAGACGCAGTTTAAAAGTGAACTGTTAAATTAAATTAACGTCATTTTGCAAACGGAGTCGGTTTTCAATGAAATTAGTTTCATTGAGACCGGAACGGCAAGACGTAGTGGGGTATCTATTTTCATTACGTTTGGAGTTAGTGTGTATGGGTACGTATAATAAACAGTTGACACTGAACAACGATAAGCGGCAAAATGCAATACCGTAATAAAATATAATTAAATAAATGTATAAACTTAATGCCAAATTTAGTGGAGTGAAATAGATTTAATCCCAACTATACGTAACATAGGCTAATAGAGAATCAAGTCAGCAGCAGGAGGAAAAAACTGCAAGGCAAATACACCATGCTTTTTTAATATATTGTCCTTTTTCTCCATACAATCTATCTTTGTAAAGATTTTGGATTCTTCTACTTCATCGATGGCATCAGATAAATTATTTGACACCAAAACTTAAACCATTTCCTCAATGTATTTCCTATATGCTTGTCATCAAACCTTTAGAATTTGTATCATCAGCTTAACTGAATAATAATATCACTCTAAAACGAACATGCGGTTATATATATAAGCGTTTAACAAATCTTTTGTGGTTTTGCTTTATAGAAGGTGCAGCTGAATTGGGTAACAATTGAAAATATAGTTTAGTGCGCAGAACCTTAAGTAAACTGTCGGGTCGATCATTCTGATACATAGATGAAATTGCTCTCACAATACATGGATCGTCCATTCTTCAATAGACGGACAGCCGTACAATATGAGACAGTGAAAATATATCACTACAACAAAACGACCATACTACAACGATGGGAAAATGTTGTAATATACATTTTACAATGGTGGGTTAACCATCGTGTATTAAGAAGTTATAATAGACTAAAATCTTTTACAACTTTTTTATACCGTTGCAACACCATTGTAATATGTATATTTTACAACTTTTTCCCAAAGTTGTAATAAACTTTATTACAATAGTTATGCATCGTTGTTGTTGTTGTAATTTTTACAACTATTTATAACCGTTGTGATATATTTTATAACAACTTCTATTTTACAGTTGTAATATATTCACAATTATATACATATTACTAATAAAAGAATTCATTTCAGAGCATACTATCTACAAAACTGAAGATGTCAAACAAACTTAAAACATGAACCAAAACAATATATCATTTTTTTTCAAACTATCATCATTTTTTTACATAATATGTTGACAAAACACAATAAATACAAACCCAACAGAATAATCTGAAGTACTCATTCACATCACCAGTTAAACCTTACAAAAACATAACCATTCCAAAATATATACATCGACACAACACAAAAAATACATATGAAAAAAGTTTTGTCTCCATACTCAGAACTTGTAGCTACATACTAACCAGGTCCAGGTCTCTCAGATCGAGTACTTCAACAGATCCCAAACATACGAACCTGGTTAAAAAAAACACAAAATGAGAATTCAAAATGCTTATGAATTGTTTCTCATGTGTCATTATAATCCAAATACTAATAAACTAGTCACATTATGCAATTGTGATAATTGCACTTTGCATGCAGGCAACGTCCGCAACAACCATGTCCAACACCATTGTAACACGATGATTAGGAAGTTTTTATGTTTGTTTTGGTTCATGTCTGATATAATGTATTTACAGGTCATATAGAAGGAAATATTATACTTCATATAGTTTTAAACATTTTCGAGCATGGTAGAACGACAAACACCAATTTAAACTATAAAAAAGAGTATATACCTGCTCAAATCTTAATAATTTTAGCAGCTCTAATTAAAGGATTTGCCTTTGAAATCTCATCCCTTCCAAAAGCTTTGTAGTCGAAATAACAGTAGTGCATATCCGAGAATCGATGACCACTATAAAACAGACCACCACATCTGCATTGAAACCTGATAAGACCCACTTTATTGCTACGGTAAGAGAATCTATTTGTACCAAATTGAGTTAACGGCTTGTTTGGCACTTTCTTAGCCTCCAATTTGCAGGGCACCTTCACTATTTGCAAATTCACCTAAATTAGTTTAGTGACATATTTAAGAACGATAAGGTTACTCTTACAACTTCAACACAAGCAATTTAACAACAACCAAATCACCATACCTCTTCTACCATCATCACTTGAAGCTCCTCCACTCCTATCTCCAGTCTTCACCATAACCTCTTCAAACACAATCAAACACCTCTTAATACTCTATAAGAACATACCCACATCTAAAAACGAAGCATTCACGCAAAAATAAAAGCCACTTCATTTCTTTTAAAAATAAATCCTACGTGCAACTTCATTAGCAACCACAAAAATATATCATATAATCAAACTCTTGTATGGTTTTTAGTCATGTAGCTAATATATGTACAAACGCTCTACTCATAAGAGGGCCATATTTTATCAAAAATAAATTGAAAATGACTATAGCTTACTTTCTATTGTGTCAACTAACTTCGTGTTCTTCTTTCTAACATTCTTCTGCTCCTATTAATCTCCTTGTGCTCCTTTTTCTACTTAATATCCATTCCTAAGAAAGAAATTATCAAACTGTTAGTGCCGCGGTATAGATTTATGCATGTAACGGAAATTGGAAAAATGTGGGTGCACAAAATAAACAGCTAATACAATGCATTCAAACCATTAAATATGAAAATAACCAGACCTCAAGGGGAGATTGGGTGCTCAAAGCTAACAGATAAACTGATGGAAGCAGCTTAAAAGAAATAGAAACACAGCCATGCAAACATTTTACTAGAAATACAACCAAAGTCCAAGACAAAAACTCCACCAAAAATCAAGATACCTCATACCTCTGGCAAATAGCTCTAAACCAAAAAAACAGAAAAACTCACCCAACACAAGATGAACAGCACCACCCGAGCACAAATTCAATACATCCAACCAACCTGAGGCAACTAAACACACCAATAAACACAATAACAAAGAGCAAACCATACATACTTTGCTAGAGAGCCACTACCAAGCAAAAATACCCAAATCCAACACTTAGTAAGTCGAGGCATGAGAAGTGGGAAAACGGGATGAATGGACTAAGGTATCAGAACTAGAGGCGATCCAAGCAGTGAAGAAAACCATCGGAAATGGCAAAGTTGTGATGAGATGAGGACGCAAAATCAAAGGAGGACGGGGGAAGGAACGAGGAGCGAACTCAATTTAATGAGAGGAACTTCGAAGGCCGTTGAATCTAAAAAAGATAGGAAGGAAGCTCTTCGTCGATTAAATATTAGAGAAGGGAATTGAAACAAATTTCAAGGAGGGAAAAGTGTACTAAATGGAGAATCAAGGCAAAAAAAAGAGGATGGAAGAGAAAAAGAAGAGGATGCAGAATTTTTGTGTGAAAGGCATGAAAACGAAAGATGAAATGTTTAGATCTGATAAGAAAAAAGAGGCGGTGCAGGGAAAAAAAGTTAGGATGCTGGAGCCAAAATTTTCGATTTTGAGGAGAATTCTTAGGGTTTGGAGCCAAAAGTTCCGTTTGTGAGGGAAAAGTGGATTTCGATTTTGTTATTTTGTAATTGCATTTGGAACATATGGTTAGTGAAAAGATGCAGATAACTAGAAATAGAACATTATCAATAAATGATGGAGGAAAATAAATGAAAATATTTTGTCAACATTAAATATTTATATCCTAATATGAAATTTTTGTTGCTTCTCATTTCTACTTATTTGCTCATACTTCTTATTTTTTACTTACTAATATTACTTCTCATTTTGTACTTACGATTATTAATTTAATTAATTTTTGTTACTTCTTAATTATAATTTAATTTCTTGTAGTGTTTGGTTAACCATTCTAGATAATTAAATCAATTCTTTTATTATAGGTCATATCGGTTATATCATTAAACATTCACATCGTCTTTAAATTTCATTCATTATAAAAAAACAAAGAGATAATTTAATGCTAAAATTTTGCAAAGTGGGAACCAAGATTTTTTTTGAAATAATGAATATTCTATAAAATTTTAGATTTATTTTTTTATGATATATTTTGGACATATGATATTTCAAAAGTTTATATATTTGTTAAATTTTAGTTAACCTTTTTTAAGAACTTTCTATAGTATTAAACATTAAACATAATTATCAACAATAACTATTAAATATTAATTATTACATTTTAATTAAATATTAATCATAAATAATAAATAATACTTCTTAGTTATTAACGATTATATACTAATTAATTATCACAAGTTAATGATTAAATAGTAAAATATTTAACATTGGTCTTAATTATTAATAGCGGTTATTAATTATTAAATACTAATAATCAGTATTAATTATTAAATATTAAATGTTATATTTTAGTTTTTTCAACTTGGCACAAAATAAATTTTGTAATATACACTTATTACAACTAACAAAATAGAAGAGTTGTTGATATTGAGTATATTACAACTTTAAGAAAAAAGTTGTAAAAGCATTTATTACAACTGTCATTTTGTGACCATTGTAAAAATACAATTGTAATATGGTCGAGACCAAATCCTCTGTCCCCAAATTCCCCTATACCCATGTTCCCATCCAATCAAAACCTCTGATTTTCACAATTTTGCAATTAGGTCTGAAATAAAAAAGGGCTTAACTGCAAAAGGTGGAAATCAGGGGGTATTCATTGGTTAGATACAGGAGGACGGGCGGTTTGGGTACAGGGGGTTATTTTCTCTTTTCGTTGTAGTGGATACAGCTACCCGCATCTTTACTTTCAGCTGACGATTGCGTGAAACTTTCCCAGCAGTGCCAAATTCCATCGAAATTAAGGAAGCACATGCAAAATGTTGCCTATAACATGACCGAATGTTGTACCAGTTGAAGATGACTTCATCCTGATCCTCTCAGTGCTTCTTCTACAAATAGGTGTGCCTCGTCCATTTTCCAGGGAATGACAAAGCCATGCTCGGCTCTTTTAATTCAAGTAAAAACAAATTTGATCATTTAATCTCCATCTCTTTCTTATATATTATAAATCAAATATCGCATTTCCTCTTCCTCTCATCGGAACTAAATAGAACTCTTATATAACAAATATATATAGACATGGGAAGGATCGCGAGGGTTGAATGACGTGCGAGGACCCTATAGTCTGTATCTCGCACGTTGAGATGGAGGACGGAGACAGTTGGGTGGACCATGAGTATGGGAGGTCAGGTGGTGGCATGTGGTGTTCGTCGCGTGATGGTTGAGGAGGCTCGAGTTTCCATTCCAGCAAAGTATGGGGAAGTGCTGGAGGTGGGTACCGGGCTACTGCGGCGTTCAAAGGTCTGGATGCGCCGACTAGTGGTGTACACAATCAGAAGCAGTTCGGGTATAGGAGTTTGCAAGGTTGGATTCCGTTTTGGCTTTGTTCGGCTATTGTAGAGTGCCGGAGTTGTCATGATGAATCAGTGGATGAGCCAGGAGGCACCGGAGACGTGCGAAAGAAGGACTAAACTATATAAGTAAGTGGTAGTTGTTGTGTACATGAAGAAGAAGAAGTTACATAGGGAAGGCACGAAAATGGTTTGATATGCTCCCAGGCGAGTTAGTAAAAGTATAGGGAGAAATATACGGTATAGCAGGCAAGAAATATAGGTTGGATAAGAAAACTACTGCAAATTGTTATGGGGAAGTTTGGGCCGAAATAAATGGGGTGACATGGGCAAGTTAGGCGCGTGGCTTTGGGCTATAAAAAAAAGAGAACAAGGAATTGAAGCTGCAAGTGGACACGGAACGGTTGTGAGATCAATTCTCCTGAACCGAAATCCAGTGCGCCCCATGTTTCCACCAATCACAATCCCCTGATTTTCACCTTTTGCATTTAAGTCCCCCAACAATCCAGAGGTTTAAATGCAAAAGGTGGAAATCAGGGGGCTGTGATTGGTGGAAACATGGGGGTGCAGTGTATTCGGTCCAGAACAATTCATCCGAACAGTTGACGGGAAAAACACATGCAAGTGAGAATGGATTTTATCATGGCATAGTTTATACAAATAATGTATTTGAAAACGTTACGCATGTAGGAGAAGCTATACAATTCTTTCTAATGTAAGTATGGTTTAACACGCCTAATATTAATTTTTTTTTTGAAACAGATAAAAAGGTTTTGAGCCCAAGGCCCATAATTAACGGGTAAACCCGTGTTACACAAGACCAACAAAAGGATGAAACCCTAGTCGCCTTTGCAAAATAAAAGCTCTCGTAAGAGAAACACTAAAAACACCAGAAATGGTGGAAGACAGGAGAAATCCACAATTTCTTCTATCTATCACAATGATTTTCATGGCGACTGCCAGATGAAGTCTTCATCTTCCTTTGTATTGCCACTGGAGAAGTTAGGGTTTGAGTTGATTGTGCAATCCCCTTCTTCAAAGCTCTTAACTTCTTTAGATCTGCCTTTCTTCGAACTCCACAAACTCAACATGCTTCATCTTTGCCACTTTAAGCTTCGGTCTACCTCAGTGCTCTTGCAACCACTGCTATCTCCCACTTGCCAACAAGATAAGCGATATACTTGATCATTAATCTCACTTTTAAAGTGATTATTGTCCACTTTATTAAGAGATATGCGAGCTTTATCTTCTTTTCTTGTCTTTAGCGAGGAAGCTTGCTCTGGATCACTATTGGAGGAGAGCGAAACCCTAGTCTCTGCAACAGGTAAAAAAGACTGTTTAACCTCTAGATTGTTAGTCATTAAGTCGCACTTTGTCTGTGTAACTTGTTTACTTCCCTTTCGATAGTTGGTGCAAAGATTAGGTCTGCTATCTCCAAGAAGGAAACCAGAGAGCTTTACAGCTTGCTTGTTGTTTTTAGTCATGCAAAAAGCTTGACTTTTCCCAGCTTTTGGTAGGATGGCTACATCCCTTCCCTGCATCAGGTAAATCAAACAGATTACTGTCCATATTATAGCTTATATGAACATTATTATTGACTAATGTTTGATTTCTTCCCTTGCAAGTTGAACTGATGTTGAGATTGGAGTTGCAACCACCAGTATAGTCAAAGTGATGAACTTTCTCATGGCTACCAGCAATTTTATTTGGACCAGCTCTGGAAATGTACTGGTGATCTTTGTGTTTACTCAGATTTAGCTTCTCATTGAGTAAAAAGTTCTCAACTTGAAATTCTTCATTCCAAAGAATAGTTTGATAAGGATTTGGATTATTATTATGCCTATTAGCCTTTTTAATAATAATCTGACTATCAGAAACAATGTGATTCCAAAGTTGATTGCAAGTGACTTCTTTGAAAGTATGAAGCCTTTGATTTCTCTCTCTCTCCCCCCAAATGTGGTAAATCACAGTAATTAATAACACACAACACCTTTCAAAAGACAGAGACTTAGGTTTAAATTAACTCATGATATAAGAAACACTATCCTTAATATTCAGAGTAGGAAAGCTTAAATTGAAATTCAAGTTACATTTGGCATTAAACCAAATGAACTGAGAATAGGGACAATCAAAAAATAGATGATTAGTAGTTTCCAAATCCTTCCAACATAAGAGACAGTTTATATCAGAATTTTTATTCCATTTAATACATTTATCCCTAGTAGGAAGTTTATTAAGGAGAGCAAAATAGGCACAGTGAGCCATTTTTGGGTAATTTGATTTGCACCAGATAACCCTATGCCAATTTACCTCCACCTCCTTGCCAATAAAAAATTCCCATGCTTTTTTAGAAGAGAACTTTTCTTTAGAATTTAACTTCCAAATCCAGTGATCCTTAAAGCAATGACTATCAATGGGAATTTTATAAATGGCAGTTTTATAAATGGAAGCTGCTAGGCTACTATTTAAGGACCAGCAATTATTTAGAATAATACTTTGAACTGTATCCCTTACACCACCAAGGATATGTAAGTTATTCCACCCTAAAAGATTAATAAGAGAATTGCCAAATATCCATGGATCAAACCATAAACTGGTTTGACTTCCATCTTTCAGATTTCTCTCTATTAATTTTTTTCCTTATGTCTCTATAGTCCAAAATATTTTTCCAAACAAAAGAATGGTGATTTTCTTTTTTTGCAGTCTAAAAATTATTAGATTTTAAATACTTAGCCTTCATCCACCTAGCCTAAAAAGATTTCCCATCAAAATTTTTCCAGAACAGCTTCAATTTGCTAACCTCCTTTAGATCTCTGATATTTCTAAGACCCAAACCACCAAATTGCTTAGGTTTACAAACTTGATCCCAAGAGACTTTGTGATATTTACCTTTCCAAATGAAGTTAGCACAAATTCTCTCAATTTTTTGAATTACCTTGATAGGGATATTATGAGTTTGGACCAAATAGATAATAATAGCAGTGATGACTGTGTGAGTAAGCTCCATTCTACCAGCCATAGATAGGAGCTTACTGGACCATCCTTCTAGTTTACCATGGATGATATCTAGAAGCCTAGAACAGTCCCTCTCCTTAATTTGGTTAATACTAAGAGGCAACCCAAGATATTTGACTGGTAACTTTCGTTCCTTAAAATTCAAGAGGTTAAGAATATCATATTTATAAGTAGAATCTTTGCTAAAATAGATTTTACTCTTATCCTCGTTTACTTTAAGCCCAGCATATTTGTCCATATTGTCCAAAATGTTTTTAATTGAAGAAGCACTATTTGTATCAGCTTTGGTAAAAATAAGCATATCTTCTGCATATAGCAGATGAGTGATATATGAGTTATTTCTACAGATAGGTTTTATGTTACCTTTTAGTAATTCAATCTCCATTTGAACTGAAAAGTATTCCATAACAATAGAGAATAAGTAGGGAGATAAAGGATCTCCTTGCCTTATACCTCTATTGCTATGAATAAATCCTTTGGGAGAGCCATTAACCATCACCGAAAAGTAACATTATTAATGCATTGTTTAATTAAATCACAAAATTTGCTATTAAACCCCATTTGTTTCATGACAAATATAATAAAGCTCTTATTGATCTTATCAAAGGCTTTTTGAAGATCAACTTTTATACTATAATATTTTTACCTTTTTTTTTATTAAAATCTCTAATGAGCTCATGAGCAAGCAAAGTATTTTCTGAAATAAGCCTATTAGGTATGAAGGCACTCTGATTTTTAGAAATAAGAAACTTCGGAATTTTTTTAGCTTTGTTATAAAGAATGGAGGAAATAATTTTATAAACAAAATTGCAGCAGGCTATAGGCCTATAATCGTCCAATCTGACAGGTGTTGCCACCTTAGGAACTAAAGTAATATAAGTATGATTAGAATTTTTTAAAATCTTACCAGAGCTAAAAAATTCTTTGATAGAGTCAACCAATGGGGTTTTAATCTCAGTCCAGTGATTTTTATGAAATAAAGCACCAAAACCATCTGGACCAGGGCTTTTATCATTCTTAGCATTAAATATGATATTTTTAACCTCTTTATCCCTAATAGGAACAAGAAGCAAATCTGCACTATTGTGATTAACAGTGTATTTAAAAATGATATTAGAAAAATGCTAGTCCTGCCATTAGAGTTATAAAGAGTGTTAAAATAATTAATAGCCTTTTCTTCCAGAAGAAAGACATCATTAATTATTTTGCCATCAACATTTATCAATTTGCCAATATCATTTCTATTATTTCTACTAGTCATTCTAGCATAAAAAAAATTACTAGCTTCATCACTTGTAGTTAACCAGTCAATCTTGGCTTTCTGCTTAATATTAGCTGAGTGAATATGCAAAGATTTAACCAACTTTGCTTGAGCATCAAAAAATTGAGATGCAATATTAAAGTCTGAGCAATTATTATCTAAAGCATTCTGAAGTCTCTTACATTCATCCCTATTGAAATTAACATCAAATTTATTTCTAGTGCAATTCCAATTTTTAAGGTTACCTTTAATAATTTGAAGAGATTTGTTAAATTTGTATTGGGCAGTACCAAAAAGGTTATTGTTTAGACTGTTAGAGGAAATCTCCTTATAACCCTCTTCATATACCCAGCCAAGGTTTTAAATCTTGGATATCGGCCGCGTTTCATCTCAGGGATTTCATAGACTCAGTCTCGTATCGGGGGAAATCTCGGATGAGATGAGTCTAACTCGAGAGTTCATCTCGGATTTTCATCTTGGGTCTGAAAGTTCATATCGGAACAATCTCGGGGTACATGATATGTTAAAAATGATATTTTAACAAAATGATTTTTATGAATGCTATTAAAAAACATAGTAACTTAAACTTAAAATGCAAAATAACTTTATTATTCTTTATTTTGCGAAAGATCATTCATACTCTAAATTGTAATATGCTTAAAACAAAAATATTGTTAGACAAGAAACATTAAAAGCATCCAAAACATTAAAAAAATCAGTATAAATAGAACATAAAATACTTAATTCATAAGTAACATGTATGTAAAAAGACGAATATGAAAATCATAAGCATTGTAAAACATATACGAACATACAATGTAGTCATTTAACATGAAAAATGTAAAATAACAAAAGATTGATATGGCTAGATTTGAGTTTTTGAATTATAGTTCTAGTTCAGGCAAAAATTTAAATTTTAACCAAAAAAACTAATATCTCTGACTATATTCCAGTATTTCGTCTCGGTCGATATATCGTTCGATATTGCAATATCTCAGGCGATATATTCGAAAGGAGATTTAGAGTGATATTTGCTATTTCGTTTCAGAAGGAGCCCAAAACGAGATCTCGGAGGAGATCTCGGGCTATATTTGCAAGATTTGAAATAGTGTACACAGCAATTTACAAACCTAAAGGGAGATTTACAAACCCCCTTGTTTTCATTATTAAAGGTGACAAGAATAAGGGTGTGGTCAATGGAATTCTGAGGGAGTGTACAACAACAAACTTTAGAAAAAGTACTAACAAAATTCTGATTGAACAATACCCTATCTAATTTGCAATGGATGTTTCTAAATTTACCTGATTTCCAAGTAAATTTATTCCCACTAATTGGTGGTTCAATCAGGCCATATCGTATAATAAAGTTAGCAATTTTCTCAAGTTTGTTGAATGGTATAGGATTACCCCCTTTTTTTTCAAAACCATGAAAAACAGTATTGAAATCACCCAATAAAATCCAAGGACAGTTTATATTTAAACTAAAAAGCTCAATACAGTTCCATAGTTTATGTCTATCTGTTTCCAAATTAGAAGCATGAATAAAGGTGATTTTTAAAGTAAACCCACCTTTATTTATAAAACTACAGTGAATGTATTGAAAATCAACAAAAAACCTGTCTAGAGACCATACATTGGGGTTGTGAAGAACCATAATTCTACCATTTCCCCCCATTTGATTGTTATTAATCATATGCCAATTAGATAGGCTTCTATTGTGAAAATTAGCAATATTGGTATTATTGAGCTTGTGCTCCATCAATCCAATAATGCAAGGCTTATGCTTGCTTAAAAAATTAAGCAAATCTAATTTCTGCCAAGTGAATTTAGACCTCTAATGTTCCAAGCTATAATATCCATATAAAATAATATAAAGAAAAATAATAAAGAAAGGATACGACAAAGGATATATTGCAAGCTACAGTGGATCACTATGCTTGCTATTATCCCGCTTCATCCCTGACTGCTTACCATTTTGTTTAAAGCTGGTTTTGATATTAGCTTTCAACTGCTTTCCCCTGTTAGAATTTTTTGTAATGAATTTATTCCTAAAATCATTATCTTTTTTGTCCTCCACATCTTCAATAGCAGTTATATCAGAAAGACTTTTGGTTCTTGTCTTTTTCGGTAAAATAGGTTTAGGAGCAGCTTTTGAAGAAGACAGGGATTTATTGACAGCTTTCTGGATATCCTCTTCAGATATTGAGGGGTTTGAAGGAGCAAGGTTACCAGAAATCAGATCAGAGTTAGTAAAAATAGGATCTATAGTAAGCAAATTGGAGCAGCACTCTATATCAAAAGAATTAGGTCCATTAGTTCTAATAATTGTATTTAGACTTGGATTCTTCAAATGTAAAGAAGAACCAATGTACTGATTATTAAAATTCCCATCTGTATTCGTATCTGAATGAGTGTTTTTTTTCCTGTTTTGCTCCTCCATCTCTGTGTGTATTGCCTTCATAGTACTCGCAGATTTGTTAAGAGCCACATCTAATTGCATCTTTTCCACAGTATGTGCAGTAACTTGAGGAGATTCTGAACTGTGATTTAGGTCGTTGTTACCGATCTCTGAAACAGATTGAGGGTCTAGGTTCATAGAATCTTCCTCAGAGGATACAGGCAGATGTGAGGGAAAAGGATTTATAGTTTGGGTCATGTATGAGTGAATACCATTGATATCATTTCTCGAATTTTCAAGGTTTGCAGATTCATTTGACAGTTCTTCTGCATTCTTGTTGCTTGCACAGTCTGCAGTCGAATGTCCAAAGCGTTTGCAATACCTTGATCTATCAGGTATTTGCTCATACGTAATAGGCTATGAGATAATTTCACCATCATGTAGATAGATAGTTGCCTCGCTAGGTAGATCTGCATCCGCTTTTATTTCCACTAAAATTCTTGTATAACTCAAACGAGTTTCTTTCGCTATATGTTCGTCCAGCTTTAGTGGTATCCCTACAACACAAGCAATCGTACTAAACACTTGCTTATCCCATAGCCTTAGGCTTAGTTCAGGCAACCTTATCCATATTGGCATCGTGCTTAAAATATCTCGGCCAATAACTGACTTCTTGTTCCACTTTTTCAATATTAGGAGCTTACCGTTAATGAAATAGTGTCCTCCTCTTAACAGTTTTTCACATTCCTCCATATTGGTGAAGCAATTGATAAAAAACCCATTTTCTCTTGTGAATATCTCGAAAGATCCACTAGGATTCTAGGTCCTAGCGATAAAAGCACTAAATTGAAAATAAGGTGGTCGCTTACCAAACAAATACGCAACAACAGAGAATCCCCATTTAAATTCTGTTCGACTGCTAACTTCCTCATCAACAATAACAATGTTTTCCTCACCAATAGTAGAAGTGGAGCAATATATGTAAGGTCTAAATCTGAGTCTTGACCCCATTTTTTAACTAAATCTGCCCAAGTGGAGGTTGCTTTTTCCAATGGTACATCGATTCTTGCTGAAGTCCCATTAATGCGGACATTATCCATAGGTTTCTTGGCTTGAGGTTTATACCCATTCGAGGCTGGATACGGTTCTTATTTACACTAGATGGGTTTTCTTGAAATTTTCCTTTACCCTTATTGAATTGATAAGATTTATTCAGATTTTGATTCAGCCGAGCATTAGATCTGCGATTTCTCACCATAATGAATCCTTCTTCATCCGTAATAAAGACGGCGGTTGGATGAATTGGCTTACGGTTGGAATTCATAATTGGAGAAGAACTAGAGGAAGGAGGAGAAGAGATAGAGGAAGTGGGAGGGAGATTTCTCCCATTGGGATTGGGATTATCATTAGGAAGAGATTAAGAAGAAGGCTTAAGGGCAGCCATGGCTGCAAGGAGAGAGCTTTTTTTTTTTTGGAAGAAGGTAACCTTAATATTAAATATATAATAACAAGCCTGTGTATTCCCTTATTTATAATGTACCCAATCATATAAATAATATGCCCACAAACTGTAGTAGAACGTTGGATTTGCCAACTTGAAATGTTGATTCTAGAAATAATGAAGGTTATAAAGATAGTGGGAAGATCAAATATGCGTAATCACTTTATTTACGTGCCTAGGTGTAATTACATATATAGTGTGCCTGATCAGTGACCATTATTGTATTGTGTCCGTTTATCTTTTAACGTGGCCGCTTGTGTCTGATCCAAAGAATTATGGCAAATCCTATTTTTGAAGTGCCTAACCATTACGTTAGTGAAATACAATACTACAGTCTGAAACATGGTGCGTGTACTATGATTTTTGTTACATTCCTTATGGCATTCATAGAAATAAATGTTTCGCCTAATGCAAAGAAAAATATATACGTTAGTTTAAATTTAATCATACAGTACTTTATGTGTAACCCGTTCATACATGCACAGAATGGAATAGACCAAAGGATGATGGAACCGTACCGGCGAACGTAACATTTGGAGTTGTTTGCACAAAGTGGAGCATAGTTAGAAATTTTAATTAAATTAAACACTTGTTTAATTAAATTGAATTAAACCATTTTAAACGACGAATCAAATCAAGGTGAGTACAACTCACTCAGTTCTATCCCACGTATATTTATATAAGTAGGGTTTTTAATTTGTGTGCAATGTTTGCTAATGATTGATGATTTGATGACTGTTTCATGGGTGCTGAATATTTTAGATATTCATTGATTAAATTAAACGTTTGTTTAATTTTCTAGAAATAAATTGTTATTTTAACAATTAGATTCCAAACAAGGTAACTTACCTTATTCGTTACGTTTATAATAATATAAATGTATTAAATAAATAGTTGGATGCTTGATTAGATGTTATTAACTGCTTGTTGATTGTTAAACTATTTATTTACGTTTACTGTGCTGATTAAATATATTATTGTATTGAAATGGATGTAACCCATTGTGATGCAGGGAAGGATAGGTTGGAGGAATCCAACCAGATTCCTCAAATATGTTATTTATTTATTATGAACTGTTGAATGATTGAACTAATTTTGATTTTTTGTTGTTGTGATTAACCAATGGATAATATTGGTTGAGTAATTTGGCAGCGGATGGCCAAAGAATGAATTGTTCACAAATGTGATCTACCGTCTGGTAGATCAACTGAATAAAGTTATAGAATTTATTGTATAACTAGAAATATATTTTTAAATCTTTTTATATGAATTATTTTAAATGAAAGTTTTAATGAAGAAAGAATAAATATTTATTATTTATTATCAAAATTTATAAAAAAATTAAAAAGTGATTTCAAATAGGCAAAGTATGAAGCAAATTTTGGAATGGATCAATGTTGTAAACAGTTTTCAAGAATCGAAATGAGTTTATAATTCAAACAGTTGAAATACGAAAAGGAGCTTTGTTGAGACGAAACCAAAAAGAGTGAATTAAATTTATAAGACATTTTATAAGGGATTATGTTAGAATCAAGACTTGTGTAAGATGTTGAAAAATGTTTTAAAAAGAAAATGGATATGATTTAAATTAAGTAAATGTGTTGAGGTTGAAATAAGGTTTTCCTAAGGAAGAGAGTATAGATTTAAAAACCATATTTAAATCGAATAGTATATGGAATTTCCATAATATTTATTAATTTCAGAGTATTAGTTAAATGAATTATTTTGGGAATATTCTTATTTCGTTATAAGAAGTAATACCTGCATATTTAAAGATTTAGAAGTTTAATTTACAAATGGTTAATTAAAGAGGCCAAGTGATGCTGTGCTGAACTAGTAAATACTTTTTATTTTTATGAATGAATGGTTGTTTTATTTTGATAGTTAAATAACTGACTATCAAAATCTGGACAAGCCGTTGTTGGTATGGAAAGACCGAGATTGAATCTACATTCGAAAACCATTCCGACCAGCAAATACATAACGTTGAATATAAAAGATAGAGCAATTGAAGACCATGGATCTTCATAAGCAGAAGGATTACTTAATCTGTAGTTAACTACCCCTGTTTTAAAATGATAAAAAGAAATTATGAAATATGTTTTATTTTCTTTTTAAATGTTTAACCTGAGATATACTATGATCCTATCATGGTTGGAATCTGCGGATTTTCAAGGGCTTCTCGCTGCTGATTTGTTGGGTGATTCCTTGGATGCGGTAGGTGGGTGCCTTTGGTTCATCATGTTCCTGAATGACTTGTATGGACGAATGTTTGATAGAGTACCTCCTGATGGTCACATAGGTTGATCTCTTCAAACATATTCATATTGGTGGCGAGAAGATACCTTCTCTTATCTTATCATCCAGAGTATTTCTATGGATTAAGTTAGTGACTCTGATGGATTTGACGATGTGACATTCAAAGTGATCTGGCATTCTAAAAAGGAAAACGTAATCTCAAGCCTCATCAACCGAGAAATGACAAATATCGGGCAGGAAACATGGATAGGTGGGTCATTCCCAAGCTGGGTGTATTATCACCATCTAGAGAAATTCCTTATTTGTTCTCCTTTCGATTCTGTATCTCCGTGGATTACGGTGGCCCCTTAAAACCATAGGGTGATAATACATACTCTACACTCAAGCCAAATGATTGGGCAATCATGTGTGGCCAGGGTGCAAGATGTACTTGTTGAACCCCAGTGTATCCCCTCTAGAGTACGCTGAACTAAAGGCGATCCCATACCTTGTCATAGTTAGAATCCAATCTCCAATAAGAGCCCTACAGTTTTTGATTATATACTATGTACGTAGAGCATGAGATGCAAGCGTTCTACTATTTGGTTATTTATTTGATATAGACACTATCTTAATATCACAGGATTTCATATCAAAAATGTTTTGGGTTATAGTAAGGTAAAAACCGTTTGTGTTTATGTGTGGGCTGGTCTTACTATTATCCATTTCTTTTAAAGGAATTTTCTAAATTTAAGAAATATGGATGTTATTAAAACTTAGTGATTTTTTCTCACGTTGGTTCACCAGACTGATCTGTGGCGTTTGTAATGCTCGATTCAGACCGAGTTGTACAGGTTCAGGTTATCGGATGCTGTGAAGTTCAGAGACGAACCAGTGGAGTCCAAACGTATGATATATATAGTATTATTCCGTTGTAGGTTATATATATATATATATATATATATATAAGGACATGATATTATAATTTCTATATTTGTTTGTTATACTCTGATATGTAAGTATATTTATTCAGGTTCTTTATAAAGATTTATTTCTACATTATATTTTTTCTGTTGCAATGTGAGATTCTGATTTGGTGTCGGTTCTCCTTCCTTTCTTTTATTCTAGTTTCTGTCTTATCTTTCTCTCACCCTCCAACTTATTCCTCTAAATGTTCTGCTTTTATATAGAATTCGAGTTGACTGTGATAGTTAAATGTCGGCTTAAATTGTATGGAAAAGTGAGATGTTACATGAACTATATAATATTTTGTGTTAATTAAACAGATAAAATAAGCATAGGCAATCAATATATATTTAAATATGAATATAATGACATAACAAAACAATGAGTGAGAGAGTTCTTGCCTTGAGCGGTTCGAATGGCCGATTTCTCTTTAACTCAAACTAAACTTGTGTTTAATTTGACCCAAAATGTATTGCTCCAAATTTGACCAAATTAGTTTTGTTGTAAAGCCCTCGACTCCACGATCCCAACAAATCCTGTTTTGCGTGATTCTGAGTTAGTATGTGAGAGATATTAATGTCCGAACATTGAATACACGAGTTAAATAATTAATCAAAGGGTCCGTTTGGCATTGGTCCTTGGAAAGTTGGGCTCAGGTCCGGTCTTAAACTTATTGTAAATTAGGTCTCTATTTTTTGAAATTTCATAAAAAAATATATTAAAAATCACGTAAATTCGTTGTGACACCCCACGTCCATTAATGTCACACATTAAGAGAATGCATTAAGTTTCGTGAAGCGTTATTGGTAAACAAACACAGAACATTACAAGACAGATATAAAAGATAACAGCGGAATTTAAAATTTTATTTAAAACATAATTCATAACATCGTGCTCGAAATATCACAAGTCAGGGACCACATAAAAACCATTATAGTAACATAAATCTTCTGTCTTGTACCATCAGAATACAGAAATACGTAAAAAAGCATAATTCCCCAAAACAGACAAAGCCATAGTAGTAAAGACGAGAACTTGAGCCATACTTCAAAAGCAGCTCCTAGCAAGATGATAACCGAGTCCTGATTAAGCCTTAGTATTTTCCACCCTGAAACCTGGGGGTAAAACAAAAGAGAGAAGAGAAAACAAAAAGGGGCAGACATAAAGCCTGGCGAGTCTAGTTACTTTTAGCAAGTAAATAAATAAAAGTATCATGATAGATATATAAGGTGGATAAGAAAGGTAACACTATAAAAGGTAGGTATGAAAAGGAAAACATAATGGAGTGTGTATGCTTCTCTCTAATGATTAAACTGATTCTCTGCACTAATACTAGTATAACCAGAAATGAGATGATCCCAACAACTATCAAATGGTAAATTTAGGCATACGTTCGGATGTACCCTAAATACTACCCTAATCAATCGACTCCCTACTATGTAGATACCCTGTGTCGGCCCCAAAGTGTGAGGTATCACTTCCTAAAGCGGAAACACTTTGTTGATGCGCATAGCCATACCTACTGGTGTCACGGTCTTCTTAGCCACCTCTGCCTAGCCCATGCATGCACATTTCCCCGATCGGTTTGCACCTCCCACACCGTCCTCCTCGTTTGGATCTCTTACAATCAGCCCAATAAGCGTACCCCAACTCTGACCTAGTTCGGAGTACTCGTTTGATACCTATTAAGGGTTACTGACTGAAATGGGTCCCATATAATATGATACAAGCTCCCCACTAGGATTTCCATCGGTTATGTATACCATTAGGTGTCTTTAATTACATAACCCTATCATTTCTACAAGTTATGTTTATCCTAAAAAAAGGTGTCTTTAATTACATAACTACAACATTTCCACAGGTTATGCTTACCACTAGGTGTCTTTAATTACATAACCCTATCAGGTAAAGTTTGTGGGCCTATATGCAAATATTACCCATCCCTTCAGATTTACTTAACCCACACACTATTCAACCAGATTTACTTAACCCCAACTTAAGTTTATGTTCATACAATCCCTATGGATTCAACTAGATTAAGTATTCAAGGTTTATTATCATATTTTCCTTTATGGTTACAGTATGCTAGACCTCCCACATTAAGCCTACCATTTGTGGATGCTGGACATGTGGTCGGGTCCGGGCAGACTTATTCCACAAATTAGGGCTGTCAATTTCCTACCCGACCCGTGACCCGACCCGAAACCCGCACGGAAATTAGCAGGTTAACCCGACCCGTTTAGTTAGCTGGTCATTTTCGGGTCAACCCGAATTTGACCCGTTTATAAACGGGTGGGTTTAGGGTTGACCCGCTAACCCGATTTTGACCCGCTAAACCCGATTATATATTGTATCTCTTCCATATTGTTAGTCTTTTATGTATACTATTATTGTTAGTCTTTTATGTATGCAATAATCAGTATGCTCGTATATGTAAGCTATTATATTTTACTAATTTATTCTTATATGTTGTTAGTTATATTTTACTTATAACAACTGTATCTCTCCCATACTGGTAGTCTTTAATTTATGCAGTATAGGAATATATACTTATGTATAGAAAATGATTTTTGAATATGGGGATTTCATGCTTTATATATGTGTTGTCTGTTGTTGACTTTGCAACTTGTTGCATGTTGGTGATTATATAACAGTGTGCATGTTGATGATTTGACTCTTTTGTTGCTTATATTAGTAGGCAATATCTATCAATGGGTCAAACAGGTAAACCCGACCCAACACGACCTGACACGACCCATTTAGTTAAACGGGTTACGCGGGTCAGGTCGGGTCAACCCGTTTATTAACGGGTCGGGTTAGGGTTGGGAAAATACGACCGGTTTAATAAACGGGTTGACCCGACCCGTTTATAAATCAACCCGAACCCGACTTGACCCGACCCGAACCCGACCCGACACGACCCATTGACAGCCCTACCACAAATCAGTCTTAACCTCGTGTCTTAGCACGTATCGTATTTGTGCATCTAGACCTCTCACATTAGATTCACCACTTGTGGTCGCTGGATATGCCAGGCGGTTCCGGGCAGACTTCCACTACAAGCGTAATCTAACCTCTTGTCTAGGTGCAATTATAGTTTCTAATTACTGTAATCCTAGGCATTTCATTGTTAGCCAATTTACATATGTCGTTATAAGTTATAGGTTTCATGCCCCTTTTCTCCCTAATTATGTTCATAGTGAATTACATGTCCAAATTCATATACATAAACATTATTCAAGTTATGCCAATTTCCCCCTTTTTCAAGTTATGTCCAATTTTTAATGTTTTTCCACTCGTTCCCAAACTAACGCATTCGCATAATTTTAGCGGCATGCCTTGGCTCAAGAATACGCTGGCTACATCAAAAAAAAGGGAAAGGCGAAGGGAAGATGACATAGATGATTATTCTAATAAAACTAACATAAGAATATGATGGCATAACTTTAATTTGAACATATAAGAACAGATTGGTGAACTTGTAATAATAAACAAGTTCTAACATAGTAGGGATGTCATAATAGGCATGATTAGATCTAAATAAGGATTTAGTTGTCCAACTAATGATAGGTCTAAATTAACCACAACATATAGGCATAAGATGATCTAAATAGCATATTAGATCTATAATCAAAAGTAGATCTGACATGATAAAGGTTGAGATCCAATTCTTAGTAAATTCAGAATGTCATAGATTCCTAATTACAATAGATCTAGTATGATTCAGTCATAGGGATAAATCCAAATTATAGTCATATCATGTTTTACTTTTAGTTATTTAAATCTAAAGGTAACTTAAACTCACTGTGTTCGAATCAAGAACAATAGAAGGAGAAAAGAAATGGTTGAACCACAGATCTACACTTGAATCTCTAATCTTTGATTGCTAAAGAAGAAAGATATTTGATTCAGTCCAGGCACCGATAACATTTAGGCCTCCATTGATTTTCAGCGGAAAAAACAAGAGAAATGAGCCTATATTTATAGATGCCAGCCCCAGTATTCGACCTGCCGCCTCAGTCCTAGGGGGGTCGACCCCCCTTGAGGGATCGACCCAGGGGTCGACACCCCCGTTGAGGGATCGACTCCCCTGGGCGGGAATTTTCCCGCTCACCCTGAATTCTGAAATTTTGACTTTTTGGACATAATTTTGAATTCTTAGACCCTATATATATATGTAAAAAATTATCCTGTGCATATACAAACTTCAAACTTTCATAACTTCTTCATACGGTGTATGTTTTATGCAAACCAAATGCCAATCTTGTCCAGAATTTCGAGACGGACGCAATGATGCAGTCCGTTTCCCATAATTCTAGTTATTAAATTAATTATTAATTTATCCTCTTTTAATGTGGTTAAAATTACGGGGTGTTACATTCTCCCCTACTCAAAGGATTTCGTCCCCGAAATCTCCAAGTTAAGAAGAATGTATATTCTACCATCCATCACCCATATACTCATCCATCAATCAAAGGAATCTATTGTCATTAAAGATATACAATGCTTATATGAACATATGTAAAGGTGTGTGTATATGTCCTAATAATAATGCGAAGATCAGGCGGTCTATGATTCAGTTGACCTCCTTAACGCAATGTATGTTAGTGCCATGAATCCAACATGTATGCAACAATCCTATTATAACATGTAAGTTCTACGTGGGTGCACAAACATCCATCTAAATTCAACATCCATATGATGATACATTTAATTTCATTCATAAAAAGAAGAAAAATGCACACACATTCATATGCAGTATGAGAGTGATTGAGCCGATCTAGTACCTAATGTGTGTGTATATGCATCCACGAGCAACCACTAGTAAACACTTGCATTCACTTGCATCCATCAAACAGAACATGTATCAAACACATGTTTACATCCATAGGGTTCCTACCTAAAGGTCGAAGATTATATCGATAGGACAAACTTAGATGATAGAAACAAGCATAAATAAAAGCTTTGGGAAAGGAGTTAAGAACATACCCTCGAAAAGAAAAGGGTATGAAGAACGAATCTTGTCTTCGGTCTCCCAAGTCACATCCTCTGAGTTATCTCCCCATTGAACCTTCATCAACCTAATTTTTCTATTGCGTAACTTCTTAACTTCTGGTTCAAGAATACGAGTGGGAACTCATATAACTGTTGCCCCCATTCCAATTCTACTTCTTCCAATGTACTCGGCTCAACTACTTCTGCAGTATCATGCAAGCACTTCCGCAAATAGGAAACGTGGAAAACATCATGAATGCAGGATAATCTCTTTGGCAGCTTTACTCTATAGGCCATTTGGCCAATCCTTTCTATTATGGGAAATGGCCCTAAAAATATTGGTGCCAACTTCCCTACAGATCTGAAGGGAACCACATTCCTTAAAGGTGACACTTTAATGAAAACCATATCTCCTACTTCAAATTCAATATCAGTCCTCCTCTTAGCTGCGTAGGATTTCTGCTTATCTTGAGCGATCTTCATTCATCGTCTGATAAGATCAAGATATCGTCAACAAAGACCATGAAAAATTTATTTAGAAACTCCTGAAACACACTACTCATTAGATAAACAAAATAGGTGGGTGCATTCGTCAACCCTAAGGGCATAACTAGCCATTCAAAGAAACCATCCGAAGTCCTAAAAGCGGTCTTATCTATATTGTCCGTAGCCACCCTCAACTGATGAAACCCCGTGGCCAAGTCCAACTGAGAAAATACCGAGGCACCAAAAAGCTGGTCAAACAAGTCATCTATCCTCGGAAGTGGGTGCTTGTTCTTCTTGGTGAGTTTATTCAACTCCCTATAGTCCGCACATAAGCGAAGCGAACCATCCGCCTTAGTTGTGAATACCACTGGAGTACCCCATTCAGATACGCTTCGCCCAATAAACCCCTTTCCAAGTAGCTCCCCTACTTGCTTGCTAAGCTCCCTCCTTTCTCTTGGAACCATATGGCGCACATGCTATGCAGATGGCTTTGCATTATCCACTAGATATATGCGAAAATCGATCTCGCGCCTTGGGGGTAAACCCCGTACCTCATCAAAGACATCAGAATAATCTCAGACTACTGGAACAAATTGCAGATCATCGATAGATGCATCTAGAGACTCTAGGAAACCAAGCATGACAGACCCTTGTGGGTCACAAGAAATCTCGAGGGTCCTCCCATGGCAAGTAAAAAGCCTAACGACCCTTCTCTCACAATCCAGAATGGCACCATATATGGTTAGCCAATCCATCCCTAGAATCAACCCCTAGCCCATAAACCCGAGCACATATGCATCACACTCAAACTCGGTGCCTAAGATAGATATTATCCAACCCCGACAAATCATAGACAAATGAGCCGAACCACCAATGGGGTTTGCGACAACAACGGGATCCACTACCATACTAGTATTTAAGTGCAGAGATTCAACAACAGAACTAGGTATAAATGAATGTGAAGCGCCAGAATAAAAAAGAGTTATAATAGGATGACTGGAAAGAGAAATCAAACCTTCCATGGAAATTTTCCTACCTCTGGCTGATGCACTGGTCACGAGAGCATGCACCTACCCTCCAGAAGCTCTTGCCCTTTGACTTTGTCCTTGTGGTCCCTGTTTCTTCGGGCACTCCCTAGCAAAGTGTCCGACCTCTCCACAATTGAAGCAAGTATTCTTCTTTCTTTTACAATCTTTGACCAAGTGACCCTCACGTCCACAACTGTGACACTTCCTCTTAGCCTTGTCATTCTTTTCGCCCTTCTTCTTCTTCTGTTGTTGTTGTTGATGTTATAGTCCTTTCTTGGGCCATACCTTCTTGTTTTGCGTTGTTTCCTCAGCCTTAACTTCCTTCTTTTCTCCCTTATCTTCCTCATGCATCAAGGCTATATCAACAAGCCTTTCAAAAGTAGCTCCCATTGGGATATGGGACATAGCTAACCCATGAAGGGGTTCATTCAGCCCTTTAGCAAACTGCAATGCTTTGTTATGCGGAGTATCTACCAATTCCAATTCAAATCTCGCCAGCTGGTTGAACTTGTTTACATATTCTTTAATAGACACGTTTCCATGTTTGAGCGCCTAGAACCTCTCCATTTGCATGCTTTTCTCAGCTTGAGAAAGAAACTTCATTTCAAACCATTGCCTAAAATCATCCCATGTCTCCGTCGGATGTCCAACTTGGGTTACTACCCACCAGAACGAAGCTTCATCTTTCAGTAGCCAGGCAGCTAACTGAATCTTCGTTCGATCTACCACTCAGGGCCGGTTCTAGACTTTGGGTTGCCCTAGGCAACCTCAAATTTTGTTGCCTTCTACACTCAAAAAAAAAGAACACAAAGAAAAAGTGGTTTACAAAAAAAAAAAAAAAAAAAAAAAAAAAAAAAAAAAAAAAACACAAAGCAAAACTGAATACCATATGTTATATGTTAAGTAAGGCATTCCAGACCATGAAATATATTGTTGCATTATCAGACCATGAAACACTAGTGCAAAAAACATATTGTTGCATTATCAGACCATGAAATATATTGTTAAGAAAGGTAAACCAGACCATGAAACAAAGCAAAACTATGTCGCATTATCATGCCCAAAGACCAAGTATTGACATAGAAGCAGATCCAACACTGTTACCACGGACGTTAAGATTCCTGCGCATAAATATTCACAACTGATAAGAATATTAATCATTAAATTTAACAAGTTAATAATCCACAAGTGATAAGAAATCTACAACTTTAATCATCAAGTATTAACCTTAAAAATAAAAAAATGGATAGACAATGGTTGCAATCTAACAAGTTAAGAATTTAAATGCTTTTAACATACGAATTTTTATCATCTAACAAGTGTTAATCAAAATATCATATGCTTGTAAATATTTAAAAATGTCATCATAACATTGTAAATATCTTTCATTAGTTTCACATAATAAAAAGTTCATACAAAATATAGTTTCAATAAATCTTCCAAAATATTGCCTCTTTATCTTCCAAAATATCGTCTTTAACTTCCAATGTCAATATCATTCAACGAAAACAACTTCTTCTTGAATTTTTGGAAGAAAATTCTTCAATAGTATCTTCATATTTTAAGCTATCCAAATATCCATTCTCGATTGAAATCATTACCAACCCACTTAGCCATTCTTGCGACATGGTAGTTCGAAGATAAGTTTTTATCAATTTTAACTTAGAGAAACTTCTTTCCGCCGAAGCAACCGTAACCGGTATGTTAATAAGATTCGATATGCAATCCACACATTTAGGAATCCACTCACATCACAATAAGATTTTAAAAATTCAAGAATGCTAATTGATTTTGTTGTTTCTTATGGCAATATTCTTTTCAATTGTCTAAGTTCAAGAAATAATCTTTTCCCATAGATTTCGCTCTCTTGATTATGCTCCAATAAATTTTCTAATTTCATACATTGCTCTTTCAATTGTCTTTCTTCGATAGTTTTGAATTTTTCATTCAACAAAAATCCAAAAATCCCTTTATAAAGTCCAAATTGTTCAAATCGATCTTTAAGCAAAGAAAGAGCTTGGTCTATTATACGAAGAAAGTAAGTGGTTCTAAGATTATCTTCTAAAGATTGACTTTCATGAGCATCAACATTCATATCCTCATCAAAACGCTTCATTCTACGAACAATTATTTTTTGAGCAAATTTAGGCTCAATGCCAACTTCATCCGCTAGTTCTTTTGCTTCATTCATCATGCTTGCAAATCCATCTTCTCTAAATTTCTAAAAAATGCACTAAGCTCTTTTATTTTTGCAATTGCGTCTTAAATATCCATTTCTCCACTTTGAAGTATTTTGTTAACTCGATTGATAGTATCCAACATGGTGTACTAAATACATAGACTAATCAAGAACTAAAAATCTTCTAAAGAATTTTGACATGTACATTTAGCTTCCACCCTTACGATATTATCATCTTTATACTTATTTCTAATTTCAATCAAAGCATCTCTTAACTCCGTCGGTTGAGTTCTTATCGCTTTCACACTTTCTCTATGACTTTCCCATCGAGTTGCCGACAACGGTTTTGGCGTTAATCCATTTACATATTGTCAAAGTATCTCCCACCGTTGAGTTGAACAGGAAAATAAAGTATTGATCTTTTGGACATAAGCAAAAAAATCTCTAGCTTTCATGCATGACTTTTCCATCTCACATAGAGCGAGATTCAACTTATGACACCCACATGAAATATAAAATGCTCTTGGATTTCGATCAAGAAGTCTCTTTTGTACTCCTTGATGTTTACTTTTACCTAATATTAAATTTAAGTTATTCATTACATGGTAAAATAAAATAATACTACACTACTAAATTCTTGTCATAAAATATATCATACCTTTCATATTTGAACCATTATCATAGCCTTGTCCCCTCACATCATCAATGTTAATTTTGAGATCAATTAGAATGTTTCGAAGCTTATGAAAAAGACCAAGTCCCAATGTATCATCAATCTCTACAAAACCAAGAAAAAATTCCTCCACCTTGATAGCATCATCAACATCAACACATCTTATAACAATTGACATTTGTTCTTTATGACTCAAATCTGGAGTATAATCAAGAATGATAGAATAATATTTTGCCTTCAATACTTTTGAAAGCATGGCCTCTTTGATCTTTTTTGCTAACAGAAGTATTAATTCATTTTGAATGCTACGGCTAAGATAATGATTGTTTACTTCATTATTTACCACTCTTCCAAGATGCTCTTCCATAATTGGATCAAATTCAGCAACAAATTCCACAAGTTGGCAAAAAAGTCCATTATTCTTTTCATAAATTCTTTCATTAGTCCCACAAAATGGTAAATTATTTCGAGAAAGAGTTTTCACAATGCCAATTATACGAATCATACCTTTTCCAACGTTGCCTCTCTTGATCAATTAACAATTCCATTTTACAATCAATTGTTGCATTTATTTGAACTCCTTATGCAACTCAACCCATTTTATAAGACTTGCGGCATGCTCCGATTTACTTTCATGCTTTCTTAGCTTGGTTGTAATGTTATGCAATCATCCATTCCATCTTCTCCTAATTTAAACTTTTTTTGTGGATTTTTAAATAGCTTGCAACAAAAACAAAAGACTTTATTATCTTCATTTGAATAAATTAGCCATTTTCTTTCATGTTCTTCTCCTCGTGGATAACAACTAAAATAATGTTTATAAGAGAAATGTCTACAATCAATTTCATTTTTAGGAAAATCTTCATTTTTTTTTTTCATATTCTTGATAGGCTCTCGTTTAACTAGCATTATCCTTTTGCTATTGGTTATTTTTCCCCATAAGCCGGGGTCATAGTTGACATCTACACCTTTTTCAATATCAAGCACGATCAAATCACTAACATCTTCATTCAAGTCATTCACAATACCAACTATGTCTTCTTCAATTACAACTCCTTCATTTTCAATAAACTCTTCATTAACATCTCCAACTATTTCATGAATCTCAATATGCTGGTTTTCATTGCTCTCTTGAATTCTATTTGAAGTCGAAGATTGAGACTTTTGTATTTGTGCTTGAAATAAATTAGAGATCAAGCCAACAAGAGATTTTGCAAGTTCATCTCTCTTTTCCCTAACTTTCCTATTGTAATATCCAGAGTTTTGTTTAAGAAATCTAGTACGATTTTTTTCAACTTCATTCTTTGTCATATTCCCTATAGATTTTCAATTCAATGAAACAACTTTAGTTTTAATCTATATAAATAATTTTATAAGATTATATTTCATTTTGATGCAAAAAAAAAATATTAAACATTGAATTTAGCCCCAAAATGCTTCAGCCAATTGCACATTAAACATTGAATTTAGTGTTTCATGCTTTTTTGTTATTTTTGAGTTCGAGAGAAAATAAAAACTTATACTGCCTGCAGTGTACTCAGCAGGTGATGTTTAAATTTTAATTACAATGACCAATGGTTCAATCAAATCAACATTTTTAAAGCATTTGGTCTTTTTCAGCAATTGACTCATTTCAGCAATTGTCAATTGACTACACTACAAATTAGAATAATCTAACTTAACTATCTAACAACTAAAAAGCAAATTAACCTAATTAATTGAAAAACGCAACAGAAAATACCTATTTGTTGAAGTCTGGAAATTTCTAGCCTTGTCGAAGTGAGCCAGAGGGAAGAAATCGAGATGCAGAAGGGAAGAGTTGCTTGGAAATCGGAGCTGCTGCCGTGCTGCGCCTTGCCCACTGCTTGAGAGATATCGCCTTGCCTCGCCTGTTGCCGCTGGATCTTGGAAGGAGACGCCGCAATTTCAGAAATTAGAATAGGATTTTTTTCTTCTGCGTTGCCCTTGAGAAGCGGGTTGCCCTATTCCTTCGCCTATTGGGCCTTGCCCAATAGCTGGCCCTACTTCCACTTCAAAGATTACGAACAAGTCCTCGGTCTCCTTGAGCTAATTCCTTGCCTCTATGAATGTATCGGTTCCACAGAATGGCTTTCCTCCCATGGCACATAAATTTTTGCAGATCTTAGCGAAATTATTTGCTCTTGGAGGAGGAGGAGAGGAACGATGGGTGCAGCTGGGGGAGGAATGTCAGCTTGACCTCCGGCAGGCACCGTGGCCTTTAGATACCTATAGAACCAACCTGGTATCGTAACGCCCCCAGGGATATTAGGTTCCCCAGACATGCTGAAACGAAAAGGAAAGATATTTAGATAAACGATCGAAGGATATTACATATGGCTTTGGGGAATATGTTTTTCAAAACAGACTTTTCTTTTGAAAAATGCTTTCTTTAAAAACCTTTTTGAAAATAGTTTTCAAAAACTTTTATCTAATCTGGTAACCTTTAGCTCTGATACCAAGTGTGACACCCCACGTCCGTTAATTTCACTCATTAAAAGAATGCATTAATTTCGTGAAACGTTATAGGTAAACAGACAAAGAAAATTACAAGATAGATATAAAAGCTAATAGCGGAATTTAAAATTTTATTTAAAACATAATTCATGACATCGTGGCCAAAATATCACAAGTCTGGAACTACATAAAAACCATTACAGTAACATAAAAATTCTGTCTTGTACCATTAGAGTACAGAAATACATAAAAAAGCATAATTCCCCAAAAGAGACAAAGCTGTAGTAGTAAAGACGAGAACTTGGAAATACTTCAAAAGCATTTCCTAGAAAGATGATAACCGAGTCCTGATTAAGCCTGAGTATTCCCACCCTGAGAACCTGGGAGTGGGGAGGGCGGAAGCGAAGAGAGAAGAGGAAACAAAAAGGGTCAGACATAAAGTCTAGTGAGTCTAGTTAATTTTAGCAAGTAAATAAATAAAAGTATCACGATAGGCATATAAGGTGGATAAGAACTATAAAAGGTACATATGACAAGGTAAACATGATGGAGTGTGTATGCTTCTCAAATGATTACTTTGATTCTCTGCACTTACACCAGTATAACCAGAAATGAGATGATCCCAACAACTATCGAGTGGTAGACCGCATACGTCTAGATGTACCCTAACTACGACCTTAATCGATCGGCTCCCTACTCCATAGATACCCTATGTCGGCCCCGCAGTAGGAGGTATAACTTCCTAAAGTGGAAACCCTTCGTTGATGTGCATAACCACACCTACTGGTGTCATAGTTGTCTTAGCCCCCTCTGCCCAGCCCATGCACGCACATGTCCCCGGTCAGTTTGCGCCGCCCACACCGTCCTCTTCGGATCTCTTACAATCAGCCCAGTAAGCGTGCCCCAACTCCGACCTAGTTCGGAGTACTCGTTTGATACCTATTAAGGGTTACTGACTGAAATTGGTCCCACACAATATGATACAAGCTCCCCTTGTCTTGTATCCCCACTAGGATTTCCATCGGTTATGTATACCACTAGGTGTCTTTAATTACATAACCCTATAATTTCTACAATAATGCTTACCCTAAAAAAGGTGTCTTTAATTACATAACTTCGACATTTCCACAGGTTATGCTTACCACTAGGAGTCTTTAATCACATAACCCTATCAGGTTAAGTTTGTAGGCCTATATGTAAATATTACCCACCCCTTCAGATTTACTTAACCCACCCACTATTCAACCAAATTTACTTAACCCCAACTTAAGTTTATGTTTATACAATCCCTATGGATTTAACTAGGTTAAGTATTCAATAAATATTACCATATTTTCCTTTATGGTTACAGTATGCTAGACCTACGACATTAAGCCTACCATTTGTGGAAGCTGGACATGCCGGGTGGGTCTGGGCAGACTTATTCCACAAATCGGGCTTAACCTTGTGTCTTAGCACATCTCGTATTTTTGCATCTAGACCTCTCACATTAGATTCACCACTTGTGATCGTTGGATATGCCAGGTGGTTCCGAGCAGACTTCCACCACAAGCGTAATCTAACCTCGTGTCTAGGCGCAACTATAGTTTCGAATTTTTGTAATCCTAGGCATTTCATTGTTAGCCAGTTTTACCTATGTCGTTATAGGTTATAGGTTTCATGCCCTTTTTCTCCCCAATTATGTTCATACTAAATTATATGTCCAAATTCATATACATAAACATTATTCAAGTTATGCCAATTTCCCCCTTTTTCTAGTTTTGTCCAATTTTTTACGTTTTCACCCTCGTTCCCAGACTAACGCATTTTCATAATTTTAGTGGCATGCCGAGGCTCGAGAATAGCCTGGCTAAATAAAATAAAAGGGAAAGGCGAAGGGAAGATGACAGAGATGATTATTCTAATAAAACTGACATAAGCGTATGATGACATAATGTTAAGATGAACATATAGGAACAAATTGGTGAACTTGTGATAATAGAACAGGTTCTAACATAGTAGGGATGTCATTATAGGCATGATTAGATCTACATATGGATTTAGATGTCTAATTAATGACAGATCTAAATTAACCACAACGTGGTACGCATAAGATGATCTAAATAGCACATTAGATCTATAATTAAAAGTAGATCTGACATGATAAAGGTTGAGATCCAAGTCATAGTAAATTTAGAATGTCATAGATTGACAAATTACAATAGATCTGGTATGATTCAGTCACAGGGATAAATCCAAATTACAGTCATATCATGTTTTACTTTTAGATATTTAAATCTAAAGGTAACTTAAACTCACTTTGTTCGGATCTAGAACAATAGAAGGAGAAAAGCAATTGATGAATCACAGATCTACACTTGAATCTTTAATCTTTGATTGCAGAAGAAGAAAGAGATTTGATTTAGTCCAGGCACCGACAACAATTAGGCCTCCATTAATTTTCAGTGAAGAAAACAAGAGAAATGAGCCTATATTTATAACTGCCAGCCCCAAAATTCGACTTGCCACTTCAGCCCTAGGGGGGTCGACCCTGGGGTCGAAACCCCCCAAAAGGGGTCGTCCCAGGGTTCGACACCCCCTTATTGGGTCGACCCCCTTGGGGGAATTTCCCCGCTCACCCCGAATTCTGGAATTCTGACTTTCTGGACCTATTTTTGAATTCTTGGATCCTGTATATATATATATATGTATATATAAAATTATCTTGCACGTATACAAACTTCAAACCTTCATAACTTTTTCAATGCGGTATCCGTTTTACGCAAACAAAATGTTTATCTTTACCATAATTTCGAGACGGATGTAGTGGCGCAGTTTGCTTCCCTTAATTCTGATTATTAAATTAATTATTATTTAATTTATCCTCTTTTAATGTTGTTAAAATAATGGGGTGTTACATTAATTATTATATAAAACACGTGCATGTCAAAAAATTCAAGTGTTAAAACTGTCAAAAACCACATAAACACCCAAAATAACAATGAAACAACAACACATCAGGTTTTTGCATCAAAATATGCACCTATTTGTACATAATTGCATACATTCATGCTTATATCTCAGTGTTGCATCAAACTGCAGTATATGTGCATACACGTATGAAGTTAAACAACATTATAAGCATCTTTTTATGCATATATTCAAATTTGGCCTGTTTTTTCAAGAATTCACGGTTTTCGAATATTGTTGCATACACATATGCACTTATAGAAAATAAATGCATTCATTCATGCACATATTCATAAGATGTGACGACCCAAACTTCCGCGGTCTCCGAAGAGAAGAGAAAGGAAAGATTGCTTTGAGAACACGACAGATCAGAACACAAACATAAGAACGTTTCATTGCTTATTACAACAATTTACATCAGAGTACAAGAATATTCCAGAGTATGAATAAATAGTATACATCAGAGAATATCAGAGATTTGAATTACATTTAAATACATAATAGCGGAAAAAAATACATAACACAACTGAAAGAAATACACGGATACAAAGCTTTCCGAATATCCCTTCAACTATAAACCAGGATCCTGTGAATATAATATCTGCAAAACCCAACTACTAGCTACCCATGTGGAAAATAGGGGCTCCTAGAGTTTAGGTTAAAATAATAAACTCCAGGTCAGTCATGTGACTGGTGTGAGAAATAAAACAGTTATTAAAACTTTACTTTAAAATAAGGTAAATCAAGGGACTACGCAGTATAACACGGAATGGGTTTACCCCCAAGAAAACCAGTGCCTAAAACAAACATCGCAATGATAAATAAATAAAAATGAAGCTATTATAAGACTCAGGCCCCCATCACACAATACAACGCAAGCCGGAGGATAGAGTTTTACTTTATAATAGCCAAATATGCTTGGTACGTTTTAAAACAAATCTTTTATTATTACTATAAGTGAAGAAATCAACTTCAAATATAAATGTATCAATCATAGACGGCATGGACACTATATATCATGTTGCCAATACGAGGCTCTACAATCAAAACTGAAATGTCACATATTTGAAAATTGCATTTCCATCATGGTGGTTACTGATTCAAAAGATCTATCACATAGTGTAATTCCCCACGGTTTACGTCGCAGGCATGCGAAAACACCGTAATGCACATCCGCACTATCCAGGAAACAAGTTACCATGACCTACGTCGCAGGCATGTGAAAACACTGCTAACTCTATCCATCAGGGAATCGGGGGGTGTGCCCTATCCCTCACCTCGGTCGACCGAATCCATGACAACCCATAAGGTGTCTATCCTCGTCTCAAAAGCATATTGATATAACCATCAGTATACCACCATACCGGTGTGTGAGGCTCACGAATTAACGCTACACAAAGCCGTGCTATACTAAAGTTGTGCTTTGATCATCAACCACAAAACTCTGCTTTTCAACAGAAGCCTTGATCATTTGCCACTTATGCATGCCATACAGGCAATTTATGCCATGCGACTGATTTCTATCGATATACAACCTCTGATCCCGTACGTCTCAGAGAAGGGTGAAGTATGGGAATAAATTCCCCTTCACTAGGCAGATGTATATTTAATAGAGATCAATTAGCACAGAATAAAATCCGATGTCAGACACACCATCCATTTACAAGTCCGTTCTAGGTCTGAATGAAAACCGGAGGAACCTTATTCCTCGTCCCATATATCCAATATAGGAGAGGCCCTCGCATATCCGTACAATCAACAAGTACGTCTGGACGACTACCACTGTAGCCCCTTCAAGGTATCTACTCCAATCATGAGCAACAGTAGCAACCCATCCATTCGATGTGAAGATCATCGGTCTTGCACTGTCTTCAATGTCTTCGAATTTTCATCGTATCAGTTATTCAGAATGGGTTAAACCCAGCCTTTTTGAATAACTCGCATATCTTATAATCAAGTGTTATAACAACACATCATATGCTTCATTCCATTCCAGAATATTCTTTTATTCAAATATTCTTTTCCTTTGGGAAAGGGTCCCATTAATTTTATCAAAGATAAATTCTTTAAATTTATTCTTTAATCTTCCTTTGGATATCAAATTATATTAAGGTTTTCCAAACTAGTCAGGATTAGCGAACTACACAGAAATAATCATTTATTTTATTTCCCAATCCAAACCTATTCATCCCATGAAGCAAAACTGGTAATACTCCATATCTAACACCACGGTGTTATCGGTAAATATTAATTACCATTTCACGTTGTAATCTAATTAAAGATTTAGCTATCGCCTGGAGTAAAACTGGTGGTACTCCATTTTCGATCATTTTCTTGAATTGATAATTTTAATTATCACATTAAATTTTCAATCTAATCGAAGATTAATTGAAACTCCGTTTAGTTTTAATCTTCCCAAAAACAATATTAATCATTATTCAAAGATAAGAATTTAATCTTATCTTTAATTGAGTTAAAGAACCAATGTTATTTAAAACACAATTCACGATAAACCCAAATCACATTCCATCAGACTCTAACCGTAAATTAATAAGAGAACAATTCCCTAAGTATTAATCCCGAAGGCCGAAACCAACATCAAATCGATAAGCAGGAAACCATTCAACTTAACTAATCTCCAGTTAGTTTCTAATTTTTCTTAACTCCATTGGGTTTAAGAACAACATTTTTAAAGATACCACTCACGACAGACCCAAAATCTCATTTCCATTGTTAATCGGGTTAAAGAACAAGTGTTATTTAAAACACCATTCACGATAAACCCAAAAACCCAATTCTTTTATTCAATTCCAATTAATTATTAATTAATTGAAAATTTCCACTAAATCTTAATAAAAGATTTATTCTTTTCTCAACTGGGCTTAAGAACAATGTTAATGAAGACACCATTCATGATAAACCCAAAATCCAATTTGACATTAAATACAAGGCTCCGAATAGAAAATATATCGGCTTATATTCAATATCAAATTCTGAAATCAACAAATATCTTATTGGGAATAATGATATATATATATATATGTATATATCTTCCAAATTCCTTAACTATATCTGTATAATCACGAAATCCAATATTGAAATATTCCGAAGATAATTTCAATTCAAATCCATTCCAATTCATACATTGGAAAATTTCCGGTTATTTTAAAACCATTTTCTAATCCAATTTATTTATTTCTAAAAATAAATAAATTATTATTCTAGTTAATAACTAGTTCATTTCGATAAAAAAGTATTTTTATCTTTTCAAAAATGGAATGTTTTATCCAAAATCTTTCTTAATCATTTATTATGATTTTAAAGATTTTATTATCGCCCGTACAGTCGGTTTCCAATAACAGCCACCGAACTGCATCCATAGCGACCTTTTCTGAAATTGATTTGGACATATCTCCAAATCTGACTATTATATTTCAAATCTCTTATATTCATTGGAAATATCTTTTCGATACGAACCCAAAGGTTTCTGTTTTAGGAGAATCTAACGGCCGGATCTCCCGTAACGTCCATTTAAAGTTAATGGTCGAAATTCGCAAATTGCCGCTGCGTGGCGCTTTCTTTTCAGACCATTATAATATATATAATGTATATATTATATATTTCGTCGATTTCCATTTAAAACGAATTTTATAAATCATTTTAAATTCGTTTTAAAAATGATTTCCACTTCCATTTAAATTTCAAATCAAAATTGAATTTTTTTTCCTTTTAAATTCGTCTCAAATTCATTTTAAATCGATTTCAATTCCATTTTTAAATTCAAATCAAAATTGAATATTCTTTGTAACTTCGTTTTAAATTCATTTTAAAACAATTTCAATTTCCTTTTCAAATTCAAATCAAAATTGAATATTCCATATATATTCGTTTTAAATTCATTTCAAATCGATTTCAATTTTATTTTCAAATTCAAATCCAATTTGAATATTCCATATATATTCGTTTTAAATTCATTTCAAATCGATTTCAATTTTATTTTCAAATTCAAATTTATTATTCCATATATATTCGATTTAATTCATTTCACATCAATTTCAATTTTATTTTCAAATTCAAATTCAAATCCAAATTGAATATTCCATATCATTTCAATATTAAAATGATAATATTTTCAAAACATCAGATTTTGAAATCACTTTTCGATATTCATTATAAAATGAATAAAATCAACCAAATTCCCGTTCGTGTTAAAATGGCGTTTAACTACTTAACACAGCTTCACATTTCAATATTTTCTGAATATTATTTTAAAATATTCGGTAATTCTGAGCTAGAATCAGATTCAATCAATTACCATATAATTTTATTTATATGGATTTCAACATCATATGTATACAATAATAACGATAAACAATCATTAAAAATTCATACAACATCCAGAATGCATTCTACAACTGTATAAGCATTAAAATAATTAAATAACGCTTATATAGTTTGTCAACCTATCGATTGACATACCACTAATTATTGGGATGAATGTGTGTCAAATAGTATCCCAATACCCATGTGGGAATTCAAACAACAAATACTGTCTATTATTTATGAAGTTGGGCAATGTGTAAAATTTATCGTCCCAATCCATATCAGATAAATAAGTGTACATAAACAAATCGTCCGATTTGTAAATGAATATTTATTTATTCATATACAAGTTAAAAATTATATTTATAACTCTAAAATATTTATTCTGTAATGACCCGGTATTTACACGGATCACGAACACAGATTTGATTGATCGTGAGTTTGTATTTTCAAATACGATTTTAATTTAGATTTTGAAATTACAGAATTTGTTAATATATATGTATAATAACATTTATATGTGCAGCATTTATCAAAACCCATTTTTGATATATTGAGGTATGATAGCACAAATTTAATAGCGTTTGTTAATCTTATTTTACACAAGTATTTATGATAGCAAATTTGTAAGAGTGTTGTTTAAAAATTTATTTCTCTTATGTGTGGATAATAACACTTGTGTATAGCATTTTAAAAATGCCATTTTTTTTCCTTTCACATATGTTGTGTTCTTTTTAAAGGGGGATTTTAAAGCCTTATACATTTCTAAGTTAATTTCTAGTTTTTTTAACAAAGCATTTTTCAACCAAATTTTATTAGAACCATGTTTGGATTGGCAAGAACAAGAAAACATGTTGTTTCACTCACATAAATACATCATTTTCTTGCAAGCATGAACACATATATCTTTTCAAACATCCTCATGAACATATACACACCTGGATGCAACTACACTAGTAAAGTCCTACACTAGAATTACCCTAGAATAATGGATTTGAAAGCTTGTACACTTGCACATGGAAAATGTCTTTTTGTCTAAACATTTTCATATTTTAAAATCCTTCATGTTTCCTTTTCCTGAATTTGTCCCCTTTTATTTTCCCAAAAACATTTGCATTTTGTCAAACCCATGTGATAAGAAGATTACCCCATTCTTGTACAAATATTACATGAATCTCTCCTTCCCTAGTTAAGCCTCTTAGAAATGATTTTCTATGATTTTTCCTATGCATAAAACCACATGGCCGTGAGCTAAGAATGTGCAGAAAATTTCAGGTTTGTAATACCTAGGGAGCCAAGGTATAATACTTTATAATTGTTGTTAAATCAGCATGTTTTGCATATGAAAGAGGGGGCAAATGCATGTGAGAAACTGGGCTATAAATGGTACAATGGGAAGCTACTATTTTAGCTAAGTCCTAGGATATATGACATGTAGTGCACAGAGCATTTAATTGATTTTCCATAGTCCACCAATACAAAGTCTTGCGCAGGAAACATCTCATAAGAAATGGCTGCTAAAGCCATGTGAACCCTAGGTAGGCGTGTGATGTTGTTGAAAGAAATGTTTTTTTTATTTTTTCTTTCAATGGTCATCAAAACAGAAAACTGTTTTTTTGTCTCTCCTTTCAAAACATGCCTTTAATACACCGCATATTATAATATTTTCTACTACTATATAAAGACCTACCCATGTACATTTCACACTCAAACAAACACAGCAACTCAAAGGGTTGTAGCTAAGGGAAAATTCAAGGTTTTTGGAGCTTTCTAGGTGAGTAAACATACATTTTTATTTTCTGTTTAAAACCCTGCAGTTTACTGTGTGAATTAGGAGTTAGAACTTGTATTCTTGTGATGTCTTGCTCAAGTAATAAGTCAGGAGTATGATTCATGCTTGATATAATATAGTATTATTATTGTTTGATTATTTGTTATGGTATGATGACCATTGATCGGTATGGCAAACCTAAAGTAAAGGTTTCATGACCTACTACTAGCACTAGACAGGGTTTTCTTTAGTTGAATCTATTTAGAGCTGGGAGATCAGTAGATCTAGGTGATGGTGTGACATGAGAGGTTATACTTGTGTCAAATTTGTACCTTGTCATTAAGGAATAAAATTAAATAAGTTTTATCAAAAGAAAACCTGTACTGGTGTTTAAAGAAAACACAGTAATGCTCTCTGTTGCAAATTCCCAAATTGGATTTTCAAAACTAATTAAAACATGGTTTGATTACAAAATTATAACAAGGCAACAAAACGATGATTTTTGAAACAAAAATCAAGATTTTTAAAATTATAAATCAAAAGAAAAGAAGAGATGGTCACAAAGCGGAAATTGGTGAACCTCCGTCGATCTAGGCGATGAAAAACGATGGCACTTGGCCTGGAGGAGTAGAAGGATGTATAGCAGCAGGGAAAAATACTAATTTAATTTTTTAAACAAAGAGTTTTGAGAATTTGTTGAAATTAGGTTTTATAAAATGTTTTTGGGTTCCATGGGTTGCGTCGGATTTTTTCACCGGAGGGGAAGCCAGGGAAGTGCGGTCAGGGCGTCGCGGTCTGGTGAGGGTGTGGCAGCAAGGAGGAGGCGGCGCGTGGCTCCGACGAGGCGTAGGAACGATTTTCTCCGATTGTACAGTTTTCGGGAAAAGTGTGTGGCACGATGAAATTTCGATTGACGATGAGATGGGACTAGTGGGCATCGGTAACGTGACCAGTGGTGGAGGAGAAGTTTGTGGGGCCGGTCACGTGGTGGTGGAAGCGACGGACGTGGGTGTTCACGTGTACAAGTGTGCACGGCCATGGTGAAAAGGGTGAATGAAGAAGATGTAATGACCCAGCGGATTTCGGCCTCGAAAATCGACATAAATACCTTTACCGTAACTCATGCCGACCTTCCAACACCGAAACACTGGATAGTATTAGAAAGAAATTAGAGGGTGAGATAAGAAAGAAAGAAATATTAGAATAGTAGATAGAGAAGAAACAACACAACACAGAGTCTCACATCGCAGCGGAACAAAAATATAATATAGAAATAAAACTTTATTGAGAGCTTTTAAAATTACTTACAATATCAGAGTACAACACACATCTGGACAGTTTTGATAATCTGTCCTCATATATATAATTACACAGCGGAATATCATTCATCTGAACATCTTCAGCTCGTCTCCGAACTTCTCAGTATCTGATAACCTGAACCTGTACACCTCGGTCTAACCCGAGCATTTGCAAAATACCGGGTCAGTCTGGTGGACCAGAGTGAGATAAACTCGCACAGTATTAAAGGTAAATCATCCAACAAGATTTTAAAGTTCAAAATCTCTTCAAAAGAAAAGGATAATCGTAAGACCAAATCCACACATAAACACGGACGGTTTTTACCTTACGATAACCCAACCAGTTTTGAAATCAATATCTTGTCTGATATTATAGTAATGTCTAAATACAAGTAAATATCAATCTAGTGGAACGCTTGCATCTCACGCTCCATATATATAGTATACACACAAAACCGCCGGTGCTTATTGGAGATTGGATTCCGACCTTGACAAGGTATGGGACCACCTGCCGATAGTGTATCTCTAGAGGCGAATACACTGGGTTCAACAAGAACGTCTTGCAAACCGGCCCTCACATAACCGACCACTCATTTCGCTTGAGTGTATCGAATGTATATCACCAACGGTTGGACTCAAACCACCGTTCCCGAATGGGCAGAATCGATAGAATAAGAAACAAAAGGAATTTCTCTAGATAGGTGATTATACACCCTAATGGGAGCGACCCACATAGCCATGCTGCCTGCCCGATTTTTGTCCTTCCCCGGTTGATGAGGCTTGAGGCAAGAATTCATCTCTTCGAACATCTGGCCATCATTCACTTTGAATGCCACATCGTCAGATCCATCAAATCACTAATTGACGTCCACAAATATACTCTGGTATTGAAGAAGTGCCCCTCTTCGCCACCAACTCGGCATATTTGTAAAAATCAACGTACGTGGTTCTTAAGGAAATACTCTGTCAGACATTCGTCCATACAAGTCATCCAGGAACAGGATGAACCGAAGGCACTCTCCTACTGCATCTCATATAGGAATCACCCCATGCATCAGTAGCGAGAAGTCCTTGCAACCCGTGGATTCCAACCACGACAGAATCACAGTGTATCTCGGGCCGCTAAACCAGAGATTATAAGTAATCCTTCCGCTTTCGAAGATCCACGGTCTTCAATGCTCCATCTCGACCGTCTTCTGATATCTTCACGTATTTGTTGGTCTGAATGGTTTTCGAATATAAATTCGATCCCGGTCTTTCCGTACCAACAATCGTATTGGACAGATTTGATAGTCGGTGATTTAACTATCAAAATTAACAGTGTTTCAATCATGACAACCCAATGAGTTCACTGGCTCAGTATTCAGCACCATTTGGCCTTTAACAACTGATTTACTTTTGTTAAACCAAAACTTCTAGCTCTTTTAACATTCAAAATACGATATTGGAATAACTCTAATTCGATTAAACTCAAATTGATTAACTCTAATTGATTAACTTTAACTGGTTAACTCTAACCGATTAACTCTACTTTTTTAACTTCTATCGATTAACTAATACTCGACTTACATCCATTCGCTTGACTCTAGATCACAGCGATCACAATGGTTACGCCTGAATCCCTCAGGAAACATCCGACCGCCGTAGGCTATCAGCAGCCCTGCGAATTACGCTAGCAGTCGTACGAAATGACAACTCATCCTTTATTATTTAAATCGGGGAAATCCATTTGTTTTTAATAAGGAAATTTATAGCACATATGTTATAACAATAGCATTAAAATTACTATTTAGATTTACAAACAACAGCGCTATAATTGCTGTTTAGGTTTACAATCCATTTACTATAGCAACAGTGCTAAAATCGCTATATTTGATTTACAAAACATGTATTATAACAACAGTGCTAAAATCGTTGTTTATAATATCAAAACATATTTACTAACATCTCTTACGATTACCAACTAATACCATCTTCAGATAATCCCGATGTTGTTCAAGTTGGGGTATTCTAATTACCTCTCAGACCTTGATCAAACAACGTTCTTATCCTCAGATAAGTGTCAGTTGTAATCAAAATCAATATTTCATTCTAGTCTCAAACAAATTCCATTTAACTATTGGATTTGGTTATACAACCCTATAACTCAGTTCTTTAATCAGATTCGCTTATTTCCAATCTCCTTTGATTTCATTTCACTTCAATTACTTTTGAAAAGTAATTGTCTAAATTATTATTAATTAAAATAATAATTTATTTCAATCATTAACTACATGAGTAGTTAATTTCTTTAATAACAAAATTAAATGGTAAATCCCTTTTTAAAACCTTATTTAAATTTAAACAATATTTATTAAACTATCCAAATCAAAACACATCAATTTTGATAATCAAATTCTAATTCAAACGGTCGATTTAATTAAATCTAAACTTGATTATCTCGTTAATCGATTCCAATTAATCCTCACTTTAAATTAATTAAAAATATAATTAATTTAAATAATCCCATAAATTTCTTCTTCACCAAAACAATTACCAAGGTGTACTATGCGACCTTATTTCTCATCTTATATTTTCAAATCAATCTAATGTCAGCATTTATTCTATAAGATAAATTCCTAACAATTTAAAATCTTAAATAAATAAAATATTTATTTATTTCCCTTTTATAACTTTTATTCAAAATAATATATTCAGAAACCAACTCCAGTTATAAAAAATAAATTTTATAACTTCATCTTATCAGTTCACCTGACTGTGAATCAATATTCCTGACACGATTGATTTTATAGGCCATACGCTGCCAAATACCCAACCAATATCACCCATTGGTTTAAACACAACACAGGTTGAATGTCCAGTCAAAAATCAACAATCAAATCAATTATTCCAAACAGAACAGTTCATATGTTGATAATATGAATTAAATAATATATTGAGGAATCCGGTTGGATTCCTCCAACCTGTTCTTCCCTGTATCAAAATAGTTAGCTCCAATCATGCTGTTCAGTTTTGTTTAACTGATAAACTAAATAACGACCATTTAACATCAACCACAAGCAATTCAAACACTTCAACCATTTAAAACACGTTTATAAATAAACGTGACCAACCAAGGTGAGTTACCTTTATTGGAACCCATCGTTAAAAATAACGATTTGGTATTTCACTGAAATTAAACACAGTTTAATTTCATCAGTTAAATCAGCAAGCAAACAATCAACCATTGGTAAGCAGAGCACACAAAATAAAAACCCAATTTATATAAAAATATAAATAGGAAAAACTGAGTGAGTTTAACTCACCTTGATTTTTTGTTGACACAGTTCGGTTACAGTTAAATAAAACAGTCGTTTTAATTTAACTGTAAATTCATGTCGTTTCCATTTCTGTCCAGATAGATTCCATACTGTTCTGGTTGTCAAGATGATTCCAAGGATCCCTTGTTTGTCTGATTCTGATCATGGGGTTATTCAATTTTAAAGTTAACATAATTATTAATTTAATATAATTAATTTTCTAATCATTTAGTTAATAACTAATTACATTTAGAAGAGATTAACGGCCGACAGTTCCTTTTCATAGTTCCTTACCGCTTTGCCTCCAAACATGGTAACATGCATAAGTTATTTGGATTTCAGTATAATGCTTTAATCCACTAAATTTTCCTTATAGTATTATAAAAATATCAATTACTTTGTTTAATGACGGTTGACCGACAAATGCTTCTGAATTGGGGAAAACACAACCGACATTTCCTTTGAATCAACGTGCCAGCTCAACCTCTTCCTTCTATTCAATCTTCTTCCCTTCGAAAATAAATGCTTTGAACCCCTTTCCTTCTAAAACAAACCTATTTCATAAATCTCAGCCGATTAGCCCTTGTTCCCTTTTGAAATTTGATACCCCGTTCCCTTCACTCCAAGTTCTGACTGTTGCCCCCCACTCCGGTCAACTGGACCAGCATCCGATCCTGCCAATAGTTGCGCTACCGCCTCCTCATCGAACACCAGAAGCCTCGAGAACGCAGACCCCCCCAAACGCTTGTAAGAGCTCACGAACGACAGTAGTTCGAGCCATGATTCTGGCCTCGTCGTTGAACGAAACCGGATCTTGACCGATCATTAGGCGGAGCTCGAGTTGTTGAAGAGAAACGTAGTTGAATGTTTTGGTTGGAATCAATGGATTTGGTGAAAATAGAAGAGGGAGTTGGGTGTTCTTGGATTTAGTGAAGAGATTGATCAGAATTTGAGGAAGAATGTGGCGGTTTCCTGGCCGCGGAAATTGAAGGTGGAGGCGCTATTGACCAAGCGAACCAAGAATAGGGTTATACAGTGTTGAGGTGTATTTATACAGGTTAACGTTTTCGTGGAACGCACGGTGATAATGGATTGGCGTCCAAGAAAATTAGTTGTTTGGGAGCCAAGGAATGCACAGTAGAACGAAGGTTTGGGATGCAAGGAATCAATAAATACTTAGGATGGGCGGAAAGAATAAGAATGTACAGTATAGAGTTGGATATATTTTATTTCTATTTTAATACCATGAAACTTCGTAGTGAGAAATTGTGTTAAAAACCACCACAAATGATTTCTGATTACTGATAAAAAAGCTAATCCTGGTGTAAAAAGATATTCCGGACCTAATGGGACAAGTTTCGTCGAAATCCGAGGTCGTATGAAAAAATTTCCTTTATGAAACCGGAAATGAACACGCATTTAATTTTTTCCCAGTCAGCAGATAAATCAAATCAACTCGAAACTACGAAGTCTGACAATAACTTTTCGATACGAACCCAACGGCACTAATTTCGTCGCATTCTGAGACAGTTGCCCCGGTAGCCCAATTTTAACGCGCACCGCACTGCCCTTCTAAACACCAAATTTCCCGATTTCTAAAAATAACAAACTATATACCTATCCTGACTCTAATCGACGATACGAACTCAACGGAACTGGTTTCGTGGCCTAATTAGATCGTCTGCTCCAGTTGTATCCCAATAACCCTTTATTGAATTAATTACGCGCTATATAAATTGAACGGACGTTTACAACTACCGTGGTCACATATGACACCTGTTTGCCACGCCATTCAACATCGTACAATAATTTAATGATACGGTTCCAATGAAACTGATTTCGTCGAAATCTGAGTCCATTTGCAAAACGGCTATTTTAAAGGCCTATAATTTAATAACGATTTTCCATAGCGAATATTTCAAAATTTGATTTGGCCATATCTAACAATCTATAACACGGAATCTGGATTTTTCTCTTTCATATGGAAACTATTGTCAATACGGTTCCAACGTTTCTTATTTCACAGAATTCCGGCTTATAACGGATTCTGTATTCTTAGTTGAAGTTCAAAACTTCATATTACGAACTGCACGCCATTTCCGAGCTCGATTTATATTATATATGAATATATATATATCGTTCAACTTCATTCAATAGCGATTTAAATATTAAAATCCATTCATATTCCAAATAAAATATTTAAAAACAATTTAAATATTCAGATTTAAATAGTCGAAAAACACGGGTCGTTACATTCTTCCCCCCTTAAAATAATTTCGTCCTCGAAATTGCTAAGGTAAGAAATGTGCTACAAATTCCATTAATTTCCAAATCTAATTTATCGAAAACCAATTCGTTATCGTAAATAAATATTTTCAAAAATATCGAAAAAAAATTCTAAGACATTAAATTCTCGGGAAAATTCGGCAGAGTCTCCCCTGCACGGAGTGACATCTGCGATATCGCAGGAACAAATAATATATATTCATCGACCAACGGTCGGAAAACAAAATCAAAACCCCAAAATTTCATATTCTCGCGTAAGCGTACCTTTTTGCGAGCGCTATTTAGCATATTTGCTCAACGTATGCACGATTTACTCAACCAATATCTGATCCTCAAAAACCATCTGGCACCTGTACTCAACTTAATTCACATACCAGTAACAAATATATGAAATCCTGAGATAATATTCACTGATCAACTAGTACAATTACACCAATTGCAAAGTCAAACATCCAGCGTCAATTCATTATCAAATACCGGGTTAAATCATAAATTTTAATTCTTATGCGGTTCTATTCCAGTTTAATTATACCGGGAACTTATTCTTTGGTTTATAAATCATTTAGCTCCATTACATTTGTTGATTATTTCCATTCAAATAACTATCATCCAATAACAACAATCACAAACAACAACCAATGCACAGCAATCAGTCAAATTAACTGAATTCACATTCAATATCAATATTTTATTTTGGTTTCTCATATTTGAACATCAATCGATTTATGTCCGATTGATTTTCTTTTGATTATTGTTTATTCATTTGATTTCAAATTTCCACCTATTTTTTATTCAATTTCGATACCATTCTTAATTCATTACCACCTAGACAAGTTAATTTTCAATTCAAATTCTCAACACGATTTGAATTATATTCAAATCGATCAAACACACTGGTATCTCAATAAATTAATAAAATTATTGCTTTTCTTATACAAAAATATCTTTTGGGTAAAATTATTCCATTTACCCACTTTATAAAACAATACTGTATCCATGGCCAGTTCAAAGCTTCTCAACACTTGAACCGATCAACAATACAATATAAAACATTTGTATATAAAATTAAAAAAAAAAAACGCTCTCATATATATATATATATATATACACAATCTCGATCTAGGGAATTACTAACCCAATCTCTATCGAGTTACGCCACAGAGCCAAGGTTATTACTAAACCAATAGCTCTGATACCACTGTAACGACCCAGCGGATTTCGGCCTCGAAAATCGACATAAATACCTTTACCGTAACTCATGCCGACCTTCCAACACCGAAACACTGGATAGTATTAGAAAGAAATTAGAGGGTGAGATAAGAAAGAAAGAAATATTAGAATAGTAGAAGGAGAAGAAACAACACAACACAGAGTCTCACATCGCAGCGGAACAAAAATATAATATAGAAATAAAACTTTATTGAGAGCTTTTAAAAATACTTACAATATCAGAGTACAACACACATCTGGACAGTTTTGATAATCTGTCCTCATATATATAATCACACAGCGGAATATCATTCATCTGAACATCTTCAGCTCGTCTCCGAACTTCTCAGTATCTGATAACCTGAACCTGTAAGTGTAAAGACCCGCAACTTCCCCGTAAAGGAAAGCGTCGGATAGTTCGAGAACAAACCACAACAGAACACAAACAGAAGAACGTTTCATTGTATATTACAATAGTGCATCAGATTACAAGAATATACAGAGTATAAACGAATAAATATTACACAGAAATATCAGAGATTTAAATTACATTTAAATACATCGCAGCGGAAAATAATACAATACACAACTAGAAGAGATATACGGATACAAAGCTTTCCGGATATCGTTCCAGCTGTAAACCAGGATCCTGTGAATATAAATCTGCAAAACCAAAACTACTAGCTGCCCGTGTCAAAATAAGGGCACCCAGAGTTTAGGTTAAAACAATAAACTCCAGGTCAGTCATGTGACTGGTGTGAGAACTAAAACAGTTATTAATCTTTATTTTTAAAGTTAGGTAAATCAAGGGACCACGCCGTATAACACGGAACGGGTTTCCTCCCAAGAATACCAGTGCATAAAACAAATAGCGCAATGCTAAATAAAGAAAAATGAAGCTGTTATAAGACCCAGGTCCTATCACACAATGCAACGCAAGCCGGGGGATAGGGTTTTCCCTTATAACAGCCAAAGAATGCTTGATACGTTTAAAACAGATCATTTAATACTATTATAAGTGCATAGTGCATAAAGCAACTTCAAATCATAAGTATCAATCATAGGCGACATGAGCGTCCCATGCCACTATGTCGCCATATATAGGTTTACAAATAAAACCGCAAAGTCACGTATTTGGAAATTGGATTTCCGTCTATGAACCGAGGCAAAAGATAGTCCTCAACCGATTCGAGACTGCCTAGCCCCAGCCTCAGGATCAGAGCTCGAGTGACCCTAGGAGCGACAGGGCCGGTCCACCGATGTGGATTAAAATGCCTGAACACTACGTTTCCCCGCCCTTTGGGGCGTAAATGAGCCACTAAATGACTCCATCGGTTCGAGAACGACCGATCAATCCGAGGCGCCTCGCAACAGCAACAACCACATAAGTCAAACTCGTCAGGGCGTGTAAAACCACTGACGCCACTTCTAACAAGGAAGAAACGCAGGCCCTCTCTGAGGTCCTTTCTCCCGTTTTTGGTTCATACCAGGTGTGAAACTCGCGAAGTAAACGTTACACAAAGCTACGCCACAAAGGCCGTGCTTTGATCATCACCACAAGACTTTGCTTTTCAACAAAAGCCTCGATCCATTGCCGCTTAGGCATGCCACACAGGCAATTCACTCCATGCATTTGATATCCATCAATATATAACCCCTGAGCTCGTACGTCTCAGAGAAGGGCGTTAAGCAAGAGAATAAATTCTCCGCCGCCAAACAGATATATATTTAACAGAGATCAATCACACGGACTAAAATCCAATGTCAGACACACAGTCCATTTACAAGTCCGTTCTGGGTCTGAACGAAACCGGAGGCACCTAGTACCCCGCATATCCATCGATCTCCAAGTACGTCTGGACGATCACAAACTGTTTCCATCTTCTTGGGTGTACAGCCCAATCAAGATCATCAGTAATCACCCAAACGACGTGAAGACCTCCGGTCTTCGACCATCGTCTTCATCTTCGACTTATCGTCGTATCAGTTATTCAGAATGGGATAAACCCGGTCTTTCCGAATAACTCGCGTATATATTATAAAAGTGTTACACAAACACAACATACGCCTCATTCCAACTCATTAGTCACTAACCGTAAATTAATCAAGAGAATAATTCCCCAAATATTAACCCCGAAGGCCGAAACCAACATCAGATCAATATCCAGAAAACCATTCTACTTAGCTAACCGACAGTTAGTTTCTAAATTTCACGTTCAAATCTAATTAAAGATTTAACTATCGCCTGGAGCAAAACTGGTGATACTCCATTCTCGATCTTTTCAATCTAATTAAAGAATCATTAAAACTCCACTTAGTTTTAATCTGTGACTGGGTTAAAGAATCAGTGTCATTTAAAACACGGTTCACGATAAACCCAAAGTCACATCCCATTAATTATCGGGTTAAAGAACAAGTGTTATTTAAAACACTGTTCACGATAAACCCAAAAATCAATATCAATTCAATTCCAATTAAATATTATTTAATTGGTACACTTCATTAAATCTAAATAAAAAGATTTAATCTTTTCTCAACTGGGTTCAAGAACAGTGTTAGTGAAGACACCATTCACGACAAACCCAAATCACATTCATTAATTATCGGGTTAAAGAACAAGTGTTATTTAAAACACTGTTCACGATAAACCCAAAAATCAATATCAATTCAATTCCAATTAAATATTATTTAATTGGTACACTTCATTAAATCTAAATAAAAAGATTTAATCTTTTCTCAACTGGGTTCAAGAACAGTGTTAGTGAAGACACCATTCACGACAAACCCAAATCACATTCATTAATTATCGGGTTAAAGAACAAGTGTTATTTAAAACACTGTTCACGATAAACCCAAAAATCAATATCAATTCAATTCCAATTAAATATTATTTAATTGGTACACTTCATTAAATCTAAATAAAAAGATTTAGTCTTTTCTCAACTGGGTTCAAGAACAGTGTTAGTGAAGACACCATTCACGACAAACCCAAATCACATTCATTAATTATCGGGTTAAAGAACAAGTGTTATTTAAAACACTGTTCACGATAAACCCAAAAATCAATATCAAATCAATTCCAATTAAATATTATTTAATTGGTACACTTCATTAAATCTAAATAAAAAGATTTAGTCTTTTCTCAACTGGGTTCAAGAACAGTGTTAGTGAAGACACCATTCACGACAAACCCAAATCACATTCATTAATTATCGGGTTAAAGAACAAGTGTTATTTAAAACACTGTTCACGATAAACCCAAAAATCAATATCAATTCAATTCCAATTAAATATTATTTAATTGGTACACTTCATTAAATCTAACTAAAAAGATTTAATCATTTCTCAACTGGGTTCAAGAACAGTGTTAGTGAAGACACCATTCACGACAAACCCAAATCACATTCGATATTCAATACAAGGCTCTGAATAGAAAATATATCGGCTTATATTCAATATCAAATTTTACGACTAACAAATGTCGTATTGGAAATAACGATATAAATATATATATCTTTCAAATTTCCATAACAACACCTGTATAATCACGAATTCCAACATCGAAATATTCCGAAGACATTTTCGATTCAAATCCACTCCAATGCAATCATTGGAAATTTTGGTTATTTTTAAAACCCTTTTTAAATTCAATTTATTTATTTAAAAATAAATAGAATTATATTTCTAGTTCAAAACTAGTTCATTTCGATAAAAATCCATTTTTATCTTTTCAAATATGGAGTTTTTCATCCCAATTCTTTCTAAATCATTTCTTATGATTTTACACAAATTATTGCTATTTTTAATAATTTTATCAAGGCCCGTACAGTCGATTTCCATCAACGGCCATCGAACTGCACTTACAGCGACCTTTTTCGAATTTGATTTGGACATAATTCCAAATCCAACCGTTAGATTTCAAATTTCTAATATTCGTTAGAAAGCTCTTTTCGATACGAACCCAACGGTTCCGGTTTTAGGAGAATCCGACGGTCGGATCTCCCGTAATGTCCGTTTGAAATAAATGGTCGAAATTCACGAACTGCCGCGGCGCGGCGCGTTCTATTCAGGCCATTATATTATATATATAATATATATAATATATATTTCGTCGACTTCTATTTAAAACGAATTTTATAAATAGTTTTAAATTCGTTTCAAAAGTAATTTCAACTTCCATTTCAATTCAAATCAAAATTGAATTCTTCTTTATAAATTCCTTTTAAAATTCATTTCTATTCAATTCAAATTTCAATTCAATTTGAATTCATTTCAATTCGCTTTCAATTCCATTTGAATTCGTTTTCAATTCAATTCATTTCGAAATCGTTTTCAATTCAATTCACTTCGAAATCGTTTTCAATTCAATTCACTTCGAAATCGTTTTCAATTCAATTCACTTCGAAATCGTTTTCAATTCAATTCACTTCGAAATCGTTTTCAATTCAATTCACTTCGAAATCGTTTTCAATTCAATTCACTTCGAAATCGTTTTCAATTCAATTCATTTCGAAATCGTTTTCAATTCATTTCTATTCGAAATCGTTTTCAATTCATTTCTATTCGAAATCGTTTTCAATTCATTTCTATTCGAAATCGTTTTCAATTCAATTCACTTCGAAATCGTTTTCAATTCAATTCATTTCGAAATCGTTTTCAATTCATTTCTATTCGAAATCGTTTTCATTTCATTTCTATTCGAAATCGAATAAATCGATATAAATATCGTTTACGTCAAAATGGCGTCAATCTAACCAACACGGCTTCACAAATTTCTATTTTCAAATATTCTATTTCAAATATTTCTTCTTCAAAATCGTTGTTATTATCAAAATATTTCGTTCAACACATGACCAATCTCAATGAATGAAACTGTCAACACATGAACTTTATTTTATATTGATAAAGATGTAAATTTTAATATTAAAATATTTCGTTCAACACATGACCAATCTCAATAGATGAGTACTGTCAACACATGAACTTTTATTTTTTTTATATTCTTTATTTTTCAAATTGGAATGAGGCCCAATCAATTACCATATAAAGTTCATTATATGGATTTTCATACAACACATGAATATCATAGCATTGAAAAATAATCAACCATCAACTAAAGTGCACTACACTGTATAAGCATCAAATATAGAGATCTAACGCTTATAACAGCCTGTCAATCAATCGATCGACATATTTAATCAATCAGGATGAGTAAACTGCATATTTCATCCAAACACCCGTGTAGGGTTTCAAACAATCAAACAAATATTTTATTTGTGCAGTTGGGCGATGTGTAAAATTTATCGTCCCAATCAATGTCATTCAAATAGGTGTACATAAACAAACCGTCTGGTTTGTAAATGAATATTCTATTTTATTCACTTTCACGTTAAAAATTATATTTTTAACGATAAAACATTTTATTCCAACATATGAATTTCTATTCAGTTCATTCTTTAAATAAAATGATATTTTTATTTTTCTAACATATTTTAGAAAATTTCGGTGGCATAACGGCACGATACTAGAAACGGGACAAGGCCTAGCCTTATCCCCGGTCTAGTGAAGGCCCACGCCATTCACTCATCAATCAAATCAATTTCATTTTGCAAACCACAAAATTTGGAGTAAGGGTCTAACCTAGCCTTACTCCTACGCCTTATAACGGCGCATGTCTAATCCTAACCAATTTATCGATTCGATTTTTCACACCACAAACCACATTCAAACCAATATCGCAATCAATCACCAAACAGTCAAACAAACAAGTCCATGGTCTATGGACGGTTGTGTCGGGTGCTACTAAGCACCGTCTGCATCCTAGTATAAATATATAACTAGAAAAGAAATAGAAAGGTGAGAAATTCTCACATATAGCTATCCTAGCTCCACGGCTCTTCATTTGCAGAAGATCTCCACTGTTCTCGCCTCTTATCACTTTCTTCGCCCGTAGCCACTACATATATAAAAATCGAATTTTTACTATGTTATTTAATATATAAAAATCGAATTTTGACTACGCTACTCAATATATAAAAATCATATTTTTATTTCGAAGTTCAATAGATAAAAATCACATTTTTCTTTCGAAGTTCAACATATAAAAATCCTATTTTTATTAATTTAAAAATCAATTCTTTTTCTTTTAAAAAAAACAAACCCTTTTTAAACTCTTCTTTTTAAAAATATCAGTTTTTCTTCTTTTTTTTTTAAAATCTCAGTTTTAACTTTATTAAAAATTCAGTTTTTAACTTTATTAAAAATTCAGTTTTAAAGATATTAAAAATTCAGTTTTAAAGATATTAAAAATTCAGTTTTAAAGATATTAAAAATTCAGTTTTAAAGATATTAAAAATTCAGTTTTTACTTAACTTAAAAAAAACAGTGTTAAACATTATATAAAATCAGTTTTAAACATTATAAAAAAATCAGTTTTAAACATTATAAAAAAACAGTATTTAAACTTAATATAAAATCAGTATTTAAACTTAATATAAAATCAGTATTTAAACTTAAAAATAAAACAGAAATAACATAATAAAATAAAAAAAAGAAGAAGACAAAAAAAAGGACTTACAGAATGGGGGGGGTTTCGGGCGTCGCTCGTGAGGAGGAGCATCGGCGGGGGCATCGATCTGGGGAGGGAGGCGGCGGCTTTCCGTTGCAGGCATGTAGGCGGTCTCGGGTTTGCTCGCGAGAGGTGAAGAGAGGCCAGGGGAAGTAGAGATAGACGGGGGAGGAGATGAGGTGGTGCGGTGGAGCGTTGGTGGAGGATGGAGGAGGCGGAGCGGTGAGCTCGTGGGGGAGGGGCGCGATCGAATTGATTTGGGGGTTTTTTTTATTTTTGTCTGAATGAGGAACGGGGGGCCTGGGTAGTTAAGGGGTTTTTTTTTTTATTAATTATTTTTTTTTTATAAAAAGTTGACTTTTACATACGACCTCTAAACGAGGTCCACCGCCTGTCGTCCATAGCGTTTTACCCCCATTCCGAACACAATGGGATATGTATCGCAAGCTGATTCGATCGTCTCGATAAGTTTCCGTGGAATTTACATTTAAATCGCTATATTGAATTTTAAACGTACATTTCAAATTACCGGGGTCACATATTAACTATAAAAATTCTCGAAAAATATTTTCTAGCTTCGTATTGACGATACGGTCCTAACAAAACTAGTTTCATCGAATTCTGAGACCGTTAGAAAAATGGCCAATTTCCAGTCGATTAAAATCAACTGAAACTGGTCAAACGCGTTTTCTTTTGCCACGCTCACATATTGATTCGAAAAATTATGAAATTTGGAATCTAGCAATAACTTCACATCCCGGACCCAACAAAACTGGTTTCGTCGAAATCCGAGGTCGTTTGCAAAATTGCTATTTTTAAGGGCCTTATATATATAAAAATATATATAAATTCCACAGCGACTATTTCTAATTTTAAACCGGACATATCTTATCATTTCTAAGATGAAATCTCAGTTTGTTAACTTCGTTACAAAGATATAGTTATACAGATTCAAATATTTCTTGTTTCGTTCAATTCTGACTTATATTGAATTCTGTATATTCATTTGAAATTAGAAATCGAATTTTCGAACTACCGCGCCATTTTCAATTCCTTTTATAATTATATATAATTATTATATATTCTAACGACGACGTATATAATATATACGTTCTAATTATATTCAAAATAAATTTTCGTCGATATTATTTAAAATAATTCATTTTAAATAATCAAAATTCGCTAAAATTGCCAAAATAAAAATTTTAAACTGGCCCAGATTTTCCGGGTTGTTACAATCTCCCCCACTTAAAACTTTTCGTCCCCGAAAAGGAACAAAGTCGAAAGTGGTTTGATTATTCAACTCTACGCTCGATCTGGCTTCCATTCTCCAACCCTTTAGTTTCTGAGAATTTTCAAAACTTCAAAAATTTGGCTAACACCCTAAATTTTCGAAATTTTTTGCCATAACCTCCCCTGCACCGGGAGCATCGGGGAATTTCAAATAGCTTCCCCGGTCCTTCAGATCTCAAAAAGAAAAAGAAAAAGCCAAGCGGCTAGCCAATAGGCTCATAAAATCATCGTCACCCAAACAAAACAGGAAATTATGTAGTAAACATGTACCTATTTGTCGGGCAAACAAATTTTATTCTCTGGCTCTAGCCTCCTTGCTATGACCTGTTCAAAGATATATATGTATATGCAAGCAAATGCAACCAATTTTCAATATAATCCAATATTTGATGCTATTAGGCAAAATGGTTCAAAATTAGCAAACAAATAGGCAAACAACACAAACATCAATCAATTAGTGAATTAGAGTTTCAAATTCATAATTTTAATACATATACAAAAATCATGTTTTTAATGCCAATTCACAATAATAGGCCCTATCTAATTTTGGTTCTCACACCAATCAATAGGAAATATATAGAAATCTCACTTTCGTCACTCGAAAATAAATACTGGCGACAGTGCCCCATCACCAGAATTATCCCCTGGCAACTAGAGTATGATTCTATAACTATCCAGTATATTAGAACTTCGAATACACGTTTGCAAGACGCATATGCAAAATCTTTATATATGGGATTGTCCAGATCAATTAAATAGATAATCAGATACGAATAATTGATTTAAATTTTCAAAACAAGAATTGTTTTCATTTGAAAAATATACTCTTCACACTCGTTCTAGGATACTACTGATCCTATCTCTAACGAGTCATCCCCATTGGATATTACTAATCCAATATCTGATGAATTCTTTCGTATGGTTCTAATGTGTCTTGTTCTCTAGCTTTGTAAACCAAAGCTCTCATACCACGTGTAAAGACCCGCAACTTCCCCGTAAAGGAAAGCGTCGGATAGTTCGAGAACAAACCACAACAGAACACAAACAAAAGAACGTTTCATTGTATATTACAACAGTGCATCAGATTACAAGAATATACAGAGTATAAACGAATAAATATTACACAGAAATATCAGAGATTTAAATTACATTTAAATACATCGCAGCGGAAAATAATACAATACACAACTAGAAGAGATATACGGATACAAAGCTTTCCGGATATCGTTCCAGCTGTAAACCAGGATCCTGTGAATATAAATCTGCAAAACCAAAACTACTAGCTGCCCGTGTCAAAATAAGGGCACCCAGAGTTTAGGTTAAAACAATAAACTCCAGGTCAGTCATGTGACTGGTGTGAGAACTAAAACAGTTATTAATCTTTATTTTTAAAGTTAGGTAAATCAAGGGACCACGCCGTATAACACGGAACGGGTTTCCTCCCAAGAATACCAGTGCATAAAACAAATAGCGCAATGCTAAATAAAGAAAAATGAAGCTGTTATAAGACCCAGGTCCTATCACACAATGCAACGCAAGCCGGGGGATAGGGTTTTCCCTTATAACAGCCAAAGAATGCTTGATACGTTTAAAACAGATCATTTAATACTATTATAAGTGCATAGTGCATAAAGCAACTTCAAATCATAAGTATCAATCATAGGCGACATGAGCGTCCCATGCCACTATGTCGCCATATATAGGTTTACAAATAAAACCGCAAAGTCACGTATTTGGAAATTGGATTTCCGTCTATGAACCGAGGCAAAAGATAGTCCTCAACCGATTCGAGACTGCCTAGCCCCAGCCTCAGGATCAGAGCTCGAGTGACCCTAGGAGCGACAGGGCCGGTCCACCGATGTGGATTAAAATGCCTGAACACTACGTTTCCCCGCCCTTTGGGGCGTAAATGAGCCACTAAATGACTCCATCGGTTCGAGAACGACCGATCAATCCGAGGCGCCTCGCAACAGCAACAACCACATAAGTCAAACTCGTCAGGGCGTGTAAAACCACTGACGCCACTTCTAACAAGGAAGAAACGCAGGCCCTCCCTGAGGTCCTTTCTTTCGTTTTTGGTTCATACCGGGTGTGAACCTCGCGAAGTAAACGTTACACAAAGCTACGCCACAAAGGCCGTGCTTTGATCATCACCACAAGACTTTGCTTTTCAACAAAAGCCTCGATCCATTGCCGCTTAGGCATGCCACACAGGCAATTCACTCCATGCATTTGATATCCATCAATATATAACCCCTGAGCTCGTACGTCTCAGAGAAGGGCGTTAAGCAAGAGAATAAATTCTCCGCCGCCAAACAGATATATATTTAACAGAGATCAATCACACGGACTAAAATCCAATGTCAGACACACAGTCCATTTACAAGTCCGTTCTGGGTCTGAACGAAACCGGAGGCACCTAGTACCCCGCATATCCATCGATCTCCAAGTACGTCTGGACGATCACAAACTGTTTCCATCTTCTTGGGTGTACAGCCCAATCAAGATCATCAGTAATCACCCAAACGACGTGAAGACCTCCGGTCTTCGACCATCGTCTTCATCTTCGACTTATCGTCGTATCAGTTATTCAGAATGGGATAAACCCGGTCTTTCCGAATAACTCGCGTATATATTATAAAAGTGTTACACAAACACAACATACGCCTCATTCCAACTCATTAGTCACTAACCGTAAATTAATCAAGAGAATAATTCCCCAAATATTAACCCCGAAGGCCGAAACCAACATCAGATCAATATCCAGAAAACCATTCTACTTAGCTAACCGACAGTTAGTTTCTAAATTTCACGTTCAAATCTAATTAAAGATTTAACTATCGCCTGGAGCAAAACTGGTGATACTCCATTCTCGATCTTTTCAATCTAATTAAAGATTCATTAAAACTCCACTTAGTTTTAATCTGTGACTGGGTTAAAGAATCAGTGTCATTTAAAACACGTTTCACGATAAACCCAAAGTCACATCCCATTAATTATCGGGTTAAAGAACAAGTGTTATTTAAAACACTGTTCACGATAAACCCAAAAATCAATATCAATTCAATTCCAATTAAATATTATTTAATTGGTACACTTTATTAAATCTAAATAAAAAGATTTAATCTTTTCTCAACTGGGTTCAAGAACAGTGTTAGTGAAGACACCATTCACGACAAACCCAAATCACATTCATTAATTATCGGGTTAAAGAACAAGTGTTATTTAAAACACTGTTCACGATAAACCCAAAAATCAATATCAATTCAATTCCAATTAAATATTATTTAATTGGTACACTTCATTAAATCTAAATAAAAAGATTTAATCTTTTCTCAACTGGGTTCAAGAACAGTGTTAGTGAAGACACCATTCACGACAAACCCAAATCACATTCATTAATTATCGGGTTAAAGAACAAGTGTTATTTAAAACACTGTTCACGATAAACCCAAAAATCAATATCAATTCAATTCCAATTAAATATTATTTAATTGGTACACTTCATTAAATCTAAATAAAAAGATTTAGTCTTTTCTCAACTGGGTTCAAGAACAGTGTTAGTGAAGACACCATTCACGACAAACCAAAATCACATTCATTAATTATCGGGTTAAAGAACAAGTGTTATTTAAAACACTGTTCACGATAAACCCAAAAATCAATATCAATTCAATTCCAATTAAATATTATTTAATTGGTACACTTCATTAAATCTAAATAAGAAGATTTAGTCTTTTCTCAACTGGGTTCAAGAACAGTGTTAGTGAAGACACCATTCACGACAAACCCAAATCACATTCATTAATTATCGGGTTAAAGAACAAGTGTTATTTAAAACACTGTTCACGATAAACCCAAAAATCAATATCAATTCAATTCCAATTAAATATTATTTAATTGGTACACTTCATTAAATCTAAATAAAAAGATTTAATCATTTCTCAACTGGGTTCAAGAACAGTGTTAGTGAAGACACCATTCACGACAAACCCAAATCACATTCGATATTCAATACAAGGCTCTGAATAGAAAATATATCGGCTTATATTCAATATCAAATTTTACGACTAACAAATGTCGTATTGGAAATAACGATATAAATATATATATCTTTCAAATTTCCATAACAACACCTGTATAATCACGAATTCCAACATCGAAATATTCCGAAGACATTTTCGATTCAAATCCACTCCAATGCAATCATTGGAAATTTTGGTTATTTTTAAAACCCTTTTTAAATTCAATTTATTTATTTAAAAATAAATAGAATTATATTTCTAGTTCAAAACTAGTTCATTTCGATAAAAATCCATTTTTATCTTTTCAAATATGGAGTTTTTCATCCCAATTCTTTCTAAATCATTTCTTATGATTTTACACAAATTATTGCTATTTTTAATAATTTTATCAAGGCCCGTACAGTCGATTTCCATCAACGGCCATCGAACTGCACTTACAGCGACCTTTTTCGAATTTGATTTGGACATAATTCCAAATCCAACCGTTAGATTTCAAGTTTCTAATATTCGTTAGAAAGCTCTTTTCGATACGAACCCAACGGTTCCGGTTTTAGGAGAATCCGACGGTCGGATCTCCCGTAATGTCCGTTTGAAATAAATGGTCGAAATTCACGAACTGCCGCGGCGCGGCGCGTTCTATTCAGGCCATTATATTATATATATAATATATATAATATATATTTCGTCGACTTCTATTTAAAACGAATTTTATAAATAGTTTTAAATTCGTTTCAAAAGTAATTTCAACTTCCATTTCAATTCAAATCAAAATTGAATTCTTCTTTATAAATTCCTTTTAAAATTCATTTCTATTCAATTCAAATTTCAATTCAATTTGAATTCATTTCAATTCGCTTTCAATTCCATTTGAATTCGTTTTCAATTCAATTCATTTCGAAATCGTTTTCAATTCAATTCACTTCGAAATCGTTTTCAATTCAATTCACTTCGAAATCGTTTTCAATTCAATTCACTTCGAAATCGTTTTCAATTCAATTCACTTCGAAATCGTTTTCAATTCAATTCACTTCGAAATCGTTTTCAATTCAATTCACTTCGAAATCGTTTTCAATTCAATTCACTTCGAAATCGTTTTCAATTCAATTCATTTCGAAATCGTTTTCAATTCATTTCTATTCGAAATCGTTTTCAATTCATTTCTATTCGAAATCGTTTTCAATTCATTTCTATTCGAAATCGTTTTCAATTCAATTCACTTCGAAATCGTTTTCAATTCAATTCATTTCGAAATCGTTTTCAATTCATTTCTATTCGAAATCGTTTTCAATTCATTTCTATTCGAAATCGAATAAATCGATATAAATATCGTTTACGTCAAAATGGCGTCAATCTAACCAACACGGCTTCACAAATTTCTATTTTCAAATATTCTATTTCAAATATTTCTTCTTCAAAATCGTTGTTATTATCAAAATATTTCGTTCAACACATGACCAATCTCAATGAATGAAACTGTCAACACATGAACTTTATTTTATATTGATAAAGATGTAAATTTTAATATTAAAATATTTCGTTCAACACATGACCAATCTCAATAGATGAGTACTGTCAACACATGAACTTTTATTTTTTTTATATTCTTTATTTTTCAAATTGGAATGAGGCCCAATCAATTACCATATAAAGTTCATTATATGGATTTTCATACAACACATGAATATCATAGCATTGAAAAATAATCAACCATCAACCAAAGTGCACTACACTGTATAAGCATCAAATATAGAGATCTAACGCTTATAACAGCCTGTCAATCAATCGATCGACATATTTAATCAATCAGGATGAGTGAACTGCATATTTCATCCAAACACCCGTGTAGGGTTTCAAACAATCAAACAAATATTTTATTTGTGCAGTTGGGCGATGTGTAAAATTTATCGTCCCAATCAATGTCATTCAAATAGGTGTACATAAACAAACCGTCTGGTTTGTAAATGAATATTCTATTTTATTCACTTTCACGTTAAAAATTATATTTTTAACGATAAAACATTTTATTCCAACATATGAATTTCTATTCAGTTCATTCTTTAAATAAAATGATATTTTTATTTTTCTAACATATTTTAGAAAATTTCGGCGGCATAACGGCACGATACTAGAAACGGGACAAGGCCTAGCCTTATCCCCGGTCTAGTGAAGGCCCACGCCATTCACTCATCAATCAAATCAATTTCATTTTGCAAACCACAAAATTTGGAGTAAGGGTCTAACCTAGCCTTACTCCTACGCCTTATAACGGCGCACGTCTAATCCTAACCAATTTATCGATTCGATTTTTCACACCACAAACCACATTCAAACCAATATCGCAATCAATCACCAAACAGTCAAACAAACAAGTCCATGGTCTGTGGACGGTTGTGTCGGGTGCTACTAAGCACCGTCTGCATCCTAGTATAAATATATAACTAGAAAAGAAATAGAAAGGTGAGAAATTCTCACATATAGCTATCCTAGCTCCACGGCTCTTCATTTGCAGAAGATCTCCACTGTTCTCGCCTCTTATCACTTTCTTCGCCCGTAGCCACTACATATATAAAAATCGAATTTTTACTATGTTATTTAATATATAAAAATCGAATTTTGACTATGCTACTCAATATATAAAAATCATATTTTTATTTCGAAGTTCAATAGATAAAAATCACATTTTTCTTTCGAAGTTCAACATATAAAAATCCTATTTTTATTAATTTAAAAATCAATTCTTTTTCTTTTAAAAAAAACAAACCCTTTTTAAACTCTTCTTTTTAAAAATATCAGTTTTTCTTCTTTTTTTTAAAAAATCTCAGTTTTAACTTTATTAAAAATTCAGTTTTTAACTTTATTAAAAATTCAGTTTTAAAGATATTAAAAATTCAGTTTTAAAGATATTAAAAATTCAGTTTTAAAGATATTAAAAATTCAGTTTTAAAGATATTAAAAATTCAGTTTTAAAGATTTTAAAAATTCAGTTTTTACTTAACTTAAAAAAAACAGTTTTTACTTAACTTAAAAAAAACAGTTTTAAATATTATATAAAATCAGTTTTAAACATTATAAAAAAATCAGTTTTAAACATTATAAAAAAACAGTATTTAAACATAATATAAAATCAGTATTTAAACTTAATATAAAATCAGTATTTAAACTTAAAAATAAAACAGAAATAACATAATAAAATAAAAAAAAGAAGAAGACAAAAAAAAGGACTTACAGAATGGGGGGGGTTTCGGGCGTCGCTCGTGAGGAGGAGCATCGGCGGGGGCATCGATCTGGGGAGGGAGGCGGCGGCTTTCCGTTGCAGGCATGTAGGCGGTCTCGGGTTTGCTCGCGAGAGGTGAAGAGAGGCCAGGGGAAGTAGAGATAGACGGGGGAGGAGATGAGGTGGTGCGGTGGAGCGTTGGTGGAGGATGGAGGAGGCGGAGCGGTGAGCTCGTGGGGGAGGGGCGCGATCGAATTGATTTGGGGGTTTTTTTTATTTTTTACTGAATGAGGAACGGGGGGCCTGGGTAGTTAAGGGGTTTTTTTTTTTATTAATTATTTTATTTTTATAAAAAGTTGACTTTTACATACGACCTCTAAACGAGGTCCACCGCCTGTCGTCCATAGCGTTTTACCCCCATTCCGAACACAATGGGATATGTATCGCAAGCTGATTCGATCGTCTCGATAAGTTTCCGTGGAATTTACATTTAAATCGCTATATTGAATTTTAAACGTACATTTCAAATTACCGGGGTCACATATTAACTCTAAAAATTCTCGAAAAATATTTTCTAGCTTCGTATTGACGATACGGTCCTAACAAAACTAGTTTCATCGAATTCTGAGACCGTTAGAAAAATGGCCAATTTCCAGTCGATTAAAATCAACTGAAACTGGTCAAACGCGTTTTCTTTTGCCACGCTCACATATTGATTCGAAAAATTATGAAATTTGGAATCTAGCAATAACTTCACATCCCGGACCCAACAAAACTGGTTTCGTCGAAATCCGAGGTCGTTTGCAAAATTGCTATTTTTAAGGGCCTTATATATATAAAAATATATATAAATTCCACAGCGACTATTTCTAATTTTAAACCGGACATATCTTATCATTTCTAAGATGAAATCTCAGTTTGTTAACTTCGTTACAAAGATATAGTTATACAGATTCAAATATTTCTTGTTTCGTTCAATTCTGACTTATATTGAATTCTGTATATTCATTTGAAATTAGAAATCGAATTTTCGAACTACCGCGCCATTTTCAATTCCTTTTATAATTATATATAATTATTATATATTCTAACGACGACGTATATAATATATACGTTCTAATTATATTCAAAATAAATTTTCGTCGATATTATTTAAAATAATTCATTTTAAATAATCAAAATTCGCTAAAATTGCCAAAATAAAAATTTTAAACTGGCCCAGATTTTCCGGGTTGTTACAGTACACCTCGGTCTAACCCGAGCATTTGCAAAATACCGGGTCAGTCTGGTGGACCAGAGTGAGATAAACTCGCACAGTATTAAAGGTAAATCATCCAACAAGATTTTAAAGTTCAAAATCTCTTCAAAAGAAAAGGATAATCGTAAGACCAAATCCACACATAAACACGGACGGTTTTTACCTTATGATAACCCAACCAGTTTTGAAATCAATATCTTGTCTGATATTATAGTAATGTCTAAATACAAGTAAATATCAATCTAGTGGAACGCTTGCATCTCACGCTCCACATATATAGTATACACACAAAACCGCTGGTGCTTATTGGAGATTGGATTCCGACCTTGACAAGGTATGGGACCACCTGCCGATAGTGTATCTCTAGAGGCGAATACACTGGGTTCAACAAGAACGTCTTGCAAACCGGCCCTCACATGACTGACCACTCATTTCGCATGAGTGTATCGAATGTATATCACCAACGGTTGGACTCAAACCACCGTTCCCGAATGGGCAGAATCGATAGAATAAGAAACAAAAGGAATTTCTCTAGATAGGTGATAATACACCCCAATGGGAGCGACCCACATAGCCATGCTGCCTGCCCGATTTTTGTCCTTCCCCGGTTGATGAGGCTTGAGGCAAGAATTCATCTCTTCGAACATCTGGCCATCATTCACTTTGAATGCCACATCGTCAGATCCGTCAAATCACTAATTGACGTCCACAAATATACTCTGGTATTGAAGAAGTGCCCCTCTTCGCCACCAACTCGGCATATTTGTAAAAATCAACGTACGTGGTTCTTAAGGAAATACTCTGTCAGACATTCGTCCATACAAGTCATCCAGGAACAGGATGAACCGAAGGCACTCTCCTACTGCATCTCATATAGGAATCACCCCATGGATCAGTAGCGAGAAGTCCTTGCAACCCGTGGATTCCAACCACGACAGAATCACAGTGTATCTCGGGCCGCTAAACCAGAGATTATAAGTAATCCTTCCGCTTACGAAGATCCACGGTCTTCAATGCTCCATCTTGACCGTCTTCTGATATCTTCACGTATTTGTTGGTCGGAATGGTTTTCGAATATAAATTCGATCCCGGTCTTTCCGTACCAACAATCGTATTGGACAGATTTGATAGTCGGTGATTTAACTATCAAAATAAACAGTGTTTCAATCATGACAACCCAATGAGTTCACTGGCTCAGTATTCAGCACCATTTGGCCTTTAACAACTGATTTACTTTTGTTAAACCAAAACTTCTAGCTCTTTTAACATTCAAAATACGATATTTGAATAACTCTAATTCGATTAAACTCAAATCGATTAACTCTAATTGATTAACTTTAACTGGTTAACTCTAACCGATTAACTCTACTTTTTTAAGTTCTATCGATTAACTAATACTCGACTTACATCCATTCGCTTGACTCTAGATCACAGCGATCACAATGGTTACGCCTGAATCCCTCAGGAAACATCCGACCGCCGTAGGCTATCAGCAGCCCTGCGAATTACGCTAGCAGTCGTACGAAATGACAACTCATCCTTTATTATTTAAATCGGGGAAATCCATTTGTTTTTAATAAGGAAATTTATAGCACATATGTTATAACAATAGCATTAAAATTACTATTTAGATTTACAAACAACAGCGCTATAATTGCTGTTTAGGTTTACAATCCATTTACTATAGCAACAGTGCTAAAATCGCTATATTTGATTTACAAAACATGTATTATAACAACAGTGCTAAAATCGCTGTTTATAATATCAAAACATATTTACTAACATCTCTTACGATTACCAACTAATACCATCTTCAGATAATCCCGATGTTGTTCAAGTTGGGGTATTCTAATTACCTCTCAGACCTTGATCAAACAACGTTCTTATCCTCAGATAAGTGTCAGTTGTAATCAAAATCAATATTTCATTCTAGTCTCAAACAAATTCCATTTAACTATTGGATTTGGTTATACAACCCTATAACTCAGTTCTTTAATCAGATTCGCTTATTTCCAATCTCCTTTGATTTCATTTCACTTCAATTACTTTTGAAAAGTAATTGTCTAAATTATTATTAATTAAAATAATAATTTATTTCAATCATTAACTACATGAGTAGTTAATTTCTTTAATAACAAAATTAAATGGTAAATCCCTTTTTAAAACCTTATTTAAATTTAAACAATATTTATTAAACTATCCAAATCAAAACACATCAATTTTGATAATCAAATTCTAATTCAAACGGTCGATTTAATTAAATCTAAACTTGATTATCTCGTTAATCGATTCCAATTAATCCTCACTTTAAATTAATTAAAAATATAATTAATTTAAATAATCCCATAAATTTCTTCTTCACCAAAACAATTACCAAGGTGTACTATGCGACCTTATTTCTCATCTTATATTTTCAAATCAATCTAATGTCAGCATTTATTCTATAAGATAAATTCCTAACAATTTAAAATCTTAAATAAATAAAATATTTATTTATTTCCCTTTTATAACTTTTATTCAAAATAATATATTCAGAAACCAACTCCAGTTATAAAAAATAAATTTTATAACTTCATCTTTTCAGTTCACCTGACTGTGAATCAATATTCCTGACACGATTGATTTTATAGGCCATACGCTGCCAAATACCCAACCAATATCACCCATTGGTTTAAACACAACACAGGTTGAATGTCCAGTCAAAAATCAACAATCAAATCAATTATTCCAAACAGAACAGTTCATATGTTGATAATATGAATTAAATAATATATTGAGGAATCCGGTTGGATTCCTCCAACCTGTTCTTCCCTGTATCAAAATAGTTAGCTCCAATCATGCTGTTCAGTTTTGTTTAACTGATAAACTAAATAACGACCATTTAACATCAACCACAAGCAATTCAAACACTTCAACCATTTAAAACACGTTTATAAATAAACGTGACCAACCAAGGTAAGTTACCTTTATTGGAACCCATCGTTAAAAATAACGATTTGGTATTTCACTGAAATTAAACACAGTTTAATTTCATCAGTTAAATCAGCAAGCAAACAATCAACCATTGGTAAGCAGAGCACACAAAATAAAAACCCAATTTATATAAAAATATAAATAGGAAAAACTGAGTGAGTTTAACTCACCTTGATTTTTTGTTGACACAGTTCGGTTACAGTTAAATAAAACAGTCGTTTTAATTTAACTGTAAATTCATGTCGTTTCCATTTCTGTCCAGATAGATTCCATACTGTTCTGGTTGTCAAGATGATTCCAAGGATCCCTTGTTTGTCTGATTCTGATCATGGGGTTATTCAATTTTAAAGTTAACATAATTATTAATTTAATATAATTAATTTTCTAATCATTTAGTTAATAACTAATTACATTTAGAAGAGATTAACGGCCGACAGTTCCTCTTCATAGTTCCTTACCGCTTTGCCTCCAAACCTGGTAACATGCATAAGTTATTTGGATTTCAGTATAACGCTTTAATCCACTAAATTTTCCTTATAGTATTATAAAAATATCAATTACTTTGTTTAATGACGGTTGACCGACAAATGCTTCTGAATTGGGGAAAACACAACCGACATTTCCTTTGAATCAACGTGCCAGCTCAACCTCTTCCTTCTATTCAATCTTCTTCCCTTCGAAAATAAATGCTTTGAACCCCTTTCCTTCTAAAACAAACCTATTTCACAAATCTCAGCCGATTAGCCCTTGTTCCCTTTTGAAATTTGATACCCCGTTCCCTTCACTCCAAGTTCTGACTGTTGCCCCCCACTCCGGTCAACTGGACCAGCATCCGATCCTGCCAATAGTTGCGCTACCGCCTCCTCATCGAACACCAGAAGCCTCGAGAACGCAGACCCCCCCAAACGCTTGTAAGAGCTCACGAACGACAGTAGTTCGAGCCATGATTCTGGCCTCGTCGTTGAACGAAACCGGATCTTGACCGATCATTAGGCGGAGCTCGAGTTGTTGAAGAGAAACGTAGTTGAATGTTTTGGTTGGAATTAATGGATTTGGTGAAAATAGAAGAGGGAGTTGGGTGTTCTTGGATTTAGTGAAGAGATTGATCAGAATTTGAGGAAGAATGTGGCGGTTTCCTGGCCGCGGAAATTGAAGGTGGAGGCGCTATTGACCAAGCGAACCAAGAATAGGGTTATACGGTATTGAGGTGTATTTATACAGGTTAACGTTTTCGTGGAACGCACGGTGATAATGGATTGGCGTCCAAGAAAATTAGTTGTTTGGGAGCCAAGGAATGCACAGTAGAACGAAGGTTTGGGATGCAAGGAATCAATAAATACTTAGGATGGGCGGAAAGAATAAGAATGTACAGTATAGAGTTGGATATATTTTATTTCTATTTTAATACCATGAAACTTCGTAGTGAGAAATTGTGTTAAAAACCACCACAAATGTTTTCTGATTACTGATAAAAAAGCTAATCCTGGTGTAAAAAGATATTCCGGACCTAATGGGACAAGTTTCGTCGAAATCCGAGGTCGTATGAAAAAATTTCCTTTATGAAACCGGAAATGAACACGCATTTAATTTTTTCCCGGTCAGCAGATAAATCAAATCAACTCGAAACTACGAAGTCTGACAATAACTTTTCGATACGAACCCAACGGCACTAATTTCGTCGCATTCTGAGACTGTTGCCCCGGTAGCCCAATTTTAACGCGCACCGCACTGCCCTTCTAAACACCAAATTTCCCGATTTCTAAAAATAACAAACTATATACCTATCCTGACTCTAATCGACGATACGAACTCAACGGAACTGGTTTCGTGGCCTAATTCGATCGTCTGCTCCAGTTGTATCCCGATAACCCTTTATTGAATTAATTACGCGCTATATAAATTGAACGGACGTTTACAACTACCGTGGTCACATATGACACCTGTTTTCCACGCCATTCAACATCGTACAATAATTTAATGATACGGTTCCAATGAAACTGATTTCGTCGAAATCTGAGTCCGTTTGCAAAACGGCTATTTTAAAGGCCTATAATTTAATAACGATTTTCCATAGCGACTATTTCAAAATTTGATTTGGCCATATCTAACAATCTATAACACGGAATCTGGATTTTTCTCTTTCATATGGAAACTATTGTCAATATGGTTCCAACGTTTCTTATTTCACAGAATTCCGGCTTATAACGGATTCTGTATTCTTAGTTGAAGTTCAAAACTTCATATTACGAACTGCACGCTATTTCCGAGCTCGATTTATATTATATATGAATATATATATATCGTTCAACTTCATTCAATAGCGATTTAAATATTAAAATCCATTCATATTCCAAATAAAATATTTAAAAACAATTTAAATATTCAAATTTAAATAGTCGAAAAACACGGGTCGTTACAGAAGATGTAAACCTGCTGTTTTGTGAGGAAATGCTGTGTTTTCACCTTGGCACTTTGGAGTTTTAGGTCTTGGCACTTGAGTTTGGCTTTGGCACTTTAGTTTGCCAAGGATGGCACTTGGTTTTTTGGCCTAGCACTTAGCTTTGGTACTTTAGTTGGTACCTTAAGTGTAAACTTTAGTTTATATTCAAGTTGGTTATGTTAATAAAGAAGTAAGGTTAAAGATAGGATTTTTCGTCTATTTAAATTTAAATAGGTATTAAAATTATAGTTTAAATTATAATTGGAAACAAAAAAATAAGTGTAATAAACATTTTTACAAATGGAGTAAAAAGAGGAAAGTGAATCAGGATTGACAATACCGTTCGTCGGAAGCTGGAATTGAAATGCAGAAGTTATATTTTAACTTAAATTATAAATTTTATTTAGAAAATTAAAAATGATTTTCCTGATGAAATGTTGTTGAGAAATACAGGAGTGGCGATGATTATAACTTCATTTAAATATTTGAGTTAAAGTGATAAAATAAGAATATTTTATTTTACACTGGAATTGCAGAGTTCAAATTTGTGCGTCAAAATCTCTGTCACAACATAACTGCTAATATTTTACTGTCTGAACTGGTATAAACAAAAACAGTGTTTTATTTCTGTGAAGATTGATAAATTAAAAGAGGAAATTTTATAGAAAGAAGAAGCAGATTTGACGAGAGAAAGAAATATAGTATTAAAGCTGTAAATGAGAAATTAAAATTATAAATTTATTTCATTTGTGAAGAATCAGAATTAAAGGTAGTTGAGGAAAGATAAATTTCTGAAAGAATAAATGTAAGGATTCATTTTCAGAAGAGATGAACAAGATAGAAATAAAAACCCGTGCAGCGCGGACACTAAAATTGTCCAATTCTAAGTTATGATCAAAATGCCAAATATAAACAAGATGATCGTATGATGGTTGATTTAACTGTATGTGTAGTTGATATTAATCATGTTAGATTAAGAATTTAAAAGAAAATGTTCATAATCATTTCAAAGAGACCGGATTTATTTTCCACTTTGATTTGATTAGACGCCGCGCGTCAGAGATGTCAAACTGAAGACGATGGTGTGCGAGAAGATTGTAAATGATATTTTCGGTCTGTTCAGGCCCAGAGCAAACCTGAATGGATGAGTGTCTGACAACGTATATCAGTCAGATTCTACACATCGAATTTACGTAAGTATATTACGTTGGTGGCGGAGAAATTCGTTTCTCTTAGCATTATTACCCATGATATATTTGGGAAATCGAATGAGTATTTCTGACGGGTAGGACGATTTGGCATTCAAAGGAAATGAACCAGTGATGATGAGACGAGTCTAGCCTCAAGCCTCACACCTAGGAAATGACAAAAATCGGGCAGGCAGCATGGCAATGTGGGTCGCTCCCATTAGGGTGTAGTATCACCTATCTAGAGAAATTCCTTTTTTTTCTTAATCTATCGATTCTACCCATTCGGGGATGGTTGCCGTACACAACCATCGGTGATATACATTCGATACACTCAAGAGAAATGAGTGGTCTGTCATGTGAGGGCCGGGTTGCAAGATGTTCTTGTTGAACCCAGATGTATTTGCCTCTAGAGATACATCATCGGAAGATGGACCCATACCTTGTCAAGTTGGGAATCCAATTTCCCTAAGCACCAAGCGGTTTTTATTTGTATACTATATCGGAGAATGTGAGATGCAAGCATTCTTCTAGATTCTAATTTATTTGTGAAAACCAAATAAATGCTTTGATAATATCTGATTTAAAGTATACAAAAGTGTTTTGGATCTCATAAGGTAAAAACCCGTTCCGTACTTAACGGCGTGGTCTTATGAGATGTTTTTCTTTAAACTGTTTACTCATACCAGTCCTCTGACTGACCCGGAGTTTATTTTCTGTGTTTTCCCTTAAACTCTTGGGTATTCATAACGCTTGTTATGAATGGACAAGTGAATCAGGATGTAGAACTTATGATGCTGAATGGAGATTATCAGTGTGTTGACCTACCTATCTACCTACCTATTGTATAATTACAAGTTTGCCAGTCAGTAGTGAATGTTATTTATAATTACTGGTGTACTAGAAATGGGTTGTATCACTAGTCATATGTTGTTCTGTTGTATCCTGTACTGTTGTGTAATATTATAAAGTAGTATCTTTTTGTGAAAATTCCGCTGTGAGATTCTGATGTTCTGTGTTTATTTCTTCTATCTACTCTTATTTCGCATTAATGACACGACTTCCGATGTGTTCGAAAGTTGGGTCGTTACATATTCACTACATGAATATTTTATTTTCCATTTCACATCACAACCACAATCAATTTTCACAACATAGTACAATCAAACAAGTCGTCCATGGTCTGTGGACGACGGGGAGTAGTTCATATATGCAGTTACAAAATAATTAAAATAACTGTATAAAAATAATAGCGAGAAGTCCTCACAGTTGATTTCCACTCTGCTAGTTTTATTTCTGAATTTCAATTCTGTTTGGATTTGGATTTTCCTAGAATTATGATTTGCTCCATTTCCATTCTTGTCTGTCTCATGCTGTAGAGTTTTCTTGATACGAATCCAACGCAAGTGAAATAGCTGAAATTCGATCTCGTATGAAGAAGTTACAATATTTTAAACATTGAGTACTTAAATAAGGAATTAATTAAATTAATTAATTATAATTACATTAAGCATTCTCTTAATCATCTTCTCTATGTTCAATACTCTAGGTCCACTGTTCGAACCCATTCACGAGACCTAGGGCTTCAAATCGCCTTCAACACCAAGCGCCGAAGTCCGATCATCATAGCCACGCGGAAGCCCTTTGCTAGAGCTCCCTAACGCCACCCCCCTGCTGAACTCGGTGGCACATAGAGGACTGAAAACCAAGACGATCGGCGCCCCTTTGAGCGCAAATTCCAAGAAATCCGGACCTCCAGATAGCATCTCCACTGTCGAATGTCTAAAGCTACCATAGACGCTCGATTTTCTCTTCGGAAGGTCATTGAATCGCTGCATGGATTTTGCAAACAAGGAGGAGAAAGAATTGAACGAAAAATCACCTTTTTCAAAAGAAGGCAGCGGCGTTGTCTGTTAGGGTTTAGGAATTTATGAGGGGTATTTATATTAAAATATATATTATTATTTTCATTTTTTTCCAAATTAAATGGTTTAATGTTTTCAACTCCAAATCAAACCCAACGACTATCTCCCCTAGCTAATTACCCCCATTCCGAACACAATGGGATACATTTCATAACCCAATTCGGCTGTTACTATCAGTTTTCATCAAAATTATAAGATAAATCAATATATATTTATTTAAACGCACATTTATTGTGACGATCGCCCATAACCCCTGCACTATACAAGAGAAATAATGCTCTGAAAGTTGTGCAAGGCTGTCATGGACGATCATCAGAGTAAGTAAACATAGGCGGAACCTGTCGTAAAACTCACACCGCAAGGATGAAATATAATAGAACATATACAATAGGTAGTAATAGTGAAGCAGAAACACTGGACTTCCATACAACTAGAAAGTAAGATCCACAAACTTGGAAATAGTGTTTATACAAAGTTGCCTAACTACATCACTAGGGAAAGATAACAGCGGAAATCCAATTATTTGCTAGTAGTAAAACTAGTACATGAGCCTCCTGCTCTCCATCGATCAACATCGTCGTCCTCACTAAAGCATTACCTGTCACCTGTTACTTAGTCTCCCCATCCACAATTTGATGAACAACCCAAGGTAATAAGAGGATACATAAAACCTTGAGTCAGACAACAGTCTTAGCGAGCGATAAAACAGCTAACAAACTTCAACAATAAAGTGTATGAGAGGGGATAGATAAACATACTAATCTACCCATGACACCAGAGAAGAACTCAACCTTATCTTCCGCACATCGGACAGTGATAGCCTTTACAATCCATTCAACCAAAGGAATATCAATTCATACATGGAAACCAGAGCAACCATTCAATCATGGAAAACACACATAACATCTAGATTATATAAGTCTCACACAGAACAACCAACCATCCATGACTGACTCTGGCTATCACCGCCAATCCTGCTTTGAAACCATCGTTAATCGTATGACAACCAACCTTGCCATATGTCAAGGGCTAATGGTAACCCCAGTTCTAGCATAAACTCCATATGTCGAACCATGACAATGTCCAACCTTGACAACTTGGCCTTTCAAAGATACCCAAGGTACACGACCAGCAACCTTCCGGTCCATTGGGTGCCCCTGTGATGACCAGAATTTCCGGTTCCTTTTGAGCTGACTAAACAACATCAGTCCAATCCAAATTGTACTGAAAACCCAGATGCCAATAGAAAGAATTTAGACGGCGAGAAGAAGATAAGAAAGAAATATTACAATAGAAGAAGAAGAATCAACACAACACAGAATCTCACATCGAAGTGGAACAAAATATAATATAGAAATAAATCTTTATTGAGAGCTTGAAATAAAACTTACAATTATCAGAGTACATCATTCATTTGGATAGTTATAATATCCTGTCATTTTATAAAACACACAGCGAAATAGTAATTAATACGTTTGAACTCCTCCAGCTCATCACCTGAACTTCATAATGTCCAGTAACCTGAACCTGTACAACCCGGTTTAACCCGAGCATTACAAAATACCGGGTTAGTCTGGTGAACAAGAGTGAGAATAACTCGTAAAGTTTAAGGGGATCATCCAACTTGATTTTTAAAATTCAGAATCTTTTCGAAAGAAAAAGATAATCGTAAGACCAAATCCACACATAAATACGGATGGTTTTTATCTTATGATAACCCAAAACATTTTTGAAAACAATATATATTCTGATATTATAATAGTGTCTAAATACAAATAAATATCAATCTAGTAGAATGCTTGCATCTCACGCTCCACATATATAGTATACAAACAAAATCACGATGCTTATTGGGGATTGGCTTCCAACTATGACAAGGTATGTAACCACCCGCCGATAGTTTATCTCTAGAGGCGAATACACTGGGTTCAACAAGAATGTCTTGTAACCCGGCCTATACATTACCGACCACTCATTTCGCTTGAGTGTATCGAATGTATATCACCAACGGTTGGGATCAGCAACCGTTTCCAGAAAGGGACAACATCGATAGATTAAAGAAGCAAAAGGAATTTATCTAGATAGGCGATTATACACCCTAATGGGTGCGACCCACATAGCCATGCTGCCTGCCCGATTTTTGTCATTTCCCGGTTGTGAGGCTTGAGGTTATAATTCTTCTTTCCCAGATAGCACGCCACCATTCACTTTGAATATCACATCATCAGATCCATCGAAAATCACTAATTGGTTTCCACAAAAATACTCAGATTGTTAGGCTAAAGAAGTTTCCCTTCTTTTTCACCAACTTCGTACGTTTGAAGAAATCAACGTATGTGATCCCTTTGGAAATACTCTGTCAGACACTCGTCCATACATGTTGTCATGGGACTGGACAAACTGAAGGCACCCCCTACTACATCCTAACAATCACCCTATAGATCAGTAGCGAGTAGTCCTTGCAAATCCATCGATTTCAACCATGACAGAGTCATAGTATATCTCTGGCCGCTAAACCAGAGATCATAAGTAATTCTACCGTTTTATGAAGATCTACGGTCTTCAATTTCTTCGTCTTGATCACTATATGATACCTTCAACATTTCGTATTGGTTGGACGAAATGGTTTTCGAATATAAATTCGATCCCGGTCTTTCCGTACCAACAATCATATTGGCCAGATTTGATAGTCGGTTATTTAACTACTAAAAAAAACAACAATACAACCATAAAATAAAAATGGTATTTCTGGTTAAGTATTCAGCATCACTTGGCCCATTTAATTATAAATAATTAATAAACAATTATTATAAACTTCTAAAACATTCTATATTTTAAAACATGGTATTCGATTCTCATTTCAATATATTAATCTTCTCAAAACCATTTAAGTCTAATATTTGGGATTTCTTGATAACTATATCCAATTTCTATTTTTCTATTATTTCAAAATACTAGTTTACAACATTATTTATCATCTATCATTGATTTAACTTGTCACTGGTAAAACAATCGTTACGACCCCTCCTTTTGTTTCCTCATTTGAACACTATACTTGTCACTTATCTTTTTAAAATAAACCCATTCTTAATTTTATCTTCTTACTATGAAAACATTGTTATATCTTCACAAATCTCCTTTGTTTCTTTTTTATCGAAACATCATTTCATATTTGCAAGTCCGTTTTAATTTCCTTTTATTTTGGAATCTATTATATATATTCCAATTTCTTCAAATAATGATACATTATTATTTGTCAAACTAAACTCCTTTTAACATCTTCAACACTACAACTAATATCATCTCCCGATAATCCTGAAGTCGATCGAGTTGGGGTATTTTAAATTACCTCTCAGACCTTGATTAACAACGTTCTTATCTTAAAATAGTTATTAGTTGTTATACCAAATCTCAAATTCATCCCCAATATCAAACCAAATCCCATTTTGGTTATAACAGATGAAACTTCATCTTTTATTTAATATAGCGAATTTTGATCGCATCTATAATTCTAGAATTAAGTAATGTTAATCTAATCTTAACGTTTAGCCTCACACTCCTTTTATACATGGTTTATAAAATTTAGGTTTAATATAAAAATCCCTTTGCTTCCCGCTTTTCTTTCCTTAATTAAAACACTTACTTTAAGCGATCGTCATGGCTTAAATCTCCTTTATAACCTTGTTTATAAATCTCGGTTTTAATATAAAACTGTTCATCAATACTCAATTGTGTTCCAGTATCAACATTGATTACTTTCCTGAAAGAATCCCATTTATGAATGGATCACTTAAATTATTATTCATTAAAAATAATAATTTACATCATCAGTAACTATTATAGAAATAGTGAAATTCTTATTTAACTTAATTAAATAGAAATTTCTTTTTAAATCTCATTAAACTTAAAATAAATGTTCGTTAAACTATTGTATCTGATTTATTAAAAATAAAATAAGTAAATAACTAATTCAATTTAAACTAGTTAACTTCATCAGTTTAAACCATGCTTGTCTTGTTAATCAACTCTAATATATCATTAATTAATAATATAATTAATTTTAAATAATTTTTTTTAATTATTTCCTTTAAACAATTAATACAATTCCAAATCATTGTGTTAATTCCTGCTTATTTGGTTATAAATCTTATTCCATATGAGTTTTACTTTATAAGATCATTTAATAACTTCTTAAGAACTTAAATAATAAATTATACATGTTATTTTTTGTGACGAAAAGGAATTTCGCTCGATTCGAATCAATCGCTAAACCGACCCAGACCGTTCGAAACGCCTGATTGTTTCGAGAACACGACAAAATAGAACGCAGACGGAAGAACATTTCATTGTATATTACAACAATGCATCAGATTACAAGAATATACAGAGTATAAATGAATATTACACAGAAATATCAGAGATTAAAATTACATTTAAATACATTGCAGCGGAAAATAATACAATACACAACTAGAGGAGATATACAGATACAAAGCTTTCCGGATACCGTTCCAGCTGTAAACCAGGATCCTGTGAATATAAATCTGCAAAACCAAAACTACTAGCGGCCCGTGTCGAAATAAGGGCACCCAGAGTTTAGGTTAAAACAATAAACTCCAGGTCAGTCATGGGACTGGTGTGAGAACTAAAACAGTTATTAATGTTTATTTTTAAATTTAGGTAAATCAAGGGACCACGCCGTATAACACGGAACGAGTTTCCTCCCAAGAATACCAGTGCATAAAACAACAGCGCAATGCTAAATAAAGAAAAATGAAGCTATTATATAACCCAGGTCCCATCACACAATGCAACGCAAGCCGTAAGATAGGGTTTTTACCTTATAATAGCCAAGAATGCTTGATACGTTTAAAACAAATCATTTGATACTATTATAAGTGCATAGTGTATAAAACAACTTCAAATCATAAGTATCAATCATAGACGGCATGGGTACCATATATCATGTCGCCATACTAGTTCTACAATTAAAACCGCAAATGTCACGTATTTGGAAATTGGATTTCCATCTATGAATTGAGGCTAGTGATCGTCCTCACCGTCTTCGAGACTCTCTAGCCCGAGCCTCAGGGTCAGAGCGCATCGACCCTTGGAGCGACAGGGCCGGTACACCGATGTGGATTAAAATTCCTGAACACTACGCTTCCCTGCCCTTTGGGGCGTAAATGAGACAACGAATGACTCCATCGGACCCGGATCGTCTGATCAAACCGAGGCGCCTTGCAACAGCAACAACCACACAGGTGAAAAGTATATAAATGTCAGGGCTGGTAGGTCACTAACACCACCCTAGCTAGAAAGAAACGCATGCCCTCCCTGAGGTCCTCGCCCGTTTTTGGTTAACAACCGGGATGTGAGGCTCGCGAATTCACGTTACACAAAGCTGGGCCACACAGCCTGTGCTTTGATCATCACCACAAGACTTTGCTTTTCAACAGAAGCCTCGATCAATTGCATCTTAGCATGCCACACAGGCAAACCACTCTATGCAACCGATATCAGTCACACAGAATGAAATCCAATGTCAGACACACAGTCCATTTACAGGTCCGTTCCGGGTCTGAATGAAACCGGAGGCACTTTCCTCGCATATCCATCGATCTCCAAGCACATCTGGACGACCACCGATTGATTCCCTCATCTTGGGTGTACAGCCCAATCAAGATCATTAGTAATCACCCAAACGATGTGAAGACTTCCGGCCTTCAACCACCGTCTTCATCTTCGACTTATCGGCGTATCAGTTATTCAGAATGGGATAAACCTGGTCTTTCCGAATAACTCGCGTATATTTTAAATAAGTGTTACACAAACACAACATAATCCTCATTCCAATTCATCAGTCACTAACCGTAAATTAATCAAGAGAATAATTTCCCAAATATTAACCCCGAAGGCCGAAACCAACATCAGATCAATATCCAGAAAACCATTCTGCTGGGCTAACCGACAGTTAGTTTCTAAATTTCACATTCATAGGGAAAGGTTCCCATTAATTTTATCCAAGATAAATTCCTTGAATTTATTCTCTAATCTTCTTTTGAGTTTCAATTCAACTAGTCGGGATTAACGAACCTTACCGAAGTAACCATTTGTTTTAATTTCCCAATCCCAACCTATTCATCCCATGAAGTAAAACTGGTAATACTTCATATCTAACACCATGGTGTTATCGGTAAATTCAATTACCATTTCACATTCAAATTTAATTAAAGATTTAACTATCGCCTGGAGCAAAACTGGTGATACTCCATTCTCGATCTTTTCAATCTAATTAAAGATTCATTAAAACTCCACTTAGTTTTAATCGTTAACTGGGTTAAAGAATCAGTGTCTTTTAAAACACAGTTCACGATAAACCCAAAACCACATTCTATTAATTATCGGGTTAAAGAACGAGTGTTATTTAAAACACTGTCCATGATAAACCGAAAAATCAATATCAATTCAATTCCAATTAAATATCGTTTAATTGGTACACTTCATTAAATCTAAATAAAAAGATTTTATCTTTTTTCAACTGGGTTCAAGAACAGTGTTAATGAAGACACCATTCACAACAAACCCAAATCACATTTGATATTAAATATAAGGCTCTGAATAGAAAATATACCGGCTTATATTCAATATCAAATTCTACGACTAACAAATATAGTATTAGAAATAACGATATATATATATATATATCTTTCAAATTTCCATAACAACATCTGTATAATCACGAAATTCAACATCGAAATATTCCGAAGACAATTTCGATTCAAATCCATTCCAATACAATTATTTGAAATTCTGGTTATTTTCAAAACCATTTCAAATCCAATTTATTTATTTAAAAATAAATAGAATTTTAATTCTAGTTCAAAACTAGTTTATTTCGATAAAAATCTATTTTTATCTTTTCAAATATGGAGTTTTTCATCCCAATTCTTTCTAAATCATTTCTTATGATTTTACACAAATTATTACTATTTTTAACAATTTTATCAAGGCCCGTACAGTCGATTTCCATCAACGGCCATCGAACTGCACTTACAACGACCTTTTTCAAATTTGATTTGAACATAATTCCAAATCCAACCGTTAGATTTCTAATTTCTAATATTCGTTAGAAAGCTCTTTTCGATATGAACCCAACAGTTTCGGATTTAGGAGAATCCGACGGTCGGATCTCCCGCAATATCCGTTCGAAGTCAATGGTCGAAATTCGCGAACTGCCGCGGCGCGGCACGTTCTATTCAGGCCATTATATAATATATATAATACATACTTCGTCGATTTCAATTCAAAACGTGCTTTATAAATCGTTTTAAATTCATTTTCAAAACGGTTTCAACTTCATATTCAATTTCAAATCAAAATTGAATATTCCAATATAAATTCGTTTTAAATTCATTTCAAATCGATTTCAATTCAAATTTATTTCTAATTCAATTTCAGTTCATTTTCATTTCAATTCGAATTCATTTATATTCAATTTCAATTCGAATTCATTTCTATTCAATTTCAATTCAAATTCATTTATATTCAATTTCAATTCGAATTCATTTATATTCAATTTCAATTCGAGTTCAATTATATTCAATTTCAATTCGAATTCATTTATATTCAATTTCAATTCGAATTCATTTCTATTCGATTTAATTCGAATTCATTTCTTGTCAAAATTTCAGATTTTGAAATCACTTTCGATATTCGTTATAAAATGAATAAAATCGATATAACTATTGTTCACGTCAAAATGGCGTCAATATAATCAATACCGCTTCATATATTCCTATTTTCAAATATTCTATTTCAAATATTTCCTTTTCAAATATTTCTATTCAAATATTTCTTTTTCAAATATTTCTATTCAAATATTTCTATTTCAAATATTTCTATTTCAAATATTCTATTTCAAATATTTCTATTTCTAATATTCTATTTCAAATATTTCTTTTTTTTCAAAACTGGAATGGGGCCCAATCAATTACCATATAATGTTAATTATATGGATTTTCTACAACATATGTATACAATAACAACGATGAATAATCAACCATCATCCAAAGTGCATTCTACACTGTATAAGCATCGAATATAAACATTTAACGCTCATAACAGTCTGTCAATCAATCGACCGACATACAACTAAACAATCGGGATTAGTGTACGTCATATATCATCTCAATACCCATGTGGGGTTTCAAACAATAAAACACAGATTTTATTTGTGCAGTTGGGCGATGTGTAAAATTTATCGTCCCAATCAATATCAGTCAAATGGGTGTATATAAACAAATCGTCCGATCTGTTTATTTTTATTTCATTTCATATACACGTTAAAAATTCTATTTTTAACAATAAAATATTTTCAACTATATAAATATTTTATTTCATTTCTCATCACATCACACAATCAACTACACATCAAAATTAAACAACCAAGCATACAAGCCGTCCATGGTCTGTGGACGACGGGTGTCGGGTGCTACTAAACACCGTCTGCATCCTAGTATATATTTTAACTAGAAATAAATTAAAGAGTGAGAAATTCTCACATAATTGCTAATCCAATCCCACGACTCTTCAAATATAGAAATCTTCGTCGTTCTTGCCTCTTGTCACTTTCTTTGCCCGTATTCTCTACATATGTAAAAATCGAATTTTTAGTTCGCTATTCAATATATAAAAATCGAATTTTTACTATGCTATTCAATATATAAAAATCATATTTTTACTTTGCTATTCAATATATAAAAATCGAATTTTTACTTCGCTATTCAATATATAAAAATCGAATTTTTACTTTCTCTATAATATAAAAATCATATCTTTTATCCACATTAAAAATCATGTCTTTATTTAATAAAAGATTATATTTTTATACTTCTACAATATAAAAGATTATATTTTTATACCTCTACAATATAAAAGATTATATTTTTATACCTCTACAATATAAAAGATTATATTTTTAACCTTTTCTTCATATAAAAATTATATTTTTAATTGTCTACTAATATCAAAATCATATTTTTATCTCTAACAAACTAATTACTTTATAAATAAATAACGTAGACAATTAAATAAACCAAAATAAAAATAAAAATAAAAGAAGCTTACATTGTATCGGATTTTTCCGAGGGGGGGGGTCTTCAGTCGGCAGCAGGAGGAGGGGGGTCGTCGATCGCGGCAGAGGGTGGGGGGGTCTCGATCGCGGCAGAGGGTAGGGGGTCTCGATCGCGGCAGAGGGTAGGGGGGTCTCGATCGCCGTAGAGGGTGGGGGGGTCTCGATCGCGGTAGACGGTGGGGGGGGTCTCGATCGCGGCAGAGGAGAGGGGTCGCGGTGGCGCGCCACCTGGGGGGTGGGGGCTCGGCGTTAATTTAGGTTTTTTTTTTCGTTTTTTGAAATGAAAACTAATGGGGGGCCTGAGTAAATAAAGGAGAGGGGGGGTTTATTTTTAATTATAGTTTTATTTTATTTTAATCCCAAAAGGTAACTTTTTCTTTCGACCTCAAAACAAGGCCCACCGCCTGTCGTCCATAGCTAATTACCCCCATTCCGAACACAATGGGATATGTACTACAAGCTGATTCGATCTTTTCGATCAGTTTTCGTTGAATTTACATTTAAATCATTATACTGGAATTTAAACGTACACTTCAAATTACCACTCCAAAAATTCCAGAATTTTTTTTCTAGCTTCGTATTGACGATAAGGTCCTAACAAAACTAGTTTCATCGAATTCTGAGACCGTTGGGAAAATGGCCATTTTCCAGTCGATTAAAATCAACTAAAACTGGTTAAACGTGTTTTCCTTTGCCACACTCACATATTGATTCGAAAAATTATGAAATTTGAAACATAGCAATAACTTTACATCATGGATCCAACAAAAGTGGTTTCGTCGAAATCCGAGGTCGTTTGCAAAATTTCCGTTTTTAAGGGCTTGAATTCTATAGCGACTATTCAGAATTTTCAACTAGACATATCTTTTTATCCCCGCTATGAAATTTTGATTTTTCGGATTCTTTGGAAAGATATTATCAAATAGATCCTATTGTTTTTGGTTTCACTAAAATCCGGTTTATTTTGCACCCGGTATGTTCAATTGAAGTTTGAAATCGAATTATCGAACTACCGCGCCATTTTCAATTCCTTTTATAATTATATATAATTATTTATATTCTATCGTCGATTCAAACGAATAGATACGTTCGAATTTTATTCAAAATAAATTTCTCGTCGTTATTATATAAAATATTTCATTTTAAATAATCAAAATTCGCTAAAATTGCCAAAATAAAAATTTTAAATTGGCCCAGATTTCCGGGTTATTACAATCTCCCCCACTTAAAACTTTTCGTCCCCAAAAAGGAACAAATCTGAAAGTTGTTTCACAAATCAACTCAACTTTCATTGTTTTGATTACGGCTTAAGTTCTTCAAATTTTCAGTTTCTAAAAACTTTTCAAATTTATCAAAAATTTGGCTAACACCCTAAATTTTCGAAAAATCTCGCCATAACCTCCCCTGCACTGGGAGCACGAGAAAATCCCGAAATTGCCATACAGGCCTTCTGATCTCAAAAAGAAAAAGAAAAAGCCAAGTGGCTAGCCAATCGGCTCATAAAATCATCATCACCCAAACAAAACAGTAAATTATAGTAAACAAGTACCTATTTGTCGGGCAAACAAATTTTATTCTCTGCTCTAGCCTCCCTACTATGACCTGTTCAATATAAGTACATGTAGATGCAAGCAAATGCGACCAATTTTCAATACAGTTCAATATTTGGTACAATTAGACTAAATGGTTAAAAATAATCAAAAAAATAAACAAACAACACAAACATCAATCAATTAGTGGATCAACGTTTCAAATTCATAATTTTGATACATATACATATACAGAAAATCATGTTTTTGATGCCAATTCACAACGATAAGCCCTATCTAATTTCGGTTCACACACCAGTCAATAGGAAATATATAGAAATCTCACTTTCTTTACTCGAAAATAAATACTGGCGACGGTACCCCATCACCAGAATTATCCCCGGGCACTAGAGTGCGATTCTATATCTACCCAGTATATTAAAACTTCGAACACACGTTTGCAAGATGCATATGCAAAATTTTTATATATCGGATTGTCCCAATTCAATATAAATAAATAATTAATACAGACAATTGATTTAAATTTTCAAACCAAAATTTGTTTTCATTTTAAAAATATACTCTTCACACTGGTCCTATGATACTACTGATCCCATCTCTAACGAGTCATTCCCATTGGATTTTACTAATCCAATATCTGATGAATTCTTTCGTATGGTCCTACTGTGCCTTGTTCTCTGATCTTTGTAAACCAAGGCTCTGATACCAACTATGACAAAAAGGAATTTCACTTGATCCGAATCAATCGCTAAACCGACCCAGACCGTTCGAAACGCCTGATTGTTTCGAGAACACGACAAAATAGAACGCAGACGGAAGAACATTTCATTGTATATTACAACAATGCATCAGATTACAAGAATATACAGAGTATAAATGAATATTACACAGAAATATCAGAAATTTAAATTACATTTAAATACATAGCAGCGGGAAATAATACAATACACTACTAGAGGAGATATATAGATACAAAGCTCTCCGGATACCGTTCCAGCTGTAAACCAGGATCCTATGAATATAAATCTGCAAAACCAAAACTACTAGCTGCCCGAGTCGAAATAAGGGCACTAGGTTGAAACAATAAACTTCAGGTCAGTCATGGGATTGGTGTGAGAACTAAAACAGTTATTAATCATTATTTTTAAAGTTAGGTAAATCAAGGGACCACGCCATATAACACGGAACGGGTTTCCTCCCAAGAATACAAGTGCATAAAACGACAACGCAATGCTAAATAAAGAAAAATGAAGCTATTATATGACCCAGGTCCCATCATACAATGCAACGCAGGCCGGAGGATAGGGTTTTTACCTTATAATAGCCAAGAATGCTTGATACGTTTAAAACAAATCATTTGATACTATTATAAGTGCATAGTGTATAAAACAACTTCAAATCATATGTATCAATCATAGACGGCATGGGTACCATATATCATGTCGCCATACTAGTTCTACAATTAAAACCGCAAATGTCACGTATTTGGAAATTGGATTTCCATCTAAGAACTGAGGCTAGGGATCGTCCTCACCGTCTTCGAGAGTCTCTAGCCCGAGCCTCAGGGTCAGAGCGCATCGACCCTTGGAGCGACAGGGCTGGTCCACCGATGTGGATTAAAATTCCTGAACACTACGTTTACCCGCCCTTTGGGGCGTAAATGAGCCAACGAATGACTCCATCGGACCCGGATCATCCGATCAAACCGAGGTGCCTCGCAACAGCAACAACCACACAGGTGAAAAGTATATAAATGTCAGGGCTGGTAGGTCACTGACACCACCCTAGCTAGAAAGAAACGCATGCCCTCTCTGAGGTCCTCTCCCGTTTTTGGTTCACAACCGGGTGTGAGGCTCACGAATTCACGTTACACAAAGCTGGTTCACACAGGATGTGCTTTGATCATCACCACAAGACTTTGCTTTTCAACAGAAGCCTCGATCAATTGCATCTTAGCAAGCTACACAGGCAAACCACTCTATGCAACCGATATCAGTCACACAGAATGAAATCCAATGTCAAACACACAGTCCATTTACAAGTCCGTTCTGGGTCTGAACGAAACTGGAGGCACTTTCCTCGCATATCCATCGATCTCTAAGCACATCTGGACGACCACCGATTGATTCCCTCATCTTGGGTTTACAGCCCAATCAAGATCATTAGTAATCACCCAAACGATGTGAAGACTTCCGGCCTTCAACCACCGTCTTCATCTTCGACTTATCGGCGTATCAGTTATTCAGAATGGGATAAACCCGGTCTTTCTGAATAACTCGCGTATATTTTAAATAAGTGTTACACAAACACAACATACGCCTCATTCCAATTCATCAGTCATTAACCGTAAATTAATCAAGAGAATAATTTCCCAAATATTAACCCCGAAGGCCGAAACCAACATCAGATTAATATCCAGAAAAGCATTCTGCTGGGCTAACCGACAGTTAGTTTCTAAATTTCACATTCATAGGGAAAGGTTCCCATTAATTTTATCCAAGATAAATTCCTTGAATTTATTCTCTAATCTTCTTTTGAGTTTTTATTCAACTAGTCGGGATTAACGAACCTTACCGAAGTAACCATTTGTTTTAATTTCCCAATCCTAACCTATTCATCCCATGAAGTAAAACTGGTAATACTTCATATCTAACACCATGGTGTTATCGGTAAATTCAATTACCATTTCACGTTCAAATCTAATTAAAGATTTAACTATCGCCTGGAGCAAAACTGGTGATACTCCATTCTCGATCTATTCAATCTAATTAAAGATTCATTAAAACTCCACTTAGTTTTAATCATTGACTGGGTTAAAGAATCAGTGTCTTTTAAAACACAGTTCACGATAAACCCAAAACCACATCTATTAATTATCGGGTTAAAGAACGAGTGTTATTTAAAACACTGTCCACGATAAACCCAAAAATCAATATCAATTCAATTCCAATTAAATATCATTTAATTGGTACAGTTCATTAAATCTAAATAAAAAGATTTAATCTTTTTTCAACTGGGTTCAAGAACAGTGTTAATGAAGACACCATTAACAACAAACCCAAATCACATTTGATATTAAATACAAGGCTCTGAATATAAAATATACCGGCTTATATTTAATATCAAATTCTGCGACTAACAAATATCGTATTAGAAATAACGATATATATATATACGTATATGTATATATCTTTCAAATTTCCATAACAACATCTGTATAATCACGAAATCCAACATCGAAATATTCCGAAGACAATTTTGATTCAAATCCATTCCAATACAATTATTGGAAATTCTGGTTATTTTCAAAACAATTTCAAATCCAATTTATTTATTTAAAAATAAATAGAATTTTAATTCTAGTTCAAAACTAGTTCATTTCGATAAAAAACTATTTTTATCTTTTCAAATATGGAGTTTTTCATCCCAATTCTTTCTAAATCATTTCTTATGATTTTACACAAATTATTACTATTTTTAACAATTTTATCAAGGCCCGTAGAGTCGATTTCCATCAACGGCCATCAAACTGCACTTACAGCGACCTTTTTCAAATTTGATTTGAACATAATTCCAAATCCAACCGTTAGATTTCTAATTTCTAATATTTGTTAGAAAGCTCTTTTCGATACGAACCCAACGGTTCCGGATTTAGGAGAATCCGACGGTCGGATCTCCCGCAATATCCGTTCGAAGTCAATGGTCGAAATTCGCGAACTGCCGCGGCGCGGCGCGTTCTATTCAGGCCATAATATTATATATACAATATATATAATATGTACTTCGTCGATTTCAATTCAAAACGTGCTTTATAAATCGTTTTAAATTCATTTTCAAAACGGTTTCAACTTCATATTCAATTTCAAATCAAAATTGAATATTCCAATATAAATTCATTTCAAATCGATTTCAGTTCAAATTTATTTCTAATTCAATTTCAGTTCGTTTTCAATTCAATTTCAATTGGAATTCATTTATATTCAATTTCAATTCGAATTCATTTCTATTCAATTTCAATTCGAATTCATTTATATTCAATTTCAATTCGAATTCATTTATATTCAATTTCAATTCGAATTCATTTATATTCAATTTCAATTCGAATTCATTTGTATTCGATTTAATTCGAATTCATTTCTTGTCAAAATTTCAGATTTTGAAATCACTTTCGATATTCGTTGTAAAATGAATAAAATCGATATAACTATTATTCACGTCAAAATGGCGTCAATCTAATCAATACGGCTTCATATATTCCTATTTTCCAATATTCTATTTCAAATATTTCCTTTTCAAATATTTATATTCAAATATATTTTTTCAAATATTTCTATTCAAATATTTCTATTTCAAATATTTCTATTTCAAATATTTCTATTTCTTCTATTTCAAATATTTTATTTCAAATATTTCTATTTCTTCTATTTCAAATATTTCTTTTTTTTCAAAACTGGAATGGGGCCCAATCAATTACCATATAATGTTAATTATATGGATTTTCTACAACATATGTATACAATAACAACGATGAATAATCAACCATCATCCAAAGCGCATTCTACACTGTATAAGCATCGAATATAAATATTTAACGCTCATAACAGTCTGTCAATCAATAGATCGACATACAACTAAACAATCGGGATTAGTGTACGTCAAATATCATCCTAATACCCGTGTCGGGTTTCAAACAATAAAACACAGATTTTATTTGTGCAGTTGGGCGATGTGTAAAATTTATTGTCCCAATCAGTATCAGTCAAATGTGTATATATAAACAAATCGTCCGATCTATTTATTTTTATTTCATTTCATATACACGTTAAAAATTCTATTTTTAACAATAAAATATTTTCAACTATATAAATATTTTATTTCATTTCTCATCACATCACACAATCAACTACACATCAAAATTAAACAACCAAGCATACAAGTCGTTCATGGTCTGTGGACGACGGGTGTCGGGATCTACTAAACACCGTCTGCATCCTAGTATATATTTTAACTAGAAATAAATTAAAGAGTGAGAAATTCTCACATAATTGCTAATCCAATCCCACGACTCTTCAAATGTAGAAATCTTCGCCGTTCTTGCCTCTTGTCACTTTCTTTGCCCGTATTCTCTACATATGTAAAAATTGAATTTTTACTTCGCTATTCAATATATAAAAATCGAATTTTTACTATGCTATTCAATATATGAAAATCATATTTTTACTTCACTATTCAATATATAAAAATCGAATTTTTTACTTCGCTATTCAATATATAAAAATCGAATTTTTACTTCGCTATTTAATATATAAAAATCAAATTTTTACTTTCTCTATAATATAAAAATCATATCTTTTATCCACATTAAAAATCATGTCTTTATTTAATAAAAGATTATATTTTTATACTTCTACAATATAAAAGATTATATTTTTATACCTCTACAATATAAAAGATTATATTTTTATACCTCTACAATATAAAAGATTATATTTTTAACCTTTTCTTCATATAAAAATTATATTTTTAATTGTCTACTAATATCAAAATCATATTTTTATCTCTAACAAACTGATTACTTTATAAATAAATAACCTAGACAATTAAATAAACCAAAATAAAAATAAAAATAAAAGAAGCTTACATTGTATCGGATTTTTCCGAGGGGGGGGATCTTCGGTCGGCAGCAGGAGGAGGGGGGGTCATCGATCGCGGCAGAGGGTAGGGGGGTCTCGATCGCGGCAGAGGGTAGGGGGTCTCGATCGCCGTAGAGGGTAGGGGGGTCTCGATCGCGACAGAGGGTAGGGGGGTCTCGATCGCCGCAGAGGGTAGGGGGTCTCGATCGCGGCAGACGGTGGGGGGGTCTAGATCGCGGCAGAGGAGGAGGGGGATCGCGGTGGCGCGCCACCTGAGGGGGGCTCGGTGGTAATTTAGGTGTTCTTTTTCGTTTTTTTGAAATGGAAACTAACAGGGCGGGGGGGGGGGGGGGGATGAGTAAATAAAGGAGGGGGGGTTTATTTTTAATTATAGTTTTATTTTATTTCAATCCCAAAAGGTAACTTTTTCTTCCGACCTCAAAACAAGGCCCACCGCCTGTCGTCCATAGCTAATTACCCCCATTCCGAACACAATGGGATATGTACCGCAAGCTGATTCGATCTTTTCGATCAGTTTTCGTTGAATTTACATTTAAATCATTATATTGGAATTTAAACGTACACTTCAAATTACCGGGGGCCACATACTAACTCGAAAAATTCCAGAAAAATATTTTCTAGCTTTGTATTGATGATACGGTCCTAACAAAACTAGTTTCATCGAATTCTGAGACCGTTGGGAAAATGGCCATTTTCCAGTCGATTAAAATCAACTAAAACTGGTCAAACGCGTTTTCCTTTGCCACGCTCACATATTGATTCGAAAAATTATGAAATTTGAAACATAGCAATAACTTTACATCACGGATCCAAAAAAAGTGGTTTCATCGAAATCCGAGGTCGTTTGCAAAATTTCGATTTTTACGGGCCTGAATTCTATAGCGACTATTCAGAATTTTCAACTGGACATATCTTTTTATCCCCGCTATGAAATTTTGATTTTTCGGATTCGTTGGAAAGATATTATCAAATAGATCCTATTATTTTTGGTTTCACTAAAATCCGGTTTATTTTGCACCCGGTATGTTCAATTGAAGTTTGAAATCGAATTATCAAACTACCGCACCATTTTCAATTCCTTTTATAATTATATATAATTATTTATATTCTATCGTCGATTCAAATGAATAGATACGTTCAAATTTTATTCAAAATAAATTTCTCGTCGTTATTATTTAAAATAATTCATTTTAAATAATCAAAATTCGCTAAAATTGCCAAAATAAAAATTTTAAATTGGCCCAGATTTTCGGGTTATTTCATTTTTCTTTTATCAAACCTTTATTCAAATATATTGATTTCTAAAACATCTTCGGTTAATAAATATATTTTATGACTTCATTATCGTTGATTCACCTGACCGTAGATCAATATTTATAAAACGATATATTTTTGGGCCCACTGCTACCAATTACTCAACCAATACTGTCTATTGGTAAAAATAGAACAAATGTTGAATTTTGATTCAACAATCAATGTAACTAAATATATTATTTCAAAAAATATCATTTATTTCAAAAAAAATCAAACAATAATAGCAATCCAAACATTCATCTACAAATTTAACACGTTTATATTATTTACGTGCCAATGAGGTAAGTTGCCTCCATCGGTTACAACCATTAAAAATAACGATTGATTAAAATTAAATTAAACGAACGTTTAATTTAATCAGTTCAGTCACTGCATATATATTCATCATCCATCAACCAAACAATAATCATAGCACACAAACATTTAAACCCGACTTATATAAAACATAAGCGGGATAAAAACAGAGTGAGTTGAACTCACCATGATTTCCTTGTCGCTGAAACAGTTCGTTCTAATTAGATTAAATAGAAGTTTAATTTAATTAAAAACTCCTATAGCTACCAGTTCTGATCAACCATCTCCACAATGAAATGCTTGTCAGTACAGTTCCAACGTTTCTTTATTTGATCTGATTCTGTTAATAAATAAGAACGTTACACAAATTATACGTTCTTGATTTTATTTATTCATTTAGCTAAACAATTAAAATTGAATTAATGATTTAATTGATTGTTACTGTCATTATTAAAACAAACATTAGCTATGTAAAAACTATATTTTATTATCCTACTTACGTTATACACAAGCTCTCAAATTAAAACAATGCCAGCCAAAACCTAATTCCCTTCTTTTCTATTAATACCGAATATGTCATACCCAGATTGACCGATATCAGCACATTAAATGAAAACGTAAAGATGAACATATATATGTGTGTGTGTGTGTGTGTGTGTGTGTGTGTGTATATATATATATGGCAATGAGCAATGCTTAAAATCCATTTCTTATTTGTGAATCTAAGAGCACAGAATTGCGACACTAATGTGGGGTAACCGCTACTGTAATGTACGAACTAAAATCTACTACAGCCGTGATTATACATTCAGATAAAAACTTGCGTTGATCCTATATGTTAACAGATACTAGAAACTTCCAAGGATACTGTATAAAGTGGCGACGTTACAACTTTGGGTTAGGCAAAAAGGGAAATCGTTTTGGGCACATGAAAACTTTGATTCAGCAAATACACGTACCAGGGGTGGGCGGTTACTACTACATAGGTACTAAGTCATTTGGCCACATTACTTAGTTTGTATTTTGTCCTAACCTTACTGACGATAGTTTGCATATTTAACTGACCTTATATTCGGTCCATTTACTTAACATTAGACATTGTAACGACCCGTATTTTCTGCGATATATAATTAATTTATTTAATTATTTAAATAGTGGTTTAGAGAGTTTAATGGTCGTTTAATTAAATAACTTGGAATATTTAATTAATATAAATAATTAAATAATATATTTAATTCGGAAATAATCAGAATTAGTGGAATTCACAATATTGTGTGAACTGGACAATTCAAAGTATATAATTCAGTTTAAAGTTGAATTATAATAACGAGTATATTATTTGAATGAAGTTTGAATGTATAAATTATATTATATTTATAATCAAGCTCAAAATGGCGCGGTAGTTCGCTATTTGGCGATTTGAACTTCAACTGAATGTACAGGGTTCGTTTTAAATCGGATTTCTGTGAAACAAGAAACGTTAGGAGCTTGTGGAGTATATTTTTATAATGGAAGAGAAAAAATCTAGATTTCGTTGGGTAGATTTTGATTTACGTCCAAAGCAAATTTCAGAAAAGTCGCTGTGGAATTCCTTTATAATTTGCAATGCTTTATTTACGTTATAAAAGGGTTTTTAATATATTTGAATATCGGGTTTGAATTTAGATAAGGTTCTTTTGAGACATAACGATAATTTAATTTTTAGAATTTTACTGTAATTTTTAGTTAATTAAATACGCGACTTTTTATTTGGAGCATTTTGCACCCTGTAATCAAAATTTTGGGGTTTCACGATATGAGTTAATCTACCGGTATTATTATATTTTTGGGACTGTGACACACTGTTCGTCACAACGATATTTTTGTTTCTGTCTGTGGCAGTGCATATGTTGACAAAATATTAAGTAACGAGTACTATATATAAGTATGTAACACAAATGGAATAAAGCGATATACCTTGACCCTTACACTTAAAATACCCTAATCTTATGATCGAGAACAGGCCACGACCCTTTTTTCTTTCAGCCACATGAATCCTTGTGGCCTCAAATGCAAAAACGTGGAAACAATCTTCACCAAAAGAAATAATGTATAAGACCCCTATATAAAACTATCCTCCATCTCCAAACAAATAAGCCGCCACCAAAAAAGAAAAATGCGAGGGTTCTTGAAGCATGCGTTTCGAACAACATGTGTACTGGGGAAATAGGATGTGCTTTGAAGCCAACTGGGAAGAATGGAGATTAACAGGGTGTTGAGGGTTGTGATGATCCCAAAACCCCGTACGACGGTGTCAAGAATAATCAATGGAATATAACACATTAATCATCATTAGTAGAGTACAGATAATAACATAAGCAGGAAATAGAATAATTTACACAAATATGACAGCAGAATCATACATATCACAAGATCAGAGAGCACAGTGCAGGATACAACTTAGTGCATAAAAGTACACGATCAATCTACATTGCCATAAGCGGTACATATACATGGAGAGTACATAAAAGGAAAATCAGTCTACATCGCCAGAGGTGGAATCATATACATATGTAATAATGGCGGAAAAATCAATAGTCAACACTGTGTAGTCAAGCCTCGCCATGGGCTAAAAGATGCACCTCTGCTGCGGTGCAAAGCCAAAATACGCCAGCTACCTGATACTAGGTTGCCCGTGTGAAAGTAAGGGTACCCGAGTTTGCAAGGTGAAACAAACTACGAGTCAGTCATGAGACTGGTATGAGAAATCTACTTAACTAATTAAACAACAATAATAAGGCAAATCAAAGGACCACGCCACTTTCGCGGAACGGGTTTACTCCAATGATTGCTAGTGCATGAAATAAAGTAAATTATTAAATCATTGCAATGCTTTCTATAAAAATGAAGCCATTATAAGACTCAGGTCCCATCACACAATGCAACGCAAGCCGAAGGATAGAGTTTTACCTTATTATGGCCAGGAAATGCTTGATACGTATAAAACAAAAGTGTTTGATATTATTACTAGTGCATATATGTTTCAAAAACAATTTCAATCATAAATATCAATCATAGACGGCATGGGTACCATATATCATGTCGCCATACTAGTAATACAATCAAATCCGCAATTTCGTATTGGAAATTGGATTCCATCATGAGTCGAGGCAAGGTGCAAGCTCCTCTCTGTTCGAGACACTATAGCAAATGTCTCAGGATCACACACAGCGATCCCTGGAATCGGCTGGGCCGGTCCTCTCTTACTTTTGAGCATTAGCAATTTCTGAACACACATTTCTCGATCCTTACAGACCTATAATCGAGGCTCCTTGCATACCAACAACCACACAGGTGAAAAGTGTATATAAATGTCAGGGCTGGTAAGTCACTGACACCACCGTAGCTAGAAAGAAACATCGTGTTCTCCGAGCGGTCCTTATCCCGTTTTTGACTCATACCGAGGTGTGAGGCCCACGAATCAACGCTATACACAAAGCTACGCCACATAGGCCATGCTTTGATCATCAACCACAAGACTTTGCTTTTCAACAGAAGCCTTGATCATCTGCCACTTAGGCATGCCATACAAGCAATTCACTCCATGCAACTGATTTCTATCCATATATAACCTCTGAGCTCGTATGTCTCAGAGAAGGGCATTAAGCAAGAGAATAAATTCTCCGCCGCCAAACAGATATATATTTAATAGATATCAATCAGCACAGAACAAAATCCAATGTCAGACACACAATCCATTTACAAGTTCGTTCTGGGTTTGAACGAAGCCGGAGGCACCATATTCCTCGCATATCCGTACAATCAACAAATACATCCGGAAGGCTACCACTTCAGCTCCTTCACGGTAGCTACTCCAATCATGAGCATCAGTAGCGCCCATCCATCCAATGTGAAGATCATCGGTCTTGAACCGTCTTCAACACTTCGACTTCTAACCCTCGATTGATTATTTGAAATGAGAATGAACTCGGCCTTTTCAAATAATCCACGTATATTTATATTTTCAAATCAATTCTTCACATGGTTAAATTATTCAACATTCACATTTTAGTTCCTTAGTATAATTTTCATGTCAAACACATTCAACCATCAAATATCAATCAAACCAAGCAGAATCGGTTTATTTCCATTCTATATCGTCTATAATATTTTATAACGATATATCACCATTTTTATTTATTTAAAAACGACCCTATTTAATTAAATGATGTTTTAGGTCGTGCCGAGGCACTGGCGCTGTTTTTCCCTAAATTTGTTTTACACATATATGAAAATCTAACTGTTGTATCTTAACAAAGTTTATATCGTTCGGAAGATCTCTCAGAAGCAAACCCAACGGTTCCAGTTTCGTCAAAATCCGATGGTTGGATCTTTCGGTATAATCGTTTAAAATTACGATTTCAAAACGCGAACTGCACGGCCTCAATTCATTTTAATTTAATTTATATATATATATATAAATATAATTTATTCGGCGATTTCTATATCGTTTTCACTTCAAATATTTCACTAACACGTATAAATTTTGGAAAATTTCGCCATAACCTCCTTTGTACGAGAAGGGTCGGGAAAATCCCCAAACAGCCACATAGGCATCTCATCTCGAAAAGAAAAAGAAAAAGCCAAGCGGCTAGCCAATCGGCTCATAAAGTCATCACCCAAGCAAAACAGTAAACATGTACCTATTTGTCGGGCACACAATTTTATTCCTCTTCTCTAGCCTCTTTGTTATAATCTGTTCAATAAATATGCATGTACATGTGCGCAATTCTAATCACTTATCAATTTTCAATTCAGTTTCATATTTGATTCATTTTGGTTTTACGTTACCATTCATTCCATTGTTGCATACATAAGGTGAAAATCACATTATTAGCCAACTAATGAATATTTCCAACTCATGAATATTTGTTTGAACAAATGGTTATTTTAAAACTTCATAATTCATTTAAAAATGATATTTTTAGCGAACTAAAATATATTTCAACACATGACAATTTTATTTAGTTCCTACACATGTTAAAAATAATATTCATAGCAAACAAATATATATTTCAACACTTGTATATTTTTAGCAAATCATATACATGATAAAAATGGTATTTTTATCATCAAAAATATTTATTCAACACATGAATGTTTTTAACACTTCATATTCTCAATAAAAATGTAATTTTTATTGTTCGATCTTTTCATTCAACACATGAACCTTTTTCAACACATGAACAGCTCAACACATGAATATCTCCACACATGGATATTTTATATAGTTCGTATAAATAAGAAAGATGTGATTTTTATTGTTGAAACAATTTATTTAAAACACGAATATTTTACATACTTCATATATATAATAGAAATGTGATTTTAATTGTTTATATACTTTATTTATTCAACACATGAATTTATTTTTCAACACATGAACTTCTCAACACATGAGCATTATTTACTTCATACTTATGTTAAAGATGTTATTTTTATCGTTTTAAAGAATTTATCCTATACATGAATATATTTTTCAACACATGAATATGGTTTTAACACATGACTTTAGTTTCAACACATGACTTTAGTTTCAACACATGAATATGGTTTCAACACATGAATAAGGTTTCAATACATGAAAATAATTTCAACATATGAAAATAATTCTAACACATGAATATTATTGAAAATTTCGGCAGCATAACGACAGGGTAGTTAAAACCGGCACTGTCCCGAGTACGGCTCCTCGCTCTACCTTAAAACCTCGCGTTTTTTGACAATAGGGATTTCATACATCTAATTCGCATGCAGGCGAGTATGATTTCCTCTTCCACAATTTATTCTAATTTTGTTTCAATCACAAATGGGTATTTTTCAACCACAATGGTATTTTTCAACCACAATCCAAACAATATCAACCACAAACAATCCTATCAACCATTCGCATTATTCACCAAATTTTTCACGCCAATTCACAATCAATAAATACCGTCCATGGTTTGTGGATGAGGGGAGTATATATATAAATATTCGTATATAAATATATTTTATTTCCATTCCAACACACATATCATTTATACAATGCATGTATAATTCATACTTCGCTCATATAACTTATACAACGTATGTACATGAGGCATACAATACGGAAACAATTTATATTTTGCTTATATAATTTATATGTCACATTTCTATTCACATCTCGGTTTAGAAATCTCATATTGGTTTATCGCTCTGCTACAAATAGTAGCGAGCTCAGAAAAATCCCCGGACACTTCTAGAATGTAGAGAGCGTCGACACGGTCTCGCTGTTTCGTGTTACATCGTATTTCGTTAACACACGATAAAGATACGATTTTTCAAAATTTGCAACACTTAAAAGTGTTATTTTTCAGTTCAGAAAAACAAAGCCGTTACCTTCAACGTTTGCTCAAAACTAGGTTTTGATTTCTAGAAAAATCCGTATCACTTCGTTCAAATCAGATTATACCACCCCAAAGGCCTCCGTAAGGCGAGCAAATCGATGGCAGCCACGTCCGGTTCGGTGGTCTGAGTTGTGCGTGGCGGCGGTGGGAAGTTCGGCACTTTGGGGAGGTGATTCGCGAAGCACAGGCGACGAGGGAGGTCGAGGTTGGGGTTGATTTGAAGAGGAATAGGAGGGCTTTGAAGATCGGGTGGTGGCGGAGGCATCAGGTGGCTGTGGCGATCGGAAAATGGTTGGGAATGTGGGAAAACCGTATCCGTCGAGAGCGAGAGAGGCGGGGGGAGGGGGGTTTCAGAGTTTTTTTTTTATGAATGGAAATTTCTGATTGGCCGAGGCTTTATTTGATTTTTTTTAAAATTGTGTTTCTCCAAACGAACACCAATCCAAACCCAACGACTATCGCCCTCAGCTAAATACCCCCATCCCGAACACAATGGGATACATTTCGTAGGTCCATTCGATTGTTACACTCAGTTATTCTTCAATTTAAAATGTAAAACATTCAATATTCGATTTGAACGTGCATTTCAATTTGCCGGGGCCACAAAATGATTCGAAAAATTCCAGAAAAATAAATCTAGCTATGTTTTGATGCTACGGTCCCAACAAAACTAGTTTCGTCGAATTCTGAGATAGTTTGAAAAATAGCCATTTTCTGGTCAATCCAATTTAACAGAAATTGACCAAACACATTTTCTTTTGCCACGCTCACATACTAGCTTCAAAAATTATGAAATTTTAAACCTTGCAATAATTTAACATCCCGGATCCAACAAAAGTGGTTTCGTCGAATTCCGAGGTGGTTTGCAAAATGTCTATTTTCAAGGGCTATATTTTCTCTATAGCGACCTTTCTGAAAATTCATTTGGCCATAACTTTTGATTCCCGCAATGAAACTTCAATTTTTCAGATTCTTTAGAAAGATATTTACAAACAGATTTAAATATTTTTGGTTTCACTAAAATACGCTTTATTTTGCACCCGGTACAGTCAGTCAAAGTTTGAATTCAAATTTTCAAACTGCCGCACCATTTCTAACTCTTTATTTTTTTGAAATATTCTATTTCAATCGTTCAAATTTCTTTAAAATAACCGATTTAAAATTTTTAAATTGGCTCGTATTTTCTGGGTTGTTACAATCTCCTCCACTTAAAACTTTTCATCCCCGAAAAGGAAACAGTAGTACAATAGGAAACAAAAATGGAAATGCAAAGTATTGTGAAGGTACCTTGCACCAGAGTTAGTCAGAGATGTCCACTCTGCATTTGGGGTAAGCTTGCTTAATGCTTTCCTCAGTATCCCAAGTACAGTCTCTAGGATCACTACTCCACTTCACTTTAACTAAATGAACCTTTTTACTCCTTAGCTCTTTAGTTTCTTTGCCAACAATTTTTAACGGCTCTCTTTTGACTACTAATTCTGGAGTAATTTCCAAGTCCTATTGCGCTGCTTCTTCTACAACAAGATCTGGATCATGCGTTTGCTTTCTAAGTTGAGATACGTGAAACACATTATGCACCCCAGGCAACCAATCAGGTAATTGAACCCTATAAGCAAGAGTTCCAATTCGTTCGAGTATAGGGAAGGGACCAATAAATCTGGGTGCCAACTTCCCAGTTTTACCAAATCGGATTACTCCTCTCATCGGAGAAACTTTCAAATAAACATAATCACCAACAGCGAATTCCAAATCTCTTCTTCTAGAATCTGCATAACTTTTCTGTCGGCTTTGCGCGATTTTCAATCGTTTCTTGATGAAATCGACTTTATCAGATGCTTCTCGAATCATATCGGGTCCCAACACAAGTCTGTTGCCAGGTTCTACCCAACATGCGGGAGATCAGCATTGTTGGATCTAGATTAACCCTAGAGGGGGGTGAATAGGGTTTATTGAAAATTAAGCGAGATAACAAAAAATATCAAATCACAGAATGCAGCAGAAAATAAATAAATGACACAAGATATACCCAGCTTCGGCAAAATCCTGCCTACTGCTGCATTCCTAAGGTTTATACTAGGTAATAGAATAGATCCCGCTTACAAGACTATGTAAACTCGCGAACCCCTTGCTCCGATTCTAATCCTGTGCTCAAAACCCTAGACTGATCTAATCCACTAGATCAGATTTTCCCTAGTTTTACAGACTCGAGTAAACTGTCTAGTTTTAGAGATGAAACTAGAAAACCACCCAGATTTTACAGACTCTAGAAACTGCCAATTAATCCCCTATCTGGATCCCCTAGAATTTTACAGACTCTAGAAACTGTTCAGAATGGTTTACAAATAAAAATACAACAAAATGAATTTTAAAAAACAAATAAACCCTAAATCCCTTTTATAACATAAAAAGAAGAGCCTGGCCCATTCTTCTTTGCAAGCTCCTTCCTTCACAGATGTTGGCCGACTTTATGAATGGAATTTGGGTTTTTCAAATCCCAAATTAAATTCGATCGTGATTGCTCTTTGATTTGCTGCTCTGTTTAGCTTCAAAACTGGATGCTCTTTGATGCTTCGATTTGGGATAATGATGATCGAAAACACATGAGTATTATTGTTTTGATTTCTCTGATTTTCTCTTTGAATTGTTGGGTTGGTTTTCGATTCGCTTGCCTGTGATGAATTGGTTGAATTTATAGGATTATGAAATCCTAAAATTACTCTGATTTCATTTAGTGCCTTGATTTGATTTGCGCATGTGTTTGTTTTCCTCTTTTGAATTCTCTGCATTGACTGTGTTGTTGTGCGATTGAATCAATTTTGGAAAGTGAGTTACACCCCTTTTGGCCCCTTAATGAATTTCTGAAGCCATCATGTGAAAACCTTTGCCCCTTAACTAATTTTTTGGAAATAAATTTGAAAACAAATAAATGTTTTCCATGTGTGATTGAAAGAAACGATTATGTCCCTTGTGTCGCCCATAAATTGGTTACTATGCCATATACAGATTGTTTTGCTCAAATCTGGAAATATATCTTTGGCCAAAAATGAATTTAACACTTGCCCAAAATACACTGTGATTAGAAAACTGGGATTAAACTTCTGGCCCCACTATTAATGATTTTGATCATTTCTGATATGCTCCATTTTCTTGCCTGTTTATAAAGAAATGAATTTTTGCCCAAAAAGAATTTTCTTGCTTCACTGCATTTCATATGTGAACACACCTTTTGAAAACACGCCATACATACATGATTGATTACGAAACTGTAATTCAAAAATCTTTCCATACATATATGTATGAACCGATTTGTTCACATATGCATTTCTAGAAATGAATTAATCACTTGCCAAAAATGTTGTTCACTGGTTGAATACTTGCCACAATACATCTTTGCAAAGAATGCAAATTAAGCCCTTTCCAGTTTTTCTTATATGTCACATGCTTGATGCAATTTACACTGCTTAAAAAAGATTTGTGCCAATCTTGCCACTTTGTATATTTGGGGGAATAAAACTGAAATGGTTTTCGCCAAATATATTCATAGTGAGTTGAACTATGGAATTTCTTTCTTACCAAAAAAAAGATGGAAATTTATCCTCTTGCAAAAAAATATATTCTCCATGTGTTGAAAAACTGCCCTGACTTGTGTTTTTCCAAAAATGAATTCCTGCATTCCTGAAATAAAAACACTACATGATTTGTTCAAAAAAGATTGTATAGTTGTCTCCATGCCAAGTTTGAAACGTTGATTAATTTCTTGCCAAAAACATTCTTGCTGAATTCATGGAACCAATTAAACACTATTAATTGCCATGAGTCATTTCTTTGATTTCTTTTGGTATGAATTCTTGCCAAAGAATCATTAATTCTTTTCCATGCTGATTGAACCAGTGAATTAAAGAGGGAAGAAAACTTTCAATTTCGTTTTGCATGTATACTATATTTGCACTTGTGATAAATTGTACATTATCTCGAGATGCAAATGCAGAAATGACTTTGATTACATTTCAGATATGCACTGTGCCAAATAAACTTGAACTTTTGCATGATTGAATATGCGCTATAAATCATTCCTTAAAATAGGCTTGTGCAGATTTGAAACTCTTGTATAATTTCTAGAAACATTTAAATGGTGCAATAAACCATTTTTCCAAATCTGATTAATCTTTCATTTCTGGAAAGCATTAATTCTTGGCAAATTTTGGACACAAATATTGCCATTCAAGTGTATCTTAGCTCTACCATTTTCCTATTCTTTGTACAATTTCAGATGCATCAAAAACTATTGCCCTGTTTGCTTAAAAAAAAGTTCATGCTACATATAATTTGATTTGCACTTGTCTTGACTTTGAATATTCATTGTTGAGCCACTTACCATTGCTGTGTGACTTATATGTGAAACTGTATATGAGAGAGTTTGTACAACTGAGTGTGAGTGTTGTAGTGAGGAACAAATGTAGAGAATGAGAAAATTATATAATATTTATAATAAACAAATTTGATTGAAATAAAATATTATTTTATTGTGTTCAAACAAATTTGTCTATCATATTCAATTTATATACAAGTACAATATCATGTTTAATATCTGTGAATGTGTACAAATAGTGGAGTCATATAATTTGTACTGTTTAAATGTTGAAATATTTATATTTAAATAAAATACTGTGTGAATATATAAAATTTTGTACAGTCGTATTCTATTTAAATATAAATATTATATTCCTGTCCGTGAAGTTATATAACAGTACAATAATAAACACATTTAAAACTAAATATATTTGTTTGTTATCTTCAAACAAAAATCATATAATTGTGTATACAACACCGTTATATATAACAATCTCCCCCTTTTGATGATGACAAACAAATATTAAGATTTTGAATATGGCAAATGTGATTGACAGTGAATAACTGAACTCCCCCTGTTTGAAAGCTCCCCCAACAACAGAAACTCCCCCTATAACTGTGAATGAGTGAAAATAATAAATTTGAATAGAATTTCAAAAATAAAAAATATTTATAAAATATTCGCTCATAAATCAAAATCGCAACTCATTCTCCCCCTTTTGTTATCATCAAAAGGATACAGAAGTTAAAAAATAGATGAAGACTGACTAAAAGTATAATTTCAGCTTAAGAGAAAGAACAGTCATCATAAATCTCATTCAGTCAAACAAAAATCATAATATACTGAGAACTAGTGGCATATTTCACAATGTGGATAATGACGGATTTACGATGAAATTCATATAAATGGGGAGAGTTAAAAAAAGAGTTCCAATTATTTTCTAAAGAATTTTTTTTAAAAAAATGAGATTCAAAAACAATGATGGATTTTGGACTAAGTTAATAATTCAATTTAAGTGAAAACATCGTATAATCTCAAATCCCAATAGCTATCAATCAACAAATCATAATACGTCATAAGATATTAATACATTTCACAGATTAGAACATGGATTGATAGGCTGATTTTTACATACCAAGGAGAAATTAATATTAATTTATATTTAGTACATTATTTCCTTTTTCTTTTATTTTTCATTTAAGAGCACACTGACCATGCATAACCAGAGCTTGGATTTTTAAATGAGATCAGGTGCAGCTTAAGTATAAGTAATCTCATAACCATACATAACCAGAGCTTGGATTTTTAAATGAGGTTAGAGAAATACTTAAGAATATTATATTTTTATTATTTTTAGTTTCAAAATGAAAAAACTCCTCAGTATGTAAAACCAAAAATGGATGATAGAAATGCGGTAGGTACTGAAATGGTTTGTGAAATAAATTTCTAAATTAATTATATTATGAAATATGCTCGACTGTATCGGGATCATTGAAAATTTTCAATTATCACTAATTCTGAATAATAACATAGTCCAATTTCTATCATAAATATTTTCACTATTTATTCAAAAGGATTTCTAAAAAATATTAACTCTCCATATTTATATAAAATCATAATGGATGATAGAAGGATGATAGATTATGAAAAAGGTCGTGAAATAATTGCCAGTTCAATGATATTTTAATAAATGTTCAACCATCATGAAAATCTAAATTGAGTCTCCTCTTGTTGTGAAATATACTGCAGTCACAATTCATCACAATTTCAAAATCTGATAATAATTTTGATGAATTATAAATACAGTTCAATTTGGATATTGATTTCAATTTCTGAATGAATAAAAAATAAATAATTTTAAAATTGAAAATCAATTTCAAGAGGAATATGAAGAGTTATACAGAACAAGAGGCAATAAAAAAAATATACAAAAAAAATTAGCACATCTGATACCGAATGGTGTCTCTATTTATAAGAATTTTAACATGACATGGGTGGCTAACACAGGTATTATAGACAATGATATCCAAACTCAGATCATAAGCAGGCAAGACAGATAAATTTGGCACATTTGTCAAAGCAGCCGACGGTATATACCAAGACAAGTAGTAATCAAAGAACAGTATCAGAGCAGCATAGAAAAATCAATATCACAGCAGACTTGTCAGACGTTGTTTTTGAAGGTCACAAAAACAATATATTCCATGATTCATGATTATAAAATTTAGTTTATTTTAAATCATTTGAAGAAATGTGAAAGTATTAGGATTTAATGAATCAATCACAGCAGGTTATATTTCAGATTCAAAATTATGTGTGAGATTCAATAAATCAATAATTTCAAATGATGTTAAGCAAACATATATTCAAATCAAATAATCATAAAATAATAGTGATATTGATGACCATATTTTCAAAAGAATTTTCACAAATATTTTTAACAAGTATAAAGAATATTTAGATCATTTACATCTAATTTGAAGGATATTCGTGATTAAGAAAATTTATTTGAAATCACTTGAATCAATGTTATGTTTTGAGATATAATGAATTATTCACACAAGATTGATAATTTCAAATTTAAGTGGTGTGTGATATTCAAAATATCTAGAATTTCAGATGATTTCAAACAAACAAATTTCAACCATAATAATCATGAATAAATGTGAAATTCAAGATGTACCACTGCGATTCAAGCCAATCCGAAAATCAATGAAATTATCACGAACGATAAGAAGCAGTGTACTGTAATGAGTATAATACTTTAAGCGTTTCCAAAATGAATTGGAAGAAACTCAAAACAGCACAATGTGTGAAATTTCATTAATTATTCAGATCTTCAAAAATTTAGAATTCAAAATAACAATGTTCAAGATATAACAAGAATACGTCAACACTGTAAGGAATTTAAAACACAGGAAAAGAACTTCAAAACAATTGCAGATATTTACAAAATAAATTGAAGATCTGGAAAAGATTAAAAAACATTAGAGTTTTATTCAAAAGAAGCAAATTTCCAGAAAAAAACATGACTTCTGCAATTGGAAGTTAATGAAGCCCATAAAGAAAAAAATATGGCAGTGATAAATCAACAAAAAAAACTGAAGAAAAATAGAAGGGGTAGAGGAAGGAATAAGCACAGAAAATAAAAACAGAGAGAATATACAAAGACAAGTTCAGAGATCATACCTGAAATCAGTGTAAACCAGAATCTCTGACTCATCAGATCTTGGCCGAAGAAACTGTGAATAATATAAAAGTATAGACAACTTTGCTTCACATTTCTTTTTGCACAACAGTTCCTCAGCCTCCATTGGTACCTAACAGTTTTGGGGATTGAGTGGTCTAACAAAATTAGTAAAACCACTCACAGTTATGTTAACATCTATTGGTACCCAAATTTGTTTGTATGAAATCCCATTCGAATCTATCTTTGTGCCTTTAGGAACCCAAACTTGTTTAGTTTTTCCAAAAATCATTTTATTTCTTTTTGGGATCCAGGGTTGTTTAAATGGATTGTTATAAAACAGATTCTGATTTTGTTTGTGATTTAAAAATCCTTTGGAATTTTTAGAGTTCAAATTTCCAAAACGATCCTTCTTGAAGCAGTTTAAGGAATTTTCAAAATCACCAGAATTTAGCTTCTCAAATTCATTTGTTTTCCCAAAGCCAAGACCATGTTTATTTCCAACCGAAATTTGGTTTTTCAACAACATATTCAAAGATTTTTCACCGTTCGAAAATTTAGCCAAAATTGTTTCAAGTTGTTGAATTTCAGTTCTGAGATCACTGTTTTCTTTCAATAAGTTTGAATAATGATTTTTAATGATCTTACATCTTTCAAAATCAGATTTTAAAACCAAATTTTCATTTTTAAGCAAATTAATTTTGGTTTGGGACTCAGCAATCTCCGATTCAAAAAGTTTTTGTTTTTCAAACTCAAATTTCTTAGATTTTTCAATCTCATTTTCTAGTTCTTTCAAAATCAAATCGGATTTCAACAAATTCTCCTTTTCAGCAATTTCAAATTTGGAATACATATCAGTCTTAAAAATTTCAAATTCCTTTTGTAAAAAATTATTTAAACTTGATAACTCAATCTTGTTTTCTTTTAAGATCAGAATTTCTTTTTTAAACTTTTGAATATTTTTATTGAGATGAACATGATTGGTTTTCAATTTCATACAATTTTTGCAATCAGAATTCGAAGAATGTTTAAAATGTTCTAGTTGTAATTCCAAATCTTCCATTTTGCTGGTCAACTCAGAATTCTTAGATTTTAGAGATTTGTTTTTAGATTGGAGTTTATCAACAGATTTAGTCAAATCAACGCACATATAAACTAAATCTTCATATGAGAAATTTTCTGTTTCAACGTTTGTTGATTCTCCATCATCTGAACCTTCTGAATCTTCATTTGTAAATCCGGTTAAACAGAACTCTAGATCTAAGTTGACTTTCTCGGGTTTTGAGCAGCTGTTATTGATTTTTCCATACTTCTTATTGAGAGTATTCCAAATTTCCTGCGCAGTTAAACAATGGGACATAAGTTTAAATTGATCAATATTAAGGCAAAAAAAATAATGTTCATAGCACGAGTATTGGTAGCTTTACACTTTTTATCTGACAGATCTCCTATATTAATAATAATATTCCAATATTTAATATGAACAGATTTTAAATAAATTTTCATTTTTAATTTCCAATTTAAAAAATCCGTTCCATTGAAAATAGGTGGAATATTACTGGACTAACTCTCAGTGGATTGATAACAAGGGTTATCCATGACTCTAGAGTTAACAAAAATACTTGCTCTGATACCACTTGTTGGATCTAGATTAACCCTAGAGGGGGGGTGAATAGGGTTTATTGAAAATTAAGCGAGATAACAAAAAATATCAAATCACAGAATGCAGCAGAAAATAAATAAATGACACAAGATATACCCAGCTTCGGCAAAATCCTTCCTACTGCTGCATTCCTAAGGTTTCTACAAGGTAATAGAACAGATCCCGCTTACAAGACTATGTAAACTCGCAAACCCCTCGCTCCGATTCTAATCCTGTGCTCAAAACCCTAGACTGATCTAATCCACTAGATCAGATTTTCCCTAGTTTTACAGACTCGATTAAACTATCTAGTTTTAGAGATGAAACTAGAAAACCACCTAGATTTTACAGACTCTAGAAACTGCTAATTAATCCCCTAACTGGATCCCCTAGAATTTTACAGATTCTAGAAACTGTTCAGAATGGTTTACAAATAAAAATACAACAAAATGAATTTTAAAAAACAAATAAACCCTAAATCCCTTTTATAACATAAAAAGAAGAGCCTGGCCCATTCTTCTTTGCAAGCTCCTTCCTTCACAGATGTTGGCCGACTTTAACAATGGAATTTGGGTTTTTCAAATCCCAAATCAAATTCGATTGTGATTGCTCTTTGATTTGCTTCTCTGTTTAGCTTCAAAACTGGATGCTCTCTGATGCTTCGATTTGGGATAATGATGATCGAAAACACATGAGTATTATTGTTTTGATTTCTCTGATTTTCTCTTTGAATTGTTGGGTTGGTTTTCGATTCACTTGCCTGTGATGAATTGGTTGAATTTATAGGATTATGAAATCCTAAAATTACTCTGATTTCATTTAGTGCCTTGATTTGATTTGCGCATGTGTTTGTTTTCCTCTTTTGAATTCTTTGCATTGACTGTGTTGTTGTGCGATTGAATCAATTTTGGAAAGTGAGTTACACCCCTTTTGGCCCCTGAATGAATTTCTGAAGCCATCATGTGAAAACCTTTGCCCCTTAACTAATTTTCTGGAAATAAATTTGAAAACAAATAAATGTTTTCCATGTGTGATTGATAGAAACGATTATGTCCCTTATGTCGCCCATAAATTGGTTACTATGCCATATGCAGATTGTTCTGCTCAAATCTGGAAATATATCTTTGGCCAAAAATGAATTTAACACTTGCCCAAAATACACTATGATTAGAAAACTGGGATTAAACTTCTGGTCCCACTATTAATGATTTTGATCATTTCTGATATGCTCCATTTTTTTGCCTGTTTGTAAAGAAATGAATTTTTGCCCAAAAAGAATTTTCTTGCTTCACTGCATTTCATATGTGAATACACCTTTTGAAAACATGCCATACAAACATGATTGATTACGAAACTGTAATTCAAAAATCTTTCCATACATATATGTATGATCCGATTTGTTCACATATGCATTTCTAGAAATGAATTAATCACTTGCCAAAAATGTTGTTCACTGGTTGAATACTTGCCACAATACATCTTTGCAAAGAATGCAAATTAAGCCCTTTCCAGTTTTTCTTATATGTCGCATGCTTGATGCAATTTACACTGCTTAAAAAAGATTTGTGCCAATCTTGCCACTTTGTATATTTGGGGGAAAAAAACTGAAATGGTTTTCGCCAAATATATTCATAGTGAGTTGAACTATGGAATTTCTTTCTTACCAAAAAAAAGATGGAAATTTATCCTCTTGCAAAAAAAATATTCTCCATGTGTTGAAAAACTGCCATGACTTGTGTTTTGCCAAAAATGAATTCCTGCATTCCTAAAATAAAAACACTACATGATTTGTTCAGAAAAGATTGTATAGTTGTCTCCATGTCAAGTTTGAAACGTTGATTAATTTCTTGCCAAAAACATTCTTGCTGAATTCATGGAACCAATTAAACACTATTAATTTCCATGAGTGATTTCTTTTATTTCTTTTGGTATGAATTCTTGCCAAAGAATCATTAATTCTTTTCCATGCTGATTGAACCAGTGAATTAAAGAGGGAAGAAAACTTTCAATTTCGTTTTGCATGTATACTAAATTTGCACTTGTGATAAATTGTACATTATCTCGAGATGCAAATGCAAAAATGACTTTGATTACATTTCAGATATGCACTGTGCCAAATAAACTTGAACTTTTGCATGATTGGATATGCGCTATAAATCATTCCTTAAAATAGGCTTGTGCAGATTTGAAACTCTTGTATAATTTCTAGAAACATTTAAATGGTGCAATAAACCATTTTTCCAAATCTGATTAATCTTTCATTTCTGGAAAGCATTAATTCTTGGCAAATTTTTGACACAAATATTGCCATTCAAGTGTATCTTAGCTCTACCATTTTCCTATTCTTTGTACAATTTCAGATGCATCAAAAACTATTGCCCTGTTTGCTTAAAAAAAAGTTCATGCTACATATAATTTGATTTGCACTTGTCTTGACTTTGAATATTCATTGTTGAGCCACTTACCATTGCTGTGTGACTTATATGTGAAACTGTATATGAGAGAGTTTGTACAACTGAGTGTGAGTGTTATAGTGAGGAACAAATGTACAGAATGAGAAAATTATACTGATATTTGTAATAAACAAATTTGATTGAAATAAAATATTATTTTATTGTGTTCGAACAAATTTGTCTATCGTATTCAATTTATATACAAGTACAATATCATGTTTAATATCTGTGAATGTGTACAAATAGTGGAGTCATATAATTTGTACTGTTTGAATGTTGAAATATTTATATTTAAATAAAATACTGTGTGAATATATAAAATTCTGTACAGTCGTATTCTATTTAAATTCAAATATTATATTCCTGTCCGTGAAGTTATATAACAGTACAATAACAAACACATTTAAAATAAAATATATTTGTTTGTTATCTTCAAACAAAAATCATATAATTGTGTATACAACACCGTTATATACAACATGCATGGTCTACCGTATAATGCTTCAAATGGTGACATTTTCAAAATTGCTTGATAGCTATTGTTATATGAGAATTCTGCCAAATGCAAGTGATCTTCCCATGACCCGCCAAAATCAATAATACAAGCCCGCAATAAATCTTCTAAAATTCTATTCAACCGCTCAGTTTGGCTATCTGTCTAAGGGTGATAAGCGGTGCTCAGGTTCAGTTTTGTTCCCAATTTTGTATGGAATGCCTCCCAGAATTTGCTAGCAAATATTAGGTCTCTATCACTGACTATGCTGATGGGAACTCCAAGCAGCTTAACAATTTCTTTGAAATAATTCTGTGCTAGACTTTGGGCGGTTCTATTGGATCTGACAGGTATGAAATGGGCGGTCTTCGTGAAGCGATCTACGATCACCCAAATACTGTCATTACCTTTCTTGGTTCGGGGCAGACCATCTATGAAAACCATGGAAATCTGTTCCCATTTCCAACCCGGACTTCCCACGGTTGCAACAATCCGGCCAGCTTTTGTTGGTCGCTCTTGACTAGTTGACAAGTAGGGCACCTGCTAACATATAAAGAAATGTCCCTCCTCATGGACCTCCACCAGAAAGTGCACTTGATATCATTGTACATTTTACTCACTCCAGGATGAATGCAAATCTTGGATTTATGACATTCATCAAGCACCTCCCTTTTGAGCTCTGGAATGTTGTGAACACAAATTCTCCCTTTTAATCTCAGAACTTCTTCCTTATCCACTTGAAAACTAGAGGGCTCGCCTTTCTGTATTTTCACTCTAATCCTTTGAATGAAGTGATCATTCTTTTGGAGAGCAGATATTTTATCTATCAATGCAGGCGTAATTATAAGATTGGCAATGATTGCGGTTTTTCTACTAAGCGCATCAGCTACAACGTTGGCTTTCCCCGGAGTATACAGAATATCTAAATCATACGCTGCAAGAAATTCTAGCCAACGCTGCTGCCTCAAGTTCAGATCTTTCTGGGTGAACAAATACTTCAATGATTGATGGTCTGTAAACAATTCAAATTTCTCACCCAATAAGTAATGTCTCTAGATTTTCAAAGCAAAAACGATTACTAGCAACTCAAGATCATGAGTTACATTATTCTTCTCATGCGGTTTCAGCTGGCGGCTTGTATAAGCGACTACTTGGCCTCTTTGTATTAATACAACTCCAAGACCTCTAATAGATGCATCCGTCCAAACCGTCAAATCCTGATTGCCATCGATAATGGTTAATACTGGAGCGGTTGTCAATTTCGATTTCAACTCCTGGAAAGCTTCCTCACAGTCGGAAGTCCACTTAAATTTCTCGTGCTTCTTTGTAAGCTTCGTTAATGGACTGGATATCTTCGAAAAATCCTTAACAAATTTTCGATAATAACTAGCCAACCCCATAAAACTTCGGACCTTTGTGGGTGTAGTAGCCTGTTTCCAGTTTTGAATTGCTGTAATTTTGCTCGGATCTACAGAAATTCCTTCAATGGACACGACATGGCCAAGGAACTTCACCTCTTCTTGCCAGAAGATACATTTAGAGAATTTGGCTTCGAAGACGTTCTTTCTCAGAATCCCCAGTACTTGTTCTAAATGTTTTTCATGCTCGGGTTTTGATTTCGAGTAGATTAAAATATCGTCGATGAATACCGGGACAAATTTATTCAGAACTTCTCTGAACACTCTATTCATTAGATCGACGAAGTATGCTGGAGCGTTGCATAAGCTGAACGGCATTACTAACCATTCGTAAAATCTGTCAGGACCTCTGAAAGCTGTCAAAGGAACACACTCTTCGACAATTCTCAGTTGATGGAAACCTATAGCTAGGTCCATTCTAGAAAATACTCTCGCCCCATTTAATTGGTCTAACTGATCATCGATGCGGGGTAACGGGTATTTATTTTTGAGCGTCTGTTTGTTAAGGTCTCGGTAATCAACACACAATCGGAGAGTACCGTTTGACTTAGGGACAAACACTACAGCTGCACCCCAACTAGAAAAGCTAAGTCTGATCAGACCCTTCCATAGCAGTTGACTAGTTTGATCGCCTAATTCTTCTTTTTCTTTTGGAGTCATTCTTCCGAATTGGATGTACCACTGGTCTGGCATTTGGAATTAGATCGATTCTGAATTCAATTTTTCTTTGCGGAGGTAAGTTTTAGACCTCTTCAAACACATCCGTATAGTTTTTAACAACAGGAATCTTTTCTAAGGAAGTGGGGATAACTTTAGCGCGGACCAAAATTCCTTTCTATCTAGATTTGAACCATGGAATGGTAAAGTAATATATCCAAGCTTCTTTTTAATTTTTACTATCCTTTCCGCACAATTTACTTCGGCTTCGTATTTCATTAACCAATCTAGCCCGAGAATGATATCAAACTCAGGAAAATCCATAACAACTAGATTAAAAGGGAACCTGTATAGAGAAAAAAAAGCAGGAACTTTACAATATGAACCGAGAATAATAGAACCCCCTATTGGATTATGAACCCTAACCGATTCTGTAAGCTTTTTCTATTTTAACTTTAACTTGTTAACAGTGTTACTAGCAAAAAAACTACGTGATGCACCCATGTCAAATAGTACAAAAATAGGAATATTTTTAATTGTAAGGGCACCTCCCAAAACATCGGGTTTATTTGCGCCATCGGAAGCAGCCGGTGGGTTCGCCCTGTCATACACATGAGCAACCTCTGCCATCTTAAGCAAGGGACAATCTTTGACAAGATGTCCTATTTTGCGGCAGTTAAAGCATGAACGAGAATTCTGAGAGTTCTGGCTTGAGCCTTGAGAGTTGGTCTTCTGCCGTTTTGGGGTTGTGCACACATTGGAGTAATGCCCCATCTTGCCATAATTAAAGCAGCTTCCCTTTGACGGCTTGCTAGTCTGCTGATTTATGGATGCCGCGTTGCTTGACTCATCCTGGTTTGTAGAGGGCTTATGTTTATTCCCTGCTTGACTCTTGGCACGGTCCAAATCAAGGTTCCTTTGGTCCAGGTCCTCATAAATACATGCCATCTCCACTAAGTCTGAAAATGCTAGCTTGATGTGTCTCATGGCCCTGTCTTGATACTTACGCTTTAGACCATGGATGAACCTTTTGTTCTTGGACTTGGCAGTTGCGATTAGTTCTGGGTCGTAGCGGGATAACTGTGTAAAGTTATTGAGGTAGTCTTACACAGAAAGGTCTCCTTGTTGGAGGTTTGCAAATTCATCATGCATGCGCTCAATTGCTTGTTCTGGGATGAACTTCTCCTTGAACAAATCTTTGAACTCATCCCATGTTCTCCCTGCATTTCTGTTCTCTACGGTGATGGCTTCCCACCATAATTCTGCTTCGTCTTGCAAAAGCCAGGCACCCATGAATGCTTTGTCCTGATCTCCGAGCCTCAGGCCTCCCAAGATCTTTACGCACGTTTTCAACCATGCTAAGGCCTCAATCACAGTGCCCGTTCCTGAGAAGGTTTTGCCTCCTAGATTCTAATATCTTTTGGCCACTCAGTCGAGCTTGAATGGCTGAGCGGCTGGTAGTTGTATTAATGGTCCTTCTGTAGCGGGGACATCTCCTCGTCCTCTGCCACGGCCTCATTGGCCTCCACGGCCTCCTCTAGCTGCTGCTGCAGCTCTGGTGGCCATTTATCAAGTTCTGTATAAGCAAGAATAGAGTCAGCCCTCAGAAACTATAATTTTATTATATGATACAACAGAAGAAATTAAGGAAAGACAACGATGTACTGATCAAATCATTTTTTCTATTCTGCTCAGCTCATTCTAGGACATTACTAGTCAATGTGTTAAATTCCAGAACTAAGGTAAACCAAAGCTCTGATACCACCTGTGACGATCCCAAAACCCCGTACGACGGTGTTAAGGATAATCATTGGAATATAACACATTAATCATCATTAGTAGAGTACAAATAATAGCATAAGCAGGAAATTTAATAATTTACCCAAAAATGACAGCGGAATCATACATATCACAACATCAGAGAGCACAGTGCAGGATACAACTTAGTGCATTAAAGTACATGATCAGTCTACATCGCCATAAGCGGCACATATACATGGAGAATACATAAAAGGAAAATCATTATACATCGCCAGAGGAGGAATTATATACATGTAGTCAAGTCTTGCCATGAGCCAAAAGATGAACCTCTGCTGCGGTGCAAAGCCAAAATTTGCCAGCTACCTGATACTATGCTACCCGTGTGAAAATAAGGGCACCTGAGTTTGCAAGGTGAAACAAACTATGAGTCAGTCATGGGACTGGTATGAGAAATCTACTTAACTAATTAAACAACAATAATAAGACAAATCAAAGGACCACGCCACTTTCGCGAAACGGGTTTACTCCAATGATTGCTAGTGCATGAAATAAAGTAAATTATTAAATCATTGCAATGCTTTCGATAAAAATGAAGCCATTATAAGACTCAGGTCCCATCACACAATGCAACGCAAGCTGGAGGATAGAGTTTTACCTTATAATGGCCAAGAAATGCTTGATACGTATAAAACAAAAGAGTTTGATATCATTACTAGTGCATATATGTTTCAAAAACAATTTCAATCATAAATATCAATCATAGACGACATGGGTACCATATATCATGTCCCCATACCAGTAATATAATCAAATCCGCAATTTCGTATTGAAAATTGGATTCCATCATGAGTCGAGGCAAAGAGAAAGCTCCTCTCCGTTCGAGACACTCTAGCAAATGTCTCAGGATCACACATAGCGATCCCTGGAATCGACTAGGCCGGTCCTCTCTTACTTTTGAGGATTAGCAATTCTTGAATACACATTTCCCGGTCCTTACAGATCTATAATCGAGGCGCCTCGTAATTCACTGACACCACCGTAGCTAGAAAGAAACGTCGTGTTCTCCTAGCGGTCCTTATCCTGTTTTTGACTCATACTGAGGTGTGAGGCCCATGAATCAATGCTATACACAAAGCTACGCCACATAGGCCATGCTTTGATCATTAACCACAAGACTTTGATTTTCAACAGAAGCATTGATCATCTGCCACTTAGGCGTGCCACACAGGCAAGCTACTCCAATCATGAGCATCAGTAGCGCCCATCCATCCAATGTGAAGTTCGTCCGTCTTGAACCATCTTCAACACTTTGACTTCTAACCGTCGATCGATTATTTGAAATGAGAATGAACTCAGCCTTTTCAAATAATCCATGTATATTTAGATTTTCAAATCAATTCTTCACATGGTTAAATTATTCAACATTCACATTTCAGTTCCTTAGTATAATTTTCATGTCAAACACATTCAACCATCAAATATCAAGCAAACCAAGCAGAATCAGTTTATTTCCATTCTATATCGTCTATAATATTTTATAACGATATATCGCCATTTTTATTGATTTAAAAATGACCATATTTAATTAAACGACGTTTCAGGTCGTGCCGAGGCACTGGCGCTGTTTTTCCCTAAATTAGTTTTACGCATATATGAAAATCTAACCGTTGGATCTTAACAAAGTTTATATCGTTGGGAAGATCTCTCAAAATCAAACCCAATGGTTCCAGTTTCGTCAAAATCCGATGGTCGGATCTTTCGGTATAATCATTTAAAATTACGATTCAAAACGCGAACTACACGCCTCGATTCGTTTTAATTTATATATAAATATAAATATATATATATATATATATATATGAATATAATTCATTCGGCGATTTCTATATCGTTTTCACTTCAAATATTTCACTAATGCCTTTAAATTTTGGAAAATTTCGCCATAACCTCCTTTGTATGGGATGGGTTGGGAAAATCCCCAAACAGCCACATGGGCGTCTCATCTCAAAAAGAAAAAGAAAAAGCCAAGAGGCTAGCCAATCGGCTCATAAAATCATCACCTAAGCAAAACAATAAACATGTACCTATTTGTCGGTCACACAATTTTATTCCTCTTCTCTAGCCTCTTTGCTATAACCTGTTCAATAAATATGCATGTACATGTGCGCAATTCTAATCACTTATCAATTTTCAATTCAGTTTCATATTTGATTCGTTTTGGTTTTACGTTACCATCCATTCCAATGTTGCATACATAAGGTGAAAATCACATTATTAGCGAACTAATGAATATTTCCAACTCATGAATATTTGCTTGAACAAGTGGTTATTTTAACACTTCCTAATTCATTTAAAAATGATATTTTTAGCGAACTAAAATATATTTCAACACATGGCTATTTTATTTAGTTCCTACGCATGTTAAAAAAATATTCATAGCAAACAAATATTTATTTCAACACTTGTATATTTTTAGCAAATCATATACATAATAAAAATGGTATTTTTATCATCAAAAATATTTATTCAACACATGAATATTTTTAACACTTTATATTCTCAATAAAAATGTAATTTTTATTGTTCAATCTTTTCATTCAACACATGAACCTTTTTCAACACAGAACAGCTCAACACAAGAATATTTCCATACATGGATATTTTATATAGTTCGTATATATAAGAAAGATGTGATTTTTATTGTTGAAACAATTTATTTAAAACACGAATATTTTATATACTTCATATATATAATAATAATGTAATTTTTATTGTTTAAATACTTTATTTATTCAACACATGAATTTATTTTTCAACACACGAACTTCTCAACACATGAGCATTATTTACTTCATAATTATGTTAAAGATGTTATTTTTATCGTTTTAAAGAATTTATCCTATACATGAATATATTTTTCAACACATGAATATGGTTTCAACACATCACATGAATTTAGTTTCAACACATGAATATGGTTTCAACACATGAATAAGGTTTCAACACATGAAAATAATTTCAACATATGAAAATAATTCTAACACATGAATATTCTTGAAAATTTCGGCAGCATAACGGTAGGGTAGTCAAAACCGGCATCGTCCCGAGTACGTCTCCTCGCTCTACCTTAAAACCTCGCGGTTTTCGACAATGGGGATTTCATACATCTAATTCGCACGTAGGCGAGTATGATTTTCTCTCCCACAATTTATTCTAATTTTGTTTCAATCACAAATGGGTATTTTTCAACCACAATGGTATTTTTCAACCACAATCCAAACAATATCAACCACAAACAATCCTATCAACCATTCACATTATTCACCAAATTTTTCACTCCAATTCACAATCAATAAATATCGTCCATGGTTTGTGGACGAGGGGAGTATATTATATATTCGTATATAAATATATTTATTTCCATTCCAACACACATATCACTTATACAATGCATGTATAATTCATACTTCGCTCACATAACTTATACAACGTATGTACATGAGGCATACAACAGGTATATAATTTATATATCACATTTCTATTCACATCTCAGTTTAGAAATCTCACATTGTTTGTCGCTTTGCTAAAAATAGTAGCGAGCTCAGAAAAGTCCCCGGATTCTTCTAGAATGTAGGGAGCGTCGACACGGTCTCGATGTTTCCTGTTTCATCGAATTTCATTAACACACGATAAAGATACGATTTTCAAAGTTTGCAACACTTAAAAGTGTTATTTTTCAGTTCAGAAAAACAAAGCCGTTACCTACAACATTTGCTCAAAAATTGGTTTTGATTTCTAGCAAAATTTGTAGCACTTCATTCAAATCAGATTATAACACCCCGAAGGCCTCCGTGAGGTGCGCAAATCGATGGTAGCCACGTCGAGTTCGGTGGTTTGAGTTGTGCGTGGCAGCGGTGGGAAGTTCGGCACTTTGGGGAGGTGATTCGCGAAGCAGAGGCAACGAGGGAGGTCGAGGTTGGGGTTGATTTGAAGAGGAGGAGGAGGGCTTTGAAGATCGGGTAGTGGCGGAGGCGTCAGGTGGCTGTGGCAGTCGGAAAATGTTTGGGAAGGTGGGAAAACCATATTCGCCGAGAGCGAGAGAGGCGGGGGGGGGGGGGTAGGGGGTTCAGGTTTTTTTTATGAATGGAAATTTCTGATTGGCCGAGGCTTTATTTAATTTTTTTTGAAAATAGTGTTTCTCCAAACGAACACCAATCCAAACCCAACGACTGTCGCCCATAGCTAAACACCCCCATCCCGAACACAATGGGATATGTTTCATAGGCCCATTCGACTGTTATAGTCAGTTATTCTTAAAATTAAAATGTAAAACATTCAATATTCGATTTGAACGTGCGTTTCAATTTTCCAGGGCCACAACTGATTCGAAAAATTCTAGAAAAATAAATCTAGCTATGTTTTGATGCTACGGTCCCAACAAAACTAGTTTCGTCGAATTCTGAGATCGTTTGAAAAATGGCCATTTTCTGGTCGATCCAATTTAACAGAAATTGACCAAACACATTTTCTTTTGCCACGCTCACATACTAGCTTCAAAAATTATGAAATTTGAAACCTAGCAATAATTTAACATCTCGAATCCAACAAAAGTGGTTTCGTCAAATTCTGAGGTCGTTTGCGAAATGTCTATTTTCAAGGGCTATATATTCTCTATAGCGACCTTTCTAAAAATTCATTTGGCCATAACTTTAGATTCCCGCTATGAAACTTTGATTTTTCAGATTCGTTAGAAAGATATTTATAAACATATTTAAATATTTTTGGTTTCACCAAAATCCGTTTTATTTTGCACCCAGTACAGTCAGTCAAAGTTTGAATTCAAAATTTCAAAATGCCGCACCATTTCTAACTCTTTATTTTATTGAAATATTCTATTTCAATAGTTCAAATTTCTTTAAAATAACTGATTTAAAAATTTTAAATTGGCTCATATTTTCCGGGTTGTTACAAGGGTACTGAGGTTAGCTGGGTATTAAACGAAGGTTTCCTCCCCAAAGACTGATGCACGACTCCTGGCGGTGAACTGCTTATCAACGCCATGAGAGCTCGCATGGGAGTGGCTTGAAGAAGGTGTGGCATGAAGAAGATAGGTCGCTGTCTTGGGTTGGAGTCGTATTGTGTTTGAGAAGCAGAGTGGTGTTATAGCAGTGAAGCTGGTGGGTATTTTCTTGAAGGAGAAGCATTGTTGTTGAGGAGCAGTACGGGGTGACCAAAATGAAGAACATGAGCTTGTTTTATACGTGGTAGGGGACTGCGACTTTGAGGTTAAGCAGATGACAAGGATTCAGTTATGGCCATTTATGCTTGCTGGAGAGTTGCGTTGAGAAGGAGAGGTGAAAGTAGCATTAATGGTGAAGAGGAGGAGCAGTTTAGGAGCTTGAATCGATCGTCTATTGTGTTTTCATTTTACTGGAGATGAGTTAACTATCGGGTTTTATCCTGGGAAGTAGAAGTCTTAAATGCGGGCCTGGGTAATTTTGGTAGTGGGCTGATCTAGGATACGGGTTTTAAGGTGAGGTATGGACCGAATCTAAAACAAGGTGGCCTAATGTAAATAATAATTTAGTTTAGTTTTAATTGAATAGTACCCTAACTTGAAATTTCAATATTTCTCTCATACATGATCGAAATTCAGCGAAACAAGATCCATTGGGATCGTATGGACGACGACTACCAAATGGGACTGACAGGGAGTGGAGTGGAGCTCGGTTGAATTTATGGCGAAATAAATTGTTTGATTCAAATCAAACAAACAGTTTATCGTTCTTTAACGATGAACTGCCAATGTGAGTAAAACTCACCAACTTTGAACAGTTATATTTTTATAACGTATTTTTAGAACTGTTAATCATCTGTTGATTTTTGTGTGTTAACTGTTTGGATTAATTGCTTCTGTATTGGTTGAAATTATAGATAACAATATTTATATAAATCATTAATCAAATATTGATTCTGTTTATCAGAATATTTCATATCGAAATGAAATCGATGTTATTATGTTGATTAATATCTGTGATGCAGGGAAACAGGTTGGAGGGACCCAACTGGGTTCCTCAATATTTAAATACTGTTTTATTTCATATATTGTGGTATATGATGTGATATATAATCTGTTGATGGTTATGTGTGTTTAAATGATATTGAAAATCATGATTTGGTATTTTAAATACCGTAAGAAATACTGGGATGTAAAAAGGGGATTTTCAAAGTATATTTGAAAATAAATTATTATAAAATCAATGGATTTTATATATAAAAGGAAAAATGATTTTATAAAAGAAATTAATTATAAAATCGAAGATGAAATCGAAAAGGAGCTATTTGTAAAACACTTACAAATGGAATCGAAAAGGAAATATTTATTTCTTAAATAAATACCAAGTTAAAGGAAATTTATTTATAAAATCAAAGGATTTTATAAATGGAATATTTGTTTATAAAATAAATTATAATTATTAAATAGAAAATATTTATAAAATCAAGGGATTTTATAAAATGTAATTATTTATAAAATCAAAGGATTTTATAAAGAGGATCATTTATTGGGATAATAAATAGAGTTTTATAAAGGGATTATTTGTCAAAACAAATAGAGTTTATAAAAAGAAATATTGGGAAATGAATAGAATTATATAAAGGGGATATTTATATGAGATAAATGTAAACAAATAGAAAAGGAATATTTGTAAAACAAATATAAAGGAAATTATTTGTGAAAACAAATATAAAGGAAATATTTGTAAAACATTTACAAATAGAAGTATAAAGGAAATATTTATTTAGGAAATAAATAGAAGGATAAAAGGAATATTCATTTGGGAAATATATAGAAAGGATAAAAGAAATATTTATTGGTTAAAAAATAAAATTGAAAGGAAATATTTATTTGTTAAATAAATAGAAAAGGAATTATTCGTATAAACAAACAGAAAAGGGATTAACCCAAAGGAGTTAATCAGTTAGAGTTAATCCAAAGAAGTTAATCAGTTAAAGTTAACCCAAAAGAGTTAATCGATTAGAAATAAAGTTAATCAAATAGAATTAATTGAATATAATTAATCAAATAGAATAAATTCAATTGAGTTAATCAAATAGAGTTAATCGACTAGAGTTAGAATTAATCGATTAGAGTTAATCCATTAGAGTTAAGTGGAAAAGAGTTAATCAAGCTAAAATCAATCGATTAAAGTTAATGGAAAGGAGTTAATCGAGTTAGAGTAATTGATTAGAGGAAATCAGTTAGAGTTAACCAATTAAAGTTAGAGTTGACCAGTTAGAGTTAATCAGTTAGGGTTGGTCAGTTAGAGTTAACCAGTTAGAGTTATTCAAAAGGAGTTAATCGAATTTAGTTATTCGAAAGGAGTTATCGATTAGTTTAATCGAATGGGGTTATCGAATTTGGTTATTCGAAAAGGAGTAATCGAATATAGTATTCGAAAAGAGCGATTTTCAAATATCGTTTATTCGAAAGAAAGATAATCGAATATAAGTTATTCGAAGTGAGTTAATCGAATATTAGTTATTCGAAGAGAGTTAATCATAGAATTCAATTATATCGAATTCGGGAAAGTACTTATACTTTTCGGTGTTTAAATCAAGATTTATTTATTTATAAATCAAGTGTTCATTTATTTATTCATATTAAAGAATAAAAGTTATAATGGAAGTTAGATATTTCAAAAGTAAGGATTATAACGTTATCGTTGTAACCAATGTTTTCAATAAAGAAGTGGATTCGTAAATAGAATCCGAGAGTCTCATAAGGAAGTTGGTTAAAAATTTAAAACATAAACTTTGTCTATTTCGAAGTTAAAACATTGTTCAATTAAGGTCTGAGAGGTAATTATACCCCAACTTGATTGACTTCTTTCATAACTAAGGAATGGTAAGGTTTGATAGTGAAGGATGGTTAGGTGAATTTGGTTAATGAGTGAAATGGTTTGTGTTGGCATAACGATGTTTATTTATACATCTGTTTAAAACCCAATGAAGGAGATTTGGAAATATTTTCCAGATAAGAATCAGAAATGTTTTCTAATATAGAAAACAAGAAATGGGAATGTTTTCCCTTGTTAATAACGTATATTTCTAAATTTAGAAAATTAATAAATGTTGAATATATGGAAACAGGAGATAAGTAAATTAATGAACTAAGGAGATAAATGTTAAATGATGATTGATCGATATAATTTCCATTTGGAAATAATATCATAGTTTGCACACGTGTTTTTCTTTGACAGTTAACTCACCGACTATCAAAGTTTTGACCATTTAACGTTGTTAATATGGAGAGACCGGTTGGATTATTATCCGAAGAACCACTCTGTATTGGCATAAACGTTGCGAATCATATATGCCAAAGAAAATTGAAGATAGAGTAAAGTGCAAGGGCTGTTGTATAAATCTTAGATAACAATTGCCTAAGATGGATGTACTGAATAGTGCCTTCAGTTTGTCCAGTCCCAGGACAACTTGTATGGACGAAGGTCTGACAGAGTATATCTGATAGATCGCGTAAGTTGATCTCTACAAACGTATTCACGTTTGGTGGTAGAGGAATTCGTTTCTCTTAGCTGTATACCCGTGTTATTTTTGGATAAATCAATTTGTGATTTAAAGGGTATGACAATGTGACATTCTAAGTGAATGAAGATGTGGCATGTAAAAGATAAGCGTAGCTTCTAGCCTCACATCCGGTAAATGACAAAAATCGGGCAGGCATCATGCTATGTAGGTCGCACCTATTAGGGTGTATAATCACCTGATCTGGAATTTCATTTACTTCTAAAAATCTATTGTCGATGCTATCCCATTCGGGAAACGGTTGTTGATCCCAACTGTTGGTGATATACTGATTAGCACAGAAATGTGTTTATTTTTATGCTTACATCTTATCTTTATTGTATACAAATAAATGCTACTTTGGGTATTTTGTGTGTTTTTACAGGTCGTTGATTAATTGTCTCCTTCATTAAATTTAAAGACCACTGATAAGAAAAATAAGCTACTTTCCCATCCCAACAAGTTTTCAATCACAAAGGAAGCTGTAGCACATTGGTTAAGGCACGGAAATCTGTACAGAAAGACCTGGGTTCGATTCCCATCAAACACGCTTTTTGCTGAAGAATGGAACGCGTTCACACTGCCTCCCTTGCTTTGAAGAATTTATGGATTAGTGATTTATGGTGAATATATATATATTCATATGTATGAATATAAGATATACACTAATAAATATGTCAAGAATTGGAAGTATTCTTCATAGATAAATCAAAGGGAATCTTTCATTTTTACTCTCCATAAAGTTGAAGATTTGATTAGACAGATGCCAATCATGATGCCAATCAACTTACCAATCAACTTCAAAATGCCAATCAATTTGCCACATGACCAATCAAAAGAGGAAAGCTGCATGGAATATTTCAAGTCTATCTTATCTCTTTTATTTGTGAATATATTATTTTCAAGGGGTTGAGTCATGGCCCATTAGAGGATTAGGGTTTTTCAGTTCACCTATATAAGCACATGCATACCCATTGTAAGGGGGATCTCCATTATTATGTACTCTTCTTCTCAATTAACAAAGTTTCTTTTTTGTATTTTCTGCAATTTTTTTATTTTCTTATCAACTAGTGTTCTACACAATTAGATTTGGTAGAACACTATTTGTGTTTTGCACTTATTTCATTAGTGATTAACCGTTTGATTAGATTCAGCGGTAATCCTAATTTTAATTCCTGTTTGTTATTTCAATTTCTGCAATTTTGATTTCTGCTTTTTTATCGCTTTCTTAGGTTAAATCGGATTTGATTAGATCCGAATTTGATTCATAATTTCATTGCTTTTCCATTGAAAATTGTGATTTGATCGTCGGTTCAGTTAGATCTGTTCTGAATCAAATTACAGTTTCAATTTGTTTTATTTCAAAATCAACCTCAAAGATCTGTCTAACTCACCCAAGACATTAGATAAATAATTTGATTTTAATTTACCTCCCTGTGTTCGACCTGTATGCTACACACCTGTGCGCTTGCAGAATTTTATTACAAATATCGCGCTTTTCTAATTCATAGATTAGCGACGATCAAGTTTTTGGCACCGTTGCCGGGGAGGCAACAACTAAATTTTATTATTTATTTTATTTCTGATTCGTGTTAGTTTTTATTTTATTTATTTTATTTCCTTTTGTTTGTTGTATATATAGAAAAAAAATCTTGATTGGCTAGATTCATGTAATCTTCTAAACAAGATCAAAAAAAAAAACTTGTCGGGTTTCCTTGATTTTATTTCTTTAATTTTCGTTTATTTCTTTCCTTTTTCGATCTCCTTTCCGATCTTTACATTTCTTCTTCTACAAGGTTAAAAAAAAAAAAAAATTTCTTTCCGTTAATTTTTTTTTTATTGTTCCTTTTTTCTTTTCTGCCTTAACTCTCTTTCCTTTTCTCAATTCTATTTATTTCCAGATTCTCTCTACAATTGGTTTCCTTTTTCAAAAAAAAAAAGAGAAAAAAAAGTTCTTTAAAACTTCTTTCTTTCTGCTTTTTTGCTGCTAATTCCCCATCTTCACTGCAAACCACCATCACTGCAAACAAGTTACTACCATCAACACAAATACAAAATCTAACCCCCGTCACAAACAAACCACAGTCCACAACACCATACCATTCATGGATCCACAAAACCAAAAATCATCACCCTTCTACCACACTGTACCCAGTCCTTCTACCACATCCAGATCATCCCCGATCGCCAAGTTTTGGCATTTCACACCTTCCACCCTTAAGCAGCAACGTTAATTCCACGCACCACCAAATCCCCAATTTCCGAACATCTGAAACTCCACTGCCCTCTTATTCACCACTTCGTTCACATCCACAAACCCATACCTCAACAGCTCCTTACAACAATCATCCAAAACTATACCACTGACCATCAACCTGAAATCCTTTTCCACCATATCTACGCATCCACTTTCCTCACCATACGACTTACACAAAAATTCAACCAAAGCCATCGCCTTGTTTTCAACCGTACAACTCCGAACCCAAACGGTTTCAACACCCATCGCAACCAAAGGACGCAAAACCTCCATTCACCTCTACGTCAAAAATCGGACTCCACCCACAACCATCGGCATCAAGTCCCACCACCACCAACCTCATCTCCAGATCCAAAATACATCTCGGATCCATCTGCTGTCCTCCTCAATTCGCACTGAAATTCTCCATAGCAAACAAGGCCTCAAATCCAATTTCAATAAAAACCCTAACTACCAATAACGCCGATACCAAATCAAATTAGAAATCCAGTTCGAATAAAAAGAGGGCCTGAATCAAACTTCGAATCGGCTTCGATTTTGAAAAGAGAAAAAGAACATGTGTTTTGTGGTTTCGACGTTTTTTTTTATTATGTTGATTTGGGAGAAACTGACGAAACAAGGAGGGTTGTGACCAATTTAAGGATCTTAGGTCAGTATATTGTGACCGTTGATTTTATTAGTCGTGATTGATTCAAAGATTTAGTACACTTGTTTATTTTGGTATTTGTCGCCTTAATTTTTGATAATCTTTCCTTCCTATTTTTCTTGGGTGAGTTTCCTTTTAATTTTTTTAGTGCGTGAGTTTTTGATTTGTGGCAAGTGTAGTTTTTGTTTTTCTCTAAGTTTAGCGTTTTAGTATTTAGTTGATTTCCTTTTTTTCTTTATTTAATTCTTTGTTAATTTCCTTTTCTTGTGTTTTTTTTTAAAGTTGTTTATTGCTTTCTTAAAGAAAATCCTTAGAAAAACAAAAAAACAAAGGTGAAATCTCAAATCAAACTAGGCCAAACTGAAGGAGCGAATTCGACCAAACCAGCAACAAGGAATTCAGAGATCAAACAATTTCAAACACGGGGATTCGAATCGCTAGCACCACTTAAATTTTCTAGATGGACAGCTATACACCACTGTAAAATTTTCTTAACTCTACAGGTGCTCTGCTACTTTGAAAAAAATATACAAATTGCTTGTAAAAATCTTCTGTAGGGGCAGCGGCTTGCTTGTACAATATTTTAAGTTTCTGTTCTGTGACTGTTCTGTTCTGTGACTGAAATTTCTGAATCTGCTTGTGAGTAACGGATTTGCATAACAAAAATCATTACTCTCATCGTTATTCAATTTTAAAACCTAATTTTAATTTCGCAATAATATAATTGAAAAGTGATGTTGTGAAGTAAACTGTCTCGTATAATTGGATCGCAGATATGTATTAGTTCAATTTGTTGAACTTTTAGCAAAAGAGGTTGCATACTACCCGTAAAACATTGGTCGTATCCCTTAGTATTTATACTATGCGTGAACGGCCATAATGTAATGACCCTAAAATCCGGTCCAATTTGAGCTGACTAAATAACACAAGTCCAACCCCAAATTGCACTGAAAATTCAAGAAATTAATAGAAAGAAGATAGAGGGTGAGGATAGATAAGATAGAACTAGTAGAATAGAAGAAGAAGAACATCATCATCAGAGTAACACGAATCTCGCAGCGGAACGAATAAAATATAACATAACTTTTGAAATACACACAGTATATGTATACAATAATATTGCAGAGTACAACACTTACAACACAGCGGAAATAACTATAGCTATATGATCCTGAAGCCTCCTGCTCCAAGCTCTTCCAGTATATCTGTAAATCCTGACTACTTGACTGCCCGTACAAATTTAGGCACCCAAGAGTTTAGGGAAACAAAAACAAATAAACTCCGGGTCAGTCATGGACTGGTGTGAGTAAACTCAAATCATTTTAACAGGTATATGATATCTCATAAGACCAAGCCGTGAATACGGAACGGGTTTTTCCCCTATGAGAATCCAACATCTTTGAAAAGCAGTATTACTAATATTATAATAATGTCTAAATACAATTAGATATCAATCTAGCAGAAACGCTTTCATCTCACGTTCTACATATATAGTATACAATCAAAACCGCGGGTGCGTATTGGATGATTGGATTTCCAACTATGACAAGGTATGGAACCACCTTCCGATCAGTGTACTCTAGGAACGATACATTGGAGTTCAACAAGAACATTTTGTAACTCAGCCACACATGACCGACCACTCATTTCGCTTGAGTGTATCGAATGTACATCACCAACGGTTGTGATCAACAACTGTTCCCGTAAATATATATGGGACAGCATTGATAGATTTAAGAAGCAAATGAATATTCTCAAGATAGGTGATTATACACCCTACTTCGGAGCGACCGACTTAGCCATGCTTCCTGCCCGATTTTTGTCATTTACTAGATGTGAGGCTAGAAGCTACACTTACTTTCCATTCATTGATAACACGATCGCTTTGAATGCCACATTATCAGACCCGTTAATCATTAGTTGGATCTGCACAAATAGATTCTGGATATTATGCGAAGGGAATAAATCTGTTGGCCACCATATATATTTGTGTAGTCCAACTCATTCGATCATTGGAAATATTCTGTCAGACATTCGTCCATATACGTTCGTTCTGGGATTAAACGAAACCGAAGGCACTATTCTGTAAACATGAAAGCCCTTGCTTAACACCGTCTTCAATTATCTACATCGTATTTGATCACAATGCTTATCTCAATACGGAGTGGTTCTTTGGATAATAATCCAACCGGTCTCTCCATATTAACAACGTAAAATGGTCAAAACTTCGATAGTCTGTGATTTAACTACCAAATGAAAACATGTCGGTGTACAAACAACGATTTATTTCTAGACAGAAATTTGATCGATCAACCATCATCATATATATATATATACATATATTCATATTTCCTTATTTTCTATGATTAGAAAATATACGTTATTTACATTGGAAAACATTACTTATTGCTACCATTCCACAACTATTAGTCCCTAACTGTAAACTAGTAAGAGAACAATTCTCTAAGTATAAATCCCGAAGGCCGAAACCAACATCCGATCGATACTCAGAAAACTATTCAACTTACAAATCTCTAGTCAGTTTCTAATTTTTGTTTAACTTCACTTCTTAATTTCTATATTCGATTAACCCCTTTTGATAAACTACATTTGATTAACTCCTTTTGATAAACTACGTTTGATTAACTCCTTTTGATAAACTATGTTTGATTAACTCCTTTTGATAAACTATGTTTTCCGTTACAACTATTTCCTTTTTATAACGTTTACTTACCGTTACAAATATTTCCTTTATTCTATTTATTTTCTAAATAAATATCCCTTTTATAAAACTCTATTTGTTTTATAAATACTTCCTTTTATAAAACTGTGTTCGTTTTATAAATAATTTCCTTTTATAAAATCTTGTGATTTTATAAAATTCCTTTATTTCAATATACATTGAAATATTCCATTTCACAACTTAGGGTTTCTTATGATATGTAAAATATCGAATAAAAATGATTAATATCATTCTAACACACATAATCCAGAACAGATTATATAACACATCATATAACACAATGTATGAAAACAGTAAAATAATTGTTGAGGAATCCAGTCGGATTCCTCCAACCTGTCTCCCTGCATCCACAGATGTTACACAGTATAATATATATCATATTTCATTTTGAAATGAAATATCCTGCTGTACAGAACCATATTTGATTAACAGTACATAGATTAACTATAACTACGTTTTCAATCAAATCTATTTGACAGTCCAGTTTAACAATCAATATACAGCAGTCAATAAATAAAGTACAATTTATATTAAAATATAAATTGAGGAGAGTTAGTGAGTTTTACTCACATTGGACGATCATCGTTAATAACGATAACCATCGCTTGATTCTGACGGACAATTTATTTCACCATAAATCGTAATGAGTCTCAATCCATTCTTAGTCAATTCCTATTTGTAGTCGTCGCCCATACGATCCTGTCAGATCTGAATTTTCGGAATTCCATTTGTTTTTTCCTTCCAGCCCACTTAGAAGTATACCAACCCAATTGAATTCTGGCCCAGCGGTTTTGATCCCAAACCCGCACTTAACAGTGCTCTTCCTCCTTCCAATATTTCCGTCCAAACCTGCTCCTTTACAGTGAGTCATTTCCAATAATTTTCCACCAATCCAAACTCTTTTCCCATGCCACAACAATTCATACAGATCAAACCAGTTTTAGTGTTGAGTGTCTGTCCATCCAATCCTTTTCATATTGATCAGCCCATTCTTAAAAACCCACACCCTATAGTATAAATCTCCACCATTTCTGCAGATATCTTTGCCAATGTTCACTTCAAAGTCACTGCACAAGAATCCGGACCCAAAACCATCATCCTCCTCAAAAATTTCGAACTAGAACTCCGCCAATACTCCTGCCATTTCCTCCTTCTTTCTCTTCTCTTCTTAACACAGCAGCGAACACATTCGCCATAACACGTTGTAGTTTTGAACAGCCATCCGAAATTTCCCCTGGCACCACCCATCGTCACCGCAGCCTTAACCTAGGCGCTGCTTCAAACAAAACAACCGGACTGACTCCTGACGTCGTCCCCCATCGCCTTCAGCGACTTCCGGTGCTTCCAGCAAATTCAGACAAGCCACAGGAAACGCCAACCCAAAAGTATCACAAACCTCACCCAAACTTCATTGACAGATGTGTCACGCCTTCCAGAACATCACCGACTTCCTTCGATCCACCCGTCGATACTTCAGACCACCCGAAGTTCAACCAGGCAGTCGCCTCTACCCCAGTGCCTCGAACTGATCCCCTCACCTAGCTGCTGTGTTCTTCAATCCAGTCTTAACCCTAGCCTACCGCGGGTTCCTCTTCCAGCGGAAAAATTACTTCGAACCAAAAAAAAAGTAGATAGAAACGAGGTGCAAGTCCCTACGAGTTCAAAGATATGAACTTTGGAATTTATGGAATTTTATTTTCATTTGTTTGGATTTTGTTTTCTCGCGTTTTGAAGAACAGGAGAAAGAAGTGGCGGCCGTTCCCTTTGCTGAAGAATGAGGGAATGAAAATAGGTTTTAGTGTTTAAGGGGTATGTATATATATGATCTCGTTTTGATTCATTTTATCCTTTTTCTGTAAATGATTTTTGTGGGAGGAAGAATGTACGCGTTGACCCCTTAACAACCAAGAAAAGGAGAGGACGTGTGAGAGGAAACAACCAAAGAATGTGTGTATGTTTTTGATTAAGTGTTCCACAACAAATTTTAGCGTACTCTGCTACACGAAATACCGCTCACTTATGAACTGCTATCGATGGAAATAAAAACACCATCGTGACGAGCGAGGTGTCCCGACTCCAAAAATATAATAATACCGGTAGATTAACTCATATTTTGAAATCTCAAAATGTTGATTACAGGGTGCAAAATACTCCAAATAAAAAGTTGCTTATTAAATTAATTAAAAATTATAGTAAAATTCTAAAAATTAAATTATCACTACTTACCAAATGAACCTTGTCTAAATTCAAACCCTATCTCTAGTTATATCGAATAACCCATTACGATCGATAAATGATTCTATAGTGACTATTTTAAAATTTGATTTGGACATATCTCAAAATCTACACGACGAAATCCCGATTTTTCTCTCTCACTAGAAAGATATACTCCACCAGCTCCACACGTTTCTTGTTTCACAGAAATCCGATTTAAAACGAATCATGTACACTCAGTTGAAGATCGAATCGCCAAATTATGAACTGCAGCGCCATTTCAAGCTCGATTTTAATTAATATATATATTTTACGTTCTAACGTCGTCGATTAAATAATATATTCATTATTTAAATAATTAAATAAGTAAATTATTACTCCGTCAAATATCCGGGTCATTACATTCTTCCCCACTTAAAATAATTTCATCCTCGAAATTGCTAAGGTAGAGGACGACCCTATCTACTGAGTAAATATTTATAGGTTTACCCTTTATCTCCGGTTTCAACTGAACCAATTAATATCGACTAAAATATTAATTCATTCCGATTTACTAAATTTTCGAAAATTTTGCAAATTTTCTAACACCCGGAATTTCTGGAAATTTTTGCCATAACCTCCTTTGTACAGCCCTATCGGTAAAACCATAACTCGCCTCTCTAGGCCTTCTTTAACCCAAAAGAAAATCAAACAGCCATGTGGCTTGCCAATTCGGCTCATAAATCACCAAACTTATATGAAATATAAACTTGTACCTTTTTGCTGACCATATCATTATACCATTCCCATTGGTTATCAACTTAACATATACCAATGTCATTCCAATCCATCTCCTGTCAGTTTTTATCCTCAAACTCAAGCAATTGCTTATACTCAAGTCAAATTCCATTTCCAACTTAAGTACAATTCTTGATTCCAAATCCTTATAAAATCAATCAACTTACTCGATATCATCCCAATATAATTCCATATTATATATAACATTGTCCAAGTTTAATTCAAATTAATTTATTCACTTTCAATATTTTAATCTATTTAACTTCATAAGTTAAATCTTAATTCCAGAATTTTTAAATCCTTGGGTTCATTTCAAATCAAATTTTGAAATAATAACACCAATTCAAAACCTTTGAATTTCAAAACAACTTGTTTTATCAAAACAATTCAAAACAAAATCTTTGGTAGTAATCCGTCACTTTGAAACTCGAAAATCACACTGATGATGTGTACACCATCATCAGAATTATTTCCCAGCGATCGAAGTGAGTTCAATACTATATATTTTTTTCAATTTGAAAAAAATTTCAAACTCTCCCAGGAACTTAAAATTTCCTTATTATAATTCCAAATCTGATTTAAATTCAAATTTACTTCATCTTATTTGACATGCTTTACTTATATGAATTCTAATTAGTTATTTACAACTATTTCGCCTTTTTGTAATCTCATTCGATTAAATAACAATCAACACAACCAATTATACTATGTTAATTTCAAAACATATCATGTTGGTTCATCGTATTTGAGTGTTTAGAAACCCCTATCGATATTGTGGTGCCCCACTATCGACCAAAATTCATAAACCACTCAACCAATAAAGCTCCACAATATAAAACAAATTTTTATATCAAATAACAAATACGTTCACTCGTATATATACACTCAATCTCAGTCTAAGATATTACTAATCCCATCTCTACTGAATTACGCCATAGAGCCAAGGTAATACTTAACCTTAAGCTCTGATACCAACTGTAATGACCTGAAAATCTGGTCCAATTTGAGCTGACTAAATAACACAAGTCCAACCCCAAATTGCACTGAAAATTCAAGAAATTAATAGAAAGAAGATAGAGGGTGAGGATAGATAAGATAGAACTAGTAGAATAGAAGAAGAAGAAGAACATCATCATCAGAGTAACACGAATCTCACAGCGGAACGAATAAAATATAACATAACTTTTGAAATACACACCGTATATGTATACAATAATATTGTAGAGTACAACACTTACAACACAGCGGAAATAACTATAGCTATATGATCCTGAAGCCTCCTGCTCCAAACTCTTCCAGTATATCTGTAAATCCTAACTACTTGACTGCCCGTACAAATTTAGGCACCCAAGAGTTTAGGGAAACAAAAACAAATAAACTCCGGGTCAGTCATGGATTGGTGTGAGTAAACTCAAATCATTTTAATAGGTATATGATATCTCAAAAGACCACGCCGTGAATACGAAACGGGTTTTTCCCTTATGAGAATCTAACATCTTTGAAAAGCAGTATTACTGATATTATAATAATGTCTAAATACAATTAGATATCAATCTAGCAGAAACGCTTTCATCTCACGTTCTACATATATAGTATACAATCAAAACCGCGGGTGCGTATTGGATGATTGGATTTCCAACTATGACAAGGTATGGAACCACCTTCCGATCAGTGTACTCTAGGAACGATACACTGGAGTTCAACAAGAACATCTTGTAACTCAGCCACACATGACCGACCACTCATTTCGCTTGAGTGTATCGAATGTACATCACCAACGGTTGGGATCAGCAACCGTTCCCTTAAATATATATGGGACAACATTGATAGATTTAAGAAGCAAATGAATATTCTCTAGATAGGTGATTATACACCCTACTTCGGAGCGACCGACTTAGCCATAATGCCTGCCCGATTTTTGTCATTTACCAGATGTGAGGCTAGAAGCTACGCTTACTTTCCATTCATTGATAACACGGTCACTTTGAATGCCACATTATCAGACCCGTTAATCATTAGTTGGATCTGCACAAATAGATTATGGATATTATGCGAAGGGAATAAATCCGTTGGCCACCATATATATTAGTACATTCCAACTCATTCGATCATTGGAAATATTCTGTCAGACATTCGTCCATATACGTTCGTTCTGGGATTAAACGAAACCGAAGGCACTATTCTGTAAACAAGACAGCCCTTGCTTAACACCGTCTTCAATTATCTTCATCGTATTTGATCACAACGCTTATGTCAATACGAAGTGGTTCTTCGGATAATAATCCAACCGCTCTCTCCATATTAACAACGTAAAATGGTCAAAACTTCGATAGTCTGTGATTTAACTATCAAATGAAAACATGTCGGTGTACAAACAACGATCTTATTTCTAGATAGAAATTTGATCGATCAACCATCATCATATATATATATACATATATATTCATATTTCCTTATTTTCTATGATTAGAAAATATATGTTATTTACATTGGAAAACATTTCCAATCCTCATTCACGTATTGCTACTATTCCACAACTATTAGTCCCTAACTGTAAACTAGTAAGAGAACAATTCTCTAAGTATAAATCCCGAAGGCTGAACCCAACATCAGATCGATACTCAGAAAACTATTCAACTTACTAATCTCTAGTCAGTTTCTAATTTTTGTTTAACTTCACTTCTTAATTTCTATATTCGATTAACCCCTTTTGATAAACTACATTTGATTAACTCCTTTTGATAAACTACATTTGATTAACTCCTTTTGATAAACTACGTTTGACTAACTCCTTTTGATAAACTACGTTTTCCGTTACAACTATTTCCTTTTTATAACGTTTACTTACCGTTACAAATATTTCCTTTATTCTATTTATTTTCTAAATAAATATCCCTTTTATAAAACTCTATTTGTTTTATAAATACTTCCTTTTATAAAACCGTGTTCGTTTTATAAATGATTTCCTTTTATAAAATCCTGTGATTTTATAACATTCCTTTATTTCAATATACATTGAAATATTCCATTTCACAACTCAGGGTTTCTTATGATATGTAAAATATCGAATAAAAATGATTAATATCATTCTAACACACATAATCCAGAACAGATTATATAACACATCATATAACACAATATATGAAAACAGTAAAATAATTGTTGAGGAATCCAGTCAGATTCCTCCAACCTGTCTCCCTGCATCCACATATGTTACACAGTATTAAAATCATATTTCATTTTGAAATGAAATATCCTGCTGTACAGAACCATATTTGATTAATAGTACATAGATTAACTATAACTGCGTTTTCAATCAAATCTATTAAACAGTCCAGTTTAACAATCAATATACAACAGTCAATAAATAAAGTACAATTTATATTAAAATATAAATTGAGGAGAGTTAGTGAGTTTTACTCACATTGGACGATCATCGTTAATAACGATAACCATCGCTTGATTCTAACGGACAATTTATTTCGCCATAAATTGTAACGAGTCTCAATCCATTCTTAGTCAGTTCCTATTTGTAGTCGTCGCCCATACGATCCTGTCGGATCTGAATTTTTGGAATTCCATTTGTTTTTTTCCTTCCGGCCCACTTAGAAGTATACCAACCCAATTGAATTCTGGCCCAACGGTTTTGAACCCAAACCCGCACTTAATAGTGCTCTTCCTCCCTCCAATATTTCCGTCCAAACCTGCTCCTTTACAGTGAGTCATTTCCAATAATTTTCCACCAAACCAAACTCTTTTCCCATGCCACAACAATTCATATAGATCAAACCAGTTTTAGTGTTGTGTGTCTGTCCATCCAATCCTTTTTATATTGATCAGCCCATTCTTAAAAACCCATACCCTATAGTATAAATCTCCCCCATTTCTGCAGATATCTCCGCCAACGTTCACTTCAAAGTCGCTGCACAAGAATCCGGACCCAAAACCATCATCCTCCTCAAACATTTCGAACTAGAACTCCGCCAATACTCCTGCCATTTCCTCCTTCTTTCTCTTCTCTTCTTAACACAGCAACGAACACATCCGCCATAACATGTTGTAGTTTTGAACAGCCATCCGAAATTTCCCCTGGCACCACCCATCGTCACCGCAGCCTTAACCTAGGCGCTGCTTCAAACAAAACAACCGGACTGATTCCTGACGTCGTCCCCCATCGCCTTCAGCGACTTCCGGTGCTTCCAGCAAATTCAGACAAGCCACAGGAAACGCCAACCCAAAAGTATCACAAACCTCACCCAAACTTCATTGACAGATGCGTCACGCCTTCCAGAACATCACCGACTTCCTTCGATCCACCCATCGATACTTCAGACCACTCGAAGTTCAACCAAGCAGTCGCCTCTACCCCAGTGCCTCGAACTGATCCCCTCCCCTCGCTGCTGTGTTCTTTAATCCAGTCTTAACCCTAGCCAACCGCGGTTTCCTCTTCCAGCGGAAAAATTACTTCGAACCAAAGGAAAAGTAGATAGAAATGAGGTGCAAGTCCCTACGAGTTCAAAGATATGAACTTTGGAATTTATGGAATTTTATTTTCATTTGTTTGGATTTTGTTTTCTCGCATTTTGAAGAACAGGAGAAAGAAGTGGCAGCCGTTCCCTTTGTTGAAGAATGAGGGAATGAAAATAGGTTTTAGTGTTTAAGGGTTATGTATTTATATGATCTCGTTTTGATTCATTTTATCCTTTTTCTGTAAATGATTTTTGTGGGAGGAAGAATGTACGCGTTGACCCCTTAACAACCAAGAAAAGGAGAGGACGTGTGAGAGGAAACAACCAACGAATGTGTGTATGTTTTTGTTTAAGTGTTCCACAACAAATTTTAGCGTACTCTGCTACATGAAATACCGCTCACTTACGAACTGCTATCGATGGAAATAAAAACACCATCGTGACGAGCGAGGTGTCCCGACTCCAAAAATATAATAATACCTGTAGATTAACTCATATTTTGAAATCTCAAAATGTTGATTACAGGGTGCAAAATACTCCAAATAAAAAGTTGCTTATTAAATTAACTAAAAATTACAGTAAAATTCTAAAAATTAAATTATCACTACTTCCTAATTTAACCTTGTCTAAATTCAAACCCTATCTCTAGTTATATCGAATAACCCACTACGGTCGATAAACGATTCTATAGCGACTATTTTAAAATTTGATTTGGACATATCTCAAAATCTACACAACGAAATCCCGATTTTTCTCTCTCACTAGAAAGATATACTCCACCAGCTCCACACGTTTCTTGTTTCACAGAAATCCGATTTAAAACGAATCATTTACACTTAGTTGAAGTTCAAATCGCCAAATTACGAACTACAGCGCCATTTCAAGCTCGATTTTAATTAATATATATATTTTACGTTCTAACGTCGTTGATTAAATAATATATTCGTTATTTAAATAAATAAATAAGTAAATTATTACTCTGTCAAATATCTGGGTCATTACACATAAGACCCAATAATATATTCGTTATTTAAATAAATAAATAAGTAAATTATTACTCTGTCAAATATCTGGGTCATTACACATAAGACCCTCTTCCCCCTTCTAATTGAGTCAGTTAGTTAATAGAGCGCAGCTTAGTAATTTATATTATTTTGAAGTGAGAATAATTTCTGTCGTGTTGTGACTTCTTTGAAATGTCTGATTCAAAAAAATCCTTGAGAGAATTGTGGGATAATAACCAGAGTAGACGTCCTCTTGAAGAGTATGAATATGAATTACAACACATGAAGCAAAATTTTCCGAAATTTCGTGAGCCCAATATCGACAATTTTCAAAACTTTCCAAATGACCAACATTTTCAAAATCATGGATATGATCGAAATTGCGATTTCAATTTAAATTTCAATAATTTCGATTATGGGCCAGATCCACATCAAAATAGCTTTGAATCTCAATACAGCTTAGATCCACATCAATATGGGTTGTAAACCAAAATTTTCAAAATTATAGCCCATATCAACATCTTGAAAACAACCAAAATCACTCAAATTTTAACTCAAATTTTAACAGTTTTGGTTACGAACCTGATTTTCAAAATCAAAATGATTTCCAATACAATTGTCATTTTTCTAAAAATTCAAACAACTATCACATTGGAAATAATATTGATGGTGAAATTGATGAGGATTATACTTTTGACAATCAAGAAATCGAAAGTGAGAGCTCTCAAATCAACGACTCTACAGAGTGTCATTTTGATGATAGGGCGGAAAGGCTAAATAAAAAGATGGATGAACTTCTTTGTTTAATGGTGTCTTATAAAGAACAACAAGAGCAACAAAATCAAATTCAAACATGCGATGAATCGGAAAACAATCCAATTTCTACTGACATTGAAAATTTTCAAATAACGACTTTTAAAATTGAGAATAATCATCTTGATGAAGTTTTTCAAATTTCAACAAATGATTTGGACATCAACTCTTTTCAGAAAAAAGATATAAACTTGGATTTCGATCTTCCTCTTTCAGACTGTGAGAAACTTGAAATTCTAGAAATTGAACAGAATAAAAATGTTGAATTTTTCAACTCAAAATTGGAAAAGGATTTTAACGAACATGAATTCTTTGGATTGTACGAGGATGAGTTGGCAAATGAGGATGAAATAGAATCAAGCCACCAATCTGAATTTGAAAACTTTGATTTTGAGGTTTTTAACGAACTTGAAATGGTCAGTGTCGAAAATACCTTGCCAATTGAGAAAGGTGATCACATACTCTTGAACAACACTCAGAATTCAAATTTCACTGAATTTATATACGATCACAAATTCTTGAAAAATTACACTGACAAATTTGTTGAACACATGAACTATTTTTGGAATGTTAGCTTTGTTGAAAAACTTCATGTTAGGACGACCCTGGATATTTATCTCCTGGACTATAAATCTAGGTATAAAGATGAGATGGTCTTTAAAAACCTGCGCTTATTAGAAAATATGCCTAGACGTAGTGGGAATGGGATTCATCGGGCTAGAACCAAGTGTGGGGGAAAACGTTGGCGGCGTTCTTTGCATCGCATGCATCGTGAACACAGATATCGTCGTACATATGATTTTCATTCACATATAGTGGCTAAACTTCATTCCATTTTACAAATAATTTTACATCCCATTCACCTTTGGGTACGATCTTTCAAATTTAGGAAACGTTCACAGTGTGGACACTGTTTTGTCCAAGTGTGGGGGGGGGTCTGCATTTCACTCATTTTCGTTTTTTTTTTCCTTTATTTTTCTTTCTTTTTCAATTTCAGCCATTTAAATAGGACCATCATGCATTTTAGATCGTAGTAACATGCCATTTATTTTTTGAAACATGACTCATTTTAGATTTGATACAACAAAATAAGTTAACAATTATTAGTCAGTTGATAGTATTTTTTTCTCTTAACTTAGATCGAATAAGAAATATAATGAAAAGTTTAATCTTGAGGGATAATAGTGTAACCGGTACATAGGGAGATTCTTAGGTGATGGCCATGGAATCTATTCTATATTGTAGACTTTGTTTAAATAAGTGGAGAACTTAAAATACTTATATTGGCTGTTCGAATCTTTAAAACTAAGTTGTGTTAAGTTGAATTCGCGTAGCTCTCTCTTGTGCTAATATTTTCAATAATAATAAATAATAATCCAAGGGTATCCAACATTGCTTGTATATCAAGCGTTGGTGTGCAAACCCGCCAAGCTCTATCCGACATGTTGTTGACAAAGTCAGCGTTGGAATATCTTGGTCTAATTTTATGAGATTGGACACCTAAGGATTACCGACATATTGTTGACAAAGTCAGCGTCGGTCTGCACAATCCGCCAAGCTCTGTCCTAACTCTCCGTCAGTCCGCAAGGCTGTGTATGGGTGGTATACCTTGGTCCTCTAAGTTAGGTGTATGTAATTAATCATAAATTTCAACTTTTATAGAGATAGAGAATAAGCGATGATGCCCAAACATTTCTTGACCTTATTGATTTGAATAGCCATACAAAAGGAAATTAGAATACCACTTTACAAACTATGCCAAGCAAACTAAGAATTTATTTCATGGCTGCACTATGTTATCGACCGAATCAACTGGCCAAACTGGAACTTAACATTTGAAAACTTGATTTATGTTGAAAATTTGTGATAAGCTAAGATATCTAAAATACAATCAACTGATTAGAAATTGTTAACTTAATTTGTTGTACCACTTTCCTAAAATAAGTCGTGTTTTTATTTTTTGTTTTTATTTTTTTGTTTTCATTTGCATAAGTCATCTGCATTCATGTAGTTACATTAAAGCCATAGCATACTCCATTTGTATTTTGTGGGTAGTATCCGCTGAAAACCCTCACGAGACACCACTCGTCCTACTAGGGACACCTAGAGGTTTAATGGCTTGTTGCATACGCTCAATGCAATCGTGTTTCCTACGAAAGTGTAACCTATCTAGTTTAGTTTTTTCATTTCTTGTTTTACTTGAGGACGAGTAAAAGATAAGTGTGTGGGTATTTGACTAGCACAGAAATGTGTTTATTTTTATGCTTACATCTTATCTTTATTGTATACAAATAAATGCTACTTTGGGTATTTTGTGTGTTTTTTCAGGTCGTTGATTAATTGTCTCCTTCATTAAATTTAAAGACCACTGATAAGAAAAAGAAGCTACATTCCCATCTCAACAAGTTTTCAATCACAAAGGAAGCTGTAGCACATTGGTTAAGGCACGGAAATCTGTACAGAAAGACCTGGGTTCGATTCCCATCAAACTCTCTTTTTGCTGAAGAATGGAACGCGTTCACACTGCCTCCCTTGCTTTGAAGAATTTATGGATTAGTGATTTGTGGTGAATATATATATTCATATGTATGAATATAAGATATACACTAATAAATACGTCAAGAATTGGAAGTATTCTTCATAGATAAATCAAAGGGAATCTTTCATTTTTACTCTCCATAAAGATGAAGATTTGATTACACAGATGCCAATCAACTTACCAATCAACTTCAAAATGCCAATCAATTTGCCACATGACCAATCAAAAGAGGAAAGCTGCATTGAATATTTCAAGTCTATCTTATCTCTTTTATTTGTGAATATATTATTTTCAAGGGGTTGAGTCATGGCCCATTAGAGGATTAGGGTTTTTCAGTTCACCTATATAAGCACATGTATACCCATTGTAAGGGGGATCTCCATTATTCTGTACTCTTCTTCTCAATTAACAAAGTTTCTTTTTTTATTTTCTTATCAACTAGTGTTCTACACAATTAGATTTGGTAGAACACTATTTGTGTTTTGCATTTATTTCATTAGTGATTAACCGTTTGATTAGATTCAGCGGTAATCCTAATTTTAATTCCTGTTTGTTATTTCTATTTCTGCAATTTTGATTTCTGCTTTTTTATCGCTTTCATAGGTTAAATCGGGTTTGATTAGATTCGGATCTGATTCATAATTTCATTGCTTTTCCATTGAAAATTGTGATTTGATCGTCGGTTCAGTTAGATCTGTTATGAATCAAATTACAGTTTCAATTTGTTTTATTTCAAAATCAACCTCAAAGATCTGTCTAACTCGCCCAAGAGATTAGATAAATAATTTGATTTTAATTTACCTCCCTGTGTTAGACCTGTATGCTACACACCTGTGCGCTTGTAGAATTTTATTACAAATATCGCGCTTTTCTAATTCATAGATTAGTGACGATCATATACATTCGATACACTCAAGTGAAATGAGTTGTCGTTCATGTGTGGCCGGGTTACAAGATGTTCTTGTTGAACCCAGTGTATTCCTCTCTAAAGGTACACTAGCATAAGGTGGTTCCATACCTTGTCATAGTTGGAAATCCATTACCCAATACGTGCTTGCGGTTTTGATTGTATACTATATATGTAGAACGTGAGATGAAAGCGTTTCTGCCAGATGATTATCATATTGTGGTTGATAGACATTATCATAATATCAAAAGGTTTTTGATATAAAGATAATTTGGATTCTCATAAGGGAAAAACCCGTTCCGTTACACGGCGTGGTTTTATGAGATATCGTTTAGTTGTTCAAACTGTTTTACTCATACCAGTCCCACGACTGACCTGGAGTTTATCTTGTTTTGTTTTCCCTAAACTCTTAGGTGCCCAATTTTGTACGGGCAGTCAAGTAGTCAGGATTTTACAAATATACTGGAAGAGCTTGGAGCAGGAGGCTTCATGATTATATAGCTATTGTTTATTTCCGCTGTGTTGTAAGTGCTGTACTTTGGAAATGATATGTATATTCAAGTACAGATTTATATTTAAAAGTTATGATATATATTTTATGTTATTCGGTCTGCTGTGAGGTTCGTGTTACTCTGATGTTGTGTTCTTTTTCATCTTCTTCTATTCTAAGTTCCTATCTTATCTATTCTCACCATCTAATTTCTTTCATTAACTACTGGTATTTTCGATGCTTGGAAGTTCGATATGTGTTGTACATCGGATAACCAAGATCGCCTTTTTCTGAGTCATTACAGTTGATATCAGAGCTTAAGGTTAAGTGAATTACCTTGGCTCTGTTGCGTGACTCAGTAGAGATGGGGTTAGTAATACTCTAGATTGAGTGTGATTGAATATATACAAGTGAACGTATTTGTTATTCAATATAAAATGATTTTATATTTTGGAGATTTATTGGTTGAGTGGTTTATGAATTTCCGGTCGATCAGTTTGATCCACTGTATCGATAGGAGTTACTAACCACTTGAATACGATGAACCGACATGGTATGTTTTGAAAAGAGGGTAAACGAAATAATTTTATCCAAATTTATATTTTGATATAAAGGATTTATATTGAAATGATTTATAATATATTAGATATATTGGTTGTTATTATAATCGAGTAAGATTATAAATTAAATGGTTATGTATATATAACCAAGTAAAATTCGTATAAGTGTTATGAAATGAATTAAATCTGAATTGGAATTAAAACCCTGGAGATTTAGAAAGGTGTTTGTAATTGGATTTAGATTAAATATATGATTATTTTAAAATCCTGGGAGATTTTTATATTGTTTTACAAGCACTGTGAATGGTAATTTGAAACGTATTTCAGAATGAAAATGTTTAAATATGAGTCTAAAAAGTGATATAGTATTGAACTCACTTTGATAGTTGGAAATAAACCTGATGAGTGTGGCCAAATCATCAGTGTCATTTTCGAGTTGCTAAGTGATGGATTACTACCAAAGATTTCGCTTTTGAATTGATTTGAGAAAGAGCAAGTGTTTTGAATCCTGAAAAGGAAAGTTTGTTTTCGATATGGTAAACTGTTTAAATTTCTCAGAAAAAGATTGTTTGAAATAAAACCAAATTTAACAAAATTTGTAAAGCAAATTGGAATTAAAAATAAAGTAAGTTAAGTGGTAACTGAATGGTATTAGAATGATATCAAGAAAGTTGGATTGATAAGAATTTGGAATCAAGGATAATACTTGAATTTGAAATGAAGTTTGGCTCGGATAAAACTAAACGATTAAGTTGAAAATGGAATTTGGCTTAGTTAAAAGCGAATGGTTGTTGAAATAAAAGCGATTGGAGTTTGATTGGGATAACAAGGGTATATGTTGAATTGATAACAAATGGAAGTGATAAAGTGGATATGCCCGACAAAAGGTACAAGTTTATATTTCATATGGTTTGAGATTTTGATGAGCCGAATTGGCAAGCCGCTTGGCTGTTTTATTTTATTTTGGGTTGGAGATGGCCCAAAGAGGTGAGTAGGAGTTTGACCTATTGACCAGTACAAAGGAGGTGCTGGCGAAATTTTTCGAAAACACAAGGTGTTAGAAAATTTTCAGGATTTTTGGAAATTTTCGTTGGTAAGAATTAATTAATATTTTAATAAAATTTAAATTGGTTCAGTTGAAAACAGGAGTTAAGAAGTGAACAAATAAGTTCTAACCAGTCGATAGTGTTTGTTTTCTACCTTAGCAATTTTGAGGACAAAATTATTTTAAGTGGGGAAGAATGTAACGACACGTATTTTCTGCGATATATAATTAATTTATTTAATTATTTAAATAGTGGTTTAGAGAATTTAATGGTCGTTTAATTAAATAACTTGGAATATTTAATTAATATAAATAATTAAATAATATATTTAATTTAGAAATAATCAGAATTAGTAGAATTCGCAATAGTGTGTGAACTGGACAATTCAAAGTATATAATTCAGTTTAGAGTTGAATTATAATAACATATATATTATTTGAACGAAGTTTGAACGTATAAATTATACTATATTTATAATCAAGCTCAAAATGGCGCGATAGTTCGCTATTTGGTGATTTGAACTTCAACTGAATGTACAGGGTTCATTATAATCGGATTACTGTGAAACAAGAAACGTTAGGAGCTGCTGGAGTATATTTTTCTAATGGAAGAGAAAAATCTGGATTTCGTTGGGTAGATTTTGATTTACGTCCAAATCAAATTTCAGAAAAGTTGCTATGGAATTTCTTTATAATTTGCAACGCTTTATTTATGTTATAAAAGGGTTTTCAATATATTTGAATATCGGGTTTGAATTTAGACAAGGTTCTTTTGAGACATAACGATAATTTAATTTTTAGAATTTTACTGTAATTTTTAATTAATTAAATACGCGACTTTTTATTTGGGGTATTTTGCACCCTGTAATCAAAATTTTGGGGTTTCGCGATATGAGTTAATCTACCGGTATTATTATATTTTTGGGACCGTGACACACTATTTGTCACAACAATATTTTTTTTCTGTCTGTAGCAGTGCATATGTTGACAAAATATTAAGTAATGAGTACTATATATAAGTATGTAACGCAAATGGAATAAAGGAATATACATTGACCCTTACACTTAAAATACCCTAATCAATTTATAATCGAGAACAGGCTACGACCCCTTTTTTTTCTTTCAGCCGCATGAATCCTTGTGGCCTCAAATGCAAAAAAGTGGAAACAATCTTCACCAAAAGAAATAATGTATAAGACCCCTGTATAAAACTATCGTCCATCTCCAAACAAACGAGCCGCCACCCAAAAAGAAAATTGCGAGGGTTCTTGAAGCATGCGTTTCGAACAACATGTGTACTGGGGAGTTAGGATGTGCTTTGAAGTCAACTGGGAAGAACGAAGGTTAACAGGGTGTTGAGGGTACTGAGGTTAGCCGTGTATTGAACGGAGGTTTCCTCCCCAAAGTCTGACGCACAACTCCTGGCGTTGAACTGCTTATCAATGCCATGAGAGCTTGCATGGGAGTGGCTTGAAGAGGGGTGGCATAAAGAAGAGAGGTCGCTATCTTGGATTGGAGTCGTACTGTGTTTTAGAAGCAGAATGGTGTTATAGCAGTAAAGCTGGTGGGTATTTTCTTGAAGGAGAAGCATTGTTGTTGAGGAGCAGTACGGGTTGACCAAAATGAAGAACATGAGCTTGTTTTATACGTGGTATGTAACGACCCCAAAACCCGTACTGACGGTGTTAAGGGTAATCTTTGGAATATAACACATAAACAGATAATAGTAGAACAGAAATAAATAAATACACCAGATAATGCACAATAGAATATACTGGATAAACGTAATCATGAAAGTTACACAGTATACAGGATCATACTTAGTACAAATGCAGTTCAGCTATACATAAATGTCTACAGCAGAAAACAAAACATAATGTACAATAGGAGCTGAAAAGCATTAAAAGAGATAAATGATAGAATCCGTCTTCAGCTCCAGCTATCCAGAAAAAGTCCGCTAAACCTGAACACAAGGCTGCCCGTGTAGAAAAAGGGGCACCCGAGTTTGAAAGTGAAACAAACTATGAGTCAGTCATGGGACTAGTATGAGAAATCTACTTAACACATTTAAAATATGGCTAATCTCTGGACCACGCCACTTTCGCGGAACGGGTTTACTCCATTGGATTTCCAGTTCCTTAAAACAAGTAAATCTTTAAACATCGCAATGCTTTTTTTATAGAAATGAAGCCATTATAAGACTCAGTTCCCATCACAAAATGCAACGCAAACCGGAGGATAGAGTTTTACCTTATAATGGCCAAAATATGCTTGATACGAATAAAACAAATGCATTTGATATTACTACTAGTGTTTATATGTTTCAAAAATAATTTCAAATCATAAGTATCAATCATAGACGACATGAGCGTCCCATGCCACTATGTCTCCAGCTATAGGTACACAATCAAAACCGCACAGTCACGTATTTGGAAATTGGATTTCCGTCATGAACCAAGGCAAAAGATAGTCCTTACCGACTTCGAGACAATCTAGCCCATATCTCAGAATCAGAACGCATCGACCCTTGGATCGTCAGGGCCGGTCCACCGATGTGGATTAAAATGCCTGAACACTGCGTTTTCCCGCCCTACGGGGCATAAGTGAGCCAACGAATGACTCCATCGGTCCCGGATCGACCGATATAACCGAGGCGCCTCGCAACAGCAACAACCACGTAGGTGAAAATAATATAAATGTCAGCCAGTTCAAGCACCGACACCACCTCTAGCTAGAAGGAAACACATGCCCTCCCTGATGTCCTCTCCCGTTTCTGGTTCATACTGGGGTGTGAGGTTCGCGAATTCACGTTATACACAAAGCTACGCCACACAGGCGGTGCTTTGATCATCAACCACAAGATGTTGCTTTTCAACAGAAGCCCTAATCACTGCATCTTAGCATGCCACACAGGCAATTCACACTATGTAACTGATGGTTATCAATCCTACAGAACGAATTCCAATGTCAGACACACCGTCCATTTGCAAGTCCATTCTAGGTCTGAACGAAACCGGAGGCACTATATACCTCGCAAACCCATCGATCTCCACGTACGTCTGGACGATCACCACTCATTATCCATATTTCGGGTGCCTCCCAATCAGGGCATCAGTTACCATCCAAACGAGGTGAAGAACTCCGGTCTTCGACCACCGTCTTCTTCTTCGATTTCTTATCATCGATTTAGTTATTCAGAATGGTATAAACCCGTCTTTCTAAGCAACTCGCGTATGTAATTAACAAGTGCTGCACAAACACGACACACGCTATATTCTAATTCATTAGTTACGAACCGTAAATCAGTAAGAGAACGATTTCCCAAATATTAACACCGAAGGCCGAAACCAACATCAGATCAAAACCCAGGAAACCATTCGACTTAGCCAACCTTCAGTTAGTTTCTAAATTTCACATCCATATCGTTTATAATATTTTATAACGATTTATCACTATTTTTATTTATTTAAAATAGCCAATTTATTCAAACGACGCTTCGGGCCATAACGCGGCCGCGGCGCTGTTTTTCTTCAGATTTGATTTACATATATCTGAAAATCTAACCATTGGATCTTCCCAAAATTTATATCATTAGAAAGATCTTTTCAAAATGAATCCAATGGTTCCAGTTTCACGAAAATCCGACGGTCGGATCTCCCGGTATAATCGTTTGAAGTTTCGATTTCAAAATACGAACTGCAGCGTCGTTATTCGATTTAATTTAATTATATATATATATAATCAATTCTGGCGCTGTTTTTCTTTAGATTTGAATTAAACATTCCATACAATCCAACCGTTGGATCTTTACAAAGTTGGTGTCGTTGGAAAGATATTTCCAAAGCGAACCCAACGATTTCAGTTTTGGGAAAATCCGATGGTCGGATCTCCCGCACTAATCGTTTGAAATTACGGTTTCAAAACACAAACTGTAGCTTCTATATTCGATATATTTTAATTATATATATATATAAATATAATCGATTCTTCGACTTTAAAACTATATTCTTTTCACATCTATGATAAAAATGAAATTTTTATCTAACTGTCTTCTATTTCAACACTTCACTATTTTTAACAATTCATGTATATAGTAAAAATTTGATTTTTATGGTAAAACGATTTATTTCAAAACACGACCATTTTATATAGTTCATATAGATGATAAAAATATGATTTTTTTATAAAATAATTTATTTTAAAACACGAATACCATTCAACACATGAATTTCTATTCAACACATGAACGTTTTCAACCTTTGAAAATAATTTCAACAAATGAAAATAATTCTAACACATGAATATTTCAGAAAATTTCGGCAACATAACGGCAGGGTAGTTAAAACCGGGGCCGTCCCTAGTACGGCTCCTCGCTCTACCTTGAAGCCTCGGAGCTTTTGACAGTGGGGATTTCATGCATCTAGTTCGCATGCAGGCGGCACGTATATTTTTTTTCCATTTCCACAAACTAATCCTATGTGGTTTCAACCAAATATTTCTCAACCACAAACAGGTATTTTTCAACCACAATCAATCAATTTCAACCACGAACAAATTTAATCAACCATTCGTAATCAACCAATTTTCGCACCAATCACAACCAATAAATATCGTCCGTGGTTTGTGGACGAGGAGCGTATATATATATATATATTTTTTTTATATAAGCATCTCACTTCTATTTCAATACATATATAATTTTTACAACGCATATATAACTTATATATCGAACGTACAACTTATACAACGCTTATACCAGAGGTGTACAACGCTTATATAACTCATACATCGACTATATAATTTATACATCGTCGTTTTCCATATCGTTTATAATTTAGAAATCTCACATTGGGTTCCACTCCACCAAAAATAGCAGAAGGCTCAGAAAAATATGCAGTCTCTTCTAGAATGTAGAAGACGTCCACACGAGTCCATTATCTCTTGTTTCACTGAATTTCGTTAAGAAACGAAAAACATATGATTTTTACAGTGAAATCAAAAACCTTAGAGCTTTAAATTGCTATAGAATAGTTGGCATTAAAATAGGTCGTACTTTTCTTTGAATGTTCGAAACTAGGTTTTGCAATAACTTCAAATCCGTGTAGTATTACGACGATCGGGCGGTGCAGCGTTGAAGAGGGGCGACAGGCGCACCCGCGCGCTGCAGAGGGATCAGGCGCGATCGCCTGTACAGATGGCGGCGGCGGTTCGAAGTCTCCGACTTCGTGACGTCGGTTCTCCCAAACCACACAATGAAAAAATCCAAACTATATATGGATTTGAAGATCTCCTCGTGCTCTTCAAAGTCTTCAACTGGAGGAGGGGCTGATTTTGATTATAGAGGGAGAAAACGAAGAGTGAAGGTGGAGGTGTGTTTCCGCCGTGCGTGGTTTAGAGATCGGGGGGAGAGAGAAACTATTGACCAATGAGATTTTTTATTAATTTATATATTTTTAAATTTCTAAAATACCCTCTTTCACACACGAACCCCAATCCAAACCCAACGACTGTCGTCCCTAGCGTTTTACCCCCATTCCGAATACAATGGGATATGTTTCGTAGGCCCATTTGACTGTTTCAGTCAGTTTTCATTCAAATAAAAACATAAAACATTCAATATTTGATTTGAATGTACATTTCAATTTTCCAGGACCACATACTGATTCGAAAAATTCCAGAAAAATAAATCTAGCTATATTTTGACAATACGGTCCCAACAAAACTAGTTTCATCGAATTCTAAGACCGTTTGCAAAATGGTCATTTTCTGGTCGACCCGATTTAATAGAAATCGACCAAACACATTTTCCTTTGCCACGCTCACATATTAGCTTCAAAAATTATGAAATTTGAAAATTAGCAACAGTTTAACATCCCGGATCCAACAAAAGTGGTTTCGTCGCATTCCAAGGTCGTTTGCAAAATGGCCATTTTCACGGGCTATATAAACTCTATAGCGACATTTCAGAAAATTCATTTGGCCATAACTTTTGCTTCCCGCTATGAAACTTCGATTTTTCAGATTTGTTTGAAAGGTATTCACTAAAAAATCTATTTTCACTCAAATCCATTTGGTTTTGCACCCGGTACAATCAGTCAAAATTTGAATTCAAATTTTGAAACTACCGCGCCATTCAGGCCTTGTTTATAATTCAAAGTAATTATATTTATTTTCAACTTCGATTCAAACTTACTTTTCATCATTATTATTTAAAATATTTATTTTAAATATTTAAAATCCACTAAAATAGCCAATTTAAATTTTTTAAATTGGGTTAGATTTTCCGGGTCGTTACAATCTCCCCCACTTAAAATTTTTCATCCCCGAAAAGGAACAAAGTCGAAAGTGATTTGATTAATCAACTCTACGTTTAATCTGGCTTCCATTCTCCAACTTTTCAGTTTCTGAGAATTTTCATGTTCTTCAAAAATTTGGCTAACACCCAAAATTTTCGAAAAATTTCGCCATAACCTCCTTTGTATGGGGAGGGGTTTGGAAATTTATTGGGCCGTATTAGGTACCCAATAAATCCTATAAAGCATACACATATTTATAGTAATACATTCTGTTGTTTACAGGGGAGCGTGTATTGATAATAACTCCAGAGAATAAATTCTCGTCACCCTGTCAAAGCCTGAGGGAGTGTGTATTTTAATTGCTCCAGAGAATAAATTCTCGTCACCTCGTCCCATGTGGGAAATAAATAATCCATGTGCCGTATCTAATGACTAAAGAGACGTGATTATTGTCAACTCCAGACCCGTGTGGGGTTTTTATTAATCTGGCAATTTATCGTTACAATTTTATATGGTCATATCAGTCATCAGTTCAACCTATAAAATATAGTCATCGCCATACAAGCCTCTCGCTCGTATGATAAATCTTCCACCTCGTCACACAAGCTCCAAATGCTTATGTGGTATATAATGAAGTATGCCAATCTTCGAGAAGTATGCCATGTAGTGTAGTTCAAAATTAATTGTTACTATCCTATGGCGACATTTATTATTACACATAGAACAACCAGCACTCCACATCCAATGGCATTCACAGGAGTTGATATAATAATATTTCGCATCCAACTCATTAAGGTTTACCAATTTGTCGGGCACGCAAATAATTTCCTTACTCAACAACTAATCCAATTACCTGTTCAAACATAAATAATGCACATGTATATATTTCTATCTATTTTTAAATCAGTTCAATGTGTGATTTAATCGAATAAATTCTACCATTCATCCTCTTATTGATTAAATTAACTATTGTTCTAATAATTTAATTAATCAAATCTACTATCACACAACACAAACAACAATCAAATTGTTTTTAACTTTCCAAATATATACCTTTTTACATATTCAAAAAAAAATTATATTTCTAAAACCAGACTATATATATAATCACAAATACGTTATTTATAAACATATTACTCTCGACTCGTTCTGGGGCACTTCTGACCCAATCTCTAACGAGTTATTTTGATTCTGCTATACTCATACTAGGATATTGTTGATCCTATCTGTAATGAGTTATTCGTCCTAGAACACTACTGGTTCTATCTCTGACGAGTTCGTTAATGTGTTATATACCAGAGCTGAGCTTAACCAAAGCTCTGATACCACGTTGTGACGACCCCAAAACCCGTACCGACGGTGTTAAGGGTAATCTTTGGAATATAACACATAAACAGATAACAGTAGAACATAAATAAATAAATACACCAGATAATGCACAATAGAATATACTGGATAAATGTAATCATCAAAGTTACACAGTATACAGGATCATACTTAGTACAAATACAGTTCAGCTATACATAAATGTCTACAGCGGAAAACAAAACATAATGTATAATAGGAGCTGAATAGCATAAAAAAAGATAAATGATAGAATCTGTCTTCAGCTCCAGCTATCCAGAAAAAGCCTGCTAAACCTGAACACAAGGCTGCCCATGTAGAAAAAGGGGCACCCGAGTTTGAAAGTGAAACAAATACGAGTCAGTCATGGGACTGGTATGAGAAATCTACTTAACACATTTAAAATATGGCTAATCTCTGGACCATGCCACTTTCGCGGAACAGGTTTACTCCATTGGATTGCCAGTGCCTTAAAACAAGTAAATCTTTAAACATCGCAATGCTTTTTTTTATAAAAATGAAGCCAATATAAGACTCAGTTTCCATCACAAAATGCAACGCAAACCGGAGGATAGAGTTTTACCTTATAATGGCCAAAATATGCTTGATACGAATAAAACAAAAGCATTTGATATTACTACTGGTGTTTATATGTTTCAAAAACAATTTCAAATCATAAGTATCAATCATAGACGACATGAGCGTCCCATGCCACTATGTCGCCAACTATACAATCAAAACCGTACAGTCACGTATTTAGAAATTGGATTTCCGTCATGAACCAAAGCAAAAGATAGTCCTTACCGACTTCGAGAGAATCTAGCCCATGTCTTAGGATCAGAACGCATCGACCCTTGGATCATCAGGGTCGGTCCACGGATGTGGATTAAAATGCCTGAACACTGCGTTTCCCCGCCCTATGGGGCATAAGTGAGCTAACGAATGACTCCACCGGTCCTGGATCGGCCGATATAATCGAGGCGCCTCGCAACAACAACAACCACATAGGTGAAAATAATATAAATGTCAGCCAGTTCAAGCACCGACACCACCTCTAGCTAGAAGGAAATGCATGCCCTCCCTGATGTCCTCTCCCGTTTCTGGTTCATACCAGGGTGTGAGGTTTGCGAATTCACGTTATACACAAAGCTACGCCACACAGGCGGTGTTTTGATCATCAACCACAAGACTTTGCTTTTAAACAGAAGCCCAGATCACTGCATCTTAGCATGCCACACAGGCAATTCACACCATGTAACTGATGGTTATCAATCACACATAACGAATTCCAATGTCAGACACACTGTCCATTTGCAAGTCCGTTCTGGGTCTGAACGAAACCGGAGGCACTATATACCTCGCAAACCCATCGATCTCCACGTACGTCTGGACGATCACAACTCATTATCCATATTTCGGGATGCCTCCCAATCAGGACATCAGTTACCATCCAAACGAGGTGAAGAACTACGGTCTTCGACCACCGTCTTCATCTTCGATTTCTTATCATTGATTCAGTTATTCAAAATGGGATAAACCCGGTCTTTCTGAGCAACTTGCATATGTAATTAACAAGTGCTACACAAACATGACACACGCTATATTCCAATTCATTAGTCACTAACCGTAAATCAGCAAGAGAACGATTTCCCAAATATTAACCCCAAAGGCCGAAACCAACATCAGATCAAAACCCAGGAAACTATTCGTCTTCCAACCTTCAGTTAGTTTCTAAATTTCACATCCATAACGTTTATAATATTTTATAACGAATTATTGCTATTTTTATTTATTTTAAAATAGCCAATTTATTCAAACGACGCTTCAGGCCATAACGCGGCCGTGGCGCTGTTTTTCTTCAGATTTGATTTCTACATATCTGAAAATCTATCTGTTGGATCTTCACAAAATTTATATCATTAGAAAGATCTTTTTAAAACGAATCCAAAGGTTCCAGTTTCGGGAAAATCCGACAGTCGGATCTCCCGGTATAATCGTTTGAAGTTTCGATTTCAAAATACGAACTGCAGCGTCGTTATTCGATTAAATTTAATTATATTTTTATATATAAAAATATAATCGATTCTGGCGCTATTTTTCTTCAGATTTGATTTAAATATTCCAGACAATCCAACCGTTGGATTTTTACAAAGTTGGTGTCATTGGAAAGATATTTCCAAAGTGAACCCAACGGTTTCGGTTTCGGGAAAATCCGATGATCGGATCTCTTACACTAATCGTTTGAAACCACGGTTTCAAAACAAAAACTGTAGCTTCATTATTCGATATTTTTTATTATATATATATAATTGATTCTTCGATTTCTAAACTATATTCTTTTCACATCTATGATAAAAATGATATTTTTATCTAACTGTCTTCTATTTCAACACTTCACTATTTTTAACAATTCATGTATATAGTAAAAATGTGATTTTTATTGTAAAATGATTTATTTCAAAACACGACCATTTTATATAGTTCATATAGATGATAAAAATATTATTTTTATTATAAAACAATTTATTTTAAAACATGAATACCATTCAACACATGAGTTTCTATTCAACACATGAACAGTTTCAACATATGAAAATAATTTCAACAAATGAAAATAATTCTAACACAGGAATATTTCAGAAAATTTAGGTAGCATAATGGCAGGGTAGTTAAAACCGGGGTCGTCCCTAGTACGGCTCCTCGCTCTACCTTAAAGCCTCGCAGCTTTTGACAATGGGGACTTCATGCATCTAGTTCGCACGCAGGCGGCATGTATATTTTTTCCATTTCCATAAACTAATCCTACGTGGTTTCAACCGAATATTTCTCAACCACAAACGGTTATTTTTCAACCACAATCAATCAATTTCAACCACAAACAAATTTAATCAACCATTCGTAATCAACCAATTTTCACACCAATCATAACCAATAAATATCGTCCATGGTTTGTGGATGAGGGGCGTGTATATATATATATATATATATATATATATATATAAGCATTTCACTTCTATTTCAACACATATATAATTTTTACAATGCATATATAACTATATGTCGAACGTACAACTTATACAATGCTTATATCATAGGTGTACAACGCTTATATAACTCATACATCGACTATATAATTTATACATCGTCGTTTTCCATATCGTTTATAATTAAGAAATCTCACATTGGGTTCCACTCAACCAAAAATAGCAGAAGGCTCAAAAAAATATGCAGTCTCTTCTAGAATGTAGAAGACGTCCACTCGAGTATACCGTCTCTTGTTTCACTGAATTTCGTCAAGAAACGAAAAAGATATGATTTTTATAGTGAAATCAAAAACCGTAGCGCTTTAAAGTGCTATAGAATAGTTGAAATTATAATAGGCCGTACCTTTCTTTGAATGTTCAAAACTAGGTTTTGCAATAACTTCAAATCCGTGTAGTATTACGACGATCGGGCGGTGCAGCATTGAAGAGGAGCGAGAGGCGCACCCGCGCGCAGCAGAGGGATCAGGCGCGATCGCCTGTACAGGTGGCGGCAGCGGTTCGAAGTCTCCGACTTCATGACGTCGGTTCTCCCCAACCACACAATGAAAAAATCCAAACTATATATGGATTTGAAGATCTCCTCGTGCTCTTCAAAATCTTCAACTAGAGGAGGGCTGATTTTGATTATAGAGTGAGAAAACGAAGAGAGAAGGTGGAGGTGCGTTTCCGCCATGCGCGTTTTAGAGATCGGGGAGAGAGAGAAACTATTGACCAATGAGATTTTTTATTAATTTATATATTTTTAAATTTCTAAAATACCCTCTTTCACACACAAACCCTAATCCAAACCCAAAGACTGCCGTCCTTAGCGTTTTATCCCCATTCCGAACACAATGGGATATGTTTCGTAGTTCCATTCAACCGTTTCAGTCAGTTTTCATTCAAATTAAAATATAAAACATTCAATATTTGATTTGAACGTACATTTCAATTTGCCGGGGCCACATACTAATTCGAAAAATTCCAGAAAAATAAATCTAGCTATGATTTGACGATACGGTCCCAACAAAACTAGTTTCGTCGAATTCTGAGACCGTTTGCAAAATGGTCATTTTCTGGTCGACCCGATTTAATAGAAATCGACCAAACACATTTTCCTTTGCCACACTCACATACTAGCTTCAAAATTATGAAATTTGAAACTTAGCAATAGTTTAACATCCCGGATCCAACAAAAGTGGTTTCGTTGAATTCCGAGGTCGTTTGCAAAATGGCCATTTTCATGGGCTATATAAACTCCATAGCGACCTTTCAGAAAATTCATTTGGCCATAGCTTTTGCTTCCCGCTATGAAACTTCGATTTTTCAGATTCGTTAGAAAGGTATTCACTAACAGATTTAAATATTTTTGGTTTCACTCAAATCCATTTTGTTTTGCACCCGGTACAGTCAGTCAAATTTTGAATTCAAATTTTGAAACTACCGCGCCATTTCATGCCTTGTTTATAATTCAATGTAATTATATTTATTTTCAACTTCGATTCAAACTTATTTTTCATCAGTATTATTTAAAATATTTAAAATCCACTAAAATAGGCAATTTAAGTTTTTTAAATTGGTTCAGATTTTCCGGGTCGTTACAATAGGGGACTGTGAGTTTGAGGTTAAGGGGATGAGAAAGAATCAGTTATGGCCATTTATGCTTGCTGGAGAGTTGCGTTGAGAAGGAGAGGTGAAAGTAGCATTAATGGTGAAGAGGAGGAGTAGTTCAGGAGCTTGAATCGATCTCCTATGGTGTTTTCATTTTACTGGAGATGAGTTAACTATCGGGTTTTATCCTAGGAAGAAGAAGTCTTAAACACGGGCCTGGGTAATTTCAATAGTGGGCTGGACTAGTAGACGGGTTTTTAAGGTGAGGTATGGACCGAATCTAAAACAAGGTGGCCCAATGTAAATAATAATTTAGTTTAGTTTTAATTGAATAGTACACTAACTTGAAATTTCAATATTTCTCTCATACATGATCGAAATTCAGCGAAACAAGATCCATTAGGATCGTATGGACGACGACTACCAAATGGGACTGACCGGGAGTGGAGTGGAGCTCGTTTGAATTTATGGCAAAACAAATTGTTTAATTCAAATCAAACAAACAGTTTATCGTTCTTTAACGATGAACTGCCAATGTGAGTAAAACTCACCAACTCTGAACAGTTATATTTTTATAACATGTTTTTAGAACTGTTAATCGTCTGTTGATTTCTGTGTATTAACTGTTTGGTTGAATCGCTTCTGTGTTGGTTGAAATTATATATAACGATATTTATATAAATCGTTAATCAAATATTGATTCTGTTTATCAGAATACTTCATATCGAAATGAAATCGATGTTATTATGTTGACTAACATCTGTGATGCAGGGAAACAGGTTGGAGGGACCAAACTAGGTTCCTCAATATTTAAATACTGTTTTGTTTCATATATTGTGATATAAAATCTGTTGATGGTTATGTGTGTTTAAATGATATCAATCATTATGATTTGGAATTTTAAATACCGTAAGAAATACTAGGATGTAAAAAGGGGGATTTTCAAAGTATATTTGAAAATAAATTATTATAAAATCAATGGATTTTATATATAAAAGGAAAAAGGATTTTATAAAAGAAATTAATTATAAAATCGAAGATGAAATCGAAAAGGAGATATTTGTAAAACACTTACAAATGGAATCGAAAAGGAAATATTTATTTGTTAAATAAATACCAAGATAAAGGAAATTTATTTATAAAATCAAAGGATTTTATAAATGGGATGTTTGTTTATAAAATATATTAGAATTATTAAAGAGAAAATATTTATAAAATCAAGGGATTTTATAAAAGGGAATTATTTATAAAATCAAAGGATTTTATAAAGAGGAACATTTATTGGGATAATAAATAGGGTTTTATAAAGGGATTATTTGTCAAAACAAATAGAGTTTATAAAAAGAAATATTGGGAAATAAATAGAATTATATAAAGGGAATATTTATATGAGATAAATATAAACAAATAGAAAAGGAATATTTGTAAAACAAATATAAAGGAAATTATTTGTGAAAACAAATATAAAGGAAATATTTGTAAAACATTTACAAATAGAAGTATAAAGGAAATATTTATTTAGGAAATAAATAGAAGGATAAAAGGAATATTCATTTGGGAAAATATATAGAAAGGATAAAAGAAATATTTATTGGTTAAATAAATAAAATTGAAAGGAAATATTTATTTGTTAAATAAATAGAAAAGGAATTATTCGTATAAACAAACAGAAAAGGGATTAACCCAAAGGAGTTAATCAGTTAGAGTTAATCCAAAGAAGTTAACCAGTTAAAGTTAAACCAAAGGAGTTAATCGACTAGAAATAAAGTTAATCGAATAGAATAAATTGAATTGAGTTAATCAACAAGAGTTAATCGATTAGAGTTAGAATTAATCGATTAGAGTTAATCCACTAGAGTTAAATGGAAAAGAGTTAATCGAGTTAGAATAAATCGGTTAAAGTTAATGGAAAGGAGTTAATCGAGTTAGAGTAATTGATTAGAGGAAATCAGTTAGAGTTAACCAATTAAAGTTAGAGTTGACCAGTTAGAGTTAATCAGTTAGGGTTGGTCAGCTAGAGTTAACCGTTAGAGTTATTCAAAAGGAGTTAATCGAATTTAGTTATTCAAAAGGAGTTATCGATTAGTTTAATCGAAAGGAGTTATCGAATTTGGTTATTCGAAAAGGAGCAATCGAATATAGTATTCGAAAAGAGAGATTTTCGAATATTGTTTATTCAAAAGAAAGATAATCGAATATAAGTTATTCGAAGTGAGTTAATCGAATGTTAGTTATTCGAAGAGAGTTAATCGTCGAATTCGATTATTTCGAATTCAGGAAAGTACTTATAATTTCTGGTGTTTAAATCAAGATTTATTTATTTATAAATCAGGTGTTTATTTATTTATTCACATTAAAGAATAAAAGTTATAATGGAAGTTAGATATTTCGAAAGCAGGGATTATAATGTTATCGTTGTAACCAATGTTTTCAATAAAGAAGTGGATTCGTAAATAGAATCTAAGAGTCTCGTAAGGAAGTTGGTTAAAGATTTAAAACATAAACTTTGACTATTTCGAAGTTAAAACGTTGTTCAGTTAAGGTCTGAGAGGTAATTATTCCCTAACTTGATTGACTTCCTTCTTAACTATGGAATGGTAAGTTTGATAGTGACGGATGGTTAAGTGAATTTAGTTAATGAGTGAAATGGTTTGTGTTGGCATAACAATGTTTATTTAAACATCTGTTTAAAACCGAATGAAGGAGATTTGGAAATGTTTTCCAAATAAGAATCTGAAATGTTTTCTAATATAGAAAACAATAAATGGGAATGTTTTCCCTTGTTAATAACGTATATTTCTAAATTTAGAAAATTAAGAAATGTTGAGTATATGGAAACAGAAGATAAGTAAATTAATGAACAAAGGAGATAAATGTTAAATGATAATTGATCGATATAATTTCCATTTGGAAATAATATCGTTGTTTGCACACGTGTTTTTCTTTGATAGCTAACTCACCGACTATCAAAGTTTTGACCATTTTAACGTTGTTAATATGGAGAGACCGGTTGGATTATTATCCGAAGAACCACTCTGTATTGGCATAAGCGTTGCGAATCATATATGCCAAAGAAAATTGAAGATAGAGTAAAGTGCAAGGACTGTTGTATAAATCTTAGAAAATGCCTAAGATGGATGTACTGAATAGTGCCTTCGGTTTTTCCAGTCCCAGGATACCTTGTACGGACGAAGGTCTGACAGTGTATATCTGATAGATCGCGTAAGTTGATCTCTTCAAACGTATTCACGTTTGGTGGCGGAGGAATTCGTTTCTCTTAGCTGTATACCCGTGTTATTTTTGGATAAATCAATTTGTGATTTAAAGGGTATGACAATGTGACATTCTAAATGAATGAAGATGTGGCATGTAAAAAATAAGCGTAGCGTCTAACCTCACATCCAGTAAATGACAAAAATCGGGCAGGCAGCTTGGCTATGTAGGTCGCACCTATTAGGGTGTATAATCACCTGATCTTTTGTTTCATTTACTTCTAAAAATCTATTGTCGATGCTGTCCCATTCGGGAAACGGTTGCTGATCCCAACCGTTGGTGATATACATTCGATACAATCAAGCGAAATAAGTTGTCGGTCATGTGTGGCCATGTTTCAAGATGTTCTTATTGAACCCAGTGTATTCCTCTCTAGAGGTACAATAGCATAAGGTGGTTCCATACCTTGTCATAGTTGGAAATCAATTACCGAATACGTGCTTGCGGTTTTGATTGTATACTATATATGTAGAACATGAGATGAAAGCGTTTCTGCTAGATGATTATTATATTGTGGTTAATAGACATTATCATAATATCAAAAGGTTATTGATAGAAAGATAATTTGGATTCTCATAAGAGAAAAGCCCGTTCCGTTACACGGTGTGGTCTTATGAGATATCGTTTACTTGTTCAAACTGTTTTTAAACTATTTTACTCATACCAGTCCCATGACTGACCCGAAGTTTATCTTATTTTGTTTTCCCTAAACTCTTGGGTGCCCAACTTTGTACGGGCAGTCAAGTAGTCAGGATTTTACAGATATACTAGAAGAGCTTGGAGCAGGAGGTTTCAGGATTATATAGCTATTGTTCATTTTCCGTTGTGTTGTAAGTGCTGTACTTTGGAAATGATATGTATATTCAAGTACAAATTTATATTTCAAAGTTACGATATATATTATATGTTATTCGTTCCGCTGTGAGGTTCGTGTTACTCTAATGTTGTGTTCTTCATCTTCTATTCTAAGTTTCTATCTTATCTATTCTCACCCACTAATTTCTTTCATTAACTACCGGTATTTTCGATCCTTGGATGTTCGATATGTGTTGTATATCGGATAACCAAGATCGCCATTTTCCGGGTCGTTACAGAAATAATAAGAGTAGATTAGGCATAAAGTTATATTCAATTTGACTGTTTACTATTCTCTATCCATACCTCTTCTCCGTTGCATATACTCCGCATTGTTTTACGGTATTAACTTCTTCTTCTTTTATCACTGTTTGCTTCCGAGCTACTGTTCTTCCTTACCCAACGTCCATGCGCTACACCAATTCTTTCAGACCAGCCCCTTCTTCTGTGTACATGCTCCTGCTATCCGAAACCGCGTGCCTTCAACTGAATTGCTCCTCCATCCGGCCAACTACCTCGCTCCACGCAACAGTTTACCCCACACTACTCTTCCTCTTTGTTTCATACAATGGACTGCATCCTCCTGAACACCGCATTGAACCATATGGCACTCACTTCCCCTTGTTTAACTTCCAGATCCATGTTTACACTCAAAATCCATGCTGTGTATCTTGAACTCAAGCCATTTTTGCCACCTTACTCTAGTTCGTGCCACGCTACCCCTCCAGTCCACCGTACTCATGTTTGGTTCCCTTTCTCTCTTTTTATTTTTATATGTGAATGGCTTATACATTTAGATTTAAACTCTCTCTCTTCTTTTTTTCCTTTTTTTCTTGCTTGAATGGGTGCGGTTTCTTTTTGCTTGAGAATAGGGAGTTTTAGTGCGATATATATAGGGGTGCAGAAACTTGGAACCCATGTCTAAGCATATAGGTCTGCATACCCTGTCTCAGGTAGGTCTGTGTTGGTTGGACGAAAACATGTACAAACTAGGAGGGGGAAGGTTGTCCGTGACATGAAAGGATGGGAGAAGGTTGTATTGTATATAGCTGGGTTGATTTAAGAACTCGGGCTGACGGGAAACATTGATAGCTGTATTAGTGTGAGGTAGAATAACTGTGCCATAGAATAGCTATGCGCTGATAAGATACGACCATTACGAATTTGAGAACACAACGCAATGATCACTTTACTTTAATCTTTGTAGATGGTAGGTGTAGCTGAAGAAAGAATAGGCTGTTTGTTTAGTAAGGGGGCTAGAGAAATTATACAGAACTCTCAATCTATTACCAAAGTCTTTCTTTTACTTTCTTTTACTGTTCCTTATGATTAGATGATTATTTTTGTTTTGAATTTGCACCAATATGTGACCCATTCCGTGTGCATTAAAACGGAACGTACATAGAGATCCTGTTGCCTCAAAGCATGTGTGCGATTTACTTCCAGATGAAGAAAATAAAGCTGGGTAGGTTTGCAGCCCCTTTTATACATAGGCATAGCTGCGTGAGTTATCGCATTGCTTTTGATGTGATATTAGTCGATGAAAACTAAACAATAATAGAACAGATAGATTATGCCAGAAATGGGGTAGGTTGGTGATTTCCAATACTTTAAGCTGTGTTCCATTCATTTCGCTTCGGATTTAAGTTGCATATTATTTTAATTTAATTTTACATAGTTAATAATTTGTACCGCTATTTAGCGTTTAATATTAAATTTACATACAACCACACATGAACTCCAACCATAACGGAACGGACGTACTGCTACGTCTTATCGTTCTGAACCTAATAAAATTAATTTCGTTGAAAATGGACTTCATTTGCACAACTTCGTTATTTTGATTTATCGGTCCAACCTTAAATTATAAGCACCGATAAAAAAACTCCGATCGACCCCAAGCTAGAAATCTAGCAATAATCAACGATACGTATTCCAATAAAATTCGTTTTGTCGAAAATGGTGGTCGTTCGAAAAATAATCATTTTTAACGCCTATATAATATATCGAACAGTTTCCCGTGTGCGAAGCATGTGCCCATCATAAGGTAAGAAACGCATTGATTTGAACGTTCTATTTCGTATGATTAATTAATTTCATTTTCAATTATCGTTAAGCGTTTTATACTCGTACCGATATGAAATTTCAAATCGTAAATTATGAAATATTGCGGCGTTTATGAGTTCGTTTTACAATGTAAATTATAACATTTAAACTTCGCTATATAAATGAATTATAAATCTATTCATAATTCCAATTCAACATTTAATATAATAACATATATTAAATGTTTGACTACCAAAAATGCGGGACGTTATATTCCTCCCCACTTAGAAGAATTTCGTCCCCGAAATTACTAAGCTAGAAGAACTGTTACAAATAAAAATCAAATTTATTATAAATCGAAAGTTAATTCATTAGACAAATTTGTTAAACCATTGGTGAATATATCCAATCCCAAATCAGCAATCAATTAATAATCAACTTAACCCCATCAATTGAAAATATGAATATTCACTTGGATTTAAATATCAATCGATCGATATCCAATTAATCTTCATTATTATTATTCAACTAATTTCCAAATTCCATATTTATTTAATTTAACTCCATTTCTTTGTCCACCAAGCTATATTCCAAATCCCTATTCAACTAACTATTTAATTTTCTAATTTATTCACCTCTGTTTCAAATTCCAATTCTGATTTTACTAAAAATCATCCATTCTGTTCATATTCAAGTTAAATTCTCATTCATTCAGTTTCACAAATCCTACATATGAAATCTCCTGGCTATTAAACCATTCGAATTTTAATCCAATTTGAATTTCATTCAAGTTAATCAAGGCAACCAATATCTCAATAATTTAAGGAAATTATTTCTTTTCTACACAAAAGTATATTTTTGGGTATGATTAATTCATTTACCCACTTTACAAAACGATATCGTGTCAGTTGCCAATTCAAAATTGAACCGATAAAATAACACAATAAAAACATTTTTTATAAAATATACAATTACGCTCTTAATATATACACTCAAATTCGATCTAGGGTATTACTTGCCCCTTCTCTATCGAGTTACGCCACAGAGCCAAGGTTATTACTAAACCAATAGCTCTGATACCAACTGTGATGACCAGAATTTCTGGTACCTTTTGAGCTGACTAAACAACATCGGTCCAACCCAAATTGTACTGAAAACCCAGATGCCAATAGAAAGAAATTAAAGCATGAGAAGAAGATAAGAAAGAAATATTAGAATAGAAGAAGAAGAATCAACACAACACAGAATCTCACATCGCAGCGGAACAAAATATAATATAGAAATAAATCTTTATTGAGAGCTTGAAATGAAACTTACAATTATCAGAGTACATCACTCATTTGGACAGTTATAATATCCTGTCATTTTATACAATACAAAGCGGGATAGTAATTAATATGTCTGAACTCCTCCAGCTCGTCTCCTGAACTTCATAATGTCCAGTAACCTGAACCTGTACAACCCGGTCTAACCCAAGCATTACAAAATACCGGGTCAGTCTGGTGAACCAGAGTGAGAACAACTCGTAAAGTTTAAGGGGATCGTCCAACTTGAATTTTAAAGTTCATAATCTTTTCGAAATAAAAAGATAATCGTAAGACCAAATCCACAAATAAATACAGATGGTTTTTATCTTATGATAAACCAAAACATTTTTGAAACCAATATATTCTAATATTATAGTATTGTCTAAATACAAATAAATATCAATCTAGCAGAACGCTTGCATCTCATGCTCCACATATATAGTATACAATCAAAACCGCAGCGCTTATTGGGGATTGGATTCTAACTATGACAAGGTACGGAACCACCTGCCGATAGTGTATCTCTAGAGACGAATTCACTGGGTTCAACAAGAACGTCTTGCAACCCGACCCATACATGACCGACCACTCATTTCGCTTGAGTGTATCGAATGTATATCACCAACAGTTGGGATCAGCAACCGTTTCCAGAAAGGGACAGCATCGATAGATTAAAGAAGCAAAAGGGATTTCTCTAGATAGGTGATTATACACCCTAATGGGTGTGACCCACATAGCCATGTTGCCTGTCCGATTTTTGTCATTTCCTGGTTGTGAGGCTTAAGGTTATAATTCTTCTTTCCCAGATAGCACGCCACCATTCACTTTGAATGTCACATCGTCAGATCCGTCGGAAATCACTAATTGATTTCCACTAAAATACTCAGATTGTTAGGCTAAAGAAGTTTCCCTTCTTTTCCACCAACTTCGTACGTTTGACGAAATCAACATACGTGATCCCTTTGGAAATACTCTATCAGACACTCGTCCATACAAGTTGTCCTGGGGCTGGAGAAACCGAAGGCACCCCCTACTACATCCTAGGAATCACCCTATAGATCAGTAGCGAGTAATCCTTGAAAATCCGTCGATTTCAACCATGACAGAGTCACAGTATATCTCTGGCCGCTAAAACAGAGATCATAAGTAATTCTACCGTTTTATGAAGATTACGGTCTTCAATTTCTTCGTCTTGATTAGTATTTGAACCTTCAATATTTCCTATTGGTTGGACGGAATGGTTTTCGAATATAAATTCGATCCCTGTCTTTCTGTACCAGCAATCGTATTGGCCAGATTTGATAGTCGGCTATTTAACTGTCAAATAAAACAATAATACAACCATAAAATAAAAATGGTATTTCTGGTTAAGTATTCAGCATCACTTAGCCCATTTAATTATAAATAATTAATAAACAATTATTCTAAACTTCTAAAACATTCTACATTTTAAAACATGGTATTCGATTCTCATTTCAATATATTAATCTTCTCAAAACCATTTAAGTCTAATATTTGGGATTACTTGATAACTATATCCAATTTCTATTTTTCTATTATTTCAAAATACTAGTTTACAACATTATTTATCATCTATCATTGATTTAACTTGTCACTGGTAAAACAATCATTACGACCCCTCCTTTTGTTTCCTCATTTGAATGCTATACTTGTCACTTATCTTTTAAAATAAACCCGTTCTGAATTTTATCTTCTTAATTTGAAAACATTATAACATCTTCCCAAGTCTCCTTTGTTTCTTTTTTATGGAAACATCATTTCATATTCTCAAGTCCGTTTTAATTTCCTTTTATTTTGGAATCTATTATATATATTCCAAATTCTTCAAATAATGATACATTATTATTTGTCAAACTAGACTCCTTTTAACATCTTCACCACTGCAACTAATATCATCTCTCGATAATCCTGAAGTCGATTGAGTTGGGGTATTTTAAATTACCTCTCAGACCTTGATCAACAACGTTCTTATCTTAAAATAGTTATTAGTTGTAATACCAAAACTCAAACTCATCCCCAATATCAAACCAAATCCCATTTTGGTTATAACTGATGAAACTTCATCTTTTATTTAATATAGCGAATTTTGATCGCATCTATAATTCTAGAATTAAGTAATGTTAATCTAATCTTAACATTTAGCCTCACACTCCTTTTATACATGGTTTATAAAATTCAGGTTTAATATAAAATCCCTTTGTATCCCGCTTTTCTTTCCTTAATTCAAACACTTACTTTAAGCGATCGTCTTGGCTTAAAATCTCCTTTATGACGTTGTTTATAAATCTCGGTTTTACTATAAAACCGTTCATTAATACTCAATTGTGTTCCGATATCAACACTGATTACTTTCCTTAAAGAATCCCGTTTATGAATTCATCACTTAAATTATTATTCATTAAAAATAATAATTTACATCATCATTAACTATTATAAAAATAGTGAACTTCTTATTTAACTTAATTAAACAGAAATTTCTTTTTATATCTTATTAAACTTAAAATAAATGTTCGTTAAACTATTTTATTTAATTGATTAAAAATAAATTAAATAAATAACTAAATCAATTTAAACTAGTTAACTTCATTATTTCAAACCATTCTTATCTTGTTAATCAACTCCAATTAGTCATTAATTAATGATATAATTAATTTTAAATTATTTTGTTTAATTATTTTCTTTATACAATTAATACAATTCCAAATCATTGTGTTAATTTCTGCTTATTTAGTTATAAATCTTATTCCATATGAGTTTTAATTTACAATATCATTTAATAACTTCTTAAGAACTTAATTAATAAATTATACATGTTAATTTTCTTTTATCAAACCTTTATTCAAATATATTGATTCCACCCATCTTCGGTTATAAAATATATTTTATGTCTTCATTACCGTTGACTCACCTGACGGTAGATCAATATTTATAAAACGATATATTTTTGGGCCCACTGCTACCAACTACTCCACCAATACTGTCTATTGGGAAAAATAGAACAAATGCTGAATCCAGATTCAACAATCAATGATCCAATTCATCATCCAATCATATGGGTTAAACAGTTCATGTAATTGTAATATGAAAATAAACAATAAATTTGAGGAATCCAATTGGATTCCTCCAACCTATTTTTCCCTGCAACCAAATAAGTTATTTCAAACAATATCATTTGTTTCAAAATAAATCAAACAATAACAGCAATCCTTAACAAGTTTATATTATTTACGTGCCAATGAGGTAAGTTGCCTCCATCGGTTACAACCATTAAAAATAACGATTGATTAAAATTAAATTAAACGAACGTTTAATTTAATCGGTTCAGTCACCGCATATATATTCAGCATCCATCAAACAACAGTAGTCATAGCACACAAACATTTAAACCCGACTTATATAAAACATAAGCAGGATAAAAACTGAGTGAGTTGAACTCACCTTGATGTCCGCTGAAACAGTTCGTTCTAATTAAATTAAACTGAAGTTTAATTTAATTAAAAACTCCTATAACTACCAGTTCTGATCAACCAGCTCCACAATGAAACGCTTGTCGGTACAGTTCCAACGTTTCTTTATTTGATCTGATTTTGTTAATAAATAAGAACAATACACATATTATACGTTCATGATTTTATTTATTCATTTATTTAAACAATTAAACTTGAATTAATGATTTAATTGATTGTTACTGTCATTATTAAAACAAACATTAGCTATGAAAAAAGTATATTTTATTATCTTACTTACGTTATACACATGCTCTCAGATTAAAATAATGCCAGCCAAAACCTAATTCCCTTCTTTTCTGTTAATACCGAATATGTCGTACCCAGATTGACCGATATTAGCGCGTTAAATGAAAACGTAAAGGTGAACATGCATATATATGGCAATGAGCAACGTTTAAACCCATTTCTTATTTGTGAATCTAAGAGCACAGAATTGCGGCACTAATGTAGGGTAACCGCTATTGTAATGTACGAACTAAAATCTACTACAGCCGTGATTATACATTCAAATAAAAACTTGCATTGGTCCTATATGTTAACAAATACTAGAATCTTCCAAGGCTACTGTATAAAGTGGCCACGTTACAACTTTGGATTAAGAAAAAAGGGAAATCGTTTTGGGCACATGAAAACTTTGATTTAGCAAATACACGTACCAGGGGTGGGCGGTTACTACTATATAGGTACTAAGTCATTTGGCCACATTACTTAGTTTGTATTTTGTCCTAACCTTACTAACGATAGTGTGCATATTTAACTGACCTTATATTCGGTCTATTTACTTAACATTAGACATAATATGTGTAGATTAGGCATAAAGTTATAATCAATTAGATTGTTTACTATTCTCTATCCGTACCGCTTCTCTGTTGCATATACTCCGCATTGTTTAACGGTATTAACTTCTTCTTTTTTTATCACCATTTGCTTCCGAGCTGCTGTTCTTCCTTACATAACGTCCATGCACTACACCACTTCTTTCAGACCCTCCCCTTCTTCTGTGTACATGCTCCTGCTATCCGAAACCGCGTGCCTTAAACCGAACTGCTCCTCCATCCGGCCAACTAACTTGGTCCACGCAACAGTTTACCCCACGTTACTCTTCCTCTTTGTTTCATACAATGGATTGCATCGAACCATATGGCACTCAACGCCCCTTGTTTAACTTCCAAATCCAAGTTTACACTCAAAATCCATGCTGTGTATCTCGAACTCAAGCCATTTTCGCCACCTTACTCCAGTTCTTGCCTAGCTACCCCTCCATTCCACCATACTCATGTTTGGTTCCCTTTCTCTGTGTTTCTTTTTATACGTGAATGGCTTATACATTTAGATTTAAATCTCTCTCTTCTTTTTTTCCTTTTTATCTTGCTTGAATGGGTGCGGTTTCTTTTTGCTTGAGAATGGGGAGTTTTAGTGCGATATATATAGGGGTGTAGAAACTTGGCACCCACGTCTAAGCATATAGCTCTGCATACCCTGTCTCAGGTAGGTCTGTGTTGGTTGGACGGAAGCATGTGCAAACTAGGAGGGGGAAGGTTGTCCATGACATGAAAGGTTGGGAGAAGGTTATATTATATATAGCTGGGTTGATTTGAGAATTCAGGCTGATGGGAAACATTGATAGCTGTGTTAGTGTGAGGTAGAATAGCTGTTCCATAGAATAGTTGTGCGCTGATAAGATACGACCATCAATGCAATGATCACTTTACTTTAATCTTTGTAGAGGGTAGGTGTAGCTGAAGAAAGAATAGGCTGTTTGTTTAGTAAGGGGGCTAGAGAAATTACACAGAACTCTCAATCTATTACCAAAGTCTTTCTTTTACTTTCTTTTACTGTTCCTTATGATTCGATGATTATTTTTGTTTTGAATTTGCACCAATATATGACCCATTCAATGTGCATTAAAACAGAACGTACATAGAGATCCTGTTGCCTCAAAGCATGTGTGCGATTTACATCTAGATGAAGAAAATCAAGCTCGGTAGGTTTGCAGCCTCTTTCATACATAGGTATAGCTGCGTGAGTTGTCGCATTGCTTTTGATGTGATATTAGTCGAGAAAGACTAAACAATAATAGAATAGATAGATTAGGCCAGAAATGGGGTAGGTTGGTGATTTCCAATACTTTAAGCCGTGTTCCATTCATTTTGCCTCGGATGTAAGTTGCATATTATTTTAATTTAATTTTACATAGTCAATAATTTGTACCGCTATTTAATATTAAATTTACATACAGCCACACACGAACTCCAACCATAACGGAATGGACGTACTGCAACGTCTCATCGTTCTGAACCTAATAAGATTAATTTCGTTGAAAACAGACTTCATTTGCACAATGTCGTTATTTTGATTTATCGGTCCAACCTTAAATTGTACGCACCGATACAACAACTCCAATCGACCCCAAGCTAGAAATCTAGCAATAATCAATGATACGTATTCCAATAAAATTCGTTTTGTCGAAAACGGTGGTCGTTTGACAAAAAATCATTTCTAATGCCTATATAATATATCGAATAATTTCCCGTGTGCGAAGCACATGCCCCATCATAAGGTAAGTAACGAATTGATTTGAACGTTCTATTTCGTATGATTATTTAATATCATTGTCATTTATCGTTAAGCATTTTATACTCATACCAATATGAAATTTCAAATCATAAATTATGAAATATTGCGGCTTTTACGAGTTTGTTTTACAATGTAAATTATAACGTTTAAACTTCGCTATATAAACGAATTATAAATCTATTCATAATTCCAATTCAACATTTAATATAATAAAATATATTAAATGTTTGACTACCAAAAATGCGGGACGTTACAGCCTCCATCGTACCCCTGCTTTGAGCCTGCTAGAACTTATGACAACGATAATCTCTCGGCCTTCAATATCTCTAGTCGTCCAACCTTGATGGCTATTTACTTCTCAAGCGACCTTCTCGAGCAACCATTATCCACCAACTCACGACCTTTGAGTTGTCTGCCTATTCGTTGCTTTTCATCGATAAACAAACATATCACATCACTTCGAACATCCCCTCCTGGATTCTCGTCGAAGCCACCACCATCGTTGAACCAACCAACATCTCTATAAGGTTCAAAGCAATCAATAGCATTATTTCAACACTTCCTACATTTCCAATTGAACTCACTTTGAAGTCATGTCATCACCGGAAGTGTCCGACCAAAAATAGCTAACCTAAAATGGCAAAATTGGCTGACCAGAAATGGCTGTCCAGAATAGCCCGAGCCACTTTGGTCCGACCCGAGCCACTTTGGTCCGACCCGACCTCCTTTAGTCCGACCCAAACCCCCTTAGTCCGATCCAGAATGGTCCGATACACTTTAGCCCGATCCAAAATGGTCTGATCCGCTTTAACCCAATCCAGGATGGTCCGACCCGACCCCCCTTTAGTCCGACCCAACCCCGTTTTGTCCGACCCGAGCCAACTTTGACTTGTTCTCCAGGACAGAGTTTGGTCTGACCCGACCCCTTTTTGTCCGACCCAACCTCCTTTGGTCCGACCTGAGCCACTTTCTATGCATCTTCAATTTTACTCTGATTTCGATCAAAAATTCGCCAAACGACAAATCCGGCGAAACCAACTCAACCAAAATCATAAAACATAATCATAAACATATCATAGCATTACTAAATACATGAATATGATGATTACCATAAAAATAATGTAAATCTCACCAGAAACCATTAAAATGAACATATGATCAAAATGAGAGATCTAACTAACTTAAACATGTAAAATGATATGAAATTAACGAGTAAAACTTGTTAGATTAGATCATAGAGTGATGCATATGAAAATGGACATATAATGGTATAAATCTATGATAAAATATTCCAATTTAATGAGAGACATACAGAAACACTTATATACTTCATTACATTCATGTGAGATATGCAAATCACTTACTGATTTGCCGAAACAAAGCAAAATCAAAGAAATAGAATTTCGGACAGCGAAGATATAGCTCCTAGCCCTTCGATTTGATGAATCCTCACTTGAAATGATGTAGATCTAGCCTCCAATGGTGTAGATATATGATTTCCCTCCTTAGATTTGGATATTTAATGGTGGAAAGGTGTTAGAGGAAGAAGGAGGTCATTGCCTCCAAATGAGAGAATGGGAAAGTAAACTTTTCCCTCCACTCTCACCCCCTATTTATAGGATTCCACCATCCCACTAATGGGCCTCCCTAATTCAGCCCATTAGGCTCTCCAAACTTGAACAACCAACTGAAAAACCTCAAAATAATGATTTCTCCCAAACCGCTGAGCCAAATCCTTAATGTAACCACTCTACGGAAAGGTAACCATCAATTCCTTTCCAATGGAACAGGTCTCACCCTCTGATTCGATCCAAGTCAAAAGTTATGCCCTATACAAGGCTGATAGGGGAAAAATAGTCACAAACAAAATAGGTAAAAATTACGGACATGTCTTACATCCCCATAAGCAACATATTAAAAGATGAGAACGATCCAACCCTCAGAGAATGAAATAAAAATATTTTACGATCTTTTGATATGTAAAATGCGGGCTGTTACATTCCCCCTTCCCCCCTTTAAGAATTATGCCCCCGAAATTCCAAGCAAACACAAGCAATCACAACGATTCTGCATGCCTATCATCTATGGAAAGCCAATTTTATCATCCAAACTAGCAACCATCAAGCCACGCATCCATAGCCTTATCCTAGCTCGCAGAATTCTTACAATCAACAAAGGATACAACGATATAACGAAGATACGATATCAAAGGGTCCTACCGACGAAGAGTTCTGGATGAGTCGCTCTCATACTCTCTTCCTTCTCCCATGTACAATCGTCGCCATCTTCACTCCTGAGCTATTTCGTGTCATTCCCCACAACTCGAAGTGGCTTACGAGGTCTTGATACTGCGGTGTCTACTTCTAAGTCTTCGTATTTCTCTGGAGATACCACCACATTCGAATCATGCACGAATTTCCGTAGAAATGACACATGGAACACATTATGCCCACTCGACATGTAAAGACCCGCAAATTCCCACCCTTTGAATCGACCATAAACCACACAGGTCTGACCCAAAAAGTGAAAATCTACGAATACTTTAACTTTGGGCATACAACATATTAAAACAACAAAAGAAGACTTTTATAACATATCATCATATAATGTTACATCAGAGTACAGAATATACATATCAGAGTACATTGGAATATAATTACATCGGAAGATAAATACAAAAATGTAATATACTGCAACGGAAGAACACAGCGGAAGACTTTCTATCTCTGGACACAGCTTTAAGCTTCAACCCAGAATCCTGTTTAATATATCTGCAAAAATAGCTACTCGACTGCCCGTGTGGAAAATATGGGCACCCGAGTTTGCCAGTGGACAAAACTACAGGTCAGTCATGGGACTGGTGTGAGAATTCTACCTAACCTATAAAATATAATAAGGCTAATCACAGGACCACGCCACTTTCGCGGTATGGGTTTTCTCCTATGGATTGCCAGTGCATGACTAAAGTAAATCGTCAAAATAGCGCAATGCTTTTTTTTTAGAAAAATGAAACCATTATAAGACCCAAGTCCCATCACACAATGCAACGCAAACCGGAGGATAGGGTTTTACCTTATAATGATCAAAAGATGCTTGATACGATAAACACGGTATTATATAATAATAGTGTGCAACCAAATTGAAGGACATCAAAGTAAATGTATTAATCCTAGACGGCATGAGTGCCCCATCCCACTATGTAGCCATATATAGGTATACAATCAAAACCGCGTGATGTCGTATTGGAAATTTGGGTTTCCATCTGAGTCAAGGCTAGGAGCGAATTCCTTACCGATTCGAGACACTCTAGCAATGCCCCAGGATTGGTACTCTGTCCGACCCTTGGATCCTGCAGGGCCGGTCCGTCCCCGTGTTGGTACTCTGTCCAACTGGTGCAATGGACTGGATTAGTTATTCCTGAACACACGTTTCCCGATCCTAACGGATCTCTGATTGGCCACAATACGACCAATATACCTGAGGTACCTCAAATCCAACAACCACATAAGTAAAATGTCAGCCAGTTTAAGCACCGACACCACTTCTAGCTAGAAAGAAACGTGCGCACTCCCTGCGTTCCCTTGCTCCGTTTTAGACTCAACCGGGGTGTGAGGCTCGCGAAGTAACGTATTACACAAAGCTATGTCCATACCAGACTATGCTTTGATCATCATACAAGGCTCTGCTTTGCAACAATAAGCTTTGTTCAATTGCAACTTGGCGTGCCACATCAACAACTCATATCATGCGATCGGTAATTATTTAACATACAAAAGGGTGTTAAGCAAGAGAATAAATCCTCCACCACCATGCATTTATATATTAAATAAAAACCGATTTAATTACATGAAATAAATTTCAATGTCAGGCATGCTATCCATTTACAAGTCCGTTCTGGGTCTGAACGAAACAACGTATCCGTCGATCTCCAGTACGTCTGGAAGATCATCACTTTTACCTTGCCTTGGGGGATCAGTCCCAATTCAAGATATTAGTCACCATCAACCAAACGATGTGAAGCTCTCAGGTCTTCAGTCACCGTCTTCATCTTCGACTCTTGATCGTCGAGATGATTATTCAGAATGGGTTAGACCCGGTCTTTCTGAATAACTCGCGTATTTGTAATTAAAATCAACCATACGCCACATTCCAACTTTGAATATCCGTTTAAATAAAAATTATTATTTATGTTAAAAGGTTCTCATTAATTTTATCAAAGATAAAATAAATTACATTTTAATACTTCTAAAAAGATTTATTAATATTCCAATTTTGATTTTCAATTTATAAAATAGATTTATAAATTTCAAATAGTAATTTCAATGTAAATTGGATTAAAGGATAAATGTTATTTAAAACATCGTCCACTACAAATCCAATCTACATATCAATTACCAACCATAATTGTTAAGATCTAATAATCTTAAATAAAAGATTTATCTTAAAGATATTAATTCATTACTATATAAAAAAAACACATTTTAAAATAATCAATAAAATATTCTATATATAAAAGATTCTGAATGTAAAATATACTTTATAATACAAAATCCTTTATTTTACAAAAATCCTTTCATTATATAAAAATTCTTTATTTAAAAAGAAATTCTGCATTGGAATGCGACTCAACCATATACCATATAATTTGGGTCATATGGGTTTCATACATTTCATGTATAGGGTAATAACAGGAAATAATCCTCAATCCTTCCATTAACAACCAGAGTGACAATGTCAACTGTGTGAGCATTAAAATAAATCAATAACGCTCATCGCAGCCTGTCGATCAATCGATAGACATATAATAACATTGGGATTTGTGTCAGTCAAGTATCGTCCCAATACCCGTGTGGGGTTTTCAGCCAACAAACAAATAATAAATTATTTGTGCACTTGGGCGATGTGTAAAAATAATCGACCCAATCACATAAACAAGTCGGATGACTTGTAAATGGAAGTGTAATATTCAATTTTGAATATACTAACATCACATTTAACACATCAGAATACAACATCACATGCAAATATTTCAAGACTCTTTATTATGAACATATGACCATAAAAATCGTGACTTTTATTTATTTACCAAAAATACATATTTTTGGTCTCATTCATTTTAATGACAAAATGAATATTTGACTTCATTATTTTTAATGTATAAAGATATACATCCTTAATTCATTCTTTTTAATGTATGAAAACATACATTTTAAATCCATTCTTTTTCTCAACATAAACAAATATGATGATTTTGTTTCTTAACTTCTAATGCAACAAAATGAGAACTTTGTCTAATATTTTTCAATGAATAAAGATGTCTATTTTTACTTCATTCATTTTAATGTGCCAAAAATATCCATTTTGTCTAATTCACTTTTAATATACAAAAATGAGTATTTTGTTTTAGTCTCTTTTCTTATGCATAAAAAAAAAGTTTATTTTTAATTTACTTTTTTTTTAATGACACCAAGTGTTCATTTCTAATTAATCCTTTTTAATGACACAAAATGTTCATGTCTAATTAATCCTTTTTAATGACACAAAATGTTCATTTTTAACTAATCCTTTTAATGACAAAAAATGTTCATTTTCTAATTCACTGACATGTTAACTCAAAATGACAATTTAAATTCACTAATCAAGTCTTGACAAGAATGTTGTTCTTTTTCATTTACAATATAAAATGAAAATAAAAATTAAAAAAAAAAGATTCACATGTCTTGTTCTTTTGTTTACCATAGAAATACCAATAAAAGGATCAACATATTCTGGTCTTTTCATTTACAAAAGAAGTTGTAAATAAAGTGGTCCTCATATTTTTACTCTTTTCATTTACAAAAGGAGTTGTAAATAAATGCTTTTCATGTTCCTGTTCTTTTTATTTTCTATCGCACCAAAAATGAATCACTAACATTGTCTATTTTTATCGCACCAAGAATGTCGATAAAAATGAACCACTAACATTGTCTATTTTTATCGCACCCAAAATGTCGATAAAAATGAATCACTAACATTGTCTATTTTTATCGCACCAAAAATGTCGATAAAAATGACAACATTAACTATTCTATTTTCACCGCGTTCAAAGGACGATAAATATTCAACATTAACTATTCTATTTTTACCGCATTCAAAATGACGATAAAATATTCAATATTAACAATTCAATTTTTACCGCATTCAAAATGACGATAAAATATTCAATATTAACAATTCTATTTTTACCGCATTCAAAATGACGATAAAATATTCCATATTAACAATTCTATTTTTACAGCATTCAAAATGACGGTAAAATATTCAGCATTAACGATTCTATTTTTACTACATAGAAAATGTAAATAAAAATATTTCTAAATTATATTCTTTTTATTTACATAACTGATTAACCTGTTTTACTCTTTTTCTATTACAAAGAAAATGTAAACAAAGTGATTAACATATTTTACTCTTTCTCTTTTACAAAGAAAATGTAAACAAAGTGATTAACATGTTTTACTCTTTTTCTATTACAAAGAAAATGTAAACAAAATGATTTACATATTTTACTCTTTTCCTATTACAATGAAAATGTAAACAAAATGATTTACATATTTTACTCTTTTTCTATTACAATGAAAATGTAAACAAAATGATTTACATATTTTACTCTTTTTCTATTACAATGAAAATGTAAACAAAATGATTTACATATTTTACTCTTTCTCTTTTACAAAGAAAATGTAAACAAAGTGATTAACATGTTTTACTCTTTTTCTATTACAAAGAAAATGTAAACAAAGTGTTTAACATGTTTTACTCTTTATCTATTACAATGAAAATGTAAACAAAATGATTTACATATTTTACTCTTTTTCTATTACAATGAAAATGTAAACAAAATGATTTACAAAACTTTGTTTCTTTTCTTTCACCATATAAACATCAATAATGTGAATAACATATTTTTAGCCTTATCATTTACAAAGGAAGGTGTAAATAAATGATTAACCTATTTTGCGATTTAAAAATATGATCTTTTATATTTTACAAAGTAAAAATATCAACTTTACTATTTTACAATGTAAAAATATCAACTTTACTATTTTACAATGTAAAAATATAATCTTTTCTATTTCGCAATGTAAAAATATGACTTTTTTCTATTTTGCAATGAAAATGATAACTTCTTCTATTTTAAATATAAAAAGATTGTCTTTTTATTTTCATCGTCAAAATTTCATCTTGTTGTTTCCAATATAAAAAGATTGTCTTTTTATTTCTTTTTATCTGTGAAGACCCGCAACTTCCCCGTAAAGGAAAGCGTCGGATAGTTCGAGAACAAACCACAACAGAACGCATACAGAAGAACATTTCACTATATATAACAACAGTGCATCAGATTACAAGAATATACAGAGTATAAATGAATATTACACAGAAATATCAGAGATTTAAATTACATTTAAATACATAGCAGCGGAAAATAATACAATACACAACTAGAAAAAGATATACGGATACAAAGCTTTCCGGATATCGTTCCAGCTGTAAACCAGGCTCCTGTGAATATAAATCTGCAAAACCAAAACTACTAGCTGCCCGTGCCGAAAATAAGGGCACCCAGAGTTTAGGTTAAAACAATAAACTCCAGGTCAGTCATGTGACTGGTGTGAGAACTAAAACAGTTAATCTTTATTTTCAAAGTTAGGTAAATCAAGGGACCACGCCGTATAACACGGAACGGGTTTCCTCCCAAGAATACCAGTGCATAAAACAAACAGCGCAATGCTAAATAAAGAAAAATGAAGCTGTTATAAGACCCAGGTCCCATCACACAATGCAACGCAGCCGAGGATAGGGTTTTCCCTTATAACAGCCAAAGAATGCTTGATACGTTTAAAACAAATCATTTGATACTATTATAAGTGCATAATGTATAAAACACTTCAAATCATAAGTATCAATCATAGGCGGCATGAGCGCCCCATCCCACTATGTCACCATATATAGGTTTACAAATAAAACCGCAAAGTCACGTATTTGGAAATTGGATTTCCGTCTATGAACCGAGGCCAGGGATCGTCCTCTACCGATTCGAGACAATCTAGCCTACCATGTCTCAGGAACAGCCGCAACTGCCCCCTGGATCGTCAGGGCCGGTCCACCGATGTGGATTATTATGCCTGAACAATACGTCTCCCCGCCCTTTGGGGCGCAAACGAGCCAACGAATGACTCCATCGGTTCGAGAACGACCGATCAATCCGAGGCGCCTCGCAACAGCAACAACCACATAAGTCAAACTCGTCAGGGCGTGTAAAACCACTGACGCCACTTCTAGCTAGAAAGAAACGCAAGTCCTCCCTGAGGTCCGTCTCCCGTTTTTGGTTCATACCTGGTGTGAAACACGCGAGGTAAACGTTACACAAAGCTACGCCATAAAGGCCGTGCTTTGATCATCACCACAAGACTTTGCTTTTCAACAGAAGCCTTGATCATTTGCATCTTAGCATGCCACACAGGCAAACCATCCTATGCAACCGATATCAGTCACACAGAATGAAATCCGATGTCAGACACACAGTCCATTTACAAGTCCGTTCTGGGTCTGAACGAAACCGGAGGCACCTAGTACCCCGCATATCCATCGATCTCCAAGTACGTCTGGACGATCACTAACTGTTTCCATCTTCTTGGGTGTACAGCCCAATCAAGATCATCAGTTATCACCCAAACGACGTGAAGACTTCCGGTCTTCGACCATCGTCTTCATCTTCGACTTATCGTCGTATCAGTTATTCAGAATGGGATGAACCCGGTCTTTCCGAATAACTCGCGTATATTTTAAATAAGTGTTACACAAACACAACATACGCCTCATTCCAATTCATTAGTCACTAACCGTAAATTAATCAAGAGAATAATTCCCCAAATATTAACCCCGAAGGCCGAAACCAACATCAGATCAATATCCAGAAAACCCTTCTGCTTGGCTAACCGACAGTTAGTTTCTAAATTTCACGTTCAAATCTAATTAAAGATTTAACTATCGCCTGGAGCAAAACTGGTGATACTCCATTCTCGATCTTTTCAATCTAATTAAAGATTCATTAAAACTCCACTTAGTTTTAATCTTCGACTGGGTTAAAGAATCAGTGTCATTTAAAACACGGTTCACGATAAACCCAAATCACATTCCATTAATTATCGGGTTAAAGAACAAGTGTTATTTAAAACACTGTTCACGATAAACCCAAAAATCAATATCGATTCAATTCCAATTAAATATTATTTAATTGGTACACTTCATTAAATCTAAATAAAAAGATTTAATCATTTCTCAATTGGGTTCAAGAACAGTGTTAGTGAAGACACCATTCACGACAAACCCAAATCACATTCGATATTCAATACAAGGCTCTGAATAGAAAATATATCGGCTTATATTCAATATCGAATTCTACGACTAACAAATGTCGTATTGGAAATAACGATATAAATATATATCTTTCAAATTTCCATAACAACACCTGTATAATCACGAATTCCAACATCGAAATATTCCGAAGACAATTTCGATTCAAATCCACTCCAATGCAATCATTGGAACTTTGGTTACTTTTAAAACCCTTTTCGAATTCAATTTATTTATTTAAAAATAAATAGAATTATAATTCTAGTTCAAAACTAGTTCATTTCGATAAAAATCTATTTTTATCTTTTCAAATATGGAGTTTTTCATCCCAATTCTTTCGAAATCATTTCTTATGATTTTACACAAATTATTGCTATTTTTAATAATTTTATCAAGGCCCGTACAGTCGATTTCCATCAACGGCCATCGAACTGCACTTACAGCGACCTTTTTCGAATTTGATTTGGACATAATTCCAAATCCAACCGTTAGATTTCAAATTTCTAATATTCGTTAGAAAGCTCTTTTCGATACGAACCCAACGGTTCCGGTTTTAGGAGAATCCGACGGTCGGATCTCCCGTAATGTCCGTTTGAAATAAATGGTCGAAATTCGCGAACTGCCGCGGCGCGGCGCGTTCTATTCAGGCCATTATATTATATATATAATATATATAATATATATTTCGTCGATTTCTATTTAAAACGAATTATATAAATAGTTTTAAAATCGTTTCAAAATCTATTTCAACTTCCATTTCAATTCAAAACAAAATTGAATTCTTCCTTATAGATTCGTTTCAAAATTCATTTCTTTTCAATTCAAATTTCAATTCAATTTGAATTCATTTCAATTCACTTTCAATTCAATTCGAATTCGTTTTCAATTCAATTCATTTCGAAATCGTTTTCAATTCAATTCATTTCGAAATCGTTTTCAATTCAACTCATTTCGAAATCGTTTTCAATTCAATTCACTTTGAATTCGTTTTCAATTCAATTTATTTCGAAATCGTTTTCAATTCAATTTGAATTCGTTTTCAATTCAATTCACTTTGAATTCGTTTTCAATTCAATTCATTTCGAAATCGTTTTCAATTCAATTCATTTCGAAATCGTTTTCAATTCAATTCATTTCGAAATCGTTTTCAATTCAATTCATTTCGAAATCGTTTTCAATTCAATTCACTTTGAATTCGTTTTCAATTCAATTCATTTCGAAATCGTTTTCAATTCAATTCATTTCGAAATCGTTTTCAATTCAACTCATTTCGAAATCGTTTTCAATTCAATTCACTTTGAATTCGTTTTCAATTCAATTTATTTCGAAATCGTTTTCAATTCAATTTGAATTCGTTTTCAATTCAATTCACTTTGAATTCGTTTTCAATTCAATTCATTTCGAAATCGTTTTCAATTCAATTCATTTCGAAATCGTTTTCAATTCAATTCATTTCGAAATCGTTTTCAATTCAATTCATTTCGAAATCGTTTTCAATTCAATTCACTTTGAATTCGTTTTCAATTCAATTCATTTCGAAATCACTTTCAATTAAATTTGAATTCGTTTTCAATTCAATTCATTTCGAAATCGTTTTCAATTAAATTTGAATTCGTTTTCAATTCAATTCATTTCGAAATATTTGATTTCAAAATTACTTTTCAATATCCATTTCAAAAGGAATAAAATCGATAAAAATATCGTTCCCGTCAAAATGGCGCATCTAATCAACACGGCTTCATATATTGATATTTTCAAATATTCCATTTCGAATATTTCTATTTCAAATATTTCTTATTATAAAAATATTCTTTATTTTCACGATGGGAATGAGGCCCAATCAATTACCATATAAAGTTAATTATATGGATTTTCTACAACACATGTATATATCAACAACGATGAATAATCAACCATCAACCAAAGTGCACTACACTGTAAAGGCATCAAATATAGATATTCAACGCCTATAACAGCCTGTCAATCAATCGATCGACATATTTAATCAATCAGGATGAGTGAACTGCAAATTTCATCCCAACACCCGTGTGGGGTTTCAAACAATCCAACAAATATTTTATTCGTGCAGTTGGGCGATGTGTAAAATTTATCGTCCCAATCCATGTCATTCAAATAGGTGTACATAAACAAACCGTCTGGTTTGTAAATGAATATTCTATTTATTCACATTCACGTTAAAAATTATATTTTTAACGATAAAACATTTTATTCCAACATATGAATTTCTATTAAGTTCATTCTTTAAATAAAACGATATTTTTATTTTTCTAAAACATTTTAGAAAATTTCGGCGGCATAACGGCACGATACTAGAAACGGGACGAGGCCTAGCCTTATCCCCGGTCTAGTGAAGGCCCACGCCATTCACTCATCAATCAAATCAATTTCATTTTGCAAACCACAAAATTTGGAGTAAGAGTCTAACCTAGTCTTACTCCTTCGCCTCATAACGGCGCACGTCTAATCCTAACCAATTTATCGATTCGATTTTTCACACCACAAACCACATTCAAACCAATATCTCAATCAATCACCAAACAATCCAAACAAACAAGTCCATGGTATGTGGACGGGTGTCGGGTGCTTCTAATAAGCACCGTCTGCATCCTAGTATATATATATATAACTAGAAAAATAAATTGAAAGGTGAGAAATTCTCACCTAAAGCTATCCAAGCTCCACTGCACTTCATTTGCAGAAGTCTTTGCCGTTTTCGCATCTTCGTCAGCTTCGTCGCCCGTAGCCACTATATATAAAAAATCGAATTTTTATTTCGCTATTCAATATATAAAAGTCGAGTTTTTATTTCAAAGTTCAATATATAAAAATCGAGTTTTTATTTCAAAGTTCAATAAATAAAAATCGAATTTTTAGTTCGAAGTTCAATAAATAAAAATCGAATTTTTAGTTCAAAGTTCAATATATAAAAATCGAATTTTTAGTTCAAAGTTCAATATATAAAAATCGAATTTTTAGTTCAAAGTTCAATATATAAAAATCGAATTTTTAGTTCAAAGTTCAATATATAAAAATCGAATTTTTATTTCAAAGTTCAATATATAAAAATCGAATTTTTAGTTCAAAGTTCAATATATAAAAATCGAATTTTTATTTCAAAGTTCAATATATAAAAATCGAATTTTTAGTTCAAAGTATCAAATCTTTTCTCTTACTTTTTAAAGTTTAACTCTTTTACCTTTCAAGTTCAAACCTTTTCTTTTTAAAATTTAAACCATTTTCTTTTTAAAATAAAATCAGTTTAAAATACTTTTAAAAATCAGTTTTTTTATAAAAATGCAGTTTTTAAATCCTTTTAAATCAGTTCTGTTTTTATATCATAAAAAGAAAATCCAGTTTTTAGTTTCTTCTTTTAAAACAGTTTTTATTTTTCTTTTTAAATTCAGCTTTCAATCTTTTCAAAAATTCAGTTTTCTATTCTTTTCAAAAATTCAGTTTTAAACCTAAAATAAAATTCAGTTTTAAACCTACCTAAAATCAGCTTTCTAAATGAAATAAAATCAGTTTTAAAATGAAATAAAATCAGTTTTAAAATGAAATAAAATCAGTTTTAAAATTAAAATAAATAAATAAAATAAAAACTCACAGAGGGGGGTTTCGCAGATCGTCTGCTAGGAGGCGGAGCTCGCTTCCAGGTGGTCGGGGAAGTCCTGGCGGCGGCTAGGGGGTTGCGCGTTCGATCAGAGGGAGGGAGAGAGAGAAGCGCGGAAGGGGGGGGGCTGCCAGGATCGGAGCGGCGGCTGGTCCTCCGACGGCAGCGCGGAGGACGGGGTGCGGCGGTGGTTCATCGTCGAGCTCCCCCTTTCTTTTTTTTTTTTTTTTTTCCCCAGATCTATTTTATGGACGACGGGGGGGGGGCCAGAACGTATAGGAGGGAAGATTTTTTTTATTATTTTTTTTTTATTTTTTTTATTTTAATTATTTTATTTATAAAAAGTTGACTTTTACATACGACCTCTAAACGAGGCCCACCACCTGTCGTCCATAGCGTTTTACCCCCATTCCGAACACAATGGGATATGTACCGCAAGCTGATTCGATCGTTATAGTCAGTTTCTTTTTGAATTTTCATTTAAATCATTATATTGAATTTTAAACGTACATTTCAAATTACCGGGGTCACATACGAACTTTAAAAATTCCAGAAAAATATTTTCTAGCTTCGTATTGACGATACGGTCCTAACAAAACTAGTTTCGTTGAATTCTGAGACCGTTGGAAAAATGGCCAATTTCCAGTCGATTAAAATCAACTGAAATGGTCAAAACACGTTTTCCTTTGCCACGCTCACATATTGATTCGAAAAATTACGAAATTTGGAATCTAGCAATAATTCAACATCACGGACCCAACAAAACTGGTTTCGTCGAAATCCGAGGTCATTTGCAAAATGTCCATTTTTAAGGGCCTGAATTCCATAGCGACTATTCAGAATTTTCAACTGGACATATCTTATCATTTCTAAGATGAAATCTCAGTTTGTTAACTTCCTTACAAAGATATTCACTATTAGATTCCATTATTTTTGGTTTCACTAAAATCCGGATTGTTTTGCACCCGGTACATTCACTTGAAGTTTGAAATCGAATTATCGAACTACCGCGCCATTTTCAATTCTATTTATAATTATATATAAATATTTTATATTCTAACGACGACGCGTATAATATATACGTTCGAATTCTATTCAAAATAAATTTCTCGTCGATATTATTTAAAATAATTCATTTTAAATATTCAAAATCCGCTAAAATTGCCAAAATAAAATTTTCAAACTGGCTCGCATTTTACGGGTTGTTACAATCTCCCCCACTTAAAACTTTTCGTCCCCGAAAAGGAACAAAGTCGAAAGTGGTTTGATTATTCAACTCTACATTCGATTTGGCTTCCATCCTCCAACTTTTCAGTTTCTGAGAATTTTCAAAAATTCAAAAATTTGGCTAACACCCTAAATTTTCGAAAAATTTCGCCATAACCTCCCCTGCAATGGGAGCATCGGGAAATTGCAAATAGCGTTCCCGGTCCTTCAGATCTCAAAAAGAAAAAGAAAAAGCCAAGCGGCTAGCCAATAGGCTCATAAAATCATCATCACCCAAACAAAACAGTAAATTATGTAGTAAACATGTACCTATTTGTCGGGCAAACAAATTTTATTCTCTGCTCTAGCCTCCTTGCTATGACCTGTTCAATGATATACATGTATATGCAAGCAGATGCGACCAATTTTCAATACAATTCAATATTTGATTCAATTAGGCATAATAGTTCAAAATTATCAAACAATTTAAACAAACAACTCAAACATCAATCAATTAGTGAATTTAACGTTTAAAATTCATAATTTTGATACATATACAAAAATCATGTTTTTGATGCCAAATCACAACAATGTATTCTAGCTATATATAAGTTTTGGTTCTCACACCAGCCTAATGGAAATATATAGAAATCACACCTTCGTCACTCGAAAATAAATGCTGATGATGTTTCGAACCACCATCAGAACATTGTCGGGCTACTAGAGTGCGGTTCTATATCTACCCGATATATTAAAACTTTGAATACACGCGGATCAGACGTATACGCAAAACCTATATATATTGGATTGTCCAACTCAATATAAATAGATTTTCAAATACGAATAATTGATTTAAATTTTCAAAACAAAATTTGTTTTCACGTTAAAAATATACTCTTCACACTCGTTCTAGGATACTACTGATCCCATCTCTAACGAGTCATTCCCATTGGATTTTACTAATCCAATATCTGATGAATTCTTTCGTATGGTTCTAATGTGTCTTGTTCTCTAAGCTTTGTAAACCAAAGCTCTGATACCAACTGTGAAGACCCGCAACTTCCCCGTAAAGGAAAGCGTCGGATAGTTCGAGAACAAACCACAACAGAACGCATACAGAAGAACATTTCACTATATATAACAACAGTGCATCAGATTACAAGAATATACAGAGTATAAATGAATATTACACAGAAATATCAGAGATTTAAATTACATTTAAATACATAGCAGCGGAAAATAATACAATACACAACTAGAAAAAGATATACGGATACAAAGCTTTCCGGATATCGTTCCAGCTGTAAACCAGGCTCCTGTGAATATAAATCTGCAAAACCAAAACTACTAGCTGCCCGTGCCGAAAATAAGGGCACCCAGAGTTTAGGTTAAAACAATAAACTCCAGGTCAGTCATGTGACTGGTGTGAGAACTAAAACAGTTAATCTTTATTTTCAAAGTTAGGTAAATCAAGGGACCACGCCGTATAACACGGAACGGGTTTCCTCCCAAGAATACCAGTGCATAAAACAAACAGCGCAATGCTAAATAAAGAAAAATGAAGCTGTTATAAGACCCAGGTCCCATCACACAATGCAACGCAGCCGAGGATAGGGTTTTCCCTTATAACAGCCAAAGAATGCTTGATACGTTTAAAACAAATCATTTGATACTATTATAAGTGCATAATGTATAAAACACTTCAAATCATAAGTATCAATCATAGGCGGCATGAGCGCCCCATCCCACTATGTCACCATATATAGGTTTACAAATAAAACCGCAAAGTCACGTATTTGGAAATTGGATTTCCGTCTATGAACCGAGGCCAGGGATCGTCCTCTACCGATTCGAGACAATCTAGCCTACCATGTCTCAGGAACAGCCGCAACTGCCCCCTGGATCGTCAGGGCCGGTCCACCGATGTGGATTATTATGCCTGAACAATACGTCTCCCCGCCCTTTGGGGCGCAAACGAGCCAACGAATGACTCCATCGGTTCGAGAACGACCGATCAATCCGAGGCGCCTCGCAACAGCAACAACCACATAAGTCAAACTCGTCAGGGCGTGTAAAACCACTGACGCCACTTCTAGCTAGAAAGAAACGCAAGTCCTCCCTGAGGTCCGTCTCCCGTTTTTGGTTCATACCTGGTGTGAAACACGCGAGGTAAACGTTACACAAAGCTACGCCATAAAGGCCGTGCTTTGATCATCACCACAAGACTTTGCTTTTCAACAGAAGCCTTGATCATTTGCATCTTAGCATGCCACACAGGCAAACCATCCTATGCAACCGATATCAGTCACACAGAATGAAATCCGATGTCAGACACACAGTCCATTTACAAGTCCGTTCTGGGTCTGAACGAAACCGGAGGCACCTAGTACCCCGCATATCCATCGATCTCCAAGTACGTCTGGACGATCACTAACTGTTTCCATCTTCTTGGGTGTACAGCCCAATCAAGATCATCAGTTATCACCCAAACGACGTGAAGACTTCCGGTCTTCGACCATCGTCTTCATCTTCGACTTATCGTCGTATCAGTTATTCAGAATGGGATGAACCCGGTCTTTCCGAATAACTCGCGTATATTTTAAATAAGTGTTACACAAACACAACATACGCCTCATTCCAATTCATTAGTCACTAACCGTAAATTAATCAAGAGAATAATTCCCCAAATATTAACCCCGAAGGCCGAAACCAACATCAGATCAATATCCAGAAAACCCTTCTGCTTGGCTAACCGACAGTTAGTTTCTAAATTTCACGTTCAAATCTAATTAAAGATTTAACTATCGCCTGGAGCAAAACTGGTGATACTCCATTCTCGATCTTTTCAATCTAATTAAAGATTCATTAAAACTCCACTTAGTTTTAATCTTCGACTGGGTTAAAGAATCAGTGTCATTTAAAACACGGTTCACGATAAACCCAAATCACATTCCATTAATTATCGGGTTAAAGAACAAGTGTTATTTAAAACACTGTTCACGATAAACCCAAAAATCAATATCGATTCAATTCCAATTAAATATTATTTAATTGGTACACTTCATTAAATCTAAATAAAAAGATTTAATCATTTCTCAATTGGGTTCAAGAACAGTGTTAGTGAAGACACCATTCACGACAAACCCAAATCACATTCGATATTCAATACAAGGCTCTGAATAGAAAATATATCGGCTTATATTCAATATCGAATTCTACGACTAACAAATGTCGTATTGGAAATAACGATATAAATATATATCTTTCAAATTTCCATAACAACACCTGTATAATCACGAATTCCAACATCGAAATATTCCGAAGACAATTTCGATTCAAATCCACTCCAATGCAATCATTGGAACTTTGGTTACTTTTAAAACCCTTTTCGAATTCAATTTATTTATTTAAAAATAAATAGAATTATAATTCTAGTTCAAAACTAGTTCATTTCGATAAAAATCTATTTTTATCTTTTCAAATATGGAGTTTTTCATCCCAATTCTTTCGAAATCATTTCTTATGATTTTACACAAATTATTGCTATTTTTAATAATTTTATCAAGGCCCGTACAGTCGATTTCCATCAACGGCCATCGAACTGCACTTACAGCGACCTTTTTCGAATTTGATTTGGACATAATTCCAAATCCAACCGTTAGATTTCAAATTTCTAATATTCGTTAGAAAGCTCTTTTCGATACGAACCCAACGGTTCCGGTTTTAGGAGAATCCGACGGTCGGATCTCCCGTAATGTCCGTTTGAAATAAATGGTCGAAATTCGCGAACTGCCGCGGCGCGGCGCGTTCTATTCAGGCCATTATATTATATATATAATATATATAATATATATTTCGTCGATTTCTATTTAAAACGAATTATATAAATAGTTTTAAAATCGTTTCAAAATCTATTTCAACTTCCATTTCAATTCAAAACAAAATTGAATTCTTCCTTATAGATTCGTTTCAAAATTCATTTCTTTTCAATTCAAATTTCAATTCAATTTGAATTCATTTCAATTCACTTTCAATTCAATTCGAATTCGTTTTCAATTCAATTCATTTCGAAATCGTTTTCAATTCAATTCATTTCGAAATCGTTTTCAATTCAACTCATTTCGAAATCGTTTTCAATTCAATTCACTTTGAATTCGTTTTCAATTCAATTTATTTCGAAATCGTTTTCAATTCAATTTGAATTCGTTTTCAATTCAATTCACTTTGAATTCGTTTTCAATTCAATTCATTTCGAAATCGTTTTCAATTCAATTCATTTCGAAATCGTTTTCAATTCAATTCATTTCGAAATCGTTTTCAATTCAATTCATTTCGAAATCGTTTTCAATTCAATTCACTTTGAATTCGTTTTCAATTCAATTCATTTCGAAATCGTTTTCAATTCAATTCATTTCGAAATCGTTTTCAATTCAACTCATTTCGAAATCGTTTTCAATTCAATTCACTTTGAATTCGTTTTCAATTCAATTTATTTCGAAATCGTTTTCAATTCAATTTGAATTCGTTTTCAATTCAATTCACTTTGAATTCGTTTTCAATTCAATTCATTTCGAAATCGTTTTCAATTCAATTCATTTCGAAATCGTTTTCAATTCAATTCATTTCGAAATCGTTTTCAATTCAATTCATTTCGAAATCGTTTTCAATTCAATTCACTTTGAATTCGTTTTCAATTCAATTCATTTCGAAATCACTTTCAATTAAATTTGAATTCGTTTTCAATTCAATTCATTTCGAAATCGTTTTCAATTAAATTTGAATTCGTTTTCAATTCAATTCATTTCGAAATATTTGATTTCAAAATTACTTTTCAATATCCATTTCAAAAGGAATAAAATCGATAAAAATATCGTTCCCGTCAAAATGGCGCATCTAATCAACACGGCTTCATATATTGATATTTTCAAATATTCCATTTCGAATATTTCTATTTCAAATATTTCTTATTATAAAAATATTCTTTATTTTCACGATGGGAATGAGGCCCAATCAATTACCATATAAAGTTAATTATATGGATTTTCTACAACACATGTATATATCAACAACGATGAATAATCAACCATCAACCAAAGTGCACTACACTGTAAAGGCATCAAATATAGATATTCAACGCCTATAACAGCCTGTCAATCAATCGATCGACATATTTAATCAATCAGGATGAGTGAACTGCAAATTTCATCCCAACACCCGTGTGGGGTTTCAAACAATCCAACAAATATTTTATTCGTGCAGTTGGGCGATGTGTAAAATTTATCGTCCCAATCCATGTCATTCAAATAGGTGTACATAAACAAACCGTCTGGTTTGTAAATGAATATTCTATTTATTCACATTCACGTTAAAAATTATATTTTTAACGATAAAACATTTTATTCCAACATATGAATTTCTATTAAGTTCATTCTTTAAATAAAACGATATTTTTATTTTTCTAAAACATTTTAGAAAATTTCGGCGGCATAACGGCACGATACTAGAAACGGGACGAGGCCTAGCCTTATCCCCGGTCTAGTGAAGGCCCACGCCATTCACTCATCAATCAAATCAATTTCATTTTGCAAACCACAAAATTTGGAGTAAGAGTCTAACCTAGTCTTACTCCTTCGCCTCATAACGGCGCACGTCTAATCCTAACCAATTTATCGATTCGATTTTTCACACCACAAACCACATTCAAACCAATATCTCAATCAATCACCAAACAATCCAAACAAACAAGTCCATGGTATGTGGACGGGTGTCGGGTGCTTCTAATAAGCACCGTCTGCATCCTAGTATATATATATATAACTAGAAAAATAAATTGAAAGGTGAGAAATTCTCACCTAAAGCTATCCAAGCTCCACTGCACTTCATTTGCAGAAGTCTTTGCCGTTTTCGCATCTTCGTCAGCTTCGTCGCCCGTAGCCACTATATATAAAAAATCGAATTTTTATTTCGCTATTCAATATATAAAAGTCGAGTTTTTATTTCAAAGTTCAATATATAAAAATCGAGTTTTTATTTCAAAGTTCAATAAATAAAAATCGAATTTTTAGTTCGAAGTTCAATAAATAAAAATCGAATTTTTAGTTCAAAGTTCAATATATAAAAATCGAATTTTTAGTTCAAAGTTCAATATATAAAAATCGAATTTTTAGTTCAAAGTTCAATATATAAAAATCGAATTTTTAGTTCAAAGTTCAATATATAAAAATCGAATTTTTATTTCAAAGTTCAATATATAAAAATCGAATTTTTAGTTCAAAGTTCAATATATAAAAATCGAATTTTTATTTCAAAGTTCAATATATAAAAATCGAATTTTTAGTTCAAAGTATCAAATCTTTTCTCTTACTTTTTAAAGTTTAACTCTTTTACCTTTCAAGTTCAAACCTTTTCTTTTTAAAATTTAAACCATTTTCTTTTTAAAATAAAATCAGTTTAAAATACTTTTAAAAATCAGTTTTTTTATAAAAATGCAGTTTTTAAATCCTTTTAAATCAGTTCTGTTTTTATATCATAAAAAGAAAATCCAGTTTTTAGTTTCTTCTTTTAAAACAGTTTTTATTTTTCTTTTTAAATTCAGCTTTCAATCTTTTCAAAAATTCAGTTTTCTATTCTTTTCAAAAATTCAGTTTTAAACCTAAAATAAAATTCAGTTTTAAACCTACCTAAAATCAGCTTTCTAAATGAAATAAAATCAGTTTTAAAATGAAATAAAATCAGTTTTAAAATGAAATAAAATCAGTTTTAAAATTAAAATAAATAAATAAAATAAAAACTCACAGAGGGGGGTTTCGCAGATCGTCTGCTAGGAGGCGGAGCTCGCTTCCAGGTGGTCGGGGAAGTCCTGGCGGCGGCTAGGGGGTTGCGCGTTCGATCAGAGGGAGGGAGAGAGAGAAGCGCGGAAGGGGGGGGCTGCCAGGATCGGAGCGGCGGCTGGTCCTCCGACGGCAGCGCGGAGGACGGGGTGCGGCGGTGGTTCATCGTCGAGCTCCCCCTTTCTTTTTTTTTTTTTTTTTTTCCCCAGATCTATTTTATGGACGACGGGGGGGGGCCAGAACGTATAGGAGGGAAGATTTTTTTTATTATTTTTTTTTTATTTTTTTTATTTTAATTATTTTATTTATAAAAAGTTGACTTTTACATACGACCTCTAAACGAGGCCCACCACCTGTCGTCCATAGCGTTTTACCCCCATTCCGAACACAATGGGATATGTACCGCAAGCTGATTCGATCGTTATAGTCAGTTTCTTTTTGAATTTTCATTTAAATCATTATATTGAATTTTAAACGTACATTTCAAATTACCGGGGTCACATACGAACTTTAAAAATTCCAGAAAAATATTTTCTAGCTTCGTATTGACGATACGGTCCTAACAAAACTAGTTTCGTTGAATTCTGAGACCGTTGGAAAAATGGCCAATTTCCAGTCGATTAAAATCAACTGAAATGGTCAAAACACGTTTTCCTTTGCCACGCTCACATATTGATTCGAAAAATTACGAAATTTGGAATCTAGCAATAATTCAACATCACGGACCCAACAAAACTGGTTTCGTCGAAATCCGAGGTCATTTGCAAAATGTCCATTTTTAAGGGCCTGAATTCCATAGCGACTATTCAGAATTTTCAACTGGACATATCTTATCATTTCTAAGATGAAATCTCAGTTTGTTAACTTCCTTACAAAGATATTCACTATTAGATTCCATTATTTTTGGTTTCACTAAAATCCGGATTGTTTTGCACCCGGTACATTCACTTGAAGTTTGAAATCGAATTATCGAACTACCGCGCCATTTTCAATTCTATTTATAATTATATATAAATATTTTATATTCTAACGACGACGCGTATAATATATACGTTCGAATTCTATTCAAAATAAATTTCTCGTCGATATTATTTAAAATAATTCATTTTAAATATTCAAAATCCGCTAAAATTGCCAAAATAAAATTTTCAAACTGGCTCGCATTTTACGGGTTGTTACATTATCACATCTAAATGTGTTCATTTATTTACAAAGAAATGTAAATAAAAACTTGTTCTTTTATATTTGTCCTTTTATTAATAACAGAAATGTAAATAAAAACTCTTTTTCTTTTTTTTTTAGGACAAAAAGAAATTCATTTGTGTACATGTTCTAAAAATAAAAGAGGATTTTATTTGTTTTACAAGTTCTAATCCAATCTTAACATATATATATATATATATATATATATATATACACTGAATAAAATATGTTATGACCTCATTTTAGATCCCATTTCTCCAACCGCAAATAAGATATATATAAATCCAAGCGGATTTTGCAAATCATGTACAACAATCATTCAACAAACAACAATTATCACTCCAAACAACACCCAACATTTCAGGTCAGAATTAAACGATCAAACAATTATTTTTAATGCAAGAAAATAATTTATAATTAATTAAACAAATAAAATTAGAATCCTCACATTGAATTTTTGGCCAAAATTTTGCTGTCTCCTTTTCAGCTGCGGTCTGCGCCATCGCGAAGCTCTTAATTTTGTGATTCCAACGCAATTTACGGTTCGTCAAACGGACCTCGTATGAAAGAGTTATGAATTTTTAAAGATCGGGTAATTAAATAATTAATTAATATTCGTGAAAATACCTAAAAAAATTCACTGTCTCAGAATTGGACAAAATTAGTGTCCACGCGTCCATCTTGTCGCCACGATCCCAACGCACCTGAAATCGTCGATTTTCGACTTCGTATGAGTGAGTTATGCAATTTCAAAGTTCTGGAAATTAATTAAATAATTTAAAAATAAAATAGAAAATACCCTCAGCCCATTGACCGAAAAACACTGTTCACCGCCGAACTTTGACCGCACTTTGCCGCTGCCTCGGGCCACCTGACGCCACGGGACCACCGCCAATGTCTTCGTCTTGGCGAGACGCACCACCACCAGAAAGAGCCGCCCCTAAAGCTTCTCCGATCATCGGGAAATCGCCTAGAAAGAATTTCGCCTCGCGGGTCCCACAGGCCGCCTCACACCTCCAAACTGCCTGAAATTTCCCGAGCATCTCCGTCTTGCGTAGACGAAGAACTTCCGTGTTCGTGACTTCGTCTAATTCTTCCTCGATTCACGGGAATTTCTTGATTTAAATTTTGAGCTTCTGAATTTCGAAAACAGCGAGCTTTAAGACGAGATTCCGGCGAATCCGAGCGCTGTTTGACAAAACCGACTACATCATTAGCTTCGTATCGTCGAGACCTTCGAGAAAACATATAATTTGCTATGCTTTGAAGAGATTTTATTTTTTTATGAATTTTAGAGGAAGAGGGAGCCGCCATGGAAATTGAGAAAAAATGATGGAAAAGAGAGTGGCTGCTGTGTATTTCGAATTTCAGCCCTAAAACTCAGAAAAAAGATAATATATACCATGGGTTTAATTTTGGTTTGGGCCCAAATATCATTATGTGCCCAATTACTCAATTTTCAACTGTTTTCTTCAATTCAAAAATCCTTATAAATACATGCTGATTTCAAAATTAATAAAATTTTAAACATAATTATTTCAGGTCATTACGAACCCAACGAACCTGATTTCGTAATTTTCCGATTCCGTATGAATTTATTATGAATTTCCGAAGTCTGAAAATATGCTATATTTCCACTGTAAAAATTATACAGGCCACAAAATAATTCCAAAAATTATAAATTTTAGAATTTAACCTTAATTTAATATTCCGAACCCATAGAAACGGGTTTCGTCGAATTCGGAGTTCGTTTGCAAAAATTCTATTTTTCAGGTGTATATTTTAATATTTAAAAATACCAAAAATAGTGGAATTTTTCCGAAACTCAAAAATATAAGTTCTTATAGTCATTTTTATATGTAAACAACATTCCAAAACAAATGGAGATGGTTTCGGGTCCTAATTCCTTATTCTGCAAAATTTAGCATTTTGGCCCTTATAAATTTCATAGCAACCTTTCTAAGTATTGAATTGGTCATAACTTTTGATTCCCGTTATGAAATTTCGATTTTTCGGATTCGTTGGAAAGATATTTTTAAATAGATTCTAATATTTTTGGTTTCACTAAAATCCGTTAAATTTTGCATCCTGTACGGTCAGTCAAAGTTCAAGTTTGACTTTTCAAACTACCGCGTTATTTCTAACTCTTTTTATAATAATAATTAATCATTCATTCTAACTTCGATTTAAATCAAATTTGTGATCATTATTATTTAAATAAATTATTTTATATTGTCAAAATTCATTAAAATTTTCTAAAATAAATTTTTTAAATTGGTCCTAATTTTGCGGGTTGTTACACGACATCTTCTCGGGTAACTCCAATCTATATGTGAGCTTTCCAATTCGCTCAACTATCGGAAATGGTCCAACAAACCTTGGAGCTAACATTCCTTCCTTACCAAATCTAACCATGTGCTTCAACGACGAAGCTTTCATGAAAACCATATCGCCTATGTCGAATTCTAAGTCCTTACGATGCTTGTCGGCGTAACTCTTCTGACGGTCTTGGGCTACCTTCATTCGTTGCTGAACTATCTCGATACAATCCAGGGTTTCTCTAATCATCTCAGGCCCAAGTACCAACTTATCTCTAGTTTCTGACCAACATGCTGGAGAATTGAACTGCCTTCCATATAATGCTTCGTATGGTGCCATCCAAATGCTAGACTGGTAGCTATTATTATATGCAAACTCAACTAGATGTAGATGGCTTTCCCATGATCCTACGAAGTCTAACACACAAGCCCTTGGGAGATCTTCTAAAACTCGGATGACTCTCTGGGTCTGACCATCAGTTTGGGGATGATATGTCGTACTCAAGCACAAATCGGTTCCCAAAGCTTCTTGCAAACTTTTCCAAAATCCACTTGTGAATTAATGGATCTCGGTCTCTTACTATACTTTTTGGTACACCAAGGAATCGAACTATCCATTTCACATAAAGTTCAGCCAATTTCGATGCTGTCCTAGTCGACTTGACAGGATTGAATCGTGCACTTTTTGTCAAACGATCCACAATGACCCAAATCACTTTGTTTCCTGCCCTGGATTTAGGTAGTCCATCGATAAAATTCATCAATACTTTCTCCCACTTCCACGTAGGAACATCCAATGGCTGAAGCAAACCACTCGGCTTCTTCTGTTCAGCTTTCACCAATTGACAGTTCATACACTTGGAAATGAACTTCCCAATATCTCGCTTCATCCCTTCCCAGTAGAAGACTCTCTTCATGTCCTGATACATCTTATTTCCACCAGGATGAATCTTCATCTTCGAGTGATGATATTTTCTCAGAACCTCATCCCTTAGTCCTTCGATATCAGGAACAACTAATCGCCCTTGCTTTCGAAGACAACCTTCTTGATCAACCCCGAACTCTTTATCTTCTGGTTCCAATTTCTGAATGAACTCGACAAGCTTCGCATCTTTCTTTTGGCTCTCACCAATCCTTTCGATAAGGGTTGGTCTTATCGACAAGCTTGCCAACATTTCAGGTTCTAACTCACATCTTAGCCTGAAATCGAACCTTGCCAAATACTCAAGGCTCTTCCATTCCGAAAACATCACTCCCAAACTTGCGTGTCTTTGACTTAACGCATCTGCAACTGCGTTATCCTTGCCTGGAGTATATGCTATGCCAAAATCATATGACGCCAGAAACTCTAACCATCTTTGCCGCTGAAGATTCAAATCCTTTTGGGAGAAAAGACACTTCAGCGACTTGTGATCCGTAAACAGCTCGAATCGAACTCCCAACAGGTAATGTCTCCACATCTTCAGAGCAAATACAATCGCCGCCAACTATAAATCATGAGTTGGGTAATTCTTCTCATGCGGCTTGAGCTGCCGACTCGCGTAGGCCACAACCTTATCCTTTTGCATTAGTACTGCTCCAAGTCCAGTACCACATGCATCGATATACACCACCATCTCTTTATTCCCTCTTGGAATGGTCAACACAGGAGCACTCGTCAATCTCTCCTTCAGGATTCCGAACGCTTGATCTCACTTTGCATCCCATGTGAGCACTTGGTTCTTCTTCGTCAATCCTGTCAACGGTGCAGCTACTATGGAGAAATCCTTGATAAACCGTTGGTAATATCCTGCCAACCCAAGGAAACTCCAAACATCCATTGCATTCTTAGGTCGATCCCAGTCCTGGATTGCTGCAACTTTAGCGGGGTCAACCGCTATCCATTTTCCAGAAACTACATGACTTAAGAACCTTACTTCATCCTTCTAGAAGTGACACTTTGAGAACTTAGCCTTAAGCTGATGCTTTCGCAAGATCTCTAACACAACTCTCAAGTGCGTCTTATGTTCTTCCTCATTTCTGGAGTAAACCAGAATATCATCCACGAACACAAGCACAAACTTGTTCAACTGATCTCTGAACACTCTATTCATAAGATCCATAAAATACGCTGGCGCGTTAGTCGACCCGAATGGCATCACCAACCATTCGAAGAAACCAGATGGTGTCCTAAAAGCAGTCTTTGGCACACTATCCGTAGCCACCCTTAACTGGTGAAATCCCATTGCCAAATCCATCTGAGAAAACACTTTGACTTCATGAAGGTGATCGAACAATTCATCTATCCTTGGCAACAGATACTTGTTCTTCTTTGTCACCTTGTTCAGCTCACGATAGTCCACACACAATCTTAACGAGCCGTCCGCCTTAGTTGCAAATACGACCGGTGAACCCCATTCGGATACACTCCTCCGAATGAACCCTTTTCCCAAAAGGTCACGAACTTGCACCTCTGACTCTCGCTGTTCCCTAGGTGCCATCCGCCTAAGAGGCATAACGATTGGTCTAGCACCTTCGACCAAATCGATCATATACTCGATCTCACGATGCGGCGGGAACCCTTTGACCACGTCAAAGACATCTACATACTCATTAGCGATCAACACTGATGACAGGTCTTCTTGTGGAATCCTAAGCGAATATAGATAACTTACGAAGACCCCGTCTTCGCGCTTTCATCTAATCAACACCTTTCGCCCTTCCACATCCCCGACCCTCACTGATATACACGTAAATGTGTATATTTTATCCGCATATTTATCTTATTTTATCTTTTAAATAATTGATATTGTGTATTTATAGCTGTGTTTTCAGATTGTTGACAAGAATCATGGTTTGGAGCATTTGATGAATAAAGCATGAAGAATTTGCTTAAAAAGAGTGAAGTTTAAAATTGCTAAAGCTTGAAGAGTCTAAAGCTTGAAGAACGGTTGCAATTATATTTCAGTTAGGAAGATTTGGCTCAATAAAGACTCAAACTGCATTCACATTAGTTCATTTGGAAGGCCTCTTACTCATGTTGCGTTCACACTAGCCTATTTGCTAGACCACTCACTCTAAAGCTGCGTTCACACTGGCTTATGTGTTATTTGGGTTATTTCTTTAGTCCCACATTCTGTAATCAGCTAGCTAGCCTTTGTCATATCAGCTATAAATACATTGTATCTTAGTCTTGTAAAAAACACATTGGGTTTTATTCTGTAATTCTCTTCTTGGAATAAAATCATTCTTCTTCCTCTTTTCTATTTAGTTTTAGTTTTATTTATGTTCTTGTTATTTAATTTCTGTTTTTCTTCTTCTTTAGCTATGTCTAGCTAATCCCCTTTGATTAGGGGGTGATGACGCTGATAGTATGATTCAATATGAATCACATAGTCAAAGGATGAGGAATTCATGTAAATAGATCTAGATCTGAACCAAGGGTTAGATCTGAACCTTAATATCCTGTGTCGTTTAAGAGCTATGCTCCTTCACAGGGTATATCCGTGTTCGGTCTAACAATTATCAGATTTAGATCTAATTTTAGGGTTTTAGAAATTAATTAGTAAATCTGTCCTGATAGTCTATGGTTGTAGAGCTGAGCTCCTGCATAGGCTATGCTTGTCGTTATTTACATATTTGTTTCTAAAAACTTATTATCGTTGATTCATGTTTGTGACAGAAACATGTATTAGATCTGGTTAACCTTTTGGCTATTGATGATTATGAATCTGATCTATGTCATTATCCCCTAATTGCTTTCACTTAGTGTTAAAACTCTCTTTTATTTAAATTCTGCTATTTTCTTTGTTTTCCACCAATCAAAAGTTAGGGATAACTTGATTGGATTTATTAATAAAATAATTTGGTCCCAGAGTTCGACACCCTCTACAACAATCCTTGTTGTTTAGGAAAGACGAACGAATTTTACAGTTGTTTACAATTGTTTAATTTGTTCGCAAACACTCACCTCTAGCTTCTCGCTCTTGAGCCAATCCATGCCCAAGACAATCCCAAACCTAGCGAAGTTAAGAACAAAGCAATCACACACAAAAGAGCAACCATGACTTGACAACACTAGACCACGACATATCATGCAAAGATTTGATGAACCCCTAGTTGGATTAGTCACTACGAAGGGTCTATCGCAAATCTCAGGTTCCAAACCGAAGAGACACACTAGCTCATTGCAAATGAAGGAATGCGATGCACCAATATCGAAAAGCACACGAACTGAAACACCATTAACTGAAAGAGTACCTTGTACCACGACAACCTTTCCCTTCTCCTCTGCAGTAGGACCTTTCGAAGAAGTTGGCACGGATTCCAAAGCATATGCCCTCACAACTTACTTGCCCTTAGCTGATTCTGGACAATCTTTCTTCTCATGCCCAGGCTTCCCACATTTGAAGAACTTCTTCTCAGCTTTGGGATTCTTGCACTCACTAGCAAAATGACCTTTCTGCTGGCAGTTAAAGCAAACCACCTCACTCTTCGACTTCTTTTGGCCATCTTTTTCCTCTTCTTATTATTACCACCCTGATGTGGTTTCCTAGCCTCTTTGGTGGCAGCGACAACATTTGCTTCCTTAGGAAACAAGCTCTCATGACGAATAGCTTTTTCCACAATCTTCTCAAATGAATCATCAGGATGGTCCACTAGCAGTTTCCCGATATAAGCATCCAAGTCCAAGACAAACTTTTCATTCTTTTGATATGGTGTATCAACATATGAATGAGCATATCTAGACAAGGCTTCAAAGTCAGAAATATAATCAAGCCCCGAACGACCATTCTGTTTCATCTCTACGAACTTCTTGAATAGAGTAAATTTCTGAGCTGTGGAGATAAACTTTGCTTCAAAATTAGCTTGGAATAGCTCCCATGAAATTTCTTCCTTTGGAGTCTCAAGTATAACAGAATTCCACCATTCCATGGCCCTGCCCTGCAGTTGCCTTGATGCAAGCTTTCTCTTTATTGCATCCTCAAGCCCCAAGTATCCAAAGATACGGACACATGAATCCATCCGCCTCTGAACCTCTTACGCTGGTTCAGTTCCCTTAAATGGTTTTCCCCTAGAGATGTAAAGTCCTTGCACGGCTTTGCGAAATCTACTACTCTAGGAACTCGCACACCAACATCTATCGTTGCCTCCACTGGATCGGGTACCCTTCGCATAACTGCTTCTGCCATGGCTTCAAACATGACCGGGTAATTAGGTTCACCACCATTTCCCCTTCCAGTATTGGCTCACCTAGCAGTGTGTCTTGATTGTCATCTATTAATTCTAAATCTGAATTTAGAATAATTAGCCACTTCCAAGAAAACTGCTAAAGAGATACAACCGCTACTACCATATATGCTTATATATATAACAAGCATCCAATTGAAATCTACATGTACGTCTCTCATACGTGATTACATCTTAGAAATTTGGCCAAAAATCGTTGACCAGAGCTCTGAAACCAAATGTGATGACCGCCCATAACCCCTGCACTATACAAGAGAAATAATGCTCTGAAAGACGTGCAAGGCTGTCATGGACGATCATCAGAGTAAGTAAACACAAGAGGAACCTGTCGTAAAACTCACAGCGCAAGGATGAAATATAATAGAACATATACAACAGGTAGTAATAGTGAAGCAGAAACACTGGACTTCCATACAACTAGAAAGTAACATCCACAAACTTGGAAATAATGTTTATACAAAGTTACCTCACTACATCACTCAAGAAAGCAAACAGCGGAAATCCAATTATTAGCTAGTAGTAAAACTGGTACGTGAGCCTCCTGCTCACCATTAATCAGCATCGTTGTCCTCACTAAAGCATTACCTGTCACCTGTTACTTAGTTTGCCCATCCACAATCGGATGAACAGCCCAAGGTAATAAGTGGATACATAAAACCTTGAGTCAGACAACAGTCTTAGTGAGCGATAAAACAGCTAACAAACTTCAACAATATAGTGTATGAGAGGGGATAGATAAACATACTAATCTACCCATGACACCAGAGAAGAACTCAACCTTATCTTCCCCATATCGGACAGTGATAGCCTTTATAATCCATTTAACCAAAGGAATAACAATTCATACATGGAAACCAGAGCAACCATTCAATCATGGAAAACACACATAACATCCAGATTATATAAGTCTCACACAGAACAACCAATTATCCATGACTGACTCTGGCTATCACCGCCAATCCTGTTTTGAAACCATCGTTAATCGTAAGACGACCAACCTTGCCATATGTCAATGGCTAATGGTAACCCTAGTTCTAGCATAAACTCCATATGTCCAACCTTGACAATGTCCAACCTTGACAACTATGCGTTTCAACGATACCCAAGGTACTCGACCAACAACCTTTCGGTCTATTGGGTGCCCCCATTGTACCCCTGCTTTGAGCCTGCTAGAACTTACAACAACGATAATCTCTCGGCCTTCAATATCTCTGGTCGTCCAACCTTGACGGCTATTTACTGCTCAAGCGACCTTCTCGAGCAACCATTATCCACCAACTCATGACCTTTGAGTTGTCTGCCTATTCGTTGTTTTTCCCCAATCAACGAACATATCACATCACTTCGAACATCCCCTCCTGGACTCTCGTCGAAGCCACCAGCATCGTTGAACCAATCATCATCTCTATAAGGTTCAAAGCAATCCATAGCATTATTTCAACACTTCATAACTTCCCAATTGAACTCACTTCGAAGTCACATCACAACCGGAAGTGTCCAACCAGAAATAGCTGACTTGAAATGGCAAAAATGGCTGACCAGAAATGGCTGTCCAGAATAGCCCGAGCCACTTTGGTCTGACCCGAGCCACTTTGGTCCGACTCGAGCCACTTTGGTCTGACCCGACCTCCTTTAGTCCGACCCGACTCCTCCTTAGTCCGATCCAGAATGGTCTGATCCACTTTAGCCCAATCCAAAATGGTCTGATCCACTTTAACCCAATCTAGGAAGGTCCGACTCGACCCCCCTTTAGTCTAACCCGACCCCCTTTTGTCCGACCCGAGCCAACTTTGAATTGTTCTCCAGGACAGAGTTTGGTCCGACCCGACCCCCTTTGGCTCACCCGAACCCCTTTGGTCCAACCCAAGCCACTTTCTGCGCATCTTCAATTCTACTCCGATTTCGATCAAAGCTTCGCCAAACGACGAATCCGACGAAACCAACTCAACCAAAATCATCAAACACAATCATAAACATATCAAAACATTACTAACTACATGAATATGTCGATTACCATAAAAATAATGTAAATCTCACCAAAAACCATTAAACTGAACATATGATCAAAACGAGAGATCTAACTAACTTAAACATGTAAAATGACATGAAATTAACGAGTAAAACTTGTTAGATTAGATCATAAAATGTTGCATATGAAAATGGAAATATAATGGTATAAATCTATGATAAAATATTCCAATTTGATGAGAAACATACACAAACACTCATATACTTCATTGCATTCATGTGAGAGATGTAAATCACTCACCGATTTTCCAAATCAAAGCAAAATCAAAGAAATAGAATTCCGGACAGCGAAGAGATAGCTCCTAGCCGTTCGATTTGATGAATCCTCACTTGAAAAGATGTAGATCTAGCCTCCAATGGTGTAGATCCCTCCTTAGATTTGGATTTTTAATGGTGAAAAGGTGTTAGAGGAAGAAGGAGATCAATGCCTCCAAATGACAGAATGGGAAAGTAAACTTTTTCCCTCCACTCTCACCCCCCATTTATAGGATCCCACCATCCCACTAATAGGCCTCCCCAATTCAGCCTATTAGGCTCTCTAAACCTGAACAACAAACCGAAAAACCTTACAACAGAGATTTCTCCCAAACCGCTGAGCCAAATCCTTAATGTAACCACTCTACGGAAAGGTAACCATCAATTCCTTTCCAAAGGCACATGTCTCACCCTCTGAATCGATCCAAGTCAAAAGTTATGCCCTGTATAGGGCTGACAGGGGAAAAATGGTCACAAACAAAATCGTAAAAATTATGGACATGTCTCGTATCTCCATAAGCAACATATTAAAAGATTAGAATGATCCAACCCTCAGAGAATGAAATAAAAATATTTTACGATCTTTCGATGTAAAATGCGGGTTGTTACATTTTTATTTACTGGGGCCATATACTGACTCTAAAAATTCCAGAAAAATAAATATAGCTATGTTTTGATGATACAGTCTTAACAAAATTAATTTCATCGAATTTGGAGACCGTTTGAAAAATGGCCATTTTCGGGTCAATCAAATTCAATTGAAATTTGTCAAAACACGTTTATCTTCGCCACGCTCACATATTGAATCCAAAAATTAAGAAAATTGGAATCTAGCAATAATTTGACATCCGGGATCCAACAAAAGTGGTCTCGTCGAAAACGGAGGTCGTTTGCAAAATCGCCATTTTTTAGGGCTATATTTCCACAGCGACTATTATGAATTTTCAACTGGACATAAATTTTTATTCCCGCAATGAAATTTCAATTTTTTATATTCGTTAGAAATATATTTTTAAACAAATTTAAAAAATTTTGGTTTCACTAAAATTCTCTTTATTTTGAATATTGTACATTCATCTGAAATTTGAAATCGAATTTTCAAACTACAACGCCCTTTCCAATTCATTTTTATAATTAAATTAAAATTTTATTTTCCAACTTCGATTTAAAATAAATTTATACTTTCTAATTCTATTCAAAATAAATTTCTCTTCATTATTATTTAAAATAAATCATTTTAAATATTCAAAATTCATTAAAATTGCTAAAATAAAATTTTTAAATTGGTTCTGATTTTCCGGGTTGTTACAATCTCCCCCACTTAAAATATTTTTGTCCTCGAAAAGGAACGGAGCTGAAAGTTGTTTAACTAATCAACTCAACTTTCATTCTTCAACTTTTCAGTTTCTAAGAATTTTCAAATTCTTCAAAAATTTGGCTAACACCCTAAATTTTCGAAAAATTTCGCCAAAACCTCCTTTGTACGGGGAGCATCGGGAAAATCCCCAAACCGCCACTTAGGCCCTCTCATCTCAAAAAGAAAAAGAAAAAGCCAAGCGGCTAGCCACCGGCTCATAAAATCATCATCACCCAAGAAATACAGTAAATATTACCTATTTGTAGGGCATACAATTTTATATCTCTTCTTTAGCCTCCTTGCTATGACTGTTCAATATATATGCATGTACATGTATGCAATTTCAGACAATTTTCAATTCAGTTTCATATTTGACTTGATTTTGCTACATTTCTCTTATTGGTATTATTATTCCAACATTTTATATCTATCAAACTAATAATCAAACAACACAACCAGCAATCAATTAGCTGATTAAATTTTCAAATGCATAACTTTAATACATTGTCAAAAATCAGGTTTTTGAGGCCAAATCACAACAAATAATCCTATGTAAGTTTTGGTTCTCACACCAGTCTAATGGAAATATATAGATATTACACTTTCGAAACTCAAACATAAACACTGATGATGATATATATATCACCAGAATCATCTTCGGGCGACTAGAGTGTGATTCTATATCTACCCAGTATATTTGAGGCTTCGAATACACGTCGACTAATCAGACGTATATTCAAAATATCCATATACCCGATAGTCCAAATAAATTTAAAATAAATATTCAAATACGTATAATTAGGTTTAAATTTTCGAAAAAAATTTGTTTTTATTTTAAAAACAACACTCTTCATGCTCGTTCTAGGATACTATTGATCCCATCTCTAACGAGTCATTCTCATTGGATATTACTAATCCAATCTTTGACGAATTCTTTCGTTCGGTTCTAATGTGTCCTGTTCTCGAGCTCTATAAACCAAAGCTCTGATACCACTGTGACGATCCGAACTTCTCGGTCTCCAAAGAGAAAGGACGGATTGCTTTGAGAACATGACAAATCAGAACACAAACAGAAGAACATTTCATTGCTTATTACAATAATTTACATCAGAGTACAAGAATATTCCAGATTATGATTAAATATTATACATCAGAGAATATCATAGATTTAAATTACATTTAAATACATCGCAGCAGAAAAACAATACATAACACAGCTGAAAGAAATACACGGATACAGAGCTTTCCGAATATCCCTTCTGCTATAAACCAGGATCCTGTGAATATAATATCTGCAAAACCCAACTACTAGCTGCTCATGTGGAAAATAGGGGGACCCAAAGTTTAGGTTAAAACAATAAACTCTAGGTCAGTCATGTGACTGGTGTGAGAACTAAAACAGTTATTAAAACTTTACTTTAAAATAAGGTAAATCAAGGGACCACGCCGTATAACACGGAACGGGTTTACCCCCAAAAAACCAGTGCCTAAAACAAACATCGCAATGCTAAATAAAGAAAAATGAAGCTATTATAAGATTCAGGTTCCATCACACAATGCAACACAAGCCGGAGGATAGAGTTTTACCTTATAGTAGCCAAATATGCTTGGTACGTTTTAAAACAAATCTTTTATTATTACTATAAGTGAAGAAATAAACTACAAATATAGATGTATCAATCATAGACGGCATGGGTACCATATATCATGTCGCCAATACTAGGCTCTATAATCAAAACCGAAATGTCACGTATTTGGAAATTGGATTTCCATCATGGTGGTTACTGATTCGAAAGATCTATCGTGTAGTGCAATTTCCCACTGTTTACGTCGCAGACATGCCAAAACACTGTAATGCATGTCCTCACTATCCAGGAAACAAGTTACCGTGACCTACGTTGCAAGCATGCGAAAACACCGCTAACTCTATCCATCAGGGAATCGGGGGTTGTGCCCTATCCCTCACCTCGGTCGATCGAATCCATGACAACCCAAAGGGTGTCTATCCTCATCTCAATAGCATACTGATCTAACCATCAGTTTACCACCATACCGGTGTGTGAGGCTCGCGAATTAACGCTACACAAAGTCGTGTTATATAAAAGCTATGCTTTGATCATCAACCATAAGACTCTGCTTTTCAATAGAAGCCTTGATCATTTGCCACTTTGGCATGTCACACAGGCAATTTACACCATGTGACTGATGTCTATTGATATACAACCTCTGATCCCATATGTCTCAAAGAAGGGTGAAGTAAGGGAATAAATTCCCCTTCCCCAGGCAGATGTATATTTAATAGAGACCAATCAGCACAGAATAAAATCCAATGTCAGACACACCATCCATTTACAAGTCCGTTCTAGGTCTGAACGAAACCGAAGGCACCTTATCCCGCGTTCCATATGTCCAATACAGGAGAGAGGCCCTCGCTTATCCGTACAATCAACAAGTACGTCCGGACGGCTACCACTATAGCCCCTTCAAGGTAGCTACTCCAATCATGAGCAACAGTAGCAACCCATCCATTCGATGTGAAGATTATCGGTCTTGCACCGTCTTCAATCTCTTCGACTTTTCGTCGTATTAGTTATTTAGAATGGGTTATACCCGGCCTTTCTGAATAACTCGCGTATCTGATAATCAAGTGCAATAATAAAACATCATACGCCTCATTCCAATCCAGAATATTCTTTTATTCAAATACTCTTTTCCTTTGGGAAAGGTTCCTATTAATTTTATCAAAGATAAATTCTTTAATCTTCCTTTGAATATCAAACCATATTAAGGTTTTCCAAACTAGTCGGGATTAGCGAACTACACCGAAGTAATCATTTATTTTATTTCCCAATCCCAACATATTCATCCCATGGAGAAAAACTGGTAATACTCCATATCTAACACCACGGTGTTATCGGTAAATATTAATTACCATTTCACGTTGAAATCTAATTAAAGATTTAGCTATCGCCTGGAGTAAAACTGGCGGTACTCCATTTTCAATCATTTTCTTGAATTGATAATTTTATTTATCACATTCACTTTTCAATCTAATCGAAGATTAATTAAAACTACATTTAGTTTTAATCTTCCCAAAAATCAATATTACTGATTATTCAAAGCTAAAAAATTAATCTTATCTTTAACTGGGTTAAAGAACTAATGTTATTTAAAACACAGTTCACGATAAACCAAACATATTCCATTAGTCTCCAACCGTAAATTAGTAAGAGAACAATTCCCTAACTATTAATCCCGAAGGCCAAAACCAACATCAGATCGATACCCCTCAACTTAACTAATCTCCAGTTAGTTTCTAATTTTTCTTAACTCCATTGGGTTTAAGAACAGTATTTTTAAAGATACCACTAACGACAAACCCAAAATCCCATTTCCATTGTTAATTGGGTTAAAGAACAAGTGTTATTTAAAACACCGTTCACGATAAACACAAAAATCCAATTCTTTTATTTAATTCCAATTAAATATTAATTAATTGGAAATTTCCACTAAATCTTAATAAAAGATTTATTCTTTTCTCAACTGGGCTTAAGAACAGTGTTAATGAAGGCACCGTTCACGACAAACCCAAAATCCAATTTGATATTTAATACAAGGCTCTAAATAGAATATATATCGGCTTATATTCAATACCAAATTCTGAAATCAACAAATATCGTATTGGGGATAATAATATATATATCTTCCAAATTCCTCAACAATATCCATAAAATCACGAAATCCAATATCGAAATATTCCAAAGATAATTTCAATTCAAATCCATTCCAATTCATACATTGGAAAAATTCTGGTCATTTTAAAACCATTTTCTAATCCAATTTATTTATTTCTAAAGATAAATAAACTATCATTCTAGTTAATAACTAGATCATTTTGATAAAATATTTTATTATCTTTTCAAAACTGGAATTTTTCATCCAAAATCTTTCCTAATCATTTATTATGATTTTACATAATTTTTCCAGATTTTATTACCGCCCGTACAGTCGGTTTCCAATAACGGCCACCGAACTACATCCATAGCGACTTTTTCTAAATTGATTTGGACATATCTCCAAATCTAGCTATTAGATTTCAAATCTCTTATACTCATTGGAAAGCTCTTCTCGATACGAACCCAAAGGATCTAATTTTAGGAGAATCCGACGGTCGGATCTCCCGTAGCGTCCATATGAAGTTATTGGCCGAAATTCGCGAACTATCGCTGCGCGGCACGTTCTATTCAGGCCATTATAATATATAATATATATATATATATATATATTATATTTCGTTGATTTCCATTTAAAACGAATTTTATAAATCGTTTTAAAAATGATTTCCACTTCCATTTCAATTTCAAATCAAAATTGATTTTTTTTCCTTTTAAATTCGTCTCAAATTCATTTTAAATCAATTTCAATTCCATTTTTAAATTCAAATCAAGATTGAATATTCTTTATAACTTCATTTTAAATTCATTTTAAAACGATTTTAATTTCCATTTCAAATTCAAATCGAAATTGAATATTACATATACATTCATTTATAATTCATTTCAAATCGATTTCAATTTTATTTTCAAATTCAAATCCAAAATAAATATTCCATATATATTCGTTTTAAATTCATTTCAAATTTATTTTCAAATTCAAATCTAAATTGAATATTCTATATATATTCGTTTAAATTCATTTCAAAACGATTTCAATTTTATTTTCAAATTCAAATCCAAATTGAATATTCCATATCATTTCAATATTAAAGTGATAATATTTTCAAAACATCAGATTTGAAATCACTTTTCGATATTCATTATAAAATGAATAAAATCGACCAAATTCCCATTCATGTTAAAATGGCGTTTAACTACTTAACACGGCTTCACATTTCAGTATTTTCTGAATATTATTTTAAAATTATTCAGTAATTCTAAACTGGAATCAGACTCAATCGATTACCATATAATTTTATTAATATGGATTTCAACATCATATGCATACAATAATAACGATAAACAATCATTAAAAATTCATACAACATCCAGAGTGCATTCTACAACTGTATAAGCATTAAAATAAATAAATAACGCTTATACAGTCTGTCAACCCATCGATTGACATCCCACTAATTTTTGTGATCAGTGTATGTCAAACATTATCCCAATACATGTGTGGGGATTTCGAACAACAAATACTCTCTATTACTTGTGCAATTGGGCGATGTGTAAAATTTATCATCCCAATCCATATCAGATAAATAAGTGTGCATAAACAAATCGTCCGATTTGTAAATGAATATTTATTTATTCATATACACGGTAAAAAATATATTTTTAGCTCTAAAATATTTATTAAATACATGAATATTTTATTTTCCATTTCACATCTCAACCACAATCAATTTTCACAACACAGTACAATCAAACAAGTCGTCCACAGTTTGTGGACGATAGGGAGAAGTTCATATATGCAGTTACAAAATAATTTAAATAACTGTATAAAAATAATAGTGAGAAGTTCTCATAGTTGGTTTCCACTCTGCTAGTTTTATTTCTGAATTTTAGTTCTGTTTGGATTTGAATTTGCCTGAAATTATGATTTGCTCCATTTCCGTTCTAGTCTGTCTCATGATGTAGAGTTTTCTGATACGAATCCAACGCAAGTGAAATTGCTAAAATCTGATCTCGTATGAAGAAGTCACGAAATTTAAACATTGAGTACTTAAATAAGGAATTAATTTAATTAATTAATTATAATTACATTAAGCATCCTCTTAATCATCTTCCTCACGTGCAATACTCCAGGTCCACTGTTCGAACCCATTTACAAGACCTAGGGCTTCAAATCGCCGTCAACACCAAGCGCCGGAGTCCGATCATCATAGCCCACGCGGAAGCCCTTCACCGGAGCTCCCTAATGCCACCCTCTGCTGAACTCGGTGGCACATAGCGGCCTGAAAACCAAGACGATCGGCGCCCCTTTGAGCGCAAATTCCAAGAAATCCGGACCTCCAGTTAGTATCTCCACCGTCGGATGTTTAAAGCTGCCATAGACACTCGATTTTCTCTTCGGAAGGTCATTGAATCGCTGCTTGGATTTTTCAAACGAGGAGGAGAAAGAATTGAACGAAAAATAACCATTTTCAAAAGAAGGCAGCGGCGTTGTCTGTTAGGGTTTAGGAATTTATAAGGGGTATTTATATTAAAATATATATTATTATTTTATTCATTTATTTCCAAATTAAATGGTTTAATGTTTTCAACTCCAAATCAAACCCAACAACTGTCGCCCTAGCTAATTACCCCCATTTCGAACACAATGGGATATGTTTCGTAACCCAATTCGGCTGTTACAATCAATTTTCATCAAAATTATAAGACGAATCAATATATATTTAATTAAACACACATTTCTATTTATTGGGGCCACATACTGACTCTAAAAATTTCAGAAAAATAAATCTAACTATGTTTTGACGATACGGTCTTAAGAAAATTAATTTTGTCAAATTTGGAGACCGATTGAAAAATGTTCAATTTCTGGTCGATCCAATTCAGTTGAAATTGGTCAAACACATTTAACTTCGCCACGCTCACTGTTGACATCAAAAGTTGGTCACAAGTGACGATCAAACCCCAATCGCGTGATCTACACAAAAATAAAGATAAAATACACAATAAAAATAAAAGAACGGGGAGCACACACAGAATTTTTATAGTGGTTTGGCAAAAACAATGCCTACGTCCACTTTATATATTATTTATCTCTTTTTTGATTACAAATACAATGCTTTTTCTATTTGGAGAAAAGAAAGAAAATAGCTATTTTCCTTTCTTCCTTTTGAGAGATTAAGATTCTGGAGGAGAGTAGAAATGAAAAGTCTGAAGAGAGCCGTCTGGCCAAAAGAAGTCTTCCCCTTTCTCTTTAAGCTTGGAGGTATTTATCGGTGAAAAATGCTGCTTGGGCTGTTGTGAAATGGTCCGACCATTTCGGGAAGGTTTAGACAGGTGGAATCCGTCCATTGGATCGAATTGCAGCTGGAAGACCGATTCCACTGCTCATAAATAGTATCATCGAAAGTTGTGGCTAACATGGCATACATGGAGAGGTATATCAAAAGCAAAGCTTTGCCTGCATATGGTTGACCGCCTTTATCACCTTGGAATTCGGGATATTAAATGGACTGGCTCTGTAGAAATCTTCCACGCTGGCCCGAGATAATCGGTCGATGAGTTCTTTTTGAAAGCGAGAAACTCGGTCGTCCTAGTGAGCCATTCTTCAGGTAATGCGCAGTCATTCTGACTAAGTTGGATTTGGGCCGATATACTATTGCTTGATGTAGCGCCCCTAGTGGGCCTCTTGGAGCGCGACTTGTGCGTTTGGGCTTTGGTTTTGGCCCAATGAGATTAGTGCCAAAAAGTGGGCCAACACTTTGCCCCTCAGAATGTATCTTCATCAATAGAGGGAGATGTATTCTAAAATCTGAACTGAAGCACAAACGCTCGAGCTGCTATGGTCGCGTCAGACCATATCAAGGCCAGATAACCGATGGTCCGATGTTGTATTAAGACCAGAAATCCGACGACCATGCCAGGTGGTATTAAGGCCAGAAAACCAACAACTATCGGAGACCGTATTAAGGCCGAGATGATGATTGCCACTGGTACAAAAGTTGGTTCCTGCAAATACAAAACAAACCATGGGTCGAGCATTTTATTCCACTTCGCTTTAGAGGGTGGCGAGCATAAACCATACCCGGCTTAGTGGCGAGCATAAACCATACTCGGCTTAGTGGCGAGCATAAACCATACTCGGCTTAGTGTCGAGCATAAACCATACTTGGCTTAGATAGTGCCAGTATTAACCATACTCGGCTTAGATAGTGCGAGTATTAACAATACTCGGCTTAGGGCAAGTGTTTCTCATGCTCAACTCATGTTGGGTTAGTTAATTTAGCGAGCTATGCACGCTCGTGGTGTAAAGAAAGAGAGTGTAATCCACACTCATATTTAAGAAAAAACGACCTTTCTTACTCGAAAGGGTAGGTGTTTGAAGTAGTGGTGGGCTTTCGCGTTAACCACATAGAACAGGGGGTGAGCATTAACAGTCGATCTACTTTTGCAAAAAGTAAAGTTCATAACTACTAAGCAACTATTACAAAGAAAATCTATGGGGACAGCGATTGATTACATAGCATCAAGGCGTCCCTATTGAAAGAAATACATCGAGAGAAAAATAAAAAATCTAATTAATGACAATGCCGCGAGTGCTAGTCTCAGGGTCCTTTCCATTTCTAGGAGCTTGCAGACCAGCCCGAGGAGCTTGGGCAGAAGGTCGCGGCGGCATGGCCGGGGCACAATTTTTGACATACTCAGCGAGTTCCCCTTTTTTGACTCGCCCTTCGATGAGATCGCGCAGATGTCGTCAATCATTTGTATTATGTCCAGCTACGTTGTGGAATATACAATGCTTGCCAGAATCAAGTTCCATCTGGGTCGGTTCTCGTTGAGGTGGCCTTAGGGTGGGGAAGGACTCGCGCATGTCGAGATAGATATCGAGCAAAGAGGAATTGAGCTCGGTGTACTGATTATATTTGTTTTCATTTCGAGGTCGTTCATTGCGTTTATCCTTTTCCGAGGCCGTTCCTCTTCCTTGATTCTGGCCATTGTCGTTGAGCGAAACTTGTTGTTTGGCTACTAAAACTTCAAGGCTCTCCATCTCAAGGCTGGGATCCTCTTGTCGGAGGAATCTCTCAGCCTCGGAATAGAAATCATCTATATCTTTGGGAGGATCCCTAGTTAGGGAATTCGAGAATTCTTATCTCTTCTGGACTCCCGCGATGGCTGCCATCAACATCATCGATGCCTCAGGCCGATCGACAAATGCTACCGCAGCGTTGAACCTTTCGAGGAAGGATCTTAGCGTCTCTATGGATCGTTGTTTGATGGTAGATAGAAACATTGCACTTTTCGGTCGAGAGAAATGCACTCAAAACTGCTCGATGAAGCAGGTGACCAGAGTATTCCAACTACTGATCGACTCCGTTGTTAGCTGCCGAAACCACATACCGGCTATATCTGTGATAAAGAGTTGAAAGCACTTAGCCATGAAGCTGGTTGATGCACCAAGTACTTCCATATGTCGCATGTATCGCATAAGATGAATGGTCGGGTCAGTGCGACCGTTGTATGGTTCGATGTCAGGGAACCTGAAGTCCGGAGGGTTTCGAGAATTTCTGATTTCTCTAGTAAAGGGGCTGCGATTGACATTGTCTATGTCTTGCTGCAAAGAACTGCCCCGAGTGAAACGTCGGATGATGCTTGCAAGCTGACTCCGATCTCCGAGGAGTCATTGCCATGAACATAACTCTACATCCTGAGGGGGTTCTGCACGAGGATCCGGCAAAAGCATACTCAGAAGGGTGGCCGTTGGCTGGGCTCGACCTCCGAGAGTTAAGTGAAGGTGTGAGGGAAGGTGAGACCTGGCGGATGGTTCTGGGTAGAATGGCCTCTCTGGAACCTGATGAGTTGTGGATCGAGCCATATTTGTAGCTGAAGGTCTAGGCTGATCCAGCATAGCATGTGATGTTCGAGGGCCGGGGTTGCCCCCGTTTAAAGCGAGGTTAGGAGGGTCTATGGTAGTGTTTTCTTCAGCTATGGTAAGGACCGGCATGGTAGGGTGGCTTCCCTCGTTCGAAGGGAAAGTTACTCCAACTCTTCGTTGAAGAGGTAGAGTGGTTAGACTGGTATGCGGCAAGATCCCGGGTTGTAACGGGAATAGCGTTGATTTTGAGGGACCCGAGGGTAGCTCGACTAATTCGGTAGGTCGAGATGTTCCAAAGAGTGGAGGTATATTTTCCAGACGACCTAGATCTTGGTCGCCTGCCTCCTAAGGTTCTGTTATTGCAGTCGCGCTGGTCGTTGGAAGCGATATTCTCGGCTGGGATCGATTGGTTGGCGGAACCAAACCAGGATGAAATAAAGATGTAGCCCGATCAATGGCCTGATTTCGTGCAGACCGAAGATCAGTTATTGCCCCATCTTCGGTCGATGGAGGAATTGATGTTGAAGCGTTCAACCCTATTTCTAGTCGACCGAGAAGGTAATCCATCAACTGCTGTTGTCGTTCGAGGACTTTACCCTGAGATGTCATATGGTCTCTGAGTTCGACCATGATTTTATCCATGTCGTCCCGGGTAAGGAATCGGGACATGTTGTCATGAGAGGAAACTTCGTGGCTTGCTTCTGCAGCGTCAGCATCAGCTGCATCGGCGTTTGCGGTTTGAGAGGATGTTGCATCTTTCTTTCGTTTGTTCGCCATGACCTGGGGTAAGCAGGAGCTCGATGGCGGTGTCGGTGTGCTCCCCCTTCCTGGCGTGCCAAAGTGTTGACGTCAAAAGTTGGTCATTAGTGACGATCAACCCCCAATCGCGTGATCTACACACGAATAAAGATAAAATACACAATAAAAAGTAAAAGAACGGGGATCACACACAGAATTTTTATTGTGGTTTGGCAAAGACAATACCTATGTCCAATTTATATATTATTTATCTCATTTTTGATTACAAATACAATGCTTTTTCTATTTGGAGAAAAGAAAGAAAATGACTATTTTCCTTTCTTCCTTTTAAGAGATTAAGATTCTGGAGGAGAGTAGAAATGAAAAGTCTGAAGAGAGCCGTCTGGCCAAAAGAAGTCGTCCCCTTTCTCTTTAAGCTTGGAGGTATTTATAGGTGAAAAATGCTGCTTGGGCTGTTGTGAAATGGTCCGGCCATTTCGGGAAGGTTCAGACACGTGGAATCCGTCCATTGGCTCGAATTGCGGCTGGAAGACTGATTCCACTGATCATAAATAGTATCCTCGAAAGTTGTGGCTGACGTGGCATCCATGGAGAGGTATATCAAAATCAGAGCTTTTCCCACATATGGTTGACCGCCTTTATCTCCTTGGAAGTCGGGATATTAAATTGACTGGCTCTGTAGAAATCCTCCACGCTGGCCCGAGATAATCGGTCGACGAGTTCTTTCTGAAAGCGAGAAACTCGGTCGTCCTGGTGAGCGATTCTTCAGGTAATGCGCAGTCATTCTGACTGAGTTGGATTTGGACCGATATACCATTGCTTGATGTAGCGCCCCTGGTGGGCCTCTTGGAGCGCGACTTGTGAGTTTGGGCTTTGGTTTTGGCCCGATAAGATTAGTGCCAAAAAGAGGGCCAACACTCACATATTGATTCCAAAAATTATGAAAATTGGAATCTATCAATAATTTGACATTCCGGATCCAAGAAAAGTGGTCTCGTCGAAAAAGGAGATCGTTTGCAAAATCGCCACTTTTAAGGGCTATATTTCCATAGCAACTATTCTGAATTTTCAACTGGACATAATTTTTGATTCTCGCTATGAAATTTCGATTTTTCAGATTCGATAGAAAGATATTTTTAAATAGATTTAATATTTTTTGGTTTCACTAAAATCCGCTTTATTTTGAATCCTGTACATTCATTGGAAATTTGAAATCGAATTTTCAAACTGCCGCGCCCTTTCCCATTCATTTTTATAATTAAATTAAAAATTTATATTCCAACTTCGATTTAAAATAAATTTATACATTCTAATTCTATTCAAAATAAATTTCTCTTCGTTATTATTTAAAATAAATCATTTTAATTATTCAAAATTCATTAAAATTGCTAAAATAAAAATTTTAAATTGGTATTGATTTTTTGGTTGTTACATAAGCCTTCCTCCTTTATAAAATAGTTGCATACATGTATGCCGTTTTTCAGAATAAATGCATTCATGTATGCAACTATTCGTCACACTAGCAACTCAATTCAACTTTATATGCATATATGTATGCAATTTTTTCAGATATATGCATACATGTATGCTTACATTGGTCCAGATTTTCAATAGACAACGCTGGATGAATATATGCATACATGTATGCTACTATTGGAAATAGTACACAGATGTATCCAACCTTTTTTTGTTTTTCAGGTTGCTTCCGAGAATATTTCCGATTTTTTGAATATTTTTTTATAAAGCAGCGCACATTTTTCTTTGAAAAACACGTAACTCCAAAAGTAAGGACTCGCTTTGAATTGCAAACTTACAATGGATGCCGCTTATATTTTGAACAGTTTCAGGGATGTCATACTAATTTCACTTAATTAAATATTAAAACCCTAATTTTTTCCCAATTTAATTTCACTATGCTTTCCCCTCCTTGGTTGCTCGTTGCCACCACGTCAGGCCACTAGAGGATCGGCAGACCCACCTAACACATTCCTCTATCCATGGCGCACCACCACCACGAGTGGCACCACTAGAAATGTCACCGTTGGCATTGAAATCGCCTGAGATTGAGAATCCTATCGGGCTCGATTGCCCTACCACCGCGCCGCCCCACAGTCACGTAGCACCACAGAAAGGACTGTCGCCCCACCAACTTCCATCGCCCTTTAGACATCTTGGCCCCACATCGCCTGTGGCGGCCAAAATCTGACCATCTTGGTTCAAGCTCCCCCAAAACGCCATCGATGTTCAACTCCTCCCCACAGTCACCACAAGCGATATCAGGCCGAGCGGCCTAAAGCAAAGTTGTAGCCTTCCCTCTTTTCTACAACTTTCCTTTTGACACCAACTTCTAACTCCTCTCCGTTTGACCAAACTATGACCAAATGTACTTTTCTGACTTTAAACTGAGATCCAGGCGAATCCGTAACTCCAACACCCTCAAATTTTTGTGGTAGGTAGATCTCAATATTCTCTACAACTCTCCCGTCAGAAGTTTCCTCAAATTGTTTACGAATTAGAAGATATAAATTATTTTATGTGTAGGGGATTATTTGCAAATATTTTGAGAGAGGAGATGGGGTGGCAACATAATTGCCAAATGAAAATGGAGTTAGGATTATGGAAGAGAAAAAGATCTTATATATGGTGTTTAATTTGATTTAATAACATTTTATTCTTTTATTTGCTTAACGCGATCTCCGATCGACATTAATCATTGCCCCGACCGCATATAAACTCCATTTGTGATGAAAATTGACATACAACTATGTTTTGACAAAGTGGTCCTAATGAAACTTGTTTCGTTGAATTCCGAGTCCGTTTGCTCAAAAAGCTCTAGTTTGGGCTCAAATGTTCGATTGATTCACAATTTATTGCGCACGGCCACATATTAGCTCCAAAAATTATGAAATTTAGAATATAGCAATAATTTAATATTTCGAATCCAACAAAATTGGTTTCGTTGAAGACTGAGGTGGTTCGCAAAATATCCATTTTTAAGGGTTAAATAATATTAAAATATTTATAAATTCCATAGGAGTATCTGAAAAATTAATTCGGACATAACTTACAATTTATAACTTAGAATCACAATTTCTTAAAAAGATATAATTAAATAGATCCCAACGTTTCTTGTTTCATCAAGTTATGATTTATAATGAATTTTGTATGTTCGTTTAAAGCTTAAAACAAAATTTCCAAACTACCATGCCATTACGAGGTCGTTTTAATTAAATTATAAGTTTATATGCTCAAACTTCTTTTTGATAAATTCTAAGTCGTTTATTCTTGAAATAAATCATTTAAATTTTTTAATATTCATTAAAATCAATTAAAAATAAATTTTAAAATGGTTCCAAAATTCTGGGTTCTTACAATCTCCTCCACTTAAAACTTTTTCGTTCCGAAAAAGGAACGGAGCTGAAAGTCATTTAATTAACCAACTCAACTTTCATTCTGGCTTGAGTTCTTTGTCTTCTCAATTACTAAGAACTTCCTATTTTTTTGAAATTTAGTTAACACCTTAAATTTCTGAATTTTTTTCCATAACCTCCTTTATATGGGTTGATCTGAACAAATATATATTTGCTTAACAGACACTCATAAATCAATATATAAACATACGACCCAAACAAAACAATTGTGACTTATTTACATCCAAGGGAGATGTGTAAAAATTATCATCCCTTGTCCTTATGATGAGGATTAGTCATGATCCATGTGCCTTATCTATACACAAGAGAGACGTGTATGTTTCTGTCATCTAAAGACCTAGTGATGGGGTTTTATTATTAAATCCTGCAATTTATCGTTATACGTTTATTAACTCCACAATCAGTCCTCAGTTCAACCTGCAATTCAGTTCTCGCCATACAAGCATCATACAATTGGATGCTCATATGGTCATCAAACCTCGTCATATACGCATTAAATAATTACATGCTTATATGGATATGCTATGCAGTCCATAATATATGTTATGCGGTGTAGTCCATGATTATTGTTCACCATCCAATGGTGTACGTTTAATTTCAAACAAGCAACCATCACAGCACATCCAGTTCACTCACAGCAATAATAATTAAATTGCGCAACTAATATAATAAATATGCACCTTTTTATCGGGACGTAATTTGTTCCTTTACTTGGCTTTAAACCAATAACCTGCTAGACATATATATGTGTATATATTTGTCCAATTCCAACTAATTTTCAATTTAATTTAACTTAATTCAATTCAAATAAATAACAAGTGTTTTTCATATATTCACTGTCCAGTATCACCGAATATTCCGTCTAATTTATCTAAATCGGACATCCTAAGTAATTAAACAGGAAATCAAACAGTCACATGAACAATGAATTGACTAACAAATTTTATATATATTCTAAGTATTCTTTCAAAATTAGGTTATACATAAATATATATAGGGAAATTTTAGATGAACACAAATGCTTAGCCATTAGATCTTCCCCTGAATTCCACCTCACACATAAAGACAAACAAATTATGTGGTCCAGATTTTATGTAGATAAATTTGTGTCCAATTTTGTGTTCCTATAGTAGCTCTCATATAGACCGAACGAGAACGCAGATTGTTTGAGAACACGACGCATCACAACATAGAACAAGAGAACTTTTCATTTCTTTTATAACAATTTACATCAGAGTACAAGAATATCAGAGTATGAATAAATAAATTACACGGCGGAAATACAATTATCGAAGAATAAAATTAATTACATAGCAGTGGGAATGTAAATTATACATATAATATAAATACAATGCAGCAGAAAAACATGAATAACCATAGCTGAAGGCAATACACAGATACAGAGCTTTCAAAATATTGCTCCAACCGTAAACTAGGATCCTGTGAAAAGAAAAGAATCTGCAAAGCAAAACTACTGACTGCTCGTGTGGAAAAATATAGACACCAAAGTTTAGGTGGAAAACAATAAACCCAAGGTCTGTCATGGGACTGGTGTGAGAACTTAAAACGAATATTAAACATTATTTAAAATAGGGTAAATCATAGGACCATGCCGTATATCACCTAACAGGTTTACTCCCGTGAATACTTTGAAATAAAACAATTAATAAACAACACAATGCTTTTGGAATGAAGCTATTATGAAACTCGGGTCCCATCACACAAAGCAACGCAAGCCGGAGGATAGAGTTTTACATTATAATAGCCAAACATTCTTGATACGCTTCCAGAAAACAACTTTGAATATAAATGTATCAATCATAGACTACATAATACCCCATCCTACTATGTCTCCATATAGCTTTATAACTAAAACTGAAAGGTTGCATATTGGAAATTGGATTCTATCTATGAGTCGAGGCATTGGATCTTCCTCATCGGTTTCTGATCACCTCCAGCAAGATGTCTAGGATCACACCACAGGTAATCCTTGGTTAGCGGCAGGGACAGTCCACTCTTACTTTTGTGGATTAATTTTTTTTTTAAACAATATGTTTCCCGGTCCTATCGGACATATCATCTAGTTAGTACGTTGAACATCTTGACGTTTTACGGCAATATATGAGGCGCATCACTATCCACCATCCGCACAAGTAAATGTGCTTGGGCTATATACCATGGCAGCCCTTACAGCTAGAAAGAAATGCATGTCCTCCCTGCGGTCCTCATCCCATTTTTGACTCATACCAGGGTGTGAAGCTCGCAAATTAACATTATAAAAAAATCTACGCTAAATTAAAGTCGTGCTTTAGATCATCATTCACAAGGCTCTTCTTTTCAACAAAAGCATTGATCATTGCATCTTAGCATGCCACATTGTCAATGCATACCATACTGTTAATTTCCACCAACATATAAGCTCTAAGCTCGAACGTCTCAAAGAAGGGTGTTAAGCTAAGAGAATAAATTCTCTGCCACCAAACAAATATATATTAAGAAGAGATCACCAAATACAACATAAAGTACAATGTCAAACATACAATCCATTTACAAGTCCGTTTTGGGTCTGAACGAAACCGGAGGCACCTTATTCCTTGTCTTATATGTCCAATACAGGAGAGAGGTCCTCGCATATCCGGTTGATTTCCAAGTACGTTTGGACCACCACTACAACTTATAACCTCTATTTGGGTGTACTTTCCAAATGAGACATCAGCAATGGCCCAAATGATGTGAAGATCTCCGGTCTCCAACCACCATCTTCATTCATCGACTTTTAATCGTCATAATAGATTTTCAGAATGGGTTAAACCCGGCCTTTCCGAATAACTGGCTCATTTTTACAATCACATGATAAATACACAAAGATAGAATAAATCTCATTCCAATCCAGAATATTATTTTATTCAAATATTCATTACTCTGGGGAAAGGTTCCCATTAATTTTATCAAAGATTATCTCAAGTTTAAACCATTCTTTGGAAATCATTTCAAAAGAATTTATAATTTTTTTTACCTTCAAAAATCATAACTAAGTGATCTTTCAACTTTTAAAAATTAATCTTGTCTTTAACTGGGTTAAAGAAAAGCTTGCACTTAAAAGCATTGTTCACGATAAACCCAAAATCATATTCCATTAAAATAGAATCTTCACAAAAATCTGAATACTTTATAAACGATATAAATTTCCGTATTAGGATAATACTATTAATGAAATAATGGCAAAGCCTTTTAAATTCCATAAATAGTAAATTTCTTCCTTTACAGAAGCTCATTTCGATTATTATGAATAAAATTCCATTCAATCCCAATTTAATTGAATAAACTGGAAAACTTCATTAAATCTTATTTAAAATATTTATTCCTTTTTACCATTGGGTTTAAGAACAATATTATTTAAGATACTATTCATGACAACCCAAATCAACTTCCATTCAATTCCAATTTAATTTAATAAGCTAGAAAAATTCTTTAAATCTTATTTAAAAGATTTGTTCCTTTTTACCAATAGGTTTTAGAACAGTATTATTTAAGATACTACTCAAAAAAAACCAAATAAACTTTCTTCAATTCCAGTTTAATTTAATAAACTGGAAAACTTCCTTAAATCTTAATTAAAAGATTTATTCCATTTACAACTCGATTCAAGAATAGTATTATTTAAGATACCATTCACGACAAACCCAAAATCCAATCTGGTATTAAATATAACGATGTAATAACCCGGAAATCCAATCTGGTATTAATCCCAAAATCCAAGATGTAATAACCCGGAAATCCGAGCAAATTTAAAATTTTTATTTTGGCTATTTCAATGAATTTTGATTATTTGAAAATGAACTATTTTAAATAATAACAACGAAAAATTTATTTTCGACGAAGTTAAAATGAATAAATTTATTTTAATTATATAACGAGCCTAAAATGGTGCGGTAGTTTGAAATTTCGATTTCGAATTTCAAATGAATATACAGAGTTCAATATAAGTCAGAATTGAACGAAACAAGAAATATGTGAATCTGTTTGATGATATCTTTCCAACGGATGTAAGAAAATGTGATTTTGTTTTAAAAGATGAGAGTTACGTCCAGTTTAAAATTCAGAAAAGTCACTGTGGAATTTATATATATTTTAATATATATAAAGGCCTTGAAAATACCGTTTTGCAAACGACCTCGGTTTTCGACGAAACCACTTTTGTTGGATCCGTGGTGGCAAGTTATTGCTAGATTCCAAAATTCGTAATTTTTCGAGTCGATATGTGAGCGTGGTGAAGTAAAACGCGATTGACCAGTTTTAGTTGATTTTAATCGACTGGAGAATGGCCATTTTTCAAACGGTCTCAAAATTCGATGAAATTAGTTTTGTTAGAACCGTATTGTGGATAAGAAGCTAGAAATAATTTTTCGGAAATTTTTCTAGTTAGTATGTAGCCCCGGTAAATTGAAATGTGCGTTCAAATTGAGTATATAGAGTTATATTTTGATTTTGACGAAAACTGATCGAAACGATAGAATCAGCTTACGATACATATCCCATTGTGTTCAGAATGGGGGTAATTAGTTATGGACGACAGTCGGTGGGTTCGATTTCAAGGTCGAAATAAAAAGTAACTTTTTGAAATAAAAATTAATATAATTTATATACCCTAGAAACTTTACCAATCCTAAGTCAAACTTCCTTTTCACGGTCAAACCCGTAAGAAGCTACCGCTCCCCTTCCTTCAACGGCAGAAATTGCTCTTGATTTAGATCCAAAATCGCTCACAAAATAAAGAGAATTAATCCAAGGAATCAAGCCAAGATCAAAGCAAAAGTTTCGATCTTCCAATCTACCCTAAGTAGATCGAATTTCGTTCAGTATAAAGGGAGGATTTCGAGCTCCAAGCTTGTCTGTTCGAGGCTGATTTCCGAGCTACAGGGCGGCGCGAGTCGGCCAGTAACCCCGGTGGTAGTGGAGCTCTTCGAGGCGCTCCAAGTGGCAGCGGTGGATCTTGTTCACGATGGTCCTATGGGCGGGGCGCAGGCTGATGTCAAGGTGAACAAATGGGTTCGATTTCACGCTTTCAACGGGGAAGATGAATTGAGCACAGTGAGTTCTTCGTGTAAATTTCAAATGAAACGACTTTGTTTTAAAAAGTGTTTGAAAATAATTTAGCAAAGTGTTTGAAAATAAATTAGCAAATGGTTTGAAGAATAAAAACATCACTGTTTGAAATATAAAAACATCATTATTTGTAAAATAAAATACACTTTGTTTTGAAAAATAAAATATACGTTGCTTTGAAAAATATAGCATTGCTTTTTAAAGCTGAAGTTTTTAAATAAAGAAATATAGCATTGCTTTTTAAATCTGAAAATTTGCATTGTGTTTAGATTAAAAATTTGCATTGTGTTTAGAATATAAAATGACGTGATTTTTAAAAATATAAGCAACAACATAAAAGTATGATTTTTATGTATGAAGTAACAGTATAAAAATGCGATTTTTAATAATCGACTGCATGATACAGATTGCGATGGTACTTTCAGAAAACAAATCTGAATTCAAACCGTTCAGTGATAAGAATGGTGGAGTGGAACCCTCGGTGAGAACTCCTCACCTTTAATTTATTTTTAGTTTGAAATATATACTAGGATGCAGATGGTGCTTAGTAGCACCCGACACCCGTCGTCCACAGACCATGAATGACTTGTTTGTTTGGTTGCTGTGTTGTGAAATTTGATTGTGTGATGTAGAATGAAATAAAATATTTTATAGTGGAAAATATTTTATAGTTAAAAATATAATTTTTAACGTGTATATAAAATAAATATTTATAAACAAATCGGACGATTTGTTTATATACACTGATTTGACTGATATTGATTGGGACGGTAAAATTTTACATATCGCCCAACTACACAAATAAAATCTGTGTTTGTTGATTTGAAACCCCACACGGGTATTGGGATGAGATTGGACGTACACTAATCCCGATTGTTTAGTTGTATGTCAATCGATGGATTGACAGACTGTGTAAGCGTTAATCATTTATATTTAATGCTTATGCAATTGTGTGGTGCACTCTGGATGATAGTTGATTATTTATCGTTGTTATTATATGCATGTATTATAGAAAAATCCATATAATTAACATTATATGGTAATTGATTGGGCATCATTCCAGTTTTGAAATAGAATATTCGAATAGAAATATTTGAAATGGAAAAATATTTGTATAGAAATATTTGAAATAGAATATTTGAATAGAATCGAAATAAAAATATTTGAAATAGAATATTTGAGTAGAAATATTTGAAATAGAAATATTTGAAATGGAATATTTGAATAAAAATATTTGAATAGAAATATTTGAAATAGAATATTTGAAAATAGAAATATATGAAGCCATGTTGATTAAATTTGCGCCATTTTGACGCGAGTGATATTTATATCGATTTTATTCGTTTTTATAACGAATATAGAAAAGAAAGTGATTTCAAAATATAACATTTTGAAAATATTATCATTTGTATATCGATGATGTCGAATATTCAATTTTGATTAGAAATTAAATATGAAGTTGAAATCGTTTTGAAAACGAATTTAAAATGATTTATAAAATACGTTTTGAAAGGAAATCGACGAAATATATAATATATATATATATATTATATATATAATGGCCTAAATAGAACGCGCCGCGCCGCGACAGTTCGCGAATTTCGACCATTGACTTCGAGTGGAAATTGCGGAAGATCCTACCATCGGATTCTACTAAAACCGGAACCGTATGGTTCGTATCGAAAAGAGCTTTCGAACGAATATTAGAAATTAGAAATCTAATGGTTGGATTGGGAATTATGTCCAAATCAAATTTGGAAAAGGTTGCCGCAAGTGCAGTTCGATGGCCGTTGATGGAAATCGACTATACGGGACTTGATAAAATTATTAAAAATGGTAATAATTTGTGTAAAATCATAAGAACTGATTTGTGAAGAACTGGGATGAAAAACTCCAAAATTGTAAAGATAAAAATTGATTTTTATCGAAATGAACTAGTTTTGAACTAGAATTATAATTCTATTTATTTTTAAAATAAATAAAGTGGATTTGAAATGGTTTTGAAAATAAACAGAATTTCCAATAATTGAATTGGAATGGATTTTAATCGAAATTGTCTTTGGAATATTTCGATGTTGGATTTCGTGATTATACAAATATTGTTCTGGAAATTTTAAAGATATATTTATATCGTTATTTCCAATACGATATTTGTTGGTCGTAGAATTTGATATTGAATATAAGCCGATATATTTTCTATTCAGAGCCTTGTATTTAATATCAAATGTGATTTGGGTTTGTCGTGAATGGTGTCTTCATCAACATTGTTCTTAAACCGAGTTGAGAAAAAAAGATTAGATTAAATCTTTTATTTAGATTTAATGAAGAGTACCAATTAAATAATATTTAATTACAATTGATATGGTATTGATTTTTGGGTTTATCAAGAACAATGTTTTAAATAACACTTGTTCTTTAACCCGATAATTAATGGAATGTGATTTTGGGTTGTTGTGAACGGTATCTACAATAATACTATTCGTAGACCCAACGGAGATAAGAAAATCAGAAACTAACTGGAGATTAGTTAAGTTGAATGGTTTCCAGGGTATTGATCTGATGTTGGTTTCGGCCTTCGGGGTTAATACTTAGGGAATTGCTCACTTGCTATTTTACGATTAAAAGCTGATAGAATGGAATGTGATTTTGGGTTTATCGTGAACCGTGTTTTAAATGACATTGATTCTTTAACCTAGTTAAAGATTAAAACTAAGTGGAGTTTTAATGAATCTGGAATTAGATTGAAAAAATCGAGAATGGAGTATCACCAGTTTTGATCCAGGCGATAGTTAAATCTTTAATTAGATTTGAACGTGAAATGATAATGGAATTTACCGATAACACCATGGTGTTATATATGAAGTATGACCAGTTTTACTTCATGGGATGAATAGGTTGGGATTGGGAAATAAAATAAATGATTACTTCGGTGTGGTTCACTAATCCCGACTAGTTGAATTGATATTCAAAAGAAGATTAAAAGATAAATTAAAAAGAATTTATCTTTGATAAAATTAATGGGAACCTTTCCCTAAGAAAGTGAAATTCAGAAACTAACTGTAGGTTAGATAAAAAGAATGGTTTCCTGGGTATTGATTTGATGTTGGTTTCAGCCTTCGGGGTTAATATTTGGGGAATTATTCTCTTGCTAATTTACGGTTAGTGACTGATGAATTGGAATGAGGTGTATGTTGTGTTTGTGTAACACTTGTTTATTATATACGCGAGTTATTCAAAAAGACCGGGTTTATCCGATTCTGAATAACTGATCCGACGATGAGTCGAAGCTGAAGACGGTGGTTGAAGACCGGAGGTCTTCATGTCGTTTGGGTGATTACTGATGATCTTGATTGGGATGTACACTCAAGAGGTGGGAATCAGTTAGTGATCGTCCAGACGTACTTGGAGAGCGATGGATATGCGGGGTACTAGGTGCCTCCGGTTTCGTTCAGACCCAGAATGAACTTGTAAATGGACTGTGTGTCTGACATTGGATATCATTCTGTGTGATTGATGGATATCGATTGCATGGAGTGGTTTGCCTGTGTGGCATGCTAAGGTGCAAATGATCAGGGCTTCTGTTGAAAAGCAAAGTCTTGTGGTTGATGATCAAAGCACAGCCTGTGTGACATAGCTTTGTGTAGCATTGATTCGCGAGCCTCACACCCTGGTTGTGAACTAGAAACGGGAGAGGAAATAAGGGAGGACATGCATTTCTTTCTAGTTAGAAGTGGCGTCAGTGGTTTGACACGCCCTGACGAGTTTGACTTATGTGGTTGTTGGTTTGCGAGGCGCCTCAGATATATCAATGACTATGTGAAGTCGATGGAGTCATTCGTTGGCTCATTTACGCCCCAAAGGGTGAGGAAACGTAGTGTTTAGGCATAATAATCCATATCGGTGGACCGGCCCTGACGATCCAAGGTTTGTCTGTGCGCTTGCTTGAGGCTCGGGCTAGAGAGTCTCAAATCGGTAGAGGACTATGTTTTGCCTCGGTTCACTGATGGAAATCCAACTTTCAATACGTGACATGTGCGGTTTTGATTGTAGAACCTAGTATGGCGACATGATATATGGTACCCATGCCATCTGTGATTGATATTTATGATTGAAATTGTTTTGACACTATACACTTATAGTAATATCAAAATAATCTATTTTTAAACGTATTAAACATCCTTTGGCTATTATAAGGTAAAACCCTATCCTTTGGCTTGCGTTTCATTGTGTGATGGGACCTGGGTCTTACAATAGCTTCATTTTTCTTTATTTAGCATTGCGCTGTTTGTTTTATGCACTGGTATGCATGGGAGGAAACCCGTTCCCTGTTATACGGCGTGGTCCCTTGATTTACCTAACTTTAAAAATAAAGATTAATAACTGTTTTAGTTCTCATACCAGTCACATGACTGACCTGGAGTTTATTGTTTTAACCTAAATTATGGGTGCCCTTATTTTGACATGGGCAACTAGTAGTTTTGGTTTTGCAGATTTATATTCACAGGAACCTGGTTTACAGCTGGAATGGTATCTGAAAAGCTCTGTATCCGCATATCTCCTTCAGTTCTGTATTGTATTATTTTTCCGCTGCAGTAATGTAATTTAAATCTCTGATATTTTCTGTATAATATTTATTCATACTCTGTAATATTCTTGTATTCTGATGGAATGTTGTAATAAACAATGAAAAGTACTTCTGTTTGCGTTCTGATTTGTCGTGTTCTCAAAACAATCAGGGGTTTCGAACGGTCATGGTCGGTTCAGCGATCGATTCGGATCGAGCGGAATTCCTTGTTGTCACATTTGGTATCAGAACTTTGGTTTACAAAGCTTAGAGAACAAGACACATTAGAACCATACGAAAGAATTCATCAGATATTGGATTAGTAATATCCAATGGGAATGACTCATTAGAGATGAGATCAGTAGTATCCTAGAACGATGTGAAGAGTATATTTTTTAAACTGAAAACAAATTTTGTTTTTAAATTTAAATCGTTTTATACATATTTGAATATTTATTTGTATTGAATTTGGACGATCCAGTATATAAAGATTTTTCATATACTCCTTGCAAACGTGTATTCGAAGTTTTAATATACTGGATAGATATATATTTCCATTAGACTGGTGTGAGAACCAAAATTAGATAGGGCTTATTGTTGTGATTTGGCATCAAAAATCTGATTTTTAGACAATGTATCAAAGTTATGAATTTGAAAAGCTAATCAACTAATTGATTGCTGGTTATGTTGTTTGATTATTGGCTGAGTAATTAAAATTTGAACCGTATAGCCAATTTGAACCAAACAGTAAATTGTATTGAAAATTTATCGCATTTGCATACATATACATGTACTTACATTGAACAAGTCATAGCAAAGAGGTTAGAGCAGAAGAATAAAATTGTTTGCCCGACAAATAGGTACATATTTACCATAATTTACTGTTTTGTTTGGGTGATGATGATTTTATGAGCCGATTGGCTAGCCGCTTGGCTTTTTCTTTTTCTTGGATTGAAGAAGGCAATTGGAGGCTATATGAAATATTCCGAAGTCCCCGGTGCATGGGAGGTTATGGCGAAATTTTTCGGAAATTTAGGGTGTTAGCCAAATTTTTTGAAAAATTTGAAAAGTTCTTAGAAACTGAAAAGTTGAAGAACTTAAGCCGTAAAGAAAATAATGAAAGTTGAGTTGATTTGTTAAACAACTTTCGGCTTCGTTCCTTTTCTGGAACGAAAAGTTTTAAGAGGGGGAGATTGTAATAAACCGGAAATCCGAGCCAATTTAAAATTTTTATTTTGGCTGTTTTAATGAATTTTGATTATTTAAAAATGAATTATTTTAAATAATAACAACGAAAAAATTATTTTCGACGAAGTTAAAACGAATAAATTTATTTTAATTATATAACGAGCCTGAAATGGCGCGGTAGTTTGAAATTTCGATTTCGAATTTCAAATGAATATACAGAATTCAATATAAGTCAGAATTGAACGAAATAAGAAATATTTGAATCTGTTTGATGATATCTTTCCAACGGATGTAAGAAACTGTGATTTTGTTTTAAAAGTTGAGAGTTACGTCCAGTTTAAAATTCTGAAAAGTCGCTATGGAATTTATATATATTTTAATATATATAAAGGCCTTGAAAATAGCCGTTTTGCAAACGACCTCAATTTTCGATGAAACCACTTTTGTTGGATCCATGGTGTCAAGTTATTGCCAGATTCCAAAACTCGTAATTTTTCGAATCAATATGTGAGCATGGCGAAGTAAACGCGATTGACCATTTTCAGTTGATTTTAATCGACTAGAGAATGGCCATTTTTCAAACGGTCTCAGAATTTGATGAAATTAGTTTTGTTAGGACCGTATCGTCGATACAAAGCTAGAAATAATTTTTCGGGAATTTTTCTAGTTAGTATGTGGCCCCGATAAATTGAAATGTGCTTTCAAATTCAATATATAGAGTTATATTTTGATTTTGACGAAAACTGATCGAAACGATGAAATCAGCTTACGATACATATCCCATTGTGTTCAGAATGGGGGTAATTAGTTACGGAAGATAGCCGGTGGGTTCGATTTCAAGGTCGAAATAAAAAGTAACTTTTTGAAATAAAAATTAATATAATATATATACCCTAGAAACTTTACCAATCCTAAGTCAAACTTCCTTTTCATGGTCAAACCCGTAAGAAGCTGTCGCTCCCCTTCCTTCAACGGCGGAAATCGCTCTTAATTTAGATCCAAAATCGCTCACAAAATAAAGAGAATTAATCCAAGGAATCAAAGCCAAGATCAAAGAAAAAGTTCCGATCTTCCAATCTACCCTGAGTAGATCGAATTTCGTTCAGTATACAGGGAGGATTTCGAGCTCAAAGCTCGTCTGTTCGAGGCTGATTTCCAAGCTACAGGGCGGCGCGAGTCAGCCAGTAACCTCGGCGGCAGTGGAGCTCTTCGAGGCGCTCCAAGTGGCAGTAGTGGATCTTGGTCACGACGGTCCTATAGGCGGGGCACAGACTGATGTCAAGGTGAACAAATGGGTTCGATTTCACGCTTTCAACGGGGAAGATGAATTGAGCATAGTGAATTCTTTGTGTAAATTTTAAATGAAATGACTTTGTTTTAAAAAGTGTTTGAAAATAAATTAGCAAAGTGTTTGAAAATAAATTAGCAAATGGTTTGAAGAATAAAAACATCACTATTTGAAATATAAAAACATCATTATATGTAAAATAAAATACACTTTGTTTTGAAAAATAAAATACACAATGTTTTGAAAAATAAAATATACGTTGTTTTGAAAAATATAGCATTGCTTTTTAAAGCTGAAATTTTTAAATAAAGAAATATAGCATTGCTTTTTAAATCTGAAAATTTGCATTGTGTTTAGATTAAAAATTTGCATTGTGTTTAGAATATAAAAAGTCGTGATTTTTAAAAATATAAGAAACAACATAAAAGTATGATTTTTATGTATGAAGTAACAGTATAAAAATGTGATTTTTAATAATCGATTGCATGATACAGATTGCGATGGTACTATCAGAAAACAAATATGAATTCAAACCGTTCAGTGATAAGAATGGCGAAGTGGAACCCTCGGTGAGAACTCCTCACCTTTAATTTATTTCTAGTTTGAAATATATACTAGGATGCAGACGGTGCTTCGTAGAACCCGACACCCGTCGTCCGCAGACCATGGATGACTTGTTTGTTTGGTTGCTGTGTTGTGAAATTTGATTGTGTGATGTGGAATGAAATAAAATATTTCACAGTGGAAAATATTTTATATTTAAAAATAAATTTTTAACGCGTATATAAAATAAATATTTATAAACAAATCGGACGATTTGTTTATATACACTGATTTGACTGATATTGATTGGGACGGTAAAATTTTACACATCGCCGAACTACACAAGTAAAATCTGTGTTTGTTGATTTGAAACCCCACACGGGTATTGGGATGAGATTTGACGTACACTAATCCCGATTGTTTAGTTGTATGTCAATCGATTGATTGACAAACTGTGTAAGCGTTAATTATTTATATTTAATGCTTCTACAGTTGTGTGGTGCACTCTAGATGATGGTCGATTATTTATCGTTGTTATTATATACATGTGTTGTAGAAAAATCCATATAATTAACATTATATGGTAATTGATTGGGCCTCATTCCAGTTTTGAAATAGAATATTTGAATAGAAATATTTGAAATAGAAATATTTGAAATGGAATATTTGAATAAAAATATTTGAATAGAAATATTTGAAATATAATATTTGAATAGAAATATATGAAATAAAAATATTTGAAATATAATATTTGAATAGAAATATTTGAAATAAGAATATTTGAAATGGAATATTTGAATAAAAATATTTGAATAGAAATATTTGAAATAGAATATTTGAGAATAGAAATATATGAAGCCGTGTTTAGATTTGCGCCATTTTGACGCGAGCGATATTTATATCGATTTTATTCGTTTTTATAACGAATATAGGAAAGAAAGTGATTTCAAAATATAACGTTTTGAAAATATTATCATTTGCATATCGATGATGAGGAATATTCAATTTTGATTACAAATTGAATATGAAGTTGAAATCGTTTTGAAAACGAATTTAAAACGTTTTATAAAATACGTTTTGAAAGGAAATCGATGAAATATATATAATATATATATTATATATATAATGGCCTGAATAGAACGCGCCGCGCCGCGGTAGTTCGCGAATTTCGACCATTGACTTCGAGTGGACATTGCGGGAGATCTGACCGTCGGATTCTCCTAAAACTGGAACCGTTGGGATCGTATCGAAAAGATCTTTCTAACGAATATTAGAAATTAGAAATCTAATGGTTAGATTTGGAATTATGTCCAAATCAAATTTGGAAAAGGTCGCTGTAAGTGCAGTTCGATGGCCGTTGATGGAAATCGACTGTACGGGCCTTGATAAAATTATTAAAAATGGTAATAATTTGTGTGAAATCATAAGAAATGATTGGTGAAGAATTGGGATGAAAAAATCCAAATTTGATAAGATAAAAATTGATTTTTATCGAAATGAACTAGAATTATAATTCTATTTATGTTTAAAATAAATAAAGTGGATTTGAAATGATTTTGAAAATAAACAGAATTTCCAATAATAGAATTGGAATGGATTTGAATCGAAATTGTCTTTGGAATATTTCGATGTTGGATTCCGTGATTATACAGATATTGTTCTTGAAATTTGAAAGGTATATTTATATCATTATTTCCAATACGATATTTGTTGGTCGTAGAAATTGATATTGAATATAAGCCAATATATTTTCTATTCAGAGCCTTGTATTTAATATCAAATGTGATTTGGGTTTGTCGTGAATGGTGTCTACGTTAACATTGTTCTTAAACCGAGTTGAGAAAAAAGATTAGATTAAATCTTTTATTTAGATTTAATGAAGAGTACCAATGAAATAATATTTAATTAGAATTGACATGGTATTGATTTTTGGGTTTATCAAGAACAATGTTTTAAATAACACTTGTTCTTTGACCCGATAATTAATGAAATGTGATTTTGGGTTGTCGTGAACGGTATCTACAATAATACTGTTCGTAGACCCAACGGAGATAAGAAAATCAGAAACTAACTGGAGATTAGTTAAGTTGAATGGTTTCCAGGGTATTGATCTGATGTTGGTTTCGGCCTTCGGGGTTAATACTTAGGGAATTGCTCACTTGCTATTTTACGGTTAAAAGTAGGTAGAATGGAATGTGATTTTGGTTTATCGTGAACCGTGTTTTAAATGACATTGATTCTTTAACCCAGTTAAAGATTAAAACTAAGTGGAGTTTTAATGAATCTTGAATTAGATTGAAAAGATCGAGAATGGAGAATCACCAGTTTTGCTCAAGGCGATAGTTAAATCTTTAATTAGATTTGAACGTGAAATGGTAATGGAACTTACCGATAACACCGTGGTGTTAGATATGAAGTATGACCAGTTTTACTTCATGGGATGAATAGGTTGGGATTGGGAAATAAAATAAATGATTACTTCGGTGTGGTTCGCTAATCCCGACTAGTTGAATTGATATTCAAAAGAAGATTAAAAGATAAATTTAAAAGAATTTATCTTTGATAAAATTAATGGGAACCTTTCCCTAAGAAAGTGAAATTTAGAAACTAACTGTAGGTTAGATAAGAAGAATGGTTTCCTGGGTACTGATCTGATGTTGGTTTCTGCCTTCGGGGTTAATGTTTGGGGAATTATTCTCTTGCTAATTTACGGTTAGTGGCTGATGAATTGGAATGAGGCATATGTTATGTTTGTGTAACACTTGTTTATTATATACGCGAGTTATTCAGAAAGACCGGGTTTATCCCATTCTGAATAACTGATCCGACGATGAGTCGAAGATGAATACGGTGGTTGAAGACCGGAGGTCTTCACGTCATTTGGGTGATTACTGATGATCTTGATTGGGATGTACACCCAAGAGGAGGGAATCAGTTAGTGATCGTCCAGACGTACTTGGAGATTGATGGATATGCGAGGTACTAGGTGCCTCCGGTTTCGTTCAGACCCAAAACGAACTTGTAATTGGATTGTGTGTCTGACATTGGTTATCATTCTGTGTGATTGATGGATACCGGTTGCATGGAGTGGTTTGCCTGTGTGGCATGCTAAGGTGCAAATGATCAGGGCTTCTGTTGAAAAGCAAAGTCTTGTGGTTGATGATCAAAGCACAGCCTGTATGGCATAGCTTTGTGTAGCGTTGATTCGCGAGCCTCACACCCCGGTTGTGAACCAGAAACGGGAGAGGACATCAGGGTGGACATGCGTTTCTTTCTAGTTAGAAGTTGTGTCAGTGGTTTGACACGCCCTGACGAGTTTGACTTATGTGGTTGTTGGTTTGCGGGGCGCCTCAGATATATCGGTGACTATGTGAAGCCGATGGAGTCATTCATTGGCTCATTTACGCCCCAAAGGGTGGGGAAACGTAGTGTTCAGGCATAATAATCCACATCGGTGGACCGGCCCTGATGATCCAAGGCTTGTCTGCGCGCTTGCCTGAGGCTCGGGCTAGAGAGTCTCGAATCGGTAGAGGACTATCTTTTGCCCCAGTTCACAGATGGAAATCCAACTTCCAATACGTGACATGTGTGGTTTTGATTATAGAGCCTAGTATGGCGACATGATATATGGTACCCATGTCGTCTATGATTGATATTTATGATTGAAATTGTTTTGACACTATACACTTATAGTAATATCAAAATAATCTGTTTTTAAACGTATCAAACATCCTTTGGCTATTATAAGGTAAAACCCTATCCTCCGCTTGCGTTGCATTGTGTGATGGGACCTGGGTCTTATAATAGCTTCATTTTTCTTTATTTAGCATTCCACTGTTTGTTTTATGCACTGGTATTCTTGGGAGGAAACCCGTTCTGTGTTATACGGCGTGGTACCTTGATTTACCTAACTTTAAAAATAAAGAATAATAACTGTTTTAGTTCTCACACCAGTCACATGACTGACCTGGAGTTTATTGTTTTAACCTAAACTTTGGGTGCCCTTATTTTGACATGGGCAGCTAGTAGTTTTGGTTTTGCAGTTTATATTCACAGGAACCTGGTTTACAGCCGGAATGATATCCGGAAAGCTCTGTATCCATATATAACCTTCAGTTGTGTATTGTATTATTATTCCGCTGCAGTAATGTAATTTAAATCTCTGATATTTTCTGTGTAATATTTATTCATACTCTGTAATATTCTTGTATTCTATTGGAATTGTTGTAATAAACAATGAAATGTTCTTCTGTTTTTTTATTCTGATTTGTAATGTTCTCAAAACAATCAGGGGTTTCGAACGGTCTTGGTCGGTTCAGCGATCGATTCGGATCGATCGAAATTCCATGTTGTTACATAAGATCTTAAATTGAATTCATGCCCGATAACATTCAATACCAAATTCTTAAACCAACAGATATTGTTTTAGAATAATGACACCAATATCTTCCAAATTCCTCAACAATATCAATATAATCACGGAACCCAATATCGATAATATTCGAAGATAATTTCCATTCAAACCCATTTCAATAAATATGTTGGAAAATCTTGGTTATATTAAAGCCATTTTCAAATCCAATTTATTAATTTAAAATCATTGGATTACTACTCTAGTTGTCAACTTGTTCATTCAGATAAAAATATCTTTTATGTTTTCAAAACTTGGAATTTTTCTTCCAAAATCTTTCCAAATCATTTATTATGATTTTACATAATTTATTTATATTTTTAATAATTTTATTAAGGCCCTTTCAGTTGGTTTTCAATATCAGTCACCGAATTGCATCCATAACGACCATTTCCAAAACAGATTTGGACTTAAATTAAAATCTAACTATTGGGTTTTCAAAAATTCTCAATTCATTAGAAAGCTCATTTCCTTATGGTTCCAACGATTCCAGTTTCAGGAGAATCTGACAGTCGGATCTCCCGATACGTCAATTTGAAGTTATGGGTTGACGTTCGAGAACTGTCGCTGGACGATGCATTCTATTCAAGCCCAAATCAATTTATAAATTTTAAATATAAATCGAAACTCTTCTAAACCATTTTTATACATTATATAAAATATATATAATCATGTTTGAAAACTCATTTCAGCCGTTTATCTTCAAAATCGCATATTTCACTATGCGTTCAATTTTCATATTATTTTTACTTTAAAACAATTCTTTATGGTAACGAACATTCATCGATATTTTAATATCTTCGCGTCCATCCAAAATTGACGCCAAAATCAACTTCAATTTTCATTAAATATTATATTATTAAAATATTCATATTTTATTCCGGATTGGAATAACATTCAACCAATATCCATATAAATCAATTTATATGGATTTCATTCATCATATGCATCCAACAATTGTTGCAAACAACTATTAACCATCCAAATAACATCCAGTGTGCACTCACATCTATATAAGCCTTAAATAATTAATTAACACTTATATCAGTTCGTCAATTAGTCTATTAACATCGAACTTAAACATTGGGGAGTAGTGTAAATCAAATATCATCCCAGTGCCCGTGTGGGGTTTTTCAACCAATAAATAATTGATTAATAAATTATTTATCCATTCCAATTTATTTTTCAATCAAACTAATTATACTTAAGCAAGTGATAATAAATTCACCGTTTAGAATCAGAAATGGATGTTTATATCCAATTTCAACTACCACGAATAATCTAACATCGTTTTTAACACGTTAATTATTTCAAAATCAAATTCGAATCATAACATAAACAATCAACAATTCAACCATAGGGTTTGCAAACAATTGTGATGTGAGCTACAATTACCCGTATAATAATTTGTGATAATTAAACAGATAAATCAACATAGGCAATTAATATGTATCTAAATATGAATATAATAACATAACAAAACAGTGAGTGAGAGTGTTCTCACTTTGATCATTCGAATGGTAGATTTCTTTTTAAATCAAATTAAACTTGGGTTTAATTTGACCCAAAAATATAAATTGCTCCAAATTTAACCAAAATAGTTTTGTTGCGAAGCTCTCGACTCCATGATCACAATAGATCAAGTTTTGCGCAATTCTGAGTTCGTATCTGAGAGATATTAACGTCCAAACATTGAATACACAAATTAAATAATTAATTAAATATTGAGACCCTAATTTTTACGCCAATTTAATTTCATCGTGGTTCCACTCCTTGGTTGCTTGTCGCTGCCATGTCAGGACACCAGAAGGTCAGCCGACCCCCCTGCCACCTTCCTCCATCCATGGTGCGCCACTGCTGTGAGTGACACCACCAGAAACGCCACTGCTGGCGGCGTTGAAATAGCCTGAGATCGAGAAACCTATCAGGCTTGATTGCCCCACCACCATGCTGCCTCATAGTCGTGCACCACCAAAGAAAGGACCGCCGTCCCACCAGCTTCCATCACCCTTCAGACACCTTGGCTCAACATTGACTTTGGTGGCTGGAATCCGACCATCTTTGGATCGAGCTCCTCCAAAACGACTTTGACGTTTAACTCCTCCCCATAGCCACCACAGGCCATCAGGCCGAGCACTCTAAAGCAAAGTTGTAGCCCTCCCTCTTACCTACAACTTTCCTTTTGACACCAACTTTTAACTCCTCTTCGTTTAACCACAAAATCACCATAACCGAATGTACTTTTCTAACTTTAAACTGAGATCCTAGCGAATCCATAACTCCAAACACTCTCAAATTTTTGTGGTACGTAGATCTCAGCATTCTCTACAACTCTCCCGTTGTAAGTTTCCTCAAATTGTATACGAATTGGAAGATATAAATTATTTTATGTGTAGGGGCTTATTTGCAAATATTTTGAGAGAGGAGATGGAGGTGGCTGCAAAATTGCTTAATGAAGATGGATTTAGGGTTTTTGGAAGAGAAAAAGATCTTATATACGGAGTTTAATTTGATTTAAAAATTTGTATTCTTTTGTTTGCTTAATTAACGCTTTCTTTAATCGACCTTTCTCAATGCCCCGACCACATATAAACTCTGTTGGTGATGAAAATCGATCTACAGCTATGTTTTGACAGTATGATCCGTTTCGTCAAATTCCGAGTCTATTTGCTCAAAAAGCTTTAGTTTGGCTCAAATGGCTGATCAATTCACAATTTATTGGGCACGGCCACATACTAGCTCCAAAAATTACGAAATTTGAAATCAAACAATAATTTAATATTCTGGATCCAACAAAAGTGGTTTAGTCGTAAATGAAAGTTGTTCGCAAAATGTCCATTTTTAATGGCTTAAATAATATTAAAATATTAATAAATTATACAGCGACTATTTGAAAAATTAATTTGGATATAACTTACGATTTACAACTTAGAATCTCAATTTCTTACATTTGTTAGAAAGATATAGTTAAATAGATCCTAACGTTTCTTGTTTCATCAAATTCTGATTTATAACAAATTATGTACATTCATATAAAGTTTAAAACTATATTTTCAAACTACCGTGCCATTTTGATCTTGTTTTAATTAAATTATATATTTATACGCTCGAGCTTCGTTTTAAATAAACTATAATTCGTCTATTCTCAAAATATATAGTTTAAATTTTTTTAATTTTCATTAAAATCAATTAAAAATAAATTTTAAATTGGTTCCAAAATTTTGGGTTGTTACATCGGACTTGCAAATGGATTATGTGTCTGACATTGTATTTTATGCTGTATCAATTGATCTCTACTAAATATATTTGTAGACATAAGTTGTATGGTATGAATTGACAATGTGGCTTGCTGAGTGTCGTGGGCAGATAGATCAAAGCTTTTATTGAAAAGCGGATCCTTGTGGATGATGATCCAAGCATGTTTGATATAGAGTAGCATTGTGTGTTGTGACTTCGACGAGCCTCACAACCCGGTATGATGGCGAACTGATGGTTAGATCAGTATAACTTTCTAGATGAAAATATGCAACCTCCGCATTAGGATCGGACAACTTTTAGGGTTGTCACAGATTCGGTCGACCGAGCTGAGCTGGGTTGTGGTCACTCCACACCTAGAGGGATAAAGTACATACCTAAGTCCCAGATAGATAGACTATAACAGTATTCCAAGTCTGGTATAAAGCCGCGAAGCGTGATACTCGCGTCCTGGATATAGTGTGGGTTTGTACTACGGTGCTATCCAAAGCCTGGACTTAACCATAGAAATACACACTTCCACAATCGATTTTTCAAATCAGAAGCCATTATGACGGAATCCAACTTTTCAATACGTGACTTTACGGTTTTAGTTGTAAACCTATATGGCGACATAATAGGATGGAAAATCATGCTATCTAAGATTCATACATTTATTTTCGAAATTGATTTTCACAATATGCACTAGTGATAATAAAAGAGAACTTTTGCATATTAAGCATGTTTAGCTATTATAAGGTAAAAGTCTTTCCTATGGCTTGCGCTTGCATTGTGCGACGGGACTAGAGTCTTATAATAGCTTCATTTTTCAAAAAGGCATTGCTAGTTTAGTTATTGGTATTCATGTAGAGAAAACCCGTTCCGTGTTATACGGCGTAGTCTCATGATTTACCTAACATTGAAATAAAGTTTAAAACTGTTTTTGGTTCTCACACCAGTCCCATGATTGACCTGGAGTTTATTGTTTTTTCACCTAAACTCTAGGTGCCCATATTTTCCATACGGGCAGCTAGGATTCTGGATTGAAGCTTAGAGCTGTGTCCAAGGCACTTCTAGAGTCTTCCGCTGATTGTAAATGTATTTTGCGTTTCTGCTATGCATTGTATTATATTGTATTTATTATTCACTGATTATTTGTAATGTCCCATATTTTCGGTGGTCAGATATTTAATATATTTTATTATTTTAAATATTGATTTGGAATTCTAAATGGATTTAATATATATAATTCGTTTATATAACGAAGTTAAAACGTTTAATTTATATATAAATATAAATCGAGCTCGAAATGGCGCGGTAGTTCATAATTTACGATTTGAACTTCAACTAAATATACAGGATCCGATATAAGTCAGAATTTAGTGAAACAAGAAATCTTAGAATCGATTTGCTTATATTTTTCTAATGAAAGAGAAAAATGGAGACTTCATGTTATGGTTTGGTAGTTATATTCAATTCAAATTTCCAAATAGTCGCTATGGAATTAAAGTGATTAATTTAATAGTATAATTCGATTTAAAAGCGGTTTTTGATCATAACTTGAGATAACGATCGAACTAAGCTATGAAACGAATTCCATTGAATTCGTATTGACGTTTAGAGTCATAAAAAAAATATTGTTTGTTATTTTTTTAAGATCGGGTAATTTGGTGTCCAAAATAGCACTTGGTGTGCGTATAAAACATCGTACTGGAAAACAGTCTCGGAATGCGGCGTAATGTGTGCTGTTGGATTCATATTAATTAATTACTGTAGGATTTCAAAGTTTCAAGTTGATTGGATTTATTTTGTGACCGTGAGAAATTTAAATGCGTGTTTTTCACGTGTGATTTATAAAGGAATTTTCGCTAATGATATCGGAATTTGACTAAACCAGTCCCGTCGTGTTCGGAATATTTTTCTATGCTAGGATTACAATTTTTCATTTCAGTTGGAGACCGTATAGGGTTATTTTCGTGCGTTACTTCGCCTTTAAGCTTCATTGTAATAATTTAATATTAAAACTAACCCATATATATACCCCCTTTACATAGTATAAACATAATTTTTAATTTTGCCTGGTCAAAATTAAATGCGCCTCCATCTTCTTGTCTTGAATGGCCAGCAAAACATGATCTCCTCAATCGATTTCCTCCCAATCCAAAAACAGAAATTTAAATCTTCCTTCAACATTTATCTTGAGCTCATCGAGGGCCACCTAATGAACGTTGGTGATTGTATATTACAATCTATAGTGGCCTGAAGCGGGGTGTGCAGTTGCGCCGTTCGAAGTTAAATCATTAGCGGAGCGCTTGATCAAGTGATGTGGGGTTCTGTGCGATGGAAGAGGAGTTGTAGGCGTTGTCGTCGGCTGTAACGTCCCGCATTTTTATCGGTTTGTATTTGAATATTTAAATCAGTTTAAATATTGAAATCGTAATATAAGTGGATTTATATATTAATTAAAATGAAGTTGAACGTATAAAAATATATATTAATTATAACCGAGCCCATAATATCGCGGCAGTTCGTAATTTAACGTTCTGAACGTCAACTGAGTGTACATGACACGTTATTAGTCAGATTTCTTCGAAACAAGAAGCGTTGGAATCTGTTGAACTATATCTTTCTAACAGAAGTGAAAAGCCAAGATTTCGTGTTTCAAATTGTAAGTTATGTCCAAATTAAATATTCAGAAACGCAGCGCCTTATTCATTTATGGCCATAATGGTTATTTGAATATATTTAAATATCGGATTGGAATTGGGACAAGGTTCTTTTGAGACATAGTGATAATTTAATTTTTAAAATTTTATTGTAGTTTTTAATTAATTAAATACACAACTTTTTATTGGGAGTATTGTGCATCATGTACCAGTATTTCGGGGTTTCACAGGATGAGTTAACCTACCGGTATTATTATATTTTTGGGATCATGACATCTCGTTGGACACGACCGTAATCTTATTTCTGTCCATAGGCAGCTCAAACATGAAAGTAAAATTTTCGTAATGAGGTACCAACACAATATAAACATATATAGTACCATTTGGTCACTTTATACATATGAACCCGTAAACAATAGAAATGAAAGGCACCACCATTTGTATTCATGTGCCCGTGAGATTTCAAGTACTCACGCATCTCATCAATTGTAACTGACAGAACACTAAAAACAAAAGGTTATTCAACTCCAGCCGACGCAAATCCAATTGTTCATGCAAATGAATGAGGTGGTATAGAATATAGATATTAGTTTCCTTGATTACCTTGTACACTAGTAACGTTCAGGCTAGGGTCTCAAAACACATGCTCCTATGAACCTCACCATCCTAATACTTCACGATTGAAGTAATTCAGAACCATACCCTATTCTAATCTAAGACCGTACAAGCCAAAGTTTATCACTGCACCTCCGCAAACAAACCATACCCTACATGGAAAATGGAAACAAGCCTATAACATACCCTATTGCTTAACACCGAAGTATTATTGCCTATATAAACGCGCCTCTTCTCTCTGTTATTTCACAAACCCGAGTTTTAAATGACTTTCAAATATTTAACCGAAACAAACTCGAGATCTAGAGCTCGCTGGAGAAGAGGCTACAGGCCACTGGTGTAGGATTTGTGGGTGGCGAGGGTTTCACGAGAATGGGGCGCACTCATGGCGAACTTTGGATGGGAAGTTTCGATGGTTGGTGAAGGAGCAGTGTGGAGTTTTAACGGTGCATGCTGATGTTTGATGGCGGGAAGATGGTGCCCGAAGGTTCGTGATATTCAAGGTCGCACTAACACTGTTCAACAGAGGGAAGGATGAAGTTAGGGTACGTTGTGAGTTTGTATTTTTAGCGTGAGGAAGATAGTGATGGTTTGAATGTAAATGAGTGGTTGGGTGGGTCAGTTTCCCCTGAAGTTCGAAGGTTTCAATGACGGGTTGGGGAAAGTAAAGCGATATGGGAGGAGACAGTGGGGTTGCGGGCTTGTTGTGATGAAATCTGTAGCGCGAAAGTTAAGAAGATGGAGAGGAGTTTGTGGCTTTGCGTGGAACAAACACTGAGAAGTAGTATTAGGGGGTCTTCACACAAGTAATGATGGGAGTCACAACACTGTTTATAGCATGGTGAATAAATGTAAATGGAGCCTGCAGAGGATCACTAAAGTTGTGATCTCGATGGGGTTGCCAAAGGAGTTCGATGCAGTGTCTTGTTCAGAGAACGATTGTGTGAAGGGGGGATAAGAAGAAAGGTCAGGGGTCTTGCGGATTCAAAACATGCGGAAATGAGGAAGACTGGAAATTTTCATTTTGGATGTGAAGGACACGCATAGGTGATGGGCCTGAGTAAAAGAAAGCCCAGATATTTAAATTGAAACAAAAAGAATAACGTGAAAAGCCAAGAACGAAGAGTTCGGGTATGATGTGAGAGGAAAAAGAATGGAGAAGTGTACTTCAATATGATCAACGCAAGCAGGAAAGATTGAAGGATTGTGCGAGAAGTCGGTAGCGTTGACATCGCATAATCACGAGCTACGTACTGGAAATGGTCTGGAGTGGTTAGTCAGAATAGAACGTTTGATTCAAATCAACTGACGCAAATCATTATTTAATGGTTAACGCGCCAAGGTGAGTAAACTCACTAACGCTGATCATTTTTATCATATTATAATCGTTATTTAATATTGATAAATAATGATTGAATGATGTGTGATGGTTGCTTGGATGAATTGCTGATGAATTGGTTAAAATAATTATACTGTTGTTTTCATATACTGCTCTGTATGATAAAATAGATAATCTGTCATTGATTGTTGTTTATTGGGGATAGGTTATTACACTAGCTCTGAAATAAATGATATGTAATTAAATGAATGTGGGTTTCAGAAAAGGGAAAAATCTATTTTGAAATGGTATAGGATAACTTGTTTTAATTACATTAAAACAAGTAGTTGTTTTAAATGATGTTTAGAAATTAAATGGAATAATTATTATTAAATAATTTGGAGATATAAGAATGAATTTATAAAGGAGGAATTGGGGAATCATTTCAGAAAACGACGACATCATAGAACTAGATGACACCATTAGGAATTGGAACTAAAATTCAACGATGTTGAATGTATTAGTAATTTATTATAACCTGATAGGATAGTAAATAATTGGTTTTAAAACTATAAATTATAATAGGATATGAAGACAATATTTAGTTATAAACTTGATATTGATTCAATAAGAACATGACTTAGAAACAGAGTTTATCAAATGAAATAGGAATATGGCAGCGTATTGCAATAGTTATAAATGGGAATGTAGCAGCGTATTGCATTAGTGATAAAAGGAAATATAACAGCGTATTGAAATAGTTATAAAGGGGAATATAGCAACGTAATGCATTAGTTATAAAAGGAAATATGGCAGCGTATTGAAATAGTTATAAAGGGGGAATATAGCAGCATATTGCATTAGTTATAAAGGGAAATAAAAGAAGAGTTTATAGAAATATGGGAACTAGAAAGTTAGTATTAAATAAAAGGGCCAGTGTTTGTGTGATGTTTGGTTGTACATTTGAATGGATGTTTGTTTTTACTTCGATAGTTAGATAACCGACTATCAAAGTATTTTGACCATCGTTGTCAGTACGAAGAGACCGGTTGGATATATTATCTGAAACCACTCCGTGTGTGCATAAGCGCAGCGAAATAGATTGTGCTGAAGACAATTGAAGACGGAGTGAAATGCAAGGTTCGTCCTGTTCCAGAATAGTGCTTTCTGTTTGTCCAGTCCCAGGACAACTTGTATGGACGAGTGTCTGACAGAGTATACCTAATAAATCATGTATGGTTGATCTTTTAAAGGTATTACGTCTGGTGGCGGAGGAATTCGTTCCTCTTAGCTTGTTGTACCCGTGATATTTTTGGAAATCGATTAGTGAATTGACGGGTTTGACGATGTGGCATTCAAAGTGAATGGTGATCAGATGTTCTGAAGATAGACGTAGCCTCTAGCCTCACAACCAGCAAGTAACAAAAGTTGGGCTAGGCAGCATGGCTAGTTGGGTCATCCCCATGCAGGGTGTATTGTCACCGATCTAGAGAATTTTTTTTTGATTCTGTATCTTCGGATGACGGTTGAATGGCCTACAACCGTGGGTGGCAATATATTCGCGACACTCAAGCTAAATGAGTGAGCGGTCATGTGTGGCTGGGTTGCAAGACGTTCTTGTTGAACCCTGAGTGTATCCCCTCTAGAGTACACTGATCAGAAGGTGCTCCCATACCTTGTCTGTTGAAATCCAATCCCCAATAAACGCCCTGCGGTTTATGATTTTATACTATATATATGTGTGTGTGTGGAGCGTGAGATGCAAGCGTTCTGCTACTTGGATATTTATTTGTTTAGATATTATTATAATATCACTGGAATTTTGATATATTTGGGTTATAGTAAGGTAAAAAAACGTCCATGTTTATGTGTGGGCTTGTCTTACTATTATCTTTTTGTTTCAAAAGGATTTTCAAAGTTAAACGATATGGTTAGAATTTACTCACATCAGTCCCATGACTGACCCAGAGTTTATTTTGTTTGTGTTTTCCCTAAACTCTTGCGTGCCCAAATTTGTACGAGCAGTCAAGTGTTTCAGGCTTTGCAGATTCACTTGGAGGAGCTCGAAGCAGAAGGCTCCACCGTTAGTAATTAGAGATTATTTCCGCTGTGATATGATGTATTGTACTCTGATAATGGTATGTATATACAATACAATTTTGTATTCAAAGTTTTGTTATATAATACATTTTACTCGTTCCGCTGTGAGTTTCGTGTTTACTCTGATTCTGATGTTCTTCTTCTATTCTATTAGTTCTATCTTTTATATCTCATCCTCTAATTTCTTTCGACTAATGATCTGAATTTGCGTGCACTTTGAGTTGAATGTGTAGGATAATAGTCAGCTCAAATTAGTACGGATTTTCGGGCCATTACATCGGCGCCACCTGATAGGTATCCGGTGGCCAAGGTTAGGCGCAGCGGTCAGGGGATGGAAGGTAGCACGGGTATGGCGTTTGAATGTAGCAGCTTGGTCTGTATAATAAAAGGAAGGACGGAATCATTACCAGTAAAAGTGCTAGTTTCTTTTTGAATCAAAGAAAGGGTGGGCTCATATTTTAATCAAAACGTCGTGTTGTTTTTAGTGAAACAGTGCAAATGTGGATGAACCAGAAGTACGAAGAAAAATGAGGCTATTCATGAGAGGAATGGCAAACTAATGTAATAAATGGGCACCGTGGGTTTTTGTTTGAAAAAGGGAAACGTAAAAAAATCCTTCGAACGTGAAGTTAGAAATTGAGCAGCAGTTTGCTGTAGAGATGACATAACCATTGTTTTAATTTTAGAAGATAATATCGGCCTTGGTCTCCTGTAACAACATGGCAACAAAACAAATGGGAACAAATACGTTATGGGTATTGAAGGGAAACAGTAAAGGTTTGGGAGGGAAAAATGGGGAGGTTTTGTTTTGAAAGGAGAACTGGTTCGTGTTTTTCTTGGAAGCAGCTGGTTGGAATTGTGTTAGTAGAAATTAAATTGAGCACGGTAGTTTGATGTGGGAGCGGAAGCAGCATGACGTGAATGGCGATGTATGGGTTCTGCGTCTCGAGTTGTAACGAGTGGAGTGATGGAGGTCCGCCAGGTGGTCTCTTTTGGCGAAGGGTGTTCTGTAGTTTGGAGCAAAAGCAGTTATAATGTGTGATGAATATGTTTGAATGGGAAGCTTTGTGCTAACGTGAGAAAATTGGAAACGAAAGTGGAATGATGGAACGTGGAGAATGGGACCTCGTAGAATAATGAGATCGACCAAAAGTTTAAAAGCAGAAGTGGGATTTGTGAAATAGTTTTGGTGGAAATAGTTGGACCAAGGCAGTGGAGAAAGAAAACATTTCTTTTGAACGATGGCCGGACGTTTTCAACAAACGACATCAGGGCAGTGGGATCAAAGGAAATCAGGCCAGCGTCGTTTAAATCAGAACTTAAGTCGGTGTTGTTCATAATTAAGAAAAATTAAGAAAAGTGATTAAGTTATAATGGTAATTAAATTGGAAAGTAAATTAGTTTTAATTTAAAATCGTTAAACTAAAATATTAACAGCTTTTTGTGATGTTATCAGAATCCGACAAAATGAGTAACATCGGATCATGGCGACGAATGCAACAATATGTAACTGTTTTGAACAAGAACGGAGATAGCTGGAAATTTGCAGTTAAATTAAATGACTGTTTAATTTAACTGTAACCGAACCATAAAATGGATCAAATCAAAGTGAGTTTAACACACTCAATTTACTCACTTATATTTATATAAGTTGGGTTTATTATTTGTCTGTTATGTTTGTTAATTGGTTGATGGATGCTATATATATTTATACGTGTTGAATTGAACTGATTAAATTAAACATTCTTTTAATTTAATTGGAACCGATCGTTATTTTTAAATGATTACTTGCGAATGAGGTAACATACCTCGTTGGCTACGTTTATAATAATATAAACTTATTAAATTATAATAGGGATGACTGGATTGCTGTGATTTATTTATTGTTGAATATCATATCTATTTGTTGAATCGAATAGTATTATTTGAGATAACATATTTGGATGCAGGGAAAACAAGTTGGAGGGATCCAACAGGATTCCTCAAATTTATTGTTATATTCATATCACAATTATATAAACTATTTCACCAATATGGATTGGACAATTGATTTGGCTGTTGACTATTGAACTGAATCTCAACGGTTGTCTGTTTTAACCAATGGGTTATAATGGTTGAGTAAATGACATCAGATGGCTTGAAAATCAATTGGTTTATAAATATGGATTTACCGTCAGGTGAATCGAAAAAAATGAAGTTATAAAATTTATTTTAACTGAGAATAGATTTTGAAATCTATTATTTTAAATTGAAGCTTCTTAAATAGAAAATAAATATTTATTATTTAAATTTATAAGAAAATGTTAAGTGATTTTATAAAACAAACTTCTTTTGTTAATAAGAACTATAAACAAATAAGCAGAAATTTATGTAACGATTAAGTGTGGAATTAATTGTTCTAAGAAACAATTAAATAAATTTATTTAAGTTAATTATTTTACTAACTAATTTAAAGATGGAATTAGTTGGAACCGGTTAAAGGAATAATCGTGTTTTGAGTTAACTAAGTCGATCATTTCAACTGGGGTTTGATTATTAATTTGAATTGGTTTACTGTCAAGAAATATATTAAAATTGTTTAATGAATAGTTGTTAATTTTAATAAGACTTTAAAAGGGAAATTTATTATTTATTTAGTAAATAAAGAATTTAACTACTTCTGCAGTAGTTAATAATAAAGTAAATTATTATTTCACATAAAAAGGATTTAAGTGATTATTATTTTAAATGAAATTCATTTAAATAAGTAATCTGATTTGAAACGAAATACAGTCAAGGTTTGATAGGATTTAATGAATGGATATATATATATATATATATATATATATATAAACCCAGTTTTTATAACTAAGTTATAAAAGGGATTTAAAGCGAATGTGAGAGCTTAAGATGAACAATTACTTAACATTTGAATTAAGTAAAAAGAAGTGAGATAAAAAGGGTTTACATTAAACCCGAGATTTTGTAAACAAGGTTTATAAAAGTAATGAGAAGTCGAAGTGTTGATTTTGAATTGGCGATACTTAATAATGAGATTAAGTAAATGAATGGAATTTGAAACGAGATTTCAAGTAGAAATTGGTTGAATGAATTAGAAATGGAATAGTATGGTTGATAACAAGTTAAGATAAGAATTGGAACCGAATTGGAGATTGGTTGAGTTAAGTGATTTTTTGAATATTAACCTAATGTTGATTTCGATCTTCGGGGTATGTTGAGGTTTATTAAATGAATATTTTTAATTAAAGAAGCCAAGTGATGTTAAGTACTAAACCAGTAAATCTATTTTTATTTTATGATTGAATGGTTGTTTTATTTGATAGTTAAATAACCTACTATTAAATCTGACTTATACGATTGTTGGTATGGAAAGACTGGGATCGAATTTATATTCGAAAACCATTCCGACCAGCAAATACGAAATTTGAAGATATAAGATACTGATCGAGATGGAGAAACCGAAGATTGTTGATCTTCAGGAGCGGAAGAGCCACTTGTTGAATTTCTCTGGTTTAGCGGCCAGAGATATTTCTACAATGATTCTGTCATGATTGGAATTTACAGATTGTGAGGACTACTCGCTACTAATCAGTAGGGTGACACCTAGGATATGATAGGAGGGTACCTTCGGTTCATCCTTGACCTGGATGACTTGTATGGAAAATTGTCTTACATAGTATTTCTTAAGAGTCACGTACGTTGATTTTTACAAATATACCGAGTATGGTGGCAGAGAAGGAAACTTCTTTAAGCATAAACACCCAGAGTATAATTGTGGACGTCGATTAGTGATTTGATGGATCTGACAATGTGGCATTCAAAGTGAATGGTGATGTGGTGTTCTAAAGGTAGTGTTAAACCTTAAGCCTCTTCAACTGGGAAATGACAAAAATCGGGCAGGTAGCATGGCTAAGTGGGTAGCTCCCAAGTAGGGTGTATAATCACCTATCTAGAGAAAATTCATTTCCTTCTTTAATCTATTTCGATGTTGTCCCTTATCGGGAAACGGTGGATCGCCCCCGACCGTTGGTGATATACATTCGATAAACTCAAGCGAAATGAGTAGTCGGTCATGTGTAGCCGGGTTGCAAGATGTTCTTGTTGAACCCAGTGTATTCGCCTCTTGAGATACACTATCGGAAGGTGGTTCCATACCTTGTCATAGTTGGAAACCCAAATCTCCAATAAGAGCCCGCGGTTTTGGTTGTATACTATATATGTGGAACGTTAGATGCAAGAGTTCTGCTAGACTGATATTTATTTGTGTTTAGACATTATTATAATATTAGAAAGCTATGATTTCAAAAAGAAATGATTTGACTTAACAATCAATTTGGGTTTTACTTTAAACTTAGCGAGTTTTTTCTCACTCTGGTTCACCAAACTGATTCGTCGTTTTGTAAATGCTCGGGTTAGACCGGGTTGTACAAGTTCAGGTTATCAGATGCTGTGAAGTCCGGAGACGAACTGAAGGTGTTCAGATGTATGATATTCTAGTATTTATTCCGCTATGTGTTGTATATGAGGACAGATTAAAATAACTGTCCAGATGTATTGATGTACTCTGATGATTGTAAGTTTTAATTTCAAAGCTCTCAATAAAGTTTTTTTTCTATTGTATTTTATTCCACTGCGATGTGAGACTCTGATATTGTTGTGTTCTTCTTCTTCTTCTTCTATTATAATATTTCTTTCTTTCTTATCTCACCCTCTATTTTCTTTCATTAACTATCTGGTATTTTCGATACTTGAGTTCTAGCAAGTAATACGGGTTTAGGTATTATTGTTGTAATTCGGGCGTCGAATCCCCTGGGTCATTACATTATTTTTGATGTACTCAGATATATTCTTGTACTATGATGTAAAATTGTCTTAATAACAATGAAATGTTCTTTTGTGTTTTGTTTCGATGTTTTGTATTCCCATAATGGTTCGAGGATTTTTGCTATTTCAGATCAGATCTATGTGGTTTGTGGTTGATTCGAAGGGCGGGGATTTCGGATTGTTACACTAGTTGTCAATTTCCAAACTAAAAATAAGTACCATTGTTCCTTTTCATCAAGCTAACAAGAAGTTAATGATGTCATAACCAAAGATCTATGCACAATGCACTTGCCGGAGTTGCCTATTTCTAGTAGTTGTCTGATTTGTTGCTTACCCAAATATTAAAAATTGGAAGTATTGTGCCTTTGATATGTTGCATCTCGAAGTGATGTGACTCGGCATCACTCGCTTTAAGTACTGATGATGTCTTGAATACAAGGATACCTAACAAAAAAGACTAATAGGGTGAAACTTCAACCAACGAGTACATTTAAGTCAGGGGGTCTCCACCATAAATGTTTAAACAAATGGACTACATTATCATACTTTAGACATCTGTCATACTAAGTATTCATTGATCAAACAAGCTTACAAGAGTACGCACTAAAAAATAAAACCATCTCACATTGATCAAAAAAATTCTCTGGTGTATTTACAGAAAAAGGTATATTTGATAACAAGTCACAATCTATTTTATTCGAGCTTGTTCAAAACGAACCGATTTGCAACTTATTTTTCATCCTTCTCTTCGAAAGCAAGTAAAGATATAGAAAATAAAATATCTGTTATTCCATTATACCAGAAATATATAAATTTAAACATGTAGCAACTTGGTATCATTATTATTGATGCCTGTAAGCTTAAACACTACTCAACTACACATAAATGTATTTCTAAATCACATGAAGATGACACCATCTCAATTGTTTAATAAACATCACACCAGAAGCTTAACCCTTTCACATCTAGAAAATAATACTATAATATTCTTTCAATAATAAAGGGTCATATCAGTGATGCACAACGCAATGTGAAGTAATTTTATTTATTATATATATATATATGTATATATTTGTTCATGTTTTTTGTATTTTTTACTGATCTTATAATTTATATCATCTCTATCAGATTATGCAATGTTATTTACCAAACTTACAATATTTTAAGGCAATATTTTATATATACACACACATAACTCTTTTGTATTTTCTTTGTTTAGTTTTCTCGGTTACTGATTATTATTTTCTACATAATTGTTATAATTTCAATACCAGTTAATGGATTAACAAAGGTAAATGGGCTTCTTCCCAATTCATTAGTTGCATTTCTTGGTCTATCTACATACCATCCCAAGCCCTCTAATTTTTTCTTTGCCAAGTTGTAAGCCATAATTTGTAATGTATAGTAAATTTTTGGTTCAGTTTCTATTGGATTTGTATGTAATTATTCATCGATTGCATACACTAAATAAACTCCAAAGGGAAGACAAATTATGTAGGAGCAATCATAATTCCAAGTTTTTTTAAATAGTCGTTTGACTGTGGCATAGTTACTTCATCTGAAGATTTCTTGGTGTAAACAGTAACATAAATAATGTTACAATATATGTCAGCTAACTATTATGTTTATTTAATGTCAATGAACTGAAACCGGGTTTAATGTCGATGCTAGCCTACGCATATGAAATATAACCAAAATGCTGAAGGAACATGATAGATGATTTCAATTAAGCGGGATTACATTCAGCACTATGCACCACTTGATTTAATTCCATTTTTGACACTAATGTTAATACAAGCGAAATTCTAATATTTTTATTCAATACATTTGGTACTATGCATGATCTTTTCTTTTCCCTCTTTTGAGGATTGATAGCTGGTTATAGGAATATACTATGAAAATGATTAACAATAAATTAAAGATGCATTCTACTTTTCTATTTAAATAATATATATTACTGTAATAGCCCGCCATTTTGACCGCCCCAAGTCGATGATTAAACCAACTGAAAGTGTTCAAAACGATGGATTGTTATTGGCTTACATGATTTAAATAGAATCACAAAGTACAATAATTTGCAGCAAAATAAGATTTTATATAAATACCAGAGTTTTATACAAAACATTTTGCATAGTGGAATAATAAAATACATTCATAAGTTTTTAAAATAAAACTTATGTTTCAATTGAACCTTGCGCGCACATGCGTCTTATCGAGCCTCTCCTCTTTAAGATCTCATGTATCTGTAACACTTAGGTAAACACATAAATATAACTAGTTTAGTCCCACAAATTATAAAATAACCAGTGTGAATCCGTGCTTCGCTCACGAATATGTCAAAATTATTATAGTTGTATACACTATTCCCAAATATGTAAAAAAAAATATAAACATTGTTGAACATAAATAAAACAAAATGCATAGATATATTTGATTATGAGAACATACAAAAAAAATCGTCCATATAATTACAATAAGTATGGTAAAATTCACATATTATTTAGAGGATAAAATGTGAATTTAAAATTATTCCTCTAATTAATAGATAATCAATGTGGAAGATAATTCTAATGTTGTTGTTTGCAATTATATGTGTATTTGTTGGTATTCACTGAGAAATGCAGACATAAACTCACTGCAGTTTAGCATGCATTAGTATAATAGCTGCACGAAAGCTTTCAACATAATTCAATAATAGGAAAACAAAAGCATCAAATGCAGTGTTAGCATAGGGCAATGTGCAAGAAACATAAATCAAGATTCATTTGAAAGAGAGACTATCTTGTACACAATAGTTCTACACCATCAAACAAATGCATAAAACCATAGCATATTTGTTTATTTATTTTAAAAAAAATACTTTATTCCCTGTTTACCTTGTTATTATAGTGCTAAAAATGAACTTATACACAATGAACTGGTAGCCATAAATGATATAGCGTCTCTTTAAAAAAACATTCAGAAATAGGCTTTATAAAAGGAAAGAATAGTTCTGCCTAATTAGTTTAACACTGTTTTTCTGTTAAATAATACGCATTGGAATTTTAGTATAACATGTCATAGTTCCAAATATAACCAGCCTTCATATTTTAATAAAATGCAATACGGCACCCTTAACATGATTTATTAATGACCAAAGGAAAAGAAATATTAGTTATTTTAAGCTATCCAATTTCAAGCAAAATAAAAGGTTAAATTAATCTTTATGTTACTGAAAAATTTACAAGCAAAATGCTATTATTTAAGATTCACAGCCTTTTGCATGAATCCTCGCTTACAACGCATAGCAGAAATACAATTATCAACGTGTTAACTAAAAAAAACTATATTACATTCAAACAATTCTCTTCTTGTGTCAAAACTAATTGAAATTTTAGTAACCAGTTTTAAATTTAATTTTCCAAACGCCTTATATAACACATTTTTGACACCATTATCCTAGTGATTAGGCAGTCCAACTTCAATCTGTTCAACCACAGGTTAAATAGATTACATTTTTATGCCCATATTCAATTGATTATGGACAAATATCATTATTTTTAGAGGAATTTTCTATTATAGGTTTCATTTCAAAAAATAACTGAATTACTGTATTTAAGTTAACAAACACTACAAAGTATAGAATACTGAGGAACGAAATGTAAAAAGAACAAATAAACAAACCAGTAGTAAACGGTTGGGCGTCGAATCTCAGCAGCTTTAAGATCAGAACTTGCTACTTTCCTCCTCAGCTTATTCCAATCTTCTACAGGAGTCATCGGAGTTTTGGGCGCTCCGGGAACGGTAGAAGGCGAAGAGGGTTCAAATCTAGATCTGCTGAAATGGGAGAGGGAACAGGGAACCCGAACACCATCGACGACAACGATCGATCTTATGAGCTTGCTAAGGCTAGATGGACGGGTTCCGACTATGATATCATCCCACAGATGATCCAGAAGACATGTCTAAGTTTTTTATGTTCTATAATTAGGCTGAGAAAATAGAATATGGCGCCCCCTTTTTATTTGATTGAAAAGGTGACGGTGATTAAGAAGGGACGCGAAGAACAAAGAAAAATGAGGACACGCCCAGAACAATCTGGACTATTCCAACAGATGTCAACAAATTACAGTCCATTTCAACAAATGGCCGACCCACTTTAAACAAATATTTTTCAAGTGCATAAACCATTATTAATACTTTGTATGTGCTATAACAATAATATGTGGGGGGGGGGGGTGTGTGTGTGTGTGTGTGTATATTCCAAATTCCATGCCAAATGAATATATATATAAATATTAAAAATGTTTAATTTGAACAACTGTTTAGATTCAAAGCAATTTCCAATTAAGTACATTAGATTAAAATTCCCAAAATTAATTTATATTTCCAAATTACTTAATGGCATAAGTATCGCTTAACTGCCAAACATTCATAAAAAAAATTAAATTTACAAAAGGAATTTCCTTGTATAAGTTTATCCAAATATGTTCAAAACCAACTAAATACATATTGTAAATTGAAACCCAAATATAAATATTTGTTTTAACGTCAAATGTTAATTTTACATTATATTTTAAGCATCAAAATCTCTGAGTCGTTACTATCACCCTTCAAATCTCCGGGTTGTTATAGACCTCCCCCTAAATAAAATTGCGTCCTCGCAATTTTATTGGGTTAATATACATCATTACAAGGTTCCAACATCGCATCTTAACTTTTTCCCCTTTATTTAAGTTTCTAATATATAGAGTTCGAAACTTCTGTAGTCTCTCCCAACTTATTTAGATTGTAACAATAGAAAATTTCAAACTTGATTACTTAAGTTTTGTAAAAAAAAAAATCAAATCTCACCAATTCGAAAATACTGTCACCATTTTCAACTTGATAATTAAAGAAGACTATCTTATATAAATCAATATGATTCTAACAACAATAATTTTAGAAAATTTGATAAACTTAGACCATATATCATATATAAACCATTATGACATTCATGACAAATATCACATACAATATGATAACAATTTGAGTCAAAGCCAATAAAATCTTTATAACTTTTATCATATATAAGAACAATATGATAAACTAAATTAAAGAGGAGCCAATAAATTCAATTTTTCATTTATCATCCATCAAATATTACATAGAGTGAATCAACAAAGAGTACCATGTATAAACCAATAGGTTATTCATAACAAATATCATTTTTAAATCAATATGATACTCATAATAAGTCAAGTCAGAGTATCGTAACTCAATAAAATCCTCGTTGCATTTATTATATAAAACAATATGACAAAAAATTAAATCAGATTATCACATATAAACTAATAAGATACTCATAACACTTTTCATATATAAAACAATATGATCAATAAAGGGAGTACCCCACTCCAAAGCATCTAAATCTCAAAATATGATGGATTAGAAATCCAAATGCACTCTGCAAATGTACGGTCATCCCGATCGAGTTAAAATCATCAAACCCAACTTATAAAAGAAAACATAAGAAACGTGTGCATGCAATAATAATAAAGCCCATCCCGAGCTATTATGTTGCTTATCTTGAGTAATGGCCAATTATTAGCAAATGAAAATCACCAACATCAAATCATAACATAAAAATCATCATAAATAATGTGCATGTGCTATTAAGTAAATTATAGCCCACCTCGAGTTATAGTATTGCTCATCCCGAGCAATAGCCATGTATTATCTGAAAAGTCCAAGTGTGTACGACTTGTGCAGGATCTATAATATGGCTATGCGGAATGTATGTGATAACTTAAGCTATTCAATAGTTATGCGAATAAATATTCGCAAACAATATATATATATCACAAATAACTATAAATGTAGTAAAGTAAAGTAAAGTAGAGTAACGACACCAGGATTTTTATACTGGTTCGGACCTCCAGTCCTACGTCCAGTCCCGAAGCTTCTCTTCGGCTTTTCACTAAACAACACCCTCGCTTCACCCGGAGGAACAGGTTCACAACTACTTGATTTACGGGCTACAAGTTTACCCACTTGATTTCACGGGCCACAAGCTTACCCACTTGATTTACGGGCCACAAGCTTACCCACTTGATTTCACGGGCTACAAGCTTACCCACACAGGACAATTACAAGAGTTTGACTTCTGATTGTGTTCTTCTTTCAACACTGATTTGCCAACGATTGAGTACACCCTTCCTATAATCTTATCCTCGAATATATGATTTGAATGCAAAGATTTAAGGAAGAAAGATTGCTTGTTGAATCAAATGATATAAAACCGATTCAAGGATTCAACAAGTATTGAATATTTGAGAGAGCTTTTAGAATGCAAGAGAGTATAGAGTTAAGATCAGAAAATAGAAGAAGATTCGGTAATTTGAAAGTATGATTTCAAGTCTATTTATAGTGTAGAATAGTTGCATTCCTTCATGAAGAGTTTCTATAAAGAGTTGTGTCCATTTCCCTTGAAATTGAATAGAAATCTCTTCACAAAAAGAAGCATCCTTTCAGAAAAATTACAGCAAGAAAAAAGGTCGACAGGTCGAAAATAACAGGACGACAGGTATTTGAAAAAAATAGCCGTTATGTAAAAAAAAAACAGCAGGACCGGTCGACAGGTCCTTTTTGGGCGGTCGACCGTTTTCTTGATGTGGTCCACAGTCTATATCACTCTGCACTCTTTCCCGGTCGAAGCCTGGACCGTTTGGGCTTTTTCTATGACTTTTCAATTCCTCAAATATACAGATTTCAGCCCCAGCTAATTTCAGTTTCTAAATTGTTTTGTGCATTCGTGTTATACTTTGAGGATAGATTTTAACATAAATCTAACACGACTCCATACCTACATATATATAATCTTAGCTCCATGTCATGATTTCCATTGATCTTCACTATGATCTTTATTGATTTTCACTTTGATAAATGTGAATTCAGCTCGTCAATGATCTCTATTTCTATGTTGTCATTAATCAAAATCTTGTGTATCAACATTCTCCCCCTTTTTGATTGATGACAACATCTTGCATATATTTTTGAGATACTGAGTAGCTCCCCCTGAATATATGCTTATATATTTCTATCTTCCCCTGTCCAAAAGCTTTCTGCACATTTTTTAGTATATATAATAAAAACTTACTGTTTCCTGTAACAAAATGTTAGTGCATATAAAATGAATATTTATATGATACATGAGTATTTATATATGCATATTTCTCCCCCTTTGTCATCGATTAAAAAGAATAAATATCATGATAGAACAGTAATCGAACATAAGACATAAATTAAAGTACCTTCGGGAGATATTGGATCATGTGCAATTTGATAAACTGTATTTTGTTTTCAGAGACATTTGGAGAAATCAAAATCGCCTTCCTTTTATTGTGGTGTACCTGCAAAAAAGTAGAATATATATACTTTGGTACCCACTTGCTTTGTTTGGGTCCATGGGTTAGATGGAAGGTAGCCATACCCAAGAGGGTTTAATGGAACCTTTAAAGATAAAATTTTCATTATTAACTACTGAATCAAAATAATCATCAATATATTTTTCTCTGTTTTTCCAACTTACAGGAACCCAAATACTTAAGTAATCTCTATTGATATTCCTTTTCATACTTCTAGATCTATTATACAGATCTCTAGTCATAGAAGTATTCGAATTTCTATAATAATTGGATCTAGGATGAGCATTAGTACTAGCAGTAATATTTTTATTGTACATGAAAGCATATCTAGTACTATTTCTAAGATTAGTTTTATTATATCCTAAACCACTTTTGTCATGTAAAGGTCGAGATCTAGATAAAATCATATTTAAATCATTTTGACCTTTATTAAATTTTGCGAACTTATTTGCACTTTTATCAAATTTATTTCCAAAGTCGCTATTGACATTTTCAAAAGAAATTTTGTTATTCTTTAAATCATCAATTTCCTTATTTAATTCAGAAATTTTCCTTTTTAAAGTACCATTCTCAGTTTTGAGACCTAAAATTTTAGATTATGAATTATCTAAAGAAGATTGTAACTTTTCAAAATTTTCTTTTGAGTCAGAAATTTCATTTTGCAAAATATTATTATTCACCTTTAAAAACTCACATTCTTTAGATAGTTCTAAATTCTTTTCAGTTAAAGCTCCATTCTCTTTTTCAAGAGACGAAATTAAAGAACTAGAATTATTTAAAGAATCTTCTAATGATATATTTCTATTTTGCAAAAGATCGATTTCCTTTAAAAGAACATTGTTTTTATCTTCTAGTTGCTCATTTTCTTTTTGAAGGAAATCTTTTTGAGAAACAAGCTCTTCTAAGGTATCTTCAAAACATTTGGCTTGTTTTACCGAACGATTGTTTTCTTCTTTTAATTTGGAATTTTCTTCCTTGTACTTTTTTGACATAGCTAAAACGACTGTATGGAGTTTCAATAATTTTTCATGGTCTAACAAAAGATCTTTAAATAATGAATCCACACATACCGATTGTGATCTGACTTCAGCCATGAGACATTTGCTTCCTTGCTCTCTTGATTCGGCTTTATTGCTCTTCCACTTTCTAATCCCTTGACTAGACTTCTTTATTGCCATTTGTTCTAAGATGTTGTTACGATCTCTAGAACGCCAGGCTCTGATACCAATTGAAAAGTCCGAGTGTGTACGACTTGTGCAGGATCTATAATATGGCTATGCGGAATGTATGTGATAACTTAAGCTATTCAATAGTTATGCGAATAAATATTCGCAAACAATATATATATCACAAATAACTATAAATGTAATAAAGTAAAGTAAAGTAGAGTGACGACACCAGGATTTTTATACTGGTTCGGACCTCCAGTCCTACATCCAGTCCCGAAGCTTCTCTTCGGCTTTTCACTAAACAACACCATCGCTTCACCCGGAGGAACAGGTTCACAATTCCTTGATTTACGGGCTACAAGTTTACCCACTTGATTTCACGGGCCACAAGCTTACCCACTTGATTTACGGGCCACAAGCTTACCCACTTGATTTCACGGGCTACAAGCTTACCCACACAGGACAATTACAAGAGTTTGACTTCTAATTGTGTTCTTCTTTCAACACTGATTTGCCAACGATTGAGTACACCCTTCCTATAATCTTATCCTCAAGTATATGATTTGAATGCAAAGATTTAAGGAAGAAAGATTGCTTGTTGAATCAAATGATATAAAACTGATTCAAGGATTCAACAAGTATTGAATATTTGAGAGAGCTTTTAGAATGCAAGAGAGTATAGAGTTATGATCAGAAAATAGAAGAAGATTCGGTAATTTGAAAGTATGATTTCAAGTCTATTTATAGTGTAGAATAGTTGCATTCCTTCATGAAGAGTTTCTATAAAGAGTTGTGTCCATTTCCCTTGAAATTGAATAGAAATCTCTTCACAAAAAGAAGCATCCTTTCAGAAAAATTACAGCAAGAAAAAAGGTCGACAGGTCGACAGGTATTTGAAAAAAATAGCCGTTATGTAAAAAATACAGCAGGACCGGTCGACAGGTCCTTTTTGGGCGGTCGACCGTTTTCTTGCTATGGACCTGAGGACCTCGGTCCACAGTCTATATCACTCTGCATTCTTTCCCGGTCGAAGCCTGGACCGTTTGGGCTTTTTCTGTGACTTTTCAATTCCTCAAATATACAGATTTCAGCCCCAGCTAATTTCAGTTTCTAAATTGTTTTGTGCATTCGTGTTATACTTTGAGGATATATTTTAACTTAAATCTTAAACGACTCCATACCTACATATATATAATCTTAGCTCCATGTCATGATTTCCATTGATCTTCACTATGATCTTTATTGATTTTCACTTTGATAAATGTGAATTCAGCTCGTCAATGATCTCTATTTCTATGTTGTCATTAATCAAAATCTTGTGTATCAACATTATCAAATGAAAATCATCAAAATCATCATATAACTCGAACGAGTCAAATATCACGAAAGGAGCATCACACTCCAACGTAGGAAATAACAAAATGTTAATGTAAATTTAAAACCCAATAATGTTCAATATATGATCGTATAGATCAAATCACAAAATTTCATCACAATATGGATCCATTAGAAATAATTATGCACGTGCAACCACATGATAATATAGTCCCCCCCGAGCTTAGCTCAGTACTTATACGTATTCAAGTTAGGCGCCTGTCACTGCGACCCCCCCCCCCCCGGTCGAGTGTATCTTGAACCCCCCCCCCTTGGCGGTCAAGTGAATATGTGACTCCCTCCGAGTCTCGGCTTCCACTACGACCCCTCCCCCCTACCCCCCGGCCGAGTGTATCTTTACCCCCCCTTCAAGTGAATACGTACACGTGAGTCCCCCTAGAGTTTCAGCTCCCCCCAAGAAAAGTAATGGCTCAACAAACACAATATGCGTCACTGACTCAGTCAGTAACCCAAGTAGTGGTAAAGTGCGTCCCATACCACACGTACTCACCACTGGTTCACTAGTTGCTTATCAACTTCGCAATGAAAAACATCGAGAACATTAAATCATCATTAATAAAACATCAGCTTCAATCTAACTATACTGGAATAAACTGACTTCGTAGAGTTTTGTGTCCCATACCACAGAGTGTACAATGTCGTTTAAAATCCAATACGTTATCATGAAGGGTTCAAGATTGTGTAGTTTATATATACAAGAAAATACTTGGTTTCGAAATAAGTTATGAAATATTTTACGAAACCAATAAAATCCATATATTTATGAAAATAACTTTATACTATCTTTTTGAGGCCATTTAGTGTGAAAACTAAAATTATAAAACTCTTTTAACCTCAAAATTATAAAGAAAACTTAATTTATACGTATATCAGAAAACAAGTTTAAATCGTGCAATGTGTGCTCAAAACTCATCATTAATTACATAAAACCCAAATTAAACAACCAGCTAATATTTAACGACCAATCTAATTATCAAATGGTAAATAAGAACAAGCCTATTATATGCCTACTCATAAAATGCGATGGTTTAACTTCTCAAATCAAGTCACACTAGTTGTGATATAGAATAAAAGTATCATCATACAAATGACGTAAATACATGTCAACTAAAAATGTCCCTAAAATATTTCAATTCAGAAATTAACGGATATTTCCAACAGTAATTATTTAAATATAACGTAAGATTCCTTTATCACATTGTGTTACTTAAATATTTATAGTAAGGAAGCATATCGCACCAACTGAAAATACAAAACAAACAATCATTCCATATGAAAAGTCAAGAGAGTAATCAGAAAAGTACTACCAAATGTCTAATACTAACCCATTTACTCAAAATCCTCATCATACATAATTTCACCTAAACCGAAATGAAAATTATGTTCAATTCAAACAATATATATATATATATATATCAGCACCCTTATTAAATAATCGAAAGGAAAAATAATTAGTTTACCCTTGTTTTTTTTCCAATCGGCCTCCTTACTTTGTGTTTAAATACCCGACTCTTTATTAAAGTGGTCAATTCCAACCCCAATCCGATCCAAGTTAATTTCAAGACTGATTCAGCTCTTAGTTCGTCAATCGTACTCGAACAGCGTTCACATTCCGCTTTTGTGGAGACTCTTAAGTATATATTTTTTCTGACGATAAACTTCGAAAATTCACGTCGCAAAGGCTTTCAGATTCCAATAAAGAAACTTATATTTTGAAAATATTTCTATCAAAATATATTTATCTAGAATGTTGTTAATATTGGTAATACTTTTATGACTACTCTCTTGACTTTTCATATGGATTGATTGTTTGATTTGTACTTTTAGTTGGTGTGATATGCTTCCTTACAATAAATATTTAAGTAACACAATGTGATATAGGAAGCTCATGTTATATTTAAATAATTACTGTTGGAAGTATGCGTTAATTTCTGAATTAAAATATTATTGGGACATTTTTTGTGGACATATATACAACTCATGGTTTATGAAGCATTGCACGTGCACATTTATTTCCAATGGATCCATATTGTGGTAATATTTTGTGATTTGATGATCTATGCTCTGATACCATTTGTGACGCCCCATATCACACGTTCTCACTACTAGTTCACTAACTGCTTATCAGCTTCGCAATTAAAAACATCGAAAACACCAAATCATCGAAAGCACTAAATCATCGAAAACACCAAATCATCAGATTCAATCAAACTATACTGGAATTGACCGACTTCATATACTTTCGTGTCTCATACCACGGATTGTACAATGTCGTTTAAAATTCAATATGTTATCTTGAAGGGTGCAAGATTGTGTAGTTTATATGTAAGAAAATATTTGAATTAACAAAGCCACATATAAAACAATCACACCTGCCTACACTTTACTTTATATCTATACATATTGGTAAGGGAGCACATGAGCAAATGATAATCTTGCTCCCGAACACTATCAGTTCTTCCTTTATACACTTCTTGGTTTAGAGTACATACATACTATAACAACCCGAAAATCTGGGCCAGTTTAAAATTTTTATTTTGGCAATTTTAGCGAATTTTGAACATTTAAAATGGATTAATTTAAATAATATCGACGAGAAATTTATTTTGAATATAATTCGAACGTATATTTTATATACGTCGTCGTTAGAATATAAATAATTATTTATAATTATAAATAGAATTGAAAATGGCCCGGTAGTTCGATAATTCGATTTCAAACTTCAATTTAACATACCGGGTGCAAAACAAACCGGATTTTAGTGAAACCAAAAATAATAGGATCTAATTGAGAATATCTTTCCAACGAATCTGAAAAATCGAAATTTCATAGCGGGAATCAAAAGATATGTCCAGTTGAAAATTCAAAATAGTCGCTATGGAATTCAGGCCCTTACAAATGGGAATTTTGCAAACGACCTCGGATTTCGACGAAACCACTTTTGTTGGATCCGTAATGTCAAATTATTGCAAGGTTTCAAATTTCATAATTTTTCGAATCAATATGTGAGTGTGGCAAAGGAAAACGTGTTTGACCATTTTCAGTTGATTTTAATCGACTGGAAAATGGCCATTTTTCCAACAGTCTCAGAATTTGACGAAACTAGTTTTGTTAGGACCGTATCATCAATACGAAGCCAGAAAATATTTTTTCTGAAATTTTTTCGAGTTAGTATGTGATCCCAATAAATTGAAACGCGCGTTCAAATTGAATATATAGAGTTATATGTTGATTTTGACGGAAACTGATCGAAACGATCGAATCAGCCTACGATACATATCCCATTGTGTTCGGAATGAGGGTAAAACGCTATGGACGACAGTCGGTGGGCTTAATTTCGAGTTAGAATTTAAAACTTACTTTTTGTAATTAAAAATAATATATATAATTATATAAATCTCACCCCTCTTCTCTCTCTCATTCCAGATCAGATCTAAAAAAAAAAAAAAAAGAGAGAAACCCGCTAACCCCCGTCGCCTCCCCCTATCTCCGACGCGCCCCCCACCAGAGCCTTCCCCCTCCCCTTCTTCTTCTCCACTACTTCCTCTCCTTCCCCTTACCTGCTCGCAACCCTTCCTCCCCGTTCAGACACGAGCGCGCCCCCCACGTTGAAGACCGACGATGCTTCGCCCCACCTCGAGAACGAAGGCCACCAAACCTCCCCCCACTTCCTGTCAACACGCCGCACCACGACGCCCTGGCGCGAGCACCAGTCCCCGCTCCACCGTTTCCTCCTCCGTCGAGCTCCAAAAACCGCCCCCCCCCCCTCACCAACGTCCCCTCTCCGATTGAATACAAGTGAGTTTTCAAATTTATTTATTTATTTATTATTAAATGAAGACTAATTTTGATCAAACAAAAATCTGAAATTTTTATAAGTGTTTTAGAAATAAAAATCAGAAATTTCTATATATGTTTTAGGATTAAAAATCTGGAATTTATATAAAGATTAAATTTTTAAAATAGAAAAGATTAGATTTTTAAAATAGAAAAGATTAGATTTTTGAAATTGAAAAGGCGAAATCTTTATATTTGAAAAGGCGAAATCTTTATATTTGAAAGGGTGAAATCTTTATATAGAAAATAGTGATGTTAAAAAAATTAGAATTTTTATCTATATAGTAGCGTTGTAAAAATGGAATTTTTATCTAAATAGCGAAGTAAAAATTCAATTTTTCTATATATGAAGTTGAAGTAAAAATACGATTTTTCTTTATTTGAATGACAAATAAAAAATTCTATTTTTACATTAACGAAGTAGCGAATTAAAAATATGATTTTTATATAATGGGGAATATAAAAATGTGATTTTTATATATGTATTGAATACGGGCAACAAAAGTGACAAAAGGCGAGCGGTGAAGATTTTCTACATATGAAGAGTCGAGGCGAATGGTTTAGCTATTTGGTGAGAACTTCCCACTCTTCAATTTCTTTTTCTAGTTATATATATACTAGGATGTAGACGGTGTTTAGTAGCACCCAACACCACTGTCCACAGACCATGGACTTGTTTGTTTGGTTGTGTAGTTTGTTAGATTATTTGATCTAAATTTGGTTGTTTGATGAATTGGAATTGGATTGATTGATATGTGTATGGCGTGGGCCATCACTAGACCAGGGATAAGGCTATCCTTGTCCTGCTTCTAGTATCGTGTCGTTATGCCGCCGAAATTTCCTAAAATAAGTTAAAAAAATAAAAACATCAATTTTATTTTGTAAATGAACTGAATAGAAATTCATGTGTTAAAATAAAATATTTTATCGTTAAAAATATAATTTTTAACATGAATGTGAATAAATCAATATTCATTTACAAACCGGACGGTTTGTTTATATACACTGATTTGACTGATATTGATTGGGATGATAAATTTTACACATCGCCCAACTGCACAAATAAAATCTGTGTTTGATTGTTTGAAACCCCACACGGGTATTGGGATAAAATATGACATACACTAATCCCAATAATTAGTTGTATGTCGATCGATTGATTGACAGGCTGTTATAAGCATTAGATATTTATATTTGATGCTTATACAGTGTAGTGCACTTTGGATGATGGTTGATTATTTATCGTTGCTATTATATACATGTGTCGTATGGAATCCGTATAATTAACTTTATATGGTAATTGATTGGGCCTCTTTCCAATTTGAAAAATAAAGAATATATAAAATAAAGGTTTATGTGTTGACAGTACTCATCCGTTGAGATTAGTCATGTGTTGAACGAAATATTTTAATAATAAAATTTACATCTTTATCATATATAAAATTAGAAATCAACTGGAAAATAGATGAGATGTGTGGTCTCCTGGATATTGATCTGATGTTGGTTTCGGCCTTCGGGGTTAATATTTAGGGAATCGTTCTCTTACTAATTTACAGTTGGAGTCTGATTTAAATCAAACGATAGATACCATAATGTTTATAAAATATATTAAATAACAAAAAGAGTCACACGTGGACAGTACTCATTCGTTGAGATTAGTCGTGTGTTGACAAAAATATAGATTCACGTATTGAATAGGATAAATATTCATTTGTTGAATAGAATAACGGAATTATTGAAATATATAAAGTCGTATTGATTAGAAATGCGCTATTTTGACGCGAATGATATTTATATCGATTATATTCGTTTTTAAATTTGAATTGAATCGAATAGAAAACCAATTTGAATTGAATTGAATAGAAAACCAATTTGAATTGAATCGAATAGAAAACCAATTTGAATTGAATCGAATATAAAACCAATTTGAATTGAATCGAATATAAAACCAATTAGAAATGAATTGAATATAAAATGAATTCGAATTGAATATAAAACGAATTCGAATTGAATTGAAAACGAATTCGAATTGAATTGAAAACGAATTGAAGTGAATTCAAAATGAATTGAAATTTGAATTGAATAGAAATGAATTTTAAAATGAATTTACAAGAAAAAAAAATTCAATTTTGATTTGAATTGAAATGGAAGTTGAAATTGTTTTTGAAACGAATTTAAAGCTATTTATATAATTCGTTTTAAATAGGAATCGATGAAATATATATTATATATATTATATATAATATAATGGCCTGGATAGAACGCGCCGCGCCGCGGCAGTTCACGAATTTCGACCATTAGCTTCGAACGGACATTACGGGAGATCCGACCGTCGGATTCTTCTAAAACAAGAACCGTTGGGTTCGTATCGAAAAGAGCTTTCTAACGAATATTTGAAATTTGAAATCTAACGGTTGGATTTGGAGATACGTCCAAATCAAATTTGGAAAAGGTCGCTGTAAATGCATTTCGGTGGCCGTTGATGGAAATCGACTGTACGGGCCTTGATAAAATTATTAAAAATACCAATAATTTGTGTAGGATCATAAGAAATGATTTTAGAAAAATTAGGATGAAAATCTCCCCATTTGAAAAGATAAAAATAGTTTTTTATCGAAATGAACTAGTTTTGAACTAAAATTAAAACCCGTTTATTTTTAAATAAATAAATTGGATTTGAAATGGGTTTTAAATAACCAGAATTTCTATTATATATATATAATTGGAATTGAAATAGAATTGATTTATGGGTTTATCGTGAACGGTGTTCTAAATAACATTTGTTCTTTAACCCGATAATAAATAGAATGTGATTTGGGTTTGTCGTGAACTGTGTTTTAAATAACACTAGTTCTTTAACCCAGTAAAAGGAGTTTTAATGAATCTGCAATTAGATTGAAATGTGAATTTATAATCTAAATTATCAAATTTAGAAAGTGAGCGAGAATGAAGTATCACCAGTTTTTGCTCCAAAGCGATAGTTAAATCTTTAATTAGATTTCAACTTGGAATGGTAATTAATTTTACCGACAACGCTGTGGTGTTAGATATGGAGTATTACCAGTTTTGCTTCATGGGATGAATAGGTTGGGATTGGGAAATAAAATAAATAATTTCTTCGGTGTGGTTCGCTAATCCCGACTAGTTTGGAAAACCATAATTTGGTTTGAAATGACATCCAAAGGAAGATTAAAGAATAAATTCAAGAATTTATCTTGGATAAAATTAATGGGAACCTTTCCCTAAGAATTAGAAATTTAGAAGCTAGTTGTAGGTTAGTTAAGAAGAAAGGTTTCTTGGGTATTGATCTGATGTTGGTTTCGGCCTTCGGGGTTAATATTTGGGGAATTGCTCTCTTACTAATTTACGGTTAGTGACTAATGAATTGGAATGAGGCGTATGTTGTGTTTGTGTAACATTTGTTTTTAATATACGCGGGTTGTTCAGAAAGGTCGGGTTTATACCCATTCTGAATAACCGATTCGACGATATGTCGAAGATGAAGACGGTGGTTGAAGACCGGAAGTCTTTATATCGTTTGGGTAATTACTGACGATCCTGATTGGGCTGTACACCTAAAAGGATGGAAATAGTTGGTGGTCATCCAGACGTACTTGGAGATCGATGGATATGCGAGGAAAGTGCCTCCGGTTTCGTTCAGACCCAGAACGAACTTGTAAATATATTGTGTGTCTGACATTGGATTTTATTCTGTGTTGATCGATTTCTGTTAAATATATATCTGTTTGGCGGCGGAGAATTTATTCTCTTGCTTAACGCCCTTCTCTGAGACGTACGAGCTTAGAGGTTATATATCGATAGATATCAATCGCATGTCATGAATTGCCTTTGTGGCATGCTGAGTTGCATGGATCAAGGCTTCTGTTGAAAAGCAAAGTCTTGTGGTTGATGATCAAAGCACGGCCTACGTGGTAGCTTTGTGTATAACGTGAATTCGCGAGCCTCACACCTTGGTATGAGTTAAAAACGGGATACGGACCATTGGGAGAACACGATGTTTCTTTCTAGCTTTGGTGGTGTCAGTGACTTACCAGCCCTGACATTTATATGCTTTTCACCTTTGTGGTTGTTGGATGCGAGGCGCCTCGATATTAGGTCTGTATGGACCGAGAAACGTGTGTTCAGGAATTGCCAATCCTCAAACGTAAGAGGGGACCGGCCCAGCCGATCCAAGGGTTACCCAGTGTGCGTAGTCCTGAGCATTTGCTAGAGTGTCTCGAAGATGTGAGGAGCTTGCCCCTTGCCTCAACTCATGACGGAAATTCAATTTCCAATACGTGTATTTCGGCTTTATTTGTAGAGCCTAGTATGGCGACATAGTGGTATGGGACACTTATGCCGTCTATGATTTATATTTATGATTGAAATTATTTTGACACTATACACTTATTATAGTATCAAATGATTTGTTTTAAACGTACCAAGCATGTTTGGCTGTTATAAGGTAAAACCCTATCCTTCGGCTTGCGTTGCATTGTGTGATGGGACCTGGGTCTTATAATGGCTTCATTTTTCGAAAAATCATTGCATTGTTTATTCTATGCACTGGTATTCTTGGGAGGAATCCCGTTCCGTGTTATACGGCGTGGTCCCTTGAATTACTCTCTTTTAAAGTAAAGTTTTAAATAACTGTTTTAGTTCTCACACCAGTCACATGACTGACCTGGAGTTTATTGTTTTAACCTAAACTCTGGGTGCCCCTATTTTCGACACGGGCAGCTAGTAGTTTTGGTTTTGCAGATTTATATTCACAGGATCCTGGTTTACAGCTGGAATGATATCCGGAAAGCTCTGTATCCGTATATCACCTTCAGTTGTGCTTTGTATTATTTTCCGCTGCTATGTAATTTATTGTAATCTCTGATATTTATCGAATGTAATTTATTCAATTATACTCTATATATTCTTGTATCCTATGGAATTGTTGTAATAACAATGAAATGTCCTTCCGTCTGCGTTCTGATTTGTCCTGTTCTCAAAACGATCAGGGTTTTCGAACGGTCTAGATCGGTTTAACGACTGATTCGGATCGAGCGAAATTCCAGGCCGTCACACATACACGTTTAGTCCAGCGCAAAAATCCTACGGGGCAGTGTAGACAGAGGAATAAGACCTGGGCTCTATGAATATATGAGAGACAGGTTTTACGAATCGTAGTGTTTGTAACATTTTTAGATAGTTGCTAGAATTGGCAAAATGATCACAATCATATTTCAATTTTGTAACTAAATAACTAAAGAGTATCATTGTTTTTAAAAGAAAAAAAAACCCTGTGATATGTGCTTTGTAAAAAGTAGAAGGCTTATGAGAAGCAAGCAGTAAGCACCAGGTTAAATGTGTATATTGGGGCATGGCCCAATTCTTACTGGTATTCCCAAAGATAGTAGTATTTCCATGAAAGGTCATGATAAATGTTTGTATACTCTGTTTTCTTGTTGACATTTTAGTAACAAAGAGAATGTGCATATTTAATAATGTTCGTAACAGTAAAAGATTCAAATGCTACGGTGTCAACCATAGAAATTCATAAAAGGAAAGAGTGGAGTTTCATACTTGAATATTTATTACTTTTAAGATGCTAAGATGAATCAAACAGAAATAGGGATGCTAACCCAGTCTTGGTTTAAGTACATGCATATAATGAAGTCAATAACAATCTGTTGTTTTGAATGCCTTGAGTTGGTTTAACCACCGACTCTGGGCGGTCAAAATGGCAGGCTGTTACATTTAACACCCAGCCATTTTGACCGCCCCAAGTCGGTGATTAAACCAACTCGAAGTGTTCAAAATGACAGATTGTTATTGGCTTACAGGGTTTAAACAGAACCACAAAGTACAATAATTTGCAGCGAAATAAGATTTTGTATAAATATTAGAGTTTTATACAAAACATTTTGCACAGTGGAATAATAAAATACATTCATGAGTTTTTAAAATAAAACTTATGTTTCAGTTGAGCCTTGCGCGCACATGCGTCTTTTCGAGCCTCTCCTCTTTAAGAACTAAATTCTTTGTATTTGTAACACTTGGGTAAACACATAAATATAACCAGTTTAATCCCACAAATTATAAAATAACCAGTGTGAACCCTTGCTTCGCACACGGATATGTCAAAATTATTATAGTTGTATACACTATTCCCAAATATGTAAAAAAATTAATATAAACATTGTTGAACATAAATAAAACAAAATGCATAGATATATTTGATTACGATGAACATACAAAAAAAATAGTCCATATAATTACAATAAATATGGTAAAATTCACATATTATTTAGAGGATAAAATGTGAGTTTAAAATTATTCCTCTAATTCATAGATAATCAATGTGGAAGATAATGCTAATGTTGTTGTTTGCAATTATATGCAGCTTAGCGTGCATTAGTATAATAGCTGCACGAAAGCTCTCAACATAATTCAGTAGTAGGAAACAAAAGCACCAAATGCAGTGTTAGCATGGGGCAACGTGCAAGAAACATAAATCAAGATTCATTTGAAAGAGAGACTATCTTGTACACAATAGTTCTACACCATCAAACAAATGCATAAAATAATCGCTTATTTATTTATTTATTTAAAAAAATACAATATTCCCTGTTGGCCTTGTTATTATAGTGTTAAAAATGCACTTATACACAATGAACTGGTAGTCATAAATGATATAGCGTCTCTTCAAAAAAACATTCAGACATAGGCTTTATAAAAGGAAAGGATAGTTCTGCCTAATTAGTTCAGCACTGTTTTTGTGTTAAATAATACGCATTGGAATTTTAGTATAACATGTCATAGTTCCAAATATTACCAGCCTTCATATTTTAATAAAAATGCAATATGGTACCCTTAACATGATTTATGAATGACCAAAGGAAAAGAAACACTACAACAAAAACACCATATTACAACCTTAATTTTACAACGGTGGTAAATGCAGTGTTGTAATAAATGTTTTTTACAACTGTCATTTTCCGAAAGTTGTAATAAACATGTTTTTAACAACTGTGATTTCCTAAAAGTTGCAATAAACATATTTCTAACAACTTTTCTTTTGTGACAGTTGTAATAAATGCTTATTACAACTTTTCCCTCTTACCTGTTGTAATAAGTGACAGTTTTAACAATTAACATTTTATATTTAGTAACTAGTATAATAATATTAATATTAATAATAATAATTTCTATTAAGTAATCAATAATTAGTAAATAATTTCTAATAACTAATAATTAGTATATTAAATAATAAATTATGAATATTGTTAAATAATTAGTAATTAATTTTTAGTAATAAATAATTAAGAAATAATCATTATTACTAATAATTAAGAAGTAATATTTAATATTAGTAATTAATTTTGGTAATTAATAATTAAAACAGTTTTATTAGAAAATTTTACAAAATTATTTTCAACATCTCTTTTTTCTACTAATTGTAATCGAGGCCTATTAAATATTAGTAATATTTAATAATTAATAATATTAATATTTTAATAATAATTAATAATTGATAATAATCTTACAAATAAATAATAAATAATGATTACTATTGAATAATAAATACTTAATATTTTATAAATAGTAGTTATTTTTTAATAATGATTGTTAAGTATTTAATAACGAGTAGTAATTAATAAATAGTAATTAGCTTATAATAATTACTATTAAATATTTAGTAGTTCATAATATATACATGATATCTAAATTATAATAATTAATATGCAATTATAACTTAGATATAAAAATTGATATTAATTAAGAAATAATATTCAGCACTTAGTAAAATTTGTTTTCAGAAATTGATACCATATTTGTTATAGATATTTAGTTATTAATTATAATTTATAAAATCCAGTTTTTTATAACGTTGGCAAGAAACATATGCGGGCTCTTACAGGAAAATTAGGCGGGACAGAGAAAAATTGGCTCCAAACTTACTCACGTGATATCACTCCCTTACGTATGCCTCCTCGTATCCCCTTCCTTCAATAAAGTTTCGCCCAAAATCGAAATCAATCCAACCATAAATCAGAATAGATGCTCTTCTTCCCTCAATGAAGTTTCGCCTTAACAAACTGGAGTCATTGTTTTCGAAGCTGAACAGAGCGCTGAAAGCAGATTCGTTCAACATTCAGAAGATTTGAAATTGTTTGCGTAGAAGACTGATTCAACGAATTGATGGTTAATTCAGAGAAGATAGTAAGCAGTGAAATATTTCTTTTTACCAGTTCTAGATCTAAACGATTTTCTATTTCCCTCAAATGCGCTTATATGGACTACGTATAAGTTGTGACGATCCCAAAACCCCGTGCTACGGTGTTAAGGATAATCATTGGAATATAACACATTAATCATCATTTGCAGAGTACAGATAATAGCATAAACAAGAATTAGGATAATTTACACAAATATGGCAACGGAATCATATATATCACCACATCAGAGAGCACATTGCAGGATACTACTTAGTGCATATTAATACATAATCAATCAACATCGCCTGTGGCGGAAGCATACATAGAGAGTACATAAACTAAACATCAGTCTACATCGCTTGTGGCAGAATCATAATACATATATAATAATGGCGGAATCATAATCATCACGGTGTAGTCAAGCCTCGCCATGAGCCAAAAGTTCACCCCTTCTGCGGTGCCAAGCCAAAATATGTCAGCTACGTGTAACTAGGCTGCCCGTGTGAAAATAAGGGCACTCGAGTTTGCAAGGTGAAACAAACTACGAGTCAGTCATGGGACTGGTATGAGAAATCTACTTAACTTATTAAACAAAAATAATAAGGCAAATCAAAGGACCACGCCACTTTCGCGGAACGGGTTTACTCCAATGAGTGCTAGTGCATGAAATAAATTAAATGATTAAATCATCGCAATGCTTTTTATAAAAATGAAGCCATTATAAGACTCAAGTCCCATCACACAATGCAACACAATCCGGAGGATAGAGTTTTCCCATATAATGGCCGAAAATGCTTCATACGAATAAAAAAAAGTGTTTGATATTATCACTAGTGCAAATATGTTTCAAAAGCGATTTCAATCATAAATACCAATCATAGACGGCATAAATGACCCATACCACTATGTCTCCATACTAGTAATACAATCACATCCGCAATTTCGTATCGGAAATTGAATTCCATCATGAGTCGAGGTAAGGGCAAGCTCCTCTCCGTTCGAGACACTCTAACAAATGCCTCAGGATCGCACACAGCGGTCCTTGGAATCGGTTGGGCCGGTCCTATCTTACTTTTGAGGATTAGTTATTCCTAAACACACATTTCCCGGTCCTTATAGACCTATAATCGAGGCGCCTCGCATTCCAACAATCGCACAGGTGAAAAGTATATATAAATGTTAGGGCTGGTAGCTCAATGACACCACCATAGCTAGGAAGTAACGTCGTGCTCTCCCAGTGGTCCTTCTCCCGTTTTTGACTCATACCGAGGTGTGAGGCTCGCGAATCCACGCTATACACAAAGCTACGCCACACAGGTCAGGCTTTGATCATCAACCACAAGACTTTGCTTTGCAACAGAAGCCTTGATCATATGCCACTTAGGCGTGGCACACAGGCAATCCACTCCATGTGACTGATTTCTATCTATATATAACCTCTAAGCTCGTACGTCTCACAGAAGGGTGTTAAGCAAGAGAATAAATTCTCCACCGCCAAACAGATATATATTTAATAGAGATCAATCAGCACAGAACAAAATCCAATGTTAGACACACAGTCCATTTACAAGTTCGTTCTGTGTTTGAACGAAGCCGGAGGCACCAAAATCCTTGCTTATCCGCACAATAAACAATACATCCAGACGGCTACTACTTCAGCTCCTTCAAGGTAGCTACTCCAATCACGAGCATCTGTAGCGCCCATCCAACCAATGTGAAGATCGTCGGTCTTCATCCATCTTCAATTCTTTGACTTCTCACCGTCGATCGATTATTTGAAATGAGAATGAACTCAGCCTTTTCAAATAATCCACGTATATTTAGATTTTCAAATCTATTCTTCACATGGTTAAATTATTTAACATTCACATTTTAGTTCCTTAGTACAATTTTCATGTTAAACGCATTCAATCATCACATATCAAGCAAACCAAGAAAAATCGGTTTATTTCAATTCTATATCGTCTATAATATTTTATAACGATATATCACCATTTTTATTTATTTAAAATGGCCGTATTTAATTAAACGACGTTTCAGGTCGTGCCGAGGCACTGACGCTGTTTTTCTCTAAATTTGTTTTACACATATCTGAAAATATAACCGTTGGATCCTCACAAATTTTATATCATTAGAAAGATCATTTCAAAACGAATCCAACGGTTTCAGTTTTGGGAAAATCCGACGGTCGAATCTCCCACACTGTTCGTTTGAAGTTACGATTTCAAAATACGAACTCCAGCATCGTTATTCGATTTAACTTAATTATATTTATATTTATATATAAATATAATCGATTCTGGCGCTGTTTTTCTTCAAATTTTAATTAAACATTCCAGACAATCCAACCGTCGGATCTTTACAAAGTTGGTGCCGTTGGAAAGATATTTCCATGGCGAACCCAACGGTTGCGGTTTCGGGAAAATCCGATGGTCGGATCCCCTGCACTAATCGTTTGAAATCACTGTTTCAAAACACGAACTGCACGGCCATGATTCATTTTAATTTTATTTGTATATATATATATATATATATATATATATATATATATAGTTCATTCGACGATTTCAATATCGTTTTCACTTCAAATATTTCACTAACGCCTTTAAATTTTGGAAAATTTCGCCATAACCTCCTTTGTACGGGAAGGGCTGGGAAAATTCCCAAATAGCCACACGGTCTTCTCATCTCAAATAGAAAAAGGAAAAGCCAAGCGGGTAGCCAATAGGCTCATAAAATCATCACCCAAGCAAAACAGTAAACATGTACCTATTTGTCGGGCACACAATTTTATTCCTCTTCTCTGGCCTCTTTGCTATAACCTATTCAATAAATATGCACGTACATATGTGCAATTTTTATCCCTTATCATTTTCCATTCAATTTCATGTTTGATTCGATTTGGTTTAAAGTCACCATTCATTCTAATATTGCATACATACGCAAAAATCACATCATTAGCTAATTAATGAATGTTTCAGCTCGTGCACATTTATTTGAACAAGTAGTTATTTTCAACACTTCACATTTCAAAAATGATATTTTTGGCGAACTAAAATATATTTCAACACATGACTATGTTATTTAGTTCCTATACATGTCAAAAATAATATTCATAGCAAACAAATATTTATTGCAACACTCGTATATTTTTAGCGAATCGCATGCATGATAAAAATGGTATTTTTATCATCTAAAATATTTATTCAACACATGAATGTTTTTAACACTTCATATTTTCAATGAAATGTGATTTTTATTGTTCGATCTTTTTATTCAACACATGAACTTTTTCAACACACGCACTTCTCAACACATGAGCAATTTCCGCACATGGATATTTTATATAGTTTGTTCATATAAGAAAGATGTAATTTTTATTGTTGAAACAATTTATTTATAACACGAATATTATTCAAAATTTCGGTAGCATAACGGCAGGGTAGTTAAAACCGGCACCGTCCCGAATACGGCTCCGCGCTCTACCTTAAAACCTCGCGATTTTTGACAATAGGGATTTCATACATCTAATTCGCACACAGGCAAGTATGATTTTCTTTTCCACAATTATTTCAAATTTGTTTCAATCACCAATGGGTATTTTTTCAACCACAACCAAACAATATCAACCACAAACAATTCTATCAACCATTCGCATTATTCACCCAATTTTTCACACCAATTCACAGTCAATAAATATCGTCCATGGTTTGTGGATGAGGGGAGTATATATATAAATATATATATACACATTCGTATATAAATATATTTTATTTCCATTCAAACACACATATCATTTAAACAATGCATGTATAATTCATACTTCGCTCATATAACTTATACAACGCATGTACATGAGGTATACGACACGTGTATAATTTATATTTCGCTTATATAATTTATACATGACATTTCCATTCATATTTCAGTTTAGAAATCTCACTTTGGTTTTCGAGGTGCTAAAAATTGTAGATAGCTCTGAAAAATCCGCGGTCTCTTCTAGGTGGTAGAGAGCCTCCTTGCGGTCACGATGTTTCCTTCTTCATCGAATTTCATTAACATACCATAAAGATACGATTTTTCAAAGTTTGCAACACTTAAAAGTGTTACTTTCAATTCAGGAAATTCAGGTCGTATACCTTCCACTGTTGTTCAAAACTAGGTTTACAGTTTTCGCGAAAACTGAGGCTCGATATGACGTTCGGAGGGCACAGCGTGGAAGAGGGTCAAGAGGGCTTCAGGCACGTGGCGGTTGGAGGCAACTCGGTGGGGCCCAGTGCTCGCGCGACAGCTGGAAGGTCGGGTCTTTGGAGGAAGAAATCTCGAGACAGGAGCAACGATAGGGGGAGTTCTTTATATGGATTTGAAGAGGGGAAGGATAAATACAAAAAGTTGGACTAGGGGTGGGGCTGATTCGGGCTGTGGCGATCGGAAATCGCCAGGGAAGGGGAGAAAGCGTTCCGTCGTTGTCGAGGGGGGGGGCGGTGGTTTTTCTGATATTTTTTATTTATTTTAATGAATGGAGAATTTTGATTTGCCCGTGGGTTTTATTAAATTTTAAAGTAGTGTTTCTCCACACGAACACCAATTCAAACTCAACGATTGTCGCTCCTAGCTAAATACCCCTATCCCGGACACAATGGGATATGTTTCGTGGGCCAATTCGACTGTTACAGTTAGTTATTTTTCAAATTAAAATATAAAATATTCAATATTCAATTTGAACGTACATTTCAATTTTCCAGGGCCACAAACTGATTTAAAAAATTCCAGAAAAGTAAATCTGGCTATGTTTTAACGATACAGTCCCAACCAAACTTGTTTCATTGAATTCTGAGACTGTTTGAAAAATGGCCCTTTTTTGGTCGAACCAATTTAACAAAAATTAACCAAACACGTTTTTTTTGCTGCGCTCACATACTAGCTTCAAAAATTACAAAATTTGAAACCTAACCATAATATGTCTTCCCGGATCCAACAAAAGTGGTTTCGTCGAATTCCGAGGTCATTTGCAAAATTTCTATTTTCAAGGGCTATATATTCTCTATAGCGACCCTTCTGAAAATTCATTTGGCCATAACTTTTGATTCCCGCTATGAAACTTCGATTTCTCAGATTCGTTAGAAAGAAGTTCATAAACAGATTTAAATATTTTTGGTTTCACTAAAATCCGTTATATTTTGCACCCGGTACAGTCAGTCAAAGTTTGAATTCAAATTTTCAAACTGCCACACCACTTCTAATTCACTATTTTATTGAAATATTCTATTTCAATTGTTTAAATTTCTTTGAAATATCCAATTTAAAATTTTTAAATTGGCTCGTATTTTCCGGTTTGTTACAATCTCCCCCACTTAAAACTTTTCGTCCCCGAAAAGGAAACAACAGTACAGTAGGAAACAAAAATGTAAATGCAAAGTATTGTAAAGGTACCTTGCACCGGAGTTAGTCAGAGAGTTCCACCCTGCATTTGGGGTAAGCTTACTTAATGCTTTCCTCACTCTCCCAAGTACAGTCTCTAGGATCACTACTCCACTGCACTTTAACTAAATGAACCTTCTTGCTCCTTAGCTCTTTTGTTTCTTTACCAACAATTTTTAATGGCTCTCTTCTGACTGCTAATTTTGGAGTAATTTCCAAGTCTTGTTGCGCTGCTTCTTCCACAACAAGATCTGGATCATGCACATGTCTTCTAAGTTGAGATACGTGAAACACATTATGCACTTCAGGCAACCAATCAGGTAATTGAACCATATAAGCAAGAGTTCCAATTCGTTCAAGTATAGGAAAGGGACCAATAAACCTGGGTGCTAACTTCCCAGTTTTACCGAATCGGATCGCTCCTCTCATCGGAGAAACTTTCAAATAAACATGATCACCAACAACAAATGTCAAATCTCTTCTTCTAGAATCCGCATAACTTTTCTGTTGTCTTTGTGTGGTTTCCAATCTCTTCTTGATGAAATCAACTTTATCATATGCTTCTCTAATCATATCGGGTCCTAACACAAGTCTGTTTCCAGGTTCTAACCAACATGTTAGAGATCTACACGGTCTACCGTACAAAGCTTCAAATGGCGACATTCCTAAACTTGCTTGATAGCTATTGTTATATGAAAATTCTGCCAAATGCAAGTGATCTTCCCATGACCCACCAAAATCAATAATACAAGCCCGCAGTAAATCTTCTAGAATTATGTTCACTCGCTCAGTTTGGCCATCTGTCTGAGGGTGATAAGCGGTGCTCATATTCAGTTTTGTTCCCAATTCTGTCTGGAATGCCTCCCAGAATTTGCTAGCAAATATTGGGTCTCTATCACTGACTATGCTGATGGGAACTCCATGTAGCTTAACAATTTCTTTAAAATATATCTGTGCTATACTTTAAGCGGTTCTATTGGATCTGATAGGTATGAAATGGGCGGTCTTCGTGAAGCGATCTACGATTACCCAAATACTGTCATTACCTTTCTTGGTTCGGGGAAAACCATCTATGAAAGCCATGGAAATTTGTTCCCATTTCCAACCTGGGACTTCCAACGGTTGCAACAATCCTGCTAGCTTTTGTTGGTCTCTCTTGACCAACTGACAAGTAGGGCATCTGCTAACATATAAAGAAATGTCCCTCTTCACTGCCCTCCACCAAAACGTGCGTTTGATATCGTTGTACATTTTTCTTACTCTAGGATGAATGCAAAGCTTGGATTTATGGCATTCATCGAGCACCTCTCTTTTGAGCTCAAGGATGTCGGGAACACAAATTATTCCATTTAATCTCAGAACTCCCTCACTATCCACTTGGAAACTGGAGCTTTCACCCCTTTGAATTCTTTTAATCATCTCTTTAACAAAATTATCGTTTTTCTGAAGAACAGAGATCTTGTCATTCAATGAAGACGTAACGATAAAACTGGCGATGATTTCGTTCTTTCTACTGAGTGCATCAGCTACAACATTAGCCTTTCGCGGTGTATATAGGATATCTAGCTCGTACGTTGCAAGAAATTCTAGCCAACTCTGCTGCCTCAAGTTCCGATCTTTCTGGGTGAACAAATACTTTAATGATTGATGATCTGTAAATAGTTCGAATTTATCACCCAGCAAGTAATGCCTCCAGATTTTCAAAGCAAAAACGATAGCTAACAATTCAAGATCATGAGTTATATAATTCTTCTCATGCGGTTTCAGCTGGCGGCTTGCATAAGCGACTACTTGGCCTCTTTGCATTAACACTACACCAAGACCTCTAATAGAAGCATCTGTCCAAACCGTCAAATCCTGATTGCCATCGATAATGGTTAACACTGGAGCAGTTATCAATTTCGATCTCAATTCCTAGAAAGCTTCCTCACAGTCGGAAGTCCACTTAAATTTCTCGTGTTTCTTCGTAAGCTTCATTAATGAACCGGATATCTTCGAGAAATCCTTAATGAATTTTCGATAATAACTAGCCAACCCCATAAAACTTCTAACCTCTGTGGGTGTAGTGGGCTATTTCCAGTCTTGAATTGCTGTAATTTTGCTCGGATCTACAGAAATCCCTTCCTCTAACACGACATGGCCAAGGAACTTCACCTCTTCTTGCCAGCAGACACATTTAGAGAATTTGGCTTTGAAGACGTTCTTTCTCAGAATCTCCAGTACTTGTTCTAAATGTCTTTCATGCTTAGGTTTTGATTTGGAGTAGATTAAAATATCATCGATGAATACGAGGACAAATTTATTCAGAACTCCCCTGAACACTTTATTCATTAGATCGACAAAGTATGCTGGAGCATTGCATAGGCCGAACGACATTACTAAGCATTCATAAAATATGTCTGGACCTCTGAAAGCTGTCAAAGGAACACACTCTTCGGAAATTCTCAATTGATGGAAACCTGTAGCTAGGTCCATTCTGAAAAATACTCTCGCTCCATTTAATTAGTCTAACAAATCATCAATGCGCGGTAATGGGTATTTGTTTTTGAGAGTCTATTTGTTGAGGTCTCGGTAATCAACACACAATCGAAGAGTACTGTCTGACTTTGGGACAAACACTACAGCTGCACCCCAACTAGAAAAGCTAGGTTTGATCAGACCCTTCCATAGCAGTTGATGAGTTTGATCACCTAATTTTTCTTTTTCCTTTAGAGTCGTTCTTCTAATTGGATGTACCAGTGGCCTGGCATTGGGAATTAGATCGATTCTGAATTCTATTTCTCTTTACGGAGGTAAGTTTTCGACTTCTTCAAACACATCCGCATAGTTTCTAACAACAGGAATCTTTTCTAAGGAAGTGGGGATAACTTCTAATGCAGACCAAAATTCCTCTCTATCTGGATTTGACCCATGGCATGGGGTGGTAATATACCCAAGCTTCGTTCGAATTTTTACTATCCTTTCCGCATACTTCACTTCGGCTTCGTATTTCGTTAACCAATCTAGCCCGAGAATGATATCAAATTCGGGAAAGTCCATAACGACTAGATTAAAAGGAAACTGATATCGAGAAAAAGAAGCAGGTACTTTACAATACGAACCGAGAATAATAGAACCCCCTATCGGATTATGAACTTTAACAGACTCTGTAAACTTTTTCTGTGTTAACTTTAATTTGTGAACTGTGTTACTAGCAATAAAACTGCGTGATGCACCCGTGTCAAATAATACAGAAACATGAATATTTTTAATTATAAGGGTACCTCCCAAAACATCGGGTTTACCTGCTCCATTGGAAGCAGCCGACGGGTTCGTCCCGTCATATACGTGAGCAACCTCGGCCTTCGTAAGTAAGCGACAGTCTCTAACAAGATGTCCTATCTTGCGATAGTTAAAGCATGAGCGAGGATTCTAGGAGCTTTGGCTTGAACCTTGAGAATGGGTCTTCTACCGTTTCGGGGCTGTGCAACCATTTGAGTAATGCCCCACCTTGCCACGATTGTAGCAACTTCCTTTTGGCGGCCTGCTAGTCTGTTGATTAGTGGATGCCATTTGGCTTGACTCAGCTTGATTCACAACGAGCTTGCGTTTATTGCCGGCTTGGCTCTTAGCACGATCCGGATCCAGGTTCCTTTGATCTAGGTCCTCATAATTGCACGCCAACTCCACTAATTCATTAAACGTCAGCTTGATGTGGGCCATTGCCCTGTCTTGGTACTTGCGCTTTAGCCCGAGGATGAACCTCTTATTCAGTGGCGATGAGTTCGGGAGCATAGCGGGATAATTGTGTAAATTTGTTCAGATAGTCTTGCACTGAAAGATCTCCCTGCTGGAGGTTCGCGAATTCGTTGTGCATGCGCTCTAGGGCTTGCTCTGGGACATACTTCTCTTTGAATAATTCTTTGAACTCGTCTCAAATCCTACCAGCATTTCTGTTCCCTGCGGTAAGAGCTTCCCACCATAATTCGGCTTTTTCTTGCATAAGCCAAGCACCCTTGAAAGCTTTGTCTTGATCGCCCAGCCTCAGGCCTCCTAATATCTTCTCACATGTTTTCAGCCATGATAAGGCCTCAATTACAGTGCCCATTCCAGAGAAGGTTTTGCCTCCTAGGTTCTTGTACCTTTTAGCCACGCGGTCAAGCTCGAATGGTTGAGTGGCCGGGGGTTGTATTAAGGGTTCATCTTCAGCTGGGACTTCACCTCATCCTCTGCCACGGCCAGCTCGGCCTCCTCTACCAGCGGCTGCTCGGGTAGCCATTGTTCAAGTTCTGTATAAGCAAGAAAAGAGTCAGCCTACAGAAACGATAATTTTATTGTATGGTAAAGCAGAAGAACTTAAGGAAAGATAACGATGTACTGATCAAATTGTTTTTGCTATTCTGCTTAGCTCATTCTAGGCCATTATTATTCCTATCTCTAATGAGCTACTCGCCTTATAATACTACTGATTCTATTCTGACGAGGTGTTTAATGTGTTAAATTCCAGAACTAAGGTTAACCAAAGCTCTGATACCACCTGTGACGATCCCAAATCCCCGTGCTACGGTGTTAAGGATAATCATTGGAATATAACACATTAATCATCATTAGCAAATTACAAATAATAGCGTAAACAAGAATTAGGATAATTTACACAAATATGACAAAGGAATCATATATATCACCACATCAGAGAGCACAGTGCAGGATACTACTTAGTGCATAATAATACATAATCAGTCAACATCGCCTGTGGCGGAATCATACATAGAGTGTACATAAACTAAACATCAGTCTACATCGCCTATGGCGGAATCATAATACATATACAATAATGGCGGAATCATAATCATCACGGTGTAGTCAAGCCTCGCCATAAGCCAAAAGTGCACCCCAACTGCGGTGCCAAGCCAAAATATGTCAGCTACCTGTAACTAGGCTGCCCGTGTGAAAATAAGGGCACCCGAGTTTGCAAGGTGAAACAAACTACGAGTCAGTCATGGGACTGGTATGAGAAATCTACTTAACTTATTAAACAACAATAATAAGGCAAATCAAAGGACCACGCCACTTTCGCGGAACGGGTCTACTCCAATGAGTGCTAGTGCATGAAATAAAGTAAATGATTAAATCATCACAATGCTTTTTATAAAAATGAAGCCATTATAAGACTCAGGTCCCATCACACAATGCAACGTAAGCCGGAGGATAGAGTTTTACCTTATAATGGCTAAACATGCTTCATACGAATAAAACAAAAGTGTTTGATATTATCACTAGTGCATATATGTTTTAAAAACGATTTCAATCATAAATATCAATCATAGACGGCATAAATCACCCATACCACTATGTCGCCATACTAGTAATACAATCACATCCGCAATTTCGTGTTGGAAATTGGATTCCATCATGAGTCGAGGCAAGGGGCAAGCTCCTCTCCGTTCGAGACACTATAGCAAATGCCTCAGGATCGCACACAACGGTCATTGGAATATGTTGGGCCGGTCCTCTCTTACTTTTGAGGATTAGTTATTCTTGAACACACATTTCCCGGTCTTTACAGACCTATAATCGAGGCGCCTCGCATTCCAACAACCACAAAGGTGAAAAGTATATATAAATGTCAGGGCTGGTAGGTCACTAACACCACCATAGCTAGAAAGAAACGTCGTGCTCTCCCAGCGGTCCTTCTCCCGTTTTTGACTCATACCGAGGTGTGAGGCTCGCGAATCCACGCTATACACAAAGCTACACCACACAGGCCATGCTTTGATCATCAACCACAAGACTTTGCTTTGCAACAGAAGCCTTGATCATATGCCACTTAGGCGTGCCACACAGGCAATCCACTCCATACGACTGATTTCTATCTATATATAACCTCTGAGATCATACTTCTCAAAGAAGGGCGTTAAGCATGAGAATAAATTCTCCGCCGCTAAACAGATATATATTTAATAGAGAACAATCTGCATAGAACAAAATCCAATGTCATACACACAGTCCATTTACAATTTCGTTCTGGGTTTGAACGAAGCCGGAGGCACCAAATTCCTCGCTTATCCGCACAATCAACAATACGTCCGGACAGCTACTACTTCAGCTCCTTCAAGGTAGCTACCCCAATCACGAGCATCAGTAGCGCCCATCCAACCAATGTGAAGATCGTCGGACTGCAACCATCTTCAACTCTTCGACTTCTCACCGTCGATCGTTTATTTGAAATGAGAATGAACTCGGCCTTTTCAAATAATCCATGTATATTTAGATTTTCAAATCAATTCTTCATATGGTTAAATTATTCAACATTCACATTTCAGTTCCTTAGTATAATTTTCATATTAAACACATTCAACCATCACATATCAAGCAAACCAAGAAAAATCGATTTATTTCCATTCTATATCGTCTATAATATTTTTTAATGATATATCGCCATTTTTATTTATTTAAAAATGACCATATTTAATTAAACGACGTTTCAGGTCATGCCGAGGCACTGCGCTGTTTTTCTCTAAATTTGTTTTACACATATCTGAAAATCTAACCATTGGATCCTCACAAATTTTATATCATTAGAAAGATCATTTCAAAACGAATCCAACAATTTCAGTTTTGGGAAAATCCGACGGTCGGATCTCCCACACTAGTCGTTTGAAGTTACGATTTCAAAATACAAACTACAGCGTCGTTATTCGATTTAATTTAATTTAATTATATTTATATATAAATATAATCGATTCTAGCGCTATTTTTCTTCAAATTTGAATTAAACATTCCAGACAATCCAACCGTCGGATCTTTACAAAGTTGGTGTCGTTGGAAAGATATTTCCAAGGCGAACCCAACGGTTGCGGTTTCGGGAAAATCAGATGGTCGGATCTCCCGCACTAATCGTTTGAAATCACGGTTTCAAAACACGAACTGCACGGCCATGATTTGTTTTAATTATATATATATATATATAGTTCATTCGACGATTTCAATATCGTTTTTCACTTCAAATATTTCACTAACGCCTTTAAATTTTGGAAAATTTCGCCATAACCTCCTTTGCACAGGAAGGGCTGGGATAATTCCCAAATAGCCACACGGGCGTCTCATCTCAAAAAGAAAAAGGAAAAGTCAAACGGCTAGACAATAGGCTCATAAAATCATCACCCAAGCAAAACAGTAAACATGTACCTATTTGCCGGGCACGCAATTTTATTCCTCTTCTCTGGCCTCTTTGCTATAACCTGTTCAATAAATATGCATGTACATATGTGCAATTTTTATCCCTTATCATTTTCCATTCAATTTCATGTTTGATTCAATATGGTTTAAAGTCACCATTCATTCTAATATTGCATACATAATCAAAAATCATATCATTAGCTAATTAATGAATATTTCAGCTCATGCACATTTATTTGAACAAGAAGTTATTTTCAACATTTCACATTTCAAAAATGATATTTTTGGCGAACTAAAATATATTTCAACACATGACTATGTTATTTAACTCCTATACATGTTAAAAATAATATTCATAGCAAACAAATATTTATTGCAACACTCGTATATTTTTAGCAAATAACATACATGATAAAAATGGTAGTTTTATCATCTAAAATATTTATTCAACACATGAATGTTTTGAACACTTCATATTTTCAATAAAATGTGATTTTTATTGTTTGATCTTTTTATTCAACACATGAACCTTTTCAACACACGCACTTCTCAACACATGAGCAATTTCCACACACGGATATTTTATATAGTTTGTTTATATAAGAAAGATGTAATTTTTATTGTTGAAACAATTTATTTATAACACGAATATTTTACATACTTCTTATATATATATAATAAAAATGTGATTTTTATTGTCTAAACATTTTATTCATTCAATACATGAATTTAATTTTCAATACATGACTTCTCAACACATGAGCATTTTCCACACATGGATATAGTTTCAACACATGACTTTGGTTTCAACACATGAAAATAATTTCAACATATGAAAATAATTCTAACACATGAATATTATTCAAAATTTCGGCAGCATAACGGCAGGGTAGTTAAAACTGGCACCGTCCCGAGTATGGCTCCTCGCTCTACCTTAAAACCTCGCGGTTTTTGACAATGGGGATTTCATACATCTAATTCGCACGCAGGCGAGTATGATTTTCTTTTCCACAATTATTTCAAATTTGTTTCAATAACCAATGGGTATTTTTCAACCACAACCAATCAATATCAACCACAAACAATTCTATCAACCATTCGCATTATTCACCCATTTTTTCACACCAATTCACAATCAATAATTATCGTCCATGGTTTGTGGACGAGGGGAGTGTATATATATATATATATATATATTCGTATATAAATATATTTAATTTCCATTCAAACACACATATCATTTAAACAATGCATGTATAATTCATACTTCGCTCATATAACTTACACAACGCATGTACATGAGGTATACGACACGTGTATAATTTATATTTCGCTTATATAATTTATACATGACATTTCCATTCATATTTCAGTTTAGAAATCTCACTTTGGTTTTCGAGGTGCTAAAAATCGTAGATAGCTCAGAAAAATCCGCGGTCTCTTCTAGGTGGTAGAGAGCCTCCTTGCGGTCACGATGTTTCCTGTTTCATCGAATTTCGTTAACACACCATAAAGATACGATTTTTCAGCGTTTACAACACTTAAAAGTGTTATTTTCAATTCAGAAAATTCACGCCGTATACCTTCCACTTTTGTTCAAAACTAGGTTTACAGTTTTCACGAAAATCAAGGCTCGATACGACGATCGGAGGGCACGGCGTGGAAGAGGGTCGAGAGGGCTTCAGGCGCGTGGCGGTTAGAGGTAACTCGGTGGGGCCCAGTGCTCGTGGCGGCGGCTGGAAGGTCGGGTCTTTGGAGGAAGAAATCTCGAGATAGGAGCAACAGTAGGGGGAGTTCTTTTTATGGATTTGAAGAGGGGAAGGAGAACTACAAAAAGTTGAACTAGGGGTGGGGCTGATTCCGGCTATGGAGATCGGAAATCGCCTGGGAAGGGGAGAAAGCATTTCCGTCGATGTCGAAGGGGGCGGGGGTTTTTCTGATATTTTTTATTTATTTTAATGAATGGAGAATTTTGATTGGCCCGTGGGTTTTATTAAATTTTAAAATAGTGTTTCTCCACATGAACACCAATTCAAACCCAACGACTGTCGCTCCTAGCTATCCCGGACAAAATGGGATATGTTTCGTAGGCCAATTCGACAGTTACAGTCAGTTATTTTTCAAATTAAAATATAAAATATTCAATATTCAATTTGAACATGCATTTCAATTCGCTAGGGACACAAACTGATTTGAAAAATTCCAGAAAAAATAATCTGGCCATGTTTTAACGATACGGTCCCAACAAAACTAGTTTTGTCGAATTATGATACCGTTTGAAAAATGGCCCTTTTCTGGTCGATCCAATTTAACAGAAATTTACCAAACACGTTTTCTTTTTCCACAATCACATACTAGCTTCAAAAATTACGAAATTTTAAACCTAGCCATAATCTTTCTTCCCAGATCCAACAAAAATGGTTTCGTCGAATTCCGAGGTCGTTTGCAAAATGTCTATTTTCAAGGGTTATATATTCTCTATAGCAACCCTTCTGAAAATTCATTTGGCCATGACTTTTGATTCCCGCTATGAAACTTCGATTTTTCAGATTCGTTAGAAAGATATTCATGAACAGATTTAAATATTTTTGGTTTCACTAAAATCCGTTATATTTTACACCCGGTACAGTCAGTTAAAGTTTGAATTCAAATTTTCAAACTGCCACACCACTTCTAATTCACTATTTTATTGAAATATTCTATTTCAATTGTTTAAATTTCTTTGAAATATCCAATTTAAAAAATTTTAATTGGCTCGTATTTTCCGGGTTGTTACATAAGTCCTTTTCTTCTTCACCGTTCTTCCTCTGAGTTCAAGAATCAGCATCCATCATTAAAACGAGGTAACTATTTATTATCTCTTTTTATTTCTCTGATGTACGGGCTTTTGGTGACTGAATGAATAGTCGTTAGATTTAATTTGATGGTGATTTTTGGGAAACCCTTTATTAAGCAACCTAAACCAGCTCCATGGTCAAACATATCAAATGTAACCAACAGTCCTTCTTCGGGGTATGTAGTTTTCGAATACTTCATTCATATTTGACCATAAGCTTTTAAATGCCATATGTAATCCAGATTGTTACCAAAATAACCTATATGTATGTTCTCTTGTAACAACCTCAGTGTAGTATAATACCATTAGTGTTTGAAAATAAACATTATATATAGAAGCAACCCCTCCCCTTACAAGATTAGGGCTCTAAAGCGCCAATGCCTTCCGACAACTATTACTTTGTATTCTAGGTTCGTGCATAGGAAATGTTAATTTGTTAACTTTGTCTTGTGCGAATGTGGAAGTGTTACAATATCATAGAAAGCTTAACTCCCTCAGAATTGGTCCTTCTAAAAGAATGTACGATGAGCGGACTCTATGTTCGTGTTAGGCTACTGCACTAGCAGATTACAAGCCTACACTGCATTGGTAGGATAACAGTTTCATTGTCCAACAAAGTATGTATTTATTAACCACCCACAATTTATTTTGAAATTTCAAACATGATTCAGTGCATAGAAACAATTTCATGTTGGCAAAAAGTTGCAGACATAGTAGCTTAGCCCATTATTGCCCAAATCTAAAGTTTGATGGCTTTGGAATGCTTTTTGCATGGCTAAGGGATGTTAGCTTCATTTAATGCCATATTGTTCAGTTTGAAAATGTTCTGCTATGATGTATTCATTTCTCATGTTATGTCAAAACTCCAATTTTGATCTTCCTACCTTTGTTTTCTAATATTTGAGTCCAGGTAATGTTTACGTAGACTTTGCAGTCTAATACTGATTATAGTTTAACCTCAAAACATCACGGTCTATAACAGATAAATAGGTGCCCTACATTTCAATTTTTTTAATTTTTTTTTCTCGGCTAAGTTCCTCTTCTGAGTTATTAGCATTTTCTTTTTCTTTTTCGGTATAACTTAGTGGTGCAACATTATATGTCTACTTATGTTTTGATCTGTTAACAGAATTACTTCTGGCGGAGTTCAAAATGGCAGCCAGTTGAGGTATGCTTTCAGCAATCTTTTAATAGCTTCTAGTTTAAATGGTTTTGGTTACCCTAAGTAGATAATCAAAGGAGCTTGTCTAATTTAATGAAAATTATTACATTAGTATTTGTATTAGGTCATGCGTGTGCTTTAAATACGTGATACGAAAATTCAGTTTTGAAGAACAAGATAACATTTAGAAATCTCTCTTTGTTGTTTTTATCAAGTGGGAAGAGAAAGGATGGATCTAAATCATTAATAAACAGGTATGTATTTGTTCTGTAGATTTGTATTATTAATGTGAAGTTTTAAAAGCAATTAAACTTTAATTTTCTTTTTGCCTTTGTCCTTGTCCAGTAAATTTGGTCTGAACATCAACACTGGTTTGTGTTCTCCCATGTTTGGCAATGAGCTGAAGCAGTATCAAAATTAGAACTTTTGGAAAACGTGATCGGTTGCTGAATTGGCATGGTCACTCTGCGAAATGCCTGCTTGGAACGTGCGCAAGAAAACCAAAATTTGATGATTGGAATAGAGAGTTGTTGGCAGTCAAAAATCATCTTTGATTGATGCCATTGATCTTGTGCACCCTGTTGAAGTGTTGGACTGTATGCATTGTGTTTTGTAAGCGTATTATGTAAAAAATGATGAGAGTTTGAAAATACTAATAAATTGTTTTGGTTCATGTTTTAAGTTTGTTTGATATCTTAAGTTTTGAAGATAATATGTTCTGAAATAAACTCCTTTTTCAGTAATATGTATATAATTTGTGGATATATTACAATTGTAAAATAATAATTATAATATATGACAACGGTTATAAAAAGGTGTAAAAATTATAACAACAACGGTGCATAACAGTTGTAATAACTTTTATTACAACGGTGGAAAAAAGTTGTAAAATATACATTTCACAACGGCGCCGCAACTTTGCAAAAATGTTGTAAAAGGTTTTAGTCTATTACAACTTCTTAATAGATGACGATGGCTCCACCGTTGTAAAAACTTGTAACAAAGTTTTTGCACCATTGTAATATGGTATATTTGTTGTAGTGAAATATTGGTGATTTTAAGCTATCCAATTTCAAGCAAAATAAAAGGTTAAATTAATCTTTATGTTACTGAAAAATTTACAAGAAAAATGCTATTATTTAAGATTCATAGCCTTTTGCGTGAATCCTTGCTTATAACGCATAGCAGAAATACAATGATCAAAGTGTTAACTAAAAAAAATCTATATTACATTCAAACAATTCTCTTCTTGTGTCAAAACTAATTAAAATTTTAGTAACCAGTTTTAAAATTAATTTGCCAAACGCCTTATATAACACATTTTTGACACCACTATCCCAGTGATTAGGCACTCCAACTTCGGTCTGTTCAGCCATAGGTTAAATAGATTACTTTTTTATGCCCATATTCAATTGATTATGGACAAATATCGTTATTTTTATAGGAATTTTCTATTACGGGTTTCATTTCAAAAAATAACTCAATTACTGTATTTAAGTTAACAAACACTACAAAGTTTAGAATACTAAGGAGCGAAATGTAAAAAGAACAAATAAACAAACCAGTAGTAAATGGTTGGGCCTCGAATCTCTGCAGCTTCAAGATCGGAACTTGCTGCTTTCCTCCTCAGCTTTTTCCAATCTTATACAGGAGTCATCGGAGTTTTGGGCGCTCCGGAAATGGTAGCAGGCGAAGAGGGTTCAGATCTAGATCCGCTGAAATGGGAGAGGGAACAGGGAACCTGAACACCACCGGCGGCAACGACCGATCTTCTGAGCTTGCTAAGGCTGGATGGACGGGTGCCGGCTACAGTACCATCGCACAGATGATCCAGGAGACATGTCCAAGTTTTTGCTATTCTATAATTAGGCAGAGAAAATATAATACGAGCCCCCGGTCCCCCCCTCTTTGATTGAAAAGGAGACGGTGATTAACAAGGGATGCGAAGAACAAAGAAAAATGAGGACACACCCAGAACAATCTGGACTATTCCAACAACTGTCAACAAATTACAGTCCATTTCAACAAATGGCCAACCCACTTTAAACAAATATTTTTCAAATGATAAACCATATTATAACTTTGTATATGCTATAAAATAATATGGTGTGTGTATATATATATGTATATATATATATATATATATATATTCCAAAACCATGCCATATGAATATATATATATATACATACATACATATATATATATAAATAAATATTAAAAATGTTTAATTTGAACAACTGTTTAGATTCAAAGCAATTTCCAATTAAGTAAATTAGATTAAAATTCTCAAAATTAATTTATATTTCCAAATTACTTAATGGCATATGTATCGCTTAACTGCCAAATGTTCATAAAAAAATTAAATTAACAAAAGGAATTTCCTTGTACAAGTTTATCCAAATATGTTCAAAACCAACTAAAGTACAGATCGTAAATTGAAACCCAAATATAAATATTTGTTTTAACATCAAATGTTAATTTTACTTTATATTTTAAGCATCAAAATATTTGAATCGTTACTATCACTCTTCAAATTTCCGGGTTGTTACAATTACTATGTGCATTGTAATGCACATAAAATTTGTAGAAATATACCTAGAAATTAATAGTGATATCACAGAGTTCATAGAGGATGGTGGCTATAATCTTGACGTGCATTCCAAACTCACATCAAATAATAAATAATTCTAAGATTATTATGCAAGCTCATCAACTACAACATCAATTTTTTTAGTTACAGTACCCTCATAATGATATGTAAACTAGGCCGTAGGAAAATAAAATTCTTCTCAGTTACATATACATGATTGTATTGATGCTTCATCGAACATTGTGCTAATTATTTTGTAAGATTTCTCTTTTTTCAAGAAGTAACCTTGTAATTGTGTCAATCGAGATGTAAGTAGTGTCAGATAGTGCTATAACCGTTTCCCAAAACAAAATTCGCATCCATATTTGTAATCACCAAATAAATTCCTTTTTTGACTCAGAAATATGATATCTTTCAAAAAATATTATTGACTTTCTTCAACATCGCTGAATCATTATGAACTACAAATGAAAAAATAAATCATCAATAAAAATGAGCAAACTATACAAAAATAACTAATAACTATGGATCAGATAGAAACAGTCAACGTGCTAATAAGTAAATTGCAACAAAGAAAAAACAAATCAACAATTGGTAATAATTAGAATTGATTTAATATTAGATCGAGGAAGACTAACCACTATTCTCTCAATCCATTGTATAATTTCAACTACATCGGTATTGAAAGATTTAATATATATTTTCTAGTAGATGAGGTTTAGGGTTTTCCCCCATTTTTTCAGCAGATTGGTATTGGAGAGAAACGATTGATATTTGGGGGACGAACGAAGTGAGATTTGGTTTTTCTTTTTTTTATTCCTTCTTTGAGTGGTTGGGATATGGGTGAGAAACAAACGTTGGATGCTAGGGGAGGTAACAAAGGGGGGTCTTCTGATTTTCATTGCATCCTATAATAGATCCTTCAAACTTTTTTGTTTAAAATCTGATTTCATATGAGTATCATACATTTTCAAGTTGTATGTATTTTATTCTAAGGGAACTAAATATGGTAAGTGCGAGATGACGGATGAACTAGCCCTTTAAAATGTTTTCTGTTAAAAATATTTCATATAACTATCATTGAATTTGAGTTATAAATGATTGAAATTATAAGTGTACATTTCCAGCACATGTCTTAGAAATATTTTCTATTTTGATGATTTCCTAAGAATATATTGTTTTTTATATGAATTTTGATTTCAGGGAGACCTGTGTTTATAAAAATCATATTCAAAGCTTGATGAGGGCTGGGCTTAATATCGATTTTCCATATACACACGATTTTTCAAAGATTGTATAATTTCAAATATATAACAACAATACATATAGAATTTTAACAGAATTGTGTTTTCATTAATACTCGGCTCTACGTAATATAGTTCGCTTTTATTGAAACAAAAATCTTGAATATATTGTTGTAATGTCAATTTTTCCAAATTTGGTATTGTGACTATTAGAGTTGTTATGATTTGTGATATTTATCACATGGATATTGAAGATGGATAAATTGGAAGTTGTGGAATTTAAGGATCTAATGCAGATTTTATGGATCTATTGAGATATTTTTGGAAAGATTTATTTTGAGCAAGTTTTAAGGAGGGAAAATTTTATTTTGAGCAAGTTTTAAGGAGGATTTATTTCTGAAATATATTAGGCTCAATTGGGTATATACCTAGCCTTTCCATTTGTCTATATAAGTATGTCATTAGGGATGGATTTATTTGTACTTGAAGGAAAGAAAAACTTGTTTTTTAGGATTGAGATAAATTCTCAATTATTTTTAGGTTTTCATTGTAATAATTTGGTGGATTGATAAAGGTTTGTTTGGAGAAATTTTCTTGTTATTGTTATCTTCTTCTCACTTTTAAAATCTAATTGCGTAGTGATCTTGTGGAAACCCTAACAATTGGTATCAGAGCCTTCTACACAAATTTTTTGAAGAGGGTTTGAATATGGATAAAATAATTATTGAAAAGTTTATTGGAAGAAATTAGTGATTATGAAAGGCAAAGATGGAAGACTTCCTTTATTTTAAGGATCTTCATCGATCATTAGAGAATAATGGGGAGAAACCTAGTAATGTATACAAAGCAAAATGGGAGACTTTGGATAAGAAGGCTGCTGTGTCTATTCAATGTTTTTTAGATAATACAGTGTTTCATATTGTTATTAATGAAACATCTGCATATACCATATGGAAGAAATTGGAAAGGGTTTATGCGAAGAATTCTACAACAAATAAGGCACTTCTTATGAGAAAGTTGGTGAATCTGAAGTTTAAGGAAGGTGGATCAATTGAAGATCATCTTAATGATTTTCAAGAAATTGTGAATCAATTGGGTGCTGTAAATTTCAAGGTGGATGAAGAAACACAAGCCTTAATGATGATGAGTTCATTGCCGGAGAGTTGGGAAATACCCGTGGTTGCGATGAATAAGTCAAATTCGGATGGTGTTGTTTCAATGGGGTCAGTGGTCGTAGCTTGCTTAATGAGGAGAAGCGGAGGACGAGCCTTATGGCAGGAAAAGATAAGGAGGTAACGGAATTGAAACTCGAATTGAAAAAGCTTTTATTGCAAGGAGGGTTAATCAACGAAATATGGAAAGGCAATCAAATAGAATAGACGTAAGAAAGGAATATATTTGTTTTTACTGTGAAAAACCCGGTCACCAACTGAGATTTTGTCATAAACTTAAGAGGGATAAGGAGAAGATGAAGGCATTGGAAGAAGAGTCGGATGAACAAAAGGACAATGATAATGTGGTGAATCTTGGTGTGGAACTTGAGGGCAACGTTTTATGTGTTAATGAAGGCGAAAGCAAAGGTTGGATACATGATTCGGGAGCTTGTTTCCACGTATGTCATCAAAAGGAAGCACTTATTGATTATGAAGAACAATCTGCTAAAGTGGAATCCGCCGATGGTCGAGATTTACATGTTAAAGGCATAAGTTCGGTTCAATTGAAGATGAATGATGGAAATGTGGTGAAGATAATAGGAGTTATGTACGTCTCAGAAATTAAGAATAATCTTGCTTCAATTGGACAGTTGGAACAAAAAGGTTGCAATTTCTCGACTAGAGGTGGAGTTACAAGGATTTGAAGGTGTAACAAGGAGCTTCTGCACGCAAAACGGGGAAATGATAACATATATAAATTGCTTGAAAAAACAGTGGAGAATGTTATGAGTTCTCAAATTGGATTAGGAGAGGCGAGTTCATCTAAATCAAGGTGGAGCCATCAACGTGAAGCCACAAAGTCTACACGGAGGCCATTATAGGATTAGAAGCAATTTTGAGATTATTTTTGTGGTGTATCTCATGTGAGAGATGCATCATTTGTGGGTGGCTTTTTGATTTATGGATTTGTCGATTGTTGAAGTGATTTCATATCAAGGTGGAGTGTTATGGTTTGTGATATTTATTACATGGATATTGAAGATGGAAAAATTGAAAGTTGTGGAATTTAAGGATCTGCTGTGGATTTTATGGATCTATTAAAATACTTTAGAAAAGATTTATTTTGAGCAAGTTTTAAGGAGGGAAAGTTTTATTTTGAGCAAGTTTTAAAGAGGATTTATTTCTGAGATATTTTAGGCTCAATTGGGTATAGATCTAGTCTTTCCATTTGTCTATATAAGCATGTCATTAGGGATGGATTAATTTGTACTTGAAGGAAAGAAAATCTTGTTTTTTGGGATTGAGATATATTCTCAATTATTTTTAGGTTTTCATTGTAATAATTCAGTGGATTAATAAAGGTTTGTTTGGAGGAATTTTCTTGTTATTTTATCTTCTTCTCTCTTTCAAAATCCAATTGTGTAGTGATCTTGCGAAACCCTAACAAGAGTTGTATTGGTTACCACATGGTGATCACTTTCCTATTTGAATTAGCTCAAGAGTATGCATGATTTGAATGTTAATTAGTAGCTTTGCTTCTAACAAGTCAAATGCATGTTTATGGTTTTTTTATAGGTTATAGTCACATTGTAAATTCCGAAATTGTAAACTAGAGATTTGCACATCCATCATGAAGAGGCTCACTAGTGCTTGTAATGGTATTTTACCAGTTTATTTGTTTCATTTTAACCTCACATTCTATGTAATAAGAAAAGTTCTATAAGACTTAACTAACCAGTATATTTTAGGTTATTGCGTATATAAGAAGATATATAATGAAAATTTTATCCATAACTTGTTTGTACATTAAATTATCTGATTTTAATTTTCTAGGCAAAGTGATCACCATGAGGTAACCGATTCTTGTCCATTGCATCCAATGCTAGAATTTCCTTTGAGTTTGCATGTATTTTTATGATTTAAGTAGTCATTTCATAAACATTGTTTACCAGAATGCATGACCATAAAATTTAGGGTAGGAACGGTATCATAGTTACTGGTGATGAAAACATATTTGTATTAGTTTAGTACTAATAGATCTATAACTTACCTTGACATATACTACAAATTACAAAAGCAAATACACTTCTAATTGTCAACTAAACATATATGAGAATAGTATGATGTTGGTTCAAACATTTCGATGCTGCAAATCTAATATTTACAGTTCCAAATTTATTAGATAACTCACTTTAAATTAAATTTCGCTCTTGAAATTCAGTGGGTGGCACAAATTTTTGTGTGAATATTTTGTTTGTTGAATGATTCAAATCATGACCTTGATCATGTAGCTATCCATTTTCTTAAATAAGAAAAAGCCAAACTTCATGTTTACGATTGCTTATTAGAAGTTGTCGTTTTAAATTAATAAATGTGTGCATCCACAAATTGCATAGTATTGGTCATTTGGTTAAATTATAGTGCAGGAGAGAAGTTTTGATGGAGATGATGCAGTTGTTGTTGAAGTATGGTTGGAATGTGATGGTAAAGAGAGAAATTTTGCTGGTAGTGAGATGGAGTAGAATGGAGTGGAAGTTTGAATGTTGATGATGGTGGAACAAGGATTATTTGCTTGGGCTGGAAGATGGACAATGATGATTTTGTGTGTAGGGGTTGAATTGTTGTAGAGCGAAGGAGGGACAGTGATGTTAAGTGAATTATTAGTGAAATGTTGTTGGTAGGGAAAGGAAAAGATATGCATGGACAGAGATGAATGACTGTGTTTGTAAATGTTGTCACAGCATTGGATATACAGGCGCAATCCTCATTTATTAGGATGATATTATTTTAAATGTTAGGCTGATAGCTTGATATTATTCATTTAAAGATATGAACTGTTGTTGAGTGAAGGAGGGATAGTGATTATGTTGGAAAGGTAGTCATTAGAATATTATTTGTTAAAATGTTAGAACGATAGCTTGATATGTCAATTTTATTTTTAACTAAATAGAGTCAAGAGTAGTATATAATTTTGAATATTTCACTGAACAATGTAAGACAAGTAACCGTGAATATGGAGCAATCCTCATTTACTAACTAGTATTACCGCACAACAGTGGAAAACCGACCGTTAGATTATATGATATTAAAGGAAAAAAAATTATTAACCATAATTTTAAACAAGAAATTAATTAAAAATGCAGTGTTATTCAAAAAAATACGTGCAAATATGTAAATTTCATTAATCAACACATTCTGAATCATTATCGATTTTACAAATAGAAGTAAGAAATGAAACAAAATATTAGCTTATAACACATCATTATATTTGTGAATTGTCAATCAAAAAAACTAAATAATGCAATAATAAGTGAATAAATAAATCATATATTAATGAACTACATTTTTTTACTCAAGTCAAGCCTGCTTCATCTCACCTGAAACTGGCAATTCAGTCATATTTCAGCTATTCTGTGCCAAATTAAAAAGGGCAGTTTGGATGATGCTTAACAATAAATCAACTTTAGGTATTGCTAAAAGAATTCATATCAGTAGTGAATTTTGAATGATACAAAATGTGAAACTCCGTGTATATTCACAGTGTCATTGTTGAAATAGAAATGTATATATTTATATGACATAACAAAAAAAGGAACTTATACTTACAAGTCAGATATAGACAAGTACAGCAAAATTTTTATGAAGTATATATAGATTTCCACTTTTTAGTTCAACTTAGAAGGAAAATGATTGTGTAAATGGATGATTAATTCGTGTAGCTAAACTTGTATGAAGTATATATAGACTGTGTAAACGGATGATATATTCATGCAGATAATATTTTATAAAGTAAGTGGAAAAGCTAACCTCAAGTTAAACTAAAACAGTATCATAACACTACAACAGAATTTGTCGTTTATAGCAGCATTTAGCTGTTATCAATCAGTTCAATAACGGTTCGACAAATGTTGTATATCGACAAGTTATAAAAAACTGTTGAATATTTATAACACATAAAAAAACTGCTATAAAAGAGCATGGTTTTATAGCACAAATTTACCAAAATATTACTTAAAGACAATAGCCCATCCTCACCCTTATTAAACATCTAAATACTAATGAAAGTAAGAATCTTTATAACAAAGTATAACCACTATAACATATTTATTCAACAAACAAATATAACGCATATTCATGATAACAAAATAAAGTGTCAACTAACAAAAAATAAATTCAATCAATGAGTTATCAAATTCAATACATATCTTTTCAGTTCCATATTAATGTCAATTTAAGTACACAAAAGACAAAACATAGTTCATATTTAAAGTCTACATGTACCAAATGCATCACTAAAAACTTCAACTGTTCAAAACCTTTATTTTTCCATCAAATTGTAGTGTCCCGAAATTTCGGTACAATTTGAGCTGACCAAATAACACAAGTCCAACCCAAATTACAATGTAAGCCAGAAAACTAATAGAAAGGAAATAGAGGGTGAGAATAGATAAGATAGAAACTTAGAATAGAAGAAGAAGAACATACAACATCAGAGTAAACATGAATCTCATAGCGGAAGGAACAATTATAATAGATACATATCTTTGAAATTAAATCAGTACATGTATACAGTAACATTATTATAGTATAACACTTACAACATAGCGGAATAACAATAGCTATATAAAATCCTGAAGCCTCCTGCTCCAAGCTCTCCAAGAATCTGTAAAATCCTGACTACTTGACTGCCCATACAAAATTGGGCACCCAAGAGTTTACGGAAAAGAAAAAAAAAACTCTGGGTCAGTCATGGAACTGGTGTGAGTAAAACAATTTAAATCAGTTTGAGCAATTAAACGATATCTCATAAGACCACGTCGTATAACAGAACGGGATTTTCCCTTATGAGAATCCAAAATAGTCTTTATATCAAAATTCTTTTGATATTATGATAGTGCCTATCAACTACAATATAATCATCATCTAACAGAAACGCTTTCATCTCACGTTCTACATATATAGTATACAATCAAAACCGTGAGCGCTTATTGGATAATGAATTTCCAACTATGACAAGGTATGGAACCACCTTCTGCTAGTGTACCTCTAGAGAGGGATACACTAGATTCAACAAGAACATTTTGCAACCCGGCCACACATGACTGACCACTCATTTCTCTTGAGTGTATCGAATGCATATCACCAACGGTTGGGATCAGCAACCGTTTCCCAATAAGGGACAGCATTGATAAATTTAAGAAGCAAATGAATATTCTCTAGATAGGTGATTATACACTCTAATAGGTGCGACCTACATAGCCATGCTGCCTGCCTTACTTTTGTCATTTTTGGATGTGAGGCTAGAAGATACGCTTATCTTTTTACATATCATATCTTCATTTACTTGGAATACCACATCGCCATACCCGCCAAATCACAAATTGATTTCCCCAAAAATACCAAGGGTATACAGCTAAGAGAAACGAATTCCTCTGCCACCAAACGTAACTACGTTTGAAGAGATCAACTTACGCGATCCTTTAGATATACTCTGTCAGACATTCTTCCATATAGATTTGTCCTGGGACTGGACAAACCGAAGGAACTATTCAGTACATCCATCTTAGGCAATCTCTACCTAAGATTTATACGACAGCCCTTGCACTTTACTCCGTCTTCAATATATTCAGCATACTTGATTTGCAACGGTTATGCCAATACAGAGTGGTTCTTCAGATAATAATCCAACCGGTCTCTCCATATTAACAACGTTAAAATGATCAAAAACTTTGATAGTCGATGATTTAACTATCAAATGAAAAATGTCCGTGTACACACAACGATCTTATTTCCACATGGAATTATCGATCAAATCATCAAACATATATATATATATTCATATTTCCTTATTTTATATGTTTAGAAAATATATGTTATTAACATAGGAAAAAGTTTTCATAGCTTATTTACGTATCACTATTCTTCTACAACTATCAGTCTCTGACTGTAAACTAGTATGAGAACAATCTCCTAAGTATCAATCCCGTAGGTCGAAACCAACGTCACATAGACACTTAGAAAACCATTCAACATACTAATCTCTAGTCTGTTTCTGATCTTGTTTAACTCTGTTACTTAATTTCTTATTAACGATATATTTCATTTCTATGTTTAGAAAACATCTTTGGTTACATTTGGAAAACGTTTCCAAAACTCATTTATGTTGATTTCAAACTAACATCGTTACAACCGCTCAGTCCATTAATCGCTTATTACTTAACTGTATTTCTAACTAACTCTCTCCATCGAACCTCAACTATTTCTTAGTTAAGTAAGGAAGTCAATCAAGTTGGGGGTATAACTACCTCTCAGACCTTAACTGAATAACGTTCTTAACCTTGCAATAGAAAAAGTTCACCGCACCAATTCCTACAATCATTTCCTTACGCAAATTCTTGGATTTATATTGTGAATCCACTTCTTTTATGAAAAACATTTATTATAATGATAACGTTATAATCCCTACTTTCAAAATATCTAACTTCAAATATAACTTTTATTCTTTAATTTTAAAAAAAATAAACATCTAATTTATAAATAAATAAATCTCGATTTAAAAACCTAAGACGACCAGAACACAAACAGAAGAACATTTCATTGCTTATTACAAAAATTCCATCAGAATACAAGAATATACAGAGTATAAATGGATAAATATTATACAACAGGAAATATCAGAGTTTGAAATTACATTTAAATACATAGCAGCGGAAAAACAATACAAAGCACAACTGAAAACAGATACAAGGATACAGAGATTTCTGAATATCGCTTCAGATGTAAACCAGGATCCTGTGAATATAAATCTGCAAAACCTAAACTACTAGCTGCCCATGGAAAATAAGGGCACCTAGAGTTTTGGTTAAAACAATAAACTCCAGGTCAGTCACGTGACTGGTGTGAGAACTCAAACAGTTATTAATCTTTATTTTAAAGTTATGTAAATCCAGGGACCACGCCGTATAACACGGAACGGGTTATTTCCCAAGAATACCAGTGCATAAAACAACAACACAATGCAAAATAAAGAACAATTGAGCTATTATAAGACTCAGGTCCCATCACACAATGCAACGCAAGCCGAAGGATAGAGTTTTTACCTTATAATAGCCAAAAATTCTTGGTACGCAAAACTTCATGTTTTATTATTACTATAAGTGTATAATGTCAAAACAATCTCAATCATAAGTATCAATCATAGACGGCATAAGTGCCCCATACCACTATGTCGCCATATATAAGTTTACAATTAAAACCGCAAAATGTCGTATTGGAAGTTGGATTTCCATCTGTGAACCAAGGCAAGGGACCGTCCTTACCGCTTCGAGATGCTCTAGACCATGTCTCGGGATCAGAGCTCGAGTGACCCTTGGATCTTCAGGGCCGGTCCACTCGATGTGGATTAAAATGCCTGAACACAACGTTTCCCTGCGCTATAGGGCGTCAATGAGCCAAATGACTCCATCGGTCCCGGATCGACTAATATAACCGAGGCTACTCGCAATCATTCATCCACATAAGTAAAATGCCAGGGCGTGTAAAACGCTGACACCACTCCTAGGTAGAAGGAAATTCATGCCCTCCCTGTAGTTCTCTCCTATTTCTGGTTCATGCCGGGCTGTGATGCTAGCGAATTAACGCTACACAAAGCTGCGCTGTATTAAAGCCGTGCTTTGATCATCAACCACAAGACTCTGCTTTTTAACAGAAGCCTTGATCATTTGCATCTCAGCATGTCACATAGGAAATTCACACTATGCAACCGATGTATATCAATCACACAGAATGAAATTCGATGTCAGACACACATCCATTTACAAGTCCGTTCTGGGTCTGAATGAAATCGGAGGAACCTTATTCTCCGCATAAACATCGATCTCCAAGTACGTCTGGACGATCACCAACAGATTCCCTCCTCTTGGGTGTACAGCCCAATCCAGATGATCAATAATTATCCAAACAATGTGAAGACCGCCGGTCTTCTACCACTGTCTTCGTCGTCGATTCAATTATTAAGAATGGGATAAACCCGGTCTTTCCAAATAACTCGCGTATATAATAAACAACTGTTATAAAAGCATAACATACGTCTTATTCCAATCCAGAATATTCCTTTATTCAAATATTCTTTTACTTTGCGAAACGTTCCCATTAATTTTATCAAAGATAAATTCTTTAAATTTATTCTTTAATCTTCCTTTGGATATCAATTCAAACCAAATTATGGTTTATCCAAACTAGTCGGGATTAACAAACATTACCGAAGTAATCATTTGTTTTAATTTCCCAACAGCAACCTATTCATCCCATGAAGTAAAACTAGTAATACTTCATATCTAAAACCATGGTGTTATCGGTAAATTCAATTACCATTTCACGTTCAAATCTAATTAAAGATTTAACTATCGCTTGGAGCAAAACTGGTGATACTCCATTCTCGATCATTTCAATTAAATTAAAGATTCATTAAAACTCCACTTGGTTTTAATCTTCCCAAAAATCAATATTAATGATTATTTAACTTGGGACATCATAACCTGTCTTTTAACTAGGTTAAAGAACCAATGTCATTTAAACACGGTTCACGATAAACCCCAAAATCACATTCCATTCCATCTGCTCTTAACCGTAAATTAGCAAGTGAACAATTCCCTAAGTATTAACCCCGAAGGCCGAAACCATCAGATCAATACCTAGAAAACCATTCAACTTAACTAATCTCCAGTTAGTTTCTGATTTTCTTAACTTTATTGGGTCAAAGACTAGTATTATTAAAGATACCATTCAAGACAACCTAAATCACATTCCATTAATTATGGAATCTTCACGGAAAAAAACAAATCAATATATAATCGATATCAATTTCCATATCTAACCAATAATGTAAATGGAATAATGGCAATGCCTCTTAAATTCCATATGTATTAACAGTCTTCCTCCACAGAAGTTCACTTCGATTATTATCAAATCGGATTCCATTCAATTACAATTCAATATATTAAATTGGAAAACGTTACCTTGGAAAATTCCCATTAAATCTTAATAAAAAGATTTATAAATCCCAAACCACAGCGACGACCCCATTTCCCGTACAGACAGAGACAAGGGTAATCTTTGGAATATAACACAGAAATAGATAATAGCAGAACAGAAATAAATAAATACACCAGATAATCTACAACAGAATACACTGGATAAACGTAATCATCAGAGTTACACAGTATACAGGATCATACTTAGTACAAATACAGTTCAGCTATACATAAATGTATACAGCGGAAACAAACAAAATATGTACAATAGGAGCTGAACAGCATAAAAAGAGATAAATAATAGAATCCATCTTCAGCTCCAAGCTATCCAGAAAGAGCCAGCTAAACCTGAATACAAGGCTGCCCGTGTAGAAAAAGGGGCACCTGAGTTTGAAAGTGAAACAAACTACGAGTCAGTCATGGGACTTATATGAGAAATCTAATCAACACATTCAAAATATAGCTAATCACAGGACCACGCCACTTTCGTGGAACGGGTTTACTCCATTGGATTGCCAGTGCTTTAAAACAAATATTTCTTGAAACATTGAAATGCTTTTTCTAAAAATGAAGCCATTATAAGACTCAGTTCCCATCACACAATGCAACGCAAACTGGGGGATAGAGTTTTTACCTTATAATGGCCAAGATATGCTTGATACGAATAAAACAAAAGAATTTGATATTATTACTAGTGTTTATATGTTTCACAAGCAATTTCGAATCATAATTATCAATCATAGACGACATGAGCGTCCCATGCCACTATGTCGCCAAATATAGGTATACAATCAAAACCGCACAGTCACGTATTTGGAAATTGGATTTCCGTCATGAACCAAGGCAAAGGATAGTCCTTACCGAATTTGAGACAATCTAGCCTACCATGTCTCAGGAACATCCACAACTGCCCCCTGGATCGTCAGTGCCGGTCCACCGATGTGGATTATTATGCCTGAACAATACGTCTCCCCGCCCTATGGGGCGCAAATGAGCCAACGAATGACTCCATCGGACCCGGATCGTCCGATCTAACCGAGGCGCCTCGCAACAGTAACAACCACATAAGTAAAATGTCAGGCCGTGTAAAAACACCGACACGACTCCTAGCTTGAAAGAAACGCATGCCCTCCCTGAGGTCCTTCTCCCGCTTCTAGTTTATACCGGGGTGTGAGGCTCGCGAATTTACGTTATACACAAAACTACGCCACACAGGCGGTGCTTTGATCATCACCACAAGACTTTGCTTTTCAACAGAAGCCCTGTTCATTTGCCACTTAGGCATGCCACACTAGCAATTCATGCCATGCGACTGATGTCCATCGATATACAACCTCTGAGCTCGTGCGTTTCAGAGAAGGGCATTAAGCAAAAGAATAAATTCTCCGCCACCAAACAGATGTATATTTAATAGAGATCAATCAACACAGAATAAAATCCAATGTCAGACACACAGTCCATTTACAAGTCCGTTCTGGGTCTGAACGAAACCGGAGGCACTATATACCTCGCAAACCCATCGACCACCATGTACGTCTGGACGATCACCACTCATTATCCATATTTCGGGATGCCTCCCAATCAGGACCTCGGTTACCATCCGAACAAGGTGAGGATCTCCGGTCTTCGACCACCGTCTTCATCTTCGATTTCTTATCGTCGATTCAGTTATTCAGAATGGGATAAACCCGGTCTTTCCGAGCAACTCGCGTATATAATAAACAAGTGCAACACTAACATATACACGCATCATTTCAATTCATTAGTCACTAACCGTCAATCAGTAAGAGAACGATTTCCCAAATATTAACCCCGAAGGCCGAAACCAACATCAGATCAACACGCAGGAAACCATTCGACTTAGCCAACCTTCAGTTAATTTCTAAATCACATCCATATCGTTTATAATATTTTATAACTATTTATCACCATTTTTATTTAATTTAAAATAGCTAATTTATTTAAAACGACGCTTCGGGCCATAACGCGGTCGTGGCGCTGTTTTTCTTCAGATTTGATTTACGCATATCTGAAAATCTAACCTCTGGATCTTCACAAAATTTGCATCTTTAGAAAGGTCTTTTCAAAACGAATCCAACGGTTCCAGTTTCGGGAAAATCCGACGGTCAGATCTCCCGGTATAATCGTTTGAAGTTTCGATTTCAAAATACGAACTGCAGCGTCGTTATTCGATTAAATATAATTATATTTATATGTATATATATATAAATATAATCGATTCTGGCGCTATTTTTCTTCAGATTTGAATTAAACATTCCAGACAATCCAATCGTTGGATTTTTACAAAGTTGGTGCCGTTGGAAAGATTTTTCCAAAGCGAACCCAACGGTTGCGATTTCAGGAAAATCCGATGGTCGGATCTCCCGGTAAAATCGTTTGAAATCTCTGTTTCGAAATACGAACTACAGCGTCGTTATTCGATATATTTTAATTCTATCTATATATATATATATATATTTATATATATATCGATTCTTCGATTTAAAGTTATATTCTTTTCATACATTTGATAAAAATGATATTTTTATCTAACTATCTTCTATTTCAACACTTCACTATATTTAGCAATTCATGTATATAATAAAAATGTGATTTTTATTGTAAAACATTTCTTTTCAAAACACTATTATTTTATATAGTTTATATAGGTAATAAAAATAGGATTTTTATTACAAAACATTTCTTTTAAAACAAGGTCATTTTACATAGTTCATATAGATGATAAAAAGGTGATTTTTATTATAAAACAATTTATTTCAAAATATGAATACCATTCAACACATGAATTTCAATTCAACGAATGAATATCGATTCAATACATGAAGGTTTTCTATAGTTTATATATATAGATAAAAATGTGATTTTATATTTAAAACACGAATACCATTCAACACATGAATTTCTATTCAACGAATGAATATCGATTCAACACATGAAGGTTTTCTATAGTTTCTATATATAGATAAAAATGTGATTTTTATATTTAAAACACGAATACCATTCAACACATGAATTTCAATTCAACGAATGAATATCGATTCAACACATGAAGGTTTTCTATAGTTTGTATATATATATATAAAGGTGATTTTTATATTTAAAACATGAATACCATTCAACACATGAATTTCTATTCAACGAATGAATATCGATTCAACACATGAAGGTTTTCAATTCAATGAATAAATATAGTTTCAACAAATGAAAATAATTCAAACACATGAATATTATTCAAAATTTCGGCACCATAACGGTAGGGTAGTTAAAACCGGGACCGTCCCTAGTACGGCTCCCCGCTCTACCTTAAAACCTCGCGGTTTTTGACAACGGGGATCATGCATCTAGTTCGCACGCAGGCGGCATGTATATATTTATTTCATTTCCACAAACTAATCCTATGTGGTTTCAACCAAATATTTCTCAATCACAAATGGGTATTTTTCAACCATAATCAATCAATATCAACCACAAACAATTCCAACCAACCATTCGCTATCAATCAATTTTCACACCAATCACAACCAATAAATATCGTCCATGGTTTGTGGACGAGGGGCGTATATATATATATATATATATATATATATATATATATAACTTATATTTCAACACATATATAATTTTTACAATGCATATATAACTTTTACATCGAACGTACAACTTATACAATGCTTATACATGAGGTGTACAACGCTTATATAACTCATACATCGACTATATAATTTATACATCATCGTTTTCTATATCGTTTATAAATTAGAAATCTCACATTGGGTTCCACTCCACCAAAAATAGCAGAAGGCTCAGAAAAATATGCGGTCTCTTCTAAAATGTAGAAGACATCCACACGGTCACTATGTTTCCTGTTTCATCGAATTTCGTCAAGAAACAAAAAAGATATGATTTTTCAAAGTTCAGATGTAATAAAGGACCCACCTTTCACGATGGTTCAAAACTAGGATTTGATCTTTCGATCAAACTGTTGCGCGATAGGAGAATCAGCTCACACAGCGTCGAAGAGCTTCGAACCACCTTCCCAGCGCCGGTGGTTTCGCTCCGTTCGAGGGCGCCCTGAAGGCTTGGCAGCGCTCCAAAGTCGTTGACTTTGAGGACTCGTATCTCCCTCCACACTTGATGATAACTAGCAAACCTTAGATGGATTTAAAGAGGAGACGAAGAGCTTTGAAATGAGTCAAGAATCACTCGATTTCATTGTGAAACGTGGGAGAAATCGAAGAGAGAAGGTGGCGACATCATTTCCATCGTGCACAGTATCCATCGGGGAGAGAGAAAATGGTAACTGGCCAATGAGAGATTTTCTTTATATTTATATTTTTTAAATTTCAAAAATACCCCCTTTCCCACACGAACGCCAATTCAAACCCAACGACTGTCGTCCTTAGCGTTTTACCCCCATTCCGAACACAATGGGATATGTTTCAAAGGCCCATTCGAATGTTTCAGTCAGTTTTCCTTCAAATTAAAATATAAAACATTCAATATTCGATTTGAACGTACATTTCAATTTGCCAGGGCCACAAACTGATTCGAAAAATTCCAGAAAAATGAATATGGCTATGTTTTGACGATACGGTCCCAACAAAACTAGTTTCGTCGAATTCTGAGACCGTTTGCAAAAAGGCCCATTTCTGGTCGATCCAATTTAACTGTAATTGATCAAAACACGTTTTCCTTTGCCACGCTCACATACTAGCTTCAAAAATTATGAAATTTGAAACCTAGCAATAGCTTTACATCCTGGATCCAACAAAAGTGGTTTCGTTGAATTCCGAGGTTGTATGCAAAATGGCCAATTTCACGGGCTATATAAATTCCATAGCGACCTTTCTGAAAATTCATTCGGCCATAACTTTTGATTTCCGCTATGAAAATTCGATTTTTCAGATTCGTTAGAAAGGTATTCACTAATAAATTTAAATATTTTTGGTTTTGCTCAAGTCCATTTTGTTTTGCACACGGTACATTCCGACAAAGTTTGAATTCAATTTTTGAAACTACAGCGCCATTTCAGGCCTTGTTTATAATTAGAATTAATTATATTCATTTTCAATTGTCGATTCAAACTCAGTTTTCATTGCTATTATTTAAAATATTTATTTAAAATATTTAAAATCCATTATTTTAGCCAATTTGAAAATTTTAAATTGGTTCAGATTTTCTGGGTCGTTACAATCTCCCCCACTTAAAACTTTTCGTCCCCGAAAAGGAACAAAGTCGAAAGTGGTTTGATCAATCAACTCTACGCTCAATCTGGCTTCCATTCTCCAACTTTTCAGTTTCTGAGAATTTTCAAATTCTTCAAAAATTTGGCTAACACCCGGAATTTCCGAAAAATTTCGCCATAACCTCCTTTGTACGGGGAGAGGTTTGGAAATTTATTGGGCCGTATTAGGTACCCGATAAATCCAAATAAGCATATACATATTTATAGTGATATATTCTGGGGTTTACAGGGGAGCGTGTATTGATAATAATTCCAAAGAATAAATTCTCGTCACCCTGTCAAAGCCTGAGGGAGTGTGTATTTTAAATGCTTCAGAGGATAAATCCTCGTCACCTCGTCCCGTGTGGGAAACAAATAGTCCATGTGCCGTATCTAATAACTAGAGAGACGTGATTATTGTCAACCCCAGACCCGTGTGGGTTTTTTATTAATCAGGCAATTTTATCGTTACAATTTAAATAGTCCATATCAGTCATCAGTTCAACCTGTAAAATATAGTCATCGCCATACAAGCCTCTCGCTCGTATGGTAAATCTTCCACCTCGTCACACAAGCTCCAAATGCTTATGTGGTATATGATGAAGTATGCCTATCTTCCAGAAGTATGCTATGTAATGTAGTTCAAAATTAATTGTTACTATCCTATGGCGATGTTTATTATTTCACACAGAAAAACCAGCACTCCGCATCCAATGGAATTCACAGGAGTTGATATAATAATATTCGCATCCAACTCATTAAGGTTTACCTATTTGTCGGGCATGCAAATAAAATCTTTACTCAACAGCTAATCCATTTACCTGTTCAAACGTATATAATGCACAAGTATATATATTTCCATCTATTTTTAACTCAGCTCAATGTGTGGTTTAAATGAATAAATCCTACCATTATTCTATTGTTGATTAAATTAACTATTGTTTCAACAATTCAATTAATCAAATTTACTATCACACAACACAAACAACAATTAAATTGTTTTTAACTTTTCAAAATCATACAAATCAATTCCTATCTTCTTTTTTTAAAATCATTCAGACTATAGAATTAACAATGCACATCCATGGAAAGAAAATAACAACAGAGTAGAGAATTAAATGGTAATGCAAAGTATGGTAAATATACCTTGCACCGGACTCAATCAGAGATATACACTCGGCATCTAGGATAGGCTTTCTGAATGCCGTACTCGGTTTCCCAAGTACAATCTCGTGGATCTCCACTCCATTGCACTTTGACTAAGTGAACCTTCTTGTTCCTCAGCTCTTTGGTTTCTTTTCCGATGATCTTTAGCGGCTCTCTTCTCATAGCTAATTCTGGGGTAATTTCAATATCTTGTTGAGCTGCTTCTTCCACGATCAAGTCTGGGTCATGAACGTGCTTTCGAAGTTGAGATATGTGAAATACATCATGAACTCCAGGCAACCAATCCGGCAGTTTAACTCTATAAGCGAGCATTCCGATCCGTTCCAAAATAGGAAACGGACCAATGAATTTGGGCGCTAACTTTCCAGTTTTACCGAACCGGATAACTCCTCTCATCGGCGATACTTTCAAATATACATAGTCGCCAACAGCAAAGGATATATCTCTTCTTCTCTTACCGGCATAGCTCTTTTGTCGGCTCTGAGCGGCGAGTAATAACTTCTTAATAAAGTCGACTTTATCGGAAGCTTCTCGGATCACATCAGGCCCTAACACAAGCCTATTACCGGGTTCGACCCAACAAGCAGGAGATCGGCACGGTCTACCATACAACGCTTCGAATGGTGACATTGTCAGGCTCGCTTGGTAGATGTTGTTATATGAGAATTCAGCCAAATGTAGATGGTCTTCCCATGATCCACCGAAATCTAGAACACACGCCCGCAATAGATCTTCTAAAATACGATTCACCCTCTCAGTTTGACCGTCTGTCTGAGGATGATAAGCGGTGCTCAAGTTCAGCTTCGTTCCCAGCTCAACTTGAAATGCCTCCCAGAATTCGCTAGTAAATATTGTATCTCTATCACTGACTATATTGAGCGGCACTCCATGTAGTCTAACAATTTCCTTGAAATAAGTCTGCGCCAGACTCTGAGCAGTTCTGTTTGATCTGACAGGTATGAAATGGGCGGTCTTCGTGAAGCGATCTACGATCACCCAAATACTGTCATTCCCTTTTCTGGTTCTGGGCAGACCATCTATGAAGTCCATGGAAATATGTTCCTACTTCCAGCCTGGAACTTCTAGCGGTTGTAACAATCCAGCCAGTTTCTGTTGGTCACTTTTGACTAGCTAGTAAGTAGGGCATCGACTAACATATATCGAGATGTCTCTCTTTAACGACTTCCACCAGAATGTGCGCTTGATATCGTTATACATTTTACTTACACCAGGATGGATACTGAGCTTAGATTTGTGGCATTTATCAAGCACATCTCTTCTGAGTTTAGGAATTTCTGGAACACAAATTCGTCCTTCTAACCTCAGAATCCCTTCGCTGTCGAGCTGGAAATCCGAAGCATTGCCTTCACGAATTTGCTGACTCATTCCTTTAATAAATTGGTCGTCTTTTTGGAGAACCGATAACTTGTCGATCAAAGAAGTCGCAATGATAAAACTGGCGATCATTTCATTCTTTCGGATTAATGCATCGGCCACGACATTGGCTTTCCCTGGAGTGTATAGAATCTCAAAATTATATGCTGCAAGGAACTCTAGCCAACGTTGCTGCCTCAGATTCAGGTCTTTCCGAGTGAACAAATACTTTAACGACTGATGGTCTGTATACAGTTCGAATTTCTCACCCAGAAGATAGTGCCTCTAGATTTTCAAAGAGAATACTATAGCCAATAACTCAAGATCATGAGTCACGTAGTTCTTTTCATGTGGCTTAAGCTGACGGCTAGCATAAGAGATCACTTGACCCCTTTGCATTAACACTGCGCCAAGGCCTTCTATAGAAGCATCAGCCTAGACTTTCAAATCCTGATTGCCATCGATGATGGCTAACACTGGAGCTGTCGTTAATCTTAACTTTAGCTCTTCAAAAGCCTCCTCACTTTCTAGAGCTCATTTGAATATAGAGTGCTTCTTTGTAAGCTTCGTTAAATGACCAGATATCTTCGAAAAGTTTTTAACGAACTTTCGGTAATAGCTAGCCAATCCAAGAAAACTGCGGACTTCAGTAAGGGTACTGGGATGTTTCCAATTCTGAATAGCTGTGATTTTACTTGGATCCACAGCAATTCCTTCTTTCGATACAATGTGGCCCAGAAATTTCACTTCATCTTGCCAGAATATGCATTTGGATAGTTTGGCTTTCAATACATTCCATCTCAGAATTTCTAGAACCTGCTCCAGATGCTTTTCATGTTCGGCCTTTGATTTAGATAAGATTAGAATATCGTCAATGAAAACCAGAACAAATTTATTCAAAACTCCTCTGAACACTCTATTCATCAGATCGACAAAGTAAGCTGGAGCGTTACATAAGCCGAACGGCATTACTAACCACTCATAGAATAAGTCGGGACCTCTGAATGATGTCATTGGAACACACTCTTCGGCAATTCGAAGTTGATGGAAGCCTGTAGCTAGATCAATCCTTGAAAATACTTGTGCTCCATTCAGACGATCCAATAAATCATCGATTCGCGGCAATGGATATTTGTTCTTTATTGTCTGTTTTTTCAAATCACGATAATCCACACATAGCCGTAGAGTACCGTCAGATTTTGGGACAAATACCACTGCTGCTCCCCAATCAGAGAAACTAGGCCTGATCAGACCCTTCCATACTAGCTGTCATGTTTGATTGTCTAATTCCTCTTTCTTTTTCAAGGACATTCTTCGAATAGCGTGATCTACTGGCCTTGCATTCGGAATCAAACAATCTTGAAATCTATTTCTCTCTGCGGAGGCAAGCGAACAACTTCTTCGAAAACATCCGCATAGTTTTTGACGACAGGAATATCTTTCACTAGGTCGGGAATATTCTCTGTGACTTAAGGGGTATTTTCTATTTGAGCTGGAGAAACATCCAAAGCTGCCCAGAAGTCCTTTCTATTTGAATTCTGACCTTCACAGGGAATGGTTATATAATCACCTAATTTAATCTTCGCCTTAACGATTCTGTCGGCGCATTTAACCTCAGCTTCATATTTGGTCAACCAGTCTAACCCCAAGATAAGATCAAACTCTGTAAAATTCATGACGGTCGCGATGGTAGGGAACCGATAACGAGAAAAGGAAATCGGCACTCCACAAATCCAACTGAGATCAATGGAACCCCCAACTGGATTCTGGACAGTCATTGGTTCCTCCCGTTTCTTCAAATTTAAATCCAGATTCTTTGCTGCATTCTTTGCAACGAAGCTTCGCAACACGCCGATGTCAAACAGTACTTTAACTGGGATATCTTTGACCGTGAGCGTGCCTTCTAAAACATCTGGCCTTTCTGGAGTAGACGAAGATGCAGGCACTTCTTCCACTTCATTTACGTGAGCCTCTTTGTTCTTTTTCAATAGCCAGCAATCCTGCTTTACATGACCAGCCTGTTGGCATTGACTGCACTTTCTATTCTCTTGAAAATTCATCCCGGATTTAGACCCATCAACCTTTCGTTTGTTTGAAGATATACAGTTTCTCATCGAATGCCCTTGCTGATCGCACTTTAGACATACGACTGTCTTTACCTTTTTATGATTGATCTTTGGCCTCTTTTTGACTTCAGCCTTCGTACTGGCCTCAGGCTGCACACTTGTCTCTGGGCTGTCAGCTTCAAATTTTCTTTTGCTGCTAGAACTGATTTCTTCTTCGTCTCGCAACATGTCTTTCATATGGAGATCTTCATACTGATAAGCCATATAAATCATTTCTGAAAAAGGAAGCTTCACATGCCCCATTACTTTATTCTGGTATTTCCTTTGAAGCCCGTATATAAATCTCAGATTCTTTCTCTTCGTATTCTGAATTAGATGGGGAGCAAAGTGAGAAAGTTCATTGAATTTCTTATGATATTCTGGAATGGTCATATCTCCTTGTATCAGATAAGAAAATTCATCGCATAATCGCTCAGTCGCTTCGGGAGGAGTAAATCTTTCCAGGAAAATCACTTTGAATCTATCCCAGGTGATATCACCTTCTGGATTATCATTAATTACTGAATCCCACCAGAACAAAGCTTCGTCTTCGAGTGCCCAGGAGGCCAGTAATCTTTTCTGGTCATCCCTCAGCTTTAATGCTTCGAAGATTTTCTCAGCCGAACGAATCCAAGCTTGTGTTCTCGTAATAGAATCTTCACCCGAGAAGGGTTTTCCACCCAGATTTCTATATTTCAAGAATAGAGCTTCAATATACGGGTCAGTATTACTTCTTCTGTTTATGGCACTCATTTTCTAGTTCTTCTGCAAATAGCAGATCAAGTGTTAGGTTAACAGAAAAGGTATTTCAAAATATAGAGACAAATACTTGAATGTAAATGCGTCTATCGAGGTGTTTTTTCCTTCTTCTACTCATATTAGGATATTACTGATCCTATCTATATGAGTTACTCGTCCTAGAACACTACTGGTTCTATTTCTGACGAGTTCGTTAATATGTTATATTCCAGAACTAAGCTTAACCAAAGCTCTGATACCACGTTGTGACGACCCCATTTCCCGTACAGACGGAGACAAAGGTAATCTTTGGAATATAACACAGAAACATATAATAGAAGAACAGAAATAAATAAATACACCAGATAATGTACAATAGAATACACTGGATAAACGTAATCATCAGAGTTACACAGTATACAAGATCATACTTAGTACAAATACAGTTCAGCTATACATAAATGTCTACAGCGGAAACAAACAAAATATGTACAATAGGAGCTGAACAACATGAAAAGAGATAAATAATAGAATCCATCTTCAGCTCCAGCTATCCAGAAAGAGCCAGCTAAACCTGAATACAAGGCTTCCCATGTAGAAAAAGGGGCACCCGAGTTTGAAAGTGAAACAAACTACGAGTCAGTCATGGGACTGGTATGAGAAATCTAATCAACACATTCAAAATATGGCTAATCACAGGACCACGCCACGTTCGTGGAACGGGTTTACTCAATTGGATTTCCAGTGCTTTAAAACAAATATTTCTTGAAACATCGAAATGCTTTTTCTAAAAATGAAGCCATTATAAGACTCAGTTCCCATCACACAATGCAATGCAAACCGGGGGATAGAGTGTTTACCTTATAATGGCCAAGATATGCTTAATACGAATAAAACAAAAGAATTTGATATTATTACTAGTGTTTATATGTTTCACAAGCAATTTCGAATCATAACTATCAATCATAGACGACATGAGCGTCCCATGCCATTATATCGCCAAATATAGGTATATAATCAAAACCGCACAGTCACGTATTTGGAAATTGGATTTCCGTCATGAACCAAGGCAAAAGATAGTCCTTACCGAATTCGAGACAATCTAGCCTACCATGTCTCAGGAACAGCCGCAACTACCCCCTGGATCGTCAGGGTCGGTCCACTGATGTGGATTATTATGCCTGAACAATACGTCTCCCCGCCCTATGGGGCGCAACTGAGCCAACGAATGACTCCATCGGACCCGGATCATCCGATCTAACCGAGGCGCCTCGCAATAGTAACAACCACATAAGTAAAATGTCAGGCCGTGTAAAAACACCGACACAACTCCTAGCTAGAAAGAAACGCATGCCCTCTCTGAGGTCCTTCTCCCGTTTCTGGTTCATACCGGGGTGTGAGGCTCGCGAATTCACGTTATACACAAAGCTACGCCACACAGGCGGTGCTTTGATCATCACCACAAGACTTTGCTTTTCAACAGAAGCCCTGTTCATTTGCCACTTAGGCATGCCACACTAGCAATTCATGCCATTCAACTAATTACCATCGATATACAACCTCTGATCTCGTGCGTTTCAGAGAAGGGCGTTAAGCAAAAGAATAAATTCTCCGCCGCCAAACAGATGTATATTTAATAGATATCAATCAACATAGAATAAAATCCAATGTCAGACACACAGTCCATTTACAAGTCCGTTCTAGGTCTAAACGAAACCGGAGGCACTATATACCTCGCAAACCCATCGACCACCACGTACGTCTGGACGATCACTACTCATTATCCATATTTCAGGATACCTCCCAATCAGGACCTCGGTTACATCCAAACGAGGTGAAGATCTCCGGTCTTCGACCACCGTCTTCATCTTCAATTTCTTATCGTCGATTCAGTTATTCAGAATGGGATAAACCCGGTCTTTTCGAGCAACTCACGTATATAATAAACAAGTGCAACACTAACATATACACGCATCATTTCAATTCATTAGTCACTAACCGTCAATCAGTAAGAGAACGATTTCCCAAATATTAACCCCGAAGGCCGAAACCAACATCAGATCAACACCTAGGAAACCATTCGACTTAGCCAACCTTCAGTTAATTTCTAAATCACATCCATATCGTTTATAATATTTTATAACGATTTATCGCTCTTTTTATTTATTTTAAAATAGCCAATTTATTTAAAACGACGCTTCGGGCCATAATGCGGCCGTGGCGCTGTTTTTCTTCAGATTTGATTTACACATATATGAAAATCTAACGGTTGGATCTTCACAAAATTTACATCTTTAGAAAGGCCTTTTCAAAATGAATCCAACGGTTCCAGTTTCGGAAAATTCCGACGGTCGGATCTCCCAGTATAATCGTTTAAAGTTTCGATTTCAAAATACGAACTGCAGCGTCGTTATTCGATTAAATATAATTATATTTATATATATATATATAAATATAATCGATTCTGGCGCTATTTTTCTTCAGATTTGAATTAACATTCCAGACAATCCAACCGTTGGATTTTTACAAAGTTGGTGCTGTTGGAAAGATTTTTCCAAAGCGAACCCAACGGTTGCGATTTCAGGAAAATCCGATGGTCGGATCTCCCGGTAAAATCGTTTGAAATCACGGTTTCAAAATACGAACTGCAGCGTCGTTATTCGATATATTTTAATTCTATTTATATATATATATATATCGATTCTTCGATTTCAAAGCTATATTCTTTTCATACATTTGATAAAAATGATATTTTTATCTAACTGTCTTCTATTTCAACACTTCACTATATTTAGCAATTCATGTTTATAATAAAAATGTGATTTTTATTGTAAAACATTTCATTTCAAAACACTATTATTTTATATAGTTTATATAGATAATAAAAATAGGATTTTTATTATAAAACATTTCTTTTAAAACAAGGTCATTTACATAGTTCATATAGATGATAAAAAGGTGATTTTTATTATAAAACAATTTATTTCAAAATATGAATACCATTCAACACATGAATTTTAATTCAACGAATGAATATCGATTCAACACATGAAGGTTTTCTATAGTTTATATATATAGATAAAAATGTGATTTTTATATTTAAAACACAAATACCATTCAACACATGAATTTCTATTCAACGAATAAATATCGATTCAACACATGAAGGTTTTCTATAGTTTCTATATATAGATAAAAATGTGATTTTTATATTTAAAACACGAATACCATTCAACACATGAATTTCAATTAAACGAATGAATATCGATTCAACACATGAAGGTTTTCAATAGTTTGTATATATGTGTGTGTATATATATATATATAAAGGTGATTTTTATATTTAAAACACGAATAGCATTCAACACATGAATTTCTATTCAATGAATGAATATCGATTCAACACATGAAGGTTTTCTATTCAATGAATAAATATAGTTTCAACAAATGAAAATAATTCAAACACATGAATATTATTCAAAATTTCGGCAGCATAACGGCAGGGTAGTTAAAACCGGGACGGTCCCTAGTACGGCTCCTTGGTCTACCTTAAAACCTCGCTGTTTTTGACAATGGGGATCATGCATCTAGTTCGCACGCAGGCGGCATGTATATATTTATTTCATTTCCACAAACTAATCCTATGTGGTTTCAACCAAATATTTCTCAATCAAAAATGGGTATTTTTCAACCACAATCAATCAATATCAACCACAAACAATTCCAACCAACCATTCGCTATCAATAAATTTTCACACCAATCACAACCAATAAATATCGTCCATGGTTTGTGGACGAGGGGCGTATATATATATATATATTTATTTATATATAGTAATTCACTTCTATTTCAACACATATATAATTTTTACAATGCATATATAACTTATACATCGAACGCACAACTTATACAACGCTTATACATGAGGTGTACAACACTTATATAACTCATACATCGACTATATAATTTATACATCCTCGTTTTCTATATCATTTATAAATTATAAATCTCACATTGGGTTCCACTCCACCAAGAATTGCAGAAGGCTCAGAGAAATATGCGGTCTCTTCTAAAATGTAGAAGACGTCCACATGGTCACGATGTTTCCTGTTTCATCGAATTTCGTTAAGAAACGAAAAAGATATGAATTTTCAAAGTTCAGATGTAATAAAGGACCCACCTTTCACGATGGTTCAAAACTAGGTTTTGATCTTTCGATCAAACTGTTGCACGATAGGAGAATTAGCTCACACAGCGTCGAAGAGCTTCGAACCACCTTCCCGGTGCCGGTGGTTTCGCTCCGTTCGGTGGCGCCCTGAAGGCTCAGCGGCGCTCCAAAGTCATTGACTTTGAGGACTCGTATCTCCCTCCACACTTGATGATAACTAGCAAACCTTATATGGATTTAAAGAGGAGACGAAGAGCTTTGAAATGAATCAAGAATAACTCGATTTCATTGTGAAACATGGGAGAAATCGAAGAAAGAAGGTGGCGACATCATTTCCGTCGTGCGCAGTATCCATCGGGGAGAGAGAAAATGGTAACTGGCCAATGAGAGATTTTCTTTATTTTTATATTTTTTTAAATTTCGAAAATACCCCCTTTCTTACACGAACGCCAATTCAAACCCAATGACTGTCGTCCCTAGCGTTTTACGCCCATTCCGAACACAATGGAATATGTTTCGAAGGCCCATTCGAATGTTTCAGTCAGTTTTCCTTCAAATTAAAATATAAAACATTCAATATTCGATTTGAACGTACATTTCAATTTGCCAGGGCCACAAACTGATTCGAAAAATTCCAGAAAAATAAATCTGGCTATGTTTTGACGATACGGTCCCAACAAAACTAGTTTAGTCGAATTCTGAGACTGTTTGCAAAAAGGCCCATTTCTGGTCGATCCAATTTAACTATAATTGATCAAAACACGTTTTCCTTTGCCACGCTCACATACTAGCTTCAAAAATTATGAAATTTGAAACCTACCAATAACATCACATCCCGGATCCAACAAAATTGGTTTCGTCGAATTCTGAGGTCGTATGCAAAATGGCCAATTTCACGGGCTATATAAATTCCATAGCGACCTTTCTGAAAATTCATTCGGCCATAACTTTTGCTTTCCGCTATGAAAATTCGATTTTTCAGATTTGTTAGAAAGGTATTCACTAAAGATTTAAATATTTTTGGTTTCGCTCAAATCCGTTTTGTTTTGCACCCGGTACAGTCCGACAAAGTTTGAATTCAATTTTTGAAACTGCAGCGCCATTTCAGGCCTTGTTTATAATTAGAATTAATTATATTCTTTTTCAATTGTCGATTCAAACTCAGTTTTCATTACTATTACTTAAAATATTTATTTTAAATATTTAAAATCCATTATTTTAGCCAATTCAAAAAATTTAAATTGGTTCAGATTTTCTGGGTCGTTACAATCACATTTCAGTGTAAATCGGGTTAAAGAACGAATGTCATTAAAAACACAGTTCACAATAAACCTAATCCACATTAGCCTCTAACCGTAAATTAGTAAGAGAACAATCCCCTAAGTATTAACCCCGAAGGCCGAAACCAACATCAGATCAATACCCAGGAAACCATTCAACTTAACTAATCTCCAGTCAGTTTCTAATTTTCTTAACTCCGTTCGGTTCAAGAACAGTATTATTAAAGACATCATTCACGACGAACCTAACATCCAATTTGATATTAAATACAAGGCACTGAATAAAAAATATATCGTCTTATATTCAATATCAAATTCTGAAACCAACAAATATCGTATTGGAATAACGATATATATATATATCTTCCAAATTCTTCCACAATATCCGTATAATCACGAAATCCAATATCGAAACATTCCGAGCATAATTTCGATTCAAATCCATTACAATTCATATATTGGAAATCCTGGTTATTTTTAAAACCATTTCAAATCCAATTTATTTATTTCAAAAATATTGGATTTAAAATTCTAATTCAAAACTAGTTGTAATTACCCGGAAATCTGGGCCAGTTTAAATTTTTTATTTTGGCAATTTTAGTGAATTTTGATTATTTAAAATGAATTATTTTAAATAATAACCACGAGAAAATTGTTTTGAATATAATTCGAACATATATATTCATTTGAATCGACGATAGAATATAAATATTTATTTATATTTATGAAAGGAATTGAAAATGGCGCGGTAGTTCGATAATTCGATTTCAAACTTCAAATGGATGTACAGGATTCAAAATAAACCGGATTTTAGTGAAACCAAAAATATTTGAATCTATTGGTGAATATCTTTCCAACGAATCTGAAAAATTGAAATTTCATAGCGGGGATAAAAAGATATGTCCAGTTGAAAATTCTGAACAGTCGCTATAGAATTCAGGCCCTTAGAAATAGAAATTTTGCAAACGACCTCGGATTTCGACGAAACCACTTTAGTTGGATCCAGGATGTAAGGTTATTACTAGGTTTCAAATTTCATAATTTTCCGATTCAATATGTGAGTGTGGCAAAGGAAACGCGTTTGACCAGTTTCAGTTGATTTTAATCGACTGGAAAATGGCCATTTTTCCAACGGTCTCAAAATTCGACGAAATTAGTTTTGTTAGGACCGTATCGTCAATACGAAGCTAGAAAATATTATTCAGGAATTTTTCGGGTTCGTTTGTGGCCCCAGTAATTTGAAATGTACGTTTAAATTGAATATATAAAGATTTATATTTTAATTTGAACGGGAACTGATCGTAACAGCCGAACTGGGTTACGAAACATATCCCATTGTGTTCAAAATGGGGTTAATTAGCTAGGGACGACAGTCGGTGGGCCCGCTTTTGAGTTCCTTGTAAAAAGTTACTTTTTGAGGATTTTAAAATAAAATTAAATAAAAAAAAGAAAAACCCTTCCCTTTTCCTAGTCAACGACCCCCCCATACCATTCGTTCAGATCGAAAAAAATAAAAGAAAAAAAAAACCCCGACGTTGTTCAGCGCCGCCCAACCGTTCATCGCGCCGCCGCGCCAGGCACGCGCCTCCACCCCGCTCCGCCTCTCTCCCTCCCCCCTCTTCCCCTCTCTCTCCTCTTCAACGCAACCCCTAACTTCGAGGAACCAGCAACCACCGCCCTCACCACCAGTGGCACACCTCCCTCCCTCCTAGCTCCACCTACTTGCGTGCCTCCCATCTCCCCCACCCGCGGTGGCTAGCACCCCTCCCCCTCCTTCTTCTCAAAACAGCCCCTTCTGTGAAGAAAATGCAAGTTTTTTTTTTATTTTTATTTAATGTAGTTAGCTTATAAATCATTTTTATTTTTATATAAAGTTATGTTTATGAAGTAAGGATTTTAATGTTTATGAAGATATGATTTTTTTTAAATAACAAAGATATGATCTTTTTACATATAAGAAGTAGCGTTAAAAATATGATTTTTATATAATGTAAAGAATAAAAATATAATTTTTATATGATGTGAAGATCAAAAATATGATTTTTATATAGTAGAGATTATAAAAATATAATTTTTATACTAATGGAATATTAAAAATGTGATTTTTATATTATAGAAGTATTAAAAATATAATTTTTATATAGAGAATAGCGTGATAAAAATATAATCTTTATCATATGAACACCGTTATAAAAATAGGATTTTTATCAAATATATAGCAAAGTGAAAATACGATTTTGATCATTAGAATGGTTAAGGAAAATATTGTTTTCAAATTGAAAATGCACAAATAAAAATGTGATTTTTATATATGTAGTGGCTACGGACAGTGGAATGGACGAAAGGCGAGAACGACAAAGATTTCTGCATAAGAAGAGTCGGGGCGTTTGGATTAGCTAGTCGGTGAGAACTTCTCACTTTTAATTTATTTTTAGTTAAAATATATACTAGGATGCAGACGGTGTTTAGTAGCACCCGACACCCATCGTCCACAGACCATGGACGGCTTGTATGCTTGTTTGTTTGATTTGATGTGTAGTTGATTGTGTGATGTGATGTGAAACAAAATAAAATATTTATATAGTTAAAAATATTTTATAGTTGAAAATAGAATTTTTAACGTGTATGTAAAATGAAATAAATATAAACAGATCGGACGATTTGTTTATATACACACATTTGACTGATATTGATTGGGACAATAAATTCTACACATCGCCCAACTGCACAAATAAAATCTGTGTATGATTGTTTAAAACCCCACATGGTTGTTGGGATGATATATGACATACACTAGTCCCAATAATTAGCTGTATGTCGATCGATTGATTGGCAGACTGTCATAAGCGTTAAATATTTATATTTGATGCTTATACAGTGTAGAATGCACCATGGATGATGGTTGATTATTTATCGTTGTAATTTTATACATGTGTTGTAGAAAATCCATATAATTAATATTATATGGTAATTGATCGGGCCTCATTCCAGTTTCGAATAGAAATATATGAATAGAAATATTTGAATAGAAATATTTAAAAAGAAATATTTGAATAGAAATATTTGAATAAAAATATTTGAAAAGAAATATTTGAATAGAAATATTTGAACAGAAATATTTGAAATAGAATATTTGAATATAGAAATATATGAAGCCGTATTGACTAGATTGACGCCATTTTGACGTAAACGATATTTATATCGATTGTATTCGTTTTATAAGGAATATTGAAAAGTGATTTCAAAATCGAATATTTTAAATTCAAATTCGAACCGAATTGAAACGAACTAGAATTCGAATTGAAATTGAATAGAATTGAATTTGAATAGAAAACGAACTCGAATTGAAATAAATTCTAATTGAAATTGAATTGAATTGAAAACGAACGAAAATTGAATTAGAAGTCAATTTGAATTGAAACAATTTGAAAGGAATATAAAACGAATTTAGAAGGAAAAATTCAATTTTAATTTGAATTTTAAAAGAAGTTGAAATCGTTTTGAAAACGAATTTAAAACGATTTATGAAATACGTTTTTAAAGGAAATCGACTAAGTATTTATTATATATATAATATAATGGCCTGAATAGAACGCGCTGCGGTAGTTCGTGAATTTCGACCATTGATTTCGAACGAATATTACGGGAGATCCGACTATCGGATTCTCCTAAAACCGGAACCGTTGGCTTCATATCGAAAAGAGCTTTCTAACGAATATTATAAATTAGAAATCTAACAGTTGGATTTGGAATTATGTCCAAATCAAATTGGAAAAGGTCGCTGTAAGTGCAGTTCGATGGCCGTTGATGAAAATCGATTGTACGGGCCGTGATAAAATTATTAAAAATAGTAATAATTTGTGTAAAATCATAAGAAATGATTTAGAAAGAATTGGGATGAAAAACTCCATATTTGAAAAGATAAAAATAGATTTTTATCGAAATGAACTAGTTTTGAACTAGAATAGTAATTTATTTATTTTTAAAATAAATAAATTGGATTTGAAATGGTTTTGAAAATAACCAGAATTCCAATAATTGAATTGGAATAGATTTGAATCGAAATTGTCTTCAGAATATTTCGATGTTGGATTTCGTGATGATACAGATATTGTTATGGGAATTTGAAAGATATATATATCGTTATTTCCAATACGATATTTGTTAGTCGTAGAGTTTGATATTGAATATAAGCCGATATAATTTCTATTCGGAGCCTAGTATTTAATATCAAATGTGATTTGGGTTTGTCGTGAATGGTGTCTTCATTAACACTCTTCTTAAGCCCAGTTGAGAAAAGATTAAATCTTTTTATTTAGATTTAATGAAGTGTACCAATTAAATAATATTTAATTGGAATTGAATTGGTATTGATTTTTGGGTTTATCGTGAACAGTGTTTTAAATAACACTTGTTCTTTAACCCGATATTTAATGAAATGTGATTTTGGGTTGTCGTGAATGGTATCTTCAATAATACTGTTCTTAGACCCAAAAAGGAGTTAAGAAAATCAGAAACTAACTGGAGATTAGTTAAGTTGAATGGTTTCTGGGGTATTGATCTGATGTTGGTTTCGGCCTTCGGGGTTAATACTTAGGGAATTGCCCACTTGCTAATTTACGGTTAGGGACTGATTGAAATGTGATGTGATTTTGGGTTTATAGTGAACCATGTTTTAAATGACACTGATTCTTTAACCCAGTCACAGATTAAAACTATGTGGAGTTTTAATGAATCTTTAATTAGATTGAAATGATCGAGAATGGAGTATCACCAGTTTTGCTCCAACCGATAGTTAATTCTTTAATTAGATTTAAACGTGAAATTGTAATTAAATTTACCGATAACAATGTGGTGTTAGATATGAAGTAAGACCCGTTTTACTTCATGGGATGAATAGGTTGGGATAGGGAAATTAAAACAAATGATTACTACGGTAAGGTTCGTTAACCCCGACTAGTTTGGATTGATATTCAAAAGTAGATTAAAGAATAAATTTAAAGGATTTATCTTTGATAAAATTAATGGGAACCTTTCCCTATGAATGTGAAATTTAGAAACTAACTGTCGGTTAGCTAAGCAGAATGGTTTTTTGGATATTGATCTGATGTTTGTTTCGGCCTTCGGGGTTGATATTTGGGGAATTATTCTCTTATTAATTTACGGTTAGTGACTGATGAATTGGAATGAGGCTTATGTTGTGTTTGTGTAACACTTGTTTATAATATACGCGAGTTATTCGGAAAGACCGGGTTTATCCCATTCTGAATAACTGATACGACGATAAGTCAAAGATAAAGATGGTGGTCGAAGACCGGAGGTCTTCACGTCGTTTGGGTGATTACTGATGATCTTGATTGGGATGAACACCCAAGAAGATGGAAACAGTTGGTTATCATCCAGATGTACTTGGAGATCGATGGATATGCAGGGTACTAGGTGCCTCCGGTTTCGTTCAGACCCAGAACGAACTTGTAAATGGACTGTGTGTCTGACTTGGATTTCAGTCTGTGTGATTGATTTCTATTAAATATATATCTGTTTGGCGGCGGAGAATTTATTCTCTTGCTTAACGCCCTTCTCTGAGACGTACGAGCTCAGGGTTTATATATTGGTGGATATCCATCGCATGGAATGAATTGCCTGTGTGGCATGCCTAACTGGCAAATGATCAAGGCTTCTGTTGAAAAGCAAAGTCTTGTGGTTGATGATCAAAGCACGACCTTTGTGGCACAGCTTTGTGTAACGTTTACTTCGCGAGTTTCACACCCGGTATGAACCAGAAGCGGGAGAGGACCTCAGGTAGGGCATGCGTTTCTTTCTAGTTAGAAGTGGCGTTAGTGGTTTTACACGCCCTGACGAGTTTGACTTATGTGGTTGTTGCTGTTGCGAGGCGCCTCGGATATATCGGTCGTTCTCGAACCGATGGAGTCATTTAGTTGGCTCACCTATGCCCCATAGGGCGGTGAAACGCATGTTCAGGCATTTTAATCCACTCCGTGTGGACCGGCCCTGACGATCCAAGGGTCACCCGAGCTCTGATCCTGAGGCTCGTGCTAGACAATCTTGAATCGGTTGAGGACGATCCCTAGCCTCGGTTCATACCATAAATGATAACCCAACTTCCAAATACGTGATTTTGCGGTTTTAATCGTAGAACTAGTATAGCGACATGATATATGGTACCCATGTCGTCTATGTTTGATATTTATGATTTGAAGTTGTTTTATACACTATGCACTTATAATAGTATCAAATGATTTGTTTTAAACGTACTAAGCATGTTTGGCTATTATAAGGGAAAACCCTATCCCCCGGCTTGCGTTGCATTGTGTGATAGGACCTGGATCTTATAATAGCTTCATTTTTCCATAAAGCATTGCGCTGTTTTGTTATATGCACTGGTATTCTTGGGAGGAAACCCGTTCCGTGTTGTACCGCGTGGTCCCTTGATATATCTGATTTAAAGTAAAGTTTTAAATAACTGTTTTAGTTCTCACACCAGTCCCATGACTGACCTGGAGTTTATTGTTTTAACCTAAACTCTGGGTGCCCTTTTTTTGCCACGGGCATCTAGTAGTTTTGGTTTTGCAGATTTATATTCACAGTATCCTGGTTTACAGCTGGAATGATATCCGGAAAGCTTTGTATCCGTATATCTCCTTCAGTTGTGTATTGTATTATTTTCCACTGCTATGTAATGTATTGTAATCTCTGATATTTATCGAATATAATATTCATTTATACTCTGTATATCATTGTAATCTGATGGAATTGTTGTTATATACAATGAAATATTCTTCTGTGCGCGTTCTTTTGTGGCTTGTTCTCGAACTATCCGCGCTTTCCTCACTGGGGAAGTTACGGGTCTTTACATTTGGTATCAGAGCCTTGGTTTACAAAGCTTAGAGAACAAGACATATTAGAACCAAACGAAAGAATTCATCAAATATTGGATTAGTAATATCCAATGAGAATGACTCGTTAGAGATGGGATCAGTAGTATCCTAGAACGAGTGTGAAGAGTAGTGTTTTTGAAATAGAAGTGAAAACAACTTTGTTTTGGAAATTTAAATCAATTATTCGTATTTGATTACTTATTTATATTGATTTGGACTATCCAGTATATACAGATTTTGCGTATACGTCTGATCCGCGTGTACTCGAAATTTTAATATATTGGGTAGATATAGAATCACGTTCTAGTCGCCCGGGGATGATTCGTATGATTGATCGATCATCGTCAAAATTTATGTTCGAATGACGAAAATGGGATTTCTATATGTTTCCATTAGACTGGTGTGAGAACCAAAATTAAATAGGGCTTATTGTTATGATTTGGCATCAAAAATCTGATTTTTGACTATGTATCAAAGTTATGAATTTCAAAAGCTAATCAACTAATTGATTAATGGTTGTGTTGTTGATTATTGGTTGATTAATTGAAAATTTGAACCATTTGACCAAATTGTACCAAATAGTGAATTGTATTGAAAATTGGTCGCATTTGCATGCATATACATGTACTTACATTGAACAGGTCATAGCAAGGAGGCTAGAGCAGAAGAATAAAATTGTTTGCTCGACAAATAGGTACATGTTTACCAAAATTTACTGTTTTGTTTGGGTGATGATGATTTTATGAGCCGATTGGCTAGTCGCTTTTTCTTTTTGAGATCAGAGGGCCTGTATGGCAATTTCGGGATTTTCCCGGTGCTCCCGGTGCAGGGGAGGTTATGACGAAATTTTTCGAAAATTTAGGGTGTTAGCCAAATTTTTGAAAAGTTCTTAGAAACTGAAAAGTTGAAGAAGTTAAGCCATAATAAAAATAATGAAAGTTGAGTTGGTATTTAAAACAACTTTCGGCTTCGTTCCTTTTCGGGGACAAAAAGTTTTAAGTGGGGGAGATTGTAATAACCCGGAAATCTGGGCCAGTTTAAAATTTTTATTTTGGCATTTTTAGTGAATTTTGATTATTTAAAATGAATTATTTTAAATAATAACGACGAGAAATTTATTTTGAATATAATTCAAACGTATATATTCGTTTGAATCGACGATAGAATATAAATATTTATTTATATTTATAAAAGGAATTGAAAATGGCGCGGTAGTTCGATAATGCGATTTCAAACTTCAAATGGATGTACAGGATTCAAAATAAACCGGATTTTAGTGAAACCAAAAATATTTGAATCTATTGGTGAATATCTTTCCAAAGAATCTGAAAAATTGAAATTTCATAGCGGGGATAAAAAGATGTCCAGTTGAAAATTCTGAATAGTCGCTATAGAATCCAGGCCCTTAGAAATGGAAATTTTGCAAACGACCTCGGATTTCGACGGAACCACCTTTTTTGGATTCAGGATGTAAGGTTATTGCTAGGTTTCAAATTTCATAATTTTCCGATTCAATATGTGAGCGTGGAAAAGGAAACGCGTTTGACCAGTTTCAGTTGATTTTAATCGACTGGAAAATGACCATTTTTCCAACGGTCTCAGAATTCGACGAAATTAGTTTTGTTAGGACCGTATCATCAATACGAAGCTAGAAAATATTATTTGGGAATTTTTCGGGTTCGTATGTGGCCCCGGTAATTTGAAATGTACATTTAAATTGAATATATAAAGATTTATATTTTAATTTGAACGTGAACTGATCGTAACAGCCGAATTGGGTTACGAAACATATCCCATTGTGTTCGGAATGGGGGTAATTAGCTAGGGACAACAGTCGGTGGGCTCGATTTTGAGTTCGTTGTAAAAAGTTACTTTATGAGGATTTTAAAATAAAATTAAATAAAAAAAAGAAAAACCCTTCCTTTTTCCTAGTCCACGACCCCCCCCCATACCATTCGTTCAGATCGAAAAAAATAAAAGAAAGAAAAAAAACCCGACGTTGTTCAGCCCTACCCCCCCCCCCCCGTCGTTCATTGCGCCGCTGCGCCAGGCGCGCACCTCCACCCCACTTCGCCTCTCTCCCTCTTCCCCTCTCTCTCCTCTTCAACGCAACCCCTAACTTCGAGGAACTCGCAACCACCGCCCTCGCCACCTGTGGCACACCTCTCTCCCTCCTAGCTCCACCTACTTGCGCGCCTCCCATCTCCCCCACCCGCTATGGCTAGCACCCCTCCCCCTCCTTCTCAAAACAACCCCTTCTTTGAAGAAAATGTAAGTTTTTTTTATTATTTTTATTTAATGTAATTAGCTTGTAAATCAGTTTTATTTTTATATAAAGTTATGTTTATGAAGTAAGGATTTTAATGTTTATGAAGATATGATTTTTTTTTTTAAATAATAAAGATATGACCTTTTTGCATATAAGATGTAGCGTTAAAAATATGATTTTTATATGATGTAAAGAATAAAAACATAATTTTTATATGATGTGAAGATCAAAAATATGATTTTTATATAGTAGATATCATAAAAATATAATTTTTATACTAATGGCATATTAAAAATATGATTTTATATTATAGAAGTATTAAAAATATAATTTTTATATAGAGAATAGCGTGATAAAATTATAATCTTTATCATATGAACACAGTTATAAAAATAAGATTTTTATCATATATATTGAAAATTTAACACCATATCCGAGCCTCGATATAGCGCGTCGCTAAGAGTGTTACGCCCCGGTGTAGTGATAAATGAGCAAGGGTCCTCGCATTTTTCTCGGCGGATGCGAGGGGCAAGGAATCTAGTCGACGATAGTAGGGTTCGGTTAGGTAGTTGGAATGTAGGGTCCTTAACAGGAAAATTAAGAGAGATAGTGGATACTACGATTAGGAGACGGGTTAACATCTTGTGCGTTCAAGAGACTAAATGGGTGGGTCAGAAGGAGAAGGAGGTGGAGAACATTGGCTTCAAATTGTGGTACACGGGAGAAGTACGTAACAAGAACGGGGTAGGCATATAGATTGACAAGAACCCTCAGAACAATTTGGTTGGCATCAGAAGACGAGGGGATAGGATCGTCCTAGTTAAGCTAGTAGTTGGCGAGGCAGTTTTGAATGTCATTAGCGCATATGCCCCACTGGTAGGTCTAAGTGAAGAAGCCAAAAGGAAGTTCTAGGAAGACTTGGATGTCATGGTTAGGAATGTGCATAGTAGCGAGAAACTTTTTATAGGAGGAGACTTCAACGGCCATGTTGGCTCATCTAGCGGGGGTTTTGAGCGAGTGCATGGTGGTTTTCGATTTGGCAGTAGGAACCAATAGGGTGAAGATATTTTGAATTTCGCTCTCTCTTTTGATCTCATGATTGCTAATACCCTCTTTAGAAAGAGACAATCACATCTGATCACCTTCAGTAGTGGCCAACAGGCTAGCCAGATTGACTTTGTCCTTACTAGAAGAGATAGTAAACGAGATTGTGTTGATTGCAAGGTCATACCTGGAGAATGTGTCGTCTCACAGCACCAGCTGTTGGTATGCGTGTTTCGTCTTTGGGTGGTGAAGGATAAGAGAGCGAAGATTAGCAGGATGAAATGGTGTAAACTCAAAGGAGATGCTTCACGGGTGTTTAAAGATAGAGTGATGGGAGAAGGAGCTTGGAATGTGGAAGGGGAAGCTAATGTCATGTGGAATGCGATGGCAACTTGCATTCGGAGAGTCGCCACTAAGGTATTTGGGATAACAAGAGGAAGCAAGCGAGAACCCAATGATTCATGGTGGTGGAATGACGAGGTGCAAAAGGCTATCAAAGAGAAGAAGGAATGCTACAAATGCATGTACCATCATAGAAGCGAAGAGAATATGCACAGGTACAAAGTGGCAAAGAAGACTGCAAAGAGAGCAGTGAGTGAATCAAGGGTATGAGCGTACGAAGATTTGTATCAAAGGCTAAGTACAAAGGAGGGCGAAAAAGACGTTTACAGAATAGCTAGGCTACGCGAGAGGAGGACAAGGGACTTCAATCAGGTTAAATGCATTAAGGATGAGAATGATAGACTTTTGGTGAAGGAAGATGAGATAAAGAATAGGTGGAGAGAATACTTTGATAAGCTTTTCAACGAAGAAAGTGATAGCTCTTCGATCGAGTTGGTAGACTTAGCCGATAGCACCAATAGACATTTTGTGCGGAGATTTCAAGAAGCTGAGGTAAAGGGGGCGTTGAAACGTATGAAATCAGACAAGTCGGTAGGGCTTGATGATATTCCTATTGAAGGGTGGAGATGCAGGGATAAAATGGCTAACTAAGTTGTTCAACAATATTTTCAAATCAAACAAAATGCCAGATGAGTGGAGGAGAAGCATTTTAGTTCCAATCTTCAAGAATAAAGGAGATATTCAAAGTTTCACAAACTATAGTGGAATTAAGCTTATGAGTCATACAATGAAGCTTTGGGAGAGAGTTTGCGAGCAGCGTTTGAGGAGGTTGACAAGTGTCTCTAGGAATCAATTTGGTTTTATGCCGAGAAGGTCAACCACTGAGGCGATTTTCTTGGTTAGACAACTTATGGAGAGATACAGGGAGCAAAAGAAAGATCTCCACATGGTTTTTATTGACATGGAGAAAGCTTATGACAGAGCACCGAGGAGGGTTATGTGGTGGGCGCTAGAAAGGAAGAGAGTGCCATCAAAGTATATTACCCTTATTAAGGATATGTACGAGGGGGTTGTGACTAGTGTTAGGGCATGCAATGGTGAGACCAGAGACTTTCCGATTAACATAGGGTTACATCAAGGTTCGGCTTTGAGCCCCTATATTTTTGCATTAGTGATGGATGAAATCACAAAAGATATACAAAGGGAGATTCCCTGGTGTATGCTCTTTGCCGATGATGTTGTGCTGATTGACGAAAGTAGAATAGGGGTTAATCGACAACTGGAGTTGTGGAGGGAGACCTTGGAATCAAAGGGTTTCAGGCTTAGCAGAGCTAAAACAGAGTGTATGAAGTGTGAGTTTAGCAGTGTCAGGTCAGATGACGGAGATGTTACCCTGGCCGGTAGAGTAGTACCCAAGAATGAATCGTTTCGATACTTAGGATCTATGTTGCAGTTTGATGGAGAGATTGATAAGGATGTTAGTTTTAGAATTCAAGCAGGATGGGTGAAATGGCGACTAGCATCTGGCATTCTTTGTGATCGGAAGATTCCTTAGAAGCTTAAAGGAAAGTTCTATAGGACAGCAATCAGACCTGCAATTTTATATGGTGCAGAATGTTGGCCTACTAAGAGGCAACACGTCCAGAAGATAAATATAGCAGAGATGCAAATGCTGCGTTGGAGCTGTGGGCATACCAGACGAGATCGGATTAGAAATGAGGATATTCGCGAAAAACTTGGAGTTGCACCTATTGAAGAGAAGTTAGTCCAATACCGCTTGAGATGGTTTGGACATATCCAACGTAGACCATACGATGCACCTGTATGCGCTGGAATTCTAGGTCGCGCCGAAGGCCCAAAGAGAGGTAGAGGTTGACCTAAAATGACATGGGAGGAGATAATAAAGAGAGATTTAAATAACTGGAGTTTATCGGAAGAGCTAATAGTTGATAGGAGTGCATGGAAATTGGCAATCCATGTACCAGAACCATAGTTTTTTTTTAAGACTTTATTTCACGTTTACTGAACCTTTTTACTTTTTATTTACTATTTTAGATTTTATTTCTCTTTTGTTGAACATTTTTACTTATTATTATTATTATTATTATTATTTAAAGAAAAAACCTTTATCGGACGACTTTTTATTTGATTGGTTATTTTAAACCCTTTATATATATATCAATATCATCATTATTAATTTTATTTTATTTTAATTTGGGTTCCATATCTAGCCAACCCCAACTTGTTTGGGATATATGGCTTTGTTGTTGTATATAGCAAAGTGAAAATACGATTTTGATCATTAGAATGGTTAAGGAAAAATATGGTTTTTAAATTGAAAATGCACAAATAAAAATGTGATTTTTATATATGTAGTGGCTACGGACAGTGGAATGGATGAAAGGCGAGAACGGCAAAGATTTCTGCATAAGAAGAGTCGTGGCGTTTGGATTAGCTAGTCGGTGAGAACTTCTCACTTTTAATTTATTTCTAGTTAAAATATATACTAGGATGCAGACGGTGTTTAGTAGCACCCGTCGTCCACAGACCATGGGCGGCTTGTATGCTTGTTTGTTTGATTTGATGTGTAGTTGATTGTGTGATGTGATGTGAAACGAAATAAAATATTTATATAGTTAAAAATATTTTATAGTTGAAAATAGAATTTTTAATGTGTATGTAAAGTGAAATAAATATAAACAGATTGGACGATTTGTTTATATACACACATTTGACTGATATTGATTGGGATGATAAATTATATACATCGCCCAACTGCACAAATAAAATCTGTGTATGATTGTTTGAAACCCCACACGGGTATTGGGATGATATATGACATACACTAGTCCCAATAATTAGTTGTATGTCGATCGATTGATTGACAAACTGTCATAAGCGTTAAGTATTTATATTTGATGCTTATACAGTGTAGAATGCACCCTGGATGATGGTTGATTATTTATCGTTGTTATTTTATACATGTGTTGTAGAAAATCCATATAATTAACATTATATGGTAATTGATTGGGCCTCATTCCAGTTTCGAATAGAAATTTTTGAATAGAAATATTTGAACAGAAATATTTGGAAAGAAATATTTGAATAGAAATATTTGAATAGAAATATTTGAAAAGATATATTTGAATATAAATATTTGAACAGAAATATTTGAAATAGAATATTTGAATATAGAAATATATGAAGCCGTATTGATTAGATTGACGCCATTTTGACGTAAACGATATTTATATCAATTGTATTCGTTTTATAAGGAATATTGAAAAGTGATTTCAAAATCGAATATTTTAAATTGAAATTCGAACCGAATTGAAACGAATTAGAATTCGAATTGAAATTGAATAGAATTGAATTTGAATAGAAAACGAATTCGAATTGAAATGAATTCGAATTGAAATTGAATTGAATTAAAAACGAACGGAAATTGAATTAGAAGTCAATTTGAATTGAAACAATTTGAAATGAATTTAAAACGAATTTAGAAGGAAAAATTCAATTTTGATTTGAATTTGAAAAGAAGTTGAAATCGTTTTGAAAACGAATTTAAAACGATTTATGAAATACGTTTTTAAAGGAAATCGACGAAGTATTTAATATATATATTATATATATAATATATATTATGTATATAATATAATGGCCTGAATAGAATGCGCCGTGCTGCGGTAGTTCGTGAATTTCGACCATTGACTTCGAACGGATATTACGGGAGATCCGACCGTCGGATTCTCCTAAAACCGGAACCGTTGGGTTCGTATCGAAAAGAACTTTCTAACGAATATTAGAAATTTGAAATCTAACGGTTGGATTTGGAATTATGTCCAAATCAAATTTGGAAAAGGTCGCTGTAAGTGCAGTTCGATGGCCGTTGATGGAAATCGACTGTACGGGCCTTGATAAAATTATTAAAAATAGTAATAATTTGTGTAAAATCATAAGAAATGATTTAGAAAGAATTGGGATGAAAAACACCATATTTGAAAAGATAAAAATAGATTTTTATCGAAATGAACTACTTTTGAACTAGAATAGTAATTTATTTATTTTTAAAATAAATAAATTGGATTTGAAATGGTTTTGAAAATAACCAGAATTTCCAATAATTGAATTGGAATAGATTTGAATCGAAATTGTCTTCGGAATATTTCGATGTTGGATTTAGTGACGATACAGATATTGTTATGGGAATTAGAAAGATATATTTAAATCGTTATTTCCAATACGATATTTGTTAGTCGTAGAGTTTGATATTGAATATAAGCCGATATAATTTCTATTCAGAGCCTTGTATTTAATATCAAATGTGATTTGGGTTTGTCGTGAATGGTGTCTTCATTAACACTGTTCTTAAGCCCAGTTGAGAAAAGATTAAATCTTTTTATTTAGATTTAATGAAGTGTACCAATTAAATAATATTTAATTGGAATTGAATTGGTATTGATTTTTGGGTTTATCGTGAACAGTGTTTTAAATAACACTTGTTCTTTAACCCGATAATTAATGGAATGTGATTTTGGGTTGTCGTGAATGGTATCTTCAATAATACTTTTCTTAGCCTCAAAAAGGAGTTAAGAAAATCAGAAACTAACTGGAGATTAGTTAAGTTGAATGGTTTTTGGGGTATTGATCTGATGTTGGTTTCGGTCTTCGGGGTTAATACTTAGGGAATTGCCCACCTGCTAATTTACGGTTAGGGACTGATTGAAATGTGATGTGATTTTGGGTTTATAGTGAACCGAGTTTTAAATGACACTGACTCTTTAACCCAGCCACAGATTAAAACTAAGTGGAGTTTTAATGAATCTTAATTAGATTGAAATGATCGAGAATGGAGTATCACCAGTTTTGCTCCAGCCGATAGTTAAATCTTTAATTAGATTTAAACGTGAAATGGTAATTAAATTTACCAATAACACCGTGCTATTAGATATGAAGTAAGACCCGGTTTACTTCATGGGATGAATAGGTTGGGATTGGGAAATTAAAATAAACGATTACATCGGTAAGGTTCGTTAATCCCGACTAGTTTGAATTGATATTCAATAGTAGATTGAAGAATAAATTTAAAGGATTTATCTTTGATAAAATTAATGGGAACCTTTCCCTATGAATGTGAAATTTAGAAACTAACTGTCGGTTAACTAAGCAGAATGGTTTTCTGGATATTGATCTGATGTTGGTTTCGGCCTTCGAGGTTAATATTTGGGGAATTATTCTCTTATTAATTTACGGTTAGTGACTGATGAATTGGAATGAGGCGTATGTTGTGTTTGTGTAACACTTGTTTATAATATACGCGAGTTATTCGGAAAGACCGGGGTATCCCATTCTGAATACCTGATACGACGATAAGTCGAAGATGAAGACGGTGGTCGAAGACCGGAGGTCTTCACGTCGTTTGAGTGATTACTGATGATCTTGATTGGGATGTACACCCAAGAGGATGGAAACAGTTGGTGATCGTCCAGATGTACTTGGAGATCGATGGATATGCGGGGTACTAGGTGCCTCTGGTTTCGTTCAGACCCAGAACGAACTTGTAAATGGACTGTGTGTCTGACATTGGATTTCACTCTGTGTGATTGATTTCTATTAAATATATATCTATTTGGTGGCGAAGAATTTATTCTCTTGCTTAACGCCCTTCTCTGAGAAGTACGAGCTCTGGGGTTATATATTGGTGGATATCCATCACATAGAATGAATTGCCTGTGTGGCATGCCTAAGTGGCAAATGATCAAGGCTTCTGTTGAAAAGCAAAGTCTTGTGGTTGATGATCAAAGCACAGCCTTTGTGGCATAGCTTTGTGTAACGTTTACTTCGCGAGTTTCACACCCGGTATGAACCAGAAACGGGAGAGGACCTCAGGGAGGGCATGCGTTTCTTTCTAGTTAGAAGTGGCATCAGTGGTTTTACACGCCCTGACGAGTTTGACTTATGTGGTTGTTGCTGTTGCAAGGCGCCTCGGATATATCGGTCGTTTTCGAACCGATGGAGTCATTTAGTTGGCTCACCTACGCCCCACAGGGCGGGGAAACGCATGTTCAGGCATTTTAATCTACTCCGTGTGGACCGGCCTGACGATCTAAGGGTTACTCGAGCTCTGATCCTGAGGCTCGGTCTAGACAGTCTCGGATCGGTTGAGGACGATCCCTAGCCTCGGTTCATACCATAAATGATAACCCAACTTCCAAATACGTGATTTTGCGGTTTTAATTGTAGAACTAGTATGGCGACATGATATATGGTACCCATGCCGTCTATGATTGATATTTATGATTTGATGTTGTTTTATACACTATGCACTTATAATAGTATCAAATGATTTGTTTTAAACGTACTAAGCATGTTTGGCTATTATAAGGGAAAACCCTATCCCCCGGCTTGCGTTGCATTGTGTGATAGGACCTGGGTCTTATAATAGCTTCATTTTTTCAAGAAGCATTGCGCTGTTTTGTTATATGCACTGGTATTCTTGGGAGGAAACCCGTTCCATGTTATACGGCGTGGTCCCTTGATATATCTGATTTAAAGTAAAGTTTTAAATAACTGTTTTAGTTCTCACACCAGTCCCATGACTGACCTGGAGTTTATTGTTTTAACCTAAACTATGGGTGCCCTTATTTTGACACGGGCAGCTAGTAGTTTTGGTTTTGCAGATTTATATTCATAGGATCCCAGTTTACAGCTGGAATGATATCCGGAAAGCTTTGTATCCGTATATCTCCTTCGGTTGTGTATTGTATTATTTTCCGCTGCTATGTAATGTATTGTAATCTCTGATATTTATCGAATGTAATATTCATTTATACTCTGTATATTCTTGTAATCTGATGGAATTGTTGTTATATACAATGAAATGTTCTTCTGTGCGCGTTCTTTTGTGGCTTGTTCTCGAACTATCCGCGCTTTCCTCACCGGGGAAGTTACGGGTCTTTACACTAGTTCATTTCGATAAAAATCTATTTTTATCTTTTCAAATATGGAATTTTTCATCCTAATTCTTTCCAAACCATTTCTTATGATTTTTCACTAATTATTGATGTTTTTAATAATTTTACCAAGACCCGTACAGTCGATTTCAATAAACGACCATAAAACTGCACTTACAGCGACCTTTTCCAAATTTGATTTAGACGTAATTCCAAATCCAACCATTAGATTACAAATCTCTAATATTCTTTGGAAATCACATTTCGATACGAACCCAACAGTTTCAGTTTTAGGGGAATTCGACAGTCGAATCTCCCGTAATGTCCGTTCGAAGTCAATGGTCGAAATTCGCGAACTACCGCAGCGCAGCGCGTTCTATTCAGGCCATTATATATATATATATAATATATGTTATATATATTTTGTCGATTTCCTTTTAAAACGTATTTTATAAATCATTTTAAATTCTTTTTCAAAACAATTCCAACTTCATATTCAATTTCTAATCAAAATTTAATATTCCATATCATCGGTATATAAATGATAGTATTTTCAAAACATTAGATTTTGAAATCAATTCCTTTTTCGATATCCATTATAAAAATGAATAAAATCGATATAAATATCGTTCACGTCAAAATGGCACCCATATAATCAATACGACTTTAAATATTTAAATATATTCGTGTCCATCCCAAATCGGACATCAAAATCATATTTTGATCTTTTACTGAATATTATTTTAAAATATTCGTTATTTTAAAATATTCATTCTTTCTGAACTGGAATCAGACACAGTCAATTACCATACAATTCAATTATATGGATTTCACACAACAAATGTGTATAACAACAATGAAAACAGCAGTCCATCATCCAGAGTGAATTCTACACTGTATAAGCATTAAATATAAATATTTAACGCTTACAACAACCTGTCGATCAATCGATTGACATACAGTTAATTATTGGGATTAGTGTATGTCCAATTTCATCCCAATACCCGTGTGGGGTTTTCAAACAACAAACACAGATTTTATTTGTGTTGTTGGGCGATGTGTAAAATTTATCGTCCCAATCCATATCAGTCAAATGTATGTACATAAACAAATCGTTCGATTTGTTTACAAATATTTATTTTATATACACGTTAAAAATTATATTTTTAACTATAAAATATTTATTTCCATTCCACATCACACAATCAATTTTTCACAACACATCAATTAAACAACCAAGTTGTCCATGGTCTGTGGAAGACGGGTGTCGGGTGCTGCTAAGCACCGTCAGCATCCTAGTATATATTTCAACTGGAAAATAAATTAGAAGTGAGAAGTTCTCACCTTTGGGTTCCACTCCTCCAGTCCTTATCTCTGAATGGTTTGAATTCAGATTTGTTTTCTAACAGTACCATCGCAATCTGTATCACGCAATTAATTATTAAAAATCACATTTTTATACTGTTACATCATACATAAAAATCATATTTTTATGTTGATGTTTATATTATAAAAAATATATTTTTATAAATCAGTTTTCCATATATTTCTCTTTTCAACATAAAAATCATATTTTTATTTTTTTCTATCATATAAAAATCATATTTTTATTTTATCTATCATATAAAAATCACATTTTTATTATCTCTATAATATAAAAATCATATTTTTATTATCTCTATAATATAAAAATCATATTTTGAACAACGCTTTATATGTACATAAATCATTTCTTTTATGCTATGTTAGAATTTATAAAAATCATTTCTTTTACCTCATTAAAAATATATAAACTTTACTTTATTTAAAATCGTAATTTTCATTAAATAAAAATCGCAACTTTTACTACCTATACATCACCGTTCTAATTACATGAATAATTAAAATTAAAATTAAAAATTAAAACTCACATTTCTTTACAGGAATTGGATTTTTGATGGAGGAGGGCCACTAATCGACCGGAGGTGGCGCTGGAGGGATCAGGGGCACTGCAGGCGGTCGGGGAGGTAGTCGGACAGTCAGCGTGGGGCCTAGGTAGTGGGGCGTCGGTTTTCGTGAAGGGTTTGGGGGGTTTTCCCGTTGGAAGAGGGAGAAAGGGAAAACGGAGGAGGGGGGCGGGAGATGGTCAGAGGGGCGGTGGCGATTGTCTGGGTTACGGTAGCGCCGACATCGGAGGTGCGGAGGCAGTGCGGCGGTGGGAAGAAAGGCTGACGGGGTTTTTCAATTTTTGGAGGCGCGATTTAGTTTTGACCGTGGGTTTGACCTAGGGTTAGTTGAGAGGGCTGTTTATATATATAATATTTTATTTTATTTAATTTATTCAATACTCTAATTAATTCGTTCTACATTCGAACTCCAATCGAACTCTAACGACTGTCGCCCCTAGCTAAATACCACTATTCCGAACACAATGGGATATGTATCGCAAGCCAATTCAGCTGCTTCGATCAGTTTTCGTCAAAATCAAAATATAAATCTATATATTGAATTTGAACGCACATTTCAATTTATCGGGGCCACATACGGACTATAAAAATTCTCGGCAAATATTTTCTAGTATCGTATGACAATACGGTTCTAACAAAACTAATTACGTCAAATTCTGAGACTGTTTGAAAAAGGGCCATTTTCTAGTCGATCGAAATTGACTAAAACTATCAAAACACATTTTTCTTTGCCACGCTCACATATTGATTCAGAAAAATATGAATTTTTGAATCTAGCAATAATTTGACATCCCGAATCCAAAATAATTGGTTTCGTTGAAAACGGAGGTCATTTGCAAAATTTACATTTTTAAGGGCTCAAAATTCCATAGCGACTATTCTGAAATTTCAACTGGGCATAACTTTTATTCCCGCTATGAAATTTCAATTTTTCGGATTCGTTGGAAAGATATTCTCAATTAAATTCTAATGTTTTTGGTTTCGCTAAAATCCGGTTTATTTTGAATCCTGTACGTTCATTTGAAATTTGAAATCGAATTTTCGAACTATCGCGCCATTTTCAATTCCTTTTATAATTTAAAATAAATATTTATATTCTAACGACGATCTATATAAATATATACATTCTAATTCTATTCAAAATAAATTTTTTGTCATTATTATTTAAAATAAATCATTTTAAATATTCAAAATTCATCAAAATTGCCAAAATAAAAATTTTAAATTGGTTCGGATTTTCCGGGTTATTACAATCTCCCCCACTTAAAACTTTTCGTCCCCGAAAATGAAAGAAGCTGAAAATTGTTTTACTAATCAACTCAACTTTCATTATTTTCATTATGGCTTAAGTTCTTCAACTTTTCATTTTCTAAGAACTTTTCAAATTTTTCAAAAATTTGGCAAACACCATAAATTTTCGAAAAATTTAGCGATAACCTCCCCTGTACGGGAGCACCGGGAAAATCCCGAAATTGCCATACAGGCCTCTCCAATCCAAAAAGAAAAAGAAACAGCCAAGCGGCTCATAAAATCATCCAAAACCCAAGAAATACAATAAACATGTACCTATTTGTCGGGCAAACAATTTTATTCCTCTTCTCTAGCCTCCTTGCAATGACCTGTTCAATGGATACATATGTATATGCATGCAATTTCAAACAATTTTCAATACAGTTCAATATTTGGTACAATTTGGCCTAAATTTCCCATATGTCTATATGTTGGTTTAAAGGAATAATCATACAACACAATCATCAATCAATTAGTTGATTATCATTTCAAACACATAATTTTGATACATATACAGAAAATCATGTTTTTGATGCCAATTCACAACAATAAGCCTTATCTAGTTTTGATTCTCACACCAATCAATTGGAAATATATAAACATCCCACCTTCGAAACTCGAACACAAATACTGATGATGCACGTGCTATCATCGGTATCATCTCCGGGCGACTAGAGTGTGATTCTATATCTATCCGGTATATTAAAACTTCGAATACACGTTTGCAAGGCGTATATGCAAAATCTTTATATATTGGATTGTCCAAATTCAATACAAATAAAATATTCAAATACGTTGAATAAGGATTAAATTTTCAAAACCAAAAATTGTCTTCATTTTAATAATATACTCTTCACACTCGTTTTAGGATACTACTGATCCCATCTCGGATGAGTCATTATTATTAGATATTACTAATCCAATCTCTGATGAATTCTTTCGTATGGTTCTAATGTGCCTTGTTCTCGAGCTCTGTAAACCAAAGCTCTGATACCAAACTGAGACGACGATAACACAAACAGAAGAACATTTCATTGCTTATTACAACAATTCCATAAAAATACAAGAATATACAGATTATAAATGGATAAATATTATACAACAGGAAATATCAGAGTCTTAAATTACATTTAAAATACATAGCAGCCGAAAAACAATACAAAGCACAACTGAAAACAGATACACGGATACAGAGCTTTCCGAATGTCGCTTCAGCTGTAAACCAAGATCCTATGAATATAAATCTGCAAAACCAAAACTACTAGCTACCCATGGAAAATAAGGGCATCCAGAGTTTAGGTTAAAATAATAAACTCCAGGCCAGTCATGTGACTGGTGTGAGAACTCAAACAGTTATAACTCTTTATTTTAAAGTTAGGTAAATCCAGGGACCACGCCATATAACACGAACGGGTTTGCTCCAAAGAATACCAGTGCATAAAACAACAGCGCAATGCTAAATAAAGAACAATGGAGCTATTATAAGACTCAGGTCCCATCACATAAGGCAACGCAAGCCGGAGGATAGAGTTTTTACCTTATAATAGCCAAAAATGATTGGTACGCAAAACTTCATGTTTTATTATTACCATAAGTGTATGTTATCAAAACAATCTCAATCATAAGTATCAATCATAGACGGTATAAGTGCCCCATACCACTATGTCGCCATATATAGGTTTACAATTAAAACCGCAAAATGTCGTATTGGAAGTTGGATTTCCATCTGTGAACCAACGCAAGGGGATCGTCCTTACCGCTTCAAGACGCTCTAGCCCAAGTCTCGGGATCAGAACTCGAGTGACCCTTGGATCTTCAGGGCCGGTCCACTCGATGTGGATAAAAATGCCTGAACACTGCGTTTCCCCGCTCTATGGGCGTCAATGAGCCAAATGACTACATCGGTCCCGGATCGACCGATATAACCGAGGCGCCTCGCAATCCATCATCCACATAAGTAAAATGCCAGGGCTTGTAAAACGCTGACACCACTCCTAGCTAGAAGGAAATGCATGCCCTCCCTGCAATCCTCTCCCATTTCTGGTTCACACCGGGCTGTGAGGCTCGCGAATTAACGCTACACAAAGCTACGCTGTATTAAATCCGTGCTTTGATCATCAACCACAAGACTCTGCTTTTCAATAGAAGCCTTGATCATTTGCATCTTAGCATGCCACACAGGCAATTCACGCTATGCAACCGATGTATATCAATCACACAGAATGAAATTCGATGTCAGACACACATCCATTTACAAGTCCGTTCTGGGTCTGAACGAAACCGGAGGAACCTTATTCCTCGCATATCCATTGATCTCCAAGTACGTCTGGACGATCACCAACTGTTTCCCTCCTCTTGGGTGTACAGACCAATCAAGATCATCAGTAATTATCCAAACGATGTGAAGACCTCAGGTCTTCCACCACCGTCTTCATCGTCGACTTATAGTCGATTCAGTTATTAAGAATGGGATAAACCCAGTCTTTCCGAATAACTCGCGTATATAATAAACAAGTGTTATAAAAGCACAACATACGCTTTATTCCAATCCAGAATATTCCTTTATTCAAATATTCTTTTACTTTGTGAAAGGTTCCCATTAATTTTATCAAAGATAAATTCTTTAAATTTATTCTTTAATCTTCCTTTGAATATCAATTCAAACCAAATTATGGTTTATCCAACCTAGTCGGGATTAACGAACATTACTGAAGTAATCGTTTGTTTTAATTTCCCAACCCTAACCTATTCATCCCGTGAAGTAAAACTGGTAATACTTCATATCTAACACCATGGTGTTATCGGTAAATTCAATTACTATTTCATGTTCAAATCTAATTAAAGATTTCACTATCGCCTGGAGCAAAACTGGTGATACTCCATTCTCAATCATTTCAATCAAATTAAAGATTCATTAAAACTCCACTTGGTTTTAATCTTCCCAAAAATCAATATTAATGATTATTTAGCTTGGGAAATCATAACCTGTCATTTAACTGGGTTAAAAACCAATGTCATTTAAACACGGTTCACGATAAACCTCAAAATCACATTCCATTCCATTAGCCCTTAACCGTAGATTAACAAGTGAACAATTCCCTAAGTATTAACCCCGAAGGCCGAAACCATCAGATCAATACCCAGAAAACCATTCAACTTAACTAATCTCCAGTAAGTTTCCGATTTTCTTAACTCCATTGGGTCAAAGAATAGTATTATTAAATATACCATTCACGACAACCCAAATCACATTCCATTAATTATGGAATCTTCACGGAAAAAAACAAATCAATATATAATCGATATCAATTTCCATATCCGACCAATAATATAAATGGAATAACGGCAACGCCTCTTAAATTCCATATGTATTAACAGTCTTCCTCCACAGAAGTTCACTTCGATTATTATCAAATCGAATTCCATTCAATTTCAATTTAATATATTAAATTTGAAAACGTTACCTTGGAAAATTCCTTTTAAATCTTAATAAAAAGATTTATAAATCCCAATTCACATTTCAATGTAAATCGGGTTAAAGAACGAATGTCGTTAAAAACACAATTCACAATAAACCCAATTCACATTAGCCTCTAACCGTAAATTAGTAAGAGAACATTCCCCTAAGTATTAACCCCGAAGGCCGAAACCAACATCAGATCAATACCCAGAAAACCATTCAACTTAACTAATCTCCAGTCAGTTTCTAATTTTCTTAACTCCGTTCGGTTCAAGAACAGTATTATTAAAGATATCATTCACGACGAACCCAAAATCCAATTTGATATTAAATACAAGGCTCTGATTAGAAAATATATCGGCTTATATTCAATATCAAATTCTGAAACCAACAAATATCGTATTGGAATAACGATATATATATCTTCCAAATTCCTCCACAATATCCGTATAATCACGAAACCCAATATCGAAACATTCTGAGCATAATTTTGATTCAAATCCATTCCAATTCATATATTGGAAATCCTGGTTATTTTTAAAAACATTTCAAATCCAATTTATTTATTTCAAAAATATTGGATTTATTATTCTAATTCAAAACTAGTTCATTTCGATAAAAATCTATTTTTATCTTTTTAAATATGGAATTTTCTTCCCAATTCTTTCCAAACCATTTCTTATGATTTTACACTAATTATTGATATTTTTAATAATTTTATCAAGGCCCATACAGTCGATTTCCATAAATGGACATCAAACTGCACTTACAACGACCTTTTGCAAATTTGATTTAGACGTAATTCCAAATCCAACCGTTAGATTTCAAATATCTAATATTCTTTGGAAAGCTCTTTTCGATACGAACCCAACGGTTCCAGTTTTAGGAGAATCCGACGGTCGGATCCCCCGTAATGTCCGTTCGAAGTCAATGGTCGAAATTCGTGAACTACCACAGCGCGGCGCGTTCTATTCAGGCCATTATATATATAATATATATATTATATATTTCGTCGATTTCCTTTTAAAACGTATATTATACATCATTTAAAATTCATTTTCAAAACGATTTCAACTTCATATTCGATTTCTAATCAAAAATGAATATTCCATATCATCGGTATACAAATAGTAGTATTTTCAAAACATTAGATTTTGAAATCAATTCCTTTTTCGATATCCATTATAAAAATGAATTAAATCGATATAAATATCGTTCACGTCAAAATAGCGTCCATCTAATCAAAATGGCTTTATATATTTCAATATATTCGTGTCTATCCCAAATCGGACATCAAAATCATATTTTAATCTTTTACTGAATATTATTTTAAAATATTCGTTATTTTAAAATATTCATTCTTTCTGAACTGGAATCAGGCACAGTCAATTACCATATAATTTGATTATATGGATTTCACACAACAAATGTGTATAACAACAATGAAAACAACAATCCATCATCCAGAGTGAATTCTACACTGTATAAGCATTAAATATAAATATTTAACGCTTACAACAGCCTCTCGATCAATCGATTGACATACAGCTAATTATTGGGATTATTGTATGTCCAATTTCATCCCAATAACCTCGTGGGGTTTTCAAACAACAAACACGGATTTTATTTGTGTTGTTAGGCGATGTGTAAAATATATCGTCCCAATCCATATCAGTCAAATGTGTGTACATAAACAAATCGTCTGATTTGTTTATAAATATTTATTTTATATACACGTTAAAAATTATATTTTTAACTATGAAATATTTATTTCCATTCCACATCACACAATCAATTTTTTACAATACATCAATCAAACAACCAAGTCATCCATGGTCTGTGGACGACAGGTGTCGGGTGCTGCTAAGCACCGTCTGCATCCTAGTATATGATTCAACTAGAAAATAAATTAAAAGTGAGAAGTTCTCACCTTTGGGTAATACTCCGCCAGTCCTTATCTCTGAATGGTTTGAATTCAGATTTTTTTCCGATAGTACCATCGCAATCTGTATCACACAATTGATTATTAAAAATCACATTTTTATACTGTTACTTCATACATAAAAATCATATTTTTTATGTTGATGTTTATATTATAAAAATTATATTTTTATAAATTATTTTTCCATATATTTCTCTTTTCAACATAAAAATCATATTTTTATTTTCTCTATCATATAATAATCATATTCTTATTATCTCTATATTATAAAAATCATATTTTTATTATCTCTATAATATAAAAATCATATTTTTATTTATCTTTATAATATAAAAATTATATTTTGAACAACGCTATATATATATATATAAATCATTTCTTTTTTGCTATGTTAGTATTTATAAAAATCATTTCTTTTACCTCATTAAAAATATAATCTTTTTATAAATAAAAATATATAAACTTTACTTTATTTAAAATCGTAACTTTCATTAAATAAAAATCGCAACTTTTACTACCTATACATCACCATTCTAATTACATGGATAATTAAAATTAAAATTAAAACTCACATTTATTTACAGAAATTGGATTTTCGATGGAGGAGGGCCACTGATCGACCGGAGGTGGCGCTGGAGGGGTTGGGGGCACTACAGGCAGTCGGGGCACTGCAGTCGGTCAGGGAGTTAGTCGGACAGTCGGCGTTGGGCCCTAGGTAGTGGCGGCGTCGGTTTTCGTGAAGGGTTTGGGGGTTTTCCCCGTTGGAAGAGGGAGAAAGGGAAAACGGAGGGAGGAGGGGGACGGGAGATGGTCAGAGGGGCGGTGGCGATCGTCTGGGGTACGGTGACGCCGGCATCGGAGGTGCGGAGGCAGTGCGGCGGTGGGAAGAAAGGATGACGGGGTTTTCAATTTTTGGAGGCATGATTTAGTTTTGACCGTGGGTTTGACCTAGGGTTAGTTGAGAGGGTTGTTTATATATATATAATATTTTATTATATTTAATTTATTTAATACTCTAATTAATTTGTTCTACATCCGAACTCCAATCGAGCTCTAACGACTGTCGCCCCTAGCTAAATACCCCTATTCCGAACACAATGGGATATGTATCGCAAGCCAATTCAGCTGTTTCGATCAGTTTTCGTCAAAATCAAAATATAAATCTATATATTGAATTTGAACGCACATTTCAAAATATCAGGGACGCAATGGGATATAAGTCTCTCTTAGGAAATCGTGTTTAGGATTTAGATCGAATCTTAGAACCCGTCATATCCTATCTTATAGCATGATCCTTGTATGACCAATCAAATTTATTTGAGTTCGCCTTTGTGACATCTCGGCCTTGACAAATCTAGAGTCCCGTCCCTTTTCTTGAGTAGAAATTTAAAAATTATTCTCTACATTTAGGTTCAAATAACTTTTGGGACCTAAATTTGAAGATTTCTAAATTATTTTATAAAACTGTTTAATAGAATAATTTTGGCCAAGTAAAATACCAATCCGTTGAGATTAGCTTTGCGAGGCGAAAATGAGTAAAATTATTTCCGCTAAGCACTATGAAATAATTGTTGATTTATTTACGATTACAAATTTAGTTCGTAAATAAATGGTTGCACCCCTGATTATTTATTTATAAATTTGCGTTCCTATTTGGACGTAATTTGTTTTATCGTGTTGAGTTTTGTCCATGGAGTATGTTAGAAGTTCTGATTGAGAAGTGGGACGCCACGATATCAATAGGAGCTTCTGAACACTTCGATGTGATGATTCTGACACGACCCCCATATTAAATATTAATGATGTGCATCGCCATTGAACCATAGTACTAGAAACTTTATATAAGTAAATGGCGAGGTAAATCATAAGTATTGATTGTTCATTTGCAACCTTAGGGATTTCAATGAAATAATAATTTGAGAATGGGATATATATGACCATCGTATATATCCTTTACACCTTTCATAGTTTGAGTTTTTAGCTATGAATTTGAGATATCTTAATTTTGGTAAGGAAACTGGTGCATATAAGGGTACCATCCTCTTTATCTTTTTTGATGATGATTACAGTGATCATCTCATTTGATTTCTTTTGAAATTAGGATCATCTACCTTTTTGCGTCAAATGAACTTAAGGGCACCATGCCCTTAGGAATTAGAGGGTGCTTGTTTATATCTAAGTATGTAGATTTTCCAAACCTATGTATTGTGAAAATTCTTACATGCTATGTAACACCCCGAATTTTAGTTAATACTAAAATTCACTAATTACAGGATAAATAATCTCAGATGTGGGAATTGGGGGTAACGGGCTGCGTCATTGCGTTCGTCTCGGAAAAATACGCGAAATAGAGTCCGAGTTTTCGAGAATCGGAGTCCGTATGGCCCAGTTAAGGCCCAATGAAGTTTGCAGAAAAATTAAAGCTAAAAACAGATTTAAAATTTAAATTCAGATTTCAAAATGGAGCCAGCAGGGGGCAGGCGGGAAGCTTCCCGCCCTACCCATGTCGACAGGGCTGTCGACAGGCCTGTCGACAGGGGGGTCGACTTGCCTGTCGACTTGCCTGTCGACATGGGCGCGGCGTCCAGAGAACCTGGGTGCACCAGGTTGGGTTTTAGGCTGGCTTGGAGGGCTGGGTTCTAGAGATTTCCTAAATCTAACGGACCTAATCTAATCTAGGGTTAATCTAAGGGCCTAAAACACTCACCTAATCTATAAATACACCCTAAACCTACCCTAATCCATACTAAAAATAGAAATGATGGCCTCATGCCGCCAAATTAAATCCTAGAAGGAGCCTCCACTAGTTTATGAAGGAAGTTGCAAGCTAATCACTCTCTAATCAACCTCTAATCATCATCTTCTTCATATTTAGCAACTAGTTCTACTTCATAAGTTTGCTAATCTTGGTTTTGGTGAGTTTCTATCACTTTAACATCAATTGCTAAAGTAAGTAGATTGGGTGTAATGAGACTTATGGTCTTAAATGCGGATTAGTGAGTTTGAATCATTTGTAATGATAGGCTACTTTATATGCATAATTAATAAGTGGGTTTATGCATGTTTGATAAGTTGGTTTATGCATGCTTAATAAGTTGGTTTATGCATGTTTAACAAGTGGGTTTATGCATGCTTAATAAGTGGGTTTATGCATATTTAATAAGTGGATTTATGCATGTTTAACAAAGTGAGTTATGCAAGTTCATATGCAAGTCATGTGTATGATGTGTAGGTTGTTATGCAAGTTCATATGCAAGTTATGTATATGCTTAAATGCAAGTTTAACATGATATGCAAGTTATGCATGCTTATGCAAGTATGTGAATGCTTATGCAAGTATGTGAATGCTTATGCAAGTTATGTGTATGCTTAATTGCATGTTTAACATGTTATGCAAGTTATGAGAATGCTTATATGCAAGTTCAACATGTTATGCAAGATATGTGTATGATAATATGCAAGCTCATATGCAACATGTTATGCAAATCATGTATATGATAATATGCAAGTTTGGGTTAAATGTAGTTGGGTTAATATATGCTCATAAATGCAAGTTGACATCCTCTTAACCCATGACAAAGTTATATGCTAAACCCATGATATTTGTGATGGATCTTCCCCTTTATTATGTCATGAAATGAGAACGATTTACGTGGGGAACGATGGGGTTGGTAAATATGTTAATAAAAGTATGATTGGGTATGATTAAGCATACCATAAAAATAAATTAACATAAGTGGGAATTTACCTATTGAGTTAGGTCTACCCCATGGGAATTTACCTATTGAGTTAGGTCTACCCATGTTATGAAAAACTTGATATTAATTAGGGATAATTAATATGGGGGTGATTAATTAGGTGTAATTAATCGACTAAGACACGAGGTTGGACTCATTTGTAGTGTAAAACTGCCCGGACCCAACCGGCTTAACCAGTTGCTACAAATGTTAGCCCAATGCGAGGGGTCTTAGCCATAAATTAAATACGTGATTAAAGTAAAGACACGAGGTTAGACTCTGTTATGACGTAAGACTGCCCGGACCCTACCGGCTTAACCAGGCGGTCATAACAGCCAGTCTAATGTGGGAGGTCTTTATGGAAGATCACGGTCTTAATTAATTAAGAAACACTTAACCATAATAGCATGTAGTGGGACATGAGGGGTTAAGTGGGTGCCTTGGGTGGCATGTGGAAATTTAGTGGTTGCCTTGGATAGCATGTGGAATCTAGTGGGTTGCCTTGGGTGGCAATAGAAAATACGATTAGAATACTTAACCAAGTGAAACATGTAATTAAACATGATTAAAGGGTTAAGTGGGGTACACTAGATAAGTGACAAGCTTAGGTGGGTAGCTTGTGGGGGGCCCATTTCAACCAGTAACCCATATGTATCTTATTGGGCTCGACCATGTCGAGGACGGGACACGCGTACTGGGCTTGACTATAAGAGGCCAAAACGGGGTAGCGGTGGCAACGCAAGTCCAACGGGTTTCATATGCGTGTGTGGACCCGGGCTGGTAGGTAAGACGTTGTTGCATCGTGTAGATATAAGCCGTGCACCGCTTGTTGTATCGGGTTGCCACTTTGGGGAATGATACACCCCATTGTGGGACCAGCACGGGTATCTACGGTAGGGAGCCGATCATTGGGGAGTAGTGGGGTACACCTAGTGGAGATAGGGGCAGACGGCACCTATGTGGTCAGCTAAGGGTACATGAAACTACTAGTTATATCTTTCTTTTAAGTCCTTGGAAGGGATCAATCTTTGAGTAGGAATGACTGGTGTGGTGCAGTTAGTAATTATCCTTGGGTGGGTAGATGCGTCTTTACAGTTATCTTAGTTTATCCTGAGTCTACCAAGCTGCTTAGTATAGGCATTCATCCCCAGACATTACCGTATGTCAAGATTATGTCTTCTCTGGTTACTTTAATGATTGTATTGTTAAAGTTATAGGACTCGCTCAGACTTATGTCTGACCCCGTTGTTTTTATCTTTTTTTCCAACCCTCAGGTCCTACGGTGGATCCTAGCAGTAGTGGAGCTTGATCGGATTGCTGTTCCAGTCTTTAGGAGCTTGGATAGATGTAAAGCTCCAGTTACCCAGTTATCTTTTCTTTTGTCCTGGCTATTGTATGAGAGAGTGGGATTATGTACTTCTTTATTTTTATGAATATTGTACTTGACTTTTATTGTGGTTTTATGATGTAACCAGACATGTTTATTTCCGCTGTTATGAGATGATGTTTTAAATTTCAAGTACTATTTATATCTGTCTTGTTGTAATTTTTCTGTTCTATATTCACTAAAATACTCCACCGATGCTATGGCATTCCCTTAGAGAGTGACCATAGCGGGCGTGGGGTGTTACACGTGGTATCAGAGCAAAGGTTACCGGAACAGATAAAATTTTTAGAAAACTATTTTTCTAAAAACATTTTTGGAAGAGATATTTTCAAAAACATGTCTTTAAAAAGAAAAGTTTTTGAAAGAAAAGCATAATCCCCAATAGCCATATCTATATCCTTCGAATTCTCCGTTTTGAATCTTTCCTTTTTCGTTTCAGCATGGCTGAGGATCTTAACTTTCCGGAGGGTGTGACGGTACCAGTATGGTATAGGAGATTGATGGTGGCTAGGGCCACCACTGCGGGTCCAGCAAATGTTCCTCCACCAACCGTAGCACCCGATCTTCCTCCCCCTCCTCCTCGCACGGATACTTTTGCTAAGACTTGCAAGGAATTTAAAGCTATGGGAGGGAAACCTTTTCAAGGATCTGAAACTTTTGTGGAGGCAAGAGATTGTCTTAAAGAGGTGGAAGAATTGATAGATATCTTTAAGATGGAAGAAGGAAAGAAAGTCAAGTTAGCTGCTTGGTTAATGAAAGGAGAGGCCTCATTCTGGTGGGAGGTTACTAATGGAGAACGCCCCGTTGACTCTTGGGCGGATTTTAGGCAAAGATTTGTGGAAAAGTTTCTCTCAAGGGCGGAGGAAAACTTGTATATGGAAAGATTCTTGACTCTAAAGCAAGGAAATCTCTCAGTGAAGGAATATGTCAACAAGTTTAATCAATTGGCAAGGTTTGGCCTAGACATGGTGAATACACCGGAGAAGAAGGCTTTGAGGTTCGTGAAAGGCTTGAATGAACCGATGCATGGGTTGGCTATGACTCATATCCCTATGGGGGCCACCTTTGAGAAGCTAGTTGACATGGCACTCATGCATGAAGAAGAGAAGAGTCCCAATGCTAATAAGGCACCCGAGAAGAAGGGAGATCAAAAGAGACCTCAGCAACAACAACAAAACAAAGGTGGGAAAGGCAACGGTGGCAAGGGCAAGAAGAAGAAGTGTTTCAATTGTGGGACACCTGGCCACCTAAGCAAGGATTGTCGCAAGAAGAAGAAGACTGGCTGCTTCCACTGTGGCGAAGCAGGGCATCTAGTGAAAGACTGTCCTAAAAAGGGGCAATGGACGGGGTCTACCTCAGGAGGACAGGTGCAAGCTCTTATGGCACCGGGTCAGGTTAGGGGGCAAGTACAGGCTCTCGCGGTTCCACCGATTCAGGAGAGCTATCTCCGTTGAAAGTCTGGTTTTTCTATTTGATCATCCTGTTCGTACATTGTTTGATTCAGGCGCATCGCATTCGTTTATCTCATCATCATTAGTTGAGTCACTGCACTAAGACACCAGTCTGATAGATGATCCCTTGGTTGTTTCAAACCCAATTGGGGGCTCCACTTATTTGTCCATGATATGTTTGGGTTTGAAGATTTCTATACTTAGCATAGAGTTTAGATGTGATGCTTTTGTGTTGGGCTTCACGGGCTATGGGTTGATTTTGGGCATGGACTGGTTATCCAGTAATGGTGCCGTTCTTGATTGCGAAAGGAGAGTTGTTAGGCTCATGACCCGCTTGGGTAACACTCTCGAGATTTCTTGTAATCCCATGGACTCTGTTATGCAAAGTTATCTTGAATCGCTTGACGCTTCGGTCGAGAGTTTGCAATCTGTTAGAGTGGTCCGGGAATATCCGGATGTGTTTGAGGAGGTGAAGGGCTTACCTCCGAAGCGGGAGATTGACTTCCAAATATATCTGGTGGATAATGCTAAACCTGTATCTTTACCAGTGCGCCACATGGCTCCTCGTGAGAGGAGGGAACTCCATAAGCAAGTAGGGGAGTTGCTTGAGAAGGGGTTCATAAGAAGAAGTATATCGGAGTGGGGTGCTCCAGTAGTATTTGCTACAAAGACGGATGGGTCCCTCAGACTTTGTGTAGACTATAGAGAACTCAACAAACTCACAAAGAAGAATAGACACCCATTGCCGAGGATTGATGATCTTTTCGATCAGTTGGTTGGCGCCTCAGTATTTTCTCAGCTGGACTTAGCCACGGGGTTTCATCAGTTGAGGGTGGCTGAGGATAGCATAGACAAGACTGCCTTTAGAACTCCGGATGGTTTCTATGAGTGGCTGGTGATGCCATTTGGGTTGACGAACGCCCCTGCATACTTTGTTGATTTGATGAGTAGGGTGTTCAAGGAGTTCCTTAATAGATTCGTGGTGGTCTTTTTGGATGATATCTTAGTATTTTCTAAGTGTGAAGAAGAGCATGCCCTACATCTTGGGGAGGTATTGAAGACTCTTCGAGCACATAGCCTTATGGCTAAATTCTCTAAATGTCACTTCTGGAGGAAGGAAGTGCGGTTCTTGGGGCACGTGGTCTCCAAGGAAGGGATAGCTGTGGATCCCGCGAAGGTAGTATCAATCCAGGATTGGAAGGTTCCGAAGAATGCTACCGAAGTAAGAAGTTTCTTGGGGTTGGCGGGTTATTATAGGAAGTTTATTAAAGACTTCGCGAAGATATCAGCCCCATTAACCCGCTTGACGAAGAAGAATCTTGTTTTCACATGGGACGTAGATTGTGATGATGCGTTCCGACGGTTAAAGAGAGCTTTAACCACTGCTCCAGTTTTAGTATTGCCAAATGGGAGCAAGTCGTTTGTTGTCTATACTGATGCTTGTGGGACAGGACTTGGCGCAGTCTTAATGCAAGAGGGAAGGGTGATAGCCTATGGTGGAAGGCAGTTGAGAGTACATGAGAAAAATTACCCTACCCATGATTTAGAGTTGGCCGCTATTGTTTTTGCGCTTAAGATTTGGCGCCATTATCTTCTTGGTGAGAGATTCGAATTGTTCACTGACCACAAATCATTGAAGTACTTGTTTTCTCAGAAGGATTTGAATCTGAGACAGCAAAGGTGGATGGAATTCTTAGCATCCTATGATTTCGAGATAGCGTATACCCCTGGCAAGGGTAACGTGGTGGCGGACGCCTTGAGCAGGAAGAGGTTGTCCTTGAGTCCATTTTTCGTAGAATGACGAAGCTTAGAATTTATCTCGATGTTTGATTTCAGACCTTCCATTGATTATGTACCCGGTTTGCTAGCTTCCTTGGAGGTTAGACCTACTCTTTTGGGACGGATTGGGGAAGCACAGAGGGACGACCCACAGTTGGTTGAGTTGGTGGAGAAGCTCATAAGGGGGGAGTCGTCCAGCCATTTGAGTAGGTACACCCTAGACGATAGGGGGTGCTTGCGTAGAGACGGTAGACTTTGTGTACCGCAAGACGAGGGTTTGAGGAAGGTTATTTTTGATGATGCACACCGTTCTAGGATGACTATTCATCCCGGTGGGGACAAGATGTACCAAGATATGAAGAGGATTTTCTTCTGGGCCGGTATGAAGAAAGATGTGGCCGAGTATGTCGCTCGATGCTTGGTGTGCCAACAAGTGAAGGCGGAGCAAAAGAAACCAGGTGGGTTACTTCACCCATTGGAAGTTCCGCAATGGAAGTGGGATAGCGTCTCGATGGATTTTATTGACGGGTTACCCAGATCGAGGAAGGGTAATACAGGAATTTGGGTGGTTGTAGACAGACTTACTAAGAGCGCCCATTTCATACCTGTGAAGAGCAAGAGGACCGCTCCATGGCTAGCTTCCGTATATCTTCGAGAGATAGTTCGATTGCATGGGGTACCCTCTAGCATAGTGAGTGATCGAGATCCTATCTTCACTAGTGAGTTCTGGAGAAGTTTGCAAGAAGTAGTGGGGACTCAATTGTGTCTGAGCACCGCATATCATCCTCAGACGGACGGCCAGACTGAGAGGGTGAATCGTGTTCTAGAAGACCTTTTGAGGCTTTGTATCTTAGATTTTGGAGGTACATGGGAAGAGCATCTTCCATTGGTGGAGTTCGCATATAATAACAGCTTTCAGTCCAGTATTGGTATGGCTCCTTTCGAAGCTCTCTATGGAAGGCCTTGTCGATCACCTACATGTTGGTGGGAATCTACGGATAAGATCTTGCTTGGGCCTGATATGATTAGGGAGACTTCTGAGAAGATTGACTTGATTCGAAGAAGGATGAAAGCAGCGCAGGAGAGGCAAAAGTCTTATGCGGATAAGAGGAGGACGGATCTTGAGTTTGAAGTTGGGGACATGGTTTTTGTCAAGGTATCTCCGTTGAGAAATGTTGTTCGCTTTGGATCCGTTGGGAAGTTAGCACCGAGGTTTGTTGGGCCGTTTCCTATTAAGGAAAGGATTGGACGGATGGCATATAGAGTGGAGTTGCCTGACAGACTTAGTGGTGTTCATGATGTATTCCATGTATCACATCTGAGGAAGTGCTTACATGAGACCGCAGAGGTGGTAGAGCCGAGCTTGCTTAAAGAAGTGGAAGTAGAGCGTGATGCGACTATTCGACGAGCTCCTACTCGCATCCTTGGGTCAGAGACTAGGAAGTTAAGAAACAGAGAGGTTCAGCTAGTTAAAGTACAATGGGGAGAAGACGAAAGCAATGCTACTTGGGAGACGGAAGCGAAGATGCGTTCTTTGTATCCATTTCTTTTTGAGGGTATGTCTTTACTTTCTCCTCTATCGTTGTCTAGTACTTATCTTATCTTTAGTATGTCCTCTCGTTAGTGCTGTTTGACCTTTAGATAGGGTAAACCTATGGTTGAAACATGTGTTTGAGACATGTTATGGTTGGTGGATGCAAGTGGATGCAAGTGTTTGCTAGTGGTTGCTCGTGGATGCATATACACACACTCTAGGCACTAGATCGGCTCAGTCACTTCATATTGCATATTGCATAAAAATTGTGTGTAGGAAGCTATATTTATGGATGAATAATGTTTGTGATATCATATGAATGATGCATTTTGGTGAATGATTGTGCACTCATGTAGATATTGTATGTGTCGATAGGATTCTCTCGCATACATAATGGATGCATGGCACTATCATGGTTTGCATATGTTCATACATTAGATAGGGAACATATACACACACTTTTTGCATATGCTCATACATCATTAGAAACTATTTAAGGACAATGGATGCCCGTGGTTGATGGTTTGAGTAGATGGTTGTTTGGATGGTAGGATATGCATTCTCCTTGGCTTAGAGATTTCGGGGACGAAATCCTTTAAGCAGGGGAGAATGTAACACCCCGAATTTTAGTTAATACTAAAATTCACTAATTACAGGATAAATAATCTCAGATGTGGGAATTGGGTGTAACGGGCTGCGTCATTGCGTTTGTCTCGGAAAAATACGCGAAATAGAGTCCGAGTTTTCGAGAATCGGAGTCCGTATGGCCCAGTTAAGGCCCAATGAAGTTTGCAGAAAAATTAAAGCTAAAAACAGATTTAAAATTTAAATTCAGATTTCAAAATGGAGCCAGCAGGGGGCAGGCGGGAAGCTTCCCGCCCTACCCATGTCGACAGGGCTGTCGACAGGCCTGTCGACAGGGGGGTCGACTTGCCTGTCGACTTGCCTGTCGACATGGGCGCGGCGTCCAGAGAACCTGGGTGCACCAGGTTGGGTTTTAGGCTGGCTTGGAGGGCTGGGTTCTAGATATTTCCTAAATCTAACGGACCTAATCTAATCTAGGGTTAATCTAAGGGCCTAAAACACTCACCTAATCTATAAATACACCCTAAACCTACCCTAATCCATACTAAAAATAGAAATGATGGCCTCATGCCGCCAAATTAAATCCTAGAAGGAGCCTCCACTAGTTTATGAAGGAAGTTGCAAGCTAATCACTCTCTAATCAACCTCTAATCATCATCTTCTTCATATTTAGCAACTAGTTCTACTTCATAAGTTTGCTAATCTTGGTTTTGGTGAGTTTCTATCACTTTAACATCAATTGCTAAAGTAAGTAGATTGGGTGTAATGAGACTTATGGTCTTAAATGCGGATTAGTGAGTTTGAATCATTTGTAATGATAGGCTACTTTATATGCATAATTAATAAGTGGGTTTATGCATGTTTGATAAGTTGGTTTATGCATGCTTAATAAGTTGGTTTATGCATGTTTAACAAGTGGGTTTATGCATGCTTAATAAGTGGGTTTATGCATATTTAATAAGTGGATTTATGCATGTTTAACAAAGTGAGTTACGCAAGTTCATATGCAAGTCATGTGTATGATGTGTAGGTTGTTATGCAAGTTCATATGCAAGTTATGTATATGCTTAAATGCAAGTTTAACATGATATGCAAGTTATGCATGCTTATGCAAGTATGTGAATGCTTATGCAAGTATGTGAATGCTTATGCAAGAGTGTGAATGCTTATGCAAGTTATGTGTATGCTTAATTGCATGTTTAACATGTTATGCAAGTTATGAGAATGCTTATATGCAAGTTCAACATGTTATGCAAGATATGTGTATGATAATATGCAAGCTCATATGCAACTTGTTATGCAAATCATGTATATGATAATATGCAAGTTTGGGTTAAATGTAGTTGGGTTAATATATGCTCATAAATGCAAGTTGACATCCTCTTAACCCATGACAAAGTTATATGCTAAACCCATGATATTTGTGATGGATCTTCCCCTTTATTATGTCATGAAATGAGAACGATTTACGTGGGGAACGATGGGGTTGGTAAATATGTTAATAAAAGTATGATTGGGTATGATTAAGCATACCATAAAAATAAATTAACATAAGTGGGAATTTACCTATTGAGTTAGGTCTACCCCATGGGAATTTACCTATTGAGTTAGGTCTACCCATGTTATGAAAAACTTGATATTAATTAGGGATAATTAATATGGGGGTGATTAATTAGGTGTAATTAATCGACAAAGACACGAGGTTGGACTCATTTGTAGTGTAAAACTGCCCGGACCCAACCGGCTTAACTAGTTGCTACAAATGTTAGCCCAATGTGAGGGGTCTTAGCCATAAATTAAATACGTGATTAAAGTAAAGACACGAGGTTAGACTCTGTTATGACGTAAGACTGCCCGGACCCTACCGGCTTAACCAGGCGGTCATAACAGCCAGTCTAATGTGGGAGGTCTTTATGGGAGATCACGGTCTTAATTAATTAAGAAACACTTAACCATAATAGCATGTAGTGGGACATGAGGGGTTAAGTGGGTGCCTTGGGTGGCATGTGGAAATTTAGTGGTTGCCTTGGGTGGCATGTGGAATCTAGTGGGTTGCCTTGGGTGGCAATAGAAAATACGATTAGAATACTTAACCAAGTGAAACATGTAATTAAACATGATTAAAGGGTTAAGTGGGGTACACTAGATAAGTGACAAGCTTAGGTGGGTAGCTTGTGGGGGGCCCATTTCAACCAGTAACCCATATGTATCTTATTGGGCTCGACCCATGTCGAGGACGGGACACGCGTACTGGGCTTGACTATAAGAGGCCAAAACGGGGTAGCGGTGGCAACGCAAGTCCAACGGGTTTCATATGCGTGTGTGGACCTGGGCTGGTAGGTAAGACGTTGTTGCATCGTGTAGATATAAGCCGTGCACCGCTTGTTGTATCGGGTTGCCACTTTGGGGAATGATACACCCCATTGTGGGACCAGCACGGGTATCTACGGTAGGGAGCCGATCATTGGGGAGTAGTGGGGTACACCTAGTGGAGATAGGGGCAGACGGCACCTATGTGGTCAGCTAAGGGTACATGAAACTACTAGTTATATCTTTCTTTTAAGTCCTTGGAAGGGATCAATCTTTGAGTAGGAATGACTGGTGTGGTGCAGTTAGTAATTATCCTTGGGTGGGTAGATGCGTCTTTACAGTTATCTTAGTTTATCCTGAGTCTACCAAGCTGCTTAGTGTAGCCATTCATCCCCAGACATTACCGTATGTCAAGATTATGTCTTCTCTGGTTACTTTAATGATTGTATTGTTAAAGTTATAGGACTCGCTTAGACTTATGTCTGACCCCGTTGTTTTTATCTTTTTTTCCAACCCTCAGGTCCTACGGTGGATCCTAGCAGTAATGGAGCTTGATCGGATTGCTGTTCCAGTCTTTAGGAGCTTGGATAGATGTAAAGCTCCAGTTACCCAGTTATCTTTTCTTTTTTCCTGGCTATTGTATGAGAGAGTGGGATTATGTACTTCTTTATTTTGATGGATATTGTACTTGACTTTTATTGTGGTTTTATGATGTAACCAGACATGTTTATTTCCGCTGTTATGAGATGATGTTTTAAATTTCAAGTACTATTTATATATGTCTTGTTGTAATTTTTCTATTCTATATTCACTAAAATACTCCACCGATGCTATGGCATTCCCTTAGAGAGTGACCATAGCGGGCGTGGGGTGTTACATGCTACCTTGAGTTTTCATTACCCATTTATTTTTCTATTGATATGACTTTGGTTTTCTTTGGGTAATGATTACATATTCTCCTTTTCTTTTGTGTGTTACTTGTTTCGAACAAGTAATTTTTCTCTTTTGATTGAATAAGGAATTTAATTAAATGTCTTGGTAAAAACGAGTGGATCGACACACTTGCGTTTACTTTGTCGGTTAATTTTTGGACTTGGTCAATTGAAATATAATTTCATTATTGGATGTCGAACTCGATATATTTAAAGAAAATAACGTTGGTGATGACTGCAACATCATCGGGATTTATTTTCATATTTCTAAGTAAGAATTGTTTGAATTTGCTTCCATTCATCTTATGCTCGGCTATGATGGCCATTCATACGTTGTCTTGAGTAACCTTTGGTTTATGCCTTTTTGCAATTATGCTTTAATCATTTTTGCCTTTTATAGTGGAGTTTGCAATTTGTTCGTGAATATTTGAGTTTAGTCAGTGGTTATGGGACATTTGGCAAAACTCGCTTATTTACTAGCTTAATGTAAATTACGCTTTCTTTGTTGATCGTTGATGATCACTTTGATGTTTTGATTTTTTGATCACTTGTGGAGAGTTTATGTTTTTCCAATCTCGTGGCCGACAAAACTGCTTTTGGGTGGTGTCAGCGACCTTGTCGAGGCCATTGTAGTCTATGCAGATCCAGTTACGTTGTATGTGTGATTTTGTGTTATTAACGAATTCATCATTTTCGTAATGACTACCTTATGTATATTTACATTGCTTCGAAGTCATAAGTCAATTAGGTGAGCTTGTGAAATACCATTGTCGCACCCGTCAAGTTCTAAGACTTTACAATTCGCTTATATTGTGTCTATTCGTTTTGGGTTTGGAATTTTGTTCATTTTAGAACCAACAATCGAAACTAATGCATTCAAGTGTTTTGAGTCGATACGGTGGATCGGAGAGGTCTCTTTGATGTCCCAAAGAAGTCATGAGCCTTAGTGATCGACTACGAATATTCGTGGGGGGCGAATCCCCGTAGGTTTGACCTTAGCAACAGCCCAGGTCAGAACCGGTCGATGGGCCCAAAATGGGTCGGTCGACAGGTTTTGTTTCTGTGTGAAAACGGTCGACCGCCCCCATTTTGACCAGTCGACAGGTTTTCTACTGTGGCCCAGGTCAGAACCGGTCAACCTCGGTCCACAGTCTACCCCCTTCTGGGCTCTTTCCCGGCCGGAGCTCGGGCCGTTTGGACTTCGTTTGTGAACTTCAACTTTACGAATTCACAAATTATGGCAGCTCGATTTATCGACATTGATTTTTATTTGATTCATTGAATATTGATCTTTAATTGACTATATTCTCATTGTTTAATGCGAATTGCATTAGAAATCGTTCTAGAGCCCGTGCGCTCTATTTTATGAATCTACTTACTCGTTAATTCGGGTCTGACTCTCGATATTAGTTCGATTATGATTCACGACTCTAAAACGTGAATTATCAACTCGATGTCCTTCGAGTCTATTCCGATATAGTTTAAAACCTTCGGGTGCTGGTTATGGATAATTAACTCTCCTTTATGCGGCTATTCTTTCCATGCTTATTTGCATGTCTTGTTTGTCTTAGTTTCGTGATGATTCTCGGAATGGATTGATCTATCCATCTTGAGATCCACATATTATTTTCTGAGAATATCATCCATTTTCGACATCTCCCATCTGTGAGACGGATTTTTGTTGTTCTTAACGATTCTAATTTAGATTCGTTAGCTCCCTTTTGTTTTGTAAATTCTCATAATAATGAGAGTGACCTTAAGAATGACGACTCTTTGTATTTCACATTACTTGTGAATTTTCGGGATCCTTGCACCCACTTTTGGGTGACACTTTGGTGAGTAATTGATTTCAAATTTTGATTTTTTATTTTGTGATTCAATCTATTTATTTGATTGTCCTCCTTAGTGGCTGACCACTAAGGATAAAGGGAAGCTATTTTGTGGAGAGATCCGATTGAAAGTTTTAAGCTTGGTGACCACGACAAGCTTAATATAATCCTTACCTCGGATTAATGATCTATTCAATAAGTTAATTGTGCTATGGTCATTCAACTTTTTGACTTAGCAATCAATTTTCACCAATCCTTTGTTTTTGTGCTCGTATCGTCGTTGTGGTTAACAAATATTCCATTTTATTTTGGTAACCTTAATGAACACAATTTTGGAGGTCATAACTCGACCGGTTTGACCTCATCCTTGTTGGTGATATTTTTGGGTATTTGAAAATCAAAAGTTTTCAAGCTTGATGAAATTCTTTCATCTTCATCAATTTATCATGTTTATATGATTTAGAAGTTTGTGAAATATTAGAGGACGTGCTAATATATCAAATTCGAGATTTTCGGGGTTTATTAGAAACTTAAAAGTTCCAATTTATTTGTTTTGAAATATTAGAGAACGTGCTAATGTTTCCTATTTCGGATATATAAACCGAATTTTATTTCATGATCTTGTTTCCCCGATGAGATCGCTTATCCTATTCAATGTAAGAAAATTTTGTGAGCTAGAATACATCTAAGAAATTTTAGAAGGGAAAATTTTCTAGCTAGAATGTGATAAGAAATGTTCGATGATTTTGGATAGTCGATATTTCCAACTTATAATTTGATATGTTTATTAGTTCATATTGAATGTTTAGAATTTGAGTAAGGAAATTTTAATTTGTTGAAATCACTTATGAGAAAAATGAGTTGGTAGCTCATGACTTTTATTTGAGCATCATACTTGTATAGTTATATAGTGACTTATAACTCAAAGTTTAAAGTCTGTGTAATAATTCATAAGTGATTCTTTATTCATTGTAATTATGCATACCGATTCATGGTAATATGCTGGGTTGTTATCTTTAAGTTTTTCCTTAAATAATTGCGAGGACGCAATTTCTTTAAGGGGGGAAGCCTGTAACAACCCGCATATTTGACGATAATATGTTTAAGTATTTTATTTAAATATAACGTTGTTAATCATTAATCGAATGTGTATCCAAAAGGTCACATTTTGCATACGGTTGAATTTGAATTCGAAACCACTTCCACTGAGTTCAAAACGTCGTTTAGGTATTTTGAAAACTATAAGGTTCGATATGTTCCGAGAGTCGGAGATTTGGCACTTTGGGGTTGGGTCTTGGTTGAGCTAACTAGCTCACCATATAACCCCAAGCCTTCCTCCCTCTTCATTCATTCTCCAACACTTAGAAGAAAAATAGAAATGAGAGAGGGAAAGGAGAAATAGAAATTCCCTAAACCTAGTTCATCATAGAAGCTCTTATTCTTGTTGAAATCAAGAGGAAATCAAGTGGAGAAGCTTTGGTAAGACTCCTCTTCATCTTCTCCATCTCATTTCCATTCGATTCATCATAATTCTTATGACCTAATTCTTAGGAGACTTGTTTTTATGATAATAGGTTGTTGATTCTTTTGTTTTGGTTGAAGAGATAGTGTTCTTGCCTTGTCTAAGAGCATCTCATTCATTTTCAAGCTTAAAGATCCTTCATTTATCCTCAATTGAGTCAAAGGTGGGTTCTTTGTGAACTCACATCAATGCCACAAGCTTTAAGCTTGTACAAGTGTAATTGCAGGCCATTTATAATATTCATGTTCGCTTGAATTAGGTTGGTTCATGGTTGATTCTTGAATGTAACAGCCCAAACCTCCGTTCATGCAAGATATTGTCCCCAACTTAGCCACCGTATAGGTGTGGGGTTTTGTTCCTCAAAAGGCCTCGGTGTTAGTAAGATATGAGATCTACTATATAAGTACCCACTTCACACAGGCTTCCACGATGTGGGACTTAGGCGTGTTACATTGAATATATGTTGATTTCAAGTTTTTGGTTGAATTTGAATTTGAAAATCTTCATGTGCATATGCATTGAATTGCTGTAACACCCCGTGTATTCTATAACTGTGAAATTCGCAAATTAAAGTATAACTAATTTCAAATCAGAGAATTAAGGGAAACGGGATACGCCATTGCGTTCGTCTCGGAATTCTGCTTGAGATAGAGTCTGAGTTTGCGTAAAACGGATATCGTATGAAGAAGATATGGACGAACGAAGTTGGGCGAAAAACCCGAAAACGGGTCAGAATGCACTGGTGCACTTGGGAAGTGCGCCAGAACAAAAATGCACTGGCGCACTTGGGAAGTGCGCCAGTACATTTTTGACCTGGCGCACCTGCTAAGTGCGCCTAGGTCAAAAATGACCTGTTGGCCAGGTCTGGTCAAGTCCTGGCTGGCCAGGTCTGTGTTTGGTCGATTTTCAGAGCCTTGCCTTGTCACTAGGGCTAGGTGTCAGCTCCTGGTTGGTCTCTCCTTCAAACGAACGGCTATTATTGAACCAAGCTTCATCGACGGTCTAAATTAACTCACAAACTCTATAAAAAGGACCTAAGTCTAACCCTAATTCACATAAACTAAAATGGAGATGAGACCGTCATGCTGCTGAGGAGAGACTAAAGATAGCCGTCAGAAATAGAGAGACAACTAGGGGATAAACAAAAGCTTAAAGCAACGTCAAATCAATCAAAACAACGCCTACAACAAAGGATAGCATCTCCAAATTCAGAATTCAGATTTCTGAATTGAAGATTCGTCATACGCTGTAAGTAGAGTGCTATTCCGATATGAATTAAATAATTGTGTTGATTTGTGTAATGTAAGAAATAGAATTGTGGCGATAATAATCTATTATTTGTATGTTGCTTTGATGCAAAACGATTTGGGAATATTATGGTATACGATTAGATATTTGCAAGTACGCGATTTGCGTTGGAAACGAAATGGAATTGTGGCGATAATGACTTATATTTGTATGTTATTTTGATTCTAAACGATTTGGCAATGCTATGGTTTGATTCATACGAGTATGTGGCTTATGTTGACAACCACATGTTGTGGAATTTTGATTGGGACTTATGCAAGCATATGATTCATATTAAAAACTACATGTTGTGGTAGTTATTTACAAACCCATTTGGTAAATGCGAGTATAAGATTCATGTTGAAACAACAACTATATGTTGTAATAATTTATTTTGAAATTCATGCAAGTCCATGATCTATTGTTATGACAACATGATGTAAAATTCTATGGTCATCTTTAGTGTAATTTGATTCACCTAAGTATTATGATTCATATGAAGTTATGTTGGAATTGGCATCATAGTTCAAGTATAAAAATCATAATTTTGTGATAGTGACAAAAGCACGCATCTTTGTAAATTTGTATTAATTTTATGAATATGACTAAACTATGTTCGTTATTATGCCCAATTGAAAAGCATGTTTTTAGGCTCATGTTGTTATCATAAGTTACATTAGAATTACATTAGAATTACATTCCTCTTGCAAGTTTACATAGATAAAATAAAAACCATGATGTAAGTTTTGATATGTTTATGCTATAATTCTATGAATAGAACGAAAACCATGATTCATGTAAGAATTAGGTTGGGATAATTCTAGTTGAACCATACTTTTGTATTAGTGACAAAAGTAAGTACCCTTTTGTTAACATGTAGTGATTTTATGAACACGATTAGTTTATGCCTAAATAAAAATATAGGCTTATATTTCTAGCCAAGACCCTGTGCCAATAATAATGATATCTAATTTAGTTAGATTCTTAATTTCAAGTTTACATGGTTAGTTGAACCTATGATTCATGTTTAAGTTTATGCCATTATCATATGACTAGAATAGTTCATGTTTAAGTACTGCTTATGCCATAATCATATGAATAAAATAATTCATGTTTAAGTATTGTCTATGCATTAACCATATGAATAGAATGATTTATGTTTAAGTATTGTTTATGCTGTGATTATATGGATAAAATGATTCATGTTATGCCATGATTATATGATGTTACAATTGCAAGTTCACATGTGCCTATTTTATGTTAATTGAATCGTTCGTTGCAAGTTCATGCGTTCACACTCCCCTTTTTCATGTTACCTTATAAACACCATGTTATAAGCCTCCCCTTTTCATATGGCTAAATTGGGTTTAAGTATTAAACCCAACACACCTTACATTAGAACGAACGAATAAAACGGGGGAAATGACGTTTGGGTTAAAAATATAGAACATATGTGTTGGCTTGTTTGACGCACGCCAATAACTTTGAAAAACAATTAAGTGGCACAAATAAATCTTAACCAATAAAGATGAATTTGAATAATGGGCCGCAAATATTTACATATAAAAAGAAGAAAGACAAAATATGTAAATGTAGAAAATACGATGTGTTTAACCCGAGGTTGGATTGAGTTGTGATGTAAACCTGCCCGGAACCGCCCGGCTGTCCAGTAGTCACAACAATACCTATCCAATGTGGGTGGTTAAACACGGAGCCCAATAAGGACCCGAGGTTAGACTGAGTTGTGGCGTAAGACTGCCCGGACCCAGCCGGCAACAGGCAGCCACAACAATACCTGTCTAATGTGAGAGGTCAAGGCTTTAATAAGACAATTAAGGCTGAGTCAGGATTGATAGGATTAAGTAAATTATATTAATACTTAATCAAAATGGAACATGCTAAACTAAACAGACTGATTGGGGGTTAGGTTTATAAAACACTTAACCAACTTAGCATGTTGGCTAGAAATAGAAAACCTAGTAGCGAGGGACCCTTTTCGCAGTAACCCTACAAGGTATCATGATACCCTGAAACTAGGCAGGGTGGGGCACGATTACTGGGCTGATTGTAAGAGGTCAAATCGACAGCGGTGGTGCAGCAGTGTAGATTCTAACGGGGTGCGGGCATGCACACACTCCGGCGTAGAAAAATAAGGCACTGGGCACCAGTAGCATACCTGTGCATTCTAGGATTTGTGTCGGGCCGCCACCATGGGACTTGATACACCCCATGGTGGGACCAGCATAGGTAACTACAACATCGGGGGCCGTAAGACACATGTAACTATGCGAGTAGGAGCCGATCATCATAAAATGGATCACTTCACCCTAATTATGGGGTGCCTGTTGGGAACTAGTTTGTATGGGTACAGAGATTAATATGGGGTACGATAGTATATTCGACCCTAGACAACTTAACTAAGTTTATGGTGCTTTCCCATTTCTAGTTTATACTTATCGTACCCAGTTCTTTATTCATAGACTGAATAGTCCTAGACTTACTCAGGCTTTATGTCTGACTCTACTTTTCTTTCTTCTTCTTTTCTTCCATCCCCCCCCCCCCCCAGGTCCACAGGGAGGGAATACCGCAGCTTGACTAGCCTTCATATCCAGCTTGAAGAGAAAGAATGTATTGCTTGGATCTTTTCGTTTTGGACTATGGCTTTGGACAGCAACTATGGGACTTTTGCAGTTTATTTATGTTTTCTTTATGCTTCTTTAAATAATGTAATCAAGACAGTTATGAAGATGTTATGTTTTTGGAAGTATTGTAAAACAAATTATGGCATGGATTGTGTAACACATATTTTAATGAAATAAAAGTTGTTGTTTTCCGCTGTTCAAAAATATGTGTTCTTATATCTGTCTTGTATATCTGTGACTTATACTTATAAACCTCCACCAAAATTAGGGCATTCCCTTTGAGAGTGACCCTAACGGAGGTGGGGTGTTTCACTTGGTATCAGAGCATAGGTTTACCAGATAAGATAAAAAGTTTTGAAAATTTATTTTCAAAAAAAAAAAAAAAAATTTAAAGAAGAATTTTTAAGATAAAATATTATTTTATTTTAAAAGGCAAAGTCCCCCCAAAGCCATAGGTTCTATCTCTTATCCTTCGTTTTGAATCTATCCTTTCTGTTTCAGCATGTCTGGAGACCTTACTCCCCAGCTGCTGACGCTTTCACTCCTCCTCCTCCACGTGAACCAGCAAGCGGAAGAGTCCCAGAGTAGGAAGACGAATAATAGTCAAACAAGAAAAGATCTTAACAGTAATAATAAGAAACGGGAAAAAAGGAAATGCAATTTTTGTGGTACGGAAGGGCACATAGCCAAGGATTGTAGAAAGAGGAAAAGAAAGCAAGGAGAATGTTTTCATTGTGGGGAGACTGGACACATCAGCATAGACTGCCCTAAGAAGACAGACTTTGAGAAGGGCGGGAAAGACAACAAGTCCCGAGAGAAGAGGGAGTGTAAATTCTGTGGCAAAGTGGGGCACTTAGTGAAGGATTGCCGGAAAAAGAAGGCCAAGATGAATGGTGGGTGCTTTTCTTGCGGTGAGACAGGCCACATGGTTAAGGACTGCCCAAAGAAACGAGGTATAAATACTTCTGTAGAAAGTGTAGTTTATCTTTATGATCAATCCGTTCGCACTTTATTTGATTCTGGCGCATCACACTCCTTTATCTCGTCTACTTTAGTAGAATCTTTGCACCTAAAAACTAGTATGGTAGAGGACCCCTTAATTGTTTCAAACCCAATTGGGGGCCCAGCTCATTTGTCTATGATCTGTTTGGGATTGAAAATTTCTATTCTAAGCGTAGAATTTCAATGTAGTGCTTTTGTTTTGGGCTTTTCGGGATATGGTTTGATTTTGGGCATGGATTGGCTATCCAGTAATGGAGCCATCCTTGATTGTGAAAAAAAGGGTTGTTAGGCTCCTAACCCAGCTCGGTAACACTTTGGAAATTTCTTGTAATCCCTCATATGCGGTTATGCTTAGTTATCTTGAATCGCTAGATGCCTCCGTTGAAAATTTGCAATCGGTTAGAATGGTCCGGGAATATCCTGATGTCTTCGAAGAGGTGAAGTGCTTGCCTCTGAAGCGGGAGATAGACTTCCGCATATATCTCGTAGATAATGAAAAGCCTGTTGCGTTGCCCGTTAGACACATGGCTCCACGGGGAAGGTAAGGGCTCAGTAAACAGATTAAAGAGCTTCTAGAGAAGGGGTTCATTAGAAGGAGCATTTCAGAAGGGGGCACTCTAGTAGTGTTCGCCACTAAGGCAGAAGGTTCATTTCGCTTATGCATGAGTCGTAAAGAATCACCTTAGTAAGTACATTTGGCAACATAGTTGACATTTGTTTATTTTCAAGAGAGAATTCATCTATGTGGAATACCTTCTAGTAAGTGAACAAGATCCAAGATTCACTAGTGAATTTTGGAGAGCTTGCGTGAAACTATGAGTACGCCGTTATGTTTGAGCCAAAGTAGAGTAAGTGAAAAAGGAACGAGGGGCAATAGTGAAATAGGCTCCAACTCATATTTTGGAAACAAGAATTAAGAAGCTACGAAATTGTGAAGCTAAAGACGAACAAAGCATAATGGAGTTAAGCTCAAGGAAATGCGACTTAGAAGATTGAAGACTAGATTCGTGCATCATATCTCTTCTTAAGAGTATATCCTTGATCCCTCTCTTCCTGTAGAGCTTACTTGCATGCTATCTTTTGTGTATATCCTCTCGGTCCTATTCTTAATCCAATTTCTGTTGCAAACCCCATAGGGAGTATGACTCATCTGTTAGTAACACATGTTGGGGCTCGAGGGTGTTCGTTGGTTTGACTAAAGTTTTTGGGTTTTATAGGATACAGATTGGTCTTAGGAAGGGACTTCCTTGTGACCTAAAAGGAGTCCATCATGCTTAGTTTCCTAGAATCATATATAGTGGTTGGGTTGAGTAATTCTTTGGGTGTCAGTCTGATGTTGATTTCGGTCTTCGGGGCTGATGCTTAGAGAGTTCTTCTCCTAATCAATATATGTGTGACATAGATTTCCAGTTTTGACATTGCCTAATGGGCACAAAGTTTTTACTTGCTTCTATCATTCGACTATACCTTTAGATAGGAACAATTGGGAAATTGGCCTATAGATTAGAGCTACCCGAAAGATTGGCCGGAGTCCACAACGTTTTTCATGTTTCACATCTCCAAAAATGTCTACATGAGTCTGCTGAAGTGGTAGAGCCAAATATCCTAGAAGAAGCTGAGGTGGAACGCGAAGTGACCGTGAGGAAAGTTCCAACCCGCATATTAGGAATGGAAGTGAAGAAGCTACGCAACCGCAAAGTCAAGCTCGTCAAAGTTCAGTGGAGCGACGCCGAGGGAGACGCAACTTGGGAAACTGAAGCTAGAATACGCGCTGCCCACCCTTTTCTTTTCGAGGGTACATCCTTGATCTTTCTTTTTCCTTAAGTTGCGCTTTTATCTATCTTTTTTAGGTATATCTCCTCGACCCTATCTTTTAGGTAGAAACTCTTTGGATGAAAACATGTAGTTGAAACATGTTATGGATGATGGTTGCAAGTGGTTGCAAGTGATTGCTAGTGGTTGCTCGTGGTTGCATATACACACACAATCTAGGTTTTAGATCGGCTCAATCACTTCATTTTGCATATGCATATATGTTTGCATTCGTATATGGTTGAACTTTAATGTGTTGCCATATGGATGTTGCATGTGTATGAATGATTGCGCACTCATATAGAATCATAAATAGGAAAATTTGCATACATAATGGATTCATGGCACTTACATAATTTGCATTAAGGAGGTCAACTGAATCAGTAGACCGCCTGATTTTGCATTAGATAAGTACATGTACACACACACTTCACGTATGATCATGAAGCATTAGAAGTCTTTTAAGGACAATGGATGCTCGTGTTTGATGGATGAGTAGATGGATGTTTGGATGTTAGGATGTACATTCTTCCTGAACTTGAAGATTTCGGGGACGAAATCCTTTTAAGTGGGGGAGAATGTAACACCCCGTGTATTCTATAACTGTGAAATTCACAAATTAAAGTATAACTAATTTCAAATCAGAGAATTAAGGGAAACGGGATAGGCCATTGCGTTCATCTCGGAATTCTGCTTGAGATAGAGTCTGATTTTGCGTAAAACGGATATCGTATGAAGAAGATATGGACGAACGAAGTTGGGCGAAAAACCGGAAAACGGGTCAGAATGCACTGGCGCACTTGGGAAGTGCGCCAGAACAAAAATGCACTGGCGCACTTGGGAAGTGCGCCAATACATTTTTGAACTGGCGCCCCTGCCAAGTGCGCCCAGGTCAAAAATGACCTGCTGGCCAGGTCTGGTCAAGTCCTGGCTGGCCAGGTCTGTGTTTGGTCGATTTTCTGAGCCTTGCCTTGTCACTAGGGCTAGGTGTCAGCTCTTGGTTGGTCTCTGCTTCAAACGAACGGCTATTATTGAACCAAGCTTCATCGACGGTCTAAATTAACTCACAAACTCTATAAAAAGGACCTAAGTCTAACCCTAATTCACATAAACTAAAATGGAGATGAGACTATCATGCTGCTGAGGAGAGACTGAAGATAGCCGTCAGAAATAGAGAGACAACTAGGGGATAAACAAAAGCTTAAAGCAACGTCAAATCAATCAAAACAACGCCTACAACAAAGGATAGCATCTCCAAATTCAGAATTCAGATTTCTGAATTGAAGATTCGTCATACGCTGTAAGCAGAGTGCTATTCCGATATGAATTAAATAATTGTGTTGATTTGTGTAATGTAAGAAATGGAATTGTGGCGATAATAATCTATTATTTGTATGTTGCTTTGATGTAAAACGATTTGGGAATATTATGGTATACGATTGGATATTTGCAAGTACGCGATTTGCGTTGGAAACGAAATGGAATTGTGGCGATAATGACTTATATTTGTATGTTATTTTGATTCTAAACGATTTGGCAATGCTATGGTTTGATTCATACGAGTATGTGGCTTATGTTGACAACCACATGTTGTGGAATTTTGATTGGGACTTATGCAAGCATATGATTCATATTAAAAACTACATGTTGTGGTAGTTATTTACAAACCCATTTGGTAAATGCGAGTATAAGATTCATGTTGAAACAACAACTATATGTTGTAATAATTTATTTTGAAATTCATGCAAGTCCATGATCTATTGTTATGACAACATGATGTAAAATTCTATGGTCATCTTTAGTGTAATTTGATTCACCTAAGTATTATTATGATTCATATGAAGTTATGTTGGAATTGGCATCATAGTTCAAGTATAAAAATCATAATTTTGTGATAGTGACAATAGCACGCATCTTTGTAAATTTGTATTAATTTTATGAACATGACTAAACTATGTTCGTTATTATGCCCAATTGAAAAGCATGTTTTTAGGCTCATGTTGTTATCATAAGTTATATTAGAATTACATTAGAATTACATTCCTCTTGCAAGTTTACATAGATAAAATAAAAACCATGATGTAAGTTTTGATATGTTTATGCTATAATTCTATGAATAGAACGAAAACCATGATTCATATAAGAATTAGGTTGGGATAATTCTAGTTGAACCATACTTTTGTATTAGTGACAAAAGTAAGTACCCTTTTGTTAACATGTAGTGATTTTATGAACACGATTAGTTTATGCCTAAATAAAAATATAGGCTTATATTTCTAGCCACGACCCTGTGCCAATAATAATGATATCTAATTTAGTTAGATTCTTAATTTCAAGTTTACATGGTTAGTTGAACCTATGATTCATGTTTAAGTTTATGCCATTATCATATGACTAGAATAGTTCATGTTTAAGTACTGCTTATGCCATAATCATATGAATAAAATAATTCATGTTTAAGTATTGTCTATGCATTAACCATATGAATAGAATGATTTATGTTTAAGTATTGTTTATGCTGTGATTATATGGATAAAATGATTCATGTTATGCCATGATTATATGATGTTACAATTGCAAGTTCACATGTGCCTATTTTATGTTAATTGAATCGTTCGTTGCAAGTTCATGCGTTCACACTCCCCTTTTTCATGTTACCTTATAAACACCATGTTATAAGCCTCCCCTTTTCATATGGCTAAATTGGGTTTAAGTATTAAACCCAACACACCTTACATTAGAACGAACGAATAAAACGGGGGAAATGACGTGTGGGTTAAAAATATAGAACATATGTGTTGGCTTGTTTGACGCACGCCAATAACTTTGAAAAACAATTAAGTGGCACAAATAAATCTTAACCAATAAAGATGAATTTGAATAATGGGCCGCAAATATTTACATATAAAAAGAAGAAAGACAAAATATGTAAATGTAGAAAATACGATGTGTTTAACCCGAGGTTGGATTGAGTTGTGATGTAAACCTGCCCGGAACCGCCCGGCTGTCCAGTAGTCAAAACAATACCTATCCAATGTGGGTGGTTAAACACGGAGCCCAATAAGGACCCGAGGTTAGACTGAGTTGTGGCGTAAGACTGCCCGGACCCAACCGGCAACAGGCAGCCACAACAATACCTGTCTAATGTGAGAGGTCAAGGCTTTAATAAGACAATTAAGGCTGAGTCAGGATTGATAGGATTAAGTAAATTATATTAATACTTAATCAAAATGGAACATGCTAAACTAAACAGACTGATTGGGGGTTAGGTTTATAAAACACTTAACCAACTTAGCATGTTGGCTAGAAATAGAAAACCTAGTAGCGAGGGTCCCTTTTCGCAGTAACCCTACAAGGTATCATGATACCCTGAAACTAGGCAGGGTGGGGCACGATTACTGGGCTGATTGTATGAGGTCAAATCGATGGCGGTGGTGCAGCAGTGTAGGTTCTAACGGGGTGCGGGCGTGCACACACTCCGGCGCAGAAAAATAAGGCACTGGGCACCAGTAGCATACCTGTGCATTCTAGGATTTGTGTCGGGCCGCCACCATGGGACTTGATACACCCCATGGTGGGACCAGCATAGGTAACTACAACATCGGGGGCCGTAAGACACATGTAACTATGCGAGTAGGAGCCGATCATCATAAAATGGATCACTTCACCCTAATTATGGGGTGCCTGTTGGGAACTAGTTTGTATGGGTACAGAGATTAAGGATATGACCCCTTATATGTTTACTTCGGCGAATAACTCTTGGACTCGTTCGTTTGAACAAATGTGATGATTTTCACTGTTCTGAGTATGAACCGACAATGGGTTCGTAAATGTTCGAGAATAGCGAGAGGTTATGGGACATTTAGCTATTTTCTTACATTAACTAGCTCGGTGCAATTTATACTCACCTGGATCGATGTGATCCTTCATGATTTGTGTTTTGTGGTCCTCGATCGCCCGAGTGGGATTTCCGATTCTTGGATTTCACCTATGGGACTTCGGTCCAACCTTCTATGATTTATGTTTTCCTCTACCGGGGTCACGACCTGGCTTCGTGGGGAGCTTCGGCTCAAACCAATGGGTTTGCTACCTAGAGATCGTTTCTCATTTATGAACATACCTGCCCCCCCCCTTTTTGATGTTTTTTTAGAGATTTCACGATTTATGTGTTTTCTCTCTTCCGGGATCACGACCCAGCTTCGTTGGGAGCTTCGGCTCAAACAATGGGTTCGCTACCTAGAGATCATATCTCATCTATGAACAGGCCTGCCTCTTTTTGATGTTTTCTGGATTTCGAGTGATTTCTGGATTCTTGATTACTTTGACGCGATGCGCATCAATTTGAGAAATGATTTATGATTTATGTTTACTTTGATGCAATATGCGTCAATTTGATTTATGTTTGGCATTCATTTGTCAATTTTTATTGTTGTATGTTCTTCTCTTGTCATGAGATTTATTGAGACTTTATATATGTTGACATCACATATTTCATATTATTTATGAATCTTCATGTTTATCCTTATCATGTCATATATGTTATATCTATTGTCTCATGTTATGAATAAGAATGGTTTGACTGATCCGTTTATTGTTTGTTTCTTATAAATAATACTCGGGTCAGACCGAGGTATTTCAGGTGGTTCTTCTTGACCCTAGCATAGACTATCCTCCACTTTTGGGTTAACTACTTTAGTGTTGTACTTTTTGGGTTATATGTATATGAGACCCCTTTGTGTACATATTATTTTGAGTAGCTTTGTTGAATAGTGGATTGACAATGACCACTATATTGTATTTACACTCATGTGTTATATTCATATCTATTTCTGCCTTAGTGATGTGAATATCTGAGTCTGACTCTGATTATTTGTTATGTATTTTATTTTGCTTACCGAATTATATACATCCACTATGTAGCAGTTTTGAACTTGAATTAGATATGTCGGATTTCCTCATGAGAATTGAAAAGTAAGACCACATTATCCAATACATTTAACACTCGTTCAAAGCTATTATACAGATGGTCGCTCCTCAACAGCCTTATTCTTCGGGTTAGTTGACACCGTTGCTTGCAAGGGCCTTGGCTAACGCGAGTATAGAGGCGGGGCGTTACAGATGTCATGATACTCTACCCCTTTCTTCTGAACATACCCTTTTGCTACTAGTCTTGCTTTGTATCTAAAATCCCCATTGCTGCCATCTTTCACTCTATAGATCCACTTACATCCTATAGCTCTCTTGTCGGCAGGAAGTGGCACCAAATCCCAAATGTGATTTTTCCGTAAAGATTCGATCTCCTCTTCCATAGCTACTAACCAACTGGAACTGTCAACTGATGCAATAACGTCTCTATAATCTCTGGGCTCATTATGGACAACGTTTAATGCATATGTTGCCATATCATCAAAGTCAACGTGTTTGATGCTCAAACCAACAAACTCATCAAGCCATCTGGGCTTTCTTCTTTCTCTAACAGGCCTGGTCTCTGTATGAGCTCCACCTTGAGTTTGATCTTACGTGCCAGTATCCATACTATCCTCATCAACCACGGCGTCATCGGAAACACCATTTGAACGTCTATGGAAAGAACCAACAGATGATTTGCTTTGTGTTTGGTATTCTTCACATGTCCTCTCATCATCATCTGATGAGGAAGGCTCCACCTTCAACATAGCTTTCTTATCAAAAGTTACATGCCTGCTTATAATAAGTTTCTTACTAATAGGACACCACAACCTATATCTGTTTACTCCTCTTCTATAACCTAGAAAGATACACCTGCGAGCTCTAGGTTCAACTTTCCTCGACTCTCATGCACATAAGATGGACAACCAAACACCTTGATGAATGAATAGCTAACAGGCTCTCCTTTCCATACTTCTTCAGGGATCTTCATATCTATGGCAGTAGAATGTGTGCGGTTGATGAGGAAAGCCGCCATAGATAAAGCTTCAGCCCAAAATCCCATCTTTAACTTAGCAGTCAATCTGAGGCACCTAGTTCTCTCCAACAATGTCTGATTCATCCTTCTGCAACTCCATTGGACTGGGGGACGCCTGGTGTGGTGTAATGCCTCTTAATGCCTTCGGACTCACAATAATCGAGAAATTCCTGTGATACGAATTCACCGCCATTATTTGAACGGAGAACTTTCAACTTCTTCCCTGACTGCTTCTCCACCATGGATTTCCATTTACGAAATCTGGCTCCACCCAAAGGATGGGCAAGGGGAAGGTCCCCAAACATTCGTGTGAACATAATCCAAAACAGCTTTTACCTTATGCTCACCAACACCAAAAGAAGTCTTCGTCTGCTTACCAAGAAAACACTCTTCACAAAAACCAAGCTTTGAATGTCGAACTCCGTCAATCAATTCTCGCTTTCTTAGCTCATCCATGCTGCGCTCGTCAGTGTGGCACATCTGCAAGTGCAATATTCTGGAAGAATCTGAATCAGTTGAAGTAATTGAAGCTGATTCACCAACTACAGTAGTGCCCTTTTGTAACGACCCGTGTTTTTGGCAGTTAAATATTTTATTTAATTTATTATTTTAAATATTATAATTGGAGTACTAATGGAGTTTTATATTTAAATCGTTATTTAAATAAGAGATCGAACGTTATATGTTTATATAATATAAATTGAGTTTGAAAATGGCGTGCAGTTCGCAATATGGAGTTTTGAACTTCAACTGAGAATACATAATCCGATATAAGTTGGATTTCTGTGAAACGAGAAACGTTGGAACCGTGTTGATGATAATTTTCATATGAAAGAGAAAATTTCAGATTTCGTGTTATAGATTGTATGTTATGGCTAAATCAAATTTTGAAATAGTCGCTGTGAAAATCGTTATTTAAATATCGACCTTTAAAATGACTATTTTGCAAACGGACTCAGATTACGACGAAACTAGTTTCATTAGAACCGTATCGTTAAATTATTGTACGATGTTAAATGGCGTGACAAACCGATGTCGTATGTGGCCACGGTAGCCACAAATGCCCGTTCAATTTCTATAGCGCGTAATTAATTTAATAAAGAGATATTTGAGTGTAACTTGAACAAACGATCGAATTAGGCCACGAAACCAATTCCGTTGAATTCGTATCGTCGATTAGAGTCAGAAGAGGTATATAGTTTGTTATTTTTGGAGACCGTGTAATTTGGTGTCTGAAATGGCATTGTAGTGCGCGTAAAAATAGCCTACCGGGGAAACAGTCTCAGAATGCGACGAAACTGGTGTCGTTGGATTCGTATTGAAGAATTATTATAGGATTGCAAAGTTTCAAGTTGATTTGATTTATCTGGTGATCGTGAAAGAAAATAAAATGCGTGTTTATTTCTGGTTTTATAAAGGAAAAAATTTCATACGACCTCGGATTTCGACGAAACTTGTCCCATTGGGTCCGGAATACCTTTTTACACTAAGATTAGCTTTTTTATCAGAAAACACAAGTCAATTGGGGATAGTTTTACATGTTACTTTAGCGCGAAGTTTCGTTAAATTTTTATAATATTATAAAAATTCATCCCTCCTGCCTATATAAACAAATACTACACCAAATCACGTCTAGCCACTTAATCTATCACGTCCATTTCAGAAGATAAGAAAACTCAAGCACAGTAAAAAAAATAAAAAAAAATCAGCTAAACCAAGAACGATATTAACACTGTATAAGGCTGCCATGTTTGTTCAAATCATTTTCTCTCCTTTAGACAGCTTCGTGTTTTCATATCATATGCTTGAAAGGAAAACACACCACAGTCCTAATTTTCTCAGCTATACTCCCTACGCTGTACGTTTTGATATAGACGTTGTTTCTATCTTATGCTTCTCCCTCTATTTATAGATGTGCTTCTTCCCAATTTTCTAGAGCATGAACCATGTCTTCATTTTCTTTTCTCTTTGTGAAACCCGAACCTCCAGATAAACAAAAAAGGAGTCTTCACAAAATAATATGCAAACCCACTCCTTTGTCCAGAATATAAACGCAGAGCACCATTCACATATAAAAAAATAGAACTCCGCCAATTATTTCTTTTCTCTCAAACTCCACGTACACTCCTTGTTTGCCGACATGATCAACAGAAGAGGGGTAGAGGAAGATAGCAGCATGCGGACAATGAGGTGGCTGGTCTCGCATGGGAAGGGAACCGTGACCTGTTGTTAGCAAGGAAAAGAGGATGGGAAAGAAGGGCGGATGAGTTGCTGGGTACTGTTGGGGCTTCGTCGGCCTTATATATAAAAAAATAGAAGCAGCGAAAGTTGTAAAAAACGTGGGGAGGAATGTTTCAGGAAGCACGTTGGGGAAGAAGGGATGAAGGTGTGCGGGTTATCCTAGGAGGCGTGGGCTGTTTTGCTGTGTTGGGCTTTCGGGCCTAATATAGAAAAAAAAAGAAAAAGAAAAAAAAAACATAAAGGGTGACGATATGGACATGTTGTGTGAGGATATGGGATGGAGCAAGTGCTGTTGTAATACCGCAAGTGGGACGTTTCCAAGGTAGCCTATCTAGATTTATACCTCATTAGTAGTCAACGTAAATTATTAATTAACTAAGGGTTTTAACTATGCCTAATCGTACATTAATAAAAATAAATATGTAATTAGAAAGTCGCATGGGTATGGATAAATATAATGAGAAGTTACAGTTTAACCGTGAATGGGTTTGAAGTAATTGAACCATATTTTTTTAAAATATAACAGAAGTAATGTGTTCAGCCGGTTTAATTATAAACCGAGTATTAATTAGATTAATTTTTTTTAAGGAAAATAAATTAATATATAATTAGTTAATTAACTAATTTAGTTAAATCGTAATGTATAATTCATAACTTGTTCATTCGATAACAGAAATGGACAAAACCAGAGGCGTCGGAACTGTATCGGCGAACGTGATATTATGGAACTGACTTGAACAGAGTTGGGTGCAGCTGGAAGTGGTAATTAAATTAAACGCTCGTTTAATTTAATTAAACCAAACCGTTTTGACAACGAATGAAGAACAAGGTGAGTTAAACTCACTCAGTTTCTTCATTTATATTTTATATAAATTGGGTTTTATTTTGTGCGCTCTGTTTGCCAATGGTTGACTGTTTGCTAGTTATATATTCATTGTTGTTTTAACCGATGAAATTAAACCGTTGTTTAATTTCGGTGAAATACCAAATCGTTATTCTAATGATTGGTTCCGATAAAGGTAACTTACTTTAGTGGTCACGTTTATAAAATAAACGTGTTTAATTGGTTTAAGTGTTTGAATTGCTTGTAGTTGAATGTTCTGATTTGAAATAACCATTTGGATACAGGGAAGGACAGGTTGGAGGGATCCAACGGGATTCCTCAAAATATATTATTTTTATTCATATTATCACATATGAACTGTCATGTTTGGGAAATTGATTTGAGTATTGATCATTGAGTGGAAAGTCAACCTATGTTGTGTTTTAACCAATGGGCAGTATTGGTTGGGTAATCGGTAGTAAATGACCTAAAAGTAAATTATTTATATCGATTTACCGTCAGGTAAATCGATCGAACTGAAGATATAAAATTTACTTTATAACTAAAGATAGATTTTGATATATATAATTTGAATAAAAATTTATTTAAAGGGAAGTAGATATTTATGTTTATAATTAAGTATAAATTGATTTTATAAAGTCGAATATGATATTAATCAGATTTGAAAATGTGAGAAGAAGGAAATTAACCTAACGATTTAATTTGGATAATTGTGTTGTTGAGAAACAATTTAATGGAATTATTTAAATTAATTAATTATATTATTAATTAATTGAAAAGGAAAAACGAATTGGAATCGATTAATAAGATAATCATGTTTTGAGTGAATAAATCGACTGTTTAACTGGATTGATATCTAAATTAGTATGTTCTGAATAGAAAATAGTTTAGTGAATATTGTTTAGATTATAATAAGATTTGAAAAAGGGATTTACTGGTTATTTTAGTTAATAAAGAAATTAACTACCTATGTAGTTAATGGTTGAAATAAATTATCGAAATTAATTATAATTTAGAAAATTACTTTTTAATGGAAAATCCTTTAAAAAGTAATCTAAGTTAAAAGGGAATTCAATTGAATGACGAAAGTAGAGTATGAACAAGTTTTGTTTAACACTTGAGTTTTATAACAAAGTTATGAAAGGAATGGTTAAGCAAATGTGTTAGAGTAAAATAAATATTACTTAATTATTTGAAATAAGTAAAAGGAAAGTAAGATAAAGAGTTGATGATAAATCAGAGTTACATAAAGGAGATTTGAGGTGTTATAACGTTAATTCTCGATTAACGTTGCTAAAAATGGGATTGAGTAAAGATGGGAAATTGAAATGAAATTTCGAGTGAGAAATAGTTAAAGGGAATTTGATATTGGATCGAGATATTGGTTTTTGGGATTACGACTTATATTTATCTTTAGGTATGAACGTCGTTGATCAAGGTCTGAGAGGTAATTAAAATACCCCAACTTGAACGACAGCGGGAGTATCTGAAGGTGATATTAGTTGTAATGGTAAAAGAAAGTAGTGATGGTTTATTATTTCATTAGAGAAATAATAACGCAACATTTCGATGAAGATTTGGCCTATATATATATATATATATATATATATATACACACACACACACACACACAATAAGGATTTCCAAAGTAAAAGGAATTAAAAAGGGGATTGCGTAAATTATAACGATATTGTCGGGGTTTAAAAAGGAAATGTAAAGATGAGTTTATTCTACAAGAATAAGAAGAAATTATCATTTTCAAGTAAATGAATTAAAGACATGTCGTATCTTTGTTTTAGGTATATAAATAAGTTGATTTGATTCCCCAATATTTGACAATAATGTGGATAATGTTTTTTGAAAGTGAAATAGAAATCTGGATATGTATAGAACTTCTTAAGTAGTAAATTGAATTGGTTTAAAGAGAAATCTTAAGATAAATAAGAAACAGAAATATGTTTAAAGGATCGAAATATATAAGAGTTTAAACTTACAATTGTTTTAATTAAATGGCCAAGTGAGACCGTATACTGAACCAGTGAACTCATTGGATTGTCATGATTGAAATACTATTTATTTTGATAGTTAACTCACCTACTATCAAATCTGACTCATTCGATTGTTGCTACGGAAAGACCGGGATCGAATTTATATTCGAAAACCATTCCGACCAACAAATACGTGAAGATATCAGAAGACGGTCGAGATGGAGCATTGAAGACCATAGATCTTCATAAGTGGAAGAACTACTAATAAATCTCTGGTTAGCTCCCAAAGATAAACTGTGGTTCTGTCGTGGCTGGAATCTACGGGTTGCAAGGACTTCTCGCTACTGATCAATCGGGTGATTCTTATATTGGATGCAGTAGGAGAGTACCTTTGGTTCATCCTGTCCCTGGATGATTTGTATGGACGGATGTCTGACAAAGTATTTCCAAAGAAATTACGTAGGTTGATTTCTTCAAACGTACCGTAGTTGGTGGCGGAGGACGACGGTTCTCTTAGCTTATCAACTAAGAGTATTTTTGTGGATGTCAATTAGTAATATCTGGCGGATCTGACAATGTGGCATTCAAAGTGAATGGTGGCCAGGTGTTGTAAAGATAATTCAAACCTCAAGCCTCACAACCGGGAAATGACAAAAATCGAGCAGGCAGCATGGCTATGTGGGTCGCTTCCATTAGGGTGTATAATCACCTATCTAGAAAAAATCCTTTTGCTTCCTTAATCTATTTCTATGCTGTCCCTTATCGGGAAACGGTGGTTTGAGCCCAACCGTTGGTGATATACATTCGATACACTTAAGCGAAATGAGTGGTCGGTCATGTGAGGGCCGGGTTGCAAGACGTTCTTGTTGAACCCAGTGTATTCGCCTCTAGAGATACACTATCGACAGGTGGTCCCATACCTTGTCAAGGTCGGAATCCAATCTCCAATAAGCACCCGCGGTTTTGATAGTAGACTATATATGTGGAGCGTGAGATGCAAGCGTTCCACTAGATTGCTATTTACTTGTATTTAGACATTATTATAATATCAGAAAAGATATTGATTTCAAATGGTTTGGGTTATCGTAAGGTAAAAACCGTCTGAGTTTATGTGTGGATTTGGTCTTACGATTATCCTTTTCTTTTGTAAAGATTTTGAACTTTAAAATCATGTTGGATGATTTACCCTTAATAGTGTGCAAGTTTTACTCACTTTGGTTCACATGACTGTCCCGGTGTTTTGTAAATGCTCGGGTTAGCCCGGGGTGTACAGGTTCAGTTATCGAAGGATGTGAAGAGACGAGCTGAAAAAGTCCAGACGTGTGATGTTATATAGCTACTATTCCGCTGTGTGTTGTATCTGAGGACAGGTTATTATAACTTTCCAGATGTGTGATGTACTCTAATGATTGTAAGTATTTTTAAAAGCTCTCAATAAAGTTTTATTTTTGCATTATATTTTGTTCCGCCGCGATGTGAGACCCTGATTCTGTGTTGTGTTGATTCTTCTTCTTCTTCTTTTCTAACATTTCTTTCTTTCTATCTCACCCTCTAAATTCTTTCTAATAACGTCCAGTGTTTTCGGTGTTTGAAAGGTGAGCATGAGTTACGGTAAAGGTATTTATGTCGATTTTCGAGGCCGAAAATCCCTGTTCGTTACACCTTTAGTAAATAGAGATTTCCTGCCCTCACTCCTTTCATAACGATCATGGAACCCTTAGATATTTTCATCTTATCTTCTTTAACTACAATCTTTAGTCCAAGTCTACTCAATGCTCCAACAGAAATCAAGTTCCTCCTTAAATCAGGTACATGCCTAACATTAGTAATGGTTCGAATAACACCATCAAACATCCCGATCTTTACACTACCAGCACCAACCATACGGCAAGAAGCATCATTGCCCATCAGAACTTCTCCTCCATCAATCTCACGGTAAGTGGAAAAAGAGTTCCTATCAGGTATCATATGATAGGATGCAACATAATCAATCAACCATAGGGTGCTCTTCCCAGAAGAGCTAAAGCTGTAAACACATCAGTGTCACTCTCTGTATCTGATTTCTCCGCTGTAGAGGCTGAAGCTTGCTTTGGGTCTTTTCTTCTTCCTTCAAGCTTGGAACATTGTGCAATAAAGTTTCCGGGCTTCTTACAATAATGACAAGTCAATTTCTTAGACCCCCCAGGCTGATACCTCGAAGAATTCCGTTCTTCACCTTTCTTTGACTTGCTTTGACTTCTACCTCTCTGAACAAATAAGCCTTCGATATCACTATCAATGCTAGTGCTCGCCAATCTACCTCTTAACACTTCATTATGAAGGCCAGTCTTTACATCAGAAAGGCTAATTTTACTACGGCCATAAATCATGGAATTGACAAAAGCAGTATATTTTTTAGGCAAGGAACAGAGGAGGATCACAACTTAAGCCTCATCAGTAATATCAACATCTACTGCCTTCGGGTTCATAACTAAAGTGGCTACATGCTCCATAAGATTGGCTCCAAGCTTTATCTTGAATGAATAAAGTTGTTGTTGTAGAATAATCCGATCTGTGAGAGACTTGTCTTGATATGCATCTGATAATGCATCCCATAGTTCATTCGCCATCTTCTTCTAAGAAAACTCTCTAAGGACTTCATCTGAAAGACTCAACTGAATTGTTGTGAGAGCTTCGTCTTCCATTTCCTCCAATTCAGCTGCATTAACATCTTTCAATTTCTCAGGCGCAGAAACAACTTTAAAAGTCTTCTCCTTTTTAAATACGGCCTCCATCTTTATCTTCCAAGTACCAAAATCTTCTTTTCCATCAAAACGTGTTACTCCATAATTGATGTCAGATCTTCCAACAGACTTACTAGAAGTAGCCATTAATATCCAAATAGAAACAATAACACCGGCTCTAATACCAAACTGTAGTGATTTATATGGAATTTTGATGAGGATCTAGTATTGTCTATTTAGATACCAATGGAGTTTAACAAAACAATTATGAAATCTCACGAAAAACAAAGAACAAAGAACAAAAAAAAGACACAGAAGATTTAACGTGGTTTGGATATAAATATCATACGTCCACGAAGACCCAACAACTTTTATTTCTCAATGAAGAACATAAAAGAGGAAGAAGATTACAATAGAGAGAAGATTAATGGTGGATTGCTCCCTATACAATAACATGACCCCTATTTATATAGAGACATTTCTTGGAGATAAAGAAGAGAAATTTCTAGATTACTTGGACATAAAGAAAAAAAATAATAGCTATTACTTCATGCCCAAGTTTTCTTGACCTCCAGGTAAACTTGACATCCAAGTTATTCCATATAGGAGTCAATTATTTGATTGACAATCAATCAATTTCTTTTCTTTTCTACAAATATTTGAATCATCAATTTCAACATATGGATACTACGCAATCGCCTTGTTCCAAAAAGATCTGAACAAAAGGTTAGAAAAATAATAATAATTTACATTATATACTTTCTTTTCTGTTTTTCATCGATAGCCAACCATCTTTATTGCCAAAAAGAACAAAGTATATATAAGAGGGAAAACATTAATTTACAATGTGTAATAATAATAAAAGTAGTGAAGCAGATGGAACCTTGGTTAGATCCTCGGGTTGAAAGTTGAATCTTGGTAACCTCTTCCTCACAATCCCCATCTTCCTTATATTGAGTTTCTTGTAAAGAAGAAACTTACTTCTTTATCTGATGTCAGTTATATGTTCTTGGTCCGATATTTTATTGAAGCTAGCGGGTGGTTTCCTTATGCTGGAGGTGGCTGATGTTGTTCTTACAGTAACTACAATTACATAAGGGCTGAAAGCACTTCCAAATAAATTCACCAACTTGATTTCATTCCACGCAATCAGAATTCGAGCGCTAGTGTAATTTCCTTGGCGAGCTCTTAAAAGAGCTAATCAAGACCTTTGTTCTTTTTTGATGGTTATGAATTTCATGAACAACAACAGATGCAGATCTGTAAGGATGTGGCTTCTTTAGTTGACCAGTTGTTGGCGCGGATCTATGAGGAGACTCAGTTGAAAAAGTCCCAACAACTGTTGTAAGGCGGTATCATTAAGTTCGAAACTTCCAATAATCATGTTATTCTTGGCCTTCTCTCTTTTAGCTTTTAATATTTTGACTGTTATGTAACGACGGTCGGAACAAAGCCTCTATTCCTTGCACGCATATGAGCTAGCACACAACTCCCATATAACAAAAGGAATTTCTGATGTTACGTGCCTACCAACTCATATTTACACAATTCCTTCGATATATTTCGTGATGTGGGACTATTGTATCCAAACCATCATTCCTCCTTAACAACATGTGAGACAATCCTAACAGTCTCCCCCTTGACTCGCATCCTACGAGGATGTTTTGAGAGCACTGCCTTGCCCGCATGACCCGGTCCGTAACCTTTCGGTTCTGATACCACTGTTATGTAATGACGGTCGGAACAAAACCCCCTCTTCCTTGGACGCATATGAGCTGACATACAACTCCCATATAACAAAAGGAATCCCTGATATTACGTGCCTACCAACTCATATTTGTACACAATTCCTTCAATATATTTCGTGATGTGGGACTATTGTATCCAAACAATCATTCCTCCTTAACAACATGCGAGACAATCCTAACATTGACAACAACTGTGGCCTGGTTAGCCGTTACCACACGAAATAGCTTGGTTGTGGATGCAGGCAGGGGCGTGTTTCTCAGAATCTCACGGTCGTTTGACCACCCAAGGTCTCCAGACCAAGGGAAAGCGCATTGACTGCAGTCTATCTGTATTTTAAAAGCATGTTAAATTACTATTGGCAGTATTGCCATTAGTTTGCAAATTAGATTACAAAATTTGCATAATTGTCAGAAATGCAATTTAAAAGCAGATTGCCGACTAAGGTATTGTTTGGTATGCTTACCCGCCCTCATAATTTAGCTACAATGGATGATTTCTCCAATCTACAAATCATAGAAAAGTACACCTCTCGCTCTCATGCTTCCAACCTTTGACTGAATATCTGCTAAGTGAAATATAATTTTGTCGAGTTTCTTCAAACATTCTTAGTAGATGTTATGCATTAAATGGTTAGTATAGCCCATTTGAGTCCATATCAATAAAACTATCCCAATTTCAGAAACAAAAAATCATAATAACAGACTTGTTACTAGACTAGTGGAGAAAAAGAATAGTCGTTGAACTGTTGAAAGTTGGTGCAGATTTGTTTTACCTTTCTATAACTAGATACGCACTAACAGGAGAAATTTTAGGAGTTACTGGTGCTTAAATAAAGGTCCAGGACCAGTTATCTATTCTTTCTTAAGCATGACATATAAAGATGTCCATAAATTTATAGAATCAAATTATCCTATGCAACTAGTTTAAAACTCAACGTATCACCTTCTTAACTTTTTCGAAATCCAGTCCTAAGTTGTTGAAAAGGAAACCAAACAAACATCTGCAAGAAATCCAAGTTTATACAAACAATATAACCATAATAAAACATCTAATTTCAAGTGGAACTCTGACCTAAGATAAAGCTAGAGTTAAAAGTATTGACCATATATATTATATGCAGTGCTTACATGCATCTCATATGCAATGTAAACTCTACACCATTAAATTGCTACCCTGAAAGAATTATTTTAAATAGAAAATCTGCCTTCAATCCAAGGGACAGTTAAAAAGATTTCATCAACTCCTCATTCAAAGTCATATCTAAAATAACAATTCCAGTTTTCCTTGAATCTGTCTCTACATTCCACATGCAAACTTTTCTTACTACTTGTTTGATTTATTATATATTCTCTTCAATTTGGCAGTTAAGATTTTCATCTCTCAATAACTCAAAATTCACTCCTTGTATAAATTTTTTATCCAAACAAATCAAATATATTATAGTTTAATGCAATACATAGCCGTTTGGCTTAGGTAAAAACACAAATAACAAACATGTCCTAAAATTTATTCAGAGTGGAAAGAAAACCTGTTACCTGTACAACATCTCTAGCTCTCTTTATTGGATCACCAATCTTGAATGTACCCATCCCAATAAACACACCATCGCAGTCAAGTTGCATAATAAGGGAAACATCTACAGGCTTCACCACCCTATAACATTGACGAACGAATTAGAACCAGATTTGAACTCGTGTATTTCAGATCAAGTTGCTTTATTTAATTTTTAGATCCAAGGATATTTTTGTTTGAGCTTGCATCTTTTCTTTTCTTTTAATTACTTAATCGAAACTGATCATTACAATTCCATCACTGTAAATCCGCAACCAAACAGAACTGATCACTACAGCTCCATCACAAAACTATAACCATTTACACCACAACATCCTCGTTACCTATTGATCACTGAAATCAGATTTCGAACCCAAAAGGAAAAAACACCTGCACTTATTAAAGATGAATATTACTAGTTCATGCACACACTCGTTAACATATATACGTAAACTCACGTACTACAATGAAACACATATTCTTCACTTAATTTTTAGCATGTGTGTGTATGTGTGTGTGTGTGTGTGTACACACACACACACACACACACACACACACACACACACACACACACACACACACAAACTAGTAAGGAAAAGCAGAAAACAGAATTCTGAAAACAATAACATTTAACACCCCATTCCAAGTAATCCTATATACCTATCGAACTTAACCATTCTATTTGTGGTACTGTACATTCAATGGTTTCGTTTGTGTCTCATTTCCAGCTATATAAACTATTCCACCTTATATTATGAGTGGTTGAGCTACAACCCAGCATATAGTGCTTGAAAAATAGTGATTATTAGATTGTTACTAGTTTTAAATGAGTATCTTATTGGATAAATTGTGAGCTCTTTTGCACACTTCTTCGTTAGAGTTAACTTCGACAATTGTCTCTTTGTAATGATAGATATATGTACATTTTCCTAGGTAATACTCAAAAGAGGTTGAAGCCAGTGAAATACTTTATATTCCTAACGTAACGACTCCAACAGTAGTGTGCATTTTAATTCGTACCATACAGGATTTTTATTTTCGTTACGTCTTAATATCGTGTAGAAAATCTATATATATATACATATATATATATATATATATATATATATATATATATATATATATATTAGGAACACAATGTATGAAGTATGAACATTACAGTGAAGCCAAATAAAAATCTAAAGTGACATGGTTGCAGGAAGGGGATTACACCTCCAAATTCTTTTATGCTGGTATGATGGAATATAGAAACACATAAAAACTCTATACAGCAACAAGAGAGAATTGTTTTCAGATCCAGATTATACCAAGGAACATGCATGCAGTGTAATATTTTGCTAATTAACCTATTTACAGCAAGACAGGACCCCGCCACATTATAACCTTAATCATGGCAGGAAACTAAATAATTAATACGGGAAAATTTACATACTGAAGCATCCAACAGAAACAAAAGTTCACACTTTTGTTTTCTCCATAGAAGATGACAAATCCCCAGGGCCAGATGGACTCTTACCTAAATCTTGTAAGTTACACTTGTCCCTCACAAAGGATGAATTATTCCAAGCATCAGGTATGTATATGAAAGTGCAGATATATTAGAGTAGGTCAAAACCATACTTTTATAACACTTGTGCCAAAAACCGACAAGCTTACTTATATATTTCACCACAGACTCATAGCATGTTGTAATGCTCTATACAAAACTATATCCAAAGCAAAACACCACAAGGTAAAGTGTTTCTTGCCTTTTTTATTATTTCTGAAGCTCAGTGTGCCTATATTTCTCGGAGGAATATAGATGATAATATACTTTGGTACATGAGAACATCAGAAATTTTAATTAAAAAGGCATAAACAAATTCTACACAAAAGTAGATTTACAAAAGGCAAATTGCATGATTGACAAGGATTTTATCTGTTTTGTGCTAGCAAGAATGAACTTCCCTACTCAAATAATTAATCTCATTCACGCTTGCAAAAAAAACACCTAATTTTTAGGTTTGATCAGCGATCTGCCATAAAGAAACATCATATCATAAAGAGGAATCAGGAAAGGGGGCCATTTTGTTAAAATTAAAATTTGATATAGAGAGGAGGAGAGAGATTGAACGTGGAATAATTGAAGTACTACATTGTTATTGTTTCACAACTTTCTATTATTTCATTACAATACAAAATGCAGTACATCTACTTATACTTGCATAGTACTAAAATATCAAACAATAAAATAGCTAAAATAATTCAAACCGATCCACTAAAAAAAGGAAGACTAGATCTAATCTAAAATAAAACTTTGAATCATTCTCTAACACATTTGTCCCCTTACCCATTCCGTATTACAATCGATTTCATGTCCTTACAATAATGTTATCAATCCTATCAATAATGTTAAAGCTATTGTATCACATTTAATCTATGCAGACGATGTAATGTTATTTCCAAATTCTGATATAAAAAGCGCTATCAATATTAAGAACATTACTAGATGTTAAAGTAGAGTTGCAAGATTGAATCTCAACCAAATGAAAACAAAGTTGTATGTTTATACCAAAGCAAAGCACAAATACTAGAAATACTACAGGTGCACGAGGAATCTTTACCAGTTAAATACCTCGGGTACCTATTTCAACTGATTACCTCCACTATTCAGAATGTCCTACCCCATTCCAAAAGATCATGGACATGTTTGACAACTGGGACATCAAACCTATTTCTATGGCTGACAGGGATTAACTTTGCATACAATTTCACACCAACGGCATTTTATTGGCCCTATATCTATTGCCTCCCTAGAGCAACCATCATCAAGCTAAGATAATATTTATGCAAATTTTTCTAGGCAGGAAGGAGTCGTAAAATAATATGGCAGTTTCTTTTCAAGGATAACATGTGGTCTAAACAGATGCATAGTAAACCATGTTTTAATAACAAATTCTGGCAACTTATTCAATGAACAAAAAAAAGCATCAACCATTTTTTTAAATTGCAACAAATTCCAGATTCAACAGGAGTTTGATAATGTCAAAATTCAATTTACGAATAAGCTAAAAGGATTCTAGACCTTCAAGATGAAATCAAAAATCGACTGACTGTGCTTCTGACTGATTGCGTCAACTGGCCTCGTGATTTATTGTCGCCATTACCTCATGAGAAAATTAACGGCGAAGACATATCACACACAAAATAACATCTATAACCTTTGAAAATGGGGAATCGAGCTAAACGATGGTGATTGATTTCGAAAATGGGACAGAAGACCATATACGATTCCTAAAACGAGATGGCCGTTATCCTCCACGCTTGTTGATGCCACTCTTTGAATTACTGTCCTCGTTTCTTCCTCTTTGCAAAGTCAAAACCATCCTCTAGCCTTTTTTAGAGATAGCCGAAGATCAAGAGTTTTGGGTATCGATTCGTGTTTTGGGTTTCTTCTTGGGCTTTGAATCTGTCTGTTAGTGGGAGAAGAAAAAATAGGGGATGGGAGATTTTTGATCTAGGGATCAACAGAAGTGAAAATGGTAAAACGGTAATACTGTTTCTTTAAAGGGAAACAAAAAAATTAGGGGGTGGGAGATTTTTTTGGACCGCTGCTAATTGTTACCTACCAGGGAAAAAAAAGAACTAAAATTGAAATGACAAACAACTAAAATAAACAATAACACTTCAAAATGATGTGTTATCTTTTAGCGTTATAAAAGATAACTATTCTTGTAGTGGTAAACAAGAGAAAACTTGACACATTTTTTCCTTTTTCTTCTATGAAACAAACAACAACCTAAATGAAGTATCCGTCACTGTCATCCAGACCAACATGCAGCAGTAATGCCAGAAATAATCAACACTCTATAAGCAGTTGTATCCAAGATGCTCAGCCTCTTATATGCATTAATCGAAAACTTCACTTCGGTCTTCCCAGCCTTCACGAACACCCTTTCGAAAGCCACCAACTGCTTAATAGGCGCTCCATCGACGTTGCTCGGCGGCTTCGCGTACACAAAGACGACATCATGACGGTCCATTTTACCTATGTTCGACATGTGGACCTCGAAATCAACGGTCTTGGTGCACAGCATGTCGGAAGTCGAGGCAGAAGGGCTAGCGGTTTCGTTTAGTTGCTGCCTTTGTACGTTACACGATATCCAGCCCAGAGAATAGGACCAACCTTGGGATTCTCTTTAGCAAATGAGAGTCTGAGACATCAAGACCTCTTCATACACACCCTGTTGGAATTTATTAATCCTTCACGCGTGGCGTATTTTGAGCCATCTACGTGAACATAGTATTTTGGATGGAGTGGAGAACGTATAACGGTTATGCACATACGTATTTTTTGCATTGGCTCTAATCCTGAGTTCTGATACCATGTTAGATTTTTTTTTTATTAATCCCCTTATTATCACAAAACCAATTGGCAATGTGATGAGGAACATCTTAGTTTATATCCAAGATCATAGTTGCATATTTTCCGATGTGGGACTATTATTTTCATCACACCCAAGTTTCATGTGTAAATTTTGTTAGTTCTGATGAAAACACTAGACTTTGATAAATAAATAAAAAAGTTAAGTTCTGAATCCACGTGACATTAGGCACAATTATGTGTTCTGCAAAATGTTCCTATGGTACTAAAAATATACTTGTATTCTCTCGGTGATTCCTTTAAAAAAAGTTTGCAGACGATATTTTTCAAATACTGCAAATTTGTTTCTAGATAAAAATAAAGTCCCTGAAATCGATAGCATAAATGCAATTGACTTGTTTGCAGTTAAAAATTTATTTGTTAATCTATGTTCAATGAAAAACAGGTTCGCTAAGTTTTCTCAAAATAAAATAAAATATATGTAACATGAATAATATAACCAAAAAGGTAAGTACACAACAATAACATGTAAAGTTTTTCATTGTGGATGACAAGCAAGTAAAATACTCTTATATGTCACATGAGTTAACTTTGTATTAAGAATTTAAGATGAATATGTTGTCTTACTTGAGTTGGAGCAGCAACAGTAAGAGGTGGCCATAATGCTAAAAGTTCCAGAAAAGAACCACCAAAATATCAAAGCACTCGGTATAAGCAGCAGTAGTCCGTAAACCAGCATCAAAAGCTATAGATGTCTATTGAGTATCGAGTTGCAGGGCTCCCTATTATGAAAAACAGGATATATTTATAAAATAGTTTAAAATCAGGTTAATACATGGTTAAATTTATTAAAATAGCACAGTTTAAACATTAATGAATAAAATAGTTAATAAAATATTTTGATAATTCAATAAGTTACAAAATATGACCATGATTGTTGGGTGAACCCAAATACTTACAGGACAGTCATCTTAATTTCGAGAACATAAAGGCCTCCTTCGTTTGTTGAAGAATTGGTAGGATGACACAATAAAAATGGCCATGATGAAATAGGACTAAATGAAAGATAATAATTACTTTCTCTGTCATAAAACATTGGCAAATCCCGATGAGATCAAGAAAACAACGTCAAGCAGCAGAAAAACAAGTATAGAATTTGATGAAAGTCACATAAGCATAGTAGTACTGCCATGCAATAATCACACTGATCACTAATGCAATCAGCATGTGATGCATTGTCTGAATGATACTATCTCTCATCGAGGCAAACACTCACAAAAAGTTTGTAGGGAAAACAAAACAAATAGCTTATTGCTTGGCAATTATGACAAGAACACAAACAAGCTACTCGTAATGAAAAAATTAAAATGGCATGCATATGCATTTGAGTCAACGTGTAAGTTTCACCAGTTTTTGCCTGTCATGATGAAAAATCATCATTTTGCAATTTCAAAGCAATCAAAAAAATCTTTTGACAACTAAAGATTGACTGATACAAAAAGATACATTAGTAGACCCGAGGTTGGTAATATGCAATGCAGAAAAAGTAACAGCGAACCATTTATTCTTCCAGTGCAAATTTTAGTGCATATGTGTGGATGAGAACTAGAATTAAACTATTATGCCCAGCTAGCCACATAGACACTATAAACTTGAAGCTGGAAATAAAATTACCGCAATAATTATTCAAACAAAAGTGCAAGGGAAGGGATATTACTAACATGGCATTCACTATGCGTGTGAGACACATCTGGAAAGCATGTAACTTGAGAATTTCCAACTCGTATGAAATCAAATTTTAACAGGAAGCATATGAGTCCTTTGCATATATGATGAAAATAATAATGCATAGATCAATGCACATTACTGGCACATTAGAACATGATGAAGCATAAGCATATAGTGGAATTATAATTTCTTAACCCCCCAAGCCTGATCAAGTCTGAGTTTTGACTTTTTGAATTCAGGTACGCAAGGGAATGTTGTTGGTTCTAGCCAACTGCCAAAAATAGGATCAAAGGTAATTACCATATCACTTTTATCTCTGTTATGTTCTGTCCTTTGCCCTCAGGTTCGGACATACAACAAAAGTAAAGGAAGTCACCGATCAATTAATAAATCAAATAATACATTGCCATTGATGGGAACCACACTTTGTAGGAATTCATTCAGTAGTTTCACAGTCTGACAATGAGAAGATTAGAAAAAAAGGCATAAACACTGATGCTAGAAAATCATACGAGGAACGTAGATAACATTTATCCAGTATCCTAACATATAACAACAAGAATGGTTAAATCATATCAAGTTGCTGTCACTCTAGTAATCTCCAATAATCACAAACAAGGCTCAAACCAAAAAAATTACTTGATGACCAATAGGTTAACTGGACATGTCCAATTATTTTATACATGCCAACAACAAGTCAATTAACAAAGGATCTTTGTAGAAAACTTGCAACTGAACTTTTAAGTGATCTGAATATCGACAATAACAGAAAAAAATAACCATAAACTTTAGAATGTCATATGATCCAATTTTTTTCTTTACTGAGAATATCATGACTACACTACAATATCATTTACATTTTCGCATTGGATCAGGTTCCATGTCCTGAATTTCATATTTTAAAAGAAATAGCATACGAGGAGAAAAATGAGAAACCTAAAAAGAGTGCAAGAGATCAGACTGACCTGTAAAGGATCCACCGAAAATCAAAAAATCTGGGACGTCAAAATTAAATCCATCATCAACAAAGCCCTTCAAGATCGCAGGGATCGCTGTTACAGGCATTTCAATCAGGAATAACCTTCAATTCTAATCAAGACAAATAATTTTTATTGACGAAAAACTTATTTTTTACATACCTACTGATGATCGTCGGCTACGCGGACGCGTAATGATGAAGATGTATATTTGGAGTTTGGTTGAAGAGAAATTATGAAACCAAATGAAGGAAATATTGGAAAAATAGCAACCCAGGTTTATTTGGGCTTTGTATTTGGGTATTATGGCAATCTATAGAGTCGGAGAAGAAATGGTATACACGAGGAGAAACAATAGTCATCGTAATCGCTCAAAACCCTAATGGTATACGCAAGAACAAACAGTATACGCGAGGAGAAAACAATTGCGAAGAAGAAGGAAGGTGACGGAGGAACAACGGACGCAAAAATTTGCTCCATGTAAAATTGGCTTCAGTTTTTGGCTCTCTTACAGTTATTATTGTTATTTTTCAAACACATTTGCGTTTGAATAATTTCTTTAACTTTAACAACCTATCACCGGACCTATATTTGGAAGCAAATAATAACGCAGTTGGGTTATGTAAATTGGATGCATCAACAAAAGTCAAAGAAGGATGCAAAAGTGTTTCTTTACATAAACTAAAGCATGCAGCTAATGGTTAGAAGAAAAATGTAAGTAGACTTTTAAATAGTGCTTGCATTAGGAAGTCTATTGTTCAATGAGAAGAAATCAAATAATAAGGGAAAGGGTGTTGTTAAAAATATTGATGTTCCAGATTCTAGTTTTGATGTAACAACCTAGCTTTTTGACCGCTTCAAGTCGGTAATTAAACCAACTCGAACTGTTCAAAACAATAGGTTGTTATCGCTTACAAGGTTTAAATAGAATCAAACACAGAATCACAACACAGGAAAACAGACAATATCTCACAACGGAATAAATTTATACAAATATCAGAATTAACAAAATTTTCCAATGGAATTTAAATACATTGGATTTTAAATAAAATAAATTTAAAGATGGACAAACCCAAAGCGAGCATCTTCACCACCCTCCAACTTCATCATCGGAAGTAATTAAATCTGCAACACTCGATCTGACTCGAGTGTTTCACGCAAAAACACAAAATACTCAAGTCAGGATTAACTTTATTCAAATTAGTTAACTTTAATAAAACTGAAATGATAATAGTTAATTCTAACACAAATAAGAAGTCATTAAATCCGAGTATGCCCAAATATCCAAATAAACCACCAAATATACGTAGACAAAATTTTGAGGTAAGTTGTGCTCGAGACAGGTTCGGCAAATCACCGCATGCATAGCAAATAATAGTGACTTGCTTATTTAACAAAACAATGTATATAAAAGAGTGCATCCTGCATTTATTAAACCAAAGATCTAAGATTCCTTTAAATTGAGTAAGCACAACAAGCATTCTACTTGTAAACCGAAATGAGCCAGGCCAATAAGGGCAGCATCAGTTTGTATAATATGCAAATGAGGTGAACATGTGTGATTCAAGTTCCAATAGGGTAGGGGTATATACATGTCCAACCTTTAATTAAACAAAAGTCCAGAACACTCATGGTGCAGGCATTAAGGCGACATGGCGCTAGATTTTACCATGCTTACTGGCATACCAATTGGTCAAGGTGCAAGCTTACCTTATGATGAGAAATATCAGCAGTATGCCCTATTGGATAGTATATTTCCATATTTGGACTTACGAGGGGGAGGCCTAACAAACAATCATCATATCAGATGCTCGTTCATGAAGTAAGCCATATTGCAATTAGTGGAAGCTCGTCCTGCAGTTCACCACTTAGAGATTCTTAGACTGATTATATTATATATGATGGGTAATTTATTCTTTACGAATTCATCAATCACAATGTCATGTGGATATGTAGCTGTTGTTGCGGACTTGTCGTTTGATAGTAGTCCTATTATATATGATTGGACTACGCCGATTGTAGCTCATTTGTACAGGGGTTTGTACCATCAGTGCACGATTAGGCCTCGTGGGTCATCGATTACAGGTTTTTGGGATGTTCTGCAGTATTGGTATTTTGAGTACTTTCATAACATGACCTGTCCGATATTGGATCCTACACTATCACATTTCTACCCTCGAGTGAAAGCTTGGGCGCCGGAAAACCAGTGGGTTGTACCAGGAGGTGATACCTATCATGTATTTGAAATGGCTCGTAATCAGATTGAGATGAGGTTCACACGAGAGTCATTTTTATGGCGTCCATTTGCCGGTTCTCCTTTCTTGCTAGGCCCAACCCAACATCATGCTATGTTTCTGTCAAGTAGACGATTTCCATTGGTGTCATCACCACCGGTTTTAGGATGTTATTGGTACTTTGGGGAGCGTTGTTGGCGATAGTTATTCGATGTTGTTGTTGTTCCCGATGATCCCCACCCTGATACAGATCATTTACGGGTTTATTCTAGTGTTGATTTAGAGCAGTATGCCGGTGAGTGGTATGCAACTGTCGGATTCATCATTACCGGTAGAAATTACATTTTTTTAGGGATCGTATTATACACCTACTCATATGACAACGTTTGTTCATGCCGGGGTAGTTGATTTAGTTGGTCCTTCTGCTTACATAACGGATGTTGCCCCATCTGTAATACCCAATATGTCTCAGAGTACGCTTACATATAATTATGTGTCGCAGCCTCGTCAGTCTCCCCATTCGCACTAGTCTCGTCAGTCTCCCCATTCGCACCAGCCTCGTCAGGCTCCTCAGTCGCACCAGCCTGCTCACCCACCTCATTCGACTATGACAACGAGTTTCGGTTGGACTGTGGGCATTCTTGGCACATCTGGTGAGGATACTTACATTGATATTTCATGGCTTATTGTTACAGAGTTTCCGCATCCCGCTGTAGTCCCTTATGATGAACTATATCTTATGTATACTGGTCTTCGCGATAAGATGTACATAGAGCATAAGCGTGCAGTTGAACAGTTGATGGCTCGTATTAACGAGCTAACTGCTAAGGATGACGAGCGATATCATCCGGCACGACGAGTAGATGACGATGATGATGATCCTGACGATAGTGGACCACCGGTACCTCTAGGGGATGATTTGTGGTTCTTTGATGAACCTTAGATTCATTTTATGCAGTATGTTATTGTAGCAGGTTGTATTCCTACGTTATTCTATGAGTTTGTTGTACTAGTATTTTACATTTTGAACCCCCCCCCATATGTACGATGTTATTGTTATCTTATTTGTTAGGTTGTAATCTGATGTGTAAGCTGCATGTGTGTAACAATTATGTATTGGGGATATCATCTTGTATCGGTTGTATTGTAGTTGTTTTCTCTGTTTATCTTTCTTTTGTACGGTATAACCTTATATAAATTGGATACTGTTTTAATTTACTATTTAAAATGGATAGAAGTGGTCATGGACATAATGATACAACTCACAATTCGAATAACGATACATCCAACAACAAGCATAAACGTGCAACAGCTTATAAAGATACAACAACTTACGATAGTAGATGTCAACTAAAACATTAAAACATGAAGTAGGAAATAGTAACTTAAGTAAACTACAATTTACGTTCAGTCTCAAGGGAGTCTAAATACATTCAATTGCAACTGGTCAATATCATTTTGGAGACGTCTGATCTCTCGTTCGTGTTCGTTGGCATATTCTATTCCCCTAGGGCATAATGGTTCGTCTATCCATTCCGTGTAATTGCAACCATTTGGATAAGATGAACATTGTTGCATGCATCGACCTATATTGTTGCCCTCTGCTCGAACCACAATGTCAACCGCATAACCGTAGTAGCAATAGACCGGATAAGAACCAGCTTTCTGTCCATATAATGGTACTTGATAGAACTCTACTTCTTGTCGTGGTTGATCGACCAATTGTTTATATGATAGATGAACATGTGGTACTTGCACTTCATGTGGAAGTTGTACGTTCCCCTGTTCATATGGTGGTTCATTTTGAGGTCTCATTTGGTTTAGAAACAGGAATTCGTATGCAAGCTCATGTAGTCTGATGTCTTTGTATGTCAGTTCCTCGGAGTCAGGAGCTAATGGCCAAGAAGGCATTTTCAATGAGTGATTGTAGGAGGAGGTAGTATATGAATGGGAACAAAGATTGTTTGAGTGAGGTAAGGCGAGAGTAATTTGACAGAAATATATAGCTTCATAGTTCGTACAAATCGATAAAATAAATATTGATGTAACCGGTTAATGTTACGACCGTGCTTTACGTGCAGCCCGACACAGTTTCATCCGACGTAGTGCTGTAGGGAATCTGATTTTCGTGCTACCATGATATGAACGATCACTGACGCCACTTTTCTTTACATGATGCGATTTCCAAAGTATTTGTCAACACTCGAATAGTCCCATCTTGGGTAAAGTTAGACATGGGAACCGTTGACGCGTGAACTGTTGATGCGTCATACTGTTGACACATGATACATAATTCATATCACTGGAAAAACTGACATAATTGACTAGTCGAATCTTGGGTAAAGTTAGACAGCTCTAGAGTGACAACACTTGACTCATCAACATAATTGTACAACTATAAAGTAATACCAATAGCCCAGAATTCATCAATGACTAGTCTATTCAATTGAACTGTAGACGCATGATATCACTCCAACCATATAAGTAGTGCATATTTTATAGTCCATCCTATAACTTTTATCTCTTCAAGCAGCACCGTTTCAGTCATTGGTGAGAAATTTGTTTACTGGTTTGCATAAAGGTAATGGTTATTATCAACAAATTTCGTACTTCCAGTAATTTTAGTTATTCTATTTTTGTACAGGTTACATGGACAATTGGGAAATAAGCGATGAACAAATAGGAAGCATAATTGATGAGTACGAAAGGAATAAGGCGAACGAGAATGAAGTTGAATTCTTTCATGATACACAACTTGAAGAGGTGCCTGAAGAGGTTCAGCATCGAGTGCTTCCAGCTCCGCATCCAGCTCCAGTAACGCGACCTACTAATTGTGTTCAAGCACCGACTTCTGCTACTCCTAAATTTTCTTCCAAGGATTTACTGGCCCTAGTGAAAGTCTATATTGAGGTTGATAAAAGAGATGAGTTACTGACGCAAAGTGGAGGGGTTTAACACATGAAGAAAGATGGGAAATGATCACGAGGCTGCACAACAACCATCGTTCCCGGCCGACTAGATGATTAAGAGTTGAAATCCAATTGGCGCATCGTCATTTTGCAGACGCTTGTGATCAGTACATGATGATTATCGAGACAGTTGAAAACGAAGACATATTTAAAACAAATCAAGCAACTTATTATGATTCTCATTACCTGTTCAAATACTGTGAGGAATTTGTTGGCTACAAATTGTATAAACTTCGATACAGTTGGACAACCCGTTATGGAACTAAATAGGCTTGTGGTTTTATGATTGTAATGTAGTTTGAACTTCTATTTTATTTGATGATTGCACGGAAAGTATGAAGTTATCTGTAAACGTAGTTATGTTGACCTACAACAATCTTGTTCAACCACCTTATTTCGGCTTGCGCTTCCAGTGCATATTGAAGTCCACGTTGACACATAGGGGGGTCAATCCACTGCATAAAATTACAACATTGAACATCATTAAGGTAATACCTATGGTCCTCGAAGGCTGTACATCCGAAAAATCGCCGCCCAGCATTTTTTTCGATTTTGGCAACAACAAAAACCGATTCATTTCCACAACGATAAATAGGGTAAGCTCCAATAGTTAGTGTTGTACCAATAGGATGTAGGGGCTCGATTACTTGTCCTTCGTATACAATCTGTTTACCCGGTCTTTAATTTGATACAACTTCGCGCAATCGAGCATTCAAAGATTTTGTTTTCGACTTCACCGATTTATAATGAACTTGAGCTCCGTGACCAAATTCCACCATATCACTATTGTGTTGTACACTATTACTTGACTGTTCAAAATGCTTCGTAACAACTATTCATCGTTTCATCGTCAATCCCCAAGTTGTCCATAGCTGAAACTGAAAAAAAAAAAAGACTCAGAAAAATGAAATGACTAGAAAATGCATGAAATTTTGGTTATTTTAGGGGAATTAAATAAGTGCATATATATAGGTGCATTTGAACACAAAGTAAGGCTAAATTTGTAAAAGGAAATGTTGCAATTCCCAACATGGACTGGTCTACTCTACGGATACCCATGATAAATTTATGATAGTGATACAATGACAAATTAATAAAGTGATACAATCAGATAGTGATATCATATTTAAATTAAAGGAATCTACACTATACACTGACAACGGATAACACTTTGCACTGTATACTGTATCACTGTGGACACTGTATATAGCAACAAATCCTAGCTGGCATTAAAGATTTATCCCATACAGTGCAACAAATTTAACATTTAAATAATTATGATAGTGACGTTGCAGCATACTAATAAAGTGATACAATGATACAGTGATGCCATAAAGTAATAAAGTGAAAAGGCAGTATACTGTATCAGTGTGGACATTTATAGGTCAACTGTTTCAATGAGAAGGCACTCCTATGTTTAAAGCTGCAACTAACAATTCATACACAACTGCCAAACTTAATGGTGAACAGGCAGTACCAAGACAAATGAGTTTAACATTTATTTATTTAAGTTAGTCCTTCTTCCAAGGGAAACAAATAAATGTTTCGTCGTATACCAAACATTATTGGTTTGAAAGGATACTAAATAAGTATGCATGCGTAGGCCCCCCTTTACTTTAATACTTTTTCTTTACCCATGAATATTTGGAAGAGAATGTATCCAAAACTAAGATAATGTATACTTTTTCCAACTTGTACCTTGACAGGCCCACGTTATTTTAAAGGTTTGGGAAGATATTTAAGTAACCATAGTGTAGTGCTACTAACTCAATTGTTTTTCATCCTTACAAATTAGCTTTAACACCATGAATGCTTTAAAGCGATTATGGTGCCTCACAAATTCCTCATCATCTTCATCTTCTACTTCAGATGAAGACGAAGAGAAGTACAAGAAACAACAACTGATGTATCAATGATAAACTTTAAACGCAATGCAACGTGATATCGCAGAGAGCTCAAAATCAACCCAAGGAGGAAGCCAAGTGGGTAGAAGAGATATACGCTACGAACATGACTATGCAGGGGGCCACAATCAGTTGATGAAGGATTACTTTGTGCCAAACCCAGTATATGGAGATGTATACTTTCGTCGTAGATTCCGTATGTCGAAGACAATGTTCGATCAAGTTCTAAACAAGGTTTCTGAATCCAATATATATTTTACCCATAAAAGAAATGGAATCAACAAACTAGGAGTTTTACCACTACAAAAAGTGACTGTGGCACTTCATATGATTTCGTATGGAAGTTTGGTTGATTCATTAGATGACAAATTACAGATTGGTGAATCAACGTCAGTTTTGTGCTTGAAAGAATTCTGCAAAACTGTTGTTCGTGTCTTCAGTGAAGAGTATCTACGATCACCCACCGCATGCGACATTGAATGATTGATAGCAGTGGGAGATCAACATGGTTTACCGGGTATGTTGGGTAGCTTAGATTTTATGCATTGGACGTGGAAAAACTATCCAGTAGCACTACAAGGCCAATACGGAGGACACACAAGAAAAGCTAAGTTGGTGTTAGAAGCTGTAGCTTCATTCGATTTGTACATATGGCAAGCCTTTTTTGGCATTCCTGGATCACTAAACGATATTAATGTCCTACGACAATCATACTTGTTTAATGATTTGTACAACGATCTGTCACCGCTGTGCAACTATAAAATTGGTGATAACGACCATTATCTTTATTATTATTTGATAGATGAAATTTATCCTAAATGGAAAACACTTGTGCAAGCATTCAAATAGCCGAACAATGCCAAAGAAGCCAAGTTTACACAACAGCAAGAGAGTATGAGAAAAGACATAGAAAGACCATTTGGAGTTCTACTGGGACGATTTCATATTTTAAGACAAGAGGTGTACTATCATGAACAAGCAGTTATATTAGATATTATGTATTGTTGTATTATACTACATAATATGATAGTTGAAGAAGAAAGAGGAGGATTTGAGCTGTAACTTATGAACTATCCGGATATAGCAGTGGCGTTTACAAGGAATCCATACAAGGACCCAAATACTTTTGCACAATACGTGCAACGTACCCAGGACGTTAGTGATCCCCAAGAACATCTAGAGTTAAGGGACTAATTAGTCAAACATTATTGGGAGCATACGGGAAACCATTAGGAAGTGGATTACCGTATTTAAAGATTCAAGCTAAATAACTAAAGTTTGGTTCGTAATATGTATGCTTTTATGTATCGTTGAATGCTAGTGTTATGAAGTATTACGTTACTGTTCTTTTATTACATGTTCATATTGGAAATAGTGCTAGCAACAAATTAAAATCCAAATTTAATTGAGGAACTGGTACAACACTAACAACTACTACCAAAATAAGGACACTTACATCCATGACTACTACATCACTGGTACTTAATAATTAGAAAATAAATAACGACATAACAACAAACAACTACAATTAAATGATGAAAACATAAATATGTCGTATCCCATGCGTCTTATGCGGCATGCTTCTAGTTCGTGCTCCAATAATAAGCGTTGCATTGGGTTTAATATATCAAGGTTGATAGTCATAAGTGCCCTGTCATTGTCCGAGTCGAGCTAATTCACGCTCCTTAACATCTAAGTCACATACTCTTGATATTTGAAGTTCTTCATGTCTTCGCTATTGTTCTTGGGCTCTCTCAGATATCTTAGCTTCCTTGGCTTCCGCCAAAAGGCGATTAGATTCTTTAGAAGCTACCATTCGACTATTTAGTTGTTCGTAGTATGAACTATAATCTGCGACTGCTTTTTTTTACCTTTGAATTTATCGGGAGACCTACCACCGGAACTTGTAGAAAAAGGGGTGTTTTCTTGAGGATTAGGACTTTCTGGGCATGATTCCTCCATCGGCCTTCTTGGCATAAATCGCAATGCTGAGTGTTTTTGGCGTATGTTGCTCCATTTTTCTTCCCCGGACAGAATGGCGTAACAATTGTGCAAGTTGAATGGTTGGTTTTTTTGATCTGCCATATACACTTCATTCGCTTTGTTTAGCTATGTGGATTGAACTACTGTAAGTTGCTATAATTATACAGTAAAATAACATAATAATTATCTATGTAAATGATAAGTATCAAGTCCACAACATTGGCCCCGCTTTGCCGTCTACTTTCTAGTCCGGCCATAATCTCCTTCCAACACTGACAGTTAGCGTTTCTTCTCTTCCATGACGGTTTCAAAGAGTTTACTATTCTCGGTGGGTTTTCTGTTGTATATAACGGTGTTGTATACACAATTATATGATTTTTGTTTGATGATAACAACCAAATATATATTATTATAAATGTGTTTGTTACTATACTGTTTCATATATACATCGTAGACAGGAATACAATATTTACCTTTATATAAAATACGACTGTACAGAAATTCTATTATTCACAGTATTTTATTTAAACAGAATATTTTATTTCAAACATTCAAACAGTACAACTTTATTTGTACACTTCACTGATATTCATTACTGTACAATAATTTTCATTATATACAAAGCCCCTCACTACAGTTCACTCACACTCACCTATTTTTTTCATATTTATACAGACACTCACATATATAGTTTCAGACTCATACACTACACACTGTCTTCTTATCTTCAGCCTTTTGTTTCACTGTCTTCTGACAGTCCAGTCTTCACTGCTTACAGTCAGTAATGTCATCTTCATGTTTACCAGTCACATGAAAAACACACACAGTACACTGCAATAGAAATAAAATTGGATTCATGCGAATATTAATTTTTATTTTAAATGTTTTATTTGCCTCAGAATTTCGGTGTGTTTCTCATCATTTTCATGACTTGATCTGGTATGTGATTATAGCACGCACACGATACATGTATACACACATGTGTATGTATACACACATACATTTGTGTATGGACAGGAAAATCAGTCTGAATGACTGCATGTACACACGTGCATGAATATACACGTGTGCACTACCTCGCCAATGCAGTGTGCAACTGAGGAGTAACCACGTGGACCATCTCGACTCCGTGCAACCAGTACACGTGTATGTAAAATATGGTCAAGCACATGGCACAAGCTTGTACACGAGCAAGCCAGGAAACAACATGCAATTGTTCAAGTTTTTTTGGCAACAATATATGGTGCAGATCAAGACAAAGCAGGAAAGTGGTCAAGAAACATGTGCCAACATAGTTGAAAACACTTTCAATTAAGGCATTTATACATGGTGATGGTCGAGCTGCTACAAGTAAGCATGCAAGTGTAAAGAGCATCCAACATGTACATGAGGTGAATCATGGTCGAGCTCATATTAATATGGCAGCAACATTAAATACAGCAAGTACAAGCAAGCAAGATGATTCAAGACTGGCTCAACAACAACACAATGATTCAAGATCTTTTAACATGTTCAGCTAGCATGGTGGTAACAGATGACACAAGAAGTGGTATAGCTCAAATAACAAAGCACAAGTATTCGAGCAAGTGGTGCCAAGTACTCAGCAACAAATTTCAAGTTAGTTGTTTCATGTGTCAAGTGATCAAATACTACATGAATTTATCTTTTCAGCTGATGGTGCAAAATAGTATAGTCGGCATGTGTGGTCGAGTTCAATTGTGCAGCATGTATATACACAATATTGTACACAATGGTGAGCACAGTTTTGTCCTGAAATATATACAGGATGAAAGTACAGCCAAACAAAGTGTGCATAACAAGCAGGGTATCGAATCATGGTTAAAAAACATGGGTGATTCAACAATATACAATGATCAAAGATTGATCACAGCAGTCCAAGAGTGCAGGCAGATTAGAAAATAAGCAGCATGAGATTGTCACACACATTCAAGAACACATAAGTCTGCAGGCATCAAACAGTGGTGAAACCAATACAATGCAAGTGTAGACCAAAGTTCAAATGGCAGGACTCAAGCCAGATTTGATTATGCAAGAATGGGCTCAAAAATAAATGGCAAGCATTATAACTGAATGCAACTCTTTTCAGAAAATCAGTGAATGGAATGAAGACTATTTCATGGAAAGATTTAAACTGCTAAACAAAGAATTTGATCAGGTTTTGGCATGTGATAAATCTTGGGAATAATCATCAAAATTAGCATGCATTTATTTATTTCCAGAATCACAATCACTTTCCAGTTTTTGATAAAGCTTTCAAGTCGAAAATATTTGACTAATCGTTTTGGCAAGTTTTTCAATCTCCTGAAATCAAATGTTGTTTTCGGATTCATAGTGGTTTATAAAATGATCCAGATATGGAATGATAAATAGCCAGATTATCATATTAATGTTTCAAGAAATCAACACTCGGCATTCAAGGAATGTTTTCACTCAAGGGAAACATATAAAACAATCACGCAAGGAACTAATTCACAGAAATTAATTAATGCCAATAAAGAATGAAATACACGCTGAATGATGACTAGGTTCAAGCCGAGGCAATCAAGGTCGTTTTTATCAAAGAAATTAAAAGAGGAAATCAAGCAATTCGAGGAACAATCAGATCGAATCAATTTGGGAAACCAGACAAAATCAGATCAAATCATTTATTTGAAATCAGAGTTGTAGGGTTTTTATTGTACCCTACATAACACGCATATCGTCACAGGCAAAAAGGATGGATCGAAACTATAAACAATTCAATCGAAAATCGAAATCAAGCATCACATATTCAAGAACAAAAGGAGATTAAAAAACTCACAAATTTCTACAGAGAGTTTCGATCACAAAACTGACGACAAGGAATTAAATCCCAAATCGATCGAGCAAGATAAAGAAGCCATCAATACATTCAGCCTCCAGAGAAAATTCTAGAAGCAATTCATCACAACATCAATCTGATTTGGGGAGAATCTGAAAACCCTAATTCATTTTTCCAGCCGCTACTATCTAAATAAAAAGAGATCAGGAAAATGAATTAGCAATGGGCCGGCCAAGTTATTCTGGGCTTAAATGCTTTAATTAAAAACCGGGATTACCCTTTCTTTCAACTCCTAGGGTTTTGGTTTAATTTTAGTTGTTTTTTAATTTGTTCTGTAAAATCGAATCAATAGTTACTAGAGTCTGTAAAATTCTAGAAAACCAGTTAAGGTGTTAACTGGCAGTTTACTAGAGTCTGTAAAATTTAGGGTTACGGATTACGGGTTTGTAATTCGGGAAAATCTAGTCGAGGGGATATCGGTCAGTCTTGGGTTTTAAGCGTAGGGTTAGTAGAGGAGCATAGAGTGCGAGTTTATAGTGTCTATAAGCGGGATCTGTTATTAACTCCTAGTAGAAACCTTAGGAATGCAGCAGTAAGCAGGATTTTGCCGAAGCTGGGTATATCGTGTGTTATTTATTTTCTGTATTTTTATTTCTACTGCATTTTGTGATCTGTGAATATTTTAATATCCCGTAATATTTAAACTTTGCGATAATTAGTGATAAACCCTATTCACCGCCCTTATTGGGTTAATATTGATCCAACAAGTGGTATCAGAGAAGGTATTTTGTTTAACTCTAGAGTCATGGGTAACCATAGTTGTCAGTCCATCGAGAGTCAGTCCAGTAATATTCCACCTATTTTCAATGGAACAGATTTTTTAAATTGGAAAACTAAAATGAAAATTTATTTAAAATCTGCTCATATTAAATAATGGAATATTATTATTAATGGAGGAGATCTGTCAGATAAAAAGTGTAAAGCTATCAATTCTCGTGCTATGAACATTATTTTTTCTTGCCTTAGTATTGGTCAATTTAAACTTGTCTCCTGTTGTTTAACTACGTAGGAAATATAGAGAACTCTCGATGCAAAGTATGGACGAAATGGCAAAAATTGCTCAAAACCCCACAAGTACAACTCAAGTTCAGAATTTTGTTTGACTGGATTTACCAAGGATGAATCAGAAAATGGAGACTTAACAGATAATGAGACAAGAGGGTATTCATATTAAGATTTAGTTCATTTTTGTGCTGAATTAACAAAGGCTGTTAATAGTCTCAAATCTAAAAATAAATCTCTGAAATCTGAATAACTTGAGTTGATTACCAAAAATAACATTTTGGAATTAAAACTTGAAAATGTCAGTAATTTAGAAAACTCCGACTGCAAAAATTATTTCAAATTCAAAGATGATTTAGTTCATCAAAATGAAGATCTTAAAAGACTTGAAAATGAAATCATGATTTTAAAGAAAATGAAAACGAACTAATTTATAAAACAATTTTTTGCAAATGGAATTGGATAATTTCAAGACGTCTGAAGATTCTAAACTTGAAATTTGTGAAAAAGAAAATTTGTCGAAAACTTAGTCTATTTTGAATGACCTAGAAATTGAGATTGAAAAACTCAAGAAATTTGAATCTGAAATCAGAAATTTTTTTGAATTTGAAATCGCTGAGTCCCAAACAAAAATTAAATTGCTTAATGATGAAAATTTGGTTTTGAAATCTGATTTTGAAAGGTGCAAGATCACTAAAAATCATTGTTCATAATTAATGAAAGAAAATGGTGATCTTAAAATTGAAATTCAACAACTTGGAAAAAATTTGAGCAAATTTTCTGATGGAGAAAAATCTTTAAATATGTTGTTGAAAAACCAATTTTCTTCTGAAAATAAGCATGGACTCAGTTTTGGGAAAAATAATGTTTTTGAAAATCGGAACTCAAATGATTTTAAAAATCCTTTAAACTTCCTTGAAAAGAATTGATATGAAAATTCAAACTCTGATAATCGCAAAGGATTTTTGAATCACAAACGTGATGTGAATTTGTTTTATCATAATCCATTTGAACAATTCTTTATCCCAAAAAGAAATAAAACAAACGTCATTAAATTCAAACATATTTGGGTTCCAAAAGGTACAAAGATAGATTCAAATGGGTGGTTATACAAACAGGTTTGGGTATCTAAAGTTGTAATCACATTTCAGAGTGGTTTTACAAATTTTGTTAGACCACTCGATCCTTTAAACTGTTAAGTACAAGAGGAGACTGACAAACTTCTTTGCAAAAGAGAAACTAAATTCAAACTGCTTCATATCATCAGATTGTTCACAGTTCCTTAGTCAAGTTTTGATGAGTTAGAGATACTAGTTTACATCGATTTCAGGTATGACCTTTAAACTCATCTTTGTAAATATTTTATTTTCTGTGTTTATTCCTTCCTCCACCCCTTCTATTTTTCTTCATTTTTTCTGACTTGATTTGTCACTGCTATATTTTTTGTAACACCCCGTATTTTCTTAGAATATTAAATTAACAAATTAAAAAGTACTTAATTTTAGATGAAGAATTAAGTAAAACGGATTGCGTCTTTGCGTTCGTCTCAGAATTCTGCTTGAGATAGAGTTTGAGTTTGCGTAAATCGGACACTGTATGAAGAAGTTATATGCCTTAGAAGTTTGTATACACCTAAGGAAGTATATATATACATATAAAATAATTCCAGAAGTCAAAACAGGGTTCAAATCTCGAATTTAGGTCAAAGCAGGCTGAGTGGGAAATTACCCGCTCAGAGGTGTTAACCCCCTCCCCCTCAAGGGGAGTCGACATAGGTGTCGACTCCCTATAGGGGAGTCGACCCCTGTCGGCCCAGATCTGGTCGATGATGTGTTTCACCACGTGTCGCTTTCTGATTGGTTGTGTGACGTGGTATAATGCTCTGGACGATTTTGATGACTTCTAGACTGATCTGAAGGCTCTAAATCTCCATATACACCTATAAAAAGACCCCTAAACCTATTGTTTTCTCCACACGAATTCATAGGCGTCTATATGCTACTAAAATCTGAAGTGACCTAGCCTCCACTTTAATCAATCAAATTAGAGTTTTCAAGTTAACAATCAAAGTCTACATCAAAGGAGTAACTAACCAAATTCAGAAATCAGATCCCAGAATTCAAGACTGTTCTGTAATTTGTGAGTTCATGTTACTTTCAGAAATAAAATTTAATTGTGAGTCTGACATTGTAATAAATCTGAATCTGAGATTATGCCTATTTATATTTGTCTTTCTATATCCATTGGATCTATCTCATTGATATTATTATGTCTATTCTTTATCTCTTCTTTTCTTCTTCCCTTTTTGTTTTTATAGCCAGGCTACTGCGAGCCTGAGCCAAATCTCATAAGAGATGAACGTACGTTGGGAAAAATTGGGCATAATATATGATTTGGACATGGCCAGCGCTAAAATTGGGAAAAGTATTAAATTATGTATAATTGGGCATAACTGATTTGTAACTGATTTGAGGACATAACACATGTTATGTTTAAAACATAAAGTGTATCGAACATATGACTTGAGATTTGAGGCATAAAGTATACTGGACATATGACCTGGGATTTGGGGCATAAATTGAACTGTAAACATGTAAGGAATAATACATGTTGTGGTTTAAGACCTAAAATTGGGGCATATTATATATGATAGTTTATGACTTGGAAGAAGGAGATTATTGTGTTTAGTGATATATGGCTTAGGCATGAAAACCTAAAGTAAGATAGGGATAACTGTTAAATGTGAACACGCCTAAATTGGGATTTTGGGTAATTGGTATGCACTGTAATTAAAGGCTATAATTTGGCATAGTTTATACTGTGAATCATGATTGGTGGTTTTTATGGTGCAATATGACTAAACCTTAGGGCATGTGTTATACTGTGAATTATGACCATGATTTTGGGCATGTAAGTTTATAGGCTTAATTTATGATTAAGCGAGATATGTTAATGGTACTTTAAGTGATGTTTAATTTGTTAAACTGACTAATATGCTGAAATCCGTTGAAAGTGAATATTGTAATCGGAAAGCCTACGATGTAGATGAATAAATTGACATAACTAGCCTGAAGCTGGAATAATCTGTAAATGAACCAATATGATATGATGAATGAGTACGGTTAAGTTAATAAGGAAACACTTAACCAATATAGCAAGATGAACGAGTGGGGTTAAGTTAATGAGAAACACTTAACCAATATAACATGATGAATGAGTGGGGTTAAGTTAATAAGAAACACTTAACCAATATAACATGATGATCGAGCGGGGTTAAGTTAATGGGAAACACTTAACCAATATAACATGATGATCGAGCAGGGTTAAGTTAATAAGAAACACTTAACCAACATGACATGATGAATGGGTGGGTTAACTTAACATAAATGGACAAAACTTAACCGTTAAATAAATATACTTGAATCAGTGAGAAAGGTTAAGTACATATAGGGTTGGTGGGTAATACTAATATATATAGGCCCACAAACTTAACCATTAAATAAACATGCTTGAATCAGTGAGAAGGGTTAAGTACATATCGGGTTGGTGGGTAATATAGTATATATAGGCCCACAAACTTAACCATCAAATAAACATACTTGAATCAGTGAGAAGGGTTAAGTACATATCAGGTTGGTGGGTAATATTAGTGTATATAGGCCCACAAACTTAACCATTAAATAAACATGCTTGAATCAGTAGGTGGGTTAAGTACATAACGGGTTGGTGAGTAATATCCGTGTATATAAGACCACAAAACTTAACCAGTAGGAAACCCTAGTAACGGGGACCCATTTCAGCAGTAACTCACATAGATGTAACACAGTACCCTGAACTAGGCAGAGTGGGGCACGATTACTGGGCTGATTATAATTGGTCAAACTAGCGGCAGAGGGTACGTCAGTGTAGGTTTTGACGGATTACGGGCGTGCACGTATTCCGGAGTGGAAAAAAGCAGGCATTGGGTACCAGCAGTTATACACTGTGCATCTTGAAGTGTGTCGCGTTGCTATCATAAGGCTTGATACACCTTATGGTGCGACCAACACAGGGTATCTACACGCAAGAGAGGGCCGATTGACACAGACACGAGGAAAATTAATACAGGTAGGGAGCCAATTGCTTGGGGTAGAATTTAGGGTACACTTAGTTCTGTTTGTTTCCGTTGGAGTACCGTCTGTTTCCGTTCGGGTGATAACACCTGTCTATTTCTGTGTGTACCGTTTATTGGTGTGGTAAAGGCCCATTACTAGTATACACCTAATGCTAACATTATGTTCCCATAAGGATTATTCTGTTTCCGTCTCTGATTCCGTCTAGCATTGTGTTTCTGTTAGGGTGGTAAAGGCCCATTAGTTGGGTTGGTAAAGGCCGATTACTAGCATTCTGTTTCCGTTTCGGTTTCAAATTAGATATTAGGTAACACCTAATCCTGTTAGATTAGTATTAGTGTAGAGAAATGAAAAGTAAGTAAAAAACATGGCTTGATCTATATCATTCCGTTTCCTCTGTTTGACCTATATAACTGCTACTCCTATTACGGCTATCTCTCATCCAATTTTATTTACATGTCATGATACTGTTATCTTTTTCTATGCTGAAAGTCACTGGACTCACCAGAATTTATGCCTGACCTTGTTTGTTTCTCCTATTTTCTTTCCGTTTCCCTCCCCCCAAGGTTTTCAAGGAGGAAATAGTCAAGTTTGATTCAGATTTTTCTCTACAAGAAGTTCTTGAAGTATTGCTTGGCTTTGATTCTACCTATATATGGCAGTTTCTTTTGGGGATTATGGCTTAAGAATTATGTACTCTGAAGGCTTTTGTACAAGGCTGATATTATATATTTGGTTTTGGGATTTGAAAGATGTAACTAAACTTATTCCTGTTTCCGCTGCAATAAAGTCATAAATTTTTCAAGTACTACTTTATATATCTATCTTGTAATATTTTGTTCTGTTTACTCATATCGCTCTATGAAAGTTAATGCATTCTCTTAGTAAGTGACATTAATGGACGTAGGGTGTCACACGTGGTATCAGAGCTGAAGGTTACCAGATTAGGTAAAAGTTTTTGAACTATTTTCAAAAGGGTTTTAAAAGGAAGTATTTTCAAAAGGAAAGTTTATTTTGAAAAACATAGTACCCCAAGCCATATATCTATCTTTTGATTTTCTGTTTAATCCTTGTTTCCTTCTTTTTTGAGTCTCCGGGGCTCCTGGCTTTCTGGGAGGTAACCTCCTCGCGACATGGTTCCGTCGGCATGATTAGACTACTGTAACACCCCGTATTTTTATAACATGTTAAAACCATAAATCAAGGCAGAATTAAATTTTAAATTAATAATCAAGGGAAAGGGTTGCGCCACTGCGTTCGTCTCGAAATTCGGCTTGGAAATGAGTCCGAGTTTTCGAGAAACGGAGTCAGTATGAGGGAGATATGACCCTCCGAAGTTTCAGGAATTTTCAAAACAGAAAAATAGCTCGAAATTCGAATTCAAATTCGAATTCGAAACCCAAAACAGACTGGGCGGGAAATTTCCCGCCCAGGACCAGGTCGACCTGGGGGTCGACCATAGTGTCGACCTCCCAGGGACTAGGTCGACCATAGTGTCGACCTGGGGGTCGACCTGGTGCCAGAACCCAGTTCTGAGCCTGGGTTCATTATCATGTATCTGGTCACGTTTTCAGTCTAGATTCGTCCGCTTAATCCTATATAAACAGCCTCCTAGCCTCATTCTCCTTACACTATTTCATTCTCTCCTTATGCTGCCTCTGGAATAATTGAAATAAATAAATTAAACATAAAATACGAAGACTATATCTTGAAGACTACGACTTGGAGTTGCAAATAGGAGATTCAAAACTATAATCAAAGCAACGTTTATCTACCCAAAGGAAAGCATCTCAATTCCAGAACTCAAAATCCAGAATTCAAGTTCGTCATTTGTTGTAAGTCGGTTACTTTTTAGATTTGAATGTTTAGATCTATTTGTGGCATGAAGTTAAATGAATATAAGAATACGCCAAATCCTTTCATTTAAATCGATGCTTGTTTATGCCTTTGGGATCTAATTAAGAACTATTGTGATTAATTACCGATGAGACTGTGCCTATGCCTATGACGTTGAGACTATTGTTAATGGCCTAAGACTGTGACTATGAACATAAGATTATTGCTGATGACTGTGAATATAAGACTATGCCTGTGTCTATGACTGTGAACATAGGACTATTGCCAATGGCTATAACAAGGACCATTGTGACTAATTACCTATGATTCATGACCATGAAATTATTGCCTAGAATTATGACTATTAAATTGGATCTAAGCTTGATTCTCTATTCAAACATATTCTTAATTATCCTTGAATCTTGACTTTTGGGATTTTTCTATTAAGTTAGATTTATCCAGGTTCTTGAACATAGACTGTTATTCAAACCCTTTCATGTTCGTAATGTTATCAGATCTATGCCTGCGATGTTTTAGTCAACTTATTTAGTATATTTATTAGATCTGTAATTCGTGATTTTGGGATTTTCATCTTATGCCTATTCTTATGCCCATCTTTTCATGGTATTCTTGTTTATTCCCTTTTGTCTTTGAATCTAGGTTGATCTATAATCTAGACTGAATCACGATTACGCAGACGATGGGAATACGATTAAGGGTAGAACGTGAAACTAACATGAAATTTATATTTGGCACAATAAACATGTTGGCATGATCTGAATTGGCTATAATAGGGACTAATTTGCATGCATAATAGAATTAGGCGTAAATGGTAAATTGTTAATTGGCCGTAAAACATGTAATTGGCATGTGAATCTAGTTTTGGGATAAATTGTAAACTAGAATATTAAATCTAGTTCTAACATGAATTGTAAAATTGGATATTTAATCTAAGTTGGGCCAAAAATGTAAATAAGAACATTAAGTCTAGATTAGGCTTAAAACTTATTTGGAACGCCAAATATGTGGCATAGTGATTTTGGGCATAACTATTATAGCAAGTTTGGGAAGGTGGGTTATAGCCTATTCTGATTAATAACTTGAAATTACATGTAATTGTCATGTTTAGCATAACCATGGTTAGTGACACTTAATTTGGTATAATCTTATAAACATGGTTTAGAGGGAAAGTGGGCTATAATAATTAATGTTGATAATGTACAATAAAAGAGTAATTATGGCATAAGTAAATTAGGAATAATTTACAAGAAGAATTTGTCCTAATTGAGAAATATGTACATTGTAGAAAATACGAATATGCCTAACCCGAGGTTAGATTGAGTTACCGTATATGACTGCCCGGAACCGCCCGGCAAATCCAGCAACCTATCAATACCTATCTAATGTGGGTGGTTAGAGCATTGAGCCCAAAAGGACCCAAGGTTAGACTAAGTTATGGTGTAAACCTGCCCGGAACCGACCGGCACATCCAGTGACCACAACAATATCTGTCTAATGTGAGTGGTTGGTGCTTTAAATGAATAATTTATAGCTAAGAAACAGTCAAGCTAGACAAGTGGGTGAGGTTAAGTAAAATACACTTAGCCAATTCAACTAGACTAGAAGTTGGTGTTAAGTAAACTTAGAACACTTAGCCATCGTGGCGTGCCAAATGAACAAGGTTAAGTTAAAACATGGAGGGACAATACTTAACCATTAGAACATGTGAATTAAACATATGTTAGGGTTAAGTTAACTAAGAGAACACTTAACCGCTTTAGCATGTTAGTTAAACAGAAAGGGCAGGGTTAAGTAAAAGGGAACACTTAGCCAATACAAGGTGAAGGGGTGGGGTTAAGTAATAAGAAATACTTAACCAATATAACTTGATTAGTGGTTGGGTTAAGTCAACATGAACTACTGATAACACTTAATCAGTTTATCATGACAAATGAATGGGTTAAGATAACTTAAATTGACTAATGACACATAACCGATCCAACTTGACGAGAAAGAGAACTAAGTAGTAAACCTTAGTTAAAAGGACTAAGTTGTAAACCTTAGTTAAGAAAACGACGGTTCGGGGAATAAGTAGAAAACCTTAGTTAAGGGAACTAAGTAGTAAACCTTAGTACGACACGAGAAGGAGCGAACATCCATCTGATCTTAAAGAAGGCTCCAACGAACTGGGAGACGAAGCACGAGGCTTCGAGGGGAAATGAGGGTACTCTTGGTATCCCTCTGTGAGGCTGCAGATGATCCGCCTGGGCTCACAGAGGTTAAGGTCTGCGTTAGAAGAACCAAGGGTATGCCTTGGTTGCAATATAAGGCAACCTAAAGACTAGGATGGACCAGCGTGATTCAGCGAGACCAATAGCCCTGTGATAGCGACTCCTCGTCTACCTACCATCTTGAGTCAATCGAGATACGTGAAGTGGAAAGGCGGAGAACTCCAACAGACCATATACTTGCTATCTAGTTATGGGTGCGGATGGCCAAAGGTTAGTGGGGCATAGAGGGCCTGCGTATAGTTCTCATTTTTCAAGGTGTGCCTTTCATTAGTTGAGGGAGGGGTCAGGTGGGACCATAACCACTGGGAAAAACAGACCTTAGCATCTGCATCGGCAGATATCTGAAAGCTCCCGACCGAGTTCCGTGTTTCTTGATATGCCCTGCCACGAGAGTCGGGTCGCACATACAGAGGACATGTGCATCTAGACAGCAATAACGATTCACGACACATACGTGGGGAAAGTTTAGGAACATATGCCGCTCTGGGTATTGTGCCCTAGAGTAGGGGCGCCGTTCGATAGGTAGCGTAATCCCTAGTTGGACCTAGGTCGCGTAAACCCTAAAATTTGAGAAATGTTCAATAGGTAGCATAAACCCCAGTAGCCCTGGGTAGCGTGAACCCTAGATTAGTTCTAGGTAATAAATAATAGTTGTACACCTGAAAACAACCGCAATTTTGGGAATTGGGATCACGTTATTATAGATTTCTAGTTGGACACTAGTTAGGTGGTGCAGAGATATAAAAACCAGAATAGCAGGGTAATCGCGAAGTAGAGAAAGTTTGGAAGCATATTCAATTTATCAGTATATTCAGCTTGTCCGTAGATCCAGTTTTTCAGTACATTCAGTTTTATCTTACCTTAGCATATCTTGTGTTATTTTGTTAGCCCTATCATCATGGTATTGTCTTGTATTCAGTTAATCCATATCATTTTGTTTTTACCTGTTCACATGCTGAAAGTTACTGAACTTACCAGACTTTATGTCTGACTCTGTTTTCTTTTGCTTTCTTGTCTTCCATTCCCCCCCCTCAGTTCCGCAGGGAGGGAACGTTACTACTTAGTTCAATTTTCTTTCCAAACTTGAAGATTAGTCGAAGTTTTGCTTGGATTCTCTTTTCCACTGCTATGGCTGGCTCATGCTACATTGGGGAATATAAATGTTATTTTATGCTTCTTTATTTTGTAAGACAGATACTCTGGTATTGGAAAACAATTGTTGTACAAAATATTTTATCAATAAAGTAAAGTTTTATTTTCCGCTGTTTTAAATTATCTGTCTTGTAATTTATCTGCATCGTTTACCTTAAATGCTCCACAGAACTTAGTGTATTCCCTTTATGAGTGACACTAACGGATGTGGGGCGTTACACGTGGTATCAGAGATGAAGGTTACTAGATCAGATAAAACGATTTGAAAAGTTATTTTCAAAACGGTTTTTAAAAGAAGCATTTTCAAAAGAAAAGTTTTGTTTTAAAGGCATATTCCCCAAAAGCCATACGCACTATCTTCTGATCCTCTGTTTGAATTCTTATCCCCTTCTTTCTTGAATCTTCGAGGCTCCTGGATTTCCGGGAGGTAACCTCATCGCGGCACAGTTCCGTAGGCTTGATAAGACTACGATACAAATCGAAGGGCAAAGTAGTGCCCGACTTCCATCTATAGCCATAGTAGTTTCACCTGCAGCTAGTTTTCTTTCGAGCCTTGAAGGGTTTTCCATGCGATGGAGGCAGCTTTCGAGAAATTGTCAATATGATTACACAGGGATGGTAAAGATGAAGATGAGGGAGTTTGGCTAGGGAGCTCAATGCAAGGATGAGAAATTCATGGATATAAACTCGACTCACGAAGAAAGAAGGAATTATAAAACCTAAGACGAGAGGAAGTATCTTGTGTATGGTATGATAGGGCATATAATTAAGGATAAGGGCAAGGATGAGGGACAAGATTTTCAGAAGGTCGAGTTCATGCTTTCACCACCAGCTGAATACTTGAGAGAGATAGTAAAAGTCTCCGTTGGAAAAGTTTATCTTTTCGTTTTGATCAACCAGTCAGTACTCCTTTGATCTTAGCACTTTGCGTTTGTTCATGTCTACTTCCATAATTGAGTCTCTGCACCTTAGTGCTTGTATAGTAGAAGATCCCATTAGTGTCTCAAGTCCAATTGGTGGTTCGACCCGTTTACTTTTGGTTTGTAAGGATTTGAGAGTAACTATATTAAATGTTGAGTTTAAGCATAATGCTTATGTTTTTGGTTCCATGGGCTATGAGTTGATTCTAGGGATGGGTTGGTTGTCTAGTAATTCTGAAAGGAGGGTAGTTAGACTTTTGACTTGCCTTGGAAATACCCTCGAAATTCCGTGTAAAGAATCAGCTAGGCTTAGCTAGCTAGAATCGCTTAATGCATTTATCGACGATTTGCAATCCGTTAGGATAGTCCATGAGTACGCAGATGTTTTGATTAGGTTAGGAGTTTACCCCTAAAACGCGGGATAGACTTCCGCATGTATCCAGTTGACAATGAAAAGCCAGCTATCCGATCTACGACAGTTTTGGAAATGGAGGTCAAGAAGCTTCGCAATCGTGAAGATTAATTAGATAAGGTACAGAATAGTGAAGCTCAAGAAGATGCGACTTAGAAGACTGAAGACTAGATACACGCATCATACCCTTTTCCTTAAGGGTACATCCTTGATCTCTTTTTCCAGGAATTTTATGCATATTTCTAGCTTTTAAGGTATATCCTCTAGGGCATATCATCGATCCTTAGGTAGAAGCCAATGGATGTAAACATGTATTTGAAACATGTTATGATTGATGGTTGCAAGTGGTTGCTCGTGGATGCATATATATATACACCATAGGCGCTAGAACGACTCAGTCACTTTCATATTACATTAACATATATGTGTTTGCTTAACGGATTTAATTGAATATGTTATCATATGGATATTGCATATGGATGAATGGCTATGCACACATGTAGTATTTACATAACTAGGTATGCTTGCATACATGATTGGACGCATGACACTGACATAATTCGCATTAAGAAGGTCAACTGAATAAGTAGACCGCCTGATTTTGCATTAAATAAAGACATATACACACACTATGCGTATGAACATGAAAGCATTAGAAATCTTTTTAAGGATAATGAATGCCTGTGACTGAATGGTTGAGTAGATGGTTGATTGGATGGTAGGATACATTCTTCCTAACTTGAAGATTTCGGGGACGAAATCCTTTTAAGGGTAGAGAATGTAACACCCCCTATTTTTATAACATGTTAAAACCATAAATCAAGGCATAATTAAATTTTAAAGTAAGAATCAAGGGAAACGGGTTGCGCCATTGCGTTCGTCTCGAAATTCTGCTTGGAAATGAGTCCGAGTTTTCGAGAAACGGAGTCCGTATGAGGGAGATATGACCCTCCGAAGTTTCAGGAATTTTCGGAATAGAAAAATAGCTCGAAATTCGAATTCAAATTCGAATTCAAAACCCAGAATAGACTGGGCGGGAAATATCCCGCCCGGGACCAGGTCGACCTGGGGGTCGACCGTAGTGTCGACCTCCCAGGGACCAGGTCGACCATAGTGTCAACCTGGGGGTCGACCTGGTGCCAGACCCAGTTCTAAGCCTGGGTTCATTCTGATGTATCTGGTCACGTTTTCAGTCTAGATTCGTCTGCCTAACCCTATATAAACAGCCTCCTAGCCTCATTCTCCTTACACTATTTCATTCTCTCCTTATGCTGCCTCTGGAATAATTGAAATAAATAAATTAAAAATAAAATACGAAGACTATTTTTTGAAGACTACGGCTAGGAGTTGCAAATAAAAGATTCAAAACTATAAATCAAAGCAACGTTTATCTACCCAAAGGAAAGCATCTCAATTCCAAAATCCAGAATTCAAGTTCGTCGTTTGTTGTAAGTCAGTTACTTTTTAGATTTGAACGTTTAGATCTATTTGTGGCATGAAATTAAATGAATATAAGAATATGCCAAATCCTTTCATTTAAATCGATGCTTGTTTATCCCTTTGGGATCTAATTAAGAACTATTGTGATTAATTACCGATGAGACTGTGCCTATGCCTATGACGTTGAGACTATTGTTAATGGCCTAAGACTGTGACTATGAACATAAGATTATTGCTGATGACTGTGAATATAAGACTATGCCTGTGTCTATGACTGTGAACATAGGACTATTGCCAATGGCTATAACAAGGACCATTGTGACTAATTACCTATGATTCATGACCATGAAATTATTGCCTAGAATTATGACTATTAAATTGGATCTAAGCTTGATTCTCTATTCAAACCTATTCTTAATTATCCTTGAATCTTGACTTTTGGGATTTTTCTATTAAGTTAGATTTATCCAGGTTCTTGAACATATACTGTTATTCAAACCCTTTCATGTTCATAATGTTATCAGATCTATGCCTGCGATGTTTTAGTCAACTTATTTAGTATATTTATTAGATCTGTAATTCGTGAATTTGGGATTTTCGTCTTATGCCCATTCTTATACCCGTCTTTTCAAGGTATTCTTGTTTATTCCCTTTTATCTACGAATCTAGGTTGATCTATAATCTAGACTGAATCACGATTACGCAGACGATGAGAATACGATTAAGGGCAGAACGTGAAACTAACATGAAATTTATATTTGGCACAATAAACATGTTGGCATGATCTGAATTGGCTATAATAGGGACTAATTTGCATGCATAATAGAATTGGGCGTAAATGGTAAATTGTTAATTGGCCGCAAAACATGTAGTTGGCATGTGAATCTAGTTTTGGCATAAATTGTAAACTAGAGTATTAAATCAAGTTCTAACATGAATTGTAAAATTGGATATTTAATCTAAGTTGGGCCAAAAATGTAAATAAGAACATTAAGTCTAGATTAGGCTTAATAACTTATTTGGAACGCCAAATATGTGGCATAGTGATTTTGGGCATAACTATTATAGCAAGTTTGGGAAGGTGGGTTATAGCCTATTCTGATTAATAACTTGAAATTACATGTAATTGTCATGTTTAGCATAACCATGGTTAGTGACACTTAATTTGTTATAATCTTATAAACATGTTTTAGAGGGAAAGTGGGACATAATAATAAATGTTGATAATGTACAATAAAAGAGTAATTAAGGCATAAGTAAATTAGGAATAATTTATAAGAAGAATTTGTCCTAAATGAGAAATATGTACATTGTAGAAAATACGAATATGCCTAACCCGAGGTTAGATTGAGTTACGGTATAAGACTGCCCGGAACCGCCTGGCAAATCCAGCAACCGTAACAATACCTATCTAATGTGGGTGGTTAGAGCATTGAGCCCAAAAGGACCCGAGGTTAGACTGAGTTGTGGTGTAAACCTGCCCGGAACCGACCGGCACGTCCAGTGACCGCAACAATATCTGTCTAATGTGAGTGGTTAGTGCTTTAAATGAATAATTTAAAGCTAAGAAACAGTTAAGCTAGACAAGTGGGTGAGAATAAGTAAAATACACTAGGCCAATTTAACTAGACTAGAAGGTGGAGTTAAGTAAACTTAGAATACTTAGCCATCGTGGTGTGCTAAATGAACAAGGTTAAGTTAAAACATGGAGGGACAATACTTAACCATTAGAACATGTGAATTAAACAGATATTAGGGTTAAGTTAACTAAGAGAACACTTAACCGCTTTAACATGTTAGTTAAACAGAAAGGGAAGGGTTAAGTAAAAGGGAACACTTAGCCAATACAAAGTGAAGGGGTGGGGTTAAGTAATATGAAATACTTAACTAATATGACTTGATTAGAGGTAGGGTTAAGTCAACATGAACTACTGATAACACTTAATCAGTTTATCATGACAAATGAATGGGTTAAGATAACTTGAATTGACTAATGACACTTAACCGATCCAACTTGACGAGAAAGAGAACTAAGTAGTAAACCTTAGTTAAAAGGACTAAGTTGTAAACCTTAGTTAAGAAAATGACGGTTCGGGGACTAAGTTGTAAACCTTAGTTAAGGGAACTAAGTAGTAAACCTTAGTACGACACGAGAAGGAGCGAACGTCCATCTGATCTTAAAGAAGGCTCCAACGAACTGGGGGACGAAGCACGCGGCTTCGAGGGGACGTGAGGGTACTCTTGGTATCCCTCTGTGAGGCTGCAGATGATCCGCCTGGGCTTAAAGAGGTTAATGTCTGCTTTAGAAGAACCAAGGGTATGCCTTGGTTGCAATATAAGGCAACCTAAAGACTAGGATGGACCAGTGTGATTCGTCGAGACCAGTAGCCCTGTGATAGCGACTCGTCGTCTACCTACCATCTTGAGTCAATCGAGATACGTGAAGCGGAAAGGCGGAGAACTCTAACAGACCATATGCTTGCTATCTAGTTATGGGTGCGGATGGCCATAGGTTAGTGGGGGCATAAAGGGCCTGCGTATAGTTCTCATTTTTCAAGGTGTGCCTTTCAGTAGTTAAGGGAGGGGTCAGGTGGGACCATAGCCACTGGGAAGAACAGACCTTAGCATCTGCATCGGCAGATAACTGAAAGCTCCCGCCCGAGTTCCGTGTTTCTTGATATGCCCTTCCACGAGAGTCGGGTTGCACATACAGAGGATATGTGCATCTAGACAGCAATAACGATTCACGACACATACATGGGGAAAGTCTAGGAACATATACCGCTCTGGGTAGTGTGTCCTAGAGTAGAGGCGTCGTTCGATAGGTAGCGTAATCCCTAGTTGGACCTAGGTCGCGTAAACCCTAAAATCCGAGAAATGTTCAATAGGTAGCATAAAACCCAGTAACCCTGGGTAGCGTAAACCCTAGATTAGATCTAGGTAATAAATAATAGATATACACATGAAAACAACCGCAATTTTGGGAACTGGGATCACGTTATTACAGATTTCAAGTTGGACACTAGTTAGGTGGTGCAGAGATATAGAAACCAGAATAGCAGGGTAATCGCGGAGTAGAGAAAGTATGGAAGCATATTCAGTTTATTGGTATATTCAACTTGTCCGTAGATCCAATTTTTCAGTACATTCAGTTTTATCTTACCTTAGCATATCTTGCGTTATCTTGTTAGCCCTATCATCATGGTATTGTCTTGTATTTAGTTAATCCATGTCATGTTGTTTTTACTTGTTCACATGCTGAAAGTTACTGAACTTACTAGACTTTATGTCTGACTCTGTATTCTTTCGCTTTCTTGTCTTCCGTTTCCCCCCTCAGGTCTGCAGGGAGGAAAAGTTACTACTTAGTTCAGTTTTCTTTCCAAGCTTGAAGATTAGTCGAAGTCTTGCTTGGATTCTCTTTTCCATTGCTATGGCTGGCTCATGCTACATTGGGGAATATAAATGTTATTTTATGCTTCTTTATTTTGTAAGACAGATACTATGGTATTGGAAAACAATTGTTGTACAAATTATTTTATCAATAAAGTAAAGTTTTATTTTCCGCTATTTTAAATTATCTGTCTTGTAATTTATCTGCATCTTTTACCTTAAATGCTCCACAGAACTTAGTGCATTCCCTTTGTGAGTGACACTAACGAATGTGGGGTGTTACAACTATGGTGCCTGTCGAAGGGCAAAGAAGTGCCTAACTTCCATCTCCAGCCGCAGTAATTTCACCTACGGCTAATCCTCCTTCGAGCTTCGTAGGGTTTTCTGCGCGATGGGGGCAGCTTTAGAGAAAGACTTGTTAACATGTAAGAAGACTGGTTGTCTTCAGTGCAGTGAGACATGACATCTGATCAAGGATTGCCCCAGAAGGCAAGGGCAAAGGGCAGAATCTTCTGGAGGGTAGGTGAATGCTCTTATAGTTGGTGGGCAGGATAGAGGTGGAAAATTTTCCAAAGAAAGTTTAATTTCCTTATCTGATCATTCTGGCATTTTGATTCTGTAGTTGAGTCTCTGCACTTTATACTAGTCTTGTTTTTTATCCTATTATAGCCTCAAACTCCATAAGGGTTACGACTCATCTGTTTGTGATGGGTTGGGGTTTGAAGGTATCTGTGTTAAGTGTTAAGTTGAGTGTGACGCATACATTCGGGGTTTTGTGGGATATGGTGGGTTGTTGTTGGATGTAGATTAACCCTAGAGGGGGATGAATAGAGTTATCATAGTTTTTCGCTGAATTAAAAATTTAACAGGATTTTAATTAAAAAACCAGATCATAGAATGCAGTAGAAATAAAAAGCAGAAAGGAAATAACACACAGAGATACCCAGCTTCGGCAAAATCCTGCCTATTGCTGCATTACTAAGGTTTCTACTAGGTGTTAATAACAGATCCCGCTTACAGACACTGTAAACTCGCACTCCCTGCTCCTGTACTAACCTTACGCTCAAAGCCCCAGACTGATCTATAACCCCTAGAGCAGATTTCCCCAGATTACAAACCTGTAACATGTATACCCTAGTTTTTACAGACTTTAGTAAACTGCCAGATAGACCTAACTGGATTCTCTAGCATTTTACAGACGCTAGAAACTGATCATTTGTTTACAATACAAATTAAAAAAAACACAAAAATAAAACAAACTAAATAGAAACCCTAGGAGTTAAAATTAAAAGGGTTATTCCCTTTAGAAAATATGGCCGACCCATCTTCAATTGTTGAGCCCGATTCCCGTTTTCTCTGAGAAAATAATGGCGGCAACTTCCTAGGGTTTTTAAAATCATCCCCAAATCGATGCTTTGATTGATGAAACTAAAAACTCTGATGCTCGAGTCTTTGTAGCTACAATCTCTGTAGGCTTTACAATTCGGGAATTAGGGTTTTATGTTGATGGAGTCAAATCAAATCGTGATTGCTGAAAGAAATGGTCTCCACGATTGCTTCTATGTTCTCTGCCTCTAACTCGATTGATTTGAAAAACTGGAGTTGACCGATACCCTAAGAAAATTGTTAGTATTTTGATTTCTCTTGAATTTGAATTTTGTGATGCTTGGTTTCAATTACGTTTTCCTATGATGATAGGGTGTTAAATAGGATTATAAAATCCAAAAAAAAACTCTCTGATTTCGTGAAAGTGGCTTGAGGTGATTACATGAATGTTGCCTGTGTTTTCCTCTTTTGGTTCTCGGTTTCAATTGATTTGTGTTTGTGAAAATTTTGTGTCCCCCTTGTCAAATTCCCCTGCGTGATTTGAGTATGACTCCCTGCTAAAAAGTTCACTATGGTTTCTGGAAATGATTTGAATTAGAAAAGAAACTATTGGCAAATATGGACTCCTTGATTTCATACTTTCCAGATTCATCCCATATTTGACTGATACTGAAAATGTAGTGATGCCTAATTTTTCTCCTTTGAATGAATTTCTGGAAACATAAAATACTTCTCCAAAAATGATGATTGTAAAATCTGGACTGACAAATTGGTTTTCACTGAATTTCTAAATTGAATTTGCCCCTTTGCATGATTTATGAGTTGTTTCCTTTCCACCAAAGATTGTTGCTTGCCAAATTTACAAAATACCTTGATTGAATCGGTGGAATCATTTGTGATGTTTGTGTCTGTATTTTCCAGCCAAAAATGCTTGCATGATTTCTGAAATCCAAATTGGGTTTTCTGGAAACATATTAAATCATTCTTGCCAAAAATTGTGTGACTCTTCTTGCCATACATAAGCTCTCTGATTTGCTTGATTAAATACATCTTTGGAATGCACTTAGGTGAAAAATCTTGAATTGATTTATGCCGACGATTCATACTTGCCGAACAACATTGTTTACTGATTTGCGTAATTCTAGAAACAATTCGACCTCTTTCCACGTATGCTTTGTGGAATGATTTTCTTGTTCTTGAAATCATACATGTATGCATTTCTGAAAATATAACTTATTTCTTTCACGTTCATGAATTTAACACTTGCCAAAAACAATTTAGCAAGAATTCTCAATTAACTTGCCATTTATTTGTTGAGGACATTCATGCTTGAAACGATATTATCCCTGAGTATTAGTTCATGGCAATGCTGCATCATTTGTAAAACTATACACACTTGTACATGCACACTGAAACATATTTGAACTTTGATATTTGCTGCATATACTTGATTCGGCCTTGTGCACGACACTTTTCTCGACTATGTTGTCCGTATATTCATGCATACACATTGAACTTGGTCATGTACCTGTATCACTACTGATTTGTTGGTTTGTTCCATACATCCATGAACTGCTCCATATTGACTGTGTTGAGATGGTACTTGCACTTGCTCCATTCATATGCATATGCTGTTGTCTCATCCATAATTGTATACTGCCATGCTAAGATCACTTCTGTCGCATGTTGAATTTGAGTTGCATGTATTCATGAAGAGAAAAAAAACTGATTTGACTATATGCTTCAACCAATTCGCTGCATGCTTTGTATATTCTTGTTGCACCATTTCTTTGACACGAACTTGACTACATGTGCCAACTTTGACTTGTTTTGATTAATGCATTGAGTCTGGTTCCTTTGCTGTTTTTTGCTTGTGCTCGGCCACTTGTATGTTGGCTGAACATTTGTATACTGATTTGCATTGTGTACTGAGTCGAGTGGGTCCACGTGGCTGCTCTTCAGTTTCACACTGATCGGCGAGGCAGTGCACACGTGTATGTATATGCACGTGTGTACATGCAGCCATCAGACGAGTTTTCCTATCCCTGCATTGTAATATGTGTATACATGTATCGTGTGCGTGCTATATTCACATATCAGATCAAGTCATGAAAAATGATGAGAAACACACCAAAATTCTGAGGCAAACAAAATTTTAAAAATAAAATTTATATTCGCATGTATTCGATTTTATTCCTACTGCAGTGTACTGTGTGTGTTTCTGTTTTATGTGACAGGTGAGCAGATGGTGACTGGACTGACAGTGAGTTGTGAAGACAGAAGACAGAAGGCAGAAAACAAAAGACAGTGTGTAAAAGTGTATATGAGTGAATGTATAAATGGAATTGTATATGAGTGAATGTGAAATGTAAGAGTGTTGTATTGAATATGAAAAATAATATAAATTGAAATGTATATCAATGATTATTCAAATAGTGGAGTATAAAATTTGTACTGTTTGAATGTATGAAATAAAATATTTAAATTTAAATAAAATACTGTTGAATATTTGAATTTGTGCATAGTCATGTTCTATTTAAATTTAAATATTATACTCTTGTCTGTGATGTGAATATGAAACAGTACGATTACAAACACATTTAAAAGAATATATATTTGGTTGTTATCATTAAACAAAAATCATATAATTGTGTATACAACACCGTTATATACAACAATCTCCCCCTTTTGATGATGACAAACAAATAAAAGATTTTGTATACAATAAATGTGTTTGACAGTGAATATTGAACTCCCCCTATTTGAATGCTCCCCCTACAACAGAAACTCCCCCTATAACCGTGCATGGGTGAAAAACGAAAATTGGTTGAATTTTCAAAATAAAAAAATATTTATAAAATATTCACTCATAAATCAAAATCTCAACCCATTCTCCCCCTTTTGTTGTCATCAAAAGGGATACAAAATTTAAAATATAGATGAAAAATGACTGAAAAATATAATTTCAGCGTAAGAGGAAGAACGACCATCATAAATCTCATTCAGTCAAACAAAAATCATAATAAACTGAGAACAAGTGGCGTATTTCACATTGTAGAGAATGACGGATTTACGATGAATTTTATAAAAAATGGAGAGAGTTTTAAAAAAATTCCAATTATTTTCCAAAAAGAATTTTATAAAATTGAAGCACAAAAACAGTGATGGATTTGGACTATAATTAATAATTCAATTTAAGTGACAAAATCGTATAATCTCAAATCCCAATAGCTATCAATCAACAAATCATAATACGTCATAAGATATTAACACATTTCACAGATTAGAAAATGGATTGATAGGATAATTTTTACACACCAAGGAGAATTTTAGATAAATTTCAATTTTATAGCACAATATTTCCTTTTTCTTTTATTTTATTTTATTTAAGAGCACACTGACCACGCATAACCAGAGCTTGGATTTTTAAATGAGGTCAGTCGCAGCTTAAATTATAAGTTATCTCATAACCATACATGATAAGAGCTTGGATTTTTAAATGAGGTTAGAGGCACACTTATGTATTAATTATATATTTTATCATTTTCAGCTTTAAATAGAAAAACTCCTCAGTATATACAACCAATATGAACGATAGAAATGTGGTAGGTACAATAATGGACTGTGAAATAAATTTCTAAATTAATTATATTATGAAATATGCTCAACTGTACTGGGATCATTGAAATTTTCAATTATCACTAATTCTGAATAATAACATAGTCCAATTTCTATCACAAATAATACCACTGTTTATTCAAAAAGATTTTTTAAAAATATTAACTCTCCATATTTATATAAAATCATAATGGATGACAGAGTAATGGTAGATAAAGAAGATGGTCGTGAAATAATTGCCAATTCGAAGATATTATAATAAATGTTCAACCATCATGAAAGTTTAAGTGGAATCTCCTCTTGTTGTGAAGTATGTAGTCATAACTTATCACAATTTTAAAATCTGATAATAATTATGACGAATTCTAACTGCAGTTCAAATTGATTATTGATTTCAATTTCTAAATGAATAATCAATAAATAATTTTGAAATTGAAAATCAATTACAAGAGGAAATTGAAAGGTTCTATACAAAGCAAGAGGGAATTGAAAAAAAAAAATATACAAAAAAATCAGCACTTCTGATACCAATTTGTGTCTCCATTAATGAGGATTGTAAAAAGGCACTGGAGACAAACCAGGATACCAGAAACAAACAGAAATTCAATCATAAGGCCCAAGCAGACAAAACAAGCAAATTTGACACATTTATCAGAACTGCATACAAGAACAAGCAGTTATTTGAAGAACAGTATCAGAGCAGCAAACAGATCATAAACAAGCAATTTCAAAATATTTTCAAAACAGTATCGGAGCAATACAAATATCATTTTCAAAGCAGACTTGTCAAGGAGATGCTTCAAAGATATTTCAGAAAGTCAAAGAATGGTTCATGATCTAATGATTAAATATATGGTTTATTTTAAATCATTTGAAGGGATATGAAAAGGTCGAGATTCAATGAATCGGTCACACCAGATTATAATTTTAAATTCACAATGTGTGTGAAATTCAAGAAATCAATAATTTCAAATGATTTTAAACAATCAAATATTTAAATCAAAAAATCATGACATAATAGTGAGTTTCAAGACTGGATTTTAAAGAATTTTTCCAAATTATTTCTGACAAGCCCAAACAATTTTTCAGAATATTTACATCAAGTTTGAAGACATATTCATGATCCAAAAATAATTTATTTGGAATCACTTGAATCGATGTAAATCATGAAATACAATGATTCAATCACTCAACATTAATAATTTCATATTTGAGAGGTGTATGGGATTCAAAATATCAGAAATTCTTAAGTGATCTCAAACAAACAAAAAATACAAAACAGATGATCATGAATTATAGTGAATTTCAAGATGTAAGCAATGATTCAAGACCAAACGGAAAATCCAGGCCAATCTGAAAACCAATGAAATTACCACGACTGAGAAATAATAGTGTGCTGTAATGAGTATAAATTTTTATGTGCTTCTAAAATGAATTAGAAGAATTTCAGGACAGCAGAGATGTGTGAAATTTCAATTGGTTTTCAAATCTTCAAAAAATTTAGAATCCATATTAACAGTGTTCAAGATACAACAAGAATACGTTAACACTATAAGGAATTCAGAGAACAGAAAATGAACATCAAAACAATTGCATATATATACAAGTTTAGATTCAAGATCTGGATAAGATTAAAACATCATATTTCCATTTAAGTGAAGCAAATTTCCAAAAAAAATGAATTCTACAATTTGAAATTAATAAAGCCCAAAAGAAGTTACAATGATATGACAGTGACATACCAAAACAGAAGAGATAATTAAAAAAAGGGGGGGTAGAAGGATGAATAAACAAAGAAAAAAAACTGATAATATTTACAAAGATGAATTTAGAGATTATACCTGAAATCGATGTAAGCAAATGAATCTCTAACTCAACAGACTTGGCTAAGGAACTGCGAATAATCTGATAATATGAAGCGGTTTGGATTCAGTTTTTCATTCTGCACTGCAATTCCTCAGCCTCCTTCGGTACCTAACTTTTAAGAGGATTGAGCGGTCTAACAAAAGTTGTAAAACCACTCAGAGTTATATTCATATGTTTTGGTACCCAAACCTGTTTGCATAATAATCCATTCAAATCTATCTTCGTACCTTTAGGAACCCAGATCTGTTTGAATTTAACAAAGTCTGTATTATTTTCTTTTGGGACCCACGATTGTTCAGAAGGTTTGTTATAAAATAAGTTAACATCTCCTTTGTGATTCAAAATTTTTTAAAGTTTAAATTTTCAGAACGACTCTTTCCAAAGCAATTTGAGGGAATTTTAAAATCACATGAATTCAAATTTTCAAAAACATTTGTCAAAACCAAGACCACATTTATTTCCAGTAGAAAATTGATTTTTCAACAACATATTCAAAGATTTTTCACGGGTTTAAAAACATTTCAAACTCAATTCAAGACTGTTGATTTTTGATTTAAGATCAGAATTTTCTTTTGTCGGATTTGAACAACGATTAATGCTGATCTTTCTCCTTTTAGTATCATTTTGTTGCAAAATCAAATTTTCATTTTCAAGCAGTTTCATTTTGGTTTTGAACTCAAGAATTTCTGATTCAAATTTAATTTGTTTCTCAAGATCAAATTTCCTAAGATTTTCAATCTCTTTTTCAAGCTCACTCAAGATCAAATCTGGTTTCAACAAACTATTATTTTCAACAACTTCATGTTTGGAGTTTTTGGTAGCCTTGAAATTTATAAATTCCTTTTGTAAACAATTGTTTGCGTCTTTCAGCTCAATCTCGTTATCTTTTAAAATCAGAATTTCTTCTTCAAGCCTTAGAAAGTTATTATTGAGATGAACGAGATCAGTTTTTAATTTCAAACAATTTTCACAATCAGAATTTTCAAATTTCATGACATTTGGCAGTTTTGATTCCAATCAATTAATTTTGCTGGTCAACTAACGATTTTTAGATTTTAAAGATTTGTTTTTCAGATGAAGATTACCAACGGTTTTTGTTAAATCAACACACATATAAACCAAATCTTCATATGAGAAGCCTTCAGTTTCAATTTTTGTTGAGTCTCCATCGTCTGATCTACTTCAGTTTTCATCTATTTCTTCTTCCGAGAACAGATCTGAATCTGAGTTGACCATTTTGGGTTTTAAGCTGTTGTTGTCAATTTTTCCATACCTCGTATCGAGAGTATTCCATATTTCCTATGCAGCTAAACAATGGCAGATAAGGCTATATTGAATATCATCAATATAAGAATATAAAATATGGATAGCACGAGAATTAAATTCAATATCATTTCTACTAACCATATCATATCCATTAGTAATAGTATCCCAACATTTAATATCGACAGATTTTAAATATAACTCCATTTCTTATTTCCAATTTAAAATATACCACTAAAAATAGATGGAATACAACTGGACTGACTCTCAGAGGACTAACAAGGATGACCCATAATTCTAGAGTTAATGAAATAACCTGGCTCTGATACTACTAGTTGGATCTAGATTAACCCTAGAGGGGGAGGGGGAGTGAATAGTGTTATCATAGTTTTTCGCTAAATTAAAAATTGACAGGATATTAAATAAAAAACCAGATCATAGAATGCAGCAGAAATAAAAAGCAGAAAGGAAATAACACACAGAGATACCCAGCTTCGGCAAAACCCTGCCTACTGCTGCATTCCTAAGGTTTCTACTAGGTGTTAATAATAAGACCCGCTTACAGACACTGTAAACTCGCACTCCCTGCTCCTGTACTAACCCTACGCTCAAAATCCCAGACTGATCTATAACCCCTTGTAACAACCCGTATTTTCAATAACCTGTTATAACATAAATCGAGGCAGAATTTAATTCTAAAATCTGAATCAAGGGAAACGGGCTATGCCATTGCGTTCGTCTCGGAAAAATACGTGAAATAGAGTCCGAGTTTTCGAAAATCGGAGTCCGTATGACCCGATTAAGGCCCAACGAAGTTTTCAGAAAATTTCAAAGTAAAAAACAGATTTCAAATTCAAGTTTGAATTTGGAAATTAGGGTAAGATTGGGCCAGGCGGGAAAATTCCCGCTAGAGCACCCAAGTCGACAGCCCTGTCGACTTGGGAGTCGACTTGGTTGGACCCAAGTCGACAGCCCTGTCGACTTGGCTGTCGACTTGGTCCAGCCGGGCAGTCTTGCCTGGTGCACCATTTTGGGTTTGTGTTGAGTTTGGGGGCCAGATTCGGTTTTAAGGGCTGAGATTGGAACTAGGGTTTAATCCTAAGGTTGAAACTAGTCCTAATCTCTATAAATAAGGCCCTAACCTAACCCTAAATCATGATTATTCATTCATACAACTAAACTATGGCAAAATCATTCCTCTTATGGCCTCCACTCTCTTCATAAAATTCCTAAATAAATTTCTATGAAATTTTCCATGCATACAAGTGTTTTCAAGCTTGTATGAGCATCATTAGCTTGCATTCAAGTCAAGTTTCCATATTTACATCATAAAGCAAGGGTTTTGATCATTTTGGCTCAAAGGTTTTTCCATTAGAGCTTGCATTTTGGGTCTATTTGATTGCATAAGGGCTTTGTCATATTTTTGTGTCTTCATAAGCATTGTAAGCCCTATTCTACTTTCATATTTAAACTCTAAAGTTAAATGAATGATGCAAGTATGCCATGTTATGATATGCAAGTTTATCATGTTATGTTATGCAAGTATGCCATGTTATGATATGCAAGTTTACCAGGTTATGCTATGCAAGTTTGCCATATTGTGATATGCAAGTTTATCATGTTATGTTATGCAAGTTTGCCATGTTACGATATGCAAGTTTATCATGTTATGTTATGCAAGTTTGCCATGTTATGATATGCAAGTTTATCATGTTATGTTATGCAAGTTTGATATGCAAGTTCGTCATATGATATGCAAGTATGTTGTGCAAGTTTGGGATGATCATTTTGTTCATGTTATCATGTTATGCAAGCTTATCTTGAGTATATGGACATAAAGCTTCAAGCTTTATGCTAAAGGTTGCATTTTGGCAACATGTAAGTTATCATATCTCTTATGATAACTTGCATGTGAGGCTAAATGCGAACTTATGGTCATTTCTACATGTCATTTATCACCATGTATCACCAATATGCTAAATTGGTTTTATGCATGCTTTTGAGGCCTAAAATGTAATATGCAAGTATATGAACATATGTACATTTCATATGCCACCATGTTAAACTTGTGGCTTCAACAACTTTATGTCATGATTATGCCAAGTTCCCTCTTTCTATCCTTTATGCGCTATTGCGATATGTAAGCGATGGGATTGCGTTTGGGGTTGGGTAAACTTAAAAGACATAAAAACATAAGCTTGGGAATTTACCTATTAAGTTAGGTCTACCCTTTGGGAATTTACCTATTAAGTTAGGTCTACCCAAATGCTTGAAAACTTGTAACATGTTTTGGAAACATGATGGACATGACACTTAGAAAAGATAAGTGTGACCAACTCGAGGTTGGGTTGAGTTTGTAGCGTAAACCTACCCGGAACCGACCGGCTTAACTAGTTGCTACAAACAATAGGACCCAATGTGAGAAGTTGGCCATGTTGTACCTTGAACTCGAGGTTAGACCAAGTTGTGGTGTAAAGCTACCCGGACCCGCCCGGCTTAACTAGTAACCACAACAAGGTCTAATGTGAGAGGTTAAGGCGCATTAAATTAATTAATGCCTCATGATTAGGGTTAAGTCATGGTCCACTTAATACTTAACCAATTTGGGCTTGGTAGATTAATCAGGGTTAAGTCGTGAACTCATCGTTACACTTAACCAAGTTAATCCATGATTAGCAAGAGGGTTAAACCGTACTTAACCCACTAGAAAAATCCTAGCAATGAGGGTCCACTCCGGTAGTAATCCCAAGTTTGTATCATTAAGGCCCTAGGGTCTAGGCTAGGGAGGGAGCACGATTACTGGACTGGAGGTAAGTGACCAAAAACGACGGCAGAAGGGTACGCCGGTGTAGTTCCGGGCGGACTATGGTCGTGCACACAGTCCGAAGCCGGGGAAAACATGCACGGGTACCAGTAGATCGAGACTGTGCACTCATGTTTATGGTGTCCAGGGGTTGCCACCCTAGGGCTTGATACACCCGACGGGAGACCCTGCACAGTCTGACTACAATTATGTTTGGGCCGCATTGACACCAACACGTGACGAGTTAGGCTTATAGGGAGCCGATCGACTAGACCGTTTGGTTGGACCGCGTTTTAGGGTCACTTCATGTTATTGGGCCAAAGCTTGGGCCAAGGGATCAATACTTGCTTATTCAAGTCATGTTAGTTTGCTAGTACACCTGTGGTGCAAAAACCTTAAACCTGATTATGCAATGACACCTTTATCTACCTTGTTAGTTAATCATCATGCTAGTATGTTGTTATCCTTATGTTCATCCCTGCTTCTCATGCCAGTTAACTTTATCAGTTTACATTGATTGTAGTAGGGCTTACTCAGTCTTTTTGACTGACCTGTTTTCCTTTCGCCTCTTTTCTTCCGTTCCCCCCCCCCCAAGGTTCTCAGGGTGGGAATATTGGAGCTTAGCTTGGATTTCTGATCGCTTGCTTGTGGGATTTTAGCTCATGTACGGTCTTGACATGAAGCTAGCTATGGTTATCACTTATTTTGGGGATAGTAGTTATGTATTTCAGTTTTTCAGTAATGTTGTTTTTATCTAGACTTGTGTATTTGGAAAGTTGACATTATGTTGTACCAAACTTGTTTTGAAATGGTTTGAAATCTTCCGCTGTTTTATCTATGTTATTTACTCTGTTTGCATATATACATATGTTCTTGTGCTGCCTTGATATATCATTATGCATGTTTACCTGATTCAAACGCCCCTCCAAAGTCAGAGTGCATGCAAGAGCCACCCTGGCGGAGGTGGGGTGTTACATTTGGTATCAGAGCATATGGTTTACGAAAAGGGACAAAAAGGTTTTTAAAGCTTTTGGAAAACTATTTTCAAAACCAAGTATGAAGTATTTTCCAAAGAAAAGTCTAGTTTATTTTAAAGGCTATTCCCCAAAAAGCCATTAGCAAAAATTCCTTCGTTTTTCTCCATTCTGAATCTATCTTTTTCTTCGTTTTCAGTATGGCCAATAACTTTGCTATTCCGGAGGGAGTACACGTACCTGTTTGGTATAGGAGACTTTTGGAGGCTAGGGCGACCGAAGCCGGCCCCGCAGATGTCCCTCCTCCTCCTCCTCCGGTAGTTAATGTTCCTCCTCCTGTCGCTGAGGTTCCTCTTCCTCCTCCCCCTCAGCATCCTCAAGCTGACTTCGCAAAGATTTGCAAGGACTTTAAGGCGATGGGTGGCAATAATTTCTTTGGAACCGAGACTTATGTAGAGGAAAGGAATTGGTTGAAAGAAACCGAAGATCTTTTTGCCTTCTTTGATATAGATGACCGTAGGAAGGTTTTATTAGCAGTGTGGTTGCTAAAGGAAGAAGCTGCACGTTGGTGGGTGGTCACCACCGCTACTAGGCCAATTGAGACTTGGGATGACTTTCAGTGAAAGTTTGGACTAAGGTTCCTATCATTAAAGCAAGGGGACATGACTATTAGGGAATACATAGATAAGTTTAATCAATTGGCTCGGGTCGGTTTAGACTTGGTTAACACAGCTCAGAAGAAGGCCCTATACTTTGCTCTAGGATTAAACGAGCCATTACATGGTTTGGCCATATCTCATATACCCTTGGGGGCAACTTTCGAGAGTTTGGTGAATATGGCCCTACTCAATGAAGAGAATAGGAGTGACAAGAAGGAGATCAAGACGAATGATACTCAAGCCAAGAAGACTGATTCCCAGTGGAAAGGAAATCAGGGTAATCCAAGCGGTCAGAGCAGTCAAGGCAATAAGAACAAGAACAAGAGTCAAGGCAAAAAGGAGAACAACAATAGCAAGGGCAATAACGACAAGAGGAAGTGCCATTATTGCGGTTTAGATGGGCGTCTTATTGAGGATTGTAAGAAGAGGAAAAGGAAGAGTGGTGAATGCTATCGTTGTGGTGAGTTTGGATATTTCAGCAAAGATTGCCCGAAGAAGCGAGGGCAAGGTCAGACTCAGTGTGCAAGACCGTCTGAAGGGCGAGTTCACCCACTCAACATCGTTCTTCCAGCTCATGATCGAGGTAGTATTTCTGTTGAAAGCCTTGTATATATTTCTGATTTTTCAGTTCGTACCTTGTTTGATTGTGGTGCATCGCATAGTTTATCTCGTCTGATCTAGTTGAAAGTTTGCACCTAAGTACTAGTCTAGTTAGTGATCCCGTGTGTGTTTCAAATCCCATTTGGGGGTTTACGCCCATTTGTCTATTATCTACGTGGATTTGAAAATCTCTATCTTAGTGTAGAGTTCTCGTGTGATGCTTATATTCTCGGTTTCATGGGGTATGGGTTGATTTTGGGCATGGATGGGTTGTCCAGTTGTGGAGCCATCCTTGATTTTTTCGAGCATAGGGTTGTAAGGCTCATGACTCGCCTCGGTAATACCCTAAAAATTTCTAGTAACCCTACGAGTCCCGTCCTGTTGTGTTATCTTGAACCCCTTCGACTCGTCTATCGATAGTTTGCAATCGGTGAGGGTGGTCCGAGAGTATCCCGATATCTTGGGTGAAGTGAAGGGGTGGTTACCCCTAAGCGAGAGATCGATTCCCGCATTTATCTGGTTGATAATGCCAAGCCAGTTACGTGGCCGGTTAGGCACGTGGCCCCGCAAGATGAGAGTTAAGAAAGCAAGTCAAGGAGTTGCTTGAGAAGAACTTCATTAGACGAAGTATATCTGAATGGGGAGCGCCTGTGGTATTTACTACCAAGGCAGATGGTTCTCTTCGAGTTTGTGTTGATTATCGTGAGCTAAACAAAGAGAATAGACAACCATTGCCAAGGATCGATGATTTGTTCGATCATCTTGTAGGAACATCTGTTTTCTCTTGATCCTGCTACTGGATTCCATCAGCTCAGGGCAGCTGAAGATAGTATAGACAAGACTGCGTTCAGAATTCCTGATGGATTCTTAGAATGGCTGGTCATGCCATTCGGCTTGACTAATGCACCCGCATATTTCGTGGACTTGATGAGTAGGGTGTTCAGGGAGTTCTTGAACAAGTTTGTCGTGGTCTTCGTAGATGATATTCTAATCTTCTCTAAGGATGAGGAAGAGCACGCAAGGCACCTCGTGGAGGTGATGGATACGCTTAGAGCGCATCAGTTGAAAGCCAAGCCCTCCAAATGTCATTTTGGTGAAAAGGGAGTTAGATTTCTTGGGCACATAGTTTCTAAGCAAGGCCTAGTGGAGGATCCCGCTAAAATGGTCGCGGTTCAAGACCAGAAAGCTCCGACGAGGACAATTGAAGTAAGAAGCTTTCTCAGTTTAATTAGTCAGTTAGCGTCCCTTGAGTTTAGACCTACCCTTCTGGATCAAGTAGGGACTTCACAGAAAGAAGACCCGCAGTTGGTCGAGATCATGGACAAGTTAATTCGAGGCGAGATGTTAAGACACCTCGCTATAGATGACAAGGGATGGCTAAGACGCGATGAGAGAAAGAAGGTTCTTGAAGATGCACATCACCCGAGGAGGTGGCCGAGTTTGTCCCAAGGAGCATGTTGTGCCAACAGGTTAAAGGCCGAGTCATAGAAGCCCGGTGGGCTGTTACATCCATTGGAGGTCCCCGCAATGGAAGTAGTAAAGCGTCACGAAGGATTTCGTGGATGGACTGCCTAGATCAAGAAAGGGAATAAGAACATGTGGGTCATAGTAGGTAGACTCACGAAGAGTACTCATTTCACTCCGGTAAAGAGCAAAAGGACTGCATCATAACTTGCGACAGTTTACTTTCAAGAAATAAAGCGGTTGCACGGGGTTCCCTAAAGGATAGTTAATAACCATGACTCAATTTTCACTAGCCAGTTTTGGGATAGTCTACGGGGAAGTCATGGGCAAGCAACGGAATCTAAGTACGGCCTATCATTCGCATGCGGATGGTTTATTTTGTTCAAGCATGAGTTATAGAAAATCGCGTTAGTAAGAGCAATTGGCAACGTGGATTGGTATTTTCAAGAAAACTTCTGCTGCGTGGAATACTTTATAGTAAGTAAACGAGATCCAGGATTCACTAGTGAATTTTGGAGAGCTTGCATGAAACCATGAGGTCATAGTTATGTTTAATCCAAGAATGATAGAAGGGTAAGTGAAAAAGGAAGACGAAAGGCGACAATGAAATGGGTTCCAACTCATATTTGGAAATAAGAGTTAAGAAGCCCAGGAATCATGAAGTAAAAGACGGTCAAAGCACATTGGAGTTAAGCTCAAGGAAACGTGACTTAGAAGACTGAAGGCTAGATACGCGCATCATATCTCTTTTTAAGAGCATATCCTTGATCCTTGTTTTCCTGTGGAACTTACTCGTATGTTATCTTTTTACGTATATCCTCTCGGTCCCGTTCTCGGTCCTATTTCTGTCAGGAGGTATGACTTATTGGCTAGTAATACATGTCAGGGTTTGAAGGGGTCCTTTAGGTTGACTAAACCTTTTGGGCTTTTATAGGATTGGGGTTGGGTTAGGAAGGGATTTCTTGTAATCCAAAAGGAGTATATCTTGCTTATCTTCCCGATCTCTTTGTAGTATATCTTTTGCTATCCATGTTTGTCTTGATTATCTAGTATATCGTGTTAATCTTGTCATGAGGACCTTAGGTAGAAACCCTTTGGATGAAACATGTGTTTGAAACATGTTATGCTTGATGTTTGCAAGTGGTTGCAAGTGTTTGCAAGTGGTTACTCATGGATGCATTATACACGTTAGGCACTAGATCGGCTCACACACTCCTCATATTGCATATGCATGAGTGTTTATGCTTATTCATTGATGAAAATTTTTGTGTTATCACATGGATGTTGCATAAGGATGTATGTTATGTGCACACATATAGATGTTATACATTATGTTAGGAATTGCATACATATGGATTCATTTCACTAACATAATTTGCATTGATGATATTTGCATTAGATAAGTACATATACACACACCTTTGCATATGTTCATACAACATTTAGAATCTTGTAAGGACAATGATTGCTCGTGGATGATGTTTCGAGTAGATGGATGATTGGATGGTAGGATACGTTCTTCCCAACTTGAAGATTTCGGGGACGAAATCCTTGAAGGAGGGGAGAATGTAACAACCCGTATTTTCAATAACCTGTTATAACATAAATCGAGGCAGAATTTAATTCTAAAATCTGAATCAAGGGAAACGGGCTATTCCATTGCGTTCGTCTCGGAAAAATACGCGAAATAGAGTCCGAGTTTTCGAAAATCGGAGTTTGTATGACCCGATTAAGGCCCAACGAAGTTTTCAGAAAATTTCAAAGTAAAAAACAGATTTCAAATTCAAGTTTGAATTTGGAAATTAGGGTAAGATTGGGCCAGGCGGGAAAATTCCCGCCAGAGCACCGAAGTCGACAGCCCTGTCGACTTGGGAGTCGACTTGGTTGGACCCAAGTCGACAGCCCTGTCGACTTGGCTGTCGACTCGGTCCAGCCGGGCAGTCTTGCCTGGTGCACCATTTTGGGTTTGTGTTGAGTTTGGGGGTCAGATTCGGTTTTAAGGGCTGATATTAGAACTAGGGTTTAATCCTAAGGTTGAAACTAGTCCTAATCTCTATAAATAAGGCCCTAACCTAACCCTAAATCATGATTATTCATTCATACAACTAAACTATGGCAAAATCATTCCTCTCATGGCCTCCACTCTCTTCATAAAATTGCTAAATAAATTTCTATGAAATTTTCCATGCATACAAGTGTTTTCAAGCTTGTATGAGCATCATTAGCTTGCATTCAAGTCAAGTTTCCATATTTACATCATAAAGCAAGGGTTTTGATCATTTTGGCTCAAGGGTTTTTCCATTAGAGCTTGCATTTTGGGTCTATTTGATTGCATAAGGGCTTTGTCATATTTTTGTGTCTTCATAAGCATTGTAAGCCCTATTCTACTTTCATATTTAAACTCTAAAGTTAAATGAATGATGCAAGTATGCCATGTTATGATATACAAGTTTATCATGTTATGTTATGCAAGTATGCCATGTTATGATATGCAAGTTTACCATGTTATGCTATGCAAGTTTGCCATGTTGTGATATGCAAGTTTATCATGTTATGTTATGCAAGTTTGCCATGTTACAATATGCAAGTTTATCATGTTATGTTATGCAAGTTTGCCATGTTATGATATGCAAGTTTATCATGTTATGTTATGCAAGTTTGATATGCAAGTTCGTCATATGATATGCAAGTATGTTATGCAAGTTTGGGATGATCATTTTGTTCATGTTATCATGTTATGCAAGCTTATCTTGAGTATATGGACATAAAGCTTCAAGCTTTATGCTAAAGGTTGCATTTTGGCAACATGTAAGTTATCATATCTCTTATGATAACTTGCATGTGAGGCTAAATGCGAACTTATGGCCATTTCTACATGTCATTTATCACCATGTATCACCAATATGCTAAGTTTGGTTTTATGCATGCTTTTGAGGCCTAAAATGTAATATGCAAGTATATGAACATATGTACATTTCATATGCCACCATGTTAAACTTGTGGCTTCAACACCTTTATGTCATGATTATGCCAAGTTCCCTCTTTCTATCCTTTATGCGCTATTGCGATATGTAAGCGATGGGATTGCGTTTGGGGTTGGGTAAACTTAAAAGACATAAAAACATAAGCTTGGGAATTTACCTATTAAGTTAGGTCTACCCTTTGGGAATTTACCTATTAAGTTAGGTCTACCCAAATGCTTGAAAACTTGTAACATGTTTTGGAAACATGATGGACATGACACTTAGAAAAGATAAGTGTGACCAACTCGAGGTTGGGTTGAGTTTGTAGCGTAAACCTACCCGGAACCGACCGGCTTAACTAGTTGCTACAAACAATAGGACCCAATGTGAGAAGTTGGCCATGTTGTACCTTGAACCCGAGGTTAGACCAAGTTGTGGTGTAAAGCTACCCGGACCCGCCCGGCTTAACTAGTAACCATAACAAGGTCTAATGTGAGAGGTTAAGGCGCATTAAATTAATTAATGCCTCGTGATTAGGGTTAAGTCATGGTCCACTTAATACTTAACCAATTTGGGCTTGGTAGATTAATCAGGGTTAAGTCATGAACTCATCGTTACACTTAACCAAGTTAATCCATGATTAGCAAGAGGGTTAAACCGTACTTAACCCACTAGAAAAATCCTAGCAATGGGGGTCCACTCCAGCAGTAATCCCAAGTTTGTATCATTAAGGCCCTTGGGTCTAGGCTAGGGAGGGAGCACGATTACTGGACTGGAGGTAAGTGACCAAAAACGACGGCAGAAGGGTACGCCGGTGTAGTTCCGGGCGGACTATGGTCGTGCACACAGTCCGAAGCCGGGGAAAACATGCACGGGTACCAGTAGATCGAGACTGTGCACTCATGTTTATGGTGTCCAGGGGTTGCCACCATAGGGGTTGGTACACCCGACGGGAGACCCTGCACAGTCTGACTACAATTATGTTTGGGCCGCATTGACACCAACACGTGACGAGTTAGGCTTATAGGGAGCCGATCGACTAGACCGTTTGGTTGGACCGCGTTTTAGGGTCACTTCATGTTATTGGGCCAAAGCTTGGGCCAAGGGATCAATACTTGCTTATTCAAGTCATGTTAGTTTGCTAGTACACCTGTGGTGCAAAAACCTTAAAACTGATTATGCGATGACACCTTTATCTACCTTGTTAATTAATCATCATGCTAGTATGTTGTTATCCTTATGTTCATCCCTGCTTCTCATGCTTGTTAACTTTATCAGTTTACATTGATTGCAGTAGGGCTTACTCAGTCTTTTTGACTGACCTATTTTCCTTTCGCCTCTTTTCTTCCGTTCCCCCCCCCCCCCCAGGTTCTCAGGGTGGGAACATTGGAGCTTAGCTTGGATTTCTGATCGCTTGCTTGTGGGATTTTAGCTCATGTACGGTCTTGACATGAAGCTAGCTATGGTTATCACTTATTTTGGGGATAGTACTTATGTATTTCAGTTTTTCAGTAATGTTGTTTTTATCTAGACTTGTGTATTTGGAAAGTTGACATTATGTTGTACCAGACTTGTTTTGAAATGGTTTGAAATCTTCCGCTGTTTTATCTATGTTATTTACTCTGTTTACATATATACATATGTTCTTGTTCTGCCTTGATATATCATTATGCATGTTTACTTGATTCAAACGCCCCTCCAAAGTCAGAGTGCTTGCAAGAGCCACCCTGGCGGAGGTGGGGTGTTACACCCCTAGACCAGATTTCCCCAGATTACAAACCCATAACCTGTATATCCTAGGTTTTACAGACTCTAGTAAACTGCCAGATAAATCTAACTGGATTCTCTAGTATTTTACAGACACTAGAAACTGATCATTTGTTTACAATACAAATTTAAAAAAACAACACAAAAATAAAACAAACTAAATAGAAACCGTAGGAGTTAAAATTAAAAGGATTATCCCCTTTAGAAAATACGGCCGGCCCATCTTCAGTTGTGAAGCCTGATTCCCTTTTGCTTTGAGAAAATAATGGCAGCTGCTTCCTAGGGTTTTTAAAATCATCCCCAAATCGATGCTTTGATTGATGAAACTAAAAACTCTGATGCTGGAGTCTTTGTAGCTACAATCTCTATCGGCTTTACGATTCGGGAATTACGGTTTTATGTTGATGGATTCAAACCAAATCGTGATTGCTGAAAGAAATGGTCTCCACGATTGCTTCTATGTTCTCTGCCTCTAACTCGATTGATTTGAAAAACTGGAGTTGACTGAAACCCTAAGAAAATTGTGAGTATTTTGATTTCTCTTGAATTTGAATTTTGTGATGCTTGGTTTCGATTACGATTGCCTTTGACGATAGGGTGTTAAATAGGATTATAAAATCAAAAAAAAAACTTTGTGATTTCGTGAAAGTGGCTTGAGATGATTACGTGAATGTTGCCTGTGTTTTCCTCTTTTAGTTCTCAGTTGCAATTGATTTGTGTTTGTGAAAATTTTGTGTTCCCCTTATCAAATTCCCCTGTGTGATTTGAGTATGATACCCTGCTAAAAAGTTCACTGTGGTTTCTGGAAATGATTTGAATTATAAAAGAAACTATTGGCAAATATGGACTCCTTAATTTCATACTTTCCAGATTCATCCCATACTAGATTGATACTGAAAATGTAGTGATGCCAGATTTTTCTCCTTTGGATGAATTTCTGGAAACATAAAATACTTTGCCAAAAATGATGATTGTAAAATCTGGATTGACAAATTGGTTTTCACTGAATTTCTAAATTGAATTTGCCCCTTTGCATGTTTTATGAATTGTTTCCTTTCCAGTAAAGATTGTTGCTTGCCAAATTTACAAAATACCTTGATTGAATCGACAGAATCATTTGTGATGTTTGTGCCTGTATTTTCCAGCCAAAAATGCTTGCATGATTTCTGAAATCCAAATTGTGTTTTCTAGAAACATATTAAATCATTCTTACCAAAAATTGTGTGATTCTTCTTGCTATACATAAGCTCTCTGATTTTCTTGATTAAATACATTTCTGGAATGCACTTGGGAGAAAAATCTTGAATTGATTTATGCCGATGATTCATACTTGCCGAACAACATTGTTTACTGATTTGCGTAATTCTGGAAACAATTCGGCCTCTTTCCAAGTATGCTTTGTGGATTGATTTTCTTGTTCTTCAAATCATACGTGTACGCATTTCTGAAAATATAACTTATTGCTTTCACGTTCATGAATTTAACACTTGCCAAAAACAATTTAGCAAGAATTCTCAATTAACTTGCCATTTATTTGTTGAGGACATTCATGCTTGAAACGATATTATCCCTGAGTATTAGTTCATGGCAATGCTGCATCATTTACAAAACTATACACACTTGTACATGCACACGAAACATATTTGAGCTTTGATATTTGCTGTATATACTTGATTCGGCCTTGTGCTCGACACTTTATCAACTATGTTGTCCATATATTCATGCATACACATTGAACTTGAGCTTGTACTTGTATCACTACTGATTTGTTGGTTTGTTCCATACATCCATGAACTGCTCCATATTGACTGTGTTGAGATGGTACTTGCACTTGCTCCATTCATTTGCATATGTTGTTGTCTCATCCATACTTGTATACTACCATGCTAAGATCACTTCTATCCCATGTTGAATTTGAGCTGCATGTATTCATGTAGAGAAAGAAAAACTGATTTGACTTCATGCTTCAACCAATTTTATGTATGCTTTGTATATTCTTGTTGCACCGTTTCTTTGACATGAACTTGACTACATGTGCCAACTTTGACTTGTTTTGATTAATGCCTTGAGTCTGGTTCCTTTTTTGTTTTGTGCTTGTGCTCGGCCACTTGTATGTTGGCTGAACATTTGTATACTAATTTGCATTGTGTACTGAGTCGAGTTGGTCCACGTGGTTGCTCCTCAGTTTCACACTGATCGGCGAGGCAGTGCACACATGTATGTATATGCACGTGTGTACATGCAGCCATCGAACGAGTTTTCCTGTCCATGCACTGTAATATGTGTATATACATACACATGTATGTGTATACATGTATCGTGTGTGTGCTATAGTTTTATCATGCTTAGTTTCTTAGAATCATTTGATAATCTGATCTGTACCCGTAGTCTGTAAGTATCTAGATATTTCTGATAAGGTTAGGGGTTTTACTCGAGGCGTGAGTTAGATTTCTAGATTTGACATTGTCTAATGAGAGTAATTCTCTAAATGTCAATTTGATGTTGCTTTCAGTCTTCGGGGTCGATACTTATGGAGTTATTCTCTTAACCAATGTCTAATGGGAATAAAGTTTTTGTTTTATTTGCTTCTATTAAACGATAGTATCCTATCGATCGAGCCTTCGACATTTAGGTAGAAACTAATGGGTGTAAACATGTGTTTGAGAGATGTTATGATTGATGATTGCAAGTGGATGCAAGTGGTTGCTAGTGGTTGCTCGTGGATGCATACACACACACTAGGCACTAGATCGGCTCAAAAACACTCTCATACTGCATATGGATGTGTGTGCATTTTCAATTTTTATGGATGTGAAACGGTTGACTCATCACACAGATGTTGCATATGAATGAATGGTTGTGCACTCATATAGAATTGATATGTATCAAATAGGATTGTTCGCATACATGATTGGACTCATGACACTAACATAATTCGCATTAAGGAGGTCAACTGGATCTGTAGACCGACTGATCTTTGCATTAGATAAAGGAACATATAAACACACTTTTGCATATGTTCATACAACATTTGAAATTTTCTAAGGACAATGGATGCCTGTGATTGATGGTTGAGTAGATGGATGTTGGATGGTAGGATATGCATTCTTCTTAACTTAGAGATTTCGAGGACGAAATCCTTTAAGGAGGGGAGAATGTAACACCCCGTATTTTCTGAGAATATTAAATTAGCATATTAAAGAGTACTTAATTTTAGAAGAAGAATTAAGTAAAATAGATTGCGTCGTTGCATTCATCTCGAAATTCTGCTTGAGATAGAGTCCGAGTTTGCGTAAATCGGACACCGTATGAAGAAGTTATAAGCCTTAGAAGTTTGTATACCCCCAAGGAAGTATATATATACATATAAAATAATTCCAGAACTCAAAACAGGGTTCAAATCTCTAATTTGGGTCAAAGCAGTCTGAGCGGGAAATTACCTGCTCATAGGTGTCGACCCCCCCGGGGAGTCGACATAGGTGTCGACCACCCCATAGGGGAGTCGACCCCTGTCGGCCCAGATCTGGACGATGACGTGTTTCGCCATGTGTCGCTTTCTAATTCGCTGTGTGGCGTGGTATTCTACTCTGGACGATTCTGATGACTTCTAGACTGATCTGAAGACTCTAAATCTCCCTATACACCTATAAAAAGACCCCTAAACCTATTGTTTTCTCCACGCGAATTCAAAGGCATCTATATGCTGTTAAAACCTGAAGTGACCTAGCCTCCACTTTAATCAATCAAATTATAGTTTTCAAGTTAACAATCAAAGTCTACATCAAAGGAAAATCTAATCAAATTCAGAAATCAGATCCCAGAATTCAAGACCGTTCTGTAATTTATAAGTTCATGTTTCTTTCAGAAATAAAATTTAATTGTTATTCTGACATTGTAATAAATCTGAATATGAGATTATGCCTATTTCTATCTGTCGTTCTATATCCATTGGATCTATCTCACTGATATTATTATGTCCATTCTTTATCTCTTATTTCCTTCTTCCCTTTTTGTTTTTATAGCCAGGCTACTGCGAGCTTGAGCCAAATCTCATAAGAGATGAACGTACGTTGGGAAAAAATTGGCATAATATATGATTTGGACATGGCCAGCACTAAAATTGGGAAAAGTATTAAATTATGTATAATTGGGCATAACTGATTTGTAACTGATTTGATGTTGTGTTTAAAACATAAAGTGTATCGAACATATGACTTGAGATTTGAGGCATAAAGTATATTAGACATATGACTTGGGATTTGGGGCGTAAATTGAACTGTAAACATGTAAGGCATAGTACATGTTGTGGTTTAAGACCTAAAATTGGGGCATATTATATATGATAGTTCATGACTTGGAAGAAGGAGATTATTGTGTATAGTGATATATGGCTTAGGCATGAAAACCTATAGTAAGACAGGGATAACTGTTAAATGTGAACACGCCTAAATTGGGATTTTGGGTAATTGGCATGCACTATAATTAAAGGCTATAATTTGGCATAGTTTGTATTGTGAATCATGATTAGGGGCTTTTGGAGAATATTCTGTAAAGTGCAATATGACTAAACCTTAGCGCATGTGTTATATTGTGAATTATGACCATGATTTTGGGCATGTAAGTTTATAGGATTAATTTATGATTTAGCGAGATATGTTAATGGAACTTTAAGTGATGCTTAATTTGTTAAACTGACTTATATGCTGAAATCTGTTGAAAGTGAATAATGTAATTGGAAAGCCTACGATGTAGATGAATAAATTGACATAACTAGCCTGAAGCTAGAATAATCTGTAAATGAACCAATATGATATGATGAATAAGTAAGTTTAAGTTAATAAGGAAACACTTAACCAATATAATAAGGTGAACGAGTGAGGTTAAGTTAATAAGAAACACTTAACCAATATAACATGATGAACGAGTGAGGTTAAGTTAATAAGAAACACTTAACCAATATAACATGATGATCGAGTGGGGTTAAGTTAATGGGAAACACTTAACCAATATAACATGATGGTCAAGTAGGGTTAAGTTAATAAGAAACACTTAACCAACATGACATGATGAGTGGGTGGGTTAAGTTAACATGAATGGACAAAACTTAACCATTAAATAAACATACTTGAATCAGTGAGAAGGGTTAAGTAAATATCGGGTTGGTGGGTAATATTAGTATATATATGCCTATAAACTTAACCATTAAATAAACATACTTGAATCTGTGAGAAGGGTTAAGTACGTATCAGGTTGGTGGGTAATATAGTATATATAGGCCCACAAACTTAACCATTAAATAAACATACTTGAATCAATGAGAAGGTTTAAGTACATATCGGGTTGGTGGGTAATATTAGTATATATAGGCCCATAAACTTAACCATTAAATAAACATGCTTGAATTAGTGGGAGGGTAAAGTACATAACGGGTTGGTGGGTAATATCCGTGTATATAAGCCCACAAAACTTGAACAGTAAGAAACCTAGTAACGGGGACCCATTTCAGCAGTAACCCACATAGATGTATCACGGTACCCTGAACTAGGTAGGGTGGGGTATGATTACTGGGTTGATTATAAGCGGTCAAAATAGCGGCAAGGGGTACGTCAGTGTAGGTTTCGACGGATTACGGGCATGCACATATTCTGGAGTGGAAAAAAGCAGGCATTGTGCATCTTGAAGCGTGTCGGGTTGCTATCATAAGGATTGATACACCTTATGGTCGGACCAGCACATGGTATCTACATGCAAGAGAGGGGCCGATTGACACAGACACGAGGAAAATTAATACAAGTAGGAAGTCGATCGCTTGGGGTAGAATTTGGGGTACACTTAGTTCTGTCTATTTTCGTTGGAGTACCATCTGTTTCTGTTGGGGTGATAACACTTGTCTGTTTTTACGTGGTACCGTCTGTTGGGGTGGTAAAGGCCCATTACTAGTATACACCTAATGCTAGCATTCTGTTTCCATAAGGATTATTCTGTTTCCTTCTCTGATTCCATTTAGCGTTTTATTTCTGTTGGTGTGGTAAAGGCCCATTAGTTGGGTTGGTAAAGGCCCATTACTAGCATTCTGTTTCTGTAGGGATCATTCTATTTCCGTTTCGGTTTCAGATTAGATATTAGGTAACACCTAATCCTGTTAGACTAGTATTAGTGCAGAGAAATGAAAAGTAAGTAAGAAACATGGTTTAATCTATATCATTCTGTTTCCTCTGTTTAACCTATATACTTGCTACTCCTGTTACGGCTATCTCTCATCCAGTTTTATTTACATGTCATGATACTGTTATCTTTTTATATGTTGAAAGTCACTAGACTCGCCAGACTTTATGTCTGACCTCATTTGTTTCGCCCCTTTTCTTTCCATTCCCCTCTCCCCCCAGGTTTTCAAGGAAGAAATACTCAAGTTTGATTCAGATTTCTCTCTACTAGGAGTGCTTGAAGTATTGCTTGGCTTTGATTCTACCTATATATCGCAGCTTCTGTTGGGGATTATGGATTAAGAATTATGTACTCTGAAGGCTTTTGTACAAGGATGATATTATGTACTTGGTTTTGGGATTTGAAAGATGTAACTAAACTTATTCCTGTTTCTGCTACAATAAAGTCATAAAAATTTTCAAGTACTACTTTATATATCTGTCTTGTAATATTCTGTTCTATTTACTCATATTGCTCCATGAAAGTTAATGCATTCCCTTAGTGAGTGACATTAGTGGACGTGGGGTATTACATTTTTCTTGGGCTTCATTAACTTCAAATTGCAGAATTCATATTTTTCTGGAAATTTGCAGCATTTAAATAGAACTCTCGTGTTTTAATCTCTTCCAGATCTTGAATTTAAATTTGTAAATATCTGCAATTGTTTTGAAGTTTATTTTATGACAGCTGAATTCATAACAGTGTTGATTTATTCTTATTATATCTTGTACACTGTTGATTTGAATTCTAAATTTTGAAGATCTGAAAATTTAATGGAATTTCACACACCTATGCTGTTTTGAGTTTCTTCTAACTCATTTTGGAAGGGCTTAAAAATTTATATTCATTACAGCACTCTGCTATTTATCAGTTGTGACAATTTCATTGATTTTCAGGTTGGCTTGGATGTTTTGATTTTTCTTGATTTACAGTGATACATCTAGAAATTCATCTTATATTCATGATCATCATGGTTGAAGTTGGTTTGTTTGAAATCATCTGAAATTCTTGATATTTTGAATATCACACACCTCTTAAATTTGAAATTATCAATCTTGTGTGACTGATTCATTATATCTCAAACTTGACATTGATTCAAGTGATTTCAAATAAATTATTTTTTAATTTTTTTGGTATCATGAATACCTCTTAAACTTGATGTAAATGATCTGAATTTTCTTTGGGCTTGTCAGAAATAATTTGGAAAAATTCTTTGAAAATCCGATCTTGAAACTCATTGTTATTTCATGATTATTTGATTTGAGTATATGTTTGTTTAAAATCATTTGAAATTATTCATTTATTGAATCACACACATATTTTGGATCTGAAATTTATAATCTGGTGTGATTGATTCATTGAATCCCAATTTTTCAGTTTTCCTCAAATGATTTAAAATAAAGTAAATTTTATAATCTTAGATCATGGAATATAATTTGTGACCATCAGTAACATTTTCTGACAAGTCTATTGTGCTATTGGTTTCTGTGCTGCTCTGATACTGCTTTTGAAAATGATCTTAGATAACTACTTGGTTTGATTAAAATTGACTGCTGCTGAAATTATTTTGTTTGTCGTGTCTGCTTGGACCTTATGATTGAATTTCTGTTTGTCTATGATATCTTGGTTTGTCTCTTGTGTTTTGTTACAATCCTCATTAATAGGGACACCAAGTGGTATCAGAAATGCCTTATATTTGTCTCACCCATCTGTACTTAGATTCTAATCTTCACCTTGTATAGATCCACACACTTTATTTGCCTTGTACAAATTTTTTCCTCTTGTTTTGTATAGATCTTCATATCCCTCTTGTAATTGATTTTCAATTTTAAAATTATTTATTGATTATTCATTCAAAAATTGAAATTTATATCCAAATTGAACTATATTTATAATTCATCAAAATTATTAATAGATTTTGATATTGTGATGAATTGTGATTGTAGTATATTTTACAACAAGAGTAGATTTTATTTAGATTTTCATGATGCTTAAACATATATTATAATATCTTTGAATTAGCGATTATTTCACGACCATCTCCTTTATCTATCATCTTTCTGCCATCCATAATAATTTTATATTAATGTGGAGAGTTAATATGTTTTAAAATCCTTTTGAATGAATAGTGGAAATATACGTGATAGAAATGGGACTATGTTATTATTCAAAATTAGTGATAATTGAAAATTTTTCAATGATCTCGGTACAGTTGATTATATCTCATAATATGATTAATTTAGAAATTTATTTCACAAACCATTTCTGTACCTACTGCATTTCTATCATCCATATTGGTTTTATATACTGAGGAGTTTTTCATTTTGGAACTGAAAATAATAAAAATATAATATATGTAAGTGTTTCTCTAACCTTATTTAAAAATCCAAGCTTTGGTTATGCATGGTTATGAGATTACTTATATTTAAGCTACAACTGATCTCATTTAAAAATCCGAGATCTGGTTATGCGTGGTCAGTCTGCTCTTATATTAAACGAAAAAGAAAAGAAAATGATTTGAATATATAAAAAATTATATGAAATTCTCCTTGGTATGTTATAACCAGCCTATCAATCCATCTTTCTAATTTGTGAAATGTGTTAATATTTTATGAAATATTATGACTAGTTGATTGATAGCTATTGAGATTTGAGATTATATGATTTATCACTTAAATTGAATTTATAATTATAGTCCAAATCCATCACTATTTTTGTGCTTTATTTTTTAAATTTTTATTGAAAAATAATTGGAAATTATTTTTTTGTAACTCTCTCCATTATATATAAATTTCATCGTAAATTTGTCATTCTCTGCAATGTGAAATAAGCCACTAATTCTTAGATTATTATGATTTTTGTTTGACTGATTGAGATTTATGATGACCGTTCTTCCTCTTAAGCTGAAAATATATTTCTAGTTATTATTCATCTATATTTTGAATTCTGAATCCTTTTGATGATAACAAAAGGGGGAGAATGGGTTGATATTTTGATTTATGAGTGAATATTTTATAAATATTTTAATTTTTAAAATTCATTCAATTTACATTCGTTCATTCATGCACATATTTAGGGGGGGTTTTGTTGTGGGGGAGCTTTTAAATAGGGGGAGTTCAGTTTTTCACTGTCAAACACATCTACTATATTCAAAATCATAATATTTATATGTCATCATCAAAAGGGGGAGATTGTTGTATATAACAGTGTTGTATACATAATTATTTGATCTTTGTTTGATGGTAACAACCAAATGTATACATTAGTATAAATGTGTTTGTTACTGTACTGTTTCATATATACATCGCAGACAGGAATATAATATTTATCTTTAAATAAAATACGACTGTACAAAAATTCTTTTATTCACAGTATTTTATTTAAATAGAATATTTTATTTCAAACAGTACAACTTTATTCGTACACCTCACTGATATTCATTACTGTAAAATCATTTTAATTATATACAAAGCTCCTCACTACAGTTCACTCACACTCAGCTGCTTTTTTCATATTTATACAAACACTCACATATGCAGTTTCAGACTCATACACTACACACTGTCTTCTTATCTTCAGCCTTCTGTTTCACTGTCTTCTGTCAGTCCAGTCTTCATCGTTCACAGTCAGTCCTGTCATCTTCATGCTTACCTGTCACATGGAAAAAATATGCAGTACACTGCAATAGAAATAAAACTGAATTCATGTGAATATTAAATTTTATTTTAAAAGTTTTATTTGCCTTAGAATTTCGGTGTGTTTCTCATCATTTTTCATGACTTGATCTGATATGTGATTATAGTACGCGCATGATACATGTATACACACACATGTGTATGTATACACACACATGTGTATGTATACACACATATATTTGTGCAGGGACAGGAAAATCTGTTTGAATGGCTGCATGTACACACGTTCATGAACATACACGTGTGCACTGCCTCGCCAATTCAGTGTGCAATTGAGGAGTAGCCATGTGGGCCATCTCGACTCAGTGCAACTAGTACACTTGTATGTAAAATATGGTCGAGCACATGGCACAAGCTTGTACACGAGCAAGCCAGGAAACAACATGCAACTGTTCAAGTTTTTTCAGCAACAATATATGGTGCAGATCAAGACAAAGCAGGAAAGTGGTCAAGAAACATGTGCCAACATGGTTGAAAACACTTTCAATTAAAGCATTTATACATGGTAATGGTCGAATAGCTACAAGTAAGCATGCAAGCGTAAAGAGCATTTAGTATGTACATGAGATGAATCATGGTCGAGCTCATATTAATATGGCAGCAACATTCAATACATCAAGTACAAGCAAGCAAGATGATTCAAGACTGGCTCAAAAACAACACAATGATTCAAGATCTTTTAACATGTTCAGCTAGCATGGTGGTAACAGATGACACAAGAAGTGGTGTAGGTTAAACAACAAAGCACAAGTATTCGAGCAAGTGGTGCCAAGTACTCAGCAGCAAATTTCAAGTTAGTTGTTTCATGTGTCAAGTGATCAAATACTGCATGAATTTATCTTTTTAGCTGATGGTGCAAATTGGTCTAGTCGACATGTGTGGTCGAGTTCAATTGTGCAGCATGTAACACAATATTGTACACAACGGTGAGCACAGCTTTGATCTGAAATATATACAGGATGAAACTACAGCCAAACTAAGTGTGCATAACAAGCGGGGTATCGAATCATGGTTAAACAACATGGGTGATACAACAATATACAAATGATCAAAGAATGATCACAGCAGTCCAAGAGTACAGGCAGATTAGAAAATAAGCAGCATGAGATTGTCACACACATGCAAGAACACATAAGCCTACAGGCATCAAATAGTGGTGAAACCAATACAATGCAAGCGTAGACCAAAGTTCAAATGGCAAGACTCAAGCCAGATTTGATTGTGGAAGAATGGGCTCAAAAATAAATGGCAAGCATAACTGAATGCAACTCTTTCCAGAAAATCAGTGAATGGATTGAAAACTATTTTATGGAAAGATTTAAACTGCTAACCAAAGAATTCAATCAGGTTTTGACATGTGATAAATCTTGGGAATAATCATCAAAATTAGCATGCATTTATTTATTTCCAGAATCAAAATCACTTTCCAGTTCGTTTTGGCAAGTTTTTCAATCTCCTGAAATCAAATATTGTTTTCGGATTCACAGTGTTTTATAAAATCATCCAGATATGGAATGATAAATAGCCAGATTATCATATTAATGTTTTCAAGAAATCAACACTCGACATTCAAGGAATGTTTTCACTCAAGGGCAACATATTAAGCAATCATGCAAGGAATTAATTCAGATAAATTAATCAATGCCAATAAAGAGTGAAATACACGCTAAATCATGACTAGGTTCAAGCCGAGGCAATCAAGGTCGTTTTTATCAAAGCCATCAAAAGAGGAAATCAAGAAATCCGAGGAAAAATCAGATCAAATCAATTTGGTAAACCAGACAAAATCAGATCGAATCATTTATTCGAAATCATAGTTGTAGGGTTTTTATTTTACCCTATATAACATGCATATCATCGCAGGCAAAAAGGGGGATCGAAACCATAAACAATTCAATCGAAAATCGAAATCAAGCATCACAGATTCAAGAACAAAAGGTGGTAAAATATTTATAATTTTCTACGGAGAGTTTCGATCACAAAATTGACGACAAGGAATCAAATCCCAAATCGATCGACCAAGCTAAAGAGGCCATCAATACAGTCGAGCCTCTAGAGAAAATTCCAGTAGTAATTCATCCCAACATCGATCTGATTTGAGGAGAATCCGAAAACCCTGATTCTTTTTTCCAGCCGCCATTGTCTAAAGCAAAAGAGGTCGAGCAAATGAATTAGCAATGGGTCGACCAAGTTATTCTAGGATTAAGTGCTTTGATTAAAAAGGGGATGACCATTTCTTTTAACTCCTAGGGTTTCGGTTTAATTTTAGTTGTTTTTTAATTTGTTCTGTAAAATTGAATCTACAGTTACTAGATTCTATAAAATTCTAGAAAACCAGTTAGGGTGTTAATTGGAAGTTTTCTAGAGTTTGTAAAATCTAGGGTTACGGATTACGGGTTTGTAATTCGGGATAATCTGGTTGAAGGGATATCGGTCAGTCTAGAGTTTTGAGCATAGGGTTAGTACAGGAGCAGAGAGTGCGAGTTTACAGTGTCTGTAAGTGGGATCTGTTATTAACTCGTAGTAGAAACCTTAGGAATGCAGCAGTAGGCCCATTATCTCTAGAAACCTTAGGAATGTAAGCGAGAGCTGGATTTTGCCGAATCTGGGTATATCGTCTAACTAGTTCCTTTAACATTATCTCTAGAGCATTTGACCCAACAAAAAGCTAGTTCTGCTTGTTCTTCTAGAGACCATTTCACTACTTTGTTTGGTCTTCTCACTTGTTTGTTTGCATACATATCAGGAATTTCAGTAACTTCGATTTCTGTTTCTTCATTCATGTCGCTATTGTCTCCAAACAAACAGTTTAAATTTCTTGATAGATTTAGAGAAGTTTCATGCGAGACTAACCTTTGTTGGATACTTGGAGAAGTGTAGTGATGATCAGTGTAATTTTGCTGAAAAGACACGTTCTGTCCAGAACTAGAATTTTGAGTATTCTGATAATGATTGGAGTTTTGCTGGGAATGATAGAAATTCGGGTTTTGTTGAGGAGAATAACAGTTTGAACCATTCGGGAAGTTACCATAATGATAATTTTGATTCTGCTGGTACGACGATTGCATAGGAAACTGATTGTGGCCGGATTGATAATTGTGTTGATCTTGAGCAGATTTGGAGGAACCCTTCTTGGCTTTGACATTTTTGGACATTGCAAATAACTTGAATAGAAAATGAAGAAGGAAGAGAAGTGTGTTATGATATAAAAATGTATGTAGTATATATAGGCATTAAACAAACGGTAAGAAAATGAGCAACAACGGTCTATAAACAACAGTAAAAACACAACGGTATGAAATGCAACGGCTAAATAGCCTTATGCGGTTTTGTTAAATCCGGTTAAGGGGGGACAGAAAGTCCCCCCACTTAGCCTGCTTTGTTAAAGTCGGTGTGGCTTAGCCGGATTTAACAAAGCCGACTAAGCACTGGTTGTTGGAGCAACCATTCGGTTGCTCCAACAACCTCCATTGTTGCCACGGCAACACTAGCCTCATCTTTGACCCCAGTGTTGGGGTTGCTCTAAAAGCATACGAACACGTGGAGATATCCCAAAAATAAGGTTACCCATGTTGAAAATTTTCACAAGTGTAATTATTTTATGTTTTTGGCAAATTCTATTCGAACTCATAGAAATAACTGAGTCGTCCCCCGAAATTCAAAATAATCAAAAATTCCACCATTTTACTAAGTTGCACCCCATCTTTGAAAAAAAGACAAAATTATCCTCCCTTGCACTATAAGTGCGAGGTTCACTTACAGTACCACGCATTGGCACTACGTGGTACTATAAGTGACCTCGCACTTGCAATGCGAGGTAACTTACAGTACCACATAGTGCCGCTGCGTGGTACTGTAAGGAAATTTGCACTTGCAGTACGAGGTAAGTTGAAGCTATAAAAAAACAAGTACAGGATAATTTCATCATCACGATTTTTGGTTTAAGAGGGAGAGGGAGGGGGACTCAACTATTCGGTGAGTCCGAATAGAATTTGCCTGTAATAACCCGGAATTGAGCCAACTTAAAATTTTTAATTTGGCTATTTTAGTGAATTTAAAATATTTAAAATAAATATTTTAAATAATAACGATGAAAAGTAAGTTTGAATCGATGTTTGAAAATGAATATAATTATTTCTAATTATAAACAAGGCCTAAAATGGCGCGGTAGTTTCAAAATTTGAATTCAAACTTTGACTGACTGTTCCGGAAGCAAAGCAAAACGGATTTTAGTGAAACCAAAAATATTTAAATCTGTTAGTGAATATCTTTCTAACGAATCTGAAAAATCGAAGTTTCATAGCAGGAAGCAAAAGTTAGAGCCAAATGAATTTTCTGAAAGGTCACTATAGAGTTTATATAGCCCGTGAAAATGGCCATTTTGCAAACGACCTCAGAATTCGACAAAACCACTTTTGTTGGATCCGGGATGTCAAATTATTGCTAGGCTTCAAATTTCATAATTTTTGAAGCTAGTATGTGAGCGTGGCAAAGGAAAATGTGTTTGGTCGATTTCTATTAAATTGGATCGACCAGAAAAAGCCATTTTTCAAACAGTCTCAGAATTCGACGAAACTGGTTTTGTTGGGACCATATCGTCAAAACATTGCTAGATATATTTTTCTGGAAATTTTAGAATCAGTATGTGGCCCCGACAAATTGAAATGTACGTTCAAATTAAATATTGAATGTTTTATATTTTAATTTGAAGGAAAACTGACTGAAACAGTCGAATGGGCCTTCGAAACATATCCCATTGTGTTCGGAATGGGGGTATTTGGTTGGGACGACAGTCGTTGGGTTTGGATTGGAGTTCGTATGAGTTAAGGGGTATTTTAGAATTTTAAAAATATATAAATTAAATAAAAAATCTGATTGGCCATTCACTTTTTTCTCTCCCCGACTAAACCCTCCAGCGACGGCGGAAGTTGTTCAATACTTCCCAGGCCGATTTCTTCCAATCCACCCCACTAAACACCTCGATCCAGTTGAGAATTCTGTAGAGATTTTCGAGGGCTTCGAATCCATACCTGGAGCACCCCGTATTGTTGCGCGTGTATCGAGAATCACCTCAAGGAATTCAGAGGTTTTAAACCGCCGCCGCCATCAGCAGGGACCACCGAGTGGGCACCCTCTACCGCGCACAGGTGCGCCCTCTGCCCTCCTTCGATACTGCGTAGCCCAATCGTCCAACCCCTTCACGGATTTCGCGAAAAATCAATACCTAGTTTTGAACAATTTCAGAGAGGTACGGCTGTTATAATATTAAACTATTTAATAACACTTTAAAGTGCTACGGTTTTGATTTCACTATAAAAATCATATCTTTTTCGTTTCTTGACGAAATTTAGTGAAACAACGGACAGTGGACTCGTGTGGACGTCTTCTACATTCAAGAAGAAACCGCATATTTTTCTGAGCCTTCTGCTATTTTTGGTGGAGTGGAACCCAATGTGAGATTTTTGAATTATAAACGATATGGAAAACGACGATGTATAAATTATGTAGTCAATGTAGGAGTTATATAAGCGTTGTACACCTCATGTATAAGCGTTATATAAGTTGTACGTTCGATGTATAAGTTATATATGGGTTGTAAAAATTATATATGTGTTGAAATAGAAGTGAAATCTACTTATATATATATATATATATATATATACACGCCCCTCGTCCACAAACCATGGACGATATTTATTGGTTGTGAGTGGTGTGAAAATTGGTTGATAGCGAATGGTTGATTAGAATTGTTTGTGGTTGAAATTGATTGATTGTGGTTGGAAAATACTCGTTTGTGGTTGAGAATTATTTGGTTGAAACCACATAGGATTAGTTTGTGGAAAAGAAAAAATAAATAAAAATGTCGCCTGCGTGCGAACTAGATGCATGAAATCCCCATTGTCGAAAGCTGCGAGGCTTTAAGGTAGAGCGAGGAGCTGTACTAGGGACGGTCCCGGTTTTAACTGCCCTGCCGTTATGTTGTCGAAATTTTCAATAATATACATGTGTTAGAATCATTTTCATGTGTTGAAACTATATTCGTGTATTGAATAGAAATTCATGTGTGGAATAGAAATTCATGTGTTGAACGACATTCATGTTTTGAAATAAATTGTTTTCTATAATAAAAATCATATTTTTATCATCTATATGAACTATATAAAATAGTCGTGTTTTGAAATAAATTGCTTCATAATAAAAATCATATTTTTATTATCTATATGAACTATATAAAATAGTTGTGTTTTGAAATAAATTGTTTTATAATAAAAATCATATTTTTATCATCTATATGAACTATATAAAATAGTCGTGTTTTGAAATAAATTGTTTTATAATAAAAATCATATTTTTATCATCTATATGAACTATATAAAATAGTCGTGTTTTGAAATCAATGGTTTTACAATAAAAATCACATTTTTATTATATACATGAATTGTTAAAAATAGTGAAGTGTTGAAATAAAGGTCTGTTGGATAAAAATATCATTTTTATCAAATATATGAAAAGAATATGGTTTTGAAATCGAAGAATAGATTATATTTATATATATATATATATATATATATATAATTAAAATAAATCGAATAACGAAGCTGCAGTTCGTGTTTTGAAACCGTAATTTCAAACGATTAGTGCGGGAGATCCGACCATCAGATTTTCTCGAAACTGAAACCGTTGGGTTCGCTTTGGAAATATATTTCCAACGACACCAACTTTGCGAAGATCCAACGGTTGGATTGTCTAGAATGTTTAAATCAAATCTAAAGAAAAACAATGCTAGAATCGATTATATATATATATATATATAATTAAATTAAATCGAATAACGACGCTGTAGTTCGTATTTTGAAATCGAAACTTCAATCGAGTGTACCGGGAGATCCGACCGTCGGATTTTCCCAAAACTGAAACCGTTGGATTCATTTTGAAAATATCTTTCTAATGATATAAAATTTGTGAGGATCCAATGGTAAGATTTTCAGATATGTGTAAATCAAATCTGAAGAAAAACAGCGCCACGGCCGCGTTATGGCCGAAAGCGTCGTTTGAATAAATTGGCTATTTTTAAATAAATAAAAATAGCGATAAATTGTTATAAAATATTATAAATGATATGGAATGGAAATAAACCGAATTTACCCGGTTTATTGGATATTTGATGGTTGAATGTGAAATTTATAAACTAATTGAAGGTTGGCTAAATCAGATGGTTTCCTGGGTTTTGATCTGATGTTGGTTTCGGCCTTCGGGGTTAATACTTGGGAAGTCGTTCTCTTACTAATTTACGTTTAGTGAATAATGAATTGGAATGAGGCGTATGTTGTGTTTGTGTAGCACTTGTTTATTATATAGGCGAGTTGCTCAGAAAGACCGGGTTTATCCCATTCTGAATAACTGAATCGACGATAAGTAGTCGATGGTGAAGACGGTGGTTGAAGACCGGAGATGTTCACCTTGGTTGGATGGTAACTGATGTCTTGATTGGGAGGCATCCCGAAATATAGATAATAAGTGGTGATCGTCCAGACGTACGTGGAGATCGATGGGTATGCAAGGTATATACTGCCTACGGTTTCGTTCAGACCCAGAACGGACTTGTAAATGGACTGTTTGTCTGACATTGGAATTCGTTCTTTGTGATTGATAGCCATTAGTTGCATGGTGTGAATTGCCTGTGTGGCATGCTAAGATGCAGTGATCAAGGCTTCTGTTGAAAAGCAAAGTCTTGTGGTTGATGATCAAAGCACGGCCTGTGTGGCATAGCTTTGTGTATAACATGAATTCGCGAGCCTCACACCCCGGTATGAGCCAGAAACGAGAGAGGACCTCAGGGAGGACATGCGTTTCTTTCTAGCTAGAGGTGGTGTTAGTGCTTAAACTGGCTGACATATATATATTATTTTTACCTGTGTGGTTGTTACTGTTGCGAGGTGCCTCGGTTATATCGGTCGATCCGGGACCGATGGAGTTATTCGTTGGCTCATTTACGCCCCAAAGGGCGGGGAAACGCAGTGTTCAGGCATTTTAATCCACATCGGTGGACCGGCCCTGACGATCCAAGGTGTTGTATATAACAATGTTGTATACACAATTATATGATTTTTGTTTGATGATAACAAAACAAGTATATATTATTTTGAATGTGTTTGTTATTGTACTGTTATATCACATTACAGACAGGAATATAACATTTATATTTAAATAAAATACGACTGTACAGAAATTCAAATATTCACAGTGTTTTATTTAAATATAATATTTTATTTCAATATTCAAACAGTACAAATTTTTTAACTCCACTATTTGTACATCACTGTATTACATATCAAACACAATTTCATATACAGTGTTCTCCACTACAACACTCTATCTTTCAGTCACAGTTTCACTCATTCATTCTTTTACACAGACTCGTATACATATACACTTTTTCACACTGTTCTTGTCTTCTGTCTTCACAGCATCTTCACTGTCAGTCCAGTCACCGTCTGCTTACCTGTCACATGAAACAGAAAACACACAGTACACTGCAATAGAAACAATACTAAATATATGCAAATATAAATTTTATTTTTAAAATTTTATTTGCCTCAGTTTTCTGGTGTGTTTCTCATCATTTTTCATGACTTGATCTGATTTATATAAACCATCAATCTGTGTCTAGACAGCTTGTGATATTCACAGTGATACACTGTAAATACCACAAGGTAGACAGTATGTATATAAAGTGCAGGGACAGAAAAATTTGTCTGATGGCTGCATATACACACATGTATAAAATATACACGTGTGCACTGCCTCGCCAATCAGTTTGCGACTGAGGAGTAGCCACATGGACCGTCTCGACTCAGTGCTTTACTCAGTAAACATTCAAGCCAAAAGTCAACAGCAAACTCATGAGTCAAGCATTCGAAGTCAACACATTTCAAAATACAATGTCAAAGTGGCAAAGAGGACTCATGGCACACGCTCAAAGTGTTTGTGCACAAACATGAATGATTACACAACAAAGTAACATGGCAGTAAGAAATTGATGCAACAAATATGACAGAGTCAGAATGGACTAAGTGATCAAGACAGGTGCAACAACAAAGTGGTTCAACTCAACCTCATGGTCATAGTCAAAGTGATGCTCAACATGGTCAAGACAGCAAACCAGATTTTCAAAACAGTGACATAGCTTAAAGCAGTCAAGCAATAGCATGGAATTGCATCAAGACATGGAGCAGCATGATGAATGCATGTCAACATACAAACAAGATGACAGCATGGTTAAATGGGGTGAGACAACATATGCCAGTGAAGTTTCAGCATGGGCACACATGCAAACATATGGAGCAGCTACAAATACATGCAGGCAAATGCCAAGGGCCAATCCAAGTGCTAAGAAGAATCTGACCAGTTTAGACTCAAGATTCAAGTATATATATATACAGCAAGACCAAGTGAATGAGGCAAACAAATAAGTCGAGCACATCACATGTGTACATGGGTGGAGTAAATGCACAGCAATGGTTCAAGTCAAGGAGTCGAGCAAGGTTACATCTCAGTGACACACAAAGCTCAAATCAGTTTAAGTGTGTAAATTGTGAAGCAACAGCATAAGTCAGAATGAACATGAGTGAGCAATCACTCCCAAATCAGTAAGTGAGACAACATGGAAGTTCAATGGGTCATGGTGCAAAATACAGTGGAGCACATTCATATTCAAGTAAACAAGAATGCATGAAGTCGACAATGTCAAAAATGTCAAGTTAACAATGAATGCAGACATGCTCTCAATATTTTGCATGAACATGTATGTATGTATGGACAAATGCATGAGATCAGTTTCACAATCATGATTGCATAGGTGTGCAACAATACTGGTTCAGACAGCAAGTGAAATTCAGATTCAAATGGATACGAGACAACTTAAAGTGGTACACACAACACCATAGTCCCACTGCAATGCAAACAGGGCAACAATTCTTTGATCATGCAAATGAACAGGATAATGATGATTTTCTGCAATCAGTGAAATACTTTTGGCAAGGAGAAATTCAGCAACAAATTTAAAAAAAAAAAAAAAAAAAAAAAAAATCAGCATTCAAGTCTCTTGAATTGATTTCAGAAAATTAAAGGATATTTTTTTTCAGAAATGACACAAGGGACAAAATTCAATTCTTTCCATATTTTGCAAAAAGAAGTTCATTGCCGAAATTCAAGACTAGATTCATCATAGAGGAAATCAATTGAAGATTAAATGCAGATTTGGTAAATGAGAAATCACAGTTTTTAATCAAGGCAACACTTCATACTGCCGAATCATTCAAGCAAGGGAAAATCAAGAGGGCCACAAACAATTGCAATTGTTTTCCAAAATCACAGTGAAATTTCAATAATCATAGTTTAGGAAAGATTTCAAATTGGTAGAGGAACAACCAAAAAGTTCAAAGTCATACACGGCATGGCAACTCTTTCCAGAAATGCTTTTCAATTACGCAAGGGACCACGCAGGAATTCAAGGCAACAAACAATTAGATAACACAATTCATTTCAAGCCGAGAATTACAAAATCCAAAAGGGGAAAGCATCGAGAAATATCAGCCAAGTCACATAGTGAAATCAGGTTTAGGGGTTGCGTTTTAACCCTATAACTACACCAATTACATCACAGGCATATCATCAAGATACAGATCGAAAACCACAAGCATCTGAACAAGAAATTCAAGCAGAAAATTAAAATCACTCACAATTTAGGGTTTCGGTCGACAGAGCAAATTCCCCAAATCAGACAGTAGCAAACCGAAGAGAAGCAAGCCGCAAGAGTTTTGAGCCATCAGAGAATCGAATTTCGTTATCCAAGCACAGTGATTTGGGGACAAACAGAAACCCTAGATCGCCCTAGCCGCCATTTTTTTTCCCAGAGCCAAAGAGAGATCGGGTGATAAAGTGAATAGGGGCAACCGAATTCAAAGGAGGCCGGCCATGATGAATCCAAGGCCATGGGTTAATTAAAAGGGGATCACCCCTTATTTTTTAACTCCTTTGTTTTGTTTTTAAAGGGTTTCCCTTTATTTATTTTTTATCACATTCTTGTTTCAAAAACAAACGAACAGTTTGACTAGAGTCTGTAAAATTCTAGTGTCACAGTTAGAGGTTAACTGTCAGTTTCAGAGTCTGTAAAATTCTGGGATTACGGATTACAGGTTTGTAATACGGGAAATCTGATCTAGGGGTTTAGATCAGTCTAGGATTTTGAGCGTAGGGTTAGAATAGAAGCAGGGTTTGCGAGTGTACAAGGTCTTGTATGCGAGATCTGTTCTATCACCTAGTAGAAACCTTAGAAATGCAGCAGTAGGCAGGATTTTGCCGAAGCTGGGTAGATCTGTGTGTGATTTATTTTCTGCATTTCAGTTTCTGCTATATTCTGTGATCAGTTTATTATTATTTATCTCATTAAGTTTTTAATTCTTGTTAAAAACTGTGAAAAACCCTATTCAACCCCCCTCTAGGTTTATTCTAGATCCAACAAGTGGTATCAGAGCAGGTTATTTCACTAACTCTAGAGTCATGGGTTATCCTAGTTCTCAACCGATAGAGAGTCAGTCCAGTTCATCTCCAAATGTTTTTGATGGAACAGATTTTTTAAACTGGAAATCCAAAATGGAATTTTATTTAAAATCTGTTAATATCAAATGTTGGGATGTTATTATCAATGGATTTGATAGTGTAGATATTAATTTCAATACTCGTGCTATGAAAATCATATTTGATTATCTTAATACTGAACAGTTTAACCTTATCTGTCATTGTTTATCTGCACAGGAAATCTGGGACACTCTCAATACGAAGTATGGAAGACTTGACAACCACAGCTCAAAACCCGATAAAGTCAACTCAGATTCAGAGTTCTGTTTAACAGGATTTACAAATGAAACTTCAGATGAATCAGATGATGGAGAATCAACAAATGCTGAAACCGAGAATTTCTCATATGAAGATCTGGTTTACATGTGTCTTGATTTAACTAAATCTGTTGATAAACTCCAATCTAAAAATAAATCTCTGAAATCTAGGAATTCTGAGTTGATCAGCAAAATTGATGATTTGGAATCACAACTTGAATATGTTAAAAATTCTTCAAATTCTGTTTGCAAAAAGTGTTTGAAATTGAAAGCCAATCTTGTTCATCTCAATAAAAGTATCCAAAAGTTTGAAGATGAAATTCTGATCTTAAATGAGAACAAGACTGAGCTGTCAAATTTGAATAATCTTCTGCAAAAGGAATTTGAAAATTTTAAAACAGATATAAATTCCAAATTTGAAATTGCTGAAAAGGAAAATTTGGTGAAAAGTAATTTGATTTTGAAAGAACTTGAAAATGAGATTGAAAAGTCCAGGATTTTTGAGTCTGAAAAACAAAAACGATTTGAATTTGAAATCTCGGAATCCCAAGCCAAAATTAAATTTCTTAAAGATGAAAACTTGGTTTTGAAAACGGATTATGAAAGGAATAAGATCACTAAAAGCCGTTGTTCAGATTTAACAAAAGAAAATGGTGATCTTATATTTAAAATTCAACAACTTGAAACAACTTTGAAAAATTTTTCTAATGGTGAAAAATCTTTGAATATGTTGTTGAAAAATCAATTTTCTTCTAAAAACAAATATGGTCTTGGCTTTGGGAAGAATAATGTTTTTGAAAGACTGAATTCAAATGATTTGAAAAGTTCTTCAAACTGCTTTGGAAAGAATCAACTTGAAAATTCAAACTTTGATAATCTTGGAGGTTTTTTGAATCATAAACGTGATGAAAACTTGTTTTATAATAATCCTTCTAAACAATCTTGGATCCAAAAAGGAAATAAAACAAACTTCGTTAAATTCAAACAGATTTGGGTTCCAAAGGGTACAAAGGTTAATTCTAATGGTTTGTTATACAAACAGGTTTGGGTACCAAAAATGGTAAACGTATTTCAGAGTGGTTTTACAAATTTTGTTAGACCACTTAATTCACTCAACTGCTAGGTACCTGTGAAGGCTGAGGAACTGCTGTGCTGAAAAGAAATTTGAAATCAAGACTGTCTATATTTCTCTGTCATTTACAGTTCCTTAGGCCAACATTTGTTGAGTTAGAGATTCTACTTTACATTGGATTCTGGTATGATCTCTAAACTCACCTTTGTATATTCTCTTTGTTTTTATTGTCTGTTTTTATTCCTTCCTCTATCTCCCTCTGTTTTTTTTGTTTTTTTATTTGACACTGCCATATTTTTCTTTGTCTGTACTTCTTAAACTTCCAGTTGCAGAATTAATGTTTTTCTGGAAATTTGCCTTACTTGTATAAAATCATCATGTGTTAATCGTTTCAATATCCTGAATTTGAACTTGTATACATCTGCAAGTGTTTTGAAGTTTATTTTCTGATTGTTGAATTCATAACAGTGTTGATGCATTCATATCATATCTTGAACACTGTTAACTAGAATTCTAAATTTTGAAGATCTGAATAATTAATGAAATTTCACACACTTATGCTGTTTTGAGTTTCCTTCCAATTCATTTTTGGAAATGCTTAAAGTATTATACTCATTACAGCACTGTTACTTCTCAGTTGTGATAATATCATTAATTTTTTTTGATTGGCTTGATTATTTCTGACTTGAAAAATATTTGGGTTGAATCAGTGATACATCTTGAATTTCATCCTTATTCGTGATTATTATGGTTGAAATTAGTTTAATTTGAAATCATCTGAAATTCCTGATATTTTGAATCTCACACACCATTTAAATCTGAAATTATTAATCTTGTGTGACTGATTCATTATATCTCAAAATTTGATATTTATTCAAATGATTTCAAATAAATTATTTTTATTCTTTGGATCATGAATATCTCACAAAATTGATGTAGATGATCTGAAATTTGTTGAGGACTTGTCAGAAAATTCTTGTGATAATTCTTTTTGAAAATGGTCTTTGAAAATCATTGTTATTTCATGATTATTTGATTTGAATATATGTTTGTTTAAAATCATTTGAAATTATTGATTTATTGGATCTCACACATATCTTGAATCTGAAATATAACCTGGTGTGATTGATTCATTAAATCCTGATATATTCACATTTCTTCAAATGATTTAAAATAAACTAAATTTTATAATCATGGATCATGGAATATATTTTTTTTGTGATCTTCAGAAACATCGTTTGACAAGTCTGTTGTGATATTGATTTTTCTGTGCTGCTCTGACACTGTCTTTTGAAAAATGTTTGTTTTTTGAAATCATGCTGCTCTGATTATAAGAAATTGATTTGTAATTTTTTTTTTTACTGCTTGATTTGGTATCAAAGATTTATCGTACTCTGATAAATGAAATTTGTGTGCTTGAGTTGCTTGCTTTGTAATTAAGTATTTTCTGTTAACTGAGGTACCATTGTGTGCCACCAAGGTGTCATTAAAATCCTCGAGAAAGCGAGAACATTTGGTATCAGAAGCGCCTTATATTTGTCTCATCCATCTGTTCTGATTTTTCACTTTGTAAAGACACCATGTGGTATCAGTTTAAAAGTGCTGCATTTTTTTTTTTTTGCTGTATATATATATTTTTTTTTCCCTCTTGTCATGTATAGATCAGCATATTACTCTTGTAATTGTTTTTCAATTTTAAAATTATTTATTGATTATTCTTTCAGAAATTGAAATCAATATCCAAATTAAACTGTATTTATAATTCATCAAAACTATAATCAGATTTAGAAATTGTGATGAATTGTGACTGCAGTATATTTCACAACAAGAGGAGAATTTTATTTAGATTTTCATGATGGTTAAATATTTTTTATAATATCTTTGAACTGGCAATTATTTCACGGCAATCTTCATTACTTATCATCCTTCTGCCATTCGTTATGATTTTATATAAATATGGAGAGTTTAAATTTTTTTTAATCATTTTAAAATAAACAGTGAAAATATCTGTGATGGAATTGTGGTTATATTATTATTCAGAGTTAGTGATAATTGAAAATTTTCAATAATCCCGGTACAGTTGGTCATATTTCATAATATAATTAATTTAGAAATTTATTTCACAGTCCATTTCTGTACCTACCACATTTTCTATCATCCATATATTTGTTTTATTCCAAGGAGTGTTTCTTTTTAAAAGATGAAATGATAAATATATATAATATTCATAAGTATTTCTCTAACCTCATTTAAAAATCCAAGCTCTGGTTATGCATGGTTATGAGATTACTTATATTTAAGCTGCAACTGATCTCATTTAAAAATCCAAGATCTGGTTATGCGTGGTCAGTGTGCTCTTAAATTAAAAAAAAATTGGGAAAAGAAAATAATTTGGATAAAATAAATTAATGTGAAATTCTTCTTGGTATTTATATAAACCAGCCTATCAATCCATCTTTCTAATCTGTGAAATGTGTTAAAATATTATAACGTATTATGTTTTGTTGATTGATAGATATTGGGATTTGAGATTAATTGATTTTGTCACTTAAATTGAATTATTAACTATAATTGGAATTCATCACTGTTCTTGTGCTTTAATTTGATAAGAATCCTTGGAAATAATTGAAATATATTTTTTTTAACTCTCTCCATTATATAAATCTCATTGTAAATCCATCATTATCTAGAATGTGAAATATGCCACCTGTTCTCAGTTTATTATGATTTTTGTTTGACTGATTGAATTTTATGATGATCGCTCTTCCTCTTAAGCTGAAATTATATTTTTTTTCAATTTTCATCTGTATTTTAAAATCTGTATCCTTTTGATGATAACAAAAGGGGGAGAATGGATTAGATTTTGATTTATGAGTGAATATTTTATAAATATTTTTAATTTTGAAAATTTAATTATTCATACATTTCACTCATGCATAGTTATAGGGGGAGTTTCTGTTGTAGGGGGAGCATTTAAATAGGGTGAGTTCAAATATTCACGAACAAACACATTTATTATATTCAAAATCTTTTATTTGTTTGTCATCATCAAAAGGGGGAGATTGTTGTATATAACAATGTTGTATACACAATTATATGATTTTTGTTTGATGATAACAAAACAAGTATATATTATTTTGAATGTGTTTGTTATTGTACTGTTATATCACATTACAGACAGGAATATAACATTTATATTTAAATAAAATACGACTGTACAGAAATTCAAATATTCACAGTGTTTTATTTAAATATAATATTTTATTTCAATATTCAAACAGTACAAATTTTTTAACTCCACTATTTGTACATCACTGTATTACATATCAAACACAATTTCATATACAGTGTTCTCCACTACAACACTCTATCTTTCAGTCACAGTTTCACTCATTCATTCTTTTACACAGACTCGTATACATATACACTTTTTCACACTGTTCTTGTCTTCTGTCTTCACAGCATCTTCACTGTCAGTCCAGTCACCGTCTGCTTACCTGTCACATGAAACAGAAAACACACAGTACACTGCAATAGAAACAATACTAAATATATGCAAATATAAATTTTATTTTTAAAATTTTATTTGCCTCAGTTTTCTGGTGTGTTTCTCATCATTTTTCATGACTTGATCTGATTTATATAAACCATCAATCTGTGTCTAGACAGCTTGTGATATTCACAGTGATACACTGTAAATACTACAAGGTAGACAGTATGTATATAAAGTGCAGGGACAGAAAAATTTGTCTGATTGCTGCATATACACACATGTATAAAATATACACGTGTGCACTGCCTCGCCAATCAGTTTGCGACTGAGGAGTAGCCACATGGACCGTCTCGACTCAGTGCTTTACTCAGTAAACATTCAAGCCAAAAGTCAACAGCAAACTCATGAGTCAAGCATTCGAAGTCAACACATTTCAAAATACAATGTCAAAGTGGCAAAGAGGACTCATGGCACACGCTCAAAGTGTTTGTGCACAAACATGAATGATTACACAACAAAGTAACATGGCAGTAAGAAATTGATGCAACAAATATGACAGAGTCAGAATGGACTAAGTGATCAAGACAGGTGCAACAACAAAGTGGTTCAGCTCAACCTCATGGTCATAGTCAAAGTGATGCTCAACATGGTCAAGACAGCAAACCAGATTTTCAAAACAGTGACATAGCTTAAAGCAGTCAAGCAATAGCATGGAATTGCATCAAGACATGGAGCAGCATGATGAATGCATGTCAACATACAAACAAGATGACAGCATGGTTAAATGGGGTGAGACAACATATGCCAGTGAAGTTTCAGCATGGGCACACATGCAAACATATGGAGCAGCTACAAATACATGCAGGCAAATGCCAAGGGCCAATCCAAGTGCTAAGAAGAATCTGACCAGTTTAGACTCAAGATTCAAGTATATATATATACAGCAAGACCAAGTGAATGAGGCAAACAAATAAGTCGAGCACATCACATGTGTACATGGGTGGAGTAAATGCACAGCAATGGTTCAAGTCAAGGAGTCGAGCAAGGTTACATCTCAGTGACACACAAAGCTCAAATCAGTTTAAGTGTGTAAATTGTGAAGCAACAGCATAAGTCAGAATGAACATGAGTGAGCAATCACTCCCAAATCAGTAAGTGAGACAACATGGAAGTTCAATGGGTCATGGTGCAAAATACAGTGGAGCACATTCATATTCAAGTAAACAAGAATGCATGAAGTCGACAATGTCAAAAATGTCAAGTTAACAATGAATGCAGACATGCTCTCAATATTTTGCATGAACATGTATGTATGTATGGACAAATGCATGAGATCAGTTTCACAATCATGATTGCATAGGTGTGCAACAATACTGGTTCAGACAGCAAGTGAAATTCAGATTCAAATGGATACGAGACAACTTAAAGTGGTACACACAACACCATAGTCCCACTGCAATGCAAACAGGGCAACAATTCTTTGATCATGCAAATGAACAGGATAATGATGATTTTCTGCAATCAGTGAAATACTTTTGGCAAGGAGAAATTCAGCAACAAATTTAAAAAAAAAAAAAAAAAAAAAAAAATCAGCATTCAAGTCTCTTGAATTGATTTCAGAAAATTAAAGGATATTTTTTTTCAGAAATGACACAAGGGACAAAATTCAATTCTTTCCATATTTTGCAAAAAGAAGTTCATTGCCGAAATTCAAGACTAGATTCATCATAGAGGAAATCAATTGAAGATTAAATGCAGATTTGGTAAATGAGAAATCACAGTTTTTAATCAAGGCAACACTTCATACTGCCGAATCATTCAAGCAAGGGAAAATCAAGAGGGCCACAAACAATTGCAATTGTTTTCCAAAATCACAGTGAAATTTCAATAATCATAGTTTAGGAAAGATTTCAAATTGGTAGAGGAACAACCAAAAAGTTCAAAGTCATACACGGCATGGCAACTCTTTCCAGAAATGCTTTTCAATTACGCAAGGGACCACGCAGGAATTCAAGGCAACAAACAATTAGATAACACAATTCATTTCAAGCCGAGAATTACAAAATCCAAAAGGGGAAAGCATCGAGAAATATCAGCCAAGTCACATAGTGAAATCAGGTTTAGGGGTTGCGTTTTAACCCTATAACTACACCAATTACATCACAGGCATATCATCAAGATACAGATCGAAAACCACAAGCATCTGAACAAGAAATTCAAGCAGAAAATTAAAATCACTCACAATTTAGGGTTTCGGTCGACAGAGCAAATTCCCCAAATCAGACAGTAGCAAACCGAAGAGAAGCAAGCCGCAAGAGTTTTGAGCCATCAGAGAATCGAATTTCGTTATCCAAGCACAGTGATTTGGGGACAAACAGAAACCCTAGATCGCCCTAGCCGCCATTTTTTTTCCCAGAGCCAAAGAGAGATCGGGTGATAAAGTGAATAGGGGCAACCGAATTCAAAGGAGGCCGGCCATGATGAATCCAAGGCCATGGGTTAATTAAAAGGGGATCACCCCTTATTTTTTAACTCCTTTGTTTTGTTTTTAAAGGGTTTCCCTTTATTTATTTTTTATCACATTCTTGTTTCAAAAACAAACGAACAGTTTGACTAGAGTCTGTAAAATTCTAGTGTCACAGTTAGAGGTTAACTGTCAGTTTCAGAGTCTGTAAAATTCTGGGATTACGGATTACAGGTTTGTAATACGGGAAATCTGATCTAGGGGTTTAGATCAGTCTAGGATTTTGAGCGTAGGGTTAGAATAGAAGCAGGGTTTGCGAGTGTACAAGGTCTTGTATGCGAGATCTGTTCTATCACCTAGTAGAAACCTTAGAAATGCAGCAGTAGGCAGGATTTTGCCGAAGCTGGGTAGATCTGTGTGTGATTTATTTTCTGCATTTCAGTTTCTGCTATATTCTGTGATCAGTTTATTATTATTTATCTCATTAAGTTTTTAATTCTTGTTAAAAACTGTGAAAAACCCTATTCACCCCCCCTCTAGGGTTATTCTAGATCCAACACAAGGGCCCACCTGAGTTTGGGTCCTGAGGCTCGGGCTAGAGAGTCTCGAAGTCGGTGAGGACCGTCTTTTGCCTTGGTTCATGACGGAAATCCAATTTCCAAATACGACACCGTGCGGTTTTGATTGTAAACCTATATTTGGCGACATAGTGGCAAGGGACGCTCATGTCGTCTATGATTGATACTTATGATTTGAAATTGTTTTTGAAACATGTAAACACTAGTAGCAATGTCAAATGCTTTTGTTTTCTTCGTATCAAGCACATTTTGGCCATTATAAGGTAAAAACTCTATCCTCTGGTTTGCGTTGCATTGTGTGATGGGAACTGAGTCTTATAATGGCTTCATTTTTATAAAAAGCATTGCGATGTTTAAAAGATTTACTTGTTGTAAAGCACTGGCAATCCAAAGGAGTAAACTCGTTCCGCAAAAGTGGTGTGGTCCTGTGATTAGCCATATTATAAATGTGTTAAGTAGATTTCTCATACCAGTCCCATGACTGACTCGTAGTTTGTTTCACTTGCAAACTCGGGTGCCCCTTTTTCTAAACGGGCAGCCTTATATTCAGGTTTTAGCAGGCTCTTTCTGGATAGCTGGAGTTGAAGATGGATTCTACCATTTATCTCTTTTTATGCTGTTCAGCTCCTATTGTACATATTATGTTTGTTTTCCGCTGTAGAAATTTATGTATAGCTGAACTGTATTTGTACTAAGTATGACCCTGTATACTGTGTAACTCTGATGATTATGTTTATCCAGTGTATTCTATTGTACATTATCTGGTGTGTTTATTTATTTTTATTCTGCTATTATCTGTTTATGTGTTATATTCCAAAGATTACCCTTGACACCATCGTACGGGGTTTTGGGGTCGTCACAACGTGGTATCAGAGCTTTGGTTAAGCTTAGTTCTGGAATATAACATATTAACGAACTCGTCAGAAATAGAACCAGTAGTGTTCTAGGACGAATAACTCATTACAGATTGGATCAGTAATATCCTTGTATGAGTATAGCAGAATGAAATACGCCCGATAGACACATTTACATTCAAGTATATGTCTCTATGCTTTAAAATATCATTTCTATTGACCTGACACTTGATCTGCTATTTGCAGAAGTACTAGAAAATGAGTGTTAGAAATAGAAGGAATGAAGAACTAGATACTGAGGCTTTATTAATTAAGTATCGAAATATGGGTGGAATACCGTTCTCGGGTGAAGAATCTATTATGAAAACACAAGCTTGGATTCGTTCTGCTGAGAAAATCTTTGAAGGTTTAAAGCTAAGGGATGACCAGAAAAGATTACTGGCATCTTGGGCACTCAAAGACGAAGCTTTGTTCTGGTGGGATTCGATTATTAAGGATAATCCAGAAGGTAATATTACCTGGGATAGATTTAAAGTGATTTTCCTAGAAAGATTTACTCCTCCTGAAGCAACTGAGCGGTTATGTGATGAATTCTCTTATCTGATACAAGGAGATATGACCATCCCAGAATATCATAAGAAATTCAACGAACTTTCTCATTTTGCCCCTCATCTAATTCAAGATCCAAAGAGGAAGAATCTGAGGTTTGTTCATGGCCTGCAAAGAAAATACCAGAATAATGTAATGAGGAATGTGAAGCTTCCTTTCTGTGAAATTATATACATGGCTTACCAGTATGAGGATCTCGACAAGAAAGGTATGTTGCGCTACGAAGAGGAAGTCTGTTCTAGTAATAAAGGGGAGTCTGAAACTGATAATCCTGAGGCTAATACGATGTCTAAGGTCAGTAAGAAGCCCAATGCCAAGAGAAAAAGGGCTAAATCTAAGAAGGAACCAGTAACGACATCTGTATGCAATAACTGCAATAGGCAAGGACATCTCTCGATAAGTTTCAGATCTCTAAAGAAACAAATAAAGGATGGGTCTAAATCCGGTAAGAAGTTACAAGAGAAAAGAGGATGCCATAAGTGCCACCAGGCCGGTCATATTGCGAAAAATTGCCAGCTATCACAGAAATCTGAAGCAGTACATGTAAATGAAGTGGCATAAGTGCCTACATCTTCATCTGGTCGAGAAAGGCCAGATGTTTTAGAAGGCACGCTTACTGTCAAAGATATTCCAGTTAAAGTACTGTTTGACACCGGCGCGTCGCGAAGCTTTGTTGCAAACAATGCGGTTAAGAAACTGGATTTGAATTTGAAGAAGCTCAAAGAACCAATGACTGTCCATAATCCGGTTGGAGGTTCCCTCGATCTCAGTTGGGTTTGTGGGGTGCCGGTTTCTTTTTCTCGTTATTGGTTCCCTACCATCGCGGTCGTCATGAATTTTACAAAATTCGATCTTATTTTGGGATTGGATTGGTTAACCAAATATGAGGCAAAGGTTAGATGTGCCGACAGAGTTGTTAGGGCAAAGATTAAATCAGGGGATTATATCACCATACCATGCGAAGGTCCGAATTCAAATAGAAAAGACTTTCGGTCAGCTCTTGATGTTTCTCCTGCTCAAATAGAAAATATCCCTGTAGTCACAGAGAATATTCCAGACCTCATAAAAGATATTCCTGTCGTTAAGAATTATGCAGATGTGTTCGAAGAAGTTGTTAGCTTACCTCCGCAGAGAGAAATTGATTTCAAGATCGCTTTAATTCCGAACGCAAGGCCAGTAGTACATGCTATTCGGAGAATGACTCTAAAGGAGAAAGAAGAACTAGACAATCAAACCCGACAGCTTGTATGGAAGGGTCTGATCAGGCCTAGTTTCTCTGATTGGGGTGCAGCAGTAGTGTTTGTCCCAAAGTAAGACGGTACTCTTCGACTATGCGTAGATTATCGCGATTTGAACAAACAAACATTAAAGAACAAATATCCATTGCCGCGAATCGATGATTTATTGGATCGTCTGAATGGAGCACAAGTATTTTCAAGGATGGTCCTAGCTACAGGCTTCCATCAGCTTCGTATTGCCGAAGAGTGTGTTCCTATGACATCATTCAGAGGTCCTGATTTGTTCTATGAGTGGTTAGTAATGCCGTTCGGCTTATGTAATGCTCCAGCTTACTTCGTTGATTTGATGAATCGAGTGTTCAGAGGAGGCTTGAATAAGTTTGTTTTGGTTTTTATTAATGATATTCTAATCTTCTTTAAGTCAAAGGCCGAACATGAAAAACATTTGGAGCAAGTTCTAGAAATTCTGAGAAAGAATGTATTGAAAGCTAAACTTTCCAAATGTATATTCTGACACGATGAAGTAAAGTTTCTTGGCCACGTCGTATCAAAAGAGGGAACTGCTGTGGATCCAAGTAAAATCACAGCTATTCAAAATTGGAAACAACCTAGTAGTCCCATAGAAGTCCGAAGTTTTCTTGGATTGGCTAATTATTACCAGAAGTTCGTTAAAGATTTTTCGAAGATATCTAGTCACTTAACAAAGCTTACAAAGAAGCACGCAAAGTTCAAGTGGACTCCCGAATGTGAGGAGGCTTTTCAGAAGCTAAAGTTAAGATTAACAGCGACTCCGGTGTTAACGATTATCGACGACAATCAGGACTTGAAAGTCTGGACAGATGCCTCTAGAGAAGGCCTTGGTGCAGTATTAATGCAAAGAGGTCAAGTGGTTGCTTATGCTAGCTGTCAATTGAAACCGCATGAGAAAAATTACGTTACTCATGACCTTGAGTTGTTGGCTATCGTATTTGCTTTAAAAATATGGAGACATTACCTTTTGGATGAGAAGTTCGAATTGTATACGGATCATCAGTCGCTAAAGTATCTGTTCACCCAAAAAGACTTGAATCTGAGACAGCAGCGTTGGCTAGAATTTCTTGCCGCATACGATTTTGAGATTTTGTACACTCCAGGGAAAGCCAATGTCGTGGCCGATGCGCTAAGTAGAAAGAATGTGATCATCGCCAGTTTTATAGTTGCGACTTCTTTAATTAACAAGATATATGCTCTCCAAAAAGACGACAAATTTATCAAAGGAATGAGCCAGTGGATTCGTGAAGGCAATTCTTCAGATTTCCAGCTCGGTAGCAAAGGGATTCTGAGGTTACAAGGACGAATTTGTGTTCCAGAAGTTCCTGAACTCAGAAGAGATATGCCTGATGAATGCCACAAATCTAAGCTCAGTATCCATCCAAGTGTGAGTAAAATGTATAACGATATCAAGCAAACATTCTGGTGGAAACCGTTGAAAAGAGACATCTCTATATATGTTAGAAGGTGCCCTACTTTCCAACTAGTCAAAAGCGACCAAAAGAAACTGGATGGATTGTTGCAACCGCTGGACATTCCAGGTTGGAAGTGGGAACATATTTCCATGGACTTCATAGATGGTTTGCCTAGAACCAGGAAAGGAAATGACAGTATTTGGATGATCGTAGATCGCTTCACGAAGACCGCCCATTTTATACCTATCAGTTCGAGCAAAACTGCTCAGAGTCTGGCGCAGATATATTTCAAGGAAATTGTTAGGCTACATGGAGTGCCGATCAGTATAGTCAGTGATAGAGATCCAATATTTAGTAGCAAATTATGGGAGGCATTTCAAGTAGAACTGGGAACGAAGCTGAACTTGAGCACCGCTTATCATCCTCAGACAGATGGTCAGACTGAGAGGGTGAATCGTATTTTAGAAGATTTATTGTGGGCTTGTGTTCTAGATTTTGGTGGATCATGGGAATATCATTTACATTTGGCTGAGTTCTCGTACAACAATAGCTACCAAGCAAGCCTGACAATGTCACCATTCGAAGCATTGTATGGTAGACCGTGTCGATCCCCTGCTTGTTGGGTCGAACCTGGTAATAGGCTTGTATTGGGACCTGATATGATCCGTGAAGCTACCAACAAAGTCGGTTTCATTAAGAAACGATTACTCGCCGCTCAAAGCTGACAGAAGAGCTATGTTGATTCGAGAAGAAGAGATTTGGCTTTTTCTGTTGGTGATTATGTGTATCTAAGGATTTCCCCGATGAGAGGAGTGATTCGATTTGGCAAAACTGGGAAGTTGCCGCCCAGATTTATTGGACCATTCCCTATTCTTGAACGGATTGGGACTCTCGCTTATAGAATTCAATTACCGGATTGGCTGCCTGGAGTGCATGATGTATTTCACGTATCTCAACTTCGGAAGCATGTTCATGACCCAAACTTGGTTGTGGAAGAAGCCGCACAATAGGATATTGAAATTACTCCAGAATTGGCTGTGAGAAGAGAGCCGCTAAAGATTATTGGTAAAGAAACCAAAGAACTAAGGAACAAGAAGGTTCACTTAGTCAAAGTGCAATGGAGTGGATATCCGCGAGATTGTACTTGGGAAACAGAGGAAAGCATTAAGAAAGCCTATCCTAAGTGCAGGTTGGATATCTCTGATTGACTTTGGTGCAAGGTACATTTACCATATTTTGAAATTTCCATTATGTTCTCTACTTTGTTGTTATTTTCTTTTCATGGATGTAAACTTTTAATTCTATAGTCTGATTATTTTAAAAGAGTATACGAATCGATTAGTTTATTTTTGAAAAGTTAAAAATAAAATTGATTGTTGTTTATGTTGTGTAATAGTGGATATGATTAATTAAATTATTAGAATGATAGTTAATTTAATCAATAAGAGAATGAATGGTAGAATTTATTGAGTAAAATCACATATTGAACTGATTTAAAAATAGATAGAAATATATACATGTGCATTATATATGTTTGAACAGGTAAAATGGATTAGCTGTTGAGTAGAGAATTTATTTGCGTGTCCGACAAATAGGTAAACCTTAATGAGTTGGATGCACAATTTTATTATTATATCAACTCCTGTGAATGCCATTGGATGCGGAGTGCTGGTTATTCTGTGTGTAATAATAAACGTCGCCGTAGACTAGTAACAACTAATTTTGAACTACACTACATGGCATACTTCTTGAAGATAGGCATACTTCATCATATACCACATAAGCATTTGGAGCTTGTGTGACGAGGTTGAAGATTTACCATACGAGCGAGAGACTTGTACGGCGATGACTATATATTACAGGTTGAACTGATGACTGATATGGACCATATAGAATGTAACGGTAAATTGCAAGTTTAATAAAAACCACACACGGGTCTGGAGATGACAATAAACACGTCTCTTTGGTCATTAAGGCACAAAAACCATTTATAGGGTGTCGAGAATTTATTCTCTGGAGTTATGATCTATACACACTCCCCTGTGGACACCGGAATATATCACTATAAATATGTGCATGCTTATTAGGATTTATTGGGTAACTAATACGACCCAATAAATTTCCAAACCCCTCCCCGTACAAAGGAGGTTATGGCAAAAAAATTCGAAAATTTAGGGTGTTAGCCAAATTTTTGAAGAATTTGAAAATTCTTAGAAACTGAAAAGTTGAAGAATGGAAGTAGAGTTGATTAATCAAACCATTTTCGACTTTGTTCCTTTTCGGGGACGAAAAGTTTTAAGTAGGGGAGATTGTAATAACCCGGAAAATCTGAGCCAATTTAAAAAATTTTAATTTGGCTATTTTAGTGAATTTAAAATATTTTTAATAATAACGACGAAAAGTAAGTTTGAATCGATGTTTGAAAATGAATATAATTATTTCTAATTTAAATAAGGCCTGAAATGGCACGGTAGTTTCAAAATTTGAATTCAAACTTTGACTAACTGTAACGGGAGCAAAACAAAATGGATTTTAGTGAAACCAAAAATATTTAAATCTGTTAGTGAATATCTTTCTAACGAATCTGAAAAATCGAAGTTTCGTAGTGGGAAGCAAAAGTTAGGGCCAAATGAATTTTCTGAAAGGTCACTATAGAGTTTATATAGCCCGTGAAAATGGCCATTTTGCAAACGACCTCAGAATTCGACGAAACCACTTTATTTGGATCCGGGATGCCAAATTATTTCTAGGTTTCAAATTTCATAATTTTTGAAGCTAGTATGTGAGCGTGGCAAGGGAAAATGTGTTTGGTCGATTTCTATTAAATTGGATCGACCAGAAAAAGGTCATTTTTCAAACAGTCTCATAATTCGATGAAACTGGTTTTGTTGGGACCGTATCGTCAAAACATAGGTAGATATATTTTTCTGGAATTTTTAGAATCAGTATGTGGCCCCGGCAAATTGAAATGTATGTTCAAATTAAATATTGAATGTTTTATATTTTAATTTGAAGGAAAACTGATTGAAACAGTCGAATGGGCCTTCGAAACATATCCCATTGTGTTCGGAATGGGGGTATTTTGCTAGGGACGACAGTCGTAGGGTTTGGATTGGAGTTCGTTTGAGATAAGGGGTATTTTAGAATTTTAAAAATATATAGATTAAATAAAAAATCTGATTGGCCATTCACTTTTCTCTCTCCCCGATTAAACCCTCCAACAACGGCGGAAGTTGTTCAATACTTCCCAGGCCGATTTCTTCCAATCCGCTCCACTAAACACCTCGACTTAATTGAGAATTCTGTAGAGATTTTCGAGGGCTTCGAACCCATACCTCGAGCACCCCGTATTGTTGCGCATGTATCTAGAATCACCTCAAGGAAGTCGGAGGTTTTAAACCGCCGCCGCCATCAGCAGGGACCACCGAGTGGGCCCCTCCACCGCACGCAGGTGCGCCCTCTGCCCCCCTTCGACGCTGCGTAGCCCGATCGTCCAACCCCTTCACGGATTTCGCGAAAAATCAATACCTAATTTTGAACAATTTCAGAGAGCTACGGCTGTTATAATATTAAACTATTTAATAGCACTTTAAAGCGCTACGGTTTTTGATTTCACTGTAAAAATCATATCTTTTTCGTTTCTTGACAAAATTCAGTGAAACAAGAGACAGTGGACTCGTGTGGACGTCTTCTACATTCTAGAAGAGACCACAAATTTTTCTGAGCCTTCTGCTATTTTTTGTGGAGTGGAACCCAATGTGAGATTTCTGAATTATAAACAATATGGAAAACGACGATGTATAAATTATATAGTCGATGTAGGAGTTATATAAGCGTTGTACACCTCATGTATAAGCATTGTATAAGTTGTACGTTCGATGTATAAGTTATATATGCGTTGTAAAAATTATATATGTGTTGAAATAGAAGTGAAATATACTTATATATATAACCCTCGTCCACAAACCATGGACGATATTTATTGGTTGTGATTGGTGTGAAAATTGGTTGATAGCGAATGCTTGATTAGAATTGTTTGTGGTTAAAATTAATTGATTGTGGTTGGAAAATACCCGTTTGTGGTTGAGAATTTTTTGGTTGAAACCACATAGGATTAGTTTGTGGAAAAGAAAAAAAAAATAAACATGCCGCCAGCGTGCGAACTAGATGCATGAAATCCCCATTGTCAAAAGCTGCGAGGCTTTAAGCTAGAGCGAGGAGCCGTACTAGGGATGGTCCCGGTTCTAACTACCCTGTCGTTATGCTGCCGAAATTTTCAATAATATTCATGTGTTAGAATTATTTTCATGTGTTGAATCTATATTCATGTGTTGAATAAAATTCATGTGTTGAATACAAATTCATGTGTTGAACGACATTAATGTTTTGAAATAAATTGTTTTTTATAATAAAAATCATATTTTTATCATCTATATGAACTATATAAAATAGTCGTGTTTTGAAATAAATTGTTTCATAATAAAAATCATATTTTTATCATCTATATGAACTATATAAAATAGTCGTGTTTTGAAATAAATTGTTTTATAATAAAAAACATATTTTTATCATCTATATGAACTATATAAAATAATCGTGTTTTGAAATAAATTGTTTTACAATAAATATCATATTTTTATCATCTATATGAACTATATAAAATAGTCGTGTTTTAAAATCAATGGTTTTACAATAAAAATCACATTTTTACTATATACATGAATTGTTAAAAATAGTGCATTGTTGAAATAAAGGTCTGTTGGATAAAAATATCATTTTTATCAAATGTATGAAAAGAATATGGTTTTGAAATCGAAGAATATATTATATTTATATTTATATATATATATAATTAAAATAAATCGAATAACAAAGCTGCAGTTCGTGTTTTGAAACCGTGATTTCAAACGATTAGTGCGGGAGATTCGACCATCGGATTTTCCCGAAACCGAAACCGTTGGGTTCGCTTTGGAAATATCTTTCCAACAACACCAACTTTGCGAAGATCCAACGGTTGGATTGTTTGGAATGTTTAAATCAAATCTGAAGAAAAACAGCGCCAGAATCGATTATATTATATATATATATAATTAAATTAAATCGAATAACAACGCTGCAGTTCGTATTTTGAAATCGAAACTTCAAAAGAGTGTACCGGGATATCCGACCTTCGGATTTTCCCAAAACTGAAACCATTGGATTCGTTTTGAAAAGATTTTCTAATGATATAAAATTTGTGAGGATCCAACGGTTAGATTTTCAGATATGTGTAAATCAAATCTGAAGAAAAACAGCGCCACGGCCGCGTTATGGCCGGAAGCATCGTTTGAATAAATTGGCTATTTTTAAATAAATAAAAATAGCGATAAATCATTATAAAATATTATAAACGATATGGAATGGAAATAAACCGAATTTGCCTGGTTTATTGGATATTTGATGGTTGAGTGTGAAATTTATAAACTAACTGAAGATTAGTTAAGTCGGATGGTTTCCTGGGTTTTGATCTGATGTTGGTTTCGGCCTTCGGGGTTAATACTTGGGAAATCGTTCTCTTACTAATTTACGGTTAGTGAATGATGAATTGGAATGAGGCGTATGTTGTGTTTGTGTAGCGCTTGTTTATTATATAGGCGAGTTGCTCAGAAAGACCGGGTTTATCCCATTCTGAATAACTGAATCGACGATAAGAAGTCGATGATGAAGACAGTGGTTGAAGACTGGAGATCTTCACCTTGGTTGGATGGTAACTGATGTCTTGATTGGGAGGCATCCCGAAATATAGATAATAAGCTGTGATCGTCTAGACATACGTGGAGATCGATGGGTATGCGAGGTATATAGTGCCTCCGGTTTCGTTCAGACCCAGAACGGGCTTGTAAATGGACTGTGTATCTGACATTGGAATTCATTCTGTGTGATTGATAGCCATCAGATGCATGGTGTGAATTGCCTATGTGGCATGCTAAGATGCAGTGATCAAGGCTTCTGTTGAAAAGAAAAGTCTTGTGGTTGATGATCAATGCACGACCTGTGTGGCATAGTTTTGTGTATAACGTGAATTCGCGAGCCTCACACCCCGGTGTGAGCCAGAAACGGGAGAGGACCTCTGGGAGGACATGCGTTTCTTTCTAGCTAGAGGTGGTGTCAGTGCTTAAACTGGCTGACATATATATATTATTTTCACCTGTGTGGTTGTTGCTATTGCGAGGCGCCTCGGTTATATCGGTCGATCCGGGACCGATGGAGTCATCCGTTGGCTCATTTACGCCCCAAAGGGCGGGGAAACAAAGTGTTCATGCATTTTAATCCACATCGGTGGACCAGCCCTGACGATCCAAGGGCCCACCGGAGTCTGGGTCCTGAGGCTCGGGCTAGAGAGTCTCGAAGTCGGTAAGGACTATCTTTTGCCTTGGTTCATGACGGAAATCCAATTTCCAAATACGACACCGTGCGGTTTTGATTGTAAACCTATATTTGGCGACATAGTGGCATGGGATGCTCATGTCGTCTATGATGGATACTTATGATTTGAAATTGTTTTTGAAACATATAAACATTAGTTGTAATATCAAATGCTTCTATTTTATTCGTATCAAGCATATTTTGGCCATTATAAGGTAAAAACTCTATCCTCCGGTTTGCGTTGCATTGTGTGATGGGAACTGAGTCTTATAATGGCTTCATTTTTATAAAAAGCATTGCGATGTTTAAAAGATTTACTTATTGCAAAGCACTGGCAATCCAATGGAGTAAACCCATTCCGCAAAAGTGGTGTGGTCATGTGATTAGCCATATTATAAATGTGTTAAGTAGATTTCTCATACCGGTCCCATGACTGACTCGTAGTTTGTTTCACTTGCAAACTCGGGTGCCCCTTTTTCTATACGGGCATCCTTGTATTCAGTTTTTAGCAGGCTCTTTCTAGATAGTTGGAGCTGAAGATGGATTCTACCATTTATCTCTTTTTATGCTGTTTAGCTCCTATTGTACATATTATGTTAGTTTTCCGTTGTAGACATTTATGTATAGCTGAACTGTATTTGTACTAAGTATGATCCTGTATATTGTGTAACTCTGATGATTATGTTTATCCAGTGTATTCTATTGTAAATTATCTGGTGTATTTATTTATTTCTGTTCTGCTATTATCTATTTATGTGTTATATTCCAAAGATTACCCTTGACACCGTCGTACGGGGTTTCGGGGTCGTCACATTGCCTTTGTTTTTATGTTTATTTTATACAAGTTCTAAGTTAGGTTAGTGTCTATATTTCAAATTGGTGTATTTAGTTTGAAGGACAAGTTTCATAAAAAAACTAGATCAAAGGACAACTAAGTTTAATAATTAAATTAAGGACAAAGGCCAAATTTTATTATGCAACATAAAGTTCACTTTAACTCTCATTATTAACGAATTAATTTATAAAATAAAAAACAACCCTTAAAATTGAAAGATAAAAAATATAATTTTAAAAATATTTTAGTCAATTTATTTTATTATAAACATATAAAAATAATCTATTCGGGAAGCTAAATGAATGTAGCTTTATATTGTATCATCCAAATACAAAATTAAGTCATTTTAAAGCTAATCTCATTTACACCATAAAAAAGCCATACCGTAAATAATGAAGCTATATGCATTTAGCTTTCCATCCAGAATTTTCTGATATTGCTTTTTCTTCCATATTTACAACAAAAAACATTTCATAATTAATTTTTAATATCATAATCACAAAAAAAAAACATGTATTAATAATTATTATTTGTGAAATACCAACACATGTCCTTAGTTTAAAATATTTGGACTTTTTCCAATTAAAACATGAAAGTAGTCCTTAATTTACATAGCAAAAGTGGCTTGTCCTTTGATCAAATTTATTTTCTAAAATGTGTCCTAGAAACAAATATCCAATTTCAAATTATCACACAAACACATATAAGATGATTTCATTCCAACCCATTTCCACATATACAAATGAATTAAATTTTGAATTCGTACATTAGATTTTTTGAGTTTATATTTCGAAATCAAGTTCAACTAGATATTAGCTTTTAAATTCATAAGTCTAAACTTCAAATCTAAATTCAAATATTCAAAAAAAGTAGACATCAATTAGTTATAATATAAAAAAAGGCTTGATTTAAATTAAACCAGTCAGAGTTAAATGTACAAAATTGAACTCATATTTAAAAGATTTTATTAAAACTAAGTTCAAATAAATTAGATTTAAGTTTTTAATTAAATATTAAATATAAATATTCATTTCAACACTTGATTTTAAATTAAATTCATGTTTTAAATGTCAAAATTATTTTGGTAGTTACAATCTCCCCAACTTAAGGCCTTTCATCCTAAAAAAGAAGAGGTTGTTAAATATTTACCTATGTATAACTATAATATTCTTACTTACACAAATTCTAGTAAGCTGAACTTGTCAGAACAAACCGAATTATAGAATTTAAAACTCAAAAATTTCCATATACTTAAATTTTCCAAACTCTTTTTATTAAAACCCGAGTTTGTTAAACTTATACTTGGATAAATATTAAATCATAAAATAGAAATATTAGAGCCATGTTACATTTCAAAATAGTGAGTTTGAAAAAACACTCAATCCTCAAAATAATTACATTGCTTTTGAGATCCCAATTTCATTCAAATTATTGAAATATTTTATTTTCCATATCAAATTTATACTTAACAAATATATATATATATATACATATACATATATATATATATATAATTCGGTTAGATTAAAAAAAAGTTATAGGTTCAAAACATGAAAATATTATTCATCATATTTTTTTGTAACTTATAAGATTCATTTATTAATATATCAAACTTGTTATAAAACCTTTATAAAACTTAAATTTACACATAAAATTCTCGAGGTGGAAATTTAGTAAAAGGTATTTTGTTATATTTCAAAGCCCTGGACTTGTAAAACATTAAAAATCCTCTTTCTTAGTTTACTTGTTGAAGTTATATAGGTTTAAATTTAAGATTATTGATTTATTATTTAAAAAATACTTGACAACTCAAAATTTTAACAAGTTTATTGTCGTCCTTACAGATATTAGACATACGTTGGGCAGATGCATGACTAAAATCTCCAAGTACTTAATATACTTATTTCAACTCCTTGTGAAAATACTTAAAACTTTCTAAAAAATCGATATGGAAAGTACTTTTCCCATGGATCGTACACACGCGGCCGTTACGCTGCTATCACAGTAGAATCGCTTGTGCTGTAGGAATCACACCCCTCGAATTTCTCTATTGTTGTTTGCATAGATCGCAGTTACACGACGTTTCACTACTATCCCAGTAGAGTCACTTATACTGAAGGAATCACGCCCCCATCGAATTTTGCAATGACTTCTAGAACATAGTGGTTATCCCACTATTCAAGTGGAATCGCTTGTATTGTCGGCATCGCTCCCCTTGGATTATGCTAGAACATCTCAGTCATAAAATATCACATGATCCCACCGAGTGAGATTCCGACTTCAATGGACACACCAATCAACGAATCAATGGAGTTTTAATGTAGTTATGGTTTTCAACAACCTCGGGTCCATGGTTTTCAATGAACCTGAGGTCTCAAACATTACCTACTAGTATGCCCGCATTGGAAGGTACTTCCCCATATATTTGATTTTGAAAACATAAGATACTATATAAATGTAGTATTTCATTTCATGTTTTTCATAAATCACACTTATATAAATGTCCAATTTACATTTCCTTTCCAAATTATGTTTTCAAACATATCATTCTTATATAAATTCTATAACAACCCGCAGCTCCGTTCACGCAAGATATTGTCCCCAACTTAACCACCGTATAGGTGTGGGGTTTTTATTCCTCAAAATGCCTCAGCTAAGTTTCGAGATCCGCCAACACATGGCGTTGCCACATAGACTGAGCCAACCTCCCTACTAACACCGATATTGTCCCTACTTTGCCACCTCTCAGGTGTAGGGTTTTCCATCGCTAGGCCTCGGCGTTAGTAAGAGATGGGCTATACTACATAAGTACCCACTTCACACAGGCTTCCACGATGTGGGACTTTGGGGTGTTACATTCTCCCCTCCTACAGAGCCCAACGTCCCCGTTGGCTCACAAACACCTCACCCAGGCGCTGTGTCCACACAGGACCCACAATTCCGGTTAGGTATTGGCTCTAATACCACTGTAACAACCCGCACCTCCGTTCATGCAAGATATTGTCCCCAACTTAGCCACCGTATAAGTGTGGGGTTTTGTTCCTCAAAAGGCCTCGGCTAAGTTTCGAGATCCGCCAACACATGGCGTTGCCACATAGACTGAGCCAACCTCCCTACTAACACCGATATTGTCGCTACTTTGCCACCTCTCAGGTGTATGGTTTACCATCACTAGGCCTCGGCGTTCGTAAGAGATGGGCTCTACTATATAAGTACCCACTTCACACATGCTTTTACAATGTGGGACTTTGGGGTGTTACAAATTCCATTATATAAGACTTCATTTCAAATCAATTACATTCTAAATAAATAGTTTTTGAATTATCATTAATCTTTTATAAATCCCGTTATGTATAAGTTTTGAAAACTTCATATCAAACATCAAAATTTCTTCGAAATCCCATTTCAATATCAATTCGGTTTTGATTTCTCAATCAATTTGGATATTCGGTTTCATTTTAAATTCAAATTCATATCTATAAATCAATTCATTTTCAAAACTTCACATTCAATTCGGATTACGCATTCCCAAATATCGTTATTCAATTGAATCTTGATATTCAATCATTTCGGACTTAAATTTCTTGGATCAGAAATACATATTTTTTATCTCAAAATAGTTAAATACGAAAATAGTTTAAGTAAATAGTAAGCTTGGAATAAAATAGGTTTGAAAAAAATAACTAAGTTTTTTGTAAAATAGGTTTAAATAGATCAAGTAGGTTTTAGTCTGAAATAGTTTAAATAAATTAGAAAGGTTTGAAAAAATAGGTTTGAATTAAAATATATAGGTTCAAAGAAATAAAAAGCTTGATATAAAATATGTTTGAATAGAATAAACAAGTTTTGGTATAAAATAGTTTGAATAAACTAAATAGGTTTTCTATAGAGTAATTGAATTAGATATTAAACTTATATACAAAGTAATTTAGATAAGATAGATAAATTTAATATTTTAGTTCAAATAAAACAATGGAAAAACATAAAATAATTTGTAAAATAAATAATAATAATTTAAAGAACTAATCAAATCCGAACCAATTTTCCGAACTTCTCAAAATTTTGGCTAACATTGATTCCGATGTCGATGTTAAACTCCATTTTAACTTAAGATTCAATTGGAAACACTACAGTTTGAGCCAAGTGCTCAAATTAGATCACAACTCAAATTTGCATTCAATTTCTCAGCTTCAATATTTTGTGAAGTTTGAATTCTACATTCATTCAACATCATTGGTTTGAAACCAACTTCCAAATTCCAAAATATAAAGTTCATCACTTAAATTGATTCTTTACCAAAAAAATTGTATCTATTTAACCATTTAACAAATTAAGCTAAACTAACAACTTCAAATGAAATATTTTAAAATATTGATATAACCTTGAAATACCCATAAAATATCAATACTAATTTGATTCAATAAAGTTAAGCTTGAACAAAATTTTATCCAAAACATTTCAAAACTTTTCATACCTCCATATTTTTTCTTTTTCATTTCTAATATTTTACTTGTTCAAGATTATTTATATGAAATTTAAATTCAAATCTTGTTTGCAAAGATTGAATTTATTCAAATAGTTGGTAAAATTTAACTTTCAATTTGATCATTGAAAATCAAGAATATAATCATTTCTTCAAGACATCTATTCAAGATGTATAATTATATTATCCTAATACATAGGATTATCATCTAACCAAACACGAGTACCAACTCTGTATTTTTCTTTCAATCATTTAAGATATACATATATTTTCATATAAAATCATGCTTTATAAATCAAACTTTCGATTGGTCAAGATAAACAAGTAACAAAGCTACCAAAGTGGTCTCCACCACTTTGAAACTCGAGAATAAGCTCTGATGATGAAAAAATATCATTGAAATTATTTTCTTGGGACAAAAGTGGGTTCTAAACATATAATTTCCTTTTTGAAAATATTTCGGAAAATCACTTCAATCATTTCAATTCGAAAATACTTGTATATATTACTAGTATTATTATTTTCAAAACATTAGAAATCAATTTCCAAATTTTCAAAAATCAAATCCTCAAGTTTTTAGTCAAATGTTCTCCTTTAGTTATTTATATACAATTTCATTCCACGATTTGTCTTTACTTTTAATACACACCTTTTTATTTCTTGTAACAACCCGGAAATGCGAGCCAATTAAAAATTTTTATTTTGGCAATTTTAGCGAATTTTGAATATTTAAAATGAATTATTTTAAATGATATCAACGGGAAATTTATTTTGAATAGAATTAGAACGTATATATTTATATACGTCGTCGTTAGAATATAAATAATTATTTATAATTATAAAGGAATTGAAAATGGCGCGGTAGTTCGATTATTCGATTTCAAATTTCAAATGAATGTACTAGGTGCAAAATAAACCGGATTTTAGTGAAACCAAAAATATTTGAATCTAATTGATAATATCTTCCTAAAGAATTCTAAAAATTGAAATTTCATAGCGGGGATCAAAAGATATGTCCAGTTGAAATTTTAGAATAGTCGCTATGGAATTTCGGCCCTTAAAAATAGCCATTTTGCAAACGACCTCGGTTTTCGACGAAACCACTTTTGTTGGATCCGGGATGTAAAGTTATTGCTAGATTCCAAACTTCGTAATTTTTTGAATGAATATGTGAGCATGGCAAAGGAAAACGCGTTTGACCAGTTTTAGTTGATTTTAATCGACTGGAAAATGATCATTTTTCTAACGGTCTCAGAATTTGACGAAATTAGTTTTGTTAGGACTGTATCGTCAATACGAAGCTAGAAAATGTTTTTGGGAATTTTTAGAGTCCGTCTGTGTCCCCGATAAATTGAAATGTGCATTCAAATTCAATATATAGAATTATATTTTGATTTTGACGAAAATTGATCAAAACGATCGAATCAGCTTACGATACATATCCCATTGTGTTCGGAATGGGGGTAATTAGCTATGAACCACAGGCGGTGGGCCTCGTTTCGAGTTCTAATGAAAAAGTTACTTTTTAAAATTAAAATAAATTAAATAATATAAAAACCTTTATACTCTCCCTCTCCCCTCTTCATTGTTCAATTCGATTTACCAGAAAGAAAGAAAAACCGATCTGAAATCGATGGAGCTCCTCCCCTTCCTCCTCGTCGACGTTGTTGCCCATCCCCTTCTCCTTCTCCTCCGATCCCCTTCTCCTCCGTTCATCCCTCTACCGCACCCCTCTCAGAACCGTGCACCCCCCTTCAGCCCCGTTGGCCACCATCCCTCCACCGCACACAAATCAAGACGCGCCTCCCCTCTTCCTCCACCCACTGTAAACCGCCCGACGCCCCTTGAACCTGGACAGCACCGCCGACCTGAAGCCCTCCCCACGCGCCAGCCCTCCGACGTCGACCAAGACAGCGACGTTTTCCCCCCTCTCTCTATCGATTTATGCTGTAAGTCCCTTTCTCTTTTTTTTAGTACTTCACTATTTTAAATGGCATGATTTTTATAATAAAAATATATAATTTTTAAAAACTGAATATATATGATTTTTAATTTATGAAGCCGTGGGTTTTATAAGGTAAAAGGCGATATTTTTAAGGAGGGAATAACATTGTTTTCATAGGAATATGATTTTTAGAGATGAAAAATATAATTTTTATAATATAGAAAAGTTAAGAATATAATTTTTATACTAGTGGCATAATAAAAATATGATTTTTATATAGTGGCGATAATAAAAATAGGATTTTTATATTATATAGATAATAAAAATTCGATCTTTATTATGTAGGAAGTATAAAAATATAATTTTTATTATGTAGAAGGAGTAAAAATATAATTTTTATATGGTTATGATAATAAAAATTAAATCTTTATATTTGAAAAGGCGAAATCTTTATATTTGAAAAGGTGTAATCTTTATATTTAAAAAGGCGAAATCTTTATATGAAGAATAGCGTGATAAAAATATAATCTTTATTATATGAAGATCGGTGTAAAAATAGAATTTTTATCTATATAGTAGCGATGTGAAAATAGATTTTTATCCATATGGAGTGATTATAAAAATATGATTTTTATATACATGGCAACAATATAAAAATGTGATTTTTACATATGTAGTGGCTATGGGCAACGAAATTGACAAAAGGCGAGAACGAAGAAGATTTCTACATAAGAAGAGTCGAGGCGTTTGGATTAGCTAGTTGGTAAACTTCTCACTTTAAATTTTCTTATCTAATTTAAATTATATACTAGGATGCAGACGGTGCTTAGCAGTACCCGACGCCCGTCGTCCATAGACCATGGACGGCTTGTATGCTTGTTTGATGTGTTGTGAAATTTGTTTGTGATGTTGATGTGAAATCGATAATAAAATGTAGATGGTTGAAATAAATTAATTATCGTTAAAAATATAATTTTTAACGTGAAAGTGAATAAATAAGTATTTATAAACAAATCGGCCGATTTGTTTATATACATTGATTTGACTGATATTGATTGGGATGATAAATTTTACACATCGCCCAACTACACAAATAATATTCAGTGTTAGTTGAGTTGAAACCCCACACGGGTATTGGGATGATATTTGGCGTACACTAATCCCAATTATTTAATTGTATGTCGATCGATTGGTCGACAGGCTGTGTAAGCGTTAATTATTTATATTTCATGCTTATGCAGTTGTGTGGTGCACTTTGGATGATGGTTGATTGTTTATCGTTGCTATTATATACATGTGTTGTATGGAATTCATATAATTAACATTATATGGTAATTGATTGGGCCTCATTCCAATCGGGAAAATAATGAATATTATAAAAGAATATTTATGTGTTGAAACTATTCATGTGTAGAGTAAAATATTTTAACAATAAAATTTACATCTTTATCATATTTAAGATTAGAACCACTTTACAGTTGGAGTCTGATTAAAAATCAAACGATAGATACCATAATTTTATAAAATATACTACATAACAAAAATAGTCGTGTGTTGACAGTACTCATGTGTTGAGATTAGTCGTGTGTTGAAAGAAATATAGATTCATGTGTTGAATAGAATAAATATTCGTTTGTTGAATAGAATAACGAATTTATTGAAATATATAAAGTCGTGTTGATTAGAGTTGCGCTATTTTGACGTGAACGATATTTATATCGATTTTATTCGTTTTTATTGTGAATATAGAAAAGGTAGTGATTTCAAAATATAACGTTTTGAAAATATTATCATTTATAAAGTAATGATATAAAATATTCAATTTTGATTTGAAATTGAATATAGAGTTGAAATGGTTTTGAAAACGAATTTAAAACTATTTATAAAATACGTTTTAAAAGGAAATCGACGAAATATAATATATATATATATTATATATATTATATATATATATATATATATATAATGGCCTGAATAGAACGCGTCGCACCGCGGTAGTTCGCGAATTTCGACCATTGACTTCGAATTGACGTTGCGGGAGATCCGACCATCGGATTCTCCTAAAACCGGAACCGTTGGGTTCATATCGAAAAGAGCTTTTTAATGAATATTAGAAATTTGAAATCCAATGGTTGGATTTGGAATTATGTCCAAATCAAATTTGGAAAAGGTCGCTGTAAGTGCAGTTCGATGGCTGTTGATGGAAATCGACTGTACGGGCCTTGATAAAATTATTAAAAATATCAATAATTTGTGTAAAATCATAAGAAATGATTTGGTTTTGTCGTGAATCGTGTTTTAGATGACATTGGTTCTTTAAACCAGTTAAAGCCAGAATATTGATTTTTGAGAAGATTAAAACTAAGTGGAGTTTTAACGAATCTTTAATTAGATTGAAAGTGAATTGATAATTTAAATTATCAAATCTGAAAAGTGATCGAGAATGGAGTATTACCAGTTTTGCTCCAAAGTGATAGTTAAATCTTTAATTAGATTTGAACGTGAAATGGTAATTAATTTTACCGATAACACGGTGGTGTTAGATACGGAGTACTACCAGTTTTCTCCATGGGATAAATAGGTTGGGATTGGGAAATAAAATAAATAATTACTTCGGTGTGGTTCGCTAATCCCGACTAGTTTGGAAAACCATAATATGGTTTGAAATGATATCCAATGGAAGATTAAAGAATAAACTTAGCAGAATTTATCTTTGATAAAATTAATGGGAACCTTTCCCTAAGAGTGTGAAAATTTGAATAAAAGAATATTCTGAATTGGAATGAGGCGTTTGTTGTGTTTGTGTAACATTTGTTTATCATATACGTGGGCTATTCAGAAAGGCCGGGTTTATACCCATTCTGAATAACCGATTCAACGAGATGTCGAAGATGAAGACGGTGGTTGAAGACTGGAAGTATTCACATTGTTTAGGTGATTACTGATGATCTCAATTGGGCTGTACACCCAAGATGAGGGAAACAGTTGGTGATCGTCCTGATGTACTTGGAGATCGATGGATATGCGAGGAAAGTGCCTCCGGTTTCGTTCAGACCCAGGACGAACTTGTAAATCGATTGTGTGTCTGACATTGGATTTTATTCTGTGTTGATTGATCTCTATTAAATATACATCTGTTTGGCGGCGGATAATTTATTCTCTTGCTTAACACCCTTCTCTGAGACGTACGAGCTCAGAGGTTGTATATCGATGGACATTAGTCGCATGGAGTGAATTGCCAGTGTGGCACGCGTAAGTGGCAATTGATCAAGGCTTCTGTTGAAAAGAAAAGTCTTGTGGTTGATGATCAAAGCATGGTCTGTGTGACGTAGCTTTGTGTATAACGTGGATTCGCGAGCCTCACACCCCGGTATGAGTCAAAAACGGGAGAAGGACCCTAGGAGTGCACGACGTTTCTTTCTAGCTATGGTGATGTCAGTGACCTACCAGCCCGGACATTTATATCTACTTTTCACCTATGTGGTTGTTGGAATGCGAGGCGCCTCGGATATAGGTCTGTAAGGACCGGGAAACGTGTGTTCAGGAATTGCCAATCCTCAAAAGTAAGAGAGGACCGGCCTTGGAGGATCCAGGGATTGTTGTGTGCGGTCCCGAGGCAATTGCTAGAGTGTCTCGAATCGAAGAGGAGCTTGCCCCTTGCCTCGACTCAAGACGGAAATCCAATTTCCAATACGTGATATTGCGGTTTTATTTGTAGAACCTAGTATGGCGACATAGTGGTATGGGTCATTAATGCCGTCTATGATTGATTTTTATGATTGAAATTGTTTTGACACTATACACCTATAATAGTATCCAATGATTTGTTTTGAACGTACCAAGCATTATTTGGCTATTATAAGGGAATACCCTATCCTCCGGCTTGCGTTGCATTGTGTGATGGGACTTGGGTCTTATAATAGCTTCATTTTTCTAAAGAGCATTGCGTTGTTTTGTTATATGCACTAGTATTCTTGGAAGGAAACCCGTTCCGTGTTATACGGCGTGGTCCCTTGAATTACTATCCTTTAAAATAAAGATTAATAACTGTTTTAGTTCTCACACCAGTCACATGACTGACCGGAGGTTTATTGTTTTAACCTAAACTCTGGGTGCCCCTATTTTCCGCACGGGCAGCTAGTAGTTTTGGTTTTGCAGATTTATATTCATAGGGTCCTGATTTACAACTGGAACGATGCTCGGAAAGCTCTGTATCCGTGTATCACTTTCAGTTGTGTTTTGTATATTTTTTCGCTGCTCTGTAATTTATTGTAATCTATGATATTCATCGAATGTATTTTATTCATTTATACTCTGTATATTCTTGTATCTAATGGAATTGTTGTAAAAACAATGAAATGTTCTTCCGTACGCGTTCTGTTTTGTCGTGTCCTCAACGCCATCCGGGCTTTCCTTCATGGGGAAGTTCGGGTCGCTACATTTCTTTTCAATGGTTCAACATTTTGAACTTATCACATTCATCGTACATGTATTAGTTAACATTTCCAAAATTTCAACAACCATTTGTTCTTAAAATAAGCATTTTCAAAAACACCTTATTCAATTAATGAATATGCAACGACCCAAATTTTTAACCGTTAAACTTAAACGTTTAATTTGGTATAAAATGTTAACTTGGAAATATAAAAGAACTTTTATCTATTAATTAAACAAAGTTTGAAGGTATAATTTATTTTTAATTAATAACGAGTTTTAAACATCGAGGTAGTTCGTAGTATTATGTTTTGAACTTTAATTGAATATACATGATTCAATATAAGTCGGAATTATTTGAAACAAGAATCGTATAAATCTATTTGATTATAATTTTCTAATGAATGAGGAAAATCGATATTTCATATTGTAGGATTTGAGTTATGTCCAAATCAAATTTTCAGAAATACACTATATGGAATCATTTATAAACCGTAACGGTTAATTAAATAAATTTAATTTTATTTGAAAGGAATTTGTAGATAACCTAAGAAAACGTTCGAATTAAAACGCGAGACCATTCCCGTTGAATTAGAATTGAAATTTAGAGTTAGGATACGTATATAGTTCACTGTTTTTGGAGATCAGGTGATTTGGTATCCAAAATAGCGTCATTCGACGTACTAACTATCATTAAAGGAGAACAGTCTCGGAATGCGACGAAACTTGTGTCATTGAATCAACATTATATGTTATTATAGGATTTTGATTTTCATATCGATTGAACTTACCATTTGATCATGTGAATGGTAAACGCTTAGATTTTTATTTAATCATTTTATCGATTTAATATGAAACTTAAGAACAACCAATTTTCGAACAAACTCGGATTTCAACAAAACTAATTTTATTTCATCCTTAGTGATTAATTATTGTAGGATTTCAAGTTTCAAGTAAATTGGATTTAATTTGTGATCATGCACAATTTAAATGCGTATCAATTCACGTTATGAATTATAAAGGAAGTTTTACAGACGACCTCGGAATTCGACGAAATCAATTCCATCATGTCTGAATATTGAGCTATGCTAGGTTTATAATACATCGCGATTGGAGGTCGTATGTGGTCATTTTTACATGATATCCAAACAAAGTTCCATAAATAATAAAACAATAAAAAAATTTCTCTATAAATACAACAATATAACCCTAATTTTGTGTCGAAAACATGTATCGTGCGGTCAAACATTCCTGGCCATCTCCATAACGAAACGAATGGCAGAAAACTTCCCAATCACTTACTTGTTTTTCACAAAATCCTATCATCTACAAAAAACTTCCAACAACTAAAATCTCGAGCTCGATGAGAGCTTTAAAGTGAACGGTAATGATCGGAGTTGGCTTACCGGGGTGGCTGGAATCTCGCCTGAAAGGCACGATGGTTTGTTGTTCGTTGCAAGCAAACGGGGGAATCAAAAAACTAGGGACTGATGGCGAAGGTGGTGATCACCATGGCGCTCGTCCCGGTAGCTTTGGATCGACCTTCAGCGGGGAGTCTGAGGTACGGCAGGCGGTGGATGTTTTGAAGCATGCATGCGTGGTGATAGTGCTAAATTAGGAATGAAGTGCGTGAGAGAGAAAGGAATATCGACCATTTTTAACCCATAGAATGTATATAAGAAAATAATAAGCATATTTGGGTCGTTCCACGATTTTAGGTCGATAGGTTCTTTAGATCATTTAGACTCCGCTTGCACATTGATCTTTTAAGTTCGCTAAAGTGTCCTACGTCGTTACAGTATGTTGAGGTCGGTCATACAGTTTTTGGGCGTTCCGGAAGCTTTGGCTCATTTTGGGCATGTTAGATCACTATGACAACCTAGCTCGTAGGAGCTCTTTGGGCCGATAAATACCCTTAAAGCGTTGGGGTCATTAGCTCTTCAAAAAGCTTCTAGCAGTGGGACCTCTAGGTGTGCCAAGCTCCAACCCGTGAGATCTTTGGGTCGTCAGGTCTTCAAATCACTAGCCCACTAAAAGATTTAGACCACTTCATCAAGGTTTAAGCCGCTTTATTCTGATTTAACCCGATTCAAGTGTTCATAGGTCGCCCAGTTTCATGATAGCTCGCGCCGCCATAATGCATGTGTTCCTGATCCGTTCCTCATTTCTTAACTCGTGGCCATCTTGCCTCGTTTGGCTCTAGTCCGTCCCGCATCATTTAGCCCACTCTTCCTTTATAGCCCGTACCGCATAAGATTTAGATCGCTCTGCATTTTGTAGACCGCGCTGTTGTACTTCAGTTTCATTTAGCCCACCCGACGGCCTAAAAAGAGGTTCAGGGAAATTACAGGATTGCCAATTGGTCTAAAAATCGCCTATAAATAACCCCTCACTTCTTCATTAAGGTGGGGGAGTTTTTCCATGACCATGAAGTGCTGCTGGAATTTTCTTTCAACCATTCCTAAGAGTTCCAACATTCATCAAACCATTAATCAGTCATGATCTCCATCAAATCCATCTAAGAGATCGAAGACTTGAAGATTCGCCATCCAAATTCAAGCATCTAGAGGGAACCTTCCAATTCTTCTCCACTCACGCCACATCTCCACTGAATATTCTATTCCTTCATCATATTTGAAGTGTCCAAATGAAATCTTTGAGTGAGAGAGTTATTGGATTGTTGTAAGAATGGAGTTTATCTTGTAAACAACATGTTGATAATGGAATCTCATATGAAAGTGGATGTAGATCCTCATTGGATTGAACCACTATAAAAACTTTTTGTTCTTGCTTTTATACTTTTTGTGCATCTTTGATTGCGGAATCACATTATTTTTCCTTACTGATGAGGTGAAGTGCATTCTATGCACCGTTGGTGTTGAAGCCAAATTTCGACTTCAACATTTGGAACCCACCATGGGGCCGATTCAATCTTCTATCCTCCCGCACTCTTACACGAGGTTCAAGGCCTTGAATTAAGAGTCTAAGTCCATCCCACAACCATTTAATTCAAGTTTTCGACTAAAGCTATGGGTAAACCAGGAAGACCATTGAAGATGGTCATGCGTTCGAATGTCGAGCACGATGACAATGCCGCCAACAAAGAGAACACTCCTCCCACCAGCCAATTTGAGCGAGGAGAAACTTCAAAGGCTGGAGAAGGGTTGGCGAGGAGGGAGTTCGATGAAGTAGCGGCCAGTTCAGCAAGTCAAATTGACGTCGCAAGTAAAACCATGATGAAGAAGCTCGAAGCAATGTTCGCCGAGCAAGCTACTATGGCCAAAATCACCCCTGGAACCGTGCGAGCTAAGTCTGTCCAAGTAGGTCACATAGAGGATGCGGCTTCCTCTTCCTCTAGTCCAAATCGAGGGAATTCCATCTAAGAGATCGCAGATCCCAATGGTCCTCGAAAGGAAACAAAAACTCAGATGCGTGACTGCTCCAATAAATCAACTTCTCGACAAGCGCTCGGTGTCACCAAAGGAGCACCTCCCCAAGAGGGAAGAGAAAGGCCCCGGATTTCCGACTGCGACCGTTTGCTTAGGCAAACATCCGGTAGGGAGGAAGGTGCCCGCTTCGTGGCCCGGCTCAACGAAGAAGAATGCTTAATGGACATGGTGCATAGTATTATGGAAAAGACCTCAAAGAAGCCGGATGTTGACAAAAATTGGGGATTCGCTCCCACCAAAACCCCACATACAGAAAGGATAAAGACGACGCTATATCCTAACAAATTCAAACCACTAGCAATTCAATCCTATAATGGCACAAGTGACCCCAACATATTCCTGTTCAAATATGACCAGAATATGGAGGGGGCACATGCCACTGATGAGTTGAAGTGTTTGTACTTTCCAACCTATCTCGAAGGTGTGGCGTTGCTTTGGTTCACAAAACTACCTCCCAGATTTGTAAATGAATTTGCTACCCTAGCCAAGTTATTTCCAAAGCAATTCAGGCTCCAGGCAACGAAGGTGCGAGATGTCATGGAATTGAATGAACTTGAGCAAAGGCCAGGGGAACCAATTAGGGCCTTTCTCACTCGCTTCAATGCTGCCGCTGCTGAGGTAGGCAATTATGAGCCTCGTCTAGTCTTAATAGCCTTAAAAGAGGCAATAAGAAAAAAGACCAAGCTTGGACGGTGGATCAAAAAGAAGAAGCCTAGTACACTTGAGCAGTTGTTTGATAAAGCAAAAGAATATATTGGCGTGGACGAAGATCCTGCCTGTACCATGGACATCTTGGAAAGTGGCACTCAACCTGAAAAGAAGAACAATGATACAAAAAAACCCCGGGAATCAGAAAAGGGGCAATGAAGGAAAAAACAACCGAATTAACAAGAGGTTCCATTCCTGTTAAAATTCAGAATTGACTATGTTAAATGATATGGTAGGGATGGCCACCAAAGAGACCGAGGAATACCTAGTCCCGAAGAAGATAAGGGTAAGTGACACGGCAATCAAATCTGAAAAATTTTGTCGATTTCATAACCAACCAGGGAATAGCACAAACGAGTGGAGGCATCTAAAGAGCCTAATCGAGGAACTGATAAGGAAGAACAAACTTCAGCAGTACACAAAGAATCGTCAAAATACTCAAGCTCCTCAAAAACAAGGAGTTTCCACCGGACAACCGAGGCAAAATGAGAATTCTGGAAATGATTCATGCCAAAGTTGATCATTAACACCATCTCGGGGGGTCCACAGCCAGCCGGAAGGAGTTGCGGGGACATTGTGAAATACGCCAACGAGATGAAGAACCCCCTAAAAGGAAAAGAGCTCATGATTATGGATGAAGCTTTTTCATCAAAAATACCAAGGTCTCTTTGGGATGATATTGTCTTCAAAGATCGTGACTCAGAAGGTTTGATAACTCAAACTGTGGATCCAATGGTGATAACCATAGGTTTGGATGCTGCTATCATCAGAAGGGTTCTAGTTGATAGTGAAGCTTTTGTCAGTGTCCTCTTCATTAATGTCTTTTAGAGGATGAAGCACTCCATGGAAGATGTGAAGGCATGCCAGAACAAAATCCACGGATTCATAGGACAGTTTGTTCATCCAGTTGGGATCATTAACTTGCTCGTTGAGCTCGGAGAAGGGAAACAGAAAGTTGCGCAAAAGCAAGATTTTGTTATAATCGATGAGTTGTCTGCTTATAACTCCTTCCTTGGAAGACTAACCCTCGTGGCATTCAGAATAACAATGTCTTCGTGGTGTTTAACGATGAAATTTCCTACCGAAAACGGGGTTGGTGTGGTAAAAGGTGACCAGCGGGCAATAAGAGAATGTTATCTAGCAAAATTTGTTGAGGCAAGGAAAAAAGAAATGAGAAAGGATGTCGGGAAGCCACCCTGCATCCAAGAATCTCCCTTATAGCAACTAAGGCACTGGAGAGCATAGCGGAGCCTAGAGGGAAATCGACCCGAGAAAAACTAGCATGGTGGAAAACAGAGCGGCGTCGGCCAAGGACACGACTACTGTTCTAGTGCACAATAAAGATCTTGACCGAGTCCTCAAGATAGGTTCTCAGTTGGGCCCGAGATTGATAAATGAGTTAGTATCATTTTTAAAAACAAACTTGGACGTATTTGCATGGATGCATTCTGAAATGTGCGGGATATCGCTAGATGTAATCGTCCACAAGTTGAATATCAATCCTAGTTTGACTCCTGTGAAACAAAAAAGACGAATGCAAGGACCTGAAAGATCTGTGGCGCTAAAGGAAGAAGTTGATAGATTGTTTAAAAACAATTTCATACGAGAATCTATGTATCCCGATTAGGTCTCCAGTCCAGTCCTTGTCAAAAAATCCAAAGGTAAATGGAGAGTGTGCATAGATTACTCGGATCTTAACAAATCGTGTCCCAAAGACGCTTTCCATTACCAAGAATTAATCAACTAGTTGACGAGATAGCTGGGCACGAGCTGTTGTCTTTTATGGATGCATACTCTGGGCACAATCAAATCATGATGCATAAACCAGACGAAGAAAATACGTGCTTCATAACTGACAAAGGTTTATATTGCTGTAGAGTTATGCCGTTTGGATTGAAGAATGCGGGAGCAACCTACCAATGGCTGGTAAATTCCACGTTCGAAACCCAAATTGGGAACACTATGGAGGTTTATTAGATGATATTCTGGTAAAATCTAGGAAAGCAGAGGATCATCTCGATAATTTAGCTGAGATGTTTCACATCCTTAGAAAGTACGGTATGAAGCTGAATCCACTGAAGTGTTCATTTGGAGTCTAATAGGGGAAGTTTCTCGGATTCATAGTTAATGCTAAGGGGATTGAAGCAAACCCTTCACAAGACACGACGTTACAGGAAATGCGAGCCCCAAGGACGAAGAAAGAGCTTCAAAGCCTGAATGGAAAGGTTGTTTCCCTTAATCGTTTCATCTCCAAAGCAGCCGATCAGTGTATTCCGATCTTCGATGCTTTGAAAAAGGGGAGGAAAGACTTCCCGTGGACATCAGAATGCCAAACGACCTTTGATGAATTAACTAAACACATGGAGTCACCCCCGATGCTGTCTAAGCCTAGAGATGAGGAAGTGCTTTTTCTATTTCTAATTGTCTCCTCACATGCCTTAAGCACAACACTCATCCGAGAGGATGCTAAAGTCCAGTGGCCAGTTTATTACATTAGTAAGTGACCCGGTGGAGCAAAGTTAAATTATCCAAAGTTGGAGAAGCTTGCGTACTGTGTGCTCATTGCATCTAAAAACTTGATACCATATTTCCAATCTCATCCAATAAGAGTCCTCATCGATCAACCGCTAAGGCAAGTTCTATTTTGCCCAGAGACGTCGAGAAGGTTATTGAAATTGAACATTGAGCTCAGACAATATGGCATCACATTTCACCCCCGAAGAGCTATTAATGGGAAAGCCTTAGCAGATTTCATCGTGGAATTCACTGCCAGGGGAGAGGAGGTTGAAGAACAGGTAGAGACAGTCACGAACTGGAAGCGTTGTACTTCGACGGATCCAGAAATGTTTATTGCTCAGGAGCCAGAATTGTCTTAGAAACCCTAGATAGTCATTCTCTGTGTTATGCAGTGAGACTGGAATTCCCATTAACAAACAATGAGGCTGAGTGCAAAGCGCTAATAACAGGGCTGAAGTTAGCAAAGGAACTGGGTCTAAAAGCTTTGCAAATCTTCAGCAATTCACAACTAGTGGTATGTCTGGTCATAGGAGAATTCCAAAATAAACTCGGAAACCTCCCTTCTTATCTCATCAAAACCATGGAACTTCTCAACAATCTTGACCAATACACCATATCTCACATTCCAAGGGAAGAAAATTCAAAGGCGGACTCTCTTGACAAGTATGCTAGCTCTTCAGATGCACAGCTGCTGGGTCTTATTCCTATTGAAGTCCTTTCATCTTCCACTATCGAGGTAGCAGACGTTGATTGGATTATGGAAATGGAAGAAGAACGCGTGTCGTGGATGACTCCAATCAAGGAATACATCCTTAAGGGAACACTCCCTGAAGAGCAAAGAAAGCAAAGGAAAATATTACGCAAGGCTCCGTTATATCTCATTCAAGATGGAAGATCATACAGGCGGGGATTTTCTATGCCATTGCATCGATGTGTAATGAAGGAAGAATCGAAAGCAATCTTAGTAGAGTTGCATGAAGGAGATTATGGGGGTCACATAGGTGGCCAAACACTAGCCAAGAAAATTCTGCGATACGGCTATTTTTGCCTGATGTGAACCTAGATGCGATGACTTATGTTAAGAAATGTGATAGGTGCCAGAGGTTTGCAAAAATTCCAAGAGCACCCCCTACTGAATTGACTCAAATGGTTAGTCCCTGGCCATTCGCTGTTTAGGGCATAGATTTGATTGGAGCGTTACCTACAGCCAAATCAAATATGAAGTAAGCAATAGTGGTAGTTGATTATTTCACTAAATGGGCTGAAGCTGAACCACTAGCCACTATTACTTCAAAGAAGGTGATCAATTTTTTCCTGAAGAATATCATCTGCAGATTCAATATGCCACCGAAAATAGTCACCAACAATGGAACACAATTTGAGAATAGAGAATTTCTGGATTTTTGTGCCAGATACAAGATCAAGAAGAGTTTTGTAGCTATTGCCCATCCACAGGCCAATAGGCAAGTTGAAGCAATCAACAAAATCATAAAGTCGACTATTAAGAAGAGACTGGAAAAAGCTAAGGATGCCTAGGTAGATGAACTTCCGCTTGCACTGTGGGTGTACTATACCACTCATAAAACTGCAATAGGACATACTCCATTCTCACTTTCATTCGGATCTGAAGCTAGGATTCCAGTGGAGCTTGAGTTTCCGACTCATAGAAGAATCCACTTTAACCAAGAAGAGAATAATAAACTGCATCTCGAAGCACTTGATTTTCTCGAGGAAAAGAGAAGAGAAGCGGAACCCAGAGTCCTAGCACATCAGAGAAGAATAACTCGTCATTTCAATGCAAGAGTAAAACACAGAACCTTCCAAGTTGGGGACCTTATCCTGAAGAGGATCATGACAGGAACTGTAACACCCCGTATTTTCTGTGATCGTATAAGTAACAAACCAGAGAATAATTAATTTTTAAAATAAGAATCAAGGGAAACGGTTATGCCATTGCGTTCGTCTCGGAATTTTGCTTGGAAACGAGTTCGAGTTTTCGAGAAACGGAATCCGTATGAGGGATATATGGCCCTCCGAAGTTTCAGAGAATTTCAGAATCGAAAACAGCTCGAAATTCGAATTCGAAATTCGAATTCAAACCCAGAAGCGGGCTAGGCGCGAAATTACCTGCCCAGGACCCAGGTCGACTGGGTGGTCGACTGGGTAGTCGACTTCCCCAGGGTCAGGTCGGCCATAGTGTCGACCTTGGGGGACCAGGTCGACCATAGTGTCGACCTGGGGTTGACCTGCCTCCCGAACCCACTTTCTGAACCTGATGCATTCTGATGTTTTTGGCCGACTTTCTGACCAGATTCATGACTCTAAACCTATATAAACAGCCCCCTAGCCTCACTTTCTCTCCACACCATTTCATTCTACCTATGCTCTGCCTCTGTTCTAATTAAAATAAAAATGGCATCGCTACTCTGCTGAGATCTGAAATGGAACTAGGACTAAAGCATCTTCTTCCAAACTGAATAAAATTAAAAGAGAACAACTGCAACTCTTCTTCTTTAATCCAATAAAGGCAAGTACAGTTATTTTTCGCTATAAACGTTAATTATGATTGTGACATGAACTGTAAATCTGAATTTGAGGTTATGTCTGTTCTGTTTTGTTCTGATCTATTTTATTCTGCATCTCTTTCTTCTTTCTGTTCTATAACTAGGCTACCACGAGCCTGCGCCAGATCTCATAAGAGATTAACGCACGAACGTTAAACTTTGGGACAAATAATGAATGATGGCATAAATGGGATATGGCTAATCTGTGACTGATTTAAGAAAAAGGACATAGGTTGTAAACTACATTTAGATCTATGCATATTCTGTGAATTGGAAGAAGAGGAATCATTGTATGTTAACATATGACTTGAGACTTTGACATAACGCATATTTTGAATTAAGATCTGTTATAATTTAAAGTTCTAGATTGTTGGGCATATTGTTTATATAACAATTCATGACTTGAGATAAAAAAAAGAGAATATGACTTGGGTGTGAAGATCTATATTAAGATTTGATAACTAATAACACCTAAGTGGGAGATTTTTGAATATATGACATGCATTGAAATCGATGGCTATATTTGGTATAATTTATATGTGAATCTCTTGTACTAGGCAAGTTTAACTAAATTTGAGACATGTGTTATATGGTAAATTATGACCATAATTTGTGCCATGTAAATTCAATGCAAATGTGGGGTATATGATCATATTGTGAATCAAGACAACTTTTTAGGCATGCAAACTTAGGCCAAATTTACAATTATGCAAGATATGTTTATGAAACTTTAAGGAATGATTAAATATGTTATATTGCCTAATCTGCTAGTTCTGTTATATTGCCTAATTTGCTAGTTCTGCTATATTGCCTAATCTGCTAGATCTGTTCATCTGCTAAATCTGTCATCTACTAAGTCTGCTGAAAATGCCTAATCTGTTATATATTAAATCTGCTAAATTGCTTAATCTGCTAAATATGTTAAGTCGCCTAATCTGCGAAATCTGTTATCTGCTATATCTGTTGAGTAGATATATTTAGTCTGTTATTGACATAATCTGAATTGGCTATAGTTATGAATAATTGACATGTATATTAGGCGTGGGCAAAAATGGTAAATTATTAATTAATTGGCCACAAAGATAAACATGGCTAACTCGAGGTTAGAATGAGTTTGCGGCGTAATTCTGCCCGGAACCGCTTGGCACATCCAGTGGTTGCAAACAATAGGTTCTAATGTGAGAAGTTAGTCATAACGTGCTTAAAACTCGAGATTAGACTCAGTTTGTGGCAGAAACCTGCCCGAAACCAACCGGCCTAACCAGTAGCCGCAAACTGTCAGTCTAATGTGAGAGGTCTGGGCATTAATATTTAATTAATGAAAATCTAGGATAAATATGATGTCTAAAACGTGTTGGGTGGATAGGGTTAAACCAACTAGACTGATGAAATCAATAAACCCATTTCATGAATCTGTAGGCCCAATACAAAGTTAGACAATCTGTAAGTCTGTTAATCTGTAATCGGTTAATCTGTAAGTCTGTTAATCTGTAACCGGTTAATTTATAAGTCTGTTAATATGTAATCGGTAAATCCGTAAGTCTGTTAATCTGTAACCGGTTAATCTGTAAGTCTGTTAAATTCGTATATCTGATCCGTTGGTCTGAAAACTTGTCTAATCTGTGAACTGGTTGATCTGAATTTTGTATGTCTGAACTTGTAAATAAGTTAATTTGAAATCTGTTAGTCTAGGGACACATGGTTAGGAGGGAAATTACTTGTGTCATCTGTTGTTTGGGACCCATATTAATCAGTAACCCTTTTTGGTATCAAAACTTTGACCCAACAGTAGGTAGGGTCCGGGCACGCTTACTGAACTAATTATAAGTGGTTCATTCTGATAATGGCGAGGGGTGTTGATGGTGCGTTCCAACCGGGTCATGTGCGTGCATGGATCCCGACCTGCCTCTGTGGATGTAAGACGCCGTGACATCTATAAATAGGTATGTTCCAATTGGTTGTCACTTTAGGGAGTGATACACCCTACGGTGGGGCCGACACAGGGTATTTATGTTTAGGGAGCCGATCGCTTGGGGTAGGGTTTTAGGGTACACTTAGTTCTGTCTGTTTCAGTTGGTACCGTCTATTTCTGTTGGGTGGCAACACCCATCTGTTTCTGCGTGGTACTGTCTGTTCGGGTGGTAAAGGCCCAATTACTAGTGTACACCTAATTCTACATTCTGTTTCCGTAGGGATTAATCTGGCTGTTTCTGTTCGGGTGGTAAAGGCCCATTATCAGCATTCTGCATCTGTCTGCTTTTGTTCGGGTGGTAAAGGCCCATTATCAGCATTCTGCTTCTGTCTATTTCTGTTCGGGTGGTAAAGGCCCATTATTAATATTCTGTTTCTGTCTGTTTCTGTTCGGGTGGTAAAGTCCCATTATCAGCATTCTGTTTGTCTGTTTCTGTTCGGGTGGTAAAGGCCCATTATCAGCATTCTGCTTCTGTCTGTTTTTGTTTGGGTGGTAAAGGCCCATTATTAGCTTTCTATTTCTATGGAAATTATTTTATTCCTGTTTTTGCTTCAGTTTAGACATTAGGGTGACACCTAATCCTGCTATACTAGTATTAGTGCAGAGAAGTGAAAAGCAAAAGCTTACTTCATTCTGTTCTTTTTCTGTTTAACCTAAGTATATCTGCTACTCCTGTTACTGTTATCTCGCATCCAGTTTTATTTTCATGTCATTATTATTATATGTTCATATGCTGAAAGTCACTGGACTTGCCAGACTTTATGTTTGACCTTGCTTGTTTTCGCCCCTTTTTCTTTCGTTCCCTCCCCCCCCCCCCCCCCCCCAGGTTTTCCAAGGAAGGAATACTTTAGCTTGATTCGGATTTCTTCTGCTGGAAGTACTTAGAGTGCTTAAAAGTATGGTTTGGCTCCTTATGGCAGCTTCTATGGGGATTATGATTTTAAAGTTTTGTACTCTGATGACTATTTTCTGAACAAGACTGATATTTACGTACTTGAGTTTTTGGTAAAGATGTAACCAAACTGATTTCTGTTTTTCGCTGTAATAAAGTTATAATTTCTCAAGTATTATTTATATGTCTTGTAAATTTCTGTTCTGTCTACTAAAACGCTCCACCAAAGTTAAGGCATTCCCTTTGTGAGTGACCTTAATGGAGGTGGGGTGTTACAGGAACTGGGTATTTGAAACCAACTGGGAGGGGCCCTATGTGATTAGCCAGAAATTTTCTGATGGGACTTTTGAATTAAGAATGACGGACGGACTCCAACTTCCAAGAGCGTGGAATGCCATACACCTCCACCACTACTTCATTTAATAATTCGTTCATGTGATTTGACAAATTTCTAAATATTATGCATTGTAAATATGATGCAATATCATTTCAAGCTTTGTACATACTAGTGAAAGAAATTATTTTACTTGCCTAAATCGTATGGTTTGCAAACAATTTGCTAAAATTCAATTTTGATCACAGGTCCACTAAGAGAGCATTAATGCATTTTCAGCTTGATAAAACCGGGTGATGGCCAAAGCACACCCATGTTGGGATAGCTCCAACACCCATTGCTTATTACTTAAAACATCATTGATATGTAGCATACGAGTGCAAGAAAACAACACCAGGGATTGAATGGTTAAACAGCACGACGCTCAAAGCTATAAATAAAATTGCCAACTTCACCAAAGGGACACCTTCTTAATTGCAAGGTCACTGGCCCTAGTTCTCACAAATCGGGGAAAATCCCGATGAATGAACTAACGTATGCCTCGTGGAGTAATGTAACCTAAAACCAAAGACCTCCCCGAGGGGCACCTAGTTCATCGCCGTTGTGATTCATACATGGCTGGATAGCGATACAAACACCGGGTTTTAAAACCAAAGACCTCCTCGAGGGGCACCTGGTTCATCGCCGATGCCATTCATACATGGCTGGATAGCGATACAAACACCGGGTTTTAAAACCAAAGATCTCCCCGAGGGGCACCTGGTTCATTGCTGATTCCATTTATACATGGCTGGATAGCGATACAAACACCGGGTTTCAAAACCAAAGACCTTCCCGAGGGGCACCTGGTTCATCGCTGATGCCATTCATACATGGCTGGATAGCGATACAAACACTGGGTTTTAAAACCAAAGACCTTCCCGAGGGGCACCCAGTCGATCGTCAGTACCATGATTACATGGTCCAATTACGACAAACACTGGGCTTTTAAACCAAAGACCTCCTCGAGGGGCATCCAGTCGATCGTCAGTACCATGATTACGTGGTTCGATTACGACAAACACTGGACTTACAAACCCAAGACCTCCCAGAGGGGCACTCGGTTCATCGTCTACGCCATTAATACATGGCACGATAACGATATAAACACTGATTTCTAAAAGACCTCTTGCGAGGCATCCGTTCAGATGTTGAGTCTTCCAAATTCAGCTATTGATTCTGGGTCTTCCAAATCCAGTTACCGACAGATTTTAAAAGACCCCTACCGGGGCATCCGATCATACGCCGGGTCTTCCAAATTCAGTTAATGACGGACCCAAAGACCTCCTTGGAGGCGTCCTACAAATTCTACAAGTGGCTGAGTTGTTCAGTCACAACGAATAACAGGTTTACAAATACCTCTTTAGAGGAACAATATAAGACCTCTTAAGCAAGGGCACAAAAATGGAAATAAATCTCTGTGAAAAGATGTAAGATCGACTGACTATATTGGAAACTTCTAGCCATGGTCAAATCAAGGAATTTCAATGGTAAAACTGGCTAAGTAAACCCATTTAACAAAGATTCGTGGCTACAGTACAAACCCAGTTTACTAAAAAGCGCTATGAAGGTATAAACATTGCAAAAAAAAAACTCATGAAATATAGAGTTTGTGATGTAAATATGAAAAGAAAACAGGTGTTAAAGTGAAACAGAAAGCCCGATCAGGCAGCATGGGGGATACACATCCAAAAACAGCTTCATCCATAAAGCATGACAACACAAGGTCAAGCACATGAGATAGAGTCATAAGCGAGGACTGGTATTCGCATAGAACAATCCAGTCTAGTAATGTACATACATAAAATTTCAAACCAAAAAGGGAGAACGAGAAAGTCGTGGTTTCTGCCTATCACAAAGACACTCGTTAGGAAGAATAAGAGGAAGGCGGACCCATCTTCCACTCCTGATCCAAGAGTTTAGAAATGAGCCTATCTCTGGACTTCAGAGCCTGGACCAGCATGGTCTTATCGTCCTCCAAAACAGAAATTCATTGAAGATGCTCCTTGTTCAGTCTATGGAGGTCACAAGCAAGCATATTCCAACTGGTCATCTTCTTCGCAGTATAGTTTTCAATAAGATTGGTGTGCTTTTCAAACCAGTCTCTATTATTATCGAGTTGAGTAAGTGCGCTTCGGTGAATAACATCTATGTCTTCGGGAAAGGTCTGCTGGTCAAATGGGTAAATATCCGCCTCAACACACCCCACCTGTAAACAACACCCCTCGAATCGACAAGCAATTTCAAGATGGCATGGTTCAGGAGAGTAATGAGGTTATCCATGATAATTCGGAGATCGTCCAAAGTTGGAGCATTACAAGCGGGAGGATTAGATGTAGAGTAAGCGTCAGCAGCTGATGTCTCATTCGATTTGCGGCGCTTTTGGGAATCATCTTCTTTCAAAAGGACCTTTCATTTTGTTGTGACTGGTAGACATCCTGCATGAACAACTTCGTTTGTGAGTAAAAGAAAAAGAGAAAGAAGCATATACAAAATAATCAACGAGATCAAGATTTTAGATCATTAAAGCCAGTCAGGATTTTGGGTCGTTAGAGTCAGTCATAGCTTTGGGTCGTTCTAAACTTCTTTAAACTCGGAGTGATTTTGTTCAAATTTAAGGTCGCCAAAATAAGTCAGCACTTTGGAATTAATAAGTTATGAGAAACCAAAAGTTGAAAACTGGGAACGACCCAAAAATGAAGACCTAAAATAACGACCTAAGACCTTGAGTTGTTATAGCAGTCTAAAGTAGGGATGCGGATTAAAACCCGAAAATGGAAGTAATGACCTAATCCAAGATGGGTTATTGCATGATTGTAATCTGGAATAAAAATCAACCAAGATGGCAAGGCACGGTGACACAAATTAAGATCGCAAACAAGCAAGGTTGTCACGTCATTTTAAAAAAAAAGGAAAAACATGATTGAATCGCGAGAGTTTGTGTGCGGAAACTTAACCAAAACTATCTCCAATAAATAAGTTTTAATCCACAAAGAGAGACCATTACAGGTGGCGACATTATCACCAAACATGTGACGAAATTGCAACGAATGACAAATGCACAAAATTCAAAAGAATCAAGTTCAATTCTAAATGTTTGAGCAGCAAGGAGAAGATTTAGAGTCAAACCTGATTCTTGGTGTTGAAGAGTGGTAGATTTGATTGGAAGTTAGTATGACTTATTGTTTGAAGGCCACCATTAATGAGTTTTTAGTTTAAATGGAGGTTAAAGAGAAATGATGGTTTAAAGAAAGAATAAAAGAAGGGTTTAATAAATAACATGAAGGGCCTTTCAGTGACCTGATGTCAAGGAGAATATTAACGAATGTGACCCAGGGAGACAGACGACCTAGGAATCAAAATGGTTTAGGAATTTGCGCAGTTTGAAGATCCTAACGACTAAAATCTCAAACGACATCTGAAAGGTTACCTAGTTCGAAGCCCGTATTATTTCCAATAAATAAAAACTTCAAGGGGTAAAGGTTAACCCATAGAATGTATTAAAGAAAATAATAAGCATATTTGGGTCATTCCATGATTTTAGGTCGAAAGGTTCTTTAGATCGTTCAGACTACGCTAGCTCATTGATCATTTCTGTTCTCTAAATTGTCCTAGGTCATTACAGTATGTTGAGGCCAGTCATACAATTTGGGGGCATTGAGGAAGCTTTGGCTCATTTGGAGAGTCTTGGATCACTATGACGACCTAGCTCGTACGAGCTCTTTGGGTCGATAAATGCCCTTAAAGCGTTCGGGTCCTTAGCTCTTCCAAACGCCTCTAGCAGTAGGACCTCTCAGCGTGCCAAGCTCCAGCCCGTGAAATCTTTGGGTTGTCAGCTCTTCAAGTCGCTAGCCCACTGAAAGATTTAGACCACTTCATCAAGGTTTAAGCCGCTTCATTCTAATTTAACCCGATTCAAGTGTGCATAGGTCGCCTAGTTTCATGATAGCTCGTGCCGCCATGATGCATGCATTCCTGATCCATTCCTCATTTCTTAGCTCGTTGCCATCTTGCCTTGTCTGGCTCTGGTCCATCCCCCGTCCTTTAGCCCTCTCTGCCTTCATAGCCCGTGCCGTAGAAGATTTAGATCGCTCGGCATTATGTCGACCGCGGCATTGTACTTCAGTAGCATTTAGCCCGCCCGGCGGCCTAAAAAGAGGTTCAGGGAAATTACAGGATTGCCACCTGGTGTGAAAATCACCTATAAATACCCCCTCACTTCTTCATTAAGGGGGAGTTTTTCCATGACCACGAAGGGCTGCTGGAATTTTCTTTCAACCATTCCTAAGAGTTCCAACATTCGTCAAACCATTAATCAATCATGATCTCCATCAAATCCATCTAAGAGATCGAAGACTTGAAGATTTGCCATCAAATTCAAGCATCTAGAGGAAACCTTCCAATTCTTCTCCACTCACACCACATCTCCGTTGAATATTCTATTCCTTCATCATATTTGAAGAGTTCGAATGAAATCTTTGAGCGAGAGAGTGATTGGATTTGTTGTAAGAGTGGAGTTTATCTTGTAAACAACATTGTTGATAATGGAATCTCATATGAAAGTGGATGTAGATCCTCATTGGATCAAACCACTATAAAAAGTTTATGTTCTTGCTTTTATACTTTTAGTACCTCTTTGATTGCGGCCTCACATTATATTTCCTTACCGAAGAGGTGAAGTGCATTCTATGCACCGTTGGTGTTGAAGCCAAATTTCAACTTCAACAACCGTTATTTTTTAAAACTAAGTAATTAGTGTTTATAAATATAAATAAGGAATTAATTAGTTTAATTAAAATCGTGTCAACTTACTACTTTAATAACTTTTTATTTCATGATTATAATTGAACCAAACAAGTTGCATTGGAAATTATATAAACGCTTGTTTATTTTAACTGAAAACTTGGATTGGTCAGTGATAAATGGAATCAAAGTGAGTATAACTCACTTAGTTTGACCCACTTAAATTTCATATAAGTCGGAATTTCATTTTTTGTGCTATAATCGTGACTGTTTGATGCACGCTGAAAATATATATATATATATATATATATATATATATATATATATATATATATATGTGTGTGTGTGTGTGTGTGTGTGTGTGTGTGTGTGTGTATATATTTATATATATGATGAATTGATTAAATTAAACGTTCATTTAATTTGGAAACCAATTTGTTATTTCACTGATTATTACCAAACGAGGTAACTTACCTTGTCGGTTATGTTTATAGTAATATAAATGTTAAATTTGAAAGTTGGGTATTGGATTGTTGTTATTGGCTGATTGTTGAAAATCATATATGTATATTGAATTGGATGATATTATTTTGAGGTAACGTGTTTGTGATGTAGGAAAGGACTGGTTGGAGAAATTCGACAAGATTCCTCGCTAATATTGATAATGTTTATCATATATGATGGATATATTTTTTGAATGTGAAATTGGATGAAAACAAACTCTTATTTCATAGTTCGGTATTTTAGCAGTTATTGGCTCTTTAATACCATCGTTATAATAAGAAATTATTGTCGAGATTTTTAATTGATTCTGAGACGTTTTGAGATTTTATATATATTGAATTTGTTGTTAAAGTATATAAAGAAAATTTATTCTTTTTTTTGCATAGCTGACTTGTTTTTATAGTGTTCTGTAAGACTTTGTATTATAACCAATAATAAAATTATAGTATAGCACAGGTGATTGTGGTTGATAAACAACTAATACGGATTTTAAGGTGGACCGTCCACCGCATATGGAGTTTATAGTGTTCCATCCACTTTACCTAACAGGCTTATAGCATTGGATCTAGCTACATTTACTAGGCTACAATATTATTACATCACCACGCAGGGAATGAAATACAAATATTTACATACTACGTGCTACACAGACGTCTACAATAGATACAAGTACACAAGGTACTTGATATAGCCAAAGGCAACAGAGACACTGTGTAAACAAGTGATGACATGAGAGGCAGCGTGTTGCTCCCTAGAGAAGTGGCATGTAGTGGGACATCATGCGTACAGAACACACTTGACCATTACCAGCTAAAAATTAGCATATACCCTGTGAGATGTGGATGAACATAGAACAAAGAGGAAGGAAATGGCCAGAGCTCCACATCAATGTACGTAAAGCTTTCCTATGTTGCCAAAAGGCCTACCATCATACCAGAATGCCAACTCCATCCAATAGTTCATCAAAAAACTCACAAAATGACAGTAAACAAAAAGTGTAAGTGCATATAAGAACTTACAAAGTTGTATATCCAACACACATCGCCTTCTCCAAACAAAAAAGAGGAAATAGACTCACATGCAACTTCCAAACACCACTTTAGCATGCACCACCAACTTTCTCACTCTAAGACGAACAACAAAATGCCCAATCCAGAAAAACTCATCAAGAGAAATCCATCATATACCACTCATCAAACACAATGTGCTAACACTACGTTCGGTCACCAGGCTAGATAAACTTCTCCAATAGCTTACCTGCTTCATTAGTGTTTACGCATAGCTTCTATTAGACAACTAGTAGAAACACGAGATCATCCTTCAAAGCCTATCCAGATAGAAAATTCAGCAACTCCACGGATTGAGGAGACTTCATTAATAACACGAGTCGACCCATATCAGTAAACCATTAACCCCAGATCCAAACCAAAAGACAAAAGAGCCCAACAAGCACATCCTACACGCTCCTCCTAACTCGATTCAGACTTTGTCGGACATTAAATCACCAGGAAATGCAGCCCAAAGTCGCCTGGATACCTGACCAAGCAAATTATAGGAGCAACATAAGGGAACTCGCGAAACTCTAAACTCGGTGGTTAAAAACAGAGAAGAAAATAATAAGAGATTGTCAATGCATGAATCAACAAAGGGGTAGGGGATGAATATGGCGTGGGAATTCTGTATGATTGTTAGAAATCAGGAACGGAGTTTGGAGGAAAAAAGGTCAGATCTAAAGTAGATATGAAATTAAATCTTAGTAAACAACATGGTGGCAAAATCATAGCTTGAGTAGATAAAGGTAAGAAGGATATTGGTTTGAGAGGAGTGGATGGGAAAAGAAAGGTATTCGTAAGGGAATGAAGAAAAGGAGATTAGGAAAGAAGCAACTATGTCTCCATTAAAATTCTTTTGACTGAGACAATTTTTTTTTTTTTGAAAAGTTATCCCTTTTTAAGAAAACATATTCTATGAAGAGACGAACAACGATTTTGTTTTCAAAATAAATTCTAAAGCTTAAATTATGTTTTTTTTACATAGTCATTTATATGTAATTAAAGTTAATTTTTTAATATTATTAAGTTCTAGATAAGTGTTTTAGAACTAGTCATTTAAAATAATTTGAAGTAATCTAAAGGACGTAGAAATATTCGTAATTTTATAAGGAATTGGAAAAAATGGGTTTCCATATTTAATGAACAAATTCTTCAAAGTTGCTTACAAGTACAAAAGGATTTTTGTAAATGAGACGTGCGGAATAACATATTCCATATTTTAAATGGAATAGTAAATGGAATTTGATGTGATGATATAATTAATATCAGTTATAGAGTTACACACTTCTATCTATCTTAAGATAATAATTATATCTATCTTAAGATAAGAATGTTGTCAATTAAGGTTTGAGAGGTAAATAGAATATCCCAACTTGAATGACTTCATTATTATCAAGGAATGTTATTAGTTTGTAATGGTAAAAGATGTTGAAAATAGTTTATTTTTCTTATAAGATGTATATTGCAACATTTTTGCAAGGTTTTGAGATGTAACTAGAACTATCGGATTTTTAAGTAAGTAGTATATGATTTGGCATTGTTGGGCCCAAGTATAAGGTGTATCATTTGGTTATTTATATAATACTATTTTCTAAGTAATGGAAATAGCACAGTTTTCCAAAGTTATAAATGGAAATACATATATAAGTTGAATTATATTGAAAAGGGTTATAAATTGGATTTCCTATAAAAGAAATCACCAAATAGAAGTTTAAATCAAGAAGAGGTTTAAGAAGCTGTTAAGGAAAGGATATCAACTATTGTAAAGTGTTGGAAATTTTGAATACAATGTTTAATAAAATGTTGATTTGCAAACATGTATTTTTATAAAGGACTTTTTTTGTATTTTTAGAAAATAAATAATGGTTATTGCAAATGATAGGTTATAGGTATTTGATAAAATAAATGTGAAATCACATCACTTCGAAATATTAGAAGGTGCAATGAATACACATTAAAAAGGGACTGTTGGTTAGTAAATATTATGAAATGGTATTTCATAATAAAGTTGGAAATAATTAATTGAGATTATAAAGGGAAATAATCATTTAAAAACAGTAAGAGGGAATTAAATCAAATTTCATGAATGTTCGAGGAAATTATGAATCATTTCTTAAATGAAGTTCAAACGAAGTTTTGAATAATGTTTTTATTTATTTTTCCTAAGTGTCGGAAAGGAATTTTGGAAATAGATTTGAAGTATAAACTTAATGAGTTCCGAAAGGGAAGTGGTTTGAAATATATTTTTATATATGATAATTAAATTCCGATTATAATGTTTGGAGTTGTCGTCACAATGTTTATGTGAAATTTGTTGAACCCAAAGTACCGAGTATATATATGAATTGTTCCTAAAGTATTTAAAATGGTTTGAGAATCCTTATGTTAAACTAAGAAGTGAAAAGCTATGTTCGAAATATTGAAAGATTTAGAAATTATAATTAACAGATTGTCAATCAAAGAGGCCAAATGATGGTGTGTACTGAACCAATGAATTCTTTTTATTTTTGTAATGACCCGCATTTTCAGCAGTTGAATAATTTATTTATTTAATTTTTAATTATCGATTTAATGATATCGATAATTGAAATTAAATAATATTTATATTTAATTAATATAAATAATAAAAAAATATTTCCAGAATAATCAAAAATAGTAGAATTCACAATATTGTGTAATTTGGATTATTTAAAATATAAAATTCAGTTTAGAGTTGAATTATATTAGCGAATATATTATATTAATGATGGTTGAATGTATAAATTATATTATAATTAAAATCGAGCATGAAGTGGCATGGCAGTTCGTTATTTGACGATTTGAACTTCAATTAAATGTACATGATTCGTTTTAAGCCGGATTTTTGTGAAACAAGAAACGTTAGGAGCTGGTGAAGTATATTTTTCTAGAGGAAGAGAAAAATCAGGATTTCATCGTGTAGATTTTGATTTATGTCCAAATCAAATTTTAGAAAAGTCGTTGTGGAATTCCTTTATAATTTATATCGATTTATTTATATTTAAAAGGGTTTTTATATATAACTAGAATATCGATATAACTGGGAATTTTGAAGTATCGAGTTATAAATCCAATGAAAGCTATATGGTATTCCACTGTGAATATATACGATAATATTTATTTTTAAATATTAAATTTAATTGTTTTTAAATATATTTATATATTTAAAAGGGTCATTTAGAGCTTTAAAAATAGCCACTTTTGCAAACGAAGTTGGAATTCGATGAAACTAATTTTGTTGGATCCGCAATATTAAATTATTGTTAGATTTCCAGTTTCGTGATTTTTAGAGTCATTGTATGGTCGTACGGGATTTTAATATGAAAAACAGTCTATATTTTGACGGTTACAAATACGCTGTGTGAGCAAACGGAGTCGGAATTCGATGAAACTAGTTTTGTTGGGTTCGTAATGTCGAGCTGTAACTACATGACCATTTTTGCGATTTTTGAATATTGTGTGTGATCACACGGATTTTTAAAAGACGAGTAAATGAGATATTTGCTAATTAAAAATATATAATATTAATAAAAAAATCCTAATCTATATGTGGTCAAAGCAAGGCCACACACTACTTTTCTCAGCCACACCCTCACACATAAAACATGATAGAAAACCATTCCCTCCTCAAACAGAAAACGCAGCAAAATAAATCAAAGATAAATAGAAATCAAATTCTATAAATCATCCTATCTATATATATGGGTTCATGGATTGATTCTCTTCGATTTTACATGTATCTGGCAGGGTGCGACGCCCATTTCTGCTCGCTGGAACTTCTCAACGAGAGCTAGGGTTCGAGTTGTAGAAGGATAGAGGCGATAATGGGGAAATCGAGTGTTGGATTTGAGTTTGTAAGGTTAAGAGGCACTTGCGTGCAGAAATTTGTGGGTTTCGGTTATCAGAAGAGATGCTGGTCACTGGCAGTTGTCGATGTCGCATTCGACAGTGAGGGTGCGAGCTAGACATGCTCGGTATGGGGAGGTAGATCATGAGAAGAGAAAGCTGTCGATATTTTTGGTTTGATTTATAAGATGGTAGTGAGAAAGCTTGGATTTTTCAAAGTTTGCCATGAATGAAATGGGTTGCGGCATCTGTTGATACGGGAAGAAGAAAGAAGGGGAACGGGTATGGGTTTGGCAGTGAGGACTTGGGCTTGAAATAAGGGGTAAGGCCCATATAGTATCAAGTAATTGTTTAGTTTAATTTAATTAAGTATAGTGTAAACTTATAAAATATATATCTATTGCATACAATATCAGAATTTCGAATGGTTGGATCCACTGGAATCGTATGGACGAGAGCTACCCAATGGTATTAACTGGGAGAGAATTCTACCTCATTACAATTTATTGTAAAATAAATTGTCCGTCTGAATCAGTAGACGCAAATCGTTACTTAACGGTTAACACGAAATGTGAGTAAATCTCACTAACTCTGAATAATTATATTTTTATAATGTATTCTTAGAACTGATAATTATCTATTGATTGTTGTGTGTTAACTGTTTGGTTGAATTGCTTGCGTATTGGTTGAAATTATAGATAACGATATATATATAAATCGACAATCAAATATTGACTCTGTTTAACAGAATATTTCATATTGAAATAAAATCGATGTTAATGATATTGTTTAACATCTGTGATGCAGGGAAACAGGTCGGAGGAATCCAACTGGATTCCTCAACATTTATTTTACTGTTTTCATATATGGTGATATATGATGTGATATATAATCTGTTGTTGATTATGTGTGTTTGAATGATATCGATCAATGTTATTTGGTATTTTAAATACCGTAAGAAATACTGGGATGTAAAAAGGGGATTTGTGAGGGCAAGGAATTTCGCTCGATCTGAATCAGTCGTTAAACCGATCTAGACCGTTCGAAACCCCTGACTGTTTGAGAACATGACAAATCAGAACGCAGACGGAAGAACATTTCATTGTTATTACAACAATTCCATCAGATACAAGAATATACATAGTATAAATGAATAAATTACATTCGATAAATATCAGAGATTACAATAAATTACATAGCAGCAGAAAATAATACAAAGCACAACTGAAGGTGATATACGGATACAGAGCTTTCCGGATATCATTCCAGCTGTAAAACAGGATCTGTGAATATAAATCTGCAAAACCAAAACTACTAGCTGCCCGTGTGGAAAATAGGGGCACCCAGAGTTTAGGTTAAAACAATAAACTCCGGGTCGGTCATGTGACTGGTGTGAGAACTAAAACAGTTATTTAAACTTTACTTTAAAAGAGAGTAATTCAAGGGACCACGCCGTATAACATGGAACGGGTTTCCTCCCAAGAATACCAGTGCATATCAATAAACGGCGTAATGCTTTTTCGAAAAATGAAGCTATTATAAGACCCAGATCCCATCACACAATGCAACGCAAGCCGGAGGATAGGGTTTTCCCTTATAATAGCCAAACATGCTTGGTACATTTAAAATAAATCATTTGATACTATAATAAGTGTATAGTGTCAAAACAATTTCAATCATAAATATAAATCATAGACGGCATGAGTGTCCCATACCACTATGTCGCCATACTAGTTCTACAATTAAAACCGCAATATCACGTATTGGAAATTGGATTCCGTCATGAGTCGAGGCAAGGGGCAAGCTCCTCTCCGCTTTCGAGACACTCTAGCAAATGTCTCAGGACTACACACTCTGGGCAATCCTGGATGCTTCAGGGCCAGTCCTCACTTACGTTAGAGGATTAGTTATTCCTGAACACACGTTTCCCGGTCCTTACAGACCTATAATCGAGGCGCCTCACATTCCAACAACCACATAGGTGAAAAGTATATAAATGTCAGGGCTGGTAAGTCACTGACACCACCAAAGCTAGAAAGAAACGTCATGCTTTCCCTGCAGTCCGTATCCCGTTTTAGACTCATACCGAGGTGTGAGGCTCGCGAATTCACACTATACACAAAGCTGCCACAAAGGCCGTGCTTTGATCATCAACCACAATACTTTGCTTTTCAACAGAAGCCTTGATCAATGCAACTCAGCGTGCCACACAGGCAATTCATGCCGTGCGATTGATATCTATCGATATATAACCTCTAAGCTCGTACGTCTCAGAGAAGGGTGTTAAGCAAGAGAATAAATTCTCCGCCGCCAAACAGATATATATTTAACAAAAATCAATCAACACAGAATAAAATCCAATGTCAGACACACAATCCATTTTCAAGTTCGTTCTGGGTCTGAACGATACCGGAGGCACTTTCCTCGCATATCCATCCATCTCCAAGTACGCCTGGACGACCACCAACTATTTCCATCCTCTTGGGTGTACAGCCCAATCAGGATCGTCAGTAATTATCCAAACGATGTGAAGACTTCCGGTCTTCAGCCACCGTCTTCATCTTCGACATATCGTCGAATTAGTTATTCAGAATGGGTATAAACCCGGTCTTTCCGAACAACCCGCGTATATTAAAAACAAATGTTACACGAACACAACATACGCCTCATTCCAATTCAGAATATCTTTTATTCACAAAATCACATTTTTATGGAAAGGTTCCCATTAATTTTATCCAAGATAAATTCTTTAAAATTTATCCTTTAATCTTCCTTTGGATGATCTATCAAACCAAATTATGGTTTTCCATCTAGTCGAGATTAGCGAACCACACCGAAGTAATTATTTATTTTATTTCACAATCCCAATCTATTCATCGCATGAAGCAAAACTGGTAATACTCCATATCTAACACCACGGTGTTATCGGTAAAATTAATTACCACTTCACGTTCAAATCTAATTAAGGATTTAACTATCGCTTTGGAGCAAAACTGGTAATACTCCATTCTCGCTCATTTTCTAAATTTGATAATTTAGATTACAAATTTACATTTCAATCTAATTGCAGATTCGTTAAAACTCCTTTTATTGGGTTAAAGAACTAATGTCATTTAAAACGCAGTTCACGACAAACTCAAATCACATTCTATTTATTATCGGGTTAAAGAACTAGTGTTATTTAAAACACCGTTCACGATAAACCCATTTTATATCCAATCAAATACATTAGAAATTCTGATTATTTAAAACCCCTTTTTAAATCTAATTTATTTATTTAAAAATAATTGGGTTTTAAATTTTGTTCAAAACTAGTTCATTTCGATAAAAATCTATTTTTATCTTTTCAAATATGGTGTTTTTCATCCTAATTTTTCCCAAATCATTTCTTATGATTTTAGACAAATTATTACTATTTTTAATAATTTTATCAAGGCCCGTACAGTCGATTTCCAACAACGGCCATCGAACTGCACTTATAGCGACCTTTTTCAAATTTGATTTGGACGTATCTCCAAATCCAACCGTTAGATTTTGAATTTCAAATATTCGTTAGAAATCTCTTTTCGATACGAATCCAACAGTTCCGGTTTTAGGAGAATCCGACGGTCGGATCTCCCGTAATGTCCGTTTGAAATAAATGGTCGAAATTCACGAACTGCCGCGGCGCGACGCGTTCTATTCAGGCCATTATATATATAATATATATATATATTATATATTTCGTCGATTACTATTGAAAACGAATTTTATAAATAGTTTTGAATTCGTTTCAAAAACAATTTCAAGTTCCATTTCAATTCAAATCAAAATTGAATATTTCTTTATAAATTCGTTTTAAAATTCATTTCTATTCAATTCGAAGTTCAATTCAATTTGAATTCAATTCAATTCGTTTTCAATTCAATTCGAATTCGTTTTATATTCAATTCATTTCGAAATCATTTTATATTCAATTCATTTCGAAATCATTTTATATTCAATTCATTTCGAAATCGTTTTATATTCTATTCATTCCGAAATCGTTTTATATTCAATCCATTTCGAAATCGTTTTATATTCAATTCATTTCATTTCGAAATCACTTTATATTCAATTCATTTCGAAATCACTTTTCAATATTCATTTTAAAATGAATAAATCGATATAAATATCGTTCACGTCAAAATGGCGTCAATCTAATCAACACGGCTTCATATATTTCTATTTTCAAATATTCTATTTCAAATATTTCTTTTTCAAATATTCTATTCAACAAATGAGTATTTATTTTTGTCAACACACGACTAATCTCAACGAATGAGTACTGTCCACGTGTAACTATTTTTGTTAAATTATTTCGTTCAACACATGACTAATCTCAACGGATGAGTACAGTCAACACATGAACCTTTATTTTATATTGATAAAGATGTAAATTTTATTATTGAAATACTTCGTTCAACACATGACTAATCTCAACGGATGAGTACAGTCAACACATGAACCTTTATTTTATATTGATAAAGATGTAAATTTTATTATTAAAATACTTCGTTCAACACATGACTAATCTCAACGGATGAGTACGGTCAACACATGAACCTTTATTTTATATTGATAAAGATGTAAATTTTATTATTAAAATATTTCGTTCAACACATGACTAATCTCAACGGATGAATACGGTCAACACATGAACCTTTATTTTATATTGATCTTTATTTTCTAAATTGGAATGAGGCCCAATCAATCACTATATAATATTAATTATATGGATTTTCATACATCACACGTATATAATAGCACTGAAAAATAATCAACCATCAACCAAAGTGCACTACACTGTATAAGCATCAAATATAGAAATCTAACGCTTATAACAGCCTGTCAATCAATCGATCGACATATTTAATCAATCAGGATGAGTGAACTTCAAATTTCATCCCAACACCCGTGTGGGGTTTCAAACAATCAAACACAAATTTTATTTGTGCAATTGGGCGATGTGTAAAATTTATCGTCCCAATCAATGTCAGTCAAATCGGTGTACATAAACAAACCGTCCGGTTTGTAAATGAATATTTTATTTTATTCACATTCACGTTAAAAATTATATTTTTTAACGATAAAACATTTTATTTTAACACATGAATTTCTATTCAGTTCATTTACACAATAAATATGATATTTTTATTTTTCTAACTTATTTTAGAAAATTTCGGCAGCATAACGGCACGATACTAGAAACGGGACAAGGCCTAGCCTTATCCCCTGTCTAGTGAAGGCCCACGATATTCACACATCAGTCAAATCAATTTCATTTCACCAAACCATTCAATTCAAACCAAATAATCTAACCAACTATACAATCAAACAAACAAGTCCATGGTCTGTGGACGATTGTGTCGGGTGCTACTAAACACCGTCTGCATCCTAGTATATATATATAACTAGAAAAAGAAATTTTGAAAGGTGAGAAGTTCTCAACGATAGCTATCCTAACTCCACGGCTCTTCTTTTGCAGAAACCTTCGTTGTTCTCGCCTTTTTGTCTTCTTCGTTGCCCGTAGCCACTACATATATAAAAATCGAATTTTTACTATGCTATTCAATATATAAAAATCGAACTTTTACTTCGCTATCCAATATATAAAAATCGAATTTTTACTATGCTATTCAATATATAAAAATCGAATTTTTACTTTTGCCTCATATGGATAAAATTCTATTTTTATCTCGCTATTCTTCATATAAAGATTTCGCCTTTTCTATTTTTAAAATCTAACCTTTCCTATTTTAAAAATATCGTCTTTTCACTTTTAAAAATATCGTCTTTTCACTTTTAAAAATATCGTCTTTTCACTTTTAAAAATATCGTCTTTTCACTTTTAAAAATATCGTCTTTTTCTAAATCAAAGATATGATCTTTGTTTAAAAATCAATTTTTTTTTCTACTTTAAATATCAATCCTTTTTCCGCTAACTTCATATCAAAACTAAATTTTTTACATCGCCACTTTAAAATAAAGATTATATTTTTACTTGCTATTCATATAAATAAAATCATAATTTTATGGCGAAGTTTATATTCTAACTCGATACACATATAAAAGATTACGTCTTTACACGTTATACACAATAAAAATCCTATTTTTAAAAACATAAATAATTAAAAATAAGATTTAAAAACTCACATGAGGTGTCGATGGTCGGAGGCGGGCTTGGGAGAGGGACGCCGGAGTCCACAAGTGGTCGGAGGCTTAAACATGAAGCGGGTTTTCATAAAAATTGAATTTTTAAACATCGGAGGGGTTCAGCGTCGAAGTGGTGCTGGGGTAGGGCGGCGATGGGGGTCTGAGGTGGTGCTGGATGGCGCAGGTGGCGGCGATGGGCGGTGGGGCCACGGTGGCAGCGGGGTTTGGCTAAGGTTCGGGCGAGTTCGATTTAGAAGGGGGAGAGACGAAGGAGAAGGGGGAGGCGGTCACGGCGGGGAGCTGGTGGAGGGGAGCGCCTCCGACAGTGGGTGGCGGCGAGCGGCTTCGAGAGCCCCCAGGCGGCACCGCGATTAGGTTTTAATTTTTTTTCATTTTCTGTTCAATCGATTTTGAACCGGGGGGGGGGGGGGGGGCGTCGGCTGATAAAAGGAAGATATATATATATATTATTTAATTATTTAATTCATCTTAAAGTTGACTTTCCATTTGAACTCGAAATCAAGCCCACCGACTATCGCCCCTAGCTAATTACCCCCATTCCGAACACAATGGGATATGTATCGCAAGCTGATTCGATCGTTTCGATCAGTTTTCGTCAAAGTCAACATATAACTCTATATATTGAATTTGAACGCGCATTTCAATTTACCGGGGTCACATACTAACTCGAAAAATTCCAGAAAAATATTTTCTAGCTTCGTATTGACGATACGATCCTAACAAAACTAGTTTCGTCGAATTCTGAGACCGTTGGAAAAATGGCCATCTTCCAGTCGATTAAAATCAACTAAAACTGGTCAAACGTGTTTTCCTTTGCTACGCTCACATATTGATTCGAAAAATTATGAAATTTAAAACTAACAATAATTTGACATCACAGACTCAACAAAAGTGGTTTCGTCGAAATCCGTGGTCGATTGCAAAATTTCCATTTTTAAGGGCCTGAATTCCATAGCGACTATTCAGAATTTTCAACTGGACATATCTTTTGATTCCCGCTATGAAATTTTGATTTTTCAGATTCGTTGGAAAGATATTCTCAAATAGATCCTAATGTTTTTGGTTTCACCAAAATCCGGTTTGTTTTGCACCCGGTACATTCAATTGAAGTTTGAAATCGAATTATCGAACTACAGCGCCGTTTTCAATTCTATTTATAATTATAAATAATTATTTATATTCTAACGATGACGCGTATATAAATATATACGTTTAAATTATATTCAAAATAAATTTCTCGTCGATATTATTTAAAATAATCTATTTTAAATATTCAAAATTCATAAAAATTGCCAAAATAAAATTTTTAAACTGGCTCAGAATTTCGGGTTATTACAGGATTTTCAAAGTATATTTTGAAAATAAATTATTTATATAAAATCAATGGATTTTATATATAAAAGGGAAAAGGATTTTATATAAGGAAATAATTATAAAATCAAAAGAGTAGAAATGGAATATATTTGTAAAACAAATATAAAGGAAATTATTGTAAAACAAATAAAAAGGGAATATATTTGTAAAACAAATACAAAGGAAGATATTTGCAAAACAAATAGGAAGAGAAATATTTGTAAAACATTTACAAATAGAATTTAAAAGGAAATATTTGTAAAACATTTACAAATAGATTAAATGGAAATATTTATTTATAGGAAATAAATAGAATGTTATAAATGAGATATTTATTTGTTATATAAATAGAAAAGATAAAAGAAATATTTATTTGTTAAATAAATAGAAAAGATAAAAGAAATATTTATTTGTTAAATAAATAGAATTGAAAAGGGAATAGTTATTTGTTAAGTAAACAAACAAAAAAGGAGATAATTCAAAGGAGATAATCCAAAGGAGATAATTCAAAGGAGAGAATTCAAAAGGAAATGATTCATAGGAGTTAATTCAAAAGAGTAAATCGAAATGAGTTAATCGAATATTAGTTATTCAGTTAGAGTTAATAAATTAGAGTTGGAGTTAACCAGTTAGAGTTAATCAGTTAGAGTTAATCAGTTAGAATTAATCAGTTAGAGTTAACCAGTCAGAGTTAATCAGTTAGAATTAATCAGTTAGAGTTAACTAACTAGTTAAAGTTAGAGTTAACCAGTTAGAGTTATTCAAATGGAGTAAATCGAGTAGAGTTATTGAATATCGTTTATTCGAAGTAGAGTTACCGAATATTGCTTAATCGAGTATAGTTATCGAATATAGTTTATTCGAGAAGAGTAATCGAATATGGTGTATTCGAGAGAAGAGTAATCGAATATAGTTTATTCGAGAAGAGTAATCGAATATTGGTTATTTGAAGTGAGTTAATCGAATATTGGTTATTCAAAAGGAGTTATCGAATCTAGTTATTCGAAAGGAGTAAATCGAATAAAGTTTATTCAAATAGAATTAAAGGAGTAAATCGAATATAGTTTGTTCGACTAGAACTAAAAGAGTTAATCGAATATAGTTTATTCGAATAGAATTAAAGGAGTAAATCGAATATGGTTTATTCGAATAGAATTAAAGGAGTAAATCAAATATATTTATTTGAATAGAATTAAAGGAGTTAATCGAATATAGTTTATTCGAATATAATTAAAGGAGTTATCTAATATAGTTTATTCGAAAGGAGTTAAGTGAAAAGAGTTAATCAACTAGAGTTAATCGATTAAAGTTAAATTAAAAAGAGTTAATCCAATAGAGTTAATTGATAAGAGTTAATTGAATAGAGTTAATCGAATATAGTTTATTCAAAGAATGGTTTTCGAATCTAGTTATTCATAAGAGAGATTATCAAATATAGTTATTCGAAGGGAGGAGTTATCGAATAGAGATTATTCGAAAGAGAGTTACGTAAGGAAGTTTGTTAAAGGTTTAAAGGATAAACTTTGCCTATTCCGAAGTTAAAACGTTGTTCAGTTAAGGTCTAAGAGGTAATTATACCCCAACTTGATTGACTTCCTTCTTAACTAAGGAAAGGGCTAAGGTTTGATAGTAAAGGATGGTTAAGTAAATTTAGTTAATAAGTGTAATGGTTTGAGTTGGCATAGCGATGGTTTGATTAAACATCTATATAAGTCCAATGTAAGAGTTTTGGAAATGTTTTCCAAATAAGAATCAGAAATGTTCACTAATATAGAAAACAAGAAATGGGAATGTTTTCCAGTGTTAATAACATATATTTTCTAAATTTAGAAAATAAGAAATGTTGAACATATGGAAATAGGAAATGACAAATGAAATAAATTAATAATAAATTAATTTAAAGGATAAAAGTTGATTGGTGATTGATCGATATAATTTCCATCTGGAAATAATATCGTTGTTTACGCACGTGTTTTTCTTTAATAGTTAAATCACAGACTATCACAGTTTTGACCATTTTAACATTGTTAATATGGAGAGACCGGTCGGATTATTATCCGAAGAACCACTCCGTTTTGGCATAAGCATTGCGAATCATATATGCCAAAGATAAATGAAGACGGAGTAAAGTGCAAGGGCTGTTGTATAAATCATTGGTAAAGATTGCCTAAGATGGTTGTACTGAATAGTGCTTTCGGTTTTTCCAGTCCCAGGATGACCTGTGTGGAAGAATGCCCGACAGAGTATATTTAATAGATCGCGTAAGTTGATCTCTTCAAACGTATTTACGTTTTTTGGCGGAGGAATTTGTTTCTCTTAGCTGTATACCCGTGATATTTTTGGGGAAATCAATTTGTGATTTGGCGGGTATGACGATGTGACATTCAAAGTGAATAAACATGTGATCTGTCAGAGATAAGCGTGGCCTCTAGCCTCACATCCGGAAATGACAAAAGTCGGGCAGGGCAGCATGGCTATGTAGGTCGCACCTATTAGGGTGTATAATCACCTGATCTAGAATTTCATTTACTTCTAAAAAACTATTGTCAATGTTGTCCCATTCGGGAAACGGTTGCTGATCCCAACCGTTGGTGATATACATTCGATACACTCAAGCGAAATGAGTGGTCGGTCGTGTGTGGCCGGGTTACAAGATGTTCTTGTTGAACCCAGTGTATTCCTCTCTAGAGGTACACTAGCAAAAGGTGGTTCCATACCTTGTCATAGTTGGAAATCCATTACCAAATACGTGCTTGCGGTTTTGATTGTATACTATATATGTAGAACGCGAGATGAAAGCGTTTCTGCTAGATGATTATTATATTGTGGTTGATAGACACTATTATAATTTCAATGAGTTTTGATATAAAGATTATTTAGGATTCTCATAAGGGGAAAAACCTGTTCCATTATACGGCATGGTCTTATAAGATATCGCTTAATGGCTCAAACTGTTTTAAACTGTTTTACTCATACCAGTCCCATGACTGACCCGGAATTTATTTTGTTTTCCCTAAACTCTTAGGTGCCCAATTTTGTATGGGCAATCAAGTAGTCAGGATTTTACAAATATACTTTAAGAGCTTGGAGAAGGAGGCTTCAGGATTATATAGCTATAGTTGTTTTTGTTGTGTTGTAAGTGTTGTACTCTGATAATGTTACTGTATACATATACTGATTTTATTTCAAGGATATGTTATCTATTATATGTTTTTCGTTCCGCTGTGAGATTCGTGTTACTTTTATGTTGTATCTTCTTCTTCTTCTATTCTAAGTTTCTACCTTATCTATTCTCACCCTCTAACTTCTTTCTATTAACCTTCCGGTATTTTTCGATGTTTGGTTAGTCATCATTGAGTTTATGGCGATAACCAAAGTCGACAAAAATCGGGTCGTTACAATTTTCGTGGTTGAATGGATGTTTATTTTGATAGTTAAATAACTTACTATCAAATTTGTCCTATTATTGATTGTTGGTACAGATAGACCGGGATTAAATTTATATTCGAATACCGTTCCGACCAATAAATACGTAGATATCAGATGTTGATCAAGATGGAATAATTGAAGACCGTGGATCTTCAAAAAATAGAAGAACTATTTAAAATCTTTGGTTCAAGCCCTAAGATATACTATGGTTCTATCCTTGTTGAAATTTACGGATTTGCAAGGACTACTCGCTACAGATCCATAAGGTGATTCCTAAAATGTGGTATGAGAGTTCCTTCAGTTCATCATGTTCCTAAATGACTTGTATGGATGAGTGTCTTATAGAGTATTTCCAAAGGATCATGTACATTGATTTCCTCAAACGTAATTCTGTTTGGTAGCGGAGAAGACACCTTTACTTAGCTTAACACCAGAAGTATTTTTTTGTACATCAATTACAGATTTGGTGGATCTGACAATGTGGCATTCAAAGTAAATAATGATGTGATGTTCAAAAAGGTAATTGCATCCTCGAGCCTCATCAACCGGAATATGATAGAAATCGGGCTAGCAACATGGCTATGTGAGTCGCTTTCTACGGTGTATTATCACCTTGTCTAGAGAAAAATCCACTTGCTTCTTTATTTTATCGTTGCTGTATGCTTTCGAAAACGATGGTTTGAGCCCAACTATTGATGATAATATAGTCGGTACACTTAAGCATAATGAGCGGTCGGTCATGTGTGGTCGTGTTACAAGATGTTCTTGTTGAACCTAGCTTATTCCTCTCTAGAGATATACTATCGAAAGGTGGTCCCACGCCTTGTCATAGTTGGAATCTGAACTCTAGTAAGTGCCATGCGAGTTTTGATTATATCTAAGTATGTGAAGCGTGAGATGCAAGCGTTCTGCTAGATGGTTATTTATTTGATTTAGGCACTAATGTAATATCAGAAGAGTGTTGATATTAAGAATGTTTTGAGTTATCATATGGTAAAAACTGTTTGTGTTTATGTGTGGACTGGTCTTACGATTATCCTTTCATTCAAAAAATATTTTTACTTTAAACCAGTTGGACGATACCAATAAACTTAGTGAGTTTTCTCATGCTGGTTCACCAGACTGATCCATAGCTATTGCAATGCTCGGGTTAGGCCGAGTTTTACAGGTTAAGGATAAAATGCTACGAACATCCAAAGGCATGTTGAAGGAGTTTAGATGTATGATACATATTTTGTATTTATCCTGTTGTGTGTTGTATATGAGGAAAGGTCTTTATAACTGTCCAGATGTATTGGTTGTCTGATGTACTCTGATGATTATAAGTATTATTTCAAGCTCTCAATAAAGACTTATTTCTATATTATATTTATTCCGCTGCTATGTTAGACTCTGATTCTGTTATATTGTTATTCATTCTCTTTTCTTATATTCTAACATTTCATTCTTTCTACTTCTCAACCTCTAATTTCCTTTCTATTAACTATCTTGTGTTTTCGATACTTGGGGTATGGCAAGTAATACGGGATCAAGTATTATTGTCAAAATTCGAGCATCAAATTTCCGTCGGGTCATTATAGTGGCATCAGAGCTAATGGTTAAGTAACAACCTTGGCACTCTGGCGTAACTCAATAGAGATAGGGTTAGTAATATCCTAAATTGAGTTTGAATGTATATATATGTGAGCGGGTATTTGTAATTGAATATAAAATTATTTTTATATCATTGTTGCCTAGTATTTTAAAAAAAGGGTAAATGGAATAAACATTTCCAAATTAGAGTTTTATATACAGACATAATTTTCTCAAGTTATTATAGTATTGGTTTGTTTGATTGATTTGAATGGAATTCAAATGGGATTATGAATTTGAATTGTTTAATATAACCAGAAGAAATTTGACATATAGAATTTGTAAATGAGAATTTTAATATGGAATTGAATGAATCGGAATTTAACTCAAAGATAAGTTATGACATTTTTGGGAATGAAAATCGAAAGATGAAAGTGAAATAATTGAAAGGTCAATTAGTTAATTGAATATGAAATGAGACTTAAATTTGTTAAGTAAAGAAGTGGGTGAATAAAATTTGAAATTAAATATAGATTTGGGATTTGGAAATCGAATAAATAATAATTGAATGGAAATCATTCAGATATTAACCGATTGATGTTCAAGTATGAAATTAATATTAGTTGAATTAACCAAACCAATTGAATTTAATAATTGAATGATTGGGTTATGTTGATTATGCATTTTTTGTTTATTTGATGATAGATTGGTTGAATAAAATTCATCAACAATTTGATGGAGTTGAATCTAAAGAAATGAATTCCAGTACAATGGATTTGATTGGAAATAAAGAATAAATGTGTTAATTCAAAAAATTTGAAAGTTGGACTTTCATATGATTGAGCCAATTAATATAAGTTTGCAATCTGCATGATTATGGAACTAATATATTATATTGAGATAAGTACAAGCACAAAAAAGGCTGTGAGGGGTGATTTTGGTTGCATAGATTGCATATAAGTTGAGCAAGTATACTTAATAGCGCTCGTATAAGATACGCTTACTCGAGAATATTATTTTTGATATATGAATTGAAAATTCCGACCATGTGGATCTATGTGTATACATTTGTTATTTCTGCGATATGCAATATCGTAGAAGTCCCTCTGTACAGGAGCGACTCTACCGAATTTTTCCAAAAATTTAAGGTGTTAGAAAATTTTTGAAAAATTTTGTTAATAGAAATTTTGATGTTTTAATTAAAACCAATTGAATCAGTGGAATTACAAATTCAGAAAGTGAAACTGATTTTTTTTGAAAAGTTAATTGGCTCGTAGCATTTTTCCTACCTTAGCAATTTCAGGGATGAAATTCTTTAAGGAAAAGTTAACGACCAGATTTTTAACCGTTAAATTTAAACATTTAATTTGGTTTTAAATGTTCATTTAGAAACATAAAAGAATTTTTATTTATTAATTAAATGAAGTTTGAACGTATAATTTATATTTAATTAACAAGGAGCTCGTAAAGTCGCGGTAATTCGTAATTTTATGTTTTGAACTCTAATTGAATATATAGAATTTAATATAAGTCGAAATTCTTTGAAACAAGAACTGTCGAAATCTATTTGATTATAATGTTCTAATGAAAGAAAAAAATTGAGATTTCATATTATCAATTTTGAGTTATGTCCAAATCAAATTTTCAGAAAGTCTATATGGAATCATTTATAAACCACAACGATTAATTAAATAAATTTAATTTGATTTTAAAGGAATTTGAGATAACTTGAGATAACGATCAACTTAAATTGCAAGACCAATTCCGTTAAATTCATGTTGACGTATAGGGTTAGGATATGTATATAGTTCGTTATTTTTGGATATCATGTAATTTGATGTCCAAAATAGCGTCGTTTTATGTATAAAATATCATTTTCGGAGAACAGTCTCGGAATGTGATGAATCTTGTGCCATTAAATCTGTAACAGCAATTTATTATAGGATTTCTATTTTCATATCAATTGGACTTACCATTTGATCGCGTGAATGGTAATTTTTATTTCATTGTTTTATCGATTTAATATGGAACTTATGAATAACCAATTTCCAAATGAACTCGGGTTTCAAAGAAACTAATTTTATTAAATCTGTAGTGATTAATTATTATAGGATTTCAAGTTTCAAGTCAATTGGATTTATTTTGTGATCATGCGCAATTTAAACGCGTATTGATTCACGTTGTTAATTATAAAGGAAGTTTTATAAACGATCTTGTAATTCGACGAAACTAGTTCCATTGTATACGGAATATTGAGTTTTTCTGGGATTAAAATTTTCAGCGCGATCATAGGTCGTATGTGGTCGTTTTCACGTGTAACTTTAGGCCTAAGTTTTAAAGATAATAAAATAATTATATTCTTTCTCTATAAATGCAACAACACAACCCTAATTTTGCGTCAAAAATATATATTGTGTGGTCAAACATTTCTGACCGCCTCCATTAACAAAATTAACGGCAGAAAACTTCCCAATCACTTCCTCATTTTTTACGAAATCCGATCATTTATGCACAAAACTTCCAACAACAAAAATGTCGATCTCGATGAGAGCTTTAAAGTGAATGTCCAAGATAGGAGTTGGCGAGTTGGCTAGAATCTCGCCTAAAAGGCATGAGGATTTTTGGCTTGCTATAGGCAAATGGAGGTATCAAAAAACTAGGGACTGATGGAGAAGGTGGAGACTCATCATGGCTCTCGTCCTGGTGGCTTTGGATTGACCTTCAATGGGGGGACTGAGGTGCGGCAAGCAGTGGATGTTTTGTAGCTTGCGCGCATGGTGATAGTGTTGAACTAGGAATGAAGTGCATGGGAGAGAAAGGAAGCATCGGCCATTATTTTTTAAAACAAAGTAATCTGCATTTATATATATAATTAAGAAATTAATTAGTTTAATTAAAATAGTGTCATCTTATAACTTGGATAACTTTTTATGTCATGATCAGAATTGGAGCAAACGAGTTGCATTGGAATCATGGTGATGAACATTACATTCGGGAGCTAATTTGGACAAAGCTGGAAGCTGTTGGAAGTTATAGTTAAATTAAACGCTGGTTTAATTTAACTGAAAACCTGAATCGCTCAGCGATAAATGGAATCAAAGTGCATATAACTCACTCAATTTGACCCACTTATATTTCATATAAGTCGGGATTTTATTTGTGTGCTATGATTGTGAATGTTTGGCATATGCTATATATATATATATATATATATATATATATATATATATTGGATGAATTGATTAAATTAAACATTCTTTTAGTTTAATGGAAACCAGATCGTTATTTCAACGATTGTTTCCAAATGAAGCAACTTACCTTGTTGGTTACTTATAGTAATATAAACGTATTGAATTTAAAAGATGGATGTTGGATTGTTGTTATTGGTTGATTGTTGAAAATCATATTTGTATATTGAATTGGATGATATTATTTTGAGGTAACATGTTTGTGATGCAGGAAAAGACAGGTTGGTGGAATCCAACAGGCTTCCTAACTAATATTAATTATGTATATCATATATGATGGATATATTTGTTGAGTGTGAAATTGGATGAAAGCAAACCTTCAAACGTTGGCTCTTTAATACTGTCGTTATAATAAGAAATTGTTGGAATCGGTTTTTAATTGATTCTGAGGCATTTTAATATTTTATATATATTGAATTAGTCGTTAAAGTATGTATAGAAAAATTTATTCTCTGAAGAGATAAATTACGATTTTGTTTTCAAAATAAATTCCAAATCTTAAATTACATTTCTTTTTATATGGTCGTTTAAATGTAATTCAATTTTATTTCTTAATACTATTAATTTCTAGATAAGTGTTTTAGAATTGGTCATTTAAAATAAATTGAAGTAATGTAAAGGAGGTATAAATATTTGTAATTTATAAAGGAATTGGTACAAATTGGTTTTCATATCTAATGAATGTACTCGTCAAAGTTGCTTACAAGTATAAAAGGATTTTTGTAAATGAGATGTGTGGAATAACATATTCCATATTTTAAATGGAGTTTAATGTGATATTATAATTAATATCAGTTATAGAGTTATGAACTTCTATCTATCTTAAGATAAGAATGTTATCGATTAAGGTCTGAGAGGTAGATAAAATACCCCAACTTGAACGACTTCACTATTATCAAGTGATGGTATTAGTTTGTAATGGTAACAAATGTTGAAAATAGTTTATTTTTCCTATAAGAGGAATATTGCAACATATTTGCAAGGATTTGAGATGTAATCAGGACTACTGGATTTTAAGTAAATAGTGTATAATTTTGCATTGCTTGGCTCCATTATAAATTGGATTTCCTATGAAAGAAATCGCCAAAAAAAAGTTTAAATATTGATAAGAGGTTTAAGAAGCGTGTTAAGGAAAGGATATCAACTATTGCAAAATGTTGGAAAATTTGAGTACAATTTTAAGTTAAATGTTGATTTGCAAACATGTTTTTTTATAAAAGGATCTTTTCTTCTAGTTTTAGGAAATATATAATGGTTATTGCAAATGATAGGTCATAATGGAATTTGATAAAATAAATATGAAATCAGACTATTTTGGCATATTAGAAGGTGGAATGAATACATATTAAAAATGGATTATTGGTTAGTAAATATTATGAAATGGTATTTCATAATAAAGTTGGAAACGATTAATTGAGATTATAAAGGGATATAATCATTTAAAAATGGTAAGAAGGAATTAAATCAAACTTCGCGAATGGTCAAGGATATTATGAATTATTTCTTAAATGAAGTTCAAATGAAGATTCGAATAAAAATTTTAATTTACTTTTCCTAAGTTTCGGAAAGGAGTTTTGAAAATAGATTTGAAGTATAAACAAAATGAATTCCGAAGGGGATGTGGTTTGAAATATATTTTTATATATGATAATTAAATTCCGATTTTAATATTTGGAGTTGATGTAACAATATTTATGTGAAATTTGTTGAACCCAAAGTATGGAGTATATATATGATTTGTTTCTAAAGTTAATGGTTTGATAATACACTTATGTTAAAATAAGAAGGGAAAAGCTATGTTCGGAATATTGAAAGATTTAGAAGTTTTAATTAACGGATGGTTAATTAAAGCAGTCAAGTGACGCTATGTACTGAACCTGTGAATTCATTTTATTTTCATGGTTGAATGGATGCTTATTTTGACAGTTAATTAACCAACTATTAAATTTGGCCTTCTATCGATTATTGGTAAGGAAAGACCGGGTTCAAATTTATTTTTGAATATAATTCTAGCAAATTCGTAAAAGTGGAAGATATCAGATGCTGATAAAGTGGATCAATTCTTGACTGTGGATCTTAATAAAACAAAAGAACTAAAAATGTTTGGTTCGCGCCCGGAGATATACTGTGGCTCTATCGTGGTTGAAACATACGGATTTGCAAGGATTACTCGTTATTGATCCATAGGGTGATTCCTAGGATGTGGTAGGAGAGTGCCTTCAATTCATCCTATTCCTGGATGACATGTATGGACAAGTGTCTAATAGAGTATTTCCAAAGGATCATGTACATTGATTTCCTCAAACATACTTCTGTTTGGTGGCGGAGAAGAACACCTTCTCTTAGCTTAACACCTAGAGTATTTTTATGGACGTCTATTAAAGATTTGGCGGATCTGACAATGTGACATTCAAAGTAAATGATGACGTGATGTTTAAAATGATAATTGCAACCTCAAGCCTCATCAAATAGAATATGACAGAAATCGAGTAGGCAACATGGCAATGTGAGTCTCTCCCATTAGGGGGAATTATCACCTGATCTAGAGAAAAATTAACTTGCTTCATTATTCTATCGTTGTTGTATGCTTTCGGAAATGGTGGTTTGAGCCCAACTATTGGTGATAGTATACTCAGTACATTCAAGAGAAATGAATGGTCGGTCATGCGCGACCAGGTTACAAGATGTTCTTATTGAACCCAGTGTACTCCTCTCTAGAGATACATTATCGGAAGGTGATCTCATACCTTTTCATAGTTGGAATCCATTCTCCAGTAAGTGCCATGCAAGCTTTGATTATATCTAACTATGTGGAGCGTGAAATGTAAGCATTCTTCTAGATGATTATTTATTTGATTTAAACACTATTGTAATATTATTACAGTGTTGACATTAAGTATGTTTCGGGTTATCATAAGGTGAAAACCATCTGTGTTCATGTGTGGGCTGGTCTTATGATTATCCTTTTCTTTAAAAAGGATTTTTACTTTAAATCAGTTGCGTGATACCAATAAATTAGTGATTTTTCTAACACTGGTTCACCAGACTGATCCATGGCATTTGCAATGTTCGGGTCAGATTGAGTTTTACAGGTTCATGATAGGATGCTATGGACATCCGAAGACATGCCGAAGGAGTTCATAGGTATGATACGTATTTTGTTTTCATTCCGCTGTGTGTTGTATATAAGGAGAGGTTGTTATAACTATCCATATGTATTGGTTTTACGATGTAATTTTATGATTGCAAGTATTATTTGAAGCTCTTAATAAAAAATTATTTCTATATTATGTTTATTTCGCTGGGATGTGATACTTTGATTTTGTTGTGTTGTTGTTCTTCCTTTTTTTCTTCTATTCTAACATTTCTTTCCTTCTACTTCTCACCCTCTAATTTTTTTCTATTAACTATTGGTGTTTTTGATATTTGGGGTTGGCAAGTAATACAGGATTAAGTATTGTTGGCGAAATTCGAGCATCGAATTTCCGTCGGGTCATTGCAGAATAACTAATTATATTAACTCATCTAACTTATACTTATTCCTATACTTCTCGATAAACGACGACAACTCGACGTTGGATTCTGAATAGAATCAAGTTTTGAATCTAAGGAGACCTTATTGAAGAGAAGCTATCAAAGGAATGGATTCGAAGAATGGGGATATAAAAAAGGATTTAAATTTCAAAATACTTCACATTTCAAAATAATTTATACCTTCAAAATACCTTATTTCTCAAAATATGCTCTCTCTAGAGTGATTCAAGTGATCATTCCACTCATTCTAGGGTATTACTACCCTATCTTTAATGAGTTTTAAACCCGATGATCTAAGCTTTGTAAAAAAACAATGCTCCTATACCAAATTGTAATGAATTGCCTTTTTGACCACTTCAAGTCGGTAACTAAACCAACTCGAACTGTTCAAAATGACATGTTGTCATTGCTTATAGGGTTCAATTAGAATCAGACATACTATCACAACATCGAAAGAAAGACAATATCTCACAATGAAATAAATATATACAAATATAGAGTTTACAAAATTTTATAACAGAATTTAAATACATAAGATTTTAAGTAAAATAAGTTTGCAAATGGTCGAACACAAAGCGAGTGTCTTCACCACTCACTAATTTTAGTCTGAAGTTTTTGAATCTGCAACACTCGGTCTGACCAAAACGTTTTATGCAAAACACACGAGTCAAGATTAACTTTATTCAAGTTAGTCAACGTCACTAAAATTGAAATGATAATAGTTAAACCAAACATAAATAAGAAGTTATTAAATCCATGTATGCCTAAATATCCAAGTAAATCTCTAAAATATACTTAGACAAATATTTGAGGTAACTTGCATTCAAGATAGGTTCGGCAAATCACCACATGCATAGTAAATAACAGTGACTTGCTTATTTAACAAAACAAAGTATATAATAGAGTGCAACCTACATTTAATAAACCAAAGATTGAAGATTCCTTTAAATGTGAGTAAGCACAACAAGAATTCTACTTACAAACTGAAATGAGCCAGGCCAATAAGGGCAACATCAATTTGTACAATCTGCAAATGAGGTGAACATGTGTGATTCAAGTTCCAACAGAGTAGGGGTATATACATGTCCAGACCTTAATTAAGCAAAAGTACGGAACACTCAAGGTATAAGCATCAAGGCAACATGGCATGCAAAATAACCTAGCAATGTATATGTGTACACACATATATAACTTAGGTGTGAAACACATATTCTCTCAAATAGGACTAGTTATACAAACTTGGCCAACTTTCCTCAGTTCATCGACACATACTGGATATTGAAGCAAAACATATATATGCATTTCATGCACACACACACACACATATATATATATATATATATATATATATATACAGTCCTACTATGCATGCAAAGGTAAGATAACAAACATGTTCCCAAGTTTTGAACTAAAGCAACATGAGTTTCCAGATAGCCAGTTTATGTAATTACGATAGTAGGTTTTTTCTAGTTTAGGTTATAAATACAAGCATATAAGACCAATTGTTTCCTACCACACATCATCCAACTAAGAAATTTGTTGGATTGCACTTTGGCTTAAAGGTCAAGAAAGAAAAATATATAGGATAAAGGAGATATTTTACAGCGTAATATGTCCTAAACACATCGATAAAATAGATTTGGGCACATCTAAAGGGTTACAAACATTTTTATTAAAATAGGGTTAAAGACTTGCACATAGTAGCTCAGTGGTGCTCAGCAGATTTCCATACTTTGGCTCAAGAGAAATTTACAACCAAAATAAAAAGGGAATGCTCAAGGTAGTATAACTACTCCTTGCATATGACCAATAGGACATAACACAAATGTGGACAACAGTACAAAGTTCAAGGACAAGAATAGGTGAACAAGTCAGGGACAAAAAAAGTTAAACAGTGGTAAGTCGGTGATAACTAACCAGTAGTTTCAAGACCACGCACCCAGAACAAATGGCATGATGATCAAATAGAAAAACAGGGAATGGCACATTAAAACAGAAGAGGTATAGTTTCAAGGTTTGTCCGGCCAAAAGGGTGTCACACATGAACACTTGGCTATTAAGCAAGAGCATAGCAAGGCATCCAAAATGTGTTTACAAAGTATACATGCCCAAATTATAAATATACATGTGTGTATGTGTGTGTGTGTGTTGTTTACACTAAAAATGGTCTAAACACCCAAGGTACTAAAATGTACTTCACCGATTTGGTAGGAGATAAGTGGAATCGTGTTTAATCAACAATTAAAAATGAAAAATGCAAGAAAAGTAAAATAGAGACGAGATTTATAGTGGTTCAACCGTTATTTAGGCCTACATCCACTGTGAAGGTGATTTCCAATCTTATAATGAGGATTACAAAGTACATCAATTCTCTCGTTCTACACATCTTTGCATTCACTCAATATACCCTTGTTTATATATTTCAATCTTGGAATTATGCAAGAGAATGGTGATATTTGAGGAGAAGAAGGATAGATGAATGATTGAGAAGAAGGATGCCTTCGTTTCCCTTCATCGCCAGATTATGCTTGACGCCATGGCTGAATTAGTAGTTGAGGATAGAATTTAGCAGCACTTATTGGTTTTCAAGATTGGATCCCCTTTATGTTGGCAAGCATGATGTATTTATAGGTGAACTCCCCTTGGGAAATGACCTGAAATCCGTTTATGCAGGCTACGGATCACTCACTCTGTTAATTACAGTTATGCCATTGGCCAGCAGTAGCCAGCTGTCCGTGGCTGCATTCCATTATCATGCGCGAATGATTCTGTGGAGCGAGCATCTTGTATAGTTGAGTAGGTCTTTAGGAGCGTACGTTCCCATAAGAATGCATGCTTTGGGTAACTTGAAAGCCTATATAAGAGCAGAGCGTGGGACTGGAATCAACTCTCCTTTGTTCCTTGTGCGACCGACTTTCCTGGTTCAAGTGCGCTCGTCCTTTTACTGCCTTTGTATGGCGTTGTTCATTCTTTCGGCTATGCTACAAAGTTTCCCCTGCTTATGTGGAATGGGCGATTTGCTTTGTTTCAGTGTTTGAGCGGTCTACTGGATATACGATCTTTATCCTTATCAGGTCGCACTTCTCATAGCGTATCGTGCAATCATCTTTGGTTGTATTGGTCGACTTGGCTTGCCTTAGATTTGATATTTGGGGTCTCGCTCTGCACGGTTGCATTATGTCCGTTGTGAGTCGTTTAAGTGCCTTGAATGACTTCATGCACGACCGACCCTGAGGGTGTTCGTTTTACCTCTTTTGCTCAATGTGCGTATGGATTTTTTGAGGGATTAACACTTGCCCCTCGAAGTCCGTGATTTCTTTTGTAAGGAATTACTGGCTTCAACATATTTGATCGCACATTGTTTGGCAGGCTTGTGCTGAATTTTTGAGGGGTCGTTCGTGCAAGGATTGAGATTGCTTCATTGTAGCTGCTTGGAATCTTTACCCTTGGGCGAGACGTTTGGGCTGCTATTGTCATTATTGCAAATAGCTAAATTATGCGGAATGAACATGCCAACTGGCCTTCTGATGGGACACCTACTCGAGTATTAGGCTGACGTGGCAAGGAGTGCCTTTGATGTGTGCCTTTTAATCTTCCTTATTTACTTTTAACTTGCTTCATCCCATTTTCATCTTTTTCGAGAAATCCTTCGGTTATATTTGGTTTCCTCGAGAGTTTAACTAGGTAATATGTGTTTGACATTTCTGCTTTGTTTTATCTTCAAAAGATTTTGGTTTTCACATTCCATCACTTTGTCTAGTATTTGCAGTAACATCTTTTTATCTTGAGTGATTTTCTTTTGATCTTCAAGGCACCATGATCTTCCTGGGTAAGTTTCCTCTTTTTTAAAAAAAAAAGAAATACTCTTGCGTTCCCAAGTTAGGGTGTTCCAATATGACCTGATCGATCTGTGTATTAATTTTGGGATTCGGGTGATAGCCAGGTTTTTGTGTAACATATATATCGTTTCTGTAATCATCTTTGAAGAATATAAATGGTGGTTTTCTCGCAACCTGGATGCTTGGTGTTTGTTCATAAATTTTTTGGTGAAATGCCTCGGCTTTTCTAGCTGAGATGTTTCTGTTCATACCTAAATTGGGTTGTTTCCCTTTTCATGGTTGTTGCCTGAGCCCACACTAATTTCTTTTGAAATAGGTCGTCTAAGGATGGAATTCCTCATGTCTAGGAGGCTCAGGAAAAAGTCAACAAGGAGGGCTGGTAGCAAAAAGGTGCCCCGAGGCAAGGAGATCTTGGGTGCGACTGACACTAAAAGTCATTATTTGTTGATTGAACTTTCTGACTCAGGGATTCGAACTGCTATTGGTCGCATGGTTTCTTCATCCATCACTTCAAATCCTGTAGCTATACCGGAGCCTATTTCTGTGCCCAACCCTTGCCATCCTGAACTCGCTGAGGACTTTGTGCCTCAGTATCCAGCTAGCTCATGTTCTGGTGTGTATATAGATCCATCTGACAGATAGATTATTGCAGGTAAGATGGACGCCATGAAGGATTGCATTTTGGCTGAGCTCAATTAGTTGGAAGCACGTCCGCATCTGGTTGAAGGCCTCATCACAACTGTCAGAGATTACATTGTGGAGCAAATGGGTAGGTGGCATTCTCTAGTCGAATATCTTTAGCAGTCAAATAGAGTGAATATTGAACGACTTCACGCCCTGGAAGAAGACAGGCGCAAACTTGTCGAGGTCCTCAAGTCTAGGGAGAGGATCATCTCTAACCTCATCTGAACATTGTGATTTTCCGGTGCTCTGCATGTTCTGTTATTTTGGTTTTGATTTTGAATGGTACTTTTAGTCTGGCTTGTGTATGCGGGAGACATCCTCGCTTATTTTCGTACGCTTAGGTTTGTGACTTTTATGGTGGTTTGTGCGATGGTTACGTTTTTACGTTATTCATCGTTGATAACGCTGGCTTGCATTAATTTCAAGATATCATCTTTCTTTTTGGTCCCTTCTTTGAGGGGTTTAGTTCTTATTATGCAACTTGTTTAATTTCACGCGGGTGCATCGTACGCTGCACCTTTATTTTCAGATTTACACATTCGTCCGAGCGCTGTATTAATCGTTCGGTTGCGCCCAATTTTCTGCTGTTATTTTCATTGTTGGGATTTAGTTATCTTTTTAAGTTCATCGCCTATCGAAGGATATCACGCATTTGCATTATTATAAGCGCGTTTGGTGTCTTTTACTTATTAGTATTCAACCCCGCGCCTCACTAACTTGGTGACCCAAGCCCTTCGGAGACTGGTTTTGAATACGTGCCCCCGGGGAGGTCTTGGGTTAAAGATTTCAATCCATTCTAGGCCTTGTTTGATTGTTTCAGTTATTCAAAAAGGTTCTAGAATGGATACCCCCTTACGGCTAGGATTTTTGACACCCCCTTTCGGCTAGGATTTCTATTTTGCGCTGGTCTTTCCAGCAGTTTAATCCTTCCCCATTTTTATGCTTCATCCCAAGGAGTGGACACTAATTTATCTCATTGAGCCTTGACTCAGAAGGGATAAATTTCGTGCCCTTCACCTAACAAGGTGCCCCCCGTGATGGGCATATTTCCATTTCGGGACATGTCGATTTTTCCGACTTTGCGCCTTGCCCTAGGAAACAGACACTGGTTCACCTCGTTGAAAAAAAATTCAAGTTGGGAACCCGTGTCCAGAACCTAAGAAGGTGTTTCTTTGGTGGGCTCAGCGATTTTATCCGTGGGACTCTTTCTCTCTTCTTCTTTTTTTGAATTGCTTCCGCTTCGGCCCTGACTCCTAGGAGGTGGATATCAATCCTTGCTACCGAATTTAACTCCGGTTTTAAGGAATTCATGTCCTGTACCTGAGAGAGTGCCTCTTTAGGATTAGCAATTTCATCCGAGGGACAGATTTGGTAATATTCTTGTACTCTCAACGAGGTTTGGCAGTACTCCTTCGATTGGGTGTTTGCTAAGCATTCAGCATACTCCATGATGAGAGGTACAGCCTTGTTGTCTATCTCAGAATAGCTTGTTCTTTTTGAGGTGATGTGTCTATTCCTCCCGTTTGATCTTGCTTGATGTTCGTGATTTCCAAGCTGCTTTGTGTAATGCAAGCCCTGGGATCTTTCGTTACGGCTCCGCTGCGTATGGCGGATTGCTTTTACCATGCCTACATTTCAAGAGATTGTTCTTCTTTTAGCATGGATCAATAAATATGTTGCTCAAGTAGACACATAATTGAATTTAAATGCACACAGTTTCTGCATGTAAACCATTGCTTAATACAAATATAGTGAATAATAAAGTGAATTAGAACAGTCTTAATAACAAGACAATATTAGGGGAATGAAGCAAAATTATGAGAGCTCTTAGTTTAATGCAAGTGCTCCATTATTGAGACATTAGCGATTGGTCCTCCTGATGAGCATTCTCTTTGTATTGGTTTAAGCTTTTTCTCTTTAAGGTGCATTGCCCCTTGTTTGCAGAGAGTCGAGATAACTTTTATGGTCTTGTACATACTGTTGCAAATGGTTTCTCCTGATTAACCCCTCGATTACTGACTTCAAGTGCCTGCATTCATCAGTATCGTGGCCTGGTTGTTTGTGGAGCTGACAGAATCTTCCTGACTTCATAGCGGTGTTTTTGACCAACCTTTGTTTCAAAACAGGATATCTCTCGGTACTTTTAGTTGCCATGAAGATGTTTCCCACGGTATCATTAAGGGGAGTGAACTTGGAGTTCTTGAAAAAGCACAGTTTCTTTTTTGCTAGACTGTCTTCTTCTTCATTGCTTCTTTTTCAATTGTCTAGGTTGTTGTGCGCATTTCCATTCTCCTCTACCCGTGCATTTCTTTCTTCAATACTTGCACATTTTTCAGCTTTTTTGAGCAATGTTCGAGTGCACTTGGTTTCCTTTTCTTGATCCACCATCCCAGCTTGGTTTTCTTATATATGCCCCTCTTAAGATCCATTAAGATTAGGTCAGGTTCGAGATTCCTGACTTTAGCCGCTGCCATATCAAAGCGAGTGAGAAAAGCTTTGATGGGCTCTCCTAGTCTTTGTCGTAACCTACTTAGCTCCGTAGCATCTCGAGTTTCAAGTTCTTGGGATTTGAACTGCGCACTGAATAACTTAGCCAAGGTCACAAAATTATCCACGGACTGCGGTGGTAGCTTTGTGAACCATAGATAAGCTACTCCTTCCAAATAAGTCGGAAAATTTAAGCATTTGATTTCATCAGTAGCACACGCCCCATTCATGTATTGGACATATTTACACAGAAACATATTAGGGTCGCTTGTCCCATCGTAGGGCTATAATGATGGAGGTTCAAATCTTTGTAGGTATACAGTTTTCTTGACCCTTTCAGTGAGCGGGGTTTTAGTTGGGAAGGACCCCCATTCTCTTTGATCATCCTTCTTCTTTAGGTTTTCCTTCACAATTGCTCGCGCTATTCCCAAAATGTACTTCTGTTCCTTGCTTGGATCCTTGGATTGACCGCCTCTTTTATCATCGACCTCTGATCTAGATGGTTCTTCACGAACTGGGGGCAAGGAGTTTGGGCATCCTTTTGGAAGGGACATCCTAATGACGGTGGGACCGTTTTCCCGCTCGATGACTGTATCGTCAGAGTGATCATGCATAGATGCTTTGCCCCCTTCGTGGTTTGGATTGATGTGACGTGCAACTCTCTGGATGAAGTCCTGCTGTCTTGAGCCTGAAGCTGGGGCCCTGCCTTTGACTCAGAATTCATTTGAGCCAGCGAGGAACAGGTGGCGCTACAGGTGGCCTTTGTGGTGGCAGCTTGAATGGCTAGTATCGACTCGATCTTCTTCATTATTGTGTTGCTTGCAATAGTTATTTTACTCGTTAATCCTGCCATCGCCTCCTCCAATTCCACCCTGGTTACAGTTTCTTTAATTTCTAGCAACCCCTCTTCCCCGGAGTCGCTGTCTGACGGTGTGACAATGTCGACGCCGTTGCTAGGGTTGTTGACTTTGTTTGTGATTCTCCTTGGTGTGCTCATGATTTCAAGCACGGTGCCTCTCAGAAAATCTCACCAGGTCTGAAATGAAAAAAGAAAAACAAAACACGACCCCACGGTGGGCACCAAAATGTTTACACCAAAAATGGTCTAAAAACCCAAGGTACTAAAATGTACTTCACCGATTTAGTAGGAGATAAGTGGAACCATGTTTAATCAACAATTAAAAATGAAAAATGCGAGAAAAGTAAAATAGAGACGAGATTTATAGTGGTTCAGCCATTATTTAGGCCTACATCCACTGTAAAGGTGATTTCCAATCTTATAATGAGGATTACAAAGTACATCAATTCTCTCGTTCTACACACCTTTGCATTCACTCAATATACCCTCATTTATATATTTCAATCTTGGAATTATACAAGAGAATGGTGATATTTGAGGAGAACAAGGATGGATGAATGATTGAGAAGAAGGATGTCTCCGTTTCCCTTCATCGCCATATTATCCTTGATGCCATGGTTGAATTAGTAATTGAGGATAGAATTTAGTAGCACTTATTGGTTTTCAAGATTGGATCCCCATTGTGTTGGCAGGCATGGTGTATTTATAGGTGAACTCCCCTTGGGAAATGACCTGAAATCCGTTTATGCAGGCTACGGATCGCTCACTCTGTTAATTACAGTTATGCTATTAGCCAGCTGTAGCCATCTGTCCGTGGCTGCATTCCTTTAGCATGCGCGAGTGATTCTGTGTAGCGAGCGTCTTGTATAGTTGAGTGGGTCTTTAGGAGCGGACATCCCTGTAAGAATGCATGCTTTGGGTAACTTGAATGCCTTTCTAAGAGTGGAGCACGGGGGTGTAATCAACTCTCCTTTGTTCCATGTGCGACCGACTTTCCTGGTTCAAGCGCGCTCGTCCTTTTATTGCCTTTGTATGGTGCTGTTATTTCTTTCGGCTGTGCTACAAGGTTGCCCCTGCTTATGTGGAATGTTCGATTTTCTTTGTTTCAGTGTTTGAGCGGTCTACTGGATATACGATCTTTATCCCTATCAGGCCGCACTTCTCATAGCATGTTGTGCAATCATCTTTGGTTGTATTGTTCGATTTGGCTTGCCTTAGGTTTGATATTTGGGGTCTCGCTCTGCGCGGTTGCATTCTGTCTGTTGTAAGTCATTTAAGTGCGTTGGATGACTTCATGCATGACCAACCCTAAGGGTGTTCGTTTCACCTCTTTTGCTCAATGTGCGTATGGATTTTTTGAGGGATTAACATGTGTGTGTGTGTGTGTGTGTATATATATATATATATATATATAGAGAGAGAGAGAGAGAGAGAGACAGGGAGAGAGAGAGAGGGAGAGGCAGGTTCAATGGCACTCCAATTATTTAGTACCCCAATAGCCTACCAATTTCCCCCCACATATTTCATCCCACTCTTCTTCCACTCATTCTCTCACCTTCCATTAACTTTAATTAACATAAATGAGAGGTGGAAAAAAGAGGGGCCAAAGGAATACTCCATTTTTAGGGTGCCATTGAATGCTCACTGTAATACCCCGCAATTTTTCTAAGTAGTATATAAGTAACAGTGCATATATATTAATGTTGAAATTAATAATACGCATGCAATTAATTACCTGCACATGAATATATGCATAATTAAGAATAAATTTATAAATGGAAGGTTGTATTGTTTATGCATACAATAATTAAAACATACATATGCATGAAAAAAAAAGAGAGAAAAGAGAGCATAACTTAATATGCAAGCGGTAAAGAAAGAATTGATGTGTAAATGCACGCGGTAATGTTTAAAATGAGGAACATTATGCAATGAAAACAATAAATGCATGCAAGATAGAGATTAATATGCTAATGCAATTAATTGTAGGAGAGAAGATGTATATGACAAATAAAAATATTGATGTAAGATAAAAAAGGGAAAAGTTAAATAAGAATGCATGCAAATAAATAAATGCATAAAGGAAAAAGGTTATTATGTAATGCGTTAAAAATAGTATAATATAGTGTAGTAATTAGAAAACTAAGAGAAAAAGGCATTAAATGAATTAATGAGCATACATTTCAAATTGTATAAATAATATAATGACGCATGAATATAAATGTAAAGAAAGAATGCATTAATGGAAAATGAGCAATCAATACAATGCATTGTGAAAAGGGTTAAGACGGTTTCTTTTAATTAAAGGAGCATTTAGTGTGAAAAGGGTTAAATTCTAGAGTGTTCTTTTTTTTTAGTGAGGTGGTTGGTTCAGATGGGTTTTAGGTTAAATCCAAAGGGCCTAGTTCCTCGGACACACCTATAAATAGATGGCGAGGTTTTCTTTCACTCTCATAATTTTAGAGGAGACGCCAAAACTTTGCTCCTTCCTCAAGCAACCACTCTCCTATTTCTTAGATCTAATTAATGATCTGCCCTTTTCTCTTACTCTCCAAACCTTTTCTTAAAATAAAAGTTAGATCTGGGATTCTTTCACTTCAAAATGAGAGAAAAGAATTTAGATCTGCAATATAGATGCCTAGATCTACGCTGCGCGAGAGGTGAGTATTGAATCTGTCCTATTTCTGATTTCTTCTTCCCTTTTCTTCCTCTTTCCCCTTTCTTTTTGGGTTTAATTTATAGAACCATGGTTTTTAGGTCTTGAATTCGGGCAGGGAAACCATGGAGGAATAGATCCGATCAGATTCAAGATTTTGGAAAGCTTTAGGTGAGTGGGTTTAAACTATCCTTTGTGAATAATAGTATGTTTATCGTTTGATCATTCCCCATGAATATTCATAATGAATGTATTAGAAAAGTTAATTGATGCGATGGATAATTGCGCTAAAATGAAAAATTATGTTCAATCAGTTAGCATGTTACGATATACATGGATATTGTTATAAAGATTTATTTTGTGGACATGACAATTGGAATAAATGAGATTTTTTGGGTAAATAAGACATTATTTGAGAACTACCTCTTTATTCTAAAAGAGGTTAATTACAAGTACGAAGACATGCGAAGTATATTGGAATTTGGGCATAATTTGTAATGAAATTTTGGGAACATAACATGTATTATGGTTGGAAACTTTAATTTTGGGACATAATTGATGATTGGGGATTTTGGGGTAATTAGCGCATAATTAGAGGTCTTAATTTAATATATCAATGAAAATATGTAAGAATTGAATTGGAACAATTAGATATGTTTAGATGATTGAAAAAAAAGAAAAAAAAGAATTTGGGAAGATTAATACATGCTGGGTTGATACTACCTTACGATAAAATAAATTATGTGTTGTAAAGAACATGCGATAAATGTTAGGCATAATATGTAAGAAAAGAATGCAGTAAAATTCTAAGAAAAATAAATATGCCTAAAATTGAACCACCTTTAGGCACGAGGTTAGGTTGCATTAGTGGTGGAATTATGCCCGGACCCGACTGACATGTCCAGCAGCCACTAATGTTGAACCTAATGTGAGAGGTCTAAGTACGCAAATACGAGACGGGCTATGACACGAGGTTAGGCCCAACTGGTGGAAGAAGTCTGCCCGGACCCGACAGGCATATCCAGCATCCAAGTTGTAGGCCTAATGTGGGAGGTCTAGCCCATTATAAACCATAAATGGACATGGTAATGAATTGGACTACTTAACCTAATCTAATCCATAGGGATTGTATGAATATGAACTAAAGCAAGGGTTAAGTAAAATTGGTTGGACAATGGGTGGGCTAAGCAAATCTGAGGGGTTGGGTAATATTTACATATAGGCCGGCAAACTTATCCCGATAATGTTATGTAATTAAAGATACCTAGTGGTATACATAACCGGTAGAAATAAAAAAGTTATGTAATTAAAGACACCTTTAGGGTAAGCACAATTTGTAGAAATGATAATCACCTATTATAAATAAGTAACATTAATGAAAATGTTGTATAATAGGTAAACTTGTCCTAGGGACAAGTAGGGATTATAACTTAGGTTATAATAAGTTAGTAAGAGAATGGGATAACTGGTGAATTGAGTTAAAAGGGCACTTAATTGTAAATTAAGTAACCAGTAAAGGGGAAAACCAGAAACCAGTTAAGAACAGTGGGAAAATATATGGTACTTATTATAAATTAAGTAATCTATAAGCTCGGAAGTCTGAAACCCGTTGATAAGAATGTTTTACGAATAAGAGGAAATTATAACAAAGATTGTAATAAATGGGTAGAGAACCTTAATAATGGACCTTAGTTAATATAACTAAGTTAATAAGTAAACAACGATAATTTGTATTGACATTGTAAAATGGAATTATGATTAAATGAGAAAGGATGAGGAAAACTTATGAAATTAAATAAGTTATATTTAATCATAAATGGTAAGTGTCATGTTAATTAGAAAACATGTGAATTGGGATATACTTAATTACATATTAAGTAAAACATGTTATTGTAACAATAAAACCAAAAAAGAATATAAAGGGATGGTGGATCACATACCTTGGACCACAATCTAGAGAATAACATGTTGTGGGCTTATTAATAAACTTAAATGGATTAAGTTATATGACTGAAATTAATAAGCAAGATAAACTTGGTAATTTGAATAAGAATTCAATGTGAATAAGAATAACCAAGTTAAATGCAAACCTGGTGAGGTAAGGCAAGCGCGTAAAAGAATGTTTAGACATAGGGTCTAACAACATATTAATGTGAGCCACTTGGGACCAGTCCACACGTTTGAGGGTAAATAACCCAACAGTGTAGATCATCGTGGTGTTATAAGGCATGAGGTGAGCGCACATTCATCTGATTGTTTTGACAGCTGCGAAGGACTGGAAGGGGAAGCACGCGGCTTCCTGAGGGACATAAGGTGCTCCTAGTAGTCCTCTGTGCGGTGGCAGATGTCTTAGGCTGTGCTCGCAGTGGTTGCGTCTGCGCGTGACTACTAGGTGGGTGGGCCTTGACTGCAGATGTAGCTATGCAGTCAGAATGCTATGACGAGGTAACACCAGGGTGATTCGGTGGTTGCCTCACGAGGAGGTAGAGAGGGTCACGACCGACAAGGAAAGTAGACCGTCTGATACTCGTCATCGGCAGCTAGCGGGATGCGAAAAGACTAGAGCTAAACCTAAGATACCATTTCACCTTCCACTATCGAGGTACGGGGTTGAGGGTAGACGCCACATGGATGTTTAGATTAGTTGTTAGTAGGGGCGGTCTCTTAGCTCTTGTAGTCTTTACTAGTTGAGGGAGGGGCTAAGGTGGGGCCATAGCCACCATGGAGAACAAACCCTAGGAATATCTGTATTTGGAGGCTCTTAATGGCGAGCCTGTACAGGTATGGAAAAGCTCCTGGCCGAGTTCCGTGTTTCTTGTTTAGCCCTATCATGGAACTCGGTGCTCATTAGAGAATGTGCGATTGAGGCATCGAGCTACAATTGAAGATACGTAAGGTGGACAGTCTATATACATACATGTCGGCTCTAGGTGGTGTACCGTAGACTTGAGGGCGTTACTCCGGTATGGAGTCTGATTCGAACAAAGGTGGCAGTCAGTACGTTTACGTAGTAATGATAGATATATGCGGAACGTAATATTGTTATCTGTACGTCACTATGGCGTAGGATGAGGGACTGCGTATTTATGGTGGAGACCGTGTGAGTAAGGTACCATGGGGTGTACCTTAGTTTGGGGTAGCTACATACACGCTATATTAGGTTAATCTACTAGGGAGTAGATGGGTGCGACGTGTGTGTAAGCCTTGAGTGCTAATAACACAGATAACCTAATAAATAAGGAAATGTAATTGAATGGTATATGTAGGATTATCAAGAAGTGTAATTTAAGTCCCGTCACCAGAACTTATGTTCTGACCCCCTCCCCTCCTTATAACATTCGCAGGTTAGGTTCGTGACAGTGATTGTATAGCTTTGGATACTTGTAACACCCCGTATTTCTGTGAACGTATAAGTAACAAATCAAAGAATAATTAAATTATAAAATAAGAATCAAGGGAAACGGGTTGCGCCATTGCGTTCATCTCGGAATTTTGCATGAAATCGAGTCTGAGTTTTCGAAAATCGGAGTTCGTATGACCAAGTTATGACCCTCGGAAGTTTCAAGAATTTGAATAAAATAAAAGAGCTCGAAAATAAAGCCAGAAATTCGAAATTCAAGCCTAAAGAAGGCTGGCGGGAAAATTCCCGCCCATATACCCAGGTCGACTGGGGAGCCGACCCCCCCCCCCCCAACCAGGTCGACTGGGGAGTCGACTGGGGTGTCGACCTCCCCATGACTAGGTCGACTGGGGTGTCGACCTCCCCATGACTAGGTCGACTGGGGAGTCGACCTGCTCCCGAAACCCAATTTTTGAACCTGGTTCATTCTGATGTATCCAGTCTCGTTTTCTGTCTAGATTCGTCCGCCTAATCCTATATAAACAGCCCCCTAGCCTCATTTTCTCTACACAATTTCATTTGGTCTATACTTTGTCTCTGTTCTAAATAAAAAATAAAAATGGCGTCGCTACTCTGCTGGAATCAAAACTTGGACTGATGCATCTTCTTCCAACCTGAATAGAATTAAAAGCTAAATCAAATCTCATATCAAAGTTTAGAGCTACAATAACAATTTAAAAGGAGTAATTCAGCATTTCTGCATCAAAACTAGTTTATTATCCTTTCTTAAAACCACGAAAGGCAAGTACAGTTATTTTCCGATATAAACTTTAATTATAATTGTGACATGATTGTAAATCTGAATTTGAGGTTGTGTATGTTCTATTTTGATCTATTTTATTCTGTATCTCTTTCTTCTTTTTGTTCTATAGCCAGGCTACCACGAACCTACGCCAAATCTCATAAGAGAATAACACACAAACGCTAAACTTTGGGACAAATAATGAATGATGGCATAATTGGACATGGCTAATCTGTGACTGAAAGGACATATGTTGTAAACTAGATTTAGATCTATGCATATTCTGTGAATTGGAAGAAGAGGAACCATTGTATGTTAACATGTGACTTGAGACATTGGACATAACACATATTTTGAATTAAGATCTGTTATAATTTAAAGTTCTAGATTGTTAGGTATATTTTTATATAACGATTCATGACTTGAGATAAAAAGAGAATATGACTTAGGTGTGAAGATCTATATTAAGATTTGATAGCTATTAAATGTGAATAACACCTAAGTGGAAGATTTTTGAATATATGGCATGCATTGAAATCGATGGCTATATTTGGTATACTTTATATGTGAATCTTTTGTACTAGGCAAGTTTAACTAAATTTGGGACATGTGTTATATGGTAAATTATGACCCTAATCTGTGCCATGTAAATTCAATGCAAACGTGGGGTATATGAACATATTGTGAATCATGACAACTATTTAGGCATGCAAACTTAGGCCAAATTTATAATTAGGCAAGATATGTCTATGAAACTTTAAGGAATGATTAAATCTGTTATATTACCTAATCTGCTAGTTCTGTTACATTGCCTAATCTGCAAGTTTTGTAATATTGCCTAATCTGCTAGATCTGTTATATTGCCTAATCTGCTAGATCTGTTCATCTGCTAAATCTATTGAAAACTGAGAATTGAAATCAGAGTATGAATATCTGTAGGCTCGATTTAAAATTGAGCAAAACTTGTTAATAGAATCTCGAATAATCTGCTGTAACTTGTACAGAAGTTAATTTGTTAAAACTAGCATGATTAGTCTGATATTAGTATAGTCTGTGAATGAATGCATTGGCTAAATATGAAACATGGCTAACTCGAGGTTAGAATGAGTTTGCGGCGTAATCCTGCCCGGAACCGCCCGACATATCCAGTGGCCGCAAACAATAGGTTCTAATATGAGAAGTTAGTCATAACATGCTTGAAACCCGAGGTTAGACTCAGTTTGCGGCAGAAATCTGCCCGGAACCAACCGGCCTAACCAGTGGCCGCAAACTGTCAGTCTAATGTGAGATGTTTGCGCATTAATTTTTTTAATTAATACTAATCTAAGATAAATATGATGTCTAAAACGTGTTGGGTGGATAGGGTTGAACCAATTGGACTAATGAATTTAACAAACCCGTTTCGTGAATCTGTAGGCCCAATTACAAAGTTAGACAAATCTGTAAATCTGTTAAATCCGTATATCTGATCCGTTAGTCTGAAAACTTGTCTGATCTGTGAACTAAGTGATCTGAACTCTGTATGTCTGAACTTGTAAACAAGTTAATCTGAAATCTGTTAGTTTGGGGACACAAGGTTAGGAAGGAAGTTACTTGTGTCATCTGTTGTTTGGGACCCATATTAGTCAGTAACCCTTTCTGGTATCAAAACTTTGACCCAACAGTAGGTAGGGTCCGGGCACGCTTATTGAACTAATTATAAGCGGTTCATTCTGATAATGGCGAGGGGTGTTGATGGTGCGTTCCCACCGGGTCATGTGCGTGCATGGATCCCGGTCTGCCTCTGAGGATGTAAGACGCCGTGACATTTGTAAATAGGTATGTGTCATTTAAAGGTTGCCACTTTGGGGAGTGATACACCCTTTTGTGGAGCTGGCACAGGGTATTTATGTATTAGGGAGCCAATCGCTTGGGGTAGGGTTTTAGGGTACACTTAGTTCTGTCTGTTTCTGTTGGTACCATCTGTTTCTGGTTGGTGGTAACACATGTCTGTTTCTGCATGGTACCGTCTGTTCGGGTGGTAAAGGCCCATTTACTAGTGTAAACCTAATTCTACATGCTGTTTCCGCAGGGATTAATCTGTTTTTGTACCTTCTGTTCGGGTGGTAAAGGCCCAGAAATTATTCTGTTCCAGTTTCTGTTTCAGTTTAGACATTGGGGTGACACCTAATCCTGTTATACTGGTATTAGTGGAGACATGTGAAAATTAATATTATTTTGTTTCTTCGGTTTAACCTAAGTATATCTGCTGCTCCTGTTACTGTTATCTCTTATCCAGCTTATTTTCATGTTATTATTATTATATGTTTATATGTTGAAAGTCACTGGACTTGCCAGACTTTATGTCTGACCTTGCTTGTTTTCGCCCCTTTTTCTTCCGTCCCCCCCCCCCTCCCCCAAGTTTTCCAACGAGGGAATACTTTAGCTTGATTCGGATTCCTTCTGCTTGAAGTGCTTAAAGTATGGCTTGGCTCTTTATAGCTTCTTTTCTGTGCGGATTATGATTTTAAAAACTATGCATTCTGAAGGCTTTTGTACAAGACTGATATTTTGTACTTGAATTCTGATATTGTGATTTGAAAGGATGTAACCAAACTTACTTCGGTTCTGTTGTAATAAAGCTATAAATTTTTTTCAAGTACAGTTTTATCTGTCTTGTAAGTTTCTGTTCTGTCTACTAAAACGCTCCATCAAAGTTAAGGCATTCCCTTTGTGAGTGACCTTAACGGAGGTGGGGTGTTACACTTGGTATCAGAGCTGAAGGTTACCAAATTGGGTAAAGTTTTTGAAAACTATTTTCAAAAAGGTTTTGAAAGGAAATATTTTCAAAAATAAAGCTTATTTTAAAAAACATAATCCCCGAAAGCGATATATCTATCTTTTCAGTTCTCCGTTTTGAATCCTTTTTCTTTTGTTTCAGCATGTCTGGGAATCTTAACCTTCCAGAGGGGGTGCCAATACCTGGCTGGTTCAGGAGGTACTTAGAGGCTAGGGCCAATGGTACAGGCCCAGCAGATATTCCTTCCCCAGTGGCAGCGGTACCACCTCCTCCTCCTCCTCCTCCTCCTCGTGGAAGTGCTTTCGCAAAGACGTGTAGAGACTTCAAGGCTACGGGTGGAAAAGACTTCTGTGGAACTGAAGCCTTCGTGGCAGCAAGGAACTGGCTGAAGGAGACCAAAGATTTGTTCGTCATTTTCGAGGTAGATGATAGGCAGAAGGTACAATTGGCAATATGGTTACTCAAGGACGAAGCTTCCTATTGGTGGGAAGTCACTAACGCCGAGAGGCCAATTGAAACATGGATGGATTTTAGAACAAGGTTTGAGACGAAATTCCTCTAGCAAGCTGAACGAAGTCTACAACCGGAAAAGTTCTTATCTCTTAAGTAAGAAAGTATGACGGTCAAGGAATACGTCAACCAGTTCAACCAACTGGCTAGGTTCGGACTGGATTTAGTCAACACTCAGCATAAAAAGTCTCTCCGCTTTGTTAAAGGATTGAACGAGCCACTGCACAGTCTATGTAACACCCCGTAATTTTATAACATTAAAATTCACAAATTAAAGTATACTTAATTTTTAGAAAACAATTAAGTGAAATGGGTTGTGCAGAGAAATATATATATATTGATATATATATATATATATATAATTAAAAATAAAAAATTAAATAAATAAATATGCGAAAAAGTTCAAAACAACGAATTGGGAGGGGAAATAACCGAACCGGCCCATTTTTGAGGTCGACCCAAGCCCCGCTGGGTCGACTAGGGGTTAATCTAGGGTGTTTGGCTGTCAACCCGTGGGCCGATTCGCTCAAATGTAGATTTTGCATTTGATTGGTTCTCATGGTTCAGGGTTAATCTAATGGTCCTAAATAACTTCCTACACCTATAAATACATCCTAATGCTAACCCTAAACCTAATTAAAATAGAATAGTTACCGTCGCCATGGAAATCAATGGAGCCGTCGCCAACTAAGAAAGAAGAAAAGAAAATTCAATTCTAATTCTCTCAACCCTAAAGCAAAGCAAAACTCTCTCTTTTCTTCTCTAAATTGTGAGTATGATGATCTTAACAAGATTATTATCATTTTTATTAGGTTGAGTTACGAATGGATTATGAGTAGATGATGTGAATTATCATATATGTTGTTGTAAACCCCTTTTGCTATCATGTATATTGTAAGTCCAATGTTATGTGATGATGATATCTTATATATTGTAAATCATGCTATGATGATGTTATGTATGTTGAAAGTTTCTATGCTAAGTTGTGATGAATCATACATGTTAAAAAGGCCATGATGTTACCATCTATGCTAGTTAGTACATATTAATTAAATCATCATGTTTGGGTTATGTTGATCTATATGACAAGTCACATATGCAAGTTAGATTGATTAGAAAAGTTATGAACATATGCCAAAATATCTATTATGACATCTAGAATTATGCTATGACATATGTGATATCCTATGTTAGTTCACATCATCATTATGTTGCCTAAAAACCCCATATGCAAGTTTATGTATAGATTTGGGCTATGATCATATCATATAAATTGAGACATTTAACAAGTTGACACCTTTTGATCCTTAACATGTGTAGTTTATGCAAGTTTCACCCCTATTATGATTAGATTTATTTTAGTTGTCTATATGTTGTGATAATTTATCTTTGTGCTAGGTGTTAGACTATACAAGTCTAGCCTATATTATGCGTTGAATAAGCGAACGTATAAACGTGGGGTAGGGGTAATATTAAGGATTTAATATTAAAAAGTTGGGGTGCAATTGATATGATTTTGCATGCCATAAGTGGATGGCCATAATTGAGTCAATTATGGACATCATTAAAAGTTGACTTAATTAATAATTTGAATAGGGAATTATTAAAACTGGGGTAAAAGATTTTAAGTGTTAATCAATGCTTAGGACACGAGGTTGGACTCGTTTGTGACGTAAATCTGCCCGGACCCGCCCAGCAAATCCAGTGGTCACAAATGTCAGCCCAATGTGAGAGGTCCTAGGCCTAAACTAAAGCATAACGGTTGTAAAGACACGAGGTTAGACTCTTTTATGGTGTAAGACTGCCCGGACCCGCCCAGCAAATCCAGCTGCCATAAATGACAGTCTAATGGGAGAGGTCTTTATGAGGTTATGGCCTAAATGAATTAAGAAATACTTAACCAGATAAACATGTAAGGTGGGACATGGGGGTTAAGTAGGTGCCTTGGGTGGCATGAGGAATCTAGGGGGTGCCCTTAGTGGCATGTGAAATACGATTAGTAAGACTTAACCAAACACACATGTAAATGAACATAACTAAGAGGGTTAAGTGGGATATACTAGTGACAAGCTTAGGTGGGTAGCTTGTGGGGGCCCATTTCGACCAGTATCCCAAACGTATCTTTGTGGGCTCGACCCAAGTCGAGGACGGGACACGCATGCTGGGTTCGACTGTAAGAGGCCAAAACGGGGAGTGGTGGCAACGCAAGTCCAACGGGTTTCATATGCGTGTGTGGACCTGGGCTGGTAGATAAGACGTTGTTGCATCATGTGGGTATAAGCCGTGCATTCTCAAGTTGTATCGGGTTGCCACTTTAGGGAAGTGATACACCCCACTGTGGGGCCAGCACAGGTACCTACGAGCAGGGAGCCGATCGAAAGTGGGTAGTGGGGTACACCTAGTGGAGATAGGGGCAGACGACACCTATGTAGTCAGCTAGGGGTACGTAAGGCTATTTATAAAGTTTCTGTGTGAAGCAAGTGGGATCAAACAATAGGGTGACTGGTGTGGTGCAGTGTAGTAATGTGCGGTGCAGTGTAGTAATCATTCGTTAGTAATTAGGTGTGCCTTTACCGTTATCTTTAACGTTATCTTAAACGCTATCTTTATCTTCCTAAGAGTTCATAGACAATTACTTGTCTTCCAGCTTATGCCTTAGTCTAGTTATTTTGATAATATTATTGTTAGAATTATCATACTCGCCAGACTTTATGTCTGACCCCCTCTATTTCTATCCTTTTTCCCCCTCCAGGTCCTCAGGTTGGGCCCAGTTCTAGTGGAGTTTGATTGAATTGCTTCATCTCTCTTTGGAAAGCTTGGACCGTTGAAGTAAAGTCCAGCTTGTTATCTTTTTAATGGCTATTTATGTAATGGGATTATGTATTTTGTTTTTATGAAGATGGATATTGTACTTGGTTATGATTTATGGTTTTATGATGTAACAAACATGTTTAATTTCCGCTGCAATAAAATGAAGTTTTAGATTTCCAAGTACTATTTATTATCTGTCTTGTTGTAATTTTTCTGTTCTATATTCACTTATAACCTCCATGGAAGTTAATGCATTCCCTTCGTGAGTGACATTAATGGACGTAGGGTGTTACAGTCTAGCCATGACACATGTACCCATGGGAGCGACTTACGAGAGATTGGTGGACATGGCACTACTGCACGGGGAAGAGGCAAAGAAGGAAGAACCACAGAATAAGAAAGCCTGGCCCAAAAAGGAAACACAAAAGAAGATTGAGAAGTCTGAAGATAAGAAGGAGAAAAAGTGCTTTACCTGTGGAAGCTCGACTCATCTGAACAAGGATTGCAGAAAAAGGAAGGGCACTTGCTTCAACTGTCGTGAGATGGGACACTTCACTAGGGACTGCCCGAAAAAAAGAGGGCAAGGGCAGAGGGCAGGACCAACTTCTGGAGGGCAGGCGAACACTCTCGAGGCTAGTGGATAGGATAGAATTAGGAAAACTTTCTGTGGGAGGTATAATTTCTTTATCTGATTGTTAAGTTGAAACTCTTTCTGATTCTAGCATTTTGATTCTGTAACCGATACTCTGCACTTTGATACTAGTATTGTTTCTGATTCCACTGTAGGCTCAAACCCATAAGGGTTACGACTCATCTGCTTGTGATGGATTGGGGTTTGAGAGATATATGTGTTAGGCGTCAAGTAGGACGCATACATTCTGGGTTTTATTATGCTTAGTTTCCTAAGAATCATTTGGTGATCTGATCTGTACCAGTAGTCTGTAAGTATCTGAATATTTCTGATAAGGTTAAGGTTTCCAGTTTTGACATTGTCTAAAGAGGGCAATCCTCTAGGTGCCAATCTGATGTTGATATCGGTCTTCGGGGTTGATACTTAGGGGAATTATTTTCTCAACCAATGTCTAATGGGAACCAAGTTTTTGTTTTATCTATACTCGCTTCCATCATTCGACTGTATCCTAACGATCGAATCTTCGAACTTTAGGTAGAAACCACTGGGTGTAAACATGTATTTGAGACATGTTATGTTTGATGGTTGCAAGTGGATGCCAATGGTTGCTAGTGCCTGCTCGTGGATGCATATACACACACTAGGCACTAGATCGGCTCGAAAACACTCTCATACTGCATATGGATGTGTGAGCATTTTCAATTTCTGTGGATGCAAAATGATTGACTCATCACTTGGATGTTGCATATGAATGAATGGTTGTCACTTATATAAGAATGATATGTATCAAATAGAAAATTTGAATACATGTTGGACTCATGGCACTGACATAATTCATATTAAGGAGGCCAACTGAATCAGTGGACTGCCTGATCTTTGCATTTGATAAGGAACATATACACACACTTTTGCATATTTTCATACAACACTAGAAGTTTTCTAAGGAAAATGGATGCTTGTGGATGATGGTTGAGTAGATGGATGACTGGATGGTAGGACACATTCTTCTTAACTCGAAGATTTCGGGGACAAAATCCACTAAGGAGGGGAGAATGTAACACCCCGTATTTTTTGTGAACGTTTAAGCAACAAATCAGATAATAATTAAATTATAAAATAAGAATCAAGGGAAATGAGTTGCGCCATTGCATTCGTCTCGGAATTCTACATGAAATCGAGTCCGAGTTTTCGAAAATCGGAGTTCGTATGACCAAGTTATGACCCTCAGAAGTTTCAGGAATTTGAATAAAATAAAACAGCTCGAAAATAAAGCCAGAAATTAAAAATTCAAACCCAGAGAAGGCTGGCGGGAAAATTCCCGCCCATACACCCAGGTTGACTGGGGAGTCGACCCCCCCCCCCTCCCCAACCAGGTCGACTGGGGTATCGACCTCCCCATGACCAGGTCGACTGGGGAGTCAACCTGGGGGTCGACCTGCTCCAGAAACCCAGTTTTTGAACCTAGTTCATTCTGATGTATTCGGTCTCGTTTTCTGTCTAGATTCGTCCGCCTAATCCAATATAAACAGCCCCCTAGCCTCATTTTCTCTACACAATTTCATTATGTCTATACTATGTCTCTATTCTAAATAAAAAATAAAAATGGTGTCGCTACTCTGTTGGAATCAAAACTTGGACTGATGCATCTTCTTCCAACCTGAATAGAATTAAAAGCTAAATCAAATCTCATATCAAAGTTTAGAGCTACAACAACAATTTAAAAGGAGTAATTCAGCATTTCTGCATCAACACCAGTTTATTATCCTTTCTTAAAACCACGAAAGGCAAGTACAGTTATTTTCCGATATAAACTTTAATTATAATTGTGACATGATTGTAAATCTGAATTTGAGGTTGTGTAGGTTCTGTTCTGATCGATTTTATTCTGTATCTCTTTCTTCCTTCTATTCTATAGCCAAGCTACCACGAGCCTGCGCCAAATTTCATAAGAGATTAACGCACAAATGCTAAACTTTGGGACAAATAATGAATGATGGCATAATTGGACATGGCTAATCTGTGACTGAAAGGACATATGTTGTAAACTAGATTTAGATCTATGCATATTCTGTGAATTGGAAGAAGAGGAACCATTGTATGTTAACATGTGACTTAAGACATTGGACATAATGCATATTTTGAATTAAGATCTATTATAATTTAAAGTTCTAGATTGTTGGGTATATTTTTATATAACGATTCATGACTTGAGATAAAAAGAGAATATGACTTAGGTGTGAAGATCTATATTAAGATTTGATAACTATTAAATGTGAATAACACCTAAGTGGGAGATTTTTGAATATATGACATGCATTGAAATCGATGGCTATATTTGGTATAATTTATATGTGAATCTTTTGTACTAGGCAAGTTTAACAAAATTTGGGACATGAGTTATATGGTAAATTAAGACCCTAATCTATGCCATGTAAATTCAATGCAAACGTGGGGTATATGATCATATTGTGACTCATGACAACTATTTAGGCATGCAAACGTAGGCCAAATTTATAATTAGGCTAGATATGTCTATGAAACTTTAAGGAATGATTAAATCTGTTATATTACCTAATCTGCTAGTTCTGTTACATTGCCTAATCTGCAAGTTTTGTAATATTGCCTAATCTGCTAGATCTGTTATATTGCCTAATCTGCTAGATCTGTTCATCTGCTAAATCTATTGAAAACTGAGAATTGAAATCAGAGTATGAATATCTGTAGGCTCGATTTAAAATTGAGCAAAACTTGTTAATAGAATCTCGAATAATCTGCTGTAACTTGTACAGAAGTTAATTTGTTAAAACTAGCATGATTAGTCTGATATTAGTATAGTCTGTGAATGAATGCATTGGCTAAATATGAAACATGGCTAACTCGAGGTTAGAATGAGTTTGCGGCGTAATCCTGCCCGGAACCGCCCGACATATCCAGTGGCCGCAAACAATAGGTTCTAATATGAGAAGTTAGTCATAACATGCTTGAAACCCGAGGTTAGACTCAGTTTGCGGCAGAAATCTGCCCGGAACCAACCGGCCTAACCAGTGGCCGCAAACTGTCAGTCTAATGTGAGATGTTTGCGCATTAATTTTTTTAATTAATACTAATCTAAGATAAATATGATGTCTAAAACGTGTTGGGTGGATAGGGTTGAACCAATTGGACTAATGAATTTAACAAACCCGTTTCATGAATCTGTAGGCCCAATTACAAAGTTAGACAAATCTGTAAATCTGTTAAATCCGTATATCTGATCCATTAGTCTGAAAACTTGTCTAATCTGTGAACTAAGTGATCTGAACTCTGTATGTCTGAACTTGTAAACAAGTTAATCTGAAATCTGTTAGTTTGGGGACACAAGGTTAGGAAGGAAGTTACTTGTGTCATCTGTTGTTTGGGACCCATATTAGTCAGTAACCCTTTCTGGTATCAAAACTTTGACCCAACAGTAGGTAGGGTCCGGGCACGCTTATTGAACTAATTATAAGCGGTTCATTCTGATAATGGCGAGGGGTGTTGATGGTGCATTCCCACCGGGTCATGTGCGTGCATGGATCCCGGTCTGCCTCTGAGGATGTAAGACGCCGTGACATTTGTAAATAGGTATGTGTCATTTAAAGGTCGCCACTTTGGGGAGTGATACACCCTTTTGTGGGGCTGGCACAGGGTATTTATGTATTATGGAGCCAATCGCTTGGGGTATGGTTTTAGGGTACACTTAGTTCTGTCTGTTTCTGTTGGTACCATCTGTTTCTGGTTGGTGGTAACACATGTCTGTTTCTGCATGGTACCGTCTGTTCGGGTGGTAAAGGCCCATTTACTAGTGTACACCTAATTCTACATGCTGTTTCCGCAGGGATTAATCTGTTTCTGTACCTTCTGTTCGGGTGGTAAAGGCCCATTACTAGCATTCTCCTCTATGGAAATTATTTTATTCCTGTTTCTGTTTCAGTTTAGACATTGGGGTGACACCTAATCCTGTTATACTAGTATTAGTGCAGAGAGGTGAAAAGTAATATTATTCTGTTTCTTATGTTTAACCTAAGTATATCTGCTGCTCCTGTTACTGTTATCTCTTATCCAGCTTATTTTCATGTCATTATTATTATTATATGTTCATATGCTGAAAGTCGCTGAACTTGCCAGACTTTATGTCTGACCTTGCTTGTTTTTGCCCCTTTTTCTTCCGTTCCCACCCCCCCCCCCCTCAGGTTTCCAAGGAGGGAATACTTTAGCTTGATCCAGATTCCTTCTGCTTGAAGTGCTTAAAGTTTGGCTTGGCTCTTTATAGCTTCTGTTCTGTGGGGATTATGATTTTAAAAACTATGCATTTTGAAGGCTTTTGTACAAGACTGATATTTTGTACTTGGATTCTGATATTGTGATTTGAAAGGATGTAACCAAACTTACATCTATTTCTATTCTAATAAAGCTATAATTTTTTTCAAGTACTGTTTTATCTGTCTTCTAAGTCTCTGTTTTGTCTACTAAAACGCTCCATCAAAGTTAAGGCATTCCCTTTGTGAGTGACCTTAACAGAGGTGGGGTGTTACAATACTGGTTTAGCAGTATTGATATTAAGGTAAAGCTATGTTTTGATTACATTATATTTTGTTCCTTTCGCTGTGAGATGTTTTCCGAACTCTGACATGTTTTATGTCTCTATCTTTTCTGCTGGATACCAGAGCAAACCAACATGGGTTTCGATGGATTGGGTTTTTGAAAAAAAAAGGTCTGTCGAAATTCGGGTTGTTACATCTTGTATCAGAGCTTAGGTTTAGGATTCCTATACAAATAGTGAGTGAACGTATTTGTATTTTTAAAAATATAAATATATTATATTTATATATACCTAGATCCATAGAGGAACCCACTAAATAGAAAGAGTATAATAGGGTAAGGAATGGGATGTTTGCTATGTACACTAAAGGAATAAGTATGGAAATTTGAGACCCTTAGGAAGTTTGGGTGGAGGGTGTATAATGCACTCTGTATGGAAGGAAAGTGAATCCCATATGATTAATATTTTGGGTTAGTAGGCTTGAAAACCTTATAACTTGGAAAAGGTTAAAAAGAGAAAAATGTGTTAGGAATATATAGATTTGAGAGAATTGACCTTGGGTTGTCTCTAGGAAAGCCTAGAAGAAAATTGGAAGCCTGCTTTGTGTTTAACCCCATTATTAACTTTTAAGAACTGGAGATTATAAAACTTTTGGGAAAACGGTTTTTGGTTTTTTCAAGTTTTATTCTTAAAAGTTATAGTTTTAAATATGTAAAGTATACATATTGGGTTTTGAAGAAAAATGGGGTATATTTAGAAAGTAGTGATTTCTTGCGAATTTTTTTAACTAAAGTAAAATTCTCTCAATAAAAGGTGCATATTATAGAGCTTGTACAGCTCACTAGTTTTCTTGTTATATTTCATACAAGAATTTTTTTTAATCAAGAAAGTTTTGAAGTCTCTATTCTTTTGACAATTATTTTTGATAAATTGATTAAAAGAGAATTTTATTGGGTGGACAAAATAAGTTGTAGAAAATAAGAACAGAGTGGATGTTGGCACCTTGTAGTAAGAGATTGAACTAACCTTATAGGTAAGAACAAGTCATAAACCCGATTGAGAAAAGATGAATAAGAATGGAAAATTTCCAAGATAAGATGAAGAGAAGATCAGTAACAAAAGAAAATTTTCTTATGTGGACTGTGCTTGAATAGGAAAGTGGGGAATCTTTATAAACAGTTACATAAAACCCAAGTACGGTTAGAAAAAGGTTGGAAAAGAAAAACGGAGGATGCGGAGTTTTCCGTTTTCCACCTTTATCTAACATAGGAAATCGAATTTGAAAAATTATATTTTTCAAAATTTCGAAATTTAATGATGGTTGGTAGGGCTTTGTATGCAACAATTGGATGAACCATGCTCTTACTCTATAAGATGTGGGAAAATTTGGGTGAAAAATGTTTTCATTTTTCAAAAATATTGCATTCATATAGAACTGCAAGTATATTTAGGATGTGAGCATCATGTTTTGAAAAGTTTACATACATATAGGCGGTACCAAAATTAGGCATACATTCATTACTATGATGTATTTCACTTTGCACATGCGCATAATGTTTGCAAAAATTGGATGCACACATGATGGATGAATATTATGCGAGGGATTTTCTATTTTACACTCATCGAATTGTGGGGCCGAAATTCCTTAAGGGTGGGAGAATGTAACACCCCGCAATTTTTCTAAGTAGTATATAAGTAACAATGCATGTATATTAATGTTAAAATAAATAATAAGCATGTAATTAATTATCTGCATATGAATATATGCATAACTAAGAATAAATTAATAAATGGACGGTTGTATTGTTTATGCATACAATAATTAAAACATACATATGCATGAAAAAAAAAGAGAAAAGAGTGCATAACTTAATATGCAAGCGGTAAAGAAAGAATTAATGTTTAAATGTAAGGGAAAAAAGGAAATAAATGAATTAATGAGCATACAATTCAAATTGTATAAATAATATAATGACACATGGATATAACTGTAAAGAAAGAATACATTAATGGAAAATGAGCAATCAATACAATGCAGTGTGAAAAGAGTTAAGGCGGTTTTTTTAATTAAAGGAGCACTCAGCGTGAAAAGGGTTAAATTCTAGAGTGTTCTTTTTTTAGTGACGTGGTTGGTTCAGACAGATTTTAGGTTAAATCCAAAGGGCTTAGTTCCTCTAACACACCTATAATATATGGCTAGGTTTTCTTTCACTCTCATAATTTTAGAGGAGATGCCAAAACACTGCTCCTTCTTCCTCAAGCAACCACTCTCCTATTTCTTAGATTTATTTCTTAGATCTAATCAAGGATCTGCCCATTTCTCCTCCTGTCCAAACCTTTTCTTAAAATATAAGTTAGACCTAGGATTCTTCCACTTCAAAATGAGAGAAAAGAATTTAGATCTGCAATATAGATGCCTAGATCTACGTTGCGCGAGAGGTGAGCATTGAATCTGACCTATTTTTGAGGTCTTCTTCCCTTTTCTTCCTCTTTTACCTTTCTTTTTTAGTTTAATTTATAGATCCATGGTTCTTTAGGTCTTAAATTCAGTCAAGGAAACCATGGAGGAATAGATCCGATCAGATTCAAGATTTTGGAAAGCTTTAGGTGAGTGGGTTTAAATTATCTTTTGTGAATAACAGTATGTTTATCGTCTGATAATTCCCCACGAATATTCATAATGAATGTATTGGAAAAGTTAATTGATGCGATGGATAATTGCGCTAAAATGAAAAATTATGTTCAATCAGTCAGCATGTTACAATATACATGGATATTGTTATAAAGATTTATTTTGTGGACAAGACAATTGGAATAAATGAGATTTTTTTGGGTAAATAAGATATTATTTGAGAACTACCTCTTTATTCTAAAAGAAGTTAATTACACGTACAAAGGCACGCGAAGTATATTGGAATTTGGGCATAATTTGTAATGAAATTTTCGGAACATAACATGTATTGTGGTTGGAAACTTTAATTTTGGGACATAATTTATGATTGGGGATTTTGGGGTAATTAGCGCATAACTAGGGGTCTTAATTTAAGTTATAATGAAAATATGTGAGAAATGAATTGGAACTATTAGACATGTTTAGATGATGAAAAAAAAGAATTTGGGAAGATTAAGACATGTTGGCTTGATATTACCTTACGATAAAATAAATTATGTGTTGTAAAGAACATGCGATAAATGTTAGGCATAATATGTAAGAAAAGAATGCAGTAAAATTCTAAGAAAAACAAATATGCCTAAAACTGAACCGCGACTAGGCACAAGGTTAGGTTGCATTAGTGGTGGAATTATGCCCGGACCCGACCGGCATATCCAGCAGCCACTAATGTTGAACCTAATGTGAGTGGTCTAAGTGAGCAAATACGAGACGGGCTATGACACGAGGTTATACCCAACTTGTGGAAGATGTCTGCCCGGACCCGACCGACATATCCAGCATCCACAAGTTGTACGTAGGCCCAATGTGGGAGGTCTAGCCCATTATAAACCATAAATGGACATGGTAATGGATTGGACTACTTAACCTAATCTAATCCATAGGGATTATATTAATATGAACTGAAGCTAGGGTTAAGCAAAATTGGCTGGAGAATGGGTGGGCTAAGCAAATCCGAGTGTTGGGTAATATTTACATATATGCCAGCAAACTTAGCTCGATAAGGTTATGTAATTAAAGATACCTAGTGGTATACATAACCGGTAGAAATAATAAAGTTATGTAATTAAAGACACCTTTAGGGTAAGCATAACTTTTAGAAATGATAATCACTTATTATAAATAAGTAACATTAATGAAAATGTTGTATAATAGGTAAACTTGTCCTAGGGACAAGTGGGGATTATAACTTAGGTTATAATAAATTAGTAAGAGACTAGGATAACTGGTGAATTGAGTTAAAGGGGCATTTATTTGTAAATTAAGTAATCGGTAAAGGGGAAAACCAGAAACCAGTTAAGAAAAGAGGGAAAATATATATGGTACTTACTATAAATTAAGTAATCTATAAGCTCGGAAGTCTGAAACTCGTTGATAAGAATGTTTTAGAGACAAGAGAAAATTATAACATAGGTTGTAATAAACGGGTAGAGAAACTTAATAAAGGACCTTAGTTAATATAACTAAGTTAATAAGTTAACAACGATAAGTTGTATTGACAAGGTAAAATGGAATTATGATTAAATGAGAAAGGATGAGGAAAACTTATGAAATTAAATAAGTTATATTTAATCATAAATGGTAAGTGGCATGTTAATTAGAAAACATGTGAATTGGGATATACTTAATTACATATTAAGTAAAACATGTTATTGTAACAATAAAACCAAACAAGAATATAAAGGGATTGTGGATTACAGACCTTGGACCACGATATAGAGAATAACATGTTGTGGGCTTATTAATAAACTTAAATGGGTTAAGTTATACGACTGAAATTAATAAGCAAGAGAAACTTGGTAATTTGAATAAGAATTCAATGTGAATAAGAATAACCGAGTTAAATGGAAACCTAGTGAGGTAAGGCAAGCGCATAAAAGAATGTTTAGACATAGGGTCTAACAACATATTAATGTGAGGTGCTTGGGACCAGTCCGCACATTTGAGGGTGAATAACCCAACGGGGTAGATCATCGTGGTGTTATAAGGCACGAGAAGAGCGCACATTCATCAATTGTTTTGACGGCTCAAAAGGACTGGAAGGGGAAGTACGCAGCTTCCTGAGGGACGTAAGGTGCTCCTAACAGTCCTCTGTGCGGTGGTAGATGTCTTAGGCTGTGATCGCAGAGGTTGGGTCTGCACGTAACTACTAGGTAGGTGGGCCTTGACTGCAGATGTAGCTACACAGTCAGAATGCTGTGACAAGGTGACACCAGGGTCATTCGGTGGTTGCCTCATGAGGAGGTAGAGAGGGTCACGACCAACAAGGATAGTAGACCGTCGGATACCCGTCATCGTCAGCCAGCGGGATGCGAAAAGACTAGAGCTAAACCCTAAGATACAATTTCACCTTTCACTATCGAGGTACGGGGTTGAGGGTAGACGCCACATGGATATTTAGATTGGTTGTTAGTAGGGGCGGTCGCTTAGCTCTTGTAGTCTTTACTAGTTGAGGGAGGGGCCGAGGTAGGGCCATAGCCACCATGGAAAGTAGACCCTAGGAATATCTATATTTGGAGGCTCTTAAAGGCGGGCCTGTACAGGTATGGAAAAGCTCCCGGCCGAGTTCCATGTTTCTTTTTTAGCCCTACCACGAAACTCGGTGCACATTAGAGGATGTACGATTGAGGCATCGAGCTACAATTGAAGATACATATGGTGGACAGTCTAGATACATACACGTCAGCTCTGGGTTGTGTATCGTAGACTTGAGGGTGTTACTCCGGTATGGAGTCTGATTCGAACAAAGGTGGCAGTCAGTACGTTTACGTGGTAATGATAGATATACACGGAACGTAATATTGTTATCCGTACGTCACTATGGTGTAGGATGAGGGACTGTGTATATACGGGTGAGACCGTGCGAGTAGGGCACCATGGGGTGTACCTTAGTTGGGGGTGGCAACATATACACTATATTAGGTTAATCTACTAGGGAGTAGATGTGTGCAACGTGTGTGTAATTTAAGTCCAGTTACCAGAACTTATGTTCTGACCCCCCTCCTCATAACATTCGCAGGTTAGGTTCATGACAGATATTGTATAACTTTGGGTACTGGTTTAGAAGTATTGATATTAAGGTAAAGCTATGTTTTGATTACATTATATTTTGTTCCTTCTGCTGTGAGATGTTTTCCGAACTCTAACATGTTTTATGTCTCTGTCTTTTCTGCAGGATTCCAGAGCAAACCAACACGAATTTCGATGGATTTGGTTTTCGAATGAAAAAACGGTTTGTCGGGATTCGGGTTGTTACACTCACCAAACATATATATATATATATATATATATATATATATATATATATGAGTGGAAACCCGTGCGATGCACGGGAGCATAGGCTTTCAAGTGTTGTAGTTTGCATTTATGAATTTTACTACCTATTTTTAAGTTTCAATTTTAAAGTGTGTGGTACCAGAATTTAGCAATCGGTTCTTAAGTACCAGTTTTACGGTGTGTATGGTATCAGTTTACAGTGTATTGCTCTTGAGAATAAATTTTTGATGGGTTGTCCTTAACCTTTAACAAGTTATAAAAATTTTCCTTCACACTAAAGTCCCCCATAATGGTATTAGGAACAATCATATAAAGACGCGCGGTAGCAGGAAAAAATCTTCCTACCTGGGTTTTAAATGGAGAAATGTAGACCCGTAATAAAGTAGACTAAAAAATGTGCGTTTATAATCAACTTAAAATTTTATGCATGAATCAACATAAATACAGTTAATCCTAGGAGCTCTTACCATGGGAACTCGTAAGCCAAGATATGCATTATGTTGTTAATGGTATTTGTATACTTTGAGTACACATACATAGATAAAAATTTGAACAATCCATCATCATATAGTTTACAAATCAATATTCAATGTTGAAGGTGAACCCAACATGTTAATAAAAGAGTAAATTTGTAATAGTCATCCCTTCTTTCAATATGTGGTAGCAGGTCGCGGCAAAGTAGCAACAATTGCAGGGATAAATTTGAATATTGTAATGACCTTCCGTTCCATCTTAATCCGTTGCTAAAGGCATACGAAGTGATGTAACATTTTTTTTACCATCAATATCGCATACACCAAGCAAATCATAAAGAAAAACATCAAACTAAACATAACAGGAAACAACAAAAGATCACATAATGTTTACATTATTACATCATTTATCCTTTACAATAGGCTTCTTAACAGATCTAGTAACCGGAGGCGATTTCAATTTTGCTTCAGCTCCAGTGCGCTTCTGCTTAGTATGATTAGCTTCCAGTCCAACTGTGAGCACCCAGTTCCTTTAGGCTTTATTATTTTCTCCCCGCGTTGCGATGTAGGATCAGTAACAGAAGTCTCTGTTGTGCCATAATTATTGGCATCCGTGCATTTCATCTTTGTGCTTTGCAGTAACAATTATTGGATTGATCAACTAAACTCAATTTTATGCCTTCAATAAAAAATTTGTCTTAGAAAATTTCGTATCTAAGATGATAATATAGATTGCGTGCAAAATATCACAGTGAATAAATTACTAACTAAGATGTTTCGCGAAGTGTCTTATGGAATCAAAACAAAATCTGTATTTTGAAACGGTAATAAGTCAATTAAAGTATTTACCAAAATTATTGTCATACAGTATAGAAGGTAGAATAAATACATGTACAAACAAAGAATCAAATGCAACATAAACCAATTGTTAATCAAATAGCTAGCTGAACTAAGCTAAAAACCATTGCTAGATTATACAATAATTCTCATTTACTTCATAACCTGCTATCACAACTTTATTTCTACCCATCTTACTGCTTATACTTAACAAAAGTTGATTACAATTACTCAATGTGGTAACCATCTAACAAATGATCGGGTAAAAACAAATGTAATCAAATGTCCAACCACAGCCTCAGTAGCACTTTCTTCATCTCCTTAAACTGCTTTGCCAAGGGAAAAATGTTTAAAACTGTAATCTTCAATATTAATTGTCAAGTTTACAAATATGCTATTAAAAATAAAACATGAAAAAAAAGTAGATCGGTATTGAAATTAAAACTAAAAAGAAACCTACCCACACAAGCTGTATGGGTTTAGAATCCAATTTATCAATCCTCAAAGCAAAATGAAGTTGATAGTTTGTATATCCACTCCCAACTTGGTTTGCTCCTGGTGATATCAACGTTCTATAAATAGTCAACAATAAAATAGAAATGAACTAAAAAAGAATTTATTTCAAATATATTAAATAAAATGCACATAGAAATAAAAATATCGAGTAATAAAATATTTCAAGAAATTTAAAGTAACATGAAGTATAAAAATACAGAGTACACAACATACACACATATATGCATCAAACGTGAAAAGCATATCCTTTATTTATTTTTATCAGCCGTATTTGTTTTCGTGAAAAAGGCTATAATTATTTGCAAAAAGGAATAATGTAGTATGAGAATTTGATTCGTGAGTACAAAAAATATTATTAGCTATTTGTAAGTCAATTATCCATGAGATAGAAACTCTTTCGTAGTGATTAAATGAAACAGATGATTTTGAGTAATTTCAATTACTTCAAATACTGATCATTTAAAACTGCAAGAACCAATAGATATCGTATGGAAATCAAATAAATTTAAGGAGATTTAATGTTAAGGAATGATGTGGTCAAGGAAATGTAACATAGTATTAGTAATATATAATTTACTTGCACTTGGCTATAACAGAAGGCTATTTTTTGCATGATTAATTGCTAGCACAGTAGAAACTTACCTTACATGGTACTTTTTTCATAAAATTCTGTGTTCATAAATTACCTAATTTCGTAACCATTTTCATAATTCTAACCAGTGTGCATTTTTATTAGTTGAAACTCTAAAAATATAATAATTAATTCAAGGAGAGAAGGCAGTGGCATATAACCACAGAACGATGATATGTTAAGGAAACATGGTGTAATTAAGGGAAGCCAATCTTAAGGAATAATTTATTCAAGGAAATTTAATGCAAGGGTATATAATATACTATTCAATATATATTAAACTATAATTTGCATACATAACAGTAGGAGGATGCAAGATTTTGAATAATTAACTATTAATGCTATAAACCTTTTTATGTAGGAAATTCTAATAGTTTTGCGTTACCTGATTGAAGATAGCAAAATTAAGTAACATAATGAAAATGATGCCGACAAATCACTATGTTGGCTGAATCAAATAAAAAATTATCTGGATATTGAGAAAAAATGTTAAAATTTTCACAATCAACTGATTTTGTTGAAACTTCAACGTTTATATCTATATGAGCATATGGAAAAAACGTGCAACGTTTGTTTATATCCTTCATTATATATCAACTAAGCAACTTAATTTGGAAAACATTTACTTGAGGAAAGAAAATTGTGATTAAAGGATCTCAGACTACTTTCTTAACTCAAAGATGATTTCTGCAATAAAGGATAATTATAGCTAACTATTAAACATTTATGTGACCAAATTCAATTACACATACATATGTTTCAATCACTAAATTGTAATATGACCTATTAGATTCAAGTCAAATTAAAGTTAAATAACTTACCGGTTATATAGAAAAGATGCTAAATTTGTCGTGATAAATAATTTTCTTAAAACTTCAGAAATTGTCTATACTGCACTACAAAAAGGCCATAAAATTAAGACTAAAACCCAACCCATATGATATACAACAAGCCTTGAGAATTAATCAAAATATTAAAATGAAATTTAGTTTTGTAGTATAATGTTTGTTAATTTAATTTAACATGTATTGCAAATTAAGCAAAAAGAGCCAGCAATGCTACCAAAATAAAGGAGGTACCATGCTGATGTGGTTTCTTCGCAATCAAAGTTGTTAAAAGGCAGCAAGAAAAAGTTTTAGTATTGAAAAGTTACAGACATCAATAAAGAGAAGGAATGAAAATAGTAGGAAAAAGATTTAGTATTTAATACATAGAGGCACAATTCTTGTTAAAAGATGATGCTAACAAATCACTATGACGGCTGAAATAAGTAAAATATAAATGAAATTGGCAAGTTAAAAAAGGCCTTATTAGAGGTGTAAAAATATACAAAATAAGGTGCTAATTTAAGGAGCTTTCAATGAAACATATTTTAGTTAAACTATTTTATCCAGTCAGTTTTTATTTAATGGTGCTACAGCCTTGTTCAATTGCACTTATTTTCTTTAGCATTAATCTTGTTTCCTCCTCACCTGTACCCAACATAGGGAAAAAATGTTATCTTTTGAGTGGAATAATGAGAGAAATCAGGGAAAAGGTGATTGTATTGCAATTTCTCTACAATATTTTTTTATCATTCTCTGCCTCAAAAATTAAACATGCAGTAGTATTTTCTACAATAATGATAGAACATGAAAAACAACGGAGACTTGCTACCCATATGTACAAACATTTCATGTGCATAATTAATGTATAAAAAAAGGATTAAAAAAAGAGTAAAAACAAAAATACGTACTGTTGGCATAAAGCAAACTAAAAAATTGGTATTCTTTATTATCGAGTTTTGAAAATTACGCATAGAGCAGTAGTGTAAGAGACGCCGGTCACTTGAGTGGTCAATTGGATAAAGAAAGTTGAAATGCTACGATTTCAGAAACTTCTATTGAATTTGATCATCATAGTATGCATGCAGATTCAAGCAGTCAATAAAGAAATAATCACCAAAATGGCCTAGAGACTCAGGCAATCGGTAAAGGTTTTTTAAAACCAACTGGAAGAGGAATGATCTCGTATTCTAGTATGCGGTTTGATTCAAAGATAAAAGGAGGCAATTATATAAAGCCAAGAGCAGTTGAATCATTTGTCCGAACATTTTATGTGCATAAAATTCGAGCGAGATGTTAAAATCTAACACACTAGAAACAGTGGTGACCACGTAATACACACTCTGAAACCGAAACACAGTGATTTGAATGAAAAGTTCAGAACCAATAAAACAACGTCAAGTTATAGAAACCCATCACAACTGAAACTCTCAGTTCATAAATCATACGGAGTCATGATCAACTTAGTGGTATCAGTTTTGAGAAAGTAGGGAACATTTGAAATTTAGCACACCTATTCAAAATACACTATGGAGAATAGAAGTTCCCAAATTGAAATTTGTATTGCCGACATAAATAATTGTGTGTAATAGCAGATGGAGATATCAAAGGAGGAAATACCTTTTATTTGGGTGCCATTGATGAGACAGAGGTAGAACAACAAAGGAGCAACAAGCATAGCAAAGTCAGAGACGGTTTCAAAGTGAGAACCTAATTTTGAAAACAGGATGAACAATGAAAAGGAAGTTTTGAAGTGGAGAGGAGTTGAATTTGGTGGAAAGGGCAATTTAGCAGGTAGAACGGATAATGAATTGTGGGGATCGTGGAGGCAAAGGGCAAGTAACGTAAAACCATTTGTCCAATTGGGATCGGTTGGATGTTTTTTCCCAGATTAAATAAGAGCCATCCTTTATCTCCTTGTTCATATACCTAAGGGATTTTATTATATAGATATCAGGTTCCCAATAACAGCGAGGCACAAAACAAGATAAACCTTATCTAAGTACAAAAGGGACAAGGTACACAGATGTATTCACTGCACATATATACACATATAAATATGCATATACATATGTAGATTCAAAAAGTAAATCGAGTTGAAATGAAATCTAATTGAATCATGGAAGGAGTTTATAATCAGGATTTATATTAAAACCCTAGTTTGATAACGAGGTTATAAAAGGAATATCGAGCAAATACGATAGATTAAATTAAATATTTACTTAATATTTGAAGTTAGAAAAAGGAAATTAAGATAAAAGGGTTTATATTAAATTTGAGTTTTATAAATGAGATTTATAAAAGAGATGTGGAGTCAAAGCGTTAATATTATAATAATGTTACTTAATAATGGTATTTAGTTAAATGGATGAAATTGAAATGAGATTCTAAAAGGGGGAATGGTTAAATGGAAGGATTTCTGAAATGGTATGGGTTAAAGGATTTAAGAAAGATCTTGTACCGAAAATCCGTGTTATAAAATAAATGTGTTAAAGGAATTTAAAGTAAGAGGGGATGTTTCATAAGGATTTACTTAATTAACGAATTAAGTAATAATAGTTGTATTTGAAAAGAGGATTTTCAAAAATAAGAAATGGATTATAAAATCGTGATAAAATAGTTAAATGAGATTTGTTTTTATACTAAAATGGGATAGCGTTTTCTGAATTACAACTCATATCTATCATAAGATAAGAACGTTGTTGATCAAGGTCTGAGAGGTAAGTAAATACCCCAACTTGAACGACTTCAGGATTATCTGAGAATGATATTAGTTGTAATGGTAAAGAGGTATTGAATGATTTATTATTTCCATATGAGAAATAATAAAGTAATGGAAATATGGAAATAAAAAAGATTTGAAATATGTATAATGAGATTTCCAAAGTAACGGAAATGAAAAGATGGGAGAATATATATATAATGAAAAAGGGAGTTTCAGAATGGATTTATTCTAAAGAATATTGGTCGGTTATTATTTCAAATAATAAAACAAGAAAGATTTCGTAACGATGTTTTACGAGCGATAAGGTGAATTTATTTCCCAATATTAGATAACGAGTAATGAGATAGCAAATTTTTTGAAATAATAGAAAAATAGAAAATTGGATATGATTATAGAATATTTTCCTAAGTATTAAAATAATATAGTTTTTGAGAATTATCTTATTTTAAACAAGAAGTGAAAAGCTATATCTGTTATATTGAAAGATTTAAGAGTTTTAAATTAACCTTCGTTAATTAGTTTTAAGTAAAGAGCCAATAATGCCGAGTACTGAACCAGTGAACTCATTTTATTCTCATGAGTATTTATTTGATAGTTAAATAACCGACTATCAAATCTGACCTATACGATTGTTGGTACGGAAAGACCGGGATCGAATTTATATTCGAAAACCATTCCGAACCTGCAAATACACAGAAGACGTTGACTGAAGATGGAGCATTAAAAACGGTGGATCTTCATAAGCGGAAGGAATACTTGTCGAATTCTTTGGATTCACGCCTTGAGATATTTTGATGATGATCCTTTCGTGGTTGGAATCTGCGGATTGCAAGGACTACTCGCTACTGATCCTTGACAAACATATTTCTGTTAGTGGAGGAGAAGGGCACTTCTCTTAGCTTAATGACTATAGTATTTATGTGGGCGTAAATTAGTGATTTAGCGGATCTAACATTGTGGCACTCAAAGTGAATGGTGATATGTTGTTCTAAAGGTAATATTAACCTCAGGCCTCATCAACCGGGAAATGGTATAAAATCGGGTAGGTCGCATGGCTATGTGGGTCGCACCCATTAAAAGGGTATATCATTACCTGAACAGGAGAAATCAAATACCTTCGATCGTCCCTTTTATTTTTGTATGTATGCTATCGGTTCGGTTGGTTGGCCCCCAACCGTGGTGATGATATATTCGGTACTCTCAAGCAAAGTGAAGGGTCGGTCATGTTTAGCCTAGGTTGCAAGATGTTCTTGTTGAACCCCGATGTATTCATCTCCAGAGGTACATTGTCGAAAAGATGGTTGCCCATACCTTTCCATAGAAATCCATTCTCGAATAAGAGCTCACGGTTTTGATTGTATACTATGTATGTATAGCGTGAGATGCAAACGTTCTGGTAGATTGATATTTATTTGTATTTCGATATTATTATAATATCAGAAAAGATATTGATTTCAAAAATATTTTGGGTTATCATAAGGTAAAAACTGTCCGTATTTATGTGTGGATTTGATCTTACGATTATCCTTTTCTTTCGAAAAGATTTGACTTTAAAATCAAGTTGAGTGATACCATTAAACTTAGTGTGTTTTTCTCACTCTAGTTCACCAGACTGATCCATCGTTTGTAAAGCTCGGGTTAGACCGGGTTTTACAGGTTTAGATTTGGATGCTACGAATTTCAGAAGACGTGCTGGAGGAGTTCAGATGTATGATATTATATTGTTTCCGCTGTGTGTTATATATGAGGACAAATTATCATAACTGTCCAGATGTGTTGATGTACTCTGCTGATTGTAAGTATTTTTAAAGCTCTCAATAAAGATTTATTACTATATTATATATTGTTCTGCTGCGATGTGAGACTCTGTGTTATGTTGTGTTGGTTCTTCTTCTTCTTCTTCTTCTATTCTAATATTTCTTTCTTTCTTATCTCACCCTCTAATCTCTTTCTAATAACTATCGGTGTTTTCTATACTTCAGTTTTGGCAACTAATACGGGATTTATGTATTATTGTTAGAATTCGGACATCGAATTCTTGCATGTCGTTACAGATTGGTTTGTGTTTAACAGTTGGTTCGTTTTACTTGGTCATCATAATCTGTACGTGGAAGGATCTTGAATGGAGTAGCAAGGAAGCACTATAGAACAAAAAAACAAAAAAAATAGTAATAGAGATAGTGTAGCTGAGAAATGATTTGTAAATTTTTACACAAAGACTAAATGTAAACAGTGAGCAGGGCAGCGTAAACAACAATACAATATCAACAGAAAACACGATGTATATTTGTCTTTTAAGTGAAAATTGTTTATATTTTCTTTTAAAGAGATCAAAAAATTTGAATGAAATACACAGTTAGGAAAAAGAAAACTGAGAAGTTTAATTGAGAACATGAAAACATGAAACAGACTCTTAATAAATGAACATTGAAGAGAATAATGGGTTTGTGAAGTAACTAAACAATTTGTTTACGGTCATTAGATTTTTTACTTCTAGAGCACATTTACCTTTACCTGCAAAGTATGCTTCACTTTTATAGATGCAGTGATCATTTTTAGACATCCAAACTTCATAATATAAACCGTTAAGTTAGTTCTGAATGCTAATAGATGTTTTGGACCTCTTTAAGTTTAAATTTTTATTATTTTTATTTTTGTTTGACTTATTTATATTTTATGAATAACTGTAAAAGATCTGATAAACCTTTTGTATGCAAATTTTATTAAACTTCAAAAAACAATAAAATTAACACTCCCTTTTAATCTTAATGTCATAAATACATCAATTTACATGTATTTAAAGTTTGATATGAACACAAAACTGATACGTATATATGAAAATTAACCCATGCTCTTAAACTCAGTCCATTTGAAACAGTTATATAGAAAATTATACTTGTATATTAGTTATCAGGATTTGTATGTAATTCTAACTATAGACTGTTATACTTGTGTACTGGTAATTAACATTTCTGAAGTGAAGAATAGCCACATCAAAGAACCATCCATAATTAAGCCATGAACAAGACTTCAACTATTAAGTATTATAATATTTTGTTCGTACTAGTTGTGTAGACTTGTTTGTAACGATTGTGGTATGTGGATTCACTTATTATATGAAATACCATTACTAAAATGATTACGGATATTATACTTGATTACGGTTAATGTGTTAATTATTTGAATATGGTGATTATCGAGATTAGTTTGAAAATGATAATTATGTGGCTGATTATTGATTTTAATATGGCTATTATATATAAGTGGTCGTTGGAAATGATAAGAGCCATTAACAGTAAATAGCGGTGATTAAAATACGATGCACATCAATCTATATGTTTTAGTAGCATTTTCGAAGTGCTACAAATATCGCTTTGGTTGCATTTTTAAGACGCTGCCATAAATCCTTTTGTATGGTTTCAAAAATGCTATAGTATGTTCTTTTTTGGTAGCCCTTACTACAATGTAACTAAAACTTTCAGACATTTAGTTACATGTCTGTCGCAGCATTTACTGAAACGCTACTAAAATATTTAGCAGTGTTTTTTCAATGCTACAAAACGCCTTTTTGGTGTAGTGAAATAATTTCATTTGAGAGTAACAACTTAACTGTGTTATGGCATCGACGAATGTGTCATGGAATTTGGTTTGGGTATAAGAGAATGATTGGATTTTAGGATAAATTGATAGGATATTGATTGTGAATGCATTGGTATATGCTGAAATGGGTAGCAAATGAAAGAGATAAAGTTGAATGTTCAATAAAATGGTAAAAGTTTATATTTTATATGAGTATGATATTTATGAGCCTAATGGGCAAGCCGCTTGGCAGTTTGATTTTCTTTTGGATTGGAGAAGGAGTAGAGAGGCGAGTTGTAGTTGTACCAATTGAGCCGTACAAAGGAGACGCTGGCGAAATTTTTCAGAAATTTAGGATGTTAGAAATTTTCGTTACTAAGAATGGATTAATATTTTAATTAAAATTAATTGATTCGGTTGAAACTGAAATTAAGAAGTAAAACAAATGATTTTTAATTAGTTAATAGGGTTTGTAGCATTTTTCCTATATTAGTAATTTCGGGGATGAAATTCTTTTAAGGGGAGAAGGAATGTAATTTTCTAGATTTTTAATGATCAAATAACTAGTTTAATTGATTATTTAATCATTGATTTGGACATTTAAACGACTAGAATTTAAATAATTTTGAATATTTAATTAATATAAATAACGGGATAATAAAATTTAGTTCCGAAATTGTCGGGAATAGTTGAATATGCAATATTGTGTGAACTGGATAATTTAAAAGATTTAATTCAGTTTAGAATTGAATTATAATAACGGATTTATTTATAAAATGAAGTTTGAACGTATTATTTTTAACCTAATTTAAAACGAGCTTGTAACGTCGTGGTAGTTCGTATTTTTACATTTTGAAATTCAATTGAATGTGCAACATTCGTTATAAGTCGGATTTCTTTGAAACAAGAAACGTTCGAATCGATCGAACGATATTTTTCTAATGGAAGTGAAAAATTGAGATTTCGTATTATATGGTGCAAGTTATGTCTGAATCAAATTTTAAGGAAGTCGCTATGGAATCGTTTAACGATTTTTTTTTTTAAATAGAAGGGGTTTTAATATAAATTGAGTGTCGTTTTAACTTGAAATTAAAACGTCGGGTATAAATTTGTATTTTATTTTATTTCTGAAGATGTATATATTATGTTTGGATATATATATATATATATACGATAATCATAATTTATTATTGTTAAATTGAATTATTTTACTCAATTATATTATATGCTTTAATATGGAGTTATAGAATAACCAATTTTCAAACAATCTCTGTTTTCGACGAAACTAATGTTATTAAATCCGTAGTGATTAATTATTGTAAGATTTCCAGTTTGGGGTCAATTGGATTTATTATGTGGTCGTCCGTCATTTAAAATGCGTATTATTTGACTATTTCAATTAAAAAGGGAGTTTTTACAAACGAACTCGGAATTCGACGAAACCAATTCCGTCGTTTCCGAAATATTTAGTTGTTGCAAGATTTCAAGTTTTACTCTGGACGGAGCTCGTTTTTTAGTGTTACTTCGTGTGTAAATTTTATATATGTAAATAAGATAAAATCAAATGAATAAAATATATATTTTTTACATCCCTTAGTAGGCAAGGACCGTACCCTAAGAACCTATCCTAACATAAGTATTCACGCAGACCAAAATCAATGCAGACCTAAAAACTAGAATATGCATACCCTATTTTAATGAAGAACACTTTCCCAATCCCACATGCTACAGCTAAACCCAGATACGCTTACAAGCCTATTATCGCTGATTTGTTCCCCCAATACTTCATGGCAAAGAAACTGCAAACCTACCATTCATTTTAACAACTACTCTATACCCTAATACGTGGGTGCCAAGCAAATACTTCCCTATATAAACGAAGGCAGTTTGTTTATTTCTTTTTCTTGCTTCAAGGAATCGAAAACGTGAGAAATTAAAATTTTAAAAATTCAAAAAAATTAAAATAAAACCTTTAAATCATTGTATAGATATATATGGTCTCGTATGGAGTTTCTCTAAAAGCAAGTATAGTTTTTGATTTGGTTCGTAGTTTTTTTTTGGGTTCCTTGGAAATTTTCTATAGACCTAGGGTTGATGTTGTTCAGAGATTGAATCTTTGATGTGCGAAAAAAAATGTTGTCTTTAGACTCGTGGGATGAATTAGCACTTAGTGCAAAATTTTGGGTCGATCGGTGTTCAAGAATGTCACTGCTATATCTGCCAGTGCGTGAACATGGCCGAAGTCGCTGTCTTCATATGGAGCTCGAGTTTCGGTTCATGGAGGTGGGGAGGTAGAGCACGGAAGGAGATGAACATTGGTAGTCTTGGTTGTTGAATCGGTAATGAAATGAAGAAGGGATGGCAATCGAAAGGATCAGCTATAGCAAATGTTTTCTCGGCTTCAAATTACAGGAGCATGGAAGATGGAAGATGATTACAGTAGCTTCATGAATCGGGTATAATGGAAAGATGGGCCGTATGTTTAGAGTGAAGCCCAGATAAAAAGATGTAAAAAAAAAAAAGGAAAAAAAGAAAGAAAGAAAGGGAATCTTGCGGGAATATTTTTTAGAGTGGAAGAAATTGTATGGAACAGGTTTCAGAAACAAACATAGAAGAAGCTATAGCAGCGTCGGTCGGGTGCAGATCTGAAGTGCAGCGGGCTGATTTGGGTAAGTGAGGCCCAATTATATAATTAATATAACTTAATTTAAAATTTAACAATGTATTAACTTGTTAATATCATAACGTATGCATACGTTATCGAAATTCAATAAAACACGATCCATTAGGATCGTATGGATGTAGACAACGTACTGGAATTGGTTTGAAGAGATTTGGAGGTCGTTATAATTTTAGACAAAATAAAACACCTGACCAAATCTAAAGAACGTTAATCGTTATTTAACGTTTAACGACTAAGGTGACTAAACTCACTGACTCTGTCCAGTTATATAATATTATAAACGTTATTTAATATTGATAACTAAGTAATGATTGAATGTTGTATGATGGTTGTTTGGATGAATTGCTAATTAATTGTCTGACATTATAGATGTGATTATATATATATACACACACATATATATATATGTGTGTGTGTGTGTATATATATATGTGTGTGTGTGTGTGTGTATATATATATATATGTGGAAACTCTATTTAGACACAAAATAAGGACACAAAGTTGCACACAATGAATCTCAACCACTGGATCTTCCCATAAATTCCACTCTCCACATAAAGACAAAAAAAGTCCAATGGTGGAGGCTTTGTGTCTCTCTCTCTCTCTTTGTGTTTAATTTTGTGTCCAAATAGCTGGCCCTATATATATATATATATTGTTAATTAAATGTTGATTCTATTTATCATGATATTTCATATTGATATGAACTTTATGTTGATTAACATTCGTGGATGTAGGAAAACAGGTTGGAAGAATCCTCAACAATTATATTGTTGTTTTTCATATGTTGCGTTGTATGATGTGACAAGTAATCTGTGGTTGATTATTGTGTGTTTGGGATGTTTGAATAACATTGACCCCAAAATAATTGGTATTTAAGTACTAAAATTTATTCGATTGAAATGGAAAATAATTCAAGTTTTAAAAGGGAAAAATCTATTTTTAAATAGAAATTGAATTTCAATTGGGCTAGAATATAATAACTGGTTTTAATTATACTAAAACAAGTAGTTTAATTTATAAACGACATTTACAAATGAGATAAAATAAATATTATTGAATAATTTAGGGAAACGTTGAAATTAATTCTGATGTTCAAAATGTAAATAGAATTGAAATAAATCCATAAGGATTTATAATTATAATTCGACGATATCGAATGTTATTAAAATAATTTATTTTTAGTAATTATATATTATATGATACAGAATTTGACAAGATAGTTAATATTTGATTTGAAACCATAATCGAATTTGCAATAGAGATTAAGTCATAAACCTGAGATATAATTAAGAAGAATTTTACTTGTAAATGGAGTTTATGAAGTGGAATACAAAGTATGAATTTATAAAATAACTTGATAAACATGATTTGAACCTGTAATGGTACTTAAAAATAAAAATCAAGATTAGACTGATACAACGAGTTCGGATCAATATAGAGGAACAATATTCACATTGTAAAGTGAATAACGATTTAAAAGCAAATGTTTTGCAAATTGAAATGGTTGTAAAAGGAAATGGTTATAAAAGTAAATGGGTAGATGTTAACTGATGAATTCAAAAAGTAATTTAGAAATTGAGTTGACCTGAAACGGTGAATTTATTTTGAAGTTTGGAACGTTAATTGAATAAAGATTATTCGAAAGAGAGCTATACGTTAAAATTCGATTTTATCGAATTCAGGAAATTACTATTACCTTCCTTTTTAATCAAGATTTATTTATTTGTTCAAATAAACGAATAAAAGTGATATTTTGAAGTTAAATATTTCGAAAGTAGGGATTATAAGTATTTTCTAGGCTGGAATCGAGATCGAGCACTTAATTATTTAATTTCTTCATTGGTTTTATTTATATTCATTTCATCTAAATTTGTACATAAACTTGGGCTTTCCATGAAGCAAAGTGGCTCAATGACCTATTCTGTGTTTGCCTCTGAATTTTGAATATTTTTAACATTTTTATCCTGATCTGAGATGATAGTGGGAATGGATTGGCTACCATTCCCACTGTTGAGATCAAATGATGTTGGCCTGATTCAAACTGTCTTTCGCCGGAATTATTTCAGAAACAACTTCATTTACTTGAATTGTTTATGAGACATTTTATTAAGCATTTTCAGTTGAAATGACATATTCTCTCTTAGAATGGAAGAACTTCTGCTTAATAGGTTGAGTACCTACTCTGTCATTTTTTTTTAATTTCCTGCCCATTACTTGTTCATACGATCTCGAACTATCTTTTCATTCCAAACTTTCTTGATTAAGAAAGATTCTGAACTATGACCGAAAAACTTACAGTAAATGTGCCTTGGAGGGATCCACTCATATTGTATTTCTTGAACAATAGTTTCCCCATTGTGCATTGAAATGAAAGTTTCATCGGTCCAAGTGCCAGCAGTTTTCTTGTGTTCTTTCGAAGCAGTAGCGCTCCTAGTCCCATTTCTATCGCTGATATTGTTTCTTGATTGGTAAGGACTGTTTCTTGCAGCCGATTTGTAAAATTGGCTGGGCCGGGGCTATTCTTCTAGTTGGATTCACATTCGATAGGGTAGATCTATTAGTCGTAGGTGAATTCTTTAATGGTGGATCTGAAAATTGACTGGTTTTAACCTACTAAAGACTTTCTGAAAGTCATCCTCATCAACAGTCATAGGATTCGGTGGTTACGAAGGAGGATTGAGATTTGGTGGAGGAGGGGAGAAAGATAGAGAAGATGAAAAGGAGCCTCATATTGATTGGGGATGGAGACAAAAACAAGAATATTAGTAATTTTCATGGCAGCCTTCGGCCGAGCTTTGAGGTAAGATTGAATCTGAAATTATGACTTCACAAACATATATTTAGTTGGTTTTATCGCTTAAAGCTATCAATGCCTTCAAATTCATTCCTTGTGGTGATAAACAAAATTTGCCGTAATCATATTATATATATATATATATATATATATATATAAATATATTATCCCATGCAATTTTTTGATTCAATATTAGATGAAGTCCATACAAAAACCACTGTAACAATAAACAACTCCTAGAAGAAAAAAAAACCCATCAAACTATGTAAAAATGGATCCCTGATGTTTATTTCAAATTGTTTGATCAGCTCTCAACGATTTGATATGCTTCACCAATGCTTTCAAATTTAAGCTAGAGGACCCTTCTTCTTCATAACTTTCTGTTGCCAACTTCTTCAAAACCTCCACTGATTCTCTCATTTCTTTGGCTTTCTCCCCCTCCATAACTTCTCTGATCATCTTCTCAACGATGTTTCTCCCCATCATATCCTTCATGTCCACCCCAATCTTCCACACCTGACTTACAAACCTACTGTTTGTCATCTGATCTCCCACAAATGGCCAAGTAATCATTGGGACACCTGCTGAAATACTTTCCAAAGTCGAGTTCCATCCGCTGTGCCTCAAAAAGCAGCCCACCGCTTCATGTGCAAGCACTTCCTTTTGTGGCGCCCATGCTACTATGCACCCTCTTAATTCCTTTGCCCCAACCTTTAACCCTTTTACAGTTTTCTCATTTTCAACAGCATCCCCTGTCATTAGATCTTCCCTAATCACCCATAAGAATGGATACCCACTATTCGTCAGCCCATGCCAGAATTCAAGAAGCTCATCCTTCGACATTTTGGTAGTGCTTCCAAAGCTTGCATATACCACAGATTTAGAATACTGCATGTCGAGGCAGGCCGAACATGTTTCATCTTTTCGTTCCACCTTATTTGAATCATCGTTCGATATATTATTGAGTTTATGCAGAGGGCCAACGCTGTATGTTACTGGAAAGACATTACGAATATGGGACAGCACATCCCCTTCAACCGCCTCTACTGTGTTGAAGAATAGACCAGTCGCTCGATGCAAGTTTCTACTGATAATGATTAGGAATTGAAGCAATACATCATCTGTAAACTTTGAGTCCCTGATAAACCCCGGTAGATCTCTGTAGAATCCCATTCATTCCTGGAATGCTATGGATTTCCTTGTCCATGTCGTATTCATCTGCTAATATTGTTTTCCATACTATCAATCGAGTTGATAGATATGTGCAATCCAAAGAGAAACTAAATAAAATAGCTATTACCTTGAAGAAAGGGGAACTCTTTGCTATTAATAAGTTGAGGAATGTTGTAGTAGGCCCAAAAGCTGCAAGCGCTGCTGGTCCAAAGAATGAAAATAGGAACGCCCATCTCTTCGGGTACGTCCAAAGCAGACATAACAAAGCCATCTGCTATGACGCATGTAACTGGGGGCCATCCTCGGACTGATCCTAGCAATTTTCTATACTCATCCTTGCATCTTGCTCTTCTAGATTCTTCATCATCGATCATAGTATTGAATGATTTGGGAACATTTTGTTGGTGTCCACTATCATCTAGATAGAGAAACCTGGGATTAGGTAAATGTTGGAGACTATGTGGTGAATGTACAGGGAAGTTGTAGAAGTTGGTTTCGAGGACGGTAACATAAAGCCCGAAGGTGGAGAGGAGCCGTGCCAGTTCCAACATGGGAGGCAGGTGGCCTTGAATATGCAAGGGGAACATCAGCACATGTGCTTCTTCAATTATTGACTTTGAGGACATTTTTCTTTTTATTACTTCAGCTGCTGGAAAATGAATGCACTGAGCTTTTTTTTTCCGCTTTGCAAATAAATGCCCTTGTCTACCATAGCCTTTGTGAGGAGATCAATCGGTTTTAAACTAAAATGTTGGCCTAAAAATAACCCATTACTTCTTCATACATTAGCCGTGCACACGCATGATTTGGTTAAACTTAAGTGCATATATGAAATATGAGTAAAGTTCGAATAATTACAGAAAATTGTGCAATTGGTCCAAAATTACATCGTGCCTAAGTTACATTTTTCAATATTTCCCTTCTGATTTGATAAAATTACGTGTTGGCATGTATATTTGCGTCATGGATGACGCTGGCTCAAGCAAACCCACATTGAAATAAAGAGGCACTCACTGCATATGAATGGCGACAGCTAACATATATTATTATCTTCTTCTTGACTGTTGACTGTGATATTAAGATCTATTCGTAAGCAATAAATACAAAACTCAATTTGGTAAGCATCACCAAAAATGAATGGCGATAGTAGTAGTACTGTAACCACAGAATAGTGAACTAACAGATTGGTTATATTATTACTTGTTAATTTGCTGCATCTTTTGATTAATTTTAATTACACAAACCATAATATGCTTGAAAAAAGTTAGAATTTTAAGTTGAAATTAAAACTTAAAATTTTGAAAATAAAAATTACGAAATTCAAATTTGAATTTTAAGCCAAAAGTTTTAAAACCTAAGGTTTGAATTATTTAAAATTATAAAACTTAATTTTGGTATTTGAATTCTGAATTCATCTTTTATTCTAACTTCAAAAGGCAAAAACATAATTTTAGAATTCCTCTAATTTATCTTAGATATTTTCATTCTAAATGTAAGTAAAAAGAAGAAACAAATATATGAACTGGAAAAACCCAAAATAGTATTGCATTTGACTAAAAAGTAATTTTGTGCATCCAAACATCAAGCAAGCTGGTTCTCAATAGATTGAAACTTATCTCAAATATTTTCGTACTAACTGTCTGTTGAGGGTGCGTTTTTAACGAATGCAAACAGGATATTTGAGCGTGACACATTAGCAAACGACGAATGCGTTTTTTGTTGCGAACAAGGTATTTGAGCGTAGTATTTATATAATGTGTTTTTTAATTACTATTTTTTTGTTTTGAAAAATAAATATTGATTACATATAAAAAAAACTACTACATTTAATGAAAAACCTTTTTACACCCAAAAATAGCCACAACACCAAAGGTGCTCCTGGAGCACTTCACCAAATGGTTAGATTAGAAAAATGAAGCCACGTAATTCAAAATAAAGAGCAAAAAGAAAAGAATAAGGAATTTTTAGAGTGGTTCCGTCAATTTAGACCTACGTCCACATTGGAATCACTTCTCATTATCATGCTTGAGTTTACAAAACACGGATTTTCTCTCATTACATTCATTCTCTCTCTTTCATAATGATCTTCTACTATTCTCTCTCTTTTAACTCTAGATTTCACTTGGATTTGCGAAGGAATAGTTTAGATCTCGTGAATCGTGATAGTTATCTTGTAGATCTTCAATCACTTAAGTATTTACATGATCTTATTCGATTCCATAATGAAATTTGTGTTAGATCCAAGCTTTAGAGAGGAGGAATAGCGGTTGGAGATCATTTGAATGGAGTTAGACCTATTTCTCATGTAGTATAAAGAAGATTTGATCCATTTGTTGTTTCGCGAAGGTAGATTGAGTTGGAGAAGCCATTAGTGGAGCTTGGAGTGTTGGAGAAATAATTTGGTGGCCCTTCAGGGTAGAATTTTCGGTCTCCCTTCAAGTGTAATGTATGGGGGTATTTATAGGAGTGTTTAAAGATGTAGTGGCAATTCAGTAAATAAGTGTGTACAGCTGGTGACCCGCCTTTACAGTTGTTGACAGCTGTAACTATATGTGAGCAGGTTTTGCGGTATGGTGAGTTGCGACATGAAATATGCAGCATGAAATATGCGGCATGAAAGCTTTCTGTGTCCTGCGGCATGATTGCTTCGCCTAACGACTTGAAAGATAATGTCTCTACGTGCACATATAACCTGAATACACGGCCTTTATTTATTTATATGATGACAACTGACGGTTCCGCTTTATAGCTAGCTCCAAATGATAATAACAACTTGACACATTATGTTTACCCACGACCTGATTATGCTGAATGAATTAATGTTACCTAGTCCCTCAAATGGGACAAACCGATCCATTCTTGCATCATAAATCCTCCAACCTGTTAATCCGCGTTTCATTATCCAATGCATTTGCATGCTTTTCGATTCAAGATATTATACAGCATCGTCATGACTGGCCTTATGTCGATAACAACCTGGAATGGCATGACTCAAAATCCATCTCGTATGAACGACATGTCTCACGACTTGGTTTCAGTATACATGACACGACTTTGGATAGTAACGTCTTGGTTCTCAATGGTTTACTCGCATGAACTGATGCCACGTGTTCATCCCATGAAGCCCTGTATTATATACTCTCGATATTCATATAAAGGCATCTACAGGCACAATTAATGTATGTCTTATACAATATGTATATCTTTATCTTGTCCTAGCCTGAAGCTGTCACGTGTCATATTACTGATGATGATCATACGAGTTTGCTTCCTAGAACGACATCCATATATCACCGACATGCGGCATGACTTGAACGGGATGAACCTTGCTATTTTTATAAACAAATGACATATCATTCACACCATTAGTTGCTTCAGCGACATGCTTTTTTTTCACCATCCCATGCTGGCACGTTATCTCCCCATACGCCATGACATACATATTGACACCATGTCGCAACAACGGATTAACACCAGGTCGGAGTGGCGGCTTTGTTTATGTCGTTGGAGTGAGCTCACTCAACGTATGGAAAAGATATGATTTTTCGGAACGACTCACGGCTAGGTTTCATGCCATTTGCATGATATGTCTTGCATTCCATATTACACTCGTACTGTATTCATGACTTATATTTATGACGTGATGTACGGCTTAGGACCATTGCATGCTGAACGCCTTAATACTATGTCCTGTAAGTGACTTTAGACCATGACATCAGAACAATATTTTGTAAAACTGCCTAGTCTATTGTGTATTATATCATCAATGTATTTTTTTCTGAACCATGTTTTCACAACGGGGTTAGCATTTGCCCTTCGAAGCTTGTATTTTATATAGAATACGGGCTTCAAAATTCGACGAGTCTTTGTACTGACTTGTATTGGCAGCAAATGTACACTGTAACTGGAATGAGCGACCTTGAGGCTCATAGTTCTCAGTATCAGGAATGGTTTCATTAACCCTTTGCCTTGACGTTGTAGCACGCTTGAAACTTGCATTACTTTCAACGCTTGAATTTGTACTTCAGCAAGTTTTCTAATCGAATTTGATTGCAGGCATTACATGTAGATATCCAGACTTATAGGTTGTTGTTATATGAAAATTTTGCTTCAATCTGACTTTCTACGTATGGATTTTGTGCCATTGTAAATTCCTATATCAATCACTATATTTTGATGACAGCCCTTCGAGGTGGCTTAGATCGGTCCCTTGAAGTGTGGTGAAATGGAGTACTTGTAGGAGAAGTTTGGAGCAGGTGGCAAAGTTGTAATTCTGGTGTTCAGGGCTTGGGTCGAACATAAAGGTATTCACGAAACTGCCACTGGACAGTTGGTGCCAGCTATACACAACTGGCGCAGGACCCTTGGTGTATGACCCATACGCTCGACCATAGCGCTCGACCCACGGCATAGGATCCATAGAGCTTTACCCAAGGCGCTCGACCCACGACGTATGACCCATAGCGCTTGACCCATGATGCTCGAACCCTAGCGTAGGACCCATAGCGTTAGACCCATTGTGAAATGATCCAAACTCGCCCGTATGGGAAAGCCTAGATTGAATTGAGAATATGACAAATCAGAACACAAATAGAAGAACATTTCATTGCTTATTACAACAATTATGTCAAGGTACAAGAATATAACAGAATATGAATAATTAATATACATCAGAAAAATATTAGAGATTTAAATTGCATAGTAGCGTAAAAATAATACATAATACAAATGAAAGAGATACATGGATACAGAGCTTTCCGTATATAGCTCCAGTTGTAAATCCAGGATCCTGTGAATATAATATATGCAAACCAAAACTACTAGTTGCCCGTGTGGAAATAGGGGCACCCAAAGTTTAGGTTAAAACAATAAACTCCAGGTCAGTCATGTAACTGGTGTTAGAACTAAAACAGTTATTTAAAACTTTACTTTAAAAGTATGGTAAATCAAGGGACCACGTCGTATAACACGGAACAGGTTTCCTCCCAAGAAAACCAGTGCATAAAACCAACAGCGCAATGCTTTTTGGAAAAATGAAGCTATAATAAGACACAAGTCACATCACACAACGCAACGCAAGCCGGAGGATAGAGTTTTCCCTTATAATAGCCAAACATGCATGGTACATTTAAAAACAAATCATTTGATACTATTATAAGTGCATAATGTTTAAAACAACTTTAAATATAAATATATCAATCATAGGCGGTGTAGGTACCATAATATTACGTCGCCAAATATATATTTACAACTAAAATCGTGAAATCACGTATTGGAAAGTAGGTTTCCATCTTTGAACCGAGGCAAGGGATTATTCTCACCAATTTCGAGGTTCTCTAGCAAATGCCTCAGGATCCCCCGTAGTGAACCCCTTAGATCTTCATAGTCGGTCATCCGTCGATGATTAATTATACCATAAACTATATGCCAACCGGTTCTATCGAACCTCTAAAATGGTCAGTATATCGATCATATCATCCGTCGATCCTGTAGTGACCGATATATCCATCGATCCCGTAGTGACCGATATATCTGAGGCGCCTCTCTATCCAGCAAGTAATAATAAGCAACATCCACATGAGTAAACAGTCTGGGCTCCATACCATGATGTTATTCGTAGCTCGAACTAACATATGTCCATTTCCATGCAGTCACTATCCTGTTTTTGGTTCATACCTGGGTGTGAAGCTCGCGAATTAACGCTACATAAAGCTATGCTATTTAGAGTCGTGTTTTGATCATCAACCACAAGACTCTGCTTTTCAACAGAAGCCTTGATCATTTGCATCTCATCATGCCACACAGGCAATTCACGCCATGCGACTGATGTCTATCGATATATAACATCTGAGCTCGTACGTCTCAGAGAAGGGTGTTAAGCAAGAGAATAAATTCTCCTCCACCAAACAGATATAAATTTAATAGAGATCAATCAACACAGAATAAAATTCAATGTCAGACACACATATTTTATTATTTTTGTGCCCATCCAAAATAGGACATTAAAATCAGATTTTAATCCTTTATTGAATATTATTTTAAAATATTCCTTATTTTAAAATATTCGTTATTTAAAATATTCGTTATTTCCATATTGGAATCAAACACAGTCAATTACCATATAATGTTATTTATATGGATTTTATACATCATATATATACAACAATAATGATAAAAAATCAACCATCATCCTGAGTGCATTACACAACTGCATAAGCAATAAATATAAATAATTAACTCTTACAACATTCCGTCAACCAATCGATTGACATGCAACTAAACAGTTGGGATTAACATATGTCAAATATCATCCCAATACCCGTGTGGGGTTCCAATCAGCACACACAGATTTTATTTATGCAGTTGGGTGATGTGTAAAATATATTGCCCCAATCAATATCAGTCAAATGAGTATACATAAACAAATCGCTCGATTTGTAAATGAATATTTATTTTCATTCATATATACGTTAAGAAATATATTTTTAACGATAAAATATTTATTTCAACACATGAATATTTTATATAGTTCATTTATACAATAAAAATGATATTTTTATTGTTCTAACATATTTTATAAAAATTTTGCTGCATAATGACGCGATACTAGAACCGGAATAAGGTCTAGTTTTATCCCTCTCCTAATACTGGCTTTAACAACCCGGAAAATCCGAGCTAATTTGAAAAAAATTATTTGGCTATTTTACTGGATTTTAGTTATTTAAAATAAATTATTTTAAATAATAGCAACAAAAAGTATGTTTGAATCGACGTTTGGAAAGAAATATAATTATTTTTAACTATAAACAAGGCCTGAAATGGCGTGGTAGTTTCAAAATTTCAATTCAAACTTTGACTGACTGCATCGGGTGCAAAAAAAAGGATTTTTGTGAAACCAAAAATATTTAAATATGTTAGTGAATATCTTTCTAACGAATCTGAAAAATCGAATTTTCATAGCGGAAATCAAAAGTTATGGCCAAATGAATTTTTAGAAAGGTCGCTATAGAGTTTATATAGCCCGTGAAAATGGCCATTTTGCAAACGACCTCAGAATTCGACGAAACCACTTATGTTGGATCCGGGATGTCAAATTATTGCTAGGTTTCAAATTTCATAATTTTTGAAGTTAGTATGTGAGCGTGGCAAAGGAAAATGCGTTTGGTCAATTTCTGTTAATTTAGATCGACCAGAAAAGGGCAATTTTTAAAACGGTCTCAGAATTCGACGAAACTAGTTTTGTTGGGACCGTATCGTCAAAACATAGCTAGATTTATTTTTCGGGAATTTTACGAATCAATATGTGGCCCCAGCAAATTGAAATGTACGTTCAAATCAAATATTGAATGTTTTATATTTTAATTTGAAGAAAAACTGACTGTAGCAGTTGAATGGGCCTATGAAACATATCCCATTGTGACGATAGTCGTTGGGCTTGGATTGGAGTTCGTATGAGGCAAGGGGTATTTTTGGATTTTTAAAAATATATAAAAAAATAAAAAAAATTGATTGGCCCATCACAATTCTCTCTCCCTGACTCCTTCAGAACCGATGGAGAAATCGAGCTCTCCCCTTCCCTCCTTGATTTCTCCCTCCACATGCAAAATCTCGCCTCGACCTAATTGAAGCTTTTGAAGATCTTCTCAAGGGCTTCAAATCCGTATAAGCCACAATCGCCATCGCTTCGTATTTCATGAGGATCGACGCTGAGAAGACCGCGACTTTGAAGCTTCGCCGCGCCACCGTGCCGGCTTCGAGTTCAGAGCGGTGGGTCCCTCTGGAGGCGCCTATCCAAGCTCTACGACGTGGAAGAGGTCGATTGTCCTATCGTGCGACAGTTTAGGTGTAAGATCAAAATCTAGTTTTGAACGAAATTTGAGAGGTAACGGTTTATATATTTTAAACTATTTTATAGCACTTCTAAGCGCTATAAATTATGATTTACTTCTAAAAAATAATATCTTTTTGCTATGCGGTCGAAATTCAGTGAAACAAGAGGCAATGGACTCGTGTGGACGTCTTCTACATTCTAGAAGAGACCGGATATTTTTTTGAGCCTTCTGCAATTTTTGGTGGAGTGGAACCTAATGTGAGATTTCTGAATTATAAACGATAATGGAAAACAACGATGTATAAATTATATAGTCGAAGTATGAGTTATATAAGCAATGTACACAACATGTATAAGTGTTGTATAAGTTGTATGTTCGATGTATAAGTTATATATGCGTTGAAAAAATGATATATGCGTTGTAAAAATGATATATGCGTTGAAATAAATTGAAATGAAATCGAAATATAGTTATATACATATATCTATATATCTATCTATATATATATATATATACTCCCCTCGTCCACAGACCATGGACGATATATATTGGTTGTGATATTGTTTGGATTATTGGTTGATGTGAAAATTTGGTGAATATCATGAATGGTTGATTTAAAATGATTGATTGTGGTTGAAATCCCAATAGGATTAGAATATGGGAAAATTCGTCCGTGTATGAACTAGATATTGAAAATCCCCATTGTCAAAAGCTGCGAGGCTTTAAGGTAGAGCGAGGAGCCGTACTAGGGACGGTCCCGATTTTAACTACCCTGCCGTTATGCTGCCGAAATTTTCTGAAATATTTCTGTGTTTTAAATTCATGTGTTGAATATTGAAATAAAATTCATGTGTTGAATGTTGAAATAAAATTCATGTGTTGAATGTTGAAATTAAATTCATGTGTTGAAGTAATATACATGTGTTGAATGGAGTTCGTGTATTGAATAAATTTGTTGGAAGATAAAAATAACATTTTTATCATATATATAGACTATATAAAATATTATTGGTTTAAATAAATTGTTTTAACACCAAAAATAACGTTTTTCCTTATATATAAACTACATAAAATAATTGTGTTTTGAAATAAATGGTTTTGCAATAAAAATCACATTTTTATTATATATATAAACTATAGAAAATATTCATGTGTTGAATGTTGAAATAAAATTCATGTGTTGAATAGAAATTCCTGTGTTGAAATAAAATAAACAAAATTCAGGAGTTGAAATAAATATCTGTTGGATAAAAATATCGTTTTATCAAATATATGAAGTGAAAATGGTTTTGATGTCGAAGAATCGATTATATTTATATATATATATGTATAAATAAAATTAAAATAAAATGAATAACGAAGCTGCAGTTCAAGTTTTGAAACCGTGATTTCAAACAATTAGTGCGGGAGATCCGACCATCGGATTTTCCCGAAACCGTTGGGTTCGCTTTGGGAATATCTTTCCAATGGCACCAACTTTGTGAAGATCCAACGGTTGGATTGTCTGGAATGTTTAATTTAAATCTGAAGAAAAACAGCGCCATAATCGATTATATTTATATACATATATATAATTAAATTAAATCGAATAACGACGCTGTAGTTCGTATTTTGAAATCGAAACTTCAAATGATTGTACCGGGAGATCCGACCGTCAGATTTTCCCAAAACTGAAACCGTTGGATTCGTTTCGAAAAGATCTTACTAATGATACAAAATTTGTGAAGATCCAACGGTTAGATTTTCAGATATGTGTAAATCAAATCTGAAGAAAAACAGAGCCACGGCCGCGTTATGACCTGAAGCGTCGTTTGAATGAATTGGCTATTTTTAAATAAATAAAAATAGCGATAAATCATGATAAAATATTATAAACGATATGGAATGGAAATAAATTGAATTTGCTTGGTTTGTATGATATTTGATGGTTGAATGTGTTTGGCGTGAAAATTACATTAATGAATTTAATTATTGGTGCCGAATAATTTAACCATTGAAATAAATTGATTTGAAATTCTAAATATACTTGAATTATTTGAAAAGGCCGAGTGAAATCTCATTTCAAATAATTGATCGGCTATAAGAAGTCGATGATGAAGACGGTGGTTGAAGACCGGAGATCTTCACCTCGGTTGGATGATAACTGATGTCTTGATTGTGAGGCATCCCGAAATATAGATAGTAAGTGGTGATCGTCTAGACGTACGTGGAGATCGATGGATATGCGAGGTATGTGGTGCCTCCGGTTTCGTTCAGACTCCGAACGAACTTGTAAGTGGACTGTGTGTCTGACATTGGATTTTGTTCTGTGCTGATTGATCTCTATTAAATATATATCTATTTGGCGGCGGAGAATTTATTCTCTTGCTTAACGCCCTTCTCTAAGACATACGAGCTCAGAGGTTATTTATCGATAGAAATCAGTCGCATGGAGTGAATTGCCTGTGTGGCACGCCTAAGTGGTAAATGATCAAGGCTTCCGTTGAAAAGCAAATGTCTGGTGGTTGATGATAAAAGAACGGCCTGTGTGGCATAGCTTTGTGTATAACGTTGATTCGCGAGCCTCACACCCCAGTATGAGCCAGAAACGGGAGAGGACCTCAGGGAGGGCATTTGTTTCCTTCTAGCTAGGGTGGTGTCAGTGACCTACCAGACCTGACATTTATATTATTTTCACCTGTGTAGTTGTTGCTGTTGCGAGGCGCCTCGGATATATCGGTGACTATGTAGAGTCGATGGAGTCATTTGGCTCATTGACGCCCCAAAGGGCGGGGAGACGCAGTGTTCAGGCATTTTAATCCACATCGGTGGACCGGCCCTGACAATCCAAGGGCCCACCTGGGTCTGGGTCCTGAGACACGGGCTAGAGCATCTTGAATTCGGTGAGGATGATCCCTTGCCTCGGTTCATGATGGAAATCCAATTTCCAAATACGACATGTGCGGTTTTGATTGTATACCTGTATATGGCGACATATTGGTGTGGGGCGTAAATGCCATCTATGATTGATACTTATGATTTGAAGTTGTTTTTGAAACATATAAACACTAGTAATAATATCAAATGCTTTTGTTTTATTCGTATCAAGCATATTTTGGCCACTATAAGGTAAAAACACTATCCTCCTGTTTGCATTGCATTGTGTGATGGGAACTGAGTCTTATAATGGCGTCATTTTTATAAAATGCATTGCATTGTTTAAAAGATTTACTTGTTTTAAAGCACTGGCAATCCAGTGGAGTAAACCAGTTCCGCGAAAGTGGCGTGGTCCTGTGATTGGCCATATTATAAAATATGGTAAGTGGATTTCTCATACCAGTCCCATGACTGGCTCGTAGTTTGTTTCACTTGCAAACTCAGGTGCCCCTCTTCCTACACGGCCAGCCTTGTATTCAGGTTTTAGCAGGCTATTTCTGGATAGCTGGAGCTGAAGATGGATTCTATCATTTATCTCTTTTTATGCTGTTCAGCTCCTATTGTACATATTATGTTTTGTTTTTTCCGCTGTAGACATTTATGTATAGCTGAACTGTATTTTGAACTAAGTATGATCCTGTATACTATGTAACTCTAATGATTATGTTTATCTAGTGTATTATTTGTACATTATCTGGCGTATTTATTTACTTATGTTCTGCTATTATCTATTTATGTGTTATATTCCAAAGATTACCCTTGCCACCGTCGTACGGGGTTTTGAGGTCGTCACAACGTGGTATCAGAGCCTTGGTTAAGCTTAGTTCTGGAATATAACATATTAACGAACTCGTCAGAAATAGAACCAGTAGTGTTCTAGGACGAATAATTCATTATAGATAGGATCAGTAATATCCTAGTATGAGTATAGCAGAATGGAATACACCTCGATAGATGCATTTACATTCAAGTATATGTCTCTATGCTTTAGAATATCTTCTGTGTTGACCTGACACTTGGTCTGCTATTTGAAGAAGAACTAGAAAATGAGTCTTAGAAACAAAAGAAGGAATACAGAACCAGATCTAGAAGCTCTATTAAAAAAATATCGAAATCTGGGTGGAGCACAATTCTCGGGAAATGAATCCATTATTCAAATTCAGGCATGGATGAGTTCTACTGAAAGAATTTTTGAACGTCTCCAGCTGAGAGATGATCAGAAAAGATTAGTTGCCTCTTGGACGCTCAAAGATGAAGCTTTAATCTGGTGGGAAACGGTTATTGAAGAAAATCCAGAAGGTAATATTACTTGGGATAGATTTAAAGAGATTTTCAGTGAAAGATTTACTCCACCAGAAGCAACTGAGTGGTTATTCGATGAATTCTGTTATTTGATACAAGGGGATATGAGTATTCCAGAATATCATAAGAAATTCAATGAACTCTCTCATTTTTCCCAGCATCTAATTGAAAATCCAAAGAGGAAGAACCCGAGATTTATTAACGGGCTTCAAAGAAAGTACCAAAGTAGAGTGATGGGGCATGTGAAGCTTCCTTTTTCAGAAATGATATACATGTCTTATCAGTATGAAGATCTCCATAAGAAAGGTCTTTTGAACGACAAAGAGGAAGTCATTTCTAGTAACAAAGAGGAGTCTGAGACTGATAGTCCTGAGGCCAGTACGATGCCTGAGGTGAGTAAGAAGCCCAAAGCCAAGAGGAAAATGGTTAAATCTGAGAAAGGACCAGTAACGACTGTTGTACGCAGCAACTGCAAGAAGCCAGAGCATTTGGCGATAAACTGCGGACCCTTAAAGAAGCGATTAAGGAGTGGATTTAAATCGAAGAACAAGCTTCAAGAGAGTAGGGGATGCCATATGTGCCACCAGGCCGGTCATATTGCAAAAAATTGCCAGCTATCACAGAAATCTGAAGCAGTACATGTAAATGAAGTGGCAGAAGTGCCTGCATCTTCTTCTGGTCGGGGAAGGTCTGATGTTATGGAGGGCATGCTTACTATCAAAAACATTCCAGTTAAAGTACTGTTTGATACAGGCGCATCACGAAGCTTTATTGCAAAGAATGCAGTTAAGAAGCTGGATTTGAATTTGAAAAAGCTCAAAGAACCCATCAGTGTCCATAATCCGGTTGGGGGATCTCTCGATCTTAGCTGGATTTATGAGGTGTCTGTCTCTTTTTCCAGATATCGGTTTCCTACCATCTCGATCGTCATGAATTTTACCGAATTCGATCTTATTTTGGGATTGGATTGGTTAACCAAATATGATGCAGAGGTTAAATGCGCCGAGAGAGTTGTTAGGGCAAAGATTAAATCAGGGAATTATATAACCATACCATGCGAAGGTCCGAATTCAGATAGAAAAGACTTTTGGTCAGCTCTTGATGTTTCTCATGCTCAAATAGAAAATATCCCTGTAGTCACAGAGAATATTCCGGACCTTATAAAAGATATTCCTGTCGTAAAGAATTATGCAGATGTGTTCGAAGAAGTTGTTAGCTTACCTCCGAAGAGAGAAATTGATTTCAAGATTGATTTCATTCCGAATGCAAAGCCAGTAGTGCACGCTATTCGGAGGATGACTCTAAAGGAGAAAGAAGAATTAGATAATCAAACTCGACAGCTTGTATGGAAAGGTCTGATCAGGCCTAGTTTCTCTGATTGGGGAGCAGCAGTGGTGTTTGTACCAAAGTTAGACAGTACTCTTCGACTATGTGTGGATTATTATGACTCGAACAAACGGACATTGAAGAACAAATATCCATTGCCGCGGATTGATGATTTTCTGGATCGATTGAATGGTGCACAAGTATTTTCAAGGATGGACCTAGCTACAGGCTTCCATCAGCTTCATATTGCCGAAGAGTGTGTTCCTATGACAGCATTCAGAGGTCCCGATTTATTCTATGAATGATTAGTAATGCCGTTTGGCTTATGTAATGCTCCTGGCTATTTTGTGGATTTGATGAATCGAGTATTCCGCGATGTCTTGAATAAATTTGTTTTGGTTTTCATTGATGACATATTAATCTTCTCTAAGTCAGAGATCAAGCACGCGAAACATTTGGAACAAGTGTTACAAATTCTCAGAAAGAATGTCTTGAAGGCCAAACTTTCCAAATGTATATTCTGGCAACAAGAAGTCAAGTTTCTGGGTCATGTTGTATCAAAGGAAGGAATTTCTGTGGATCCCGGTAAAATCACTGCTATTCAAAATTGGAAGAAGCCTAGTACTCCCATAGAAGTTCGATGTTTTCTTGGATTAGCTAGTTATTATCGGAAGTTCATCAAAGATTTTTCGAAGATATCTAGTTCCTTAACGAAGCTTACCAAGAAGCACACAAAATTCAAGTGGACTCCCGAATGTGAGGAGGCTTTTCAGAAGCTAAAATTAAGATTAACAACTACTCCTATGTTAATGATTATTGATGGCAATCAAGACTTTAAAGTCTGGACGGATGCCTCTAGAGAAGGCCTTGGTGCAGTATTAATGCAAAGAGGTCAAATGGTTGCTTATGCTAGCCGCCAGCTGAAGCCGCATGAGAAAAACTATGTTACTCATGATCTTGAGTTGTTAGCCATTGTATTTGCTTTAAAAATCTAGAGGTACTATCTTTTGGGTGAGAAATTCGAACTGCTTATAGATCATCAGTCGCTAAAGATTCTGTTCACCCAGAAAGACCTGAATCTGAGGCAGCAACATTGGCTAGAATTTCTTGCAGCATACGATTTTGAGATTTTGTACACTCCAGGAAAAGCCAATGTCGTGGCCGATGAGTTAAGTCGAAAGAATGCAATAATCGCCAGTTTTATTATTACGACTTCCTTGTTTGACAAAATATCTATTCTTCAGAAGGATGATAATTTTATTAAGGATATGATCAGAAGGATTCAGAAAGGCGAACCCTCGGGTTTTCAAATAGATAAGGATGGGATCCTGAGATTGAGAGGAAGGATTTGTGTTCCCGACATCCCCGAGCTCAAAAGGGAAGTGTTAGACGAATGTCACAAGTCCAAGCTGAGTACCCATCTAGGTGTGACCAAAATGTATAACGATCTCAAGCGAACATTCTGGTGGAAGGCTATGAAAAGGGACGTTTCGATATATGTTAGTAGGTGTCCTACTTGCCAACTAGTCAAAAGCGACCAACAGAAACTTGCCGTATTGTTGCAACCGCTGGACATTCAAGGTTGGAAGTGGTAACATATTTCCATAGACTTCATAGATGGTTTGCCCAGAACCAGGAAAGGAAATGATAGTATTTGGGTGATCGTAGATCACTTCACGAAGACCGCCCATTTTATACCTGTTAGATCCAATAGAACTGCCCAAAGTCTGGCACAGGTTTATTTCAAAGAAATTGTTAGGTTACATGGAGTGCCGACCAGTATAGTCAGTGATAGAGATTCAATATTTACTAGCAAATTTTGGGAGGCATTTCAAGTAGAACTGGGAACGAAGCTGAATCTAAGCACCGCCTATCATCCTCAGACAGATGGTCAGACTGAGAGGGTGAATCGTATACTAGAAGATTTATTGCGGGCTTGTGTTCTTGATTTTGGTGGATCATGGGAAGACCATTTGCATTTGGCTGAGTTTACCTACAACAACAGCTACCAAGCGAGCCTGACAATGTCACCATTCGAAGCATTGTATTGTAGACCATGCCGATCTCCTGCTTGCTGGGTAGAACCTGGCAATAGACTTGTATTAGGACCTGATATGATCCGTGAAGCTGCAGATAAAGTTGATTTCATTAAGAAACGATTGCTAGCCTCTCAAAGCCGACAGAAGAGCTATGCAGACTCAAGAAGAAGAGATATATCATTTGTTGTTGGTGACTATGTGTATCTAAGGGTTTCTCCGATGAGAGGAGTGATTCGATTTGGCAAAACTTGGAAGTTGGCGCCTAGATTTATTGGTCCATTCTCTATTCTTGAACGGATTGGAACTCTCGTTTATAGAGTTCAATTACTGATTGGTTGCCTGGAGTACATGATGTATTTCACGTTTCTCAACTTAGAAAGCATGTACAGGATCCGGACTCGGTTGTGGAAGAAGCCGCACAACAGGAATTGGAAATTACTCCAGAATTGGCTGTGAGAAGAGAGCCGATGAAGATTATTGGCAAAGAAACCAAAGAGCTGAGGAACAAGAAGGTCCACTTAGTCAAAGTGCAATGGAGTGGAGATCCACGAGATTGTACTTGGGAAACAGAGGAAAGCATTAAGAAAGCCTATCCTAAGTGTAGGGTGGATATCTCTGATTGACTCTGGTGCAAGGTACATTTTCCATATTTTGAAATTTCCATTATGTTCTCTACTTTGTTGTTATTTTCTTTTCATGGATGTAAACTTTTAATTCTATAGTCTGATTATTTTAAAAGAGCATATGAATCAATTAGTATATTCTTGAAAAGTTAAAAAAAAATTGATTATTGTTGCTTGTGTTGTGTGATTGTCGATTTGATTAATTAAATTATTAGAATGATAGTTAATTTAATCAATGAATGGAGGGTAAATCTATGCAATTAAATCACGTATTGAACCGATTAAAAAAGTAGATAGAAATATATACATGTGCAATATATATATATATATATATATATGTGTGTGTGTGAACAGGTAAATGGATTAGCGGTTGAGTAAAGAATTTATTTGCGTGTCCGACAAATAGGTAAACCTTAATGAGTTGGATGCGCAATTTTATTATTATATCAACTCCTGTGAATGTCATTGAATGCGGAGTGCTGGTTGTTCTATATGTAATAATAAATGTCTCCATAGGATAGTAACAATTAATTTTGAACTACACTACATGGCATACTTCTTGAAGATAGGCATACTTCATCGTATACCACATAAGCATTTGGGGCTTGTGTGACGAGGTTGAAGATTTACCATACGAGCGACAGGCTTGTATGGTGATGACTATATATTACAGGTTGAACTGATGACTGATATGGACCATGTAAAATGTAACAGTAAATAGCAAGATTAATAAAAATCTCATACGGGCCTGGAGATGACAATAAACACGTCTGTCTGGTCATTAAGGCACAAAAACCATTTATAGGGTGACGAGAATTTATTCTCTGGAGTTATGATCTATATACACACTCCCCTGTGGACACCGAAATATATCACTATAAATATGTGCATGCTTATTAGGATTTATTGGGTACCTAATACGACCCAATAAATTTCCAAACCCCTCCCTGTACAAAGGAGGTTATGGGGAAATTTTTCGAAAATTTAGGGTGTTTGCCAAATTTTTGAAGAATTTGAAAATTCTTAGAAACTTAAAAGTTGAAGAATGGAAGCCAGGATGAAAGTTGATTTGGTTAATTAAACAACTTTCGACTTCGTTCCTTTTTGAGGACGAAAAGGTTTAAGTGGGGGAGATTGTAACAACCCGGAAAATCTGAGCCAATTTAAAAAAATTTATTTGGCTATTTTAGTGGATTTTAGATATTTAAAATAAATTATTTTAAATAACAGCGATGGAAAGTATGTTTGAATCAACGTTTGAAAAGAAATATAATTATTTTTAACTATAAACAAGGCCTGAAATGGCGCGATAGTTTCAAAATTTCAATTCAAACTTTGACTGGCTATACCGGGTGCAAAACAAAACGGATTTTAGTGAAACCATAAATATTTAAATCTGTTAGTGAATATCTTTCTAACAAATTTGAAAAATTGAAGTTTCATAGCGGAAATCAAAAGCTATGGCCAAATGAATTTTCAGAAAGGTCGTTACAGAGTTTATATAGCCCGTGAAAATGGCCATTTTGCAAATGACCTCAGAATTCGACGAAACCACTTTTGTTGGATCCGGGATGTCAAATTATTGCTCTGTTTCAAATTTCATAATTTTTGAAGTTAGTATGTGAGCGCGGCAAAGGAAAATGCATTTTATCGATTTCTGTTAATTTGGATCGACCAGAAAAGGACCATTTTTCAAACGGTCTCAGAATTCGACGAAACTAGTTTTGTTGGGACCATATCGTCAAAACATAGCTTGATTTATTTTTCGGGAATTTTTAGAATCAATATGTGGCCCCGGCAAATTGAAATGTACGTTCAGATCAAATATAGAATGTTTTATATTTTAATTTGAAGAAAAACTGACTGTAACAGTCGAATAGGCCTATGAAACATATCCCATTGGGTTCGGAATGGGGTATTTAGCTAGGGACGATAGTCGTTGGGTTTGGATTGAGTTCGTATGAGGCAAGGGGTATTTTTGAATTATTAAAAATATATAAATAAATAAATTTTATTGGCACATCACAATTCTCTCTCCCCGATTCCTTCAGAACCAACGGCGAAATCGAGCTCTCCCCTTCCCTCCTTGATTTCTCCCTCCACACGCAAAATCACACCTCGACCTAGTAGAAGCTTTTGAAGATCTTCTCAAGGGCTTCAAATCCGTATAAGCCACAACCGCCATCGCTTCGTATTTCGTGAGGATCGACGCTGAGAAGACCGCGACTTTGAAGCTCCGCCGCGCCACCATGCCAGCTTCGAGTTTAGAGCGGTGGGTCCCTCTGGAGGCGCCTCTCCAAGCTCTACGACGTGAAAGAGGCCGATTGTCCTATCGTGCGACGGTTTAGGTGTAAGATCAAAACCTAGTTTTGAACGAAATTTGAGAGGTAACGGTTTATATATTTGAAACTGTTTTATAGCACTTCTAAGCGCTACGAATTATGATTTACTTCTAAAAATCATATCTTTTTGCTATTTGGTCGAAATTCAGTGAAACAAGAGACAGTGGACTCGTGTGGACGTCTTCTCCATTCTAGAGGAGGCCGGATAATTTTCTGAGCCTTCTGCAATTTTTGGTGGAGTGGAACCCAATGTGAGATTTCTGAATTATAAACGATAATGGAAAACAACGATTTATAAATTATATTGTTGAAGTATGATTTATATAAGCATTGTACACCACATGTATAAGCATTGTATAAGTTGTATGTTCGATGTATAAGCTATATATGCGTTGTAAAAATGATATATGCGTTGTAAAAATGATATATGCGTTGAAATAAATTGAAATAATATTGAAATGAAATCGAAATATAGTTATATATGTACGTATATATATATATACACTCCCCACGTCCAAAAACCATGGACGATATATATTAGTTGTGATATTGTTTGGATTATTGGTTGATGTGAAAATTTGGTGAATATCATGAATGGTTGATTTGAAATGATTGATTGTGGTTGAAATCCCAATAGGATTAGTATATAGGAAAATTCGTCTGCGTACGAACTAGATATTGAAAATCCCCATTGTCAAAAGCTGCGAGGCTTTAAGGTAGAGCGAGGAGCCGTACTAGGGACGGTCCCGGTTTTAACTACCCTGCCGTTATGCTGCCGAAATTTTATGAAATATTTATGTGTTTGATTTAAATTCATGTGTTGGATTTTGAAATAAAATTCATGTATTGAATGTTGAAATTAAATTCATGTGTTGATGTAATATTCATGTGTTGAATGGAGTTCGTGTATTGAATAAATTCGTTGGAAGATAAAAATAACATTTTTATCATATATATAGACTATATAAAATATTAGTGGTTCAAATAAATTGTTTTAACACCAAAAATAACGTTTTGCCTTATATGTAAACTACATAAAATAATCGTGTTTTGAAATAAATTGTTTTGCAATAAAAATCACATTTTTATTATATATATAAACTATAGAAAATATTCATGTGTTGAATGTTGAAATAAAATTCATGTGTTGAATAGAAGTTCATGTGTTAAATAGAAATTCCTGTGTTGAAATAAAATAAACAAAATTCAGGCGTTGAAATAAATATCTATTGGATAAAAATATCGTTTTATCAAATATATGAAGTGAAAATGGTTTTGAAGTCGAAGAATCGATTATATTTATATATATATATATACATAATTAAAATAAAACGAATAACGAAGCTGTAGTTCGTATTTTGAAACCGTGATTTCAAACGATTAATGCGGGAGATCCGACCATCGGATTTTCCCGAAATCGAAACCGTTAGGTTCGCTTTGGGAATATCTTTCCAATGGCACCAACTTTATGAAGATCCAACGGTTGGATTGTCTGGAATTTTTTAATTCAAATCTGAAGAAAAACAGCGCTAGAATCGATTATATATATATATATAAATATAATTAAATTAAATCGAATAACGACGCTGCAGTTCGTATTTTTAAATCGAAACTTCAAACGATTGTACTGGGAGATCCGACCATCGGATTTTCCCAAAACTGAAACCGTTGGATTCGTTTTGAAAAGAACTTACTAATGATATAAAATTTGTGAAGATCCAACGGTTAGATTTTCAGATATGTATAAATCAAATCTGAAGAAAAACAGCGCCACGGCCGCGTTATGGCCTTAAGCGTCGTTTGAATGAATTGGCTATTTTTAAATAAATAAAAATAGCAATAAATCGTGATAAAATATTATAAATGATATGGAATGGAAATAAATTGAATTTGCTCGGTTTATGTGATATTTGATGGTTGAATGTGTTTGGCGTGAAAATTACATTAATGAATTAATTATTGGTGCCGAATAATTTAACCATTGAAATTAATTGATTTGAAATTCTAAATAAACGTGAATTATTTGAAAAGGCCGAGTTAAATCTCATTTCAAATAATTGATCGGCGATAAGAAGTCGATGATGAAGACGGTGGTTGAAGACCGGAGCTCTTCACCTCGGTTGGATGATAACTGATGTCTTGATTGAAAGGCATAATATAGATAATAAGTGGTGATCGTCCATACGTACGTGGAGATCGATGGATATGCGAGGTATGTGGTGCCTCCGGTTTCGTTTAGACCTAGAACGAACTTCTAAATGGACTGTGTGTCTGACATTGGATATTTTTTTTGTGCTGATTGATCTCTATTAAATATATATTTATTTGGCGGTGGAGAATTTATTCTCTTGCTTAATGCCCTTCTCTAAGACGTACGAGCTCAGAGGCTATATATCGATAGAAATCAGTCGCATGGAGTGAATTCCTTGTGTGGCACGCCTAAGTGGCAAATGAACAAGGCTTCTGTTGAAAAGCAAAAGTCTTGTGGTTGATGATCAAAGCACGGCCTGTGTGGCATAGCTTTATGTATAACGTTGATTCGCGAGCCTCACACCCCGGTATGAGCCAGAAACGGGAGAGGACCTCAGGAAGGGCATGTGTTTCCTTCTAGCTAGGATGGTGTCAGTGACCTACCAGCCCTGACATTTATATTATTTTCACCTGTGTGGTTGTTGCTGTTGCGAGGCGCCTCGGATATATCAGTGACTATGTGGAGCCGATGGAGTCATTTGGCTCATTGATGCCCCCAAAGGGCGGGGAGACGCAGTGTTCAGGCAATTTAATCCACATTGGTGGACCGACCCTAACGATCCAAGGGCCCACCTGAGTCTGGGTCCTGAGACACGGGATAGAGCGTCTCGAATTCGGTGAGGACGATCCCTTGCCTCAGTTCATGATGGAAATCCAATTTCCAAATACGACATGTGCGGTTTTGATAGTATACCTATATATGGCGGCATAGTGGTGTGGGGCGTTAATGTCGTCTATGATTGATACTTATGATTTGAAGTTGTTTTTGAAACATATAAACACTAGTAATAATATCAAATGCTTTTGTTTTATTCGTATTAAGCATATTTTGGCCACTATAAGGTAAAAACTCTATCCTCCGGTTTGCGTTGCATTGTGTGATGGGAACTGAGTCTTATAATGGCTTCATTTTTATAAAATGCATTGCGATGTTTAAAAGATTTACTTATTTTAAAGCACTAGCAATCCAATGGAGTAAACCCGTTCCGTGAAAGTGGCGTGGTTCTGTGATTGGCCATTTTATAAAATATGTTAAGTAGATTTCTCATACCAGTCCCATGACTGACTCGTAGTTTGTTTCACTTGCAAACTCAGGTGCCCCTCTTTCTACACGGGCAGTCTTGTATTTAGGTTTTAGCAGGCTCTTTCTGGATAGCCAGAGCTGAAGATGGATTCTATCATTTATCTCTTTTTATGTTGTTCAGCTCCTATTGAACATATTATGTTTTGTTTTCCGCTGTAGACATTTATGTATTGCTGAACTGTATTTTGAACTAAGTATGATCATGTATACTGTGTATCTCTGATGATTATGTTTATCCAGTGTATTATTTGTACATTATCTGGTGTATTTTTTTAATTCTGTTCTGCTATTATCTGTTTATGTGTTATATTCCAAAGATTACCCTTGCCACCGTCGTACGGGGTTTTGGGGTCGTCACAATGGCTTGCGCCATACATAAACCAATTCAATTCAATTCCCAATTAATCCCCAACCAATTTTACAATCATAATCAAATCACGCTGAACATCCAAATAAATAAATACTCAACTACTCCCAAATCCATTTACGACGCCATAAGTTGTTATTCGCGGAGTATGGAATCCGCGTGTCGGTAATATCCATACATCGCTTTCAATTTTGTGATTGTGCAAATTCGAGTGTTGAACTCCATATAATTCAAATCACATAATATGGCTTGTACAATAAATAGTGTCGGGGGCTTCTGAGCCCCGTCCGCAACCTAAAATATTTTTAACTGAAAAATAAATTAAGTGGGACGGAGTTCTCACCTTTGGTTCCCACTCCGTCATCCTTTAATTTAGCGGTTTGGATTTGGATTTGTTTCCAACCATTTCCATCGCAATCTATTTCATCCGATTTACATTAAAAATAACATTTTTAACAACGCTATATTGTGTATAAAAATCACATCTTTACAATGCCATGTATACATTAAAAATCGTATTTTTACAATGTTATATATACATCAAAAATCGTATTTTTACAATGTTATGTATACATTAAAAATCGTATATTTACAATGTTATGTATACATTAAAAATCGTATTTTTACAATGTTATTATATATATATATATCGAATTTTTATATTGCTACTATATATATAAAAATCGTATTTTTATATTGCTACTATATATATAAAAATCGTATTTTTACATTGCAACTATATATATATATATATATATATATAAATCGTATTTTTATATTATTACTATATATATATATATCGTATTTTTATATTGCTGCTATGTATATAAAAATCACATTTTTATATTGCTATCCTTATAATGAAAATCATATTTTTATATTGTTAAACCATATTTTTTAAAATGCTTCTTATATAATAAAAATCATATTTTTATTTCTAATCTATATTATAAAAATCATATTTTTATTTTAACGCTATTTAGATAAAAATCACATTTTTATAAACTGTTATATAAATAAAAATCATATTTTTATTTTAAAGATATATATATAAAAGCCATATTTTTAATTCGCTACTTATATAAAAATCATATTTTTAATACTTCGTTTACATTATAAAAATCACATTTTTAATACATCGTTTACATTATAAAAATCACACTTCTATGCGATGTTTATATTTAAAAAAAATGATATTTTACATTAAAAGCTAAAAATAAATTCAAGGTGAATAATTCGTATTAAAATCTAAAAAATAAATCCATGTTATTTATTTTCAAAAATCACATTTTTATATTTTCAAAATTAATTAAAATGCTTTACATTAAATAAATAAATCTGAAATAAAAATAAAAATAAAAACTCACTGTTTTGGAGCGCCGGAATCTAACCGGAGGTGGGGGATGGTGGCTGCAGGCGATGAGGGAGGCAGCGGTCAGGCGGTGGTGGCGGATATAGGCCCTGGCGGCGGATTTTCTTCAGGTTTGAGGTTTCTTCGATTGGCCAGGGAGGAGGAGGATTGGAGGGCGATGAGGCGAGGGGGGAGGGGGAGTTGGACGCGGTTGCAGCGCATCGCTGGAGGGTAGTGGCATTGGAAGGGGTGGGCGGCGGCCTGAGCTAAAGGGCGACGAGTTCGATTCAATTGATTTGGGAATTTTTTTTCTATTTTTTTATGTCGTTCGAATTAAAAGGGAGGCGACCTATGGGAGATAAAAACTAGGGTTTGACCAATATATAATATGTATATATTTTTAATATTTTTAATCCCAAAAAGTGTGATTTCTCGTTCGAACTTCAAACCAAACCCATCGACTATCGCCCTTAGTTAAATATCCCCATTCTGAACACAATGGGATATGTCCCGCAAGATAATTTTACTATTTTGATCAGTTTTTATCCAAATTAAAATATAACGTTGTAAATTGATATCGACGTACATTTTATTTTATCGGGGCCACATACGGACTCTAAAAATTCCAAAAAAACATATTTAGCTTTGTTGTGGCGATATGGTCCTAAAAAAAATAATTTTATCGAATTTGGAGACCGTTTGAAAAATGGTCATTTTCCAGTTGATTAAATTCAAACTGAAATTACCAAACACGTTTAAATCCACCACGCTCACATATTAATTCCAAAAATTATGAAAATTGGAATCTAGCAATAATTTGACATTCCGGATCCAACCAAAGTGGTTTCGAACGGAGGTCATTTGCAAAATGGCTATTTTTAAGGGCTATATATTATATAAAAATATATAATTTCCATAGCAACTATTTTAAATTTTAAACTGGACATAACTTTTTATTCCCGTTATGAAATCCAGATTTTTCACATTCGTTAGAAGGATACAATTAAACAGATTCAAATATTTCTAGTTTTACTGAAATCCGGTTTATTTTGAATCCTGTGCATTCATTTGAAATTTGAAATCGAATTTTCAAACTACCGCGCCATTTCCAATTGGTTTTATAAGTAAAATAAATTTATTCGTTCTAACCTCGATAAAAATAATTTTTTAGTCATTATTATTTAAAATAAATCATTTTAAATATTCAAAATCCATTAAAACTGCTAAAATAAAAAATTTAAATTGGTTCTGAAAATCTGGGTTGTTACATATGGTGCTCGACCCATAGCGCTCGACCCACGGTGTAGGACCCTTGCCGCTCGACTCCTAGCGTAGGACCGATGGGTGCTCAATCACGCTTCTCTTAATGACCGATCGATCAGCTCAGACGGTGACTGACCATCATGGATGAACGAGCGTTATGGGTGAATGGTCCAATATATGTAATATGATTGTTTACACTTGATATGTTCGATCTTAGCAAGGCTCAATGATGGGTAGGAAAAAAAATTGGCTGGATCAAGGAAAGACCTATGACGATATGAGACACATAACGAAAAAACAACTTAGGCGAGGCCAAATGAAGAGAAATGATCTCTAATGGCATCCACAAGTGCAACTAGTTCACCAAATGGTGATACTTTTCTGATGGTGATCTAGGCGAGGCATTTCTCTTACGGATAGGCTAAAAGGAGAGCTCCGAGGAAAAGTTGTAAAATTCTTTTATTAATGAAATGAATCTATTAACTAAACAAGAAAGAAGGAACTTATGAGTCTGTACATGGCATCGCAGTTTTTCAATATTCCAAAATGAAAACATCGCCTCAAACAGTAACAAACGGTCATCCGCATTTTTTATTTTATAACTTCCCCACCGCTCACATGCCCTTAGTCCGTCTTCCACTTTCCTGTTCACTCCTCTCCTCTTCCCTTCTTTCCGATTTCAATATTTTCTCCATGTATCCGCTTCTCAAGCATACCATTTTCAACCACTGTCAGCATTTCAGCACTTATGTCAACTGCTTCTCAAGCATAACAATATCACACACTATCACCAATTCATCCCATATCTCAATCACTGACGCCTCTACACCACCCCCGTTGACGAGTGTACTTCCCTTCCTTCGCTGCGCTAATTTCTGCACTCCTTTACATTTCAAGCATTGTCCAAATTTTCAAATTCGCATAAGTATTTTTGTTTGCTCTCTAATTTCTCTTTCTTCATCCACTGATTATTTTATGTCTGCCAATTATTTTCGTACATTAATTCCTAGATTAACTACTCCGGTTGTTTAATTACTTTAATTTCAACGTTAACTTTTTTCCATATAATTTTAGTTTCTGAGTGTTTGCGTCAAAAATGACACAAACACCAAATGGTGCAAATGTGCACTTCACCGATTCGGTAAGATTAAAATGTAGAACCGCTATCACAACAATAAAAGCATAAAGTTAAGAATACAAATAAATTTTTATGGTGGTTTGATTCAGAATGAATCTACGTCCACTTTCCAATCATATTCCGTTATGAAATTCCATTTACAATATGCACAAACTCTCTTTACATTCAATTTTCTCTTTCCTCTCTTTTCGCTCTCTTTACGGATTAGTTTCACTTGAATTTGGCGAAGAAAAATGAAAAGATCTTTAGCTTTGTGATGGTGAGAATATGCATCCTTAATCACTTAGGTGCTTTGATCTTTCTCCATGATATTCGTAGATTTCATTATGAATTAGTGTTCAATCTAGGCTTCGGAGAGGATTAGAGGAGATTAGAGATCGTTTGAATGGTGTTGGAAAGATTTATCATGTAGTTTGAATAAGATACGATGAGCTTTGATTCCATTGGAGAGAGCTTCAATGTTGATTGGAATGGATTTGATTCGCATGAAATTGGAGAGATGTTGTTTAATCCTTGGAAGCTATTAATGAAGCTTGAAATGGAGCTTGGAGGTTGAAGAAATGGTTTGGCAGCCTTTCTGGGTGAAGAAAATCGGTCCCTTAAATGGTGGAGCAATGGGCTATTTATAGGCACGATTTGGAGGTAGTGGCAAAGTTGTAAATATGGGTTTCAGGGCACCGATCGATGTACAATAGTATTTACAGAAATGCCATTGGGTACATCTGCAGCCAGCTAGAAAGGAGTATCTGTCGATCTTATATCGGTCGGTCGGTCCAAGCTCTTAACACCAGTCGGTCGGTCCACGCTTTTCTAGACACCGGTCGGTCCTTATTGTTAGACACCGGTCGGTCATGGAGAGATACACCGAACGGTATGCAATTTTGTTCCCACCGACCTGCTATATAATTGATGTTGTAATAACCCATATTTTAAATAACATGTTATAACATAAATCAAGGCAGAATTAAATGATAAATTCTGAATCAAGGAAAACGGGCTGTGCCATTGCGTTCGTCTCGGAAAAATACGCGAAATAGAGTCCGAGTTTTCGAAAATCGGGGTCCGTATGACCAAGTTATGGCTCGTCAAAGTTTTCAGAAAATTTCAAGTTCAAATTTGAATTCAGAATTCAAATTCAGCCAAGCAGGATAGGCGGGAAAAATTCCCGCCACCCCCAAGTCGACTGGGGAGTCAACTTGGGAGTCGACACACCCCCGGCGGTGTCGACTGCCCAGTCGACACCCCTGTCGACTTGGGTGGTCGGCCAGTTTGGCCTGGGTGCACATGACTTGTTCCTCAAGACAGGTTTTAAGGCTTGTGACGGATTTTAAAGGCTCATATCTGAATTAGGGTTAATCCTATGGCCTAAACTAACATAAACTTCTATAAAAGGACCCTAATACCTAGCCTAAACCATCATAAATCAATCCTACAACTAGATTATGACAAAATGTTTAATCATGGCCTCCACCCTCTTGTCATAGCCTCCACCTTCATTCATATGAGAGTTCCTAAGCTTGTTTGAGAGTTTCTAAGCTTGATTCAAGGCCAAAGTTCAATCTTTCTTCATCAAAGCAAGGATCTTCTTGTTTCTCAAGGGTTTTTCATTGGAGCTTATTATTTGGGGGTTTTTAGAGTTGCTAGTGGCTTCGTCTCAATCTTATTTTATTTTATAAGTCTTCATAGCATTGTAAGCCCTATACTACTCTTAGATTCTAACTACGAAGTTAAATATGAAATGTTGCAAGTTTGAGTTTGGGCCTAAGTATGATTTGTGCTTTGATTCTATCATGTTATTCATAGGTTTATTCTATGCATGTTTGTAAAGCTATCACCTTGACTTTGTGCATGGAAAGCTATGAGCTTTGATTTGAAATGTTGCATAAAGCAACATAAAAACTCTCATAACCCTTATGTTATCTTACATACGATGTTATATGCGAGTCACTAGCCACCATCCTATGTCATTTATGACCATGTTTCACCTATTTTGCTAAGTTGATATCATGCATGTTTTGAGGCTTATAAATATGCAAGTTTATGAACACATTTGCCTCATATGCCACCATGTTTAACTTGTGGGCAAGCCTTAATAATTATGTCATGCTTCTAAGTTCCCTCTTTGAGATATATTTGCGTTTATGCGAACTTACATGCGATGGGGTTACGTTATGGGTAAACTAAGATGACATAAAAACATGACTTGAAAAGATGACATGAAATATGACATGTGATTATGCTTGAAACATGAACATGAATTTGGACATGACTTCTAGAAAACATGAGAATGGCCAACTCGAGGTTGGGTTGAGTTTGTAGCATAAATCTACCCGGAACCGACCGGCTTAACTAGTGGCTACAAGAAATAGGACCCAATGTGAGTAGTTGGTCATGTCGCACTTGAAACCGGAGGTTAGACTAAGTTGTGGTGTAAAGCTACCCGGACCCGCCCGGCTTAACTAGTAACCACAACAAGGCTAATGTGAGAGGTTGGGTGCATTAAATTAATTAATGCCACATGGTAGGGTTAAGTCATGGACACTTGAATACTTAACCGATTAAACACGATGGGTTGATGGGGTTAAGTCATGAACCTTGGGTACACTTAACCAACTTGATACGTGATTGGATAGGGTTAACCATGTTTAACCCGTTAGAAACCCTAGTTACGTGGTCCTTTTCACCAGTAACCCTCTTGGTTGTATCATGATACCCTAGGGACTAGGCTAGGGTGGGGCACGATTACTGGGCTGACATGTAAGCGACCAAAACGACGACTGAGTAGGTGCGCCGGTGTAGGTTCAGGCGGACTATGGTCGTGCACATAGTCTGGAGTTGAAAAAGCAGACACGGGCACCAGTAGGTTTATACTGTGCTTGCTTGATTTGTGTCCGTGGTTGACACCCTAGGGCTTGATACACCATAGGGTGGACCTAGCACAGTTTGACTACACTTCGTGGTTGGGCCGTATGACACCGACACTTGACGAGTTAGGCTTTTAGGGAGCCGATCGACTAGACCGTGTTGTTGGACCTTGATCTAGGTCATCTCGTGGTATTGGGCCAAACTTGGGCCAAGGGATCATTTCTGGTTTATACTTGACATGGGTTGGAATACTAGTACACTTGGTGCAAAAACTTAACCTTGTATATGCGATGCCACACTTGATCTATCTTGTTTAACTTTTCACTATGCCAGTTATCACCCTATGTTTCATCTTTGTTTTAATTGGCCAGTTAACTTTATTAGTTTTTATACTAATAGTAGATAGGACTTACCAGTCTTTTGACTGACCCGTTTTCTTTCGCCTCTTTTCTTTCATTCCCCCCCTCCCCCCCCCCCCCCCCCCCGGTTTACAAGATGGGAACACTAGCACCTAGCTTGGATCTTTAGCTGCTTTTCTGGATAACTCATGTACGGTTTGGACTTGAGCTTGCTATGCCTTTATTCTACCTTGGGGATGGTTACTTTATGATTTTCTTTCCAATTTTTAGTTATTCTTCTAGATTTTGTTTTGTGGGAAAATAATGACCAAGTACTTTGATGTAACTTGACTATGGTTTTGAAATGTTAACTTTTATCTGTTGCTTTATTTACTCTGTTTGCACTTATATGTTCTGTCTTGTGATATTTGCATGCATGTTTACCTTGTCTAACGCCCCTCCAAAGCTAGTGTGCTTGCAAGAGTGGCATTGGTGGAGGTGGGGTGTTACATTTGGTATCGGAGCATAAGGTTTTACTAGACGGGACAAAAGTTTTAAAACCCTTTTGAAAAACTATTTTTCAAAACCAATTAAGTATTTTCCAAGAAAAGTCTAGTTTATTTTAAAAAGGCTGTTCCCCAAAGGCCATTAGCACTATCCTTCGTTTCCTCGTTCTAAATCTATCTTTTTCTTTTTCAGCATGGCCGATCTTAACCTTCCCGAGGGAGTAACCATTCCCGGATGGTTCCGGAGGTACTTGGAAGCTAGGGCCAACGATGTGGGCCCAGCAAACACTCCCACCGTAACTAAGGTTCCTCCTCCCCCCTCCTCAGCATTCACAAGCAGATTTCGCAAAGGTTTGCAAAGACTTTAAGGCGATGGTTGGCAAGAATTTTATTGGGACGGAGACTTTTGTTGAGGCGCGAAATTGGTTGAAAGAAACTGAAGATCTCTTCGCCATCTTTGATATGGAAGACCGTAGAAAAGTTCAGTTGGTAGCATGGCTATTGAAAGAAGAAGCTGCTTATTGGTGGGAAGTCACCAATGCTACTAGGCCTATAGAGACTTGGGCCGACTTTAGGATGAGGTTTGGGCTTAAGTTTCTATCATCTGCTGAGGAGAATCTGCAATTGGAGAAGTTTATATCTTTGAAGCAAGGGGACATGACAGTGAGGGAGTATGTAAATAAGTTTAACCAGCTTGCTTGATTTGGTTTGGACATGGTTAATACTCCCCAGAAGAAGGCTCTACGCTTTGCACGAGGGTTGAACGAGCCATTACAAGGTTTAGCCATGTCACATATACCCATGGGGGCCACTTTTGAAAGCCTAGTGGACATGGCATTGCTTCAGGGAGACGATAAGAATGGCAAGAAAGAAGTCAAGCCTAATGAGACTCAAACCAAGAAGGCGGACTCCAAGTGTGGAGGAAATCAGAGAAATCAGAGCAACAAGAACAACAAGAACAACAAGGGTAAAAGGCCAACAACAACAAAGCAAAGGACCCAAGAAAGTGCAACTTCTGTGGGATTGTTGGGCACATAGCCAAAGATTGTAGGAAGAAGAAGAGGAAGCTGGGTGAATGCTTTCAGTGTGGAGAGACTGGACACTTTAGCAAGGATTTCCCCAAGAAACAAGGACAAGGGCAAGGGCAAGGGCAGACTCAACGGGCAGGAACTTCTGGAGGGCAAGTGCATGCTCTCAACACTGCTCCAGTTCAGGACCGAGGTAGTATTTCTGTAGAAAGCCTTGTTTATATTTCTGATTTTCCTATTCGCACTTTATTTGATTCTGGCGCATCGCATACCTTTATTTCGTCTGACATTGTTGAAAGTTTGCACCTAAGTACTAGTCTAGTTGAGGATCCCGTTAGTGTTTCAAATCCAATTGGGGGTTCCGCCCATCTATCTATGATTTGTGTGGATTTGAAGATTTCTAACTTGACCGTAGAATTCACGTGTAATGCTTATGTTCTCGGGTTCACGGGATACGGGTTGATTTTGGGCATGGATTGGTTGTCCAGTTATGGAGTCATCCTCGATTGTGAACATAGGGTGGTGAGGCTCATGACTCGCCTCGGTAATACCCTAGAGATTTCTTGCAACCTGTTGGATCCCGTCATGTTATGTTATCTTGAATCTCTTGACTCATCCATCGATGATCTGCAATCAGTAAGGGTGGTTCGAGAATATCCCGATATCTTTGAAGAGGTCAAGGGGTTACCCCCTAAACGAGAGATAGATTTCCGCATTTATCTTGTTGATAATGCCAAGCCAGTTTCATTGCCCGTTAGGCACATAGCCCCGCGAGAAAGAAGAGAGCTCAGTAAGCAAATCAAGGAGCTGCTTGAAAAGAATTTTATTAGGAGAAGCATTTCTGAATGGGGTGCTCCTGTGGTATTCGCTACTAAATCGGATGGTTCGCTTCATCTATGTGTTGATTATTGAGAGTTGAACAAGCTGACAAAGAAGAACAGGCACCCATTACCGAGGATTGATGACCTCTTTGACCAGCTTGTTGGTGCTTCTGTTTTCTCTCAACTCGATCTAGCCACCGGATTCCATCATCTTAGAGTGGCTGAGGATAGTATCGATAATACTGCGTTTAGGACTCCAGATGGATTCTTTGAATGGCTTGTCATGCCATTCGGTTTGACTAATGCACCCGCCTACTTCGTAGATTTGATGAGTAGGGTGTTCGGGGAGTTCCTTAACAAGTTTGTGGTTGTCTTCGTGGATGATATCCTGATCTTTTCAAGGGATGAGGAAGAACATGCTAGACATCTCAAGGAAGTGATGGATAAGCTTATAGCTCATCAGTTGAAAGCCAAGTTCTCAAAATGCCATTTTTGGAGAAGGGAAGTTCGGTTTCTTGGACATATAGTTTCTAAGCAAGGCATAGTTGTGGATCCCGCGAAAGTGGTTGCGGTTCAAGACTGGAAGACTCCTAAGAATGCAACCGAAGTAAGAAGCTTTCTCGGTCTGGCTGGCTATTACAGGAAGTTCATTAGGGACTTCGCTAAGATTTCAGCCCCTCTTACTAAGTTGACGAAGAAGAACATAGTCTTTGCATGGGACTTAGAGTGTGATCTTGCTTTTCAAAGGCTCAAGAGAGCCCTTACCACAGCTCCAGTTTTGGCATTACCCGATGGCGGTAAGATGTTTACTGTGTACACCGATGCATGTGGCACGGGGTTAGGTGATGTTCTGATGCAGGAAGGAAGTGTGACATGTTATGGGGGTAGGAAACTTAAAGTTCATGAGAAGAACTATCCCACTCATGATTTGGAGTTGGCGGCGATCATCTTTGCACTCAAATCCTGGCGCCACTATCTTCTAGGCGAAAGGTTTGAATTGTATACTGATCACAAGTCACTCAAGTACCTCTTCTCGTAGAAAGATCTGAATCTAAGGCAGCAAAGGTGGATGGAATTCTTGGCATCTTATGACTTCGAGATAGCTTATACCCCTGGCAAGGGTAATGTCGTGGCAGATGCACTAAGCATAAGAAGGTTGAATTTAAGTCCCTTGTTTGTTGAGACGAGGAGCCTAGAGTTCTTAGCAATCTTTGATTTCACAACGGCTGTTGAGTTGATGACGGGTTCGTTAGATTCTCTTGAGCTTAGACCTAAACTTCTTGATCAAGTAGGGACTTCGCAGAAGGAAGACCCGCAGATAGTCGAGATCATGGACAAGTTGATTCGTGGTGAGACGTCTAGTCACCTTGTTAGATATACTATTGATGACAAGGGTTGGCTAAGGCGTTATGGAAGGCTATGCGTTCCACAAGTGGGAGACTTGGTGCATAAAGTTCTCGAAGAAGCGCATCACTCGAAGATGACTATACATCCTGGAGGAGATAAGATGTATAGGGATATGAAGCGCATTTTCTTTTGGACTGGAATGAAGAAGGATGTGGCAGAGTATGTTTCAAAGTGCATGGTGTGCCAACAAGTGAAAGCCGAGTCGAAGAAACCCGGTGGGCTATTACATCCATTGGAGGTCCCGCAATGGAAGTGGGAAAGTATCTCTATGGATTTTGTGGACGGATTGCCTAGGTCAAGGAAAGGGAATACGAGCATATGGGTCATAGTTGATAGACTTACGAAGAGTGCTCATTTCATTCCAGTGAAGAGCAAGAGGACCGCATCATGGTTAGCATTTGTTTATCTTCGAGAGATAGTGCGATTGCATGGAGTTCCTTCTAGCATAGTTAGTGATCGTGACTCAATCTTCACTAGCCAGTTTTGGAATAGTTTGCAAGAAGCGATGGGTACGCGATTGAATCTAAGTACAGCCTATCACCCCCAGATGGATGGCCAAACCGAAAGGGTGAATAGAGTGCTAGAAGATCTTTTGAGGCTTTGTGTTCTTGACTTTGGTGGTACTTGGGAAGACCACCTTCCTCTTGTGGTGTTTGCTTATAATAATAGCTATCAAGCTAGCATAGGGATGGCACCATTTGAAGCTTTGTATGGGAGGCCGTGTAGGTCACCATCTTGTTGGTGGGAGACAACGGATAGGCTTATACTTGGGCCCGATATGATACGGGACACATCCGAGAAAGTTGAATTGGTAAGAAGACGGATGAAAGCGGCCCAAGACAGACAGAAATCCTATGCTAACATGCGAAGGACAGATCTGGAATTTGAAGTTGGAGATATGGTTTTCGTGAAAGTTTCTCCTTTGCGTAATGTGGTTCGTTTTGGAGCAGTTGGGAAGCTGGTACCAAGATTCGTAGGACCCTTCCCTATCATTGAGAGAATTGGGAAGATGGCTTATAAGGTGGAATTGCCCGAGAAGCTGGCCGGAGTGCATAATGTCTTTCATGTCTCGCATCTCCGAAAGTGCCTACATGAGTCCGCTGAGGTGGTTGAACCTAGCATTCTTGAAGACGTGGAGGTAGAGAAAGAGGCAACCTTGAGGAGAGCTCCGATTCGTATCTTGGGAACGGAGATCAAGAAGCTAAGGAATCGAGAAGTCAAATTGGTGAAGGTTCAATGGAGTAAGGCCGAAGAGGATGCAACTTGGGAAACCGAGGAGAAGATGCATGGGCTTTATCCATTTCTTTTTGAGGTTACATTCTCAATCACTTTTCCTTGTTAGCATATCTTTCTTTTTCTATCTATGTTTATCTTGTTATCTCGTTAACCTTGTCATGAGAACCTTAGGTATAAACCCTTTGGATGAAACATGTATTTGAAACTTGTTATGCTTGATGTTTGCAAGTGGTTGCTAGTGTTTGCAAGTGGATACTCGTGGATGCATGATACACGTTAGGCACCAAGATCGGCTCACACACCTTCATATTGCATATGCATGAGTGTTTATACTTATTCATGGCTGAAACTTGTTATGTTATCATGTGGATGTTGCATATGGATGAATGTTATGTGCACTCATGTAGAGATTATAAAATTTTGTTAGGAATTTGCATACATATGGACTCATTTCACTAACATACTTTGCATTAAGGAGGTTCACTGAATCAGTAACCGCCTGATTTTCGCATTAGATAAGTACATATACACACACCTTTCGCATATGATCATACAACATTTAGAATCTTTTAAGGACAATGACTGCTCATGGATGATGTTTTGAGTAGATGGATGATGGATGGTAGGATACGTTCTTCCTAACTTGAAGATTTCGAGGACGAAATCCTTTAAGGTGGGGAGAATGTAATAACCCGTATTTTAAATAACATGTTATAACATAAATCAAGGCAGAATTAAATGATAAACTCTGAATCAAGGGAAACGGGCTTTGCCATTGCGTTCGTCTCGGAAAAATACGCGAAATAGAGTCCGAGTTTTCGAAAATCGGGGTCCGTATGACCAAGTTATGGCCCGTCAAAGTTTTCAGAAAATTTCAAATTTGAATTCAGAATTCAAATTCAGCCAAGCAGGATAGGCGGGAAAAATTCCGCCACCCCCAAGTCGACTGGGGAGTCGACTTGGGAGTCGACTCATCCCAGGTGGTGTCGACTGCCCAGTCGACACCAATGTCGACTTGGGTGGTCGGCCAGTTTTGCCTGGGTGCACATTACTTGTTCCTCAAGACAGGTTTTAAGGCTTGTGACGGATTTTAAAGGCTCAGATCTGAATTAGGGTTAATCCTATGGCCTAAACTAACCTAATCTTCTATAAAAGGACCCTAATACCTAGCCTAAACCATCATAAATCAATCCTACAGCTAGATTATGCCAAAATGTTTAATCATGGCCTCCACCCTCTTGTCATAGCCTCCACCTTCATTCATATGAGAGTTCCTAAGCATGTTTGAGAGTTTCTAAGCTTGATTCAAGGCCAAAGTTCAATATTTCTTCATCAAAGCAAGGATCTTCTTCTTGTTTCTCAAGGGTTTTTCATTGGAGCTTATTATTTGGGGGTTTTTAGAGTTGCTAGTGGCTTCGTCTCAATCTTATTTTATTCTATAAGTCTTCATAGCATTGTAAGCCCTATACTACTCTTAGATTCTAACTATGAAGTTAAATATGAAATGTTGCAAGTTTGAGTTTGGGCCTAAGTATGATTTGTGCTTTGATTCTATCATGTTATGCATAGATTTATTCTATGCATGTTTGTAAAGTTATCACCTTGACTTTGTGCATGGAAAGCTATGAGCTTTGATTTGAAATGTTGCATAAAGCAACATAGAAACTCTCATAACCCTTATGTTATCTTACATATGATGTTATATGCGAGTCACTAGCCACCATCCTATGTCATTTATGACCATGTTTCACCTATTTTGCTAAGTTAATATCATGCATGTTTTGAGGCTTATAAATATGCAAGTTTATGAACACATTCGCCTCATATGCCACCATGTTTAACTTGTGGCCAAGCCTTATAAATTATGTCATGCTTCTAAGTTCCCTCTTTGAGATATATTTGCGTTTATGCGAACTTACATGCGATGGGGTTACGTTATGGGTAAACTAATATGACATAAAAACATGACTTGAAAAGATGACATGAAATATGACATGTGATTATGCTTGAAACATGAACATGAATTTGGACATGACGTCTAGAAAACATGAAAATGGCCAACTCGAGGTTGGGTTGAGTTTGTAGCATAAATCTACCCGGAACCGACCGGCTTAACTAGTGGCTACAAGTAATAGGACCCAATGTGAGTAGTTGGTCATGTCGCACTTGAAACCCGAGGTTAGCCTAAATTGTGGTGTAAAGCTACCCGGACCCGCCCGGCTTAACTAGTAACCACAACAAGGTCTAATGTGAGAGGTTGGGTGCACTAAATTAATTAATGCCACATGGTAGGGTTAAGTCATGGACCACTTGAATACTTAACCGATTAAACACGATGGGTTGATGGGGTTAAGTCATGAACCTTGGGTACACTTAACCAACTTGATACGTGATTGGATAGGGTTAACCACGTTTAACCCGTTAGAAACCCTAGTTACGTGGTCCTTTTCACCAGTAACCCTCTTGGTTGTATCATGATACCCTAGGGACTAGGCTTGGGTGGGGCACGATTACTGGGCTGACATGTAAGCGACCAAAACGACGGCTGAGTAGGTGCGCCGGTGTAGGTTCAGGCGGACTATGGTCGTGCACATAGTCCGGAGTTGAAAAAGCAGACACGGGCACCAGTAGGTTTAGACTGTGTGTGCTTGATTTGTGTCCGTGGTTGACACCCTAGGGCTTGATACACCCTAGGGTGGACCTAGCACAGTTTGACTACACTTCGTGGTTGGGCCGTATGACACCGACACTTGACGAGTTAGGCTTTTAGGGAGCTGATCGACTAGACCGTGTTGTTGGACCTTGATCTAGGTCATCTCGTGGTATTGGGCCAAACTTTGGCCAAGGGATCATTTCTGGTTTATACTTGACATGGTTGGAATACTAGCACACTTGGTGCAAAAACTTAACCTTGTATATGCGACGCCACACTTGATCTATCTTGTTTAACTTTTCACTATGCCAGTTATCACCCTATGTTTCATCTCTGTTTTACATGGCCAGTTAACTTTACTAGTTTTTATACTAATAGTAGATAGGACTTACCAGTCTTTTGACTGACCCGTTTTCTTTCGCCTCTTTTCTTTCGTTCCCCCCCCCCCCCCCTCCACAGGTTTACAGGGTGGGAACACTAGCACCTAGCTTGGATCTTTAGCTGCTTTTCTGGATAGCTCATGTACGGTTTGGACTTGAGCTTGCTATGCCTTTATTCTACCTTGGGGATAGTTACTTTATGATTTTCTTTCCAGTTTTCAGTTATGCTTCTAGACTTTGTTTTGTCGGAAAATAATGACCAAGTACTTTGATGTAACTTGACTATGGTTTTGATATGTTAACTTTTATCCGCTGCTTTATTTACTCTGTTTGCACTTATATGTTTTGTCTTGTGATATTTGCATGCATGTTTACATTGTCTAACGCCCCTCCAAAGCTAGTGTGCTTGCAAGAGTGGCATTGGCGGAGGTGGGGTGTTACAGCTGTCGCCTTTATAGTTTGATACCGATCTCCTTTAATTACATCTTTTCCATTCTTTGCATTTAGTGCTTTCTTATTTTATTTGTTTGCTCCAACTTGAGGCCACGTGCCCTTTGCTTTCTTTGTAACCAAATAATGTGGGCACACTTAATTACGTTAATGCCATGCTTGTATATCTCTTCAGGTGTTGTGTTACGTGTCTTCTATGTTGTTCCAAGCAAACATTCGTCGTACCCCCATAATTTAGAACCGGTCGGCCTAAGCTACTGTGTACTGATTACTCACATTTTTAGACACCGACCGACCACACACATTATGTTGTATACTGGTCAGTGTTTGCACCAGTCCAAGTGTAGAGCTTTAACCTGCTTTTGCCATGTGAACGTTTAATGTATCAAGCTGCTTGAATAATATCATGCAAATGAATATGACTGATCAGCTCATCTTGGAACCAATCCTGTTTGATACTGATCGGTACCAATGTTGGCATCATGTTGTCTCTCGTATATATGGAAACACATCAATATTATATGAATACATTAATGTGTTCATGAATGGACGTGCTTCACATTTAAATCCTGTGGAAGTCATTACGTGTACAAATGACCGGTAAGGAAGGCTCATGTAGGGCCGATCAGTTGCAAGCCTTGCTACATGCTCTTGGTTGATGACAAACTAGTGTACGTGTTGCTTTTTATCACGTGAAGCCAATGTATGTTTTGATGTGCCAAGCATTTCGACCAGTCCATCATTCGTTTATACGACCGATCGGTGGGGGGAAGTTCTTGACCGATCAGTATGGGTAAAACATATGTTTGTGGTGGCACTTTTTTGTATTTATTTCATAGCCGTGTGTTGTTGTCAGTACGCCCTTCTTAATTTTGAACCGCGTTTTTCACAACGGGGTTAACATTTGCCCCTCGAAGCTTGTATTTTGCGCTTGCGAGAAATGCGGGCTTCGAAATGAATGTTGTTGTTGATATATTCTGCATTGAGATCCAGTTACAATTCTTTATTTCCTATTGTGGACCACACATTGAATTTGTATATCTCATGCTACCTGTTCTGTAATTAAAACAAGCACATGCATGATTTTGGACTTATACTTCACCATCGACTGTCCACATCGATAGTGGATTAGTCAATGAAATAGAGTGAATTTTATTTTGGAGTAAATAAAGTGTTTGCAAAAAATTGTTCTACTCAATGGTTTAAAACTTGTCTAGTACTGTCTGTACAAATACGATATTCGAATTTGAATTCGCATTAACATTTGAAATCAACTAATCGACTAAGGTCAACTGTGGATTCCAAACGCTATCATTCCAATGATTTACATGATGGCGGACAGCATTTCATATTTTTTGAAAATGCACACTCATGATTTATTCCTTGCTTCCTTTTGGAGAAGGCTTGGATATTTTTCCCCTAGTTTAGAGATCGTTGTCAGCCTTCCTGGGAAGTACTTTGGATTTATGGCCCTCGCTTAGGCTAAAATCTAATACTTGTCGTATCTGAGATTTCCAAACACCACGCAAGTTAATTGGTTAAATTCGAACTCCATCCAGAATCCGGCTTGGTTAATTCAAATATTGGAAAATTTCGCCACTCAATTATATTGATCAATCCAAGTGGTGTTTTGTTCAGAAGTAGTGCCTTTAGAAAGGACTTTGGTTAGAACCCCAATGTTTTTCGTTATCGCATCAGGTGCTTCCTGATTCTGATGATTAATCGGGTGCCCCTAGGGAGGACGTTGGTTGAAACCCCAATGTTTGTCGTTATCGCATCAGGTACTTCCTGATTCTGACGATCGATCGGGTGCCCCCGGAGAGGACGTTGGCTGAAACCCCAATGTTTATCATTATCGCACTAAGTACTTCCTGATTCGGATGATCAATCGGGTGCCCCCGGAGAGGAATTTGGTTGAAACCCCAATGTTTGTTGTTATCGCATCAGGTACTTCCTGATTCTGACGATCCATCGGGTGCCCCGAAGAGGACTTTGGTTGAAACCCCAATGTTTGTCGTTATCGCATCAGGTACTTTCTAATTCTTACGATCAATTGGGTCTCTGACATTCTTCACATCTGATATTTCAGATTCTATGCGAATGGCTTTCATTCTTCACATCTGGGGATTTTGGATGCTACGCAAACGAATTGGAGCGGTCATTATATTGTCCAAGGGACAACTACTAGCTCATTGGTCAGATGATCGACTTGCCAGGCTATTTCAGTTTTAGGAACTTGAAGCTTTAAATCTCCACTTGGTGAGATGCCACTTGACAAAGGTTATAGATCCCTCGTTTATTTGTCGTGGTGCTAGCTCGTTGTTTGAATCTTTGTGACTCCTCCCATTCACTTTTTAAGGCGGTGCTTTTCTATTTTCATATTTTTGCATGTTGATATTTATAGTGTAACAACCTGGAAAAATCAGAGCCAATTTAAAAATTTTATTTTGGCTATTTTTATTAAATTTTGAATAGTGGAATTTTTTTTATTTAAATCGAAGTTCGAATGAATATATTTATTTTCATTTCAAAAGGAGCTAGAAATGGCGCGGCAGTTTGAAAATTTGAATTCAAACTTTGACTGACTATACAGGATGCAAAATAGATCGGATTTTGGTGAAACCAACATCCGATAAAATTGGAACGATACAGAGAAGATTAGCATGGCCCCTGCGCAACGATGACATGCACAAACCGAGAAATGGTCCAAATTTTATATGGATGTAAAGCTAAGGAGATTTGCTACGAAATTCTCCAAAGAAGCCATTGATTTCATTGAGTAAATTGGAAGATAAGGAGGAGAGAAAGAATGAGTTGTAGCCGCCGTTTAAAATTAGGCTACGGGTTCAAATGAGAGAGATGTATATGGTATACGGTATATATACTGTATTTCTATTTTATTTTAACTTTATTTAATTCTTTTAATTTCTATATCGCTCTTTACTCCAAATCAAATCCAACGAGTGACGTCCCGAGCTAAATACTCCCATTCCGGACGCAATGGGATATGTCTCGTAGGCCCATTCGACTGTTTCAGTCAGTTATTCTTCAAATTAAATAATAGAATATTTAATTATTTAATTTGATCGAAATTTTAATTTACCGGGACCACAGACTGACTCTAACAATTCCCTAAAAATAAATCTAGCTATGTTGATGATACGGTCCTAACAAAACTGATTTCCTCGAATTTGGAGACCGTTTGATAAATGGCCATTTTCTAATCGATCGAAATTGACAAAACACGTTTTCTTTTGCCACGCATATATTGATTCCAAAAATTATGAAAATTGGAATCCTACAATAATGTGACACTCTGGATCCAACAAAAGTGGTTTTGTCGAAAACGGAGGTCGTTTGCAAAATGGCTATTTATACGGGCCATATATTATATTAAATTTCATAGCGATTATTCTAAAAATTCAACTGACCATAACTTTTGATTCCTGCTATGAAATTTCAATTTCCCGGATTCGTTGGAAAGATATTATTAAACAGATTTAAATATTTTTGGTTACACCAAAATCCGATCTATTTTGCATCCTATACAGTCAGTCAAAGTTTGAATTCAAATTTTCAAAGTGTCGCGCCATTTCTAGCTCCTTTTGAAATGAAAATAAATATATTCATTTGAACTTCGATTTAAATAATTTTTTTCCATTATTCAAGATTTAGTAAAAGTAGCCAAGAAAAAAAAATGGCTCTGATTTTTCCGGGTTGCTACATATAGCATTTGGCACTTGAACTAGTGTTGTTGGGGTCGCTATGTTTCATCAAATTTCGCAAGAACAAACGCTCGACAGATAGCCTGCAATATGAAATCAACTTTCAAATAAGTTTTGATTTGACACATAATTTGGCAAGCTAGAAATTCATTCAAACAGACATGCTCTTAATCGTAGAGGTTATGTTCAGTGCATCACTTGCAGATTATTACAGACTGTTTACAAGAAATTTTGAATATAACAGAAAGTAAAACATGAAGTAAAGCATGAACTAAAGCAGGAAAAAGGGCATGAAGTAAAGTAGTGGCGATGTTGATCGCTTATTCTAAGCCATTGAAATTGAAGCACAATCAACGGTCATCAGTTGATGATCAGCCTTGGCATGGTTTGAACAAAAGCTTTGTTGCTTGTTGCCCCCCGGCCCTGGGGAGTCAGAGCAACATTTGAGGACTGTGGATTTTTCACGTATTGTTGCAGATGATTCTTCCTAATCATCTCTTCAATCAGTGATTTCAGATGCCTACACTCGTTGGTGTTGTGGCCTGGCTGATTATGGAATCGGCAGAACTTTCCAGAGTTCGCCTGCTTGCCGCTTACTCTCTGAGGATCTGGAATTGGATAATTCTCGGTATCTTTCATTGTTGCGAAGATGTTTTCTGGAGTATCATTTAAAGGTATTAGCTCTGATGGTTTGGAGAAGCGAAGCTTCTTGTTGTCTCGATTGTCTTTCCCGTCGCTTCCCCTTTTCTAACCTTCGCCATTTTTCTTATTGTACTGAGTAGCAATATTTTTGGGAGCTTCGAAAGGTTGGTTTGAATTAGTAATCTGAAGAGGCACAGGATTATTCTCCAATCTCATGTACTCCTCGGCCTTTTTATAGAATTTTTCAAGCATGCTTGGCTCTTTCATTTTGATCCACTTGCCAAATTTGCTATCCTCATCTATGGCACCGATTAGAGGCATTAAGATCATGCGAGGATCGGGATTTCCTACATCGGATACAGCAGCATCGAATATTTTGAGGAAAGCTTTGATAGATTCTCCCGGTTTCTGTTTCATTGATGTAAGAGAAATAACGTCCTTCGCCTTCGTAGCTTGCAGCCTGAACTGCTCTTTGAACTTCGGAATCAAATCATCAAATTGGTTGATGGATTTGGGCGGGAGCCTTGTGAACCATAACGATGCGACACCTTCTAGATAGAGAGGGAAGCATAGGCATTTGATCTTATTTTTTGCTTTAGCTCCATTCATATACCATTCATATTTGTATAGGAAGTGGTTTGGATTAGAATTTCCGTTATACAGCGGTAGAGTATGATAAGTGAACTTTTTAGGGAATTCAGCCTTGCGGATCCTCTTTGTGAATGGGTTTTTGCCGAGAGAGAAGTCCCGTTCCCTTTCACTATCCTTGCGAGGCATGTTGTCTTTCATGATTTGCTTTACCACATCCATGATATATTCCTTCGAGTTGTGTTGTTCCAGAGAGCGGACCTCAAACTCTTTTCTGGATGCTCGTCGTGGCGATTGACCGCGTTTAGATGATCTTGGTCTTTTACTTCCACTATGAGAATGTGCCCACTTAACGGGACTTGTAACTCGTTGGTTATTTCGATCAGAGTGGTTTTTAGCTTTCATTTTTGAGTCTTCGACCTTGGCATCGTCTTTGCCAACAAATCCTTCCAAGTTATCATTATGAGGATCGGAGGCTGACGAATTTGCATTCTCTTCAAGGTTGACATAGATTTGCGCAGGAGGAGCGGGATTTGCTTGAGCGTTTAGGAGAGCGCTCACTTTATCCATCAAAGCTTGATTAGCATCCACTAGAGTTTTATTAGGTTGGTGAGTGGAGTAGTTTCATGAATAGCAACATTGTCATTTTTCTCAATGACACTGCTAATGGTCTTCTTTGATTTGGCCATGATCTCGGACAAGGCCTTGAATTTTGATGAGAATTCGTCGATTGGCTTAGATCTTAGATTTGCGGAATCTATGGTAGAAGTAGGCTTAGAACTTCAAGGTGAAGGAAGGAGATGCGAACGCGGCCCCATGATGGGCGCCAAATGTTTGCGTCTAAAATGACACAAACACCAAATGGTGCAAATGTGCACTTCACCGATTCGGTAAGATTAAAATGTAGAACCGCTATCACAAAAATAAAAGCATAAAGGTAAGAACACGAAGAAATTTTTATAGTGGTTCGATTCAGAATTAATCTACATCCACTTTCCAATCATTTTCCGTTATGAAATTCCGTTTACAATATGCACAAACTCTCTTTACATTCAATTTTCTCTTTCCTCTCTTTTCGCTCTCTTTATGGACTAGATTCACTTGAATTTGGCAAAGAAAATTGAAGAGATATTTAGCTTTGTGATGGTGAGAATATGAATCCTTAATCACTTAGGTGCTTTGATCCTTCTCCATGATCTTCGTAGATTTCATCATGAATTAGCATTCAATCTAGGCTTCGGAGAGGATTAGAGGAGATTAGAGATTGTCTGAATGGTGTTGGAAAGATTTATCATGTAGTTTGAATAAGATACGATGAGCTTTGATTCCATTGGAGAGAGCTTCAATGTTGATTGGAATGGATTTGATTTGCATGAAGTTGGAGAGATGTTGTTTAATCCTTGGAAGCCATTAATGAAGCTTGAAATGAAGCTTGGAGGTTGAAGAAATTGTTTGGCAGCCTTTCGGGGTGAAGAAAACCAGTCCCTTGAATGGTGGAGCAATGGACTATTTATAAGCGTGATTTGGAGGTAGTGGCAAAGTTATAATTATGTGGTTCAGGGCACCGATCAGTGTACAACAGTATTTACAGAAATGTTATTGGGTACAGCTGTAGCTAGTTGGAAAGGAGTGCATGTCGGTCTTGTATCGATCGGTCGGTCCATGCTTTTCTAGGAATTAGTCGGTCATGGAGAGATACACCAGTCGGTCATGGAGAGATACACTGAACGGTATGCAACTTTGTTCCACCGACCTGCTATATAATTGTTGTCGCCTTTATTGTAACACCCCGTATGTTGAATAAATTGCTATAATGTAAAACAGGGCAGAATTAAATTTAAAAATCTGAATCAGGGGAAACGGGCTATGCCATTGCGTTCGCTTCGGAAAAATACGCGAAATAGAGTCCGAGTTTTTGAAAATCGGAGTCCGTATGACCCCGGTAAGGCCCAAAGAAGTTTTCAGAAATTTAAAAACAGATTTTCAGAAGTGGCGGGAAAAATCCCGCCAGACCCAGGGGGTCGACCTGGGGGTCGACTGGGGAGTCGACCTCCCCCCCAGGTCGACTGGGGAGTCGACCCTAGGGTCGACCTCCCTGGTCGAGCCCAGGTGACCTGGGTGCATCAGTTTGGCTTTTGGGCTGAGTCTGGTGGCTTGTGACGTGATTTGACGGCTCTAATCTAATTTAGGGTTAATCTAAGGGCCTAAAACACCTAACTAATCTATAAATACACCCTAAGACTACCCTAATTCATACTAAAAATAGTTAGAACACCGTTATGCCGTCAAAATGCAACTTGAAGGAGCCTCCATCAATCTAAAGAGGAAGATGGCTTCTCAAATCAATCTCTAATCAACTCTAGCAACTTAATCTTCTTCTTAGGAGTGCTAATCAACAAGTTGTGAGTTTTCTATAGCCTTAATGACCAATTATTGAAATAATTATGATAGGATATAATGAGGTTATGGCTATGAATGTGGATCAATGCATGTTATGCAAGTTATATGCTATGTATTAATGATGTTATGCATGATATGCAAGTTATATGCTATGTGTTAATGATGTTATGCATGTTATGCAAGTTATGTGCTACATGTTCATGATGTTATGCAAGTTATGCAAGTCATATGCTATGTGTTCATGATGTTATGCAAGTTATGCAAGTCATAGGCTATGTGTTTGTGATGTTATGCAAGTTATGCAAGTCATATGAGAAACATTGATCCATTATGACACCATGATTATGCAAGTTCATATATGATATATTATGCAAGTTTGGTGTATGATTATATGCAAGTTCATATATGACAAGTTATGCAAGTTTGGTGTATGATTATATGCAAGTTCATATATGACAAGTTATGCAAGTTTGGGGTATGATTATATGCAAGTTCATATATGATATGTTATGCAAGTTTGGTGTTTGATTATATGCATGTTCATATATGACATGTTATGCAAGTTTGGTGTTTGATGATATGCAAGTAACATGTGCAAGTTTACACCTTATTATGATATGCATACATATGCAAGTTAACCCCTTTGTATGTCATACATACATATGCAAGTTTACCCCTTTGTATGATATAAATAACTTATGCAAGTTAACCTCTTTATGACATATGTGATTCATGCAAGTTTGGGTTGATTATTTATGCTAGTTGGGTTGATGCTATATGCATGTTGACACCTTTAAACCCATGTTGATGTTAATGTTATGCAAGTTGAACCCATTGTATTTGTGATGAATCTTCCCTTTTATGTCATGTTGGGGAATTACGTGGGGAACGATGGGGTTAATATACATGTAATGAAATGGTGTGAAGTTGGTATGATTATACATACCATAAAGTGGATGGACATAATTGAGTCAATCATGTACATCGTTAAAAATTGGAATTAATTAGGGAAAATTAATTCAAAATATGGGGGTGATTAATTAGGTGTAATTAATCGACTAAAACACGAGGTTGGACCCTTTTGTAGCATAAGACTGTCCGGAACCGACCGGCAAATCCAGCGGCTACAAATGATTGGCCCAATGTGAGAGGTCTTAGGCACAAACTATATACGTGACAAGTGTAAAGACACGAGGTTAGACCCGGTTATGGCGTAAGGCTGCCCGGACCCGACCGGCAAATCCAGCTGCCATAAGAGATAGTCTAATGTGAGAGGTCTCTACAACGGTTACGTTCTTAATCAACTAAGAAACACTTAACCATATTAGCATGTAGAGGACATGAGGGGTTAAGTGGGTGCCTTAGGTGGCATGTGGAAAAATCTAGTAGTTGCCTTGGGTGGCAATAGAAAATACGATTAGAATACTTAACCGAAGTGGAACATGTAATTAAACATGATTAAAGGGTTAAGTAAGTGCCTTGGGTGGCATGGGAAAATCTAGTGGTTGCCTTAGGTGGCAATAGAAGATAAGATTAGAATACTTAACCAAAGTGGGACATGTAATTAAACATGATTAAAGGGTTAAGTGGGAGCCTTGGGTGGCATGTGGAAAAAATCTAGTGGGTTGCCTTGGGTGGCAATAGAGAATACGACTAGAATACTTAACCAAAGTGGAACATGTAACTAATCATGATTAAAGGGTTAAGTGGGTGCCTTGGGTGGCATGTGGAAATCAAGTGGGTGCCTTGGGTGGCATGTGTAAATCTAGTGGGTGCCTTGAGTGGCAATTGAAATATGATTAGATGACTTAACCAAACCTTAACATGTAGGTGGGCATGATTATGAAAAAGGGGGTTAAGTGGGATGCACTAGATTAAATGACAAGCTTAAGTAGTAGCTTGTGGGGATGCACTAGATTAAATGACAAGCTTAAGTAGTAGCTTGTGGGGATGCACTAGATTAAATGACAAGCTTAAGTAGTAGCTTGTGGGGGCCTTGAGTGGCAATTGAAATATGATTAGATGACTTAACCAAACCTTAACATGTAAGTGGGCATGATTATAAAAAGGGGTTAAGTGGGATACACTAGATAAAATGACAAGCTTAAGTAGTAGCTTGTGGGGGCCCATTTCAACCAGTAACCCATATGTATCTTATTGGGCTCAACCCATGTCGAGGACGGGACACGCGTACTGGGCTTGACTATAAGAGGCCAAAACGGGGTAGCGGTGGCAACGCGAGTCTAACGGGTTTCATATGCGTGTGTGGACCCGGGCTGGTAGGTAAGACGTTGATGCATCGTGTAGATATAAGTCGTGCACCATTTTCGGGTTGCCACTTTGGGGAGTGATACACCCCACTGTGGGGCCAGCACGGTATCTACGGTAGGGAGCCGATCGCTTGGGGAGTAGCAGGTACACCTAGTGGAGATACGACCAGATGACACCTATGTAGTCAGCTAGGGGTACACGAAACTACTATCAAAAATTACTAAGTACACTTAGTGGGGATCAACCTTTAAGTAGGAATTACCCTTGGGTGGGTGGAACTGGTGTGGTGTAGTGTAGGAATTATCTTTGGGTGGGTAGATCTGGTGTGGTGCAATGTAGTATTTATCCTTGGGTGGATAGGCGCGTCTTTACTGTTATCTTAGTTTATCCTAAGTCTAGTTGGCTACTTAGTGTAGTCATTTATCCCCAGTCGTACCGTACCAGGTTTATATCATACCATAATTACTTTAATGATTGTACTGTTAAGGTTATAGGGCTCACTCAGACTTATGTCTGACCCCGTTGTTTTTATCTTTTTCCCCAACCCTCAGGTTCTCAGAGTGGGCCTAGCACTAGTGGGCTTTGATCAGATTGCATTATCTAACTTTTGGAGCTTGGACTCTTGAAGAAAAGCTCGGTTATCTTTTCTATTATGGCTATTAGTATGTAGTGGGATTATGTACTTATGTTTTAACGAGATGGATATTTTGTACTTGACTCTTGTTGGTTTTTGAGATGTAACCAAACATGTTTACCTTCTGCTGCAATGAAATGATGTTTTAAAATTTCAAGTATTACTTATATCTGTCTTGTTGTAATTTTTCAGTTCTATATTCACTTAAATGCTCCACCGAAGCTAAGGCATTCCCCTTGTGAGTGACCTTAGCGGGTGTGGGGTGTTACACGTGGTATCAGAGCCAGGTTACCAGAACAGATAAAACTTTTAGAAAATTATTTTTCTAAAAACATTTTTGGAAGAAGTATTTTCAAAAACATGTCTTTTAAGAGAAAAGTTTTTGAAAGAAAAGCATAATCCCCAAATAGCCATATCTTTATCCTTCGGATTCTCTATTTTGAATCTCTTCCTCTTTCTCTTTTTGAATTTTCCCTCTGCGTATAGATGTCTTTTTAAGATAAATAAGGACTTCCGTATGAAGGTCGGAAGAACCACTTCAAGGGACTAAGACGTTTTCCAGGCTAAGAAGTTAGTCCAAGGAGGTGGAGGGCTTATAGGTACCTTTAAGATGGACGAAAGAGGAAGGTTCAAATAGCTATTAGGTAAATAAAGGACGAAACCTCATCGTGGTAAGAAGGCCACGAAAGAAGAATGTGAAGGGGAAGGCTAGTTGTTTTGGAGAAATAGGACACCTTGGGGTTGTCCAAAGAGGTAAGGACGAAGTACAGGATCTTCTGGAGGGTAGATATATTCCCTCACGACGGGTATACCTGATGGGGGTAGGACCATCTAAGTTGAAATTTGGTTCTCTCGATCATCCTGTTCGAACTTTATTTGACTCTATTGCACCACATTCGTTTATCTCATCATCATTAGTTGAGTCACTGCACCTAGACACCAGTTTGGTAGATGATCCCGTGGTTGTTTCAAACCCAATTGGGCGGGCTCCACTTATTTGTCCATGATATGTTTGGGTTTGAAGATTTCCATACTTAGCGTTGAGTTTAGAGGTGATGCTTTTGTTTGGGCTTCACGGGCTATGGGTTGATTTTGGGCATGGACTGGTTATCCAGTAATGGTGCCGTTCTTGATTGCGAAATAAGAGTTGTTGGGCTCATAACCCGCTTGGGTAACACTCTCGAGATCTCTTGTAATCCCATAGATTTTGTTATGCTAAGTTATCTTGAATCGCTTGACGCTTCGGTCGAAAGTTTGCGATCTGTTAGAGTGGTCCGGGAATACTCGGATGAGTTTGGGGAGGTGAAGGGCTTACCTCCGAAGCGGGAGATAGACCTCTGAATATATCTGGTAGACGATGCTAAACCAGTATCTTTGTCAGTGCGCCACATGGCTCCTCGTGAGGGGAGGGAACTCCATAAGCAAGTAGGGGAGTTGCTTGAGAAGGGGTTCATAAGACGAAGTATATCGGAGTGGGGTGCTCCAGTAGTTTTTGCCACGAAGGTGGATGGGTCCCTCAGACTTTGTGTAGACTATAGAGAACTCAACAAGCTCACAAAGAAGAGTAGACACCCATTGCCAAGGATTGACGATCGCTTTGATCAGTTGGTTGGCGCCTCAGTGTTTTCGCAGTGGGACTTGGCCACGGAGTTTCATCAGTTGGGAGTGACTGAGGATAGTATAGAGAAGACCGCCTTTAGGGCTCCGGATGGTTTCTATGAGTGGCTAGTGATGCCATTTGGTTTGACGAACGCCCCCGCATACTTTGTTGATTTGATGAGTAGGGTGTTCAGGGAGTACCTAAATAACTTCGTAGTGGTCTTTGTGGATGACATCTTGGTCTTTTCTAAAGAGCGAAATAAGTTTTCGTGTGTGCTTAATGGGTTAAGCAAAGCCAGTTATTTGTTCAACGGTGGTTTTGGAGCAAGATTGGCAAGAACATCCAGAGTTGGACAAGGGCTTAATTATTTAGCCGTTTCTATTAGTATCATCTCACATAGGTCGTCTGAATTCGAAGGAGGTGTCCCTTGGGTGTTTGTCTGATATTGGTTTAGGCCTTTGGGGCTTGCACTTGGGGGATGGCGAGTTCGACTAGGATGGTCTGCGTGAGAGATGGATAGTTGTGACGATTTTGTATGGGAGAATATCCTAGTTTTCTCCAAAAGTGGAGAAAAGCATGCCCTACATCTTAGGGAAGTGTTGGAGACTCTTCGAGCGCATAGTCTTGAGACAGCAAAGGTGGATGAAGTTCTTAGCATCCTATGATTTCGAGATAGCGTATACCCCTGGCAAGGGTAACGGGGTGGCGGAAGCCTTGAGTAGAAAAAGGTTGTCCTTGAGTTCATTGTTCGTGGAACGACGAAGCTTGGAATTTACCTCGATGTTTGATTTCAGACCTTCCGTTGACTTTATACCCGGTTTGCTAGCATCCTTAGAGGTCAGACCTACTCTTTTGAGATGGATTGGCGAGGCATAGAGGGACGACCCACAGTTGGTTAAGTTGGTATAAAGGCTCATAAAAGGGGAGTCGTCCAGCCATTTGAGTAGGTATACCTTAGACAATAGGGGGTGCTTGCGTAGAGACGGTAGACTTTGTTTACCGCAAGACGAGGGTTTAAGGAAGACTATTCTTGATGATGCACACCGTTCTAGGATGACCATTTATCCCGGTGGGGACAAGATGTACCAGGACATGAAGCGAGTTTTCTTTTGGGCCGGTATGAAGAAAGATGTGGTCGAGTATGTCGCTAGATGCTTGGTGTGCCAACAAGTGAAAGCAGAGCAAAAGAAACCAGGTGGGTTGCTTCACCCATTGGAAGTGGGATAGCGTCTCGATGGATTTTATTGATGGGTTACCCAGATCGAGAAAGGGTAATACGGGAATTTGGGCTGTGGTAGACAGACTTACTAAGAGTGCCCATTTCATACCTGTGAGGAGCAAGAGGACTGCTCCATGGCTAGCTTCAGTATATCTTCGAGAGATAGTTCGGTTGCATAGGGAACATGACGTATTCCATGTGTCACATTTGAGGAAATGCCTACATAAGACCGCAGAGGTGGTAGAGCCGAGCTTGCTGAGAGAAGTGGAGGTAGAGCGTGATGCGACTATTCGACGAGCTCCTACCCGCATCCTTGGGTCAGAGATTAGGAAGTTGAGAAACAGAGAGGTTCGACTAGTCAAAGTGCCAAGGGGAGAAGAGGAGAGTAATGCTACTTGGGAGACAGAAACGAAGATGCGTTCATTGTACCCATTTCTGTTTGAGGGTGTGTCTTTTAACTTCTCCTTTATCGTTTGTCTAGTACTTATCTTATCTTTAGTATGTCCTCTCATTAGTACCTTTGACCTTTAGATAGGGTAAAACCTATGGTTGAAACATGTGTTTGAGACATGTTATGTTTGATGCATGTGTGTGGATGCAAGTGGTTGCTAGTGGTTGCTCGTGGATGCATATACACACACTCTAGGTACTAGATCGGCTCAATCACTTCATATTGCATATTACATAAAATTGTGTGTAGGTAGCTATATTAATGGATGTATAATGGTTGTATTATCACATGGATGATGCATTTTGGTGTATAGTTGTGCACTCATGTAGAAATAGTGTGTGTCGATAAGGTTCTTTCGCATACATATTGGATGCATGGCACTATCATGGTTTGCATTAAGGAGGTCAACTGAATTAGTAGACCGCCTAATTTTGCATTAGACAGGGAACATATACACACACTCTTTGCATATGTTCATACAGCATCAGAAGCTCTAAGGACAATGGATGCCAGTGTTTGATGGTTTGAGTAGATGGTTGTTGGTTGGTAGGATACGTTCTTCTTGACTTAGAGATTTCGGGGAAGAAATCCTTTTAGTAGGGGAGAATGTAACACCCCGTATGTTGAATAAATTGCTATAATATAAAACAGGGCAGAATTAAATTTAAAAATCTGAATCAGGGGAAATGGGCTATGCCATTGCGTTCGTCTCGGAAAAATACGCGAAATAGAGTCCGAGTTTTCGAAAATCGGAGTCCGTATGACCCCGGTAAGGCCCAAAGAAGTTTTCAGAAAATTAAAAACAGATTTTCAGAAGTGGCGGGAAAAATCCCGCCAGACCCAGGGGGTCGACTAGGGAGTCGACCTCCCCCCCCCCCCCTCTCCCCCCCAGTTCGACTGGGGAGTCGACCCTAGGGTCGACCTGGGAGTCGACCTCCCTGGTCGAGCCCAGGTGACCTGGGTGCATCAGTTTGGCTTTTGGGCTGAGTCTGGTGGCTTGTGACGTGATCTGACGACTCTAATCTAATTTAGGGTTAATCTAAGGGCCTAAAACACCTAACTAATCTATAAATACACCCTAAGACTACCCTAATTCATACTAAAAATAGTTAGAACACCGTTATGCCGTCAAAATGCAACTTGAAGGAGCCTCCATCAATCTAAAGAGGAAGATGGCTTCTCAAATCAATCTCTAATCAACTCTAGCAACATAATATTCTTCTTAGGAGTGCTAATCAACAAGTTGTGAGTTTTCTATAGCCTTAATGACCAATTATTGAAATGATTATGATAGGATATAATGAGGTTATGGCTATGAATGTGGATCAATGCATGTTATGCAAGTTATATGCTATGTATTAATGATGTTATGCATGATATGCAAGTTATATGCTATGTGTTATTGATGTTATGCATGTTATGCAAGTTATGCGCTACATGTTCATGATGTTATGCAAGTTATGCAAGTCATATGCTATGTGTTCATGATGTTATGCAAGTTATGCAAGTCATATGCTATGTGTTTGTGATGTTATGCAAGTTATGCAAGTCATATGAGAAACATTGATCCATTATGACACCATGATTATGCAAGTTCATATATGATATATTATGCAAGTTTGGTGTATGATTATATGCAAGTTCATATATGACTAGTTATGCAAGTTTGGTGTATGATTATATGCAAGTTCATATATGACAAGTTATGCAAGTTTGGGGTATGATTATATGCAAGTTCATATATGATATGTTATGCAAGTTTGGTGTTTGATTATATGCATGTTCATATATGACATGTTATGCAAGTTTGGTGTTTGATGATATGCAAGTAACATGTGCAAGTTTACACCTTATTATGATATGCATACGTATGCAAGTTAACCCCTTTGTATGTCATACATACATATTCAAGTTTACCCCTTTGTATGACATAAATAACTTATGCAAGTTAACCTCTTTATGACATATGTGATTCATGCAAGTTTGGGTTGATTATTTATGCTAGTTGGGTTGATGCTATATGCATGTTGACACCTTTAAACCCATGTTGATGTTAATGTTATGCAAGTTGATCCCATTGTATTTGTGATGAATCTTCCCTTTTATGTCATGTTGGCGAATTACGTGGGGAACGATGGGGTTAATATACATGTAATGAAATGGTGTGAAGTTGGTATGATTATACATACCATAAAGTGGATGGACATAATTGAGTCAATTATGTACATCGTTAAAAATTGGAATTAATTAGGGAAAATTAATTCGAAATATGGGGGTGATTAATTAGGTGTAATTAATCAACTAAGACACGAGGTTGGACCCTTTTGTAGCATAAGACTGCCCGGAACCGACCGGCAAATCCAGCGGCTACAAATGATTGACCCAATGTGAGAGGTCTTAGGCACAAACTATATACGTGACAAGTGTAAAGACACGAGGTTAGACTCGGTTATGGCGTAAGGCTGCCCTGACCCGACCGGCAAATCAAGCTGCCATAAGAGATAGTCTAATGTGAGAGGTCTCTACAACGGTTACGTTCTTAATCAATTAAGAAACACTTAACCATATTAGCATGTAGAGGACATGAGGGGTTAAGTGGGTGCCTTGGGTGGCATGTGGAAAAATCTAGTAGTTGCCTTGGGTGGCAATAGAAAATACGATTAGAATACTTAACCGAAGTGGAACATGTAATTAAACATGATTAAAGGGTTAAGTAAGTGCCTTGGGTGGCATGGGAAAATCTAGTGGTTGCCTTGGGTGGCAATAGAAGATAAGATTAGAATACTTACCAAAGTGGGACATGTAATTAAACATGATTAAAGGGTTAAGTGGGAGCCTTGGGTGGCATGTGGAAAAAATCTAGTGGGTTGCCTTGGGTGGCAATAGAGAATACGACTAGAATACTTAACCAAAGTGGAACATGTAACTAAACATGATTAAAGGGTTAAGTGGGTGCCTTGGGTGGCATGTGGAAATCAAGTGGATGCCTTGGGTGGCATGTAGAAATCTAGTGGGTGCCTTGAGTGGCAATTGAAATATGATTAGATGAATTAACCAAACCTTAACATGTAGGTGGGCATGATTATGAAAAAGGGGGTTAAGTGGGATGCACTAGATTAAATGACAAGCTTAAGTAGTAGCTTGTGGGGATGCACTAGATTAAATGACAAGCTTAAGTAGTAGCTTGTGGGGATGCACTAGATTAAATGACAAGCTTAAGTAGTAGCTTGTGGGGGCCTTTAGTGGCAATTGAAATATGATTAGATGACTTAACCAAACCTTAACATGTAAGTGGGCATGATTATAAAAAGGGGTTAAGTGGGATACACTAGATAAAATGACAAGCTTAAGTAGTAGCTTGTGGGCGCCCATTTCAACCAGTAACCCATATGTATCTTATTGGGCTCGACCCATGTCGAGGACGGGACACGCGTACTGGGCTTGACTATAAGAGGCCAAAACGGGGTAGCGGTGGCAACGCAAGTCCAACGGGTTTCATATGCGTGTGTGGACCCGGGCTGGTAGGTAAGACGTTGTTGCATCGTGTAGATATAAGTCGTGCACCATTTTCGGGTTGCCACTTTGGGGAGTGATACACCCCACTGTGGGGCCAGCACGGGTATCTACGGTAGGGAGCCGATCGCTTGGGGAGTAGCAGGTACACCTAGTGGAGATAGGGGCAGACAGCACCTATGTAGTCAGCTAGGGGTACACGAAACTACTATCAAAAATTACTAAGTACGCTTAGTGGGGATCAACCTTTAAGTAGGAATTACCCTTGGGTGGGTGGAACTGGTGTGGTGCAGTGTAGGAATTATCCTTGGGTGGGTAGATCTGGTGTGGTGCAATGTAGTATTTATCCTTGGGTGGATAGGCGCGTCTTTACTGTTATCTTAGTTTATCCTAAGTTTAGTTGGCTACTTAGTGTAGTCATTTATCCCCAGTCGTACCGTACCAGGTTTATATCATACCCTAATTACTTTAATGATTGTATTGTTAAGGTTATAGGGATCACTCAGACTTATGTCTGACCCCGTTGTTTTTATCTTTTTCCCCAACCCTCAGGTTCTCAGAGTGGGCCTAGCACTAGTGGGCTTTGATCAGATTGCGTTATCTATCTTTTGGAGCTTGGACTCTTGAAGAAAAGCTCGGTTATCTTTTCTATTATGGCTATTAGTATGTAGTGGGATTATGTACTTATGTTTTAACGAGATGGATATTTTGTACTTGACTCTTGTTGGTTTTTGAGACGTAACCAAACATGTTTACCTTCTGCTGCAATGAAATGATGTTTTAAAATTTCAAGTATTACTTATGTCTTTCTTGTTGTAATTTTTCAGTTCTATATTCTCTTAAATACTCCACCGAAGCTAAGGCATTCCCCTTGTGAGTGACCTTAGCGGGTGTGGGGTGTTACATTTATAGTTTGATACCGATCACCTTTAATTACATCTTTGCCATTCTTGGCATTTAGTGCTTTCTTATTCTACTTGTTTGCTCCAACTTGAGGTCACGTGCCCTTTGCTTTCTTTGTAACCAAATAATGTGGGCACACTTAATTTCGTTAATGCCATTCTTGTATATCTCTTTAGGTATTGTGTTACGCGTCTTCTATGTTGTTCTAAGCAAACGTTCGCCGTACGCCTATAATTTAGAACCGGTCGGCCTAAGCTACTGCGTACTGATTACTCACATTTTTGGACACCGACCGACCACACACACTATATTGTATACCGGTCAGTGTTTGCACCAGTCCAAGTGTAGAGCTTTAACACACTTTTTGCATGTGAAAGTTTAATGTATCAAGCTGCTTGTATAATATCATGCTAATGAATATGACCGATCAGCTCATCTTGGAACCAATCATGTTTGATACCGATCGGTACCAATGTTGGCATCATGTTGTCTCACCTATATATGGAAACACATCAATATTATATGAATACATTAACGTGTTCATTAATGGACATGCTCCACATTTAAATCCCGTGGAAGTCATTACGTGTAAAAATGACCGGTAAGGAAGGCTCATGTAGAGTCGATCAGTTGCAAGCCTTGCTACATGCTCTTGGGTGATGACACACTAGTGTACGTGTTGCCTTTTATCACGTGAAGCCAATGTATGTTTTGACGTGCCAAGCATTTCGACCAGTCCATCATTCGTGTATACGACCGATTGGTGGGGGAAGTTCTTGATTGATCGGTTTGGGTAAACCATATGTTTTTGTGGTGGCCCTTCTTTTTTTGTATTTATTTCGTAGCCATGTGTTGTTGTTAGTACGCACTTCTTAATTTTGAACCGCGTTTCTCATAACGAGTTTAACACTGAGTGTTTACCAGTTTGATTTTGTCTCAGCCGCTGATATTGTTGTTGATTTGCCAAAGAATTTCAGTTGGCATATTCCTTGCTTTAATTGGATCGAACCAACCATCTTTCTCCAACAACTGATTGTTGTAGTTACCACATCGAGATTGCATGCTGCTTCATAGGTATTCCCCTATCTACCCAATGCAAATATGCAACCCAATGCAAATATGACTGTTTCACTTTACGATATCTAATGCATTGATTTCAATATTAAGGCTCCATCTATTTGCACCCCTCTAATTTCTCTTTCCACCCCGATTATTTCAACATAAAATTTGAACCCCGGTTTTTTCTTTATCCACCCCATTTATCCCAAAATTGCCCTTTCCTTTTTACTTTCTTCATTTCTCTTCTTCTTACTTCCTTTATTTCATTGCTTCAAATTTTTTAAGTTTTTATACGTTCAAATATAAGGCTATAAATACAATTTTCATGTTAGTTTTAGCGTTATTTATATTTTTCCGACATCATTCATCAATTAGTTTTCTTTTTTAGTTTTCAAGCTTACATTGTTTGTTGTCATTTTTTTTTTGTTGGCTTTCATTGTTGTCGGTAGAGTTTATAGTACGACTACATCTCTTACTCAAGAAATTTTAGGTTTTAACAATGTATAAAGTAGTTAAATATATCACAAGAGGAGACACAATAGAGAAAAAACTAATTATTTGTTTACGGGTAAAAGTGACATTAATTTTCTTTTTGTTATAACTAGGGTGAGAAGAGCAATTGCAGGGGTGCAAATAGATGGACCCCAATATTAATCTTTTGTGGTGTGCAATACGTAATTTTAATCAGACTTTTTGTGTCTCACTTTGTCAATTAAGATTTCTCTTAATTAGTATTATTTCACTTTGTTTCACTGACTTGAGGATCAGTCTGACTATACCCAGTCTACGGCCTTTGCCTAATCGACGTTGAACTGTTATCGATTCATTTGTTATTTTGTCCCCTAAACCATTTGAAAGGAATAGACGTGTGACACATCTGAATTTATTGCAAACAAAAATTCAAACAGAACGTACGATCAACTTACAAATAAATATTGCTATTTTAATGCAATGCTCTTCAAATGGTGGGTACCCAAGAATTGACAACCAACCACCCATTTAATCCAACTCATCCCAAACTGGCGCCGCTGGAATACCGGCAAAAATTGCCTATCTCTCCCAACCATCAAACTCTGGTTTCTCATACGTTGGTCTGTCTTCGTTCGTAAACTGTAACCAACTTTCTGGTCTACCCCACAAATCGACGCATTGTATCAATCTGCTGGGCATTTCAGTTCCCTCATTCTAGAACCATCAACTGTTGTGCCCTTCGGAACATGGTCTTACATTTATCTTCAACGCATGAAGGACCATTGATCAATTCACGTTGTACTTGGACTGCTGTCAAACAAGATAATTATCATACTTGTGATCGACCGTATAATCCTTCATCTCCCCTTACTATCATATGTTCAACCACTGAACCATACTTTCAGCATCCACAACAAAGCCTTAGAGCATCTTCAACCCTAATTGAATGTAATGTCTAAAAATATCTATGTGTCCATGTTTATTCCACAATGTTAATTATACAAAACTAACCTCTACACTGAAATTTAAATTTTCTCTCCAATGCAAATGTCCAAAAGCTTTCAATTTTGTATATGTGTCATTTTAGGAATAATTCAAAAATAAAATAAAATAAAAAGTAGTGGTTGTATATCATTCCACATTGTGAAATACAATGTCTAGAACTAGACATTTCATTTCACAATGTCTAACAAAAGTTTGCCACATCATATTACACATACCTTTAACATTTGCATTGGAGACCAAAAATTGAATGAAAATGTTAATTATCTATGTGGCATTTAGTTAACATAAAAAAGGCACTTGCATTGGAGATGCTCTTAATTTGTGTAGTAGATTAACCCATGTCTAGAAATAATTTCACTGTCATCAATTCCAATGCCAACCTTTGTGCACATACCCGGTATTATATAATCTGCCACCCCAAAAATATTCACAATATGGTGAGCAACCTTTTTAGCTTTGCAAGTATAATACGATTTGGAACAATCAAACTACTGGTCCTCCAATGCGATTGCGTATGGTTATATTTTTTAAATGACCACTCCAATCATTGTCGTATATGAAATTACTGTCCTACATCCGAAAGGTAACACGTTTGTACTCTTTCGGATACTTAACACACGTTCCGGTTGTGGTAGCGGATGTACGTATCCCTTACAGATGCAATGTATCATTCACCACTATCACACTATTGTCCCAAATGAAAACACAGTTATCCATGCAATTATGTCTTAGGAAGTTTGCACCTATCTAAATAAATGTAAATGCTCACTATACTGTTAACGTACTTCTATAACTCCCCAGATATTGGTTAGATGGTTGCCAGTCGGCTGGAAGTGCATCATGAAAACATTTGCAGTGCCCAGGTACTACTTAACACCTACTGTTTCAACTAAAATTATGGTTTACTTCCTGGTTTTTATTTCAACCTTTCCTAAGCTTCCACCGCATATGTTTTTAATCACGTCATGTGTATTTCTAAATTGACATCCTACAAACCTCAAACTGCAACATATAGTTGTACGCTTAAAAGTTGGAAATACCTATGATATTATACCCCTTGGAGTTATCTATCTTACGCTATATGCAAAGGCTCTGTCCGCGATAACAACTAAGAATACTCATGAAACAACTATCCTCAAATGTCTACTGAGCCTATATACATGTAAGTTTGTAAACTATTGGCAATCACCGTTTTCCCAACAATTTATGATTGGTCTAACATTGCCATAGGTGTCGGGTTAATGTTGATATACTGGATGGCAGTGCATCAACCATGGTAACTGTTTTTGACCATCAAATAAGTTGCTTCACTGAACTAAGTTGCTTAAAATTAGAAATGATTTGCTTCAAATTGCTTTGAAATAAGCAAAACAGACTTGAATAGCAAAATATTACGTCCTAATCAAAGAGTCAAAGAAACATATAGATTGATATAAGATTCAATGTTATGTCACCAATAAAGACCCCAAACTCACAAATGTTATTGAGATCCATGCACACAAACTTGCTAGACTATAGGAGATATGTTGGACTTCTTTTCTCGATACATGTTGATATTAATGATAACGGGCTAGCATAGTTAGGTGTATTCATTTATTTGTGGAGAGAGTAGATCATTTTCCCACTGTGTTTACACATGATTTTATATTTTTCTTTCAAGGTATATTTGATTCCCATACTGGATGAGTTCATTTTTGTTTGCGAGTTATAAGAAGCTACCAAGAGGATTGGCCTTTGACCTTATCATTTGTGAATGCAATATTCATCTTCTTTTCGTGAGTTACTTATGCTTCCCCTAGACTGAAAAACGTTTGATGCCAAATACACTTTATATATGTGAATAACTTTTTTTGGCAAGGCCGACCGGTTTTTAAAGTGATCCGTAACACTTTTATTATATTGAAATAATAATACATGAGTGCCGGTGACATACAACATATATGTCAGCGAGAAGATAAACTTACACGCAGGGAAAAGTCTGCCACAATGCAGCATACATACGCTTACAAAGCTAATACATCATACATACCATATTGAAATTTCCATATTCCTAACATTGTGAGTTACATTTTTTCTAAATGACTTGCAGCATAATAACTGCCACAGCAGCATAAACTCAATCATTGTCAAAGAGCGAACCCACTCCAAGAACACTCTTTTTGCTCCGAGTAATATGACCATGGTGAGAAGCAGAGAGAGGCGAGGCTGAGTGAGAACCAATGATATCAGTAGGCCTTGGTGGAGGGGCTTTGTAAGCCGCCGGTGGAACTAGATGTGCATATGGGTTAGACTGCTTTTCTTTAAGTTTCTTCTTCGAGGAGCTGGGATCAGTAACTTGCCCTTTTGTAGTGTCATTTTTCTCAACATTGTCAGACAAGGACACAACCTTGTTCGCAGAGGATGGAGAATGCAGTTTGTTCAGGAACCCGGGCTTTAGCGTGGTAGCGGGGGACGATCTGTTCTTATCCGCACTCTTTTTCTTCTGTTCAGCAAGGAGACCTTCAGTCCCAATCTCAGTATTTGCTTCCTCATTCAATTCACTCAATTCATTTTGTTGCATGGAGGTGGCAGAACCACTGCATTCCCCACCTAAAGTGTTCTTCGACTGTTGCCATCTATCACCCGCTAAGTTGTTGGTGAATACATTGGTGAGCATCTCACCTAATCTCCTTATTTCTCCCTCTTCAAGTTCTTGTTCTGCATCGCCATTTACATCTTCTTCATCACTAGATGACAGAGCATTAAATTGATTGCCATCCACAACTGGTACAACCACAGCCCTTCTATCATCAAATGCTTTTGTTTTGACTGGTCTGTTGCTGAAAGCCACCCCTTTCTTAAACTTCTTATTTACAACTTTCTTCCATGTAAACTTCTTATTATTCATCATAACTGGTCTCACAAAATCAGATTTAGTGCTTGGCCTTAAAGGCACAAAGTCTCCATGCCTACCATCAGAATTATTTGTCTCATCCACAGTTACTTTCGCTTTCGAACCAGCAGCACTGACTATCGGACAACCAGCACTGGTATGTCCAAACGATTTGCATGTTACACAGATTTGGGGTTGCCATATATACTCAACTTGTACCATTACCTCAGTCCCATCAGGAAGCATTGCAGGGAATTCTACAGGCATATCACTCTCCGGGGTAATTTCAACCATACATTTTGCGAACTGAAGCCGATCTAGAGTTTCGGTCGATGCGTCCATGCATAAGAAACGACCTATCCTAGTAGCTAACCAGCTGATACCCAGTTTTGACCATGCATATAGTGGTAAATTAGATAGTTTAATCCAAACTGGTACCGATTTCACACTTCTGCTGTCAATACCAGTATCCCATGGTTTAATCACGAAAACCTTACTCCTCATAACAACTGGATCAGCACATAGTATTCTGTTTCTATCCTCCTCTTCAGAGAACAAGAAAAAGAAAACTTTACCTGTAGATTTAATTTTGATTCCTCCAGTAGGCTTCCATAGCCATTTCAAATGGTTGATCACTGCCGTATATGAAAGAGGTCGGTCCAGGAAAAAACCCACCAAGTAATTGCGCCACTCTTCTCTTCCGGCGTTGTAGATGTCTTCCGTAGGGAGCACGGCCTTTCCCGAGAATTGGAGAGTTATCTTCGGTGGTGTGAAGACACCAGCGTTTCTAGGTTTCACTGCAAAGAGCTCGGACCATTTTTGCTTGTCATGGCTTGGAGCAGAAAGGGGATTGGTGGAGGAGGAAAGGTTTGTGTTGGGTGGCGGGTCTGGAGTTGGCGGTATAGGCTGAGGTAGAAGATTTTGGGGCGGCAGGGCTAATTGATTTGAGGAAGAAGGGGGCGGGGGGCTCGATGGGAAGGTTGGCAGAGGAAAAGTGATCTGTTGAGAGGACATTTTTGAGAGGAGAGAAGTAAAAGCCATTATTTTTAGTTTAGACTTTTGATATATGTGAATAACTTCGAAACTATATAGTATATGCAATCCTTCAGATGCCATTTCAATACACTAAATTCACCTATACCTTTGAAAAATAGTAAACCTAATTAATATATGTTGAACATAATTGTCTATTCAATCATACATGATCGTCAATATGTAAACATCACTGTTGTCTAAAATGTTAAAAAAACCTTCGATATGAATCTTATTTCAAATTGAATGTCTTCGTTCAATTAACGAAAGTATGAAAAATGCACCTATAGTTGGACTGGTAATCTCTTTTTTTATCAGAATATGAAATAAACAATACTATCACAATGTTTAAGAACATATATCAACTGCAAACAGTAGGCCTGGGCAAAAATGATGTGGACCTGAGGGGAAAACAAAGTATCGGGTACTTTGGAAACTATGATAAAAATTATTCTCATTTTAGTGTTGGCAATAGGCTAATGAAATCTTTTACTCGGAATGATAAAAAAATTAGATGGTTGTGTAGATAGAACGTTGATTCACTATATTGTTCGCAAAATAAGAAAGGATTACATAGACGAGTGGTTATAAATGTAAGTTCATTCCCCAACATTTTTCATGCATCCCATATTTGTGGTATCTTCAGTTTATATTATCAAATGTTATATATATATATATATATATATATATATATATATATCTGTGTGTGTGTGTGTATGCATATACATATGAGGCCTGCTATTTGAACACAAAATTAGACATACAGAGAGAGAGACACAAAGCCTTGACTGTTGGATCTTTTTGTCCTTATGTGGGGAGGTGGAATTCAGGGAGAGATCCAATGGTGCAAATCAATTGTATCACTAATTATGTCAAAAGATTGTGTCCAAATAGACTTTCCCTATATATATATATGTATGTATGTATGTATGTATATGTATATGTATATATATGTGTGTGTATATATAGGTGGAGTATCCAAATTTGCTGGATCACGAGACGAAGAGGGGGAATTTGCTGAACTGGATGATCTTGTATTCACGTCAGCAAAAATCATGTGGAAAAATTCCATATATATATATATATATATATATATTTGGTTGGCAGAAGACCATACTATGTACACCTTAATGCATATATTCGAAGAGAATGGAAACTAGGAGGATCATGGGATGTAATTGCAAGATAGAATGGATTTTATTTGATCAAATTTGAACTGGAGGAGGACTGCACTAAAGTTTTAAATGGTGGCCCATGGTTTATGGATAGTAAATTAATTTTTACTAAAAGATGGGAACCTAATTTGAGACTCGAGAGAGACATGCTTGAAACACATCCTGTTTGGATCAAATTGTTGAACCTTGATCTATCTTTGTGGAATGCCCGAGGCATAAGTAAATTAGCAAGTTTAATTGGTACCCCATTGGCTATGGATGATTTAACAAAAAATGTGAAACATCTTAATTATGCTAGAGTGCTTGTTGAACTGAATGTAAATGATGAGAGGAAAACTCAAATAAGAGGTAAAGATAAACAGGGAAATATTTACATTCAAGACATAGAATATGAGTACATACCCCCTATTTGCAAAAGTTGTAAATGTTTTGACCATTCAGACGATCATTGTAACACAGTTGCAAAACCAATTAAACAAGTGTGGCAAATGAAAGCTTCTAACCCTAATCCTGTTGAGCAAAATCAGTCCTCTTCTGTGGTGACTGGAGACAAAATGGATATAGTTAGTACATCTACTACTATATGTACAGAGTCATCAGAGAGTGTTGTTACTATTCTGGAGGCAGGGGAGTCATCTGAACAGGGGGACTTGGCATCAACAACTGCATCAGAACTGAATCCAGGTTAACAGCATCATGGGGATCCAGTTGTGGTGGGGGATCCAGATCCTGAAACAGTTGAGGACTTGAATAATTTAGACATTAATCTTGAAGACAATTATGATGAGGAAAACAGTGAAGAAGCTAACAACAGGAAGAAGAACTACACAAAACCAAATGATGCATATGACAAGCAATTCAAAGAAAAGGAGAAGGATAGCACCTATGGCACCAATGTAAGTGCACGACCTCCTAGGATATTGAGGAGTAACTCACTCATATCCAAATGTCCTTAATTGTATGGAATGTCAGAGGTCTCAATAATGATACCCGATTATTAGTCCTCTATAATCTAAGGAGGAGTCATTTTCCTTCCTTTTTGGGTATTCTAGAAAATAAATTGAATGAAGAAAATTTGAAATTCTTATGTGATTCGTTTGGTGATGATTGGGCACATGCCACTAACAATCACTTTTTTGACAAGGGCAGAATACTTGTGTTTTGGAATAAAAACATTTGGCAATTTAATATCATTGACATTGATGAACAACAACTTACCGCTAATCTTGTTAACAATGGGGGTTTGACAATATGTGTATCAATAATCTATGCTAGTAATTCCGCTAATGAAAGAATTAAGTTATGGGATAAGATCAAGGCGCTAGCTCCAAACATGAATAATTCTTGGATAGTGATGGGTGATTTCAATTCTATCCTCAAACCAGAAGATAAAAATGGTCGTAATACCATTTATGTTGCCCAATTATCTGAATTCAATAACTGTATTGTTGCTGCGGGATTAGTTGAGCATGTCCACTGTGGCCTGCATTTTACATGGAGAAGTGGCGAGAGAAGGAAATTTTCATGTAAATTGGATAGAGTTCTTGTTAATTCTGTTTGTATCAATAAATTCTCAGACTTAAAAGTTAATGTACTGCCTTCATCAACCAGTGATCATTGTCCTATTCTTATTAACCTGATCTCTAGAGATAATGAATCCAAAGGTAAACCGTTCAGATATGCTAATCATTGGAAAATGCTGCCTGATTATAAGGATACTATTGACACTATTACAATCAAAGATGCAGAAACTTATATGTTTTCAGTTGTGCAATTTCTCAAAGATGCTAAAGCCACTACACCAAATAACACCTTCGGTAGCGTTTGAAAAACGCTACCAAACCATTTTGGTGGCGTTTTAATAAACGCTACTACAGGTCCCGCAACCAAAAGTCTGATTGTTTTAGCGGCGTTTTCATAAACGCTACCAACTGAACAGCGTGGTGGCGTTTTCTAAACGCTACTAAAGATCTATACGTGGTTCATTTTTTGCTTTTTTGTAGCGTTTATTTTATGCGACTAAAAACTTTTCATTACATTTATTTTCTGCCACTAAAAATTCATGTACTTTGCATAGTTGCGTTTTTGAAACGCTACTGAAGGTCTATATATAGGTCATTTTTTGCTTTTTTGTAGCATTTGTTTTATGCCACTAAAAATTCAGATGGTATGTTACATTTATTTCTACAGTGTTTTTAAAACACTACCAAAAGGCATTGATTGTTTTGTAACATATTTTAAATGCTACTATGTACTGTTGCTGGCTTTTATTATTTCTAGCAACTAGTTTATAATAGTCATTAAAATTATCAACAATCGTATAAGAATCTAATTTAAAACAACAATCAATCAATCATATAACCATCATATTTAAATAACTAAGAATATATTGCCACATAAATATTTTCCATAACCATTTAGATAATAGTTATTTGACAAAATCAGCAAATTCACATCCCACAAGCATTCAAAAACAAGTTTACACAATAAGTACTAAAAATACCATAATACATGCAAAAATTAAAGTCGTGTCCATTGCTGGTGATGGTCTTCACTTTAGAAAAGCTAATTACCTGTAGACAATAATAATTGGCTATTATTAAAATAAACACATAAACAATATTAATAGAACTCGACCATGAATAATCTACTCCATTGTAAAATTCAAATACGCACATAAACAATGTTAACTTTGCGCTTTTTTTATTTCACACAAACTCAACCTACACGGTTAATTCAATGAAATAATTGATATCTGCAAAACAATACTAAAATGTGTTTTTTATTAGCCGTAAGGTACAATTTGCGAAATTTTAATGATAATTCGAAAAGGGCGAGAATGTTGAAATTGTATACATTAACGTACTTTACATTATCATATTAAGTTGACATAAATTTATTTGCATTAATAATTGTTATTAATGCCTGTTAGATATCAATTATCATGTTGCATTGCGTCACATAACATAACATGTAAGGGTTGGTTACATGTTTGACGCTTAACAAATAAATATTGTGCCAATTACAGTTAAAGGAACGAAGATATGCATACAATATGACACTCGAATCATTTACTAAACAGCAAGCATAACATGTGTCAATGGTAATTATGACAACTCCATGATGATTGGAGTGTCATAGATAGAGTTTCTTGCCTACACTCATTAATACACAACAAGAGACAATAGAAATATTAATTCTTTATATAATTTCTTCTCCTTTAAGGAGATGCCATAATAAAAAAGTAGCAGGCAAGAAATTGTATCAAGTCATATTTTTCTACTTTTCAGGCACACGACAAATGGATTAAATCAATAATATAACACGTGAAAAGGTAAGCTACTTATATATTCATGTTTAGTATACACATTGACACTGGCTGAAGTCTCAGACTGTAAAGCTATGAGAAAATTCCATTGATTTGATTATTTTCTCACACTACCACCTCACCTAAGGCTAAGCATCTGTGACCATACTTCCATGAACTCATTGATATAGAAGAATGACTACACATTGATACAAAATTCACCTGGCTCTAATTGGAATTCTTATCCATGAACTCAAGAAAAGGTTTGCTTTGCTCCTATTAGTAAGAAGATGATTAACCGATGTCACCCTATCTGCAGCTGTAGGACCAAGTTTCATACCATTGATGCGCAACTGGCCATAAATGGGATGATGTGTATTACTAAGTTATGATGGCACAGGCTTCTCTATACACGCAACTGGCCATAAGTTTGTCGATTCAATTCAATTTTAAATTTGATTTGCACACGCCATGCTGATATTTCATTGATTTTTCTTGAAGGACCAAGCAAAACTATCTTCATTTAGCTTATACCCAACCTTACTTCATATATCCAAGATTAGTTATTGCAACATGTTAAATCCTTCTATCTACTTGTTTAATTTTCAATATTGATAGAGAACAAGCTGAGCTGTTCTCGCACTTTTATATATACAACTAGGCAATAACGCGTCAACTTTAGTTATGACCTCAAGCTTCTTTGGACTGATTATTATTCTGCTTTCTCAGCTTATTTATATTTAATTATATTCTCAACATGCAATTTTTATTATTTTATTTTTCATATTCAATCTTTCTACTTATTTTACTTAATTTTCATATGCCAAGTCTCCAGCTGAAAGCGCATCCAAAATTTAAATTGAACTCTTTTGATTCATTCATAAAAATACATTTTCTACCGTTTACATTTGAGAACCGTTCAGTCCATAAGCACCGTGTTTCCTATTACACCCTGTACACTACGCATGGAGCAATCAAGGTGGTAATATTACATGGTTTTCTTGTATTCATTCTTTTATTTTCTTTAATTATATTCAGATAAATATTCTTGGTTTTCTGTTCTTTATTTTTATTTGAAACCATTTGATTATATACTTGCATCTTTAATGCTTGCATTATGGAATGAGTAAACTTTATAACTGAATTTCTTGGGTGTGTGCTAAATAAAGTCTATGAGCTTGGGAACTACTCATTTAAAAATTTCAAGAATAGCAAAAATGATGTTCTGGGTTAGTCCAATGTAAATACGTCTGAAACTGAAACTAATAGCTTCTTATATTTAAAATGTAGTACCAAACTGAAACTGATACGTTTTAACCTGATAACAAAATTATTTTCAAACTGAAAATGATACGTCATTACTTGATAACACCAAAACAATCAACTACAACCGTCTGCCACATCACACACTTCATCATTCACAACCACACCTCCCTCGCATCTGCAACACATTAACACTTCCTTGCTCGACCATCACTGCTGCCAATAGCCGACAACTATTATCACCAGATACACCTACAACAAACCTTCGCGTTTTGGCCTTCCAGCCTTGACAATCAACAACAAAACAGCCTACAACTCCAACCTGAAACCAATATAATTCACCTACTTCACGGCAACTCAAATCCACAATCACTTCGCCTACAATCAATCAACCATAGCAACGTGACCGTTCGACTCAAACCTGCAGACCACTTCGCATACAATCACTCCTTCAACGCAATTCACAAAAACAACAACCAACCATTGATCACCTACACAAATACAGCTCCTTCACTGACCAAACCCCCCTCTGTGATCATCTAGACGCAGCACAATCTGCCACGACACAAACCACAAACACATACCCACTCATCTACACATACCCACCTACTGCTCCAAAATTGCTACCCAGACCCCTTTCAATCAACTCAATCAAAACGTACCTTACACTGATTTTTCTATGCTTCCGACGTACCCTTTTTTGTAATTCAGTTTTCTTCATTTCGAATTAAGATGCGGCCTATCAAAATTTTCTATCAAAATTTTAAGTTCCATAAATTTATTATGTTCAAATCTGAATAAATTTAAACTTATTAACTCATTGGTTAACACTCAGCAGTATTCAAGATTCCCTTCTGAATGGAATCTTACATTATTTACTAAATAGACTGGTTGATTAACATGAATTCTTAGTCAGCGGTGAATATAATCAGTTTGGATTGTAAAAAAACTTTAATCTTGATTTATTTGGCAGTAACAAAGTACAGATGCGTTTGAACCTAAACTGTTAGCATATGTTATTTGAATTTACGGGAACAGAAGAATCCTACCATGTGCTCTATTTCTTGGTTCCTGTGTATGTGCATGTATTGTGCGCTCGAATTATAAAATTGGAAGAGTCATCAAAACCTTTGCTTTATTAAACTTCCAGGTTGATAAAAATTATCTTTTCTTCTCTTCAGTTCGTCCCAGCATTAAGACCCTTAAAGCATCATCCACCCATCCATTTCTTACCCAGTTGAATCTGAGATGTCTTTTGCAGCAATAATTGATGAAAATTAACATTCAGTTTAATGCGCATTAAATATTTTAGCTTATATTAAAATTACGGTTACGTTTTGGGTAGAAAATTAAATTTGTTATTTAAAAAGGAAACTTATTCTACCATCAAAACTCTATTTACTAATACATAACTCCATTTTTCAGTATAGACAATTCACCATATAATCAATTCAATCACAAATATTTGAAGCCTACACCGAGTTCAACCACACTGCGAACCATCCAAGTCCTAAAGCAACAATTCAAGTCCTAAATCAACGATTACTTTTGCGACTATACACCCAAAAGGAGCGAAGTGTTGTAAAGGGCACCGTGTTTCTCTGGTTCTATTACCGTATAAGATGAAAATATGATGGCTGGATGTTAAAAAGTAAAACAAAAAATATGTGTTTGGCTCTAGTCCTAAACCAACGATTCAAGTCAAGCTCTATTTAGTGCAACAATTATAACACAATAAGCAACCCAAATCTTAACACCACCAACCACAGTCATTTTAATATTGGAGTATTCACTTATCATATTGGTGGAGTAATGTTTGTTTATGTGCAGTCTAATAGGCAAAGTTCATATAATATTATAATTTAACCGAAAAATAATACTTACTTCAACTTGATTCTGCAATGACATATGCTGTCAGCCAAGCTACATTAGTCCCCAAAGCATCTTCCATATATGTACACTCCGATATAGGTCTCCATAGCAGCGCGTCATTAACTCTCACAAAGTCCACCCAAACGGTTATCGCATCTTTTCCTAATGGAACAGAGTGAACCATTGATGTCGAATCAGTAGAAAAGATAGTTCCTTCGGCTGCTACTTGTCCCGTTTTAGCCACATCAATCAAATTGCATATGCTCTTTATTACCAAATTTGAGCTCTTCTGGATAAGCAAACCAAAGTAACAATTTTTAAAAGAAAGGTCTTATGTTTATTGTCAAAGTAGTTTTCACATTAACATATAGTTTAGTTAACATAGTAAACACATAAAACAAAAATACATATGCGATATACCATTATAAAAAAAAGAATGAATATGGAATGAAAAATCCCTGCACGCGTGTTTGTGAATACAATGAATATTCTAGGCTCTGTCTTTATGAAATTATTAATTGGATACTGGAGACAACATGCAATTTAAGTAATTAGAATGTCATGTGACACCAGTCTCACTAAAAGCTATAGTATGTTACCTAAGGAGTATTTTGGGTTCGATCTGGAGATTAATTCTACATATGGTTGCTTAGTTACCTGAAGAGTTGCTTCTTCCATGCAAGGAGAAGTTGCAGTGTTTGCTCTAGCCTTGGAAGGAAAAGCCACATTGCTTTCTTTTTCAGCTACAACTTCTGATTTTGGCCATGTTATTTTCTTACCCACGGCCTCTTTAATGCATGACATATTATTGTGGGTCGCCACAAGTAAACATCTTTTTTTTTTGCATAGTCTACCCAAACCACCATGGCTAACGGACCTAGCGGAAAGCCATTCACAATCATTTTCGAATCACTCGAGAAAAGTTTTCCTTCGGCAACCAATGCTTCACCCTTATTCCAATCATAAAACTTGCATTTGTTGTTTGCGCTACTAGTTTTACTCTAAAAAGAACAATAAATATATTTAACAAAAAAAATACGTATACAATTACAAATAGTTACCATGAATCATAAATCTTACCATAACATCTTCAATCATGTGTCATCGTTGTGCAACAACATGGTTTGCAGGCCATGCTACTGACTTACCATTGGCTTCTACTAATATTGATATACTAGATGTAGGCCTTCATAAATAAGCGACTGCTTTCTTTATGCAATCTATAACAACTTTCACAGCATTTGGTCCAATACGAATATCATGGACAACTTCATTTGGATCGGTGGACACCACTCTCCCTCCAGCAACAACTTCGTCGATTCCATCCCAATTCAATAGCTCACATATGTTGTCATTGTTCTGCAAATAATCAATCAAAAATTATGTCGATTACTAAATTTAAAACTTAACTCTAAATGATGTTATATCAATATAAGTGATTTATACAATTTCAAGTGTGCTCCCTTCTTTCGAACCTTCTTGATCCTGCCAAAGAAAAAGTAGTAGCACCATATCAAATCTCATATTATTATTTATATGAAGAAAAAAAACTAGATAAAAACTCATGTTGTATATTTTAGTATTATGTCACTAAAAATCTTGATTATTTTTGCCTTTGTCGCATTTTTATGGGCTTTAGCACAGGTGTTTCTTGCCACTGCTGTATGTTTTACAGTATTAAAGCTCGACTTCACAGATTAAATAGGTACAACAGCCCAGATTAATTACATCCATGTTTGTCCAGTAAACTACTGTACTCAACCTTGAATCACTCGTAAATGTCTTGCTAATAAAAACTTATGCAAAGTACTTAGATGTTGTTATATTCAAAGTACTCAAATAATGAGAGCATATGAAAAAAATTACACTTGAAAGTACTTAAATGTTGTTATGTTCAAACGGTTATCTAATGATGGTTGTATCTGAATGCCGAGAACTAAATTTGGCTACGAGTAGCATTATTAATTTTTACTTTAGCGACTGATAGGCTATTGCAAACTGCGACGAATGAGCAGCACTATTGTGAACAGACCTGCAATCGCTGTTCTACTAGTCTTAGGAACAACGAAGATAGTTTGATTAGAACAGGGACTAACAGGATATTGCAAATTAACAGACCTTCAGCTATTGTGAACAGCGACGAGCGAGCAGTTGCTCGCTACTCTTAACAACAGCGAGCAGCAGTTGCTTGCTGCTCTAAACAGCAATGAGTAGCTGCTGAGCGCCTCTAAACATATTGAGAAGAGCAATGAGTCATTAAACATGTTAAACTTTTAAAGTTGATGTTGTCAACTAATTAATCCCAGTGATCAAATCTCATTTTTATACAATGACTTCTTAGAATATATAGTTTAATTTTTAATTTGAAAAAAACTTGTGTGATATGGTTTAGTATGCTTACACACCCATAAAAAGTATAACATGCAAATGAGGCTATGTGCATCAAGAAGACAATGTTTTATAGATATCAATTTAATATAAGTAGAAAAGTTTTGAAATAACCAAAATATTAGTTAATTTTTCCTTTACATTTTTGATATTTATGTATCTATTTAATTTAAATAGAAAGGTATAAGAGATTTTATTGGATTCTACCTTTATTAGAATTTTTGTTTCTAGTCCCATTTCATTTTGGATATGACTTTGAAATTATACAAAACAAAACAAAACCAGCTTAAACCTAATCTAAACAGACCCAAAATACACAGCTCCTAAAACAAAATATAAGACCCAAAAGGACCAGCTCCACAAACGAATAGAGAGATTACATGCAGGAGCCCAGAACCATTATTCACGAACCAAAGAAGGATAGCAAACCAGGGACCCCATGAAAAAACACTAAAGAAATAACCTCCCAGGACAAAACAAAAAATACCAAGAAGAAGTGCACGACAAAAAGCAGGACATCCCAAATGAAGGCACAGTAAAGCTCAAAAGATAACCCCAGTGAAGCATCAACAACAACATGCAAGGTTAAGCAAAACAAGACAAGAAACAGCACTAGCAAAAATAGGGCACATAACTTGTGAAAATGGTTATATAGCATATTGTTTAGTGATTCTCAATCTATTGGCTTGTTCAGTACAAAATACAATGGATGCATTTTAGTTGAAAAGTAGGTCAATGGGCGTATTTTAGTTTAAATAACTATTAGCTTAAAAGGTAGTTAACCACATCCTTGAAACGAAACGCAAACGATGTCCGAAATTTAAAACTTTGCGATGGTATAATTGGAAAAAGAGAAAGAAAAAAAAAACCAAGAAAAACAAGCAGCAAAATTTTGGTCATTTTTTCCCTCATAGGATATGGCTACCTACGCTTTGTATATGGTAATTCTTCTCAATAAATTTGCAGTGTCCACGTTCATGTTGTACAAAGGGTCCTAAATTAAGTTATAGTAAGCATATCCATGTATATGCAGCAACCACGAAAATGTGAATATAAATTTGCAAGATGCATATTTGTGTGTGAATTTAATTGAGGTGTTACAAAGAAACATTGCGTTAAATCATCATAACATTTTTGTTGGAATTTACCTAATAGTTGATTTCATTCTAGTATGTTGGTGTTGGCTACAGTGTGAACATGTGAGTGTGAGCACGGATGTAAGTTATTGGTCCAAATATATGTTTGTATTTAAGTGCATTTGCAATTTGTCGATTGGACATAATACTCTAACCGTCAATTTGTTTGTGACAATTTTATCCATTTTGAAAAGGCAAGAGTTTGATTATGACATAATATGCTAATAACACCATAATTTGCACTAAGTAATGTCAATGCTAGTATAACTAAAGTTTTATTTAAAGCTAGTATTAGCACCAAAATTTGCACTATTGCCGATAGTGTTAGTAGGGGAAAAAAAGAAGGCAAAGGAGTAAGTTTGGATGGCAAATAGATTAAAGTGGTTCACTATTTCTGATGGGATTCTTGATGTGGTTTATCATAAAGTACCAGACCATCATGAATAATTTTGTTAATATCAGGCTTCGCACTTTATTTTGGAGACATAAAAATAGGGTCGAAATTAGGATAGCTGAGAGGCAATGTGATTAAGCTTAGATCGAAAGGTGTTGAGCCTAAGCATGCAGTAGTAAATACTAAAATGATAAACTGCCTAAAGGAAATGAAATCAAGACTTCCAGTCGAACATCCCTATGTCCACAGTACTTTACATAATTTCTCTAGCTTAGCCAAGAGTCTTATTGCATTGGTTATGATCATTTCTTCTTTTAATAAGTTTTGTGGAGGGCTCAAACATATGAAAGGAAAATTTCTGTTTTCCAGCACTATTGTCTTTTGCATGAAAATGGACAAAAAAATACAATGGATGTATTTCTACAATGACTCCAGATCACAGTAAATATTTTTGACAACTTCTCTAATTACGTTGACAACATCCAGAATCTCGCCCCTTGAGGATCAGTATTCGATGTTGCATTTCCGCTCAGGTCATTAGTAGTTTTTTCAAATTGACGGTTTCATTCTGGATTAATAATATTCCACACATGAATTCTGAAACATAACGTCTATTGAATCATTAGTTCTTTAAATAAAGTTGCCCTTCTGTCTAATTTTTGTAAGCTGCGCTTCCTCCTCTGTTTCTTTACAATGTCATATCTTCGATCACAATTTCGAACATAAACAACTAAAAGGAACATTGATTGTTTATTTTTATTTTCTTATAGGTTATCCTAAATCCTAATCATATAACACGCATCAACATGACATCTGGGGATGTGTTCTATTCACTATATGCTTTATTCTTTTTTTTATTTTTTTTAAAGAAAAGGCAATCTTCATCACTTGCTATTTATAATAATGTTCTCTCGGACAGTAAAAGAACAAACCGTAGGAATTACTCTCTTATAAAAAAAAAGGAACATACAGTAGGGATTACTCAACTAAATAAATTGGCCTATTAGACAAATTAAACAAAGAAAAACAAAATGAACAACAAAACATATAGAAAACAATGTAAAACAAAACCTTATCAGAATATCCTAGCCTTGTTATGTAGCTTTTTATCCGGTATTGTATGTATATAACAGTACATAAACCAAGGTCTTATTTATCTCAATATAGCGTGCATATTATTTATTGTGTCCTGCTATTCGCACCCCACTGTTCACTACCGGCCACCACCTTCATTCGGTTGTTTATGGCCGAACGACGTACTCAAGAAAAAAATGCACTGAGAGGCGGTTGTTTATGGCCGAATGGCATGAAGAACGGTCGGCGGGTAACCACCGAATAGAAATGTGTGGTGGCCAGAAGACGGAAGTGGGGTGTGAATAGCTAGACACTTATTTATTAATCATTGATACATAATACCCCCACGGAGCCAAAGAATGAGTACTCATACAAACACAAAAGATACCAAAAAAAGGAAAAAGAAGAGAAAATAGAACCGCTCCATATTATTCCTCCACAGCACCAAAACAAGTGAACAAATAAGAAATTACAGTACGAAAATTTCAAACAAGAAGTTCTAGTACAAAAATTTCGCCATTTAATCACTAATCAACTGAAGGTCAAGCATGTTGTTTAATTTTAAGAAGTTTATTAAGTCTTGCAATGTAGATTACGGTATTGTGAAAATAAACAGCTAACAAAGAAAATACTCAAAGCAATAATCTTTACATCGATTACCTCGATCTGTAGATTCAGGCCTTGTGAACAAGGCGGAAGGAAGCAGTTTCGACGACCAAAGTGGATGTGAGCCGATGGCGATGATTTGACGATGACGTGCTTTTTATACGAATAATTTGATGACCGAAGTGGAAGCCGAAAACAGCTGATTTAGCGAGAGGGAAATTTTGGTGGAAGGAGGGAATTTTTGGGAAGAGAGGGAAAAGTGAAACTTGGATGGAAAAACGCGGCTAAGGAAAACGTGACTGCGTGAAAGCAAAAGAGAAACCTAGAATTAAACAAAAAATAAAAGAAACGTACAAATTTAGCTGCATTTATGCATGAACGCCGCCAACAATTGTAACCAAAGGCAGGTTTTCTTGTAGTGAGCCAAATTGAAAGACTTGAACCGAACAAGAGTAAAGGAACATGACAGAATTGATCTTTTGGAAAAAGAATTGACAAATGCTTTGCATATAATAGATGCTGGTGACTCGAGTGATGATGTCTGGTCTCAATACCACAAATGTCAAACTGAGTTGAGAGAAGCAATGAAAGTTAAAGCTGTTGAATTGAAATAAAAAGCAAAAGAAAAATGGATTTCTGAAGGGGATGAATGCTCAAAATTCTTTTACACCAAAATGTATGTTCGTCGTAACATCAATCATAATTACCAAATCCTAGATCAAGATGGAAATTACTCGGTTGATTTAAAAAAATTGAACATGAGTTTGTTGAATACTTTATGGAACTATATAATGGTGAATGTGCTACTGACTTACCCACTATTCACTCCAGGAAATTGCTGAATGCTAGTGGGAAACGCTAGATGTGCAGAAGAGTTACTGAAGAAGAAGTTTGGATGGCCATCAAATCCATTCACATTGACTCCTCCCCCGGTCCCGATGGTTTCGGCTCCAGTTTCTTCTTGAATCATCGGAGCTGCCTGAAAATTCTTTGGTGTTAGCAATTCAAGAATCTTTCAACTCAGGTAAAATCAATAAGGAAATTAATCATACTTTCTAATGTTTAATTCATAAAAATGACAAACCAACCAAGATAGCAGATTATCGTCCTATTGCTTGCTGCAATGTGTTATATAAAATCCTAGGCTAGGTCATTTGTAATAGAATGAAAGCTGTGTTACCAGATTTAATTACAGAGTGTCAAAGTGCTTTTATAAAAGGCAGAAGCATATCTGAGAATTCTTTATTAGCACATGAATTAGTCAGGAACGTCAACAAAAAAGGTGCCGATAAATTTTGTCTAAAAGTAGACCTTCAGAAAGCTTATGACAAGATTAACAGACATTTTATCATTCATATGTTAAAAGTCATGGGGTTTCCAATGAAAGTTGTTCGAGTAATTTTTGAGTGCATTCAATCACCTACTTTTTCTGTCCTTATCAATGGAGTACCAAAAGGATTCATTACCAGTGACCGGGGTATTAGACAAGGGGATCCTCTATCCCCTTATCTGTTTGCAATCGCAATGGAGTACTTTTCTCTCCAGATGGAACTTGCAGTGTATGACAAAGTGGTACAACCGATTCACAATTTTCGACCTTCTGTTAGCCACTTGTTGTATGAAGATGACCTGATAATTTGTGTCAAGGAAAATGTTAAAGCTGCTCTTAAGATAAAAGAATTGTTCCTCAATTTGGAGAAGTATGTGGGTCTTAAGATGAATGAACTAAAAACTAAATGCTACTTCAATAATTTTTGTGTATCCAGATCTACTGTGATTAACATCTTGGGTGTGACTGAAGGGGAACTACCTGTGAAATATCTTGGTGTTCCACTATCATCAAACAAAATTACTGATCGTGAATGTGCAGAGCTAATTACAAAAATCAGAGACAAATTGCAAAGTTGGAGTTCCGGGCTATTATCATTTGCGGGTAGAATTGAACTAGTGGACACAGTAATTCAAGCAAAGTGAATTTTTGGTTACAAACTTTTCAAATTCCTGATGCATCTATTAGTAGAATTGAGAGTGTATGTGCAGATTTTATATGGAGGGGCAAAATGCATAAAATTAAATTTGAAGACCTTTGTAGACCTAAAGAAGAAGAAGGTGTTAGTCTAAGGAAAATCAGAGATATGAGAGATGCATTTACAATTAAACAAGCATGGAAAATCATCAACAATCAGGGCTTATGGGCTAAATGGATGTCTAAAAGATATATTAAGACTAATTTTTGGACCACGTCGATTGATAATAATGCTTCAGCAACATGGAAAGCCATTCTGAGAATCAGGAGTAAACTGGCAGCAAACTGTGAAAAAGAAATTGCTAATGGTTATGGCATGGATTTGTGGAGAGACCCATGGTTAAAAGGTAAATCTCTAATTAATAGATTGGATTGGGATATCTTTTCAGCTTATGGTAGTCCTAATCAATCTGTTAATCATATTATTTCTGATGGAGCTTGGAGATATGATCGAATACCGCATGCAGAGACCTTTAAAAAAGAACTTGAATTTACTCCCTTATTCATTGGTAAAGAGTTTGATAAATGGAATTGGACTCCAGACAGAAACTTCAATATGAAAAGCGCATGGAATGCATGCAGAAATACAAATCCTATAGTGGATTGGAAATGTGTAGTATGGAACAGACTAATCCCACCTAAGATGTCAACAACATATACAAAATTTTACTGAATCGTTTACCTACGAGAGACATGCTACGAAATGGGGCATCATTTCTGAAAACATCTGTCCTCTGTGTGAGAAAAGTGAAGAAAAACATCATTACTTATTCTTTGAGTGCGAATTTTCAACAAACTCAATTAATCGCATTCAAAGTAAATACAACATCAGTGAAAGAACAAACAAGTTACAACATATCATGAATTACCTGATTAACAATTGGTCGAAGGTAGATGCAGAAATAAAAGAATACAGCATAAGCATTATATCTGCAAGTTGGTGGCTATGGAAAGAGCGAAACAAAAGTATTTTTCACAATAAACGAAGATTAGTACAAGAAATCAGCAAGCTCAACGAGGAAGAAGTTAAATTGATTACTAAATGTCGTAAGAAAGACCGTACGTCAGAAAGGGGAGCACCACCATATGATACTGGAGTTGAGGATCCATCGGAGAGGCGGGTATCATGGAATGAAGGTGAAAACCTAATGCCGCCATGAGTTCATGAGCAATAGGGAAACCGCCGCCGTTCGCCATTTGTGTGAATTGGGGATTTGTTAATTTTGGTAATTTTGAGTTTGTAAGTGAAAGTATATTTAGCTGTCGGTTTTGTACTCGACATGTCGTGTGTGCTGTTGCGTGTTTGTAAACAGTATCTTCCCTTTGGACCGCCAAAAGCCCATAATAATATTTTACCCAATTTCAATATATATATATATATATATGTGTGTGTGTGTGTGTGTGTGTGTGTGTGTGTGTGTGTGTGTATACGCTAATGCAATTTTCATATTGTTTAGGATTTGGATTAGAGTTGTTAATGAATACCCGAAATATCTGAAATCCGCCCGCATCGTATCCGAAAAGCAGATAAATATTCGAAAAACGGATGCGTATATGGATACATAAGTATCCACATTCGAAAGTTATCCGTCCGATTTTTTATAACATTGTGCTCAAAGTTATATGTATTTTAATACAATGAATGATGTTTATTTATTGTTTTACTATGTCGAAGCTTTATATTATATATACTAAATGCATATTAGCTATCTAAATCTATTTAATTTCGTCATATATGTTTATTTTTAACACTTTTGTGACCAATAAAATTGAAAAACATTTATTTTAAACTAAAAATTTCCATTTACATTTCTTGATTTATCAATCATTAGCGGATAAGATAATTATCCGATATCCGTCCGGATCCGCGGATATAGATATTCGAAATCCGAAATTGATTTCAGATACGAAAATGGATATTACTATATACATATCCGTTAACAACCCTAATTTAGGTGACAAAACAACTGCAGTTAATTCACCGCCAATAAGACTCGACACGGAAAAAATAATTATTTCGCCCGTTTCAAACTATAGTTATCTCTGTAATCTGTACGATATTTGTACTTAGTTGTATACTCTAATTTTTATTTTTTTTCGTTTAATTACTGTGTTGTACCTTCTAACCTTTATGTATTAGTTGTTTTAAATAGACACTAACAGTTGAACTGTGTTTTAAATCTACAAAATATAGGCATGCTATGCTTTTTGTTTCCTTTTATCCTACCATGCGCAATTTTTCTCTTCCACTAGATTTTTTCTATTTACCTTTTACATTCAGCATGTCCGTTCTTGAATATTAGCATGAGTATTATACATGGTTTACAATGCAAAAAAGTTATACATGATTTAATGGAAGTATTTTCTAATTTGACTCTCGATGCTAGCATGAGTATTATACATGGTTTACAATGCAAAAAAGACCCAAAAAATAATTAACGCACTGGAACTTAGCATTCAGAATACGGTACCTGCCTTTTGCTTCTAATGATTGGTTCAACGGACATATATACTACTATACTTTCGGGTATTTAGTGGCAAATTGGTGTAATTCAGGTGGCTCCAAGGGTTAAATATTATTCCTCCCACGTCACCCCTACTAATATCTTACATCGATTTTTACAGTGAAGCATGAACTGTACACGGTCCCAAACACAAAATCATGTACTTACCCGGTCCAAAAACAGTCATACATAAGAACAACAAAACATTATACACAACTACCTGACCTACTGATAAAAAAAAGACTGTTGTCCGTGTGCGAAGCACGGGCCTCATTCTAGTTGTAAAATATAACATAACTGTACACGGCAGCGAGCCCATGTATTTATAGAGACTCAGAATAAAAGAAACGGGCCGAAGTAGATAAACCAATATTAAATGTACATGTAAATAACTGAACAGGTATGAAACCCTTAACATATTATCTCGCCTCTAATTATAAATGATATTAAAACTAGAGAAATGCTAAGCTCACTCTCCCTAAGAGAGAGTGAGCTTGTACTTGCCACTTGATTGGTGGAAATGAGTTGGCACCAATCATTAGCTATGTATGATACAATAAATGCCAACCCATTTCCACCAATCAGGTGGTAAGTACAAGCCCACTCTCCCTAAGGGAGAGTGTTCTTAGCATTTCTCATTAAAACTAAACTCCAGATTCATCCAGACCCATTTAGAAACCCCACGGTATTGTACATTTCAGTTGTCATTTATTCATGTCTATGTTTGTATGTAATGCCTTACTTTGTCTCCTGTCCCGATATGTGAGAAGATCTAAAATGTATTAAATGCAAGGTTGGAAAACAAAGAAGTTTAAGAGAAGAGTACAAGAACGAAGACAAATTCATACCGACAAGAAGAAGTGTGTATCTTTTAGTTGTTTGGTTTGATCGATGAAAGATTTGGCACACTGAAGTCCATCAATGCCTTCAAATTCATACTATGTGGAGTGGTGATTAACAAAGTTTACCATAACCATATTTAAACAAAAAAAGAAAAGGAAAAAAAGTTGATTTGATACTAGATGAATTCCAAACAAAATTCACTGTATCAATGAACAACTTCTGGAGAAAGAACCATCAAACTAAGTAAAAATGGATCCTTGATGTTTATTTCAAATTGTTTGATCAGCTCTCAACGATTTGATATGCTTCACCAATGCTTTCAAATTTAAGCTAGAGGACCCTTCTTCTTCATAGCTTTCTGCTGTCAACTTCTTCAAAACCTCCACTGATTCTCTCATTTCTTTGGCTTTCTCGCCCTCCATAACTTCTCCGATCATCTTCTCAACGATGTTTCTCCCCATCATATCCTTCATGTCCACCCCAATCTTCCACACCTCACTTACAAACCTACTGTTTGTCATCTGATCTCCCACAAATGACCAAGTAATCATTGGGACACCTGCTGAAATACTTTCCAAAGTCGAGTTCCATCCGCTGTGCGTCAAAAAGCAGCCCACAGCTTCATGTGCAAGCACTTCCTTTTGTGGCGCCCATGCTACTATGCACCCTCTTAATTCCTTTGCCTCAACCTTTAACCCTTTTACAGTTTTCTCATTTTCAACAGCATCCCCTATCATTAAATCTTCCCTAATCACCCATAAGAATGGATACCCACTATTCGTCAACCCATGCCAGAATTCAAGAAGCTCATCCTTCGACATTTTGGTAGTGCTTCCAAAGCTTGCATATACCACAGATTTAGAAGACTGCATGTCGAGCCAGGCCGAACATGTTTCATCTTTTCGTTCCACCTTATTTGAGTCATCGTTTGATATATTATTGAGTTTATTTAGAGGGCCAAGGCTGTATGTTACTGGAAAGACACTACGAATATGGGACAGCACATCCCCTTCAACCGCCTCTACTGTGTTGAATAATAGACCAGTGGCTCGATGCAAGTTTCTACTGATAGCGATTAGGAATTGAAGCAATACATCATCCGTAGACTTTGAGTCCCTGATAAACCCCGGTAGATCTCTGCGTCTTAGAATCCCATCCACTCCTGGAATGCTATGGATTTCCTTGTCCATGTCGTATTCATCTGCTAATATTGTTTTTCATACTATCAATCGAGTTGATAGATATGTGCAATCCAAAGAGAAACTAAATAAAATAGCTATTACCTTGAAGAAAGGGTAACTCTTTGCTATTAAGACCATAACCAACCATCCGTTCTGTTCAGTTATTCTCTCTCATGTTCTGAAACTGGTCCAACGAGCCGAGCACTCAGAAGGGGAGAACCAGCCACGGACTGGTTGGGAGCAGGGGATACAACGGCAAAGATATTGCCGTTATAAATATTACAACGGCAAAGTCTTTGCCGTTGTAATATTATAACGGCAAACACTTTGCCGTTATAACATTATAACGGCAAAGTGTTTGCCGTTATAATGTCCCCCCCCCTCATAACCCTCGCCGCCACCCCCCTCAGCTTCATTTCTCCTTCCCCTTCTTCAAACCCGAAAACCCATTTCCCTCCCCCATTTTTCACCCAATTTTCTCCACCAATTCACCAATCCGTCAGTTTTTAACCAAATTAACTAGCTTGTGTGAGATATTAGTTCGAAAATATGGCTAGATTACTAAAAAATTTCGCCAAAAAATTCATGCACGGCGACGATCGTGGCGCCGGCGGGAGTGGTGAAGGTGGTAGTGGCCAACAGCCAGTGCTCGGAATAGAAGACTTACTTGTAGCCGCCGAAAACATGGAGAACGAAGAAGCAGAGGTGCAACAGGGAGGCGGTCATCGGGGACGTGGCGGGCGTAGAGGCGGACGAGCAGGCAGGGCACGTAGGGGTGTTGGATCAGTTGCCGCTAGAGAGGGCCAACTCGATGGCTATGTGGATATGAACCTCAGCGCCGCGAAGCTTCCTGCGCTATCCAACTTTCGCATTCTTCCAGATGACGAAGTACACGTTAGCACGCAGTCGAGTTTGGCTGTAAGTATTTTTAGTATTATTTACATAGTATTCTTTGAGTGTTATATATTGGGTAGATGGTATAACATTTTGTTGAACCGTTAACAGTCGCGGAATATACGTCCACGTGGTTCGTTAGCGACCACACTTAGATATTATCATGCACACTTGGCGGGTAAGGAGGGGGTCCCAGGACTGTTACATGCTCTTGGATTTCAATTTTTTCTAGGTAATATTATAGACCTTTTAATGAAATAAGTGGATAATTCAGTAGTCATATTTTATCTTATTGTGCGATTTGCTATTTTAGGAATAAACCATGTTATAAATGCCGATGTCCAATTGTGTGCGGCCATTGCTCTACGGTGGTACAAAACCACCCACACATTTCACTTTCCTTGTGGTGAGTTAGGACTTACACCGCTTGATTTCTCCATGCTTACTGGTATTAGAATTGGAGTAAGTGCTTATCCCCAACTGCCTTATGACGATGGTCGATGGCGTGATCGTGCACTTGTTCATGATCTACTGCCTCATTTGGATGTTTCTGCTACGTCGTATCAGGCAGAAGGCGCTATTAGAGTGAGCGCGATCCGTGCGGCTATGGACAGGATACTCGAGCACTACTCTGTTGATGATGACTTGGAGCTTGCTCGATTATTTGTGTTATACCTTATGGGTAACCTTTTCTTTAGTTCTTCGAGCAGTAGCGTTCCTGTGGGGTTTTTTGCGGTCGCGGCTGAGATAAATGCCGATGGGGTGATTTTATATGATTGGGGCACACCTATCCTTGCATACCTATACAGATGTCTCGACATGCAGTGCAGCATCACTGATTCTCAGGTTTCTTTATTTGGATTCTGGGAGTTGTTACAGTATTGGTACTTTGAGTACTCTAGGAACTTTCATTTTATCACCCGTATTGCTGACCCATCGACCTTTTTCCCCCGTATATGCTTTTGGACTGCGGACAACCGGGGCCCCAGAGATAATGAGTCACGCCATGTGTTTCCCGTTGCCCATAACCAGATTGAGCTGAGGATGTATAGGGATCAGATTCTATGGCATCCATTTGAGCAGAGTACATCCATCGATCTTGAGATCATACAGATTGCTAGGATGCTTGCCGGACGGAGATTTCCACTTATATCTTGTCCCGTGGCGCTAGGTGCTTATTGGTATCTTGGTGAGAGGTGCTGGAGATAGTTGTATGACTTCGATGCTATTCCGGATGATCCACACCCACATACTTATCGGTGTATGATTTACCCGACGGAGCAGCTAGATATAGCCAGGACAGCAGGCTGGTGGACGGCTGAGAGCTTTGTTATTATCGGGGAGTGTTAACTTACCTTCTGGCGTAGATTTTTCACTGGGTCCTCAGATACGATTACGCATGCAACATCGATTGATTTAGTAGGGCCATCTGCTATACGACACGGCATACGTCCACCTGTTGTCGAGGATGTTACCCAGTCCAGTCAGAGTTTTCGTGCAGCTGATCATGTGGCGGCCGCCAGTCATTTTGGATGGACCATGGCAGTGCCCACCATTGGACCGGATCGTTACGTTGACGTGTTTCATCCTCCGGCCCATCACGATTACCCGGATCCTACACAGGTATCATATCATGATCTGTATGATATGCAGATGGGGATTAGGCATACGGGCTATATAGAGCATAGGCGTAGCCTAGATTACTATGATGGTGAGCTACGTCGTGTTGCAGAGGAGGCACAACAGCAGCAGGCGCATTTAGAGGCCCAGCTTGAGGCAGAGCGCAAGAGACTTCTGGACTTGCAGATGTATTACCACCATAGGTCTAGTGCTGGGTCCAGTCAGCCTCCAGATGTTGGTGATCATGAGAGACGTCATCGGCGCCGCACACGTCCACGTACACATTCAGATGACTCGGACGAGTGAGTTACTATCACTTTTATGTACTTTCGCAGTTGTCAGGTGTATGGTCCTACTGTTGGAGTAGACATTCTGCATTTTTTGAGTACCAGTGTTATGTACCAGTGTTATGTACTTTTGTTGTATTACCACTGTTATGCATTTTTTGGTCCTACTGTTATGTACTTTTGTTGTTCTACGTATTCCTAGTTGATAGTTGTCTGTTCTTGTTGTTTGAGTAGACGTTCTGTATTTGTTCACTACCATGATTATGTACTTTCGATGTTTTACGTTTTCGCAGTTGTCAGTTGTATGTTCCTATTGTTTGAGTATGCGTTCTGTATTTGTTGACTACCGCTATTATGTGCTTTCGATGTATTTTGTGTACGTTTTGATTATGTTTCTGTGTAGAGACTACATTTGGTTATGTGTAGACACTGTATTTATGTGTAGAGAATGTTTTTGTGTAGAGTCGGTATCTTCTGTTGTTCTAGTTCCTGTAAGAGTTATTTGGAATGTAATAACGTTTGAATTTGATGTTGAACAAGGTTTCCCTCTTCTCGTGTAGAAATGCAAAATTCTTAAACAGCACGCCAACATAACAAGGTTTACATATAACTCCATATTCTACGCACAAACAGCAAAGTAAATAGACAGTAAAACAACAATAAAATCACAATACCATAAGCCTACTCAGTTCCATAGCGGGTCAACCAACTGTAGCGTAGTTTATACGCTTCGTAACCAACGAACTCCTCACCATACTCGAAAAGGTAACGAGAATCATATGTTGCTTGATTTGTTTTAAATATGTTCTCGTCTTCAACAGTTTCGATAATCTTTGTGTACCGATCACAAGCGTCTGCAAAATGACGATTAGCCATTTGGATTTCAACCGATGTTCATGTAGTGGGCCGGGAACGATGGTTGTTGTATAGCCTCGTGATCATTGCCCATCTTTCTTCATATGTTAAACCCCCTCCACTTTGCATTAGCAACTCATCTCTCTTTTCAACCTCAATATAGGATTTTACGAGGGCCAGCAAATCCTTAGACGAAAAATCTGGAGTAGGAGAATTATTACAAGCACTATTACTAGGTCGTTGATTTACTGGAGAAGGACGCGGAGCTGTAACCGCTCGATGCTGAATCGCGACGGGCACCTCTTCAACTTGTGTATCATGAACTAAACCCTTTTCGTTATCGTTCACTAAGTTTCGTTCGTACTCATAAAAAATCCTTCCCATTTCTTCATCACTTATTTTTGAATTGTCCATGTAACCTGTGCATCAGTAGAATTAGTAGAGTAACTAGAAGTACGAATTTTGTTGATAATAAACGTTACCTTTAAGAAAACAAGAAAATAAATTTTCTCCCTTTACTCTACAACGGTGCTGCTTGAAGCTGTAGAAGGTATGATATGGATTATCAGATATGGAGTACTTATAAGGGCAATGTACGACCAACATTTACAATTCAACATACTTGAATACGGTTTACAGGGTTCTCGTGTTATTATGGTTGATTCTGTACAATGTCCGGTCACATCATTGCAATTACGTATGCTTTGGAACTAAAGGAAGAAATAAGAAAGCTGCGAAATCAAGTTAACGACCTAAGTAATTCAAATTATCGACGGACTGTAGCACATTGACTGGTCACGTCTTGCACAGTTCGCATAGTGCAGTCATCTTTTATGTGACAGTGGCGTCATGTCACTCTTTGTCGAGAGTTATTGGAATATAGTCCAGCTCTCAGTCTGTAGCCACAGGGGGTCGTCCTCGATACACTTTATCACTAAAAAGCAGATTCCCTACAGTGTTCCCTACAGTCGTACCAGTGACCGGTTACATCAGTATTTTGTTTGTTTACCTACACAAGCTTTGAAAATCGCAAAGTGTAGCTAGTGACCATTCACACCATAACTAATATTGCAGCTATATATACATATGTTACTTAGTCACAACTTACCGCACTCAAACACCTTCGTTCTCATTCTTAGAGCACATCCTTCTATTAGAACTCACTGAAGATGTCTTCGTGGTCATCTTCTACAGACTCCGAGGAACAGGCGTACAACGAAATGAGGCTACAGGAGCTTCAAGACGAATTTCAGTTCCTAAACCAAATTAGACCGCAAACTGAACCGTCGTACGAACAGCTGAACGTTCAACCTCTATATGAAACTCAAGTCCCACCTGTTCAAGTATCATCTGAACAAGCTGTCACTCAGTCAACTCAGGAAGCAGAGTTCTTTCGTGTACCACTGCAGGAACAAATAGTTGATTCCTATCCAGTTCATTGCTACTGCGGGTACGCGGTTGAAGTTGTGGTTCAAGCAGAGGGAAACAATATAGGTCGGCGCATTCAGCGATGCCCAGCCTTTCCAAATGGTTGCAATTACACGGAATGGATAGACCAACCTTTGTGTCCTCGGGGAATAGCATATTGTAACGAACTCGAACGGGAAAATAGACGTGTTCGAAGTGATAATGAGCAGTTGCGATTGAACATTAGGCGACGCCCGTAAGACTAAACGTAAAATGCATTTTAATGAAGTTACTAATTCCTACTCCATGCTTTGATTGAGCTAGTTCGCATGTACTATCGTCAGTTGTTGTGTCTGTATGAACTATTTCAATGGTGCCATCACATGAAATGTTGGCATTTACTATTAATCTCATGACATTACGTTAGATTCCCTACAGTGTCTGGTCACATCATTGCAGCACGATAAATGGTGCTATCACAAGAAATGTTGGCATGTACTATTAACCTCGTGATATTATGTTAGATTCTCTACATTGTCCAGTCACATCATTGCAGAACGAAAAATGGTGCCATTACTATTAATTTCGTATACTGTTGTCATTTAATTCGGAAGAGACTACCAGCACCAAAAAAAGGGTCGTCCACCAGTGCTTTAACCATTTCAATTCACGAAATGGTTACAAAAAATGGGCCGTTCCTAGGTGCCTTATTTCTGCTTGCGACATAATGAAAACAACTATAATATCATGACAACTAGTAGAACTATTGACAAACCATAATCATACAAACTTCAACAACTAGTACAACTATTGAGCAATTGAAACAACTGGAACAATGACAACTAGTAGAACAGAAGGAAATGCCAAACCATAATCATACAAACTACAACAACTGAGCACACCAGCATCAAATTCAAACACGTACACCTACCATGGTTTAGGGAAAGGACCATCTCTTGTCTTACCGGCATTAATCTTGCTCAAGCGTCTTATTTCTGCTTGTGCTTCGAGTGCATACTGACGTCCACGTTCGCAAATGGGAGGGTCAATCCACTCCTTAAAGCAACAACAATCAATGGCATTAGGATAATTCATGTGGTCGTTGAAGGCTTCACAACCGAAAAATCGACGACCGGCATTTGTTTCGGTCTCGTCAACAACAACGACTGACACTTGTCCACAATAGCAAACAGGGTTGGATCCAATCGTCCCTAGTGGCTCGGAAACCTTCCCTTCGCGTACAATTTCTTTTCCAGCTCTTTGATAAACGGAATGAGCATCGTCATTTGAATACTGTTGGTGTTGGGATAGGGGTTTCTTGCTTACACCTTTTTTTCCGCTTCGCTTGGGTGCAGAAGAAGACATTTTTTGGGTTGTACAACTTGAAGTTGAAAAGGTAGTGTGTTAATGTGGAAGAAGGAGGAGGTAGGTTGATATATAATGGGAGGGATTGCGACCGTTTAAGTAGCCGTTGGGGCGCAACGACTATAAAATAAAAAAGCAAACAGTTTGCCGTTATATTTTTATAACGGCAAACAATTTGCCGTTATATTTTTATAACGGCAAACTCCTTTATGCATTGGTAACTGCATCTCCTCCTACATATATCGAATGTCGTTTCACTAAAACCCTATCCATCTACTTAGAGCGTAGTCATGCCAATTTCTTATCCATCTTCTTACAATTACACGGACCTTATTTCTGGACCATCAAATCCTAATCCGTCCGCATCTAGAGAACCAACCGAGTGGTATATTGAAATGGAAGAGCGACACAATGACGAGGTGCGACAATTAGAGCTCGAAGCAGGAATGCACGAAATGGAAATAAGCAAGACAATCCAGCACGACAACATGACCGTAGGGCTAACCTTGTAATTCCTCGTGTAAGAGCCACGGTTGAAGATGGCGAGGTGCAATCCGCAAATATTGTATGCTTTTGTGGTTTTGAAGCACCGCAATTAGTCGTCCGTCATGGAAAAGACGTTGGACGACGATATTATACTTGTCCAGTACGAAACAACAGATGCGAGTTCGGACAGTGGATAGATGATCGCTTTCCCCGTCGAGCAATTACGTATGCTTTGGAACTAGAGGAAGAAATAAGAAAGCTGCGAAATCAAGTTAACAACCTAAGTAATTCAAATTATCGACTCCAACGTGGATTAAATTAGGATTTAAATATTTTATGTTATGCTAATATGTACTGTATCGTTACGCATCCTATCACTTGTGTCGTATCGCTTGTATCGTATCACTTGTATCGTTATTTGATGTTACTATGTTCTGCTGTTCTAGTTCCTGTATGTGTTGTTTGAAATGTATTAACGTTTCGTAACCATCTGTAGTTGGTCGACGGACTGTAGCACATTGACTGGTCACGTCTTGCACAGTTCGCATAGTGCAGTCATCTTTTATGTGACAGTGGCGTCATGTCACTCTTTGTCGAGAGTTATTGGAATATAGTCCAGCTCTCAGTCTGTAGCCACAGGGGGTCGTCCTCGATACACTTTATCACTAAAAAGCAGATTCCCTACAGTGTTCCCTACAGTCGTACCAGTGACCGGTTACATCAGTATTTTGTTTGTTTACCTACACAAGCTTTGAAAATCACAAAGTGTAGCTAGTGACCATTCACACCATAACTAATATTGGAGCTATATATACATATGTTACTTAGTCACAACTTACCGCACTCAAACACCTTCGAAAAATTATGAAATTTGCCACGCTCACATATTGATTCGAAAAATTATGAAATTTGAAATCTAGCAATAACTTGACATCACGGATCCAACAAAAGTGGTTTCGTCGAAATCCGAGGTCATTTGCAAAATTTCCATTTTTAAGGGCCTGAATTCCATAGCGACTGTTAAGAATTTTCAATTGGACATATCCTTTGATTCCCGCTATGAAATCTTGATTTTTCGGATTCGTTGGAAAGATATTCTCGATTAGATCCTAATGTTTTTGGTTTCACTAAAATCCAGATTGTTTTGCACCCGGTACATTCAATTGAAGTTTGAAATCGAATTATCGAACTACCACGCCATTTTCAATTCTATTTATAATTATATATAATTATTTATATTCTAATGACGACGTATATAATATATACATTCGAATTATATTCAAAATAAATTTCTCGTCGATATTATTTAAAATATTCTATTTTAAATGTCCAAAATTCACATCACAACAACTGGCCGAATTGACTACTCAATGACAGAGCCATTATTGGCAACCAATTAGTGCCAACCTTTCACATCACAACAACAGTCCGAATTGAGTACTCAATGACAGAACCATTATTGCCAACCATTTAGTGCCAACCTTTCACATCACAACAACTATCGGAATTGACTACTCAATGACAGAACCATCATGTTGGAACCATTATTGCCACCCATTATTGCCTACATGTACTCTATGTCAGAGATATTTAGTTTACCATCCCTGCTTATATATATCTCTCGTTCGGATACGCTTAGAGATAACAACGAAACTCAACTTATAAAAAAGCAAGCAATGGATCCAAATCTATACTACCATTACTACAAAAACAAGAAGAATCAAACTGATAATTCCGAAATAGAAGTGGAGCAAGAGACGGAGGAGGAGCTGGAACACCACGCAATGGTTGCGTATTCCAATTATTTCGCTGAAGGCTCAACTAGCAACCATCGGGGTAGCATGCATGGCCGGATTGACCGACGGTATAAGAGAGACTACAAGGATGGACATGAAAGACTAATGAGGGATTACTTCATCGACAATCCAACCTTTGATATAACTTTGTTCCGCCGTCGTTACCGTATGAGTCCGGCTATTTTCTCAAAAATATATCTTAAACTTCACCAGTCAAATCCATATTTCACTTATAGACTGAACGTAGCACAAGAAATCGGCCATTCACCACACATCAAAATCACCTCGGCGTTGAGGATGTTAAGCTATGGAACATCTGGCGATCAAATGGATGAATATTTCAGAATTGCAGCATCAACAGCAATAGAGTGTCTGAAAGAATTCTGTAAAACAGTTGTTGCAGAGTTTGGGAAGGAGTATCTACGGACGCCTGGACCTAACGATATAACCAGGATACTACGCAGGGCAGAAGCCAGAGGATTTCCAGGTATGATTGGAAGTTTAGATTGCATGCATTGGGCTTGGAAAAACTGCCCAACGGGATGGGATGGAAAGGAATGTTCACCGGACATAAGAAAGTGCCATCAATGATCCTTGAAGCAGTAGCAACAGACGATTTATGGGTTTGGCATGCTTTTTTTGGAGACCCAGGTTCATTGAATGATATAAATGTTTTAAAACAATCATATCTTTTCACAGAACTTGCTAACGGATTGTCAACAGATGTTTCATATAAACTTGGTAATATCGAACACAAAACTGGGTACTACCTAGTCGATGGAATATACCCAAAGTGGAGAACTTTGATGCAAGGGTACAAAGTTCCATCAAATGATAAAGAAAGGTATTTCACTGAAAAAGTAGCTAGCTACAGAAAGGACATCGAACGTACGTTTGGTGTTTTACAAGCCCGATTTCATATTTTACGAAATCCTACTCGTTTTCATGATGCAAGAGTGCTTTCAGAAATCATGTATGCTTGTATAATAATACATAACATGATTGTGGGGTCTGAAAGATGCGGATATAAGAATCAAAAGTCTAATTATCCTGACATGTTTACGGGCTCAAATGCAAAACCCCATAAAGATGTAAACTCAATGGAAGAATATGTTGATATGGTTCAACACATTGAAGATCAAGCTGCACACTTCCAATTGCGTGACCAGTTGGTGGAACATTTGTGGGCGCATAAAGGAAGGAATAGTCGGAATCAGTAGTTGGTACTAGAAGTATGTATCAGTGTGTAGTCGTGTACTATGTATCATTTGAACTATCTATCAGTGCGTACTTGAGTCAATAAATGTGGTTTCCAATCATATTGTAGATTGTATCATTATTTCAACTCAACCCAACATATACAGCTCGTACATAAACAACAACTACTACATTAATACTAGAAATAGGTCACAATCATATTACAACTCACCCCAACATATATAGCTAGTACATAAACACCCACCAGCATATAAATACTACAAACAGTTCACAATCATATTACAACTTAACCCAACATACATAGCTAGTCCATATACGAGCCACTAACGCTTCCGCTTCTGCTTCCTTTGTTTTTTCTATACTCTCCAATCTGCTCGGCTACTAGTTCTTGCTGTAGAGGGGTAAGCTTACTAAAATCACATGTAATCATTTTAACATAATTATTCTCTCACGCCAAAGCTTTCTGCTCCTCCAGCTTCTTTTCTTCCATGGCTTGTTTCTCCGCATGTTCTTGTCTGCGGAGCTCTCGATCATCCCTAACTGCCTTTTGGAAATCTTCGTCGCTACGGTTTCTTTCCACCGAAAATCGAGCTCTATGCTCTTTTGTTGCCTTAGATGAACTCTCCATTGTTTCCATAAATCTAGCAAACTCTGCACCTCGTTGCTCCAGCTGAATTGCCTTGGATCTACCGACAGGTCGTCCATCACTACTTCCAAATAAAGGGTTTCTTTCTTGCGAACTCGGGCCACTTCCTGGACTAGAATCAGAGTAGTTCATCCTTCTAGCTTTGTTCTGCTGCTCAAACATGAAGTTGCTGGGGTTCTTCCACTTCGGCAACCTAGATAGAAGCTCATAACAGTCTTGGAATTTAAATGGATGACCATACTTTTGCTGGTAGGCCTTTCGTGACTCTTCAATCTGTAACACAAAGTGGATATTGTATGAGCGTATGTCATTTCTAACTAATCGATCATAGTATAGTAAGTTATTTTTCAAAGTAATCTACGCTACTTACAACGTCATAAGGTGCAGCACCGCTTTGCTGTCTGTTCTCCAAGGCTGTCAGTATTGCAAGATAGTTCTGACACGCGGCATTCATAACTCTATAACCGCCTCTAAGTGATGCCCATGTTCTATTCCTCGCTTCCAACGAATTGTAGAACTCTGCTACTCTTTCCCAAAATTTCTCACCTTTCATATTATTTCCAACAATGCTGTCTTGTGAAATGCGTATCCACGATTTAGCAAGTGAAACGTACTGCTCGGAAGTAAACTTACATTGTTTTCTTCTTCCATCCTCTGGTATATCTTCCCCTTCAGCATTATCATCCTCAATATCTTCTATTCCGTGATTCGGCTCCGATTCAACTTCGGTTTGGTGTCGTTTACTGAAAATGCTCCTTAAAGACTTCACCTTCTTCTTCTTCTTTTGGTTATATTCGGGACGGATAGGTGCAACGTATTCTTCATTCAATTCTTCAGAATTTGTAACATTTACTTCCTCATTTGCATCTTCCTCCTCCTCCTCCGTAGAAGTCCCAACATTTTCTTCGGTAGTAGGAGAGACATACCCATACGAAAACTGTCTTTGCAGATTTTGCATCGCTTCGCGGTCACGAACCTCGGTCTGTTGCGGAGTTAGGTGAGGTTGTTGACTTTGCTCGGTCTGCATCATCATTGACATATACGACGAATGATCGTCGTACACGCCTACCCCGGGCGGTCGTTGGTAAAACTGTGGCGGGACGGACGATTGGATGGGAGGAAAATTAGGAGGACCGAGCGGTTGGTACGGTGGACGGTATGGATAATTTGAATACGGCGAGTAGCCATATTCGTGAGATGGCTGCAACGATTGCTGTTGTTGGATTGACCGTTGCATCGCATACGATGACGAGTGCGGTTGGGAAATGAGTTCCTTGTTTATGGTTTTTTTCCCGCTTCGCTTGGGTGCAGACGAAGACATTTTGTTGATGAAGAAGTTGGGAAGGTGGAGTGGTTGTGTGGAGGAGGAAGAAGAAGGAGATAGGGTGGTTTATAGGGAGGAAGTGAACTAGCCGTTGGGTTGCAACGGCTAGTTCTTATAACGGCAAACAGTTTGCCGTTATAAGAACCAGCCTCTGTTGGGTGAACCAGCCACGGAGGAGCTCAAAACTAGCCACAGACCAGCCACGGGTGAGTGAACAAGCCACACCTGGTTGCTCCGTGGCTTGTTTAGTAACTGAACAAGCCATTGTTGGTTGTGCTCTAATAAGTTGAGGAATGTTGTAGTAGGCCCAAACGCTGCAAGCGCTGCTGGTCCGAAGTATGAAAATAGGAACGCCCATCTCCTCGGGTACGTCCAAAGCAGACATAACAAAGCCATCTGCTATGACGCATGTAACTGGGGGCCATCCTCGGACTGATCCTAGCAATTTTCTATACTCATCTTTGCATCTTACTCTTCTAGATTCTTCATCATCGATCATAGCATTGAATGATTTGGGAACATTTTGTTGGTGGCCACTATCATCTAGTTTGAGAAACCAGAGATTGGGTAAATGTTGGAGACTGTGTGGTGAATGTACAGGGAAGTTGTAGAAGTTGGTTTCGAGGACAGTAACGTAAAGCCCGAAGGTGGAGAGGAGCTGTGCCAGGTCCAACATGGGAGGCAGGTTGCCTTGAATGTGTAACGGGAACATCAGCACATGTGCTTCTTCAATTATTGACTTTGAGGACATTTTTCTTTTTATTACTTCAGCCGCTGGAAAATGAAAGCACTGAGCTCTTATTTCTCTTCGCCAACAAATGCCTCTGCCAACCAAAGAATCTACTTTTCAATATTTCACTTCTTATTTGGACCTGGTAAAATTACGTATTGGCGTGTATATATGCGTCATGGATGACGTTGGCTCATGCAAATCCACGTTGAAAAAAAGTGGCACTGCATACGAATGGCGACAACTAACGTATATTGTTATCTTCTCCTTGACCATTGACTATGGTGTTAAGATGCAATAAATACAAAACTCAATTTGGTTAGTAACTTTGCATCACGAAAAATGATTGGCGATAGTAGACTGTAACCACAGAACCGTGAACTAACGGATTGGTTATATAATTATTTGCTAGTTTGCTGCTTTTTTCCTTGGTTTCAATTGCACAAAACATAAAATGCCTGAAAAAGGTTAGAATATTTTATTTCAATTTTAAACTTAAAATTTTGAAAATATAAATTACTTTTAAGCCAAAAGTTTTGAAACTTTAGATTTGAGTTATTTAAAATTATAAAACTTAATTTTTATATTTGAAGTCTAAATTCGGCTTTTTTTCTAACTTCAAAAAGCAAAAACATAATTTTAGAATTTCTCTAGAGTTAACTCAGATATTTTCCTGCTAAATGTAAGTAAAAAGAAGAAACAAATATATGAACTTTGAAAAACCGAAAATAGTATTGCATTTGACTAAAAAGCAATTTTGTGCATCCAAACATCAGGCAAGCTGGTTCTCAATAGATTGAAACTTATCTCAAATATTTTCGTATTAACTGTTTGTTGATGGTGCGTTTTTAACGAACGCAAACATGATATTTGAGCGTGACGCATTAGTAAACAACGAATGCGTTTTTTGTTGCGAACAAGGTATTTGAGCGTAGTCTTTATATAATGTGTTTTTTAATTATTATTTTTTTGTTTTGAAAATTAAATACCGATTGCATATTAAAAAAACCACAACATTTCATAAAAAATCTGCTTAAACCAAAAAATGGCCACAACACCAAAGGTGCTCTTGGAGCACTTCACCAAATAGTTAGATTAGAAAATGAAGCCACGTAATTCAAAATAAAAAGAAAAAAATAAAGAACAAGGCATTTTTAGAGTGGTTCAGTCAATTTAGACCTACATCCACATTGGAATCACTTCTCATTATCATGCTTGAGTTTACAAAACACGGATTTTCTCTCATTACATTCATTCTCTCTCTTTCATAATGATCTTCTACTATTATCTCTCTTTTAGCTCTAGAGTACACTTGGATTTGCGAAGGAATGGTTTAGATCTCGTGAATCGTGATAGTTATCTTGTAGATCTTCAATCACTTAGGTATTTACATGATCTTATTCGATTCCGTAATGAAATTTGTGTTAGATCCGAGCTTTAGAGAAAAGGAATAGCGGTTGGAGATCACTTGAATGGAGTTAGAGAGATTTCTCATGTAGTATAAAGAAGATTTGATCCATTTTTGTTTCGTGAAGGTAGATTGAGTTGGAGAAGCCATTAATGGAGCTTGGAGTGTTGAAAAATAATTTGGTGTCCCTTCAGGGTAGAATTTTCCGGTCTCCCTTCAAGTGTAATGTATGGGGGTATTTATAGGAGTGTTTAAAGAGGTAGTGACGATTCAGTAAATAAGTGTGTACAGCTGGTGACCTGCCTTTACAGTTGTTGACAGCTGTAACTATATGTGAGCAGGTTTTGCGGTATGGTGAGTTGCGACAAGAAATATGTGGCATAAAATATTCGGCATGAAAGCTTTCTGTGTCCTGCGGCATGATTGCTTTGCCTAACGACTTGAAAGATACTGTCTCCACGTGCACATACAACCTGAATACACAGCCTTTATTTATTTATATGATGACAACTGACGGTTCCACTTTATAGATACCTCCATATGATAATAACCACTTGACATATTATGTTTACCCACGACCTGATTATGCTGAATGAATTAATGTTACATAGTCCCTCGAATGGGACAAACTGATTCGTTCTTGTATCATAAATCCTCCAACCTGCTAATCCGCGTTTCATTATCCAATGCATTTGCATGCTTTTCGACTCAAGATATTATACAACATTGTCATGACTGGCCTTATGTCGATAACAACCTGGAACGGCATGACTCAAGATCCATCTCGTATGAACGACATGTCCCACGACTTGGTTTCAGTAGACATGACACGACTTTGGATTGTAACGTCTTGGTTCTCAATGGTTTACTCGAATGAACTAATGCCACGTGTTCATCCCATACAGCCCTGTATTATATACTCTCGATGTTTATATAAAGGCATCTACAGGCACATATTAATACGTGTCTTATACATATCTTTATCTTGTCCTAGCCTGAAGCTGTCACGTGTCATATTACTGATGATGATCATACGAGTTTGCTTCCTAGAACGACATGCATATATCATCGACATGCGGCATGACTTGAACGGGATGAACCTTGCTATTTTTATAAACAAATGACATATCATTCACACCATTAGTTGCTTCAGCGACATGCTTTGTTTTCACCATCCCATGCTGGCACGTTATCTCCTCATGCACCATGACACACATACGTATTGACATCATGTCGCAACAATGGATTAACACGAGGTTGGAGTGGCGGCTTTGTTCATGGCTTTGGAGCGAGCTCACTCAACGTATGGAAACGATATGCTTTTTCGGAATGACACACGGCTTGGTTTCATGCCATTTGCATGATATGTCTTGCATTCCATATTGCACTCGTACCGTATTCATGACTTATATTTATGTCTTGATGTACGGCTTAGGACCATGGCACATTGAACGCCTTAATACTATGTCCTGTAAGTGACTTGAGACCATGGCATCAGAACAACATTTTGTAAAACTGCCTAGTCTATTGTGTATTATATCATCAACATATTTTTTCAGAACCGCGTTTTCACAACGGGGTTAACATTTGCCCTTCGACCATTGTATTTTATATAGAATACGGGCTTTGAAATTCGATGAGTCTTTGTATTGACATGTATTGGCAGCAAATCTACACTGTAATTGGAATAAGCGACCTTGAGGCTCGTAGTTCTCAGTATCAGGAATGGTTTCATTAACCCTCTGCCATGATGTAACGACTCGGAAAATCAGGACCAATTAAAAATTTTTATTTTAACAATTTTAATGGATTTATGATATTTAAACTAATTTATTTTAAATAATAACAAAGAAAAATTTATTTAAATCGAAGTTAGAACGAATATTTATATTAATTATATTTCGAGTCTGAAATGGCGCGGTAATTTCAAATTTCGATTTCAAACTTTGGAAAATTATATAAAATTAATTATAAGTCGGAATTGGATAAAACTGGGCACGCTAGGATCGTATTGACGATATCTTTCCATCGAATGTAAGAAATTAAGATTTTAGTTTATAAATTGTAAGTTATGACAAAATTAAAATTCCAGAAAAATGCTATGGAATATATATATTAATATATATATGGCCCAATAAGCTACTTTTTATATACGGACGAATTTGGACTCGAAACCATTTCCATTGAGTTCAAAATGATGTTTCTGCATTGAAAAAGTATAAAAACTGATATATTTCGAGATTCGGAATTTATTTATTTATATATGTATTTTTTATATAATATATATACGCCTTAAAAATGGCCATTTTTCAAACGAACTCAGAATCCAACGAAATTAATTTTATCGGGACCGTATCGTCAAAACAAAGCTAGAAATAATTTTTCTGTAATTTCTAGAATCAGTATGTAATCATAATTGATTTTACAATGTAAATTGTCAATTTTCAAACTTTAATAATTCATTATTAATGCATACCGACTCGGAATTCGACGAGACCAGTTTCCTTGGACCCGGAATATTAGTAAATAGTTGTATTTCAATTTTCTACTAAATTTGAATCCGTAGGTGATGACACGATTTTTTAAACCATGAAGATGGACTCAAAATGAATATATTGTAATATAATTAAAACACGCAGGGGTTAAAATTAAAAATCTCCACCTCTATATATTATCCTAACTTTCGCATAACCCTAAAAGAAAACCCTAACCTCCATCTTCCTTTCCATGGCGGCAACTCCCCTCCTCCCTCAAATTCCTTGCAAATAAGACCCTGAAATGAAATAATTTATATCTCTCAAACCGTAAACAATTACCCAAACCCTTTCTGGGTTTTGAAGATAATCATAGCCTCTATCTCCCACAAAACTTCCATAGCATATCATCGCACGGATTCGCCGAGATCTGAGTTTGAATGCAAAAATTCACTTTCGAATTTTGGGGGTTCTAGGCCAAACCGTCGAGAATTAGGTGATGACCCAGTTGAAGAAATTGTAGAGGAGACAAAGATCTACAACTTTTCTTTGAAGTGTTTGGAATGAAAGTGATCGGATTAGTGGAAAAATCGAGAAAAACGTCGGACTGGAATTCTGGAAGCAACGAACAGAAATCACCATTTTCTGGCCAAACGGTGAACTTTCAGCTGATGGCTCCAACATGAAAGTTCTTTGTCTACATGAGATCTAGGTGCGGTAAAATTTTGGTGAGGTTTGGTGAAGCGAGGCGACGGATGGGACCCACGAACGGTTTTCTGTTCATCTCGTCGTTCCGGCGACCGGGAAGGCTGGGGGCGGCGGCGTTTGGTGCGCGATGGTGCCTAGCCAAGGCAAAGGTGCTGGCGGTGGTGGCTGAGCGTCAGGTGGTCTACGGCGGCAGGAAACGACAGTCAAAGGGGGTGAAGCTCGGGTTTGACCGAGATTTGGGGTGATTTTGTAATTTAGAATTAGAAATTGTATATCTCTCTCATACGAACTCAGATTCTGACGATTTCAGATCCTCCGCGATCGTGGTGATGAGAGCTTCGTGTGGACACCAATTTTGTCTAATTTGGAGAAAGTTGAAATCTAGGCAAAAATCACAATTTAATTAATTATTTAATTGGTTCAAACTTCGAAAATTCATAACTTTGTGATACGAACTCGAAATCGCGCAAAACAGTATTTGCCATGATCAGTGAGTCATAAGCTTCGCATAGACACCAATTTCGTTAATGTTGGAGCATGTTGGATTTTGGGTCAAAATTGGGCTCGAACAGTCGATTGAAAGCCTGGCAAAGGTGAGAACTTTTATCTCAGTCAAAATTTTGAACAGTTATTTTTTATATTTAAATATGAATTAATTATTTGTGTTGGAATATTTGTTTGTGGATATAATGTTGATTTGGGTGTTGTATGGTGAAATTTGAAATATGTAACTTGTTAAATAATGTTATGTCATATATGATATTTGAAACATGCTTACACTACCATATACAAGTTTCCTGACTTGTGTATGTCAATTGAGACGATAATTTTCACACATCGCCCAAGTGCACAATTGATAATATATTATTTGACTATGTGTTGGTTGAAACCGCACACGGGTCATGGGTTGATATTTGACTACACATCACCCTTGTGTTTAGTTGTAAATTGCACTTTGGCTATTATTTGAATGTTTTGTCATTATTATGAAATTAATGCGAAGTTTGAAATCCATGTAATTAAATTATTTGGAAATGGTTTGATCTCATTCCAATTTGGAATTAAAAGAATGATTCTGATGTTTTCAATTATAAAAATTATATTTTTATTGTTAAGAGGTTACAATAAAAAAGGATTAAATTGAAAGATTACAGTTTTATTGTCAATAAGTTTAAATGAAACGATTTGATTTCAAAATCAAACATTTTGAAAAGATTATTATTATAATAGTATAATAATATGGAAAGTTTTAATTTTTATTAAAAAATGAAATGTAATTTAGAATATTTGAAAATAAAGGATTTTATAAGGGAAATGATAATTTAACATGTCCACCATTTTTAATATAAATAATATTTTAATAAGTGTTATTTTAAGATTAAGTTTTTTTAAAAAATAAAGGATATTTTAAAATAATATTTCCCAATGAAATAATTATAATTATAAATTACAATTGTACTTGGACACGAGGTTAGGTTACATTTGTCGTGGAAGTCTGCCCGGACCCAACCGGTATATCCAGCAGCCACAAATGTTAGGATTAATGTGAGGGGTCCAAGTGCGCAAATACAAAATGGGCCATGACTTGAGGTTAAGCCCAACTTGTGGGATAAGTCTGCTCGGAACCAACCGGCATGTCCAGCATCCACAACTCGCAGGCTTAATGTGGGAGGTCTGGCCCAGTATAAAATATGAATGAATAAGATAATGAATTGGGCTATTTAATCTTTTTTAAATAGCAATGCCATTTTAACCCAAATGTGTTTATCAATTTATTTTATCCATTTTATAATGAATATTAAAAGAGCTAATTTCAAAATTAATATTTTGGAAATAATATTATTTTAATATGATAATATATAGAATATTCAATTTGGATTATAAATTGAAATAAAAGTTGGAATCGTTTTATAAACGAATTTATATACATTTTGGAATATGTTTAGAAAGGAAATCGATGAAATATATATTATATATTTATAATGGTTTGAATAGAACGTTTCGCGCAACGACCATTCGCGAATTTTGACCATTAACTTCAAATTGATGTAACGGGAGATCAGACCGTCGGATTCTCCTAAAACTAGATCCGTCGGGTTCAAATCTAAAAGAGCTTTCCAATGAATATAAGATATTTGAAATCTAACGGTTAGATTTGGAGATATGTCCAAATCAATTTCAGAAAAGGTCGTTGTAAGTATAGTTCGGTGGCCGTTATTGGAAACCGACTGTACGAGCAATAATAAAATTAAAAAAATATAGAAAAATTATGTAAAATCATAATAAATGATTTAAAAAGGTTTTTGATGAAAAATTCCAAGTTTATAAAGATAAAAGACATCTTTATCAGAATTAGTGATTTATTTATTTTAATAAATTAATTAAAATAAATAAAAGGATTTAGATGGCTTTGATAAAACCAAGATTTTCCAATACATATATTGGAATGAATTTGAATGGAAATAATCTACGGATTATTTCAGTATTGGTTTTTGTGATTATACGGATAGTATTATGAGAATTTTGAGCATATTAATACCGTTATTCCCGACTTGGTATACGTTAGTCTTCAAAATTTGATATTGAATATAAATCGATATAATTTCTATTCAAAGCACGATATTTAATATCTTATTAGAATTCGGGTTTGTCGTGAGTAGTGTCTTAAATAACACTGTTCTTAAACCCATCGAGAGAGAATAAATCTTTTAATTAAGATTTAAATAAGATTTCCAATTATTAAACATAATTGAAAATTAAGTGAAACTGACTTTTGGGTTGATTGTGAACAATGTTTTTAAATGACATTTGTTCTTAAAACCCGATTGACAGTGAAATTTAGATTGGTAATTCATAAATCTTCTAATTAAGATTTGACGAAATATTCTAAAGAGCAGTTTTCAATTTAGTATATTAAATTGGAATATGATTTTGGGTTTATTGTCAACGATGTTTTTAAGCGACATTTGTTCTTTAACCTAGTTAAAGGCAATATTATTTCTTGAAAGTTAAATAATCGTTAAATAATGATTCTTGAAGATTAAAACTAAATGTAGTTTTAATAAATCTTTAATTGGATTGAATGAGGATATAAGTAATTAAATTTACTTAATTCATGAAACGAACAAAAATGGAATACCACCAGTTTTACTCCAAGCGATAGTTAAATCTTCAATTAGATTGGAACGATAAAACGGTAATTAAGTTTACCGTAACACCTTGGGTGTTAAATATGGGGTACCACCAGCTTTACTCCATGGGTTGTATAGGTTGGGAATGGGAAATTAATAAATAATTACTTCGGTAAGGTGTTAATCCCGACTTGTCGAATAAACATTAATTTGGTTTAAATTAAAATCAAAGAATATTCTTGATTGGAATGAGGCGTTGGTTGTGTTTTAAAGCACATGAGTTTAAATTGCGCAAATTATTCAGAAAGACTGGGTTTAACCCATTCTGAATAATTCATAGGACGATTGAAGATCGATGATGAAGATGGTTATTGAAGACCGGGAAATTTCCTTATCGAATGGATGATTATTGATATCTTGATTGGATCGTACACCCAAGATGAGGGAAAAATTGGTGATCATTCAGACTTACTTGGAGATCTACTGGATATGGTTTCGTTCAGACCCAGAACGGACAGGTAAATGGATTGTGTGTCTGACATTGTATTCCTTTATATTGTATTCGTTGATCTCTGCTAAATATATATATGTTGGTGGCGGGGAATTTATTCTCTTGCTTACACCCTTCTCTGAGATGTACGAGCTTAGAGGGTATATATTGGCAGGAATCAATGGTATAGTATGAACTGACAATGTGGCATGCTAAGATGCAAATGATCAAGGCTTTTATAGAAAAGCAGAGCCTTGTGGTTGATGATCAAAGCACAGCCTATCTAGGAACAACTTTGTGTATAGCGTTACTTCGCGAGCCTCACTCCTCGGTATGAACCAGAAATGGGAGTAAGGACTGCAGGGAGGATATACGTTTCTTTCTAGCAAGAAGTGGTGTCATGATTTTTACAAGGCCTGATATTTTTACTTATGTGGATGATGGAATGAGGCGCCTCGGTTATTTGAGTCCCTAGTGGCTCTATTTACGCCCCAAAGGGCGGGGAAACGTATTGTTCAGGCATTATTAATCCACCAACGTATTTGTGGACCGGCCCTGAAGATCCAGGTGCGGTTGCGACTGTATCTTGAGGCACGGGCTAGAGTGTCTCGAATTCGGTAAGGACTATCTTTTGCCTTGATTCATGATGGAAATCCAACTTCCAATACGACCCATGCGGTTTTGATTGTATTACTAGTATGGAGACATAATATATGGTACCCATGCCATCTATGATTGATACATTTATATTTGAAGTTGTTTTTGACACTATACACTTATAATAATAATAAAAGATGAAATTTTGCATATGAAGCATATTTGGCTATTATAAGGGAAAACTCTATCCTCCGGCTTGCGTTGCATCGCGTGATTGGACCTGAGTCTTATAATAGATTCATTTTTCCAAAAAGCATTGCGTTGTTTGTTCTATGCACCAGTATTCTTGGGGGTAAATCCGTTCCGCCTTAACGGCGTGGTCCCTTGAATTATCTAACTTTAAAATCAATTCAAAATAACTATTTTTGAGTTCTCATACCAATCCCATGACTGACCTAGAGTTTATTGTTTTAACCTAAACTCTGGGTGCCCATATTTTTCCCACACGGGCAGCTAGTAGTTTTGGTTTTGCAGATATTATATTCACAGGATCCTGGTCTGCAGCTGAAGCGATATTCAGAAGGCTCTGTACCGTGTATTTATTTCATTTGTTTCTTGTATTATTTTTCCGATGCTATTTAAATGTAATTTAAACTCTGATATTGTATTTCCAATGTATATTATTCATTCATACTCTGGAATATTCTTGTACTCTGATGTAACTGTTGTAACAACAATAAAATGTTCTTCTATTTGTGTTCTGATGTGTGTTGTTCTCAAAACAATCCGGGCTTTCCTTTACCGGGAAGTTTGGATCGTTTCACATGACAATGTAGCATGCTTGAAACTTGCATTCCTTTTAACGATTGAATTTTTACTTCAGCAAGTTTTCTGATCGAATTTGATCGCAAGCATTAAATGCAGCTATCCAGACTTATAGATTGCAGTCATATGACAATTTTGCATCAATCTGACTTTTTATGTATGGATTTTGTGCCGCTGTAAATTCCTATATCAATCACTATATTTTGATGACAACTCTTCTGTAACAACCCGGAAAATCTGAGCCAGTTTAAAATTTTTAATTTGGCTATTTTAGTGGATTTTAAATATTTAAAATAGATTATTTTAAATAATAACGACGAAAAGTATGTTTGAATCGATATTTGAAAATAAATATATTTATTTTAAATTATAAATAAGGCCTGAAATGGCGCGGTAGTTTCAAATTTTGAATTCGAACTTTGACTGACAATACCGGGTGCAAAATAAAATGGATTTTAGTGAAACCAAAAATATCTAAATCTGTTTATGAATATCTTTCTAACGAATTTGAAAAATCGAAGTTTTGGTGCGGGTTTCAAAAGTTATGGCCAAATGAATTTTCAGAAAGGTCGCTACAGAATATATATAGCCCTTGAAAATAGACATTTTGCAAATGAACTCAGAATTCGACGAAACCACTTTTGCTGGATCCGGGATGTCAAATTATAGCTTATTTTCAAATTCCATAATTTTTGAAGTTAATATGTGAGCGTGGCAAAGGAAAATGTGTTTGGTCGATTTTTGTTAAATTGGATCGACCAGAAAATGGAAATTTTTCAAACGGTCTCAAAATTCGACGAAACTAGTTTTGTTTGGACCGTATCATCAAAACATTGCTAGATTTATTTTTCTGGAATTTTTGGGATCAGTATGTGGCCCCAGCAAATTGAAATGTACGTTCAAATCAAATATTGAATGTTTTATATTTTAATTTGAAGAGAAACTGACTGAAATAATCGAATGGGCCTACGAAACATATCCTATTGGGTTCGGAATGGGGGTATTTAGCTAGGGACGACAGTCGTTGGGTTTGGATTGGAGTTATTATGTAAGGAGGGGTATTTTTGAATTTTTAAAAATATATAAATAAAGAAAAAAAACCATTGGCCAATCACAACTTGACAACCCCGCTTCTCTCTCCTTGATAACACCCAGGCGACGACGGAAAAGGTTCAATTCTTCTCTGTTTGATTTCTCTTCCATCTCCCAGCGAAATCGAGTGATTCAAAGGGGGATTTGAAGAGATTTCCACAATCTACAAATCTATACAAGTCTCGACTTCTCTAGTTCGGTATTCGTGAAGAATCGCGCCTCCAAAGTCATGGCTTTTGAACCGCCGCTGAGACCCGTACACCCCGTCGAGTTAGGCGAACCTACCACGGTTGTGAAGCTCTCTCGAAGCTCTACGGGGTAGCGCTGGCCGATCGTCCTGAAGTGGCGCAGATTTCAAGAAAACTCAAACCTGGTTTTGAACCAACTCTGAAAGGTACAGCTGAAATATTTTGAACTATTTTAAACACTTAAAACCGTTGCAAACAATGATTTTAGAATAAAAGTCATATCTTTTTCATTTGTGGTTGAAATTCAGTGAAACAAGAGATAGTGGACTCGTGCGGACGTCTTCTACATTCTAGAAGAGACCAGATATTTTTCTGAGCATTCTACAATTTTTGGAGGAGTGGAACCCAATGTGAGATTTCTGATTTATACACGATATGGAAATGACGATGTATACATTATGTAGTCAATGTATGAGTTATATAAGCGTTGTACACCACATGTATAAGCATTGTATAAGTTGTATGTTTGATGTATAAGTTATATATGCGTTGTAAAAATAATATATGCGTTGAAATGAATTGAAACGATATTGAAATGAAATCGAAATATAGTTATATATATATACTCCCCTCGTTCACAGACCGTGGACAATATATATTGGTTGTGATGTTGTTTGGATTATTGATTGATGTGAAATTTAGTGAATATCATGAATGGTTGATTTGAAATGATTGATTGTGGTTGAAATCCCAATAGGATTAGTATATGGGAAAATTCGTCTGTGTACGAACTAGATTTTTAAAATCCCCATTGTCAAAAGCTGCGAGGCTTTAAGGTAGAGCAAGGAGCCATACTCGGGACGGTGCCGGTTTTAACTACCCTACCGTTATGCTACTGAAATTTTCAATAATATTCATGTGTTAGAATTATTTTCATGTGTTGAATAGAAATTCATGTGTTGAATAGAAATTCATGTGTTGAATAGAAATTCGTGTGTTGAATAAATTCTTTGAAAGATAAAAATTACATTTTATCACATATATAGACTATATAAAATAATCGTGTTTTGAAATAAATTGTTTTACAATAAAAATCACATTTTTATTATATATATAAATTGTTAAAAATAGTGATGTGTTGAAATAAATATCTGCTGGAGGAAAATATCATTTTTATCAAATATATGAAGTGAATATGGTTGTGAAATCGAAGAATGAATTATATTTATATATATAAATATAATTAAAATAAATCGAATAACGAAGCTGCAGTTCGTATTTTGAAACCATGATTTCAAACAATTAGTGCGGGAGATCCAACCATCGGATTTTCCCGAAACCGAAACCGTTGGGTTCGCTTTGGAAATATCTTTCCAACGACACCAACTTTGTAAAGATCCAACCGTTGGATTGTCTGGAATGTTTAATTCAAATCTAAAGAAAAACAGCGCCTGAATTGATTATATATATATATATATATATATATATATATATATAATTAAAATAAATCGAATAACAACGCTGTAGTTCGTATTTTGAAATCGTAACTTCAAACGATTGTACCAGGAGATCCGACCGTCGGATTTTCCCAAAATTGGACCCGTTGGATTCATTTTAAAAAGATCTTTCTAATGATATAAAATTTGTGAAGATCCAATGATTGGATTGTCTGGAATGTTTAATTCAAATCTGAAGGAAACAGCGCCATGGCCGCGTTATGGCCTGAAGCATCGTTTGAATGAATTGGCTATTTTTAAATAAATAAAAATAGCGATAAATCGTGATGAATATTATAAATGATATAGAATGGAAATAAATTGAATTTGCGTGGTTTATTTGATATTTGATGGTTGAATGTGTTTGGCATGAAAATTACATTAAAGAATAGAATTGTTGATGTCGAATAATTTAACCATTGAAATGAATTGATTCGAAGTTCTAAATATACGTGAATTATTCGAAAAGGCCGAGTTAATTCTCATTTCAAATAATTGATCGACGATTAGAAGTCGAAGATATGAAGACGGTGCAAGTCCTATGATCTTCACGTCGAATGGAGGGGTGCTACTAATGCTCATGATAGGAGTAGCTACCTTGAAGGGGCTGAAGTGGTAGCCGTCCGGACGTACTTGTTGATTGTACGGATGTGCGAGGTATTAAGTGCCTCCGGTTTTGTTCATACCCAGACCGAACTTGTAAATGGACTGTGTGTCTGACATTGGATTTTTTTCTATGCTTTTTGGTCTCTATTAAATATATATCTGTTTAGCAGCAGAGAATTTATTTTCTTGCTTAACGCCCTTCTCTGAGACGTACAAGCTCAGAGATTATATATCGATAGAAATCAGTCGCATGGAGTGAATTGCCTGTGTGGCATGCCTAAGTGGCTGATGATCAAAGCTTTTGTTAAAAAGCAGAGCTTTGTGGTTGATGATCGAAGCATGGCTTTGAATAGCTAGCTTTGTGTTTAGCGTTGTTTCGCGACCCTCACACACCGGTATGAGCCAGAAACGGGAGAAGGACCTCAGGGAGACATACGTTTCCTTCTAGCTAGGAGTGGTGCTTTGGGTTTTCCACGCCCGATATTTTACTTATGTTTATGATGGAAAGCGAGGCCTCAGTTAGTTCGGTCTCTTCGGAGTCGATGTTTGGTCGGATTTGACCAGTTTACGCCCCATAGGGCAGGGAAACGCAGTGTTCAGGCATTTTAACCCACATCGGTGGACTGGCCCTGACGATCTAAGGGTCGATGCGTTCTGATCCTGAGACATGGGCTAGATTGTCTCGAATTCGGTAAGGACGATCCCTTGCCTTGGTTCATGACGGAATCCAATTTCCAAATACGACATCGTGCGGTTTTGATTGTATACCTATATATGTCGACATAGTGGTATGGGGCATTAATGCCATCTATGATTGATACATATGATTGAAATTGTTTTTGAAACATATAAACACTAGTAATAATATCAAATGCTTTTGTTTTATTCGTATCAAGCATATTTTGGCCATCATATGGTAAAAATCTATCCTCCGGTTTGCGTTGCAATGTGTGATGGGAACTGAGTCTTATAATGGTTTCATTTTTATAAAAAGCATTGCGGTGTTTAAAAGATTTACTTGTTTTAAAGCATGGGCAATCCAATGGAGTAAACCCGTTCCGCGAAAGTGGCGTGGTCCTGTGATTGGCCAAATTGTAAAATAAGTTAAAATAGATTTCTCATACCAGTCCCATGACTGACTCGTAGTTTGTTTCACTTGCAAACTCAGGTGCCCCTTTTCCTACACGGGCAGCCTTGTATTCAGGTTTTAGCAGGCACTTTCTGGATAGCTGGAGCTGAAGATGGATTCTATCATTTATCTCTTTTTATGCTGTTCAGCTCCTATTGTACATATTATGTTTTGTTTTCCGCTATAGACATTTATGTATAGCTGAACTGTATTTTGTACTAAGTATGATCTTGTGTAATATGTAACTCTGATGATTATGTTTATCTAGTGTATTCTATTGTGCATTATCTAGTGTATTTAATTATTTATGTTCTGCTGTTATTTGTTTATGTGTTATATTCCAAAGATTACCCTTGCCACCGTCGTATGGGGTTTGGGGTCGTCACATCTTCGGGGTGGCTTAGATCGGTCCGTTGAAGTATGGTGAAATGGAATATTTATAGGAGAAGTTTGGAGCAGGTGGCAAAGTTGTAATTATGGTGTTCAGGGCTTGGGTCGAACATAAAGGTATTTACGAAACTGCCACTGCACAGTTGGTGCCAGCTGTACACAACTGGCGCATGACCCCTGGAATAGGAACCGTAGCGCTTGACCACGACGTAGGATCCATAGCGCTTTACCCATGGCGGTCGACCCACGGCGTCGGACCCATAGTGCTCGACCCATGATGCTCAAACCCTAGCGTAGGACCCATAGCGTTCGACCCATGGTGAAACGACCCAAACTCATCTTTATGGGAAAGCCCAGATTGAATTAAGAACAAGAAAAATCAGAACACAAATAGAAGAACATTTCATTGCTTATTACAACAATTACATAAAAGTAAAAGAATATAACAGAGTATGAATAATTAATATACATCAGAAAAATACCGGAAATTTAAATTGCATAGCAGTAGAAAAATAATACATAATACAACTGAAAGAGATACATGGATACAGAGCTTTCCGTATATAGCTCCAGCTGTAAATCTTGGATCCTGTGAATATAATATATGCAAAACCAAAACTACAAGTTGCCCATGTGGAAATAGGGTCAACCAAAGTTTAGGTTAAAACAATAAACTCCAGGTCAGTCATGTTACTTGTGTTAAAACTAAAACAGTTATTTAAAACTTTACTTTAAAAATATGGTAAATCAAGGGACCATGCTGTATAACACGGAACTGGTTTCCTCCCAAGAATTTGAGTGCATAAAAAGAATAGCGCAATGCTTTTTGGAAAAATGAAGCTATAATAAGACACAGGTCCCATCACACAATGCAACGCAAGCTGGAGGATAGAGTTTTCCCTTATAATAGCAAAACATGCTTGGTACGTTTAAAACAAGTCATTTAATACTATTATGAGTGCATAGTGTTTAAAACAACTTCAAATGTAAATCTATCAATCATAGGCGGCATAGGTACCATAATATTACGTCGCCAAATATATATTTACAACTAAAATCGTGAAATCACGTATTGGAAAGTGGGTTTCCATCTATGAACCGAGGCAAGGGATTATCCTCATCGATTTCGAGACACTCTAGCAAATGCCTCAGGATCCCCCGTAGTGAACCCCTTGGATCTTCATGATCGGTCGTCCGTCGATGATTAATTATACCATAAACTATATACTAGCTGGTTCTATCGCACCTCTAAAATAATCAGTATATCGACCATATCATCCGTCGATCCTGTAGTGACCGATATATCCATCAACCCTGTAGTGACCGATATATCCGAGGCACCTCTCTATCCAGCAAGTAATAATAAGCAACATCCACATGAGTAAACAGCCTGGGCTCCACACCATGATGTTACTCGTAGCTAGAACTAACATATGTCCATTTCCATGCAGTCACTATCCCGTTTTTGATTCATACTTGGGTGTGAAGCTCGCGAATTAACGCTACATAAAGCTATGCTATTTAAAGCCGTGCTTTGATCATCAACCACAAGACTATGCTTTTCAACAGAAGCCTTAATCATTTGCATCTCAGCATGCCACACAGGCAATTCACGCCATGCGACTGATGTCTATCGATATATAACCTCTGAGCTCGTACATAACAGAGAAGGGTGTTAAGAAAGAGAATAAATTCTCCTCCACCAAACAGATATATATTTAATAGAGACCAATTAACACAGAATAAAATCCAATGTCATACACACATCCATTTACAAGTTCGTTCTGGGTCTGAATGAAATCGGAGGCACCTTATTCCTCGTCCCATATGTCCAATAAAGGAGAGAGGTCCTCGCATCTCCGGTCGATCTCTAAGTACGTCTGGACGATCGCCACTTATTACCTTGTCTTGGGTGTACTGCCTAATCAAGATATCAGTAATCATCTAAACGATGTGAAGATCTCCGGTCTTCAACCACCGTCTTCATCGTCGATTTGTCGTGGAATCAGTTATTCAGAATGGGTATAAACCTGGCCTTTTTTAATAATATGCGTATATTATAATCAATTGATATAAAGACATAACATATGCCTCATTCCAATCCAGAATATTCTTTTATTCAAATATTCTTTTCATAATTTAAACCAAATTAAGCTTTTCCAACTAGTCAGGATTAGCGCATCTTATCGAAGTAATCACTTATTATATTTCCCAATCCCAACCTATTCATCCGATGGAGCAAAACTGGTAATACTCCATATCTAACACCGTGATGCTATAGGTAAATTTAATTACCATTTCACGTTCAAATCTAATTAAAGATTTAACTATCGCCTGGAGTAAAACTGGTGGTACTCCATTCTCAGTCATTTTCCGAATTTGATAATTTAAATTATCACATTCTCATTTCAATTTAATTAAAGATTCATTAAAACTCCACTTAGTTTTAATCTTCCCAAAAATCAATATTAATGATTATTTAACTTTGGGAAATCAAACATGCCGCATCAACAATCTACACTATACAATTGATTTCTGCCTATATATTACTTCTAAGCTCATACGTCTTAGAGAAGGGTGTTAAGCAAGAGAATAAATTCTCTGCCATCAAACAGATATATATTTAGCAGAGATCAACCATACAGTTCGAAATACATTGATAGACATGTAAACCTGTGTGTAACTGGGTTAAAAACCAATGTCATTTAAAACACAGTTCATGATAAATCCAAAATCACATTCCATTAATTGTGGAATCTTCATAGAAAACAGATAAATATATAATCGATATCAGTTTCCATATCTGACTAATAATATAAATGGAATAACGATGAAGCCTTTTAAATTCCATATATATTAACAGTCTTCCTCCACAGAAGCTCACTACGATTATTACCCAATCGAATTCCATTCCATTCTAATTTATTTTATTAAATTGGAAAATCATACTTTGGAAAAATTTCCATTAAATCTTAATAAAAAGATTTATAAATTCCAAATCGCATTTCATTGTTAATCAGGTTAAAGAACAAGTGTTATTTAAAACATCGTTCACGATAAACCCAAAAATCAAATTCTTATATTCAATTCCAATTAAATATTTATTGATTGGAAAACTTCTCTAAATCTTAATTAAAAGATTTATTCTTTTCTCAACTGGGTTTAAGAATAGTGTTAATAAAGACACTATTTACGAAAAACCCAAAATCCCATTGGATATTAAATACAAGGCTCTGAATAGAAATTATATTGGCTTATATTCAATATCAAATTCTGAAACCAACAAATATCTATTGGAAATAACGATATAAATATATCTTCTAAATTTCAATAACAATATCCGTATAATCATGAAATCCAACATCGAAATATTTCGAATATGACTTCCATTCAAATCCACTCCAATTCATATATTGGAAATTTTGGTTATATTAAAACCCATTCTAAATCCTATTTATTTATTTGAAAATAATTGGATTATAATTTTAGTTGATAACTAGTTCATTTCGATAAAAATATATTTTTATCTTTTCAAATATGGAATTTTTCATCCCAATTCTTTCCAAATCATTTATTATGATTTTACACAAATTATTAATATTTTTAATAATTTTATTAAAGCCCTTTCAGCCGATTTCCATAAACGGTCACTGAATTGCACTTACAACGACCTTTTCCAAATTTGATTTGGACATAATTCTAAATCCAACCATTAGATTTCAAATCTTTTATATTCGTTTGAAAGTTCTTTTCAATACGAACCCAATGGTTCTGGTTTTAGGAGAATCCGACGGTCGGAACTCCCGTGATATCAATTCGAAGCCAATGGTCAAAATTCGAGAACGGCCGCGGTGCAACACGTTCTATTTAGGCCATTATATTATATAAATAATAAATTCATCGATTTCCATTTAAAATGTATTTTATAAATCATTTATAAATTTGTTTTAAAACGATTCTAACTTCATTTCCAATTTTAAATCAAAATTGAATACTCCTTATTATTATATTATGCAAATGATAATATTTTCAAAATATCAGATTTTGAAATCATTTCCTTTACAATATTAATTATAGAAATGAATAAAATCGATATAAATGTCTTTCGAGTCAAAATGGCGCATATCTAATCAATACGGCTTCACATATTTTAATATTTTCGTGTCTATCCAGATCAGACATTAAAATCAGATTTTAATTCTTTATTGAATATTATTTTAAAATATTCCTTTTTTTAAAATGTTCCTTATTTTAAAATATTTGTTATTTCCGAACTGGAATCAGACACAGCCAATTACCATATAATGTTTTTTATATGGATTTCATACATCATATGTATATGACGACAGTGATAAACAATCGACTATCATCTAGAGTGCATTACACAGCTGCATAAGCATTAAATATAAATAATTAATGCTTACAACAGTCTATCAACCAATCGATTGACATACAATTAAACAATTGGGATTAGTGTATGTCAAATATCATCCCTTACCCGTGTGGGGTTTCAATAAGCACACACAGATTTTATTTGTGTAGTTAGGTGATGTGTAAAATATATCATCTCAATCAATATCATTCAAATGAATGTACATAAAAAAATCGTCCGATTTGTAATTGAATATTTGTTTTCATTCATATACACGTTAAAAATTATATTTTTAATGATAAAATATTTATTTCAACACATGAATATTTTATACAGTTCATTTATGCAATAAAAATGATATTTTTATTTTGCTAACATATTTCAGAAAATTTTGGCAGCATAACGGCGTGATACTAGAACCGGAATAAGGTCTAACCTTATCTCTCGCCAAATATTGGCTCGCACTATACACAAACCAATTCAATTCAGTTCCCAATTAATCCACAACCAATTTTACAATCATAATCAGATCACACAGAACATCGAAATAAATAAATACTCAACTACCCCAAATGCCATTTACGGCGACATAAGTGGCTATTCGCGAAGTATGGAATCCGTGTGTCGATAATATCCATACATCGCTTTCAATTATGTGATTGTGCGAATTCGAGTGTTAAACTCCATATAATTCAAATCACATAATATGGTTTATACTATAAATAGTGTCGGGGGCTTCTAAGCCTTGTTTGTAATGTAAAATATTTTTAACTATAAAATAAATTAAGTGAGAAGGAGTTCTCACCTTTGGTTCTCACTCCGTCATTTTTAATTTAACAGTTTGGATTTGGACTTGTTTCCAACAAGTTCCATCGCAATTTGTTACACGCGATTTATACTAAAAATCACATTTTAAATAATGCTATATTATATATAAAAATCACATCTTTACAATGCCATGTATACATTAAAAATCGTATTTTTACTATGTTATGTATAAGTTAAAAATCGTATTTTTACAATGTTATGTATACATTAAAAATCGAATTTTTACAATGTCATGTATACATTAAAAATCGTATTTTTATAGTGCTGTTATATATATAAATCGTATTTTTGTATTGCTACTATATATATATATAATCGTATTTTTATATTGCTACTATATATATAAAATTCGTATTTTTATATTGCTACTATATGTCAAAAAATCGTATTTTTATATTGCAACTATATATATAAAAATTGTATTTTTATATTGCTACTATATATTGATAAATCGTATTTTTATATTGCTGCTATGTATATAAAAATCACATTTTTATATTGCTATCCTTATAATGAAAATCATATTTTTTATATTGTTATTCATATAATAAAAACCATATTTTTATAATGCTCCTTATATAATAAAAATCATATTTTTATTTCAAATCTATATTATAAAAATCATATTTTTATTTTAACACTATTCAAATAAAAATCACATTTTTAAAAACTATTATATAAATTAAAAATCATATTTTTATTTTAAAGCTGTATATATAAAAACCATATTTTTAATTCGCTACATATATAAAAATCATATTTTTAATACATCGTTTACATTATAAAAATCACATTTTTAATACATCGTTTACAATATAAAAATCACATTTTTATGCAATGTTTATATTTAAATAAAAAACAATGTTATTTTACATTAAAAACTGAAAATAAATCCAAGGTGAATTCATATTAAAATCTGAAAATACATCCATGTTATTTATTTTCAGAAATCACATTTTTATATTTTCAAAATTAATTAAACTTCTTTATATTAAATAAATAAATAAAATCTGAAATAAAAATAAAAATAAAAACTCGCTGTTTTGGAGCGCCGGAATCTGACCTGAGGTGGGGGACGGCGGCCGCAGGCGATGGGGGTGGCAGCGGTTCAGGCGGTGGTGGCGGATATGGGCCCACAGCGACGGATTTTCTTTGGGTTTGGGGGTTCTTCGAATGGACAGGGAGGAGGAGGATTGGAAGGGGATGAGGCTAGGGCGGAGGGGGAGTTGGACGCGGTGACGGCGCGTCGTTGGAAGGGGGTGGGCGGCGGTCTGAGCTAAGGGGCGACGGGTTCGATTCGATCGATTTAGGAATTTTCTATTTTCTATTTATTTTTTGTCGTTCAAATGAAAAGGGAGGCAGCCTAAATTGGTTTGATCAAGGGAGATAAAAACTAGGGTTTGACCAAAATATAATATATATATTTTTAATCCCAAAAACTGTGATTTCTCATTCGAACTTCAAACCAAACCCAATGACTGTCACACCTAGCCAAATACCCCCATTCCGAACAAAATGGGATATGTCCCACAGCCAATTCGACTGTTTTGATCAGTTTTTGTCCAAATTAAAATATAAATTAATATAACATTCTAAAATGATTTCAACATACATTTTAATTTATCGGGGCCACGTACTGACTCTAAAAATTTCAGAAAAATTATATCTAGCTTTGTTTTGGCGATACGGTCCTAACAAAACTAATTTCGTCGAAATTGGAGACCGTTTGAAAACGGTCATTTTCCAGTCGATTAAATTCAAACTGAAAATACCAAACACTTTTGAATCCACCACGCTCACATATTAATTCAAAAAATTATGAAAATTGGAATCTACTAATAATTTGACATTCCGGATCCAACAAAAGTGGTTTCGTCGAAAACGGAGGTCGTTTGCAAAATGGCTATTTTTAAGGGCTATATATTATATAAAATATATATAAATTTCATAGCGACTATTTTAAATTTTAAACTGGACATAACTATTTATTCCCGTTATGAAATATGAATTTTTCTCATTCATTAGAAAGATATAATTAAACGGATTCAAATATTTTTTGTTTTACTGAAATTCAGTTTATTTTGAATCCTGCACATTCATTTGAAATTTGGAATCGAATTTTCAAACTACCGCACCATTTCCATTTCGTTTTTATAATTAAAATAAACATATTCATTATAAATTCGATAAAAATAAATTTTTTAATTGTAATTATTTAGATTAAATCATTTTAAATATTCAAAATCCATTAAAATTGCTAAAATAAAATTTTTAAATTGGTTCTGAATATCCGGGTTGTTACAATCTCCCGCACTTAAAATCTTTTCGTCCTCGAAAAGGAACAAAGCTGAAAGTTGTTTAACTAACCAACTCAACTTTCATTCGGGCTTTCATTCTTCAATTTTTCAGTTTTTAAGAATTTCTAATTTTTCAAAAATTCGGCTAACACCCTAAATTTTTGAAAAATTTCGCCATAACCTCCTTTGTACGGGGAGACCTTTAAAACCACAAGTAGCCTCACAGGGCCCTCATCAATCCAAAAGAAAAAGCCAAGCGGCTAGCCAATCGGCTCATAAAATCATCAAAACCCAATAAAATTGTAAACATGTACCTATTTGTCGGGCATACAATTTTATTCCTCTTCTTAGCTTCCATGCTATGATCTGTTCACACATATATACGTACATGTATGCAATTTCAATCCAATTTCAATTCAGTTCAATATTTTCCTCAATTTTTCTAAATTTATCTTTCATTCACATATTGCTTTCACTTAATTATCATTCCAATAATTTTATTAGTTATACTAATAATTACACATCACAACCAGCAATAAATTTGTTGATTAAAATTTCAAATTCATAACTTTGATACATATACATACATATATATATATATATATTTATATATATATATTTAAAATCATGTTTTTGATGCCAAACCACAACAATAACCCTATCTTAATATTGGTTCTCACACCAGTCAATTAGAAATATATAGATATCCCACTTTCAAAACTCGAACATAAATGGTGGTAATGTGATCACAATTACCAGGATCATCTATGGGCGACTAGAGCGTGATTCTATATCTATCTAGTATATTTGAGGCTTTATATACACGTGGATCAGACGTATATTCAAAATCTCCATATACCCGATAGTCCAAATCAATTTAAAATAAAATAATCAAATACGTGTAATAAGGTTTAATTTTTCAAAAGAAAATTTGTTTTCATTTTTATTTTAAGAATAAAACTTTTCACACTCGTTCTAGGATACTAGTGATCCCAACTCTAGCGAGGCATTCTCATTGTATATTACTAATCAAATTTCTGATGAATTCTTTCATTCAGTTCAAATATGTCTTGTTCTCGAGCTCTGTAAACCAAAGCTCAGATACCATGATGAAACGACCCAAACTCGCCCTTATGGGAAAGCTCGGATTGAGTTGAGAACACGACAAATCAGAACACAAACATAAGAATATTTCATTGCTTATTACAACAATTACATCAGAGTACAAAAATACAATAGAGTATGAATAATTGATATACATCAGAAAAATATCAAAGATTTAAATTACATAGCAGCGGAAAAATAAAACATAATACAACTAAAAGAGATACATGGAAACAGAGCTTTCCCTATATAGCTCCAGCTGTAAATCCATAATCCTGTGAATATATTATCTGCAAAACCAAAACTACTAGCTGCCCATGTGGAAAATAGGGGCACCCAGAGTTTAGGTTAAAACAATAAACTCCAGGTCAGTCATGTGACTGGTGTGAGAACTAAAACAGTTATTTAAAACTTTACTTTAAAAATATGGTAAATCAAGGGACCACGCCGTATAACACAGAACGTGTTTCCTCCCATGAATACGAGTGCATAAAACCAACAGCGTAATGCTTTTTGAAAAAATGAAGCTATTGTAAGACTCAGGTCCCATCACACAATGCAACGCAAGCCGGAGGATAAAGTTTTCCCTTATAATAGCCAAACATGCTTGGTACGTTTAAAACAAATCATTTGATACTATTATAAGTGCATAGTGTTTAAAACAACTTCAAATATAAATGTGTCAATCACAGGCGGCGTAGGTACCATAATATTACGTCGCCAAATATATATTTACAACTAAAATCGTGAAATCACATATTGGAAAGTGGGTTTCCATCTATGAACCGAGGCAAGGGATTATCCTCATCGATTTCGAGACACTCTAGTCAATGCCTCAGGATCCCCCCCAGTGAACCACTTGGATCTTCATGGCTGGTCATCTATCGATGATTAATTATACCATAAACTATATGTTAGCTGGTTCTATCGAACCTCTAAATGGTCAGTATATCGACTATATCATCCATCGATCCCGCCGTGACCGATATAAACATCGATCTCGTAGTGATCGATATATACGAGGCGCCTCTCTATCCAATGAGAAATAATAAGCAACATCCCCATGAGTAAACATCCTGGGCTCCATATCATGACGTTACTCATAGCTAGAACTAACATATGTCCATTTCCATGCAGTCACTATCCCGTTTTTGGTTCATACCTGGGTGTGAAGCTCGTGAATTAACGTTACACAAAGCTATGCTATTTAAAGTCATGCTTTGATCATCAACCACAAGACTCTGATTTTCAACAGAAGCCTTGATCATTTGCATCTCAGCATTCCACACAGGTAATTCACGGCATGCGACTGATGTCTATCGACATATAACCTCTGAGCTCGTTTATCTCAGAGAAGGGTGTTAAGCAAGAGAACAAATTCTCCGCCACCTAACAGATATATATTTAATAGAGATCAATTAACACAAAATAAAATCCAATTTCAAACACACATCCATTTACAAGTTCGTTCTATGTCTGAACGAAACCGGAGGCACCTTATTCCTCGTCCCATATGTCTAATACATGAGAGAGGTCCTCGCATATCCGGTCGATCTCCAAGTACGTCTGGACAATCATCACTTATTACCTAGTCTTGGGTATATTGCCCAATCAAGACATCAGTAATCATCCAAACGATGTGAAGATCTCTGGCCTTCAACCACCGTCTTCATCGTCGACTTGTCGTCGAATCAGTTATTCAAAATGGGTATAAACCCATCATTTTCGAATAACCTGCATATATTATAATCAAGTGATATAAACACACAACATACGCCTCATTCCAATCCAAAATATTCTTTGATTAAAATATTCTTTTCACAATTTAAACCAAATTAAAGTTTTCCAACAAGTCAGGATTATCACACCTTACCAAAGTAATCACTTATTATAATTCCCATCCCAACCTATTCATCCCATGAAGCAAAACTGGTAATACTCCATATCTAACACCATGGTGTTATTGGTAAATTTAATTACCATTTCACATTCAAATCTAATTAAAGATTGAACTAATGCCTGGAGTAAAACTGGTGGTACTCCATTCTCAGTCATTTCCCGAATTTGATAATTTAAATTATCACATTCCCATTTCAATCTAATTAAATATTCAATTAAACTCCACTTAGTTTTAATCTTCCCAAAAATCAATATTAATGATTGTTTAACTTTAGGAAATCAAACGTACCGCGTCGACAATCAACATCGAATATTGATATCTGCCTATATATAACCTCTAAGCTCATACGTCTTAGAGAAGGGTGTTAAGCAATAGAATAAATTCTCGCCACCAAAAAGATATATATTTAGCAGAGATCAACGATACAGTTCAAAATACAATGATAGACATGTAATCCTCTCTGTAACTGGGTTAAAGAACCAATGTCATTTAAACACAGTTCACGATAAACCCAAAATCACATTCTATTAATTATGGAATCTTCATGGAAAACAAATCAATATATAATCGATATCAATTTCCGTATCCGACTAATAATACAAATGGAATAACGAAAAAGCCTTTTAAATTCCATATATATTAACAGTCTTCCTCCACAGAAGCTCACTTCGATTATTACCCAATCGAATTCCATTCCATTCCAATTTATTTTATTAAATTGGAAAACTTTACTTTGGAAAAATTTTCATTAAATCTTAATATAAAGATTTATAAATTCCAAATCACATTTCACTGTTAATCGAGTTAAAGATCAAGTGTTACTTAAAACACCATTCACGATAAACCCAAAAATCCAATTCTTTCATTCAATTCCAATATAATATAAATTAATTGGAAAACTTCTCTAAATCTTAATTAATCGATTTATTCTTTTCTCAACTGTGTTTAAGAACAGTGTCTTTATTAATAAAGACACCATTCATGACAAACACAAAATCCCATTTGCTATTAAATACAAGGCTCTGAATAGAAATTATATTGGCTTATATTCAATATCAAATTCTGAAACCACCAAATATTTTATTGGATATAACGATATATTAATATATCTTCCAAATTTCCATAATAATATCTGTATAATCACGAAATCCAACATCGAAATATTCCAAATATGATTTCCATTCAAATCCACTCCAATTCATATATTGGAAATTCTGGTTATATTAAAACCCATTCTCAATCCAATTTATTTATTTAAAAATAATTGGATTATAATTTTAGTTGATAACTAGTTTATTTCGATAAAAATATATTTTTATCTTTTCAAATTAGGAATATTTCATCCCAATTCTTTTTAAATCATTTATTACGATTTTACACAAATTATTAATATTTTTAATAATTTTATTAAGGCCCATTCAGTCGATTTCCATAAATGGTTATCGAACTGCACTTACAGCGACCTTTTCCAAATTTGGTTTGGACATAATTCCAAATCCAACCATTAGATTTCAAATCTCTTATATTTTTTGGAAAGAACTTTTCGATACGAACCCAACGGTTCCGATTTTAGGAGAATCCGACGGTCGGATCTCCCATAATATCGATTCGAAATCAATGCTCGAGATTCGCAAACGGCCGCGGCGCGTTCTATTCAGGCCATTATATAATATATATAACGTATATTTCGTCGGTTTCCATTTAAAATGTATTTTATAAATCATTTATAAATTCGTTTTAAAACGATTCTAACTTCATTTCCAATTCTAAATCAAAATTAAATACTCCTTATCATTATATTATTTAAATGATAATATTTTCAAAATATCAGATTTTGAAATCATTTCCTTTTCGATATTCATTATAAAAATGAATAAAATCGATACAAATATCGTTCGCGTCAAAATGGCGCATATCTAATTAATACGACTTCACATATTTTAATATTTTCATGTCCATCCAAAATCGGACATTAAAATCAGATTTTAATCCTTTATTGAATATTATTTTATAATATTCCTTATTTTAAATATTCGTTATTTTAAAATATTCGTTATTTCCGTATTGGAATCAGACACAGTCAATTACCATATAGTGTTATTTATATGGATTACCTACATCATATATATACAACAACAATGATAAACAATCAACCATCATCCAAAGTGCATTACACAACTTCATAAGCATTAAATATAAATAGTTAATGCTTACAACATTTCGTCAACCAATCGATTGACATGCAACTGAACAGTTGGGATTAGTGTACGTCAAATATCATCCCAATACCTTTGTGGGGTTTCAATCAGCACACACAGATTTTATTTGTGCAGTTGGGCGATGTGTAAAATATATCGCCCCAATCAATATCCATCAAATGAGTATACATAAACAAATCGTCTGATTTGTAAATGAATATTTATTTTCATTCACATACACGTTAAAAATTATATTTTTAACGATAAGATATTTATTTCAACACATGAATATTTTATACAATTCATTTATATAATAAAAATGATATTTTTATTGTTTTAACATATTTTATAAAAAATTTGCAGCATAATGACATGATACTAGAACCGGAATAAGATATAGTTTTATCCCTCTCCTAATACTGGCTCGCGCCATACACTAACCAATTCAATTCAATTCCTAATTAATCCACAACCAATTTTACAATCATAATCAAATCACGCAAAACATCCAAATAAATAAATACTCAACTACCCCCAAATGCCATTTACGACGCCATAAGTGGCTATTCGCGGAGTATGGAATCCGTGTGTCAGTAATATCCATACATCGCTTTCAATTATGTGATTGTGCGAATTCGAGTGTTGAACTCCACATAATTCAAATCACATAATATGGTTTGTACAATAAATAGTGTCGGTGGCTTCTAAGCCCCGTCCACAACCTAAAATATTTTTAGTTGTAAAATAAATTAAGTGAGAAGGAGTTCTCACCTTTGGTTCCCACTCCGTCATTCTTTAATTTAACGGTTTGTATTTGGATTTGTTTCCAACCAGTTCCATCGCAATCTGCTTCATGCGATTTACATTAAAAAATAACATTTTTAACAACATTGTATTATATATATAAACCACATCTTTACAGTGCCATGTATACATTAAAAATAGTATTTTTGCAATGTTATATATACATTAAAAATCGTATTTTTACAATGTTATGTATACAATAGAAATCATATTTTTACAATGCTATTATATATATATAAATTGAATTTTTATATTGCTACTATATATATAAAAATCGTATTTTTATATTGCTACTATATATATAAAAACGTATTTTTATATTGCTACTATATGTATAAAAATTGTATTTTTATATTGCTACTATATATATAAATCGTAATTGTATATTGCTACTATATATAAATCGTATTTTTATATTGTTGCTATGTATATAAAAATCACATTTTTATATTTCTATCCTTATAATGAAAATCATATTTTTATATTGTTAAACAATATTTTTTAAAATGCTCCTTATATAAAAAAAATCATATTTTTATTTCAAATCTATATTATAAAAATCATGTTTTTATATTAACGCTATTTGGATAAAAATCACATTTTTATAAACTGTATATAAATTAAAAATCATATATTTATTTTAAAGCTATATATATATATATATATATATATATATATATATATATAAAAACCATATTTTTAATTCGCTACATATATAAAAATCATAATTTTAATACTTGGTTTACATTTTAATACATCGTTTACATTATAAAAATCGCATTTCCATGCGATGTTTATATTTAAAAAATACAATGATATTTTACATTAAAAATTGAAAATAAATCCAAGGTGAATTCATATTAAAATCTGAAAATAAATCCTTGTTGTTTATTTTCAAAAATCGCATTCTGATATTTTCAAAATTAATTAAACTGCTTTATATTAAATAAATAAAAAAATTTGAAATAAAAATAAAAACTCACTGTTTTGGAGCACCGGAATCTGACCGGAGGTGGGGGACGGTGGCCGCAGGCGATGGGGGAGGCAGCGGTCAGGCGGTGGTGGCGGATATGGGCCCACGACAGCGGATTTTCTTCGGGTTTGGGAGTTTTTCCACTGCCCAGGAAGGAGGAGGATTAGAGGGCGACGAGGCAAGGGGGGGAGTTGGACGCGGTGGCAGCGCGTCGCTGAAGGGCAGTGGCGCTTGAAGGGTAGGGCAACGGTCTGAGCTAAAGGGCGACGGGTTCGATTCGATCGGTTGGGAATTTTCTTTTTTTTTTTCCTATTTTTTTCTGTCGTTCAAATTAAAAGGGAGGCGGTCTAAATTGGTTTGACCGTGGGAGATAAAAACTAGGGTTTGACGAAAATATAATATGTATATATTTTCAATACTTTTAATCCCGAAAAGTGTGATTTCTCATTCGAACTTCAAACCAAACCCAACGACTGTCGCCCCTAGTTAAATACCCCCATTCCGAACACAATGGGATATGCCCCGCAAGTCAATTCGACTATTTTGATCTGTTTTTATCCAAATTAAAACATAAATTAATATAATGTTGTAAATTGATTTCAACATACATTTTAATTTATCGGGGCCACATACTGACTCTGAAAATTCAAAAAAAAAATATTTAGCTTTGTTTTGGCGATATGGTCCTAACAAAACTAATTTCATCGAATTTGGAGACCGTCTGAAAAACAGTCATTTTCCTGTCGATTAAATTCAAACTGAAAACGTTTAAATCCACCACGCTCACATATTAATTTCAAAAATTATGAAAATTGGAATCTAGCAATAATTTGACATTCCAGATCCAACCAAAGTGGTTTCGTTGAAAATGGAGGTCGTTTGTAATATGGCTATTTTTAAGGGTTATATATTATATAAAAAATATATAAATTCCGTAATGACTATTTTAAATTTTAAACTGGACATAACTTTTTATTCCCATTATGAAATCTGTATTTTTTACATTCGTTAGAAAGATATAATTAAAAAGATTCAAATATTTCTGGTTTGACTGAAAGCCGGTTTATTTCGAATCCTATGCATTCATTTGAAATTTGAAATCGAATTTTCAATCTACCGCGCCATTTCCAGTTCGTTTTATAATTAAAATAAATTTATACATTCTAACTCGATAAAAATAAATTTTTAGTCGTTATTATTTAAAATAAATCATTTTAAATATTCAAAATCCATTAAAATTGCTAAAATAAAAATTTTAAATTGGTTCTGAAAATCGGGCTGTTACACATTGCGCTCGACCCATTGCGCTTGACCCAGGGCATAGGACCCATGCCACTCGACCCCTAGCGTAGGACCCATGGGTGCTCAATTATGCTTCTCTTAATGACCGACCGATCATCTCAGGCGGTGGCCAACCATCATGGATGAACGAGCAGTATGGGTGAATGGTCCAATATATGTAATATGATTGTTTGCATTTGATATGTTCGATCTTAGCGAGGCTCAATGATGGGTAGGAAAAAATTGGCTGGATCAAAGAAAGACCTCTTATGATATGAGACACATAACAGAAAGAATAACTTAGGCGAGGCCAAATGAAGAGAAGTGATCTCCAATAGCAGCCACAAGTGCAGCCAGTTCACCAAATGTTGATACTTTTCTGATGGTGATCTACGTGAGGCATTTCTCTTGTGGATAGGCTAAAAGGAGGGCTCTGATGAAAAGTTGTAAAATTCTTTTATTGATGGAATGAATCTATTAAATAAACAAGAAATCAGGAACTTATGAGTCCGTACAAGGCATCGCAGTTTTTTAATATTCCAAAATGAAAACTTCGCCTCGAATAGTATCAAACGGTCTTCCACATTTTTTATTTTTTAACTTCCCCAGCGCTCACGTTCCCTTAGTCCGTCTTCCACATTCCTGTTCACTCCTCTCCTCTTCCCTTCTTTCCGATTTCAATATTTTCTCCATGTATCTGCTTCTCAAGCATACCAATTTCAAACACTGTCAGCATTTCAGCACTTATGTCAACCACTTCTCAAGCATAACAATATCACACGCTATCACCAATTCATCCCACATCTCAATCTCCGACGCCTCTACACCACCCCCGTCGACAAGTGTACTTCCTTGCCTTCGCTGCGCTAATTTCTGCACTCCTTTACATTTCAAGCGTTGTCCAAATTTTCAAATTCGCATAAGTATTTTTGTTCGCTCTCTAATTTCTCTTTCTTCATCCACAGATTATTTTATGTTGGCCAATTAGTTCCATACCTTCATTCCCCAGATTAACTACTCTGGTTGTTTAATTATTTTAGTTTCGATGGTAACTTTTTTCCATATAATTTTAGTTTCTGAGTGTTTACGACAAAAACGACACAAACACCAAATGGTGCAAATGTGCACTTCACTGATTCGGTAAGATTAAAATGTAGAACCGCTATAACAAAAATAAAAGCATAAAGGTAAGAACACAAAGAAATTTTTATAGTGGTTCGATACAAAATGAATCTTTGTCCACTTTCCAATCATTTTCCATTATGAAATTCCGTTTACAATATGCACAAACTCTCTTTACATTCAATTTTCTCTTTCCTCTCTTTTCTCTCTCTTTACGGACTAATTTCACTTGAATTTGGCGAAGGAAAATAAAGAGATCTTTAGCTTTGTGATGGTGAGAATATGAATCCTTAATCACTTAGGTGCTTTGATCCTTCTCCATGATCTTCGTAGATTTCATCGTGAATTAGCGTTCAATCTAGGCTTCGGAGAGGAATAAAGGAGATTAGAGATCGTTTGAATGGTGTTGGAAAGATTCATCATGTAGTCTGAATAAGATACTATGAGCTTCGATTCCATTGGAGAGAGCTTCAATGTTGATTGGAATGGATTTGATTCGCATGAAGTTGGAGAGATGTTGTTTAATCATTGGAAGCCATTAATAAAGCGTGAAATGGAGCTTGGAGGTTGAAGAAATGATTTGGCATCCTTTCGAGGTGAAGAAAATCTGTCCCTTGAATGGCGGAGCAATGGGTTATTTATAGGCGTGATTTGGTGGCAGTGGCAAAGTTGTAAATATGGGGTTCAGGGAACTGATCGGTGTACAACAGTATTTATAGAATTGCCATTGGGTACAACTATAGCCAGCTGGAAAGGAGTACCTGTTGGTCTTGTATCGGTCGGTCGGTCCATGCTCTTGACACTGGTCAGTTGGTCCATGCTTTTCTAGACACCGGTCGGTCCTTGTTGTTAGATACCGGTCGGAGATGGAGAGATACACCGGTCGGTAATGGAGATATACACTAAACGGTATGCAATTTTGTTCCCACCGGCCTGCTATAATTGTTGTCTCCTTTATAGTTTGATACCGATCACCTTTAATTACATCTTTGCCATTCTTGGCATTTAGTGCTTTCTTATTCTATTTGTTTGCTCCAACTTGAGGCCACGTGCCCTTTGCTTTCTTTGTAACCAAATAATGTGGGCACACTTAATTACGTTAATTCCATTCTTGTATATCGCATCATGTATTGTGTTATGTGTCTTCTATGTTGTTCCAAGCAAATGTTCGTTGTACGCCCATAATTTAGAAACGGTCGGCCTAAGCTACCGCTTACTGATTACTTACATTTTTGGACACCGACCAACCACACGCATTATGTTGTATACCGGTCAGTGTTTGCACTAGTCCAAGTGTAGAGCTTTAACCCGCTTTTTTCATATGAACATTTAATGTATCTGGCTGCTTGTATAATATCATGCAAATGAATATGACCGATCAGCTCATCTTGGAACCAATCCTGCTTGATACAAATCGGTACCAATGTTGGCATCATGTTGTCTCACGTATATATGGAAATGCATCAATATTATATGAATACATTAACGTGTTCATGAATGGACGTGCTTCACATTTAAATCCCGTGGAAGTCATTACTTGTACAAATGACCGGTAAGGAAGGCTCATGTAGGGCCGATCGGTTGCAAGCCTTGCTACATGCTCTTGGTCGATGACACACTAGTGTACATGTCGCTTTTTATCATGTGAAGCCAATGTATGTTTTGACGTGCCAAGCATTTTGACCAGTCCATCATTCGTGTATACGACCGATCGGTGGGGGAAGTTCTTGACCGATCGGTATGGGTAAACCATATGTTTGTGGTGGCCTTCTTTTTTCTTTTTTTATCCCGTAGCCTTGTGTTGTTGTCAGTAAGTCCTTCTTAATTTTGAACCGCGTTTTTCACAACGGGGTTAACATTTGCCCCTCGAAGCGTGTATTTTTCGCTTACGAGAAATGCGGGCTTTGAAATGAACGTTGCTGTTGATATGTTCTGCATTGAGATCTAGTTACAATTCTTTATTTGCTATTGTTGGCCACACATTGAATTTTTATGTCTCATGCTACCTGTTCTGTAATTAAAACAAGCACATGCATGATTTTGGACTTATACTTCGCCATCGCCCGTCCACATCGATAGTGGATTAGTCAATGAAATAAAGTGAATTTTTATTTGAAGTAAATAAAGTGTTTGCACAAAATTATTCTACTCAACGGTTTAAAACTTGTCAAGTACTGTCTGCCCAAATACGATATTCAAATTTGAATTCGCATTAACGTTTGAAATCAACTAATCAACTAAGGTCAACTGTGGATTCCAAACTCTATCATTTCAATGATTTACATGATGGTAGGCAGCATTTCATATATTTTGAAAATGCACACTCATGATTTATTCCTTGCTTCCTTTTGGAGAAGGCTTGGGTATTTTTCCCCTAGTTTAGATATCGTTGTCAGCCCTCCTAGGAAGTACTTTGGATTTGTGGCCCTCGCTTGGGCTAAAATCTAATACTTGTCGTATCTGAGATTTCCAGACACTACACAAGTTAATTGGTTAAATCCGAACTCCGTCCAGAATCGGCTTGGTTAATTCAAATATTGGAAAATTTCGCCACTCTATTATGCTAATTAATCCAAGTGGTTGTTTGTTCTGAAGTAGTGCCTTCAGAAAGGACTTTGGTTAGAACCCCAATGTTTGTTGTTATCGCATCAGGTGCTTCCTGATTCTAACGATCAATCGGGTGCCCCCGGGGAGGATGTTGGTTGAAACCCCAATGTTTATCGTTATCGCATCAGGTACTTCCTAGTTTTGACAATCAATCGGGTGCCCCCGGAGAGGACTTTGGCTGAAACCCAAATGTTTGTTGTTATCACCCAGGTACTTCCTGATTCTGATGATCAATCGGGTGCCCCCAGAGAGGACTTTGGTTGAAACCCCAATGTTTGTCGTTATCGCATCAGGTACTTCCTGATTCTGACGATCAATAGGGTGCCCCCGGAGAGGACTTTGGTTGAAACCCCAATGTTTGTCGTTATCGCATCAGGTACCTCCTGGTTCTGACGATCAATTGGGTTTCTGACATTCTTTATATCTGAGATTTCATATGCTACGCGAATGGCTTTCATTCTTCACATCTGGGGATTCCAAATGTTTTGCAAATGAATTGGAGCGGTCATTGTAATGTCCAAGGGGCAGCTACTAGCTCATTGGTCGGACGATTGACTTGGCGGGCTATTTCAGTTTTAGGAACTTGAAGCTTTAAATCTCCCACTTGGGGAGGTGCCCCTTGACAAAGGTTATAGCTCCCTCGTTTGTTTGTCGTGGCGCTTGCGCGTTGTTTGAATCTTTGCAGCACCTCCCATTCACTTTTCAAAGCGGTGCTTTTCTATTTTCATATTTTTGCGTGTTGTTATTTATAGCATTTGGCACTTGAACTAGTGTTGTTGGGGTCGCTATGCTTCATCAAATTTCGCAAGAACAAACGCTCGACCGATGGCCTACAATATGAAATCAACTTTTAAATAAGTTTTGATTTGACACATAATTTGGCAAGCTAGAAATTCATTCAAACAGACATGCTCTTAATCGTAGAGCTAATGTTCAGTGCATCACTTCCAGATTATTATAGACTGTTTACAAGAAGTTCTGAATATAACAGAAAGTAAAACATGAAGTAAAGCGTGAACTAAAGCACGAAAAAGAGCATGAAGTAAAGCAATGGCGATGTTGATCGCTTATTCTGAGCCATCAAAATTGAAGCATAATCAACGGTCATCAGTTGATGATAGCCTTGGCATGGTTTGAACAAAAGCTTCGTTGCTTGTTGCCCCCTGGCCCTGGGGAGTCGGAGCAGCATTTGAGGACTATGGATTTTTCACGTATTGTTGCAGACGATTTTTCTTAATTAGCTCTTCAATCAGTGATTTCAGATGCCTACACTCGTTGGTGTTGTGGCCTGGCTAACTATGGGATCGGCAGAACTTTCCAGAGTTCGCTTGCTTGCCGCTTACTCTCTGAGGCTCTGGAATCAGATAATCTTCTATATATTTCGTTGCTGCGAAGATGTTTTCTAGAGTATCATTTAAAGGTGTTAGCTCTGATGGGTTGGAGAAGCGAAGCTTCTTGCTGTCACGATTGTCTTTCCCATCGCTTCCCCTTTTATGACCTCCGCCATTTTTCTTATTGTACCGAATAGCAGCATTTTTGGGAGCTTCGAAAGGTTGGTTTGAATTAGTAATCTGAAGAGGCGCAGTCTTAATCTCCAATCTCATGTACTCATCAGCCTTTTTATAGAATTTGTCAAGCATGCTTGGCCCTTTCATTTTGATCCACTTTCCAAATTTTTTATCCTCATCTATGGCACCGATTATAGACATTAAGATCATGTGAGGCTCGGGATTTCCTACCTCGGATATAGCAGCATCGAATCTTTTGAGGAAAGCTTTGACAGATTCTCCCGGTTTCTGTTTCATTGATGTAAGAGAAATAACGTCCTTCGCCTTCACTAGCTTGTAGCCTGAACTGCTCTTTGAACTTCAGAATCAAATCATCAAATTGGTTGATGGATTTGGGCGGGAGCCTTGTGAATCATAACGATGCGACACCTTCTAGATAGAGAGGGAAGCATAGGCATTTGATCTCGCCTGTTGCTTTAGCTCCATTCATATACCATTCATATTTGTATATGAAGTGATTTGGATCAGAATTTCCATTATATGGTGGCAGAGTGATGACTGAGCTTTTTGGGGAATTCAGCCTTGCTGATCCTCTTTATGAATGGGTTTTTGCCGAGAGAGAAGTCCCATTCCCTTTTACTATCCTTGCGAGGCATGTTGTCTTTTATGATTTTCTTTACCACATCCGTGATATATTCCTTCTGTAACACCCCGTAATTTTATAACATTAAAATTCACAAATTAAAGTATACTTAATTTTTAGAAAAGAATTAAGTGAAATGGGTTGCGCAGATATATATATGTATATATATATTGATATATATATATATAAATTAAAAATTAAATAAATAAATATGCGAAATTGTTCAAAACAGTGAATTGGGAGGGGGAATAACCGAACCAGCCCATTTTTGAGGTCGACCCGAGCTTTGCTGGGTCGACTAGGGGTTAATCCAGGGTGTTTGACTATCAACCCGTGGGCCGATTCGCTCAAATGCAGATTTTGCATTTGATTGGTTCTCATGGTTCAGGGTTAATCTAATGGTCCTAAATAACTTCCTACACCTATAAATACATCCTAATGCTAACCCTAAACCTAATTAAAATAGAATAGTTACCGTCGCCATGGAAATCAATGGAGCTGCCGCCAACTAAGAAAGAAGAAAAGCAAATTCGATTCTAATTCTCTCAACCCTAAAGCAAAGCAAAACTCTCTCTTTTCTTCTCTAAATTGTGAGTATGATGATCTTAACAAGATTATTATCATTTTAATTAGGTTGAGTTATGAATGGATTATGAGTAGATGATGTGAATTATCATATATGTTGTTGTAAACCCCTTTTGCTATCATGTATATTGTAAATCCAATGTTATGTGATGATGATATCTTATATGTTGTAAATCATGCTATGATGATGTTATGTATGTTGAAAGTTTCTATGCTAAGTTGTGATGAATCATACATGTCAAAAAGGTCATGATGTTACCATCTATGTTAGTTAGTTCATATTAATTAAATCATCATGTTTGGGTTATGTTGATCTGTATGACAAGTCACATATGCAAGTTAGATTGATTAGAAAAGTTATGAACATATGCCAAGACATCTATTATGACATCTAGAATTATGCTATGACATATGTGATATCCTATGCTAGTTCACACCATCATTATGTTGCCTAAAAACCCCATATACAAGTTTATGTATAGATTTGGGCTATGATCATATCATATAAATTGAGACATTTAACAAGTTGACACCTTTTGATCCTTAACATGTGTAGTATATGCAAGTTTCACCCCTATTATGATTAGATTTATTTTAATTGTCTATATGTTGTGATAATTTATCTTTGTGCTAGGTGTTAGACTATACAAGTCTAGCCTATATTATGCGTTGAATAAGCGAACGTATAAACGTGGGGTATGGGTAATATTAAGGATTTAATATTAAAAAGTTGGGGTGCAATTGATATGATTTTGCATGCCATAAGTGGATTGCCATAATTGAGTCAATTATGGACATCATTAAAAGTTGACTTAATTAATAATTTGAATAGGGAATTATTAAAACTGGGGTAAAAGATTTTAAGTGTTAATCAACGCTTAGGACACGAGGTTGGACTCGTTTGTGACGTAAACCTGTCTGGACCCGCCCAGCAAATCTAGTGGTCACAAATGTCAGCCCAATGTGAGAGGTCCTAGGCCTAAACTAAAGCATAATGGTTGTAAAGACACGAGGTTAGGCTCTTTTATGGTGTAAGACTGCCCGGACCCGCCCGGCAAATCCAGCTGCCATAAATGCCAGTCTAATGTGAGAGGTCTTTATGAGGTTATGGCCTGAATGAATTAAGAAATACTTAACCAGATAAACATGTAACGTGGGACATGGGGGTTAAGTAGGTGCCTTGGGTGGCATGAGGAATATAGTGGGTGCCCTTAGTGGCATGTGAAATACGATTAGTAAGACTTAAACAAACACACATGTAAATGAACATGACTAAGAGGGTTAAGTGAGATATATTAACGACAAGCTTAGGTGGGTAGCTTGTGGGCCCATTTCAACCAGTATCCCAAACGTATCTTTATGGGCTCGACCCAAGTCGAGGACGGGACACGCATACTGAGTTTGACTATAAGAGGCCAAAATGGGGAGCGGTGGCAATGCAAGTCCAACGGGTTTCATATGTGTGTGTGGACCCGGGCTGGTAGGTATGACGTTGTTGCATCGTGTAGGTATAAGCCGTGCATTCTCAAGTTGTATCGGGTTGCCACTTTAGGGGAGTGATACACCTCACTATGGGGCCAGCACGGGTATCTACGAGTAGGGAGCCGATCGAAAGTGGGTAGTGGGGTACACCTAGTGGAGATAGGGGCAGACGGCACCTATGTAGTCAGCTAGGGGTACGTAAGGCTATTTATAAAGTTTCTGTGTGAAGCAAGTGGGATCAAACAATAGGATGACTGGTGTGGTGCAGTGTAGTAATGTGCAGTGCAGTGTAGTAATCATTCGTTAGTAATTAGGTGTGCCTTTACCGTTATCTTTAACGTTATCTTAAACGCTATCTTTATCTTCCTAAGAGTTCATAGACATTTACTTGTCTTCCAGCTTATGCCTTAGTCTAGTTATTTTGATAATATTATTGTTAGAATTATCATACTCGCCAGACTTTATGTCTGACCCCCTCTATTTCTATCCTTTTTTCCCCTCCAGGTCCTCAGGTTGGGCCCTGCTCTAGTGGAGTTTGATTGAATTGCTTCATCTCTCTTTGGAAAGCTTGGACCGTTGAAGTAAAGTCCAGCTTGTTATCTTTTTAATGGCTATTTATGTAAGGCGATTATGTATTTTGTTTTTATGAAGATGGATATTGTACTTGGTTATGATCTATGGTTTTATGATGTAACAAACATGTTTAATTTCCGCTGCAATAAAATGAAGTTTTAGATTTCCAAGTACTATTTATTATCTGTCTTGTTGTAATTTTTCTGTTCTATATTCACTTATAACCTCCATGGAAGTTAATGCATTCCCTTTGTGAGTGACATTAATGGACGTGGAGTGTTACACCTTCGACTTGCGTTGTTCCGGATAGCGGACCTCGATCTCTTTTCTGGATGCTCGTCATGGCAATCGACCGCGTTTAGATGATTTGGGTCTTTTACTTCCATTATGATAAGGTGCCCCTTAACGGGAGTTGCAACTCATTGGTTATTTCGATCGGAGTGGTTTTTAGCTTTCATTTTTGAGTCTTCGACATTGGCATCGTCTTCGCCAACAAATCCATCCAAGTTGTCATTATGAGGATCAGAAGCTGATGAATTTGCATTCTCTTCAAGGTTGACATGGATTTCCAGAGGAGGAGCGGGATTTACTTGAGAGTTTAGGAGAGCGCTCACTTTATCCATGAAAGCTTGATTAGCATCCACTAGAGTTTTATTAGCATCGATTAAAGCTTTATTGGAGGCTTCCATGCGTTGACTCAAGTTAGCGACGACGGCGTCTAATTCGGCTTTAGTCACTCCTGCCCTGGATATTGATTTTTTCCCCATGTTCAAATTGGTTGGTGAGCGGAGTAGTTCGTGATTAGCAACATTATCGTTTTCCTCAACGACATTGCTAGTGGTCTTCTTTGATTTGGCCATGATCTCGGACAAGGCCTTGAATTTTGATGTGAATTCGTCGATTGGCCTAGATCTTATATTAGCGGAATCTATGGTAGAAGTAGGCTTAGAACTTCAAGGTGTAGGAAGGAGATGCGAACGCGGCCCCATGGTGGGCGCCAAATGTTTGCATCAAAAATGACACAAACACCAAATGGTGCAAATGTGCACTTCACCGATTCGGTAAGATTAAAATGTAGAACCGCTATCACAAAAATAAAAGCATAAAGTTGAGAACACAAAGAAACTTTTATAGTGGTTCGATTCAGAATGAATCTACGTCCACTTTCCAATCATTTTCCGTTATGAAATTCCGTTTACAATATGCATAAACTCTCTTTACATTCAATTTTCTCTTTCCTCTCTTTTCGCTCTCTTTATGGACTAGTTTCACTTGAATTTGGCGAAGAAAAATAAAGGCAACTTTAACTTTGTGATGGTGAGAATATGAATCCTTAATCACATAGGTGCTTTGATCCTTCTCCATGATCTTCGTAGATTTCATCGTGAATTAGCATTCAATCTAGGCTTCGGAGAGTATTAGAGGAGATTAGAGATCATTTGAATGGTGTTGGAAAGATTTATCATTTAGTTTGAATAAGATATGATGAACTTCGATTCCATTGGAGAGAGCTTCAATGTTGATTGGAATGAATTTGATTCACATGAAGTTGGAGAGATGTTGTTTAATCCTTGGAAGCCATTAATGAAGCTTGAAATGGAACTTGGAGTTGAAGAAATGGTTTGGCAGCCTTTCGGGGTGCAGAAAATCGGTACCTTGAATGGTGGAGCAATAGGCTATTTGTAGGCGTGATTTGGAGGTAGTGGCAAAGTTGTAAATATAGGGTCCAGGGCGCCGATCGGTGTACAACAGTATTTACAGAAATGTCATTGGGTACAGCTGTAGCTAGCTGGAAGTCTTGTATCGTTCGGTGGGTCCAAGCTTTTGACATCGATCGATCGGTCCATGCTTTTCTAGACACCGGTTGGTCCTTGTTGCGAGACACCGGTCGGTCATGGAGAGATACACTGAACGGTATGCAATTAAGTTTCCACCGACCTGCTATATAATTGTTGCCGCCTTTATAGTTTGATACCGATCACCTTTAATTACATCTTTGCCATTCTTAGTATTAAGTGCTTTCTTATTCTATTTGTTTGCTCCAACTTGAGGCCACGTGCCTTTTTCTTTCTTTGTAACCAAATAATGTAGGCACACTTAATTACGTTAATGCCATTCTTGTATATCTCTTCAGGTATTGTGTTACGTGTCATCTATTCTATGTTGTTCCAAGCAAACGTTCGCCGTACGCCCATAATTTAGAATTGGTCAGACTAAGGGTGCGTTCTTAACGAACGTGAGCGTGGCATTTGAGCATGGCATTGGAGCGTGCCATTTGAGCATGGTACTGTAGCGAAGGGGAATTGTGTTTTTATCGACGAACGGGGTATTTGAGCGTGGTATTTGAGCATGGTATTTAATTGTTAAATTAATGGTTTTGATTTAATTAAATTCTAATTGCATCAAACTATAACGATAACATATTTCATAACACGACCACTTTTTCATAAAACATAAAGAACACAACCGTACTGGAATTAAAACAAATACATGAAAATCTACAGTAAACGACGATGAGGTAATAAGTTCAACTCCGATGAAGTAAAGGCACATAAGCCCTCATCGCTAAGCTCCTGAGCAATATCAACATTCCGCTCATCGTTGCGAAAAATCGTCAGAATCTCCCAAAGATCCACAGGCGTCCCCGATCTCCGAACAAGCTCCAAACAACGAGCAGCAAGCTGTCTCGTATGGTCAGTCACCCATGAGCAGGCGCGCTCTGCCTGTCTGCGCCTAGAGGGCTGACCAGACGGTGGATCGCCCGAAGCCATCCAACCAGTATAGAAACTCGTATTCCCAGGGGAGAAAGAACCAGCTGATGTAGGCGCTGGTGGAGGTGCTGGTGCAGTAGGAGGCGCAACCTGAGGAATCAGATACGCACAAGTATCTTTCCGCAAACAACCCTCGAACATATTGTCCTGCTCTCGAAACTTCATCGGCGAGTGCTTCCTAAATTTTCTGAATCGTCTGCCACCGCCGGTACTCCAAAATTCATCAGGACCGTCTAGATAATCGAACTCCTCATTCCATACACCCCCAGGTGTTCTAAGCAGCATGTCCCAATCACGAAAAGCTCGCTTCATGTTGTCCCATTTGTTTTTAATCTGGTTTTCTGTGAACTCCAGATTAAAATGGTTGTTCATTGTTGTTGCGACTGTTGTGTAGAACCCACTGACGCTTGTATTGCGCTCCGCTATGAACTCAACGCAAACATCTATGAAAGCGGACTCCCGGTCGTCCATCCAATTCGCAAAACGCTGTGAGGTAGCAGTGGTGGAAGTGGAAGCCATCTGCGTAAACAAAAAAAAATTCAAAAAAAATCGAAAAAAATATATATGGTAGAGAATTGAAAAATAAACTCAACTATAAAAAAAATTACCGTTTTTGCAGCTCGAAATTGCTCAAAAAATTCGAAGTAAGGGGTAAAAGGGGAGAGGTTTCGTGTAACACCCCACCTCCGCCAGAGTGACTCTTGCAAGCACTCTGACTTTGGAAGGGTGTTTGAATCAGGTAAACATGCAAAATGATATATCAAGGCAGAACAAGAACATATGTATATATGTAAACAGAGTAAATAACATAGATAAAACAGCGGAAGATTTAAACCATTTCAAAACAAGTCTGGTACAACATAATATCAATTTTCCCAATAAACAAGTCTAGATAAAACAACATCATCTGAAAACAGAAATACATAAAATACTATCCCCAAAATGAAGTGATAAACCATAGCTAGCTCAATGTCCAAACCGTACATGAGCAAATCCAGTAAGCAAGCTGTAAATATCCAAGCTAAGCTCCAATGTTCCCACCCTGAGAACCTGAGGGGGGGGGGGGAAACGGAAGAAAAGAGGCGAAAGAAAACAGGTCAGTCAAAAAGACTGAGTAAGCCCTACTACAATCAATGTAAACTGATAAAGTTAACTGGTATGGGCAGCAAGGGATGAACATAAGGATAACAACATACTAGCATGATGATTAACTATCAAGGTAGATAAAGGTGTCATCGCATAATCAGGATTAAGGTTTTGCACCACAGGTGTACTAGTAAACTAACATGACTTGAATAAACGAGTATTGATCTCTTGGCCCAAGCTTTGGCCCAATAACATGAAGTGACCCCAATACGAGGTCCAAAGCGTAAACAAGAAGTGATCCCCAGGCCCAAGTTTGGCCCAACATCAAGAATGACCCAAACCAAGGTCCAACTAGCACGGTCTAGTCGATCGGCTCCCTAAAGCCTAACTCGTCAAGTGTCTGTGTCATACGGCCCAACTACGAAGTGTAGCTAAACTGTGCTAGGTCCACCCTAGGGTGTATCAAGTCCTAGGGTGTCAACCACCGACACAAACCAGGCACGCACAGTTTAAACCTACTGGTGCCCGTGCCTGCTTTTTCAACTCCGGACCATGTGCACGATTATGGCCCGCCTGTACCCACACCGGCGCACCTACTCAGCCGTCGTTTGGTCGCTTACATGGCATCCCAGTAATCGTGCCCCTCCCTAGCCTAGTCCCTAGGGTGTCATGATACAACTAAGAGGGTTACTGGTGCAAAGGACCACGCAACTAGGGTTTCCTTAAAGGGTTAACGTGGTTAACCCAACTCATTCAAGTACCAAGTTGGTTAAGTGTACCCAAGGTTCATGACTTAACCCTACCAACCCATCGTGTTTTCATTGGTTAAGTATTCCAGCGGTCCATGACTTAACCCTAATCACAAGGCATTAATTAATTAATGCGCCTTAACCTCTCACATTAGACTTTGTTGTGGTTACTAGTTAAGCCGGCGGGTCCGGGTAGCTTTACACCACAACTTGGTCTAACCTCGGGTTCAAGGTACAACATGACCAACTTCTCACATTGGGTCTTATTGTTTGTAGCAACTAGTTAAGCCGGTCGGTTCCGGGTAGGTTTACGCTACAAACTCAACCCAACCTCGAGTTGGTCACACTTATCTTTTCTAAGTGTCATGTCCACCATGTTTCCAAAACACATTACAAGTTTTTCAAGCAATTGGGTAGACCTAACTTAATAGGTAAATTCCCAATGGGTAGACCTAACTTAATAGGTAAATTCCCAAGCTTACGTTTTTATGTCTTTTAAGTTTACCCAACCCCAAACGCAATCCCTTCGCTTACATATCGCAATAGCGCATAAAGGATAGAAAGAGGGAACTTTGCATAATCATGACATAAAAGTGTTGAAGCCACAAGTTCAACATGGTGGCATATGAGACAATGATGTGATCATAAACTTGCATATCTTGTTATCAACTTGCAAAATATTCATATGCATGCATAACATCATTTTAACTTGCATAGTGTTCATATGCATACATAACATGGTTTCAACTTGCATAAAGTTCATATGCATGCATAACATCATTTTAACTTGCATAGTGTTCATATGCATACATAACATGGTTTCAACTTGCATAAAGTTCATATGCATGCATAACATCATTTTAACTTGCATAGTGTTCATATGCATGCATAACATGATAGCATGAACAAAATGTTCAACCCAAACTTGCATAACATACTTGCATACCATAACATGACATACTTGCCTATAAACTTGCATATTACAACATGATAAACTTGCATATCAACTTGCATATTACAACATGATAAACTTGCATATCAACTTACATAACATATGACAACTTGCATATCAAACTTGCATACAAAACTTGCATAGCATATGACAACTTGCATATCATACTTGCATAATAAAACTTGCATGACATATGGTAACTTGCATATCATACTTGCATACTAAAACTTGCATAACATATGATAGAAAACTCGCATATCATACTTTTAACTTTAAAGTTCAAGTATGAAAGGAATAGGGCTTACAATGCTTATGCGGACTCAAATGAGTTTAGCAAATGTAAGAAACCCCTTATGCAACTAATTAAACCCCAAAAATGCAAGCAAACTTGATCAAGACTCCTCCTTTATGATGCCAATAGAGAAACAAGACTTTAATGCAAGCTAAAGAGGATCATACAAGCCTAAATACACTTGTATGCATGGTAATCTCTTAAAAATTTGATTTAGGAATTTATGAAGAGGGTGGAGGCCATGAGAGGTTTGATTTTGACATAGTTTAGTTGCTAGAATGAATAATGAATGATTTAGGGTAGGTTAGGGTCTTATTTATAGATTAGGCTAGTGTTTTAGGCCCTTAGATTAACCCTAAATTAGATTAGGACCCTTAGATTTCGGAGCCTTCCAGAAACCAGCCCTAAGACCAAGCCCAAACCCCAAACTGGTGCACCCAACCACAGAACTCTCTAGAAACTGTGCAGGTTTTCTGGCTCGACACGGGCGCACTTCCCAAGTGCGCCAGTGTAAAAATGTGTTGGCGCACTTCACAAGTGCGCCAGTGCATTTTTGTGTTGGCGCACTTCACAAGTGCGCCAGTGCATTCTGGCTAGTTTTTGGTTTTTCTGCCTAACTTCATTCTTCCATATCTTCTTCATACGGACTCCGATTTTCGAAAACTCAGACTCTATTTCGCGTATTTTTCCGAGACGAACGCAATGGCATAGCCCGTTTCCCTTGATTCAGATTATAGAATTAAATTCTGCCTCAATTTATGTTATAACAGGTTATTGAAAATACGGGTTGTTACATTCTCCCCTCCTTAAGGGATTTCGTCCCCGAAATCTTCAAGTTAGGAAGAACGTATCCTACCATCCAACATCCATCTACTCAAAACATCATCCACGAGCAATCATTGTCCTTACAAGATTCTAAATGCTGGATGAACATATGCAAAGGTGTGTGTATATGTACTTATCTAATGCGAATATCATCAATGCAAATTATGTTAGTGAAATGAATCCATATGTATGCAATTCCTAACATAATGTATAACATCTATATGTGTGCACATAAAATACATCCATATGCAACATCCATGTGATAACACAAAAATTTCCATCCATAAATAAGCATAAACACTCATGCATATGCAATATGAGGAGTGTGTGAGCCGATCTAGTGCCTAACGTGTATAATGCATCCACGAGTAACCACTTGCAAACACTTGCAACCACTTGCAACCATCAAGCATAACATGTTTCAAACACATGTTTCATCCAAAGGGTTTCTACCTAAGGTTCTCATGACAAGATTAACACGATAAACTAGATAATCCAGACAAACATGGATAGCAAAAGATATGCTACAAAGAGATCGGGAAGATAAGCAGGATATACTCTTTTCGGATTACAAGAAATCCCTTCCTAACCCCAATCCTATAAAAGCCCAAAAGGTTTAGTCAACCTAACGGACCCCTTCAAACCCTGACATGTATTACTAGCCAATAAGCCATACCTCCCGACAGAAGTAGGACCGAAAATGGGACCGAGAGGATATACGTAAAAAGATAACATGCGAGTAAGTTCCACAGGAAAACAAGGATCAAGGATATGCTCTTAAAAAGAGATATGATGCGCGTATCCAGCCTTCAATCTTCTAAGTCACGTTTCCTTGAGTTTAACTCCACTGTGCTTTGACTGTCTTTTACTTCATGATTTCTTAGCTTCTTAACTCTTATTTCCAAATATGAGTTGGAACCTATTTTATTGTCGCCCCTCGTCTTCCTCTTTCACTTACTCTTCTATCATTCTTGGCTTAAACATAACTATGACATCATGGTTTCATGCAAGCTCTCCAAAATTCACTAGTGAATCCTGGATCTCGTTTACTTACCCTAAAGTATTCTACGCAGCAGAATTTTTCTTGGAAATACCAATCCATATTGCCAATTGCTCTTACCAACAGGATTTTCTATAACTCATGCTTGAACGAAATGGGTCATCCGCCTGCGAATGGTAGGCTGTACTTAGATTCAGTTGCTTGCCCAAGACTTCCCGTAGACTATCTCAAAACTTGACTGGTGAAGATTAAGTCATGGTTACTAACTATACTTTAGGGAACCTCGTGCAACTGCTTTATTTCTTGAAAGTAAACTGTCGCTAGCTATGATGCAGTCCTTTCGCTCTTTACCGGAGTGAAATGAGCGCTCTTCGTGAGTCTACCTACTATGACCCACATGCTCGTATTCTCTTTCCTTGACCTAGGCAGTCCATCCACGAAATCCTTCGTGATGCTTTTCCCTCTTCTATTGCGGGGACCTCTAATGGATATAATAGCCCACCGGGCTTCTATAACTCGGCCTTAATCTGTTGGCACCACAAGCACCTTGGGACAAACTTGGCCACCTCCCTGTGTAATGTGCATCTTCAAGAGCCTTCTTTCTGTCATTGCGTCCTAGCTATCCCTTGTCATCTATAGCGAGGTGTCTTAACATCTCGCCTCGAATCAACTTGTTCATGATCTCGACTAACTGCGGGTCTTCTTTCTGTGAAGTCCCTACTTGATCCAGAAGGGTAGGTCTAAGCTCAAGGGACGCTAACTAACTAACTAATTAAACTGAGAGAACTTCTTATATCAATTGTCCTCGTCGGAGCTTTCCGGTCTTGAACTGCGACCACTTTAGCAGGATCCACCACTAAGCCTTGCTTAGAAACTATATGCCCAAGAAATCTAACTCCTTTTTCTCCAAAATGTCATTTGGAGAACTTGGCCTTCAACTGATGCGCTCTAAGTGTATCCGTCACCTCCACGAGATGCCTTGCGTGCTCTTCCTCATCCTTTGGGAAGATCAGAATATCATCTACGAAGACTACCACAACCTCGTTCAGGAACTCCCTAGACACCCTACTTACCAAGTCCACGAAGTATGCGGGTGCATTAGTCAAGCCGAACGGCATGACAAGCCATTCGAAGAATCCTATCTGGAGTTCTGAACGCAGTCTTGTCTATACTATCCTCAGCTACCCTGAGCTGATGGAATCCAGTAGCAAGATCAAGAGAGAACAGATGTTCCTACAAGCTGATCAAACAGATCATCGATCCTTGGCAATGGTTGTCTATTCTTCTTGTTCAACTCACGATAATCAACATACGGGCGAAGCGAACTGTCCACATTAGTAGCGAATACTACTAGAGCACCTTCCTTGGAAATGCTTCATCGAATGGAGTTCTTCTCAAGCAACTCCTTCACTTGCTTACTTAGCTCCCGTCTCACGGGACCATGTGCCTTACCGGCCACATAACTGGCTTGGCATTATCAACCAGATAAATGCGGAAATCTATCTCTCGTTTAGGGGTAACCCCCTTCACATCACCCAAGATATCAGGATATTCTCGGACCACCCTCACCGATTGCAAACTATCGATAGACGAGTCGAGGGATTTAAGATAACACAACATGACGAGACTCATAGGGTTACTAGAAATCCCTAGGGTATTACCGAGGCGAGTCATGAGCCTCACAACCCTATGCTCAAAAATCAAAAATGGCTCCAAAACTGGACAACCAATCCATGGTCAAAATCAACTCATACCCCATGAAACCGGGAATACAAGCATCACACGAGAACTCTACACTGGAGATAGAGTTTTTCAAATCCGCGTAGATAATAGACAAGTGGGCGAAAACCCCAATTGGATTTGAACGGGATCATAAACTAGACTAGTACTCAGGTGCAAACTTTCAACTAGATCAGATGAAATAAGCTATGCGATGCACCAAAATCAAACAAGGTATGAACAGGAAAATCAGAAATGTATACAAGGCTTTCAACAGAAATACTACCTCGATCGGGAACTGGAGCAGCATTGAGAGCATGAACTTGCCCTCTCGAAGGTCCAGCACGCTGAGTCTGACCCTGGCCTTGCCCTTGCTTCTTCGGGCAATCCTTACTGAAATGTCCAGTCTCACTGCAGAAAAAGCATTCACCATTCTTTCTTTTTCTCTTCCGACAATCCTTACTAAGATGCCCAACTGAACCGCAATAATGGCACCTCCTCTTGTTGTTCTTGTTCTTATTGCCTTGACTGCTCTGACCGCTTGGATTACCCTGATTTCCTTTCCACTGGGAATCAGTCTTCTTGGCTTGAGTATCATTCATCTTGATCTCCTCCTTGTCACTCCTACTCTCTTCATTAAGTAGGGCCATATTAACCAAACTCTCGAAAGTTGCCCCCAAGGGTATATGAGTCATGGCCAAACCATGTAATGGCTCGTTTAATTCTAGAGCAAAGTATAGGGCCTTCTTCTGAGCTGTGTTAACTAAGTCTAAACCGACCTGAGCCAGTTGATTAAACTGATTTATGTATTCCCTAATAGTCATGTCCCCTTGCTTCAGTGATAGGAACCTTAGTCCAAACTTTCCCCGAAAGTCTTCCCAAGTCTCAATTGGCCTAGTAACGGTGGTGACCACCCACCAACGTGCAGCTTCTTCCTTTAGCAACCACACTGCTAATAAAACCTTCCTACGGTCATCTATATTAAAGAAGGTAAAAAGATCTTCGGTTTCTTTCAACCAATTCCTTGCCTCCACATAAGTCTCGGTTCCAAAGAAATTCTTGCAACCCATCGCCTTAAAATCTTGGCAAATCTCTGCGAAGTCAGTTTGAGGATGCTGAGGGGAAGGAGGAAGAGGAACCTCAACGACAGGAGGAAGAGGAACATCAACTACCGGAGGAGGAGTAATATTTGCGGGGCCGGCTTCGGTCGCCCTAGCCTCCAAAAGTCTCCTATACCAAACAGGTACATGTACTCCCTCCGGAATGGCAAAGTTATCGGCCATACTGAAAACGAAGAAAAAGATAGATTCAGAATGGAGAAAAACGAAGGAATTTTGCTAATGGCTTTTTGGGGAATAGCCTTTAAAATAAACTAGACTTTTCTTTGGAAAATACTTTATACTTGGTTTTGAAAATAGTTTTCCAAAAAGTTTTCTAAAAACCTTTTTGTTCCTTCTCGTAAACCATATGCTCTAACACCAAATGTAACACCCCACCTCCGCCAGGGTGACTCTTGCAAGCACTCTGACTTTGGAGGGGTGTTTGAATCAGGTAAACATGCAAAATGATATATCAAGGCAGAACAAGAACATATGTATATATGTAAACAGAGTAAATAACATAGATAAAACAGCGGAAGATTTAAACCATTTCAAAACAAGTCTGGTACAACATAATATCAATTTTCCCAATAAACAAGTCTAGATAAAACAACATCATCTGAAAACAGAAATACATAAAGTACTATCCCCAAAATGAAGTGATAAACCATAGCTAGCTCAATGTCCAAACCGTACATGAGCAAATCCAGTAAGCAAGCTGTAAAGATCCAAGCTAAGCTCCAATGTTCCCACCCTGAGAACCTGAGGGGGGGGGGGGGGGAAACGGAAGAGAAGGGGCGAAAGAAAACAGGTCAGTCAAAAAGTGTAACAACCCGTATTTTCAATAACCTGTAATAACATAAATCGAGGCAGAATTTAATTCTAAAATGGGAATCAAGGGAAACGGGCTATGCCATTGTGTTCGTCTCGGAAAAATACGCGAAATAGAGTCCGAGTTTTCGAAAATCGGAGTCCGTATGACCAAGATATGGCCTCGCGAAGTTTCACGAAAATTCCCAAATTAAAGTATACTTAATTAAGTGAAATGGGTTGTGTAGATATATATATATATATATATTGATATATATATATATATATAATTGAAAATTTAATAAATAAATATGCAAAAATGCTCAAAACAGCGAATTGGGAGAGGGGAATAACCGAACCGGCCGATTTTTGAAGTCGACCCGAGCCCGCTGGGTCGACTAGGGGTTAATCCAGGGTGTTTGGCTGTCAACCCGTGGGCCGATTCGCTCAAGTGCAGATTTTGCATTTGAATGGTTCTCATGGTCCATCTTTAATCTAAAGGCCCTAGATGGTTCCTACACTTGACTTCTTCCCCAAGACATGCTTTGATGGCTTGGATTGAATCTAGGGTTAATCCTATGGCCTAAAACACTTGCCTAATCTATAAATAAGACCCTAACCTACCCTAATTCATTCATAATTAAACCTAGTGACTAAACTATGGCAAAATGCTAGCTCTTATGGCCTCCACTAATTTTATGAAGAGGGTTGCATACTAATCACTCTCTAATCAACTTCTAATCCCTTCTTAGCATCTTAATCTTCTTCATTTGGTGTTCAAAGTTGCTAGTTGTGAGTTTCTATCACTTTGATGATCTTTTGGTAAACTAATTAGATGAGATGTGATGAGATTTATGGTTTTGTATGTGGGTTAATGAGCTTTGAATCATATGATATGATGTTAGCATTAATCTTATGTTTATGCATGTTGAGTATGTAAGCTTATGCAAGTTTAATATGATGTATGTTATGTTTGCATGATGCTAAATATGCAAGTTGTGGGCTATGTAATCATATGCATGTTATGCAAGTTCATGGTAATATGCTATGCAAGTTACATGTTTGTTAATATGCAAGTTACATGTTTGTTAATATGCAAGTTACATGTATGTAAATATGCAAGTTACATGTTTGTTAATATGCAAGTTACATGTTTGTTAATATGCAAGTTACATGTATGTAAATATGCAAGTTACATGTTTCTTTATATGCAAGTTACATGTTTGTTAATATGCGAGTTACATGTATGTAAATATGCAAGTTACATGTTTATTAATATGCAAGTTCATGATGACACATTATGCAAGTCTATAAGCTAATATGCAAGTTTGTTATGCAAAATGAATATGTAAGTTATGTGACATATTATATGCAAGTTATGTGACATGTTATGCAAGTTCCTATGCAAGTTATGTGTTTGTTAATATGCAAGATGGCACCTTTGAAACATGTTCATTCATATGCAAGTTGACACCTTTTATATGTGTTATATCATGAACGAAATTACGTGGGAACGATGGGGTAATTAAATGCATAAGTTAATAAGATTGTGTGAAATTAATATAATTATGCATAACACAAAATAAATAAACATAGTATGGGAATTTGCCTATTTGGTTAGGTGTACCCATACTATGTGTTGGGAATTTACCTATTGAGTTAGGTCTACCCCATGGGAATTTACCTATTAAGTTAGGTCTACCCATGTTAAGAAAACTTGATTAATTAGGGATAATTAATATAAAATTATGAGGGTGATTAATTAGGTGTAATTAATTGACTAAGACACGAGGTTGGACTCAGTTGTAGCGTAAAACTGCCCGGACCCAACCGGCTTAACCAGTTGCTACAAATGTTAGCCCAATGTGAGAGGTCTTAGGCACAAACTAAATACGTAATTAATGTAAAGACACGAGGTTAGACTCTGTTATGACATAAGGCTGCCCGGACCCAACCGGCTTAACCAGCGGTCATAAAAGACAGTCTAATGTGAGAGGTCTTTACAAAGGTTACGTTCTTAATTAATTAATTAAGAAACACTTAACCACATTAGCATGTAGAGGGACATGAGGGGTTAAGTGGGTGCCTCGGGTGGCATGAGAAAATCTAGTGGTTGCCTTGGGTGGCAATAGAAAATACGATTAGAATACTTAACCAAAATAGAACATGTAATTAAAACATGATTAAAGGGTTAAGTGGGATATACTAGAAAAAGGGACAAGCTTAGGTGGGTAGCTTGTGGAGGCCCATTTCAACCAGTAACCCATACGTATCTTTGTGGGCTCGACCCATGTCGAGGACGGGACACGCATACTGGGCTTGACTGTAAGAGGCAAACGGGTTAGCGGTGGCAACGCAAGTCCAACGGGCTTCATATGCGTGAGTGGGCCCGGGCTGGTAGGTAAGCCGTTGTTGCATCGAGTAGATATAAGCCGTGCACCTTTAGTTTCATCAGGTTGCCACATTGGGGAATGATACATCCCACGGTGGGGCCAGCACGGGTATCTACGTTAGGGAGCCGATCGAATGGGAAGTAGTGTGTACACCTAGTGGATTGTAGGGCCCCGTGGCGCCTACTTGGTCACCTAGGGGTACGCAGGTACTAATTAGTAAATTTTATAAGTCCTTGGGTGGGATCAACCTTTAAGTTAGGAACGACTGGTGTGGTGCAGTTTAGTAATTTACCTTAGGGAGGGTAGATGCGTCTTTATCCTTTATCTTCGTTTAGTTGACTGCTTAGGGTAGCCATTCATCCCTATATGTTACCGTATATCAGTTTATGTCTTCTCTGGTTACTTTAACGATTGTATTGTTAAAGTTATAGGACTCGCTCAGACTTATGTCTGACCCTGTTGTTTTTATCTTTTTCCCAACCCTCAGGTCCTACGGTGGATCCTAGCAGTAGTGGAGCTTGATCGGATTGCTGTTCCAGTCTTTAGGAGCTTGGATAGATGTAAAGCTCCAGTTATCCAGTTATCTTTTCTTTTGTTTGGCTATTGTATGAGAGTGGGATTATGTACTTCTTTATTTTGATGGATATTGTACTTGACCTTTATTGTGGTTTTATGATGTAACCAGACATGTTTTACTTCCGCTGTTATGAGATGATGTTTTAAAATTTCAAGTACTATTTATATCTGTCTTGTTGTAATTTTTCTGTTCTATATTCACTAAAATACTCCACCGATGCTATGGCATTCCCTTAGTGAGTGATCATAGCGGGAGTGGGGTGTTACACGTGGTATCAGAGCTTAAGGTTACCAGAACAGATAAAATTTTTGAGAAAAACTACTTTCTAAGAGTATTTTCGAAGAAAGTATTTTTAAAAGCATGTCTTCTAAGAGAAAAAGTTTTTGAAAAAGAAAAGCATAATCCCCAATAGCCATATCTTTATCTTTCGGAATCTCCTTTTTGAATCTTTCCTCTTTCGTTTCAGCATGGCTGAAGATCTTAACATCCCGGAGGGTTTAGTTATACCACTATGGTATAGGAGGTTGCAAGAGGCTAGGGCCGCGGCTGCGGGTCCGGCCAATGCTACTACACCAGAGACAACCGCTCCTCCTCCTCAGCCTAGAGTGGATAATTTTGCTAAGGTTTGCAAGGAGTTCAAGGCTATAGGAGGAAAACCTTTTCTTGGTTCAGAGACTTTCGTAGAGGCTAGAGATTGGCTTAAGGAAGTGGAAGAGTTGCTAGATATCTTTGAAGTGGAAGAGGGAAAGAAAGTCAAGTTGGCGGCTTGGTTAATGAAGGGAGAGGCCTCATTCTGGTGGGAGGTCACTAATGGAGAACGCCCTGTTGACTCTTGGGCAGATTTTAAGCAAAGGTTTGGGGCTAAGTTTCTCTCAAGGGCGGAAGAGAATCTGTTTATGGAGAAGTTCTTGAATTTGAAGCAAGGGAATCTCACGGTGAAAGAATATGTCAACAAATTCAATCAATTAGCAAGGTTTGGCATAGAGTTGGTGAATACACCGGAGAAGAAGGCTTTGAGGTTCGTTAGAGGCTTGAACGAACCATTGCAAGGAATAGCTATGACTCACATTCCTATGGGGGCCACTTTTGAGAAGCTTGTCTACATGGCACTTATGCATGAGGATGATAAGAATTCTAAGGCACCAGAGAAAAAGGGGGATCAGAAGAAACCGCAACAGCAACAACAAGGCAAGGGCGGAAAAGGCAATGGTGACAAAAAGAAGACGAAGAAGAAGTGCTTCAATTGTGGAACACCAGGACACCTCAGTAAGGATTGTCGCAAAAAGAAGAAGACCGGTTGCTTTCATTGTGGTGAAGCAGGGCATCTTGTGAAAAACTGCCCAAAGAAGGGGCAGAAGACGGGGTCTACCTCAGGAGGCCAGGTGCAAGCTCTTATAGCACCACCTCAGTCAGGGGGGCAAGTTCAGGTTCTCTCAGTTCCACCGATTCAGCAGAGAGGTAGAACTATTTCCGTTGAAAGTCTGGTTTTTCTGTTTGATCATCCAGTTCGTACTTTGTTTGACTCTGGCGCATCACATTCTTTATCTCATCATCGTTAGTTGAGTCACTGCACTTAGACACCAGTCTAGTTGATGATCCCTTGGTTGTCTCAAACCCAATTGGGGGCTCCATATATCTGTCTATGATATGTTTGGGTTTGAAGATTTCTATACTTAGCGTTGAGTTTAGATGTGATGCTTTTGTATTGGGCTTCACGGGCTATGGGTTGATCTTGGGCATGGACTGGTTATCCAGTAATGGTGCCGTTCTTGATTGCGAAAGGAGAGTTGTCAGGCTCATGACCCGCTTGGGTAACACTCTCGAGATCTCTTGCAATCCCATGGAATCTGTTTTGCTAAGTTATCTTGAATCGCTCGATGCTTCGGTCGAAAGTTTGTGTTCTGTCAGAGTAGTCCGGGAATATCCGGATGTGTTTGAAGAAGTAAAGGGTTTGCCTCCGAAGCGGGAGATAGATTTCCGAATTTATTTGGTGGATAATGCCAAACCAGTGTCTTTGCCAGTACGCCACATGGCTCCTCGTGAGAGAAGAGAACTTCATAAGCAAGTAGGGGAGTTGCTTGAGAAGGGGTTCATAAGGCGAAGTATATCGGAGTGGGGAGCTCCAGTAGTGTTTGCCACGAAGGCGGATGGGTCCCTCAGACTTTGTGTGGATTATAGGGAACTTAATAAGCTCACGAAGAAGAATAGACACCCATTACCGAGGATAGATGATCTCTTTGATCAGTTGGTTGGCGCGTCAGTATTTTCGCAGATGGACTTAGCTATAGGGTTTCATCAGTTAAGAGTGGCGGAGGACAGTATAGAGAAGACTGCTTTCCGGACTCCGGATGGTTTTTATGAGTGGCTAGTGATGCCATTTGGGTTGACAAACGCCCCCGCATACTTTGTTGATCTCATGAGTAGAGTGTTCAGAGAGTATCTGAATAAGTTTGTAGTAGTTTTTGTGGATGACATCTTGGTCTTATCCAAGAATGAAGAAGAGCATGCCTTACATCTCAAGGAAGTGTTGGAGACTCTTCGAGCGCATAGTCTTAAAGCTAAATTCTCTAAATGCCATTTTTGGAGAAGAGAAGTGCGATTCTTAGGGCATGTGGTCTCTAAGGAAGGGATAGCTGTGGATCCCGCAAAGATAGTATCTATCCAGGATTGGAAAGTTCCTAGAAATGCTACCGAGGTAAGAAGTTTCTTGGGGTTGGCAGGATATTATAGGAAGTTCATCAAAGACTTCGCGAAGATATCAGCCCCATTAACCCGCTTGACGAAGAAGAATCTGGTTTTCTCATGGGATGTAGATTGTGATGATGCTTTCCGACGGTTAAAGAGAGCTTTGACCACCGCTCCAGTTTTAGTGCTTCCAGATGGGAGTAAGCCGTTTGTTGTTTATACCGATGCTTGTGGAACAGGATTAGGCGCAGTCTTGATGCAGGAGGGAAGGGTAATAGCCTATGGAGGGAGACAATTGAGAGTGCATGAGAAGAATTACCCTACCCATGATCTAGAGTTGGCCGCGATTGTTTTCGCACTTAAGTCTTGGCGCCATTATCTTCTTGGTGAGAGATTCGAGTTGTTCACCGACCATAAATCATTGAAGTACTTATTCTCTCAGAAGGATTTAAACTTAAGACAGCAAAGGTGGATGGAGTTCTTAGCATCCTATGATTTCGAGATAGCGTATACCCCTGGTAAGGGTAACGTGGTGGCAGACGCCTTAAGTAGAAAAAGGCTATCTTTGAGTCCATTGTTCGTGGAACGACGAAGCTTGGAGTTTCTTTCTTTGTTTGACTTCAGACCTTCTGTTGATTTTGTACCTGGTTTGTTGGCATCCTTGGAGGTTAGACCTACTCTTTTGAGACGGATTGGCGAGGCTCAGCGAGACGACCCACAGTTGGTTGTGTTGGTAGAGAAGCTTATAAGAGGGGAGTCGTCCAGCCATTTGGGTAGATACACCATAGATGATAAGGGATGGTTGCATAGAGACGGTAGACTTTGTGTACCGCAAGATGAGGGTTTGAAGAAGGCTATTTTGGATGATGCACATCGTTCAAGAATGACTATTCATCCCGGTGGAGACAAAATGTACCAAGACATGAAGAGAGTTTTCTTTTGGGCCGGTATGAAGAAAGATGTGGCCGAGTATGTGGCTAGATGCTTAGTGTGCCAACAAGTTAAAGTGGAGCAAAGGAAACCCGGTGGGTTGCTACACCCATTGGAAGTTCCACAGTGGAAGTGGGATAGTGTCTCGATGGATTTCATCGACGGGTTACCGAGATCGAGGAAGGGCAATACGGGAATTTGGGTTGTGGTAGACAGACTTACAAAGAGTGCCCATTTTATACCCGTAAAGAGTAAGAGGACCGCTCCATGGCTTGCTTCAGTCTATGTTAGAGAGATTGTTAGATTGCATGGCGTACCATCCAGCATTGTGAGTGATCGAGATCCTATCTTCACTAGTGAGTTTTGGAGAAGTTTGCAAGAGGCGGTAGGGACTCAGTTGTATTTGAGCACCGCATATCATCCTCAGACGGACGGTCAGACCGAGAGGGTGAACCGTATCTTAGAAGATCTTTTGAGGCTTTGTATCTTGGATTTTGGAGGTACATGGGAAGAACATCTTCCTTTGGTGGAGTTCGCATATAATAACAGCTTTCAGTCCAGTATTGGTATGGCTCCTTTCGAAGCTCTTTATGGAAGGCCTTGTCGATCTCCTACATGTTGGTGGGAATCTACGGATAAGATCTTGCTTGGGCCGGATATGGTTAGAGAGACTTCAGAGAAGATTGATTTAATTCGAAAAAGGATGAAAGCAGCGCAAGATAGACAGAAATCTTATGCGGATCGGAGAAGGACGGATCTTGAGTTTGAGGTTGGGGACTTGGTTTTTGTCAAAGTATCTCCATTGAGAAATGTTGTTCGCTTTGGGTCCGTAGGGAAGTTAGCACCGAGATTTGTTGGGCCGTTTCCTATTAAGGAAAGGATTGGACGGATGGCATATAGGGTGGAGTTGCCCGACAGACTTAGTGGTGTTCATGATGTATTCCATGTATCACATTTGAGGAAGTGCTTACATGAGACCGCGGAGGTGGTAGAGCCGAGCTTGCTTAGAGATGTAGAGGTAGAGCGTGATGCGACGATTCGACGAGCTCCTACTCGCATCCTTGGGTCAGAAACTAGGAAGTTGAGGAACAGAGAAGTTCAGCTAGTTAAAGTGCAATGGGGAGATGACGAAAGCAATGCTACTTGGGAGACGGAAGCAAAGATGCGTTCTTTGTATCCATTTCTTTTTGAGAGTATGTCTTTTAACTTCTCCTTTATTGCTTGTCTAGTACTTATCTTATCTTTAGTATATCCTCTCGCTAATACCTATGACCTTTAGATAGGGTAAAACCTATGGTTGAGACATGTGTTTGAAACATGTTATGGTTGATGGATGCATATGGATGCAATTGTTTGCTAGTGGTTGCTCGTGGATGCATATACACACACATTAGGCACTAGATCGGCTCAGTCACTTCATGTTGCATATTGCATAAATGGATGTGGTAGTTAGATTGATGGATGTATCATGGCTGTGTTATCATATGGATGATGCATTTTTGTGTATGGTTGTGCACGCATGTAGAAATTTGTATGTGTCAATAGGGTTTCGCATACATATTGGATGCATGGCACTATCATGGTTTGCATTAAGGAGGTTTACTGTATCAGTAACCGCCTGATTTTCGCATTAGGTAAGTACATATACACACACTTTTGCATATATCCATCCAGCATTTAGAATCTTGTAAGGACAATGATTGCTCGTGGATGATGCTTTGAGTAGATGGATGATTGGATGGTAGGATACGTTCTTCCTAACTTGAAGATTTCGGGGACGAAATCCTTTAAGGAGGGGAGAATGTAACAACCCGTATTTTCAATAACCTGTAATAACATAAATCGAGGCAGAATTTAATTCTAAAATGGGAATCAAGGGAAACGGGCTATGCCATTGTGTTCGTCTCGGAAAAATACGCGAAATAGAGTCCGAGTTTTCGAAAATCGGAGTCCGTATGACCAAGATATGGCCTCGCGAAGTTTCACGAAAATTCCCAAATTAAAGTATACTTAATTAAGTGAAATGGGTTGTGTAGATATATATATATATATATATATATATATATTGATATATATATATATATATAATTGAAAATTTAATAAATAAATATGCAAAAATGCTCAAAACAGCGAATTGGGAGAGGGGAATAACCGAACCGGCCGATTTTTGAAGTCGACCCGAGCCCGCTGGGTCGACTAGGGGTTAATCCAGGGTGTTTGGCTGTCAACCCGTGGGCCGATTCGCTCAAGTGCAGATTTTGCATTTGAATGGTTCTCATGGTCCATCTTTAATCTAAAGGCCCTAGATGGTTCCTACACTTGACTTCTTCCCCAAGACATGCTTTGATGGCTTGGATTGAATCTAGGGTTAATCCTATGGCCTAAAACACTTGCCTAATCTATAAATAAGACCCTAACCTACCCTAATTCATTCATAATTAAACCTAGTGACTAAACTATGGCAAAATGCTAGCTCTTATGGCCTCCACTAATTTTATGAAGAGGGTTGCATACTAATCACTCTCTAATCAACTTCTAATCCCTTCTTAGCATCTTAATCTTCTTCATTTGGTGTTCAAAGTTGCTAGTTGTGAGTTTCTATCACTTTGATGATCTTTTGGTAAACTAATTAGATGAGATGTGATGAGATTTATGGTTTTGTATGTGGGTTAATGAGCTTTGAATCATATGATATGATGTTAGCATTAATCTTATGTTTATGCATGTTGAGTATGTAAGCTTATGCAAGTTTAATATGATGTATGTTATGTTTGCATGATGCTAAATATGCAAGTTGTGGGCTATGTAATCATATGCATGTTATGCAAGTTCATGGTAATATGCTATGCAAGTTACATGTTTGTTAATATGCAAGTTACATGTTTGTTAATATGCAAGTTACATGTATGTAAATATGCAAGTTACATGTTTGTTAATATGCAAGTTACATGTTTGTTAATATGCAAGTTACATGTATGTAAATATGCAAGTTACATGTTTCTTTATATGCAAGTTACATGTTTGTTAATATGCGAGTTACATGTATGTAAATATGCAAGTTACATGTTTATTAATATGCAAGTTCATGATGACACATTATGCAAGTCTATAAGCTAATATGCAAGTTTGTTATGCAAAATGAATATGTAAGTTATGTGACATATTATATGCAAGTTATGTGACATGTTATGCAAGTTCCTATGCAAGTTATGTGTTTGTTAATATGCAAGATGGCACCTTTGAAACATGTTCATTCATATGCAAGTTGACACCTTTTATATGTGTTATATCATGAACGAAATTACGTGGGAACGATGGGGTAATTAAATGCATAAGTTAATAAGATTGTGTGAAATTAATATAATTATGCATAACACAAAATAAATAAACATAGTATGGGAATTTGCCTATTTGGTTAGGTGTACCCATACTATGTGTTGGGAATTTACCTATTGAGTTAGGTCTACCCCATGGGAATTTACCTATTAAGTTAGGTCTACCCATGTTAAGAAAACTTGATTAATTAGGGATAATTAATATAAAATTATGAGGGTGATTAATTAGGTGTAATTAATTGACTAAGACACGAGGTTGGACTCAGTTGTAGCGTAAAACTGCCCGGACCCAACCGGCTTAACCAGTTGCTACAAATGTTAGCCCAATGTGAGAGGTCTTAGGCACAAACTAAATACGTAATTAATGTAAAGACACGAGGTTAGACTCTGTTATGACATAAGGCTGCCCGGACCCAACCGGCTTAACCAGCGGTCATAAAAGACAGTCTAATGTGAGAGGTCTTTACAAAGGTTACGTTCTTAATTAATTAATTAAGAAACACTTAACCACATTAGCATGTAGAGGGACATGAGGGGTTAAGTGGGTGCCTCGGGTGGCATGAGAAAATCTAGTGGTTGCCTTGGGTGGCAATAGAAAATACGATTAGAATACTTAACCAAAATAGAACATGTAATTAAAACATGATTAAAGGGTTAAGTGGGATATACTAGAAAAAGGGACAAGCTTAGGTGGGTAGCTTGTGGAGGCCCATTTCAACCAGTAACCCATACGTATCTTTGTGGGCTCGACCCATGTCGAGGACGGGACACGCATACTGGGCTTGACTGTAAGAGGCAAACGGGTTAGCGGTGGCAACGCAAGTCCAACGGGCTTCATATGCGTGAGTGGGCCCGGGCTGGTAGGTAAGCCGTTGTTGCATCGAGTAGATATAAGCCGTGCACCTTTAGTTTCATCAGGTTGCCACATTGGGGAATGATACATCCCACGGTGGGGCCAGCACGGGTATCTACGTTAGGGAGCCGATCGAATGGGAAGTAGTGTGTACACCTAGTGGATTGTAGGGCCCCGTGGCGCCTACTTGGTCACCTAGGGGTACGCAGGTACTAATTAGTAAATTTTATAAGTCCTTGGGTGGGATCAACCTTTAAGTTAGGAACGACTGGTGTGGTGCAGTTTAGTAATTTACCTTAGGGAGGGTAGATGCGTCTTTATCCTTTATCTTCGTTTAGTTGACTGCTTAGGGTAGCCATTCATCCCTATATGTTACCGTATATCAGTTTATGTCTTCTCTGGTTACTTTAACGATTGTATTGTTAAAGTTATAGGACTCGCTCAGACTTATGTCTGACCCTGTTGTTTTTATCTTTTTCCCAACCCTCAGGTCCTACGGTGGATCCTAGCAGTAGTGGAGCTTGATCGGATTGCTGTTCCAGTCTTTAGGAGCTTGGATAGATGTAAAGCTCCAGTTATCCAGTTATCTTTTCTTTTGTTTGGCTATTGTATGAGAGTGGGATTATGTACTTCTTTATTTTGATGGATATTGTACTTGACCTTTATTGTGGTTTTATGATGTAACCAGACATGTTTTACTTCCGCTGTTATGAGATGATGTTTTAAAATTTCAAGTACTATTTATATCTGTCTTGTTGTAATTTTTCTGTTCTATATTCACTAAAATACTCCACCGATGCTATGGCATTCCCTTAGTGAGTGATCATAGCGGGAGTGGGGTGTTACAAAAAGACTGAGTAAGCCCTACTACAATCAATGTAAACTGATAAAGTTAACTGGTATGGGCAGCAAGGGATGAACATAAGGATAACAACATACTAGCATGATGATTAACTATCAAGGTAGATAAAGGTGTCATCGCATAATCAGGATTAAGGTTTTGCACCACAGGTGTACTAGTAAACTAACATGACTTGAATAAACGAGTATTGATCTCTTGGCCCAAGCTTTGGCCCAATAACATGAAGTGACCCCAATACGAGGTCCAAAGCGTAAACAAGAAGTGATCCCCAGGCCCAAGTTTGGCCCAACATCAAGAATGACCCAAACCAAGGTCCAACTAGCACGGTCTAGTCGATCGGCTCCCTAAAGCCTAACTCGTCAAGTGTCTGTGTCATACGGCCCAACTACGAAGTGTAGCTAAACTGTGCTAGGTCCACCCTAGGGTGTATCAAGTCCTAGGGTGTCAACCACCGACACAAACCAAGCACGCACAGTTTAAACCTACTGGTGCCCGTGCCTGCTTTTTCAACTCCGGACCATGTGCACGATTATGGCCCGCCTGAACCCACACCGGCGCACCTACTCAGCCGTCGTTTGGTCGCTTACATGGCATCCCAGTAATCGTGCCCCTCCCTAGCCTAGTCCCTAGGGTGTCATGATACAACTAAGAGGGTTACTGGTGCAAAGGACCACACAACTAGGGTTTCCTTAATGGGTTAACGTGGTTAACCCAACTCATTCAAGTACCAAGTTGGTTAAGTGTACCCAAGGTTCATGACTTAACCCTACCAACCCATCGTGTTTTCATTGGTTAAGTATTCCAGCGGTCCATGACTTAACCCTAATCACAAGGCATTAATTAATTAATGCGCCTTAACCTCTCACATTAGACTTTGTTGTGGTTACTAGTTAAGCCGGCGGGTCCGGGTAGCTTTACACCACAACTTGGTCTAACCTCGGGTTCAAGGTACAACATGACCAACTTCTCACATTGGGTCTTATTGTTTGTAGCAACTAGTTAAGCCGGTCGGTTCCGGGTAGGTTTACGCTACAAACTCAACCCAACCTCGAGTTGGTCACACTTATCTTTTCTAAGTGTCATGTCCACCATGTTTCCAAAACACATTACAAGTTTTTCAAGCAATTGGGTAGACCTAACTTAATAGGTAAATTCCCAATGGGTAGACCTAACTTAATAGGTAAATTCCCAAGCTTACGTTTTTATGTCTTTTAAGTTTACCCAACCCCAAACGCAATCCCTTCGCTTACATATCGCAATAGCGCATAAAGGATAGAAAGAGGGAACTTTGCATAATCATGACATAAAAGTGTTGAAGCCACAAGTTCAACATGGTGGCATATGAGACAATGATGTGATCATAAACTTGCATATCTTGTTATCAACTTGCAAAATATTCATATGCATGCATAACATCATTTTAACTTGCATAGTGTTCATATGCATACATAACATGGTTTTAACTTGCATAAAGTTCATATGCATGCATAACATCATTTTAACTTGCATAGTGTTCATATGCATACATAACATGGTTTCAACTTGCATAAAGTTCATATGCATGCATAACATCATTTTAACTTGCATAGTGTTCATATGCATGCATAACATGATAGCATGAACAAAATGTTCAACCCAAACTTGCATAACATACTTGCATACCATAACATGACATACTTGCCTATAAACTTGCATATTACAACATGATAAACTTGCATATTACAACATGATAAACTTGCATATCAACTTACATAACATATGACAACTTGCATATCAAACTTGCATACAAAACTTGCATATCATACTTGCATAATAAAACTTGCATGACATATGGTAACTTGCATATCATACTTGCATACTAAAACTTGCATAACATATGATAGAAAACTCGCATATCATACTTTTAACTTTAAAGTTCAAGTATGAAAGGAATAGGGCTTACAATGCTTATGCGGACTCAAATGAGTTTAGCAAATGTAAGAAACCCCTTATGCAACTAATTAAACCCCAAAAATGCAAGCAAACTTGATCAAGACTCCTCCTTTATGATGCCAATAGAGAAACAAGACTTTAATGCAAGCTAAAGAGGATCATACAAGCCTAAATACACTTGTATGCATGGTAATCTCTTAAAAAATTGATTTAGGAATTTATGAAGAGGGTGGAGGCCATGAGAGGTTTGATTTTGACATAGTTTAGTTGCTAGAATGAATAATGAATGATTTAGGGTAGGTTAGGGTCTTATTTATAGATTAGGCTAGTGTTTTAGGCCCTTAGATTAACCCTAAATTAGATTAGGACCCTTAGATTTCGGAGCCTTCCAGAAACCAGCCCTAAGACCAAGCCCAAACCCCAAACTGGTGCACCCAACCACAGAACTGTCTAGAAACTGTGCAGGTTTTCTGGCTCGACACGGGCGCACTTCCCAAGTGCGCCAGTGTAAAAATGTGTTGGCGCACTTCACAAGTGCGCCAGTGCATTTTTGTGTTGGCGCACTTCACAAGTGCGCCAGTGCATTTTGGCTAGTTTTCGGTTTTTCTGCCTAACTTCATTCGTCCATATCTTCTTCATACGGACTCCGATTTTCGAAAACTCAGACTCTATTTCGCTTATTTTTCCGAGACGAACGCAATGGCATAGCCCGTTTCCCTTGATTCAGATTATAGAATTAAATTCTGCCTCAATTTATGTTATAACAGGTTATTGAAAATACGGGTTGTTACATTTCGGGTTGGAATGAGGAGGAAGGGGGGGGGGGGGGTGTTCGTTCTTATAGCCAGCGAATCGGTACGTTGGAAAATTAACCGTTGGCGTCCGACGCGTCGGACGCCAACGATTACTTTTCCAACGTTCGAGAATCGTGGAATCTGGAAGGGGTAAAATGTGCTCGCTTCCGACGCGTCGGACGCCAAAAAAAAATAAAAAATGAGCGTGCCAAATTTTGGTTGCGAACACACCCTAAGCTACTGCATATTGATTACTCACATTTTTGGACACCGACCTACCACACACATTATGTTGTATACAAATGACCAGTAAGGAAGGCTCATGTAGGGTTGATCAGTTGCAAGCCTTGCTACATGCTCTTGGTTGATGAAACACTAGTGTATGTGTTGCCTTTTATCACGTGAAGCATTGTATGTTTTAACGTGCCAAGCATTTCGACCAGTCCATTATTCGTGTATACGACCGATCGATGGGGAAAGTTCTTGACCGATCGGTTTGGGTACCATACATTTGTGGTGGCCCTTCTTTTTTTTGTATTTATCCCATAGCCGTGTATTGTTGTCAGTACGGCCTTCTTAATTTTGAACCGCATTTTTCATAATGGGGTTAACACTGAGTGTTTACCAGTTTGATATTGTCTCAACCTTTCCTAGGCTTCCACCGCATACGTTTTTAATCACGTCATGTGTATTTCTAAATTGATATCCCACAAACTTCAAACTGCAACATACAGTTGTACACTTAAAAGTTGGAAATACCTATGATAGCATACCTCTTGGAGTTATCTATCTTGCGCTATATGCAAAGGCTCTGTACGCGGCAATGGCTCAGAATATTCATGCAACAACTATCCTCAGATGTCTACTGAGCCTATATACATGTAAGTTTGTAAACTATCAGCAATCACCATTTTTACAACAATTTATGATTGGTCCAACATTGCCATAGGTGCCGGGTTAATGTTGATATACTGGATGGCAGTGCATCAACCATGGTAACTGTTTTTGATCCTCAAATAAGTTGCTTCACTGAACTAAGTTGCTTCAAATTAGAAATGATTCGCTTCAAATTGCTTTGAAATAAGCAAAACAGACTTGAATAGCAAAATATTACGTCCTAATCAAAGAGTCAAAGAAACATATAGATGGATATAAGATTCAATGTTATGTCACCAATAAAGATCCCAAACGCACAAATGTTATTGATATCCACGCACACAAACATGCTATACTATAGGAGATATGCTGAACTTCTTTTCTCAATACTTGTTGATATTAATGATAACGGGCTAGCATAGTTAGGTGTATTCATTTATTTTTGGAGAGAGTAGATCATTTTCCCACTGTGTTTAAACATGATTTTGTCTTTTGCTTTCAAGGTATATCTGATTCTCATACTGGATGAGTTCATTTTTTTTTTTGCGAGTTATAAGAAGCTACCAAGAGGATAAGCCTTTGACCTTATCATTTGTGAATGCAATATTCATTTTCTTTTCGTGAGTTACTTATGCTTCCCCTAGACTGAAAAACGTTTGATGCCAAATACGCTTTATAGATGTGAATAACTTCGAAACTATATAGTATATGCAATCCTTCAGATGTCATTTCGATACACTAAATTCACCTATACCTTTGAAAAATAGTAAACCTAATTAATATATGTTGAACATAATTGTCTATTCAATCATACATGATCGTCAATATTTAAACATCACTGTTGTCTAAAATGTTAAAAAACCTTCGATATGAATCTTATTTCAAATCGAATGTCTCCGTTCAATTAACGAAAGTATGAAAAATGCACCTATAGTAGGACTGGTAATCTCTTTTTTTAGTAGAATATGAAATAAACAATAATATCACAATGTTTAAGAACATATATCAACTGCAAACAGTAGGCCTGGGCGAAAATGATGTGGACTTGAGGGGGAAAACAAAGTATCGGGTACTTTGGAAACTATGATAAAAATTATTCTCATTTTAGTGTTGGCAATAGACTAATGAAATCTTTTACTCAGAATGATAAAAAAAATTAGATAATTGTGTGGATAGAACGTTAATTCACTATGTCGTTCACAAAAGAAGAAAGGATTGCATAGACGAGTGGTTATAAATGTAAGTTCATTCCCCAACATTTTTCATGCATCCCATATTTGTGGTATCTTCGTATTTATATTATCAAATGTGTTTTTATATATATGTATATATACATGTATATATGTACATGTATATGTACATGTGTGTGTGTGTGTGTGTATATATATATATATATATATATATATATATATATATATATATATATATATATATATATATATTAGGCCGGCTATTTGGACATAAAATTAGACATACAGAGAGAGACACAAAGCTCCGTCCGTTGGATCTTTTTGTCCTTATATGGAGAGGTGGAATTCATGGAGAGATCCAATAGTGCATATCAATTGTATCACCAATTATGTCAAAAGTTTGTGTCTAAATAGACTTTCCCTATACATACATACATACATACATACATACGTGTGTGTGTGTGTGTGTTTATATATATATATATATATATATATATATATATATATATATATATATATATATATATATACACACACACGCTAATGCAATTTTCATATTGTTTAGGATTTGGATTAGAGTTGTCAATGAATACCCGAAAAATATGAAATTCGTCCACATCGTATCCGAAAAGCGGATAAATATTCGAAAAATGGATGCGGATATGGATACATAGATATCTACATCCGAAAGTTATCTGTCCGATTTTTTATAACATTATGCTCAAAATTATATTTATTTTAATACAATGAATGATGTTTATTTATTGCTTTACTAGGTCGAAGCTTTATATTATATACACTAAATGCATATTAGCTACCTAAATCTATTTAATTTCATCATATATGTTTATTTTTAACACTTTTGCGACCAATAAAATTGAGAAACATTTATTTTAAACTAAAAAATTTCATTTATATTTCTTGATTTATCAATCATTAGCGGATAAGATAATTGTCCGATATCCGTTCGTATCCGCGGATACAGATATCCGAAATCTAAAACTGATTTCAGATACGGAAATAGATATTACTATATACATATCCGTTAACAACCCCCCTAATTTAAGTGACAAAACAAGTACAGTTAATTCACCGCCAATAAGACTTGGGACGGAAAAAATAATTATTTCGCCCGTTTCAAACTATAGTTATCTCTATAACCTGTACGATATTTGTACTTAGTTGTATACTCTACTTTTTTTTTTTTTTTTTTTTTGTTTTTTTTTTTTTTTTTTTGTTTAATTACTGTGTTGTACCTTCTAACCTTTATGTATTAGTTGTTTTAAATAGACACTAACAGTTGAACCGTGTTTTAAATCTACAAAATATAGGCATACTATGCTTTTTGTTTCCTTTTATCCTACCATGCGCAATTTCTCTCTTCCACTAGATTTTTTCTATTTACCTTTTACATTCAGCATGTCCGTTCATGAATATTAGCATGAGTATTATACATGGTTTACAACGCAAATAAGTTATACATGATTTAATGGAAGTATTTTTCTAATTTGACTCTCAATGCTAGCATGAGTATTATACATGGTTTACAATGCAAAAAAGACCCAAAAAATAATTAACGCACTGGAACTTAGCATTCAGAATACGGTACCTGACTTCTGCTTCTAATGATTGGTTCAACGGACATATACACTACTATACCCCAAATTAATTCGGGTACTTAGTGTGATTCAGGCAAATTGGTGTAATTCAGGGTGTCATTGGTGTAATTTTACCATAATTACCATAATATACATCAAGGGTTAAATATTATTTCTCCCACGTCATTCTCAACAAATACCCAAACCATATTCGGATAATTCAGCATTCTCCATAATTACCATATTGTATCCGTCCACTTATTGGTAATTATACCATGTAGTCTATGTTTACTTATCATTCAACGAACATATATACTTACGTTATTGTCTTTGTTTACTTATCATAATTTTCATGAACTATTCAGCAACAAACTTTTTCATTGTCTTTATCACATCTACTCCCACGCGCATCAGCAGTTACCTGTGTACTGCCGTCATCGAACGAACCATGGGACTCATCCTAAGGAAACAATAGTAACATCAATCATTAACAACAACATCCAAGCTGAGGTTAATTAACACCATAGTTACACAACCTGATTCGAATTACTAGTTCTCAACTACCTGACCTACTGACCAAAAAAACACCATTGCCCGTGTGCGAAGCACGGTCCTCATTCTAGTTGTAAAATATAACATAACTGTACACGGCAGCGAGCCTATGTATTTATACTTTATAGAGACTCAGAATAAAAGAAATGGGCCGAAGTAGATAAGCCAATATTAAATGTACATGTAAATAAATAACTGAACAGGTATGAAACCCTTAACATATTATCTCGCTTCTAATTATAAATGATATTAAAACTAGACTCCAGATTCATCCAGATCCATTTAGAAACCCCACGGGATTATACATTTCAGTTGTCATTTATTCATGTCTTTGTTTGTATGAAATGCCTTACTTTGTCTCATATCCCGATATGTGAGAAGATCTAAACTGTATTAAACGCTAGGTTGGACAACAAAGAAGTTTAAGAGAAGAATACAAGAACGAAGACAAATTCATACCGAGAAGAAGTGTGTGTCTTTTATAAGTTGTTTGGTTTGATCGATGAAAGATTTGGCACACTGAAGTCCATCAATGCCTTCAAAATTCATACCATGTGGAGTGGTGATTAACAAAGTTTACCATAACCATATTTAAACAAAAAAAGAAAAAAAAATGATTTGATACTAGATGAATTCCAAACAAAATTCACTGTATCAATGAACAACTTCTGGAGAAAGAACCATCAAACTAAGTAAAAATGGTTCCCTGATGTTTCTTTCTAATTGTTTTATCAGCACTCAACGATCTGATATGCTCCACCAATGCTTTCAAATTTAAGCTAGATGACCCTTCTTCTTCACAACTTTCTGCTGTCAACTTCTTCAAAACCTCCACCAATTCTCTCATTTCTTTGGCTTTCTCGGCCTCCATAACCTCTCTGATCATCTTCTCAACGATGTTTCTCCCCATCATATCCTTCATGTCCACCCCAATCTTCCACACCTCACTTACAAACCTACTATTTGTCATCTGATCGCCCACAAATGGCCAAGTAATCATTGGGACACCTGCTGAAATACTTTCCAAAGTCGAGTTCCATCCGCTGTGCGTCTAAAAACAGCCCACCGCTTCATGTGCAAGCACTTCCTTTTGTGGCGCCCATGCTACTATGCACCCTCTTAATTCCTTTGTCTCATCCTTTAACCCTTGTAAATTTTCTCATTTTCAACAGCATCCCCTCTCACTAAATCTTCCCTAATCACCCATAAGAATGGATACCCACTATTCGTCAACCCATGCCAGAATTCAAGAAGCTCGTCCTTCGACATTTTGGTAGTGCTTCCAAAGCTTGCATACACCACAGATTTAGAAGACTGCATGTCGAGCCAGGCTGAACATGTTTCATCTTTTTGTTCCACCTTATTCAAATCATTGTTTGATGTATTATTGAGTTTATAAAGAGGGCCAAGGCTGTATGTTACTGGAATGACATTGCGAATATGGGACAACACACGCCCTACAACTGCCTCTACTTTGTTGAACAATAGACCAGTCGCCCGATGCAAGTTATTATTAGTAGTGATTAGGAATTGAAGCACTTTATCATCTGTAGACTTTGAGTCCCCGATTAAGCCTGGTAGATCTCTACGTCTTAGAATCCCTTCCATTCCTGGAACGCTGTGGATTTCCTTGTCCATGTTGTCTTCATCTGATAATATTGTTTTTCATACTATCAATCGAGTTGATAGACATGTACTATCCAAAGAGAAACTAAATAAGATAGCTGTTACCTTGAAGAAAGGGGAACTCATTGCTATCAATAAGTCAGGGAACGTTATAGTAGGCCCAAATGCTGCAAGCGCTGCTGGTACGGAAAATGAAAATAGGAACGCCCATCTCTTCGGGAACGTCCAAAGGAGACAGAACAAAGCCATCTGCTACAACGCATGTAATTGGGGGCCATCCTTGGACTAATCCTAGCAGTCTTCCATACTCTCCCTTGCATCTTAATCTTCTAGATTTGTCCTCATTGATCATATCAACGAATGATTTGGGAACATTTTCTTGGTGTACACTATCATCTAGTTTGAGAAACCTGAGATTAGGTAAATGTTGGAGACTGTGTGGCGCATGTACAGGGAAGTTGTAGAAGTTGGTTTCGAGGACACTAACGTAAAGACGGAAGGTGGAGAGGAGCTGTGCCAAGTCCAACATGGGAGGGAGGTGGCCTTGAACATGGAATGGGAACATCAACCCATGTGCTTCTTCAATTGTCGACTTTGAGGAAGTTGAAAATTTTATGAATTATTTAAAATATGACGTAAGTTTATGATGACTCCTATTTGTGAATAGTCCCACATTCATGGGATTATAAGAAAGATGCAAGTATTTATACTTCTTTCTAAGAAATCATTTTGGGGCCTTGGGCTCCCAATGGATGCTTTGTTGCGAGGAGGGAGACCATGCATCATGACCACCACACACGCGTGTGACCGACCGACTCGACTCGGCTCGGTTCGGGCTTGGGCCTTGGCTATGTGGTGAAGACACTTATATTTTTCTTCCTCTGCACAGTATTTTTGATTAACCCTAATCTCCGTCTATATTATTATTTTCAGTTGTAGCCGAGATTACTACAGAAAAAAATATTACTCTCTCCTCCGCCATTAAAATATTGTTACAGAATTTTTCGAGCAGTTATTAATTTCGAAAGTGCAAATCTGCACTGATTTGTTGTGCAAAGCAAATCGGTTATTTATTTTAGAGAGGATGTTTTATCCTAGAGGCGGCGGCGGAAGTACGAACTGGTTTTGCACCACCGACCAGATCGCCGAATCGTCTTCAAGAAAGCGACCTAGTCTGCGACTCAGCCATTGTTTGACAACAATTTGAAGATGATTTATCAAACAATGGCTTCGACTCAATTCCGCACGACGCTGCTTCTGCCTTCCAGATTTGATCTGTCACGATCTACAAGAAAACGCAAATGATGACAACAGTGAATCGGAGAATCGATCAACTGTAGAAAACATAAAACAGCCTTAGAAATACGGGATTTGCGATTTGGTTTCTCCCTCAGACTTTTGACTGAAGCAAACTGAAACTCTCGCCATGCCGAAAACAAGAAATCGAAAGCAGCTAAAGCACAGCCTAATAATCAGCAGTAAAAATGGCCATGTTCACTCATTCAAATTCCCCTAATTGCTGGACCCAGACGTAAATTGGGACAAGGATCAATTATGTGATGTCTTGCACTGGATTCGGCAAGGGCTGCGAATTTTAATTGAATTAATTTGGGGTGCTATTCCTCTAATTCGAGTGATCTGGGTTTTCTTTAGCTGGCACAGTGGAGGGTTTTTGATTATCAAACGGACGACTTTGATTTCGCCTTATCCTGGAGGATTGCCTGGCAAAAAAGAGAAAGTTCTACCTGAACGAAGTCGAGCTGATGTGCCGGGTTTGAGCACTGACTAATTGCATGCGTGGTTAAAAGTAAGAATAGAAAATCATGATGCTGAAACAAGTGAATTGAATTTGCATGTATTTGGAGTATTGAAGGATGAAATACGGGGAGCAATGCTTCATCACGAGAGCATATTCAAGCTTCAGATCTATGAGCTGTATAGTTTATATTGGAAGAGAATGCATCTCGTGGCGAAGGTATGCTTATGATATTTACAGTATTTAATTAAAGTTTCATTGCATGAATGTGTAGCTTATTTAGGCTAACATATGGTTTACCCCGTTAGAACATGCAAATGAGTATTGCATGACAGAACATAGCGTAAAGAATGCACATGCAGATTTTGATTTTCTGACTTAGATCAAGATTGAGTTCTAAGTAATTATTAAGATTGATAATTAAAAATGCAGAAAATGATATTTTTTGTAATTAATTTTTGTTAGTATCTGGGTTTACGTATATTTTTCTGTAAGAAAAATATAATTTTTTCAAACATATTGACATTTAAAATAGTAAGCATCCACAACTGGTCAGTAAATAAGAGAATGGAATCTGCAAGGAAACCATAAATGAAAGCAGCAACCAACCCAAATGAATGATTCTTGACAGTTATTCTATATTACAACTGTAGAAAACCAGATCATATGTCACGAAAGTATCGGAACAGGCCAGACCCTGCACCGCAGGCAAACCAGACTGAGGAGCCTCTAATGGTTATGATACTGAGATTCACCTTGTTGGTAGATCAGAGGGTTGGTGGGTAGACATTGGTGTTTCTCGCCATGTTCCTATGATCGTGATATATTCATAATATACACGGTTGTCGACGATCAGAAAGTGTGTTGTGAGATCCTCGCACCACTTAAGCTGTAGAGACTGGTAATATGAAAATTAAGCATATGATTGAAAAGACATTGATTCTTAAAAATGTGATGCATTTGATATGTTTGAAACATTCAAAATTGAAATCAAGCAAATATGAAAAATTAAGAGACTACATAGTGATAGAGGAACAGAATACGAATCAAATTCTACTCTGGATTTTTTTATGTGATAAATTGTACATAAGAGAATTGCACCCTAGTCACCTGATATGAACGGTAAAGCTGGAAAAAAATAGGATCTCTACCGAATTAGTAATTGACATTTTATTAAATTTTGGTGCAGCAAAACATTAGTGGGGGGATATTTTATAGACTGTATGTTATGTTCTGAATAGAATCCCCAAATCTAAGAATAAAATTTCATCTTATGAAATTTTAAAGAGTTATAAATCCGATGTGTCATACATTAGAACTTGGGGTTGTCAATCATATGTTCGCACTTTAGACCCTAAGAGAATAAAATTGGCAAATAAAGGTTACGAATGTGTATTTATAGGCTATACTGTTAATAGCAAAGCATACAGAATTTATGACCTAAATACACATAATATAATTTGAATCAAATGATGTCGATTTTTATGTAACGAAATTTCCTCTTAAATTAAGGAATAGTGGGGGCACATCAAGTATGCCTATTAGAACAAAACTTAATAAAAGTTCTGAAACTGAACCTAGAAAAAGTAAAAGAGCAAGAACCGTAAAAGATTTTGGTTCATTTTTTTGTGCTTTTACTATAGAGGAGGATCCCTTAAACCTCCAAGAGGCCTTATCTTCTTTAGATGCCGGTTTTTTTGGCAAGAGGCAATAAATGATGAGATGGATTCTCTGGAATCCAATAAGACTTAGCATTTGATAGATTTACCTCCTGGTTGTAAATCTTTAGGCTGTATATGAGTACTTAAAAAGAAATTAAAACCTGATAGCACTATTGATAAATATAAAGTACGACTAGTAGCTAAAGGTTTTAAACAAAAAGAAAAAATATATAATTCTTCGACACTTTTCACTTGTAACTAGAATTACATCGATTCGGATATTAATCTCACCTGCCTCTATTCATATTTTATTAATACACCAAATGGATGTGAAAACCACATTTTTTAACGGTGAATTAGACGAAAAAATTTATATGTATCAGCCTGAAGGATTTGTAGTACATGGTCAAGAACATAAAATATGCAAATTAGATAAATCATTATATTGTTTAAAACAAGCACCTAAACAATGGCATGAAAAATTTGACAACTTCAATCATTTCACATGGTTTTAAAGTTAATGAAAGTGACAAATGCATTTATTACAAATCTAAGAATGACATTTGCACTATTATATGCCTTTATGTAGATGACCTACTCTTTTTTTGATCAAACATTCATGCCATAAATTCAGTCAAATCCTTATTAAGTGCCAATTTTGATATGAAAGTTCTAGGTGATGCGAGTGTAATCCTTGGTATTAAAATTACTAGGTCAGAAAAGAGTCTTTCTTTGGATCAATCTCATTACATTGAGAAGATACTAAAGAAATACAATTACTTTTACTGTAAACCGGCGAATACACCATACGATCACAGTGTAAAGTTATTTAAGAACACTGGTGAAGGTGTAAGACAGTCTGATTATGCGAGCATCATTGGCAGCCTTCGATATGCCACTGATTGTAGACCCGACATTGCCGAAGTGTTGGGATATTATGCTGGTTTATCAGTAGATCCAGTATAGAGCATTAACATGCTAATGAGAGGGTTATGAGATACCTATAATAAACTATGAACCGTGGATTACATTATGAAAAGTTTTCAGTTGTACTTGAAGGATACTCTGATATAGACTGAAATACTTTATCTGATGATTCTAAAGGACCAGTGGCTATATATATTTATCATGGCTGAAGAAGCTGGTCTTGGAAACCCAAGAAACAGACTATTTCGACTCAGTCTCCTATAGAGACTGAGATAATAGCACTAGCTACAGCTAGTTAAGAAGCAGAGAATTAAAGAAATCTGCTATTTGGGATCCCTATAAAGGAAAAATAGACACCAATGGTGTAATCGATTGTGTTAGTTCCGCGGCTATTGCAAAAAGTAAAGAACCATTATAACAATGGTAGAAAACGACGTCGTAAGCACAATACTATAAAAGAACATCACATATATAGTGATGAAAAATTTGACGACTATTGAAAGAAAAACAGAACCGATATTACAACGGTAAGAAATGACTGTCGTATGCACAGTATTATTAGAGAACATCACATGTAAGGTGATGATAATTTGGCAGAACCTTTGACAAAAGGACTGTCCAGAAAGAAAGTCCTTAATAATTCTAAAAGAATGAGACTATTGCCCTGTGATTGTGGAGTCACGCACAATGGTGACCCGACCTAAATTACTGGAGATCCCAAGAACTAGGCTCAATGGGTAAAAACAAGTTGTGTAGTGATAGTAGATGAACATGCTAAATTTTAGATTAAGAAGCATGTATTCCTGAAGTGATTAGAGGATGAGTTAATAAAACACTTAATGAGATCTATACTCTATTTGGAGTGGATTACCTACCTTCAGGAGTACTCTTGATAAACTCACCTTTGTGAATGTGGAAACGTGGCCGTTTCCTATGAAGTTTTGGGCAAAACTTCTAGAGCGTTCACTAAACTAGGATAGACGTGCATGGCCATAAATGCACAGGCTTATTTGATTGCACTATAGAAAAGATTGTGTGTGGTTTGATGTCAGGAATAGAGTTCAAGACTACGTGTCACTCTAGTAAAAACTGAATTTTATTCACTACGCAAAGGTTCAAGTCGGATGACACCTTTATTTATGCATAGTCTTATGTTTTTAGAAACTGCTCAATAATATTTTAAAAAATTCAAGTGGGGGATTGTTGGAAATTTTATGAATTATTTAAAATATGAAATAAGTTTATGATGGCTCCTATTTGTGAATAGTCCCACTTCATGGGATTACAAGAAAGATGCAAGTATTTATACTTGTTTCTAAGAAATCATGTTGGGGCCTTGGGCTCCCAATGCATGCTTTTTTGTGAGGAGGGAGACCATGCATCATGACCACCACACATGCGCGCGTGACTGACCAACTCGACCCGGCCCGGCTCGGCTCGGTTCGGTTCGGTTCGGTTCGGGATTGGGCTTGGGCCTTGGGCTTTGGCTATGTGGTGTAGACACTTATATTTTTGGTCCAGAAAACACTGCGTTTTTTGAACTATTTTTTAAATACACAAAATATTTCTGAGCCGACTTTTATTTATGAAACGGTAAACTCTTGACCCAGTATTTTCAGCAGATCCTATTTTTCTTCCTCTGCCCAGTATTTTTGATTAACCCTAATCTCCGTCTATATTATTATCTTCAGTTGTAGCCGAGATTACTACAGAAAAAAATATTACTCTCTCCTCCGCCATTAAAATATTCTTACAGAATTTTTCGAGCAGTTATTAATTTCGAAAGTGCAAATCTGCACTTATTTTTTGTGCAAAGCAAATCGGTTATTTATTTTAGAGAGGCTGTTTTATCCTAGAGGCGGCGGCGGAAGTACGAACTGGTTTTGCACCACCGACCAGATCGCCGAATCGTCTTCAAGAAAGCGACCTAGTCCGCGACTCAGCCATTGTTTGACAACAATTTGAAGACAATTTATCAAATAATGGCTTCGACTCAATTCCGCACGACGCTGCTTCTGCCTTCCAGATCTGATCTTTCACGAGCAACAAGAAAACGAAAATGATGACAATAATGAATCGAATAATCGAACAACTGTAGAAAATATAAAACAACCTCAGAAACACGGGACTTGCGATTTGGTTTCTCCCTCATACTTTTGACTGAAGCAAACTGAAACTCTCGCCATGCCGAAAACAAGAAATCGAAAGCAGCTAAAGCACAACCTAATAATCAGCAGCAAAAATGGCCACGTTCACTCATTCAAATTCCCCAAATTGCTGGACCCAGACGTAAATTGGGACAAGGATCAATTATGTGATGTCTTGCACTGGATTCGGCAAGGACTGCGAATTTTATTTGAATTAATTTGGGTTGCTATTCCTCTAATTGGAGCGATCTGGATCATCTTTAGCTGGCACAGTGGAGGGTTTTTGATTATCAAACGGACGTCTTTGATTTCGCCTTATGCTGGAGGATTGCCAGGCACAAAAGAGAAAGTTCTACCTGAACAAAGTCGAGCTGATGTGCCGGGTTTGAGCACTGACTAATTGCATGCATGGTTAAAAGTAAGAATAGAAAATCATGATACTGAAACAAGTGAATTGAATTTTCATGTATTTGGAGTATTGAAGGATGAAATACGGGGAGCAATGCTTCATCACGAGAGCATATTCAAGCTTCAGATCCGTGAGCTGTATAGTTTATATTGGAAGAGAATGCATCTCGTGGCGAAGGTATGCTTATGATATTTACAGTAATTAATTAAAGTTTCATTGCATGAATGTGTAGCTTATTTAGGCTAACATATGTTTTACCCCGTTAGAACATGCAAATGAATATTGCATGACAGAACATAGCGTAAAGAATGCACATGCAGATTCTGATTTTCTGACTTAGATCAAGATTGAGTTCTAAGTAATTATTAAGATTGATAATTAAAAATGCAGAAAATGATATTTTTTTTGTAATTAATTTTTGTTATTATCTGGGTTTACGTATATTTTTCTGTAAGAAAAATATAATTTTTTCAAACATATTGACATTTAAAATAGTTAGCATCCACAACCTGTCAGTAAATAAGAGAATGGAATCTGCAAGGAAACCATAAATGAAAGCAGCAACCAACCCAAATGAATGATTCTTGACAGTTATTCTATATTACAACTGTAGAAAACCAGATCATATGTCACGAAAGTATCGGAACAGGCCAGACCCTGCACCGCAGGCAAACCAGACTGAGGAGCCTCTAATGGTTATGATACTGAGATTCACCTTGTTGGTAGATCAGAGGGTTGGTGGGTAGACATTGGTGTTTCTCGCCATGTTCCTATGATCGTGATATATTCATAATATACACGGTTGTCGACGATCAGAAAGTGTGTTGTGAGATCCTCGCACCACTTAAGCTGTAGAGACTGGTAATATGAAAATTAAGCATATGATTGAAAAGACATTGATTCTTAAAAATGTGATGCATTTGATATGTTTGAAACATTCAAAATTGAAATCAAGCAAATATGAAAAATTAAGAGACTACATAGTGATAGAGGAACAGAATACGAATCAAATTCTACTCTGGATTTTTTTATGTGATATATTGTACATAAGAGAATTGCACCCTAGTCACCTGATATGAACGGTAAAGCTGGAAAAAAAATAGGAACTCTACCGAATTAGTAATTGACATTTTATTAAATTTTGGTGCAGCAAAACATTAGTAAGGGGATATTTTATAGACTGTATGTTATGTTCTGCATAGAATCCCCAAATCTAAGAATAAAATTTCATCTTATGAAATTTTAAAGAATTATAAATCCGATGTGTCATACATTAGAACTTGGGGTTGTCAATCATATGTTCGCACTTCAGACCCTAAGAGAATAAAATTGGCAAATAGAGGTTACGAATGTGTATTTATAGGCTATACTGTTAATAGCAAAGCATACAGAATTTATGACCTAAATACACATAACATAAATTGAATCAAATGATGTCAATTTTTATGAAACGAAATTTCCTTTTAAATTAAGGAATAGTGCGGGCACATCAAGTATGCCTATTAGAACAAAACTTAATAAAAGTTCTGAAACTGAACCTAGAAAAAGTAAAAGAGCAAGAACCGTAAAAGATTTTGGTTCATATTTTTGTGCTTTTACTATAGAGGAGGATCCCTTAAACCTCCAAGAGGCCTTATCTTCTTTAGATGCCGGTTTTTTTGGCAAGAGGCTATAAATGATGAGATGGGTTCTCTGGAATCCAATAAGACTTGGCATTTGATAGATTTACCTCCTGGTTGTAAATCTATATGCTGTATATGAGTACTTAAAAAGAAATTAAAACCTGATAGCACTATTGATAAATATAAAGTACGACTAGTAGCTAAAGGTTTTAAACAAAAAGAAAAAATATATAATTCTTCGACACTTTTCACCTGTAACTAGAATTACATCCATTCGGATATTAATGTCACCTGCCTCTATTCATATTTTATTAATACACCAAATGGATGTGAAAACCACATTTTTGAATGGTGAATTAGAGGAAGAAATTTATATGTATCAGCCTGAAGGATTTGTAGTACATGGTCAAGAACATAAAGTATGCAAATTAGATAAATCATTATATGGTTTAAAATAAGCACCTAAACAATGGCATGAAAAATTTGACAACTTCAATCATTTCACATGGTTTTAAAGTTAATGAAAGTGACAAATTCATTTATTACAAATCTGAGAATGACATTTGCACTATTATATGCCTTTATGTAGATGACCTACTTTTTTTTGGGCCAAACATTCATGCCCTAAATTCAGTCAAATCCTTATTAAGTGCCAATTTTGATATGAAAGATCTAGGTGATGCGAGTGTAATCCTTGGTATTAAAATTACTAGGTCAGAAAAGAGTCTTTCTTTGGATCAATCTCATTACATTGAGAAGATACTAAAGAAATACAATTACTTTAACTGTAAACCTACGAATACACCATATGATCACAGTGTAAAGTTATTTAAGAACACTAGTGAAGGTGTAAGACAGTCTGATTATGCGAGCATCATTGGCAGCCTTCGATATGCCACTGATCGTATTAGACCCGACATTGCCGAAGTGTTGGGATATTATGCAGGTTTATCAGTAGATCCAGTATAGAGCATTAACATGCTAATGAGAGGGTTATGAGATACCTATAATAAACTATGAACCTTGGATTACATTATGAAAAGTTTTCAGTTGTACTTGAAGGATACTCTGATATAGACTAAAATACTTTATTTGATGATTCTAAAGGACCAGTGGCTATATATATTTAGCATCGCTGAAGAAGCTGTCTCTTGGAAACCCAAGAAACAGACTATTTCGACTCAGTCTCCTATAGAGACTGAGATAATAGCAGTAGCTACGGCTATTTAAAGAGCAGAGAACTAAAGAAATCTTCTATTTGAGATCCCTATAAAGCAAAAATAGACACTAGTGGTGTAATCGATTTTGATAGTCCGCGACTATTGCAAAAAGTATAGAACCATTATAACAACGGTAGAAAACGATGTCGTAAGCACAATACTGTAAAAGAACATCACATATATAGTGATGAAAAATTTGACGACTATTGAAAGAAAAACAGAATCAATATTACAACGGTAAGAAATGACAGTCGTATGCACAGTATTGTTAGAGAACATCACATATAAGGTGATGATAATTCGGCAGAACCTTTGACAAAAGGACTGTCCAGAAAGAAAGTCCTTAATAATTCTAAAAGAATGAGACTATTACCCTTTGATTGTGGAATCACGCGCAATGGTAACCCGACCTAAATCACTGGAGATCCCAAGAACTAGGTTCAATGGGTAAAAACAAGTTGTGTAGTGATAGTAGATGAACATCCTAAATTTTAGATTAAGAAGCATGTATTCCTGAAGTGATTAGAGGATGAGTTAATAAAACTCTTAATGAGATCTATACTCTATTTGGAGTGGAGTACCTACCTTCAGGAGTGCTCTTGATAGACTCACCTTTGTGAAAGTGGTAATGTGGCCGTTTCCTATGAAGTTTTGGGCAAAACTTCTAGAGCGTTCACTAAACTGGGATAGACGTGTATGGCCATAAACGCACGGGCTTATTTGATTGCACTATAGAAAAGATTGCGTGTGGTTTGATGTCAGGAATAGAGTTCAAGTCGTGTCACTCTAGTAAAAACTGAATCTTATTCACTACACAAAGGTTCAAGTCGGATGACACCTTTGTTTATGCACAGTCTTATGTTTTTAGAAACTGCTCGATAATATTTTAAAAAATTCAAGTGGGGGATTGTTGGAAATTTTATGAATTATTTAAAATATGAAATAAGTTTATGATGGCTCCTATTTGTGAATAGTCTCACATCATGGGATTATAAGAAAGATGCAAGTATTTATACTTGTTTCTAAGAAATCATGTTGGGGCCTTGGGCTCCCAATGCATGCTTTGTTGTGAGGAGGGAGACCATGCATCATGACCACCACACACGCGTGCGCGACCGACCGACCGACTCGACTCGACCTGGTCCGGCTCAGCTCGGTTCGGTTCGGGATTGGGCTTGGGCCTTGGCTATGTGGTGTAGACACTTATATTTTTAGTCTAGAAAACATTGTGTTTTTCGAACTATTTTTTAAATACACAAAATATTTTTGAGCCGACTTTTATTTATGAAGCGGTAAACTCTTGACCCAGTATTTCAGCAGATCCTATTTTTCTTCCTCTGCCCAGTATTTTTGATTAAGCCTAATCTCCGTCTATATTATTATCTTCATTTGTAGCCGAGATTACTACAGAATAAAATATTACTCTCTCCTCCACCATTAAAATATTCTTATAGAATTTTTCGAGTAGTTATTAATTTCGAAAGTGCAAATCTGCACTAATTTGTTGTGCAAAGCAAATCGGTTATTTATTTTAGAGAGGCTGTTTTATCCTAGAGGCGGCGGCGGAAGTACGAACTGGTTTTGCACCACCAACAAGATCGCCGAGTCGTCTTCAGGAAAGCGACCTAGTCCGCGACTCAGCCATTGTTTGACAACAAGGGACATTTTTCTTTTTATTGTTTCAGGTAGAAAATGAATGCACTGAGCTATTCTTTTCTCTTTGCAAACAAATGTTTACATATGTATGTTTAGATTAGACAAAAGTGCATATATGAGTAAAGTTCAAATCTTACCACCTTGAGCAGTTGGTCCGAAATTACAGGGTAAATAGAATGAGGGTTTGTTTAACCCAATGACCAGTACAAAAATAATATAAATCCTGGATGGTGCCCTTAAAAATTTTAGTCAGTGAATCATCTAAGTTGCAGGGTGATTTCTAAGCATAGACGTGAATGGAAATGGGAAAAATGACAAAAGAATCTATTTTTAAATACTTCCCTCCTCATTTGGTAAAATCACGTGTTAGTACATAATTTTCATGTTGTAACCGTTGTGATTATTCCGACTCAAGACCACTCGAATCTGATATCTAAACCACAAAGCGCTAGCTGAAGACTAGATCATTGTTAGACTTGCAAAAACAACCAAAGCAAAAACTCTAGTCACAAAACCAATATCAACCAATCACGAACGATTCAAATCTCAATCACAAGCAAAGAACTAATGACTAAAGTAGCAAAATTAAATCACACAAGAATTTATAGTGGTTCCACTAACATCTTGTTAGTGTACATCCACTTTGGAGAGAGTATTTTATTACCACGATGAAAGAAATACAAGAGATTGATCCAATGATCACTATATTTCAATATAGAAAAGAGTTTGAGGAAACTAGAATTGAAGAACTTGAATTAGGTTATAAACACTAATTCACCCTTGGGAATAAACCCTTGATCTCAAATCAAATTTTCAAGCTCTCCCTAATTCACATCAGAAAATAGCTTATATAGAGGTTTGACCAATTACCCAAATTGCCCCCGAATTAGTCACAAATCTGCTTGCTAATTTCCAGCCCGAAATAGCCCAAAGAAATGATCTGACGTCTGTCGCATCGACTGACAGACGTCTGTCATCTTCCAGAGATTAATTGGACATATGCACTCAGCACAGACGTCTGCCCCTCATGTGTCAGATGTCTGTCTGAACTCTCAGGAAACTAATTCCTTGCAGTCAGACGTCTGTCACTCCCAATGACATACGTCTGTCGCTGTTCCCAGCTGACAGCAAACATCTTCCAGTTCATAACTCATACATACGAGCTCCGATTTGCGAACTGTCACCTCAAACTCGAAGCTATCTTTGTCCTCTTCAATCCAACATATAGTATCACATACTTGAACATTTCAAACATAGCACAAAACATCTAAGTTACATTATCTAAGTTGTAGGTAGATACATATCAAAGCATAGCTTCCTCTATATGGATGCTACATGTAGAATGAAAAAAGGACAAATCTGAAGCTACTGTCTGAAACATAAACGTGAAGGGGAAACATGACAAAAGAATCTATCTTCTTAATATTTCCCTGTGTTGGCAAGTATATATGCATCATGGATGACGTTGTCCCACGCAAATCCACACAGAAAAAAAGAGGCACTGCAAATGAATGGCGACAACTGACATATATTGTTATCTTCTTGAGTATTGACAATGCTGTTAGGATCCGTCCGCAAGCAATAAATACAAACTCAGTTTAGTGATTTGTTTCAAGCCAAATTCTATTTCTACGTCAAAAAAGCACCTAGCATATGTCGTTATTTAACTAAAAAATATAGGATTAGTTATCCTCATCCTTAATTACATGTTTGGTTTTATTTTGTAACTCATTTAACTAAAGTATCAAATACAATAATATATGATCAAATTATAGAATTTTATAAGTTAATGAAATCTAAAATATAATTTTAGACAACTCTCACAACTAACTAATGTATATGACCAAAATACGATTCAGGTGTTTGCGGGGGCCATAAAAATCGGTCAGGCATGCATAAAAAATAATATAAATAAATAAATAAAATTAAAGGTATTTGAGTTTTTTCTTTTAAAATTAAAGTCGATTTTGTTGAAATAAAATATAAAATACGATCAAACAATTTACAATATAAGTGTGAAAATTTGAAGTTCATTTATTTAATTGTAAGTAAATTTATTACAAGAAATTTATAGTCCTATGTAATTCATTTTTATGGTTTAAAAAGGAAAATGATAAAAAAAACCAAATTTGAATTTCAAACTATAAGTTTTGAAATTATAAAACTTAATTTTGATATATATCTTGAGTTTTATATCCTATTTTTTGGCTTAAAAAGCCAAAACATAACTTTGAATTTTCTCTAAAGTTAACGCGAATATTTTCATACTGAACACGAGTAAAATGGAAAAAAAATATTTGGACTTCGAAAAAAGCCAAAAAAAATTTATATTGTAGTAAAAAAATAATTTTCTGCATTCAAGCATCAAGTTAGCTGGTTCACAGTAGTGAAACTTATCCTAAGTATTTTGTTACTATGCCCTTGATTAAACGACAATTAGGATAAAACTAAAAGTAAACGATATTATCACGTGCAAACTGGGAAATTCATATCAAGTTTTTCTTAATTTGAGGAACTCCCAAGATTTAAGTAAAGTATTATATCATCTTTGATATAAGCATTTCTCGTGTGAGTGATATTTGATGAGTGACCATTACCCATTTGTATGTTTTAATTACCTATATATTCTTTGTTGCTAAGATTTAAGTTATTGAGATTATTTATGACATAATTGATTGCAGCTAAATCCTGAAACCATGTCTCATCATGAATATCTTTAGTTTTAGCATTATCATTATTAATGCGACTTGAATTATCTCATTGTGATTCTTAGTGCAAATTATCCAGGTTAGCAATAATGTTGTGATTCCTCTGATTAAATTGGCTAGGAGAGTAGTTAATCAAATCACAAAAAACATTTACTATCCATGTGATCAAATTTATCACAAATACGGCATCATGGTCTATTGATTTTTTTGTTCCATCTTCTATCACTATATTTGTTAGACTGCCGATATCTTTGATAGGTTTTGCTTTTTTCTTGGTTTTTTAGTTTGTTAGAAGAAGCAAAATTGATAGATAAGTCAAGAATCATAGATTTCTCCTGTTCAATTTTACTTTCATGAGAAAATGTAGAATGAACATACGAGATAGATGGTGTGTTTTCCATCGATGAGATGATAGCAACAACAGCTTTATAATCATCATCTAGACCATTCAAAATTAAAAGAACGTGTACTAAATGGAAAACTGGATGTTCACCAGCTCAAAATAAGTCCCATATTTCTTTTAATCTTATAAGATAACCTCTCATTATCATTTTATCTTTTTTCCCTCAAATTTTGAAGTTTGTAATGCTTAACTTCCCCAAATATTGCAAATTGAATAATTTATGAACTGTCGACCAAATATCACATGAAATTTTACACCCAATTAATTGAGGCATTTCATTTGATTAATTGACAATAAGATCCAAGAAAACATTAATTTATCTTGTCTTTAATGAATTGTATACTCTCTGTTAGTTATTTTATAACCTTTATTATTAGTTATAAACTGATTCAAATAATTTTTGATCCATTAATATAATCTTCTAGCCTACAGGCTTCCATTGTAGTTTGAATCTAAAATTTTCCAATTAGGAAATTTATTTTATCAAGCTCTACAATGACTAACTGATTTTGAAGTTTTGTTATGACCTTCGACATGTTCTTTATTGAAATTTAGGGAGAAGAATTATTGGATGTTCTTGAGTTAGTTGATGTGAAGTGTTGTTATCATTGTCACCTAAAATCATGATAAAAATGATAATGCAGATCTTGATAGAGTCTTATAGGGAAAATTTTCAAACTAACTCCAAGAATAATTCAAGAAAACATATTTCAAACTGATTTCAAGAACATGTAGGATAACACAAGAAGGAAAATAAACTAAGCGAGCTGCCAGAACCTAATAACGATCAAACTAATTGTTCTTAATGACTTGATAAGTTTTTGTTAGAACAACAATAATCAAGGTAGGTTAGGTATTGAAGTCAATTTGAAGGAATGTGAAATGTGATGGCACCACGAAAAGAAGCGGTCATTGGCCTTCGAAACACAAAAGGGAATGAGTAGAAAGAAATCTCCCTCAAACTAAGAGGCCCCTATCTGTCTTAGACGAGAGGGAACTAGCATCTGCACCATGTAAAGAAGCCCCCTTTGGTCTTAACCAAGAAGGAATTATTTTTGAGAACTAGTAGAAAATCCCCTTTCAATCTGATTCGAAAGGGCATTGGTTCAGGACGAAGTGATATAAAAAGAACGGAGAGAGAAAGCTAAGGTTGAAGTGTTAGAAGGAACCGAGAAGAAAGCTAAGAGCCATAAGCCAACTACTTTGCAGAAGATGAAAGCACTCAACCAAATTCTAGAGGCTCAACCTCTGTGAACAGAAGACACTAGCCAAACTAGCTAATCTCTGAAGAACAAGAGAGGACGGCATATCCTAAAGAAGAATTAGAAAGGAAGAAGTAAAGAGCCAGAAATAAATTCATTAGAGGAAGTGAATCACAGGGATAGAGGGCTCTGATCCATCTTCATTGGGAGAGATGGCTGCGACCATAAGCTGAGAGTTTGTATCTCTCTAATGCCACTTGCAAATGTTCGAGTCAAAGCCAAAATGGACTACTAGGAAGGTACTAGAGAAAGAATGTAGACGATACCAAAAGAGCTCTCTTATAACCCATGAAAAGATTCCTAAAGAAGTAGTCAAACGAGACTTAAAGATTATACAAATGAAGAAAGACAAGGACAGAAAACAGAGAAATGTTCTCCAAAAGCAACTAGATTAGAGAATGGGATGGAAAAGCACATCAGAACTAGCCGACAGCAACATAAGGCACGCATGCATCTATTAACCTGCTTTTCTAAGAGGAACCTAGTACAGTTGCCAAAAGGGTCCTTCGAAAGCAATAAAGCAAGGCTTTTGATACACAACTCCAAAACTCAGGACAATCTATTCCCGTCCAGCAACATAGAAAAGAGTGGGGAGCCCTAACCGCAGAACCCTTAAGCACTAGAGATAAAGCGCAAGATGAAAGCATAAAAGAGCCGAAAGCTCCTATGAAGCCGTCCCACTTGCATTCAAACAAATGCTCCTTTCATCGAATCTTCCGAAAGCAGCTAACAACACTTTGTCTTAAAGGAAAGCCACTGAAACACTTATAAAGCTTTCACAATCAACTCCTGTTCGGGTTACCGAAATGAAGCACTTATGCCGAAAGGAGGACCGACTTATGCGTATAAATAGGACCCTACAACTCAGAACGCATGACTTGTTTTCTTTTATCAAATCCATTCTTTAATATTTTTAATCTGTTAAATCAAGAGAAATAGAAACCCTAGTTTGGAGACCAATCAAGAAAAAAAGATTGTAATATTGATTATAGTCATTGAGATGAAGAATATGGAAATTAAGGTAATTCTATGTAATTTGGTTCAATAATTTATGTTACAGTTATTGCTTTCTAACCTTACAGGTGCAATCTGCGGATCTTGAACATGATTTAGATCTATTTTTGAGCCTTAATCTATGATTGACACTAAAACCCTTTATCGAAGGAGGAAAACCTTCATTAGCTTAATAATCATGGAAGTGAATAAGGACTTAATCCTAAGACTAGAACTAGGATTAAATAGAGATGTCTTATCTCAACAACTTATTAGGCTTAAGTGATCAACATTAAGGAAATATTCATGTTATTTCGCCAAATCCATGAGAATCCAAGGAAAACTTACATAGACCTAACTTTCAAGTCTCGATTTAGATAGGACGGTTTCTTAATACCCAAACCCGCAACCATAAAGTACCTAGAGAAGTTGTTTAACAACCATAAGGCCATATCAAAAAAGCATCTCATAGGTAAAGAAACTTCCCATTTGAGAAATCATAAATAAGAGCTGCAATTGGTTTTTTCTATGATAGAGAGTTTACTTACAGGACCCTATAGAAGCAACCCAAGATTATAACATGGAAATATCTATAGATCTCAAGTTTAGATCCTTCCTCACCATAGATTGAAAGTTCTATAGACAGATTCAACTATTGGTGCATTAATCGTAAATTTAGCTAACATTTTTGGCGCTAGAAGGAGGCCTCAAACCTCCATTCCTGTTCCATTCTCCGAGGATCACTAGGAATTCGTACTTAGAGATTGATGAGAAAATAGTATGAGGGAGATCTCAAACGATCATGAAAACCTCGAGCAGAGATCCGCATGAGCCAATAACAAATGTTATGGACGGAATGAAAATTCCGACGAAGTAAAAAGACATCCCAGTAGGATAAAGTACCTATTCAATAGGGATAAACAGACCATAATCTAATAAAGGAAAAGAGGTTGCGACTCCTTTTTATTGTCAATATAAGGATAACCAAGGAAAATTACAAGACAAACTAAGCTCGCCTTCAAAAGGGGAAAAGATTACGAACTTGGTAAAATAGTCTCCTGTTACAAGTGTACAGAACATTAAATCGAAGCAAATATCTTCCGAGCCATTCCACACAGAAATATATTATGTCGATTTAGGATTTCACAATGAGAAAACACTACGAGTCCAGGCCTTAAGTGTAATAAACCTAAAGAGAAAAGGGGATTATGGTTCTAGTAAAGTAAGGTTGAACCCTTCCCAAGAAGAATTAACCTCATTTGTTGGCAATCTAGGCAATAAAGATGGCTATACAAACCTTTGCACGGGGATCAATCTTTGAGAAAGAAATTATAAAAGATTATAAAACCTTCGCCCGAAAATTACAAGATTCCATTACCATCCCTCGAGTGAACCCGCATCTATATCATTCAAAAAAACATGGAAGTGTCGCTAGCAAGATTTCCTCTCAGCATCCCTCCTTATAAAAGTCAAAAAGGAAAAAATATCACGTGGAGGTAAGGAATTGCATCTAGGCCAGTAGAATCTAGAATATAAGCCCCTAGGAAAAAGGGAAGAACTCAATTTAATCAAAGAATATGAATCAACTACCTCTAAAGAAACCTCTTCTTCCTGACCAAAGAGGAACTCAATTAATGGGGAAACAAAAAGAAAAGAGTAAAGTATGAATGGAACAAAGGAGTTTGTTATTATCACTACCATCTTATAAATGTTCAAGAAACAAATCAATGCAGAACACTTGAAAAAAGAGTATTCCACTTTTGTCGATAAGGAAAGTTGTCAAGATATTTTATGAATTGAAAAATGAATTTCGATTTGTAAATAAGAACCTTATTGGAAATTAAGGATCGCTGCAAAATAATATTAAAAGATCAAGAACTTCAATGTGATCGAGGGAGAAGTGCACTCTTTAAAATGGATTAGACTAGAAATTCCTGAGTATATCTTGGGTCCTTCCCCAAAAAAAGGAAGATGGTAAGATCAAGAAATCGCGTCCCTGGCACAACGCCCAGGGTGTATCCGTGACGCCTTCTAGAAGGAGAAGGGTAAGTCGTCGTCCGTACCCAAGGGTCAGTTAATGCACTGAAGCCCTTAGCAACATTTAAGGACCAAGTTATGGCGCTTTCTAAAGAAGGGATGGGTAAGCCCGAGGACATGTGCTTGGCTCCGATTTGGAGCAAGTTTTTCCTCTGATCTTTCCATGATCAGTCCCTGCCTCTGCTTCAGGCATAAGTACGCACTGCCTCTGCGTATGTTCTATCTAGTGAAGGGATCAAAAGCTAAAAGGGAGCACTAAAGCACGCAATGCCTCTGCTTTCTAAAATACCTATAATGGACAACAGTAAATCAAAACCGAAAGCGCTTTCATAACCAGCCCAAAAGAGGATATTCCAAGTTCTCTTTAATATGCCCAAATGGAACTATCAAAACTGGAAGTGTAACACCCCACGTCCATTAATGTCACTCACAAAGGGAATGCATTAACTTCTATGGAGCATTTTAAGTGTGTATAGAACAGAAACTTAACAACAAGACAGATATAAACAGTACTAAAACTTTAAAACTTTATTCATTGCAGCGGTAAACACATAAGTTTGATTATATCATCAAAAACCAGAGTCAAAGTACATAATATCCATCTTGACTAAATCAAAGTACATAAATTGAAAGACTTAATCCCCAATACAAATTATCCATAAATAAGAGAAGCTGAACTTTACTTCAGTGATCCAAGCAATCTTCTAGAAGCAAGAAATACAGCTATCCAAAATCAAGCTCCACTGGTGCTAGTTCCAACCTGAGCATCTGGGGTGGGGGGGAGGGGGAGGAAAAAAAGAGGTGGAAACAAAGGGCGTTAGACATAAAGTCTGGCGAGTGCGATAACTTTAACAATATAATTACCAAAATAACTAGGCTAAGGCACAAGTTGGAAAATAAAGAAATGACTGTGAACAATTGGATATGACAGAGTAAACAAGGAAATAAGATTGCACAAAGATAACGTTAAAGTGCACCTAAACCACTATAAGATAATTACTATACTGCACCACCACTACTATACTGCGCCACCACTAGTCACCCTAAGGTTGATCCCGCCTACAGAACTTAATTATGATAATGGTAGTTTCATGCACCCCTAGCTGCCTTCATAGGTGCCGCCTGCCCCTATCTCCACTAGGTTTACCCACTACCCCCATGTGATTGGCTCCCTAACTCGTAGATACCCGTGCTGGCCGCAAAGTGGGGTGTATCACTCCCCAAAGTGGCAACCCAATACGACCAAGAATGCACGACTTATGCCTACACGATGCAACAACGTCTTACCAACCAGCCCGGGCCCACACACGCATATGAACCCGTTGGACTAGCATTGCCACCGCTAACCCGTTTTGGCCTCTTACAGTCAAGCCCAGTATGCATGTCCCGTCCTCGACTTGGGTCGAGCCTACAAAGATACGTATGGGTTACTGGTTGAAACGGGCCCCCATTACTTGACACAAGCTATCCACCTAAGCTTGGTCCCCTCTAGTACATCCCACTTAACCCTCTTCTTATTCATGTTCACTTACATGTTTCAATTTTGGTTAAGTGTTTCTAATCGTATTTCAAATGCCACCCAAGGCACCCACTTAATTCTACATGCCACCCAAGGCACCCACTTAACCCCCTCATGTCCCACTAAATGTTTATCTAGTTAAGTGTTTCTTAATTCATTAGACCGTAACTTTATAAAGACCTCTCACATTAGACTAGCATTTGTGGCAACTGGATTTCCCAGCCAGGTCCGGGCAGTCTTACACCACAAACGAGCCTAACCTCGTGTCTTTACAATTGTTACGCATTTAATTTATGCCTAAGACCTCCCACATTATACTGGCATTTGTGGCAGCTGGATTTGCTGGGCGGGTCCGGGCAGTCTTACACCACAAAAGAGCATAACCTCGAGTCTTAGACGATTAATTACACAAAATTAATTATCCCTCAATTTGAATTACTTTCCCTATTCAAATTATCAATCAATTCCAAATTTAACTATGGCCATAATTGACTCAATTATGTCCATCTATTTATGGTATGCAAAATCATACCAATTATCTTCACATGTTTATTTTATACCATTTAAGGCATTTATGCCAATTCTCAATATTAAATCTTTTAATATTATCCCATTACCCCACGTTGTACGTTCATTTGTTTAACGTGAAATATATGTTAGACTCGAATAGTCTAACTCATGGAATAAAGAGAAAACATCACAACATACATATAGATAAAACTAGATCTAAACATAAGGGGTGAACTTGCATGTATGAATGATGTTCTACATCTAAAACTTGCATAGGCCAAAGTTACAACTTGCATAAAACTACATATGTCATAGATCCAAATCTAAAGGTGTAAACTTGGTTAGGTAGTAGTCACAAACTTGCATAAATCATGTATGTCATAGATCTACATTTAAACATGTAAACTAGCATGTAGAATTTAACATATAACTCACACATGTCATAGCCTAACTTTAGATCTAAAATAGATGTCATGAAACATGTAAGGTTACATATAATTTTCCCCAACTTGCATATGATTCATGTCTAAATCAAAATCTAAACTTGCATACATACTTATGATTTATCATATGAATCAACATAACCAAACTAGCATATGAAACATCATCATGAATTGATCAATTATAGAATTACAACACATATGATAACATCACAACTTTACAACATAGATGATAACATCATAGAATTTAGAACATAAATGATAACATCACAATTTTACAACATAGATGATAACATGCGGTCAATAATTCACAACATAGCCATATAATCAGCATCATAACTCAATCCAAATAATTGCTAATTATTTTATTAAAGAAATCAAACTCACAACTCAAAGAAGGTCTTGAGTTCTGAATTCTGAGTTCTGAAGTTGAATTAGCTTTCCTTTGAAGTAGATTCGTTGTTAGAGTTGAAAAGAATTGATTTTGATTAGCTTTCTTCATGTCTAATTGGTGGCGGCTATTCTAGGTTGTAAGGTGACGGCATGGAGGCCATGATTCTAATTTTAATTTGATTTTAGGATTTGAGCCTACATGTGTTTTTATAGAGTTTATGATTGATTTAAGCCGTCCGATCAACCCAGAATTAACCCCAGCCATTCAGAGCAGAACAGAAACTCTAATGACTCAGCATACAGTCATAAACAGGTCATCAATCAAATCTTCCCAGGGGGGGGGGGAGGGGAGGGGGGCAAGTCGACCCCTAGGTCGACCCCCAGGTCGACCCTATGGTCAACCTGGCCCTGGCGGGAATTTTCCTGCCTAGCCCATCTGACTCTGAAATTTGAATTTTCGAAATCTGTTTTGAATTTTCTGAAACTTCCGATGGCCATAAATTCTTCATACGAAGTCCAATTCATGCAAACTCGGACTCTATCTCAACCAGAATTCCGAGACGAACACAACAGCGCAACCCGTTTCCCTTAATTCTCACATCTGAGATTAGTTTTTCTTTAATTTTTGAACATTAATATTAACAGAAATACGGGGTGTTACATTCTCACCTCCTTAAAGGATTTCGCCCCCGAAATCTCCAAGTTAAGGAGAATGCTTATCCTAACATACAATCAATCATCTACTCAACCATCAAACACAGGCATCCATTGTCCTTATAGAATTTCTAATGTTGTATGAACATATGCAAAAAGTGCGTGTATATGTTCCTTATCTAATGCAAAATCAGGCGGTCTACTGATTCAGTTGACCTCCTTAACGCAAACCATGATAGTGTCATGCGTCCATTATGTATGCGAAAGAATCCTATCGATACATATTATCTCTACATGTGTGCACAACCATTCACCAAAATGCAACATCCATATGATAGCACAACCATTATACATCCATTACTTAAATATGTACACACATTTATATGAAATATGCAATATGAAGTGACAAAGCCGATCTAGTGCCTAAAGTGTGTGTATATGCATCCACGAGCAACCTCTAGCAAACACTTGCATCCACATGCATCCATCATACATAACATGTCTCAAACACATGTTTCAACCATAGGACTACCCTATCTAAAGGTCAAAGATACTAACGAGAGGACATACTAAAGATAAGATAAGTACAAGCTAAGCGATAAAGGAGAAATTAAAAGACATACCCTCGAAAAGAAAAGGGTACAATGAACGCATCTTCTCTTCCGTCTCCCAAGTAGTGTTTCTCTCATCATCTCCCTATTGCACTTTGACTAGCTTGACCTCTCGATTCCTCAACTTCTTAATCTCCGACCCAAGAATGCACGTAGGAGCTCGTCGAATTGTCGCATCACGCTCTATCTCCATCTCTCTAAGCAAGCTCGGCTCTACCACTTCCGCAGTCTCGTGCAAGCACTTCCTCGAATGTGATACATGGAATACATCGTGTACATCACTAAGTCTTTCGGGCAACTCCACTCTATACGCCATCTGTCCAATCCTCTCCTTAATAGGAAATAGCCCTACGAACCTTGGTTCTAACTTCCCAACGGTCCCAAAACGAACAACATTCCGTTATGGAGACACCTTGACAAAGACCATGTCCCCAATATCAAACTCAAGATCTGTCCTCCTCTTGTCCTCATAAGATTTCTGCCTATCTTGCACCGTCTTCATCCTCCTTCGAATCAAATTGATCTTTTCCGAAGCCTCTCTAATCATATCGGGCCCAAGCAAGATCTTATCTGTAGATTCCCACCAACATGTAGGCGAACGACACGGCCGTCCATAAAGAGCCTCGAATGGTGCCATGCCAATGCTAGACTGAAAGCTATTATTTTATGCGAACTCTACCAACGGAAGATGTTCCTCCCATGTACCTCCAAAGTCTAAGACACACAACCTCAATAGGTCCTCTAGAATACAATTCACCCTCTCGGTCTGGCCATCCGTCTGAGGATGGCATGCGGTGCTCAAACATAACTGAGTCCCTACTGCCTCTTGCAAGCTCTTCCAAAATTCGCTAGTAAAGATAGAATCGCAGTCACTCACTATGCTAGAAGGAACATCGTGCAAACGAACTATCTCTCGAATGTATATAGAGGCTAACCATGGAGTAGTCCTCTTACTCTTCACGGGAATGAAATGGGCGCTCTTAGTAAGTCTGTCTACCACGACCCAAATCCCCGTATTACCCTTCCTCGATCTCGGTAACCCATCAATAAAGTCCATCGAGACACTTTGCCACTTCCATTGTGGGACCTCCAATGGGTGAAGCAATCCACTGGGCTTCTTTTGCTCTGCTTTTACTTGTTGGCACACAAAGCATCTAGCAACAAACTCGGCCACATCCCTCTTCATACCAGCCCAAAAGTAAACTCATCTCATGTCCATGTACATCTTGTCCCCGCCGGGATGGATGGTCATCTTCGAACGATGTGCATCATCAAGAATGGTCTTCCTCAAATTCTCATCCCGTGGTACATAAAGTCTACTGTCCCTACGTAACCAACCCTTATCATCTAGGGTATACCTACTGAGATGGCTCGATGACTCCCCCCTTTTGAGCTTCTCTACTAACTCAACCAATTGTGGGTCATCTCGCTGTGCCTCACCAATCCGTCCCAAAAGTGTAGGTCTGACCTCTAAGGATGCTAGCAAACCGGGTACAAAGTCAATGGAAGGTCTAAAGTCAAACGTAGAGATGAACTCTAAGCTTCGCCGCTCAACAAACAACGGACTCAAGGACAACCTTTTTCTACTTAAGGTGTCCGCCACTACGTTACCCTTGCCAGGGGTATATGCTATCTCGAAGTCGTAGGACGCTAAGAATTCCATCCACCTTTGCCGCCTTAAGTTCAAGTCCTCCTGAGAGAATAAGTATTTAAACGATTTGTGGTCAGTGAATAATTCGAATTTCTCGCCAAGAAGATAATGGCGCCAAGACTTAAGCGCGAAAACAATAGCGGCCAACTCTAAGTCATGTGTAGGGTAATTTCTCTCATGCACTCTCAACTGCCTTCCACCATAGGCTATTACCCTTCCCTCTTTCTTTAGGACTGTGCCTAGTCCTGTCCCACAAGCCTCGGTATAAACGGTAAATGGCTTACTTCCATCTGGCAACACTAAGACCGGGGCTGTGGTCAAAGCTCTCTTTAAATGTTAGAACGTTTCATCACAATCTACGTCCCACGTGAAAACTAGGTTCTTCTTCGTCAAGCGTGTTAATGGGGCTGATATTTTTGCGAAGTCTTTGATAAACTTCCTATAGTAGCGAGCCAACCCTAAGAAACTCCTCACCTCGGTAGCATTTTTAGGGACCTTCCAATCTTGGATGGCCACTACCTTCGCGGGATCCACAGCTATTCCTTCTTTGGAAACCACGTGCCCTAAGAATCGCACTTCCTTCCTCCAAAAGTGACATTTAGAAAATTTAGCTTTAAGGCTATGCGCTCGAAGAGTCCCCAACACTTCCCTAAGATGTAGGGCATGATCTTCCTCGTTCTTAGAAAAGATCAAGATGTCGTCCACAAAGACTACCACAAATTTATTAAGGTACTCCCTAAACACCCTACTCATCAAATAAACAAAGTATGCGGGGGCGTTTTTCAAACCGCAGGGCATCACAAGCCATTCGAAGAAGCCGTTTAGAGTCCTAATGGCAGTCTTGTCTATGCTATCTTCAGCCACTCTCAACTGATGGAAACCCGTGGTTAAGTCCAACTGCGAAAACACTGAGGCGCCAACTAACTGATCGAAGAGATCATCAATCCTCCGCAGTGGGTGTCTATTCTTCTTCGAAAGCTTATTAAGTTCTCTATAGTCAACACAAAGTCTAAGGGGTCCATCTGCCTTCGTGGCAAATACTACGAGAGCACCCAACTCCGATATACTACGTCTGATGAACCCCTTCTCAAGCAATTCCTTCACTTGCTTACTGAGTTCTCTTGTCTCTCTTGGAGCCATGTGTCGCACTGGCAATGCAACTGGCTTTGCATTATCTACTAGATATATTCGAAAGTCTATCTCACGTTTTGGGGGTAAACCCCTCACCTCATCGAAGATATCAACATATTCATGGACTATACGAACAGAATGTAAATCATCATCGGATGCGTCAAGGGATTCTAGGTAGCTAAGCATTACTGGACCTCTAGGGTCACAAGAAATATCAAGGGTCTTTCCACAACGAGTCAACAATCTAACTACCCTCCTTTCACAATCTTGGATGGACCTGTATCTAGTTAGCCAATCCATACCTAGAATCAAGCCGTAGTCCATGAAGCCAAGAACAAAGGCGTTGCATTCAAACCCAACGCCCAAGATAAACACTCTCAAATCCCGACAGATCATAGAAAGATGAGCCGAACCACCAATAGGATTTGAGACTACTAAGGGATCTATAACTAGACTAGTATCTAGGTGCAGTGCTTCAACTAATGATGTAGAGATAAACGAATGTGATGTGCCAGAATCGAATAAAGTACAGACAGGATGGTCAAACAGGAAAACTAAACTTTCAATGGAAATTGCTCTACCTCGTTCTTGCAGTGGTGGGACCAGGAGAGCCTGAACTTGGCCCCTTGCCTACCCTGGTGCCATGAGAGCCTGCACCTGTCCTCCCGAGGTAGACCCTGCCCTCTGCTCTTTCCTTGGGCAGTCTTTAATCAGATGTCACGCTTCGCCACAGTGGAAACAGCCAGTCTTCTTTTTCTTCCTACAATCTTTGCTTAGATGGCCTGGTGTCCCACAGTTAAAGCATCTTTTCTTTCCCTTACCATTGTTTCCTTTACCACCATTCTTGTTCTGTTGTTGCTGTTGCGGCTTCTTTTGATCCCCTTTCTTTTCGGGTGCCTTATTAGCATTGGCGCCCTTCTCTTCTTCATGCATAAGCGCCATGTCAACTAGTCTCTCAAAGGTAGCCCCCATGGGGATGTGGTCATTGCTAACCCATGAAGTGGCTCGTTCAAACCCTTAACAAATCTTAGAGCCTTCTTTTCTGGTGTATTTGCCAAGTCCAAGCCAAATCTCGCTAACTGATTAAACTTGTTGACGTATTCTTACACTGACAGATTCCCTTGCTTCAATGCCAAAAACCTTTCCATATATAAATTCTCTTCAGCTCGTGAGAGAAACTTTGCTTCAAACCTTCGCCTAAAATCTGACCATGTGTCCACTGGACGCTCCCCATTAGTGACTTCCCACCAAAACGAAGCTTCGTCTTTCATCAACCAAGCAGCCAATTGGATCTTCTTACAATCGTCCAAGTCGAAAATGCCAAATAGATTCTCCACTTCTTTCAACCAATTTCTAGCTTCAATGAACGTTTCAGTCCCACTAAAAGATTTTCCACCCATCAAACGAAAGTCCTTACATACCTTGGAGGAAGTATCTCCACGCGGAGGAATGACTGGAGCTGGGGGAAGAGGAGGAGGAACGTTGGCCGGACCCGCGGTAGCGCCCTAGCCTCGAGATATTGGCGAAACCAACTGGGTACATGAACACCCTCTGGTATCTCAAATGCTCCAGACATGCTGAAACGAAAAAGGAAAGATTCAATACAAAAGAACCGAAGGAAAGATATATGGCTCTTGGGGTTATGCTTTCTAAAATAAGCTTTTCTCTTGAAAATACTTTCCTTAAAACATACTTTTGAAGGTACTTCTTTATAAAAGTGGTTTTGACAAACAACTTTTCTAAATTCATATCTTTTCTTGTAACCTTCAGCTCTGATACCACGTGTAACACTCCACGTCCATTAATGTCACTCAAAAAGGGAATGCATTAACTTCTATGGAGCATTTTAAGTGTGTATAGAATTGAAACTTAACAAAAAGACAGATATAAACAGTACTAAAACTTTATTCATTGTAGCGGTAAACACATAAGTTTGATTACATCATCAAAAACCAGAGTCAAAGTACATAATATCCATCTTCACTAAATCAAAGTACATAAATTGAAAGACATAATCCCCAATACAAATTATCCATAAATAAGAGAAGCTGAACTTTACTTCAGCGATCCAAGCAATCTTCTAAAAGCAAGAAATATAGCTGTCCAAAATCAAGCTCCACTGGTGCTAGTTCCAACCTGAGCACCTGAGGGGGGGGGGGGGGGGAAGGGAAGGAAGAAAAGAGGTGGAAACAAAGGGCGTCAGACATAAAGTCCGGCGAGTGCGATAAATTTAACAATATAATTACCAAAATAACTAGGCTAAGGAATAAGTTGGAAAATAAGGAAATGACTGTGAACAATTGGGTATGACGGAGTAAACAAGGAAATAAGATTGCACAAAGATAACGTTAAAGCGCACCTAAACCACTATAAGATAATTACTATATTGCACCACCACTACTATACTGTGCCACCACTAGTCACCCTAAGGTTGATCCCGCCTACAGAACTTAATAATGATAATGGTAGTTTCATGCACCCCTAGCTGCCTTCATAGGTGCCGCCTGCCCATATCTCCACTAGGTTTACCCATTACCCCCATGCGATCGACTCCCTAACTCGTAGATACCCGTGCTAGCCCCATAGAGGGGTGTATCACTCCCCAAAGTGGCAACTCGATACCACCAAGAATGCACGGCTTATACCTACATGTTGCAACAACGTCTTACCTACCAGCCCGGGCCAACACACGCATATAAACCCGTTGGACTTGCGTTGCCACCGATAACCCGTTTTGGCCTCTTACAGTCAAGCCCAGTATGCGTGTCCCGTCCTCGACTTGGGTCGAGCCCACAAAGATACGTATGGGTTACTGGTTGAAACGGCCCTCCATTACTTGACACAAGCCATCCACCTAAGCTTGATCCCCTCTAGTACATCCCACTTAACCCTCTTCTTATTCATGTTCACTTACATGTTTCAACTTTGGTTGAGTGTTTCTAATCGTATTTCAAATGCCACCCAAGGCACCCACTTAATTCCACATGCAACCCAAGGCACCCACTTAACCCCCTCATGTCCCACTACATGTTTATCTGGTTAAGTGTTTCTTAATTCATTAGACCGTAACTTTATAAAGACCTCTCACATTAGACTGACATTTGTGGCAGCTGGATTTGCCAGGCAGGTCTAGGCAGTCTTACACCACAAACGATCCTAACCTAGTGTCTTTACAATTGTTACGCATTTATTTTATGCCAAGGACCTCCCACATTAGACTGGCATTTGTGGCAGCTGGATTTGCCGGGCGGGTCAGGGCAGTCTTACACCACAAACGAGCCTAACCTCGTGTCTTAGACGATTAATTACACAAAATTAATTATCCCCCAATTTGAATTACTTTCCCTATTAAAATTATCAATCAATTCCAAATTTAACTATGGTCATAATAGACCCAATTATGTCCATCTATTTATGGTATGCAAAATCATAACAATTATCTTCACATATTTATTTTATACCATTTAAGGCATTTATGCCAATTCTCGATATTAAATCTTTTAATATTATCCCATTACCCCACGTTGTATGTTTGTTCGTTTAACGTAAAATATACGTTAGACTCGAATAGTCTAACTCATGGAATAAAGAGAAAACATCACCACATACATATAGATAAAACTAGATCTAAACATAAGGGGTGAACTTGCATGTGTGAATGATGTTCTACATCTAAAACTTGCATAGGCCAAAGTTACAACTTGCATAAAACTACATATGTCAAAGATCCAAATCTAAAGATGTAAACTTATTTAGGTAGTAGTCACAAACTTGCATAAATCATGTATGTCATAGATCTACATCTAAACATGTAAACTAGCATGTAGAATTTGGCATATAACTCACACATGTCATAGCCTAACTTTAGATCTAAAATAGATGTCATGAAACATGTAAGTTTACATATAATTTTCCCCAACTTGCATATGATTCATGTCTAAATCAAAATCTAAACTTGCACATATACTTATGATTTATCATATGAATCAACATAACCGAACTAGCATATGAAACATCATCATGAATTGATCAATTATTGAATTACAACATAGATGATAACATCACAACTTTACAATATAGATGATAACATCATAGAATTTACAAAATAAATGATAACATCACAATTTTACAAAATAGATGATAGCATGCGGTCAATAATTCACAACATAGCCATATAATCCACATCATAACTCAATCCAATTAAATTGCTAATTACTTATTAAAGAAATCGAGCTCAAAACTCAAAGAATTTCATGAGTTCTGAATTCTGAGTTCTGAAGTTGAATTAGCTTTCCTTTGAAGTAGATTCATTGTTAAAGTTGAAAAGAATTGAATTTGATTAGCTTTCTTCCTCTCTAATTGGTGGCGGCTATTCTGAGTTGTTAGGTGACGGTATGGAGTCCATGAATCTAATTTTAGTTTGATTTTAGGGTTTGAGTCTACATGTCTTTTTATAGAGTTTAGGATTAGTTTAGGTCGTCCGATTAACCCAGAATTAATCCCATCCAATCAGAGCAGATCAGAAACCCTAATGAGTTAGCACACAGTTATTAACAGGTCACTAATCAAATCTGCCCCGGGGGGGGGGGGGAGGGGGCAGGTCGACCCTATGGTCGACCTGGCCAGGGTATGTCGACCGCCAGGTCGATCCTATGGTTGACCTGGCCCTGGCGGAAATTTTCCCACCTAGCCCATCTGACTCTGAAATTTGAATTTTCGAAATCTGTTTTAAATTTTCTGAAACTTCCGATGGCCATAACTTCTTCATATGAAGTCCAATTCTCGCAAACTCGGACACTATCTCAACTAGAATTCCGAGACGAACACAATGGCGCAACCTGTTTCCCTTAATTCTCACATCTGAGATTAGTTATTCTTTAATTTGTGAACATTAATATTAACAGAAATACGGGGTGTTACAAGAAGAGGACATTTTGGGTTCTCCTTAATATGCGACAATAGCACCGTCAAGGCCGGAATAGGACATTCCGAATATTAGTAAGCCGAAAGAGGCTTTAATCTTCCTTAATTACCCGAATATAGGTCAATTCAGTCGAAAGATATTTACTTTTCTCTAAATACTCGAATTTGGATTTCTTAAGCCAAGTATGGCTTCATATTTCAAAATACCTGAATCTAGATTTCTTAAGCCAAGTATGGCTCCATATTTCTCAATATCCGAATCTAGGTTTCTTAAGCCAAGTATGGCATTGTATTTCTAAAATTCCCAAATCTAGGTTTCATAAGAGAAGTACGGCTCCATATTTCTAGTACTCGAATCTGGGGTTTCTTAAGCCCACTATGGCCTCATATTTCTGATACCGGAATCTGGGTTCATTAGGCCAAGTAAAACTCCATATTTCTATTACCCAAGCCTAGGTTTCTTAAGTCATGTGAGGCCTCCCATTTATAATACCTAGATTCAAGTCCTTTAAGATGAGGAGGGTGCTATATATCTATTGCTTAAATCTGGGCCCATCAAACTAAAGAAAATCATAACCTTCTTCCATCACCCAAATATGGGTCTATTAAGTCAAAAAATACTTTGCTCTTCTCTCAAAGTGACCTCCGATTTCTAATTTCATTAGTACCCACTTTTGGGTTTTCTAATCTGAGAATGGGACAACTCATCCTTTAAGAAAGGGCTCCAGACTTAGAATTATACAGGACTTCAAATATCTAAAGGCCACCATAATTCCATTGTCATCTTGCAAGGTGAAATCTATTAAATGGGAAGGGATATACGTTACAAATATTCGAAAGATAGATCCGTCTAAACAGCAATCCACCCCCCGATGAGGTACTAGTAACAAAAAGAATTGTTCAAGCATAACTTAAATAGATATTAGTGTGTCCATCAGCACTGATGGCTTTTTTTTGGGAATTTAGATAAATATCAAGGTGTAATGACAGCCAAAAGAGGATTTCAAATCTCACCATGACTTCTAGAAAAGTGATCCCATGTATTCAACACAAATGCTCAAGTAGGAGAAATTATTTCTCCTTATTTACACAAAAATTAAATGTCTAATCCTAAGCTCTTAGATCATTGTTAAGTAATTATAACTTTAGATTTATCATGACAGTTAGGAGAATGCTATTACGGATGTAAAATCCTTTGATAAACTAAAAATACATTGGAAGAATTTGAAAACAAGAGAAAATCTTCCTATATCCTATTAAACACTAGGGGAGCTCGATAACTACTTATTTTATACGAAGAAGAACCTCTGAAGTTAAATCTATTAAACATCATGTTTTAGACATAGTAAATAGTCACTCTTTCGAAACACTTCGGGATAAATCATTAACTCGGACTTTATGAATCTAGTCTACTCTTTAATAAAACTAAAATTCAAATTTGTCAAATAGAGATTTCACATATTGAAATTCGACTAAAAGTCAGAACGAATCGGTGGATGGCCGAAGAGTAAAATCCAAAACACTACCCTTTGAAAATTAAAGAGACTTATATGAATATTTACTATTCTATCAAAAAAAAAAAAACTTTAGGGTATCAACACTACCCACCGAAGGGTACATTATCGTATTAGTTTCGTAAACCTTACTTACCCCAAAAGGAAGGTTTTTTCTCTTTTGGTAGATCAATCGAAGTCGAATCCCTTAGTGAAAGGTTTCGTAAAATACATACATACTAATAATAAATAAAAATAAAACAATTTAATAATATGGCTAGAAAATGAGATTTTTGTAGCTTTAGCAATTTGGGTACGAAAATCTTTTATTTGGATTCATAGTATATATGTCCGAAATATATTAAAGTAAGTAAGGGAGAATTTGCAATTCAAACAGAGGATAATATTATGGGGACAGAGAATATTATAAGTAAGGAAAGAGATAAGAAAATAAAATAATGTATTATTTAATTAGATACCTAAGCAATGCATAAATTCTGCAACGACCCAAGGATTTTCGGCCAGAAAATCGACATAAATACAATTTTGTATCTCATGTACACCGTAAACACTAGATAGTTTATAGAAAGAAATTAGAGGATGATACAAGAATGAAAGAAATATTAGAATAGAAGAAGAAGAACCAACACAACACAGAGTCTCACATCGCAGCGGAACAAAATATAGTACAAAAATGAATCTTTATTGAGAGCTTTTAAAAAAATACTTACAATATCAGAGTACATCACAGATCTGGACAGTGATAATAACCCGTCCTCATATACAATCATACAGCGGAATAAATACTAGATACAATACGTCTGAACACCTCCAGCTAGTCTCTGGACATTGCAGTATCCGATAACCCGAACCTGTACAACCCGGTCTAACCCAAGCATTACAAACACCGGGTCAGTCTGGTGAACCAGAGTGAGAAAAACTCGCACAGTATTAAGGGGGGGCCATCCAATCTGATTTTAGAGTTCAAAAATCTTTTCGAAAGAAAAGGATAATCGCAGGACCAAATCCACATATAAATACGGACAGTTTTTACCTTATGATAACCCAAAATATTTTTCAAATCAATATCTTTTTTGATATTATAATAGTGTCTAAATACAAGTAAATATCAATCTAGCGGAATGATTGCATCCCACGCTCCATATATATAGTATACAATCAAAACTGCGGGCGCTTATTGGAGATTGGATTCCGACTATGACAAGGTATGGAACCACCTAACGATAGTGTACCTCTACAGGGGAATACACTGGGTTCAACAAGAACGTCTTGCAACCCGGCCCACACATGACCGACCACTCATTTCGCTTGAGTGTATCGAATGTATATACCAACGATTGGGCTCAAACCAATGTTTCCCGAAAAGTGACAACATCGAAATAGACTAAAGAAGCAAAAGGAATTTCTCTAGAAAGGTGATTATACACCCTAATGGGAGTGACCCGCATAGCCAAGCTGCCTACCCGATTTGTGTCATTTCCCGACTGTGAGGTTTGAGGTTTGAATTTCCCTTATAACACTTGGGCACCATTCACTTTGAATGCCACATCGTCAGATCCGTCAGATATAACTAATTGATGTCCACAATAATACTTTAGTGGTTAAGCAAAGAGAACCGTCGTCCTCTGCCACCAACTATGGTAAGTTGGAAGAAATCAACGTACGTAATTCCTTTGGAAATACTCTATCAAACATTCGTCCATACAAGTCATCCAGGAATAGGATGAACCGAAGGCACCCTCCTACCACATCCAAGGAATCACCCTATTGATTAGTAGCGAGTAGTCCTTGAAATCCGTAAATTCCAACCACGACAGAACCACGGTTTATCTCTGGGAGCTAACCAAATATTATTAGTGGTTCTTCCATTTAATGGAGATCCATGGTCTTCAATGCTCCATCTCAATTATCTTCTGATATCTTCACGTATTTGTTGGTCGGAATGTTTTTCGAATATAAATTCGATCCCGACCTTCCCGTACCAACAATCATGTTGGACAGGTTTGATAATCGGTTATTTAACTATCAAAATAAACAGTGATTCAATCATGAAAATCCAACAAGTTCACTGGTTTAGTATTCAACATCCCTTGGCCTTTTAATTAAAACAAATGTAAATTTAAACTCTTAAATATTTCGATATTATGACTATAGATTTCGCCTCTTATTTAGCATAAGATTTTTCTTTAAACAAATTCATTTAATACTTAGGGAAAATCCTATAACATATCCAGTTTCCTATTTTCACTTTCAAAACATTAGCCATATAATTATCTAATATTCGGAAAACCCATTCAACCTATTACTTGTCAAACCACATTATGGAATATCTATTATTTCATTACTTGAGAGTAATAATCCATGCTTATTCTTATAGAATAGAACTCAACTTTATGTTTCCTTTTCAATTCGAAAATATCGTTATAATTCAAGCAATCCCGTTTTTATTTCCCTTTTTCTTTGGAATCCTCATTATAAATATATTTTTCAAAATCTTCACCAAATCTGTTGCATTATTATTTCTCTAATGAAATAAAAAAATTTACTAACCTCTTTTACCATTACTACTAATATCATCCTCATATAATCCTGATGTCGTTCAAGTTGAGGTATTTTAATAGTGAAAATTAGGCACACATCCCTAAAATGAAACATAATTAAAGACACGTCCGTCCATACTTTTCCATATGTTTCCAGTCCCTAAACTCAGATACCGCCCAAAAATTTTGGTCCCTTCGCCTGCTCCTCCAGTCCACTTCTGCCTTTTCCATTTTTGCACAAAAAAATGCGCTCATGCATTAGAAAAAAAATTCTAAAATCTGGAAATAATCCTAGGAATCCACGCAAATTGAAAAAAAAAGTTGCATACATGTATGCAACTATTACTAATAGTTGCGTACATGTATGCAACTTTTTGAATACACATGCACATATGTACGCACAACTCTTAAATAACTACATACATATATGCAATTTTTCTGTATAACTACATACATATATGCATATATGACAAATTATGTGCAAAAGTGAAAAAGTTGCACGTACGTATGTTGTTTTAAAATAAATGCAAAATGAATGCATGGGAAGATGCATATATTTACAATATGTGCATACATCTATGCGTTTGTACTGCAGTTTTCACAAAGAATTGAAATAGATGCATACATGTACGCATCTAATTGGATTATATGCATCTTTTGATGCATTTTACTGCATTTCGTTGTTTTTGTGTAATATTTGATTTGGACGTTGTTTTTGATATTTTTTGATCTGGTGTTTTTCACGATTAATTGTTTAAATTAATTATGAATTTACGTGATTTTTTCTATTTTCTATTTATTGTTTTAGTGTATTTTCAAAAAGTAGGGACTAAATTTATCATAAGTTTATGATCGGATGTGAGCCTAATTTTGAAACTTAATAGGGACATGTAAAAAACACACCCATTTTAATAACCTCTCAGACCTTGATCAACAACGTTCATAAATTAAGATAGATTCGAGCTGTAAACCAATATTTCATTCGAATATCCACACAAATTCCATTTACTATTTTATTCAAATACGAATTCATAAAATCTTCTTACTTTTTGAAAATCTCTTTCTCAAACATACCCATTCTCTCTAAATTTAATCATTAAATAATTTCTTTATAAAATACCACTTTTTAACTTTTACCACTTTAAGACAGATTCATTTTTTTAATTCAAATTTGGTTATCAAATCCTATGACTCGCTTCTTTTGCCAAATTCATTTTCACCAATCCTTTCAACCATTTCCCGCTTCGGAAATCTTATTTCAATTCCCCAATTATACATAATTCCATTATTAAGTAACGTTAATATAAAATTTACGATTTACCACTTCACCACTTTTTCTAAACCCCGTTTATAAATTTTTGGCTTAATATAAACACTTTTCATCTCAAATTCCCTTTTACTAAATCCGAATATTAAATAAACTTTTGATTCAAGCTATCGTATCCGCTTAAATTTCCTTTTATAACTTCGCTATAAAAATTTGGATTATAAATATAAAACCCATAAATAAACTCCTTTCGCTATTCAAGTAGATTTCAATTCAATTCGATTACCTTTTTAAGTGCATTTCAATTAAAAAGTAATTTTCTATTTTATTGTTAATTAAATTAACAATTTATTTTAATCATTAACTACATCAGTAGTTAATTCATTTATTAACTAAAATAAATAGTAAATCCCTTTAAAACCTTGTTAAAATTAAACAAATATTCTTTAAACTATTTTATTAAATTAATCCCAAAAAAACCTATTTAATAATTAATTCCGGTTAAAATCGGTCGATTTAGTCAACTCAAAAAACGGTTATCCTATTAACCGATTCCAATTCGTTCTCACTTTAAATTAATCAATAATATAACTAATTTAAATAATTCCATTAATTATTTCTTAACAAAAAATTATTCCATTTTTAATCGTTAGGTTAATTTCTATACACCAATTTATAAATATGATTATCACCAAAATTTACTCTATAAAATCAAAATAATATAAATAATAAATATTTATTTTCTTTTTAGAACTTTTAATTCAAAATAATATATATTTAAAAATCTATTTGTAGTTACAAAATAAATTTTTTGACTTCAATACTATCGATCCACCTGATAGTAAATCGATATAAACAAAACAATTGATTTTATCGGCCATAGGCTGCCCAATACTCAACCAATACTGCCCATTGGTATAAACAAAAAAAATTGTTGAATTTTTAGTCAACAATCAGTTATTAAATCAATCACCCAATCAGGGCAGTTCATATATGATATACGAAATTAAATAATATATTTGAGGAATCCCGTTGGATCCCTCCAACGTGTTCTTCCCTGTATTCACATAGATTATCTCAAATCAGATCAATCAGTGTCACTTAACTGATAATTTCTATAACAGTAAATAACAACTATTCAACATTAACCAATTAACAGAACAATTCAAACAATTCAGACAATTAAACACGTTTATAAATAAACGTGACCAATAAGGTATGTTACCTTCATTGGGTCTAATCGTTAAAATAACGATTTGGTATTTCACTGAAATTAAACAACAGTTAATTTCATCGGTTATATCAATAAATAAATATATATAACTAGCAGACAGTCAACCATCAGCAAGTAGAGCACACAAAATAAAAATTCCAATTCATATAAAATATAAATGGGAAGTACTGAGTGATTTTAACACACTTTGAATCGATACAGTTGTTTGAACGGTAGGTTTTAATTAAATTAAACAAATGTTTAATTTAATTAAAAATCCCTATTGATTCCAATTGCATCCATATCGGTTTCATGGCATAAATCTCGTTGATACCATTCCAATGTATCTTGAGTCGTCCAATGCAGTAATCATATGTCAGATTTATTAATGTTTTATGTTAATAAAATTTAATTATTTAACTAATTCTCAACAACTATTAATATAAACTAATTACATTATTATGTTTTGATCGGCATATTCTTTACTGTTCATTTCCTTTGTAAAGAGTCTTCTTTCCTCGTCTTTGTTCATGTTCGATACCTTAAATTTCCACCATCCGGTTACTTGTTGCAAGCACATACGGTCAGTCCATTTTTTTAAATATGATTAATTTACTTGATTACAACTTAAACTAATTACTTTGCAAATAAATGAAACTCAGGCCAACCATTCTTCTTGGCTCCAAACATTATCAACTTGCTGATACGATCCATCATTCCGCCCGACAAATACCCAACGCACGCTGCCTTTTCCAAAATGTATGGATCCGCTTATTCTACTTGCATTGCTTTGATCATATTAAATCATCGGCTCAACTTTCCACTTTGCCTGTTTGTTAACGTTAAGGACAATGATTAATAAAAGTTCATTTAATCGTTAATCTTATTTAAATTCAACAAATTACATGTTTATCTAGTTTAGGCCACGCAACAATTTGTTCTCCCTCAACCGCTGCTATCCTGTTCGAACTCCACCACTCAGCTTCATCTCCCCACCGAACTCGCAGTCTTCAAATCTTCGATCACCAAACTACCACTGAACGTTGCCTTGATGTCAGAGCACCAACGCATAAATTCTGCTCAACCCTTTTTTCCTTACTACTTAACTTCAAACCCCCTCACCAAACCACGCAGCTTTATTTCAGAATACACAAATAAAAATCCCCTGCAAACCCTTGATTGACCGTCGCAGCATCCATCCATCATCAGCACGCCATCAGAGTATACTTACGAACCCATCTGGTCCTCGTTTTAGCCATCCAAAACCTTCCCATTGTTTTCAATTAACCCGGCATCAGTAAAGCTTCTCTTCCCTGTATACAATCGTCCTAAGATATCGAACCCACCCAGCCCTCGTTTTAGCCATCCAAAGCCTTCCAACTATTTTCAATTACCTTGGCATTAATAAAGCTTCTCTTCCCCGTATACAATTGGTAAAGCTTCTCTTCCCCATATTCAATCATCCCAAGGTATCAAACCCATCTAGCCCTCGTTTTAGGCATCCAAAAGCTTCCAACAGTTTTCAAATACCCGACATTAGTAAAGCTTCTCTTCCTCGTATACAATTGTCCCAAGATATCGAACCCACCTAGCCCTCGTTTAAGCCATCCAAAACCTTCCCACTGTTTTCAGTTACCCCGGCATCAGTAAAGCTTCTCTTCCCTGTATACAATCGTCCCAAGATATCGAACCCACGCTCGAGTCTCGATGTTTGCTCAGGACCACCATCGGTCCATCTGAAGTCGCCAAGACTTGCGTCCTTGCTTGGCCTACCTTCGCCAGAGGTTTTCCCCCAACTCGACGTCATCATGCTAAGACAATCCTTCCTCGAACGTCGCGCAAACACGGCCAAATTCAGGCCACTCTGGTGATAAAAAAATGATCATGGCTATTCGCTTGAAAGCTCTCAGTGAGCTCTCCATACTTGCTGTTGAAAAATCATAGAGATGATGAATGGATTGAGAAATAATTTGGAGAGAAGATCGTGAAATTATTGCAGTTCGTTTTGGTTGGTGGAGGTGGAATAATTGGAATGGTTGACCTCACAGAAATGTTGATGAGGGTTTAAGTTATGTCATAGGGTATTTATAAAGGGCTTGAATAATATAATATTATATCTAATATTCATGAAACTTAGACATGAATTATCGTTTTAAAACCCCTACAACAATTTTTGTTTTTCAATTAAAATGCTAATCCTAGCATAGAAAAATAATCTGGATCCGATGGGATAGGTCTCTTCAAATTCCGAGGTCGTTTGTGAAAAGTCCTGTATAATTATCGATGAAGAATCAAGCGTTTAAAATTCCTAAATTTATAGAAAATTCAATAGATTTGAATCCTTGAAATTTCACTAGTACGGATCCAATGAAATTTGTTTTATTCAAACCGGAGTTCATTTGGCCAGTCGTTTATTCGTTTAAAGTTACCCCTGTTTGTATTGACCAAAATGGTATAATTGATCAAGGCGTTTATCATTTCCACGATCAAATGGTAAGTCCAATTGACACAAAAATTGAAAATTCTACAATAATTAATCAATACGAATCCAATGGCAATAGTTTCGTCGCATTCTGCGACTGTTTCCCAGTATGCTATTTTTATACGCAGCACGATGCCATTTTGGACACCAAATTATCCAATCTTCGAAAATAACAAACTATATACCTATCCTGACTCTAATCATTGATTGGAACTCAACGGAACTGGTTTCGTGGCTTAATTCGAACGTCTGCTCAAATTACACTCAAATATCTCTCTATCAAATTAAATTAAATTAATTACGCGCTATAGAAATGAATCGGCGTTTACGGCTGTCGTGGTCACATACGACATTGGTTTGCCATGCAATTCAATACCAAATAATAATTTAATGTTATGGTTCCAATGACACTAATTTCGTCGAAATCAGACTCTGTTTGCAAAAATGGCCATTTTAAAGGCCTATAATTTAATATCGATTTCCATAGCGACTATTTCAAATTTTGGTTTGGCCATAACTAACAATCTATAACACGAAATCTGGATTTTTCTCTCCCATATGAAAATTATAGTCAACAAGATCCCAATGTGTCTTGTTTCATAGAAATTCGACTTATATCGTATCCAGTATATACAGTCGAAGTTCAAAATTCCATATTACGAAATGCCGTGCCATTTCGAGCTCGATTTAAAATTATATAAATATATAGCTTTCAAACTTCGTTTTAAATAACAAATTAAATATTAAAATCCATTAATATTCCAATTATAATATTTAAAATAATAAATAAAATAAAATATTTAACTGCCAAAAAATACGGGTCGTTACATTCTTCCCCCCTTAAAAAAATTTCGTCCTCGAAATTGCTAAGGTAAGAAAAATGCTATAAATCCCATTAATTTATAAATCCAATTTATTTCAAATAAAAATCTAATTCAATGCCATATATAAATATTTTCAAAAATATCGAAAATTTTCTAACACATTAAATTCCCAGAAAAATTCGCCAGAGTCTCCCCTGCATGGAGTGACATCTGCGATATCGCAGGAACAACTAATATATATACATCGACCCACACGGTTGGAAAAAAAATCAAACCCAAAATTTTACATTTTCGCGTAGGCGTACCTTTACAAGCGCTATCGAGCATGCTTGCTCAACGTATATGCGATTTACTCAACCAATATCAATCTGCCTAGCCATCCGGCACCTGTACTTAACTCAATTCATATATAAGAAATAAATACATGGATTTCTTTAAGTAATATGTTATTAATTAGCAATATAACTATGCCAATTCCAAATTCAAACAGATAGCATCAATTCATTATCAAATACAGGGTTAAATCATAGATATCAATTCATATGAAGTTTCATTCCAGTTTGATTATACAGGAAATTATTCTTTAGTTTATAATTTATTTAGCCCTATTAAATATTTGATTATTCCATTCAAACAGTCCATCATCCAATAACAACAATTGACAATCAACAACCAATACACAACTAAATCAATTGAATTTATTTTCAATATTAGTATTTTATTTTGTCTTCCCATATTTGAACATCTATCGATTAATATTCGATTGATTTCTACTTGATTATTATTTATTCAAATTCTAAATTTATTTCATTTAATTTAAGTATCATTGTTAATTTCACTTAACCAAGTTAAGTTTTCAATTCAAATTTGCAATCCAATTTGAATCTCATTCAAATCAATCGAAAACACTAATATCCCAATAATTTGATAAAATTATTTCTTTTCTGTACAAAAATATAATTTGGAAAAAATTATTTCATTTACCCTCTTTTCAAAACAATATTGTATCCATCGTCCGTTCAATGCTTCTCAACACTTGAACCGATCAATTAACACAATACAAAACATTTGCATATAAAATTTACAAATACGCTCTCATATATATACACTCAATCTCGATCTGGGGTATTACTAACCCAATCTCTATCGAGTTACACCAAAGAGCTGAGGTTATTATAAAACCAATAGCTCTGATACCACTATAACGACCCAAGGATTTTCGGCCTGAAAAATAGACATAAATACAGTTCTATATCTCATACCGATCTTCCAACACCGAAAACACTAGATTGTTTTTAGAAAGAAATTAGAGGATGAGATAAGAAAGAAATAAATATTAGAATAGAAGAAGAAGAACCAACACAACACAGAGTCTCACATCGCAGCTGAACAAAATATAATTCAAGAATGAATCTTTATTGAGAGCTTTTAAAAAAATACTTACAATTTCAAAGTACATCACACATCTGGACAGTGATAATAGCCTGTCCTTAAATACAATCACACAGCGGAATAAATACTAGATACAATAAGTTTGAACACCTCCAGCTCGTCTATGGACGTTGCAGTATTCGATAACCTAAACCTGTACAACCTGGTCTAACTCGAGCATTAAAAACATTGGGTCAGTCTGGTGAACCAGAGTGAGAAAAACTCGCACAGTATTAAGGGGGATCATCCAATCTGATTTCAGAGTTCAAAAATCTTTTTGAAAGGAAAGGATTACCTTAAGACCAAATCCACATATAAATACATACGGTTTTTACCTTACAATAACCCAAAATATTTTTGAAATCAATATTTTACTGATATTATAATAGTGCTTAAATACAAGTAAATATCAATCTAGTGGAACGCTTGCATCTCACACTCCACATATATAGTATACAGTCAAAACCGCGGGCGCTTATTGGAGATTGGATTCCGACTATGACAAGGTATGGAACCACCTGCCGATAGTGTATCTCTAGAGGGGAATACATTGGGTTCAAACAAGAATGTCTTGCCACTCGGCCAACACATAACGGACCATTCATTTCGCTTGAGTGTATCGAATGTATATCACCAATGGTTTGGCTCAAACCACCATTTCCCGAAAAGGGACAACATCGAAATAGATTAAAGAGGCAAAAGGAATTTTTCTAGATAGGTGATTATACACCCTATTGGGAGTGATCCACATAGCCATGCCGCCTACCCGATTTTTGTCATTTCCCGACTGTGAGGCTTGAGGTTTGAGTTTCCTTTACTACACCTGGCCACCATTCACTTTGAATGCCACATCGTCAGATCCGCTAGATATCTCTAATTGATGTCCACAAAAGTACTCTAGTGGTTAAGCTAAGAGAACCGTCATCCTCTACCACCAACTATGGTACGTTTGAAGAAATCAACGTACGTAATTCCTTTGGAAATACTCATTCAGACATCCGTCCATACAAGTCATTTAGGAACAGGATGAACCAAAGGCACCCTCCTACCACATCCAAGGAATCAACCTATAGATTAGTAGCGAGTAGTCCTTGCAATCCGTAAATTCCAACCACGACAGAACCACAATTTAACTTTGGGAGCTAACCATATATTATTAGAGGTTCTTCCGTTTAATGGAGATCCACGGTCTTCAATGCTCCATCTCGATTATCTTCTAATATTTTCACGTATTTTTTGGTCGGAATGGTTTTCGAATATAAATTCGATCCCGGCCTTCCCCTACCAACAATCGTATTGGACAGGTTTGATAGTCGATTATTTAACTATCAAAATAAACAGTAATTCAATCATGAAAATCCAACGAGTTCACTAGTTCAGTGTTCAGCATCCCTTGGCCTTTTAATTAAAAAAAATGTAAATTTAAACTCTTAAATAGTTCGATATCATGAATATTGTTTTCGCCTCTTATTTAACATAAGATTTTTCTTTAAACAAATTCTTTTAATAATTAGGGAATATCCTATAACATATCCAGTTTCCTATTTTCACTTTCAAAACATTAGCCACATAATTATCTAATATTCGGAAAACCCATTCAACCTATTACTTGTCAAACCACATTACGGAATCTCTTTTATTTCACTACTTGAGATCAATAATCCATGCTTATTTTTATAGAATAGAACTCAACTTTATGTTTCCTTTTCAATTCAAAAATATCGTTATAATTCACGCAATCACCTTTTTATTTCCCTTTTTCTTTGGAATCCTCATTATATATATTTTTCCAAATTTTCACCAAAGCTGTTGCGTTATTTTCTCTCTAATGAATTAATAAATTTTACTAACCTTGTTTACCATTACAACAAATATCATCCTCAAATAACCCTGATGTCGTTCAAGTTGGGGTATTTTAATTACATCTCAAACCTTGATCAACAACGTTCATAACTTAAGATAGATACGAGTTGTAAACCAATATTTCATTCTAATATCCACACAAATTCCATTTATTATTTTATTCAAATAGGATTTCATAAAACCTTCTTACTTTTTGAAAATCTCTTTCTCGAACATACCCACTCTTTCTTAATTTAATCATTAAATAATTTCTTTATAAAATACCACTTTTTAACCTTTACCACTTTAAAACAGATTCATTTTTTTAACTCAGATTTGGTTATCAAATCCTATTTCTCACTTCTTTTACCAAATTCATTTTCACCAATCCTTTCAACCATTTCCCGCTTCGGAAATCCTATTTCAGTTCCACAATTCTACTTAATCCTATTATTAAGTAACGTTAATCTAAAATTTACGATTTACCACTTCACCTCTTTTTCTAAACCCCTTTTATATATGTTTGGCTTAATATAAATACTTTTCATCTCAAATTTGTAACACCCCACCTCCGTTAAGGTCACTCAAAAAGGGAATGCCTTAACTTTGGTGGAGCATTTTAGTAAACAGAACAGAAACTTACAGGACAGATAAAATAGTACTTGAAAAATTTATAACTTTATTTGAACAGAAACCGAAATAAACTTGGTTACATCCTTTCAAATCACATTATCAAAATTCAAGTACAAAATATCAGTCTTGTACAAAAGCCTTCAGAATGCATAGTTTAAAATCATAATCCCCATAGAACGGAAGCTATACAGAGCCAAGCCATACTTTAAGCACTTCAAGCAGAAGAAATCTGGATCAAGCTAAAGTATTCCCTCCTTGGATAACCTGGGGGGGGGGGGGGAACGGAAGAAAGGAGGCGAAACAACAAGGGTCAGACAAAAAGTCTGGCAAGTCCAGTGATTTTCAGTTATGAACAGATAATAATAACATGGCATGAAAATAAAACTGGATGAGAGATAACTATAACAGGTGTAACATATATAATAGAAGAAAAGAATGATATAAGCTATTGTTTTACACTTCTCTATACTAATACTAGTATAACAGAATTAGGTGTCACCGTATTGTCTAAACTGAAATAGAAACGGGTACAGAATAATTTAACAGAAACAGAATGCTAATAATGGGCCTTTACTACCCGATCAGAAATAGACAGAAGCAGAAACAGATTAATCCCTACGGAAACATAATGTAGAAGTAGGTGTACACTAGTAATGGGCCTTTACCACCCGAACAGATGGTACCACGCAGAAACAGACAGGTGTTACCACCCAACAGAAACAGATGGTACCAACAGAAACAGACAGAACTAAGTGTACCCTAAAACCCTACCCCAAGCGATCGGCTCCCTAATACATAAATATCCTGTGTCGGCCCCACAGTAGGGTGTATCACTCCTTAAAGTGACAACCAATTGGCACAGACCTATTTACAGGTGTCACGGCGTCTTACATCCTCAGAGCCAGACCGAGATCCATGCATGCACATGACCCGGTTGGAACGCACCATCAACACCCCTCGCCATTATCAGAATGAACCGCTTATAATTAGTTCAGTAAGCGTTCCCGGACCCTACTTACTGTTGGGTCAAAGTTTTGATACCAGAAAGGTTTACTGACTAATATGGGTCCCAAACAACAGATGACACAAGTAATTCCCCTCCTAACCTTGTGTCCCCCAGACTAACTGATTTCAGCTTAACTTGTCTACATGTTTCAGACATACAAAATTTATATTAGCTAGATCACAGAACAGACAATCAAGTTAACAGGTTCTCAGACTAATGGATCAGATGTTCGGATTAACAGGCTTACAGATTAACTGGTTACAGATTAACAGACTTACAGATTAACTGTTTACAGATTATCTAACTTTGTACTGGGCCTACGGATTCACGAAACGGGTTTATCAGATTCATTGGTCCAATTGGTTTAGCCTTACCCAACACGTTTTAGACATCATAATTATCTCAGATTTTCATTAATTAAATATTAATTCCCAAACCTCTCACATTAGACTGACAATTTGCGGCTACTGGTTAGGCCGGTTGGTTCTGGGCATGATACTGTCGCAAACTGAGTCTAACCTCGGGTTTCAAGCACGTTATGACTAACTTCTCACATTAGAACCTATTGTTTGCGACCACTGGAATATGCCGGGCGGTTCCGGGAAGAATTACGCCGCAAACTCATTCTAACCTCGAGTTATCCATGTTTATCTTTGCGGCCAATTAATTAATGATTCACCATTTATAACCACGCCTAATATACATGTCAATTATTCATAACTATAGCTAATTCAGATTATGTCAATAGCGGACTAATTATATCTACTCAACAGATATTGCAGATAACATATTTTTTAAATTAGGCGACTTAACAGATTTAGCAGATTAAGCAAACTAGCAGATCTAGCATTTTCAACAGACTTAGCAGATGACAGATTTGGCAGATGAACAAATCTAGCAGACTAGGCAGTAGAGCAGAACTAGCAGATTAAGCAATATAACAGAACTAGCAGATTAAGCAATATAGCAGAACAAGCAGATTAGGCAAATATAACCGATTTAATCATTCCTTAAAGTTTCACAACATATCTTGCCTAATTTTAAATTTGTCCTAAGCATGCCTAAATAATTGTCATGATTCACACTATGATCATATACCAAATATAACCATCGATTACTATGCATGTCATATATCCCAAAGATCCCTTACTTAGGTGTTTATTTACATTTAATAGATCTCCTACCTTAATGTAAATCTTTTATACCTAAGCCATATTTTCTTTGTCTCAAGTCATATGTTAACATACCATTGTTCCTCTTCTTCCAATTCACAGAATATGCATAGATCTAAATCTAGTTTACAACCTATGTCTTTTTCTTAAATCAGTCACAGATTAACCATGTCCAATTATTCCACATTCATTCTTTGTCCCAAATATTTTAGCGTTCGTGCGTTAATCTCTTAGGAGATTGGCGCAGGCTCGTAGTAGCCTGGCTATAGAATAGACAGAAGAAGAGATACAGAATAAAATAGATCAGAACAGAATATACACAATCTCAAATTCAGATTCACAATCATGTCACAATTATGATTAAAGTTTATATCGAAAAATAACTGCACTTGCCTTGATTGGATTAAATAAAGAACTTTAATTGTTGTAGAATCGTTGCAGAAGCTTTAATCTCTAATTTGAATTGAGTTGCTTAGGTTGATGTTGATTAGCTTCTAGTTTTGATTCCAGCAGAGTAGCGACGCCATTTTTATTTTTATTTAGAACAGAGGCAGAGAAGAAGCAGAATAGAATTGTGTGTAGAGAAGGCTAGGTCTTAGGTTGTTTTTATTGGTGTAGCAATTCATTTCAACCATCAGATTAACCCTAAAACCAATCCGGGCCATCAAAAATCGTCCCTGGGCTTCAAAAATGTGTTCCGGACCGAAACAGGCCGACCAGGTCGACCTGTAGTGGGGGACGTCGACACCATTGTCAACCCCCATGGGGGATGTCGACTCCCAGGTTGACGCCCTGGTCGAGCTAGCCCCCAGGTCGACCCCCAGGTCGACCTTCCTAGTTCTGTGCTGACCGAAACCATCTGAATCTTCCACAGGCCATAACTTCTTCATACAGACTCCGATTTTCGAAAACTCAGACTCTATTTCATGTAAAATTTCGAGAGGAACGCAATGGTGATGTCCATTTTACCTAATTCCTGATTCTTAAATTAATTATTCTCATTTTACTATCTTTTCCGTTACACACACCGTTATCGAACTAATTTTTCTTCTCTTTCACGTATTAATTAATTCTTCTTATGCATCACCATTATTTACCTTTCATAAGCATATTTTCATATATTTTATTTCAATTTTAATTATACTTAAAAATGCGGGGTGTTACATTCTCCCCTCCTTAAAGGATTTCGTCCCCGAAATCTTCAAGTTAAGAAGAATGTGTCCAACCGTCCAATCATCCATCTACTCAATCACCAATCACAGGAATTCATTGTCCTTAAGAGATTGCTAATGTTGTATGAACATATGCAAGAAGTGTGTGTATACGTTCCTTGTCTAATGCAAAGATCAGGCGGTCCACTGATTCAGTTGACCTCCTTAATGCAAATTATGCCAGTGCCATGAGTCCAACATGTATGCAATTTTCCTACTCGATACATATCATTTCTATATGAGTGCACAACCATTCAGTCATATGCAACATCCATGTGCTGAGTCAATCATTTTGCATCCACAAAAATTAAAAATGCTCACACATCCATATGCAGTATGAGAGTATTTTCGAGCCGATCTAGTGCCTAGTGTGTGTATATGCATCCACGGGCAACCACTAGCAACCACTTGCATCCACTTGCAACCATCAAACATAACCTGTCTCAAACACATGTTTACACCCATTAGTTTCTACCTAAAGTTCGAAGATTCGATCGATATGATACAGTCGAATGATGGAAGCGAGTACAGATAGAACAAAAACTTGGTTCCCATTAGGCATGGGTCCTAAGTATCGGCCCCGACGACCGAAACCAACATCAAATTTACACCCAGAGGATTACCCTCTTTAGACAATGTCAAAACTGGATATCTTATCAGAAGTATTCAGATATTTATAGACTACTGGTACAGATCAGGTTCCCTAATGGCTCTTAGGTAGTTAAGCATGATAAAATCATACCCCACGAAAACTCAGAATGTGTGCGTCATACTTGACGCCTAACACAGATATCCCTCAAACCCCAATCTCAAACAGATGAGCCATAACCCTTATGGATCTGAGTCTACAGCGGAATTCAGAAATAATACTAGTACTAAAGTTCAGAGTATCGATTACAAAATCAAAATACCAGAATCAGAAAAAGTCTTAACTCCATAATCAGATAAAGAAATTAAACCTACTATAGAAGTTTTCCTATTTCTATCCTAGCCACTAGCCTCGAGAGTGTTCGCCTGCCCTCCTTGCCCTCGTCTCCTCAGGCAGTCGCTAGTGAAGTGTCCCATCTCTCCATAGTTGGAGCAAGTGCCCTTCCTTTTTCTGCAATCCTGGTTCAGATGATTCGAGCTCCCACAAGTAAACCACTTTTTCCCCTTCTTATCTTCAGACTTCTCATCCTTCTTTTGTGTTTCCTTTTTGGGCCATGCTTTCTTATTCTGTGGTTCTTCCTTCTTTGTCTCTTTCAGGCCCTTGTCTTCCTCGTGCAGTAGTGCCATGTCCACCAATTTCTCGTAAGTCGCTCCTATGGGTACGTGGGTCATGGCTAGGCTGTGCAGTGGCTCGTTCAATCCTTTAACAAAGCGGAGAGCCTTTTTATGCTGAGTGTTGACTAAATCCAATCCGAACCTAGCTAGTTGGTTGAACTGGTTGACGTATTCCTTGACCGTCATACTTCCTTGCTTAAGAGATAAGAACTTTTCAGTTGTAAACTCCGTTCAGCTTGCGAGAGAATTTTTTTCTCAAACCTTGTTCTGAAATCCATCCATGTCTCAACCGGCTTCTTGGCGTTAGTGACTTCCCACCAGTAGGAAGCTTCGTCTTTGAGCAGCTGTACCGCCAACTGTACCTTTTGCCTATTGTCCACCTCGAAGATAACGAATAGATCCTCAGTTTCTTTGAGCCAGTTCCTGCTTCGACGAATGATACAGTTCCCTTGAAATCCTTTCCACCCATGGCCCTAAAATCTCTACAGATCTTTGAGAAAGCAATTGCACGAGGAGGGGGCGGAGGAGGAGGGGGATCATTTGCTAGTCCTGCGGCGGCGATCCTAGCCTCAAGATATTGACGAAACCAACTAGGTACATGAACACCCTCTGGTATCTTAGATGCTTCAGACATGCTGAAACGAAAAAAAGGAAAGATTCAATACAAAAAGGATTGAAGGAAAAATATATGGCTCTTGGGGATCATGTTTTTCAAAATAAGCTTTATTTTTGAAAATACTTCCTTTCAAAACCTTTTTGAAAATCATTTTCCAAAAACTTTACCCAATCTGGTAACCCTCAGCTCTGATACCGAGTGTAACACCCCACCTCCGTTAAGGTCACTCACAAAGGGAATGCCTTAACTTTGGTGGAGCATTTTAGTAAACAGAACAGAAACTTACAGGACAGATAAAATAGTACTTGAAAAATTTATAACTTTATTTCAACAGAAACCGAAATAAACTTGCTTACATACTTTCAAATCACATTATCAAAATTCAAGTACAAAATATTAGTCTTGTACAAAAGCCTTCCGAGTGCATAGTTTAAAATCATAATCCCCATAGAACGGAAGCTATACAGAGCCAAGCCATACTTTAAGCACTTCAAGCAGAAGAAATCCGGATCAAGCTAAAGTATTCCCTCCTTGGATAACCTGGGGGGAGGGAACAAAAGAAAAGAGGCGAAACAACAAGGGTCAGACAAAAATTCTGGCAAGTCCAGTGATTTTTAGTTATGAACAGATAATAATCACATGACATGAAAATAAAACTGGATGAGAGATAACTGTAACAGTTGTAACAGATATAACAGAAGAAAAGAATGATATAAGCTATTGTTTTACACTTCTCTGTACTAATACTAGTATAACAGAATTAGGTGTCACCCTAATGCCTAAACTAAAACAGAAACGGGTACAAAATAATTTAACAGAAATAGAATGCTAATAATGGGCCTTTACTACCCGATCAGAAATAGACAGAAGAAGAAACAGATTAATCCCTACGGAAACAGAATGTAGAATTAGGTGTACACTAGTAATGGGCCTTTACCACCCGAACAGACGGTACCACGCAGAAACAGACAGGTGTTACCACCCAACAGAAACAGACGGTACCAACAGAAACAGACAGAACTAAGTGTACCCTAAAACCCTACCCTAAGCGATCGGCTCCCTAATACATAAATATCCTGTGTCGGCCCCACAGTAGGGTGTATCACTCCCTACAGTGACAACCAATTGGCACATACCTATTTACAGATGTCACAGCGTCTTACATGCTCAGAGGCAGACCGAGATCAATGCACGCACAAGATCTGGTTGGAACGCACCATCAACACCCCTCGCCATTATCAGAATGAAATGCTTATAATTAGTTCAGTAAGCGTGCCTGGACCCTACTTACTGTTGGGTCAAAGTTTTGATACCAGAAAGGGTTACTGACTAATATGGGTACCAAACAACAGATGACATAAGTAATTCCCCTCCTAACCTTGTGTCCCCAAGACTAACTGATTTCAGCTTTACTTGTCTACAAGTTTCAGACATACAAAATTTAGATTAACTAGTTCACAGGTCAGACAATCAAGTTAACAGGTTCTCAGACTAACGGATCAGATGTTCGGATTAACAGGCTTACAGATTAACTGATTACAGATTAACAGACTTACAGATTAACTGGTTACAGATTATCTAACTTTGTATTGGGCCTACGGATTCACGAAACGGGTTTATCAGATTCATTGGTCCAATTGGTTTAGCCTTACCCAACACGTTTTAGACATCCTAATTATCTCAGATTTTCATTAATTAAATATTAATGCCCAAACCTCTCACATTAGACTGACAGTTTGCGGCTACTGGTTAGGCCGGTTGGTTCCGGGCAGGTTTTTGTCGCAAACTGAGTCTAACCTCGGGTTTCAAGCACGTTATGACTAAATTCTCACATTAGAACCTATTGTTTGCGACCACTGGAATATGCCGGGCAGTTCCGGGCAGAATTACGCCGCAAACTCATTATAACCTCGAGTTAGCCATGTTTATCTTTGTGGCCAATTAATTAATGATTCACCATTTATACCCACGCCAAATATACATGTCAATTATTCATAACTATAGCCAATTCTGATTATGTCAATAGCGGACTAATTATATCAACTCAACAAATATTGCAGATAACAGAATTTTCAGATTAGGTGACTTAACAGATTTAGCAGATTAAGCAAACCAGCAGATCTAGCATTTTCAACAGACTTAGCAGATGACAGATTTGGCAGATGAACAAATGTAGCAGACTAGGCAGTAGAGCAGAACTAGCAGATTAAGCAATATATCAGAACTAGCAGATTAAGCAATATAGCAGAACTAGCAGATTAGGCAAATATAATAGATTTAATCATTCCTTAAAGTTTCACAACATATCTTGCCTAATTTTAAATTTGGCCTAAGCATGCCTAAATAATTGTCATGATTCACACTATGATCATATACCAAATATAACCATCGATTACTATGCATGTCATATATCCCAAAGATCCCTTACTTAGGTGTTTATTTACATTTAATAGATGTCCTACCTTAATGTAAATCTTTATACCTAAGCCATATTTTCTTTATCTCAAGTCATACGTTAACATACCATGGTTCCTCTTCTTCCAACTCACAGAATATGCATAGATCTAAATCTAGTTTACAACCTATGTCCTTTTTCTTAAATCAGTCATAGATTAACCATGTCCAATTATTCCACATTCATTATTTGTCCCAAACATTTTAGCGTTCGTGCGTTAATCTCTTAGGAGATTGGCGCAGGCTCGTAGTAGCCTGGCTATATAACAGAAAGAAGAAGAGATACAGAATAAAATAGATCTGAACAGAACATACATAATCTCAAATTCAGATTTACAATCATGTCACAATTATGATTAAAGTTTATATCGGAAAATAACTGCACTTGCCTTGGTTGGATTAAAGAAAGAACTTTAATTGTTGTAGAATCGTTGCAGAAGCTTTAATCTCTAATTTGAATTGAGTTGCTTAGGTTGATGTTGATTAGCTTCTAGTTTTGATTCCAGCAGAGTAGCAATGCCATTTTTATTTTTATTTAGAAAAGAGGCAGAGAAGAAGCAGAATAGAATTGTGTGTAGAGAAGGCTAGGTCTTAGGTTGTTTTTATAGGTGTAGCAATTCATTTCAGCCATCAGATTAACCCTAAAACCAATTCGGACCATCAAAAATTGTCCCTAGGCTTTAAAAACGTGTTCTGGACCGAAACAGGCCGACCAGGTCGACCTGTAGGGGGGGAGGTCGACACTATATTCGACCCCCATGGGGGAGGTCGACTCCCAGGTCGACCCCCTGGTCGACCTGCTTAGTTCTGTGCTGACCGAAACCTTCTGAATCTTCCACAGGCCATAACTTCTTCATTCGGACTCCGATTTTCGAAAACTCGGACTCTATTTCATGTAAAATTTCGAGAGGAACGCACTAGTGATGTCCATTTTACCTAATTCCTGATTCTTAAATTAAATATTCTCATTTTACTATCTTTTCCGTTACACACACCGTTATCGAACTAATTTTTCTTCTCTTTCATGTATTAATTAATTCTTCTTATGAATCACCAATATTTACCTATCATAAGCATATTTTCATATATTTTATTTCATTTTTAATTATACTTAAAAATGCGGGGTGTTACAAAATTCCCTTTTACTTAATCCGAATAATAAATAAACATTTGATTCAAGCTATCGTATCCGCTTAAATTTCCTTTTATAACTTCATTATAAAAATTTGGATAATAAATATAAAACCCAACTCCTTTTGTCGTTCAACTAGATTTCATTTCAATTCGATTACCATTTTAAGTGCATTTCAATTAAAAAGTAATTTTTTTCCAATTTATTATTAATTAACTTAATAATTTATTTTAATCATTAACTACATCAGTAGTTAATTCATTTATTAAATAATATAAATAGTAAATCCCTTTAAAACCTTGTTAAACTTAAACAATTATTCTTTAAACTATTTTATTAAATTAATCCCAAACAAATCTATTTAATAATTAATTCCAGTTAAAAACGGTCGATTTAGTCAACTCAAAACACGGTTATCCCATTAACCGATTCCAATTTGTCTCACTTTAAATTAATCAATAATATAATTAATTTAAATAATTCCGTTAATTGTTTCTTAACAAACAATTATTCCATTTTTAACTGTTAGGTTAATTTCTATTCACCCGTTTATAAATCTGATTATCACCAAAATTTACTCTATAAAACCAATTAATAATTAATTACAAATTTTAAATAATAAATATTTATTTTCTTTTTAGAACATTTAATTCAAAATAATATATATTTAAAAATCTATTTGTAGTTATAAAATAATTTTTTTTGACTTTAATATTATCGATCCACCTAACGGTAAATCAATATAAACAAAACAATTGATTTTATCCGCCATATGCTGCCCAATACTCAACCAATATTGCCCATTGGTATAAGCAAAAAAAAAATTGTTGAATTTTCTGTCAACTATCAGTAATCAAATCAATCACCCAATCAGGACAGTTCGTATATGATAATATGAAAATAAATAATATATTTGAAGAATCCCGTTGGATCCCTCCAACCTGTTCTTCCCTGTATTCACATAGATTATCTCAAATCAGATCAATCAATGTCACTTAACTGATAATTTCTATAATATTAAATAACAACTATTCAGCATTAACCAATTTACAGAACAATTCAAATAATTCAGACAATTAAACACGTTTATAAATAAATGTAATCAATAAGGTAAGTTACCTTCCTTGGGTCCAATCATTAAAATAACGATTTGGTATTTAACTGAAATTAAACGACAGTTTAATTTCATCGGTTAAATAAATAAATATATATATAACTAGCAAACAGTCAACCATTAGCAAGCAGAGCACACAAAAAAACCTAATTTATATAAAATATAAATGGGAAGCACTGAGTGAGTTTAACTCACCCTGAGTCGATTCGGTTGTTTGAACGGTTGGTTTTAATTAAATTAAACAAGTGTTTAATTTAATTAAAAATCCCGATTGATTCCAATTGCATCCATATCGGTTTCATGGCATAAATCTTGTTGATATGATTCCAATGTATCTTGGGTTGTCCAACGCTGTAATCATATGTCATAGTTATTAACGTTCTACGTTAATCTAATTTAGTTATTTAAATAATTCTCAACAAACTATTAATATAAACTAATTACATTATTATGTTTTGATACGCCAATTCTTTACTGTTCAGTTCCTTTGTAAAGTGTCGGCTTTCCTCATCCTTGTTCATGTTCGATACCTTAAATTTCCACCATCCGGTTACCTGTTGCAAGCACATACGGTCAGTCCATTTTTTTAATATGATTAATTTACTTGATTACAAGTTAAGCTAATTATTTTGTAAATAAATGAAACTCAGGCCAACCATTCTTCTTGGCTCTAAACAGTTTCATCATGCTGCTATGATCCATCATTCCGCCACAATAAGTACCCAACGCACCCTGCCTTTTCCAAAATGTATGGATCCGCTTATTCTACTTGCATTGCTTTGTTCATATTAAATCATCGGCTCAACTTTCCACTCTGCCTGTTTGTTAATGTTAAGGACAATGATTAATAAAAGTTCATTTAATCCTTAATCTAATTTAAATTCAATTAATTACATGTTACCTAGTTTAGGCCACGCAACAGTTTTTCTCCCTCACCCACTACTATCCAGTTCGAACTCTACCACTCAGCTTCATCTCCCCACCGAACTCGCAGTCTTCAAAGCCTCGATCACCAAACTACCACTGAACGTTGCCTTGTTGTCAGAGCACCATTGCATAAACTCTGCTCAAGCATTTTCTCCTTGCTACTTAACTTCAAACCCCCTCACCAAACCACGCAGCTTTATTTCAGAATCCACAAACAAAACCCCATACAAACCTTTGACTGACCGTCACAACATCCATCCTTCATCAGCAAGCCATCGGGGTATACCTACAAACCCATATGGCCCTCGTTTTAGCCATCCAAAACCTTCCCACTGTTTTCAATTACCCCGGCATCAGTAAAGCTTCTCTTCCCCATATGTAATCATTCTAAGATATCGAACCCACGCTCGAGTCTCGACGCTCGCCAAGGACCACCGTCGGTCCTTCTGAAGCCGCCAAGACTTGCGTCCTTGCTTGGCCGACCTTCGCCAAAGGTTTTTCCCCAACTCGACATCATCCTGCAGCCAATCCTTCCTCGAATGTCGCACAAACACGACCAAACTCAAGCTACTTTGGTGATCAGAAAATGATCACAGCCATTCACTCGAAAGCTCTCAGTGAGCTCTCCATATATGCTGTTGAAAAATCCTACAGATGATGAATGAATTGAGAAGTAATTTGGAGAGAAGATCGTGAAATTATTGATGTTCGTTTTGTTTGGTGGAGGCGGAATAATTGGAATGGTTGACCATGCAGAAATGTTGACGAGGGTTTAAGTTATGTCACAGGGTATTTACAAAGGGCTTGGATAATATAATATTATATTTAATATTAATGAAACTTAGACATGAATTAATGTTTTAAAACCCCTACAACCATTTTTGGTTTTCAATAAAAATGCTAATCCTAGCATAGAAAAATATTCCGGACCCGATGGGATAGGTCTCGTCAAATTCCGAGGTCGTTTGTGAAAAGTCCTTTATAATTATCGATGAAAAATCAAGCATTTAAAATTCCTAAAATTACAAGAAAAATTCAATAAATTTGAAACCTTACGTTTCACTAGACCTCTTCCTTACAAATCTAATTAAATTTGTTTCCTTCAAGTCGGAGTTCATTTGGCCAGTCATTTATTCGTTTAAAGTTACCCCTGTTTGAATTGACCAAAATGGTATAATTGATCAAGGCATTTATCGTTGCCACGATCGAACAGTAAGTCCAATTGACACAAAAATTGAAAACTCTAGAATAATTAATCAATACGAATCCAATGGCACTAGTTTCGTCGCATTCTGAGACTGTTTCCTGTTACGCTATTTTTATGCGCACCACAATCCCTTTTTGGACACCAAATTACCCGATCATAAAAAATAAAAACTATATACCAATCCTGACCCTAATTGTCGATACGAACTCTATGGAATTGGTTTCGTGGCTTAATTTGATTGTCTGCTTAAGTTACACTCAAATATCTCTCTATTAAATTAAATTAATTAAGCGCAATAGAAAATGAATGGGCGTTTACGACAGCCGTGGTCACATACGACATCAGTTTGCCATGCAATTCAATACCGTATAATAATTTAACGTTATGGTTCAATGACACTAATTTCATCGAAATCGGACTCTGATTGCAAAAATGGCCATTTTAAAGGCCTATAATATAATAACGATTTCCATAGCGACTATTTAAAATTTTGGTTTGGCCATAATTAACAATCTATAACACGAAATGTAACACCCTGAATTTTCTGAGAATATTAAAATTAACAAATTCAAGAACACTTAATTTTTAGAAGAAGAATTAAGTGAAATGGGTTGCGCTATTACGTTGGTCTCAAAATTTTGGTCAAGATAAACATTTGGTTTGCATAAAACGGATACCTTATGAAGAAGTTATTAAACCTTAAAGTTTGTATGCATATGAGAAATATATATATATATATATATATATAGATATATAAAAATTAAATAAATATGCAAAAAAGTTCAAAACAGCGAATCGGGAGGGGGAATAACTGAACCGGCCCATTTCTGAGGTCGACCTTAGCCCTACTGTGTCGACTAGGGGATGATTCAGGGTGTTTGGCTGTCAACCCGCGGGCTGATTCGCTCTAAGGCAGATGTGGCATCTGATTGGTTCTGACGGACTCCTTGTTGAGTCATTAGGGCTGATGTGGCTATTCTATCTTTCCTGAATGGCTTTGATTTGCTCTAGGTTAATCTGACGGTTCCTATTAAATCAAACTTCTATATAAGCAACCTACATCTAAACCCTAAGCCACACAAAAATATTCCTAGAGCCGTCATGTCGTCAATGGTGAACCTAGAATTGCCGTCATCTCTTTCAACTCAAAGGCAAGATAGAAGCTACATAAAATCTAATCTAATTCAACAAAGAGAATTCAACGATCTACATCAAAGGCGAGCAATTCAGTTTCAAAATACAGATTCCTGAAATCAAGTTTTTCCTTTTGATTGTAAGTGTAGTTATCTTTCAGATGTGAGTAAATTAAATACATGATTTGCAGTGAATTGTAAAATAGGATTGTATCAAGTTGTATGTGATGCTGATTCATGTTTATTCATGTCTATTCTATCATATATGCCTATGAACTATTATGGCCTATTGAACCTATCATGTTATGTGGAAATTGGTGAGTAAACCTATGATGTTGTATAGGAATACGGGAATGAGATTATCATATGTAAGTTTGGTGATATTATGATACATACATGTTTTAGGCAAAATCATGTCGTTTATGCCTAATTGTTTAGAGCCATTATGCATACATGTTTAGATCTACGACCTTATATGTTTAGATCTATAACTTTATATGTTAGTTCCATATGCCTTTATGATAGATCTAATTTGCAAGTTCACCACTACATGCCAAGTTTAACTTGTATAGTTTTATGTAAATTCATATGCTTGTGGTTCATGTTGCATAGGTCAAATTTGCAAGTTCATAGTTAAAAGTATATTGTTCTATGCCAAACCCATGTGACATATGTGTAGTTAGATCCATACTTTTGTATGATGTTGGAATGTTTCAAAGTTCCTCTTTCCCCCTTTTTGTTCTATAAGTTAGGCTAAAATATCGAGCCTAACATTCTATATAATTTTGCGAACGTACAACGGGGGTAACGTTGAGGAAAACATGAAATTACATGTAATTAGTATGTTTGACACATAAGCATGATAAGTGGCATGAAAATGGTATAATCTATATAGCTAAAATTTTGAATGTGATTTAGAAGGAAAGTGGGCCATGACAATAATTGATTTATAATTTACATGTAAATATGCAGGATAAACATGAAAAAATTACATGGCATAGATTGGTTCATGAAATGGTATATTTAGTATACCATTAAATGTGAGCATAATAAAAAGGATAATTATGGCATAATTAAATTGGGAATAACTAACATATAGAATTTGTCATAAATAAGAAATACGTAATTTTAGAAAAGACAAATATGCCAAATCCGAGGTTAGACGTAGTTATCGTGTAAAACTGCCCGGAACCGACCGGCACATCCAGCGACCATAACAATACCTGTCTAACGTGGGTGTTTAGTGCATTGAGGCCAAAAAGGACTCGAGCTTAGACTGAGTTGTGGTGTAAAACTGCCCAGAACCGACCAGCACATCCAGTGACCACAACAATACCTGTCTAACGTGAGTGGTTGGTGCTTTAATAAAGCTAAGTCAAGATTGGTAGGGTTAAGTCAATTAAGGAAATACTTAACCAATTCAAATTGTTAACTAAACTGATGGGTTAGGTTAAGTAAATTTAGAACACTTAACCGTTATAACATGTTAATTAGACAAGTGGGTGAGGTTAAGTAAATTTAGAACACTTAACCGTTATAACATGTTAATTAGACAAGTGGGTGAGGTTAAGTAAATTTCGAACACTTAACCTTTATAACATGTTAATTAGACATGTGGGTGAGGTTAAGTAAATTTAGAACACTTAACCGTTATTACATGCTAATTAGACAAGTGGGTGAGGTTAAGTAAATTTAGAACACTTAACCTTTATAACATGTTAATTAGACAAGTGGGTGAGGTTAAGTAAATTTAGAAACACTTAACCAATATAACTTGATTTATGGAAAGGTTAAGTTAAAATAAGAGGGCAACACTTAACCAATATAACTTGATTTGTAGTAGGGTTAAGTTAACACAAGAAGGCAACACTTAACCAAAGTAACATGACATGTAGGTGGGTTAAGTTAATTTGAATTGATTGATGACACTTAACCAATACAACAAGATGAATACGTGGGGTTAAGTTAACAAGAAACACTTGACCAATATAACTTGATGAAAGAACGGGGTTAATTTAATAGGAAACACTTAACCGATCCAACATGCTAAGTAAGGAGGGTCAAGTTAATAAGAAATGCTTAACCAACATGACATGATGAATGAGTGGGTTAAGTTAACATGAGTGGACAACACTGAATTAATACGGCGTAATGTGCGGGAGGGTCAAGTACATATCGGGTTGGTAGGTAATATTAGTAAATATAAGCCCACAAAACTTAACCATTAAATAAACATGCTTGAATCAGTGGAATGGTTAAGTACATATCAGGTTGGTGGGTAATATTAGTAAGGAGAGGCCTACAAAACTTAACCATTAAATAAACATGCTTGAATCAGTTGAAGGGTTAATTACATATCGGGTTGGTGGGTAATATTAGTAAATATAGGCCCGCAAAACTTAACCATTAAATAAACATGCTTGAATCAGTGCAAGGGTTAAGTACATATCGGGTTGGTGGGTAATATTAGTAAATATAGGCCCACAAAACTTAACCATTAAATAAACATGCTTGAATCGATTCCATGTCGGGTTGGTGGGTTATATTAGTAAATATAGGCCCGCAAACATAACCAATAGTAAACCCTAGTAATTGGGACCCATTTCAGCAGTAACCCACATGGATGTATCACGGTACCCTGAAGTTGGCAGGGTGGGGCATGATTACTGGGCTGATTATAAGTGGTCAACATAGCGGCATGGGGTACGCCAGTGTAGGTTCCGATGGTTTACGGGCATGCACGTACTCCGGAGTAGGAAAAAGTAGGCACAAGGTACCATTAGTTATACACTGTGCATCTTGAATCGTGTTGGTTCACCATCATAAGGATTGATACACCTTATGGTGGGACCAACTCAGGGTATCTACATGCAAGACCGGGTCGATTGACACAGATACATGGAACATGAATACAAGAAGGGAGCCGATCGATAGGGTAGTAAGGGTACATCTAACATATTCATGGCAATTAGGCTGATTGAGGTGGAATCCTCACGATAGATGTACACCTGAAGGCTACCATAATTACGGGGGTTGGGATCACGATTATCATTTATACAGATTACTAGTTGGGACACTAGTTAGGTGGTGCAGAGATAAATATAGAAATCAGATTAACAGAGTAGTAGCAAAGCAGAGGAAAAGTAGAAGCGCATTCAGTTCACCTTGCACTTATCTTGTCTTTAGTTACCTTGTTTTAATGGTATTGTCCTATTTTCGGTTTATTCATGTCATGATCCTTTATCTTGTTTGCATGCTGAAAGATCACTGGACTTACTAGACTTATGTCTGACTTAGTTTGTTTTCGCCTCTTTTCTTCCAATCCCCCCACCCACCAGGTAGTCAGGGAGGGAATAGCTCAGCCTAACTTGGACCTCTCCTCTTTCCAAGCTTGAAGATTAGTTGGTGTATCACTTTAGACTCTCTCTCTTCAACTGCTATGGCTGGTTCATGCTTTATCGGGGAATATCATTGTTTTTATGCTTCTTTTATTCTTGGAAGTTTTTAAATCAAGACAGAAGTTCTATGTATTACATTTAAGTATGATTGAGGAAATTGTTGTAAAAGCTTGACTGAATTAAGTTGTTTATAAAATGACTTTATTTTCCGCTGCTTTATTTGTTTGTCTTGTTATTTATCTGCATCTTTTACCTATAATTCTCCACCGATGTTATGGCATTCCCTTTGTGAGTGACCTTAAAATAGGTGGGGTGTTTCACTTGGTATCAGAGCTAAAGGTTACCGGATCATATAAAAGATTTGAAAAATTATTTTCAAAATGGTTTTAAAAGAAGCATTTTCAAAAGAAAAGTTTTTATTTAAAGGCGTATTCCCCAAAGCCATATGCACTATCTTTTGATCCTCTGTTTGAATCCTAGTTTCCTTCTTTCCTGAGTCTCCGGGGCTCTCGGCTTTCTGGGAGGTAACCTCATCGCGGCATGGTTCCGTAGGATCGACGAGACTACGACACTTGTCGAAGGGAAAACAAGTTCCCAACTTCCATCTATAGCCGTAGTAGTTTCACCTGGGGCTAATTTTCTTTCAAGCTTTGTAGGATTCTCCGTGCAATGGAGGCAGCTTTCGAGAGACCTGTCAACAAGTTACACAAGAATGGCTAAAATGAGAATGATGGAGTTTGGCTAAGGGGCACAACACAAGGATGAAGAACTCATGGATATGGACTTGGTTCACAAAGGAGGGGAGGAAAGAATAGTAAAACCTAAAACAAGAGGAAGTATCTTTATTTTGGTATAACGGGTCGTATAATTAAGGGTAAGGGCAAGAACAAAAGACAGGATTTTCCGGAAGGCAAGTGCATGCTCTCACCACCAGCATACCTGAGAGAGAGGTAGTAAGATTTTTGTTGAAAAGTTTAGTTTTTCTTCTTGATCATCCTGCTAGTACTCTTTTTGATTTTTGCGCTTCACATTTGTTTATATATGCTTCCATAGTTGAGTCTCTGCACCCTAGAGCTTGTATAATAGAGGATCCCATTATTGTCTCAAGTCCAATTTGTGGTTCGGCTCATTTACCTATGGTTTGTAAGGATTTGAGATACTTATGTTTTTGGTTTCATGGGTTATGGGTTGATTCTAGGCATGGATTAGTTAGCTAGTAGTTGTGAAATGAGGCAGTTAGACTTTCGACTTGCCTCGGGAATATCCTCGAAATTGCGTGCGATACTAAGGGATCAGTTTGTCTTAGCTACCTAGAATCACTTTATGTATTTGTCGACAATTTTTGATCCGTTAGAGTAGTCCATGAGCACGCAGATATTTTTTGACTAAGGTTAGGAGTTTCCCCCCTAAAAACTCAAGATAGACTTCCGCATATATCTAGTTGACAATGCAAAGCCAGTTATGTGATCAACAATAGTTTTGGAGCAGGATTGGCGAGGATAGCCAGAGTCTGTTAAGTGCTCAATTGTTTGGTTGTTTTACTAGTATCATATCACATAAATCGTCCAAATTCGGAGGAGGTATTCCTTGGGTGCTTGTCTAATATTGGTTTAGGCCTTTGGGGCTTGTACTTGAGGGATGCCAAGTCCGACTAGGATGGTTTGCGTGAGAGATATCGACCCTCAGATTTGTGACATGAGGGATAAGCTAAGTGGAAGATGGACCTTTAATCATCTTAGTATATACACTTGGTTTCATGGTTAACTTCTGTTTATCTTGAAAAGATAGTTCGACAACATTGGATACCCTCTAGCATAGTAAATGATCGAGGTCCTATCATTACTAGTGGGTTTTGGAAATGGAGGTCAAGAAGCTTCACAATCGTGAAGTTAAATTAGTTACGGTACAGTGGAGTGAAGCTCAAAGAAGATGCGACTTAGAAGACTGAAGACTAGACACGTGCATCATACCCTTTTTGAGGGTATATCCTTGATTGCTCCTTTTTATGTAATATTTATTTGCATGCTAGTCTTTATCTTTTAAGTATATCCTCTCAGTCCTATCCTCGATCCTTAGGTAGAAGCCAACGGATGAAAACATGTGTTTGAGACATGTTATGATTGATGGTTGCAAGTGGTTGCAAGTGTTTGCTAGTGGTTGCTCGTGGATGCATACACACACTTAGGCACTAGATCGGCTCAGTCACTTTCATATTGCATATGCATATGAATGTATTTGTATATGGATTGAAACTTGATGTGTTATCATATGGATGTTGCATATGGATGAGTGAATATGCACACATATAGTATTTACATGATTAGGGGTATTTGCATACATATTAGACGCATGACACTCTCATGATTTGCATTAAGAAGGTCAACTGTATCAGTAGACCGCCTGATTTTGCAATAGATAAGAGACATATACACACACTCTGCATATGTTCACATGGCATTAGATTCTTTTAAGGACAATGGATGCTTGTGGATGATAGATGATTGGATGTTAGGATGCATTCTTCTTAACTTGAAGATTTCAGATGTGAATAAATTAAAGACATGATTTGTAATGAACTGTAACATAGGATTCTATCAAGTTGTATGTGATGCTGATTCATGTTTATTCTATCATATATGCCTATGAACTATTGTGGTCTATCGAACCTATCATGTTATGTGGAAATTGGTGAGTAAACCTATGATGTTGTATAGGAATTTGGGAATGAAATTATCATATGTAAGTTTGGTGATATTATGATACATACAAGTTTTAGGCTAAGTCATGTCGTTTATGCCTAATTGTTTAGTGCCATTGTGCATGCAAGTTAAGATCTACGACCTTATATGTTTAGATCTACAACTTTATATGTTAGATCCATATGCCTTTCTGATAGATCTAATTTGCAAGTTCACCACTACATGCCAAGTTTAACTTGTATAGTTTCATGTAAATTCATATGCTTGTGGTTCATGTTGCATGGATCAAATTTGCAAGTTCATAGTTAAAAGTATATTGTTCTATGCCAAACCCATGTGACATATGTGTAGTTAGATCCATACTTTTGTATGATGTTGGAATGTTGCAAAGTTCCTCTTTTCCCCTTTTTGTTTTATAAGTTAGGCTAAAATATCGAGCCTAACATTCTATGTAATTTTGCGAACGTACAACGGGGGTAACGTTGTGGAAAACATAAAATTACATGTAATTGGCATGTTTGACACATAAGCATGATAAGTGGCATGAAAATGTTATAATCTATATACCTAAAATTTTAAACGTGATTTAGAAGGAAAGTGGGCCATGACAATAATTGATTTATAATTTACATGTAAATATGTAGGATAAACATAAAAAAATTACATGGCATAGATTGGTTCATGAAATGGTATATTTAGTATACCATTAATTGTGAGCATAATTAAAAGGATAATTATGGCATAATTAAACTGGGAATAACTTACATATAGAATTTGTCATAAATAAGGAATATGTATATTTAGAAAAGACGAATATGCCTAACCCGAGATTAGACTTAGTTGTGGTGTAAAACTGCCCGGAACCGACCGGTGCATCCAGCGACCACAACAATACCAGACTAATGTGGGTGTTTAGTGCATTGAGGCCAAAAAGGACCCGAGCTTAGACTGAGTTGTGGTGTAAAACAACCCGTAACCGACCGGCACATCCAGTGACCACAACAATACATGTCTAATGTGAGTGTTTGGTGCTTTAATAAAGCTAAGTCAAGATTGGTAGGGTTAAGTCAATTAAGGAAACACTTAACCAATTCAACATGTTAACTAAACTGATGGGTGAGGTTAAGTAAATTTAGAACACTTAACTGTTATAACATGTTAATTAGACAAGTGGGTGAGGTTAAGTAAGTTTAGAACACTTAACTGTTATAACATGTTAATTAGACAAGTGGGTGAGGTTAAGTAAATTTAGAGCACTTAACCGTTATAACATGTTAATTAGACAAGTGGGTGAGGTTAAGTAAATTTAGAACACTTAACTGTTATAATATGTTAATTAGACAAGCGGGTGAGGTTAAGTAAATTTAGAACACTTAACCGATATAACATGTTAATTAGACAAGTGGGTGAGTTTAAGTAAATTTAGAATACTTAACAGTTATAACATATTAATTAAACTAGTGGGTGAGGTTAAGTAAATTTAGAACACTTAACCTTTATAACATGTTAATTAGACAAGTGGGTGAGGTTAAGTAAATTTAGAAACACTTAACCAATATAACTTGATTTATGGAAGGGTTAAGTTAAGATAAGAGGGCAACACTTAACCAATATAACTTTATTTTTAGTAGGGTTAAGTTAACACAAGAAGGCAACACTTAACCAAAGTAACATGACACGTAGGTGGGTTAAGTTAACATGAATTGACTGACGACACTTAACTAATACAACAAGATGAATACGTGTGGTTAAGTTAACAGGAAACACTTGACCAAAATAACTTAATGAACGAACGGGGTTATGTTAATAGGAAACACTTAACCGATCCAACATGAGAGGTATGGAGGGTCAAGTTAATAAGAAATGCTTAACCAACATGACATGATGAATGAGTGGGTTAAGTAAACATGACCGGACAACACTTAACTAATGTGGCGTAATGTGCGGGAGGGTTAAGTACATATCGGGTTGGTGGGTAATATTAGTAAATATAGGCCCACAAAACTTAACCATTAAATAAACATGCTTGAATCAGTGGAAGGGTTAAGTACATATCGGGTTGGTGGGTAATATTAGTAAATATATGCCCACAAAACTTAACGATTAAATAAACATGCTTGAATCAGTGGAAGGGTTAAGTACAATCGGGTTGGTGGGTAATATTAGTAAATATAGGCCAACAAAACTTAACCATTAAATAAACATGCTTGAATCAGTGGAAGGGTTAAGTACATATCGGGTTGGTGGGTAATATTAGTGAATATAGGCCCACAAAACTTAACCATTAAATAAACATGCTTGAATCGATGGGAGGGTTAAGTACATATCAGGTTGGTGGGTAATATTAGTAAATATAGGCCCACAAACTTAACCAATAGGAAACCCTAGTAACGGGGACCCATTTCAGAAGCAACCCACATGGATGTATCACGGTACCCCGAACTAGGCAGGGTGGGCACGATTACTAGGCTGATTATAAGCGGTCAAAATAGCGACATGGGGTACGTCAGTGTAAGTTCCGACGGTTTACGGACGTGCACGTACTCCGGAGTGGGAAAAAGCAGGCACTGGGTAGCAGTAGTTATACATCGTGCATCTTGAATCGTGTCGGGTCGCTATCATAAGGATTGATACCCCTTATGGTGGGACCAGTACAGGGTATCTACACGCAAGAGAGGGCTGATTGACACAGATACATGGAACATGAATACAAGTAGGGAGCCGATCGATAGGGTAGTAAGGGTACATCTAACATGTTCATGGAAACTAGGATGATTGAGGTGGAATCCTCACGATAGATGTACGCCTGAAGGCTACCACAATTATGGGGGTTGGGATCACGATTATCATTTTATACAGATTACTAGTTGGGACACTAGTTAGGTGGTGCGGAGATAAATCTTGAAATCAGATTAACAGAGTAGTAGCGAAGCAGAGGAAAAGTAGAAGCCCATTTAGTTCGCCTTGCACTTATCTTGTCTTTAGTTACCTTGTTTTTATGATATTGTCCTATTTTTGGTTTATTCATGTCATGATCCTTTATCTTGTTTGCATGCTGAAAGATCACTGGACTTACCAGACTTTTGTCTGACCTTGTTTGTTTTTCGCTTCTATTCTTCCGTTTTCCTCTAGGTAGCCAGAAAGGGAATAGCTCAGCCTAACTTGGACCTCTTCTCTTTCCAAGATTGAAGATTAGTTGGTGTATCGCATTGGACTCTCTCTCTTCAACTGCTATGGCTGATTCATGCTTTATCGGGGAATATCATTGTTTTTATGCTTCTTTTATTCTTGGAAGTTTTTAAATCAAGACAGAAGTTTTATGTATTACATTTAAGTATGATTGAGGAAATTGTTGTAAAAGATTGACTGAATTAAGTTGTTTATAAAATGACTTTATTTTCCGCTGCTTTATTTGTCTGTCTTGTAATTTATCTGCATCTTTTACCTATAATGCTCCACCGAAGTTAAGGCATTCCCTTTGTGAGTGACCTTAACGGAGGTGGGGTGTTTCACAAGATCTAGATTTTTCTCTTCCATATGAAAATTATAGTCAACGTGATCCCAATAATTCTTGTTTCACAGAAATCCGACTTATATCGGATCCTGTATATCCAATCGAATTTCAAAACTCCATTTTACGAAATACCACGCCATTTCGAGATCGATTTATAATTATTTAAATTTATAGCGTTCAAACTTCGTTTTAAATATCGAATTAAATATTAAAATCCGTTAATATTCCAATTATAATATTTGAAATAATAAATAAAATAAAATATTTAGCTGCCAAAAAATATGGGTCGTTACAAATTCATTGGGAGTTTCAGTGACCGGGAGGACGACCGCAACCTAGAAGAAGTGTCAACCGTTGGTCGAGCACCCAGGTCAACCGCCTAGCAGTTGAGAAACCCAATGTATCTATGTTTAATTAGGGTTTTCTAAGGGGATATATATATATATAGCCAGGATTGCATCTGAATAATCTAATGGCCCACGCTTACATAATCGACTATATATAGGCCCTTTAATCACACAACAGAACCCAGCCACTCTCTTATCTTTACCTCCATATTATTCTTCCGTAATGACCCGAAAATCCGATCCAATTTGAGCTGACCAAAAACACAAGTCCAACCCCAAATTAAACTGAAAATCAGGAAATTAATAGAAAGAAAACAGAGGGTGAGGAAAGATAAGATAGAAACTTAGAATAGAAGAAGAGGAAGAACACAACATCAGAGTAACATGAACCTCACAGCGGAACGAATAACATATAATATATATAATATAACTTGAAATATACATCTATACTTGAATATACATCATTATCAAAGTACAGCACTTACAACACAGTGGAAATAACTATAGGTATATGATCCTGAAGCCTCTTGTGTAAGAACCCGTTAATTCCCCGTGAAGGAAAGAGCGGATACTTTGAGAACAATACACAAATGAACGCAGACGGGAGAACATTTCATTGTTATTACAACAATTCCATCAGATACAAGAATATACAGAGTATAATCGAATAAATTACATTTGATAAATATCAGAGATTACAATAAATTACATAGCAGCGGAAAATAATACAAAGCACAACTGAAGGTGATATACAGATACAGAGCTTACCGGATATCATTCCAGCTGTAAACCAGGATCCCGTGAATATAAATCTGCAAAACCAAAACTACTAGCTGCCCGTGCGGAAAATAGGGGCACCCAGAGTTTAGGTTAAAACAATAAACTCCAGGTCAGTCATGTGACTGGTGTGAGAACTAAAACAGTTATTTAAAGCTTTACTTTGAAAGAGAGTAATTCAAGGGACCACGCCGTATAACACGGAACGGGTTTCCTCCCAAGAATACCAGTGCATAGAAAAGATAACGCAATGCTTTTTCGAAAAATGAAGCTATTATAAGACCCAGGTCCCATCACACAATGCAACGCAAGCCGGAGGATAGGGTTTTCCCTTATAATAGCCAAACATGCTTGGTACGTTTAAAACAAATCATTTGATACTATAATAAGTGTATAGTGTCAAAACAATTTCAATCATAAATATAAATCACAGACGGCATGAGTGCCCCATCGCACTATGTCGCCATACTAGGCTCTACAAATAAAGCCGAAATACACGTATTGGAAATTGGATTTCCGTCATGAGTCGAGGCAAGGGGCAAGATCCTCTCCGCGCTCGAGACACTCTAGCAAATGCCTCAGGGCTACGCACTCTCGGCAACCCTGGATGCAGCTGGGCCGGTCCTCACTTACGTTAAAGGATTAATTATGCCTGAACACACGTTTCCCGGTCCTTACAGACCTATAATCGAGGCGCCTCATTCCAACAACCACAAAGGTGAAAAGTATATAAATGTCAGGGCTGGTAAGTCACTAACACCACCAAAGCAAGAAAGAAACGTCGTGCTCTCCCAGCGGTCCGTATCCCATTTTTAACTCATACCGAGGTGTGAGGCTCGCGAATTCACGTTATACACAAAGCTACGCCACAGAGGCCGTGCTTTGATCATCAACCACAAGACTTTGCTTTTCAACAGAAGCCTTGATCATTGCAACTCAGTATGCCACACAGGCAATTCATGCTATGCGATTGATATCTATCGATATATAACCTCTAAGCTCGTACGTCTCAGAGAAGGGCGTTAAGCAAGAGAATAAATTCTCCGCTGCCAAACAGATATATATTTAACAGAAATCAATCAACACAGAATAAAATCCAATGTCAGACACACAATCCATTTACAAGTCCGTTCTGGGTCTGAACGAAACCGGAGGCACTTTCCTCGCTTATCCATCCATCTCCAAGTACGTCTGGACGACCACCAACTATTTCCATCCTCTTCGGTGTACAGCCCAATCAGGATCGTCAGTAATTACCCAAACGATATGAAGACTTCCGGTCTTCGACCACCGTCTTCATCTTCGACTTATCGTCGAATCGGTTATTCAGAATGGGTATAAACCCGGCCTTTCCGAACAACCCGCGTATATTTAAAACAAATGTTACACAAACACAACATATGCCTCATTCCAATTCAGAATATTCTTTTATTTACAAAATCACATTTTTAGGGAAGGGTTCCCATTAATTTTATCCAAGATAAATTCTTTAAAATTTATTCTTTAATCTTCCTTTGGATGACATTCAAACCAAATTATGGTTTAAACTAGTCGAGATTAGCGAACCGTAACGAAGTAATTATTTATTTTATTTCCGAATCCCAACCTATTCATCCCATGAAGCAAAACTGGTAATACTCCATATCTAACACCACAGTGTTATCGGTAAAATTAATTACCATCTCACGTTCAAATCTAATTAAAGATTTAACTATCGCTTTGGAGCAAAACTGGTGATACTCCATCCTCGCTTATTTGTCAAATTTGATAATTTAGATTATCAATTCGAATTTCAATCTAATTGCAGATTCATTAAAACTCCTTTTACTGGGTTAAAGAACTAGGTGTTATTTAAAACACAGTTCACGACAAACCCAAATCACTTTCTATTTGTTATCGGGTTAAAGAACTAGTGTTATTTAAAACACCGTTCACGATAAACCTATTCTATTTATTATCGGGTTAAAGAACTAGTGTTATTTAAAACACCGTTCACGATCAACCCATTTTAAATCCAATCAAATATATTAGAAATTCCGATTATTTAAAACCCCTTTTTAAATCTAATTTATTTATTTAAAAATAATTGGGTTTTAAATTTAGTTCAAAACTAGTTCATTTCGATAAAAATCCATTTTTATCTTTTCAAATGTGGAGATTTTCATCCCAATTTTTCTCAAATCATTTCTTATTATTTTACACAAATTATTGACATTTTTAATAATTTTATCAAGGTCCGTACAGTCTATTTCCAACAACGGCCATCGAACTGCACTTACAACGACCTTTTTCGAATTTGATTTGGACGTATGTCCAAATCCAACCGTTAGATTTCAAATTTCAAATATTCGTTAGAAAGATCTTTTCGATACGAACCCAACGGTTCCGTTTTTAGGAGAATCCGATGGCCGGATCTCCCGTAATGTCCGTTTAAAATAAATGGTCGAAATTCGCGAACTACCGCGGCGCGGCGCGTTCTATTCAGGCCATTAGATTATATATATAATATATATTTCGTCGATTTCTATTTAAAACGAATTTTATAAATGGTTTTGAATTCGTTTCAAAAACATTTCAACTTCCATTTCAATTCAAATCAAAATTAAATTTTTTTCTTATAAATTCGTTTTAAAATTCACTTCTATTCAATTCAAGTTTCAATTCAATTTGAATTCATTTCACTTCGTTTTCAATTCAATTCGAATTCGTTTTCTATTCAATTCAATTCAAATTGGTTTTCTATTCGATTCAATTCAAATTGGTTTTCTATTCGACTCAAATTCATTTGTAAATCGTTTTATATTCAATTCATTTTGAAATCGTTATATATTCAATTCATTTCGAAATCGTTATATATTCAATTCATTTCAAAATCGTTATATATTCAATTCATTTCAAAATCGTTATATATTCAATTCATTTCAGAATAGTTATATATATTCAATTAATTTCGAAATCGTTTTCAATTCAATTCATGTCGAAATCGTTTTCAATTCAATTCATTTCGAAATCGTTTTCAATTCAATTCATTTCGAAATCGTTTTCAATTCAATTCATTTCGAAATGAATAAAATCGATATAAATATCATTCACGTCAAAATGGAGTCAATCTAATCAACACGGCTTAATGTATTTCTATTTTCAAATATTCTATTTCGAATATTTCCTATTATCAAAATATTTGTTATTATCAGAATATTTCGTTCAACACATGACTAATCTCAACGGATAAGTACAGTCAACACATGAACCTTTATTCTATATTGATAAAGATGTAAATTTTATTATAAAAATATTTCGTTCAACACATGACTAATCTCAACGGATGAGTACAGTCCACACATGAACATTTATTCTATATTATAAAGATGTAAATTTTATTATAAAAATATTTCGTTCAACACATGACTAATCTCAACGGATGAGTACAGTCAACACATGAACATTTATTTTTTTAGTGATAAAGATATAAAATTTATTGTTAAAATATTACGTTCAACACATGACTAATCTCAACGGATGAGTACAGTCAACACATGAACCTTTATTTTTTTATATTCTTTATTTTCTAAATTGGAATGAGGCCCAATCAATCACCATATAATGTTAATTATATGGATTTCCGTACATAACACGTATATAATAGCATTGAAAGATAATCAACCATCAACCAAAGTGCACTACACTGTATAAGCATCAAATATAGATATCTAACGCTTATAACAGCCTGTCAATCAATCGATCGACATATTTAATCAGTCAGGATGAGTGAACTTCAAATTTCATCCCAACACCCGTGTGGGGTTTCAAACAATCAAACACAGATTTTATTTGTGCAGTTGGGCGATGTGTAAAATTTATCGACCCAATCAATGTCCTTCAAATAGGTGTACATAAACAAACTGTCCGGTTTGTAAATGAATATTTTATTTATTCACTTCACGTTAAAAACTATATTTTTAACGATAAAAACATTTTATTTCAACATATGAATTTCTATTCAGTTCATCTATTAAATAAAATGATATTTTTATTTTTCTAACATATTTTAGAAAATTTCGGCGGCATAAAGGCACGATACTAGAAACGGGACGAGGCCTAGCCTTATCCCCGGTCTAGTGAAGGCCCACGCCATTCACACATCAATCAAATCCATTCCATTCCACCAAATAACCAAGTCCATGGTCTGTGGACGATTGTGTCGGGTGCTACTAAGCACCGTCTGCATCCTAGTGTGTGTGTATATATATATATATATATATATATATATATATAACTAGAAAATGAAATTGAAAGGTGAGAAATTCTCACCGATAGCTATTCAACCATCTTGACTCTTCTTTTAGAGAAATCTTCATCGTTCTCGTCTTTGTCACTTTCGTTGCCCGTAGCCACTACATATGTAAAAATCACATTTTTACTTTGCTATTCAATATAGAAAAATCGAATTTTTACTTTGCTACTCAATATAGAAAAATCGAATTTTTACTTTGCTATTCAATATAGAAAAATCGAATTTTTTACTTTGCTATTCAATATAGAAAAATCGAATTTTTACTATGCTATTCAATATAGAAAAATCGAATTTTTACTATGCTATTCAATATATAAAAATCGAATTTTTACTATGCTATCCAATATAGAAAAATCGAATTTTTACTTTGCTATTCAATATATAAAAATCGAATTTTTATTATGCTATTCAATATATAAAAATCCCATTTTCATTATTCTACATAATCAAAATCATATTTTCTCTTCGCTCTTCACCATATAAAGATTTCGCCTTTTTCAATATAAAGATTTCGCCCTTTTCAATATAAAGATTTCGCCTTTTCAAAAATAAAGATTTCGCCTTTTCAAAAATAACAATTATTAAAAATCACATTTCTATTTTTCTACACATATAAAGATGATATTTTTAATATTTCTATCATGTAAAAATTATATTTTTAATTCTCTACACAAAAAAATCATATATTTTTCATCATATATATAGTAAAGACTATATTTTTAATACTTTAAAAATATAAAAATCATATTTTTATCTAATAATGTATATATAAAAACAGCATTTTATTTAGCTAAAGTATAAACAGAAAAAAAACTGGTTTTCATATAACAGTAAACAAATAGATTACTTACAGTAATTTGCGAGGGGGGGTCGATTTCAGGCGACGGATGGACGGAGGGTGGGGTGGTTTGGGCGGCGCGTCGATCAGAAACAAGGGGGGGCGAGGCTGCGGTAGGGCGGTGGTCGGCTGGGCTGCGTCGAGATGGGTGGGTCGATGCAGGCGGTTGCGGGTTCAGGTCTAGGGGCGCGAGGCTCGATAGAAGAGGAGAGGGGAGCGAGGAGGCTGGAGGGGCGACGGGGTGGCCCGCCTGAGGCGCGGCGGCGCTCATCGGGGGGGCGGCGACGAGTCTCCCCCCGTCCGCCTCTTTCTCCTTTTTTTTTGTTTTTTTTTGTTTTCAGTTTTCAGTTTTGAAAGAAAAGAGGGGGAGGGGGCAGAAAGAAAAAGGGAAGGGAGATTTTTTTTTAATTTTATTTTATTAATTAATTTAATTGCATAAAGTTGACTTTTACCTACGACCTCGAAACGAGGCCCACCGCCTGTCGTCCGTAGCGTTTTGCCCCCATTCTGAACACAATGGGATATGTATCGTAGGCTGATTCGACTGTTTCGATCTGTTTCCTTTGAATTTACATTTAAATCATTATATTGAATTTTAAACGTACATTTCAAATTACCGGGGTCACATACTAACTAGAAAAACTCCAGAAAAATATTTTCTAGCTTCGTATTGACGATACGGTCCTAACAAAACTAGTTTCGTCGAATTCTGAGACCGTTAGAAAAATGGCCATTTTCCAGTCGATTAAAATCAACTGAAATTGGTCAAACGCGTTTTTCTTCGCCACGCTCACATATTGATTCGAAAAATTATGAAATTTGAAATCTAGCAATAATTTGACATCACAGACCCAACAAAACTGGTTTTGTCGAAATCCGAGATCGTTTGCAAAATTCCCATTTTTAAGGGCCTGAATTCCATAGCGACTATTCAGAATTTTCAATTGGACATATCTTTTGATTCCCGCTATGAAATTTTGATTTTTCGGATTCGTTGGAAAGATATTATCAATTAGATCCTAATGTTTTTGGTTTCACTAAAATCCGGATTATTGTGCACCCGGTACATTCAATTGAAGTTTGAAATCGAATTATCGAACTACCGCGCCATTTTCAATTCTATTTATAATTATAAATAATTATATATATTCTAACGACGACGTATATAAATATATACGTCGAATTATATTCAAAATAAATTTCTTGTCGATATTATTTAAAATAATTTATTTTAAATGTTCAAAATTCGCTAAAATTGCTAAAATAAAATTTTTAAAATGCCCAGATTTTGCGGGTTATTACAATCTCCCCCACTTAAAACTTTTCGTCCCCGAAAAGGAACAAATTCGAAATTGGTTTGATTAATCAACACTACGTTCGATCTGGCTTCCATTCTCCAACTTTTCAGTTTCTGAGAATTTTCAAATTTTCAAAAATTTGGCTAACACCCTAAATTTTTGAAAAATTTCGCCATAACCTCCCCCGCACCGGGAGCCACGGGAAAATCCCGAAATTGCCATATAGGCCTTCACATCTCAAAAAGAAAAAGAAAAAGCCAAGCGGCTAGCCAATAGGCTCATAAAATCATCATCACCCAAACAAAACAGTAAATTATGTAGTAAACATGTACCTATTTGTCGGGCAAACAAATTTTATTCTTCGGCTCTAGCCTCCTTGATATGACCTGTTCAATGTAAGTATATGTATATGCAAGCAAATGCGACCAATTTTCAATACAATTCAATACTTGGTTCAATTAGGCATAATGGTTCAAAATTATCAAACAAATAAACAAACAACACAAACATCAATCAATTAGTGAATTAACGTTTCAAGTTCATAAATTTGATATATATACAGAAAATCATGTTTTTGATGCCAATTTACAACAAATGTGTTATAGCTATATATGTTTTGGTTCTCACACCAGTCTGATGGAAATATATAGATATCACACCTTCGTCACTCGAAAATAAATGCTGATGATGTTTCGAACCACCATCAGAACATTGTCGGGCTACTAGAGTGCGGTTCTATATCTACCCGGTATATTAAAACTTCGAATATACGTTCATGACGCGTATATGCAAAATCTTTATATATCGGATTGTCCATATTCAAAATAAATATTTATTCAAATATGTGTAAAACGATTTAAATTTCAAAACAAAATTGTTTTCATTTGAAAAATATACTCTTCACACTCGTTCTAGGATACTACTGATCCTATCTCTAACGAGTCATTCTAATTGGATATTACTAATCTAATTTCTGATGAATTCTTTCGTATGGTTCTATTGTGCCTTGTTCTCGATCTCTGTAAACCAAAGCTCTGATACCACTGTAAGAACCCGTTACTTCCCCATGAAGGAAAAAGCGGATACTTTGAGAACAATACACAAATGAACGCAGACGGGAGAACATTTCATTGTTATTACAACAATTCCATCAGATACAAGAATATACAGAGTATAATCGAATAAATTACATTTGATAAATATCAGAGATTACAATAAATTACATAGCAGCGGAAAATAATACAAAGCACAACTTAAGATGATATACGGATACAGAGCTTTCCGGATATCATTCCAGCTGTAAACCAGGATCCTGTGAATATAAATCTGCAAAACCAAAACTACTAGCTGCCCGTGCGGAAAATAGGGGCACCCAGAGTTTAGGTTAAAACAATAAACTCCAGGTCAGTCATGTGACTGGTGTGAGAACTAAAACAGTTATTTAAAGCTTTACTTTGAAAGAGAGTAATTCAAGGGACCACGCCTTATAACACGGAACGAGTTTCCTCCCAAGAATACCAGTGCATAGAAAAGATAACGCAATGCTTTTTCGAAAAATGAAGCTATTATAAGACCCAGGTCCCATCACACAATGCAACGCAAGCTGGAGGATAGGGTTTTCCCTTATAATAGCCAAACATGCTTGGTACGTTTAAAACAAATCATTTGATACTATAATAAGTGTATAGTGTCAAAACAATTTCAATCATAAATATAAATCATAGACGGCATGAGCGCCCCATCCCACTATGTCGCCATACTAGGCTCTACAAATAAAGCCGAAATACACGTATTGGAAATTGGATTTCCGTCATGAGTCGAGGCAAGGGGCAAGATCCTCTCCGCGCTCGAGACACTCTAGCAAATGCCTCAGGGCTACGCACTCTGGGCAACCCTGGATGCGGCTGGGCCGGTCCTCACTTACGTTAGAGGATTAATTATGCCTGAACACACGTTTCCCGGTCCTTACAGACCTATAATCGAGGCGCATCATTCCAACAACCACAAAGGTGAAAAGTATATAAATGTCAGGGCTGGTAAGTCACTGACACCACCAAAGCTAGAAAGAAACGTCGTGCTCTCCCAGCGGTTCGTATTCCATTTTTAACTCATACCGAGGTGTGAGGCTCGCGAATTCACGTTATACACAAAGCTACGCCACAGAGGCCGTGCTTTGATCATCAACCACAAGACTTTGCTTTTCAATAGAAGCCTTGATCATTGCAACTCAGTATGCCAAACAGGCAATTCATGCTATGCGATTGATATCTATCGATATATAACCTCTAAGCTCGTACGTCTCAGAGAAGGGCGTTAAGCAAGAGAATAAAATCTCCGCCGCCAAACAGATATATATTTAACAGAAATCAATCAACACAGAATAAAATCCAATGTCAGACACACAATCCATTTACAAGTCCGTTCTGGGTCTGAACGAAACCGGAGGCACTTTCCTCGCTTATCCATCCATCTCCAAGTACGTCTGGACGACCACCAACTATTTCCATCCTCTTGGGTGTACAGCCCAATCAGGATCGTCAGTAATTACCCAAACGATGTGAAGACTTCCGGTCTTCGACCACCGTCTTCATCTTCGACTTATCGTCGAATCGGTTATTCAGAATGGGTATAAACCCGGCCTTTCCGAACAACCTGCGTATATTTAAAACAAATGTTACACAAACACAATATACGCCTCATTCCAATTCAGAATATTCTTTTATTCACAGAATCACAATTTTAGGGAAAGGTTCCCATTAATTTTATCCAAGATAAATTCTTTAAAATTTATTCTTTAATCTTCCTTTGGATGACATTCAAACCAAATTATGGTTTTCTAAACTAGTCGAGATTAGCGAATCGTAACGAAGTAATTATTTATTTTATTTCCCAATCCCAACCTATTCATCCCATGAAGCAAAACTGGTAATACTCCATATCTAACACCACAGTGTTATCGGTAAAATTAATTACCATCTCACGTTCAAATCTAATTAAAGATTTAACTATCGCTTTGGAGCAAAACTGGTGATACTCCATCCTCGCTTATTTGTCAAATTTGATAATTTAGATTATCAATTCGAATTTCAATCTAATTGCAGATTCATTAAAACTCCTTTTACTGGGTTAAAGAACTAGGTGTTATTTAAAACACAGTTCACGACAAACCCAAATCACATTCTATTTGTTATCGGGTTAAAGAACTAGTGTTATTTAAAACACCGTTCACGATAAACCCATTCTATTTATTATCGGGTTAAAGAACTAGTGTTATTTAAAACACCGTTCACGATAAACCCATTTTAAATCCAATAAAATATATTAGAAATTCTGATTATTTAAAACCCCTTTTTAAATCTAATTTATTTATTTAAAAATAATTGGGTTTTAAATTTAGTTCAAAACTAGTTCATTTCGATAAAAATCCATTTTTATCTTTTCAAATGTGGAGATTTTCATCCCAATTTTTCTCAAATCATTTCTAATGATTTTACACAAATTATTGATATTTTTAATTATTTTATCAAGGTCCGTACAGTCTATTTCCAACAACGGCCATCGAACTGCACTTACCGCGACCTTTTTCGAATTTGATTTGGACGTATCTCCAAATCCAACCGTTAGATTTCAAATTTCAAATATTCGTTAGAAAGCTCTTTTCGATACGAACCCAACGGTTCCGGTTTTAGGAGAATCCGATGGTCGGATCTCCCGTAATGTCTGTTTGAAATAAATGGTCGAAATTCGCGAACTACCGCGGCGCGGCGCGTTCTATTCAGGCCATTATATTATATATATAATATATATTTCATCGATTTCTATTTAAAACGAATTTTATAATTGGTTTTGAATTCGTTTCAAAAACATTTCAACTTCCATTTCAATTCAAATCAAAATTAAATTTTTTCTTATAAATTCGTTTTAAAATTCACTTCTATTCAATTCAAGTTTCAATTCAATTTGAATTCATTTCACTTCGTTTTCAATTCAATTCGAATTCGTTTTCTATTCAATTCAATTCAAATTGGTTTTCTATTCGATTCAATTTAAATTGGTTTTCTATTCGACTCAAATTCATTTCTAAATCGTTTTATATTCAATTCATTTCGAAATCGTTATATATTCAATTCATTTCGAAATTGTTATATATTCAATTCATTTCAAAATCGTTATATATTCAATTCATTTCAAAATCGTTATATATTCAATTCATTTCAAAATCGTTATATATATTCAATTCATTTCGAAATCGTTTTCAATTCAATTCATTTCGAAATCGTTTTCAATTCAATTCATTTCGAAATCGTTTTCAATTCATTTCATTTCGAAATCGTTTTCAATTCATTTCATTTCGAAATCGTTTTCAATTCAATACATTTCGAAATGAATAAAATCGATATAAATATCGTTCACGTCAAAATGGCGTCAATCTAATTAACACGGCTTAATGTATTTCTATTTTCAAATATTCTATTTCAAATATTTCCTATTATCAAAATATTTGTTATTATCAAAATATTTCGTTCAACACATGACTAATCTCAACGGATGAGTACAGTCAACACATGAACCTTTATTCTATATTGATAAAGATGTAAATTTTATTATAAAAATATTTCGTTCAACACATGACTAATCTCAACGGATGAGTACAGTCCACACATGAACATTTATTCTATATTATAAAGATGTAAATTTTATTATAAAAATATTTCGTTCAACACATGACTAATCTCAACGGATGAGTACAGTCAACACATGAACATTTATTTTTTTAGTGATAAAGATATAAAATTTATTGTTAAAATATTACGTTCAACACATGACTAATCTCAACGGATGAGTACAGTCAACACATGAACCTTTATTTTTTATATTCTTTATTTTCTAAATTGGAATGAGGCCCAATCAATCACCATATAATGTTAATTATATGGATTTCCATATATCACACGTATATAATAGCATTGAAAGATAATCAACCATCAACCAAAGTGCACTACACTGTATAAGCATCAAATATACATACTAACGCTTATAACAGCCTGTCAATCAATCGATCGACATATTTAATCAGTCAGGATGAGTGAACTTCAAATTTCATCCCAACACCCGTGTGGGGTTTCAAACAATCAAACACAGATTTTATTTGTGTAGTTGGGCGATGTGTAAAATTTATCGACCCAATCAATGTCCCTCAAATAGGTGTACATAAACAAACCGTCCGGTTTGTAAATGAATATTTTATTTATTCACTTCACGTTAAAAATTAAATTTTTAACGATAAAAACATTTTATTTCAACATATGAATTTCTATTCAGTTCATCTATTAAATAAAATGATATTTTTATTTTTCTAACATATTTTAGAAAATTTCGGCGGCATAACGACACGATACTAGAAACGGGACGAGGCCTAGCCTTATCCCCAGTCTAGTGAAGGCCCACGCCATTCACACATCAATCAAATCCATTCCATTTCACCAAACAACCAAATAACCAAGTCCATGGTCTGTGGACGATTGTGTCGGGTGCTACTAAGCACCGTCTGCATCCTAGTATATATATATATATATATATATATATATATATATATATAACTAGAAAATGAAATTGAAAGGTGAGAAATTCTCACCGATAGCTATTCAACCATCTCGACTCTTCTTTTAGAGAAATCTTCATCGTTCTCGTCTTTGTCACTTTCGTTGCCCGTAGCCACTACATATGTAAAAATCACATTTTTACTTTGCTATTCAATATAGAAAAATCGAACTTTTACTTTGCTATTCAATATAGAAAAATCGAATTTTTACTTTGCTATTCAATATAGAAAAATCGAATTTTTACTTTGCTATTCAATATAGAAAAATCGAATTTTTACTATGCTATTCAATATAGAAAAATCGAATTTTTACTATGCTATTCGATATATAAAAATCGAATTTTTACTATGCTATCCAATATAGAAAAATCGAATTTTTACTTTGCTATTCAATATATAAAAATCGAATTTTTATTATGCTATTCAATATATAAAAATCCCGTTTTCATTATTCTACATAATCAAAATCATATTTTCTCGTCACTCTTCACCATATAAAGATTTCGCCTTTTTCAATATAAAGATTTCGCCCTTTTCAATATAAAGATTTCGCCTTTTCAAAAATAAAGATTTCTCCTTTTCAAAAATAACAATTATTAAAATCACATTTCTATTTTTCTACACATATAAAGATGATATTTTTAATATTTCTATCATGTAAAAATTATATTTTTAATTCTCTACACAAACAAAATCATATTTTTTCATCATATATATAGTAAAGACTATATTTTTAATACTTTAAAAATATAAAAATCATATTTTTATCTCATAATGTATATATAAAAACAACATTTTATTTAGCTAAAGTATAAACAGAAAAAAACTGATTTTCATATAATAGTAAACAAATAAATTACTTACAGTAATTTGCGAGGGGGGGTCGATTTCAGGCGACGGATGGACGGAGGGGGGGGGGGTTTGGGCGGCGCGTCGATCAGAAATAAGGGGGGGCGAGGCTGCGGTAGGGCGGTGGTCGGCTGGGCTGCGTCGAGGTGGGTGGGTCGATGCAGGCAGTTGCGGGTTCGGGTCTAGGGGCGCGAGGCTCGATAGAAGAGGAGAGGGGAGCGAGGAGGCTGGAGGGGCGACGTGGTGGCCCGCCTGAGGCGCGGCGGCGCTCATCGGGGGGGGAGGGGGGGGGGGGCGAGTCTCCCCCGTCCGCCTCTTTCTCCTTTTTTATTTATTTATTTTGTTTTCAGTTTTGAATGAAAAGAGGGGGGGGCAGAAAGACAAAGGGAAGGGAGATATTTTTTATTTTATTTTATTAATTAATTTAATTGCATAAAGTTGACTTTTACCTACGACCTCGAAACGAGGCCCACCGCCTGTCGTCCATAGCATTTTACCCCCATTCCGAACACAATGGGATATGTATCGTAGGCTGATTCGACTGTTTTGATCTGTTTCCTTTGAATTTATATTTAAATCATTATATTGAATTTTAAACGTACATTTCAAATTACCGGGGTCACATACTAACTAGAATAACTCCGGAAAAATATTTTCTAGCTTCGTATTGACGATACGGTCCTAACAAAACTAGTTTCGTCAAATTCTGAGAACGTTAGAAAAATGGCCATTCTCCAGTCGATTAAAATCAACTAAAACTGGTCAAATGCGTTTTTCTTCGCCACACTCACATATTGATTCGAAAAATTATGAAATTTGAAATCTAGCAATAATTTAACATCACGGACCCAACAAAACTTGTTTCGTCGAAATCCGAGATCGTTTGCAAAATTCCCATTTTTAAGGGCCTAAATTCCATAGCGACTATTCAGAATTTTCAACTGGACATATCTTTTGATTCCCGCTATGAAATTTTGATTTTTCGGATTCGTTGGAAAGATATTATCAATTAGATCCTAATGTTTTTGGTTTCACTAAAATCCGGATTATTTTGCACCCGGTACATTCAATTGAAGTTTTAAATCGAATTATCGAACTACCGCGCCATTTTCAATTCTATTTATAATTATAAATAATTATATATATTCTAACGACGACGTATATAAATATATACGTCGAATTATATTCAAAATAAATTTCTCGTCGATATTATTTAAAATAATTCATTTTAAATGTTCAAAATTCGCTAAAATTGCTAAAATAAAAATTTTAAACTGGCCCAGATTTTGCGGGTTATTACATCTTGCTCCAAGCTCTTCCAGTATATCTGTAAAATCCCGACTACTTGACTGCACGTACAAATTTAGGCACCCAAGAGTTTAGGGAAATAAACAAATAAACTCCGGGTCAGTTATGGGACCGATATGAGTAAAACAGTTTAAAAACAGTTCGAACAAGTAAACGATATCTCATAAGACAACGCCGCATAAAGGAACAGGTTTTTCCCTTATGAGAATCCAAAATATCTTTATATCAAAAACCTTTTGATATTATAATAATGTCTATCAACCACAGTATATATAATCATCTAGCAGAAACGCTTTCATCTCACGTTCTACATATATGGTATACAATCAAAACCGCAAGCACGTATTGTGTAATGGATTTCCAACTATGACAAGGTATGGAACCACCTTTCGCTAGTGTACCTCTAGAGAGGAATACACTGGGTTCAACAAGAATATTTTGCAAACCGGCCACACATGACCGACCACTCAATTTGCTTGAGTGTATCGAATGTATATCACCAACGTTTGGGATCAACAACCGTTTCCTGAATGGGACAGTATCGACAATAGATTTTTAGAAATAATAGAAACTCTAGATCAGGTGATTATACACCCTATTTCGGAGCGACCGCCTTAGCCATGCTGCCTGCCCTATTTCAATCATTTACCGATTGACGAGGCTAGAAGCTACGCTTTATCATCACACCAGATTCACTTCGAATGTCACATCGTCAAATCCATCAAATCACCGATTGACGTCTACAACAATACATTATGTGTTAACTAAAAGAAGTTTCCTTCTCCGCTTCCACTCTTGGTACAGTTAGAGAAATCAATATACGTGATCGTCTGGAAATACTCTGTCAGACATCCGTCCATACAAGTCATCCAGGAACAGGATGAACCGAAGGTACTATTCAGTATATCCATCTTAGGCATTATTATCTAAGATTTATACAACAGCCCTCGCACTTTACTCCGTCTTCAATTTTCTTTGGCATATATGATACGCAATGCTTGTGCCAATACAGAGTTTTTCTTTGGATAATAATCCAACCAGTCTTTCCATATTAACAACGTAAATTGGTCAAAACTTCGATAGTCTGTGATTTAACTATCGAAGGAAAATACGTGTGCAAATAGCAATAACATTTCCAGAAGAAAATTTGTAACAACCCGTATTTTCAATAACCTGTTATAACATAAATGGAGGCAGAATTAAACTGTAAAATCTGAATCAAGGGAAACGGGCTATGCCATTGCGTTTGTCTCGGAAAAATACGCGAAAAAGAGTCCGAGTTTTCGAAAATCGGAGTCCGTATGACCAAGATATGGCCTCACGAAGTTTCACGAAAAATTCCCAAATTAAAGTATACTTAATTAAGTGAAATGGGTTGCGCAGAGAAATATATATATATTGATATATATATATATATATATAATTGAAAATTAAATAAATAAATATGTAAAAATGTTCAAAACAGCGAATTGGGAGAGGGGAATAACCGAACCGGCCGATTTTTGAGGTCGACCCGAGCTCGCTGGGTCGACTAGGGGTTAATCCAGGGTGTTTGGCTGTCAACCCGTGGGCCGATTCGCTCAAATGCAGATTTTGCATTTGGATGGTTCTCATGGTTCATCTTTAATCTAAAGGCCCTAGATGGTTCCTACACTTGACTTTTTCCCCAAGACATGCTTTGATGGCTTGGATTGAATCTAGATTTAATCCTATGGCCTAAAACACTTGCCTAATCTATAAATAAGACCCTAACCTATCCTAAATCCTCATTATTCATTCATGCAACTAAACTATGGCAAAATTTTACCTCTCATGGCATCCACTCTCTTCATAAAATTTCTAAATGGTTTCTATGAGGGATTTTCCATGCATACAAGTGTTTTCAAGCTTGTATGAGTGTCATTAGCTTGCATTCAAGTCAAGTTTCTATCTTTGCATCATAAAGCAAGGGTTTTGATCATTTTGACTCAAGGGTTTTTATGTTAGAGCTTGCATTTTGGGTCTATTTGATTGCATAAGGGCTTTGTCATATCTTTTGTGCCTTCATAGCAATGTAAGCCCTTTCCCTACTCTTAGATATTAACTATGAAGTTAAATGTTCATGTTGCAAGTTTGGGTTTGATCATTGAGTATGATACATGCTATCATGTCATGCAAGTTTATGAAGTCATTATCTTGATCTTGTGAGCTAAAAGCTACAACCTTTATGTTGAAATGTTGCATTAGGCAACATGAGAACCCTCATAACCTTTATGTCAACTTGCATATGAAGTCATAACCCTTATATGATGATATATGCGAGTTACTAGTCATCATTCCATATCTTTTGTCACCATGATTCGCTTATGTGCCAAGTTTGGGTTTATGCATGTTTTGAGGCTTAAGAATGTAACATGCAAGTTAATGAACACATTTGTGCCTCATTTGCCACCATGATTAACTTGTGGCTTAATATCCATTTTTGTCATGCCTTTGCCAAGTCTCTTCTTTTAATCCATTACGTTATCGCGAACGTATATGCGAGTTTAAAAGCGTTGGGTTATGTTATGGGTAATTTCTAATGACATGAAAATACAACTTGAAAACATGACTTGAAATATAACATGGAAGTTGACATGTAAGTATGCATAAAAACTTAAGCTTGGGAATTTACCTATTAATTTAGGTTTACCCTTTGGGAATTTACCTATTAAGTTAGGTCTACCCAAATGCTTGAAAACTTGTAACATGTTTTGGGAAACATGATGGACATGACACTTAGATAATATAAGTGTGGCCAACTCGAGGTTGGGTTGAGTTTGCAACGTAAAACTACCCGGAACCGACCGGCCTAACTAGTAGTTGCAAACAATAGGACCCAATGTGAGAAGTTGGTCATGTTGTGCTTGAACCCGAGGTTAGACCAAGTTGTGGTGTAAAGCTACCCGGAACCGACCGGCTTAACTAGTAACCACAACAAAGTCTAATGTGAGAGGTGAAGGTGCATTAAGTAATTAATGCCACATGATAGGGTTAAGTTAATTTGATTAATGACTCTTAACCAAATATGACATGGACAAATGGGTTAAGTAATTTGATTAGGCTAATGATACTTAACAAAACATGACAAGGTTGGGTAGGTTAAGTAACTTGATTTGCCTAATGACACTTAACCATTTTTATATGACTAGTGGATGGGGTTAAGTTAACCAACACTTAATCAATCCAACGCGATAACTTGGTAAGGTTAAGTAAGTTTTCTTAATGACGCTTAACCGAAAAATACGGTTAACGAATGGGGTTAAGATTAGACTCAACTAGTCTAAACATGGAAATCGGATGGGGTTAAGTTAGCCTAGACTTAATTAATCCCACTTGGTAGTTTAATGGGGTTAAGTTAAACACTTAACTAATCTAAACATGATGAATTGATGTGGTTAAGTGACCTATACTTATCCAATCTAACTCGTTAATTTATTGTGGTTAAGTTAACCAATACTTAACCAATATAACGTGAAAACATGATAAGGCTAAGTCACGAATCGCTTGAATACACTTGACCGATTTGACTAAGTAAATTGATAGGGTCAAGTTAATATATACTTAACCAATCTAGAATGATAATTGGACGAGGTTAAGTCGTGAATTGCTTAATATACTTAACCAACTTGAGCATGGTTTGTAGGGTTAAGCCTTGAACTTGGATACTTAGCCAATTTTGACAGGATTTGTAGACGGGTTAAGTCATGAACTTAAGTGACACTTAATCCATTATGTAAACCCTAGTTCTGAGGATTAGGTGGATAACCGTAGTTAACAAGGATAATGGGAACAATGCTAAGTGGTAAACCTTAGTTGAAGAATAACTAAGTAATGATTCTTAGTCAAGGAAATTTAGCCCAGTTCATAGATAGATGAGTAACCTGATACGGTAGGTCATCGTTTAAGTATACGAGTAGGAGCAAGTATCTGATTTAGATAAAGGCTCCAGCGAACTGGGTAACGAAGCAGCGGCTTCGGGGAACATGAGGATATTCTTGGTATCCCTCTATGAGCTGCCAGGTGATTATACTAGGCTCATGAGAGGTTAAGGTCTGCGTTAGAAGAACCAAGAGTATGCCTTGGTTGCTATACGAGCGACCTAAAGACGGGGATGGATAGGGGATTGTTGACGATACACGGTCGTACCCTAGATAGCATTTCGTCAGGCTACCTACCATCTTTGGTCAAGCGTGTACGTACGGAAAGGCAGAGAACACCCAAAAGACCATAATTGCTATCTAATTATGGTTGCGGTAAGGCTTGGATGTGGGTTGGCCAGTGTTGTGTTCTCATACAGGATTTATCCTGTCTTGTCTTTCACTAGTTGAGGGGGTGGTCTCGTGGGACCATAGCCACGTATAAGAAAAACAGACCTTAGCATCTGCATCGGCAGATAAATCGAAAGCTCCCGACCGAGTCCTGTATTTCTTGATTTGCCCTGTGATAGGACTCGGATGGCACGATGTGATACATGTGCATACAGTCACGGAAAAGCGATTCACGATGAATGCGTGGGAAAAAGGGCGCGGTTGGCGGTTAGCGTAATCCCTAGTGGCCCTAGGTGGTTGAACCCAAACCGAGATACGAAAACGTGCAATAGGTAAGCATAATCCCTAGCAGCCCTAGGTAGCATAAGTCCTAGTTGTACAAACAATAATTCATGTTGGAAGACCCTAGCTAGGTTTAGGGTAACAGTCCAAACCGATCTTAAGGATCATGGAACTATGTTAAAGTAATATAGAATCTCATGGGAAAGCCCGTATGGTCTACGGCAAGGGACTGAACATTTACATGGAATAAAACATACAAGTTGAGTAACCTATATATGCGATATATTAGGTTGACATGGACCATTACACGACTTTTGAGTGAGGGTCATTCTTGGTTAACACATGACACGGTGGGGATACTAGTACGGTAGGTGCAGAGCTAAAATACAGGATAGATATCACGGGGCGTTATACGTGATAGATATCTTGGGGATATTATACTTGATAGAAACCTGACGATGTGATACCTTGTTTTATCTTTACATCGTAATTTATCATGACACCTTAGTTTATCTAAGTTCAGTAGTTCATCCTGTTATTTTGATTTAGCTTATCTATCTTGTCATCATGCTTATGTTCATCTCAGTTTCTCATGTCAGTTACCTTTACTAGTTTTTATGCTAATAGTAGATAGGGCTTACTCAGTCTTTTTGACTGACCCGTTTTGTTTCGCCTCTTTTCTTCCGTTTCCCCCCTAGGTTACAGGGAGGAAATACTGTTGTTTAGTTCGGACTTCTTCTGCTTGAAGGTCATCATGGATGGCTTGGACTTTTCTTGGCTAATGGCTACTTTACTGTTTTTACTTGGGGAATAATTTATGAAAATGTCTTTATGCTTCTTTACTATTGCAAGACAGGTTTTGATGTACTCTGATGTAAAAGGCTTTAGACCTTATTTATTCATGTTATGAAAGTTTGATTTTACTTCCGCTATTTTTATATGTTCTGTCTTGTGATATTTCTTTGCATGTTTACCAATAATGCCCCTCTAAAGCTAGTGCATTCCTTTGCGAGTGACCCTAGCGGAGGCGGGGTGTTACACGTGGTATCAGAGCAGAGGGTTACCAGATTGGGCAAAAGTTTTTAAAGACCTTCTGAAAACTATTTGAAAAAAAAACCCGTTTACAAAGAAGCATTTTTCAAGAAAATTTTCTTTTAAAAGTAAAAGGCTATTCCCCAAAGGCCATTAGCACTATCCTTGTTTCCTTAATTGAGTCTCTTTTCCTTTCTTTCCTCCATCTGTAGTCACGGTAGTTTTAACTGCGACTAGTCTTTTCTACCTACGAAAGTGCTTTCCATACGATGGAGGTGGTTCTCGAGAGACCAGTGGCCGCGTTATAAGAAAGGATCGTGAGAAAGAAGGATAAAGGATACGAGCTTAAGGATGAGCAACTTGTTGGTATGGCTTAGTCCTCAAAGGAGGGAGAAAGATGAACAATGAAACCCATGACGAGAGAGTACCTTTGGCATGGTAAAACGGGGCGGATAGTTAAGTATTATGGGACAAGGACAAGATCATCGGGAGGGCAGTAGTATGCTCTCATTTCTAGAGTACCTCGGAAGGAGGGTAACGATCTTGTTAAAGGTTTAGCTTTTCTTCTCTATCATCCCGTTAGGACTTCGTTGTTCGTATCATTTAAGTCTGCTTCGATAGTTGAGTCTCTGCACCTTAAGTACTAGCGTATTAGAGAATCCCATTTTTGTCTCAAAGTCCTATTGGAGAATCAGTCCATTTATACATGACTTGTTTAGATTTGGGAATGTCTATGCCAAGTGTTGAGTTTGGAAATAATGCTTATGTTTATAAGCTATGGATGGATTCTAGGGATGAAGTGGTTATCCAGTAGGGGTGCCACTCTCGGTTTTGATAGGAGGGTAGTTAGACCTTTTGACTAGCCTTGGTAATGCCCTCGAAGTATCGGGTAACCTTTTTGAGGTTCTGTCATGACTAGTTACTTAGAATCCCTTGATGCCTTTATTGGAAATTTGAAGCCCGATCGAGTGGTGTTCGCCAATAAGACGGATGGTTTACTTCATTTATGCATGGGTTATAGAGATCACCCTAGTAAGTGCGCATGATAACCTGATTGACATCTGTTTACTTTCAAGAGAAAGTTCTTCTACATGGAATGCCTTATAGTATATAAACGAGATCCAAGATTCACTAGTGAATTTTGGAAAGCTTGCATGAGATCATGAGTACGCAGTCATGTTTGCGTCAAGTATTCTAGGAAAAGGATAAGTGCAAGTGGAACGAGAGGCGACGAAGAAATGAGTTCCAGCTCATGTTATGGAAACAGGAATAAGAAGCTACAAAATCGCGAAGTTAAAATACGACTTTGATGGTCAAAGACTAGATACGCGCATGATATCTCTTTTTGGGAGTATATCCTTGATCCCTGTTTCTGTAGAGCTTACTTGTAGGTTATCTTTTGTGGACATCCTCTCGGTCCTACTTTCTGTTACAAACCCCGTAAGGAGTTTGTCTTGTTTATATTCTCGGCCCTGTTTCAGGGAATTCTAGGTAGAACCCTATGGATGTAAACATGTATTTGAAACATGTTATGATTGATATGGTTGCAAGTTGTTGCTCGTGGATGCGCGAATACACATTAGATACTAGCTCGACTCGGTCACATTTCATATTGCATATGCACGAGTATTTATACTTGTTTATGGATGAAATCGAATGTATTATCATGCGGTTGTAGCATATGAATGAATGATTGTGCATGCATATAGTATCTATATGACTAGGACTATTTGCATACATGTTGGATTCATGGCACTATACATATTTTGCATTAGAAAGATTATTCAGGCCTGATCATTAGCATTAGCTAAGGAACATGTACACACACGTTTTGCGTATATTCATACAGCATTAGAAATCATCTAAGGACAATGGTTGCTTGTGGATGATGTTTTGAGTAGATGGATGATGGATGGTAGGATATGTTCTTCCTAACTTGGAGATTTCGGGGACGAAATCCTAAAAGGTGGGGAGAATGTAACAACCCGTATTTTCAATAACCTGTTATAACCTAAATGGAGGCAAAATTAAACTGTAAAATCTGAATCAAGGGAAACGGGCTATGCCATTGCGTTTGTCTCGGAAAAATACGCGAAATAGAGTCTGAGTTTTCGAAAATCGGAGTCCGTATGACCAAGATATGGCCTCGCGAAGTTCCACGAAAAATTCCCAAATTAAAGTATACTTAATTAAGTGAAATGGGTTGCGCAGAGAAATATATATATATATATATATATATATATTGATATATATATATATATATATATAATTGAAAATTAAATAAATAAATATGTAAAAATGTTCAAAACAGCGAATTGGGAGAGGGGAATAACCGAACCGGCCGATTTTTGAGGTCGACCCAAGCCCGCTGGGTCGACTAGGGGTTAATCCAGGGTGTTTGGCTATCAACCCGTGGGCCGATTCGCTCAAATGCAGATTTTGCATTTGGATGGTTCTCATGGTTCATCTTTAATCTAAAGGCCCTAGATGGTTCCTACACTTGACTTCTTCCCCAAGACATGTTTTGATGGCTTGGATTGAATCTAGGTTTAATCCTATGGCCTAAAACACTTGCCTAATCTATAAATAAGACCCTAACCTATCCTAAATCCTCATTATTCATTCATGCAACTAAACTATGGCAAAATTTTACCTCTCATGGCCTCCACTCTCTTCATAAAATTTCTAAATGGTTTCTATGAGGGATTTTCCATGCATACAAGTGTTTTCAAGCTTGTATGAGTGTCATTAGCTTGCATTCAAGTCAAGTTTCTATCTTTGCATCATAAAGCAAGGGTTTTGATCATTTTGGCTCAAGGGTTTTTATGTTAGAGCTTGCATTTTGGGTCTATTTGATTGCATAAGGGCTTTGTCATATCTTTTGTGCCTTCATAGCAATGTAAGCCCTTTCCCTACTCTTAGATATTAACTATGAAGTTAAATGTTCATGTTGCAAGTTTGGGTTTGATCATTGAGTATGATACATGCTATCATGTCATGCAAGTTTATGAAGTCATTATCTTGATCTTGTGAGCTAAAAGCTACAACCTTTATGTTGAAATGTTGCATTAGGCAACATGAGAACCCTCATAACCTTTATGTCAACTTGCATATGAAGTCATAACCCTTATATGATGATATATGCGAGTTACTAGTCATCATTCCATATCTTTTGTCACCATGATTCGCTTATGTGCCAAGTTTGGGTTTATGCATGTTTTGAGGCTTAAGAATGTAACATGCAAGTTAATGAACACATTTGTGCCTCATTTGCCACCATGATTAACTTGTGGCTTAATATCCATTTTTATCATGCCTTTGCCAAGTCTCTTCTTTTAATCCATTACGTTGTCGCGAACGTATATGCGAGTTTAAAAGCGTTGGGTTATGTTATGGGTAATTTATAATGACATGAAAATACAACTTGAAAACATGACTTGAAATATAACATGGAAGTTGACATGTAAGTATGCATAAAAACACAAGCTTGGGAATTTACCTATTAAGTTAGGTCTACCCAAATGCTTGAAAACTTGTAACATGTTTTGGGAAACATGATGGACATGACACTTAGATAATATAAGTGTGGCCAACTCGAGGTTGGGTTGAGTTTGCAACGTAAAACTACCCGGAACCGACCGGCCTAACTAGTAGTTGCAAACAATAGGACCCAATGTGAGAAGTTGGTCATGTTGTGCTTGAACCCGAGGTTAGAACAAGTTGTGGTGTAAAGCTACCCGGAACCGACCGGCTTAACTAGTAACCACAACAAAGTCTAATGTGAGAGGTGAAGGTGCATTAAGTAATTAATGCCACATGATAGGGTTAAGTTAATTTGATTAATGACTCTTAACCAAATATGACATGGACAAATGGGTTAAGTAATTTGATTAGGCTAATGATACTTAACAAAACATGACAAGGTTGGGTAGGTTAAGTAAATTGATTTGCCTAATGACACTTAACCATTTTTATATGACTAGTGGATGGGGTTAAGTTAACCAACACTTAATCAATCCAACGCGATAACTTGGTAAGGTTAAGTAAGTTTTCTTAATGACGCTTAACCGAAAAATACGGTTAACGAATGGGGTTAAGATTAGGCTCAACTAGTCTAAACATGGAAATCGGATGGGGTTAAGTTAGCCTAGACTTAATTAATCCCACTTGGTAGTTTAATGGGGTTAAGTTAAACACTTAACTAATCTAAACATGATGAATTGATGTGGTTAAGTGACCTATACTTATTCAATCTAACTCGTTAATTTATTGTGGTTAAGTTAACCAATACTTAACCAATATAACGTGAAAACATGATAAGGCCAAGTCACGAATCGCTTGAATACACTTGCCCGATTTGACTAAGTAAATTGATAGGGTCAAGTTAATATATACTTAACCAATCTAGAATGATAATTGGACGAGGTTAAGTCGTGAATTGCTTAATATACTTAACCAACTTGAGCATGGTTTGTAGGGTTAAGCCTTGAACTTGGATACTTAGCCAATTTTGACAGGATTTGTAGACGGGTTAAGTCATGAACTTAAGTGACACTTAATCCATTATGTAAACCCTAGTTCTGAGGATTAGGTGGATAACCGTAGTTAACAAGGATAACGGGAACAATGCTAAGTGGTAAACCTTAGTTGAAGAATAACTAAGTAATGATTCTTAGTCAAGGAAATTTAGACCAGTTCATAGATAGACGAGTAACCTGATACGGTAGGTCATCGTTTAAGTATACGAGTAGGAGCAAGTATCTGATTTAGATAAAGGCTCCAGCGAACTGGGTAACGAAGCAGCGGCTTCGGGGAACGTGAGGATATTCTTGGTATCCCTCTATGAGCTGCCAGGTGATTATACTAGGCTCATGAGAGGTTAAGGTATGCGTTAGAAGAACCAAGAGTATGCCTTGGTTGCTATACGAGCGACCTAAAGACGGGGATGGATAGGGGATTGTTGACGATACACGGTCGTACCCTAGATAGCATTTCGTCAGGCTACCTACCATCTTTGGTCAAGCGTGTACGTACGGAAAGGCAGAGAACACCCAAAAGACCATAATTGCTATCTAATTATGGTTGCGGTAAGGCTTGGATGTGGGTTGGCCAGTGTTGTGTTCTCATACAGGATTTATCCTGTCTTGTCTTTCACTAGTTGAGGGAGTGGTCTCGTGGGACCATAGCCACGTATAAGAACAACAGACCTTAGCATCTGCATCGGCAGATAAATCGAAAGCTCCCGACCGAGTCCTGTATTTCTTGATTTGCCCTGTGACAGGACTCGGATGGCACGATGTGATACATGTGCATACAGTCATGGAAAAGCGATTCACGATGAATGCGTGGGAAAAAGGGCGCGGTTGGCGGTTAGCGTAATCCCTAGTGGCCCTAGGTGGTTGAACTCAAACCGAGATACGAAAACGTGCAATAGGTAAGCATAATCCCTAGCAGCCCTAGGTAGCATAAGTCCTAGTTGTACAAACAATAATTCATGTTGGAAGACCCTAGCTAGGTTTAGGGTAACAGTCCAAACCGATCTTAAGGATCATGGAACTATGTTAAAGTAATATAGAATCTCATGGGAAAGCCCATATGGTCTACGGCAAGGGACTGAACATTTACATGGAATAAAACATACAAGTTGAGTAACCTATATATGCGATATATTAGGTTGACATGGACCATTACACGACTTTTGAGTGAGGGTCATTCTTGGTTAACACATGACACGGTGGGGATACTAGTACGGTAGGTGCAGAGCTAAAATACAAGATAGATATCACGGGGCGTTATACGTGACAGATATCTTGGGGATATTATACTTGATAGAAACCTGACGATGTGATACCTTGTTTTATCTTTACATCGTAATTTATCATGACACCTTAGTTTATCTGGGTTCAGTAGTTCATCCTGTTATTTTGATTTAGCTTATCTATCTTGTCATCATGCTTATGTTCATCTCAGTTTCTCATGTCAGTTAACTTTACTAGTTTTTATGCTAATAGTAGATAGGGCTTACTCAGTCTTTTTGACTGACCCGTTTTGTTTCGCCTCTTTTCTTCCGTTTCCCCCCCAGGTTACAGGGAGGAAATACTGTTGTTTAGTTCGGACTTCTTCTGCTTGAAGGTCATCATGGATGGCTTGGACTTTTCTTGGCTAATGGCTACTTTACTGTTTTTACTTGGGGAATAATTTATGAAAATGTCTTTATGCTTCTTTACTATTGCAAGACAGGTTTTGATGTACTCTGATGTAAAAGGCTTTAGCCCTTATTTATTCATGTTATGAAAGTTTGATTTTACTTCCGCTATTTTTATATGTTCTGTCTTGTGATATTTCTGTGCATGTTTACCAATAATGCCCCTCTAAAGCTAGTGCATTCCTTTGCGAGTGACCCTAGCGGAGGCGGGGTGTTACAAAATTCTATCGACCAATCATCAATCACTATCATTCCACAACTATCAGACTCTAACTGTAAACTAATAAGAGAACAACTTCCCAAATATAAACCCCAAAGGCCGAAACCAACATCAGATCGATACTCAGAAAACTATTCAACTTAACTAATCTCTAGTCAGTTTCTAATCTTGTTTAACTCTATTTCTTAACTCTATACGATTTACTCTAGTTCGTTTTTAACTCTAATCGATTAACTCTATTTTGTTTTTAACTCTAATTGATTAACTCTATTTGATTACCTCTAACTGATTTACTCCTTTCAAATAAACTATATTCGATTTACTCCTTTTACTCTATTCGAATAAATTATATTCGATTAACTCCTTTAATTCTAACTGATTAATTCCAACTCCTTTTACTCTAACTGATTAATTCTAACTCCTTTTACTCTAACTGATTAATTCTACTCCTTTTAAATTATCGTATTTATTTTCTAAATAAATATTTCCTTTATTCTATTTATTTACTCAAATAAATATTCCTTTATTCTAACTCTATTTATTCCCCAAATAAATAAATAATCCCTTTTAATCTATTTGTAAATGTTCTACAAATATTTCCTTTATAATTCTATTTTTTTGTAAATGGTTTACAAATATTTCTTTTCTTATTGTTTGACAAATATTTCCTTTTATATTTGTTTTACAAATATAATTCCTTTATTCGAAATCCTTTTTCTTTTATAATATAAAATCCACTGATTTTATATAAATAAATTATTTTCAAAATATACTTTGAAAATCCCTTTTCCACTTCCAGTATTTCTATGGTACTTAACACACCATATAACAACGATAAATATCGTCCAAACACACATAATCAACAACAGATTATACATCACATCATATATCACAATATAAGAATCACAGTAAAATAAATGCTGAGGAATCCAGTCGGATTCCTCCAACCTGTTTCCCTGCATCACAGATGTTAAACAATATAGATAACATCACTTTCAGTTCCATATGATATATTCTATTAAATAGAATCAATATAGAAATTAAACTAACTGACTAGCAATTCAATCAAATAGTCAACACACGGTAAATCAGACAATTTCTAACAGTTCCAAAAAAATACAACATGAAATTGTAAACTGTTTAGAGTTGGTGAGATTTACTCACATTGGACGATCATCGTCGATAACGATAATCATCGCTTGATTTAGACGGACAATTTATTTTGCTATAAATTGTAACGGACTCCAATTGATGCGTGGTCAGTTCCATTTTGTAGTGTCCGTCCATACGATCCTATCGGATCTTGTTTCGTCTAATTCTGATATCGTATGACAAAGTTTTGATGTTATGAAGTTTATAATATTTAAATTTAATTTAAACTTCATTAATAAAATAAATCGGGCTTTACCCTTTTGTTTTGGCCCAACACCCACTTCCCAAAACACCCGTAGCCGTGAACTCCTTCTTCCCAATTCCTTGGATGAAATTCTGCTGCTATAAACATTTTCCCTTTTTGAACAAAGCTCCTCCGCGTTCTATCCCTACTCAATGAAGATCGAAAACAACCACACCCATGAAATCTCCTACTCAATCTCTCCCATTCGATACTGCTCTTACACAACTCGGTCTCCTCCTTCCCTGTGCGACTTCGCCCATTCCGTGCTGTAACAGTGCAGCTCGAGCACAGATTTTAGCACCGGATCTCCCAAAAACAAACATTCAACATGCAATTGCCATGCTGAAACCGAAATCGAACTCCAAACATGATTTAAAGCTTAATATATCAATCGTTCTTGAACCCTAACTTGCCAAAGACCACACAGTATATCGCAGCCACAAAACTGATGCCAAAACAGAAATTGTTTATATCGCACTGAAGAAAAACTTGCCAGAAATCCATACATATATATATTGGGATTTATAACTTCGATTTGAATTTCTTCTCGGATTTTTAAGAGTGCGGTTTATGTTGTAGAAAACAAACGGGAGTTCCTGCGTTTTATCCTACAGTGTGTGGCTGAGAAAATATGAAGCGTGGCCTTCATTTTGACCAAGAATGAATTGGGATATTTTAATTTTATTTTATTATTAAATTAATATATGCACCTACGCTATTTGTATCTGTCCTATAAAATTTCTGTTATCACACACGATACCTAAAAATCACGAAACTGGCCATGCAGCTACAGCTCGACATTACGGTCCCAACGAAACTGGTTTCGTTGAATTCCGACTCCGTATGTTCACACAGCGTATCTTTAACCGTCGAAATAGTGACTATTTTACACTCTAAAAATCTGTACAATCACATAGTGATTCTAAAAATCACGAAACTGGAAATCTAATTACTATTTGACATTGCGGATCCAACAAAACTAGTTTCGTCGAATTCGACTTCGTTTGTAAAAGTGTCTATTTTTAAAGCTCTAAATAACCCTTTTAAATATATAAATATATTAAAATATAATTAAATTAATTATTTAAAATAAATTATTCTCGTATATATTCACAGAGGAATACCATACAGCTCAGAATAATCCTATATAGGTTTCTAACTAGATATTACAAATCTGGGTCAACCCGATATTCGATTTATATTGAAATTCCTTTTTTTTTAAATTATAAATAATTCCTTTATAAATTATAAAGGAATTCCACGTCAACTTTTCTAAAATTTGATTTGGACGTACATCAAAATCTACACGACGAAATCTCGATTTTTCTCTTCTACTTGAAAGATATACTCCACCAGCTCCACACTCTTGTTTCACAGAAATCCAGCTTAAAACGAATCTTGTACATTCAGTTGAAGTTCAAATCGCCAAATTACGAACTACAACGCCATTTCAAGCTCGATTTTAATTATATTATAATTCTACGTTCAAACTGTCGTTCAAATAATATATTCGTTATTCAAATTCAAATTCTAAACTGAATTTAATATCACAAATGATCCGGTACACACCATATCGTCATTTCAGCCAATTTTGATTATTTTAGAATTAAATATATTATTTAATTTATTATTTTAATTAAATATTCACCATTATTTAATTCCACGACCATTTATTTCACTATATCACTATTTGTATAATTAAATAAATTAATTATAATACATCTGCCAATGCGGGTCATTACAATCTTTCCCACTTAAAATAATTTCGCCCTCGAAATTGCTAAGTTATAGGACGACCCTATTTATTGGAATTCCTAAGATTTGTTTACCCCTTATTTCTGATTTCAACTAAACCAATTAATATCGACTAAAATTTTTATTCATTCCGACTAACTAAAATTTTCAAAAATTCTGAAAATTTGCTAACACCTTAAAATTTCGGAAAATTTCGCCATAACCTCCTTTGTACAGCCCTATCGGTAAAACTCCAACTCGACTCTCTAGGCCTACTCCAACCCAAAAGAAAATCAAACAGCCAAGCGGCTTGCCAATTCGGCTCATCAAAATCTCAACCCATATGAAATATAAACTTGTACCTTTTTATCGGGCATATCAACTCTATCACTTCCATATGCTATCAACTCAGCATACACCAATATTATCTCAACCAATTATTTGCTTATATCCAAACCACAATAAAATTTCCAATTCGAGTTCCATCCTCGATTCCAAACTCTTAACCTACCAATCCAATTCAATTTCTATTTGCTTCTGCAAATTCCTATATAAATTCGTTTTAAATTAAATGATTTATTTCTGGGAGTTTTAAACAGCTTCACTTTTCAAAATCAAAAATTCCCTTTTGAAATTCAAAACAACTTGTTTTTCTATCCTTTTTCAAAAACAGTCTCTTTGGTAGTAATCCGTCACTTACACACTCGAAAATGAACTCCGATGATGTTTAGCTCATCATCGGAATCTATTTTCCAGCGATCAAAGTGAGTTCAATACTATAGCACTTTCAAAACCCATTTTTAAACATTTCCACTTTGAAATCATTTCAAATATCCTTTTACAATGTTGTAAACTAATTTAAAATCTCCCAGGATCTTAAAATTCATATATATTAAATCCAGATTCATTTACAACCACTTTTTCAACTTCTGGGACTTTAATTTCAACTCTGATTTTAATTTCCGATTTAATTCAGTTCATTTCACTTATCTGAATTCTGTTTGGTTGTATACAACCATTTCACATTTTTATAATCTTATCTGATTATAATTACTACCAACACATCCTATGTGTGATAATATATCATATATCCATACTGTGTCGGTCCATCGTATTCAAGTGTTTATTTACTCCTACCGATACAGTGGATCAAACTGATCGACCAGAACTCTTAAACAACTCAGCCAATGAATCTCCATAATATAAAACCATTTTTATATCAAATACAAATACGCACTCGTATATATATACTCAAACTCGATCTAGGGTATTACTAACCCTATCTCTACTGAGTCACGCCACAGAGCCAAGGTAATTCTTAACTTAAGCTCTGATACCAACTGTAATGACCCGAAAATCCGATCCAATTTGAGCTGACCAAAAACACAAGTCCAACCCCAAATTAAACTGAAAATCAGGAAATTAATAGAAAGAAAACAGAGGGTGAGGAAAGATAAGATAGAAACTTAGAATAGAAGAAGAAGAAGAACACAACATCAGAGTAACACGAACCTTACATCGGAACGAATAACATATAATATATATAACATAACTTGAAATATACATCTGTACTTGAATATACATCATTATCAAAGTACAACACTTATAACACAGCGGAAATAACTATAACTATATGATCCGGAAGCCTCCTACTCCATGCTCTTCCAGTATATCTGTAAAATCCCGACTACTTGATTGCCCGTACAAATTTAGACACCCAAGAGTTTAGGGAAACAAACAAATAAACTCCGGGTCAGTCATGGGACTGGTATGAGTAAAACAGTTTAAAAACAGTTCAAACAAGTGAACGATATCTCATAAGACCACGCTGCATAACGGAACGGGGTTTTCCCTTATGAGAATCCAAAATATCTTTATATCAAAAACCTTTTGATATTATAATAATATCTATCAACCACAGTATATATAATCATCTAGCAGAAACGCTTTCATCTCACGTTCTACATATATGGTATACAATCAAAACCGCAAGCACGTATTGGGTAATGGATTTCCAACTATGACAAGGTATGGAACCACCTTTCGCTAGTGTACCTCTTGAGAGGAATACACTGGGTTCAACAAGAATATCTTGCAACCCGGCCACACATGACCGACCACTCATTTTGCTTGAGTTTATCGAATGTATATCACCAACGGTTGGGATCAACAACCGTTTCCCGACTGGGACAGTATCGACAATAGAATTTTAGAAATAATTGAAACTCTAGATCAGGTGATTATACACCCTACTTCAGAGCGACCGACTTAGCCATGCTGCCTGCCCGATTTCTGTCATTTACCGATTGACGAGGCTAGAAGCTACGCTTTATCATCACACCAGATTCACTTCGAATGTCATATCGTCAAATCCATCAAATCACCGATTGACGTCTACAACAATACATTATGTGTTAGCTAAAAGAAGTTTCCTTCTCTGCTTCCACTCTTGGTACGGTTGGAGAAATCAATATACGTGATCGTCTGGAAATACTCTGTCAGACATCCGTCCATACAAGTCATCCAAGAACAGGATGAACTGAAGGTACTATTCAGTATATCCATCTTAGGCACTGTTATCTAAGATTTATACAACAGCCCTTACACTTTACTCCGTCTTCAATTTTCTTTGGCATATATGATTCACAATGCTTGTGCCAATACAGAGTGGTTCTTTGGATAATAATCCAACCGGTCTCTCCATATTAACAACATAAATTGGTCAAAACTTCGATAGTCTTTGATTTAACTATCGAAGGAAAATACGTGTGCAAACAACGATATCATTTCCAGAAGGAAATTCTATCGACCAATCATCAATCACTATCATTCCACAACTATCAGACTCTAACCGTAAACTAATAAGAGAACAACTTCCCAAGTATAAACCCCGAAGGCCGAAACCAACATCAGATCGATACTCAGAAAACTATTCAACTTAACTAATCTCTAGTCAGTTTCTAATCTTGTTTAACTCTATTTCTTAACTCTATACGATTTACTCTAGTTCGTTTTTAACTCTAATCGATTAACTCTATTTTGTATTTAACTCTAATCGATTAATTCTATTTGATTACCTCTAACTGATTTACTCCTTTCAAATAAACTATATTCGATTTACTCCTTTCACTCTATTCGAATAAATTATATTCGATTAACTCCTTTAACTCTAACCGATTAATTATAACTCCTTTTACTCTAACTGATTAATTCTAACTCCTTTTACTCTAACTGATTAATTCTCACTCCTTTTAAATTATCGTATTTATTTTGTAAATAAATATTTCCTTTATTCTATTTATTTACTCAAATAAATATTCCTTTATTCTAACTCTATTTATTCCCTAAATACATAAATAATCCCTTTTAATCTATTTGTAAATGTTTTACAAATATTTCCTTTATAATTCTATTTTTTTTGTAAATGGTTTACAAATATTTCTTTTCTTATTTGTTTAACAAATATTTCCTTTTATATTTTTTTACAAATATAGTTCCTTTATTCAAAATCCTTTTTCTTTTATAATATAAAATCCATTGATATTATATAAATAAATTATTTTCAAAATATACTTTGAAAATCCCTTTTCCACATCCAGTATTACTATGGTACTTAACACACCATATAACAACGATAAATATCGTCCAAACACACATAATCAACAACAGATTATACATCACATTATATATCACAATATATGAATCACAGTAAAATAAATGTTGAGGAATCCAGTCGGATTCCTCCAACCTGTTTCCCTGCATCACAGATGTTAAACAATATAGATAACATCACTTTCAGTTCCATATGATATATTCTGTTAAATAGAATCAATATAGAAATTCAACTAACTGACTAGCAGTTCAATCAAACAGTCAACACACAGTAAATCAGACAATTTCTAATAGTTCAAAAAAAGTACAACATGAAATTATAAACTGTTTAGAGTTGGTGAGATTTACTCACATTGGACGATCATCGTTGATAACGATAATCATCGCTAGATTTAGACAGACAATTTATTTTGCTATAAATTGTAATGGACTCCAATTGACGCGCGGTCAGTTCCATTTTGTAGTGTCCGTCCATACGATCCTGTCGGATCTTGTTTCGTCTGATTCTGATATCGTACGACAAAGTTATGATATTACCAAGTTTATAGTATTTAAATTTAATTTAAACTTCATTAATAAAATAAATCAGGCTTTACCCTTTTGTTTCGGCCCAACACCCACTTCCCAAAACACCCGTAGCCGTGAAATCCTTCTTCCCAAATCCTTGGATGAAATTTTGCTGCTCTAAACATTTTCCCTTTTCGAACAAAGCTCCTCCACGTTCTATCCTTACTCAATGAAGATCGAAAACAACCACACCCATGAAATCTCCTACTCAATCTCTCCCATTCGATACAACTCTTACACAACTCGGTCTCCTGCTTCCCTGTGCGACTTCGCCCATTCCCCGCTGTAACATTGCAGCTCGAGCACAGATTTTAGCACCGGATCTCTCAAAAACAAACACGCAACATCCAATTGCCATGCTGAAACCGAAATAGAACTCCAAACATGATTTAAAGCTTAATATATCAATCGTTCTTGAACCCTAACTCGCCAAAGACGACATAGTATATCGCAGCCACAAAACTGACGCCGAAACAGTAGTTGTTTATATCGTACTGAAGAGAATCTTGCTAGAAATCCATACGTATATATATTGGGATTTATAACTTCGATTTGAATTTCTTCTCGGATTTTTAAGAGTGCGGTTTGTGTTGTATAAAACAAACGGAAGTTCCTGCGTTTTATCCAACAGTGTGTGGCTGAGAAAATATGAAGCGTGGCCTTCATTTTGACCAAGAATGAATTGGGATATTTTTATTTTATTTTATTATTAAATTAATATATGCACCTACACTATTTGTATCTGTCCTCTAAAATTTCTGTGATCACACACGATACTTAAAATCACAAAACTGGCCATGCAGCTACAGCTCGACATTACGGTCCCAACGAAACTGGTTTCGTCGAATTCCGACTCCGTATGTTCACAAAGCGTATCTTTAACCATCGAAATACTGACTATTTTACACTCTAAAAATCCGTACGGTCACATAGTGATTCTAAAAATCACGAAACTGGAAATCTAATAACTATTAGACATTGCGGATCCAACAAAACTAATTTCGTCGAATTCCGACTTCGTTTGCAAAAGTGGCTATTTTTAAAGCTCAAAATAACCTTTTTAAATATATAAATATATTTACATATAATTAAATTAATTATTTAAAATTAATTATTCTCGTATATATTCACAAAGGAATACCATACAGCTCAGAATAATCCTATATAGGTTTCTAACTCGATATTACAAATCTGGGTCAACCCGATATTCGATTTATATTGAAATTCCTTTTTTTTAAAATATAAATAATTCCTTTATAAATTATAAAGGAATTTCACAGCGACTTTTCTAAAATTTGATTTGGACGTACATCAAAATCTACACGACGAAATCCCAATTTTTTCTTCTACTAGAAAGATATACTCCACCAGCTCCACATATTTCTTGTTTCACAGAAATCTGGCTTAAAACGAATCTTGTACATTCAGTTGAAGTTCAAATCGCCAAATTACGAACTGCAGCGCCATTTCATGCTCGATTTTAATTATATTATAATTCTACGTTCAAACTCTGGTTCAAATAATATATTCATTATTCAAATTCAAATTCTAAACTGAATTAAATATCACAGATGATCCGGTTCACACCATATCGTCATTTCAGCCAATTTTGATTATTTTAGAATTAAATATATTATTTAATTTATTATTTTAATTAAATATTCACCATTATTTACTTCCACGACCATTTAATTCACTATATCACTATTTATATAATTAAATAAATTAATTATAATACCTCTGCCAATGCGGGTCATTACATCTTCTGTCATTACTGAGTTCCAAAAACGGTTAGGAATTTTCTGTTATTCCTCTAGCTTGATTCTTATCTTCTCTCTAATTTAAATTCACACAGATTTTAGTATGTGTTCTAGAATTTAGTTATATATATGATATTCTAAAAACTGATTCTTACATATATACTAAGACGGCTGGAGCACGTTTATCATGATGATTAAGCATAGATCTGAATCTACAACAAGAACCCTATTTGTTCTTCCTTAGATTGTGAGCAGAATATTGTGTTCTTTGGCATATTTTATTTTTTAATAGATTAACATGTTGATAGCTATGCCTAAGAGGATTTGGAGATCGATAACATCAATACAAAAAACCCCAAATCCTCTATTTTATATTGCGTAAAAATTGTCATGTTATTTGGGTTTATGGATTTAGATCTAAATATCGGATTGAGAATAAAAGGGGTGTTGTTGATGTTTCTACTTTCTGTAATTCACCTTTATGTAAACATTTGATTGTAACCTAAAAGGGTTTAAATTTGGTTGTTCCAAGATTTGTTTAGGTTTGAATTTTATTTTGAATCCAAACCTATTCATAATTGAAATATATCAAATGTAAACGTTTTTATGTGCAAAACACCAAAAAGGGGTGAATTAGATAAAGTGGAATTTATAAACATCATATATATATTATATGTTTATATTATACTCTATTCTTGATCCATTATTAAAATCATTCCAATAAGCCTAGGATGCAAGTTGAAATTTGTATGTATGTTGTATTTTCCATTCAATACTATCTGTTATTATGCTATTATGCCATCATGCCCAAAAATGTAGCGGTCAAGATATGGAAATTAACTTGTATACCTTAATTTAGACAAGTTGTAACTTTTTATCTCATTAGAACGTTCTTCCATTCATACGAACATTAAGCATTATTTATGCGTTATAATTATTATATTAATATAGCGTGATCAACGTAATTAATGTAATACATGCGATTAAGATAAAATTCGAATTTGAAATATCCATACATAAATATTGATTGCTTGTGTGTGCATATAGAATAGCTTTAAATATATTAATAATGACATAAAGATATGAGGTTAGTTTCTATTTGTGGTACAAGCCTGCTCGAGACCGACCGACAAATCCAGCAACCACAAGTTGGACAAACTAATGTGAGAGGTCTGGGTGCCATAGTTCAAACTTAGTACACTATTACATTAGGTTAAGCCTATTTAAAAGAAGCATGCCTGGAACTGCCCGGCATATCCATTATCTATAGGTATACGGTTTAATGTGAGACGTCTAATGTGTGTGTGTGTATATATATATAACTATATATATAACTATATATATATATATATATATATTGTTAGACTACTTTGTGAACTAGGCTACTCAAAGTTAAGTGATCGTTCAATGAAGAGGTACGAAGAACGAATTCCTGGCAAAGACTCAGTTCGGTTCGGAGGGTTATAGGCCGAACCTCTTGGCTATGCAGTGAACGAGTCAGAAAATGACATATTGGAGAGATAACTAGATCGGCTCGGAGGCCACCGATTTGAATCCCCTACGCAAATCCCGATCCAGTCGGAAGAGTAGGAGGCAGTACCAGTTGTAGCCCATGATACGTAAAGATGCAGAGCAGTTATACACCCATTCTCCCCACGTTCACCCACTAACCTAATGCGTTGTCACCATCTTGTTCTCTCCGAACCCGACTCTTATTGGATGAGTTCCACGTGCACCCGATCTGGAGCCAGTCCATGGACATTTTCACCTATAAATAAACCACCAAGGGTTATTTGATGGGATATTTTTGGCAAATTCAGAGCTCAAACTCCCTTGTCAACCGAATTTCATCACTATATTCAGATCATTACAACAATTTGAAGTGAAAATCTATAAACGTTGAGTGCATTTATGAATTGTATGAGTGAAATTGAGTGAGAACTACTATTGTATTTGTATTTAAATCATCAATCCAAAGAGTAGAAAGTGGATGTAGGCTCTTTAATACTGAACCACTATAAATCGTGTGTTTCTCTTTGCATTTTGATTTCATTTCATTAGAATTAATGCTAGTTTGGGTGTTAGAACCATTTTTTTTCTAACAATTTGGTGCTTTCACTGAGAAGTTTTTGAATTCTCCACTTTTTGGAATTATCATTCTACTATTTGGTCCCTCAAATTCAAAGAAGTTAATCCTTTATTTTTGGCATTCTCGAGTATTTGCCGATTAATCTCTAAGGAATTGGATATTATGGCTAAAGGAAAAAGGAATGAAGTACAAGGCGCTCAGGAGAATGAGGCTAACGAAGATCAGAAGGCCATAGTCATGACGTGGTCACGGGGACAGAGTTCTGGAACAGGTCGATACGAACCGGGTGCTCCGCACCAGGTTGATAATGCAAACCAGAACCGATCCAGAGGCCCTGATGCTGCTGGTACCCCCATCCGAACCGATCCGGCTTGGTTACCCTACTCCGATCCGATCCGAGCATGGCTGAAACTGGTACATCTACTCGAGCACCCACCAATGCTCCGATACAGGCAGCGACGACTAGTGAACAACCCGCTCCATCAGCACCAGTCACACATGGAGACTTTTCGCACTTTCTAGATATGCTTGAGAGCACTAGGGATGCTTTGGAAGCTCACAAACATGACAATCTTCGCATGAAAGAGAACATGATGATTATGAGTAGGGACGCCGCCTCACAGCAGACCAGTCGTCCTTTTCGGGTGAAGAGCGCCCTCGTGAAAGAAGGACGTATGAGCGAGATGAAAATCTTGATCAGCTGACTTTTGGATCTTTGGGATCCTATGAATACACTGCTCGTGTGCTAGGGCCTGACGACCCGAGCCTGGGAGAGCCTATGTTGCTGCCCATTAGTGGGTCTCACATCCTACCTATGGATCCTAATATTATCAATCCCACACAAGGACAACTCCTCCAACACCTTCCTCCCATGAATGACCGGGATCATAAGGAACAGAGCAGAGCAGCTGCTGCTAGAAACAGGAGAACATCCCCTAGTCAGGAGCCCAGGGGCAATCCAGACTTCAGGGCTAGAGAGCCTGAGCCAACATTAACGAATACTGATGTGGAGGCAATGGTGCGCCAAATCATGGCCGATAGCCAACGCTATACCAATGAAGACTGGGGCATTGAACGACGTCACACCCCCTTATAGATGACATACTAGACTTTCAATTCCCCGGGTGATTTAATTTGCCACAAATGGATCAGTATTCTGGGAGAACCGACCCAGGACAACATCTGATGAGATATGCGTAGTTCATGAATACCGCAGTATCTCCAGACGCTGTAAAATGCAAGGCTTTCCCGATTTATCTAGAAGATGTGGCGTTGATGTGGTTTACCCGACTCCCTCCACGGTCGATATCAACTTTTAAAGAACTGAGCGAACGCTTTATGAACCAGTTTTGACTTCATGCTTGAAAATCTAAAAGCGTCATTGAGTTGTCGAGGATTAAGTAGGCTATAGGTGAGTCTTTGAAATCATACTTAGACCGCTTTAACCTGGCTGTTACCGAAGTCGGTGACCCTCACGAACCCACTATTTTGATGGCCCTAATAGAAGGAGTCGACCCTGACACAGAATTCGGGAATTATCTATCCGGAAAACCACCCCACACTAGGGAGTTGTTCTAAGAAAAAGCCAATATTCGCTTGAGGCGAGAGGAAGCCTACGCAAATAGAAAGGGAAAATCGGAAGGGGTTTCTAAGGAAGATATCAAATGTAACACCCCACCTCCGCTAGGGTCACACACAAAGAGAATGCACTAGTTTTGGAGGAGCGTTATCGAGGTAAACAAACACAGAAATATTACAAGACAGAACATAGATAAAACAGCGGAAGAATTAAAAGAAAATTTTCATTACTTTCAAGAAGAATCAAAACCTTTTACATTAAATAGCCAAGATCATTATTTTCCATCACAACAAATTCTTTCTTGCATAAATAAAGAAGCATAAACTTAAAACATCAAAAGTAGCTTAATTCCCCAAAGGTAGCAGAAAATGCAGCCATAGCATAGCACAAGATCAAACCGTACATGAGCTGAACCGAAAGCAAGCGAAATTCAAGCTAAGTGCTAGAGTTTCCTTTCTGATAACCTGGGGAGGGGGGAATGGAATAAAAAGAGGCGAAAGAAAACATGTCAGTCATAAAGACTAGTAAGTCCAAGTGACTTTCAGCATAAAAACAGATAAAGGTAACATGACATGTATAAACTGAAAGTAAACATACGAATGATGACAAAATGGGCAAGATAGACTAAGATAACATAATAAATCAAGTATAAATCAATTATAGCATCACATATTCAAGGTTCGCTGCATCAATTGTACTAGAATCCCAACCCATGTCTTATATTAATCATGGAATGATCCCTTGGCCCAATATCATGAAATGACCCATTTCTAGGTCCAAGAAACGATCTACTAGTCGATGGCTCCCTACAACTTCTAGTTCGTCATGTGTCTCTGTGTCATACGGCCCTATCACGAATGTAGTCACCTATGCTAGGTCCACCATAGGGTGTATCAAGCCCTATGGTGCCAACCACCGACACGAATCAAGAATGCACAGATAAACCTAATGATGCCCAATGCCTGCTTTTTCAACTCCGGACCACGTGCACGACCATAGCCCGCCTGAACCAACACTGGCGCACCAACACAGCCGTCGTTATGGTCGCTTACAATCAGCCCAGTAATCGTGCCCCACCCTGCCTATTCCCAGGGTACCATGATACATCTAGTGAGTTACTCCTGAAACGGACCACGTAACTAGGGTTTCCGTCCAATAGGTTAAGTGTTGTCATTTAAATTCGTGACTTAACCCCTATTAGTCTAGCATGTCAAGTTGGTTAAATGTTGTCATTCAAGTTCGTGACTTAACCCACCTACGAATCATGTATCAAGTTGGTTAAGTGTTGTCTTACATGTTCATGACTTAACCCTATCATGTGGCATTAATTCATTAATACAACTCAACCTCTCACATCGGACCAGTTGTTGTGGTCACTGGATATGCCGAGCGGTTTCGGGCAAAATTACACCACAACTTAGTCTGACCTCGGGTTTTCAAGTGCGATATGACTAACTACCCACATTGGATCCTATTGTTTGCAGTAACTGTATTTGCCGGGCGGTTCCGGGCAGAATTACAATGCAAACTCAACCCGACCTCGAGTTGGTCATTTTCAAGTTCATTCTAGTGTCATGTCCATGTTCAAGATTCATGTCAAGTTCGTGTCAAGTTTTCAAGGCAAGTTTCATGTCAAGCTTCCTATAATTACGAATTTTCCCAACGTTACCCCGTCTAAATATTAGGCTTACAATCTTAGCCTAATTTTCCATCCGCATAGTTTTTGGCATATAATAATAAGCTAAAAACTTTGCCTAATTTAACGTACACAAAATTGGCATAAAGCAATTCATTAACATAAGCATTACATAGGCGTAAACTTGGCATCATCGGCATAGTCAATATGAACATCATAGGTGTGAACATGTAAAATAATCAACATGAATATCATAGGTGTGATCTTGCAGCGTAGACTGAACCAACATACATATATGTGAATTTGCAACATAAAATAAATCAACTTACATATATGTGAACTTGCAAATCAATCACGAACATATGAATAAGTGTGAACTTGAAATATGACATAGGTTTAACATATACACATAAACATGTAGATCTAACATTTGGTCACATATGTGATATGATTTTACAACCTAAAACTTGCATAACATGATAAACTAGACAACTTATCATAACAGGTTATACTTCAAGTTCCTATACATATGAATAGACTTATTCATTAATTCCCAATTCAACATGATAATAAAATAGAACCACATGCATAGATCAATATCATTCACTAACATAATCAATCTATTTTCAAGGCATGACATAACTGAATAAATTGATTAAAACATCACAGCCATATAAATCTGATAGCATTACGAACATGAAAAGGTTTGAATACTAATCTAGATTCAAGAACATGGATAGATCTAACTTAAATAGAAAAATCCCCAAAATCAAGATCCAAGGACAAATAAAGAAAATAGGTCTGAATAGAAAATCAAGCATAGGTCCAATTTCATAGTCATAATCCTAGACAATGAATCATAGGTGATTAACCACAATTGTCCTTGTAATAGTCATAGGAAATAGTCTTATTGTTCATAGTCATAGGCAGTCTTATGTTCACCGTCATATTCACGGGCATAGTCCTATTGTTCATAGTCATAGGCGGTCTTATTGTTCATAGTCATAGGCAGTCTTATGTTCACCGTCATAGTCATAGGCATAGGCAAAATCTTATGTACACAGTCATAGGCATATTCCCAATAGTCAAGATCCAAGAAGAAACCAAGAATAGATATGAATCATACATAAATCACTTCCAAATTATACCATGCACATATTAGATTTATAGTTTTTATCTAAAAGTAACTGGAACTTACAGATCGTGGTCTAAGAAATTTAGATGCAGAAGTCAAGTCTAGAAATTAGTCGTTGAATTGTTGAATCGCAGAATCTTGCTTTGATTGTAGAAGCAAATCCCCAATAAGAAATTCCTAGCCGTAGTCTTCAAGAAATAATCTTCACGATTTATTTTATTTTAATTTAATTTAATTTAGAGGAAGAAGAAGAAGCCATGATCATCAAGAGTTTGAGCAGCATAAGGTAAGAGAAGAATGGTGTAATGAGAATAAGGCTAGGAGGCTGTTTATATAGAATTTCAATTCAATTATAGCCGTCGGTGAAGCTAGAGTTAATCAAGGCCATCCATCTCAAGAGAAACCAATCAGAAAGTGACAAGTTAGCCCTAGTGACACAACAGAGCTCAGAAATTCGACTAGAACCCAACCAGGCCAGCCAGGGCCTGACCAACAGGTTTTCTGCTCGTCCTGGGCGCACCTGCCAAGTGCGTCAATGCAAAATTGCATGGGCATACTTCCAAAGTGCGCCAGTGCAATTTTGTTCTGGCGCACTTCCCAAGTGCGCCAGTGCATTCTGGCCCGTTTCTGGTTTTTCAGCCTAACTTCGTTCGTCCATATCTTTTTCGTACGGTACCCGTTTTACGCAAACTCGGACTCTATTTCAAGCAGAATTCCGAGACGAACGCAATGGCATAACCCGTTTCCCATGATTCTCATTTTAAAATTTAATTATACTCTAATTTCTAGTTTCAACATGTTATTAAAATTCAGGTTGTTACATTCTCCCCTCCTTAAAGGATTTCGTTCCCGAAATCTTCAAGTTAAGAAGAATGTGTCATACCATACAATCATCCATCTACTCAATCATCAATCACAGGCATCCATTGTCCTTAAGAGATTTCTAATGTTGTATGAACATATGCAGAAAGTGTGTGTATATGTTCCTTATCTAATGCAAATGATCAGGCCTGATTGATCTTCCTAATGCAAAATATGTTTAGTGTCATGAACCCGATATGTATGCAAATAGTCCTAGTCACATAAACATTATATGTGTGCACAAACATCCATCCATATGCAACATCCACATGATAACATATTCAATTTCATCCATAAACAAGTATAAACACTCATGCATATGCAATATGAAAATGTGTCTGAGCCGATCTAGTGCCTAATGTGTGTTATGCAACCACGTGCAACCACTTGCGACCACTTGCAACCATTTGCAAAGATCAACCATAACATGTTTCAATCACATGTTTACATCCAAAAGGGTTCTACCTAAGGTTCTCAAGATAGGATTGAGAAGATAAGCAAGATAAAACAAAGCATCTAGGAGAAGAAGTTAAAGATGTACCCCCAGAAGGTCCTTCCTACGGGGCTTGCCCTTGCTTCTTAGGGCAGTTCATGCTAATATGTCCAGTTTCACCACACTGGAAACGTGCTCCCATCTTCATCTTCTTCTTTCTACAATCCGGGGCTATATGGCCCTCAATACCACAAAAGTGGCACTTTCTTTTCTCGTGTGTCTTGTTATCATTCTTGTTGTTGTTGTTCTTGCCACCTTTCTCGGAGTCTACCTTCTTGTTTTGAGATTCATTCGCCTTGACCTTCTTCTTGCCATTCTTGTCTTCTTCACTTAAGAGCGCCATGTCTACTAGCTTTTCATAAGTAGCCTCCATAGGTACGTTGGTCATGGCCAAGCTCTGAAGTGGCTCATTCAATCCTTTTACAAAACGGACAGCCTTCTTATGAGGGGTGGTTACTAAGTCCAGTCCAAACCGAGCCAGCTGATTGAACTGATTGATGTACTCCTTGACTGTCATACTTCCTTCCTTAAGTGATAAGAATTTTTCTAGCTGTAGACTTCGTTCAGCTTGCAAGAGGAATTTCATCTCAAACCTTATTCTGAAATCCATCCATGTTTCAACCGGCCTCTCGGCGTTAGTGACTTCCCACCAATAGGAAGCTTCATCTTTGAGCAACCATACCACCAACTCAACCTTCTGCCTATCGTCCACCTCGGAAATAACAAACAGATCCTCAGTTTTTTTGAGCCAGTTCCTCGCTTCTACGAATGATTCAGTTCCTTAGAAATATTTTCCACCCATGTCCCTAAAATCTTTATAGATCTTCGAGAAAGCAATTGCACGAGTAGGGGGTGGAGGAGGAGGAATCACTGCTGTTGGAGGAGGTATATCTGCTGGGCCTGCATCGTTGGCCCTAGCCTCTAAGTACCTCCTAAACCAGCCAGGTATTGGCACGCCCTCTGGAAAGTTAAGATTCCCAGACATGCTGAAATGAAAAAGAAGAGATTCAAAACGAGGAAACAAAGGATAGTGCTAATGGCTTTTGGGGAATAGCCTTTAAATAAAACCGGACTTTTCTTGAAAAATGCTTTTTCGTAAACGGTTTTGAAAATGATTTCAGAAAGTCTTCTAAAAACTTTTGCCCAGTCTAGTAACCTTTTGCTCTGATACCAAATGTAACACCCCACCTCCGCTAGGGTCACTCACAAAGGGAATGCACTAGTTTTGGAGGAGCTTTATCGAGGTAAACAAACACAGAAATATTACAAGATAGAACTAGATAAAACAGCGGAAGAATCAAAAGAAAATTTTCATTGCTATCAAGAAGAGTCAAAACCTTTTACATTAAATAGCCAAGATCATTATTTTCCATCACAACAAATTCTGTCTTGCATAAATAAAGAAGCATAAACTTAAAACATCAAAAGTAGCTTAATTCCCCAAAGGTAGCAGAAAATGCAGCCATAGCATAGCTCAAGATCAAACCGTACATTAGCTGAACCGAAAGCAAGCGAAATCCAAGCTAAGTGCTAGAGTTTCCTTTCTGATAACCTTGGGGGGGGGGACGGAAGAAAAAGAGGCGAAAAAAACGGGTTAGTCATAAAGACTGGTAAGTCCAAGTGACTTTCAGTATAAAAACAGATGAAGGTAACATGACATATATAAACTGAAAGTAAACATACGGATGATGACAAAATGGGAAAGATAGACTAAGATAACATAATAAATCAAGTATAAATCAAGTATAGCATCACATATTCAAGGTTCGCTGCATCAACTGTACTAGAATCCCAACCCATGTCTTATATTAATCATGGAATGATCCCTTGGCCCAATATCATGTAATGACCCATTTCTAGGTCCGACGAAATGATCTACTAGTCGATCGTCTCCTTACAAGTTCTTGCTCGTCATGTGTCTCCGTGTCATACAGCCCTGTCACGAATGTAGTCACCTGTGCTAGGTCCACCATAGGGTGTATCAAGCACTATGGTGCCAACCACCGACACGAATCAAGAATGCACAAATAAACCTACTGATGCCCAATGCCAGCTTTTTCAATTCCGGACCACGTGCATGACCATAGCCCGCCTGAACCTACACTGGCGCACCAACACAGCCTTCGTTCTGGTCGCTTACAATCAGCCCAGTAATCGTGCCCCACCCTGCCTAGTCCCAGGGTACCATGATACATCTAGTGGGTAACTGCTGAAACGGTCTGCGTAACTTGGTTTTCCGTCCAATAGGTTAAGTGTTGTCATTTAAATTCATGACTTAACCCCTATCAGTCTAGCATGTCAAGTTGGTTAAGTGTTGTCATTCAAGTTTGTGACTTAACCCACCTACGAATCATGTATCAAGTTGGTTAAGTGTTGTCTTATATGTTCATGACTTAACTCTATCATGTGGCATTAATTCATTAATGCACACTAACCTCTCACATCAGACCTGTTGTTGTGGTCACTGGATATGCTGGGCGGTTCTGGGCAAAATTACACCACAACTTAGTCTGACCTCGGGTTTTCAAGTGCGATATTACCAACTACCCACATTGGATCCTATTGTTTGCAGTAACTGGATTTGCCAGGCGGTTCCGGGCAGAATTGCACTGCAAACTCAACCCAACCTCGAGTTGGCCATTTTCAAGTTCATTCTAGTGGCATGCCCATGTTCAAGATTCATGTCAAGTTCGTGTCAAGTTTTCAAGGCAAGTTTCATGTCAAGCTTCCTATAATTACCAATTTTTCCCAATGTTACCCCGTCTAAATATTAGGCTAACAATCTTAGCCTAATTTTCCATCCTCATGGTTTTTGGCATATAATATTAGGCTAAAAACTTAGCCTAATTTAACGTACACAAAATTGGCATAAAGCAATTCATTATCATAAGCATGACATAGGCGTAAACTTGGCATCATCGGCATAGTCAATATGAACATCATAGGTGTGAACATGCAAAATAATCAACATGAATATCATAGGTGTGATCTTGCAGCGTAGACTGAACCAACATACATGTGAATTTGCAACGTAGACTAAATCAACTTACATATATGTGAACTTGCAAATCAATCACGAACATATGAATAAGTGTGAACTTGAAATATGACATAGATTTAACATATACACATAAACATGTAGATCTAACATTTGGACACATATGTGATATGATTTTACAACCTAAAACTTGCATAACATGATAAACTACACAACTTATCATAACAGGTTATACTTCAAGTTCCTATACATATGAATAGACTTATTCATTAATTCCTAATTCAACATGATAATAAAATAGAACCATAGGCGTAGATCAATATCATTCACTAATATAATCAATCTATTTTCAAGGCATGACATAACTGAATAAACTGATTAAAACATCACAGGCATATAAATCTGATAACATTATGAACATGAAAAGGTTTGAATACTAATCTAGATTCAAGAACATGGATAGATCTAACTTAAATAGAAAAATCCCCGAAATCAAGATCCAAGGACAAATAAAGAAAATAGGTCTGAATAGAAAATACAGCTTAGGTCCAATTTCATAGTCATAATCCTAGACAATGAATCATAGGTGATTAACCACAACTGTCCTTGTCATAGTCATAGGCAATAGTCTTATTATTCATAGTCATAGGCAGTCTTATGTTCACCGTCATAGTCATTGGCATAGTCTAATTGTTCATTGTCATAGGCAGTCTTATTGTTCATAGTCATAGGCAGTCTTATGTTCACCGTCATAGTCATAGGCATAGGCAAAATCTTATGTCCACAGTCAAAGGCATATTCCCAATAGTCAAGATCCAAGAAGAAACCAAGAATAGATATGAATCATACATAAATCACTTCCAAATTATACCATGCACATATTAGATTTATAGTTTTTATCTAAAAGTAACTGGAACTTACAGATCATGGTCTAAGAAATTTAGATGCATAAGTCAAATCTAGAAATTAGTCATTGAATTGTTGAATCACTGAATGTTGCTTTGATTGTAGAAGCAAATCCCCAATAAGAAATTCGTAGCCGTAGTCTTCAAGAAATAATCTTCACGATTTATGTTAATTTAATTTAATTTAGAGGAAGAAGAAGAAGCCATGATCATCAAGAGTTTGAGCAGCATAAGGTTAGAGAAGAATGGTGTAAAGAGAATGAGGCTACGAGGCTGTTTATATAGAATTTCAATTTAATTATAGCCGTCAGTGAAGCTAGAGTTAATCAAGGCCATCCACCTCAAGAGATGCCAAACAGAAAGTGACATGTTAGCCCTAGTGACACAACAGAGCTTAGAAATTCGACTAGAACCCGACTAGGCCAGCCAGGGCCTGACCAGCAGGTTTTCTGCTTGCCCTGGGCGCACCTGCCAAGTGCGCCAATGCAAAATTGCATGGGCGCACTTCCCAAGTGCGCCAGTGCAATTTTGTTCTGGCGCACTTCCCAAGTGTACCAGTGCATTCTGCCCTGTTTCTGGTTTTTCTGCCTAACTTCGTTCGTCCGTATCTTCTTTGTACGATATTCGTTTTATGCAAACTCGGACTCTATTTCAAGTAGAATTCCGATACGAACGCAATGGCGTAATCCGTTTCCCATGATTCTCATTCTAAAATTTAATTATACTCTGATTTCTAATTTTAACATGTTTTTAAAATTCGGCTTGTTACATCCAAAGTAATGTCGCTGTGAAACAGTCCGGTGATAGTTCGCGGAAGGTTAAAGTGAACGTTGGCAACAAGAACGAAGGTAATAGCAATGGGAATGGAAACGACAACAGGAGGAATAGGTGTCAAGGAAACAACTCAAGCAGTAGAACTCGATTCCAAACCTTTGAGAACTATTCACCGTTGAATGACACATTGGAAAACATCTACCTGGATACTTACAAGTCTTACAATATAAAAGGCCACCACCTAGAGACTTAACCGAAAAGGAGATCGTGACTGGAAAATTTTGTCTGTTTCATGGAACTCACGGACACTCAACCAATGAATGTTGGCATCTGAGAGACGTCATTGAAAAGCTATTACGGGAAGGAAAGCTAGACGAGTATAAAGTCGTTCTAAGAGATAGGGGACAGGGGGAACAGACCCGAACCAAAATCAACCTACCCCTAAACCCACATCTCAACAGAAAGGTAAAGGGATTGTCTTCGACACTATAATAGGCGGACCTCATCCAGCCGACCATAGTTACTGGGCAATGGACCAATATGTTAACGCAGCTAAACACATCGATATGGAGGAATGCAACAACCTTGAAGATATCTCTCTACTGAAGTAATAGAAAATGATGTCCGACGATGTTTTGTTCCATAGCAGAGACGATGTCGGAGTTCAATCACCTACTGAAGACCCATTGGTCATCACTACAACTATTGGTCCCGCTCTAGTTCATAAGGTATTGGTGGATAATGGAAGTTCAGTCAATATTCTTTTCAAAAAAGCGTTCGATCAGATGAAACTTTAACCAGAAGATTTGAAGCCTTGTGATGTATGGATTCGCGGCTTCAATAGGACATCGATGGCTCCAATGGGATATATAGAATTTTCAGTGACATTGGGACAAGGAGATCGTCGAAGAGTAAGAATTTGGACATCGACTCGCCCTATAACGCTTTCTTGGGTAGACTGGCTATCGCCAAATTCTGGGCTTGCATCGCACCCTGGTGCCTATTGCTAAAGTTTCCAACCGAAGTTGGGGTGGGGGTAATGAGAGGTGATCAGGTTTCTGGACGAGCCTGCTACATGGCCGAACTAAAGATGTTGATGAAGGGATTAATTATAGATGCTAAAGGTTCTTCCTTCCCTCCGAGGGAGGGTTCAGTATAGCAATTAAAAGGACTAACCTAGAGGGAGTTGCCAAGTGGATTGTCCGAGGACATAGATCCCAGAGAGGATGAAGAGCCTGGGGACAGAAAAGAGACTACCAATGAAACAACCGTGGACATTCCCATTGATGACTTTGAACCCACAAAGGTTTTAAAGATTGGAGCCAAGTTGGATCCGTTCCGAGCAAAGGAATTGACTGACTTTCTGAAGGAAAATTTAGCTGTGTTTGCCTAGACCCACGCTGACATGTGTGGGTTATCTCCATCCGTTATGAGTTACTCGTTAAGTATTAATCCAAAACATCCACCCATTAAATAGAAGAGGCGCATGTTAAGCTCGGAGAGGTCGGCAGCCCTAAAAGAAGAAGTGGAAAAGTTGAAGGATAATAGGTTCATTAGAGATTCGACGTATCCCGACTGGATATCGAATCCTGTTTTGGTCAAGAAATCAAATGGAAAATGGTGAACATGCATTGATTTTTGGACTTAAACAAAGCTTGTCCAAAAGGTAGTTTCCTACTCCCTAGGATTGATCAGTTAGTGGACTCAACTGCTGGACATGAGCTCCTTTCCTTCATGGATGCATATTCACGATATAACCAGATCCCTATGCATGTGCTGGACCAAGAGCACACGAGTTTTATAACAAATTTAGGATTGTATTGCTATGTGGTGATGCCATTCGACTAAAGAATGCCGAAGCGACATATCAACATCTGGTAAATCGAATGTTCTATAAGCAGATTGGAAAAACCATGTAGGTCTATGTAGATGACATGCTCGCGAAATCCAGGAAGTGCTCTATTCATACACAAGATCTAGCGGAGATGTTTGACATCTTTCGGAGGTATGGAATGAAGTTGAACCCCTTAAAGTGCTCGTTTGGAGTGGCATCTGGAAAGTTTCTTGTTTTCATAGTAAGTTCTCGAGGAATTGAAATTAATCCTAGCCAGATAGAGGCAATAAGAAATATAGAAGAGCCACGGAAGATTTGGGACATTCAAATCCTGGCAGGGAAGGTCGCCGCATTAAGCAGGTTCATCTCCAAAGCCACGGACAAGTGTGTCCCATTCTTCGACTTAATCAAGTAGGGGAAACGTAATTTCGAATGGACTCCAGATTGTGTGGAGGCCTTCCAAAACCTGTTGGACTTAATGGAGAAACCGTCAATATTGTCAAAACCTGTGGATCATGAAGATTTGTTCGTCTATCTAGCGGTATCATCTCATGTTTTCATCATAGCATTGGTGCGTGAAGAAAACAAGGTCCAGTGGCCCGTATATTATGTGAGTAAGAAGTTGGCGGCTGCAGAACGTAATTATCCAAGAATAGAAAAGCTTGCCTACAGCCTCTCGATTGCCTCCTGAAAGCTCCGACATTATTTCCAAGCTCATCCGATAGTTATATATATCAATCAACCTCTAAGATAGGTCTTGCAATGACCTGAAGCATCGGGACGATTACTTAAGTGGAATATCGAATTAAGCCAATTTGATCTGAATTTCCAACCAATGAGATCAATAAGGGGGCACGCCTTGGCCGACTTTATAGCATAATTCACGATTCATGAAGAAGAAACGGTGAATGACAAAGTTGTTACTTCAGAGCACGAGTTAGAAATTAGTCCGTGGAAGTTATTTATGGATGGGGGCAAAGAATGATTAAAGATCCGGCGCCGGAGTTGTTTTAATTACTCCTGAAGGACGATCCATTTATTACGCCCTACGATTGGAATTTCCTGCCACCAATAATGATTCCGAGTATGAAAACCTAATTGCCTGGCTTGAACTCGCCAAGGAATTAGGAGTAAGGATGCTGGATATATTCTGTGACTCCAAGATAGTTGTCTGCCAAGTTCGAAAGGAATTTGTGACCAAGGGACCTCGACTTGTTACTTATCTTGGAAAAGTAGAGGAGTTACTGGGCAACTTGGAACATTACAATATAACACACATTCCATGAGCAGAGAATCAGAAGGCAAGCCGACTGGCTAAGCTAGCGAGTTCTGACAACCCTGAAGAAACCGAAACGGTTCCAACAGAGATATTGGAGTCACCAAGCTTCGACCTAATGGAAGTCAAACTATCCCTAGAAGTTGAACCAGAAAGGGAATCATGGATGGCACCAATTAAAAACTTCCTCAAGAGTGGAATTCTCCAATCGAAGAAGAGAAAAAGGCGAGCTGTAACACATAAAGCTGCATGATACGTTTTACAGGTTGACGTCCTTTATCGCCAAGGATTTTCTATGCCTTTGTTATGGTGTATAGCACACGACGATGTCAAGTGTGTATTAAGATAAGTACATGAAGGTGAGTGTGGAGATCATAATAGGGGTCAAACCCTAGCAAAGAAAGTATTGTGGCATAGATATTTTTGGCCTACCGTAAATAAAGATGCAGTTGATTACTCATGACGCTGCGACAAGGGTCAGAGAACCTCTAAAATCCCCTGAGCACCTCCAACTCATCATAAGTCAATAGTAAGCCCATGGACGTTTTCCATGTGGGGAATCGGTATTATTGGAGTTTTACCAATCGCCAAAGGAGGAGCGAAGTACGCGATCATCGCCATGGATTATTTCACAAAGCGGGTGGAAGCCGAACCCTTAACCACGATCATAGCAAGGAAGGTAATTAGCTTTGTGGTTAGAAATATTATTCGTCGATTCGGGATACCAAAACCATTATAACCGATAATGGAACCCAATTCGACAGCACCGAGTTTAGAAACTTCTGTCACAAATATAAGATTGATAAGAGATACACTGTCGTAACTCACCCACAGTCGAATGGACAGGTTGAAGCAATAAATAAAGTCATTAAGTTTATTCTTAAGAAGCGGTTGGAGCGGGCGAATGCCATGTGGGTAGATGAGTTGCAGCTAGCTTTGTGGGCCTATCGAACAAACTTTAAGATGGCTACTGACCATACTCCTTATTCACTCTTCTTCGGATTAGAGGCTGTAATCCCCGTGGAACTTAAAGTTTCCTCTCATAGGGTGACGTACTATGAAACAATGATGAATAGAGCACTCCTCCAAGTGTCCCTTGACGCGGTTGAAGAAAAAAAGGACGAGGCATACTTGCGTGCTTCAAGGCATCGATGCCAAGTGGCACATTATTATAACAGAAAGGTTCGCTTTAGGACTATCGATCCAGGAGACTTGGTACTGAAGCGAGTCTTTCCACCTCCAGTCCATTTAGACCCGAAGTGGGAAGGTCCATACACCATCCAACGAAAACTTGAAACGGGAGCCTTTAAGTTAACGACCGTGGACTGTGAAGAATTTCCTAGAGCTTGGAATGCTCAGCATTTGCGGCGATATTTGAGTTAGAAATGAAGTGTTTTCTTTTGTTTTTATAAACTATGTAAAAAGGCACGACTTGCCTAGAAAAGTCTACTTATATGAACAAAAGATTATAAAGTGGATGTAGGCTACGACTTAGCTGAACCACTATAAAAATATCATGTTTTTTTTATTTTCCTGTATTATTTTTATCTTCTATGACTGTTCTTTCCTGATCATGAAATACTAAACATTAAATTAAGCTTAAAAGATTGAGGACAATTCACGTGTAGGAGCAAACGAAATGACCGTTTGCATAATAGAATGAAGGAGCGGAAGACAACGTTCTTGACTCTAACTCTCATGAATTGAGAGAGAGTATAAAGGATGGGAAGACGATGTCCTCCGAGGTAGATGGTGCACCCGAAAAGAAACCGCCTCGATGATACCCTAACCTAATTATGCGATAGGAGAGTATAAAGATTCAAAAAGAATAAGCATCCACGACAAAGGAAATGTGACCCCACCAGAGAGTTAGGGGAAACTAAGTATCAAAGCTAATCAATCTCGAACGAAGCCTTAGACGGGCCACTTATTCAAGAATGATAGGGGGCATACATATGCACATCCCCCGCATATATTGTCTATAGTCTAAGTAGTAGTGACTTTAAATATGAAATTTGTTTATCTGCATTTTACTTAAATGATGAATTTGCAAACATTTGACATTGCAGGAAATAAACTATTTTACTCACAAGTACGTGGATTTACATAGGAAAACTAAACAAAGGATGCGAGGGCCGTACTCGCTACAACAACAGCGGACCAGGAGATAAACAAAACAAAGGACAAAGCCACCCTTCATTTGGACTTCGGAGTAGACTTCGCCTTCTTAGCAGCCTTAAGCTTTCTTTCTCCTCTCTATCAGCCTCACTAATAATACGCTTTTTCTTCTTCTTCTCTGGAATTGGGGTGCTGGAGTCAACGGATTTCTTCCCCGGAATTGGAGCACTGGGACTAATAGAATATTTTTTTAGTAAGTTCCTCAGTAATTGACCTATTTGAAAGTTTGACAACTAACTTTGATACACGAGGCACCACCGTAAGAGTCTTAAGACTTTCGAGGTCTGATTCGTCAACTTTGAGTTGCATGTGCTTATTCTGTTTGGCCTTTATCTCAGCTAAAGTCATGTCATCAACGTTCCCCGAATCTCCAGTCACAACAACGTCATTCCCCTCTTCATGTCCCTCATCACCGTCATCTTCTATCAGAGCATCTATCATCTCCCCATGGTTAGAAGTCTCGGTGATGGTGGCACGGGAACTTTATCGGTAACCTCCTCTTTCTTGTCCTTGGCTCCTCCTCCAGATTTTGTAGCAGTGACTTCATCACATTTCTCCCGAGTCTCTTCAGTAAACCCTTCACCTGAAGTTGTCTTTTGTGAATCATCAATCTTCTTAGTTTGCTTAGTAGCCACAAAACGAGAAGTAACAGTTATTAACTCAGGAGAAAACGCGGGACCTTTAGTTGTTTGTCCAATAATGTGATGAAAGGTTGAGATACCTTTGGCAAACTGAGGTGAAAAAGTAGAAATACCCTTAGCAGATTTCCCGACTTGAGCAGTAGAAATTTCCGGAGTTAATCCGATAGTAGAAGGAAAGGAAGAAGCCCTAGGGATCTCTGGCCTTTCTGGATCATACCCCTTTACTACAGCAGCCTCGACTGTGGAAGAAGAAGAACTAACTTCAAGGGTATCCTTTCCCTTGGCCTGATGCCTTTCCTCCTCCATAGCGGAGACAATAAGTTTTCGCCCTTCAGCTAAGCGGGTTGTCTCTTCGCCCCTCAAGTACTTCTCCATCCGCTTGTCCACATCAATCAAATCCACTCCAAGTTCTGCTTTTTCCCATTCGACCAATTGGCCCCATGCATACATAAGGGGAATAGGATAGTCCTTAAGCCAAGCAAGATTTTGGTGATGGATCACCTAAGCAAAAAATCCAACCATAGTTTCACCACTCTTATCCAGCTCCCTTTGAGTGTCTTTAAGTTGTTCATTGACTTCCTCAACTTGCTGCGAAGCCTTGTTTGCATTCCCTTCGGCAGGAACTACCCTGGTTTCAACCACTAGTAATTTAGGCTCACGCTCTGCGTTCTTTTTGACTAAGTCCGCTTTCTCTTAGGTGAGACAAGTGCTCTTGGACTTAGCATCTTCAGCCTGCTTCTTTAAATCTATTCACTCCTGACTATGGGATTCAAGCTCGGAATGATAGCACTTTTTTAATTCGTTGATTTGCTTCTTATTATTATCTGTGTCGCATTGTACAAGAGTATGTTTAGCTTGGACGTCCTCCAGATCTTTCTCCGAGTTTTCGATAGCCCTCGCGTTATACTCAGCGTCATCAGCCATAGTTTTTATATCTGCCATCCGATCACTAATGATTTCGGAGAGAGTCCTTGTATACCTCTTCGTTTCATTGTTCGTCGACAAAGTCTATAGAAGCCTTAACATCGTTAGCCCAATCAGGATTTACCAGTTTGAATTTTGGGACGCAGTGCATGTGCCCGAAATGGTGATCGGGAAATTGCTACTTCAAAACCTCCAGTCTGGCCTGGTTCTTGTCGTTGAGAATAACCAGCCTTGTAGTAGTTATGTCGACAGTACGACGAGATAGTTTTGCGATGGTTTGGCTCTTTCTCGCATCCTTCCCTAGTTCTTGTAGCTTCTCGTTGGTATTAGGAACCCTTTTTAAAGTACTATCTTGAGGAGTCTTGTCCTTAGATGGAGCGGGAGTCTTAGCGCTATGCTTATCCTTCTCATGATGTGAAGGCTGACTCTTACGTTTGCGTGAGTCTTTGCGGTGTGGGGATCGAGAACGGGAAGACCGATATGGCCTTGGAGGTCGATCCCTCATATTATCTTTGCCCCTACTTTCATGCTGGTCATGCCTCTCATCGGGATCCATTGGGGGCATACTCGAACGAACATCCCTCATATAGTAACGCCGCCTCACCATTTGTCCTATAAGAAGAAATGAAAGAATATTAGAATCAACATTAACATAAAACTCAAGTGTTGTGACGTGCAGTGAGTTTCCTAGTGATTCCCTCCAAACATACCAGAGCCCGGACTGAGGCTGGTATGTGCAATTTCCCTGGACTTTACGGGAGTAACTTCTTCCTTAGAGGTGTAAGCACGAGGATTTATTGTGAAATCGTCTGCAGCATAAAGAGTCTCGGGCAAGGGAAGGTTTCTTAAACCCCTATATGTAGAGTCATCCACTGTAGTACTATCCCTTAAAGGAATGACTGACGACAACTCTTTTGGAGAAACTAGCGTCTCAGGGGTAGCCGCGTCCTCAGGAGTGATATATCTATCACTGTCTTTCTCAGCTATGTTTGCTAGTTCGTCATCCTGAGTCGAAGATAGAGAAGGGTGGTCCCTAAGAGGTACCATTGAACTTTTTGAGCTACCACCCATCTCAGGAATAATATCGACTAGGGGTATGTATACATAAGGTCCTTTCCTATGGCCTATACTGCGGGTGATAGATAACAACCCGTGACGATGGAGGTACTCATCTTTAAGGACATCTTCCACGGTCAAGAACTTTTGATCACCAGTGAATAGTTGGTGCAAACGATCGAAGTGTACTTGACCCGTCACTTGCTTTGGATTAGGAACTACAAACAAAAATAAGAGTCATTTAATGTGCTGACACAAGTATTTGAATTTGAAATCCAAAAAGTTGGTGCCTTACTTGACTCGAGCCATCTCCTGGTGCACCCACGTTGCTGTCTAATATAGAACCATTCAGGTTTTGAGTCACCAGCCTTGCTGCTATATGGGATGGTGGTAATTTTCCTTTTTGGAACTAATTCAAAGTATGAAAACGATGGAGTCTCTTGGGTCCGGTGCTTGAAATTATAAAAGAAATGAACGTCGTCAAAAGTAAGTTCTACGCCTAGAATCTCTTTGTAAGCTATGTACAGGGTGTACAAATAAGCGCAGGAGTTGGGATGCAGTTGCATGGGGGCAATCCACAGCTTTCTCAGAAAATCAACGACAAAAGGTGGAAACGGAGGTATTGCCCCAAATAGACACATTAATCTCGTAATAGCCATATATCCTTCTGGTCGATTATGAAGACGATCTGTTTTCGAAGCTAACTGCATATCTCTTTGAAGAATACCATGCTTTAGGTGTATCCGTAAAAGTCTGTCATTGTTAATTGTTGATTCGACCGAATCTTTAGGCGATTCCAAAATAATGACATTTCCAAATTCATCCAGAGCGCGGTTATCTCCTACTCCTCCTTCCTGTTCCTCACCTAGAGAGACATCACCTCCGGAAGATACTTCACTATTATGAGCTTCCATCTCGTAGTCTGGGCCCTCACAATTCTATCCTAATCTGAGGTGGAAGATACATCCTCAACAAGTGGATTTTCAGATGATCTGGCAGCATCTCTCATTCTGCTAATCTAGACGAACATCTTTCTGCCATGGTTGCTAAGCTATTGAAGAAGCAATTATAGGAGTTAGAGTAAAATTAACCATATCCCCCTATGCATGTGTGTGAGCTAAAGTGCACAAGTGTGTATGCAATGATACAAGATAATTGTATAAAGGAATGCAATGCAAAGATGAGCAAGGCAAATATGTATTTGTCAACAGTTCAAAAAATTCAACTGAAAAGGGCTCTATCCTTGTAACACCCCGTAATTTTCAATATTAATGTTCACAAATTAAAGAATAATTAATCTTGGATGTGAGAATTAAGGGAAATGGGTTGCGACATTGTGTTCGTCTCGGAATTCTGGTTGAGAGAGAGTCCGAGTTTGCGTGAATTGGACTTCGTATGAAGAAGTTATGACTGTAACAACCCGAATTTTAATAACGTGTTAAGACAAGAATCAAGGCAGAATTTAATTTTAAATTCTGAATCAATGGAAATGGGCTATGCCATTGCATTCATCTCGGAAAAATACGCGAAATAGAGTCTGAGTTTTCGAGAATCGGAGTCCGTATGACCAAGATATGGTCCGTCGAAGTTTTCAGAATTTTCAGAGTTTAAAACAGATTCAAATTCAAAAAGTCAACCCTGGTAAAAGGGGTGTCGACTCTAGAGTCGACACCCCCCCCCCCAAGTTGACACTACAGTCGACTTGGGAGTCGACACAGGTGGCCAGACCAGTTTTGGCCTGGTGCACCTGACTTCTTCCCCAAGACATGTTTTGGGTCTGTTTTGTAGGCTTGTGACGGATTTTGATGGCTAGGATCTGAATTGGGGTTAATCCTATGGCTAAAAATAATCCTAATCTCTATAAAAAGACCCCTAACCTAACCTTTAAACCCTCATTATTTTATCCTACAACTAAACTATGCCAAAATGCTTGTTGGTCATGGCCTCCACCTTCATGACATGACCTTCTTCTTCTTCCTCATGAAAGCTTAAGTCTTCTAAGCTTGTTCTATGCTAAAAGAGGCTCCTTTCTTCACCAAATCAAAAGGTGCGAGCTTGCTACACCAAATCGTGGAGGGATCAACGTTGCTATGCAAGTTTCATGACGATTCTTCAACAAAGGAGCCACCTTTCTTCGTCAAGACGATGCATGATGCTTCCCTAAGCCTCGCTATGTAAGTTCTAGCTACTTGTAGATTCTAACGGTGGTTCTAATGTGACATGGAATAAAATGCGATGAAACATAAGTATGCTAGCCTATGTGAACCTAATTTTGCCCCTTTTCTATGAATTATGACCTTGGGCTAAGTTTTAGCGACTTAATCATGCCACTCACGTTATGCTTAACCTAGTTTATCTTGCAAGTTTGAATCTTTATCTATGGAAAGCTAGCATGAACCTTTGGTAACCATTTGACATGTGAAACATTGGCAAAGATTTGACTTTGGGGCTTATGCATGTAAATGAACACAAACCCCTTATATTATCATGCATGTTTGTGGCCAAATTCCCTTATGATATTATGCATGTTTGTGGCCAAATTCCCTTATGATACTATGCATGTTTGTGGCCAAATTCCCTTATGATACTATGCATGTTTGTGGCCAAATTCCCTTATGATACTATGCATGTTTATGGCCAAAAACCCCTTATGATGCTATGCATATTTTGAGGCCAAACCCCTTATGATACCATGCATATTTGTGGCCAACCCCTTTTTGGCATCGTGCATGTTTTGAGGCCAATATGTTGCATAATATCCTTACTATGTGACTCGCTTTTACTTGAGTTGGAAACACGATTTGGGGTAGGTTAGATGTGCGTGATTATGACATGATAATTTGACATGGGATTTCATGAAAATATGACACTCATGATACACCTAAATGGGGACATGACATGTGGGGTAAACATGGGACTTGAAGCTAGACACGTATGGGTTGTAAGTGTAATATGACACCAGACCAAACATGAAAGTGGCCAACTCGAGGTTGGGTTGAGTTTGTAGCATAAATCTACCCGGACCCGCCCGGCTTAACTAGTGGCTACAAACAATAGGACCCAATGTGAGTAGTTGGTCATATAGCACCTAAAACCCGAGGTTAGACAAGGTTGTGGTGTAAATCTACCCGGACCCGCCCGACTAAACTAGTAACCACAACAAAGTCTAATGTGAGAGGTTGGGGTGCATTAATCTAATTAATGCCGCATGAAAAGGTTAAGTAATTTTGACTAATGACACTTAACCATATAAGACAATTAGGGGAGGGGGTTAATTAATTTACACTTAACTAATCCGACTTCGTAATTAGATGGGGTTAAGTAACTTAGACTTAACTAATCTAAACACGGTAATTAGATGGGTTTAAGTAACCTACACTTAACTAATCTAAACACGGTAATTAGATTGGGTTAAGTAACCTACACTTAACTAATCTAAACACGGTAATTCGATGGGGTTAAGATAAACACTTAACCAATCTAAACTTGGTAATTCAATGAGGTTAAGTAACCAATACTTAACCAACTTAAAAAGATAATTTAATGGGGTTAAGTAACTTATACTTAACCAATTATACAAGATGATTTGATGAGGTTAAGTAACCTATACTTAACCAATCTAATATGCGGACCTGATAGGGTTAAGTCACAAGACCTTTTAAATATACTTAACCATTATAATACGATTAGTGGATGGGGTTAAGTTAACCTATACTTAACCAATCCGACTCGATAATCTGATGAGGTTAAGATAATCTATGCTTAACCAATCTAACACGATAATCTGATAGGGTTAAGATAAACAAATACTTAACCAAATTGACTTGATGATTGAATAGGGTTAAGTCATGAGCTTCTTGGTATACTTAACCAACTTGTAGGGCTAGGTCTTGGACTTGAATACTTAGCCAAATCTTGACATGATTCATAGGCAGGTTAAGTCATGAACTTAAATGACAATACTTAACCGATTAGACAAAACCCTAGTTCAGGGGACTAGGTGGAAAACCGGGGTTAACAAGGATAACAGGAAATGAGACTAAGTGGTAAACCTTAGTTTAGGAAACTAAGTTGTAATTCTTAGTTGAGGGATTTGGACCTGTTCACAGATAGATGAGTAACCCGATACGGTAGGTCATCGCTTAAACACACGTGGAGGAGCGAATTATCCGACTTAGATAAAGGCTCCAACGAACTGGGTGAAGAAGCGGTAGCTTCGGGGGACGTGAGGGTACTCTTGGTATCCCTCTGTGAGGTGGCAGATGGTCCATGAAACCTGGCCTCACAGAGGTTAAGGCCTGCGGTAGAAGAGCCAAGAGTATGCCTTGGTTGCTATGCGAGCGACCTAAAGATTGGGATGGATTAGCGTGGAGTCGTCGATTCTTGTTTTTGCCCTGGATAGCACGTCGTCGACTACCTACCATCTTTAGTCAATCGTGTACGAACGGAAAGGCAGAGAACTCCCAACAGATCATGTTCTTGCTATCGAGTCATGGGTGTGATTGGCTCATAAGAAAGTGGGGCTATAGTGGGGCCGGGATGTAGTTCTCATACATGATTTTTCTTGGATTGCCTTTCAGTAGTTGAGGGAGGGGTCACGTGGGACCATAGCCATGGATACAAAAACAGACCTTGATATCTGCATCAGCAGATGACTTAAAGCTCCCGACCGAGTTCCGTATTTCTTGATTTTCCCTGGCACGGAACTCGGATGGCACATTGAGATACATGTGCGTCTAGACATGGAAAACGATTCACGATATATATACGTTGGACAAAGGGCGTGGTTGACGGGTGGCATAATCCCTAGTGGTCCTAGGTGGCATAAATCCTAAGTGAACACGCGATAGTTCATGGTAAGAAAACATAACTAGATCAAGGGTAGCAGTCCAAAACATCTTCAAGGATAAAATGATAATATGTTGAGGTGGTATAGATTTACATTGGAAAGCCCGTACGGCCTACGGCAAAGGACCGAACTTATACATGGAAAGAAACATACGAGTTGGGAAAACCTACATATGCTATATATATTAGGTTGACATAAACCATTACATGACATTGGGCAAGGGACATTCATAGTTAACACATGAAGCGGGTTAGGATACTAGTACGAGAGGTGTAGAGTAAATATACATGATAAATACCAGGGGATGTTATACATGATAGATACCTTGGGATAGTATACTTGATAGAAACCTGACGATGTGATACCTTGATTTATCTTGATACCGTATTTTATCATGATACCTTAGTTTATCTTTCTACAGTAGTTCATCCAGTTATCTTGGTTTAGCTTATCTATCTTGTCAACATCCTTATGTTTACTTTCAGTTTATGCATGTCATGTTACCTTTACCTGTTTTTATACTGGAAGTAGTTAGGACTTACCAGTCTTTATGACTGACCCCATTTCGTTTCACCTCTTTGTCTTCCGTTCCCCCCTGTTTTCAGGGAGGAAACGATGTTGTTTAGTTCATACCTCTTATGCTTGAAGGTCATCATGTATAGCTTGGTCTTCTCTTGGCTATGGCTACTTCACCACTTTATTTTGGGGAATAATTTATGAGAAGGTTTCATGCTTCTTTACTATTGCAAGACAGGTTTTGATGTATTCTGATGTAAAAGGCTTTAGACCTTATTTTATAAGGTAATGAAATTTGTTTTACTTCCGCTGTTTTATATATATGTTCTATCTTGTAATATTTATGCGCATGTTTACCTCGATAATGCTTCACCAAACCTAGTGCATTCCCTTTGTGAGTGACCCTAGCGGAGGTGGGGTGTTACAATGACCATCGGAAGTTTTAGAAAAATTTAAACAGATTTCAAAAATTCGAACTTCAGGGTCAGATTGGGCTAGGCAGGAAATTTCCCGCCAGGGCCAGGTTGACCTGGGGGTCGACCTACCCACACAGGTCGACCAGGGGGTCGACCTGCCCCCCCAGGCATATTTGTTTGATGACTTTTAATGACTATATGCTGAGTCATTAGGGTTTCTGATCTGGTCTGAATGGCTGGGGTTGATTCTGGGTTGATCGGATAGCCTAAATTAATCCTAAACTCTATAAAAACACATGTGGACTCAAACCCTAAACTCAAATAAAAATTAGAATCATGGCCTCCATGCCGTCACCTTGCAACCTAGAATAGCCGCCACCAATTAGAGAGGAAGAAAAGCTAACCAAATTCAATTCTAATCTAAACCGCAACAAATTTTATTCTTTAAAGGAAAGCTAAATAAATTTCAGAACTCAGATTTCAAAACTCAAGACCTTCTTTGAGTAGTGAGTTCGATTTCTTTAATAAGATAATAATAAATTTAATTGGATTGAGCTATGATTTGGATTATATGGTTATGTTGTGAATCATTGACCATATGTTATTATCTATGTTGTAAGTTCTATGATGTTATCATCTATGTTGTAAAGTTGTGATGTTATCATCTATGTTGTAATTCTATGTTTGGCTTATGTATAATCAATTCATAATAATGTTTCATATGCTAGTTTGGTTATGTTGTTGGAACTAATTCATATGTTAAATCATATGTATGTATGCATGTTTAAATGTTAACTTATATATGAATCATATGCAAGTTAGTGACAATCATATATAATCTTACATGTTTCATGACATCTATTTTATGTGTAAATTGGATCTACAGTTAAGCTATGACATGTGTGAGCTTAGATGCAAGTTTACCTCATAGTCTATGTTGCATAAATCACATATGCAAGTATATATATGTGTTGGAGTATGAATCATGTAACGTAAAGTTTGTAACCATTGTTTATGCAAGTTTACACCTTATGATTAGATCTATGACACCCATTGTCTATGCAAGTTTAGATGAAACACCTTGTTCACACATGCAAGTTCACCCCTTATGTTTAGATCTATATGCCAATTTATGTTATGACTTTTGTTCATAAGTTAGATCTAATTTATATCCTATGCATGTTTTGACGTTTTCACTTTATTCCATAAGTTACACTATTCGAGTCTAACGTATATTTCACGTTAAACGAACGAACGTACAGCGTGGGGCAATGGGAGAACATTAAAAGATTTAATATTGAGAATTGGCATAAATGCCTTAAATGTGATGTTAATTGGTATAATTTTATATACCATAAATAGATGTACATAATTCAGTCAATTATGGACATAGTTAAATTTGTAATTGATTGGCAATTTGAATAGTGAAATTAATTCAAATTGGGGATTATTAATTAGGTGTAATTAATCGCCTAAGACACGAGGTTAGACTCGTTTGTGGTGTAAGACTGCCTGGACCCGCCCGGCAAAACCAGCTGCCACAAATGCCAGTCTAATGTGGGAGGTCATAGGCATAAATTAAATGCGTAATAGTTGTAAAGACACGAGGTTAGGCTCGTTTATAGTGTAAGACTGCCCGGACCCGCCCGACAAATTCAACTGCCACAAATGCCAGTCTAATGTGGGAGGTCTTTACAAGGTTACGGTCTGAATGAATTAAGAAACACTTAACTAGATAAACATGTAGTGGGACCTGAGGGGGTTAAGTGGATGCCTTGGGTGGCATGTGAAATTAAGTGGGTGCCTTGGGTGGCATGTGAAATACGATTAGGTGTCTCAACAATTAATTATTGTTGATTAAAGACAAATATGAATGACAAACAGAAGTTTGGTTGAGTGAGTGATTCTCTGAGTAACGATCAGATGTTGATCTCGGTCTTCGGGGTTGGTACCTAAGGAGTTATTCTCTTAACCAATGTATCTGTGGACTAAGAAGTACCTAATCATAAACTAAGTTAAAGGGTTAAGATCAACTTAACCAATAATTTGATAAGTGGGTAGGGTTAAGACAAACTTAACCAACAATTTGATAAGTGGGTAGGGTTAAGACAAACTTATCCAATAATTTGATAAGTGGGTATGGTAAAGACAAGCTTAAACAATAATATACATTGATCTGGTAGGGTTAAGACAAACTTAACCAATAGTTTGATAAGTGAATAGAGTTAAGACAAGCTTAACCAATAACACATGTTGATTTGTTGAGTGAGTAACATGGGTGACATGTGGGATATAATTATAAACACTTAACCAAGTTGAAACATGTAAGAAGACATGAATAAGAGGGGTTAAGTGGGAAATTCTAGTGGGGACCAAGCATAGGGGGAAAGCTTGTGTGGGGACCCTTTTCAATCCAGTAACCCATTTAGTATCTTTGTAGGCTCGACCCAAGTCGAGGACGGGACACGCGTACTAGATTTGATTGTAAGAGGTCAAAATGGGACAGCGGTGGCAACGCAAGTCCAACGGGTTCATATGCGTGTGTGGGCCCAGGACGGTAGGTAAGACATTGTTGCATCGTGTAGATATAAGCCGTGTATTTTTGGTTGTATCGGGTTGCCACTTTAGGGAGTGATACATCCCACTGTGGGGCCAGCATGGGTATCTACGAGTTAGGGAGCTGATCGAATGGGGAAGGTAGCGGGTACACCTAGTGGAGATAGGAGCAGACGACACCTATGAAGACAGCTACGAGTATAACTACCATATTATGAATAAATATTTTAATTAGAATGGGGAGGGTAGTGGGCACACCTAGTGGAGATAGGAGCAGACGACACCTATGAAGACAGCTAGGAGTATAACTACCATATTATGAATAAATATTGTAATTAGAATGGGGAGGGTAGTGGGTACACCTAATGGAGATAGGGGCAGACGACACCTATGAAGGTAGCTAGGGGTACACTAAACTACCATTATCATTATTAAGTTCTGTAGGCGGGATCAACCTTTAGGGTGACTAGTGGTGGTGCAGTATAGTAATTATCCTATAGTGATTAGGGGCGCCTTTTTTCGTCCTATTTCCTTCGTTGTTCTGTCATACCCAATTATTCACAGTCATTTCCTTATTTTCCAGCTTATGCCTTAGTCTATTTACTTTGATAATTATATTGTTAAAGTTTTCGCACTCGCCATACTTTATGTCTGACCACCTTTTCTTTCCACCTCTTTTCTTCCTTTCCCCCCCTCAGGTTTGCAAGGAAGGAATACTATAGCTTAGTGTTGATTTCTTTCAGTTGCTTGGAGAGAGAAGATGTATAGCTTTGGACTCTCTCATCTTTATGGCTTTGCTTATGCTCAGTGAGGATTTATGCATTTATGTTGTCTAAGTATTTGCTTCTTTATGTACTTTGAAGTTTTTGGAAAAGACTATTGATCCTGTTGTAATGGTTTTGGAGACAACTTATGTAAACTCGTTTTTGAGTTATGAAGCAATAAAATAAGTTTTAACCTCTTCTGTGTTTATTTATTCTTGTAATTTATCTGTTTTATACAACAATAATGCTTCATGGACATTGATGCATTCCCTTTGTGAGTGACATTAATGGTGATGGGGTTTTACACGTGGTATCAGAGCTATGGTTACAAGAACAGATAAAATGTTTTGAAAAGTGTTTTCAAAAGTATTATTTTCCTACAAAGTGTTTTCAAAAACTTGTTTTAAAGAAGCTATTTTCAAGGAAAGTTTACTTAAAAGAGCATAGTCCCTACAAGTCATACATCTCTCTTTCGCTTCCCTTGTTTTGAATCTCTTCCTCTTTCTCTTTTGAATCTCTTCCTCCGCGTATAGATGCTTTTTCCTAAGATATATGAGGACTTCCGTACGATGGGCGAAAAACCACTTCATGGGACATAGATGTTTGTCGAGGCTAGAAGTTGGCTCAATAAAGTGGAGGACTTGTCGGTATCTTTGTGATAGACGAAGGGAGGAAGGTTCGACTAGCTGCTTGGTTGATGAAGGACGAAGTTTCTTGTAGGTCGGAGGCAACGAATAAAGAATGTATAGAGGAGGCATGGATAGGGCACAGGGTAAGAAAGTAGAACCTAAGAAGGGTGCAAAGAATAATGAATCCCATGGCAAGAGGAAATGTCTTTATTGTCGAACACCAGGCCATCTGAGCAAGGACTGTAGGAAGAAAAAGAAGACCGGTTGTTTCCACTGTGGAGAGGTAGGTCATCTAGTTAAGGACTACCCAAGGAAACAGGGAAAAGGGCAAAGAACTTTTGGAGGGCAGCTTCAGGCTCTCGTGGCACCAGGGCAGGCAAGGGAGCAGGTCCAGGCTCTCGCGGTCCCACAGCTACAAGAACGAGGTAGAACAATTTACGTTGAAAGTTTAGTTTTTCTGTTTGATCATCCTGTTCATACTTTGTTTGACTCTAGCATATCACACTCGTTTGTATCTGCTTCATTAGTTGAAACACTGCACCTAAATACTAGTCTAGTTTCGGATCCCATAGCAGTCTCAAATCCTATTGGTGGTTCGGCTCATCTTTCTATGATTTGTCGGGATTTGAGAGTGTCTATCTTGGGCATTGGGTTTGAATGCAACGTCTTTATTCTTGGCTTCATGGGCTACGGCTTGATTCTAGGTATGGATTGGCTAACTAGATACGGTGCCATCCTAGATTGTGAGTGAAGGGTAGTTAGATTTTTGATTCGTTGTGGAATGACCCTTGATATTTTTTGTGACCCTAGAGGTCCAATAATGCTTAGTTACCTAGAATCTCTTTACGTATCCAATGATGATTTGAAATCTGTTCGTGTGGTCCGTGAATATAATAACGTCTTCAAAGAGGTTCGAGGTTTACCCCCGAGGCGTGAGATAGACTTTCGTATTTATCTTATAGACAATGCAAAACCAGTATCTCTGCCAGTACGCCACATGGCCCCTCGTGAGAGGAGGGAGCTCAATAAGCAAGTAGGGGAGTTGCTTGAGAAAGGGTTCATAAGACATAGTATATCGGAGTGGGGTGCTCCATTGTTTGGTTGCTTTGCTAGTATCATCTCACATAGATTGTCCAAATTCGGAGGAGATATTCCTTGGGTGCTTGTCTGATATTGGTTTAGGCCTTTGGGGCTTGTGCTTGGGGAATGTCGAGTTCGACTAGGATGCTTTGTGTGAGATAAATAGCTGTGGTGATTTTCATTGCATGATTTCTGGGTTTCCTCGAGAAGTGATGTGCAACCATGACATGATAAGACTATTCGATGGTATGGGCCGCCCCGAGTTAGATTCAATAGGGTTATGAGATGACTCGAGTGGGATTTGAAGTAATGGATTGTTTAGAACCCTATGTTGATGCCAATTTTTTTTGAGGAAGTTAGCACCAAGGTTCGTAGGGTCGTTTCCTATTAAGGAGAGGATTGGACAGATGGCGTATAGAGTGGAGTTGCCCGAGAGACTTAGTGGTGTACACAATGTATTCCATGTATCACATTTGAGGAAGTGCTTGCATGAGACCGCGGAAGTGGTAGAGCCGAGCTTGCTTAGAGAGGTGGAGATAGAGCGTGATGCGACGATTTGACGACCTCCTACGTGCATTCTTGGGTCGGAGATTAAGAAGTTGAGGAATCAAGAGGTCAGGCTAGTCAAAGTGCAATGTGGAGATGACGAGAGAAATGCTACTTGGGAGACAGAAGAGAAAATGTGTTCATTGTACCCTTTTCTTTTCGAGGGTATGTCTTTTAGTTTCTCCTTTATCGCTTATCTTGTACTTGTTTTATCTTTAGTATGTCCTCTCGCTAGTATCTTTGACCTTTAGATAGGGCATTCCTATGGTTGAAACATGTGTTTAAGACATGTTATGTATGATGGATGCATGTGGATGCAAGTGTTCGCTAGTGGTTGCTCATGGATGCATATGCACACACTTTAGGCACTAGATCGGCACAGTCACTTCATATTGCATATTGCATATAAATGTGTGTACATATTTAAGTAATGGATGTATAATGGTTGTACTATCATATGGAAGCTGCATTTTGGTGAATGGTTGTGCACACATGTAGAAATAAAATGTATCGATAATACTCTTTCGCATACATATTGGACGCATGGCACTATGATGGTTTGCATTAAGGAGGTCAACTGAATCATTAGACCGCCTGATTTTGCATTAGATAAAGAACATATACACACACTTCTTGCATATGTTCATACAACATTAGGAATTTTATAAGGACAATGGAAGCCTATGTTTAATTATTGAGTAGATGGTTGTTTGGATGTTAGGATATGCATTCTCCATAACCTAAAGATTTCTGGGGCGAAATACTTTAAGGAGGAGAGAATGTAACACCCCGTAATTTTCAATATTAATGTTCACAAATTAAAGAATAACTAATCTTAGATGTGAGAATTAAGGGAAACGGGTTGCTCCATTGTGTTCATCTCAGAATTCTGGTTGAGATAGAGTCCGATTTTGCGTGAATTGGGCTTCGTATGAAAAAGTTATGGCCATCGGAAGTTTCAGAAAAATTTAAACAGATTTCAAAAATTCGAATTTCAGAGTCAGATTGGGCTAGGCGGGAAATTTCCCGCCAGGGCCAGGTCGACCAGGGGGTCGACCAACCCACACAGGTCGACCAGGGGGTCGACCTACCCACACAGGTCGACCAGGGGGTCAACCTGGGTGTCGACCTGGGGGTCGACCTGCCTCCTCCCCCTCCCGGGCATATTTGTTCGATGACCTTTTAATGACTATATGCTAAGTCATTAGGGTTTCTGATCTAGTCTGAATGGCTGGGGTTAATTCTGGGTTGATCGGATGGCCTAAATTTATCCTAAACTCTATAAAAACACATGTAGACTCAAACCCTAAAATCAAATAAAAATTAGAATCATGGCCCCCATGCCGTCACCTTGCAACCTAGAATTGCCGCCACCAATTAGAGAGGAAGAAAAGCTAATCAAATTCAATTCTAATCTAAACCTCAACAAATTGTCTTCTTCAAAGGAAAGCTAAATCAATTTTCAGAACTCAGATTTCAGAACTCAAGACCTTCTTTGAGTAGTGAGTTTGATTTATTTAATAAGATAATTAATAATTTAATTGGAATGAGCTATGATTTGGATTATATGGTTATGTTGTGAATCATTGACCATATGTTATTATCTATGTTGTAAGTTCTATAATGTTATCATCTATGTTGTAAAGTTGTGATGTTATCATCTATGTTGTAATTCTATGATTGGCTTATGTATAATCAATTCATAACAATGTTTCATATGCTAGTTTTGTTATGTTGTTGGAACTAATTCATATGTTAAATCATATGTATGTATGCAAGTTTAGATGTTAATTTAGATATAAATCATATGCAAGTTAGTGAGAATCATATATAACCTTACATATTTCATGGCATCTATTTTATGTGTAAATTGGATCTACAGTTAGGCAACGACATGTGTGAGTTTAGATGCAAGTTTACCTCATAGTCAATGTTGCATAAATCACATATGCAAATATATATATATATATATATATATATATATGTGTGTTGGAGTATGAATCATGTAATGTAAAGTTTGTAACCATTGCCTATGCAAGTTTACACCTTATGTTTAGATCTATGACACCCATTGTCTATGCAAGTTTAGATGAAACACCTTGTTCATACATGCAAATTCACCCCTTATATTTAGATCTATATGCCAATTTATGTTATGACTTTTTGTTCATAAGCTAGATCTAATTTATATCCTATGCATATTGTGATGTTTTCTCTTTATTACATAAGTTAGACTATTCGAGTATAACGTATATTTCACGTTAAACGAACGAACGTACAACGTGGGGCAATGGGATAACATTGAAAGATTTAATATTGAGAATTGGCATAAATGCCTTAAATGTGATGTTAATTGGTATAATTTTATACACCATAAATAGATGGACATAATTAAATCAATTATGGACATAGTTAAATTTATAATTGATTAGCAATTTGAATAGGGAAATTAATTCAAATTGGGGACAATTAATTAGGTGTAATTAATCGCCTAAGACACGAGGTTAGACTCGTTTGTGGTGTAAGATTGCCCGGACCCGCCTGGCAAATCCAGCTGCCACAAATGTCAGTCTAATGTGGGAGGTCTTAGGCATATATTAAATGCGTAACAGTTGTAAAGACATGAGGTTAGGCTCGTTTGTGGTGTAAGACTGCCCGGACCCACCCGACAAATCCAGTTGCCACGAATGCCTGTCTAATGTGGGAGGTCTTTACAAGGTTACAGTCTTAATAAATTAAGAAACACTTAGCCAGATAAACATGTAGTGGGACATGAGGGGATTAAGTGGGTGCCTTGGGTGGCATGTGAAATACAATTAGGTGTCTCAATAATTAATTAATGCTGATTAAAGAAAAATATGGATGACAAATAAAAGTTTGGTTGAGTGTGTGATTCTCTGAGTAACGTTCTGATGTTGATCTCAGTCTTCGGGGTTGGTACATAGGGAGTTATTCTCTTAACCAATGTATCTGTGGACTAAGAAGTACCTAATCGTAAACTAAGTGAAAGGGTTAAGACCAGCTTAACCAATAATTTGATAAGTGGTTAGGGTTAAGACAAACTTAACCAACAATTTGATAAGTGGGTAGGGTTAAGAAAAACTTAACCAATAATTTGATAAGTGGGTAGGGTTAAGAGATGTTTAACCAATAATATACATTGATATGGAAGGGTTAAGACAAACTTAACCAATAGTTTGATAAGTGAATAAGGTTAAGACAAGCTTAACCAATAACACATGTTGATTTGTTGAGTATGTAACATGGGTGACATGTGGGATATAATTATAAACACTTAACCAAGATGAAACATGTAAGAAGACATGAATAAAAGGGGTTAAGCGGGAAATTCTAGTGGGGAGCAAGCATAGGGGGAAAGCTTGTGTGGGGACCCTTTTCAAACCATTAACCCATTTAGTATCTTTGTGAGCTCGACCCAGGTCGAAGACGGGACACGCGTACTAGATTTGATTGTAAAAGGTCAAAACGGGTCAGCGGTGGCAAGCAAGTCCAACGGGTTCATATGCATGTGTGGGCCCAGGCTGGTAGGTAAGACGTTGTTGCATCGTGAAGTTGTAAGTCGTGCATTTTTGGTTGTATTGGGTTGCCACTTTGGGGAGTGATACACCTCACTATGGGGCCAGCACGGGTATCTACGAGTTAGGGAGTCGATCGAATGGGGAAGTTAGTGGGTACACCTAGTAGAGATAGGAGCAGACGGCACCTATGAGGACAGCTAGGAGTATAACTACCATATTGTGAATAAATATTGTAATTAGAATGGGGAGGGTAGTGGGTACACCTAGTGGAGATAGGAGTAGACGGAACCTATGAAGACAGCTAGGAGTATAACTACCATATTATGAATAAATATTGTAATTAGAATGGGGAGGGTAGTGGTACACGTAGTGGAGATAGGGGCAGACAGCACCTATGTAGGTAGCTAGGGGTACACTAAACTACCATTATCATTATTAAGTTCTGTAGGCGGGATCAACCTTTAGGGTGACTAGTGGGGATGCAGTATAGTAATTATCCTATAGTGATTCGAGGTGCCTTTTGTTCGTCCTATTTCCTTGTTTGCTTTGTCATACCCAATTGTTCACAGTCATTTCCTTATTTTCCAGCTTATGCCTTAGTCTAGTTATTTGATAATTATATTGTTAAAGTTATCGCACTTGCCAGACTTTATGTCCGACCCCCTTTTCTTTCCAACTGTTTTCTTCCTCCCCCCAGGTTTGCAAGGAGGGAATACTACAACTTAGTTCCGATTTCTTTCAGTTGCTTGGAGAGAGAAGACGTATCGCTTTGGACTCTCTCATCTTTATGGCTTTGCTTAAGCTCAGTCTGGATTTATGCATTTATGTTGTCTAATCATTTGCTTCTTTATGTACTTTGAAGTTTTTGGAAAATACTACTGATCCTGTTGTAATGGTTTTGGAAACAACTTATGTAAACTCATTTTTGAGTTATGAAGCAAAAAAATAAGTTTTAACTTCCACTGTGTTTATTTATTCTTGTAATTTATCTGTTCTATACAACAATAACGCTTCATGGACATTGATGCATTCCCTTTGTGAGTAACATTAATGGACATGGGTGTTACAATCCTAATTGTCCATAAAGCTACAGGCCGCAGTCAATGATTGATTAAGTTAATTGGGCCATTTTTGCACGTCAATTTGGATAGCTTCGGATCGATTCAGACATATGTGTAATGATCAGATGGTTTCGGTGTTCTGATTATCAGCAGACAAGTTTGAGTATTCCACCAAGGCGGATCGGTTCGGAGCATGAGAAGAGTGGGATCAAATCGGATGGGCTTAAAGGAAAGTGACTGTAATCGGATCTGTTGACACTGAACCGAACTGCAACAACACCCCAAGACCTGTCCATTTAACTAACTTTCTTCCATAGCCACCGTCATCTTCCCTTACCCGAACCGATGCCACATGACTAAACTCAAGAAGTGTTAGAAATTTCATCCTACTTCGAACCGGCCCCCTCCTTATCTTCTCCCTCTTCTTCTTCTCCGCTTTTCCAGTAACATCAAGCCCATTTCCATTTTTTATGGAAGTCTGCCCAATACGAAGCTTTCATAGTGAATCCCTTTCAGTCTCGAATCAGGTTTGCGCCACCACGGCTTCTAGGTGGCAATGGCGCCACCAACGACGATGGCGGCGGAACAGAGGACATGGCACCAAAATCAACATGGCAGAATGAATTCTCCTAAAAATGTTTCCAAGTTCGAATTTAAATCGATTAAAATTAGAAAGTTTAGAGATCTAAACCCACCTATGAACTTAGTTCAAACTTTGGAAGGAATTCTAGAGTTTTTGGAAATTAGGGTTTCGCCCAAAGCGAAAGTGAAAAAGAGGAGTGAAAGAAAATGGAGAAGGGATGGATTTATACACGTGGGGAGGGGCTTTTTGTATCCCAACCGACATACCTTTTTATTTGATCTGAACAAGAAATAAGTCCAAGGCCATTTAGCCCATTAACGCATCAGCATTTGAAATATAGGCTGGACCGTAAGGAACTGAGTCGAACCAAAGTGTAAGCACTCATTTTGATCTATAACGAGAAGTAAACCCAAAGTGGAATAAAAGATTCACGAGCATAGGATTATAAGAATTTACTTGGAAGGATGGTTCGAATGGAAAATGAGATCTTAAAATTATTAAAGGTAACCAGAATGGTCTGAGCATCTAATGTCATATTTATAAGCACTAAGGGACACGACCTAATGAAATGTCACAAATTTACAAATGACTAGTTGTAACTATTCTACGATGTTGATTTAAAAGCCAATAAACAGACAATTTCGAAGCACACTCTATCTCCACTAGAAGTGCACTTCGAGGGGGCAAAATGTTAGCCTACTTTGTGAACTAGGCTACTCAAAGTTAAGCGATCGTTCAATGAAGAGGTAAGTAGAAGGAATTCTTGGCAAAGACTCAGTTCGGTTTGGAGGGGTATAGCCTGAACCTCCTGGCTATGCCGTGAATGAGTCAGAAAATGATATATTGGACACATAACCGGATCAGCTCGGAGGCCACCGATCTGAATCCCTTATGCAAATCCCGATCCAGTCTGAAGAGCAGGAGGCAGCACCAGTTGCAGCCCACGATCCCTAAAGACGCGGAGCATTTATACACCTATTCTCCCAACATTCACCCACTAACCTGATGCTCTGTCACCATCTTGTTCTCTCTGAACCCGACTCTTATGGGATGAGTGCTATGTGCACCCGAACCGGAGCCAGTCCAGAGACATTTTTCACCTATAAATAGACCACCAAGGGTCATTTGAAGGGATCTTTTGGCAAATTCAAGCTCAAACTCCCTGCTCAACCGAATTTCATCACTATATTCAAATCATTACCACAATTTGAAGTGAAAATCCATAAACGTTGAGTGAAGTTATGCATTGTTTGAGTGAAGTTATGCATTGTTTGAGTGAAGTTGAGTGAGAACTACTAATGTATTTATATTTAAATCATCAATCCAAAGAGTAGAAAGTAGACATAGGCTCTTTAACGCCTAACCACTATAAATCGTGTGTTTCTCTCTGCATTTTTGATTTCATTTCATCATAATTATTGCTAGTTTGGGCATTAGAACCACTTTTTGGTCTAACATATATATATATATAAGTCTATTGTGTGTGAAAATAGGCAGGTTTATTATGCCTTGAGAAGGTCGTAAGGAGTTGACTCTCTTCCTTTCTAGTTTGGGTTTTAAGTGGTTAAGACTAGGATCCCTCTAAAGGTTCATTCCTTGGAGAAGAACCAAAGTCATGGGACCCACAACATTAGATTTGAAGTAAGTCTTTTGTTCCTCCTTCTCTAAAAGTAGTTAGCCATAAGAAAAAATAGTGTAGGGTAGGGGGATGTCCACTTCCTCTTGAAGCTTATAAGGGCTCAACTAGGGATAGGATTGGTATATAAAAGAGATGTTGTCATTGCATGCTCACTAACTATATAAGGGAAGTCTAAAGCAACATATGTATTCTACCGTAATATCAGTTAAGTAGTAACGTTCGCAATATACTTCTCATATCACAGTTGAGAGTATGGACTTAAGAACATTGACGTAATATTACGGGGTCTTAAGGGGCTAGGGTCTGCCTCGAGGTCACAAGAGATCATAAGAACCCACCTTTAATAGCGCCATAAGTGATCGAGAATGCCTATCTCATTGGGTTTTCACCCTAAAAACACTAATGAGCAATTGACATGGATATCCACCTCATTGGTTAGATACTTGGTGTTTGTGTGAATATTATGTGCTGCATAGAAATAACTTCTCATATTCAACCTGCTAAAAACTAGCATATGGTCTTTAATTAAACACCATATTTCAGACACACATAACTTTATGTTCTGACCCCTCTCCTTAACATATCCAACAGGTCAGTAGATGAGGTAGAAATTCATGGACGAAATCATGATGGGAGCTAAAGATGAAGAAAATGTTGTTATGCTATTATTGGTTGTTATTGCTTTACTTCTTATGGAAACAATTGAGAATGAATTATTTGATGTACCCATGGAACATATGTAATCTTGACTATTGTGTTGGAATTACGTAATTTTTAATAAAGTGGTACATCTTAGTTCAATATTATATTTTCTCTTTATGCTATGTGAGATCTCCATTCGAAGTGTATGTATGTATTATCTGTGCAAATGTAATTCCTGACATGAACCAACAACCCATTTAGAATGGCTCTAAGTTTCGATGGGCCTTTTCTAGGTCGAAATTTTGGCCGATTCTGGGCAGTTTGTTGACACCCCACTTCCATTAATGTCACTCATTAAGAGAATGCATTAAGTTTTGTGTAGCATTATCGGTAAACAAAAACAGAAATATTACAAGATAGATATAGAATAGCAGCGGAATTTAAAATTTTATTAAAACATTAATCATCGTGGTTCAAAGCATAGTTGCATCATAAGCCTGAAATGCATAAAGCCCAGTACATCAATTTAAAACTTCTATCTTGTTCTCAATCATCAAAGTTCAAAAATAATAGAAGCATAATCCACAAAAACATAGCCATAGTAGAGAAGGTACGAATCAAGCAGTACATCTATGCGACTCCAAGCAAAACTAAGCAGAATCCTGATCAAGCTTGAGTATTCCCAACCTGAGAACGTAGGGGGGGGGGGGGGCGAGGAACGGAAGAGAAAGAAGAGTAAAAAAATAGGTCAGACAAAAAGTCTAGCGAGTCCGGTTACTTTTAGCATTATAAATAATTAACTGCATCATGACAGGCATATAAACTGGATAAGAGATATAATAGCAAATAAGACAGGTATGACAAGGTAAATAAGGTAAACATGCCAGAATAAATAGCGCTTCGCGGACACTTTACTTTCTATGAACCAATACTAGTACAATAGATATGTAACATGATTACGTACTCCCTAATTGCTTAACAGAAACAGGATGATCCCAACAGAAATATAATGGTTGTTTTGGGTGTACTCTAGTAGTGGGTTTTAATCCAAACAGAATTAACCAGTACCTAAACAAAAATAACGGGTGTTAGCCCAAACAGAAACAGAGGTACCCCACAGAAACAGATAGGACTATATGTACCCTATTTACTGTCCCCCAATCGATTGGCTCCCTATCCCGTAAATACCCTATGTCGGCCCCACAATAGGGTGTATTATTTCCTAAAGTGGCAACCTACAGAAGGACATAGACCTATTTACTTGTCCTACAACGACTTATTTTCCCAGATGCAAGCCGTACTCATACACGCACATAAGTCCGTTGGAACGCGCCAGTACACACGTCCTCTCAGATGAACCTCTTACAATCAGTTCATTAAGCGTGCCTTGACCCCGACCTAGTGCGGGGCCCCCATTGAGTACCAGAATGGTTTATTGAGTAATGTGGGTCCCACACAATAGATGACACAAGCCAACCCTTACAGATCTTTTGTCCCCAACTAAATAGGATTTTGACAGGTTATGCCTAACAGATTTAACATATTCACATGACCCCTTACAGATTTACGGGTTAAAATTTACAAGTTAACAGGTCCATATAACCCTAACAGATTTAACAGGTTAAGTTTTCCAAATTAACATGTTCGTATAATTCCCACAGGTTTATCAGGTTTACTTAACCTCCATAGATTTAACAAGTTTACTTAACCCCACCGATTTAACAGGTTTACTTAACATCATAGATTTAACCAGCTTACTTAACCCCACCGATTTAACAAGCTTACTTAACCCCACCGATTTAACATGCTTACTTAACTCCACATACTTAATAGGTTTACTTAACCCTACAGATTTAACAGGCTCATACAATCCTTTTGGATTTAAACAAGTTAAGTATTACAAGTTCATTACCATACATTCATTTATGGTAATAATGTGCTAGACCTCCCACATAAAGTCTACCACTTGTGGACGCTAGATATGTCGTTCGGGTTTGGGCAGAATTCTTCCATAAGTCAACCTCGTGTCATAGCACCGTCACGTGTTTATGCACTTAGACCCCTCACATTAGATTCACCACTTACAGTCGCTGGATATGCTATTCGGGTTCGGGCAAAATTTCACCACAATTGTAATCTAACCTCATGTCTAAGCGCGATTATAGTTTTCTAATTACTGTAATTCTAGGCATCTTCATTCATTAACAAGTATTCCTATTTCATTATAGGTTTTCATGCCCCTTTCCCAAGTCATATTCGTCATGTGTTATATGCCCAAATTAAGATCTTTAATCACAGTTTGGCTTATGCACCAAATCCATATTCATGCTTTCAATTCAAGTTTTACCCCAAATTCCAATACAAGTTATACCCCAATTTTAACGGATTAAAAGAGCTTCACAAATTCTTTACAGTTACAATAACATGTTTTGCTTAATCTTAAATCAAGCCTACATATTTTTATGTCACAAACGACACGTCATAATTTACCATATAAATCATGCCCCAATTTGTTTTTCCAATTTTACAATATAGTTTATGCCCCCAGATCCCAATCGTGATTCAAATTACAAGTTATTCCCTTAAATTACCATTTCCAATCATTCCCAATTTGACCCAATTTTGTTCGTACACATATTTCAGTGATACGGCCTAAGCTCGAAAGTAGACTGACTATGAAAAAAGGGATTGAGAGAGAGAAGGACAACATAGTCATAAAACCAACAGTAATGGAAATCAGCATATGATAGCAGAAATAAGCATACAACAATAGATCTGATGAACAAATATAGGCATATAAGAACAGATCTGATGAATAGAAATAAGCATATAAGAATAGATCTGCTGAACATGTAATAACAGGACTGATTATGCATAGTGCCATGATAAAATACAATCATGATGAGATCTAATCAGTGAATTAGATATACAAATATAGCACGTCTGATATGATTCCAATAATCACAGGTTTAGATCTAATTCATAGGCATGTCAAGATTGCATTTTAATTATTTTTATCTAAAAGTAACGTAGACTCACAGTGTTTGGATCTAGAAAAATAGAAGAATCGAATCATAGATCTCTAAGCTTGAATAACTTGATTGAAGAAGAAGAAAAGATTTGATTTAATCTGGGCAGAGGAAGCATCTAGTTCTCCATTATTTTTGGTGTGAAAAACATGAAAAATGAGGCCATATTTATAGCCGAACCCAAAACCCTATTCTGCCAGATTTGCCGCAAGGGGGTCGACTCCCCCATACGGGGTCGACCCATGGGTCGACACCCCTAAGTGGGATTTTTGCCGTCTCCCCAAATTTTGAATTTCGAACCGATTTTTGAATTATGGATTTAATTATATATATATATATATATATTCTTGCACATATACAAACATTAAACCTTAATAACTACTTCATATGGTGTCCGTTTTATGCAAACCAAGTGTTTATTTTGACCCGAATTCCGAGAAGAATGCAATGGCACGGTCTGTTTCACTTAATTCTAATAAATTAATAATTCTTTAATTTATCGTCTTTTAGTGTTCGTTAAAATACAGGATGTTTCATTCTCCCCTACTTAAAGGATTTCGTCCCCGAAATCTTCAAGTTAAGAAGAATGTATATCTTGACATCCACATCCATCTACTCATCCACCAATCACAAGCATCCTTTGTCCTTGAAAAGATTTATAATGCTTATATGAATATATGCAAAGGTGTGTGCCTATGTCCCAATACTAATGCAAAGATCAGGCGGTTTACTACTGATTCAGTTGACCACCTTAATGCATTATATGTTAGTGCCATGAATACAACATGTATGCATATAATCCTATTATTACACATAAATATATGCTCCCTCATCCATCCAAATGCAAGATCCATATGATGATACAATCACTTTTATCCATAAAAGAAGAAAAATGCACACACATCCACATGCTATATGAGAGTGATTAAGCTGATCTAGTGCCTAATGTGTGTGTATATGCATCCACGAGCAATTACCACCAGCAAACACTTGCATCAATCAAACATAACATGTCTCAAACACATGTTTGCAACCATGGGATTAATATCTAAAGGTCGAAGATTAGATCGATAGGATGCACACGAATGACAGAAGTAAGTACAATTAAAAGCTTTGAAAAAGAAGTTAAGAACATACTCCCAAAATGGAAAGGGTACGAAGCGCGATCCTTGTCTTCAGTCTCCCAAGTCGCATCCTCATTGTCTTCTCCCATTGCACTTTTATTAACTTAACCTCTATGATGCGCGGTTTTTTAACCTCTGATCCAAGTATACGGGTAGGAACTCATCTAATTGTCACCTCCCGTTCTACCTCCACTTCCTTAAGCATGTTCGGTTCAACTACCGATGCTGTATCGTGTAGACACTTCCATAAATAAGAAATACGGAAAAACATCATGAATATCCACACATAAGCGAAGTGAGTTGTACGCCTTGGTTGCAAAGACGACCGAAGCACCCCATTCTTATATCCTTCGCCTAACCAACACCTTTTCAAGTAGCTTCCCTACTTGTATGCTGAGCTCCCTCCTTTTCATATGAGTCATGTGGCGCACAGGTAAAGCGACTGGCTTCACATTATCTAACAAGTATATTCGGAAATCATTCTCGTGCCTCCGAGGTAAGCCCCTAACCTCCTCAAAAACATTTGAATACTTACAAACTACAGGTACAGATCGTAAATCATCGACAGAAGCATCAAGTGATTCAGGAAACTAAGCATGCTAGACCCTCTTGGGTAAATAGAAATCTCGAGAGTCCTCCCATGGCAAGTTAGAAATTTAATGACCCTCCTATGACAATCTAGAATTACACCATACATGGCTAGCCAATCCATCCCTAGGATCAAATAGTATCCCATAAAACCAAGTACATATGCGTCGCACTCAAACTTAACACCTAATACCGATATTATCAAACCCCGACAAGTCATAGACAGATGAGCCGTAGCACAAATGGGGTTTGAGACAACAACGGGATCCAAAACCATACTAGTACTAAGGTGTAGAGACTCAACTACAGAATTAGATATAAAAGAGTGAGAAGCGGTAGAATAAAAAAGAGTCTTAACTGGATGATTAGAAAGAAAAGTCAAACATTCAATAGAAACTTTCATACATCTTTCCGGTGCACTGGCCTCGAGAGCATGCATCTGCCCTCCAAAAGGTCCTGCCCTTTGCCCTTGTCCTTGCTTCTTCGGGCACTCCGTAGCATAGTGTCCGACTTCACCACAGTTAAAGCAAGCATTCTTCCTTTTTCTGCAATCTTTGACCAAATGACCCACAGTCCCGCAACCATGACATTTCTTTTTGCCTTGATCTTTGTCATGCTTTCCGCTCTTTTTTATTGTTCTTTCTTGGGCCACACTTTCTTGTTTTGTGTTTCCTTAACCTTAACTTCCTTCTTTTTAGCTTTATCTTCCTCATGCATTAAGGCCATATCAACGAGCCTCTCAAAAGTTTCTCACATTAGAATATGAGACATGGCTAACCCGTGAAGGGGTTCATTCTGTCCTCTAGAAAATCGCAAACCTTTCTTATATTGGGTATCCACTAGCTCCAACCCAAACCTTGTTAGTTGGTTGAATTTTAAACTTATTCTTTAACTGTCATGCCTCCTTGCTTGAGCGCTAAGAACCTTTCCATTTGCATTCTTTTATCAGCTTGAGAAAGAAACTTCATTTCAAACCTCTATCTAAAACCATTCTAAGTCTCCACTGGGCGCCCTGCATGCGTCACTTCCCATAAGAACGAAGCTTCATCTTTTAGTAGGCAGGCTGCTAACCGAGTCCTCCTACAATCGTCCACTTCAAAAATTCCAAACAGATCCCCCGTCTCTTTTAGACAATTCCTTCCCTCTACAAAAGTCTTGGTTCCACGGAATGACTTTCCTCCCATAGCATAGAAACCTTTGCAGATCTTGGAGAAATTATCTGCACGTAGAGGAGGAGGAGGAACGACGGGTGCAGCTGGGGGAGGAACATTAGCTTAGCCACCGGTAGGCATCGTGGCCTCTAGATACCTACGGAACCAGCCTGGTATCGTAACAACCTCTGGAATATTAGGTTCCCCAGACATGATGAAAAGAAAAAGAAAGGGATTCAGGTGGGGGAGTATGTTTTTCAAAATAGACTTTTCTTTTTGAAATTGATTTCTTTTAAAATGTTTTTGAAAATAATTTTCAAAAACTTGTATCTAATCTGGTAACCTTCAGCTCTAATACTAAGTGTGACACCCTACGTCTGTTAATGTCACTCATTAGGAGAATGCATTAAGTTTCTTGAAGCTTTATATGTAAACAGAAACAAAAATATTACAAGACAGATATAGAATAGCAGCGGAATTTAAAATTTTATTAAAACATAAATCATCGCGGTTCAGATCATAGTTACATCATAAGCCTGAAATGCATAAAGACCAGTAAATTAATTTAAAACTTCAATCTTGTACTAAAATCATCAGAGTACAAAAATAAAAGAATCTAATCACCAAAAACATAGCCATAGTAGAGAAGGTACGAATCAAGTAGTACATCTATGCGGCTCTAAGAAAAACTTTGCAGAATCCTGATTAAGCTTGAGTATTCCCACACTGAGAACCTGGGGGCGAGGGAGTGGGGGAGGGAACGGAAAAGAAAGAAGAGAAAACAAAATAGGCCAGACATAAACTCTGGCGAGTCCAGTTACTTTTAGCACATAAATAAGTAACTGCATCATGAAAGTCATATAAACTAAATAAGAGAGATAACAGCATATAAAACAGCTATGACAAGTTAAACAGGATAAACATGATAGAATAAATAGCGCTTCCCTAACACTTTACTTTCTCTACCCCAAAACTAGTACAATAGATACATAACAGGATTACATACTCCCTAATTACTTAGCAGAAGCTGGATGATCCGAACTGAAATATAATGGTAGTTTTAGGTGTACTCTAGCAACGGGTTTTTAGCCCAAACAGAATTAACCGGTACCTAAATAGAAGTAACCGGGGTTAGCCCAGACAGAAACATAGGTACCCCGCAGAAATAGACAGGACTAGATGTAACTTATTTACTACACCCCAATTGATCGGCTCAATATCCAGTAAATACCCTGTGTCGGCACCATAGTAGGGTGTATTTCTTCTTAAAGTGGCAACCTATTGATGGACACAGACCAATTTACTGGTGCTACAGTGGCTTATTTTCCCAGATGCAGGCTATACTCATGCACGCACATGAGTCCATTGGAACGCGCCGGTACACACCTCCTCTCAGATGTACCTCTTACAATCAGTTCAGTAAGTGTGCCCTAACCCCTACCTAGTGCAGGGTCCCCCTTTAATACCAGAATGGGTTACTGACTAATACGGGTCCCACACAACAGATGACACAAGCCAACCCTTACAGATCTTATGTCCCCAACTAACCAGGATTTTGACAAGTTATGCCTAACATATTTAATAGATTCACATAACCCCCTACAGATTTACCGGTTAAACTTTACAAGTTAACGGGTCCATTTAACCCTAATAGGTTTAAAAGGTTAAGTTTTCCTAATTAACCCCCATAGGTTTATCAAGTTTGCTTAACCCCACAGATTTAACTGGTTTACTAAACCCAACCCATTTAACAGGTTTACTTAACACCCCGAATTTAACAGGCTTGCTTAACCCCATAAATTTAACAGGCTTACTTAACCCTACCGATTTAACAGGCTTACTTAACCCCACATACTTAATAGGCTTACTTAACCCCAAAGATTTAACAAGCTTATACAATCCTTATGGATTTAAACAGGTTAAGTATTACAAGTTCATTACCATACATTCATTTATGGTTATAATGTGCTAGACCTCCCACATTAAGTCTACCACTTATGGATGCTGGATATACCAATCGGGTCTAGGAGGACTTCTTTACAAGTCTGCCTTAACCTCATGTCTCAGCACCGTCACGTGTTTATGCACTAGACCCCTCACATTAGATTCACCACTTGTGGTCGCTGGATATGATGATCGGGTCCAGGCAGACTTCCACAACAAGTGTAATCTAACCTCGTGTCTAAGCGCAATTACAGTTTTCTAATTAACGTAATTCTAGGCATCTTCATTTATTAACAAGTATTACTATTTCACTGTAGGTTTTCATGCCCCTTTCCCAAGTCATATTCATCATGTGTTATATGCCCAAATTAAGATCTTTAATCACAGTTTGGCTTATGCCCCAAATCCATATTCATGCTTTCAATTCATGTTCTTCCCCAAATTCCCAATACAAGTTATGCCCTAATTTTAATGGATAAAACAAGTTTCACAGATTCTTTATAGTTCCAATAACATGTTTCGCTTAATCTCAAATAAAGCCTATAGATTTTTATGTCCCAAACCACAAGTCATAATTTACCATATAAATCATGCCCCAATTTTTAGTTCAATTTCGCAATATAGTTTATTCCCCAGATCCCAATCGTGATTCAATGTACAAGTAATGACCCCAAATTACCATTTCCAATCATTCACAATTTAAACAAATTTCTTTCATACGCATATTTCAGCAATATCGGCCTACTTTTTAAAGTAGCCTGGCTATAAAAAATGTAATTAGAGAGTGAGAAGGACTGAATAGGCGTAAAACCAACAGTAATAGAAGTGGACATATGATAGTAAAAATAGGCATATAAGAATAGATCTGATGAACAGATATAGGCATATAAGAATAGACGTGATGAACAGAAATAGGCATATAAGAACCGATCTGATGAACATGTAATAATACGACTGATTATGCATAGTGTCATGATCATAAACAGGCATGATGAGATCTAATCAGCGAATTAGATATACAAATATAGTAGATCTTATATGATTACAATAGTCATATGCTTAGATCTAATTCATAGGCATGTCAAGATTGCAATTTAATTATCTAAAAATAACGTAGACTGACGGTGTTTGGATCTAGAAAAATAGAAGAACCAAATCATAGATCTCTAAGCTTGAATAACTTGATTGAAGAAGAAGAAAAGACTTGATTTAATCTGGGCAAAGGCAACATCTGGTTCTCCATTATTTTTGGTGTGCAAAACAGGAGAAATGAGGCCATATTTATAGCCTAATCCAAAACACTAATCTGTCAGATCTGCCATAGGGGGTCGACCACCCTTATGTGGTCGACACCTACATTGAGGGTTGACACCCCCATTGAGGGTCGACACCTCCCGTAAGGGGTCGACACACATAAGCGGGATTTTTGTCACCTCCCCAAAATTTGAATTTCGAACTGATTTTTGAATTCTGGATTTGATTATATATATATATATATATATATATATATATTCTCTTCTCTCCCGTATACAAACTTCAAACCTTAATAACTTCTTCATACGGTGTTCGTTTCACGCAAAGCAAGTGTCTATTTCAACCAGAATTCCAAGAAGAACGCTATAGCGCATTCTATTTCACTTAATTCTGAATATTAAATTAATTATTCTTTAATTTATCGTCTTTTAGTGTTTGTTAAAATACTGGGTGTTACACATTTAGTATCAGAGCCTGGGTTACCCAATTATAAGGGAATTACATGTATGAGAGATGTATTTGTATTTTGAAAAAGGTTTCTCAAACTATATACGTATAATATATATTACCCCAATAAGAATACACATTTAAACTAAGAATGTAACAGCCCATGTCCATTAATGTCACTCACAAAAGGGAATGCATTAACTTCTATGGAGCGTTTTAAGTGAATATAGAACAAAAAATCACAACAAGAGAGATATGAAATAGTACTTGAAAATTTAAAACTTTATTTATTACAATGGAAGGTAAACATGTTTGGTTACATCACCAAAACCCAAAGACTAAAGTCAAGTGCATAATATCCATCTTGACAAAATCAGAGTACATAATATAAAAAGCATAATCCTTTAAATAGCCATAAAAGAGATAGGTTGAGCTTTACTTCAGCAATCCAAATCCAAGTGCTCCCAAAGAGATCCAAATCAAGCTTCCCACCCTGTAACGACCCGTATTCTTCACATCATAGGATCGTAGAATATTTATTTCTTTTCCATGTGAAGTCGTATGGTCATGTAACTTTGGGAAACACCTATTAGAGTCATTTCCCATGCTTATGATTTTTGTTGATTTTTAAATGACCATTTTGCCCCTAGTTAGTACTGTTTTGGCCATAACTTTTGATTGGAAAGGAATTTTGACCCGAAACCACTTCCATTGGATTCGTTTGATGGTTTACCTCTCCGTAGAGTGGTCGCATTAGCCAAACGGACTTACCGTTTGGGAGATATGGCTGAAACAAGGTTTGGAGGGTGAAAAACTGCTTAACCGGGCCAAATCGGGTGATTAGTAAGTAGGCCCATAACCCATTTCGGGATTAGGGTTATGGGAGGGCTGAAATGAGATGGAGAATCATTCCATTTCAGTTTTCTAGCCTCCACTTATCACCAAGGATCCCTAAAAATGGCCTCCAACCTCTAAATCACCTCCAAATCACCCTTAGGTTAAGGATTTGGCTTAGCAACCCCTAATCAAGAAGGATCTTCACCAAATCAACAAAGGAGCTGCTGTTTGGTATTGGAATTCGCATCAAATCAAAGAATCATTTCAGATCTTAGTTTATTTTGTGGCTAAGGCGAGTGATTTGCATAGTTTTACACTAATTATGGCTAATTAGGGGTGATTAGTGCTAATTAGCGAATTCATGCATGATAAAATTCTGGAAAAATGTTCATAAATTCATAAATGATGTTTTAGACCTCTGATATGAATTTGGGTTAATTTGGTTAAGTTTTGCTAATCCTATTATTAGTTTCACCTAAACATGCTTAAGGGGAAATATGAGATTTTGGGTATGTTTGATCCATTTTAACCTATGATATTGATGTGAATGATGTTTGTGGTTGATTATGCATGTTGCTATGACTGTATGAAATGCTTTGTGATTGATTTCAATAGTTAGAATGGTCGAAAACGTCGTCGAATGGCGTAAACACTTGCTGGAACAGTTTCAGAAAACAGTGCAGGGTTCGGATCGGATCGGATTAGGGGGCTCGGATCGGATATGTAGAACTGAGCAAAGAATCTGATCGGATCGGAACCTAACACTTGGGAAAAGTGGCACGAAGGAAGGCCACGCTAGCTGAACTGGGACGGATCGGATCGGATAGAGGAAAACGGATCGGATCGAGGAGGACGGATCGGATCGGAAGCACGAAGACGAATCAGAGCAGGAGCACAGGAGCGGATCGGATAGGAGCATGAAGACGGATCGTAAACGCGAACCAGAAGGACACCCGACCCGACCCGAGGGGAAGCACCCGACCCGACCCAAAGAGAAGCACCTGACTCAAACACAAAAGAGTACCCGACCCGGACCGCACCAGAAGGGAACTCGACCCGAACGGATGAAGGACACCGACCCGAACCGATGGCTTGATGGGGAATCCGACCCGACCCAGTATTAACCAATAACCCGAGATGCAAAGGTAGTCCAATAGGAGAAGTTGGAGCCCAGGATCCCAGAACCAGTTGGGAACCAAGGAGTTCACTTCATGGTTGGACTTTGCTGTGGGACGTGTGCTAAGGAGTTGTCGACGTTCATAACTTCGATTCACCACTAAGAATGGACGATGGCTACTTATCAGTGCAGTAGAGTCATTACGACCTGAGGGGCAAAGTGATGGTAGCAAGACTACGTTATCAGTGCAGTAGGGTCATTATGACCTGAGGGGCAAGGTGATGCGTAGTAAGACTATGAGCCAGCGCAGATGGGGTGAATAACTCCATGGGGCAAGTGGACATAGTAAGGATTGGTAAGGCTATGAGCCAGCGCAGATGGGGTGAATAACTCCATGGGGCAAGTGGACATAGCGAGGAATTAGTGGCTACGTTATCAGTGCAGTGAAGCCATTTATGACTTCATGGGGCAAAGTGATCGTAGCAAGGAATGTTGGGTGATCAAAGTGGTGAATATCGTATGCTTTACGCAATGAGTGAGAGATGTGAGGATGGATGCTATGTTTGATTGTTTGCCATCATTATGACATGCACACCTCCCCCACCTCCGTATCTTTACACTGTTTGATATGATACCTTAGAGTGTTGTATAGTATGTAGTGCTAACTCTTTGGTTGCAGGTCCAGGTTCAGGTATGTTTTAGTCTACCTGTTATTATTCACTTTAGATGCTTATCGCTCATACCAGGCTTTATGTCTGACCCAGAGTTTTATGTCTCCTCTTATTACTCTGGGTGCTCACACGAGCTGACTAGAGACAGGTTAGCTGGTGGTGCGCGAGTAGCTGATTCGGAGGCGGGCAGGAGCCTTCCACGTATTATATATATATATATATATATTCACATTCTCCCTGTGTCGTTGGTGGTCGCTACTTGGGCATTAGTAGTGTACCTCATTTATCTTACTTTGCTTTGAGACAGTTGAAAAGTTGTAATAAGCTGTATTTTGGATTTCCGCTGCTATGATGTTTAGTTCTGATTTTCAGCTTATGCACTGTCTCTCCTGTTTTATGTCAAGTATGTTACTATTATATTTTGTTCTATGCGCTGTGAGACATTCTACAGGTTCCTTGTATGTTCATTCCCTTCTTCCTTTTCCTTCTGGCGACCCGTTCCGTGCTAACTGGACATGTGTACAGCGCGTTTTGGAGTAAATGTCGGTTGGTGCGGGGCGGGGCGTCACACTTGGTATCAGAGCTCTAGGTTGCGTAGTTAACCTAGGGAAAGACACTAGGGAGAGATAGTACGTATATGAGAGCGCGTATTTGTGATTACTTTGGTTTTCAAAAACTATGTATGTATATATTATTAGTAGTATAAAGATTGAGTCGCACTGCACTAGCACCACTATGGGGTCGTTAATCGTTTACCTTTTTACCAATTAACGATGAGCCGAGAGACGAGGGGTGCTGGTAGAGGGACCAACCAAGGGAATGCCGCTGACATGAGGGCTATGTTTACTAACCTCATGAGAGACATGCTTAGAGAAGTGCAAGGGGCAAATCCCAATCCCGGAGTTGGTGCTGGCCCAGTAGTGCAGGCGCCTAGGGTCGATTTCGCCAAGTTGTGCAAAGATTACACTAATCTTGGTGGGAAGCCGTTCCACGGAACGGAGTCGGCCACGGATGTTCAAGATTGGATGGATAGCTGTGACCATATCTTTGATGACTTGGGTCTCGAGGATGCGATGAAGAGAAGGCTAGCGTCTCGTCAGCTGCAAGGGCGAGCGATGAATTGGTGGAATGCTATTAGAACAGCTACTCCAGAGGACCAAGTTACTTGGGATCAGTTCAAGGCTCGCTTTAGCGAGAAGTTCATTCCAGCTGCCCAGAAGTCAGTGTTGTTCAAGAGGTTCTTGGAGCTCAAGCAGAATGGAAGGGCAGTTTCTGATTATATTGTTGAGTTCGACACTTTGTCAAAGTATGGACTGTCTCTTATCGATACTCCTGAGAAGAAGAATGAGAAGTTCATTACTGGTCTGGATGGGTACTTGGGGGAGAGGCTCATTAACCACATCGATGAGACTTTTGAATCGATCGTGGGGAAAGCTTTGAGATCAGAGAGCCTTTACCCTAAGTCAAAGACTGAGGCTGCATCTGCAGAAGGGCCAAAGCCGCAAACAGGCGGTGGAGGCAAGAATAATTCTCAGAATAAGAGGAAGCAGGACCAATCTAAGGGTAGCCAGAAAAAGAGTAAGAAGAATGTTGAGTGCTTCAGCTATGGAAAGAAAGGCCATTATGCTAAGGAATGTCGGGCCAAGCCAGCGGAAAGGAAGTGCTACAACTGTGGCCAAGTGGGACATCAGAAAGATAAGTGTCCGCAACCTCTTAAGGAGAAGCAGATTGTGAAAGCATATGCTATTGATGTTGTTCCTTCTTCGTCGAATGCCCCAACTGCGGCGGAGAAAGGAAAGAATGTGGTTATTCAAGGTATGCTTTCTATTTATGATATACCAGTTCGAGTTTTGTTTGATACTGGGGCTTCCCGTTCCTTCATATCTAGTGACCTGGTAGATAGGTTGGGACTGGAACCCGAGATAGTCGATAGACCATTGATTGTGACGAACCAGATTGGTGGTTCGACTAGCCTTAGTATGATTTGCAGGAATTTGGTCTTATCGAGTCATGGATGTATGTTTGTATGTGATTGCTTTGTTTTGGGCTTTACTGGGTATGGCATTATATTGGGAGTCGATTGGCTCCAAAGATACGGGGTGGTGGTAGACTGTGAGGGCTTTTTGGTGACAGTGAGGGCGGATGATGGGCGGAGGGTAGTGTTTGGTAGTCTACCTAGTGATGGGGTTATGGCTAGTTTTGTAAATTCCCTCGACATCCCGTAGGATGAGTTATCAGATGTGCCCGTGGTTGGCCAGTATCCGGACGTCTTCGAGGAGGTGACCGGGCTTCCACCACACCGAGAGATTGAGTTCCGTATTGATTTAGTGAAAGATGCCAGACCTATAGTGATGCCACTTCGTCGTATGGCACCAAGGGAGCAGCGAGAGCTCGGGGTGCAAGTCAGCAATCTTTTGAAGAAGGGATTTATTAGAAGGAGTGTCTCCGAGTGGGGAGCACCAGTTGTGTTTGCAACTAAGGCAGATGGTTCCCTTCGTTTGTGTGTGGACTATCGCGAGTTGAATAAGGTGACGAGGAAGAATAAGTATCCTCTACCACGGATAGATGATTTGTTTGATCAGCTGGAAGGAGCAAGTGTGTTCTCCCAGTTGGACCTCGCGACAGGATTTCATCAGCTTCGAGTAGCAGATGAGAGTGTTCCGAAAATGGCATTTAGGACGCCGTCTGGATTTTATGAGTGGTTGGTTATGCCATTTGGGTTGACCAATGCACCAGCCTATTTTGTGGATCTTATGAATCGAGTATTCAGAGATCAGTTGAATAAGTTTGTTCTTGTGTTCGTGGATGATATCCTTGTTTATTCAAGAACAGAGAAAGAACACAAGGGGCACTTGAGGATAGTGATGGAGGTGTTGAGGAAACACCAATTGAAGGCGAAGTTCTCTAAGTGTCATTTTTGGAGAAGGGAAGTAAGATTCTTGGGTCATGTTGTTTCCGAGAGTGGTATTGCCGTGGACCCTGCGAAGGTGGCTACGGTTCAGGATTGGCCTACACCCAAGAATGCTACAGATGTAAGAAGTTTCTTGGGATTAGCTGGATATTATCGTAAGTTTATCCAGGACTTCTCCAAGATAGCAGCACCGTTGACTCAGTTGACTAAGAAGAATCAGTCCTTCGTCTGGGACGGAGTGTGTGAGGATGCCTTCAAGAGTCTAAAGGAGAGGTTGACGCGTGCGCCAGTGTTAGTCATTCCTAAAGGGAATGAAGAGATGACGGTATACACGGATGCTTGTGGTACCGGACTGGGTGCTGTATTGATGCAAGGAGGTAGGGTTGTAGCATATGCTAGTCGACAACTAAAGCCGCATGAGAAGAAGTATCCTACCCATGATTTGGAATTGGCAGCAATTGTATTTGCGCTGAAGATGTGGAGACACTATCTCTTGGGAGAAAGATTCGAGTTGTTTACCGATCACAAATCGTTAAAGTATCTCTTCTCTCAGAAAGATCTGAATCTCCGTCAGCAGAGATGGTTAGAGTTCTTGGCTTCGTATGATTTTGATATCGCGTGTACACCTGGGAAGGGTAATGCGGTAGCCGATGCCTTGAGTAGAAGACATGCCAGCTTAGGGCCAATGTTTCTTGAATGGAAGCAACTGGAGTATATCGCGGGGTTTGATTTCAGACCAAGGTGCAAATTGGATCCAGTTATGCTAGCTAGTTTGACGATCAGACCCACTTTGATAGAGCGGATTGGTTCTAGCCAGAGGGACGATCCTAATCTAATAGAAATCATCTCCAAGTTAGAGATGGGTATTGGTGAGGAGGTGAATGTGTATGGGCTTGATCGAGATGGATGGCTTCGGAAGAATGGAAGACTAGTTGTGCCCAACGTTAATGGTTTGAGAGATGAAGTGCTTAGAGAATGTCATCACTCAAAACTGACTATACATCCCGGTGGTAATAAGATGTATCAAGACATGAGACAGACTTACTACTGGGAAGGGATGAAAAGAGACGTTGGGAAGTTTATATCCAAATGCATGAATTGCCAGCTAGTTAAAGCCGAGCAAAAGAAGCCTAGTGGGTTATTACAACCATTAGAAATTCCCGAATGGAAATGGGAGCAAGTCTCGATGGATTTCATCGATGGTTTACCAAGGACTAGATCGGGATATGATAGCATTTGGGTAATTGTGGATCGATTGACTAAGAATGCAAGATTTATACCAGTCAAATCAACCAGAACGGCAGCCAAGTTGGCAGAATTGTATATGAAGTGGGTAGGGAGATTTCATGGAGTACCCAAAAGGATTGTAAGTGACCGAGACCCGTTGTTCACTAGTGGGTTTTGGAAGAGCTTACAAGAGGCTCTAGGGTCAAGATTACATCTCAGTACCGCATATCATCCCCAGACCGACGGTCAGACGGAGAGGGTGAATCGTATATTGGAAGATCTGTTGAGAGCATGTATACTGGATTTTGGTGGGTCGTGGGATTACCATTTGCATCTAGTAGAGTTTGCATATAATAACAGCTACCAATCCAGTATCGGTATGGCTCCATATGAAGCTTTGTACGGAAGACCGTGCAACTCACCATCATGTTGGATAGAAACTGGCGAGAAGTTTGTGCTTGGACCAGATGTGGTGAGAGAAACATCGGATAAGATTAAGGTCATTCAGTAACGAATGAAAGCTGCTCAAGATAGGCAGAAAAGCTATGCCAATAAGAGGAGAAGAGACTTGAAATTCTCCGCTGGTGACTTGGTGTTTGTCAAGATCTCTCCGTTGAAGAGCGTGATACGATTTGGCAGGAGAGGAAAATTGGCACCAAGATTTGTTGGGCCATTCCCTATTCTTGAACTAATCGGGAATTTGGCGTATAGAGTTGGCTTACCAGAGAAAATGGCGGGAGTTCATAATGTATTTCATGTTTCCCAGCTGAGGAAGTTCGTTCACGACTCAGATGTGACTATTTCACCTGATCAGTTAGAGGACTTCGAAGTAGAACCTGCGACGGTTGGGAACCGCAAGCCGATTCGTATTGTGGGGCACGATACGAAGCAACTTCGAAGGAAGTCGGTGAAGCTAGTCAAGGTTCAGTGGGGCGAGGACGAGAATGATTGTACTTGGGAGATAGAGGAGAGCATTAGGAAGGCTTATCCAGAACTCTTTGCCTGGTAAGATTTACTTTGCGATTTAGTTATTCCGCATGCTAAGATAGACTTGTTTTGCTTATTTTGCATGTTTGATTGTTGTTTTATGATTGATAGGCATGCGGGACTTTTGTGTGTGTTTGGATTAGGGAATTTCGGGGGCGAAATTTCTTAAGGGGGGGAGAGTGTAACGACCCGTATTCTACACATCATAGGATCGTAGAATATTTATTTCTTTTCCATGTGAAGTCGTATGGTCATGTAACTTTGGGAAACACCTATTAGAGTCATTTCCCATGCTTATGATTTTTGTTGATTTTTAAATGACCATTTTGCCCCTAGTTAGTACTGTTTTGGCCATAACTTTTGATTGGAAAGGAATTTTGACCCGAAACCACTTCCATTGGATTCGTTTGATGGTTTACCTCTCCGTAGAGTGGTCGCATTAGCCAAACGGACTTACCGTTTGGGAGATATGGCTGAAACAATGTTTGGAGGGTGAAAAACTGCTTAACCGGGCCAAATCGGGTGATTAATAAGTAGGCCCATAACCCATTTCGGGATTAGGGTTATGGGAGGGCTGAAATGAGATGGAGAATCATTCCATTTCAGTTTTCTAGCCTCCACTTATCACCAAGGATCCCTAAAAATGGCCTCCAACCTCTAAATCACCTCCAAATGACCCTTAGGTTAAGGATTTGGCTTAGCAACCCCTAATCAAGAAGGATCTTCACCAAATCAACAAAGGAGCTGCTGTTTGGTATTGGAATTCGCATCAAATCAGAGAATCATTTCAGATCTTAGTTTATTTTGTGGCTAAGGTCAGTGATTTGCATAGTTTTACACTAATTATGGCTAATTAGGGGCGATTAGTGCTAATTAGCGAATTCAAGCATGATAAAATTCTAGAAAAATGTTCATAAATTCCTAAATGATGTTTTAGACCTCTGATATGAATTTGGGTTAATTTGGTTAAGTTTTGCTAATCCTATTATTAGTTTCACCTAAACATGCTTAAGGGGAAATATGGGATTTTGGGTATGTTTGATCCATTTTAACCTATGATATTGATGTGAATGATGTTTGTGGTTGATTATGCATGTTGATATGACTGAATGAAATGCTTTGTGATTGATTTCAATAGTTAGAATGGTCGAAAACGTCGTCGAATGGCGTAAACACTTGCTGGAACAGTTTCAGAAAACAGTGCAGGGTTCGGATCGGATCGGATTAGGGGGCTCGGATCGGATATGTAGAACTGAGCAAAGAATCTGATCGGATCGGAACCCAACACTTGGGAAAAGTGGCACGAAGGAAGGCCACGCTAGCTGAACTGGGACGGATGGGATCGGATAGAGGAAAACAGATCGGATCGAGGAGGACGGATCGGATCGGAAGCACGAAGACGAATCAGAGCAGGAGCACAGGAGCGGATCGGATAGGAGCATGAAGACGGATCGAAAACGCGAACCAGAAGGACACTCGACCTGACCCGAGGGGAAGCACCCGACCCGACCCAAAGAGAAGCACCTGACTCAAACACAAAAGAGTACCCGACCCGGACCGCACCAGAAGGGAACTCGACCCGAACGGATGAAGGACACCGACCCGAACCGATGGCTTGATGGGGAATCCGACCCGACCCAGTATTGACCAATAACCCGAAATGCAAAGGTAGTCCAATAGGAGAAGTTGGAGCCCAGGATCCCGGAACCAGTTGGGAACCAAGGAGTTCACTTCATGGTTGGACTTTGCTGCGGGACGTGTGCTAAGGAGTTGTCGACGTTCATAACTTCGATTCACCACTAAGAATGGACGATGGCTACTTATCAGTGCAGTAGGGTCATTACGACCTGAGGGGCAAAGTGATGGTAGCAAGACTACGTTATCAGTGCAGTAGGGTCATTATGACCTGAGGGGCAAGGTGATGCGTAGTAAGACTATGAGCCAGCGCAGATGGGGTGAATAACTCCATGGGGCAAGTGGACATAGTAAGGATTGGTAAGGCTATGAGCCAGCGCAGATGGGGTGAATAACTCCATGGGGCAAGTGGACATAGCGAGGAATTAGTGGCTACGTTATCAGTGCAGTGAAGCCATTTATGACTTCATGGGGCAAAGTGATCGAAGCAAGGAATGTTGGGTGATCAAAGTGGTGAATATCGTATGCTTTACGCACTGAGTGAGAGATGTGAGGATGGATGCTATGTTTGATTGTTTGCCATCATTATGACATGCACACCTCCCCCACCTCCGTATCTTTACACTGTTTGATATGATACCTTAGAGTGTTGTACAGTATGTAGTGCTAACTCTTTGGTTGCAGGTCCAGGTTCAGGTATGTTTTAGTCTACCTGTTATTATTCACTTTAGATGCTTATCGCTCATACCAGGCTTTATGTCTGACCCAGAGTTTTATGTCTCCTCTTATTACTCTGGGTGCTCACACGAGCTGACTAGAGACAGGTTAGCTGGTGGTGCGCGAGTAGCTGATTCGGAGGCGGGCAGGAGGCTTCTACGTATTATATATATATATATTCACATTCTCCCTGTGTCGTTGGTGGTCGCTACTTGGGCATTAGTAGTGTACCTCATTTGTCTTACTTTGCTTTGAGACAGTTGAAAAGTTGTAATAAGCTGTATTTTGGATTTCCGCTGCTATGATGTTTAGTTCTGATTTTCGGCTTATGCACTGTCTCTCCTGTTTTATGTCAAGTATGTTACTATTATATTTTGTTCTATGCGCTGTGAGACATTCTACAGGTTCCTTGTGTGTTCATTCCCTTCTTCCTTTTCCTTCTGGCGACCTGTTGCGTGCTAACTGGACATGTGTACAGCGCGTTTTGGAGTAAATGTCGGTTGGTGCGGGGCGGGGCGTCACACACCCTAAGAACATGGGGGGGGGGGGGGGGGAAGGAAGAAAAGATGTGGAAACAAAGGGGGTCAGACATAAAGTCTGGCAAGTCCGATAACTCCAACAATATAATTATCAAAGTAACTTGGATAAGACATAAGCTTGGTAAATAAGGAAATGACTGTGAATTGATGGCAAGACCAAGCAAACAAAAATAATAGGATGAGCAAAGATAACGTTAAAGGCGCTTCATAATCAATATAGGGTAATTACTATACTCTACCGTACTGTACCGTACTGTACTGTACTAACACTAACTGCACCCATACTAGTCACTCTAGAAACTTGATCCCTCTTGACTAAATAGAATGATGATAGCTTCGTGTACTACTAGATGTACCCACTATCCCCAATAGATGTACCCCTTCAATGGTGATTCCATGTACTCCTAGCTGACGTCATAGGTGCCGCCTGCTCCTATCTCCACTAGGTGTACCCCTTTAATGATTAATTAATAATGGTAGCTTAGTGTACCCCTAGCTGACTACATAGGTGCCGTCTGCTCCTATCTCCACTAGATGTACCCACTGCCCTGCCCCATTTGATCGGCTCCCTAACTCGTAGATACCTGTGCTGGTCCCACAGTGGGGTGTATCACTCCCCTAAAGTGGCAACCCAATACAACTTAAGGATGCACGGCTTATACCTACACGATGCAACAACGTCTTACCTACCAGCCCGGGCCCAAGCACGCACATGACCCCGTTGGACTTGGGTTGCCATCGCTAACCCATTTTGGCCTCTAATAATCAGGCCCAGTAGGCGTGTCCCGTCTTCGACTTGGGTCGAGCTCACAAAGATACTTAATGGGCTACTGGACTGAAAAGGGCCCCCACCAAGCTTCCCACCAAGGCTTGGTCCCCTCTAATACATCCCACTTAACCCCATGTCCACTTACATGTATAAATTTGGTTAAGTGTTTTCTAATTTAACCTAGTCTCACCCTTTTGTTTAATTAACAGGTTGTATTGGTTAAGTCTATGGGCCTATATACACAAATATTACACACCTACCGAAGATTCACTTAACCCTCTAACTGGTTCAGACATAGTAATTTACGGTTAAGTTTGTGGGCCTATATGTACTAATATTACCCACCTACCCAAGATTTACTTAACCCACTCATTCCATATAACCCAGTTTACTTAACCCCCAACTTAAACTTAAGTTCTTACAATCCCTAGGGATCAGATTTGGTTAAGTAGTCCATTTCATTTACCATGTCCATTTTTAATTAATTAATCAATTAATTAAAACCTTTCCCTTCATAGGGTTCAATACCTATTTTATCCAATATTTTGAATTACATGTCATAATTGTTTATATTCAAATTACTCCATTTTTCTATTCGTATTTCTCATGACATCCTCATGTCACCCACATGTCACCCACTAGATTCCTCATGCCACCTAAGGCACCCACTTAACCCCTTCATGTCCCACTACATATTTACTTTGGTTAATTGTTTCTTAATTTATTACTATCGTAACCCCTGTAGGACCTCTCACATTAGACTGATATTTGTGGCTGCTGGATTTGTCGGGCGGGTCCGGGCAGTCTTACACCACAAACGAGCCTAACCTCGTGTCCATACAATTGTTACGCATTTAGTTTGGGCCTTTGACCTCTCACATTGGGCTACCATTTGTGGCTGCTGGATTTGCCGGGCGGGTCCGGGCAGTCTTACACCACAAATGAGTCCAACCTCGTGTCTTAGGCAATTAATTATACATAATTAGTTTCCCCCAATATTTGAATTACTTTCCCTATTCAAATTACAAATCATTTCCATATTTATTTATGTATAAATATGTCCACTATTTATGGTACATAAATTGTACCAATTTACATCTCAAATTAACTTCATGCCTTTTTAGGCATTTGTGCCAATTCCCAATATTTAATATCCCTATTCAAATTCAAATTAATCTATGTCCATAATTAAACTATGTCCATTACTACACATAAATTTTCCAATTAATGCCTTCATTAAATTTTTCGCCTTTTAAGGCAATTCACCTTAATTAATATCTCAAATTCGTTATATGCCTCATTTACATGCCAATTCACATTTATTAACATAATCAATATTTTCATCCTATATTTGGATTAATTATTCCTAATCAAATATGTTAATAAAATTCCAATTACCTTTATGACCATAATTCACATTAATTATGTCCATATATCACTTTGCCAATTAATATCTCAATTTACATATATGCCTCTTTTAAGGCTATTACATGCCAATTCACGTTTATTAACATAATCAATATTTTTTCCATAACCCCCGCGGCGTCCGTTCGCATAGAATATATGATATACTAAAAAATAGTCTAACACATGAAAAAGGGAAAAACACCACATATTCACATAACATACAAAATAGGCCTAACTTGCATATGACAATTTACCACATAACTTGCATAAAATCATAGATTTAAACATAGGCCTAAAAGGTATGAACCTGCATGTTATGAATAAGATTTTCATCACAAAATTTACATAGGCAATAACCATAAACTTGCATAACATGATTCATATTCCAAACTCATATTTTTATATAAACTTGCATATGTGATTTATGCAACATAACTATGGTATATATTTACCTCTAAAAATATAAACTACCATGTAAAGATTTAGCATATAACTCATACATGTCATAGCCTAAATTTTGATCTAAAATAGATGTAATAATCTTTACTAACTTGCATGTGATTTATGTATAAATCAACATCTAAACTTGCATACATACATATGATCTATCATATGAATCAACATAACCAAACTAGCATTTAAACAACATGATGATTTGATTATACATAAGCCAATCATAGAATTACAACACAGATCATAACTTTACAACATGTATGATAACATCACAATTTAACAACATAATCATATCATACGGTCAATAATTCACATCATATCCATATAATCCACAATTATATCTAATCTTACTTAATTTAATAATTATCTTGATTAGAGAAATCGAACTTGCCTTTCGTGGTTAAAGAATTATGAACAATTGATCAAACTTGATGCAGAATTGTTGTAGCGACGTTAGTTGATTCGTTGTTGAAGCTCTAAGCTTGAATTAGGTTGAATTGATTAGCTATCTTGCTCTTTAGTTAGCGGAGGCTACACTGAGTTCCATGGTGACGGCATAACGACTTTAGTTTCAATTTTAATTAGGTTTAGGGTTAGCATTAGGATGTATTTATAGGTGTAGGAAGTTATTTAGGACCATTAGATTAACCCTGAACCATGAGAACCAACCAAATGCAAAATCTGCATTTGAGCGAATCGGTCCACGGGTTGACAGTCAAACACCCTGGATTGACCCAGCGGGGCTTGGGTCGACCTCAAAAATGGGCCGGATCGGTCATTCCTCCCTCCCAATCCGATGTTTTGAACTTTTTCACATATTTATTTATTTAATTTTTAATTTATATATAAATATCAATATATATATTTATCTGCGTAACCCATTTCACTTAATTCTTTTCTAAATATTAAGTATACTTTAATTTGTGAATTTTAATGTTATAAAATTACGGGGTGTTACATTCTCCCCTCGTTAAATGATTTCGTCCCCGAAATCTCTAAGTCAAGAAGAATGTATATCCTACCATCTAATCGTCCATCTACTCAACCATCAAACACCAGCATCCATTATCCTTAAAAGACATCAAATGCTTTAATGTTTATATGCACAGTGTGTGTATATGTCCATATCTAATGCAAAATTAGGCGGTCTACTGATTCAGTCGACCTCCTTAGTGCAATTCATGATAGTGCCATGCGTCCAATATGTATGCAAAAGATTCCTAATGATACATATTAATTCTATATGCGTGCACAACCATCCACCCGAATGCAGCAACCATATGATAATACAACCATTATACATCCATTTTACTAAATACATCCATATATATGCAATATGCAATATGAAGTGACTGAGCCGATCTGGTGCCTAGTAGTGTGTGTATATGCATCCAAGAGCAACCACTAGCGAACACTTGCATCCACTTTGCATCCATCATACATAACATGTCTCAAACACATGTTTCAACCATAGGATTTCCTTAACTGAAGGTCAAAGATACTAGCGAGAGGACATACTAAAGATAAGATAAGCACAAGCTAAGCGATAAAGGAGAAATTAAAAGACATACCCTCGAAAAGAAAAGGGTACAATGAACGCATCTTCTCTTCCGTCTCCCAAGTAGCGTTACTCTCATCGTCTCCCATTGTACTTTGACTAGTCTGACCTCTCGATTTCTCAACTTCTTGATCTCCGACCCAAGAATGCATGTAGGAGCTCGTCGAATCGTCGCGTCACGCTCTATTTCCACCTCTCTAAGAAAGCTCGGCTCCACTACCTCCACGGTCTTGTGTAAGCACTTCCTCAAATGTGATACATGGAATACGTCGTGTACACCACTAAGTCTCTCAGGCAACTCGTCTTATCCGCATAAGATTTCTGCCTATCTTGCGCTGCCTTCATCCTTCTTCGAATCAAATCAATCTTCTCCGAAATCTCTCTAATCATATCGGGCCCAAGTAAGATCTTATCCGTAGATTCCCACCAACGTGTAGGTGAACGACAAGGTCATCCATAAAGAGCTTCAAAAGGTGCCATGCCAATGCTAGACTAAAAGCTATTATTATATGCGAACTCCGCCAATGGAAGATGCTCTTTCCATGTACCCCCAAAGCCTAGGATACATAGCCTCAAAAGGTCCTCTAGAATACGATTCACCCTCTCGGTTTGGTCATCCGTCTGAGGATGATATGCGGTGCTCAAACATAACTGAGTCCCTACCGCTTCTTGTAAGCTCCTCCAAAATTCGCTAGTGAAGATAGGATCGCGGTCACTTACCATGCTAGAAGGAACACTATGCAAACGAACTATCTCTCGGATGTATACAGAAGCTAACCATGGAGCAGTCCTATTACTCTTCACGGGAATAAAATGGGCGCTCTTAGTAAGTCTATCTACTATAACCCAAATCCCCGTATTACCCATCCTCAATCTTGGTAATCCATTAACAAAATCTATCGAGATACTATCCATGTGAACTCATCGCAACTATCCATCTCCCACGCAAGCCGTCCTATTCGAACTCGATATCCCCAAGCACAAGCCCCAAAGGCCTAAACCAATATCAGACAAACACCCAAGGAATACCTCCTACGATTTCAGACAGTCTACGTGAGATGATACTAGCAAAACAAATAATTGGGCACTTAACCGACTCTGCCTGTCCTCGTCAGTCTTGCTTCAAAACCATCACTAATCACCTAACTGGCTTTGCATTATCCCCTAGGCACACACGAATACCTCGTGCCTCTAGGTAAACCCCGCACTTCATTGAAGACGTCACTATACTCACGGACCACACGAAAAAATTCCAAATCACCATTGGATACGTCAAGAGATTCGAGATAGCTAAACATCACTGAACCCCTAGGGTCACAAGAAATATGAGGGTCTTTCCTTAATGAATCAATAGTCTAACAACCCTCCTTTCACTATCTAGGATGGCACCCCGCCTGGGTAGCCAATCCACCCCTAAAATCAAACTATAGCCCATGAAACCAAGGACGATGGCGATGCATTCAAATCCAACGTCCAAGATAGACACTCTCAAATCCCGACAAACCATTGAAGGATGAGCCGAACCACCAAAAAGATTTGAGAATAGGATGGGATCCTTAACTAGACTAGTATTTAGGTGCAGTGTTTTCAACTAACGAAGCAGATACCAACGAGTATGAAGCGCCAGAATCAAACAAAGTTCGAACAGGATGATAAAGGAAACCAAATTTCTACATGGACGGTCCTACCCCTATCAGGTATACCAGCCGTGAGGGAGTATAACTACCCTCCAGAAGATCCTGTACTTTGCCCTTGCTTCTTTGGACAATCCTAATAAGGTGTCCTATTTCTCCAAAAGGATAACTACTAGCCTTCTTGTTCACATTCCCCATTCGTGACCTTCCACCAAGATGAGGTTTCGTCCTTCATTAACCAACAGCTATTTGAATCTTCCTCCCATCGTCTACGTTAAAGGTATCAACAAGCCCTCCACTTCCTTGAACTAACTTCTAGCCCGTCGAACGTCTAAGTCCCTTGAAGTGGTTTTTCGTCCTTCGTATGGAAGTCCCTATTTATCTTAGAAAAAGCATCTATACATGCAGGGGAAATCCAAAAAAAGAGAAAGAGGAAGAGATTCAAAACGGAGAGTCGAAGGAAGGATATATGCCTCTTGGGGATTATATTTTTTAAAACAAACCTTTCTTTCAAAAATATTCTTCTACAAACATATTTTTGAAAGTATTCTTCATAAAAATGCTTTTGAAAAATAGTTTCTCAAAATATCTTATCTCTTTTGGTAACCTTCAGCTCTGATACCACGTGTAACACCCCATGTCCATTAACGTCACTCACAAAAGGGAATGCTTTAACTTCTATGAAGTGTTTTAAGTGAATATAGAACATAAAATCACAACAAGACAGATATGAAATAGTACCTATAAATTTAAAAATTTATTTATTGCAACGGAAGGTAAATATGTTTGGTTACATCACCAAAACCCAAAGACTAAAGTCAAGTAAATAATATCCATCTTGACAAAATCAGAGTACATAATATAAAAAGCATAATCCCATAAATAGCCATAAAAGAGATAGGTTGAGCTTTACTTCAGCAATCCAAATCCAAGTGCTCCCAAAGAGATCCAAATCAAGCTTCCCACCCTAAGAACCTAGGAGGTGGAAAGGAAGAAAAGAGGTTGAAATAAAGGGGGTCAGACATAAATTCTGGCAAGTCCGATAACTCCAACAATATAATTATCAAAGTAACTAGGATAAGACATAAGCCTGGTAAATAAGGAAATGAATGTGAATTAATGGCAAGACCAAGCAACCAAAAATAATAGGATGAGCAAAGATAACGTTAAAGGCGCTTCCTAATCAATATAGGGTAATTACTATACTCTACCGTACTGTACCGTGCTGTATTGTACTAACACTAACTGCACCCATACTAGTCACTCTAGAAATTTGATCCCTCTTGACTAAATAGAATGATGATAGCTTCGCGTACTACTAGATGTACCCACTATCCCCACTAGATGTACCCCTTCAATGGTAATTCCATGTACTCCTAGCTGACGTCATAGGTGCCGCCTGCTCCTATCTCCACTAGGTGTACCCCTTTAATGATTAATTAATAAACCCCTAGCTGACTACATAGGTGCCGTCTGCTCCTATCTCCACTAGATGTACCCACTACCCTGCCCCATTCGATCGACTCCCTAACTCGTAGATACCCGTGCTGGTCCCACAATGGGGTGTACAATCCCCTAAAGTGGCAACCCAATACAACTTAAGGATGCACGGCTTATACCTACACGATGCAACAACGTCTTACCTACCAGCCCGGGCCAACGCACACACATGACCCCGTTGGACTTGCGTTGCCACCGCTAACCCATTTTGGCCTCTAACAATCAGGCCCAGTAGGCGTGTCCCGTCCTCAACTTGGGTCGAGCTCACAAAGATACTTAATGGGCTACTTGACTGAAAAGGGCCCCCACCAAGCTTCCCACCTAGGCTTGGTCCCCTCTAATACATCCCACTTAACCCCATGTCCACTTACATGTATAAATTTGGTTAAGTGTTTTCTAATTTAACCTAGTCTCACCCTTTTGTTTAATTAACAGGTTGTATTGGTTAAGTCAGTGGGCCTATATACACAAATATTACCCACCTACCCAAATTTACTTAACCCTCTCACTGGTTCAGACATATTAGTTTACGGTTAAGTTTGTGGGCCTATATGTACTAATATTACCCACCTATCCAAGATTTACTTAACCCACTCATTCCGTATAACCCAGTTTACTTAACCCCCAACTTAGACTTAAGTTCTTACAATCCCTAGGGATCAGATTTGGTTAAGTAGTCCATTTCATTTACCATGTCCATTTTTAATTAATCAATTAATTAAAACCTTTCCCTTCATAGGTGTCAATACCTATTTTATCCAATAATTTGAATTACATGTCATAATTGTTTATATTCAAATTACTCCATTTTTCTATTTGTATTTCTCTTGAGATCCTCATGTCACCCACATGTCACCCACTAGATTCCTCATGCCACCCAAGGCACCCACTTAACCCCCTCATGTCCCACTACATATTTACTTTTGTTAAGTTTTTCTTAATTTATTACTATCGTAACCCCTGTAGGACCTCTCACATTAGACTGACATTTGTGGCTGCTGGATTTGCCGGGCGGGTCCGGGCAGTCTTACACCACAAACGAGCCTAACCTCGTGTCCATACAATTGTTACGCATTTAGTTTGGGCCTTTGACCTCTCACATTGGGCTACCATTTGTGGCTGCTCGATTTGCCGGGCAGGTCCGGGCAGTCTTACACAACAAATGAGTCCAACCTCGTGTCTTAGGCAATTAATTATACATAATTAATTTCCCCCAATATTTGAATTACTTTCCCTATTCAAATTACAAATCATTTCCATATTTATTTATGTATAAATATGTCACCTTAATTATGTCCGCTATTTATGGTTCATAAATTGCACCAATTTACATCTCAAATTAATTTCATGCCTTTTTAGGCATTTGTGCCAATTCCCAATATTTAATATCCCTATTCATATTCAAATTCAAATTAATCTATGTCCATAATTAAACTATGTCCATTACTACACATTAATTTTCCAATTAATGCCTTCATTAAATTTTTCGCCTTTTAAGGCAATTCACTTTAATTAATATCTCAAATTCGTTATATGCCTCATTTACATGCCAATTCACATTTGTTTACATAATCAATATTTTCATCCCATATTTGGATTAATTATTCCTAATCAAATATGTTAATAAAATTCCAATTATCTTTATGACCATAATTCACATTAATTATGTCCATATATCACTTTGCCAATTAATATCTCAATTTACATATATGCCTCTTTTAAGGCTATTACATGCCAATTCACATTTATTAACATAATCAATATTTTTCCCATAACCCCCGCGGCGTCCGTTCGCATAGAATATTTGATAGACTAAGAAATAGTCTAACACATGAAAAAGGAAAAAACACCACATATTCACATAACATACAAAATAGGCCTAACTTGCATATGAAAATTTACCACATAACTTGCATAAAATCATAGATCTAAACATAGGCGAAAAAGGTATGAACCTGCATATTATGAATAAGATTTTCATCACAAAATTTACATAGGAAATAACCATAAACTTGCATAACATGATTCACATTCCAAACTCATATTTTTATATAATCTTGCGTATGTGATTTATGCAACATAACAATGGAGTAAATTTACCTCTAAACGTATAAACTAGCATGTAAAGATTTAGCATATAACTCATACATGTCATAGCCTATCTTTTGATCTAAAACAGATACCATAATCTTTACTAACTTGCATGTGATTTATGTCTAAATCAACATCTAAACTTGCATACATACATATGATCTATCATATGAATCAACATAACCAAACTAGCATTTAAACAACATGATGATTTGATTATACATAAGCCCATCATAGAATTACAACATAGATCATAACTTTACAACATGTATGATAACATCACAATTTAACAACATAATCATATCATACGGTCAATAATTCACATCATATCCATATAATCCACAATTATATCTAATCTTACTTAATTTAATAATTATCTTGATTAGAGAAATCAAACTTGCCTTTTGTGGTTAAAGAATTATGAACAATTGATCAAACTTGATACAGAATTGTTGTAGCGACGTTAGTTGATTCGTTGTTGAAGCTCTAAGCTTGAATTAGGTTGAATTGATTAGCTATCTTCCTCTTTAGTTGGCGGCGGCTACACTGAGTTCCATGGCGACGGCATAACGGTTTTAGTTTCAATTTTAATTAGGTTTAGAGTTAACATTAGGATGTATTTATAGGTGTAGGAAGTTATTTAGGACCATTAGATTAACCCTGAACCATGAGAACCAACCAAATGCAAAATCTGCATTTGAGCGAATCGGTCCACGGGTTGACAGCCGAACACCCTGGATTAACCCAGCGGGGTTCGGGTCGACCTCAAAAATGGGCTGGTTCAGTCATTCCCCCTCCCAATTCGTTGTTTTGAACTTTTTCGCATATTTATTTAATTATTTTTTAATTATATATATATCAATATATATATCTCTGCGCAACCCATTTCACTTAATTCTTTTCTAAAAATTAATTATACTTTAATTTGTGAATTTTAATGTTATAAAATTACTGGGTGTTACAAAGAAGCTTTATCATTTTCTTCCCTTTTCAGCTTAAGTACTATTGTAGGAGTATCCACTGAAGGATTTTTCCTTTTCTTTTCAGATAGTAGAATGACTGATAATCATACTGAGCGCGGTAACCAGGAAAGGTCCCGATACTTTCCTGAATGTTTCCAAAAGTATCTTTGTACTATAAACAAGTCCCTGTTGCTAACCTTGCCCTAGCGGCGCATGCAGCTCCTACCGCTGAGGTAGCCTTTGACTTTTCTCGTTTTTGCGAGAATTTCATGAATCTTGGAGAAAAATCATTCTACGTTAAGGAAGTTGCAACAAGAATAAGAAATGGTGGAAAAATAAGAAGAAGGGAGGCAAATTCAAAAAGGAAGCTAAGACTTGTATGAGGTGCAACTGCAAGGGCCATGAGGCCAAGAATTATAGGACCTCGTTGGCGAAAAGGTAGTTCAAAGGAAAGTGTTACAACTTCCATAAAGAAGGAAACATGTCAAAGTACTTCCCAAGTCCCAAAGTTTTCAAGAGTGGAAAGAATTATGCATTAGATGCAACACTGATTCAAAGCCGACCCCCAAAGGACCAAGGGCAACCAGTACTTGAAGGTATGACTTCTGTTTTAGGAAATTTTGTACACACCTTGTTCGATTCATGAGAGACACATTCTTTTATCTCTAAGAAATTAATTAATATGTTGAACCTTCCCTTGTCCATCTCTGATAGTCCGATAGAGGTGGTTAACCATATCGGAGGTTCTAAGCATCTTGAGCTGTTGTGTAAAGACCTAGTAATGGAGGTCGACAATGTCAAATTGCTTTACGAAGCGTATGCGTTGGATTTAATGGGTATGACCTAATACTAGGTATGGATTGGCTATCATTTAATGAGGCCATCTGTAATGACCCGCATTTTCAGCGATATAATAATTAATTTATTTAATTATTTAAAAGGTGATTAAAAGAAATTCATGGTTGTTGAATTAAATAATGGTGAATATTTAATTAAAATAATAAATTAAATAATATATTTAATTCTGAAATAATCAGAATTGGCTGAAATGGCGATATGGTGTGAACTGGATCATCTGTGATATTTAATTCATTTTAGAATTGAATTAGAATAACGATTATATTATTTGAACAACAGTTTGAACGTAGAATTATAATATAATTATAATCGAGCTTGAAATGGCGCTGTAGTTCGTAATTTGGTGATACGAACTTTAAACGAATATACCGAAGCCGTTTTAAATCGGATTTCTATGAAACAAGAAACGTTAGGAGCTGGTGAAGTATATTTTTCTAGTGGAAGAGAAAAATCGAGATTCCGTCGTGTAGATTTTGATTTATAATCAAATCAAAATTTTCAAATAATCGCTATAGAATCGTTTATCGATCGTAACGATTTATTTGATATAACTGCATATCGGTTTCGAATTCAGACGAGGTTCTTTTGAGACGTAGTGCTAATTTAATTTTTAGAATTTTACAGTAATTTTTAATTAATTAAATAAGCAACTTTTTATTTGGAGTATTGTGCATCCTGTAATCAACATTTTAGGGTTTCACAATATGAGTTTAACTACCGATTTTATTATATTTTTGAAATCAGAACACCTCGCTCGTCACGATGATATCTTTATTTATGTTCGTAGAAGCTCTTACATAAACGGAATTGAGTACACTGGGTACGTAACTTTTAAATAAAAATGGACTTGTCCTCCCCGCGGCTTAATTATTTTTCACAAATTCTTTGGTCTTCTTCGCAGACATGATATCCTTTAAAAACATAAACAAATCGTACCAGAGACCACGTGCCTATTCCTTAACCACAAAGACCAATATTGGAGTCCACAAAGGCCACGTCTTCAAAATTTAACCCTTTAAAATGTATAACTCAAACCACTTCTCTCTCTTCTATAAACGAAACCTTCAGCTGCCACTGTTATCCTCAAAAACAGGAGGAAACCGAATAAAGAACATGAATCAAAACATAAAAAGGGGACGGTAGCCGAAAGTAAGGAAAGAAATGAAGGGTGAACCTAATACTGGTAGTTGTTTGTAGGAATAGGAGGGATGTGAGCTCATTCCAACGTGGTGACAAAGGAGTCTAACCCAAATCGAAGGACAGTGGTGGACTGCAGGGTTTGCATGGATGGTTTTAGGGTGGACGTTGGATTTTTGGGATCGAGTTGGGGGCGCTGACTTGATGGAGTACGTCTACACGAGCTCGATGAAAATTGGTTCAGGGGAAACGGTGTGTGTGGAAGCTGGAGTGGTCGAAAGGAAGGACACGGGGATGGAAGTGGAACTGATGGAAATGGCGGTTCTATGGTTTTGAGTATGAGCGAGAGGAAGGGGATGCGAGCCACTATTATGGGTGCGAGTTATACAGTTTGTTTATGAAATTGAAGAGATCAGGTAGGGGTTTATAAATGTATTTTAGTTTAAGCAATAAGGGAGTAATTGAGGGTGCGGTGAAGTAAAACCGATGGAAACGACCATTTGTGTTTAAGCGTGGTTACGGGATTAGATGAAAGGGAAGATAACACTGTTCATTTCGGGTGAAGGGTGCTGGGCCAAGAATGGTGAGCCCAAAGTTATAATAGAATTAATTAAAATAATTTATATGCTTATCTAAACTTGTTTATTAAATATCTAATCCATACTTGATCAGAATTTCGAACAGTTGGATCCGTTAGGATCGTATGGACAAGAACTCCACTGTGAACTAGATGGAAGTCCATCGAAGCTCGTTACAAGTTATAGAATAATAAATTGTCCGTCTGAACCAAGCGATGGTTATCGTTATTAACGATGATCGTCCAATGTGAGTAAAACTCACCAACTCTGAACAGTTCTATTTTTATAATGTATATTTAGAAATGATAAATGATGACTGATTGCTATGTGCTGACTATTTGGTTGAATTGTTTGTGTATTAGTTAAAATTATAGATAACGATATATATCAAATCGTTAATCGAATATTGATTCTGTTTTATCAGAATAATCTATATTTGTGTTGTTTAACATCTGTGATGCAGGGAAACAGGTTGGAGTGGTCCACTGGACTCCTCAATATTTATGATACTGTTATGTTCATATATTGTAATATATGATGTGATATATAATCTATTTGATTATTTGTGTTCAAATGATATCGATCATTGTGATTTACTATTTTAAATATCATAAGAGACCCTGGGATGTAAAAAGAAATATTTCAATGTATATTGAAATAAAGGAATTTTATAAAATCAATCGATTTTATAAAAGGTAATATTTTGAAAATAAAGTATTTATAAAATCATAGGATTTTATAAAGGAGAACATTTATGTAGAAAATAAATAGGAGTTTATAAAGGAGGATATTTATTTATAAGACAAATAGAATATCATAAGGAAATATTTATTGGGAAAATAAACAGGATGAGGATAAAAGGAAAATATTTATAAAACAAATAGTGTTTTATAAAAGGAATATTTATTTGATAAATAAATAGAATTAAAATGGAATATTTATTTAGAAAATAAATATAAGTATAAGAGGATTATTTATTTAGAAAATAAATAGACAAATATAGGAATAGAAATATTTGTAAAACATTTACAAATAAAGGTTATAAAAGGAATTTTTTATTTACGAAATAAATAGAGTTATAAAAGGGAATTTTAAATAAGATTTAAGTGTTAGAAACGTAATGGATTATATAAACGAATTAATCGAGTTAGAGTTAATCGATTAGAGTTAACTGAATATAAAGTTATTCGAAATAGAGTTTATTGAATATTAGTTATTCGAAATAGAATAAGTCAAATAAAGTTAAGCAAAATTTGAAACTGACTAGAGATTAGTAAATTGAATTTTTTTCTAAGTGTCTATCTGATGTTGGTTTCGGCCTTCGGGATTAATACTTAGGGAATTGTTCTCATACTAGTTTACAGTGAGAGACCAGTAGTTGTGGAAAAATAGTGATGCGTAATTAAGCCATGGAAATGTTTTCCAGTGTTAATAACGTATATTTTCTAAACATAAAAAATGAGGAAATATGTATATGTTTGATGATTAGATCGATAGCTCCATTTGGAAATACGATCGTTGTGTGTACACAGACATGTTTTCATTTGATAGTTAAATCACAGACTATCAATGTTTTGACCATTTTAATGTTGTTAATATGGAGAGACCGGTTGGATTATTATCCGAAGAAGCACTATGTATTGGCATAAGCGTTGCGAATCATATATGCCAAGATAATTGAAGACGGAGTAAAGTGCAAGGGCTGTTGTATAAATATTAGGTAAAGATTGCCTAGGATGGATGTACTGAATAGTGCCTTCGGTTTGTCCAGTCCTAGGACGACCTGTATGGAAGAATGTATGACAGAGTATATGTAATAGATCGTGTAAGTTGGTCTCTTCAAACGTATTAACGTTTGGTGGCGGAGGAATTCGTTTCTCTTAGATATATACCCATGGTATTTTTGGGGAAATCACTTTGTGATTTGGTAGCTATGACTATGTGACATTCAAAGTGAATAAATGTGTAGGTCGCACAACCGGGAAATCACAAAAATCGGGCAGGCAGCATGGCAATCTAGGTCACACCTATTAGGGTGTATAATCACCTGATCTAGAGTTTCATTTACTTCTAAAAATCGATTGCTGATGCTGTCCCATTTGGGAAACGGTTGCTGATCCCAACCGTTGGTGATATACATTCGATACACTCAAGCGAAATGAGTGGTCGGCCATGTGTGGCCGGGTTGCAAGATGTTCTTGTTGAACCCAGTGTATTCCTCTCTAGAGGTACACTAGCGAAAGGTGGTTCCATACCTTGTCATAGTTGGAAATCCATTAACAATACGTGCTTGCGGTTTTGATTGTACTATATATGTAGAACGTGAGATGAAAGCGTTTCTGCTAGATGATTATTATATTTTGGTTGATAGACACTATTATAATATCAATGATTTTTGATATAAAGATTAGTTGGATTCTCATAAGGGAAAAACTCGCACCGTTATACGGCGTGGTCTTCTGAGATATCATTTAATGGCTCAAACCGTTTTAAACTGTTGTACTCATACCAGTCCCATGACTGACCCGGAGTTTATTTTTTTTTGTTTTCCCTAAACTCTTGGGTGCCTAATTTTGTACGGGCAGTCAAGTAGTCGGGATTTACAAATACTTGAAGAGCTGGAGCAGGAGGCTTCAGGATCATATAGCTATAGTTTATTTCCACTGTGTTGTAAGTGTGTACTCTGATAATGTTAGTGTATACATATACTGATTTTATTTCAAGGACATGTTATCTATTATATGTTATTCGTTCCGTTGTGAGGTTCGTGTTACTCTGGTGTTGTGTTCTTCTTCTTCTTTTATTCTAAGTTTCTGTCTTATCTATTCTCACCCTCTAATTTCATTCATTAACCATCCGGTATTTTCGACTCCTGATGTTCGATACGTGTTGTATATCGGATAATAAAGGTCGCCATTTTCTGGGTCGTTACAGTTGGTATCAAAGCATAAGGTTAAGTGAATTACCATGGCTCTGTGTCATGACTCAGTAGAGATGGGGTTAGTAATACCCTAGATTGGGTTGACTGTATATATACGAGTGAGCGTATTTGTATTTGATATAAAATGGTTTTATCTTGTGGAGATTTATTGGTTGAGTTGTTTATGGATTATGGTCGATCAGTTTGATCCACTGTATCAGTAGGAGGTTATAAACACTCGAATATGATGGGTCGACACAATATATTTTGAAAACAGGATAAATGAAATAATTTTTTCCAAATTATATTTTGATATAAACAAAGTATGGATATGTGATATATTGGTTGTTATTATAATCGAGTGAGATTATAATATAAAATGGTCATGTAAATAACCAATCAGAATTCATATAAGTGAAATACGTGAAATCTGATGAGTTGAATCTGAAATTTTAATCAGAATTGAAATAAAAACCCTGGAAATTTGGAAAAGTGATTTGAGACTGATTGGGATGGCATTTGTGTATGTAGAATTGGTAACAGGCAGAAAGATATATTGATATGCCCGACAAAAAGGTACAAGTTTATATTAGATATAAGCATGAGATTTATGAGCGGATAGGAAAGCCGCTTGGCTGTTTGGTTTTCTTTTGGGTTGGAGAAGGCCTAGAGAGGCGAGTTGTAGTTTTATCGATAGGGCTGTACAAAGGAGGTTATGGAGAAATTTTTCAGAAATATCGGGTGTTAGAAAATTTTTAGGATTTTTTGAAAATATTCGTTAATAGAATAAAATTAATAATTTAATTGAAATTAAATTAGTCAGGGGAAACTGAAGTTGAGAAGTGAACAAAATAGTTCTAACCAGTCGATAGGGTTTGTTTTATAACTTAGCAATTTCGAGGACAAAATTGTTTTAAGTGGGGAAGAATGTAATGACTTGCATTTTCAGCAATAAAATAATTAATTTATTTAATTATTTAAAAGGTGATTAAAAGGATTTCATGGTCGTTGAATTAAATAATGGTGAATATTTAATTAAAATAATAAATTAAATACTATATTTAATTCTGAAATAATCAGAATTGGCTGAAATGGCGATATGGTGTGAACTGGGTCATTTGTGATATTTAATTCAGTTTAGAATTGAATTAGAATAACGAATATATTATTTGAACAATAGTTTGAAGGTAGAATTATAATATAATTATAATCGAGCTCGATATGGGGCTACAGTTCGTAATTTGGCGATTCGAACTTCAAACGAATATACATAAGACGTTTTAAATCGGATTTCTGTGAAATAAGAAATGATAGGAGCTGGTGAATTATATTTTTCTAGTGGAAGAGAAAAATCGAGATTCTGTCGTGTAGATTTTGATTTATGATCAAATCAAAATTTTCAAATAATCGCTATAGAATCGTTTATCGACCGTAATGGTTTATTTGATATAACTGCATATCGGTTTCGAATTTAGATGATGTTCTTTTGAGACGTAGCGATAATTTAATTTTTAGAATTTTACTGTAATTTTTAATTAATTAAATAAGAAAATTTTTATTTGGAGTATTGTGCACCATGTAATCAACATTTTGGGGTTTCACAATATGAGTTAAACTACCGATTTTATTATATTTTTGAATCAGAACACCTCGCTTGTCATGATGATATCTTTATTTCTGTTCGTAGAAGCTCTTACATAAATGGAATTTAGTACATTGGGTATGTAACTTTTAAATAAATATGGACATGTCCACCCCACGGCTTAATTATTTTTCACAAATTCTTTGGTCTTCTTCGCAGATACGATTTCCTTTAAACACATAAACAAATCGTGCCAAAGACCACGTGCCTATTCCTTAACCACAAAGACTACAATTGGAGTCAACAAAGGTTACGTCTTCAAAATTTAACCCTTTAAAACGTATAACGCAAACTACTTCTCTCTCTTCTATAAACGAAACCTTCAACCGCCACTGTTATCCTCAAAACCAGGAGTAAATCGAATAGAGAACAAGAATCAAAACATAAAAGGGGGACTGTTGAAGAAAGTAAGGAAAGAAATGAAGGGTGAACGAAATACTGGTAGTTGTTTGTAGGAATAGGGGGGCTGCGAGCTCGTTCCAACGTGGTGACAAAGGAGTCTGACCCAGCTCGAAGGATGGTGGTGGACTGCAGGGTTTGCATGGATGGTTTTAGGGTGGACGTTGGATTTTTGGGATCGAGTAGGGGGCATTGACTTGATGGAGTACGGCTATGTGAGCTCGATGAAAATGGGTTCAGGGGAAAAAGTGTGTGTGGAAGTTGGAGCGGTCGAAAGGAAGGACACAGGGATGGAAGTGGAACTGATGGAAATGGCGGTTCTGTGGTTTTGAGTATGAGCGAGAGGAAGCGGATGCAAGCCACTGTTTTGGGTGCGAGTTGTACAGTTTATACATGAAATTGAAGAGATCAGGTAGGGGTTTATAATGTTATTTTAGTTTATGCAATAAGGGTGTAGTTGAGGGTGCAGTGAAGTAAAACCTGTGGAAATGGCCATTTGTGTTTGAGCGTGGTTCCGGGATTAGATGAAAGGGAAGATAGCACTGTTCATTTCGGGTGAAGGGTGTTGGGCTAAGATTGGTGAGCCCAAAGTTATAATAGAATTAATTAAAATAATTTATATGCTTATCTAAACTTGATAATTAAATATCTAATCCATATTTGATCAGAATTTCGAATGGTTGGATCCGTTAGGATCGTATGGACGAGAACTCCACCGTGGAACTGGCTAGAAGTCCATCCAAGCTCGTTACAAGTTATAGCAAAATAAATTGTCTGTCTGAATCAAGCGATGGTTATCGTTATTAACGATGATCGTCCAATGAGAGTAAAACTTACCAACTCTGAACAGTTCTATTTTTATAATGTATATTTAGAACTGATAAATGATGACTGATTGCTGTGTGCTGACTGTTTGGTTGAATTGTTTGTGTATTAGTTAAAATTATAGATAACGATATATATAAAATCATTAATCGAATATTGATTCTGTTTTATAAGAATATTTTATATTTGTGTGGTTTTTAACATCTGTGATGTAGGGAAACAGGTTGGAGGTGTCCAACCGGACTCCTCAATATTTATGATACTGTTATGTTCATATATTGTAATATTTGATGTGATATATAATCTGTTTGATTATGTGTGTTCAAATGATATCAATCATTGTGGTAAACTATTTTAAATATCATAAGAGACCTTGGGATGTAAAAAGAAATATTTCAATGTATATTGAAATAAAGGAATTTTATAAAATCAATCGATTTTATAAAAGGTAATATTTTGAAACTAAAGTATTTATAAAATCATAGGATTTTATAAAGGAGAACATTGATTTAGAAAATAAATAGGAGCTTATAAAGGAGGATATTTATTTATAATACAAATAGAATATCATAAGGAAACATTTATTAGGAAAATAAACAGGATGAGGATAAAAGGAAAATATTTATAAAACGAATAGAGTTTCAGAAAAGGAATATTTATTCGATAAATAAATAGAATTAAAATGGAATATTTATTTAGAAAATAAATATAAGTATAAGAGGATTATTTATTTAGAAAATAAATAGACAAATATAGGAAGAGAAATATTTGTAAAACATTTACAAATAAAGGTTATAAAAGGAATTATTTATTTATGAAATAAATAGAGTTATAAAAGGGAATTTTAAATAAGACTTAGGTGTTAGAAACGTAATGGATTATATAAACGAATTAATTGAGTTAGAATTAATCGATTAGGGTTAATTGAATATAAAGTTATTCGAAATAGAGCTTATCGAATATTAGTTATTCGAACTAGAGTAAATCAAATAAAGATAAGCAAAATTAGAAACTGACTAAAGATTAGTAAATTGAATGGTTTTCTAAGTGTCTATCTGATGTTGATTTCGGCCTTCGGGATTAATACTTAGGGAATTGTTCTCATACTAGTTTACAGTCAGGGATTGATAGTTGTGGAAGAATAGTGATACGTAATTAAGCCATGGAAATGTTTTCCAATGTTAATAATGTATATTTTCTAAACATAGAAGATGAGGATATATATATATATATAGACATATGTTTGATGATTGGATCGATAAATCCATTTGGAAATAAGATCGTTGTGTGTACACAGACATGTTTTCATTTGATAGTTAAATCATTGACTATCAATGTTTTGACCATTTTAACGTTGTTAATATGGAGAGACCGGTTGGATTATTATCCGACGAACCACTCTGTATTGGCATAAGCGTTGCGAATCATATATGCCAAGATAATTGAAGATGGAGTAAAGTGCAGGGGCTATTGTATAAATCTTAGGTAAAGATTGCCTAAGATGGATGTACTGAATAGTGCCTTCGGTTTGTTCAGTCCCAGGACGACCTGTATGGAAGAATGTCTGACAGAGTATATTTAATAGATCGCGCAAGTTTATCTCTTCAAATGTATTAACGTTTGGTGGCGGTGGAATTCGTTTCTCCTAGCTATATACCCGTGGTATTTTTAGGGAAATCAATTTGTGATTTGGCGGGTATGACGATGTGACATTCAAAGTGAATAAATGTGTGATCTGTCAGAGATAAGCGTAGCTTCTTGCCACACAACCGGGAAATGACAAAAATCGGGCAGGCAGCATGGCTATGTAGGTCGCACCTATTAGGGTGTATAATCACCTGATCTAGAGTTTCATTTACTTCTAAAAATCTATTGTTGATGCTTTCCCATTCGGGAAACGGTTGTTGATCCCAACCGTTGGTGATATAAATTCGATACACTCAAGCGAAATGAGTGGTCGGTTATGTGTGGCCGATGTTCTTGTTGAACCCAGCGTATTCCTCTCTAGAGGTACACTAGCGAAAGGTGGTTCCATACCTTGTCATAGTTGGAAATCCATTACCCAATATGTGCTTGCGGTTTTGATTGTACTATATATGTAGAACGTGAGATGAAAGCATTTCTGCTAGATGATTATTATATTGTGGTTGATAGACACTATTATAATATCAATGAGTTTTGATATAAAGATTATTTGGATTCTCATAAGGGAAAAACCCATTCCGTTATACGGCGTGGTCTTATGAGATATCATTTAAGGGCTCAAACTGTTTTACTCATACCAGTCCCATGACTGACCCGAAGTTTATTTTGTTTTGTTTTCCCTAAACTCTTGGGTGCCCAATTTTGTACGAGCAGTCAAGTAGCCGGGATTTACAGATACTTGAAGATCTGGAGCAGGAGGCTTCAGGATCATATAGCTATAGTTTATTTCCGCTGTGTTGTAAGTGTGTACTCTGGTAATGTTATTGTATAAATATACTGATTTTATTTCAAGGATATGTTATCTATTATATGTTATTCATTCCCCTGTGAGGTTCGTGTTACTCTAATGTTGTGTTCTTCTTCTTCTTTTATTCTAAATTTCTATCTTATCTATTCTCACCCTCTAATTTCTATCATTAACCATCCGGTATTTTCGACTCCTGATGTTCAGTACGTGTTGTATATCGGATAATCAAGGTCGCCATTTTTCGGGTCGTTATAGTTGGTATCAGAGCATAAGGTTAAGTGAATTACCTTGGCTCTATGGCGTGACTCCGTAGAGATGGGGTTAGTAATACCCTAGATTGAGTTGAGTGTATATATACAAGTGAGCTTATTTGTATTTGATATAAAATGGTTTTATATTGTGGAGATTTATTAATTGAGTTGTTTATGGATTCTGGTCGATCAGTTTAATCCACTGTATCGGTAGGATGTTATAAACACTCGAATATGATGGGTCGACACAATATATTTTGAAAAGAGGATAAATGAAATAATTTTATCCAAATTATATTTTGATATAAACAAAGTATGGATATGTGGCATATTGGTTGTTATTATAATCGAGTAAGATTATAATATAAAATGGTCATGTTAATAACCAATTAGAATTCATATAAGTGAAATACGTGAGATTAGATGAGCTGAATCTGAAATTTTAATCAAAATTGAAATTAAAACCTTTGAAATTTGGAAAAGTGATTTGAGATTGATTGGCATGGCATTTGTATATGTAGAATTGGTAACAGGCGGAAAGATATATTGATATGCCCGACAAAAAGGTACAAGTTTATATTTGATATAAGCATGAGATTTATGAGCCGAATTAGCAAGCCGCTTGGCTGTTTGGTTTTCTTTTGGGTTGGAGAAGGCCTAGAGAGGCGAGTTGTAGTTTTATCGATGGGGCTATACAAAGGAGGTTATGGCGAAATTTTGGGTGTTAGAAAATTTTCAGGATTTTTTGAAAATATTAGTTAATAGAATTAAATTAATAATTTAATTGAAATTAAATTAGTCAGGGGAAAATGAAGTTGAGAAGTGAACAATATAGTTCTAACCAGTCGATAGGGTTTGTTTTATAACTTAGCAATTTCGAGGACGAAATTATTTTAAGTGGGGAAGAATGTAATGACCCGCATTTTCAGCGATATAGTAATTAATTAATTTAATTATTTAAAAGGTGATTAAAATGATTTCATGGTCATTGAATTAAATAATGGTGAATATTTAATTAAAATAATAAATTAAATAATATATTTAATTCTGAAATAATCAGAATTGGCTGAAATGGCAATATGGTGTGAACTGGATCATCTGTTTTATTTAATTCAGTTTAGAATTGAATTAGAATAACAAATATATTATTTGAACGACAGTTTGAACGTAGAATTACAATATAATTATAATCGAGCTCGAAATGGCGCTACAGTTCGTAATTTGGCGATTCGAACTTTAAACAAACATACAGAAGCAGTTTTAAATCGGATTTCTATGAAACAAGAAATGTTAGGAGCTGGGGAATTATATTTTTCTGGTGGAAGAGAAAAATCGAGATTCCGTCGTGTAGATTTTGATTTATGATCAAATCAAAATTTTCAAATAATCGCTATAAAATCGTTTATCGACCATAACGGTTTATCTGATATAACTACATATCGGTTTCGAATTAAGGCGTGGTTCTTTTGATACGTAGTGATAATTTAATTTTTAGAATTTTACTATAATTTTTAATTAATTAAATAAGCAACTTTTTATTCGGAGTATTGTGCACCCTGTAATCAACATTTTAGGGTTTCACAATATGAGTTAAACTACCAATTTTATTATATTTTTGAAATCAGAACACCTCGCTCGTCACGATGATATCTTTATTTCTGTTCATAGAAGCTCTTATATAAACGGAGACATTGGGTACGTAACTTTTTAAATAAATATGGACTTTTCTTCCCGGCGGCTTAATTATTTTTCACAAATTCTTTGGTCTTCTTCGTAGATACGATATCCTTTAAACACTAAACAAATCGTACCAGAGACCACGTGCCTATTCCTTAACCACAAAAACCACAATTGGAGTCCACAAAGGCCACGTCTTCAAATTTTAACCCTTTAAACATATAATGCAGACCACTTCTCTCTCTTCTATAAACGAAACCTTCAATCGCCACTGTTATCCTCAAAAACAGGAGGAAACCGAATAGAGAACAAGGATAAAAACATAAAAGGGGGCCGATAGCAGAAAGTAAGGAAAGAAATGAAGGGTGAACGAAATACGGGTAGTTGTTCGTGGGAACAGGAGGGCTGCGAGCTCGTTCCAACGTGGTGACAAAGGAGTCTGACCCAGCTCGAAGGACAGTAGTGGACTGCAGGGTTTGCATGGATGGTTTTCGGGTGGACGTTGTATTTTTGGGATCGAGTAGGGGACGTTGACTTGATGGAGTACGGCTACGCGCGCTCGATGAAAATAGGTTTAGGGGAAATGGTGTGTGTGGAAGCTGGAGCGGTCGAAAGGAAGGACACATGGATGGAAGTAGAACTGATGGAAATGGCGGTTCTATGGTTTTGAGTATGAGCGAGAGGAAGGGGATGCGAGCCATTGTTATGGGTGCGAGTTATACAGTTTGTATATGAAATTGAAGAGAACAGGTAGGGGTTTATAATAGTATTTTAGTTTATGCAATAAGGGAGTAGTTGAGGGTGCGGTGAAGTAAAACCGGTGGAAATGGCCATTTGTGTATGAGCGTGGTTACGGGATTAGCTGAAAGGGAAGATAGCACTATTCATTTCGGGTGAACGGTGTTGGACCAAGATTGGTGAGCCCAAAGTTATAATAGAATTAATTAAAATAATTTATATGCTTATGTAAACTTGTTAATTAAATATCTAATCCATACTTGATCAGAATTTCGAACGGTTGGATCCGTTAGGATTGTATGGACGAGAACTCCACCGTGGAACTGGCTGGAAGTCCATTGAAGCTCATTACAAGTTATAGCAAAATAAATTGTCCGTTTGAATCAAGCGATGGTTATCGTTATTAACGATGATCGTCCAATGTGAGTAAAACTCACCAACTCTGAACAGCTCTATTTTTATAACGTATATTTAGAACTGATAAATGATGACTGATTGTTGTGTGCCTACTGTTTGGTTGAATTGTTTGTGTATTAGTTAAAATTACAGATAACGTTATATATAAAATCGTTAATCGAATATTGATTATGTTTTATCAGCATATTTTATATTTGTGTTGTTTAACATCTATGATGCAGGGAAATAGGTTGGAGGTGACCAACTGGACTCCTCAATATTTATGATACTATTCTGTTCATATATTGTAATATATGATGTGATATATAATCTGTTTGATTATGTGTGTTCAAATGATATCGATCATTGTGGTTTTCTATTTTAAATATCATAAGAGACCCTGGGATGTAAAAAGAAACATTTCAATGTATATTGAAATAAAGAAATTTTATAAAATCAATCGATTTTATAAAAGGTAATATTTTGAAAATAAAGTATTTATAAAATCATAGGATTTTATAAAGGAGAACATTTAGTTAGAAAATAAATAGGAGTTTATAAAGGAGGATATTTATTTATAAGACAAATAGAATATCTTAAGGAAATATTTATTAGGAAAATAAACAGGATGAGGATAAAAGGAAAATATTTATAAAACGAATAGAGTTTTATAAAAGGAATATTTATTTGATAAATAAATAGAATTAAAATGGAATATTTATTTAGAAAATAAATAGAAGTATGAGAGGATTATTTATTTAGAAAATAAATAGACAAATATAGGAAGAGAAATATTTGTAAAACATTTATAAATAATGGTTATAAAAGGAATTATTTATTTACAAAATAAATAGAGTTATAAAAGGGAATTTTAAATAAGACATAAGTGTTAGAAACGTAATGGATTATATAAACGAATTAATCGAGTTAGAATTAATCGATTAGAGTTAATTGAATATTAACTTATTCAAAATAGAGTTTATCGAATATTAGTTATTCGAAATAGAGTAAATCAAATAAAGTTAAGCAAAATTAGAAACTGTCTAGAGATTAGTAAATTGAATGGTTTTCTAAGTGTCTATCTGATGTTGGTTTCGGCCTTCGGGATTATTACTTAGGGAATTGTTCTCATACTAGTTTACAGTTAGGGACTGATAGTTGTGGAAGAATAGTGATACGTAATTAAGCCATGGAAATGTTTTCCAATGTTAATAATGTATATTTTCTAGACATAGAAAATGAGGATATATGTATATATATATATATATATGTTTGAAGATTGGATCGATAATTCCATTTGGAAATAAGATCGTTGTGTGTACACAGACATGTTTTCATTTGATAGTTAAATCATAGACTATTAATGTTTTGACCATTTTAACGTTGTTAATATGGAGAGACCGGTTGGATTATTATCCGAAGAACCACTCTATATTGGCATAAGCGTTGTGAATCATATATGCCAAGATAATTGAAGACGGTGTAAAGTGCAAGGGATGTTGTATAAATCTTAGGTAAAGAATGCCTAAGATGGATGTACTGAATAGTGCTTTCGGTTTGTCCAGTCACAGGATGACCTATATGGAAGAATGTCTAACATAGTATATTTAATAGATCGCGTAAGTTGATCTCTTCAAACTTATTTACGTTGGTGGCGAAGGAATTCGTTTCTCTTAGCTGTATACCTGTGGTATTTTTGGGGAAATCAATTATTGATTTGGTGGGTATGACGATGTGACATTTAAAGTGAATAAATGTGTGATCTGTAAGAGATAAGCGTAGCTTCTAGCCTCACAACCGCGAAATGACAAAAATCGGGCAGGCAGCATGGCTATGTAGGTTGCACCTATTAGGGTGTATAATCACCTGATCTAGAGTTTCATTTACTTCTAAAAATCTATTGTTGATGCTGTCCCATTCGGGAAATGGTTGCTGATCCCAACCGTTGGCAATATACATTCGACACACTCAAGCAAAATGAGTGGTCTGTCTTGTGTGGCCGGGTTGCAAGATGTTCTTGTTGTACCCAGTGTATTCCTCTCTAGAGGTACACAAGGGAAAGGTGGTTCCATATCTTGTCATAGTTGGAAATCCATTACCCAATACATGCTTGCGGTATTGATTTTACTATATATGTAGAACGTGAGATGAAAGCGTTTCTGCTATATGATTATTATATTGTGGTCGATAGACACTATTATAATATCAATGAGTTTTGATATAAAGACTATTTGGATTATCATAAGGGAAAAACCCGTTTCGTTATACGGCGTGGTCTTATGTGATATCATTTAATGGCTCAAACTGTTTTAAACTGTTTTACTCATAACAGTCGCATGACTGACCCGGAGTTTATTTTGTTTTGTTTTCCCTAAACTCTTGGGTTCCCAATTTTGTACGGGCAGTCAAGTAGTCAGGATTTACAGATACTTGAAGAGCTGGAGAAGGAGGCTTTAGGATCATATAGCTATAGTTTATTTCCGCTGTGTTGTAAGTGTGTACTCTGATTATGTTATTGTATACATATACTGATTTTATTTCAAGGATATGTTATCTATTATATGTTATTCGTTCTGCTGTAAGGTTCGTGTTACTATGATGTTGTGTTCTTCTTCTTCTTCTATTCTAAGTTTCTATCTTATCTATTCTCACCCTCTAATTTCTTTCATTAACTACCGGTATTTTCGATGTGTGGTTAGTCGTCATTGAGTTTATGTCGATAACCAAAGTCGTCAAAAACCGGGTCGTTACACCATCCTAGATTGCGATAAGAGAATCGTTTGTCTTAGGAGCTGAGGAGGACATAGTCAGAGTATTCCTTATAATGTTAGGAACAAGGACAAAGCGTTGTTATGGTCCTTATCTCCTAATTTAGAAGGGCCATCTTCAGTCACTTTAGTTTGTGTGTTCTTGGATATTTTTGAGTAAGTCATGGGACTTCCACCCATACAGAGAATTCTCTTTTCGTATTGACCTAGAAAAGGACGCTAAACCCGTGGCACTACCCTTTAGGGATAAGGCGCCTAAGGAAAGAAGGGAGTTGGATAAGCAAATTTCAAAATTATTACAGAAAGATTTCATTTGGCGAAGTACCTCTGAATGGGGTGCACCTGTTGTGTTTGCCACCAAAGCATAGAAATCTTTAAGACTTTGTGTGGATTATAGAGAACTTAATAAATTGACCAAGAAGAATAAGTACCCCTTACTTAGAATCGATGACATTTTTGACCACTTGCGAGGATCCCGGGTATTTTCCCAATTAGACCTTACTACTGGATTTCATCGGTTAAGAATTGCAGAGGAAACCAAGGACAAATCTGCATTAAGGATGCCAGATGGATTGTTCCAATGGGAAGTTATTCCCTTCGGACTAACGAAAGCACCCACCTTTTCTGTTGACCTCATGAGTAGAGTGTTAAGGGGAATTCTAAATAAAATTGCGGTAGTTTTCGTAAATGATATCCTTATATTTTCAATGGGCCAAGAAGAGCATGAAAATCACTTAAGACATGTTCTAAGGATATTAAGGAAGAACAAGTTGGAAAAAAAATTCTCGAAGTTCCATTTCTGGGTGAAGAAGTTAGATTTTTATGACACTATGTCAAGTGAAAGCTTGGCCATAGACCTCACAAAGATTGAGGCAATCAAGGAACGCAGGATATCTCGAAATGCTATGGAGGTAAGAAGCTTCCTTGGATTGGTAGGATATTATCAGAAATTCATTAAAGACTTTGCAAAGTTTTCTACACCTTTAATCCAACTAACAAATTCTTTGGTGTTTTCTTGGAGTAATAAATCTGACGTAGCCTTTAGGAAATTAAAGGAAGTATTGACCAATATGCCAGTCCTAGTAATACCCGATGAATAAAAATTGTTTATAGTTTACACTGATGCATGTGGGACCTGTTTAGGAGCAGTCCTTATGCAAGAAGGAGGAGCAGTTGCTTACTCTAGTAGAGGACTCAAGGATCCGTAGAAGAGATACTGAGTTCATGACCTTGAGTTAGCCATAGTAGGGTTTGCCCTTAGGATGTGGAGGCATTATATTTTAGGGGATAAATTTGGAAATTTTATTGATTGTAACGTCCCGTATTTTACGGTATAATAATTAAATTGTTTAATTATATAAATAGTGATTTAGAGATTTAAATGGTTGTTTAATTAAATAATATTGAATATTTAATTAATATAAATAATATATTTAATTCCAAAATAATCGGAATTAAGTTGAGTTCACAATATTGTGTGAATTGGATCATTTGTAAGATATAATTCAGTTTAGAGTCGAATTATAATAACGAATATATACAATAAACAAAGTTTGAATGTATAATTATATTATAATTATAATCGAGCTCGAAATGGCGCGGTAGTTCGTATTTTGGCGATTCGAACTTTAAATGAATATACAGAATCCGTTTTAAATCGGATTTCTGTGAAACAAGAAATGTTCGGAGCTGGTGAAGTATATTTTTTTAATGGAAGAGAAAAATCGGAATTTCATCATGTAGATTTTGATTTATGTCCAAATCAAATTTTTGAAAAGTTGTATGGAATTCCTTTTGTAATTTATAACGATTTATTTATATTATAAATGGATTTTTCAATATAAATTGAATACTGATTTAATCTAGATTTTAAATGCCGTGTTATAAATTCCGAAAGGAATATTTTGGAACTGTATAATATTCTATGTGAATACATACAATGATATTTATTTATTTATTTTTAATTTTATTATTTTTAAATATATTAATATTTAAATGGGTCTATTTAGAGCTTTAAAAATAGTCAGTTTTACAAACGATCTCCGTTTTCGATGGAACCAATTTTGTTGGATCCAGAATAATAAATTATTGTTAGATTTCAATTTTCGTGATTTTTGGAATAAATATGTGGCCATATGGAATTTTAGTGTGAAAAACAATCAATAATTTGACTTTAAAAATAAGTTGTGTGAGCAAACAGAGTCGAAATTAAACGAACCAAGTTTCATTGGGTCCGTAATCTCGAACTGAAGGTGTATATCCATTTTCGTGATTTTTGGGTATCATGTGTAATCATATGGATTTTTAGAAGTCAAATACAAATAACGGTAGCTCATTATATTGAAATAAATGAATTTAAAAATAATATAATTACCTTATAAGTACCCAAACACCAATATCCTAACCCTAATACTTCATTCTCTGGTCAAACGAAATTCGCTGCTCTCATTCTTCATTTTACAGTAAAACATCCATCTTTCAAAAATCGAATCAATTCAAGGAAAATTTCATAAATCATAACATAAATATATTTGGCTTCACATCGAATTTCTCTTCTATTCTATTTCCATATTATATTGTACGACAACCTTCTGTAGTTCGAAGAAATTAGCCGTGGTTCTAGAGCATAAGATTACTGGTAATATAAGCATCGATGAGGGTTTTTGATGTTGTTTTTTGTATTAGCATGGAGATTCACATCTTGCAGGCGATTTTGGGTGGTTACGGTATCAAAATCTGTCGCAGGTTGCACTGTCGACAAATTTGAGGGTGGATGTGGGGTTTTTAAGGGAGCTTCTGAGTGATGCTTTGATGGGTGGAGAAGGAGGAGATTCCGAAGGTGTGTTGAACGGAGAAGACATGGTGTGATTTCATGATGTATAGAAGGAGAAATGGGTTATGAAAGGAATGGGAATGGCTGTTGATTACTGGGAGGAGTAAGGATGAGGAAGTTTACAGTATGGACTCTTTTGTTTTGGGAACAGGAATTTACGAATGCCAGGGTAAAGTATTGTGTCTTTAAACATTGGTTAGAGGATAGCATGATTATATTGCTAGTAATTAGATTTAAAGGGTTTATTTTTGCTGTGAGGTGAATAGAAGTAGTGGAAATGGCAACCAGTGCAGAGGATTGAAGCCAGAAATGTATAGAGGATGTTGAGCTCATTCTGATGTGGACATTATGGTGAAGAACGTGCTGATGATCTTGGTTTGGAGAAGATCAGTTTGGGATGGTAGTAAGGGGAGTTTAAAAGTTTATGGTGAAACGTTTAAACACAGTAGCGGGTCAGTATTTGTTTTTTGATGGATGAAAAAAATTAAGCAGCTTACCCGAGGATTAAAATGTGGATTGGATTTAAAGGTTAATTACATATTTAATTTTTAATTATTGACATTTAAATAATGTATCGGGAGTGAATTGGAGCTCGTTACAATTTATAGCAAAAATAATTTGTTTGTTTGAATCAATCGACAATTATCGTTACTTAACGATGGTCGTCCAGTGTGACTAAATCTCACTAACTCTGTACAGTTTATATTTTTATAAATATAATCTAGTGTTGATAAATGATGATTGATTGTTGTGTGTTGATTGTTTGGTTGAATTGTTGATTTATTGGTTGAAATTATAAATAACGGTATGTATAAATTATTAATCGAATATTGTTTTTGTTTATCAGAATATTTCATATTGAAATGAAATCGATGTTATTTATATTGTTTAAAGACTGTGATGCAGGGAGACATGTTGGAGGGATCCAACTGGATTCCTCAATATTTATAATACTGTTTATTTTCAAATACTGTGATATATGATGTGATATATAATCTATGATTGATTATGATGACATTTGTCATGTTATTCAGAATTTTAAATACCATATGAAATACTGGAATGTAAAAAGGAATTTTTCAAAGTGAATATTGAAAATGAAATATATATATATGAAATAAATAGGATATTATAAAAGGTGATATTTGGAAAACAAATATTGGAAAATGTAATTAGGGAGATTTGTATGAATTGAATTATATAAAAGAATTTATATAAAATGAATAGAATTATATAAAAGGATTATGTAAAATAAATAGAATTATATATAAGTATATATATAGAATTAATAAAATTATATAAAAGGAATTATAAATGTGATTTAAGTATTAGAAATAAAAAGGATATTTATATGAATAATTTTACAAATAAAAATATAAATAGAATTTGGGTTTAAGATATTGTTTTTAAATACGAAATCAAATTGTTTTGATTATATAAAGAAATATTATTCACATTCTATGTGAAAAATTAGAAGAAAGTAAATATTTTTGCAAATAAAATATTATAAAGGAATTTGGGGTTTGAATTTGGAGTCTAAATGGAATTACTGAAATTAGAAACAGACTGGAAATTAGTTGAGTTGAATGAGTTTCTGGGTATCTATCTGATGTTGGTTTCGGCCTTCGCGGTTTATATGTGGGAAGTTGTTCTCTTACTAGTTTACAGATAGAGACTGATAGAGGTGGGAAGACATTGATGCGTGAATCAAAAATGGAAACGTTTTCCAAAGTTAATAACGTATATTTTCTAATTTTAGAAAATATGGAATTTATGAATATATGGAAATGATAAATGGGAAATTGGGAAATGAAATGATGATTGATCGGTAAGATTTCCGTTTGGGAATACGTCCGTTGTTTGTACACATGTTTTCCTTTGATAGTTAAATCACAGACTATCAAAGATTTTGACCATTTTCGTTGTCAATACGGAGAGACCGGGATCAGATATATTATTTGAAAACAACTCCGTATGGACATTAGCGTTGCGAATCAAATATGATGAGGATAATAGAAGACGAAGTTTGTGCAAGAGCTGTTCTGGAAAAACCTAAGCAGAAGTTGCCTAAGATGGGTTTACAGAATAGTGCCTTTGGGTTGTCCAGTCCTAGGACAACTTGAATGGACGAATGTCTGACAGAGTATATCTGGTACATCGCGTAAGTTGACCTCTTCAAATCTATTTACGTTTGGTGACGAAGGAATTCATTTCTCTTAGTTGTATACCTATTTTATTTTTGGGGAAATCAATTTGTGATCTATACGTTATGGCCTCTAGCCTCACAACCAGGAAATGGTATAAAATCGGGTAGATCGCATGGCTAAGTGGTTTGCTTCCAATTAGGGTGTATTATCATCTGATCTAGAGAAATTCCATTTACGTCTATAATATATTTCGATGCTGTCCTTTTCGGGAAACGGTTGCAGATCCCGACCGTTTGTTATAATACATTCGGTACACTTAAGCGAAATGAGTAACCGGTCATGTTTAGCCTGGGTTACAAGATGTTCTTATTGAACCCGGTGCATTCTTCTCTAAGGATACACTGTCGGAAGGTGGTCCCATACCTTGCCAATTGGAATCCATTACCTAATAAGCATCAACGGTTTTTAATTATATATTATGTATGTGGAACGTGAGATGAAAGCATTCTGCTAGATGATTATTTAGTTGTGGTTGATAGACACTACTATAATACCAAATGAGTTAAGATATAAAGATTATCGTTTCTTGCAAAAGGATTTTGAATGTTGAATCAAGTGTTTTGGATTCTCCTAAGGGAAAATCCCATTCCGTGTTATACGGCGTTGTCTTATGAGATATCGTTTATTTGCCCAAACTGTTTTAAATTGTTTACTCATATGAGTCCTATGACTGACCCAGAGTTTATTTTGTTTTGTTTTCCCTAAACTCCTCGGTGCCCAAATTTGTACGGGCAATCAAGTAGTCAGGTTTTTACAGATATACTTAGAGAGCTAGAGCAGGAGGCTTCAGGGTTATATAGCTATTATTTATTTTAGCTGTGATTTAAGTGTTATACTCAAATGACAGATTTGTATTTCCATGTTATGTTGTATACTATATTTCATTCCTTCCACTGTGAGATTCGTTTTTACTCTGATATTGTAGGTTCTTTTTCTTCTTCTATTCTAAAATTCTATCTTATCTATTCTCACCCTTTAATTTCTTTCATGGACTATCCGGTGTTTTCGGTTCTTGGATGTTCAATATGGTGTTGTATGCTGATATCCATGGTCGCAAATTCCCCGGGTCATTTCTGTGGTATAATAGCTGAAGGTTAAGCAATTACCTTGGCTCTGTGGCGTGACTCAGCAAAGATGGGGTTAGTGATACTCTAGATTGAGTTTGATTGTATATATACGAGTGAACGTATTTGTAGATTTTATAAAAATTGTTTTATATTATGGAGGTTTATTGGTTGAGTTGTTTATGGGTTCTGGTCGATCACTTTGATCCAGTGTATCGGCAGGGGTTTATAAACACTCGAATACGATGAACCAACATTGTATGTTTTGAAAAGAGGGTAAACGAAATAATTTTATCCAAATTATATTTTGATATAAAAGGATGATTAATATTTGAAGTATTATCATATATTATATGTGTTGGTTGTGATTATAATCAGATAAGATTACAATTGAAACAATTATGTAAATAACCAATCAAAATTCGTATAGGTATTACGGAATGAGTTAAAATTGAATTTAAACCAGAATTGAAATTTATATCTCTGGGTTTGGAAATGTAACGACCCGGAAAATCAGAACCAATTTAAAATTTTTAAATTGGCTAAAATAATGGATTTTAAATATTTAAAATAAATATTTTAAATAATGGCGATGAAAACTGAGTTTGAATCGACATTTGAAAACGAATATAATTAATTATAATTATATATAGAATTGAAAATGGCGCGGTAGTTCGATAATTCGATTTCAAACTTCAATTGAATATACCGGGTGCAAAACAATCCGGATTTTAGTGAAACCAAAAACATTAGGATTCTAATTGATGATATCTTTCCAACGAATCTGACCAATCGAAATTTGATAGCGGGAATCAAAAGCTATGTCCAGTTGAAAATTCTGAATAGTCGCTATGAAATTCAGGCCCTTAAAAATGGACATTTTGCTAATGACCTCGGATTTCGACGAAACCACTTTTGTTGGATCCGTAGGGTCAAGTTATTGTTAGGTTTCAAATTTCATAATTTTTCGAATCAATATGTGAGCGTGACAAAAGAAAACGCGTTTGACCGGTTTCAGTTGATTTTAATCGACTGGAAATTGGTCATTTTACAAACGGTCTCAGAATTTGACGAAACTAGTTTTGTTAGGACCGTATCGTCAATACGAAGCTAGAAAATATTTTTCTGGAATTTTTCTAATTAGTATGTGACCCCGGTAATTTGAAATGTACGTTTAAAATTCAATATAGTGATTTAAATGTAAATTTAACGGAAACTGATTGTAACGATCGAATCAGCTTGCGATACATATCCTATTGTGTTCGAAATGGGGGTAGAACGCTAGGGACGACAGGCGGTGTGCCTCGTTTAGAGGTCGTATGTAAAAGTCAACATTTTGAAAAATTAAATAATTAAATATATATATTTTATATAAACCCCCCCTATTCCCTGTTCTCTCTCCACTTCGAACAGAAGAAAGAAAAAAAAACCTAAATCTAAATCGCGTCGCAGCCCAGGAAGCGCCGCCACCACCGCCCATCACCGCACCCCCCTCCCCTCGTTCGTCGAACCAGTGACGAGCCCAAACCCCCTCGAAGCCATCGCGACGCCAATTCGCGAGCCCCCCCAACTGACGACCGCCTGCCACCACCAGCGCCTGAGCACCCGCGACCCCCCCTTTTCTCGATCCGTGAACCCGAAGCAACCCCCCCCCCCCCCTTCAGGCGACAGCAAAAGTAAGTATTTTATTTTATTTTTATTTTTATTTTTTTTATTTAATTCTGAGGATTTAAAACTGATATATATTAATTAGGTTTAAAACTGATTTTAAAAGAAAACCGATTTTAAAACTGATTTAAAAACTGATTTTAAAAGGATTAAAAACTGATTTTTAAAAGCATTTAAAACTGATTTTTAAAAGCGTTTAAATTCTGATTTTTAGAAAAGTTTAAAACTGATTTTGAAATGATTTAATTTTTAAATAGAAAAAGATTTGAATTTTAAATAGAAAAAGATTATAACTTTAAAAAGAAAAAGATCCGATTTTTTTTAGAATAGGAAAGATCCTATTTTTAAAAATAGAAAAGACGGAATTTTTATTATGTTGAAGAAGTAAGATATGATTTTTATATTTTTAAAGTAATAAAAATATAATTTTTCCATCATAGGAATATTAAAAATATAATCTTTATTTTTGAAAAGGCGGATTCTATATTTTTGAAATGCAATTTTTATATATTGAATAACATAGTAAAAAATTCGATTTTTACATATGTAGAGAATACGGGCGACGAAAGCGACGGAAGGCGAGATTGGCGAAGATTTCTATAAAGGAAGAGTCGTGTTATTGGATAGTTATTGGTGAGAATTTCTCACTCTTCAAATTTCTTTTTCTATATATATATGTGTTGAAATAAAAGTGAATTGCTATATATAAATATATATATATATATACGCCCCTCGTCCACAAACCATGGACGATATTTATTGGTTGAAATTGTTGTGCAAATTGATTGATAACGAATGATTGTTTTGGGATTGTTTGTGGTTGATATTGATTGATTGAGGTTGAAAAATACCCGTTTGTCGTTGAGAAATATTTGGTTGAAACCACATAGGATTAGTTTGTGGAAATGAAATAAATATATACATGCCGCCTGCGTGCGAACTAGATGCATGATCCCCATTGTCAAAAACCGCGAGGTTTTAAGGTAGAGCGAGGAGTCGTACTAGGGACGGTCCCGGTTTAACTACCCTGCCGTTATGCTGCCGAAATTTTGAATAATATTCGTGTGTTTGAATTATTTTCATATGCTTAAACTATATTTATTCATTGAATAGAAAACATTCATGTGTTGAATTGATATTCATTCAAATTCATGTGTTGAATGGTATTCATATTTTGAAATAAATTGTTTGATAATAAAAATCACATTTTTTATCTATATATAGAAACTATAGAAAATATTCATGTGTTGAATTGATATTCATTCGTTGATTAGAAATTCATGTGTTGAATGGTATTTATATTTTGAAATAAATTGTTTGATAATAAAAATCACATTTTTTATCTATATATAGAAACTATAGAAAACATTCATGTGTTGAATTGATATTCATTCGTTGATTAGAAATTCATGTGTTGAATGGTATTCATATTTTGGAAATAAATTGTTTGATAATAAAAATCACCTTTTATCGACTATATGAACTGTGTAAAATAATCTCGTTTTAAAAGAAATTGTTTTATGATAAAAATCCCATTTTTATCACCAACATGAACTATATAGAAAAATAGTGTTTTGAAATGAATTGTTTTACAATAAAAATCACATTTTTATTGTATGCACAAATCGTTGAAATGTGAAGTGTTAAAAATAGCCACTTGTTCAAAATAAACATATATGAGTTGAAATATTCATTAATTAGCTAATGAAATGATTTGCACCTATTTATGTAACATTAGAATGAATGGTGTTTTTAAACCAAATAGAAATCAAATATGAAGTTGAATAGAAAATGATAAATGATAAGAACTGTATATATATGTACATGCATATTTATTGAACAGGTTATAGCAAAGGGGCAAGAGAAGAGGAATAAAATTTTGTGCCCGACAAATAGGTACACATTTACTGTTTTGTTTGGGTGATGATTTTATGAGCCTGTTGGCTAGCCGCTAGATTTTTCTTTTTATTTTTGAGACTAGAAGGACCGGGAAAGCTATTTGTGATTTCCCGATGCTCCCGGTGCAGGGGAGGTTATGGCTAAATTTTCCAAAAATTTTAAGGCGTTAGTGAAATTTTTGAAATGAAAACAATATTGAAATCATTGAATGAACTATATTTATATAAATATATAAATATAAATAAAATTAAAACGAAACGAGGCCTTGCAGTTCGTATTTTGAAACCGTGATTTCAAACAACTAGTGCGGGAAATCCGACCATTGAATTTTTACCGAAACCTCAACCGTCGGGTTCGCCTTGGAAATATCTTCCCAACGGCACCAACTTTGTAGAAATCCAACGGTTGGATTGTCTGGAATGTTTAATTCAAATCTGAAGAAAAACAGCGCCAGAAACGATTATATTTATTTATATGTATAAATATAATTATATTTATTCGAATAACGACGCTGCAGTTCGTATTTTGAAATCGAAACTTCAAACGATTGTACCGGGAGATCCGACCGTCGGATTTTCCCGAAACTGGAACCGTTGGATTCGTTTTGAAAAGACCTTTCTAAGATGTAAATTTTGTGAAGATCCAACGGTTAGATTTTCAGATATGTGTAAATCAAATCTGAAGAAAAACAGCGCCACGGCCGCCTTATGGCCCGAAGCGTCGTTTTGAATAAAATAGCTATTTTAAAATAAATAAAAATAGCGATAAATAGTTATAAAATATCATAAGCGATATGGAATAGAAATAAACTGAATTTGTTTGATTTATGTGGCTTTTGATGGTTGAATGTGTTTGGTGTGAAAATTACATTAAAGAACAAGATTGTTGTTGTCAAATAATTTAACCATTGAAATAAATTGATTTGAAATTCTAAATACGTGAATTATTTGAAAAGGCCGAGTTAATTCTCATTTCAAATAATTGACCGACGATTGAAAGTCGAAGATGAAGACGATGGTCGAAGATCGGAGATCTTCACCTCGTTTGGATGGTAACCGAGGTCCTGATTGGGAGGCATCCCGAAATATGGATAATGAGTGGTGATCGTCCAGACGTACGTGGTGATCGAAGGGTTTGCGAGGTATTTAGTGCCTCCGGTTTCGTTCAGACCCAGAACGGACTTGTAAATGGACTATGTGTCTGACATTGGAGTTTATTCTGTGTTGATTGATTTCTGTTAAATATACGTCTGTTTGGCGGCGGAGAATTTATTCTTTTGCTTAACGCCCTTCTCTGAGACGCACGAGCTCAGAGGTTGTATATCGATGGACATCAGTCGCATGGCATGAATCGCCTGTGTGGCATGCTAAGATGCAGTGATCAGGACTTCTGTTGAAAAGCAACGTCTTGTGGTGATGATCAAAGCACCGCCTGTGTGGAGTAGCTTTGTGTATAACGTGAATTCGCGAGCCTCACACCCCGGTATGAACCTAAAACGGGAGAAGGACCTCAGGGAGGGCATGCGTTTCTTTCTAGCTAGGGTGGTGTCAGTGACCTACCAGCCCTGACATTTATATACTTTTCACCTATGTGGTTGTTGCTGTTGCGAGGCGCCTCGGTTTGATCAGACGATCCGGGTCCGATGGAGTCATTCGTTGGCTCATTTACGCCCCAAAGGGCGGGGAGACGTATTGTTCAGGCATAATAATCCACATCGGTGGACCGGCCCTATCGCTCTAAGGCTTGCCTGCGCGCTTGCCTGAGACATGGGCTAGATTGTCTCAAATTCGGTAAGGACTATCTTTTGCCTTGGTTCATGACGGAAATCCAATTTCCAGATACGTGATCGTGCGGTTTCGATTGTATAGATATTTGGCGACATAGTGGCATGGGACGCTCATGTCGTCTATGATTGATAGTTATGATTTGAAATTGTTTTCTAAACATATAAACACTAGCAATAATATCAAATGCCTTTGTTTTATTCGTATCAAACATATTTTGGCCGTTATAAGGAAAAACTCTATCCTCCGGTTTGCGTTGCATTGTGTGATGGGAACTGAGTCTTATAACGGCTTCATTTTTATAAAAAGCATAGCGATGTTTTAGAAGAAAGATTTGTTTTAAAGCACTGGCAATCTAATGGAGTAAACCCGTTCCACGAAAGTGGCGTGGTCCAGTGATTGGCCAAATTATATATGTGTTGAGTAGAGTTCTCATACCAGTCTCATGACTGACTCGTAGTTTGTTTCACTTTCAAACTCGGGTGCCCCTTTTTCTACACGGGCAGCCTTGTATTCAGGTTTAGCTGGTTCTTTTTCTGGATAGCTGGAGCTGAAGATGGATTCTATCATTTATTTCTTTTTATGCTGTTCAGCTCCTATTGTACATATTTTGTTTATTTCCGCTGTAGACATTTATGTATAGCTGAACTATATTTGTACTAAGTAAGATCCTGTATACTGTGTTACTCTGATGATTACTTTTATCTAGTATATTCTATTGTTCATATCTGGTGTATTTATTTAATTCTGTTCTGCTATTACCTGTTTCTGTGTTATATTCCAAAGATAACCCTTGTTTCCGTGAGAACGGGATTTCGGGTCGTCTCAACGTGGTATCAGAGCTTTGGTTAAGCTTAGTTCTGGAATATAACATTTGAACGAACTCGTCCGAAATAGAACCAGTAGTGTTCTAGGACGCGTAACTCTATACAGATAGGATCAGCAATATCCTAGTATGAGTAGCAGAATGAAATTACACCTGGATAGACACATTTACATTCAAGTATTTGTCTCTATATTTTGAAATACCTTTTCTGTGACTTGACACTTGATCTGCTATTTGCAGAAGAACTAGAAAATGAGTGCCAGAAACAGAAGAAGTAATACTGACCCGGATATAGAAGCTCTATTTATGAAATATAGAAATCTGGGTGGAAAACCTTTCTCGGGTGAAGAAGCAATTATGAAAACACAAGCTTGGATTCGTTCAGCTGAGAAAATCTTCGAAGCATTAAAGCTGAGGGATGACCAGAAAAGATTATTGGCCTCTTGGGCACTCAAAGATGAAGCTTTGTTCTAGTGGGATTCTGTTATTAAGAATAATCCAGAAGGTGATATCACCTGGGATAGATTCAAAGTGATTTTCCTGGAAAGATTTACTCCTCCCGAAGCGACTGAGCGCCTTTGTGATGAATTTTCTTATCTAATACAAGGTGACATGACAATTCCCGAATATCATAAGAAATTCAACGAACTTTCTCATTTTGCGCCTCATCTGATTAAAGACCCAAAGAGGAAAATTCTGAGATTTATTCATGGCCTTCAAAGGAAATACCAGAATAAAGTATTGGGGCATGTGAAGCTTCCTTTTTCAGAAATGATTTATATGGCTTATCAATATGAAGATCTAGATAAGAAAGGTATGCTACAGTACGAAGAGGAAGTCAGCTCTAGTAATAAAATTGAGTCTGAAACTGATCGTCCAGAGGCCAGTACAATGTCTGAAGTCGGTAAGGTGCCCGAAGTAAATCGAAAAAGGGCCAGATCCGAAAAAGAACCAGCAACGACTGCCATATGCAACAACTGCCATAAGCCAAGGCATTTCCAGGGGAATTGCAAACCCTCGAAAAAGCGAAGGGGGAGTGAATCTAAATCCAAGAACAAGTCTCCTTTGACTCGAGAGTGCAATCTTTGTCATCAGTCCGGTCATATAAAGAGAGATTGCTGGCTGTTAAAAAGGGCCAAAGAGGCTCAGGTAAATGAAATAGCAGAAACTTCTGGGCCCGCAGATGTTCTGGAAAGGCCCGATGTGTTAGAAGGCACGCTTACTGTAAAAAACATTCCAGTCAAAGTACTGTTTGACACAGGCGCGTCCCGAAGCTTTATTGCCAAGAGTGCTGCTAAGAAACTAGATTTGAATTTGAGGAAGCTCAAGGAACCAATGACTGTCCAGAATCCGGTCGGGGGTTCTATCAACCTCAGTTGGATTTGTGGGGTGCCTGTCTCTTTTTCATGCTATAAATTCCCTATTATCTCGGTCGTTATGAGTTTTAATTAATTCGATCTTATTCTGGGATTGGATTGGCTAACCAAATATGAGGCGGAGGTTAGATGCGCCGAGAGGGTTGTTAAGGCAAAGGCTCAATTGGGAAATTATATAACCATACCATGTGAAGGCCCGACTTCTAATAGAAAAGACTTCTGGGCTGCTTTGAATGTTTCTCCGGCCCAAATTGAAAATGTTCCTGAAGTCGCAGAGAATATTGCCGACCTCATCAAAGACATTCCTATCGTCAAGAACTATGCGGATGTGTTCGAAGAAGTTGTTCGCTTACCTCCGCAGAGAGAAATAGATTTCAAGATTGCTTTGATACCGAATGCAAGGCCGGTAGTTCACGCTATTCGAAGAATGTCCTTGAAAGAGAAGGAGGAATTAGACAATCAAACAAGACAGCTAGTATGGAAAGGTCTGATCAGGCCTAGTTTCTCTGATTGGGGTGCAGCCGTGGTATTTGTCCAAAATCTGACAGTACTCTACGTCTATGTGTGGATTATCGTGATCTGAACAAGCAGACAATAAAGAACAAGTATCCATTGCCGCGAATAGATGATTTGTTGGATTGATTAAATGGAGCACAAGTATTTTCAAGAATGGACCTAGCTACAGGTTTCCATCAACTTCGAATTGCCGAAGAGTGTGTTCCAATGACAGCATTCCGGGGCCCCGACTTATTCTACGAGTGGTTAGTAATGCCGTTCGGCTTATGTAACGCTCCAGCTTGCTTCGTCGATCTAATGAATAGAGTGTTCAGAGGAGTTTTGAATAAGTTTGTTCTGGTTTTTATTGATGATATTCTAATCTTCTCTAAATCAAAGGCCGAACATGAAAAGCATCTGGAACAGGTTCTAGAAATTCTGAGACGGAATGTATTAAAAGCAAAGTTTTCCAAATGTATATTCTGGCAAGATGAAGTAAAATTTCTAGGCCACGTCGTATCAAAAGAAGGAATTGCTGTGGATCCAAGAAAAATCACGGCCATTCAGAATTGGAAACAGCCCAGTACCCCCACTGAAGTCCGCAGTTTTCTCGGATTGGCTAGTTATTACCGGAAGTTCGTTAAAGACTTTTCGAAGATATCTGGTCACTTAACGAAGCTTACAAAAAAGCATTCTAAATTCAAATGGACTCAAGAGAGTGAGGAGGCTTTCGAAGAGCTAAAGTTGAGATTAACAACAGCTCCAGTGTTAACCATCATCGATGGCAACCAAGATTTAAAATTATGGACTGATGCTTCTAGAGAAGGCCTTGGCGCAGTGTTAATGCAAAGAGGCCAAGTGATAGCTTATGCTAGTCGACAACTGAAGCCACACGAGAAGAACTACGTAACTCATGATCTTGAGTTATTGGCTATCGTGTTCGCTTTGAAAATTTGGAGACACTATCTCCTGGGTGAGAGATTTGAACTATTTACAGATCATCAGTCATTAAAGTATCTGTTCACTCAGAAGGACTTAAATTTGAGGCAGCAGCGTTGGCTGGAGTTTCTTGCAACATATGACTTTGAAATTATATATACTCCAGGGAAAGCCAATGTCGTGGCCGATGCGTTAAGCCGAAAGAATGAGATGATCGCCAGTTTCATCATTGCGACCTCGTTGATAGATAAGATATCGGCTCTCCAAGTAGACGACCAATTTATCAAAGGAATAGGTCAGCGAATTCGTGAAGGCAATGCTTCGGATTTCCAGTTAGACAGCGAAGGGATTCTGAGGTTAGAAAGGCGAATTTGCGTTCCAGATATTCCCGAACTCAGAAGAGATGTGCTTGATGAATGCCACAAATCTAAGCTCAGTATCCATCCGGGTGTGAATAAAATGTATAACGATATCAAACGCACATTCTGGTGGAAGTCGTTAAAAAGAGACATCTCAATATATGTTAGTCGATGCCCTACTTGCCAGCTAGTCAAAAGCGACCAACAGAAACTAGCTGGATTATTACAACCGCTAGTAGTTCCTGGTTGGAAGTGGGAGCATATCTCCATGGATTTCATTGATGGTCTGCCTAGAACTAGAAATGGAAATGACAGTATTTGGGTGATCGTAGATCGCTTCACGAAGACCGGCCATTTTATACCTGTCAGATCAAACAAAACTGCTCAGAGTCTGGCGTAGATTTACTTCAGGGAAATAGTTAGACTACATGGAGTGCCGCTCAATATAGTCAGCGATAGAGATACAATATTCACTAGCAAATTCTGGGAAGCATTTCAACTCGAGCTGGGAACGAAGTTGAACTTGAGCACCGCTTATCATCCTCAGACAGACGGTCAGACTGAGAGGGTGAATCGCATTTTAGAAGATCTATTGCGGGCTTGTGTTCTAGATTTCGGTGGATCATGGGAAGACCATCTGCATTTGGCTGAATTCTCTTATAACAGCAGCTACCAGGCGAGTCTGACAATGTCGCCATTCGAAGCATTGTACGGTAGACCGTGCCGATCTCGTGCTTGTTGGGTCGAGCCTGGAAATAGACTTGTGTTAGGGCCTGATAAGATTCGGGAAGCTGCCGACAAAGTCGATTTTATTAAGAAGCGATTACTCGCCGCTCAAAGCCGACAAAAGAGCTATGCCATTAGAAGAAGAAGGGATGTATCCTTTGAAGTTGGTGACTATGTATATTTGAAAGTATCGCCGATGAGAGGAGTTATCCGGTTCGGTAAAACTGGAAAGTTAGCACCCAAATTCATTGGTCCGTTTCCTATTCTGGAACGGATCGGAACTCTCGCTTACAGGGTCAAACTGCCTGATTGGTTGCCTGGATTTCATGATGTATTTCATATATCTCAACTTCGAAAGCATGTTCATGATCCAGACTTGATCGTGGAAGAAGCAGCTCAGCAGGATATTGAAATAACCCCAGAATTAGCCGTGAGGCGAGAGCCGCTTAAGATTATCGGCAAAGAAACCAAAGAGTTGAGGAACAAGAAGGTTCACTTAGTCAAAGTGCAATGGAGTGGAGATCCGCGAGATTGTACTTGGGAAACTGAGGAGAGCATTCAGAAAGCTTATCCCAGATGCCGAGTAGATATCTCTGATTGACTCCGGTGCCAGGTACATTTACCATACTTTGCATTACCATTCAATTCTCTACTCTATTGTTATTTTCTTTTCATAGATGTGCACTTTTAATTATATGGTCTGAAGGATTTTTAAAGGGGTATAAAAATAGATTAGTATATTTTTGAAGGTTAAAAACAATTGGATTGGTTGTTGTGTTGTGTGATTGTAGATTTATCAAACCACTTTCGACTTTGTTCCTTTTCGGGGACGAAAAGTTTTAAGTGGGGGAGATTGTAACGACCCAGAAAATCTGAACCAATTTAAAATTTTTAAATTGGCTCAAATAATGGATTTTAAACATTTAAAATAAATATTTTAAATAATGGCGATGAAAACTGAGTTTGAATCGACATTTGAAAACGAATATAATTAATTATAATTATATATAGAATTGAAAATGGCGCGGTAGTTCGATAATTCGATTTCAAACTTCAATTGAATATACCGGGTGCAAAACAATCCGGATTTTAGCGAAACCAAAAACATTAGGATTCTAATTGATGATATCTTTCCAACGAATCTGACCAATCGAAATTTGATAGCGGGAATCAAAAGCTATGTCCAGTTGAAAATTCTGAATAGTCGCTATGAAATTCAGGCCCTTAAAAATGGACATTTTGCAAATGACCTCGGATTTCGACGAAACCACTTTTGTTGGATCCGCAGGGTCAAGTTTTTGTTAGGTTTCAAATTTCATAATTTTTCGAATCAATATGTGAGCGTGGCAAAGGAAAACGCGTTTGACCGGTTTTAGTTGATTTTAATCGACTGGAAATTGGCCATTTTACAAACGGTCTCAGAATTTGACGAAACTAGTTTTGTTAGGACCGTATCATCAATACGAAGCTAGAAAATATTTTTCTGGAATTTTTCTAGTTAGTATGTGACCCCGGTAATTTGAAATGTACGTTTAAAATTCAATATAGTGATTTAAATGTAAATTTAACGGAAACTGATTGTAACGATCGAATCAGCTTGCGATACATATCCCATTGTGTTTGAAATGGGGGTAGAACGCTAGGGACGACAGGCGGTGGGCCTCGTTTAGAGGTCGTATGTAAAAGTCAACTTTTTGAAAAATTAAATAATTAAATATATATATATTTTATATAAACCCCCCTATTCCCTCTTCTCTCTCCACTTCGAACAGAAGAAAGAAAAAAAAACCTAAATCTAAATCGCGTCGCAGCCCAGGAAGCGCCGCCACCGCCGCCCATCACCGCACCCACCTCCCCTCGTTCGTCGAACCAGTGACGAGCCCAAACCCCCCCTCGAAGCCATCGTGACGCCAATTCGCGAGCCCTCCCAACTGACGACCGCCTGCCACCACCAGCGCCTGAGCACCCGCGACCCCCCCCCCCTTTTCTCGATCCGTGAACCCGAAGCAACCCCCCCTTCAGGCGACAACAAAAGTAAGTATTTTTTTTTTTTTAATTCTGAGGATTTAAAACTGATTTATTTTAATTAGGTTTAAAACTGATTTTAAAAGAAAACTGATTTTAAAAATGATTTAAAAACTGATTTTAAAAGGATTAAAAACTGATTTTTAAATGCATTTAAAACTGATTTTTAAAAGCGTTTAAATTCTGATTTTTAGAGAAGTTTAAAACTGATTTTGAAATGATTTAATTTTTAACTAGAAAAAGATTTGAATTTTAAATAGAAAAAGATTATAACTTTAAAAAGAAAAAGATCCGATTTTTTTAGTATAGAAAAGATCCTATTTTTAAAAATAGAAAAGACGGAATTTTTATTAAGTAGAAGAAGTAAGATATGATTTTTATATTTTTAAAGTAATAAAAATATAATTTTTACATCATAGGAATATTAAAAATATAATCTTTATTTTTGAAAAGGCGGAATCTATATTTTTGAAATGCAATTTTTATATATTGAATAACATAGTAAAAAATTCGATTTTTACATATGTAGAGAATACGGGCGACGAAAGCGATGAAAGGCGAGATTGGCGAAGATTTCTATAGAGGAAGAGTCGTGTTATTGGATAGCTATTGGTGAGAATTTCTCACTCTTCAAATTTCTTTTTCTATATATATATGTGTTGAAATAAAAGTGAATTGCTAAATATAAATATATATATATATATACGCCCCTCGTCCACAAACCATGGACGATATTTATTGGTTGAAATTGTTATGAAAATTGATTGATAACGAATGATTGTTTTGGGATTGTTTGGGGTTGATATTGATTGATTGAGGTTGAAAAATACCCGTTTGTGGTTGAGAAATATTTGGTTGAAACCACATAGGATTAGTTTGTGGAAATGAAATAAATATATACATGCCGCCTGCGTGCGAACTAGATGCATGATCCCCATTGTCAAAAACCGCGAGGTTTTAAGGTAGAGCGAGGAGCCGTACTAGGGACGGTCCCGGTTTAACTACCCTGCCGTTATGCTGCCGAAATTTTGAATAATATTCGTGTGTTTGAATTATTTTCATATGCTTAAACTATATTTATTCATTGAATAGAAAACATTCATGTGTTGAATTGATATTCATTCGTTGATTAGAAATTCATGTGTTGAATGGTATTCATATTTTGAAATAAATTGTTTGATAATAAAAATCACATTTTTTATCTATATATAGAAACTATAGAAAACATTCATGTGTTGAATTGATATTCATTCATTGATTAGAAATTCATGTGTTGAATGGTATTCATATTTTGAAATAAATTGTTTGATAATAAAAATCACATTTTTTATCTATATATAGAAACTATAGAAAACATTCATGTGTTGAATTGATATTCATTCGTTGATTAGAAATTCATGTGTTGAATGGTATTCATATTTTGGAAATAAATTGTTTGATAATAAAAATCACCTTTTATCGACTATATGAACTGTGTAAAATAATCTCGTTGTAAAAGAAATTGTTTTATGATAAAAATCCCATTTTTATCACCAACATGAACTATATAGAAAAATAGTGTTTTGAAATGAATTGTTTTACAATAAAAATCACATTTTTATTGTATGCACAAATCGTTGAAATGTGAAGTGTTAAAAATAGCCACTTGTTCAAAATAAACATATATGAGTTGAAATATTCATTAATTAGCTAATGAAATGATTTGCACCTATTTATGTAACATTAGAATGAATGGTGTTTTTAAATCAAATAGAAATCAAATATGAAGTTGAATAGAAAATGATAAATGATAAGAACTGTATATATATGTACATGGATATTTATTGAACAGGTTATAGCAAAGGGGCTAGAGAAGAGGAATAAAATTTTGTGCCCGACAAATAGGTACACATTTACTGTTTTGTTTGGGTGATGATTTTATGAGCCTGTTGGCTAGCCGCTTGGCTTTTTCTTTTTCTTTTTGAGACTAGAAGGACCGGGAAAGCTATTTGTGATTTCCCGATGCTCCCGGTGTAGGGGAGGTTATGGCGAAATTTTCCAAAAATTTTAAGGCGTTAGTGAAAATTTTGAAATGAAAACAATATTGAAATCATTGAATGAACTATATTTATATAAATATATAAATATAAATAAAATTAAAACGAAACGAGGCCGTGCAGTTCGTATTTTGAAACCGTGATTTCAAACAACTAGTGCGGGAAATCCGACCATTGGATTTTCCCGAAACCTCAACCGTCGGGTTCGCCTTGGAAATATCTTCCCAACGACACCAACTTTGTAGAAATCCAACAGTTGGATTGTCTGGAATGTTTAATTCAAATCTGAAGAAAAACAGCGCCAGAAACGATTATATTTATTTATATATATAAATATAATTATATTTAATCGAATAACGACGCTGCAGTTCGTATTTTGAAATCGAAACTTCAAACGATTGTACCGGGAGATCCGACCGTCGGATTTTCCCGAAACTGGAACCGTTGGATTCGTTTTGAAAAGACCTTTCTAATGATGTAAATTTTGTGAACATCCAACGGTTAGATTTTCAGATATGTGTAAATCAAATCTGAAGAAAAACAGCGCCACGGCCGCCTTATGGCCCGAAGAGTCGTTTTGAATAAAATAGCTATTTTAAAATAAATAAAAATAGCAATAAATAGTTATAAAATATCATAAGCGATATGGAATAGAAATAAACTGAATTTGTGTGATTTATGTGGCTATTAATGGTTGAATGTGTTTGGTGTGAAAATTACATTAAAGAACAAGATTGTTGTTGTCAAATAATTTAACCATTGAAATAAATTGATTTGAAATTCTAAATACGTGAATTATTTGAAAAGGCCGAGTTAATTCTCATTTCAAATAATTGACCGACGATTGAAAGTCGAAGATGAAGACGATGGTCGAAGATCGGAGATCTTCACCTCGTTTGGATGGTAACCGAGGTCCTGATTGGGAGGCATCCCGAAATGTGGATAATGAGTGGTGATCGTCCAGACGTACGTGGTGATCGAAGGGTTTGCGAGGTATTTAGTGCCTCCGGTTTCGTTCAGATCCAGAACGGACTTGTAAATGGACTGTGTGTCTGACATTGGAGTTTATTCTGTGTTGATTGATTTCTGTTAAATATACATCTGTTTGGCGGCGGAGAATTTATTCTTTTGCTTAACGCCCTTCTCTGAGACGCACGAGCTCAGAGGTTGTATATCGATGGACATCAGTCACATGGCATGAATCGCCTGTGTGGCATGCTAAGATGCAGTGATCAGGACTTCTTTTGAAAAGTAAAGTCTTGTGGTGATGATCAAAGCACCGCCTGTGTGGCGTAGCTTTGTGTATAACGTGAATTCGCGAGCCTCACACCCCAGTATGAACCTAAAACGGGAGAAGGACCTCAGGGAGGGCATGCATTTCTTTCTAGCTAGGGTGGTGTCAGTGACCTACCAGCCCTGACATTTATATACTTTTCACCTATGTGGTTGTTGCTGTTGCGAGGCGCCTCGGTTTGATCGGACGATCCGGGTCCGATGGAGTCATTCGTTGGCTCATTTACGCCCCAAAGGGAGGGGAGACGTATTGTTCAGGCATAATAATCCACATCGGTGGACCGGCCTTGTCGCTCCAAGGCTTGCCTGCGCGCTTGCTTGAGACATGGGCTAGATTGTCTCGAATTCGGTAAGGACTATCTTTTGCCTTGGTTCATGACGGAAATCCAATTTCCAGATACGTGATCGTGCGGTTTCGATTGTATAGATATTTGGCGACATAGTGGCATGGGATGCTCATGTCGTCTATAATTGATAGTTATGATTTGAAATTGTTTTCAAAACATATAAACACTAGCAATAATATCAAATGCCTTTGTTTTATTCGTATCAAACATATTTTGGCCGTTATAAGGAAAAACTCTATCCTCCGGTTTGCGTTGCATTGTGTGATGGGAACTGAGTCTTATAACGGCTTCATTTTTATAAAAAGCATAGCGATGTTTTAGAAGAAAGATTCGTTTTAAAGCACTGGCAATCCAATGGAGTAAACCCGTTCCACGAAAGTGGCGTGGTCCTGTGATTGGCCAAATTATATATGTGTTGAGTAGAGTTCTCATACCAGTCCCATGGCTGACTCGTAGTTTGTTTCACTTTCAAACTCGGGTGCCCCTTTTTCTACACGGGCAGCCCTGTATTCAGGTTTTGCTGGTTCTTTTTCTGGATAGCTGGAGCTGAAGATGGATTCTATCATTTATTTCTTTTTATGCTGTTCAGCTCCTATTGTACATATTTTGTTTATTTCCGCTGTAGACATTTATGTATAACTGAACTGTATTTGTACTAAGTAAGATCCTGTATACTCTGTAACTCTGATGATTACTTTTATCCAGTATATTCTATTGTTCATATCTGGTGTATTTATTTAATTCTGTTCTGCTATTACCTATTTCTGTGTTATATTCCAAAGATAACCCTTGTTTCCGTGAGAACGGGATTTCGGGTCGTCTCAGGAAAAGTGTTTGTAAATATAATTGGATTAAATATATGTGAATTTTAAAATCCTTGGAGATTTTTAAATTGTTTTATAAGCATTTTGAATGGTATTTTGAAAGTGATTTCAAAATAAAGGCGTTTAAATATGATTTTGAAATTTGATGTAACAACCCGGAAAATCTGGGCCAATTTAAATATTTTAATTTGGCTATTTTAGTGGATCTTAAATATTTAAAATAAATTATTTTAAATAATAACAACGAAAAGTATGTTTGAATCTATGTTTGAAAATAAATATAATTATTTATAATTATAAACATGGCCTGAAATGGCGCGGCAGTTTCAAAATTTGAATTCGAATTTTGACTGACTGTACCGGGTGCAAAATAAAACGGATTTTAGTGTAACAAAAAATATTTAAATCTGTTTATGAATATCTTTCTAACAAATCTGAAAAATCAAAGTTTCATAGCGGGAATCAAAAGTTATGGCCAAATGAATTTTCAGAAAGGTCGCTATAGAGTGTAACACCCCGCAAACTCTATAACTGTGAAATTCACAAATTAAAGTATAATTAATTTCAAATCAAAGAACTAAGGGAAACGGGATACGCCATTGCGTTCGTCTCGGAAAAATACGCGAAATAGAGTCCGAGTTTTCGAAAAACGGATACGTATGAAGAAGATATGGATGAACGAAGTTGGGCGAAAAACCGAAAAAAAAAAGGGCCAGAATGCACTGGCGCACTTGGGAAGTGCGCCAGAACAAAAATGAACTGGCGCACCTGTGAAGTGCGCCAGTACATTTTTGACCTGGCGCACCTGCCAAGTGCGCCCAGGTCAAAAATGACCTGCTGGCCAGGTCTGGTCTAGCCCTGGCTGGCCAGGTCGGTGTGTGGTCGAATTTCTGTGGTCTGCTTTGTCATTAGGGCTAGGTGGCGGGTTTTTATTAGTCTCTCTTCCTAATGAATGGCTACGATCTAACCTAGCAACATCAATGGTCCTAATCAATTCCTAACCTCTATATAAACAACCCTAGACTAAACCCTAATCTATTCATTCAAAATAAGATTATAGCCGCCATGTTGCTGAGGAACGACAAAGAGTAGCCGCCGACTAGAGAGAGAGTTAGGAAGAAAGTTCTAAAGCCTAAAGCAATTCAAGCAACCTAAAGCTAATCAATTCAAATAAGGAATCGTGTCTCTTAATTAGAGAATTCGGCGCAACCATTGTAAGTAGAGTATTACTTTGGTATAATAAACAACTGTGTTGATATGTATGCTTGGATTGTGGCAATGGAAGTAATTCATGTTTGTGCAAAATTATGTTATTCATTATAAAGAACTACATGCGGTAGTTCTATGCAAATATACGTTTGGAATATTGCGCAAATTATGTAATCTATGTTGAAGCTACATGTATGTAGTTGAGTGAAATTTATGCAAGTTTGGGGCTTTGTTATTATGTCGTCATGATGTATACTTTGTGCATAAATCGTTTTGCAAGCAATTGAGACTAGTTTGGTTGTTATAGTTCATATGAAACTATGTTGGAATTTTGACACCTTAATCCATGTATTAAGTCATGCTTATGAATATGGCTAGGCTATGAATGATATTTGGCATAATTGAAATCTATGATTAAGTCTATCTTGTTTAAAAGAATTATATGATGACATATGTGAGACATGGCTAGATTAGACTCAAAAATCCCTTTTTCAAGTTTAAAGCAAACACCATGATTAGGAATATTTATGCATAAGTATATTTATATCATCGTTATGTGATTAGACTTAAACCATGATTAAGTTGAACTATGCTTTTGTGTTAGTAACAAAGTATCCCCTTTGTAAACATGTAGAAACCTTATGAACATGACTTGTTTATGTTTATGCCATGAACAAATTGAACTTTACCTATGCCATGCTTATGTTTGACATTATGCCATGTTTATGCTAGAAGTATTTATGCCATGCTTATGTTTGACATTATGCCATGCTTATGCTAGGAATATTTATGACATGCTTATGTTTGACATTATGCCTAAATAAGAATATAGGTTCATGTTGTAGTTAAACCTATGCAAGTTCACATGCTTTGATTCATGTCACCTATGTTGCCACTATGCAAGTACACCAATTTCTATTTTGTATTTCCAACGTCGTATTGCAATTTCATGCGCTCACCTTCCCCTCTTTGTGTATACGCCATAAGCCTCCCCTTTTCGCATGGCTAAATTGGGCTTTAAAAGGCTAAGCCCAATATATATATAAACGGACGTGTAAAACGGGGGAAAATAACGTTGGGTTAAAAATAAATTAATGAATGAAAATATAAAATAGAAGGGCCCAAATTCAAGTATGGGTTGGGCCCGTGATTGGTGTAACCTTTACACCATTAACTTAATAATGGGCCGCAAATATTTACATATAAATAAAGAAGAATGACAAGATATGTAAATGTAGAATATACGATGTGTTTAACCCGAGGATGGATTGAGTTGTGATGTAAACCTGCCCGGAACCGCCCGGCTGTCCAGTAGTCACAACAATACCTATCCAATGTGGGAGGTTAAACATGGAGCCCAGCAAGGACCCGAGGTTAGACTGAGTTGTGGCGTAAGACTGCCCGGAACGAACCGGCAACAGGCAGCCACAACAATACCTGTCTAATGTGAGAGGTCAGGGCCTTAATAAGACAATTAAGGCTGAGTCAGGATTGTTAGGATTAAGTGGACTAAAAACTTAATCAAAATAGAACATGCTAAACTAAACGGACTGGTGGGGGTTAGGTAGGAAACACTTAACCAACTTAGCATGTTGGCTAGAGATAGAAAACCTAGTAACGGGGGACCCTTTTCAGCAGTAACCCTAAAAGGTGTATCATGATACCCTGAAACTAGGCAGGGTGGGGCACGATTGCTGGGCTGATTGTAAGAGGTCAAAGCGACGGCGGTGGTGTAGCAGTGTAGGTTCTAACGGAGTGCGGGCGTGCACACACTCCGGCGCAGAAAAATAAGGCACTGGACACCAGTAGCATACCTGTGCACTCTAAGGTTGTGTCGGGTTGCCACTATGGGACTTGATACACCCCATGGTGGGACCAGCATAGGTAACTACAGTCATCGGGGGCCGTAAGACACATGTAACTATGCGAGTAGGAGCCGATCATCATTGAATGGATCACATCACCCTGATTATGGGGTGCAAATTGGAAACTAGTTTATATGGGTTCAGAGATTAACATGGGGTACGATAGTATATTCGACCCTAGATAACTTAACCAAGTTCATAGTGTTTGCCCACCTCCTGTTTTACTTATCACACCCAGTTCTTTATTCATAGACAAAGTAGTACTAGACTTACTCAGGCTTTATGTCTGACTCTATTTTTCTTTCGTCTTCTTTCTTCCGTTTCCCCCCCAGGTCCTCAGGGAGGGAACACAGCAGCTTGACCAGCCTCAACATCCAGCTTGAAGAAGAGAAATGTATTGCTTGGACTTTCCTGTTTTGAACTATGGCTTTGGACAATCCACTAAGGGGCTTTTGCAGTTTATCTATGTTTTATTTATGCTTCTTTAAATAATGTACTCAAGACAGATTATGAAGGTGTTATGTTATGTTTTTGGAAAGGATGTTGTTGTAACACGTATTTGACTTAATGAAATAAAGTTTGTTGTTCTTCCGCTGTTTTACAAATATGTGTTCTTATAATCTGTCTTGTATATCTGTGACTTGTACTTATAAACCTCCACCAAAATTAGGGCATTCCCTTTGAGAGTGACCCTAACGGAGGTGGGGTGTTTCACTTGGTATCAGAGCATAGGTTTACCAGATAAGATAAAAAGTTTTGAAAAATTATTTTCAAAAAGGGAATTTAAAGAAGCATTTTTAAAAGAAAAATATCATTTTATTTTTAAAAGGCAAAGTCCACTGCCCAAAGCCATAGGAACTATCTCTTATCCTTCGTTTTGAATCTATCCTTTTTGTTTCAGCATGTCCCAAGATCTTAACTTGCCTGAAGGGGTTCCAATACCTGGTTGGTTTAGACGGTTCTTAGAAGCAAGGGCCACTCAGCCAGGTCCTACCGTTCCTCCTCCCCCAGCTGAAGAAAATCATCCAGCTGCAGCAGCACCTTTTCCTCCACCTCCTCCGCGGGGAAACGCATTCGCTAAGATATGTAAAGATTTTAAAGCCATGGGAGGAAGGGATTTCCATGGAACTGAGTCCTTCGTAGCAGCTAGGAATTGGCTGAAAGAAACTGAAGACCTATTCATCATCTTTGAGGTAGAGGATAGACAAAAAGTACAGTTGGCAGTGTGGCTATTGAAGGGTGAGGCTTCCTACTGGTGGGAAGTCACTAATGCTGAAAGACCAGTGGAGACATGGGAGGACTTTAGGGCAAGGTTTGAGACCAAATTTCTCTCAGATGCAGAAAGGAGTTTGAAGTTAGAAAAATTCCTATTTCTTAAACAAGGGGACAAGACAGTCAGAGAATATGTGAATCAGTTCGATGAGCTGGCTAGGTTTGGGCTTGACCTAGTCAATACCCCACACAAGAAGGCTCTTCGTTTTGTCAAAGGGTTAAATGAGCCATTACACAGTTTGGCCATGACCCATATACCCATGGGAGCCACGTATGAAAGATTGGTGCAAATGGAATTGCTGAATGAGGAGGATAAGGGCAAGAAGGAGACGAAGGCAGAAAGCTCTCAAGGGAAGAAAGAGGGTTTGCAGCCCAAGAAAACAGACTTTAAGAAGGGCGGGAAAGGCAACAAAGAGAAGAGGAAGTGTAATTTTTGTGGCAAAGTGGGGCACTTAGTAAAGGACTGCCGGAAAAAGAAGGCCAAGGAGAATGGTGGGTGCTTTTCATGCGGTCAGACAGGCCACAGGGCTAGGGACTGCCCAAGGAAACGAGGACAGGGGCAGGGCGCTGGATCCACCCCAGGGGCACAGGTCCATGTGCTAGAAGCGCCACCTCTGCAACAGCGAGGTATAAATACTTCTGTAGAAAGTGTAGTTTATCTTTATGATCACCCCGTTCGCACTTTATTTGATTCTGGCGCATCACACTCCTTTATCTCGTCTGCTTTAGTAGAATCTCTGCACCTAAAAACTAGTATAGTAGAGGACCCCTTAATTGTTTCAAACCCAATTGGGGGCCCATCTCATTTGTCTATGATCTGTGTGGGATTGAAAATCTCTATTCTAAGCGTAGAATTTCAATGTAGTGCCTTTGTTTTGGGCTTTTCAGGGTATGGTTTGATTTTGGGTATGGATTGGCTATCCAGTAATGGGGCCATCCTTGATTGTGAGAAAAGGGTTGTTAGGCTCCTAACCTAGCTCGGTAATACTTTGGAAATTTCTTGTAATCCCTCGTATGCGGTTATGCTTAGTTATCTTGAATCGCTAGATGCCTCTGTTGAAAATTTGCAATCAGTTAGAGTGGTCCGGGAATATCAGGATGTCTTTGAAGAGGTGAAGGGCTTGCCTCCGAAGCGGGAAATAGACTTCCGCATATATCTTGTAGATAATGCAAAGCCCGTTGCGTTGCCCGTTAGAAACATGGCTCCACGAGAAAGGAAAGAGCTCAGTAAACAGATTAAAGAGCTTCTAGAGAAGGGGTTCATTAGGAGGAGCATTTCAGAATGGGGCGCTCCGGTGGTGTTCGCTACAAAGGCGGATGGTTCACTCCGTCTATGTGTTGACTATAGGGAGCTCAACAAGCTAACGAAAAAGAATAGGCACCCTCTCCCTAGAATTGACGATTTATTTGACCAGCTTGTAGGAGCGTCTGTTTTCTCCCAACTCGATTTAGCAACCGGTTTTCATCAGCTGAGGGTGGCTGAAGATAGCATCGATAAAACGGCGTTCAGAACCCCAGACGGCTTCTTTGAATGGCTTGTCATGCCTTTCGGCTTGACAAATGCACCTGCTTACTTCGTGGACCTGATGAGTAGGGTATTTAGAGATTTCCTTATCAAATTCGTAGTGGTCTTCGTAGATAATATCCTTATCTTCTCAAAGAGTGAAGAGGAACATGCTCAACACTTAAGGGCAATCATGGAAACTTTGCGAGTCCATCAACTAAAAGCCAAATTCTCCAAATGCCACTTTTGGAGAGAAGAGGTAAGGTTCCTTGGGCACATAGTATCCAAACAAGGGTTAGCGGTGGACCCTGCGAAGGTAGTGGCGGTACAGGATTGGAAGACACCAAGGAATGCAACTGAGGTCCGAAGCTTTCTAGGACTAGCGGGTTTCTATCGAAAATTTATAAGGGATTTTGCGAAAATCTCAGCTCCGCTCACGAAATTGACTAAGAAGAATCTAGTGTTCAATTGGGATTTGGATTGCGAGTTTGCTTTCCAACGACTAAAAAGGGCTCTCACAACAGCCCCAGTTTTGACGCTGCCGGATGGGAGCAAGATGTTCACTGTTTATACGGATGCATGTGGGACAGGGCTAGGCGCCGTCTTAATGCAAGAAGGAAGGGTAGTAGCTTATGGCGGAAGGCAGTTGAAAGCGCACGAAAAGAACTACCCAACCCACGATCTTGAGTTAGCCGCCATCGTCTTTGCACTCAAGTCTTGGCGACACTATCTCCTAGGTGAGAAGTTCGAACTTTACACTGACCATAAATCGTTGAAATATCTTTTCTCGCAGAAGGATCTTAACTTGAGGCAACAAAGATGGATGGAGTTTCTTGCCTCGTACGATTTCGAAATATCCTACACTCCGGGCAAAGGCAACGTAGTGGCAGACGCGTTGAACCGAAAGAAATTGACCCTAAGCCCGTTGTTTGTTGAAAGACAAAGCCTAGAGTTTATAGCCAGCTTCGACTTTAGGCCCTCCTCCGATTTCGTACCAGGCTTGCTAGCATCTCTCGAAGTACGGCCAACTTTGGTAGATTCAGTAGGGGCAGCACAACGCGAAGACCCTCAGCTTGTGGAATTAATTGATAGGCTAATTAGGGGTGAGACTTCAAGTCACCTCAACCGACACTCCATCGACGATAGGGGTTTGCTAAGGCGAGACGGAAGACTATGCGTCCCATAGACAAACGATTTAATAAAGAAGGTTCTCGAGGAAGCACATCACTCCAAGATGACGATACACCCAGGCGGGGATAAAATGTACAAAGACATACCGTCTAGCATTGTTAGTGACCGAGACCCCATCTTCACTAGTGAGTTTTGGCGGAGTCTGCAAGAAGCAGTAGGAACGCGGTTATGCTTGAGCACGGCCTATCATCCCCAAACCGACGGCCAAACGGAGAGAGTGAACAGAGTTTTGGAAGACCTATTAAGGGTATGCGTCCTTGACTTCGGAGGGACATGGGAAGACCACCTTCCTTTGGTGGAATTTGCCTACAACAACAGCTATCAAGCAACCATAGGAATGGCGCCCTTCGAAGCTTTATATGGAAGACCGTGCCGATCGCCCACTTGTTGGTGGGAGTCCACGGATAAGCTTATACTTGGACCAGACATGATCCGAGAGACTTCAGAGAAAGTAGACTTAATACGAAGAAGGATGAAGACGGCCCAAGACAGACAAAAGTCCTACGCCGACAAGAGGAGGACCGACCTTGAATTTGGAGTTGGAGACAGAGTTTTTCTCAAGGTATCACCGCTAAGAAACGTTGTTCGTTTTGGAACCACAGGAAAGCTAGCGCCAAGATTCGTAGGGCCATTCCCTATTATCGAGAAAATTGGGAAAATGGCTTATAGATTAGAGCTACCCGAGAAGTTGGCTGGAGTCCACAACGTCTTTCACGTATCACATCTCCGAAAATGTCTGCATGAGTCTGCCGAAGTGGTAGAGCCAAATATCCTCGAAGAGGTCGAAGTGGAACGCGAGGCAACCATAAGGAAAGTTCCAACCCGCATATTAGGAACGGAAGTGAAGAAACTACGCAACCGTGAAGTCAAGCTCGTCAAAGTTCAGTGGAGCGACGCCGAGGGAGATGCGACTTGGGAAACTGAAGCTAAAATACGCACAGCCTACCCTTTTCTGTTCGAGGGTACATCCTTGATCTTTCCTTTTCCTTAAGTTGCGCTTTTATCTTTTTAGGTATATTTCCTCGACCATATCTTTTAGATAGAATCTTTTTGGATGGAAACATGTAGTTGAAACATGTTATGGATGATGGTTGCAAGTGGTTGCAAGTGATTGCTAGTGGTTGCTCGTGGTTGCATATACACACACAATCTAGGTTTTAGATCGGCTCAGTCACTTCATATTGCATATGCATATATGTTTGCACTCGTATATGGTTGAACATTAATGTGTTGTCATGTGGATGCTGCATTTGTATTGAATGATTGTGCACTCATGTAGAATCATGGATAGAAAAATTTGCATACATAATGGATTCATGGCACTTACATAATTCGCATTAAGGAGGTCAACTGAATCAGTAGACCGTCTGATTTTGCATTAGATAAGTACATGTACACACACACTTCGCATATGATCATGAAGCATTAGAAGTCTTTTAAGGACAATGGATGCTCGTGTTTGATGGATGAGTAGATGGATGATTGGATGTTAGGATATACATTTACCTAAACTTGAAGATTTCGGGGACGAAATCCTTTTAAGTGGGGGAGAATGTAACACCCCGCAAACTCTATAACTGTGAAATTCACAAATTAAAGTATGGGTTGGGCCCGTGATTGGTGTAACCTTTACACCATTAACTTAATAATGGGCCGCAAATATTTACATATAAATAAAGAAGAATGACAAGATATGTAAATGTAGAATATACGTTGTGTTTAACCCGAGGTTGGATTGAGTTGTGATGTAAACCTGCCCGGAACCGCCCGACTGTCCAGTAGTCACAACAATACCTATCCAATGTGGGAGGTTAAACATGGAGCCCAGCAAGGACCCGAGGTTAGACTGAGTTGTGGCGTAAGACTGCCCGGAACCAACCGGCAACAGGCAGCCACAACAATACCTGTCTAATGTGAGAGGTCAGGGCCTTAATAAGACAATTAAGGCTGAGTCAGGATTGTTAGGATTAAGTGGACTAAAAACTTAATCAAAATAGAACATGCTAAACTAAACGGACTGGTGGGGGTTAGGTAGGAAACAATTAACCAACTTAGCATGTTGGCTAGAGATAGAAAACCTAGTAACGGGGGACCCTTTTCAGCAGTAACCCTAAAAGGTGTATCATGATACCCTGAAACTAGGCAGGGTGGGGCACGATTACTGGGCTGATTGTAAGAGGTCAAAGCGACGGCGGTGGTGTAGCAGTGTAGGTTCTAACGGAGTGCGGGCGTGCACACACTCCGGCGCAGAAAAATAAGGCACTGGACACCAGTAGCATACCTGTGCACTCTAAGGTTGTGTCGGGTTGCCACTATGGGACTTGATACACCCCATGGTGGGACCAGCATAGGTAACTACAGTCATCGGGGGCCGTAAGACACATGTAACTATGCGAGTAGGAGCCGATCATCATTGAATGGATCACATCACCCTGATTATGGGGTGCAAATTGGAAACTAGTTTATATGGGTTCAGAGATTAACATGGGGTACGATAGTATATTCGACCCTAGATAACTTAACCAAGTTCATAGTGTTTGCCCACCTCCTGTTTTACTTATCACACCCAGTTCTTTATTCATAGACAAAGTAGTACTAGACTTACTCAGGCTTTATGTCTGACTCTATTTTTCTTTCGTCTTCTTTCTTCCGTTTCCCCCCTAGGTCCTCAGGGAGGGAACACAGCAGCTTGACCAGCCTCAACATCCAGCTTGAAGAAGAGAAATGTATTGCTTGGACTTTCATGTTTTGAACTATGGATTTGGACAATCCACTAAGGGGCTTTTGCAGTTTATCTATGTTTTATTTATGCTTCTTTAAATAATGTACTCAAGACAGATTATGAAGGTGTTATGTTATGTTTTTGGAAAGGATGTTGTTGTAACACGTATTTGACTTAATGAAATAAAGTTTGTTGTTCTTCCGCTGTTTTACAAATATGTGTTCTTATAATCTGTCTTGTATATCTGTGACTTGTACTTATAAACCTCCACCAAAATTAGGGCATTCCCTTTGAGAATGACCCTAACGGAGGTGGGGTGTTTCATAGAGTATATATGGCCCTTGAAAATAGACATTTTGCAAACCACCTTAGAATTCGACGAAACCACTTTTGTTGGATCCGGGATGTCAAATTATTGCTAGGTTTCAAATTCCATAATTTTTTATGTTAATATGTGAGTGTGGCAAAGGAAAATGTGTTTGGTTGATTTCAGTTAAATTGGATCGACCAGAAAAGGACCATTTTTCAAACGGTCTTAGAATTCGACGAAACTAGTTTTGTTGGGACCGTATCATCAAAACATAGCTAGATTTATTTTTCTAGAATTTTTGGGATCTGTATGTGGCCCGGCAAATTGAAACGTACGTTCAGATTAAATATTGAATATTTTATATTTTAATTTGAAGGAAAACTGACTGTAACAGTCGAATGGGCCTATGAAACATATCCCATTGTGTTCGGAAGGGGGGAATTTAGCTGGGGGCGACAGTCGTTGGGTTTGGATTGGAGTTTGTATGTGGTAAGCGGTATATTTGGTTTTTAAAACTATATAAATAAAATAAAAAAACCTCTGGGCCAATCACATTTCTCTCTCCCCGACGTTTCATCCCAACGACGATGGAAAACCATTTAGAGCTTCCCGTTCATTTTTCTCCTAATCCACGCATTGATAGCCCTACCTCCAGTTGAAGTTTTTGTAGTATTCTCCGAGCTCTTTAAATCCATACCCATTGGAGATTTTTTCGTGGAGTGTAGAGACTGAATCACCTCCGAGAAGTAGCCGACTTCCCACCGCCGCCGTGAGCAGCTCCGGCCACCGAAGTGGGCCCCCTTCCTGGTGCACGTGCGCCTCTCCAAGCCCACTGCCGCTGCGAAGTCTGATCGTCCTGAAGCCTCATCGATTGATCACAAATCTCAAACCTAGTTTTGAAGATCGAGCTGAGGTAACGGCTATTTATTTTTCTAAAGGATTATAGCAATTTAAAGCACTATGAATTGTGATTTCATGGTGAAAATCATATCTTTTTGCTGTGTTGTTGAAATCCAGTGAAACAAGAGATAGTGGACTCGTGTGGATGTCTTCTACATTCTAGAAGAGGCTGGATATTTTTCTGAGCCTTCCACAATTTTTTTGGAGTGGAACCCAATGTGAGATTTCTGATTTATAAACGATATGGAAATGACAATGTATAAATTATATAATCGATGTACGAGTTATATAAGCATTGTACACCTCATGTATAAGCATTGTATAAGTTGTATGTTCGATGTATAAGTTATATATGCGTTGTAAAAATGATATATGCGTTGAAATAAATTGAAATGATATAGAAATGAAATCGAAATATAGTTATATACGTATATATATATACTCCCTTCGTCCACAGACTATGGACGATATATATTGGTTGTGATATTGTTTGGATTATTGGTTGATGTGAAATTTGGTGAATATCATGAATGGTTGATTTGAAATGATTGATTGTGGTTGAAATCCCAATAGGATTATTATATGGGAAAATTCATCTGCGTACGAACTAGATATTGAAAATCCCCATTGTCAAAAGCTGCGAGGCTTTAAGGTAGAGCGAGGAGCCATACTAGGGACGGTGCCGGTTTTAACTACCCTGCCGTTATGCTGCCGAAATTTTCAATAATATTCATGTGTTAGAATTATTTTCACGTGTTGAAACCATATTCATGTGTTGAATAGAAATTCATGTGTTGAATAGGAATTCATGTGTTGAATAAATTCTTCGAAAGATAAAAATAACAATTTTACCTTACGTATAAACTATATAAAATAATCGTGTTTTGAAATAAATTGTTTTAACAATAAAAATCACATTTTTAATATATAAATAAACTATAGAAAACGTTCATGTGTTGAAACCATATTCATGTGTTGAATAGAAATTCATGTGTTGAATAGGAATTCATTTGTTGAATAAATTCTTTGAAAAATAAAATTAACATTTTTACCTTATGTATGAACTATATAAAATAATCGGGTTTTGAAATAAATTATTTGACAATAAAAATCACATTTTTATTATATAAATGAATTGTTAAAGATAGTGATGTGTTGAAATAAATATCTGCTGGATAAAAATATCATTTTTATCAAATATATGAAGTGGGTATGGTTTTGAAATCGAAGAATGAATTATATTTATATATATGTAATTAAAATAAATCGAATAGCGAAGCTGCAGTTCGTATTTTGAAACCGTGATTTCAAATGATTAGTGCGGGAGATCCGACCATCGGATTTTCCCGAAACTGAAACCGTTGGGTTCACATTGGAAATGTCTTTCCAACGACACCAACTATGTAAAGATCCAACGGTAGGATTGTCTGGAATGTTTAATTCAAATCTGAAGAAAAACAGCACCAGAATCGATTATATTTATAATTATATATAAATATAATTAAATTAAACCGAATAACGACACTGCAGTTCGTATTTTGAAATCGTAACTTCAATCGATTGTACCGGGAGATCCGACCGTCGGATTTTCCCAAAACTGAAACTATTGGATTTGTTTTGAAAAGATCTTTCTAATGATATAAAATTTGTGAAGATCCAATGGTTAGATTTTCATATATGTGTAAATCAAATTTGAAGAAAAACAGCGCCACGACCGCATTATGGCCTGAAGCGTCGTTTGAATGGATTGACTATTTTTAAATAAATAAAAATAGCGATAAATCGTGATAAAATATTATAAACGATATGGAATGGAAATAAACTGAATTTTCTTGGTTTATTTGATATTTGATGGTTGAATGTGTGTGGCGTGAAAATTACATTAAAGAACAGAATTATTGATGTCGAATAATTTAACCACTGAAATGATTTGATTTGAAATTCTAAATATATGTGAATTATTTGAAAAGGCCGAGTTAATTCTCATTTCAAATAACTGATTGACGGTTAGAAGTCGAAGATATGAAGACGGTGCAAGACCGATGATCTTCACATTGAAAAGGAGGGGTGCTACTGATGCTCATGATAGGAGTACCTACCTTGAAGGGGCTGAAGTAGTAGCCGTCCGGACATACTTGTTGATTGTATGGATGTGCGAGGTATTAAGTGCCTCCGGTTTTGTACAGACCCAGAACGAACTTGTAAATGGACTGTGTGTCTGACATTGGATTTTGTTCTGTGCAGATTGATCTCTATTAAATATATATCTGTTTGGCGGTGGAGAATTTATTCTCTTGCTTAACACCCTTCTCTAAGTCGTACGAGCTCAGAGGTTATACATCGATAGAAGTCAGTCGCATGGAGTGAATTTCCTGTATGGCATGCTTAAGTGGCAAATGATCGAGGCTTCTGTTGAAAAGCAAAGTCTTGCGGTTGATGATCAAAGCACGGCCTGTGTGGCATAGCTTTGTGTATAGCGTTAATTCGCGAGCCTCACACCCCGGTATGAACCAGAAATGGGAGAGGACCTCAGGGAGGACATGCGTTTCCTTCTAGTTAGGGTGGTGTCAGTGACCTACCAGCCCTGACATTTATATTAATTTCACTTGTGTGGTTGTTGGATTGCGAGGCGCCTCGGATATATCGGTGACTATGTGGAGCCGATGGAGTCATAGGACTCATTTACGCCCCAAAGGGCGGGGAAACATAGTGTTCAGGCATAATAATCCACATCGAGTGGACCGGCCCTGACGATCCAAGGCTTGCCTGCACGCTTGCCTGAGACATGGGCCAGATTGTTTCGAATTCGATAAGGTCTATCTTTTGACTTGGTTCATGATGGAAATCTAATTTCCAAATACGACACCATGCGGTTTTGATTGTATACCTATATATGGTGACATGATATATGGTACCCATGTCGTCTATGATTGATATTAATGATTAAAATTGTTTTTGAAACTTATAAACACTAGCAATAATATCAAATGATTTTTTTCTTGTATCAAGCATATTTTGGCCATTATAAGGTAAAACTCTATCCTCCGGTTTATGTTGCATTGTGTGATGGGAACTGAGTCTTATAATGGCTTCATTTTTATAAAAAGCATTGCGATGTTTAAAAGATTTACTTGTTTTGAAGCACTGGCAATCCAATGGAGTAAACCCATTCCGCGAAAGTGGCGTGGTCCTTTGATTGGCCAAATTGTAAAATATGTTAAGTAGATTTCTCATACCAGTCCCATGACTGACTCGTAGTTTGTTTCACTTGCAAACTCGGGTGCCCCTTTATCAACACGGACAACCTTGTATTCAGGTTTTAGCAGGCTCTTTCTGGGTAGCGGGAGCTGAAGATGTATTCTATTATTTATCTCTTTTTATGTTGTTCTGCTTCTGTTGTACATATTATGTTTAGATTTCCGCTGTAGACATTTTATGTAAAGCTTAACTGTATTTTGTACTAAATATGGTCCTGTATACTATGTAACTCTGATGATTATGTTTATCCAGTGTATTCTATTGTACATTATCTGGTGTATTTATTTATTTCTGTTCTGCTGTCATCTGTTTATGTGTTATATTCCAAAGATTACCCTTGCCACCGTAGAACGGGGTTTAGGGACGTCAAATTTGATATAGTATTGAACTCACTTCGATAGCTGGAAAATAACCCTGATGATGATGGCCACATCATTAGTGTCATTTTCGAGTTGCTAAGTGAAGGATTACTACCATAGATTTTGTTTTTGAATTGTTTTATGGAAAACAAGTTGTTTTGAATCCTGAAAAAGGATATCTGGTTTTAGAAAAGCTAAAATGTTTAAAATTCCCTAGGAAAGAATGTTTGAATTGGAACAAATTAAATTAGAATTTGTAAAAGCAAATAGAAATTGAATTGAAACCAGTTAAGGGGAAAATGAATTGAGATAGAAAATATCGAATTAGATTAGATTGGAGATAATCCGAAATGAAATTGGACTGGTAAGTTAAGAGTTGAAATTAAAAATGGAATCTGAGTTAAAAACAGAGTTTGGCTTGGGTACAATGAATGATTGGGACGACATTGGTGTATACAGAATTAGTAACATATGGAAAGGATGTATTGATATGCCCGACAAAAAGGTACTAGTTTATATTTATATTGGGTACGAGGTTTTTATGAGCCAAGTTGGCAAGCCGCTTTGCTGTTTGATTTTCTTTTGGGTTGAAGAAGGCCTCGGAGGTGAGTTGGAGTTTGAGCTATTGACCATTACAAAGGAGGTGCTAGTGAATTTTTTTGAAAAGTTAAGGTGTTAATTTTTTTCAGGATTTTTGAAAATTTTCGTTGGTAAGAATGAATTAATATTTTAATTGAAATTAAATGGTTCAGTTGAAACTGAGGATAAGAAGTAAACATATAATTTTTAATCTAGTTAATAGGGTTTGTTTTCTACATTAGCAATTTCGAGGACGAAATTATTTTATGGGGGAAAGAATGTAACGTCCCGTATTTTATAGTATAATAATTAATTTATTTAATTATATAAATAGTGATTTTGAGATTTAAATGGTTGTTTAATCAAATAATATTGAATATTTAATTAATGTAAATAATATAATAATATATTTAATTCCGAAATAATAAGAATTAAGTTGAGTTCATAATATTGTGTGAATTGGATCATTTATAAGATATAATTCAGTTTAGAGTTGAATTATAATAACGATATAATAAACGAAGTTTGAATGTATAATTATATTATAATTATAATCGAGCTCGAAATGGCATAGTAGTTCGTAATTTGGCAATTCGAACTTGAAATGAATATACAAAATCCGCTTTAAATCGAATTTCTGTGAAACGTGAAACGTTCGGAAAAAGTGAAGTATATTTTTCTAATGGAAGAGAAAAATCGGAATTTTTTCATGTAGATTTTGATTTATGTCCAAATAATTTTTGAAAAATCGCTATGGAATTCCTTTATAATTTATAACGATTTATTTATGTTATAAATGGATTTTTCAATATAAATTGAATACTGATTTAATCTGGATTTAAAATGTCGAGTTATAAATTTAAATAAGAATATTTTGAAACTGTATTATACTCTATGTGAATATATACGTTAATATTTATTTATTTATTTATATTTAATTTAATTATTTTTAGATATATTAATATTTAAATGGGTCAATCTAGAGCTTTAAAAATAGCCACTTTTACATCATTTTCGACAAAACCAATTTTGTTGGATCCGGAATATTAAATTATTGTTAAATTTCAATCTTCGTTATTTTTGGAATCAGTATGTGGCCGTACGGAATTTTAGTGTGAAAAACAGTCAATAATTTGACTTTAAAAATACGCTGTGTGAGCAAACGGAGTCGGAATTTGACGAAACAAGTTTCATTGGGTCCGTAATGTCGAACTGAAGGTGTATGTCCATTTTCGTGATTTTTGGATATCTTGTGTAATTATAGGTATTTTTAGAAGTCGAGTACAAATAACGGTAGCTGATTATATTAAAACAAATGAATATAAAAATAATATGGCTACCCTGTAAATACCCAAACACTAATGCCCTAACCCTAATACTTCATTCTCTGGTCAAACAAAATCCGCCGCTCTCATTATCCATTTTACAGTAAAACATCCATCTTTCAAAAATCGAATCAATTCAAGGAAAATTCCATAAATCATAACATAAATATATTTGGCTTCACATTGAGTTTCTCTTCAATTCTATGTCCATATTATACCGTGCGACAACCTTCTGGACTTCGAAGAAATTAGCCGTGGTTCTAAGGGTTAAGATTACTGGTAATATAAGCATCGATGAGGGTTTTTGATGTTGTTTTTGGTATTAGCATGGAGATTCGCATCTTGTAGGCGATTTTGGGTGGTTACGGTTTCAAAAGCTGTCGCAGTTGTACCGTCGACGAGATTTTAGGATCGATGTCGGGTTTTTATGGGAGCTTGCGAGTGTTGTTTTGATGGGTGGAGAAGGACGAGATTCCGAAGGCGAGTTCAACGGAGAAGACGCGGTGTGATTTCGTGATGTATGGAAGGAGAAATGGGTCATGAATGGAATGGAAATGGTTGTTGATTACTGGGAGGAGTAAGGGATGAGGAAGTTTACTGTATGGACTCTTTTGTTTTAGGAATGGGAATTTAAGAATGGCAGGGAAGAGTACTGTGTCTTTAAACATTGGTTAGAGGGTAGCATGATTATGTTATTAGGAATTGGATTTAAAGGGTTTATTTCTGCTGTGAGGTGAATAGAAGTAGTGGAAATGGCAAGCAATGAAGGTAACTGAAGCCGGAAATGTATAGATGATGTTGAGCTCATTTTGATGTGGACAGTATGGTGAAGAACGTGCTGATGACCTTGGTTTGGTGAAGATTGGTTTGGGATGGTAGCAAGTGGAGTTCAAAGGTTTACGGTGAAACGTTCAAACACAGTAGCGGGTTTGTATTTATTTTGAAGGAAGAAAAAAATTAGGTAGCTTACCCAAGGATTAAAACGTGGATTAGATTTAAAGGTTAATTACATATTTAATTTTTAATAACTGACATTTAAATAATGTATCAACTTATAAAATGAATATCTCGCTCATACATTATAAGAATCATACAAAACAAGATCCATTGGGATCGTATGAACGAGAGCTACATAATGGAACTGATTGGGAGTGAATTGCTGATTTATTGTTTGAAATTATAAATAAAAATATACATAAATCATTAATCAAATATTAATTCTGTTTATCAGAATATTTCATATTGAAATGAAATCGATGTTATTTATATTGTTTAACGTTTGTGATGCAGGGAGACAGGTTGGAGGGATCCAACTGGATTCCTCAACATCTATAATACTGCTTGTTTTCATATATTGTGATATATGATGTGATATATAATCTGTGATTGATTATGATGACACTGGTCATGTTATTTGGTATTTTAAATACCATATGAATTACTGCAATGTAAAAAGGATTTTTTCAAAGTGAATATTAAAAATGAAATATTTATATATGAAATAAATAGGATAATATAAAAGGTATTATTTGGAAAACAAATATTGGAAAATATAATTAAGGAGATTTGTATGAATATAATTATATAAAAGGATTTATATAAAATGAATAGTTTTATATAAAAGGATTTATATAAAATAAATAGAATTATATAAAAGGATTTATATAGAATTAATAGAATTATATAAAGAGAATTATAAATGAGATTTAAGTATTATAAATAAAATGGAGAATTGTATGAATAATTCTATAAATAAAAATATAAATAGAATTTGGGTTTGAGATACTGTTTTTAAATATGAAATCAAACTGTTTTGATTATATAAAGAAACATTATTCACATTCTGTGTAAAAAATTAGATGAAAGTAAACATTTTGGAAATAAAATATTATAAAGGAATTTGGGGTCTGAATTAGGAATTTAAATGGAATTACTGAAATTAGAAACTGACTGGAAATTAGTTGAGTTGAATGGCTTTCTAGGTATCGATCTGATGTTCGTTTTGGCCTTCGGGGTTTATAATTAGGAAGTTGTTCTCTTACTGGTTTACAGTTAGAGACTGATAGAGGTGGGAAGATATTGATGCGTGAATCAGAAATGGAAACGTTTTCCAAAGTTAATAACGTATATTTTCTAATTTTAGAAAATAAGGAATTTATGAATATATAGAAACGATAAATGGGAAATAGGGAAAAGAAATGATGATTGTTAAGATTTCTATATGGGAATACGTCCATTGTTTATACATGTGTTTTCCTTTAATATTTAAATCACCAACTATCAAAGATTTTGACCATTTCCATTGTCAATACGGAGAGACCGGGATCATATATATTATCTGGAAACCACTCCATATGGACATTAGTGTTGCGAATCAAATATGATGAAGATAATTGAAGAGAATTTTGTGCAAGGGCTATCCTGGCAAATCCTATGTAGAAATTGCCTAAGATGAGTTTACAGAATAGTGCCTATGGGTTGTCTAGTCCCAGGACAACTTGAATGGATGAATGTCTTACAGACTATATCAGGTTGATCGCATAAGTTGATCTCTTCAAATGTATTTACGTTTGGTGGCAAAGGAATTCATTTCTGTTTCCTGTATACCCATTGTATTTTTAGGGAAATCAATTTGTGATTTGGCAGGTATGACGATATGACATTCAAAACAAATAAAAGTGTGATCTATACGTTATGGCCTCTAGCCTCACAACCAGGAAATGGTATAAAATCGGGTAGGTTGCATGGCTAAGTGGTTAGCTGCCAATTAGGGTGTATTTTCACCCGATCCAGAGAAATTCCATTTACTTTTATAATCTATTTCAATGATGTCCCTTTCAGGAAACGGTTGCTGATCCCTACCGTTGTTGATGATACATTCGGTACAATCAAGCGAAATGAGTGACCGGTCATGTGTAGCCTGGGTTAAAAGATGTTCTTGTTGAACCTGGTGTATTCCTCTCTAGAGATACACTGTCAGAAAGTGGTCCCATACCTTGCCAGTTGAAATCCATTACCCAATAAGCATCGACGATTTTTAATTATATATTATGTACTGGAATGTGAGATGAAAGCGTTCTGTTAGATGATTACTTAATTGTGGTTGACATATACTATTATAATATCAAAAGAGTTTATATATAAATATTATCGTTTCTTGTAAAAGGATTTTGAATGTTGAATCAAGTGTTTTGGATTCTCATAAGGGAAAAACACGTTCCGTGTTATACGGCATGGTCTTATGAGATATCATTTATTTGCCTAAACTGTTTTAAATTATTTACTCATACCAGTCCCATAATTGACCAAGAGTTTATTTTGTTTTGTTTTCTCTAAACTCTTGGGTGCCCAATTTTGTACGAGTAGTCAAGTAGTCAGGTTTTTATAGATATACATGGAGAGCTAGAGCAGGAGGCTTCAGAATAATATAGCTATTATTTATTTTCGCTATGTAAGTGTTATACTGAAATGACAGATTTGTATTTCCAAGTTATGTTGTATACTATATTTTATTCGTTCCGCTGTGAGATTCATTTTTACTCTGATATTGTATGTTCTTCTTCTTCTTCATTTCTAAGTTTCTATCTTATCTATTCAAGCCCTCTAATTTCTTTCATGCACTATCCGGTGTTTTTTGGTTCTTGGATGTTCGAGATGGTGTTGTATGCCGATATCCAAGGTCGCAAATTCCCCGGGTCGTTTCACTCACCATAAATCCATAAAATATTTATTTTCTCAACTGACCTAAACTTGAGACAACAATGATGGATGAAATATATTGCCTCATTTGATTTCATGATTCAGTATACCCCGGGAGAGGGGAATGTTTTGGAAGATGCTTTAAGTAGGAAACATGCGATGGAGGAATGGAAACAATTAGGGATCCACTCTAATATTAATTTGCAACCCTCGCCAACCACTTCTAATTGTTTTCTTGGAGCCATGATTATTAGACCTACTCTAAAAGAGAGGACTCAGAGTGCACAAGAACTTAACGAAGAATTAAGAAGCACAATGGAGAAAATAGGAGAGAAGGAGACCTTTCCCCATTCGGTTAGATGTTTGATTAGCAATGACGGAAGTTTACTTTGGAATGGACGACTTCACATCCCTAAAGATAAAGGGTTAAGGAAAAAATTCTAGAGGAGTGCCATAGGTTAAAAATGATCATACAACCCGGTGGGGATAAAATGTACAAAGATATGAAGAGGAATCTCCATTGAGAAGGAATAAAGAGAGATGTAGCCAAGTTCATGGCCAAACGCTTAATGTGCCAATAAGTAAAAGCAGAGCAAGAGAAACATGGAGGGTTATAGTTACCTTTAGAGATACCCATGTGGAAGGGGGATTAGATTTTCGTGGACTTTGTAGATGGACTTTCTAGAAGCTAGAAGCGTAATGAGGCCACTTGGGTTGTGGTTTATCGTTTAACCAAAAGCACCCTTTTTTTTGAGGAAGATGGGTGTGTAGTGTGGTGTTACACAGCTGATTAACATATATATATATATATATATATATATACAGGTAGGTAGTAGAATAGTCTGGTTGATAGGCCCAACCAATGGCATAAAATTATAGGACACATACGTCCTTAAAGCAAGCCAAAATACATCACATAATATAAGATACACAACAGAAATCTGCATATAAGAAAACACAACCCATATAATACAAGACATGCCACCAAAAACCCATGAACATTATATCAGTAGGGTTAATGAGCTGCTGCCATGCGTCCGAGGGGACGACGGCCTTGGAAGCACCAGCTAGAAGCGCGCATGCCTTCTGGTGCCTGTCAGTAGTTCGAAAAGGTATAGAATATGATAACAACAAGTGCTTCTTGGGTCTGCCAAAGATGTGCGCGTTACGTTCTAACTAGGTACTCCAGGAGAATAAAATCATCAGGGAATCAAGATTTGGGTCAAGGGGATTGTGTTGCAAGTATTCAAAGAAAGATGGGAACAATGGGATGAATCTAAGCAGAAATGAGCTGATTGCAGCCCATATAATAAAAGAAAAATCACATTCAAAAAACAGATGGGAAAGAGATTCATACTAAAGATTGCAAAGCACATAAAAGCGCCCATTTTACACTAGTCAAGAAGACATGGACTGCGGCCTTGTTAGCCCAATTATATGTCAAAGAGATAGTCAAATTACATGGAATCTCATCAAGTATTGTGAGTGTTAGAGACCACTTGTTCACAAGTGAATTTTGGTGATGCCTACAAGAACATTGGGAATGACCCTCAACCTAAGCACAACTTATCATCTGCAGACCGACGTATGTAAAAGGTAAATAGAATCTTGGAAGACTTACTCAAGGCTTGCTCATCGACTTTGGAGGTGTTTGGTAGCAGCACTTATCGCTCGTAGAGTTCACTTATAATAATAGTTTTCAAACGACGATTGGTATGGCCCCTTTTGATGCGCTCTTTGGGGACCGCCAACTTGGTGGTGGGAAACTACTGAGAAGTTTCTACTCAAACCAGACTTCGTCCATGATTCCATGGAGAAAATATCCTTGATTAGGCAGAAGATGAATCTAGCCCAAGACCATCAGAAATCGTATGCCGATGAGCAAAGGAGGGAACTTGAGATTAATGTTGGGGATTTGTTATTTATAAAAGTATCCCCTCTCAAGAAGACGGTTCGGTTTGGGAAGTCTGGGAAGTCGGCTCCCAGATTTATTGGGCCTTTTCGTGTCATCGAGAAGATAAGTTCTTTTGCTTATCGAGTGGATCTCCCAGAGCTTCTATTAGGCATCCATAATGTTTTTCATGTATCTTATCTAAGGAAAAGCATTCATGATTCTGCTTTCTGACTCGAGCTTGATGAAATTGGGGACTTGGAAAAACTCGAGATGGGATCTAGGGTGCTCAGTGTCAGTGCAAGGATTGTATAGTATGGAATCAAGAGACTCCACAGTAAGACCTTTCGCCTCATTTGAGTATATCGAAGATGATCTTGTGAAAGGCACATGGGAGACAGAGGATAAGATGAGACAGACTTACCCAGAGCTTTTCTTAGGTCATTTTTTCTCAAATTAACATTTATGGATGCATTGTGATTGCTAGATTGGATGTTAGGAAATGGATGCAACACCATTGCACATCGCACTCATATAGAAATATTTGCATAATTAGGTTGTTTGCATACATATTGCACCACATATTACACCTACACGATATGGTTGAGCTCACTTTAGTGGGTCTGTAGTTCATAACCACTATGTGTCATGGATGCTTATGGATGAATTAAAAATAACATGGATGTATAACATGGATATTTCGAGCGAGTTGTGTCTCTTGCCCCTTCAAACAGATTTCAGGATGAAATCTATTTTAAGGAGAAGGGGGTGGGGAGAATGTAACACCTCATAAAATACATACATATTAACAATAAATAAAAATAAAACACAATAATTTGGCTATAAAATGAGATTTTTGCATCTTTAGGACTTTGACTACGAAAATCTTTTATTTGGATTCATGGCAAAATTTTGAATCGTTTTCGTGTACAATATGCTGAAAATGGTAAAAGTTTGGAGAAGTTATAAGCAAATGAAATTGGACAGTAAAACTCAGAAATATATATTTATATACATACATATGTATGTATATATATAATCAGATGAGTAATATATATGTATATATGTGTCCAAAATATAATAAAATAAATAAGGGATAATTTGGAATTCAAACAGAGTATATGATTACGCAGACAAAGAATAATGTAAGTAAGGAAAGAGATAATAAAATAAACTAATGTATTATTTAATTAGACACCTCCACACCTCATAAATTCATTGGGTGTTTCAGCTACTAGGAGGTTGACCGCCCCTTAGAAGGATTGTCAACCGCCGGTCGAGCGCCTAGGTCGACTACCAGGCAGTTGAGCAATCCAATGAATCTATGTTTGGTTAGGGTTTTCTAAGGGGATATATTTAAATCAAGAAATTTATGTGAAGGGCTTAATAGTCCGATCCAATTTGTTTTAAGGACGAGGGTTCAAAACAATTATTTTCTAGGAGAAAATCGATCGTTCCCTCGTTAAATCTATTTGGCTTTCAGTTTTTTCAAATCAAACGCAATAATTTCTTCTTAGATCATATCGGCTTTGACTTAGTCTTCAAAGGCGATCTTCTCAAGCAGTCATTTTAGGAAAGCATTGGCTTCGAATGTGTGACTGATGTAGGAAGAGGACATGGTGTTGAGGTGAAGCTCATGCCAGATATGAAATATATGCCTAAGTAAAATGGCAATTTTGGTTAATGCCCGATTCGAAATGAAATGGCGACTCTTCATGGGGAAAAAACATGTTGACCTCTGAATGATTTGTATCAAAAAATAGGGTGCTTTATTAGATTCTATTTAAGGTTGGAGCATGTTGCCCCTTCCACCAGTTCGATTAAAATTGACTTTGATTTTTGCAAGTTACGTGAATTGTGTAATTACTTTAATATGCTCCTGAAAGTGAATCAATTCTTGAATATTTTTTTTTTATAATAATTGATTTATGTTTGTGTGGTTATTCGAATTCGAAAAAATTTCTAGTACATGAAACAGTTAAATTTTCCTCTTTATTTCTTTTATTTGGTTAGATGTGAAATCCATTCATGTAGGTAATGTTCTTGCTAAAATTTGTGAATGACATTGTGAACATCATAGTTTTGATTATATTTTACTAAATGATAAATCTTGTATATTATATTGCATGAAAACATTTAACTTCTTCAAAAAGATAAATGTACTTATCTTTTTGAAATAACTAACATATCCAAATCATATGATTGTCTGAGTTTTAAAGTTGCAACATATGGTAAATTCACTTATCCATAATCATATAAAAACATATAATGTATATATTATATTATGTGAAAACATGTAAATTGTTTGAAAAGATAAATTCCGCTTTTATAGAAAAAGATAAATGATTTTATCTTTTTTTTTTGAAAATAAATAGTCCATTTTTTTTTGGATTGTTTGTTCTTTGATGAGTGTTTTTTTATTTGGTATTTTTCACATGATTATTTTTACGAGCACTTGAGTCATAGATACGAGCACCTTATTTCCACGACCACCTGATTCAACATACGACGAAAGTTTGTTTGATGTAGTTGGAATAATGCGAGCTAAAAGGTATTATTTTATTCTGGTAAATCAAGCACTGTGTATTTAGCCTGGTTGCATCATTCAGTTTAATTTATGATATCAGTTTGTAGACTATCACTTCAGATTTGGTTTGAGCAATCAAACCAATTATTTATGTCAATCAATTATGTTTGTCCATGCAAACCTTTTATCTTTTGCATGTGTAAAACATTTGTTTGTGTAAACTATAAGTGCAACTTTAGTATAAAATTTTAATGATTATCTGCATGATCAGTTAATTCGAAGCAAAAAGAAAAATAATATTTATTTTGAAACATAAATTGATTAAAATGATAAATGTACTTATCTTTTGGTCTACTTGTTTTTAAATGGAAAAATAATTTATCTAATGAAGTATTTAAAATGATAAACATATTTCATAAAGTATAACAGAATTACAGTCTTATTGGAAATAATAATATGTATAAATTTTATGGGAAAAACGTAAACTGTTCAAAAAGATAAATATATTTATCTTTTGTTTATATTATTACGTAAATAATGTTGAAAATGATATATACATTAAAAAAATAGATGTTTTTCCAGAAAAAAAACTTATAAGTATATACAAAAATATATTTTAATAATTTTCGTTGAAAACTTAATATGTATATTAGTTTTTATTAAAACATATAATTTATTTAAAAAGATAATTGTGTTTATCTTATTAAAATAGTTTAAACATTCAAAAGATATATGCATTTAACTTTTTTAAACCATACATCAACTTTATATTAATTTTTTAATAAATAACATAAATACATTTATCTTTTTAACAAGTAATATTATTTACATTCACCAGCATTAAGAAGAATATCTTATTTTATTTCAGCTTTGATAAAGATAGTTGCTGTAACACCCCACGTCCATTAATGTCACTCACAAAGGGAATGCATTAACTTCTGTGGAGCATTTTAAGTGTGTATAGAACAGAAACTTAACATCAAGACAGATATAAACAGTACTTAAAACTTTAAAATTTTATTCATTGCAGCGGTAAACACATAAGTTTGATTACATCAACAAAAACCAGAGTCAAAGTGCATAATATCCATCTTGACTAAATCAGAGTACATAAATTGAAAGACATAACCCCAACACAAAATAGCCATAAATAAGATAGGCTGAACTTTTACTTTAGCAATCCAAGCAACTTCTAAAAGCAAGAGATATAGCTGTCCATAATCAAGCTCCACTGGTGCTAGTTCCACCCTGAGCACCTGGGGGGAAAGGAAGAAAAGAGGTGGAAACAAAGTGAGTCAGACATAAAGTCCGACGAGTGCGATAACTTTAACAATATAATTACCAAAATAACTAGGCTAAGGCATAAGTTGGAAAATAAGGAAATGACTGTGAACAATTGAATAAGGCAGAGTAAACAAGGAAATAAGATGTACAAAGATAACGTTAAAAGCGTACCTAAACCACTATGGGATAATTACTATACTGCACCACCACTTGTCACCCTAAGGTTGATCCCGCCTATAGAACTTAATAATGATAATGGTATTTTCGTGCACCCCTAGTTGCCTTCATAGGTGTCGCCTGCCTCTATCTCCACTAGGTGTACCTACTACCCCCATTCGATCGGCTCCCTAACTCATAGATACCCGTGCTGGCCCCACAGTGGGGTGTATCACTTCCCAAAGTGGCAACCCCGTACAACCAACAATGCATGGCTTATACCTACACGATGCAACAACGTCTTACCTACCAGCCGGGGCCCACACACGCACATGAACCCGTTGAACTTGCGTTGTCACCGCTAACCCATTTTGGCCTCTTACAGTCAAGCCCAGTCCGCGTGTCCCGTCCTCGATTTGTGTCGAGCACTCAAAGATACTTATGGGTTACTGGATGAAACGGGCACCCAATATTTGACACAAGCTATCCACCTAAGCTTGGTCCCCTCTAATACATCCCACTTAACCTCTTCTTATACATGTTCACTTATATGTTTCAATTTTGGTTAAGTGCATCTAATCGTATTTCAAATGCCACCCAAGGCACCCTCTAAATTCCACATGCCACCCAAGGTACCCACTTAACCCCTATGTCCCACCACATATTTATATGGTAAAGTGTTTCTTAATTCATTAACACCGTAACCTTGTAAAGACCACCCACATTAGACTAGCATTTGTGGCAGCTGGATTTGCCGGGCGGGTCCGGGCAGTCTTAACCCACAAACGAGCCTAACCTAGTGTCTTTACAACTGGTATGCATTTAATTTATGCCTAAGACCTCCCACATTAGACTGGCATTTGAGGCAGCTGGATTTGCCGGGCGGGTCTGGGCAGTCTTACACCACAGAAGAGCCTAACCTCGTGTCTTAGACGATTAATTACACCAAATTAATTATTCCCCAATTTGAATTAATTTCCCTATTCAAATTATCAATCAATTCCAAATTTAACTATGTCCATAATTGACTCAATTATGTCCATCTATTTATGGTATGCAAAATCGTACCAATTTTCATCACAAATTCATTTTATGCCATTTAAGGCATTTATGCCAATTCTCAATATTAAATCTTTTAATATTATCCCATGGCCCCACATTGTACGTTCGTTCGTTTAACGTAAAATATACGTTAGACTCGAATAGTCTAACTTATAGAATAAAGAGAAAACATCACAACATACATATAGATAAAACTAGATCTAAACATAAGGGGTGAACTTGCATGTGTGAATGAGGTTCTATATCTAAAACTTGCAAAGGCCAAAGTCACAACTTGCATAAAACTACATAAGTCATAGATCTAAACCTAAAGGTGTAGACCTGTTTAGGTAATAGTCACAAACTTGCATAAACCATGTATGTAACAACCCGTATTTTCAATAACCTGTAATAACATAAATCGAGGCAGAATTTAATTCTAAAATGGGAATCAAGGGAAACGGGCTATGCCATTGTGTTCGTCTCGGAAAAATACGCGAAATAGAGTCCGAGTTTTCGAAAATCGGAGTCCGTATGACCAAGATATGGCCTCGCGAAGTTTCACGAAAATTCCCAAATTAAAGTATACTTAATTAAGTGAAATGGGTTGTGTAGATATATATATATATATATATTGATATATATATATATATATATATATAATTGAAAATTTAATAAATAAATATGCAAAAATGCTCAAAACAGCGAATTGGGAGAGGGGAATAACCGAACCGGCCGATTTTTGAAGTCGACCCGAGCCCGCTGGGTCGACTAGGGGTTAATCCAGGGTGTTTGGCTGTCAACCCGTGGGCCGATTCGCTCAAGTGCAGATTTTGCATTTGAATGGTTCTCATGGTCCATCTTTAATCTAAAGGCCCTAGATGGTTCCTACACTTGACTTCTTCCCCAAGACATGCTTTGATGGCTTGGATTGAATCTAGGGTTAATCCTATGGCCTAAAACACTTGCCTAATCTATAAATAAGACCCTAACCTACCCTAATTCATTCATAATTAAACCTAGTGACTAAACTATGGCAAAATGCTAGCTCTCATGGCCTCCACTAATTTTATGAAGAGGGTTGCATACTAATCACTCTCTAATCAACTTCTAATCCCTTCTTAGCATCTTAATCTTCTTCATTTGGTGTTCAAAGTTGCTAGTTGTGAGTTTCTATCACTTTGATGATCTTTTGGTAAACTAATTAGATGAGATGTGATGAGATTTATGGTTTTGTATGTGGGTTAATGAGCTTTGAATCATATGATATGATGTTAGCATTAATCTTATGTTTATGCATGTTGAGTATGTAAGCTTATGCAAGTTTAATATGATGTATGTTATGTTTGCATGATGCTAAATATGCAAGTTGTGGGCTATGTAATCATATGCATGTTATGCAAGTTCATGGTAATATGCTATGCAAGTTACATGTTTGTTAATATGCAAGTTACATGTTTGTTAATATGCAAGTTACATGTATGTAAATATGCAAGTTACATGTTTGTTAATATGCAAGTTACATGTTTGTTAATATGAAAGTTACATGTATGTAAATATGCAAGTTACATGTTTCTTTATATGCAAGTTACATGTTTGTTAATATGCGAGTTACATGTATGTAAATATGCAAGTTACATGTTTATTAATATGCAAGTTCATGATGACACATTATGCAAGTCTATAAGCTAATATGCAAGTTTGTTATGCAAAATGAATATGTAAGTTATGTGACATATTATATGCAAGTTATGTGACATGTTATGCAAGTTCATATGCAAGTTATGTGTTTGTTAATATGCAAGATGGCACCTTTGAAACATGTTCATTCATATGCAAGTTGACACCTTTTATATGTGTTATATCATGAACGAAATTACGTGGGAATGATGGGGTAATTAAATGCATAAGTTAATAAGATTGTGTGAAATTAATATAATTATGCATAACACAAAATAAATAAACATAGTATGGGAATTTGCCTATTTGGTTAGGTGTACCCATACTATGTGTTGGGAATTTACCTATTGAGTTAGGTCTACCCCATGGGAATTTACCTATTAAGTTAGGTCTACCCATGTTAAGAAAACTTGATTAATTAGGGATAATTAATATAAAATTATGAGGGTGATTAATTAGGTGTAATTAATTGACTAAGACACGAGGTTGGACTCAGTTGTAGCGTAAAACTGCCCGGACCCAACCGGCTTAACCAGTTGCTACAAATGTTAGCCCAATGTGAGAGGTCTTAGGCACAAACTAAATACGTAATTAATGTAAAGACACGAGGTTAGACTCTGTTATGACATAAGGCTGCCCGGACCCAACCGGCTTAACCAGCGGTCATAAAAGACAGTCTAATGTGAGAGGTCTTTACAAAGGTTACGTTCTTAATTAATTAATTAAGAAACACTTAACCACATTAGCATGTAGAGGGACATGAGGGGTTAAGTGGGTGCCTCGGGTGGCATGAGAAAATCTAGTGGTTGCCTTGGGTGGCAATAGAAAATACGATTAGAATACTTAACCAAAATAGAACATGTAATTAAAACATGATTAAAGGGTTAAGTGGGATATACTAGAAAAAGGGACAAGCTTAGGTGGGTAGCTTGTGGAGGCCCATTTCAACCAGTAACCCATACGTATCTTTGTGGGCTCGACCCATGTCGAGGACGGGACACGCATACTGGGCTTGACTGTAAGAGGCAAACGGGTTAGCGGTGGCAACGCAAGTCCAACGGGCTTCATATGCGTGAGTGGGCCCGGGCTGGTAGGTAAGCCGTTGTTGCATCGAGTAGATATAAGCCGTGCACCTTTAGTTTCATCAGGTTGCCACATTGGGGAATGATACATCCCACGGTGGGGCCAGCACGGGTATCTACGTTAGGGAGCCGATCGAATGGGAAGTAGTGTGTACACCTAGTGGATTGTAGGGCCCCGTGGCGCCTACTTGGTCACCTAGGGGTACGCAGGTACTAATTAGTAAATTTTAAAAGTCCTTGGGTGGGATCAACCTTTAAGTTAGGAACGACTGGTGTGGTGCAGTTTAGTAATTTACCTTAGGAAGGGTAGATGCGTCTTTATCTTTTATCTTGGTTTAGTTAACTGCTTAGGGTAGCCATTCATCCCTATATGTTACCGTATATCAGTTTATGTCTTCTCTGGTTACTTTAACGATTGTATTGTTAAAGTTATAGGACTCGCTCAGACTTATGTCTGACCCTGTTGTTTTTATCTTTTTCCCAACCCTCAGGTCCTACGGTGGATCCTAGCAGTAGTGGAGCTTGATCGGATTGCTGTTCCAGTCTTTAGGAGCTTGGATAGATGTAAAGCTCCAGTTATCCAGTTATCTTTTCTTTTGTTTGGCTATTGTATGAGAGTGGGATTATGTACTTCTTTATTTTGATGGATATTGTACTTGACCTTTATTGTGTTTTTATGATGTAACCAGACATGTTTTACTTCCGCTGTTATGAGATGATGTTTTAAAATTTCAAGTACTATTTATATCTGTCTTGTTGTAATTTTTCTGTTCTATATTCACTAAAATACTCCACCGATGCTATGGCATTCCCTTAGTGAGTGATCATAGCGGGAGTGGGGTGTTACACGTGGTATCAGAGCTTAAGGTTACCAGAACAGATAAATTTTTTGAGAAAAACTACTTTCTAAGAGTATTTTCGAAGAAAGTATTTTTAAAAGCATGTCTTCTAAGAGAAAAAGTTTTTGAAAAAGAAAAGCATAATCCCCAATAGCCATATCTTTATCTTTCGGAATCTCCTTTTTGAATCTTTCCTCTTTCGTTTCAGCATGGCTGAAGATCTTAACATCCCGGAGGGTTTAGTTATACCACTATGGTATAGGAGGTTGCAAGAGGCTAGGGCCGCGGCTGCGGGTCCGGCCAATGCTACTACACCAGAGACAACCGCTCCTCCTCCTCAGCCTAGAGTGGATAATTTTGCTAAGGTTTGCAAGGAGTTCAAGGCTATAGGAGGAAAACCTTTTCTTGGTTCAGAGACTTTCGTAGAGGCTAGAGATTGGCTTAAGGAAGTGGAAGAGTTGCTAGATATCTTTGAAGTGGAAGAGGGAAAGAAAGTCAAGTTGGCGGCTTGGTTAATGAAGGGAGAGGCCTCATTCTGGTGGGAGGTCACTAATGGAGAACGCCCTGTTGACTCTTGGGCGGATTTCAAGCAAAGGTTTGGGGCTAAGTTTCTCTCAAGGGCGGAAGAGAATCTGTTTATGGAGAAGTTCTTGAATTTGAAGCAAGGGAATCTCACGGTGAAAGAATATGTCAACAAATTCAATCAATTAGCAAGGTTTGGCATAGAGTTGGTGAATACACCGGAGAAGAAGGCTTTGAGGTTCGTTAGAGGCTTGAACGAACCATTGCAAGGAATAGCTATGACTCACATTCCTATGGGGGCCACTTTTGAGAAGCTTGTCTACATGGCACTTATGCATGAGGATGATAAGAATTCTAAGGCACCAGAGAAAAAGGGGGACCAGAAGAAACCGCAACAGCAACAACAAGGCAAGGGCGGAAAAGGCAATGGTGACAAAAAGAAGACGAAGAAGAAGTGCTTCAATTGTGGAACACCAGGACACCTCAGTAAGGATTGTCGCAAAAAGAAGAAGACCGGTTGCTTTCATTGTGGTGAAGCAGGGCATCTTGTGAAAAACTGCCCAAAGAAGGGGCAGAAGACGGGGTCTACCTCAGGAGGCCAGGTGCAAGCTCTTATAGCACCACCTCAGTCAGGGGGGCAAGTTCAGGTTCTCTCAGTTCCACCGATTCAGCAGAGAGGTAGAACTATTTCCGTTGAAAGTCTGGTTTTTCTGTTTGATCACCCAGTTCGTACTTTGTTTGACTCTGGCGCATCGCATTCTTTTATCTCATCATCGTTAGTTGAGTCACTGCACTTAGACACCAGTCTAGTTGATGATCCCTTGGTTGTCTCAAACCCAATTGGGGGCTCCATATATCTGTCTATGATATGTTTGGGTTTGAAGATTTCTATACTTAGCGTTGAGTTTAGATGTGATGCTTTTGTATTGGGCTTCACGGGCTATGAGTTGATCTTGGGCATGGACTGTTTATCCAGTAATGGTGCCGTTCTTGATTGCGAAAGGAGAGTTGTCAGGCTCATGACCCGCTTGGGTAACACTCTCGAGATCTCTTGCAATCCCATGGAATCTGTTTTAGTTATCTTGAATCGCTCGATGCTTCGGTCGAAAGTTTGTGTTCTGTCAGAGTAGTCCGGGAATATCCGGATGTGTTTGAAGAAGTAAAGGGTTTGCCTCCGAAGCGGGAGATAGATTTCCGAATTTATTTGGTGGATAATGCCAAACCAGTGTCTTTGCCAGTACGCCACATGGCTCCTCGTGAGAGAAGAGAACTTCATAAGCAAGTAGGGGAGTTGCTTGAGAAGGGGTTCATAAGGCGAAGTATATCGGAGTGGGGAGCTCCAGTAGTGTTTGCCACGAAGGCGGATGGGTCCCTCAGACTTTGTGTGGATTATAGGGAACTTAATAAGCTCACGAAGAAGAATAGACACCCATTACCGAGGATAGATGATCTCTTTGATCAGTTGGTTGGCGCGTCAGTATTTTCGCAGATGGACTTAGCTACAGGGTTTCATCAGTTAAGAGTGGCGGAGGACAGTATAGAGAAGACTGCTTTCCGGACTCCGGATGGTTTTTATGAGTGGCTAGTGATGCCATTTGGGTTGACAAACGCCCCCGCATACTTTGTTGATCTCATGAGTAGAGTGTTCAGAGAGTATCTGAATAAGTTTGTAGTAGTTTTTGTGGATGACATCTTGGTCTTTTCCAAGAATGAAGAAGAGCATGCCTTACATCTCAAGGAAGTGTTGGAGACTCTTCGAGCGCATAGTCTTAAAGCTAAATTCTCTAAATGCCATTTTTGGAGAAGAGAAGTGCGATTCTTAGGGCATGTGGTCTCTAAGGAAGGGATAGCTGTGGATCCCGCAAAGATAGTATCTATCCAGGATTGGAAAGTTCCTAGAAATGCTACCGAGGTAAGAAGTTTCTTGGGGTTGGCAGGATATTATAGGAAGTTCATCAAAGACTTCGCGAAGATATCAGCCCCATTAACCCGCTTGACGAAGAAGAATCTGGTTTTCTCATGGGATGTAGATTGTGATGATGCTTTCCGACGGTTAAAGAGAGCTTTGACCACCGCTCCAGTTTTAGTGCTTCCAGATGGGAGTAAGCCGTTTGTTGTTTATACCGATGCTTGTGGAACAGGATTAGGCGCAGTCTTGATGCAGGAGGGAAGGGTAATAGCCTATGGAGGGAGACAATTGAGAGTGCATGAGAAGAATTACACTACCCATGATCTAGAGTTGGCCGCGATTGTTTTCGCACTTAAGTCTTGGCGCCATTATCTTCTTGGTGAGAGATTCGAGTTGTTCACCGACCATAAATCATTGAAGTACTTATTCTCTCAGAAGGATTTAAACTTAAGACAGCAAAGGTGGATGGAGTTCTTAGCATCCTATGATTTCGAGATAGCGTATACCCCTGGTAAGGGTAACGTGGTGGCAGACGCCTTAAGTAGAAAAAGGCTATCTTTGAGTCCATTGTTCGTGGAACGACGAAGCTTGGAGTTTCTTTCTTTGTTTGACTTCAGACCTTCTGTTGATTTTGTACCTGGTTTGTTGGCATCCTTGGAGGTTAGACCTACTCTTTTGAGACGGATTGGCGAGGCTCAGCGAGACGACCCACAGTTGGTTGTGTTGGTAGAGAAGCTTATAAGAGGGGAGTCGTCCAGCCATTTGGGTAGATACACCATAGATGATAAGGGATGGTTGCATAGAGACGGTAGACTTTGTGTACCGCAAGATGAGGGTTTGAAGAAGGCTATTTTGGATGATGCACATCGTTCAAGAATGACTATTCATCCCGGTGGAGACAAAATGTACCAAGACATGAAGAGAGTTTTCTTTTGGGCCGGTATGAAGAAAGATGTGGCCGAGTATGTGGCTAGATGCTTAGTGTGCCAACAAGTTAAAGTGGAGCAAAGGAAACCCGGTGGGTTGCTACACCCATTGGAAGTTCCACAGTGGAAGTGGGATAGTGTCTCGATGGATTTCATCGACGGGTTACCGAGATCGAGGAAGGGCAATACGGGAATTTGGGTTGTGGTAGACAGACTTACAAAGAGTGCCCATTTTATACCCGTAAAGAGTAAGAGGACCGCTCCATGGCTTGCTTCAGTCTATGTTAGAGAGATTGTTAGATTGCATGGCGTACCATCCAGCATTGTGAGTGATCGAGATCCTATTTTCACTAGTGAGTTTTGGAGAAGTTTGCAAGAGGCGGTAGGGACTCAGTTGTGTTTGAGCACCGCATATCATCCTCAGACGGACGGTCAGACCGAGAGGGTGAACCGTATCTTAGAAGATCTTTTGAGGCTTTGTATCTTGGATTTTGGAGGTACATGGGAAGAACATCTTCATTTGGTGGAGTTCGCATATAATAACAGCTTTCAGTCCAGTATTGGTATGGCTCCTTTCGAAGCTCTTTATGGAAGGCCTTGTCGATCTCCTACATGTTGGTGGGAATCTACGGATAGGATCTTGCTTGGGCCGGATATGGTTAGAGAGACTTCAGAGAAGATTGATTTAATTCGAAAAAGGATGAAAGCAGCGCAAGATAGACAGAAATCTTATGCGGATCGGAGAAGGACGGATCTTGAGTTTGAGGTTGGGGACATGGTTTTTGTCAAAGTATCTCCATTGAGAAATGTTGTTCGCTTTGGGTCCGTAGGGAAGTTAGCACCGAGATTTGTTGGGCCGTTTCCTATTAAGGAAAGGATTGGACGGATGGCATATAGGGTGGAGTTGCCCGACAGACTTAGTGGTGTTCATGATGTATTCCATGTATCACATTTGAGGAAGTGCTTACATGAGACCGCGGAGGTGGTAGAGCCGAGCTTGCTTAGAGATGTAGAGGTAGAGCGTGATGCGACGATTCGACGAGCTCCTACTCGCATCCTTGGGTCAGAAACTAGGAAGTTGAGGAATAGAGAAGTTCAGCTAGTTAAAGTGCAATGGGGAGATGACGAAAGCAATGCTACTTGGGAGACGGAAGCAAAGATGCGTTCTTTGTATCCATTTCTTTTTGAGAGTATGTCTTTTAACTTCTCCTTTATTGCTTGTCTAGTACTTATCTTATCTTTAGTATATCCTCTCGCTAATACCTATGACCTTTAGATAGGGTAAAACCTATGGTTGAGACATGTGTTTGAAACATGTTATGGTTGATGGATGCATATGGATGCAATTGTTTGCTAGTGGTTGCTCGTGGATGCATATACACACACATTAGGCACTAGATCGGCTCAGTCACTTCATGTTGCATATTGCATAAATGGATGTGGTAGTTAGATTGATGGATGTATCATGGATGTGTTATCATATGGATGATGCATTTTTGTGTATGGTTGTGCACGCATGTAGAAATTTGTATGTGTCAATAGGGTTTCGCATACATATTGGATGCATGGCACTATCATGGTTTGCATTAAGGAGGTTTACTGTATCAGTAACCGCCTGATTTTCGCATTAGGTAAGTACATATACACACACTTTTGCATATATCCATCCAGCATTTAGAATCTTGTAAGGACAATGATTGCTCGTGGATGATGCTTTGAGTAGATGGATGATTGGATGGTAGGATACGTTCTTCCTAACTTGAAGATTTCGGGGACGAAATCCTTTAAGGAGGGGAGAATGTAACAACCCGTATTTTCAATAACCTGTAATAACATAAATCGAGGCAGAATTTAATTCTAAAATGGGAATCAAGGGAAACGGGCTATGCCATTGTGTTCGTCTCGGAAAAATACGCGAAATAGAGTCCGAGTTTTCGAAAATCGGAGTCCGTATGACCAAGATATGGCCTCGCGAAGTTTCACGAAAATTCCCAAATTAAAGTATACTTAATTAAGTGAAATGGGTTGTGTAGATATATATATATATATATATATATATATATATATATATATATTGATATATATATATATATATATATATAATTGAAAATTTAATAAATAAATATGCAAAAATGCTCAAAACAGCGAATTGGGAGAGGGGAATAACCGAACCGGCCGATTTTTGAAGTCGACCCGAGCCCGCTGGGTCGACTAGGGGTTAATCCAGGGTGTTTGGCTGTCAACCCGTGGGCCGATTCGCTCAAGTGCAGATTTTGCATTTGAATGGTTCTCATGGTCCATCTTTAATCTAAAGGCCCTAGATGGTTCCTACACTTGACTTCTTCCCCAAGACATGCTTTGATGGCTTGGATTGAATCTAGGGTTAATCCTATGGCCTAAAACACTTGCCTAATCTATAAATAAGACCCTAACCTACCCTAATTCATTCATAATTAAACCTAGTGACTAAACTATGGCAAAATGCTAGCTCTCATGGCCTCCACTAATTTTATGAAGAGGGTTGCATACTAATCACTCTCTAATCAACTTCTAATCCCTTCTTAGCATCTTAATCTTCTTCATTTGGTGTTCAAAGTTGCTAGTTGTGAGTTTCTATCACTTTGATGATCTTTTGGTAAACTAATTAGATGAGATGTGATGAGATTTATGGTTTTGTATGTGGGTTAATGAGCTTTGAATCATATGATATGATGTTAGCATTAATCTTATGTTTATGCATGTTGAGTATGTAAGCTTATGCAAGTTTAATATGATGTATGTTATGTTTGCATGATGCTAAATATGCAAGTTGTGGGCTATGTAATCATATGCATGTTATGCAAGTTCATGGTAATATGCTATGCAAGTTACATGTTTGTTAATATGCAAGTTACATGTTTGTTAATATGCAAGTTACATGTATGTAAATATGCAAGTTACATGTTTGTTAATATGCAAGTTACATGTTTGTTAATATGAAAGTTACATGTATGTAAATATGCAAGTTACATGTTTCTTTATATGCAAGTTACATGTTTGTTAATATGCGAGTTACATGTATGTAAATATGCAAGTTACATGTTTATTAATATGCAAGTTCATGATGACACATTATGCAAGTCTATAAGCTAATATGCAAGTTTGTTATGCAAAATGAATATGTAAGTTATGTGACATATTATATGCAAGTTATGTGACATGTTATGCAAGTTCATATGCAAGTTATGTGTTTGTTAATATGCAAGATGGCACCTTTGAAACATGTTCATTCATATGCAAGTTGACACCTTTTATATGTGTTATATCATGAACGAAATTACGTGGGAATGATGGGGTAATTAAATGCATAAGTTAATAAGATTGTGTGAAATTAATATAATTATGCATAACACAAAATAAATAAACATAGTATGGGAATTTGCCTATTTGGTTAGGTGTACCCATACTATGTGTTGGGAATTTACCTATTGAGTTAGGTCTACCCCATGGGAATTTACCTATTAAGTTAGGTCTACCCATGTTAAGAAAACTTGATTAATTAGGGATAATTAATATAAAATTATGAGGGTGATTAATTAGGTGTAATTAATTGACTAAGACACGAGGTTGGACTCAGTTGTAGCGTAAAACTGCCCGGACCCAACCGGCTTAACCAGTTGCTACAAATGTTAGCCCAATGTGAGAGGTCTTAGGCACAAACTAAATACGTAATTAATGTAAAGACACGAGGTTAGACTCTGTTATGACATAAGGCTGCCCGGACCCAACCGGCTTAACCAGCGGTCATAAAAGACAGTCTAATGTGAGAGGTCTTTACAAAGGTTACGTTCTTAATTAATTAATTAAGAAACACTTAACCACATTAGCATGTAGAGGGACATGAGGGGTTAAGTGGGTGCCTCGGGTGGCATGAGAAAATCTAGTGGTTGCCTTGGGTGGCAATAGAAAATACGATTAGAATACTTAACCAAAATAGAACATGTAATTAAAACATGATTAAAGGGTTAAGTGGGATATACTAGAAAAAGGGACAAGCTTAGGTGGGTAGCTTGTGGAGGCCCATTTCAACCAGTAACCCATACGTATCTTTGTGGGCTCGACCCATGTCGAGGACGGGACACGCATACTGGGCTTGACTGTAAGAGGCAAACGGGTTAGCGGTGGCAACGCAAGTCCAACGGGCTTCATATGCGTGAGTGGGCCCGGGCTGGTAGGTAAGCCGTTGTTGCATCGAGTAGATATAAGCCGTGCACCTTTAGTTTCATCAGGTTGCCACATTGGGGAATGATACATCCCACGGTGGGGCCAGCACGGGTATCTACGTTAGGGAGCCGATCGAATGGGAAGTAGTGTGTACACCTAGTGGATTGTAGGGCCCCGTGGCGCCTACTTGGTCACCTAGGGGTACGCAGGTACTAATTAGTAAATTTTAAAAGTCCTTGGGTGGGATCAACCTTTAAGTTAGGAACGACTGGTGTGGTGCAGTTTAGTAATTTACCTTAGGAAGGGTAGATGCGTCTTTATCTTTTATCTTGGTTTAGTTAACTGCTTAGGGTAGCCATTCATCCCTATATGTTACCGTATATCAGTTTATGTCTTCTCTGGTTACTTTAACGATTGTATTGTTAAAGTTATAGGACTCGCTCAGACTTATGTCTGACCCTGTTGTTTTTATCTTTTTCCCAACCCTCAGGTCCTACGGTGGATCCTAGCAGTAGTGGAGCTTGATCGGATTGCTGTTCCAGTCTTTAGGAGCTTGGATAGATGTAAAGCTCCAGTTATCCAGTTATCTTTTCTTTTGTTTGGCTATTGTATGAGAGTGGGATTATGTACTTCTTTATTTTGATGGATATTGTACTTGACCTTTATTGTGTTTTTATGATGTAACCAGACATGTTTTACTTCCGCTGTTATGAGATGATGTTTTAAAATTTCAAGTACTATTTATATCTGTCTTGTTGTAATTTTTCTGTTCTATATTCACTAAAATACTCCACCGATGCTATGGCATTCCCTTAGTGAGTGATCATAGCGGGAGTGGGGTGTTACAATGTATGTCATAGATCTAATCATAAGGTGTAAACTTGCATAGGCAATAACCACAAACTTACAATACATGGTTCATGCCCCAAACATATATATACATATACTTGCATATGTGATTTATGCAACATAACGATAGTGTAAACTTACATCTAAATATGTAAACTAGCATACAGAATTTTGTATACTAGCATATAACTCAAACATATCATAGCCTAACTTTAGATCCAATTTACACATAAAATAGATGTCATGAAACATGAAAGGTTGTATATAATTTTCACTAACTTGCATATGATCTATGCCTCAATTAACATCCTAACTTGCATAAATACATATGATTTATCATATGAATTAGTTCCAACAATATAACCAAACTAGCATATGAAACAACATCATGAATTAATTAAACATAAGCCACTCATAGAATTACAACATAGATGATAGCATTACAACTTTACAACATAGATGATAACATCATAGAATTTACAACATAAATGATAACATGTGGTCAACAATTCACAACATAACCATATAATCCACATCATATCTCAATCCAATTAAATTGTTAATTATTTTATTATAGAAATTGAACTCACAACTCAAAGAAGGTCTTAAGTTCTGAAATCTGAGTTCTGAAGTTGAATTAGCTTTCCTTTGAAGTAGATTCGTTGTTAGAGTTGAATAGAATTGAATTTGATTAGCTTTCTTCCACTCCAATTGGTGGCGGCTATTCTAGGTTGCAAGGTGACGGCATGGAGGCAATGATTCTAATTTTAATTTGATTTTAGGGTTTGAGTCTACATGTGTTTTTATAGAGTTTAGGATTGATCTAAGCCGTCCGATCAACCCAGAATTAACCCTAGCCATTCAGAGCAGATCAGAAATCCTAATGACTCAACATACAGTCATAAACATGTCATCAATCAAATCTGCCCGGGGGATGGGGGGATGGGGCAGGTCAACCCTATGGTCGACCTGGGGAGGGTAGGTTGACCCCCTGGTCGACCTGGCCCTGGCGGGAAATTTCCACCTAGCCCATTCTGACTCCAAAATTTGAATTTTTGAAATCTGTTTAGAATTTTCTGAAACTTCCAATGGCCATAACTTCTTCATACGAAGTCCAATTCATGCAAACTCGGACTCTATCTCAACCAGAATTCCGAGATGAACACAATGGTGCAACCCGTTTCCCTTAATTCCCACATCTGTAATTAGTTATTCTTTAATTTGTGAACATTAATATTGAAAATTACGGGGTGTTACATTCTCCCCTACTTAAAGGATTTCGCCCCCGAAATCTCCAAGTTAAGGAGAATGCTTATCCTAACATCCAAACAACCATCAAACACAGGCATCCATTGGGCTTACAAAATTCCTAATGCTGTATGAACATATGCAAGAAGTGTGTGTATTTGTTCTTTATCTAATTCAAAATCAGGAGGTCTACTGATTCAGTTGACCTCCTTAATGCAAACCATGATAGTGCCATGCGCCCATTATGTATGCGAAAGAATCCTATCGATACATATTATTTCTACATATGTGCACAGCCATTCACCAAAATGCAACATCCATATGATGGTACAACCATTATACATCCATTGCTTGAATATGTACACACATTTATATGCAATATGCAATATGAAGTGACTGAGCCGATCTAGTGCCTAAAGTGTGTGTATATGTATCCACGAGCAACCACTAGCAAACACTTGCATCCACATGCATCCATCGTACATAACATGTCTCAAACACATGTTTCAACCATAGGACTTCCCTATCTAAAGGTCAAAGATACTAGCGAGAGGATATACTTAAGATAAAACAAGTACAAGCTAAGCGATAAAGGAGAAATTAAAAGACATACCCTCGAAAAGAAAAGGGTACAATGAACGCATCTTCTCTTTCGTCTCCCAAGTATCGTTGCTCTCATCATCTCCCCATTGCACTTTGACTAGCTTGATCTCTTGATTCCTCAACTTCTTAATCTCCAACCCAAGAATGAACGTAGGAGCTCGTCGAATCGTCGCATCACACTCTATCTCCACCTCTTTAAGCAAGCTCGGCTACACCACTTCCACGGTGTCATCCAAGCACTTCCTCAAATGCGATACATGGAATACACCATGTACACCACTAAGTCTCTCGGGCAGCTCCACTCTATACGCCATTTGTCCAATTCTCTCCTTAATAGGAAACGGCCCTGCGAACCTTAGTGCCAACTTCCCAATGGACCCAAAGCGAACCACATTCCATAATGGAGACACCATGACAAAGACCATGTCCCCAATATCAAACTCAAGATCTGCCTTCCTCTTGTCTGCATAAAATTTCTGCCTATCTTGCGCCTTCTTCATCCTACTTCGAATCAAATTGATCTTTTCCAAAGTCTCTCTAGTCATATCGGGCCCATGCAAGATCTTATCTGTAGATTCCCACCAACATGTAGGCGAACGACACGGCCATCCATAAAGAGCCTCGAACGGTGCCATGCCAATGCTAGACTAAAAGCTATTATTATATGCGAACTCCAGCAACGGAAGATGTTCCTCCCATGTACATTCGAAGTCTAAGACTACACAACCTCATTAGGTCCTCTAGAATACGATTCACCCTCTCGGTCTGGCCATCCGTCTGAGGATGATATGCGGTCCTCAAACATAACTGAGTCCCTACCACCTCTTGCAAGATCTTCCAAAACTCGCTAGTAAAGGTAGGAACGCGGTCGCTCACAATGCTAGAAGTAACACCGTGCAAACGAACTATCTCTCGAATGTATATAGAGGCTAACCATGGAGCATTCCTCTTACTCTTCATGGGAATGAAATGGGCGCTCTTAGTAAGTCTGTCTACCACAACCCAAATCCCCGTATTACCCTTCCTCGATCTCGGTAACCCATCAATAAAGTCCATCGAGACACTTTGCCACTTCCATTGTGGGACCTCCAATGGGTGAAGCAATCCACTGGGCTTCTTTTGCTCTGCTTTTACTTGTTGGCACACAAAGCATCTAGCAACAAACTCGGCCACATCCCTCTTCATACCAGCCCAAAAGTAAACTCATCTCATGTCCATGTACATCTTGTCCCCGCCGGGATGGATGGTCATCTTCGAACGATGTGCATCATCAAGAATGGTCTTCCTCAAATTCTCGTCCCATGGTACACAAAGTATACCGTCCCTACGTTACCAACCGTTATCTTCAAGGGTATACCTACTAAGATGGCTCGATGACTCCCGCCTTTTGATCTTCTCTACTAACTCAACCAACTATGGGTCATCTCGTTGTGCCTCATCGATCCGTCCCAAAAGCGTAGGTCCGACCTCTAAGGATGCTAGCAAACCGGGTACAAAGTCAATGGAAGGTCTAAAGTCAAACGTAGAGGTGAACTCTAAGCTTCGCCGCTCAACAAACAACTTACTCAAGGACAAACTTTACCTACCTAAGGCGTCTGCCACCACGTTACCCTTGCCAGGGGTATATGCTATCTCGAAGTCGTAGGACGCTAAGAATTCCATCCCCCTTTGCTGCCTTAAGTTCAAGTCCTTCTGAGAGAACAAGTATTTTAGCGATTTGTGGTCAGTGAACAATTCGAATTTCTCGCCAAGAAGATAATGGCGCCAAGACTTAATCGCGAAAACAATAGCGGCCAACTCTAGGTCATGTGTAGGGTAATTTCTCTCATGCACTCTCAACTGTCTTCCTCCATAGGCTATTACCCTCCCCTCCTGCATTAAGACTGCGCCTTGTCCTGTCCCACAAGCACCGGTATAAACGATAAATGGCTTACTCCCATCTGGCAACACTAAGACTGGGGCTATGGTCAAAGCTTTCTTTAAACGTTGGATTGCATCATCACAATCTACGTCCCATGTGAAAACTAGGTTCTTCTTCGTCAAGCGTGTTAATGTTGCTGAAATTTTTGCGAAGTCTTTGATAAACTTCCTATAGTAGCCAGCCAACCCTAAGAAACTCCTCACCTCGGTAGCATTTTAGGGACCTTCCAATCTTGGATGGCCACTACCTTTGCGGGATCCACAGCTATCCCTTCTTTGGAAAGCACGTGCCCTAAGAATCGCACATCCTTCCACCAAAAGTGACATTTAGAAAATTTAGCTTTAAGGCTATGCGCTCGAAGGGTCTCCAACACTTCCTTAAGGTGTAGGGCATGCTCTTCTTCACTTTTAGAAAAGATCAAGATGTCATCCACAAAGACTACCACGAATTTATTAAGGTACTCCCTAAACACCCTACTCATCAAGTCAACAAAGTATGCGGGGGCGTTTGTCAAACCGAAGGGCATCACAAGCCATTTGAAGAAGCCGTCTGGAGTCCTAATGGCAGTCTTGTCTATGCTATCCTCAGCCACTCTCAACTGATGGAAATCTGTGGCTAAGTCCAACTGCGAAAACACTGAGGCGCCAACTAACTGATCGAGGAGATCGTCAATCCTAGGTAGTGGGTGCCTATTTTTCTTAGTAAGCTTATTGAGTTCTCTATAGTCCACACAAAGTCTAAGGGACCCATATGCCTTCGTGGAAAATACTATTGGAGCACCCCACTCCGATATACTACATCTGATGAACCCCTTCTCAAGCAATTCTTTCACTTTCTTACTGAGTTCTCTTCTCGCTCTTGGAGCCATATAGCGCACTGGTAATGCAACTGGCTTTGCATTATCTACTAGATATATTCGAAAGTCTATCTCATGTTTTGGGGGTAAACCCCTCACCTCATCGAAGACATCATCATATTCACGGACTATGTGAATAGAATGTAAATCATCATTGGATGCGTCAAGGGATTCTAGATAGCTAAGCATTACTGGACCTATAGGGTCACAAGAAATATTAAGGGTCTTTCCACAATGAGTCAACAGTCTAACTACCCTTCTTTCACAATCTAGGATGGCCCCGTATCTAGTTAGCCAATCCATACCTAGAATCAAGCCGTAGCCCATGAAGCCAAGAATAAAGGCGTTGCCTTCAAACCCAATGCCCAAGATAAACACTACCAGATCCCGACAAATCATAGAAAGATAAGCTGAAGCACCAATAGGAATTGAGACTACTAAGGGATCTCTAACTAGACTAGGATCTAGGTGCAGTGTTTCAACTAATGATGTAGAAATAAAAGAATGTGATGCGCCAGAATCGAATAAAGTACGGACAGGATGATCAAACAGAAAAACTAAACTTTCAACGGAAATTGCTCTACCTCGTTCTTGTAGCTGTAGGGCCACGAGAGCCTGAACTTGCCCCCTTGCCTGCCCTAGTGCTATAAGAGCCTGCACCTGTCCTCCCGAGGTAGACCCTGCCCTCTGCCCTTTCCTTGGGCAGTCCTTAATCAGATGTCCAGCTTCGCTACAGTGGAAACAACCAATCTTCTTTTTCTTCCTACAATCTTTTCTTAGATGGCCTGGTGTCCCACAATTAAAGCATCTTTTCTTTCCCTTACCATTGTTGCCTTTACCACCTTTCTTGTTTTGTTGTTGCTGTTGCGGTTTCTTTTGATCCCCTTTCTTCTTGGGTGCCTTATTAGCATTGGCACCCTTCTCCTCTTCATGCATAAGCGCCATGTCAACTAGTCTCTCAAAGGTAGCCCCCATGGGGATGTGGGTCATAGCTAACCCATGAAGCGGCTCGTTCAAACCCTTAACAAATCTCAAAGCCTTCTTTTCTGGTGTATTCACCAAGTCCAAGCCAAATCTTGCCAACTGATTGAATTTTTTGACATATCCTTTCACCGATAGATTCCCCTACTTCAATGCTAGAAACCTTTCCATGTATAGATTCTCTTCAGCCTGTGAGAGAAACTTCGCCTCAAACCTTCGCCTAAAATCTGGCCATGTATCGACTAAACGTTCTCCATTAGTGACCTCCCACCAAAACGAGGCCTGATCCTTCATTAGCCAGGGAGCTAACTGGACCTTTCTTCCATCCTACACTTCAAAGATCCCAAACAATTCTTCCACCTCTTTTAGCCAATTTCGAGCTTCAACAAATGTCTCCGTCCTGTGAAAAGGTTTTCCACCCATTGCTTGAAAGTCCTTACATTTCTTAGAAAAAGTATCTACACGAGGAGGAAGAGGAGGAGGAGCATTTGCTGGACCTGCAGTGGTGGCCCTAGTCTCCAAATACCTCCTAAACCATCCAGGTAACGTTATCCCCTCGGGTATCCCGGGAATTCCGGACAAGCTGAAACGAAAAAGGAAAGATTCAATACAAAAGAACCGAAGGAAAGATATATGGCTCTTGGGGTTATGCTTTCTAAAATAAGCTTTTCTATTGAAAATACTTTCCTTAAAACATACTTTTGAAGGTACTTCTTTATAAAAGGGTTTTTGAAAAACATTTTTTCAAAATTCATATCTGTTCTGGTAACCTTCAGCTCTGATACCACGTGTAACACCCCACGTCCATTAATGTCACTCACAAAGGGAATGCATTAACCTCTATGGAGCATTTTAAGTGTGTATAGAACAGAAACTTAACAACAAGACAGATATAAACAGTACTTAAAACTTTAAAATTTTATTCTTTGCAGCAGTAAACACATAAGTTTGATTACATCATCAAAAACCAGAGTCAAAGTACATAATATCCATCTTGACTAAATCAGAGTACATAAATTGAAAGACATAACCCCAACACAGAATAGCCATAACTAAGATAGGCTGCACTTTTACTTCAACGATCCAAGCAGCTTCTAAAAGCAAGAGATACAACTGTCCAAAATCAAGCTCCATAAACACATAAGTTTGGTTACATCATCAAAAACCAAAGTCAAAGTACATAATATCCATCTTGACAAAATCATAGTACATAAATTGAAAGACATAACCCCAACCCAGAATAGCCATAAATAAGATAGGCTGAACTTTTACTTCAGCGATCCAAGCAACTTCTAAAAGCAAGAGATACACCTGTTCAAAATCAAGCTCCATTGGAGCTAGTTCCACACTGAGCACTTGGGGGAGGGGGGGAAGGACGAAAATGGGTGGAAACAAAGGGGGTCAGACATAAAGTCTGGCGAGTCCGATAACTTCAACAATATAATTACCAAAATAACTAGGCTAAGGCATAAGTTGGAAAATGAGGAAATGACTGTGAACAATTGAGTATGGAAGAGTAAACAAGGAAATAAGATGAACAAGGAAAACGTTAAAAGCGCACCTAAACCACTATGAGATAATTACTATACTGCACCACCACTAGTCACCCTATGGTTGATCCCGCCTACAGAACTTAATAATGATAATGGTAGTTTCGTGCACCCATAGTTGCCTTCATAGGTGCCGCCTGCCCCTATGTCCACTAGGTGTACCTACTACCCCCATTCGATCGGCTCCCTAACTCGTAGATACCAGTGCTGGCCCCACAGTGGGGTGTATCACTTCCCAAAGTGGCAACCCGATACAATCAACAATGCACGGCTTATACCTACACGATGCAACAAAGTCTTACCTTCCAGCCCGGGGCCACACATGCACATGAACTCGTTGAACTTGCGTTGCCACCGCTAACCCGTTTTGGCCTCTTACAGTCAAGCCCAATATGCATGTCCCGTCCTCGACTTGGGTCGAGCACACAAAGATACTTATGGGTTACTGGTTGAAACGGACCCCCATTATTTGACACAAGCTATCCACCTAAGCTTGGTCCCCTCAAGTACATCCCACTTAACCTCTTCTTATTCATGTTCACTTATATGTTTCAATTTTGGTTAAGTGCATCTAATCGTATTTCAAATGCCACCCAAGGCACCCACTTAACCCCAATGTCCCACCACATATTTATCTGGTTAAGTGTTTCTTAATTCATTAATACCGTAACCTTGTAAAGACCTCCCACATTAGACTGGCATTTATGACAGCTGGATTTGTCGGGCGGGTCCGGGTAGTCTTACACCACAAACGAGCCTAACCTCTTGTCTTTACAACTGTTACACATTTAATTTATGCCTAAGACCTCCCACATTAGACTGGCATTTGTGGCAGCTGGATTTGTCGGGCGGGTCCGGGCAGCCTTACACAGAAAAGAGCCTAACCACGTGTCTTAGACGATTAATTACACAAAATTAAGTATTCCCCAATTTGAATTAATTTACCTATTCAAATTATCAATCAATTCCTAATTTAATTATGTCCATAATTGACTCAATTATGTCCATCTATTTATGCTATGCAAAATCATACCAATTTTCATCACAAAATTATTTTATGCCATTTAAGGAATTTATGCCAATTCTTAATATTAAATCTTTTAATATTATCCCATGGCCTCACGTTGTACGTTCGTTCGTTTAACGTAAAATATACGTTAGACTCGAATAGTCTAACTTATAGAATAAAGAGAAAACATCACAACATACATATAGATAAAAATAGATCTAAACATAAGGGGTGAACTTGCATGTGTGAATAAGGTTCTACATCTAAAACCTGCATAGGACAAAGTCACTACTTGCATAAAACTACATATGTCGTAGATCTAAATCTAAAGGTATAGACTTTGTTTAGGTAATAGTCACAAACTTGCATAAACCATGTATGTCATAGATCTAATCATAAGTTGTAAACTTGCATAGGCAATAACCAAAAACTTACATTACATGATTCATACCCCAAACATATATATACATATACTTGCATATGTGATTTATGCAACATAACAATGGTGTAAACTTACATCTAAACATGTAAACTAACATATAGAATTTTTTATACTAGAATATAACTTGCAGATGTCATAGCCTAACTTTAGATCTAATTTACACATAAAATAGATGTCATGAAACATGAAAGGTTGTATATAATTTTCACTAACTTGCATATGATCTATGCCTCAATTAACATCCTAACTTGCATACATACATATGATTTATCATATGAATTAGTTCCAACAACATAACCAAACTAGCATATGAAACAACATCATGAATTGATTATAGATAAGCCAATCATAGAATTACAACATAGATGATAACATTACAACTTTACAACATAGATGATAACATGATAGAATTTACAACATAAATGATAACATGCGGTCAATAATTCACAACATAACCATATAATCCACATCATATCTCAATCCAATTAAATTGTTAATTATTTTATTAAAGAAATCGAACTCACAACTCAAAGAAGGTCTTGAGTTCTGAAATCTGAGTTCTGAATTTGAATTAGCTTTACTTTGAAGTAGATTCGTTGTTAGAGTTGAATAGAATTGAATTTGATTAGCTTTCTTCCTCTCTAATTGGTGGCGGCTATTCTAGGTTGCAAGGTGACGGCATGGAGGCCATGATTCTAATTTTAATTTGATTTTAGGGTTTGAGTCTACATGTGTTTTTATAGAGTTTAGGATTGATTTAAGCCGTCCGATCAACCCAGAATTAAACCTAGCCATTCATAGCAAATCAGAAACCCTAATGACTCAGCCTACAGTCATAAAAAGGTCATCAATCAAATCTGCCCAAGGGGGAAGGTCGACCCCCAGGTCGACCTATGGTCGACCTGGTGAGGGTAGGTTGACCCCCAGGTCAACCCCCTGGTCGACCTGGCCTTGGCGGGAAATTTACCGCCTAGCCCATTTTGACTCCGAAATTTGAGTTTTTGAAATCTGTTTAGAATTTTCTGAAACTTCCAATGGCTATAACTTCTTCATACGAAGTCCAATTTACGCAAACTCGGACTCTATCTCAACCAGAATTCCAAGACGAACATAATAGCGCAACCCGTTTCCCTTAATTCCCACATCTGTGATTAGTTATTCTTTAATTTGTGAACATTAATATTGAAAATTACGGGGTGTTACAGTTGCTTCTATCTTTTCAAAACTGAACTTCAGATTTAAAAAAGTTAATTGTATGTATATATTTCATGTTTTAATTGTTAGCTGGAAATATACAATGTTTTTTTAGATAAGACAGATATGTTATCGGAGCATAAGCATAATAGATATCTGATCAACAAGCTTGATTGGTAGCCAACAAATATACTAAGGGATTAAGGTACCATCCTAAAAGTCTTAAGCATCATTGTAGCAGAAAAAATATTTACAAAACAAAAAAACCACATACCTCCATCATTAAGCATGTTAGAAGTGTCCACCAGCATTCCATCCAACGTTAGTGCTTCGCTAATCCTCCTCTTATTGAGCTTCTTTGCGAATGGTCAATTGGAATGGATTATAGTGAGCCATACCTGATACTCCTGGGAATGAATCGGCTCTTTGGTTCCTGGCACTACATCTGACCAGTGTTGTGATGTCCCGTAACTTCCCCGGTAAGGAAAGAGAACGGATTACCTTGAGAACAACATATATCTAAACGCAAACAGAAGAACATTTCATTGTTTATTACAATAATTCCATCAGAATACAAGAATATACAGAGTATGAATAAATAGTACACATCATAAATTATCAGAGATTTAAATACATTACTGCAGCGGAAAAGTAAAACAATACACAACTGAAAAGAATATACGGATACATAGCTTTCCAGATATCGTTCCAGCTATAAGTCAGGATCCTATGAATATAAATCTGCAAAACCAAAACTACTAACTGCCCGTGTCAAAATAAGGGCACCCAGAGTTTAGGTTAAAACAATTAACTCCGGGTCAGTCATGTGACTAGTGTGAGAACTAAAACAGTTATTTAAAGCTTTACTTTAAATCAGATATATCAAGGGACCATGCCGTATAACACGGAACGGGTTTCCTCCCAAGAATACCAGTGCATATAACAAAACAGCGCAATGCTTTTTGGAAAAAAGAAGCTATTATAAGACCCAGGTCCCAACACACAATGCAACATAAGCCGGAGGATAGGGTTTTCCCTTATAATAGCCAAACATGCTTGGTACGTTAAAAACAAAACACTTAATACTATTATAAGTGCATAGTGTATAAAACAACTACAAATATAAATGTATCAATCCTAGACGACATGGGTACCATATATCATGTTGCCATACTAGGCTCTACAATAAAAAACCGCAAAGTCACGTATTCGGAATTTGGATTTCCATCTATGAACCGAGGCAAGAGATCGTCCTCTACCGAATTCGAGACTGTCTAGCCCGAGCCTCAGGATCAGAGCTTGAGTGATCTTTGGAGCGACAAGGCCGGTCCACCGATGTGGATTAAACTTAAACCCTGGACACTGCGTTTCCTCGCGCTTTGGGGCGTAAATGAGCCAAATGACTCAATCTGCTCCACACAGTTACCGATATATTCGAGGCGCCTCGCAACAGCAACAACCACACAGGTGAAATTAATATAAATGTCAGGGCTAGTAGGTCACTGACACCACCATAGCTAGAAGGAAATGCATGCCCTCCCTGAGGTCCTTTCCCGTTTTTGGTTCACAACCGGGGTGTGAGGCTCGCGAATCAACGCTACACAAAGCTATGCCACACAGGCGGCACTTTGATCATCAACCACAAGACTTGTCTTTTCAATAGAAGCCTTGATCAATTGCCACTTAGGCATGCCGCACAGGCAATTCACTCCATGCGATCGATATCCATCAATATATAACCCCTAAGCTCGTATGTCTCAGAGAAGGGCGTTAAGCAAGAGAATAAATTCTCCGCCGCCAAACAGATATATATTTAATAGAAATCAATCACACAGAATAAAATCCAATGCCAGACACACGGTCCATTTATAAGTTCGTTCTGGGTCTGAACGAAACCGGAGGCACCTTGTACCTCGCATATCCATCGATCTCCAAGTACGTCTGGACGATCACCAACTGACTCCCTCCTCTTGGGTTTACAACCCAATCAAGATCATCAACAATCACCCAAACGATGTGAAGACCTCAGGTCTTCGACCACCGTCTTCATCCTCGACACCACGTCGAATCGGTTATTCAAAATGGGATAAACCCGGTCTTTCTGAATAACTCACGTATATAATAAACAAGTGTTACACAAACAAAACATACGCCTCATTCCAATTTAGGATATTCTTTTATTCAAATATTCTTATACTTTGGGAAAGTTTCCCATTAATTTTATCAAAGATAAATTCTTTAAATTTATTCTTTAATCTTCTTTTGAATATCAATTCAAACTAGTCGGGATTAGCGAACCACACTGAAGTAATCATTTGTTTTATTTCCCAATCCCAACCTATTCATCCCATGAAGTAAAACTGGTCATACTTCATATCTAACACCACGATGTTATCGGTAAATTCAATTACCATTTCACGTTCAAATCTAATTAAAGATTTAACTATCGCCTGGAGCAAAACTGGTGATACCCCGTTCTCGATCATTTCAATCTAGTTAAATATTCATTAAAACTCCACTTGGTTTTAATCTTCTCAAAAAATCAATTTAATGATTATTTAACTTGGGAAATCATATCCTGTCTTTAACTGGGTTAAAGAATCAATGTCATTTAAAACACGGTTCATTATAAACCCAAAATCACATTCTATTCAATTCCAATTAAATACCATTTAATTGGTATACTTCATTAAATCTAAATAAAAAGATTTAATCTTTTTCTCAATTGGGTTTAAGAACAGTGTTAATGAAGACACCATTCACAACAAACCCAAATCCCATTTGATATTAAATACAAGGCTCTGAATAGAAAATATATTGGCTTATATTCAATATCAAATTCTACGACCAACAAATATCGTATAGGAAATAACGATATCAATATATCTTTCAAATTTCCATAACAATATCTGTATAATCACGAAATCCAACATCGAAATATTCCAAAGACAATTTCGATTCAAATCCATTCAAATTCACTTATTGGAAATTCTGGTTACTTTTAAAACCCTTTCAAATCCAATTTATTTATTTCAAAAATGAATGGAATTTAATTCTAGTTCAAAACTAGTTCATTTCGATAAAAATCTAGTCTTATCTTTTCAAATTTAGAAATTTTCACCCTAATTCTTCACAAATCATTTCTTATGATTTTACACAAATTATTACTATTTTTAATAATTTTATCAAGGCCCGTACAGTCGATTTCCATCAACGGCCATCGAACTGCACTTACAGCGACCTTTTCCAAATTTTATTTGGACATAATTCCAAATCCAACCATTAGATTTAAAATCTATAATATTCATTAAAAAGCTCTTTTTGATACAAACCCAATGGTTCCGGTTTTAGAAGAATCCGACGGTCGTGTCTCCCGCAACGTCAATTCGAAGTCAATGGTCGAAATTCGCGAACTGCCGCAGCGCAGCGTGTTCTATTCTGGCCATTATATTATATATATAATATATATTTCGTCGATTTCAATTCAAAACGTATTTTACAAATCATTTTAACTTTGTTTTAAAAACGATTTCAACTTCATATTCAATTTCGAATCAAAATTGAATATTCCACATCATCGATATACAAATGATAATATTTTCAAAACGTTATATTTTGAAATCACTTCCTTTTCTATATTCATTTTGAAAACTAATATAATCGATATAAATATCGTTCGCGTCAAAATGGCGCATATCTAACCAACACGGCTTTATATATTTCAATAACTTCGTTATTCTATTCAACAAATGAATTTTTTCTTCAACACATGAATATTCTTTTATTCAACACATGAATATTTATTTTTATTCAACACATGAATATTTATTCTATTCAACATATGAATTTTCTTTCTATTCAACAAATGAATATTTATTTTTATTCAACACATGAATATTTATTCTATTCAGCACATGAATTTTCTTTCTATTCAACACATGAATTTTCTTTTATAATATTCCTTATTTTCCCAAATGGAATGAGGCCCAATAATTTACCATATAATGTTATTTATATGGATTCTATACAACATATGTATATAATAGCAATGATAAATAATCAACCATCATCCAAAGTGCAACACACAACTGCATAAGCATTAAATATAAACAATTAACGCTTACACAGTTTGTCAACCCATCGATTGTCATACAACTAAACAATCGGGATTAGTGTACGTCAAATATCATCCCAATACCCGTGTGGGGTTTCAAATCAACAAACACAGATTTTTATTTGTGCAGTTGGGCGATGTGTAAAATTTATCGTCCCAATCAATATCAGTCAAATCAGTGTATATAAACAAATCGTCCGATTTGTTTATTACTATTTATTTTATATACACGTTGAAAATTATATTTTGTACTATAAAATATTTTCCACTATAAAATATTTTATTCCATTCCACATCACACAATAAAGTTTTCACAACACATCAATCAAACAAACAAGTCATCCATGGTCTGTGGACAACGGGTATCGGGTGCTACTAAGGACCGTCTGCATCCTATATATATTTCAACTAGAAAACAAAATGAAAGTGAGGATTTCTCACCTTTGGGTTCCACTTCACCATTATCTATTTATGAACGGTATGGATTTCCTTTTGATTACCATCGGTTCCATCGCAATCTATTTCACTCTGTTCATAGTAAAAATCACATTTTTATTATTCATTTTTATATATAAAAATCATATTTTTACATTGCTACTTCTATAAAGATCACATCTTTATCTTCATTTCATATATATGTATATATATATATATATATATATATATATAATCGAATTTTTATTGCTACTTCATATATATAAAAATCGAATTTTTATCTTCACTCCAACATATATAAAAATACCGCCTTTCTATAATTAAAAAACTCGCCTTTCTATAATTAAAAAAACTCGCCTTTCTTTAATTAAAAATCTCGCCTTTCTATAATTAGAAAAAAACTTGCCTTTCTTTAATTAAAAAACTCGCCTTTCAATAATTAAAAAAACTCGCCTTTCTTTCATTAAAAATCATTCCTTTTCATGTTAAAAATCGTAGCTTTCATGTTATAAAAATCAAACCTTTATACTTAGTAAAATCATACCGTTTACTAATGCTATTATATATCAATAATAATCATCTTTCTACATATAAAGAAAATCGAATTTTTTTCTTTTTATAAGTCTATATTTTCATATTTTTAAAACAATAATATATATATATATATAAACTAAATTAACAAAATTAATAAAAAGAAATTCACAATCGTTCATTGGAGGTAGGGCGCTGGGGTTCGTCGGGGGGGCTAGAAGGTCGGAGAAGGGTGCAGCTAGGGTTTCAGGGCAGCGGTGGGACCCAGCGTGGTCGGAGGTGGCTGTTGAGGGTTTGGGGTTGGGGGTCGGCGCGTTTTAATTAGAGGAGGAGAGAAGCGCAAGAGAGGGAGGACCAGAAGGGGTGGTGATGCCTCGCGCCGGCGGTGGGGAGGGTGGGCCGTCGGAGATTGGGCGCGACGAGGAAGAACTGCAGCGTTCTTTTTTTTCTTTTACTTTTGAAATGCTCATTGGCTTCTGAGAAGAAAGGGGGGTTTAGGAAGAGAGAGGGTGTTATTATATGTAATAACCCGGAAATCTGAGCCAATATAAAAAAATTATTTTGGCAATTTTAGCGAATTTTGAATATTTAAAATGAATTGTTTTAAATAATATCGACGAGAAATTTATTACTAATAGAAAAAGACGTATATATTTATATAGATCGTCGTTAGAATATAAATATTTTATTTATAATTATAAAAGGAATTGAAAATGGCGTGGTAGTTTGAAAATTCGATTTCAGATTTCAAATGAATGTACATGATTCAAAATAAACCGGATTTTAAGGAAACCAAAAATATTAGAATCTATTTGAGAATATATTTCCAATGAATCCGAAAAATCGAAATTTCATAGCGGGAATCAAAAGTTATGCCCAGTTGAAAATTCAGAATAGTCGCTATGGAATTCTGGCCCTTAAAAATTGAAATTTTGCAAACGACCTCGGTTTTCAACGAAACCACTTTTGTTGGGTCCGTGATCTCAAGTCATTGCTAGGTTTCAAAATTCGTAATTTTTCGAATCAATATGTGAGCGTGGCGAAGTTAAACGTGTTTTAACAAATTCAGTTGAATTCCATCGACTAGAAAATGATCATTTTTCAAACGGTCTAAGAATTTGATGAAATTAGTTTTGTTAGGACCGTATCGTCAATACAAAGCTAGAAATTATTTTTCGAGAATTTTTAGAGACTGTATGTGGCCCCGGTAAATTGAAATGTGCGTTTAAATTGAATATATAAAGATTTATATTTTAAATTCAACGGAAACTGACCGTAACGATCGAATTGGCCTACGATACATATCCCATTGTGTTCGGAATGGGGGTAATTAGCTAGGGGCGACAGTCGTTGGGTCTCGTTCGGAGTTTATATATAAAGTCAACTTTAGGAAGGATTAAATAAAAAATTATAAAAATATATATAAATAGTTTTCAACGCTAAATATAATTCATTCTCAGCTGCCCCTTTTTTCTAAGGAAAAACCGTAATACCCTCAGCCAAATCCACCCCGCTCTCCACCGTTCGCTGCCAAGTGCCAGCGACGCCTCCGAATGGCCTCCCTCCGACGCCTGCTGCCACCCTTCGACCTCCTCCTCCCCCTTTTTAACCAAATCGAACCACTTAAAGCCCCATAGCAAAACCCTAACCGCCGGACCCGCCTGTTTCCCTCCAACAGGAGCGACTGCGACATCTTCCCGCCCTCTGCTCCAAACTCCGGCGTGCGTGTGATAATGGGTCAAAGGGTGGAGATTTTCTTTTGGGTTTCGAACGTTGGCAGATAGTTTTGACAAAGAAGAAGGAAGAAAAAAAAGTCAACAACCTGATTTCAAAAGGAAAGGTAATTAAGTTTTTTTTATTATTTTATTTAAAATTATCATTGGCTTTAAAATCCGAAATAATTAATGTAGAAAGCATTATTTTAAAATCTGGAATAAAAATATATATAGTATTGTTTTTAAAATATATAAAATATAGTTTCTATATAAATATATATGGTATTGTTTTTATAAAAATATATATAGCCTTGTTTTCAAGAAAAATGTTATTGTAATAAAAGTAAAATATGGTTTTTAACATAAAGAAAGATACGGGTTTTAACATGATAAAGATAAGATTTTTATGCAAATAAAGTTGAGATTTTTAAAATATTAAAGCTATGATTTTTATGTTAAAAAAGGAAGATTTTTATTTAATTAAAAATATAATTTTTATCATATGTGAAGATTAAAAAAATTTGATTTTTATTATGAAGTTAGCATGATAAAAATAAGATCTTTATCATATGATGTAATAACCCGGAAATCTGAGTCAATTAAAATTTTGTATTTTGGCTATTTTAGTGAATTTTGATTATTTAAAATGAATTATTTTAAATAATAACGATGAGAAATTTATTTTGAACAGAATTAGAACGTATATATTTATTTGAATCGTCGTTAGAATATAAATAATTATTTATAATTATAAAAGGAACTGAAAATGGCGCGGTAGTTCGAAAATTCGATTTCAAAGTTCAAATGAATGTGCAGGATTCAAAATAGACCGGATTTTAGTGAAACCAAAAATATTATAATTTATTTTAGAATATCTTTCCAACGAATCTGAAAAATTGAAATTTCATAGCGGGAATCAAAAGATATGCTTCGTTGAAAATTCAGAATAATCGCTATGGAATTCTGGCCCCTTAAAAATGGAAATTTTGCAAACGACCTCGGTTTTCGACGAAACCACTTTTGTTGGATCCGTGATGTCATATTATTGCTCGGTTTCAAAATTCATAATTTTTCGAATCTATATGTGAATGTGGCAACGGAAAATGCGTTTGACCAGTCTTAGTTGATTTTAATCGACTGGAAAATGGAAATTTTCCAAACGGTCTCAAAATTTGACGAAATTAGTTTTGTTATGACCGTATCGTCAGTACGAGGCTAGAAAATATTTTTCGGGAATTTTAGAGTTAGTATGTGGCCCCAGTAAATTGAAATGCGCATTCAAATTCAATATATAGAGTTATATTTTGATTTTGATGAAAACTGATAAAAACGATCGAATCAGCTTACGATACATATCCCATTGTGTTCGGAATGGGGGTAATTAGCTATGGACGACAGGCGGTGGGTCTCGTTTCGAAGTTGGAAATAAAAGTCAACTTTTTGTGAATTAAAAAGGAAAATAAAATAAAATATAATAATTTACTTAAACTCCTCCCCTCCCCCCCACCCGTTTTCTTTCTCCCCCAAAAAAGTTCTTCGATCGGGAAAAAAAAAGCACTGAAGCACATCGATCCCCCACCACCGTGACTCGCCACCGTCCACCGCGAGCTCCAGCGAACCCGCCCTCTCCGATCTCCTTCTCTCCTCCCTCCTCCTCTCTCCAAAGCCCCTCATTCGAACCCCGGAACCCTAAAACTGTCGCGCCCGAACCCTATGCCACCACCGCACCCCACCTCCAACCGCCAGCGACGAACTCCAACGCCCGAAAGGCCACCGACCCAACTGCGAGCTCTTCTTCCCTCTTCTTCGGTAATCAACGTGAGTTTTTTATTTTAAATTTTATTTATTTATAGAAATAAAAATATGGTTTGCATGAAGGTTAAAAATATTATTTTTATATTATAGGGAGGTTAAAAATATAATTTTTATATAATAGGAAGGTTAAAAATATAATTTTTATATAAGTATGAGATTAAAAATATGATTTTTATTAGATGTTAAGGTTAAAGATATGATTTTTATATATATTTTAGCAAAGTAAAAATACGATTTTTAAGTAGAGAAAGAATGGATTTTTATAATAGAAAAGATCATATTTTTGAAATAGGAAAGATTATATCTTTAAACGAGAAAAGATTAGATATTTAGTTATGTAAAGGTATGATTTTTATTTATACCATAGCATGATAGAAATGTGATTGTTATATATGTAGCGTATACGGACGACGAAAGCGACAAACGGCTAGTGGCGAAGGTTTTCTACATATGAAGAGAAGCGGAGTTGGATTTAGCTTTCGTTGAGAACTCGTCAACTTTAATTTATTTCTAGTTTGAAATATATACTAGGATGCAGACGGTGCTTAGTAGCACCCGACACCCGTCGTCCACAGACCATGGATGACTTGTTTGTTTGATTGATGTGTTGTGAAATTTGATGGTGTGACGTGGAATGAAATATTTTATAATGGAAAATGTTTTATAGTTAAAAAAATATAATTTTTAACGTATATATAAAATAAATATTTATAAACAAATCGGACGATTTGTTTATATACGCTTATTTGACTGATATAGATTGGGACGATAGATTTTACACATCGTCCAATCGCACAAATAAAATATGTGTTTGTTGATTTGAAACCCCACACGGTTATTAGGATCATATTTGACGTACACTAATCCCGATTGTTTAGTGTATGCCAATCTATCGGTTGACAGACTGTGTAAGCATTAATTATTTATATTTAATGCTTATGCAGTTGTGTGGTGCACTCTGGATGATGGTTGAATATTTATCGTTGCTATTATATACATGTGTTGTAGAAAATACATATGATTAACATTATATGGTAATTGATTGGGCCAGATTCCAATTTAGAAAATATAAATTCATGTGTTGAATAGAAAATATAAATTCGTGTGTTGAATAGAATATATATTCATGTGTTGAATAGAAAAATAAATATTCATGTGTTGAATAGAATATATATTCATATGTTGAATAGAAAAATAAATATTCATGTGTTGAATAGAAAATAAATATTCATGTGTTGAATAGAAAAAATAAATATTCATGTGTTGATTAGAAAATATATATTCATGTGATGAATAGAAAATATAAATTCATGTGTTGAATAAAAATAGATATTCATGTGTTGAAGAAAATATTCATTTGTTGAATAGAATAACGAAGTTATTGAAAAATATATAAAGTCGTGTTGATTAGATATGCGCCATTTTGATGTGAACGATATTTATATCGATTTTATTCACTTTTATAATTAATATCGAAAAAGAAGGGATTTCAAAATATAATATTTTGAAAATATTATCATTTATAGATTAATGATATGGAATATTCAATTTTGATTAGAAATTGAATATGAAGTTGAAATCGTTTTGAAAATGAATTTAAAACAATTTATAAAATACATTTTAAAAGGAAATCGATGATGTATATATTATATATACTATATATATATATATATATATATATATATATATATATATAATGGCCTGAACAGAACGCGCCGCGCCGTAGCAGTTCACGAATTTCGATCATTGACTTCGAATGGACATTACAGGAGATACGACCATCGGATTCTCCTAAAACCTGAACCGTTGGGTTCGTATCGAGAAGAGCTTTCTAACGAATATTAAAAATTTGAAATCTAACGGTTGGATTTGGAATTCTATCCAAATCAAATTTGGAAAAGGTCGCTGTAAGTGCAGTTCGATGGTCGTTGATGGAAATCGACTGTACGGGCCTTGAAAACTATTAAAAATAGTAGTAATTTGTGTAAAATCATAAGAAATGATTTGTGAAGAACTGGGATGAAAATTTCCATATTTGAAAAGATGAAAATAGATTTTTATCGAAATGAACTAGTTTTGAACTAGAATTATAATTCTATTTATTTTTAAAATAAATAAAGTGAATTTGAAATGGTTTTCAAAATAACCAGAATTTCCAATAATTGAATTGCAATGGATTTGAATCGAAATTGTCTTTGGAATATTTCGATGTTGGATTTCGTGATTATACATATATTGTTATGGAAATTTGAAAGATATATTTATATCGTTATTTCCAATATGATATTTGTTGGTCGTAGAATTTGATATTGAATATAAGCCGATATATTTTCTATTCAGAGCCTTGTATTTAATATCAAATATGATTTGAGTTTGTCGCGTATGGTATCTTCAATAATACTATTCTTAGACTCAATGGAGTTAAGAAAATCAGAAACTAACTGGAGATTAGTTAAGTTGAATGGTCTCCTGGGCATTGATCTGATGTTGGTTTCGGCCTTTGGGGTTAATACTTAGGGAATTGTTCACTTGCTAATTTACGGTTAAAGGCTGATAGAATGGAATGTGATTTTGGGTTTATCGTGAACCGTGTTTTAAATGACATTGGTTCTTTAACCCAGTTAAAGACAGGATATTGATTTCTATGAAGATTAAAACTAAGTGGGGTTTTAATGAATCTTTAATTAGATTAAAATAATCGAGAATGGAGTATCACCAGTTTTGCACCAGACGATAGTTAAATCTTTAATTAGATTTGAACGCGAAATGGTAATTGAATTTACCGATAACACCGTGGTGTTAGATATGAAGTATTACCAGTTTTACTTCATGGGATGAATAGGTTGGGATTGGGAAATAAAATAAATGATTACGTAGGTGTGGTTCGCTTATCCCGACTAGTTTGAATTGATATTCAAAAGATGATTAAAGAATAAATTAAAAAGAATTTATCTTTGATAAAATTAATGGGAACCTTTCCCAAAGTGTAAGAATATTCTGAATTGGAATAAGGCGTATGTTGTGTTTGTGTAACACTTGTTTATTATATACGCGAGTTATTCAGATAGACCGGGTTTATCCCATTCTGAATAACTGATACGACGTGGTGTCGAGGATGAAGACGGTGGTCGAAGACCGGAGGTCTTCAACGTCGTTTGGGTGATTACCAATGATCTTGATTGGGTCGTACACCCAAGAGGAGGGAATCAGTTAGTGATCGTCCAGACGTACTAGGAGATCGATGGATAGGCGAGGTACCAGGTGCCTCCGGTTTCGTTCAGACCCAGAACGGACTTATAAATGGACTGTGTGTCTGACATTGGATTTTATTCTGTGTGATTGATTTCTATTAAATATATATCTGTTTGGCGATGGAGAATTTATTCTCTTGCTTAACGCCCTTCTCTGAGACGTACGAGCTCAGAGGTTATATATTGATGGGTATCAAACAAATGGAGTAAATTGTCTGTGTGGCATGCCTAAGTGGCGATATGATCAAGGCTTCTGTTGAAAAGCAGAGTCTTGTGGTTGACGATCAAAGCACGGCCTGTGTGGCATAGCTTTGTGTAGCGTTGATTCGTGAGCCTCACACCCCCGTTGTGAACCAGAAATGGGAGAGGACCTCAGGGAGGACATGCGTTTCCTTCTAGCTAGAAGTGGCGTCAGTGGTTTTACATGCCCTGACGAATTTGATTTATGTGGTTGTTGCTATTGCGAGGCGCCTCAGATATATCGGTGACTGTGTGGAGCCGATGGAGTCATTTGGCTCATTTACGCCCCAAAGTGTGGGGAAACGCAGTGTTCAGGCATTTTAATCCACTTCGGTGGACCAGCCCTGACGATCAAAGTGTCACTCGAGCTATGATCCTGAGGCTTAGGCTAGAGAGCCTCGAATTCGGTGAGGACTATCTTTTGCCTCGGTTCACAGATGGAAATCCAGCTTCCAATACGTGATTTTCTGGTTTTATTTGTAGAGTCTAGTATGGCGACATAGTGGTATGGGGCACTTATGCCGTCTATGATTGATACTTATGATTTGAAATTGTTTTGACACTATACACTTATAGTAATAATAAAACAAGAAATTTAGCATACCAAGCATTCTTGGCTATTATAAGGTAAAAACCCTATCCTTCGGCTTGCGTTGCATTGTGTGATGGGACCTGGGTCTTATAATAGCTTCATTTTTCCTTATTTAGCATTGCGCTGTTTGTTTTATGCACTGGTATTCTTGGGAGGAAACCGTTACGTGTTATACAGCGTGCTCCCTTGATTTACCTAACTCTAAAATAAAGATTAATAAATATTCACCAGTCACATGACTGACCTGGAGTTTATTGTTTTAACCTAAACTATGGGTGCCATTATTTTGACATGGGCAGCTAGTAGTTTTGGTTTTGTAGATTTATATTCACAGGATCCTGATTTATAGCTGGAACGATACTCGGAAAGCTCTGTACCCGTGTATTACTTCTAGTTGTGTATTGTATTATTTTTCGCTGCTATGTAATGTATTGTAATCTCCGATATTTTATAATGTATATTATTTGTTAATACTCTGTATATTCTTGTATTCTGATGGAATTGTTGTAATAAACAATGAAATGTTCTTCTGTCTGCGTTCCGATGCGTCTTGTCCTCAAAGTATCCGCTCTTTCCTTACCGGGGAAGTTACGTGTCTTCATAGTTGGTATCAGAGCTTTGGTTTACAGTGCTCGGAGAACAAGGCACATTAGAACCATATGAAAGAATTCATTAGAAGTTGGATTAGTAATATCCAATGAGAATGACTCGTTAGAGATGGGATCAATAGTAACCTAGGACGAGTGTGAAGATTATATTTTTAAAATGAAAACAATTTTTGTTTTGAAAATTTAAATCAATTATTCAGATTTGATTATTTAATTGTATTGATTTGGATAGTCCAGTATATAAAGATTTTTCATATACGTCTGATCCGCGTCTGTTTGAAGTTTTAATGTATTGGTTAAATATAGAATCTCACGCTAGTCGCCGGGGACAATTCTGATGATGATTGCAACATCATCAGTATTTGTGTTCGAGTTTCGAAAGTGGGATTTCTATATATTTCCATTAGACTGTTGTGAGAACCAAAACTAGATAGGGAATATTTGCTGTGACTTGGCATCAAAAACATGATTTTTAACTATATATCAAAGTTATGAATTTGAAACGATAATCAACTAATTGATTGCTGATTGTGTTGTTTGATTAATTAAATGTTGAACCTTTAGCCAAATTGAACCAAATAGTGAGTTGTATTGAAAATTTGTCGCATCTGCATGCATATACATGTACTTAAATTGAACAGGTCATAGCAAGGAGGCTAGAGAAGAGGAATAAAATTGTTTGCCCGACAAATAGGTACATGTTTACTAATTTATTATGTTTTGGATGATTTTATGAGCCGATTGGCTTGCTGCTTGGCTGTTTCTTTTACTTTTTGGATTGATGAGGGTCATGGGAGGCTGTTTGAAATATCCCCAAGTCCCCGGTGCATGGGAGGTTATGGCGAAATTTTTCGAAAATTTAGGGTGTTAGCCAAATTTTTGAAAAATTTGAAAAGTTCTTAGAAACTGAAAAGTTGAAGAACTTAAGCCGTAAAGAAAAGAAGGAAAGTTGAGTTGATTAGTTAAACAACTTTCGGCTTCGTTCCTTTTCGGGGATGAAAAGTTTTAAGTGGGGGAGATTGTAATAACCCGGAAATCTGAGCCAATTTAAATTTTTTATTTTGGGTATTTTAGTAAATTTTGAATATTTAAAATGAATTATTTTAAATAATAACGACGAGAAATTTATTTTGAATAGAAATAGAACGTATATATTTATTTGAATCATCGTTAGAATATAAATAATTATTTATGATTATAAAAGGAATTGAAAATGGCGTGGTAGTTCGAAAATTCGATTTCAAAGTTCAAAAGAATGTACAAGATTCAAAACAAACCGGATTTCAGTGAAACCAAAAATATTAGAATTTATTTGAGAATATCTTTCCAACGAATCCGAAAAATTGAAATTTCATAGCGGGAATCAAAAGATATGCTCAGTTGAAAATTCAGAATAGTCACTATGGAATTCTAGCCCCTTATAAATGGAAATTTTGCAAACGACCTAGGTTTTTGATGAAACCACTTTTGTTGGATCCGTGATGTCAATTTATTGCTAGGTTTCAAAATTCATAATTTTTCGAATCAATATGTGAGTGTGGCAAAGGAAAACGCGTTTGACTAGTTTCAGTTGATTTTAATCGACTGGAAAATGGCCATTTTTCAATCGGTCTCAGAAATTGATGAAATAAGTTTTGTTATGACCGTATCGTCAATACGAAGCTAGAAAATATTTTTTGGGAATTTTTAAAGTTAGTATGTGGCCCCGGTAAATTAAAATGCGCGTTCAAATTCAATATATAGAGTTATATTTTGATTTTGACGAAAACTGATCAAAACGATCGAATCAGCTTACGATACATATCCCATTGTGTTTGGAATGATGGTAATTAGCTATGGACGACAGGCGGTGGGTCTCGTTTCGAAGTTGGAAATAAAAGTCAACTTTTGTGAATTAAAAAGGAAAATAAAATATAATAATTTACTTAAACCCCTTCCCTCCCCTCCCCGTTTTCTTTCTCCCCCAAAACAGTTCTTCGATCGGGAAAAAGAAAAAAAAATAGCACTGAAGCCCATCGATCCCCCACCACCGTGACTCGCCACTGTGACTCGCCACCGTCCACCGTGAGCTCCGGCGAACCCTCCCCCTCTGATCTCCTTCTCTCCTCCCTCCTCCTCTCTCCACAGCCCCCCATTCGAACCCCGGAACCCTAAAACCACCGCCCCCGAACCCTTAGCCACCACCGCAACCCACCTCCAGTCGCCGGCGACGAACTCCGACGCCCCAAAGGCCACCCACCCAACTGCGGGCTCTTCTTCCCTCTTCTTCGGTAATCAACGTGAGTTTTTGATTTTAAATTTTATTTATTTATAGAAATGAAAATATGGTTTGCATGAAGGTTAAAAATATAATTTTTATATTATAGGATGGTTAAAATACAATTTTTTATTATAGGAAGGTTAAAAATATAATTTTTATATAAGTTGAGATTAAAAATATGATTTTTATCAGATGTGAAGGTTAAAGATATGATTTTTATATATATTTTAGCAAATTAAAAATGTGATTTTTAAGTAGAGAAAGAATGGAATTTTATAATAGAAAAGATCATATTTTTGAAATATGAAAGATTATATCTTTAAACGAGAAAAGATTTGATTTTTAGCTATGTAAAGGTATGATTTTTATTTATACCATGGCATGATAGAAATGTGATTTTTATATATGTAGCGTATACGGATGACGAAAGCGACAAACGACTAGTGGCGAAGGTTTTCTACATATGAAGAGAAGTGGAGTTGGATTTAGTTTTCTGTGAGAACTCCTCACCTTTAATTTATTTCTAGTTTGAAATATGTACTAGGATGCAGACGGTGCTTAGTAGCACCCGACACACGTCGTCCATAGACCATGGATGACTTAATTGTTTGATTGCTGTGTTGTGGAATTTGAGTGTGTGACGTGGAATGAAATATCTTATAGTGGAAAATGTTTTATAATTAAAAAAATATAATTTTTAACGTATATATAAAATAAATATTTATAAACAAATCGGAAGATTTGTTTATATACACTTATTTGACTGATATAAATTGGGATGATAGATTTTACACATCGCCCAACCACACAAATAAAATATGTGTTTGTTGATTTGAAACCCCACACGGGTATTGGGATGATATTTGACGTACACTAATCCCGATTGTTTAGTTGTATGTCGATCGATGGGTTGACAGACTATGTAAGCGTTAATTATTTATATTTAATGCTTATGCAGTTGTGTGGTGCACTCTGGATGATGGTTGATTATTTACCATTGCTATTATATAAATGTTTTGTAGAAAATCGATATGATTAACATTATATGGTAATTGATTGGGCCTGATTCCAATTTAGAAAATATAAATTCATGTGTTGAATAGAAAATATAAATTCATGTGTTGAATAGAATATATATTCATGTGTTGAATAGAAAATTAAATATCCATGTGTTGAATAGAATATATATTCATGTGTTGAATAGAAAAATAAATATTCATGTTTTGAATATAATATATATTCATGTGTTGAATAGAAAAATAAATATTCATGTGTTGAATAGAAAAAATAAATATTCATGTGTTATATAGAAAATATATATTCATGTGTTGAGTAGAAAATATAAATTCATGTGTTGAATAGAAGATATATATTCGTGTGTTGAATAGAAAATATAAATTCATGTGTTGAATAAAAATAGATATTCATTTGTTGAATAGAATAACGAAGTTATTAAAATGTATATAAAGCCGTGTTGATTTGATATGCGTCATTTTGTCGTGAACGATATTTATATCGATTTTATTCGCTTTTATAAGGAATATCGAAAAAGAAGTGATTTCAAAATATAATATTTTGAAAATATTATCATTTATAGATTAATGATATAAAATATTCAATTTTGATTAGAAATTGAAAATGAAGTTGAAATCGTTTTGAAAACGAATATAAAACGATTTATAAAATACATTTTAAAAGGAAATCGACGAAGTATATATTATTTATACTATATATATATATATATATATATATATATATATATATAATATAATATAATGGTGTGAATAGAACGCGCCGCGCTGCGGTAGTTTGCGAATTTCGACCATTGACTTCGAATGGATATTACGGGAGATCCGACTGTAGGATTCTCCTAAAATTAGAACCGTTGGGTTCGTATCGAGAAGCGATTTCTAACGAATATTAGAAATTTGAAATCTAACAGTTGGATTTGGAATTATTTCCAATTCTTGGAAAAGGTTGTTGTAAGTGCAGTTCGATGGCCGTTGATGGAAATCGACTGTACGGACCTTGATAAAATTATTAAAAATAGTAATAATTTGTGTAAAATCATAAGAGATGATTTGTGAAGAATTGGGATGAAAATTTCCATATTTGAAAAGATAAAAAAAAAGATTTTTATTGAAATGAACTAGTTTTGAACTAGAATTATAATTCTATTTATTTTTAAAATAAAAAAAGTGGATTTGAAATGGTTTTGAAAATAACAAGAATTTCCAATAATTGAATTGGAATGGATTCAAATCAAAATTGCCTTTGCAATATTTCGATGTTTGATTTCGTGATTATACAGATATTGTTATGGAAATTTGAAAGATAAATTTATATCGTTATTTCCAATACGATATTTGTTGGTTGTAGAATTTGATATTGAATATAAGCCGATATATTTTCTATTTAGAGCCTTGTATTTAATATCAAATGTGATTTGAGTTTGTCATGAATGTTATCTTCAATAATTCTATTTTTAGACTCAATGGAGTTAATAAAATCAGAAACTAACTGGAGATTAGTTAAGTTGAATGGTCTCCTGGGTATTGGTCTGATGTTGGTTTCGGCCTTCGGGGTTAATACTTAGGGAATTGTTCACTTGCTAATTTACGGTTAAAGGCTGATAGAATGGAATGTGATTTTGGGTTTATCGTGAACCGTGTTTTAAATGACATTGGTTCTTTAACCCAGTTAAAGATAGGATATTGATTTCTGTGAATATTAAAACTAAGTGGGGGTTTTAATGAATCTTTGATTAGATTAAAATAATCGGTAATGGAGTATCACCAGTTTTGCTCCAGGCGATAGCTAAATCTTTAATTAGATTTGAACGTGAAATGGTAACTAAATTTACCGATAACACCATGGTGTTAGATATGAAGTATTGCCAGTTTTACTTCATGGGATGAATAGGTTGTCAAAGTGTCAGAATATGCTAATCCCGACTAGTTTTAATTGATATTCAAAAAAAGATTAAAGAATAAATTTAAAAGAATTTATCTTTGATAAAATTAATGGGAACCTTTCCCAAAGTGTCAGAATATGCTGAATTGGAATAAGGTGTATGTTGTGTTTGTGTAACAATTTTTTATTATATACGCGAGTTATTCAGAAAGACCGGGTTTATCCCAATCTGAATAACTGATTCGACGTGGTGTGGAGGATGAAGACGGAGGTCTTCAACGTCGTTTGGATGATTACTGATAATCTTGATTGGGTCGTACACCAAAGAGGAGGGAATCAGTTACTGATCGTCTAGACATACTTGGAGATCGATGGATATGCGAGGTACCAGGTGCCTTCGGTTTCGTTCAGTCCCTGAACGGACTTGTAAATGGATTGTGTGTCTGATATTGGATTTTATTCTGTGTGATTGATTTCTATTAAATATATATCTGTTTGGCGGCGGAGAATTTATTCTCTTGCTTAGCGCCCTTCTCTGAGACGTACAAGCTCAGAGGTTATATATTGATGGTTATCAAACGCATGGAGTAAATTGCCTGTGTGGCATGCGTAAGTGGCGATATGATCAAGGCTTCTGTTGAAAAGCAGAGTCTTGTGGTTGATGATCAAAGCATGACCTATGTGGCATAGCTTTGTGTAGCATTGATTCGCGAGCCACACACCCCGGTTGTGAACCAAAAACGGGAGAGGACCTCAGGGAGGACATGCGTTTTCTTCTAGCTAGAAGTGGCGTCAGTGGTTTTACATGCCTTGACGAGTTTGACTTATGTGGTTGTTACTGTTGCGAGGCGCCTCAGATATATCGGTGACTGTGTGGAGCCGATGGAGTCATTTGGCTCATTTACGCCCCAAAGGGTGGGGAAACGCAGTGTTCAGGCATTTTAATCCACATCGGTGGACCGGCCCTGACGATCCAAGGGTCACTCGAGCTCTGATCCTGAGGCTCGGGCTAGAGAGTCTCGAATTCGGTGAGGACTATCTTTTGCCTCGGTTCACAGAAGGATATCCAGCTTCCAATACATGACTTTGCGATTTTATTTGTAAAGCCTAGTATGGCGACATAGTGGTATGGGGCAATTATGCCGTCTATGATTGATACTTATGAATTGAAATTGTTTTGACACTATACACTTATAGTAATAATAAAACATGAAATTTAGCGTACCAAGCATTCTTGGCTATTATAAGGTAAAAACCCTATCCTCCGGCTTGCGTTGCATTCTGTGATGGGACCTGGGTCTTATAATAGCTTCATTTTTCTTTATTTAGCATTGCGCTGTTTGTTTTATGCACTGGTATTCATGGGAGGAAACCCGTTCCATGTTATACGGCGTGGTCCGTTGATTTACCTATCTCTAAAATAAAGATTAATAACTGTTTTAGTTCTCAAACATGTCACATGACTGACCTGGAGTTTATTGTTTTAACCTAAACTCTGGATGCCCTTATTTTGACACGGGCAGCTAGTAGTTTTTGTTTTGCAGATTTATATTCACAGGATCCTGATTTATAGCTGGAACTATACTCGGAAAGCTCTGTATCCGTGTATTACATCTAGTTGTGTAATGTATTATTTTCCGCTGCTATGTAATATATTGTAATTTCTAATGTTTTATAATGTATATTATTTGTTATTACTCTGTATATTCTTGTATTTTGATGGAATTGTTGTAATAAACAATGAAATGTTCATCTGTTTGCGTTCCGATACGTCTTATCCTCAAAGTATCCGCTCTTTCCTTACCGGGGAAGTTACGGGTCTTCACATATGAATAGCATTATAAAAATAGAATTTTTATCTATATAGTAGCGGTATAAAAATAGAATTTTTATCTATATAGTAGTGGTATAAAAGTCGAATTTTTATTTATATAGTAGCGGTATAAAAATAATTTTTTTATCTATATCGTAGCGGTATAAAAAAGTGATTTTTATCCATGTAGCGTATTTATAAAAAATATGATTTTTATATACATAGCTACAATATAAAAATGTGATTTATATATATTAGTGAATAGGGGCAACGAAAGTGACAAAAGGAGGACACGGCAAGATTTCCTACATATGAAGAGTCGTGGTGAATTGAATTAGCTTTTAGGTGAGAACTCCTCACTTTTATTTCTAGTTTGAAATATATACTAGGATGCAGATGGTGCTTAGTAGCACCTGACACCCGTCGTCCACAGATCATGGATTACTTGTTTGTTTGATTGCTGTGTATTGAAATTTAATTTTGTGATGTGAAATGAAATAAAATATTTTATAGTGGAAAATATTTTATAGTTAAAAATATAATTTTTAACGTGTATATAAAATAAATATTTATAAACAAATCGGACGATTTTTTTATATACACTGATTTGACTGATATTGATTGGGATGATAAATTTTACACATCGCCCAACCGCACAAATAAAATCGGTGTTTGTTGATTTAAAACCCCACAAGGGTATTGGGATGATATTTTACGTACACTAATCCTGATTATTTAGTTGTATGTCAATCGATGGGTTGAAAGACTGTGTAAGCGTTAATTATTTATATTTAATGCTTATGCAGTTGTGTGTTGCACTCTGGATGATGGTTGATTGTTTATCGTTGTTATTATATACATGTTTTGTTGAAAATCCATATAATTAACATTATATGGTAATTGATTGGGCCTCATTCCAATTTAGAAAATAAATTCATGTGTTGAGTAGAAAATAAATTCATGTGTTGAATAGAAATAAATTCATGTGTTGAATGGAATTAAATTCATGTGTTGAATAGAAATAAATTCAAGTGTTGAATAGAATAAATAGTCATTTGTTGACGATACTCATGTGTTGAGAATATTCATGTGTTGAAAATTATCATGTGTTAAGCAAAATATTTTAAAAATAAAATTCTCATCTTTATCAAATATGAAATTAGAAACTAACCGGAAATCACTTAAGATGAATGGTTTTCTGGGTATTGATCTGATGTTAGTTTCGGCCTTCGGGGTTAATATTTAGGGTAACGTTCTCCTACTAATTTACGGTTAGAGTCTAATCAAGAAATAAACGATATAAAATCATAATTTTATAAAATATATTAAATAACGAAATAGTCATGTGTTGAAAATACTCATGTGTTGAGAATATTCACGTGTTGAAAGAAATATAGATTCATGTGTTGAATAGAGAAAATATTCATTTGTTGAATAAAATAATGAAGTTATTGAAATATATAAAGCCGTGTTGATTAGATATGCGCCATTTTGACGTGAAAGATATTTATATCGATTATATTCGTTTTTGTAATGAATATAGAAAGAGAAGTGATTTCTAAATATAACGTTTTGAAAATATTATCATTTATATATAAATGATATGAAATATTCAATTTTGATTTGAAATTGAATATGAAGTTGAAATCGTTTCAAAAATGAATTTAAAATGATTTATAAAATACGTTTTAAAAGGAAATTGATGAAATATATAATATAGATATATATTATATATAATGGCCTGAATAGAACGCGCCGCGTCGCGACAGTTCGTGAATTTCGACCATTGACTTCGAGTAGATGTTACAGGAGATCCGACTATCGGATTCTCCTAAAACCGGAACCGTTGGGTTGGTATCGAAAAGAGCTTTCTAACGAATATTAGAAATAAAAAATCCAACGGTTTGATTTGAAATTATGTCCAAATCAAATTTGGAAAAGGTCGTTCTGAGTGCAGTTCGATGGCCGTTGATGGAAATCGACTGTACGGGCCTTGATAAAATTATTAAAAATAGTAATAATTTGTGTAAAATCATAAGAAATGATTTGTAAAGAATTGGGGCGAAAAACTCCATATTTGAAAAGATAAAAATAGATTTTTATCGAAATGAACTGGTTTTGAACTAGAATTACAATTCTATTTATTTTTAAAATAAATAAAGTGGATTTGAAAGGGTTTTGAAAATAACCAAAATTTCCAATAATTGAAGTGGAAATGGATTTGAATCGAAATTGTTTTTGGAATATTTCGATGTCGGATTTCGTAATTATATAGATATTGTTATGGAAATTTGAAAGATATATTTATATCGTTATTTCCAACACAATATTTGTTGGTCGTAGAATTTGATATTGAATTTAAGCCGATATATTTCCTATTTAGATCCTTGTATATAATATCAAATGGGATTTGGGTTTGTCGTGAATGGTGTCTTCATTAACACTGTTATTAAATCAAGTTGAGAAAAAGATTAAATCTTTTTATTTAGATTTAATGAAGTGTACAAATTAAATGGTATTTAATTAGGATTTAATTTGAATTGATTTTTGGGTTTATCGTGAACATTGTTTTAAATAACACTTGTTCTTTAACCCGATAATTGATGAATGTGATTTTGGGTTTATCGTGAACCGTGTTTTAGATGACATTGATTCTTTAACCTAGTTAAAGGCAGGATATTGATTTTTGGGAAGATTAAAACTAAGTGGAGTTTTAATGAATCTTGATTTAGATTGAAGTGATCGAGGATGGAGTATCACCAGTTTTCCTCCAGGCGATAGTTAAATCTTTAATTAGATTTGAACGTGAAATGGTTACTTCACGGGATGAATAGGTTGGGATTGGGAAATAAAATAAATGATTACTTCGGTGTGGTTCGCTAATCCCGACTAGTTTGAATTGATATTCAAAAGGAGATTAAAGAATAAATTTAAAGAATTTATCTTTGATCAAATTAATGGGAACCTTTCCCAAAGTATAAGAATATTTAAATAAAAGAATATTCTGAATTGGAATGAGGCGTATGTTGTGTTTGTGTAACCCTTGTTTATTATATACGCGAGTTATTCAAAAAGACGGGGTTTATCCCATTCTGAATAACTAATTCGACGTGGTGTCGAAGATGAAGACGGTGGTTGAAGACCGGAGGTCTTCACATCATTTGGATAATTACTGATGATCTTGATTTGGCCGTACACCCAAGAGGAGGGAAAAGTTAGCGATCGTCCAGATGTACTTGGAGATCGATGGATATGCGGGGTACTAGGTGCCTCCGGTTTCGTTCAGACCCAGAACAAACTTGTAAATGGACTGTGTGTCTGACATTGGATTTTATTCTGTGTGATTGATTTCTATTAAATATATATCTGTTTGGCGGCGGAGAATTTATTCTCTTGCTTAAGCCCTTCTCTAAGACGTACAAGCTCAGGGGTTATATATTGATGGATTTCAATTGCATGGAGTGAATTTCCTGTGTGGCATGCCTAAGCGGCAAATGATCAAGGCTTCTGTTGAAAAGCAAAGTCTTGTGGTTGATGATCAAAGCACGGCCTTTGTGGCATAGCTTTGTGTAGCGTTGATTCGCGAGCCTCACACCCTGGTTGTTAACCAAAAACGGGAGAGGTCCTCAGGGAGGACATGCGTTTTCTTCTAGCTAGAAGTGGCGTCAGTGGTTTTACACGCCCTTATGAGTTTGACTTATGTGGTTGTTGTTGTTGCGAGGCGCCTCAGATATATCGGTGACTGTGTGGAGCCGATGGAGTCATTTGGCTCATTTACGCCCCAAAGGGTGGGGAAACGCAGTGTTCAGGCATTTTAATCCACATCGGTGGACCGGCCCTGACGATCCAAGGGTCACTCGAGCTCTGATCCTGAGGCTCGGGCTAGGGAGTCTCGAATTCGGTGAGGACTATCTTTTGCCTCGGTTCACAGAAGGATATCTAGCTTCCAATACGTGACTTTGCGATTTTATTTGTAAAGCCTAGTATGGTAACATAGTGGTATGGGGCACTTATGCCGTCTATGATTGATACTTATGAATTGAAATTGTTTTGACACTATACACTTATAGTAATAATAAAACATGAAATTTAGCGTACCAAGCATTCTTGGCTATTATAAGGTAAAAACCCTATCCTCCGGCTTGCGTTGCATTGTGTGATGGGAGCTGGGTCTTATAATAGCTTCATTTTTCTTTGTTTAGCATTGCGCTATTGTTTTATGCACTGGTGTTCTTGGGAGGAAACCCGTTCCATGTTATACGGCATGGTCCCTTGATTTACCTAACTTTAAAATAAAGATTAATAACTGTTTTAGTTCTCACACCAGTTCCATGACTGACCTGGAGTTTATTGTTTTAACCTAAACTCTGGGTGCCCTTATTTTGACACGGGCAACCAGTAGTTTTGGTTTTGTAGATTTATATTCATAGGATCCTGATTTACAGCTGGAACGATACTCGGAAAGCTCTGTATCCGTGTATTACTTCTAGTTGTGTATTACATTATTTTCCGTTGCTATGTAATGTATTGTAATCTCGTATAATTTCTATGTAATATTTATTCGTACTCTGTATATTCTTATATTCTGATGGAATTGTTGTAATAAACAATGAAATGTTCTTTTGTTTGCGTTCTTTTGTGTGTTGTTCTCAAAGTATCCGGGCTTTCCTTACCATGGAAGTTACGGGTCTTCACACCTGGTATCAGAGCTTTGGTTTACAAAGCTCGAGAACAAGACACGTTAGAACTAAACGAAAGAATTCGTCAGGTGTTGGACTAGTAATATCCAACGAGAATGACTCGTTAGAGATGGGATCAGTAGTATCCTAGAACGAGTGTGAAGAGTGATATTTTGAAAATAAAAGTGAAACCAATTTTTGTTTTGAAAAATTTAAATCAACTATTCGTATTTGATTATTTATTTTATATTGAATTTGGACAATGCAATATATAAATATTTTGCGTATACGTCTGATCCGCGTGTATTCGAAGTTTTAATATACCAGATAGATATCGAATCACACTCTAGTCGCGTGGAGATGGTACTGATGATAGCACGTGCATCATCAGTATTTATGTTCGAGTTTCGAAAGTGGGATTTCTATATATTTCCAATTGAATGGTGTGAGAACCAAAACTAGATAGGGTCTATTGTTGTGATTTGGCATCAAAAATCTGATTTTTAGACTATGTATCAAAGTTATGTGATTGAGAAGATAATCAACTAATTGATTGCTGATTGTGTTGTTTGATTATTGTTTGATTAATTAAATGTTAAACCTTTAGCCAAACTGAACCAAGTAGTGCATTGTATTGAAAATTTGTCGGATTTGCATACGTGTACATGTACTTACATTGAACAGGTCATAGCAAAGAGGCTAGAGCAGAAGAATAAAATTGTTTGCCCGACAAATAGGTACATGATTACAAATTTATTGGGTTTGGATGATTTTATGAGCCGATTGGCTAGCCGCTTGGCTGTTTCTTTTTATTTTTGGATTGATGAGCGTCATGGGAGGCTATTTGAAATATCCCGAAGCTCCCGGTGTAGGGGAGGTTATGGCAATTTTTTTTGAAAATTTAGGGTGTTAGCCAAATTTTCGAAAAATTTGAAAAGTTTTTAGAAACTGAAAAGTTGAAGAACTTAAGCCACAATGAAATAATGAAAGTTGAGTTGATTAGTTAAACAACTTTCAGCTTCGTTCCTTTTCGGAGACGAAAAGTTTTAAGTGGGGGAGATTGTAATAACCCGGAAATCTGTGCCAATTTAAAATATTTATTTTGGCAATTTTAGCGAATTTTGAATATTTAAAATGAATTATTTTAAATAATATCAATGAGAAACTTATTTTTAATATAAATAGACGTATATATTTATATAGATCATCATTAGAATATACATATTTTATTTATAATTATAAAAGGAATTGAAAATGGCGCGGTAGTTTGAAAATTCGATTTCAAATTTCAAATGAATGTACAGGATTCAAAATAAACCGGATTTTAGCGAAACCAAAAATATTAGAATCTATTTGAGAATATCTTTCCAACAAATCCGAAAATTTGAAATTTTATAGCGGGAATCAAAAGTTATGCCCAGTTGAAAATTCAGAATAGTCGCTATGGAATTCTGGCCCTTAAAAGTGGAAATTTTGCAAAAGACCTCGGTTTTTGACGAAACCACTTTTGTTGGGTCCGTGATGTCAAGTTATTGCTAGGTTTAAAAATTCGTAATTTTTCGAATCAATATGTGAGCATAGCGAAGTTAAACGTGTTTTAACAAATTCAGTTGAATTCCATTGACTGGAAAATGGCCATTTTTCAAACGGTCTCAGAATTTGATGAAATTAGTTTTGTTGGGACCTTATGATCAATACAAAGAAAGAAATAATTTTTCGGGAATTTTTAGAGACTGTAAGTGACCCCGGTAAATTGACATGTGCGTTTAAGTTGAATATATAAAGATTTATATTTTAAATTCAACAGAAACTGACCGTAATGGTCGAATTGGCCTACGATACATATCCCATTGTGTTCGGAATGGGGGTAATTAGGTAGGGGCGACAGTCGTTGGGTCTCGTTTGGAGTTTGTATATAAAGTCAACTTTATGAAGGATTAAATAAAAAAATAAAAAATATATATATAAATAGTTTTTTAACCCTAAATCTAATTCATTCCCAGCTGCCCCTTTTTACTAAGGAAAAACCCCGATACCCTTAGCCAAATCCACCCCGCTCTCCACCGTCCGCCGACCAGTGCCAACGCCGCCTCCGGTTGGCCTCCCTCCGACGCCTGCTGCCCCCCCTCGACCTCCTTCTCCCCCTTTTTTACCCAATCGAACCCCTTAAAGCCCCACAACAAAACCATAACTGCCGGACCCGCCTGTTTCCCCCCACTGCGAGCAACTGCGACATCTTCCACCCACCCCCTCCCCCCCCCCCTCCGCTCCAAACTCCAGCGTGCGTGTTATAATGGGTCAAAGGGTGGAGAAATTCTTTTGCTTTTCGAACGTTGGCAGCAAGTTTTGACAAAGAAGAAGGAACAAAAAAGGCAACGACCTGATTTCAAAAGGAAAGGTAATTAATATTTTTTATTATTTTATTTAAAATTATCACTGGCTTTAAAATATGAAATAATTAATGTAGAAAGCATTATTTTAAAATCTGGAATAAAAATATATATAGTATTGTTTTTATAAATATATAAAATATAGTTTTTATTTAAATATATATGGTATTGTTTTTATAAAAATATATATAGCCTTGTTTTCAAGAAAAATGTCATTGTTATAAAAGTAAAATATGGTTTTTAACATAAAGAAAGATATGGGTTTTAACATGATAAAGATAAGATTTTTATGCAGATAAAGTTGAGATTTTTAAAATATAAAAGCTATGATTTTTATGTTAGAAAAGTTAAGATTTTTATTTAATTAAAAATATGATTTTTATTATATGTAAGGATTAAAAATATTAGATTTTTATTATGAAGTTAGCGTGATAAAAATAAGATCTTTATCATATTAACAGCGTTATAAAAATAGAATTTTTATCTATATAGTAGCGGTTTAAAAAAAGAATTTTTATCTATATAGTAGCAGTATAAAAATAATTTTTTTATCTATATCGTCGCGGTATAAAAATGTGATTTTTATCCATGTAGCGTATTTATAAAAATATGATTTTTATATACATAGCAACAATGTAAAAATGTGATTTTTATATATGTAGTGAATACAGGCAACGAAAGTGACAAAAGGCGGACACGACAAGATTTCCTACATATGAAGAGTCATGGTGAATTGGTTTAGCTTTTAGGTGAGAACTCCTCACTTTTATTTCTAGTTTGAAATATATACTAGGATGCAGATGGTGCTTAGTAGCACCCGACACCCGTCGTCCACAGATCATGGATGACTTGTTTGTTTGATTGCTGTGTTGTGAAATTTGATTGTGTGATGTGAAATGAAATAAAATATTTTATAGTGGAAAATATTTATAATTAAAAATATAATTATTAACATGTATATAAAATAAATATTTATAAACAAATCGGACGATTTGTTTATATACACTAATTTGACTGATATTGATTGGGACGATAAATTTTACACATCGCCCCAACCGCACAAATAAAATCGGTGTTTGTTGATTTGAAACTCCACAAGGGTATTGGGATGATATTTGACGTACAATAATCTCGATTATTTAGTATCAATCGATGGATTGACAGACTGTGTAAGCGTTAATTATTTATATTTAATGCTTATGCAGTTGTGTGGTGCACTCTGGATGATGGTTGATTATTTATCGTTGTTATTATATACATGTGCTGTAGAAAATCCATATAATTAACATTACATGGTAATTGATTGGGCCTCATTCCAATTGAGAAAATAAATTCATGTGTTGAATAGAAAATAAATTCATGTGTTGAATATAAATAAATTCATGTGTTGAATAGAAATAAATTCATGTGTTGAATCGAAATAAATTCATGTGTTGAATAGAATAAATAGTCATTTGTTGACGATACTCATGTGTTGAGAATATTCATGTGTTGAAACTTATCATGTGTTGAGTAAAATATTTTAACAATAAAATTTTCATCTTTATCAAATATGAAATTAGAAACTAACTGGAAATCAGTTAAGATGAATGGTTTTCTGGGTATTGATCTGATGTTGGTTTCGGCCTTCGGAGTTAATATTTAGGGAATCGCTCTCCTACTAATTTCCGGTTAGAGTATGATCAAGAAATAAATGATATAAAATTATAATTTTATAAAATGTATTAAATAACAAAATACTCATGTGTTGACAATACTCATGTGTTGAGAATATTCACGTGTTGAAAGAAATATAGATTCATGTGTTGAATAGAGAAAATATTCATTTGTTGAATAAAATAACAAAGTTATTGAAATATATAAAGCCGTGTTGATTAGATATGCTCCATTTTGACGTGAAAGATATTTATATCGATTATATTCGTTTTTGTAATGAATATAGTAAAAGAAGTGATTTCAAAATATAACGTTTTGAAAATATTATCAGTTATATATTAATGATATGAAATATTCAATTTTGATTTGAAATTGAATATGAAGTTAAATCGTTTCGAAAATGAATTTATAACGATTTATAAAATAAGTTTTAAAAGGAAATCGATAAAATATATATATATATATGTTATATATATAATGGCCTGAATTGAACGGGCCGCGTCGCGGCAGTTCGTGAATTTCGACCATTGACTTCGAATAGACGTTACGGGAGATCCGCCGTCGGATTCTCCTAAAACCGAAACCGTTGGGTTTGTATCGAAAAGAGCTTTCTAAAGAATATTAGAAATTAATAATCTAACGGTTGGATTTGTAATTATGTCCAAATCAAATTTGGAAAAGGTCGTTGTAAGTGCAGTTCGATAGCCGTTGATGGAAATCGACTGTACATGCCTTGATAAAATTATTAAAAATAGTAATAATTTGTGTAAAATCATAAGAAATGATTTGTGAAGAATTAGGGCAAAAAACACCATATTTGAAAAGATAAAAATAGATTTTTATCGAAATGAACTGGTTTTGAACTAGAATTATAATTCTATTTATTTTTAAAATAAATAAAGTGGATTTGGAAGAGTTTTGAAAATAACCAAAATTTCCAATAATTGAAGTGAAAATGGATTTGAATCAAATTTGGCTTTGAAATATTTCGATGTTGGATTTCGTGATTATACAGATATTGTTATGGAAATTTGAAAGATATATTTATATCGTTATTTCCAATACGATATTTGTTGGTCGTAGAATTTGATATTGAATATAAGCCGATATATTTCCAATTTAGAGCCTTGTATATAATATCAAATGGGATTTGGGTTTATCGTGAATGGTATCTTCATTAACACTGTTCTAAAAACCAGTTGAGAAAAAGATTAAATCTTTATATTTAGATTTAATGAAGTGTACCAATTAAATGGTATTTAATTGGGATTGAATTTGAATTGATTTTTGGGTTTATCATGAACATTGTTTTAAATAACACTTGTTCTTTAACCCGATAATTTATGAATGTGATTTTGGGTTTATCATGAACCGTGTTTTAGATGACATTGGTTCTTTAACATAGTTAAAGGCAGAATATTGATTTTTGGGAAGATTAAAACTAAGTGGCGTTTAAATGAATCTTGAATTAGATTGAAGTGATTGAGGATGGAGTATCACCAGTTTTCCTCCAGGCGGTAGCTAAATCTTTAATTAGGTTTGAACGTGAAATGGTAATTGACTTTACCGATAACACCGTGGTGTTAGATATGAAGTATGACCAGTTTTACTTCATGGGATGAATAGGTTGGGATTAGGAAATAAAATAAATGATTACTTCGGTGTGGTTCGCTTATCCCGACTAGTTTGAATTGATATTCAAAAGAGATTTCAGAATAAATTTAAAGAATTTATCTTTGATAAAATTAATGGGAACCTTTCCCAAAGTATAAGAATATTTAAATAAAAAATATATTCTAAATTGGAATGAGGCGTATCTTGTGTTTGTGTAACCCTTGTTTATTATATACGCGAGTTATTCAGAAAGACCGGGTTTATCCCATTCTGAATAACTAATTCGACGTGGTGTCGAAGATGAAGACGGTGGTTGAAGAATAGAGGTCTTCACGTCGTTTGGAAAATTACTGATGATTTTGATTGGGCCGTACACCCAAGAGGAGGGAATCAGTTAGTGATCGTCCAGACGTACTTGGAGATCGATGGATATGCGGGTACTAGGTGCCTCCGGTTTCGTTCAGACCCAGAACGAACTTCTAAATGGTCTGTGTGTCTGACATTGGATTTTATTCTTTGTGATTGATTTCTATTAAATATATATATATCTGTTTGGCGGCGGAGAACTTATTCTCTTGCTTAACGCCCTTCTCTGAGACGTACGAGCTCAGGGGTTATATATTGATGGATATCAATCGCATGGAGTGAATTGCCTGTGTGGCATGCCTAAATGGGAAATGATCAAGGCTTCTGTTGAAAAGCAAAGTCTTGTGGTTGATGATCAAAGCATGGCCTGTGTGGCATAGCTTTGTGTACCGTTGATTCGCAAGCCTCACACCCCGGTTGTGAACCAAAAACGGGAGAGGACCTTAGGGAGGGCATGCGTTTCCTTCTAGCTAGAATTGGCGTAAGTGGTTTTACACGCCCTGAAGTGTTTGACTTATGTGGTTGTTGCTGTTGCGAGGCGCCTCGGATATATCGGTGACTATGTGGAGCCGATGGAGTCATATGGCACATTTACGCCCCAAAGGGCGGGGAAACGCAGTGCTCAGGCATTTTAATCCACATCAGTGGACCGGCCCTGAAGATCCAAGGGTCACTCGAGCTCTGATCCTAAGACTCAGGCTAGACAGTCTCGAATCGGTAGAGGACAATCTTTTTCCTTTGTTCACAGATGGAAACCCAACTTCCAATACGTGACTTTGCGGTTTTAATTGTAAAACTAGTATGGCGACATGATATATGGTACCCATGCCGTCTATGATTGATATTTATGATTGAAATTGTTTTGACACTATACACTTATAGTAATAAAAAATAAAATTTAGCGTATCAAGCATTCTTTGGCTATTATAAGGTAAAACCCTATCCTCCGGCTTGCGTTGCATTGTCTGATGGGACCTTGGTCTTATAATAGCTTCATTTTTTCTTTATTTAGCATAGCGCTGTTGTTTTATGCACTGGTGTTCTTGGGAGGAAACCCGTTCCATGTTATACGGAGTGGTCCCTTGACTTACCTAAATTTAAAATAAAGGTTAATAACTGTTTTAGTTCTCACACCAGTCCGATGACCGACCTGGAGTTTATTTTTTTAACCTAAACTCTGGGTTCCCTTATTTTGACACGAGCAGCCAGTAGTTTTGGTTTTGCAGATTTATATTCATAGGATCCTGATTTACAGCTAGAACGATACTAGAAAAGCTCTGTATCCATGAATTACTTCTAGTTGTGTATTGTATTATTTTCCGCTGCTATGTAATGTATTGTAATCTCTGATATTTTCTGTGTAATATTTATTCGTACTCTGTATATTCTTGTATTCTGATGGAACTGTTGTAATAAACAATGAAATGTTCTTCTGTTTGCGTTCTTTTGTGTGTTGTTCTCAAAGTATCTGTGCTTTCCTTATCGACGAAGTTAGGGTCTTCACATTATATTAATTAATTAATTTTATTTTACTGCCCGAAAAGCAACTTTTTCTTTCAGCCTTCGAACGAAACCCACCGACTGTCGCCCCTAGCTAATTACCCCCATTACGAACACAATGGGATATTTATTGTAAGCCAGTTCGGCTGTTTCATTCAGTTTTTGCTCAAATAAAAATTTAAATCTACATATTCTATTTTAAACATACATTTCAAATTACCAAGGCCACATACCGACTCTAAAAATTCCCGAAAAATATTTTCTAACCTCGTATTGACGATACAGTTCTAACAAAACTAATTTCATCGAATTCTTAGACCGTTTGAAAAATGGCCATTTTACAGGCGATTAAAATCAACTAAAACTGGTCAAATGCGTTTTTCTTTGCCACACTCACTTATTGATTCAGAAAATTATGAATTTTGAAACCTAGCAATAAACTGACATACCGAATCCAACAAAAGTGGTTTCGTTGAAAACGAAGGTCATTTGGAAAATTTCCATCTTTAAGGGCCAGAATTCCATAGCGACTATTCTGAATTTTCAACTGGATATAACTTTTTATTCCCGCTATGAAATTTTGATTTCTCAAATTCGTTGGAAAGATATTTTCAATTAGATTCTAATGTTTTTGGTTTCACTAAAATCCGGTTTATTTTGAATCCTGTACATTCATTTGAACTTTGAAATCGAATTTTCGAACTATCGCGCGATTTTCAACTCCTTTTATAATTATAAATAATTATTTATATTCTAACGACGATTCAAATAAATATATACGTTCTAGTTCTATTCAAAATAAATTTATCGTCATTACTATTCAAAATAATTCATTTTAAATACTCAAGTTTCAATAAAATTGCCAAAATAAAAATTTTAAATTGGCTCAAATTTCCGGGTTATTACAATCTCCCCCGCTTAAAACTTTTCATCCCCAAAAAGGAACGAAGCTGAAAGTTGTTTAACTAATCAACTCAACTTTCATTATTTCATTATGGCTTAAGTTCTTCAACTTCTCAGTTCTAAAAACTTTTCAAATTTTTCAAAAATTTGGCTAACACCCTAAATTTTCAAAAAATTTCGCCATAACCTCCCCTGCACCGGGAGCTTCGGGATATTTCAAATAGCCTCCCATGGCCCTCGCCAATCCAAAAAGAAAAGGAAATAGCCAAGCGGCTAGCCAATCAGCTCATAAAATCATCAAAAACCCAAGAAATACAATAACCATGTACCTATTTGTCGGACAAACAATTTTATTCCTCTTCTCTAGCCTCCTTGCTATGATCTGTTTAATTTAAGTACATGTATATGTATGCAAATGCAACAAATTTTCAATGCAATTCACTATTTGATACAATTTGGCTAAATTGACAAAATTTTAATTAATCGAACAATAATCAAACAACACAATCAGCAATCAATTTGTTGATTATCTTTTAAAATTCATAACTTTAATACATATCCAAAAAATCACATTTTTGGTGCCAATTCACAACAATAAGCCCTATCTAGTTTTGGTTCACACACCAGCCAATTGGAAATATATAAACATCCCACTTTCAAAACTCGAACATGAATGCTGATGACGACTAGTCAATCATCAGAATCATCTTCGGGCGATAAGAGTGTGATTCTATATATATCCAGTATATTAAAACTTCGAATACACGTGGATCATACGTATATGCAAAAATTTTATATTGTGGATTGTCCAAATTCAATATAAAATAAATAATCAAATACGAATAATTGATTTAAATTTTCAAAACAAATTTTGTTTTCAATTTTGTTTTCAAAATATCACTCTTCACGCTCCTTCTAGGATACTACTGATCCCATCTCTAAAGAGTCATTCTTATTGGATATTTCTAATCCAACCTTCAATGAATTCTTTCATTCGGTTCTAATGTGTCTTGTTCTCGAGCTTTGTAAACCAAAGCTCTGATACAACAGTGATATGCCGAATCCGACAAAAGTGGTTTCGTCGAAAACGTAGGTCGTGTGCAAAATTTCCATCTTTAAGGGCCAGAATTCGATAGCAACTATTCTGAATTTTCAACTGGGCATAACTTTTTATTCCCGCTACAAAATTTTGATTTTTCGGATTCGTTGGAAAGATATTTTCAATTAGATTCTAATATTTTTGGTTTTGCAAAAATCCGCTTTATTTTGAATCATGTACATTCAGTTGAACTTTGAAATCGAATTTTCGAACTATCGCGCCATTTTCAACTCCTTTTATAATTATAATTAATTATTTATATTCTAACAACGTTTCAAATAAATATATACATTCTAGTTCTATTCAAAATAAATTTTCCGTCGTTATTATTTAAAATAATTCATTTTAAATATTCAAGTTTCAATAAAATTGCCAAAATAAAAATTTTAAATTGGCTCAGATTTCCAGGTTGTTACAAGTGTCTTCGTTAGTCTTGGCTCCGATGATCTGGCTACTGGAATGACGGGTGAGTCAGACTGTGGCGGCGACATGTATTCTTCCTGAAAATTTTAATTATGCATAAGTTGCTATGGAGTTTCTGGCCATTCCCTCTAACCTACCTCCGGACCAATGACTTCAATGGACTTATCTCTTAAGGCTTCCCACAGTTTGCATGAGTGAGATTTCAGCTTATAATCCATCATATCAAATCGATCAATCATGTTGACGTCTTGGAGGTCCTCAATGTATACCTTATTATCAAGAAAATTCAACTTGTTCTCTTCAAAGCCTATTAGGATTTCTTATGGTGATCTGGTATGATGAGAATGATCCCAGCATTTCACACTCAAAAAATATTCAGAATTATTGATGTGAGCAACAAAATCCGTTTGACAACCCACTCCCGTGTAAAATTGCATTTTCAAGAATAGAAAGCGATGATCAATATGCGAATGTTCATAAGAGTCTAACTCAGCTACTCTACCCACAGTCTTTAAAGCTTCCCTTACTGCTTCGAAATATATTTTATGACTGATAATGAATCATAGATTCACAAGCAGGATCTTTGATACTGACACCTTGCAAGGAAGATGATTTGACATCAATACAGCTAGTATCAATGCAGCTAGTAGTAATAATAATGTGATTAGTTCATTTTACTATGGAGAAATTTTGTGAAGAATGTGGGGTGGAATTTGTTGATTCTCGTATACGAAGATATCAAATGGGATACATCAAACTCGCATGTCCAGTAACTCATGTGTGGTATTTGAAATGCCTTCCTAGTTATATCGCGAATCTTTTAGATAAACCCCTTAAGGAATTAGAAGGCCTAGTATATTGCGATGTGTGATTTGATCGGAGATAAACGTGCAAAAAGATTGCTATTGTAAATTAAATTTAATACTATCATTAATTATAATTTTTCCTTTTGTATCTTTTGTTTCGTAACTAGGACTTTTTGAAGATTGGGTTGTATATGTACATATGTATTAGTTATTGTATTTACTTTTCTTTTGACACAACTTGTACTGTTTTTGGAATCCACCTTTTTTGTGCTGAAATACAACAATGTTGACACTTTTATAGCTTTACAATGTACTTATGTTGCATATTTCCAGTTGGTACTTATGCCAATACCTTCAATCAAATCATGTAAAATCACACAAGACAAGTGATTTAACTGTGATATGCCTGCCCTCTTTTTTTATACAATGTAATACTAGCTTTAAGTGTATGTCATGTATATATTTTTATCTTATTTAGATAAAGATAAATACTTTTATCTTTCTTACAATAGGAATAACAACTTGAAATAATGATCTAAATCATAGTGGCATACTTAAACCTTTTTTGTATACTGTGTACTACAATACAATTAAAATTGCTAACAAAGTAGAAACCATAGCATGGAAGGTCTTACCGATAGAGGGACTGAATTAAGAAGAACATGTATATTTTTTATGTTTTTCAGATATGGATAAATACTTTTATCTTTTTAATACTGAAGAACAACCTGTTAAGTAAAATTAATTATTGATTTTGACATTTTTATTTTTTTTATTTCACAATCTCAACATGTATTTATAAACTACAATAACAATATACATTAAACAAAATAAATACAGAAAGAGTCATAACAAAAGCAGAATCATAATTCAGTTTCAAATTATCAGATGCAACCCTGTGTTCGTATTTGGCGAAAAATTAAAAATCTACATGTTTATTTGTTGATATTGTATTTATTGGTGGAATAATATATTAGCATACAAGCTAACATGAAATGTTTTGAACCAAACAATATCCATATAAATGATATACATCTTTATCTTTTATAGTTCAAAGACATTATTCAATGACAAAAAAATATTGTCAATAAAAATACAATCTTTCAACTAAATCCTTCACAAGGTCACCGACCATCTCACTTTTACTCTTCAAGTCGCACCATTAGAATTAAAAATTAACCACCTGAGTTAATTTGGACATGCCACATCTTCAAGTTAAAACACAGAAACCAAACAGTAGGCTATCGATGAACCATGTCCCCAAACTAGCAAACAACATCCAACTTATGTGAATTTTCGAGAAAATGGCCTACCATCAACAACCACACCCACGAATATGAAAACGAAATGGAACCATCTGAAGTCGTGAGTTCCCAAATCTGGAATTTATTTGTAGGTGTTGATTTGCTGCTATCGAATTGATTTGATAGAGAATATTTGAATTGAGATCCGAGAATCAAAAATTTGGATTTAGAAATTCTGGTGGATTAAGGGATACGAACTTTTTTGTTGTAAAAGTGAACAAGAGAGAGATATGTCTTGGAATTTAATAGTTCGATGTAAGGAGGCCCTTATTCTAAAATTCCCTTATAAATATATGGTTAGGATTACATTTGAATAATCTAACGGCCTACGCTTACACAACGACTATATATAGTCCCTTAAATCACACAACTGAACGCTAGCCACTCTCTTATCTCTACCTCCATTTTATCCTTCCGCCATTGCTGAATTCTAGAAAAGGTTAGGAATTTCTCTTATATTCCTCTAACCTTTATTTTATTCTTCTCTCTAATCTAAATTCAAATAGATTTTAGTATGAATTTTGAAATTTAGTTATATATATATATATAAGATTCTAAAAGATGATTCTTACATATATACTAGGAGGATTGGAGCACGTTTATCACGAAGATTAAGCATAGATCTGAATCTCTCACAAGAATCATATATGTTCTTTCTTAGATCTGTGAGTGTTATTGTGTTCTTAGGCGTATTCTACATTTTTAATAGATTAACTTGTTGATAGATATGCCTAAGAGGATTTGGAAATCGATAAATCAATACAAAAAACCCAAATCCTCTATTTTATATTTGCATAAAAAAATTCATGTTATTTGGTTTTATGGGTTTGGATCTTTATATTGGATTGAGAAAGAAAGGGGTATTGTTGATGTTTCTACTTTGTGTAATTCACCTTATGTAAACATTTGATTGTAACCTAAAAGGGTTTAAGTTTCGTTGTTCCATGATTTGATTAGGTTTGGATTCAAGTTTGAATCCAATTGTATTCATACCTGAAATATATCAAACATAAACATTTTTATGTGCTAAACACCAAAAAGGGGTAAATTAGATAAAGTGGAATTCATAAACATCATGTATATATGATATGTGAATGTTATACTCTATTTTTGATCCAATATTGAAAATCATTCCAATAAGCCTAGGACGCAAGCTAAAATTGGTATGTATGTTGTATTTTCCATTAAATACTATCTGTTATTATGTTATTATTCCATTATGCCATTATGCCTAATACTATAAAGGTCAAGATAAGGAAATTAACTAGTATACGCTAATTTAGACAAGTTGACAATTTCATTCCCATTAGAACATTCTCCAGTTCATACGAAAATTAAGCATTATTTATGCATTATAATTATTATATTAATATATCGTAATCAATGTAATTAACATAATAAATGCAATTAGGATAGAATTCGAATTTGAAATGTGCCCACATAAATAATTATTGCTTGTGTGTGCATATAGAATGGCTTTACATATATTAATAGTGACATACAGATATGAGGTTGGTTTCCATTTACGATAAAAGCCTTCTTGGAATCGACCGACAAATCCAACAACCACAAGAAGGCCCAACTAATGTGAGTGGTCTGGCTTCCATAGCCATTCAAACTTAGTATACTATGACATGAGGTTAAACCTACTAGTAGTGGAAGTCTATGCGGAATCGCCTGACATATCAATCATGTATAGGTATACGGTTTAATGTAAGAGGTCTAATGTGTGTGTATATATATATATATATATATATATATATATATATATATATATATATAAAACTGTATATATATAAATCTACTATGTGTGAAAATTGGTAGGTTTACTACGCCTTAGGAAGGTCTTAAGTGGAAAACTTTCTTCTTGTCTAATTTGGGTCTTAAGTGGTTAATACTAGCATCCCTCTGAAGGTTTATTCCTTGGATAGGAACCAAAGTCATGGGACCCACGCTTATTAAATTTGAAGTAAGTCTTTGGGTCCTCCTTCTTTAAAAGTGGTTAGGCATAAGCGGAAACAGAGTAGGGTGGTTCACGGTGGATGTCCACTTCCTCTAGAAGCTTATAAGAGCTCAACTAGGGACATCATTGGTATATAAAAGAAATGTTGCCATTGCATGCTCACCAACTGTCTAAGGGAAGTCTTAAGCAACATAGGTGTTCTACCGCAATATCAGCAAAGTAGTAATGTTCGCAATACTACTTCTCATAGTAAAATTGAGAGTATAGACTTAAGATCGTTGACGTATTAAGACGGGGTCTTAAGAGGATAGGGTCTGCCTCAGGGTTATAAGAGATCACGAGAATCCACCTTTAATAGGGTCATAAGTGACCGAGAATGCCCACCTCGTTGGGTCTTCACCCTAAAAAAATAATGAGCGATTGACTTAGATTTTCACCTCATTGGTTAGATAATTGGTGTTTGTGTGAATATTGTGTGTTGCATAGACATAGCTTGACATATGTAACCAGCTCAAAACTAGGGTATGGTCATTAAGTAAACACCATATTTCAGTCACACAAAACTTTATGTTCTGACCCCTCTCCTTAACATAACCAGTAGATCAGTGGATAGGGTATAAATTCATGGACGGAATCATAATGGAAGTTGAAGACGAAGACGAAGTCGTTATGCTATTATTAGTTATTATTGCTTTACTTCTTATGGAAACTTTTGAGAATGAATTATTTGATGCACCATGGAATAGATGCAACCTTGATTGTTGTGTTGGAATTATGTGATTTTTAAAGTGGTACATCTTATTTCAGTATTATATTTTCTCTTTCCGCTATATGAGATTTCCATTCGAAGTATATGTATATATTACCTATACAAATGTAATTACTTACAAGAACCAAAGACCAATTTAGAATGGCTCAAAGTTACGATGGGCCTTTATGGGTCAAAATTTAGGCCCATCCCGAACGGGCTGTTACACATTGCTTTTCTCAAAATTCGCATAAGCAAAGTGATACTTTAATAACATACTATTAATAATAGCATATTTGAGTGAATCAAAATTTCTTCCATTAACAATTGTTCGAAGTGCTTGAATAAATCTGAGGCATGCTTAGCCTTCATAAAAGACACCTTCATAAGATGAATTCCAAAGAAATAACTAATAAACAATCTTCTTAATTATTTCGTTCTCAAGAAATCATGAATATAAAGCCACTTAAAATTAAGATATTCATAACTACATAATCTAAAGTTTTACCTTAATTTACATTTTATAATGGGGGTTTATGTAAATTACATCTATAAGAACATCTTTCCTGGATAAGTTAGAAGGGTACCCCGAAATCTTTTAAAGAATAAACTGAATGCCATGCAAAATCCGAACTATGGTACCTACAAACAAGGAAAGATCAGTCAACCTAAGAAAGTGATTCATAATGTTATTCAGAATGTAAAGCCTAACCAGCTATTTTTTTTTAAGTTTACGAGGTGAATAGGTCAAGGCCATAGGTTAGAAAAAGTTGATTAAGTAGCACAAATAGATACTTGGGTCTAAGGCTGGAGCAGAATGATTACCTCATCCCCAACAAGCTTCATCCTTCAGAGATTCTAGCCAATAGGATAGAGTCCATTTCAGGAGATGAAGAAGATTCTTCTTCATCACCAACCAGTTCCTTCCCAAAAGGGAGGAGCAGGGGCATGAGAGGATAAGGTGAAGGCGTTGGCAGCAACAAAGGCATACCCGATGGTGCTGGATGTCTCCCTTAGGTGTGCAACAAGCTTACTAAAATTTGCATTAAACAGAAGCTTCAAGGGATAAGCGGATACTCTTAAAATGTAAAAAGAAAACTCATCACAAAGGCAAAAGATAGCATTTTTGAAGTGGAGATGTAGTGTCCAAACTACAAGACAACAAGGCGAAGAAAAAGCAATATGAATGCTAAGAAGAAAAGTTATGCTAAAAGAAAAATAAATGGCATAGGGACAAAAGAAGAAGATTAAAGTTATTTATAAGGAAAACTTTATGTAGCAAAATATCAATGGACCAGACTCGAAAAGCTATAAAGAAACTTTGAAAAATGTAAAATCAAGCAGAATTAAAACGCTAGCTAGAGAAATTAATAGTCACATTATGAAAGGATACTTATAGGTGAAAAGATATAGAAAGAGAAAAAATGGTGTGCACGGAACAATAGACAAAGGTAATGAATCAATTCCCATTGACCAAAACCCAACTACCAGAAAAATATACTGAGAAATAGATATGGTGAATGGAAAACACATATCTCTAAGCCAAATGACTTAAATAGTTAAGAATACACCTACACAAGGGGGATGGCAAATGTTAGCACAAAAATAATCAAGGTAGATTAGGAATTGAAGTCTACATGAAGAGTACAAAAGGTGACGACACAACGAAAAGAAACGGTCATTGTCCTTTGGAACACAAAAAGGAAAGAGTAAAAAGGAATCTCCCTAAAACTAAGAGGCTCCTTTAAGTCATAGTCGAGAGGGACTGGAATCTACACCATGTAAAGAATCCCCTTTCAGTCTTAATTGAGAGGGCATTGTTTCTAAGAATTGGTAGATAATCCCCTTCCGATTTGAGTTGAATGGGCATTAGTTTCAGACTAGGTGATTTAAAAAAACGAAAAAGCTGAGGGCCAATTATCAGAAGGAACTAAGAAGAAAGCTGAGAGCCATAACCCAACAAAGTTGCATAAGATGAAAGCATTCAACCAAATTATGGAGGCTCAACCTCCGTAAATAAAAGGCACTAGGGAAGTAAGCTAATCTCCTAAGAACAATAGAGGAAGACATATCCTAAAGCAGAATTGGAAAGAGCCAGAAATTAACTCATAAGAGGAAGTGAATTTTAAGGAAAGGGGCCTCTGGCCTTGCCTCTTTAGGAGATAGGGCTGCCAGCATAAGCTGAGATTTTGCATCTATCCGATGAATATTGAAACTACTCGAATCAAAGCCGAAAGGGACTACCAAGAAGGTATTGATGAAAGAATGTAGACGACCAAAATGTCTCTCGTATAACCAATAGAAAGATTCCTGAAGCAGTAGCCAAACGAGACTAGAAGATTGTCCAAGTGAAGAAAGACAAGGAAAGAAAAGAGGGAAAGAATCTATTAATGTAACAAGAGAAGAGAATGGGGGAGGAAAAGCACCTCAGAACAAGCCGACAACAACATGAGGCATGCATGTATCTATAAACCTGCTTTCCGAAGCGAAACCCAATATAGTTGTCAAAAGGGTCCATTAAAGTAGTAAAGCGAGGCTTCAGATATACATGTCCGAAACCAAGACAAACAAATACAATTCCTGTAACATACAAAAGGGTGAGAAACCCTAACTCGGAGCCCTAAAGTGCTAGGGATAATGCACGAGACGAAAGCGTAAAAGAGCCAAAGCTCCTATGTAGCTGTTCCTCTTATATTCAGACAAAAGCTCCTTTCGTCTAATCTCCAAAAGCGTCTACAAGCACTTTTCCTCAAAGGAAAGCCACCGAATTGCTTATAAAAACTTCGTGATCAACCCCTGTTGGGTGACCGAAAGGAAGCACTTTTGCCGAAGGAAGGACCAGCTTATGCCTATAGATAGGACCCTCAACTCAGAGCGCAGGACTTCTTTTCTTTTTTCGAATCCATTCCTCAATATTTGTAATGTCTTAAACAGAGAAAATAGAACTCCAGTTTGGAGATCAATCAAGATTTTTTTAATATTTATTATACTCAATGATATGATGATATACGAAAACTAAGTAATTCTGTGCAATTTGGTTCAATAATTTATGTTATTATTTTTTCTTAATAACATTACAGGTGCAATCTACAAATCATGTACTTAATTTTTATCTATTTTTGGACCTTAATCTGTGATTAACCCTAGCAACCCTCAATCTAAGGATAAAAACCTTCATTAGCTTAATAATCATGACAGCGATTAATGACCTATTTTAAAACTAGACCTAGGGTTAGGTTAAGATATCCTAGCTCAACAAATTATTAAGCTTAAGCGATTGAGATTAAGGAATTATTCATTATATTTTACAAAACTCACCAGAATCCAAGGTAAACTTACATAGACCTAACCTTCAAGGACCAATTTAGATAGTGCAATTTCCTAATACCTAGATTTGCAAACATAAAGTACTGGGAGAAGTTTCTGTAGCACCATAATATCATGCCAAGAAAGCATCTCATAGGTAAACAAACCTAGCTTCCATTTGAGAAGTCATAAACAAGAGCTGAAATTAGTTTTGTCTCTAATAGAGAGTTCACTTATAGGGTCATACAGAAGAAACCTAAGATTATAACATATAAATATTTGCAGATCTCAAGTTTAAACCCTTCCTCACTACGAATCAGAAGTTCTACGAACATATTAAACTTTTCAAGTGTTAACCATAAATTTGGCAAATACATATTGTAAAAATGGCCACTTTAAAAAAATATGAGACCAAATGCTCTCACGGAAACTCAGATGATGAGAAATCTTAAATGAACTACTATGGCCTGCAAATGATGATACTTCTCTGATGTAATAATTTCATGGCAATTGTGTGTTGTTATGCTTTATTGGTCTGAAACTATAATAGTTTGTTGACATAATTGAATAACGAAATGGTGTTGCACATATTGAATACTTGATAAACACAGTTGTAATTGATGTATTGATCATTCGAAAAAAATACAGTTATTATGTACACACTTATACATCTTCATTTATTAGTGATAATTGCTATTTGGGTACCATATGGAAACTGGACCATTACTTATGCAACCATATAACATATTACACCAGATTATACAAACCATTAGCTAATTGTCTTATTAATATTAAAATTCAATAAATTATAATTAAAATATTTACCTTTGAAATGATAATATTTAAACATTTGAAAAAAAATATTATTTGTAATGATAATATAATCATTCACAATGAAATCGGTTTAAAAACCCAAATTAAGTATGCAGAGAATAGAAATGAAGAATATAAATGAAAAATTAGTATAACAGGCAATAACACACTACATCCACTTTCTCCTTTCTTATCTCTGTCAATTGGTTTGAGTGATTATAGGTTTGCAGGTTCGTAATGACCTCGAGTAAAAAATATGAAGAGAGTCCGAAAAGAAAAAAAGAAGGTCCTTCAAATAATGCTCTAGAGTATATTTATATATGGGGTGCAAATCCTAGTTGACCAGGTGAGTAGGCGCGAAAAAAGGAGCTATGGAAGGAGTGGCTCAAGTGATGATCATAGGGTGATCTAGTAGGCCACGTCAGCAGAAGTGGTCAATCCGATTCGGCATAGACGACCTAATCTAGATCAAAATGGTATAGGCACACCGAACCAAGTCGATGCCTAGTATTGAACCTACCACTCAACCTCCCTGCATTGCTTTGCTGCTAGTTGGCTTGGGTCTTGACTTGATGGAATCAGTCTTGCTTGCACTCATTTGATGTAAACAGATATGTGTTCGAGCCATATCTTTGAACATTAGCTGATACAGAATGACTTCGAGTATGTGATAATGAAGATGTCAGACTGAGGCCATAGGCATTGACCACTCTAGAAATGGGGGAGCTTGGCTGATCTAGTGCAATAGAGGCAAGGTCCAACCTGATCCTTAAAGTGCCCAACTTTGGGAGTTTGAGAGGTCCATATTCTAATCCCAACCATTTTGAGCTTGAGTACTCCTATGCTCGAGTCTTCTGTGATCTGATGAGGAGAAGTTGGAAGCATGACTCCCATATTAAAGGAAAGATTAACACTTTGCTACTCAAAGTATAACGCTTTGTAGACGGAACGCGCTTTGGTTTGGTTGAATCATCTACTCTTATTAGTGTTGTTTCTATGAGAATGTAATCTTACTAGAATAATGTTGAAGATTAGTTGTGTTTTCTCGAAAAGTCATGAACCTTTAGTTATTCTGATCCATATTAATGACCAAGTATGATTCCTACGATTATGCCTTTGCTCGAGTCTATCAAATCAAAAGCTTCTGATCGAGGATTCTTTATGATCATATGTAACTACTTGGATCTGTTGAGTCAATAGGTTATGTACATTTTTTCATTTGTCTTTTCAAGTTGAGTCATCGACTCCCGAAAGTGCTTAAGTGTGTATTGATCATTACTATACCACGTCATTATGCATGCTAGTCCAGCACATCGTTGAATTGAAACAAATTTATCGTGCATGTCCAGGAGCGTGTTATCCATCTTCTCTATTCATATTCGTCATAAACATTCATGAATTTTACCTTACTCCTTACCTTTTTACGAGTACGGGTCGGTGGACGACCAGGATTAGAGATTTTGGCCTCAAATCAGTGTTGATTTGGGGTAGCTTGTCTATTCAGGAAGGAAATAAAAAGGCTCTTCCTTATATTATGAAGCTATTCCCACACCCCTTCCCTTATTTTTCTTCTTACCTTCATCTTCATTTATCCTTACTAAATCGAAAATTTAGCAAATTTCAAAACTTATATGATCACTATATGCCAACCGTATGTCCTCTAACACTTGTACCTTCATAGTAGTTCCCCGATTCCATAAAGGTGGGTTTTCAATTGTGATAATTTGCATGTTATTGAAAACCATAGCCAATTTGTGACCACATGAAAAAGTGATGGAGATGGTTTTTACCAGAGTAATCGAGAATGTGAAGGATAAGTGTAGACATGATAGAAGTGGAAAAGTTGGATTTTCAGGAGAAATTGATGAAGTGGAGGAGATGAAGCTCGCGTAGTCTTGGTCAAGAGGATGGAAGGAAGAGAATGGGCATGGAGAAGATAGTGTGAAAATTGAGAAGTAGAGGAGATAAAAGAGAGAGAGATGAAGGGTAAAAGGGAAAGGTGACGTATATCGGTATGATCCAGGTAATTATAGTCACTGTCTGATCCACATATGCCAATCAAGATGTCAAGGTCCTTGGACGACCTGGATTGGTTAAGTCGCTGACCTACCAGGATAGGCTGATCAAAATCAGTATGGTTCCTACATTGATCTTGAATGTATATTCAAATTGATAATTTATGCGGAAACGACATTGCACCTTCATTCATGAACTGAACCCATAATTTTATAACACATTAAAATTATAAATTGAAGAATAATCAATTAAATATTGTGAATTAAGTAAAACGGACTGCGCCATTGCGTTCGTCTTGGAATTCTTCTTAAGTTAGAATCTGATTTTTCGTAAAACATACATCGTATGAAGAAGTTATTAAGGTTTGAAGTTTGCACATATATAAGCTATATATATAATAAACAATTCAGAAATTCAAAATCAGTTTGAAAATCGAAGGAAGGACAACGGGGGAATCAGGCCCATTAGGGGTCGACCCCTAACCCAAGGGTGTCGACCTATGGGTCGACACCATAAAGGGGTGTCGAAACCTATGTCGACACCCAGATCAACACCCCAAGATCCGAGCCTGATACATTTCTGTTTATGTGGACTTGTTTTCTGACCAGATTCAAGAACCCAAAGCTATAAATAAGACCTCATTCTCATTGTTTTACTCATTCTAAAACAATGGAGAAATAGATGTTTCCTCTGCCTTGATTAAAATAACCTATTCGTCTTCAACAAACAAGTCATTCAAGTTCAGAGTTCTGTTATTCAATAGCTACAATCAAGTCTCATGTTCTTTAAATCCAATCACAGTGAATCTATGTTATTTTTAGATTGAAATAGTTAAAAAGTAATCTTGACATGCCTATAAGTTTGGATCTAAGCCTATGCCTATTAAGTAATCTAAATCATAACTGATCTGTTATTTCTTTTTTATCTAACTTGCTGCTTAGATCTCATATGCCTAATTGTGACATCCTTATTATGTTAGTTTTCCTTATCATGCCATGATGCCCAATCAGTTATATTATCATATGTTCATTGGATCTGTTCTTATATGCCTATCTTGTTATTATGCCCAATTATGTCAGTATATGCTTACTTAGTTGCTATGCCTATTTCTGCCACTTATCTTGTTAGTATGCTTATTTATGTCCTCTTCCCTTCTTCTTTTCCCTTTTTATTTTATAGTCAGCCTACCTTAGAGCCTAGGCATATTGCTGAAATATACGAACCTGTGAAATTGGGAACGAGGGGCAAACGTTAAAATTGGGGCATTACTTGTGTTGGGAAATTTGGGGCATAACTTGAATTGTAAACATGAATACGGATTTGGGGGTATAAACCAAAATTGTGATTAAAGATCTTAAATTGGGGCATATGGTATATGATGAATATGACTTGGAAAAGGGGCATGAAAACCTATAATGAAATAGGTATAATTGTTAAATAATGAGAATGCCTAGATTTACAATAATTAGAAACTGTAACAGCGCTTAGACACGAGGTTAGATTACATATGTGGTAGAAGTCTGCCCGGACCCGATCGACATATCCAGCGACCACAAGTGGTGAATCTAATGTGAGGAGTCTAAGTGCATTAACACGCAATGTGGTAAGACATGAGGTTAGGTCCGACTTGTGGAAGAATTCTGCCCGGACCCGCCCGACATATCCAGCATCCACAAGTTGTAGGCTTAATGTGGGAGGTCTAGCGCATTATAAACATAAATGAATAAATGGTAATGAACTTGTAATACTTAACCTGTTTGAATCCATAAGGATGACATGAAATGTTAACTTGAGTAGGATTTGAGTAAACTTACTTGAAACAGTGGGAAAGTTGAGTATATCTTGGGTTGGTGGGTAATATTTATATATAGTCCCACAAACTTAACTTGTTGGGGTTATGCAATCTTGTTACACTGGTAGGCATAACCTATCGAAATCCTAGTAATGGGCATGCAAGCCTAGGGTGAAGCTTGTATCATATTGCTTGTGGGATCTGTTTTAGTCAGTAACCCATATTGTTATCACATGAGTACTCCGAACTAGGGTGGAGTCGGGGCACGCTTACTGAGCTGATTATAAGAAGTCACTTGGGAAAAGGTGTCCGATGACGCGTTCCATCAGGCTCATGTGCGTACATGGGTCCGCTTGTCCGAGAAAATAAGATGTTGTGGCATCAGTAGATATGGTTGTGCACATTCTGAAAATGAAGGGTTGCCACTTTAGGGAGTGATACATCCTACTGTAAGGCCAACACAGGGTATCTACGGAGTTAGGGAGCCAATCGATTGGGGTACTAATTAGGGCACATCTAGTCTCGCTTATTTAAGAGCCTGTTACTATCCTTAGGGGTAACACTGGCATGTTTAGTTGGGCTGCCTGTTATTGTATGGAGTAAAACCTCTTACTATAAGTACACCTAAATCTACCATCTTGTTGGGAATCATCTTGTCTAGTATACTATTGGGGCAAATAGAGAAAAGTATTAGAGAAGTGTAATACATATATGTTCTATTCAGTTTATCCCATTTACCTTATCATGCCTGCCTTATATGCTATTATTCCTCTTGCCCAGTTTATATTCCTGTCATGATGCTTTTACTTATTTATATGCTAAAAGTAACTGGACTCGCCAGGCTTATGTCTGACCCATTTGTTTCCTCTTCTTTCTATTTCGTTCCACCCAGGTTCTCAGTGTGGGAATACTCAAACTTGATCATGATTCTTCTTTCCTTCTGCTTGGAGCAGCTTAGATGTACTACTTGCTTTCATATCTTCTCTACTATGGCTATATTTTTGGGGATTATGCTCTTTTCATATTTATTGTACTCTAATGATTTTGGTACAAGCCAGAAGTTTTAAGTTGATGTACTGGGTTTTATGTATTTCAAACTCATGACGTAGCTAAGTTTTGAACCACGATGTTTTCTACCAAATAAAATTTGTATTCCACTGTTATTTTATATCTATCTTGTAATATTTCTGTTTTTATTTACCTATAACGCTTCACGAAACTTAATGCATTCTCTTAAAGAGTGACATTAATGGATGTAGGGTGTCACACTTGGTATGAGAGAAGAAGGTTACCACATCGGATAAAGATTTTACAAATTGTTTTCAAAAAGGTTTTTGAAGGAAAGCATTTTCAAAAGAAACTGAGATATGCAAAGATTCCTTCCTCAGAATGTGCAAAAAGGTTTTTGAAGGAAAGCAGAAGGTTCCTTCTTCGGCGGCACCTACTATTCCTCCTCCTCCGCTTGTTGATAATTTCTCTAAGATATGCAAAGATTTTTGTACTATTGGGGGAAAGTCATTCTGAGGAACTGAGATTTTTTATAGAAGCAAGGAATTGGCTTAAAGATATGGAGGATTTGTTTGGAATTTTTGAAGTTGATGATCGTAGGAAAATTTAGTTGGTCGTTTGGAAGCTGAAAGATGGGGCTTCATTCTAGTGGGAGGTGATGCAAATGGGACGTCCAGTTGAGACATGGGATGATTTTCGACAGAGGTTTGAAATGAAGTTTCTTTCTCAAGCCAAGTAAAGTATGCAAATGGAAAGGTTTTTGGCGCTCAAGCTAGGAAACATGTTTGTGAAAGAATATGTTAATAAGTTTAATTAATTAGCGAGGTTTGGTTTAGAGCTAGTGAATACCCGGCACAAGAAAGCTTTGAAGTTTGCTAGAGGATTGAATGAACCCCTCCATGGGTTGGCTATGTCTCAAATTCCAATGGGAGCAACTTTTGAGAAGTTCGTTGATATGGTGTTAATGCATGAGGAAGATAAAGGTGGAAAGAAGTTAAGGCTGAGGAAACATAAAACCAGAAAGTGTGTCCCAAGAAAGGACAACAATAACAACAAAAGAAGGGTGGAAAGGATGACAAGGCCAGAGATAAGAGGAAGTGCCATAATTGCGGATGCGAGGGTCACTTGATCGAGGAATGCAAAAGAAATAAGAATGCTAGCTTCAATTATGGAGAAATCGGACACTTTTCTAAGGAGTGCCCGAAGAAGCAAGGACAAGGTCAAAGGGCAGGATCTTCGGGAGGGCAGGTGCATGCCCTCGTGGCCAGTGCGCCAGACTGAGGTAGGAAAGTTTTCGTTGAAGGTTTGACTTCTTTTTCCAATCATCCTATTAGATCTCTTTTTTATTTGGGTGCTTAGCATTCTTTTATATCTGATTCTGTGGTTGATTCTTTGCACCTTAGTACTAGTACGGCATTGGATCTCGTTGTTGTCTCAAACCCCATTGGTGTTACGGCTCGCTTGTCTATGATTTGTCGGGGTTTGACAATATCTGGTTAGGCGTTGAGTTTGAGTGCGATGCATATGTGCTTGGTTTCATCGGCCATGGTTTGATTCTAAGGATGGATTGGCTAGCCATGTATGGTGCCATTCTGGATTGTGAGAGGAGGGTCGTTAGACTTTTGACTTGCTATGGAAGGACCCTCGAGATTTCTTGTGACCTTTGTCATGCTTAGTTTCCTAGATTTGCTTGATGCATCTATCGATGATTTACGATTTGTACCAGTAGTCTGTGAGTATCCTGATGCTTTTGAGGAGGTTCAGGGTTTACCTCTGAGGCGCGAGATCGATTTCCGTATATATTTGGTGGACAATGCAAATCCAGTTGCATTGCCTGTGCACCATATGGCTTCAAGAGAAAGGGGGAGCTCTGCAAGCAAGTAGGGGAGCTACTTGAGAAAGGGTTTATTAGGCTAAGCATATCAGAATAGGGTGCTCTAGTAGTATTTGCAACTAAGTCGGTTGGTTCGCTTAGCTTATGTGAGGACCGTAGAGGGTTGAATAAACTCACCAAGAAGAATAGGAACCCACTTCCAAGGATAGATGATCTTTTAAACCAGCTTGTTGGTGCATCCATTTTCTCTCAATTAGACTTGGCCACGCAGTTTCGTCAGTTGAGGATGGCCGAGGACAGTATACACAAGACCGCTTTTAGAACTCCAGATGGTTTCTTTAAGTGGCTCGTTATGCCTTTTGGGTTGACGAATGTACCAGCCTTTTTTGTTGATCTGGTGAGTAGGGTGTTTTGGGAGTTTCTAAATAAGTTCGTTGTGGTCTTTGTTAATGACATTTTTATTTTCTCGAAGAGCGAGGAAGAGCATGCCTTACATTTAAGGGAGATTTTGAAAACTATCTGTGTGCACGGGCTTAAGGAGAAATTCTCCAAATATCATTTTTGGAGAAAAGAAGTGAGATTTCTAGGGCATGTAGTCTCTAAATATGGGATAGCAGTGGATCCCGCAAAGGTAGTTGCAGTTCGAGATTGGCAGATCCCTAAGGATGCAATGGAGGTGAGAAGTTTTCTTCGATTAGCGGGCTATTATAGGAAGTTCATTAGGGAATTCGCAAAGATATGAGCCCCACTCACCAGACCGATGAAAAAGAATATGACATTTTCATGCGATATAGAGCGTGAAGATGGTTTTCAGCGATTAAAGAGGGCTTTGACAACAACCCTAGTCTTGACCTTGCCTGATGGGAATAAATTTTTTACAATATACACCGATGCATGTGGTACAGGGCTTGGTGCGGTTCTGTTGCACGAGGGAAGGATTATATGTTATAGAGGTAGATATCTTAGAATTCATGAGAAGAACTACCCTACCCATGACTTAGAGCAAGCTTCCATAGTATTCACGCTTAAGACTTTTCGTCATTATTTTCTGGGGGAGAAGTTCGAGTTGTATACTGATCATAAATCTCTTAAGTACTTTTTCTCGCAGAAGGATCTTAATTTAAGGCAACAAAGATGGATGGAGTTCCTAACATCTTATGACTTTGAGATTGCTTAAACCCCTAGCAAAAGTTAATGTGGTGGCATACACATTGAGTAGGCAGAGGATGGCCTAAGTCCTCTGGTTGTGGAGAGGAAAAGCTTGGAGTTTATATCGACTTTTGATTTTAGACCCTCCACCGAGTTTATACCTGGTTTATAAGCATCACTAGAGGTGCGACCTACTCTTTTGGATCAGATAGGAACTTCACTATGAGAGGATCCACAGATTTCAGAAATCTTGGATAGGCTTAGTAGACGGGATTCTTCTAGTCACCTAAGTAGATATTCCATGGACGATAGAGGGTGGTTGCGACGAGATGGAAGGCTTTGCTTTCCCCGAGTTGGGAGTTTTTTGAAGATGGTCCTGGTGGAAGCTCATTATTATAGGATGACAATTCATCCAGGTGGTGATAAGATGTAAAGAGATATGTAGAGGGTTTTCTTTTGGGCCGGGTTGAAGAAAAATGTGGCAGAGTCTGTTTCTCAATGTTTGGTTTACCAACAAGTCAAAGTTGAGCAAAGTATGCCCAATGGATTACCTCATCCTTTGGAGGTTCCATAGTGGAAGTTGGAGAGCGTCTTGATGGATTTCATTGACTGTTTGCCTAGATCGAGGAAAGGCAACACTAGTATTTGGGTTATATTTGTTGGGGAATGTGGAATGGATCATTAAGGCAAAGAAAACAGTAACAGCCCGCAAATCCATACTATCTGAGCTGACTAATACAACACACGTCCAACTCAAATAATACAGAAATACAAGTCATTAGGGTTAAAGAAAATAGAAAAGATATAAGAAGAACAGAAATAACAATACAGAACCTCACAGCAGAACAAATAAAATATATTATATAACATAACTTTGGAATACAAATTTGTTTTGTACATATATACATACCATCATCAGAGTACAACATAACATTTGATACAGTGGAGATAACTCTAGATAACTAACGGTGAAGCCTCCTGCTTCCAGCTCTTCTAAGTATATCTAAAAAAGCCTGAAACACTTGACTGTCCATACAAATTTGGGCACCCAAGAGTTTAGGAAAAACAAAACAAAACAAAACAAACTCTGGGTCAGTCACGGGACTGGTGTGAGTAAACTCCAACCATATGGTTTAACTTCAAAAATCTTTTGAAAGAAAGAGATAATAGTAAGACCAGCCCACACATAAACACGGGTAGTTTTTACCTTACTATAACCCATACCTTTTTGACATCAAAATCCAGTGTTATAATAATAATGTCTAATCAAATAAATGACCAAATAGTAGAACGCTTGCATCTCACGCTCTACATATATAGTATAAAATCAAAAACCGCAGGGCGCTTATTGGAGATTGAATTCCAAATATGACAAGGTATGGGACCACCTTCCGATAGTGTATCTCTAGAGGGGAATACACTGGGTTCAACAAGAACGTCTTGCAACCCGACCCACACATGACCGACCACTCATTTCGCTTGATTGTATCGAATGTATATCACCAACGGTTGGGCTCAAACCACCGTTTCCCGAAAAAGGACAGCATTGAAATAGATTAAAGAAGTAAAAGGAATTTCTCTAGATAGATGATTATACACCCTAATGGGGGCGACCCACATAGTCATGCTGCCTGCCCGATTTTTGTCATTTCCCAGTTGTGATGCTTGAGGCTACGTCTATCTTTTAGAACATCTGGCCACCACACACTTTGAATTCCACATCGTCAAACCCATCAAATCACCAGTTGATCTTCCCAAAAATATTACGGGTATAAAAGCTAAGAGAAATGAATTTCTCCACCACCAGACGTAATACCTTGAAAAGATCGTCTTATGTGACCGTTAGGAATACTCTGTCAGACATCCGTCCATACAAGTTGTCCTGGGACTGGACAAAGATAACAGCTCTTTGAATTTCACTCCGTCTTCGATTATCTTCAGCATAATCTAATTCGCAACGCCTATGCCTATACGGAGTGGTTTTCGGATATTAAATCCAGCCAGTCTCTCCGTATTGACAACGATGGTAAAAGTCTTTGATAGCCGGTGTTTTAACTTTCAAAGGAAAAATAAACATCCATCAAACAATTTCACAATCACTGGCCCTTTCTAATATCTCATTTTCTTAGCGAATTCTATATATATTGTTATATCGATTTCTATTATCAAAGTTTCTTAAAAATATTCTAACTCCTATAATTTTCGAAAAATTTCGCCATAACCTCCTTTGTACCGGCAAATAGTTCAAATCTCAACTCGCCTCTCTAGGCCCTTTCCATTCAAAAAGAAAATCAAAAAGCCAAGCGGCTTGCCGATTAGGCGCATAAAACCTCATATGGAAATTTAAACATGTACCTTTTTTTCGGCACTTAACTATATTCTTCATTCTCTTCATACTCTTCATCCCACACCTATTTACAAATATATGTCGATTTCCAACTCATTTCAAATCAACCCAATCCTTTTTAACCAAAATCCGTTAACCGCTTCTTAAATTTGTTCTTTTTCCTAATGCTCTTTCGATTCTACACCAATCGAATTTCATCTCTGACTCGAGTTCCATATTTGACTTTCCAATTCTAGTTAACAATTTATGTTCCGCTAAACCAAGTTATGATCGATTCAAACTACACTAACTAATTTCCTTTGAAATTAGTTAACTACATTTGGTAATTAAAACGTGATTTTTATTTGCAAAATCAATTCACTTTCTCGCTTCTCAATCGCTAACTAGTTAATTAGCTCCTTTGCTAAATTCTAATATATCACATCCAAATATATTTGTATTTACTTATATACAAATTTAACTCAAATTCCTTACTTGATTCCATGTCTTAATTCAAGTTTCATATTTAAATATCCAACTCCAATTCCTTATTTCAATTCACTTAAACAAGGTTAATTTCGATTCAACTCTATTATCTAATTTACTTTGAACTTAATTAACTTCGTTCACTAATTAAAATATGATTGTTATACTTCATTCACTCTACTTGAGTTCGTGTATATTTGATAACTCAAATCTGGATTTTCAAATAAGGATTCAGATTTTATTCACTAAAAATCCTTATATCTTATTCAATAAACCGTTATGGTTTATAAACGATTTTGGCGCTGTTTTTCTGGAAATTTGATTTAACATAACTCAAAATCTATAAGATGGAATTTATATTTTTCTTTTCCATTAGAAAACTATCGTTCAATCGGTCCGGGCATTTCTTGTTTCATCAAATTCCGACTTATATTGAGTTCTGTATACTCAATTGAAGTTCGAGTCGTCAAATTACGAACTACCGTGCCGGAGCGAGTTCGTTTTAGTTATAATTTTTATATAACGTTTAAAACATCATTTAGTAAATAAATCTCAATTCTACTTTCAATATTTTTGAAAATAAACCAGTTATCCGAATCTAAAGTTAAAAATCACAATTTCCCAAACTCGTCGATTATTTTATTCCATACCCATAACTCTATTTCAAACTCAAATTTCTATATTCAAGTCCAATTTCCATGAATTATTTTATTAAGGTTTGATATGATCAAATTCAAATATTAAATCTCCTTTCATGGAAATAATCCATAAATTCAACATCCTTCACCATTACAAACTAATATCATCTCTTGATAATAGTGAAGTCGTTCAAGTTGGGGTATTTTAATTACCTCTCAGACCTTGATCGACGACGTTCTTATCTTGAGGTGAATAAAAGCTTGTAATATCAAAACTTGATTTAAATCTCACCTTCGATTCCATTTCTTTCATTTGGAAATTTATTTCCAAATTTGCCCGATGAAAATTACTTCATCACATATATAAACCTTTTTTTATAAATGCACTTCTTTATTAGATTCAACTTCCATTTAAATAATCTATTGACACTCGATTTCTATTTTGGAATATTAGATTTCCCTTTTGAAACTCAAGTTTATTTGAAATTACTTAATACCCACAACTTATATTTCTATTTTCATGTTAAAACTTAAATTTACATTTAATACAATTCCAATATCTTCTGAAATAAAATTCTATAAATTCGACATAGTCGAGTTAAAATCATAAATCCGTATGGATTTATTTAAATTCAGTTTACATTCCGGATATCGGAATGAATTTCATCGTTCCTTTTTGAAACAATTTCAAGTTATAGATCTTTTTTTTAATTCACATGTGAATTAAATGCCCAAATCATCTAATGATAATTATCCCCTTCTTTTTATAAACATCGTTTATAAATTTTACTTCTTGTTTAAATGTTTAAAAAAAAGCTTATATTTTGTATTCCACTTGAATTCAAATTTCCACTTCGAAAGATAAATTTCCTTCTTTAAATCCCTTAGTTGAAATTAAAGTTTTATATTATCAAATGAAAATATTCCTTTCTATTTATAAACAACGTTTATAATTTCAGCAATGAGTTTTTATTTAAAAAAAACAAGTTAATATTTCTCAATTTATTCGAAATACCATTTCTATTTCGAAAAGTAAAATTTCCCTTTCTTTACCATTTAAAAATCCCTTTAAGTTCACACTTGAATTTAAATAAATTATCCAATAAAAATTCTCTTCTTTTATTTATAAAAATCATTTATAAATAACACTTCTTGTTTTAAAAATTAAAACAAGTTTCAGATTTCAAATCCCAATTATATTTTTGGAAAATAAATTTCCTTTTTCCAAATTAACATTTGAGTTTGCATTTCAAAATTATCCAATGACAATTTTTCTACTCAATTATAAACATCGTTCATAAATTCAACTACTTGTTTTTATTCCTAAAAACAAGTTAATATTTTCCTAGCCAAATCTGAAATTCAAATCCTATTCAGAAAAATATATTTTTCCCTTTTAAATATAAAATCCCTTTTATGATGTCTTTAAATTTAAATCTCGAGGGCCAGTGTAACAACCGTATTTTGATAATGTGTAATAACTATAAATAAAGGCAAAATTATTTTTTATAATAAGAATCAAGGCAATAGGTTATGCCATTACGTTTGTCTCAAAATTCTGCTGGGAAACAAGTCCGAGTTTTCGAAAATCGGAGTCCGTATGACCAAGTTATGACCCTTCGAAGTTTCAGGAATTTTCAAGTTCAAAAACAGCTTAGAATTCGAATTCAAATTTCAAAATTCAAACCCCAGAGCGGACTGGGCGGGAAATTTCCCGCCCAGGAGCAGGTCGACCTAGGGGTCGACTATAGTGTCGACCTGCCCAGGACCAGGTCGACCATTGAGTCGACCTGGTTGCCAAGCCCATTTTTGAGTCAGAATTCACTCTGATGTTTCTAGTCCGATTTCTGTCTAAATTCGTTGGCCTGACTCTATATAAACAACCCCTAACTCTAGTCTCTCTACACAAATTCTCTCTGATATTATGCTACTAAAATTCTGGTTGAAAAGTAAGAGAAAAGGGATTGCTTCTTCTCCAACAAGGCTGCGTATAGAGTTTTGTTATTTAGGGGATTTCTGTTAGACTCGAGATTCAACATCGCCTCTTTGTTTTCTAATTCTCAATCCACGATCTGTAAGCCCCAGTTACTTTTAGATCTAAACTTTAAACTTAATATGGTCATGTTGTAAATTGAAATTGAACCTAAGTATGATAATTATCTTGGATCTATCATTGTATATCTTGGGTCTATTATTGTTCCTTTTGGATCTATTATTTTGAATCTACTATTATTCACCTTGGATCTATTCATCTTGAATCTTGACTTATGGGAATATTTATATGAAATTGATTTGGGGCCTAAGCATGTTGTAAACCTAAACCCCTCATGTCCATGATGTTAACATGCCTGTGTTGTTGAATTAGTTGTTATTCACAAGTTTTTGGTTATTATCTTATGTCAACTGTTACCATGACTATCACCCTATTTTGCTAAGTTATATATTTGAGACCACTATTCCATATGCCAGTATTGTTGTAGTCATTTATCTCAAGTTATACCATGCTTGACTTATAACCACTTTTGCCACCTTATGCCCTTTCTTTCTATGTTATTCCCTAATTAGATTTTTGTATCGATTCGAATTCATGTGCGATGGGAATACGGTTTGGGTATTTTAGGCAAACCTGAATTTACTATAAACTTGAAACGAGAACATTGTTATAACTTGAACCTGGATATGGACATGAACTTGACACGATTTGACATGAAACATGACATGGAAACTTGACATGAATTTAGACTCGAAACTTGAACCTGGACATGACACTTAGAATAAACTTGAGCATGGCCAACTCGAGGTTTGGTTGAGTTTGCAGTGTAAATCTGCTCGGAACCGCCCGGCGAATCCAGTGACTGCAAACAATAGGATCCAATGTGGGTAGTTGGTTATATCGCACCTAAAACCCGAGGTTGGACTATATTGTGGTGTAAATCTGCCCGGAACCGCCCGGCAAATCCAGTGATCACAACAACTAGTCTAATGTGATAGGTTGGGGTGCATTAATGAATTTATGCTACATGATAGGGTTAAGTCATGAACCACTTGAATATACTTAACCAATTTGACACGATGATTTGATAGGGTTAAGTCATGAACATGAAAGACAACACTTAACCAACTTGATACATGATTGGATAGGGTTAATTCACGAATTTGAATGACATCACTTAACCCACTAGAAACCCTAGTTACGCGGTCCTTTTCAGCAGTAACCCACTTGGATGTATCACGATACCCTGGGACTAGGCAGGGTGGGGCACGATTACTGGGCTAATTGTAAGCGACCAGAACGACAGTTGAGTTGGTGCACCATTGTAGGTTCAGGCGGACTATGGTCGTGCACGTAGTCCGGAGTTGAAAACGCTGGCATTGGGCACTAGTAGGTTTACACCGTGCGTGGTTGATTCGTGTCGGTGGTTAGCACCCTAAGGCTTGATACACCCTATGGTGGACCTAGCACAGGTGATTACATTTCGTGATTGAGCCGTATGTAACACCCCACCTCTGCCAATGCCACTCTTGCAAGGACATTAGCTTTGGAGGGGCGTTAAACAAGGTAAACATGCATGCAGATATCACAAGACAGAACATATAAGTAAAACAGAGTAGTAAAGCAGCGGATAAAACTTAGCATTTAAAAACCGTAGTCATGTTACAACAAAGTACTTGGTCATTATTTTCCAACAAAAAAGTCTAGATAAAAGCATAAACTGAAAAACTGAAATACATAAAGTACTATCCCCAAAATGAAGTGATAAACCATAGCTAGCTCAATGTCCAAAACCGTACATGAGCAAATCCAGTAAGCAAGTTGTAAAGATCCAAGCTAAGCTCCAATGTTCCCACCCTGAGAACCCGAGGGGGGGGGGGAAACGGAAGAAAAGAGGCGCGAGAAAACAGGTCAGTCAAAAAGACTGGTAAGCCCTACTACTATCTGTCTATGAACTAGTAAAGTTAACTGGCATGAGAAGCTGAGATGAACATAAGGATAACAACATACTGGCATGAAGATTAACTAACAAGATAGATGAAGGTGTCATTGCATAATTAAGGTTAAGTTTTGCACCACGGGTGTACTAGCATTCTAACATGTCAAGTAAAAACAAGAATTGATCCCTTGGCCCAAGCATGGCCCATCATCATGAGGTGACCTAAATCAAGGTCCAACTATAAGGTCTAGTTGATCGGCTCCCTATAAGCCTAACTCGTCAAGTGTCGGTGTCGTACGGCCCAAACATGAAATGTAGCTAACTGTGCTAGGTCCACCCCAGGGTGTATCAAGTCCTAGGGTGTAGACCTCGGACACCAATCAAGTATGCACAGCCTAGATCTACTGGTACCTGTGCCTGATTCTCCAATGCCGGACTATGTGCACGATCATAGTCCGCCTGGACCTACACCGGCGTACCTACACAGCCGTCGTTTTGGTCGCTTACATGTCAGTCCAGTAATCGTGCCCCACCCTAGCCTAGTCCTAGGGTCTTATGATACTATCAAGAGGGTTACTGCTGCAAAGGACCACGCAACTAGGGTTTCCTTAACGGGTTAAATGTGGTTAACCCGATCCAAACGCGGATTAAATTGGTAAAGTGTATCCAAGGTTCATGACTTAACCCCGATTAACCCATCTAGCCTAAATTGATTAAGTACTAAGTGGACCATGACTTAACCCTAATCAGGAGGCATTAATTAACTTAATGTGCTTTAACCTCTCACATTAGACCTTGTTGTGGTTACTAGTTAAGCCGGGCGGGTCCGGGTAGCTTTACACCACAACTTGGTCTAACCTCGGGTTCGAGCACAACATGACCAACTTCTCACATTGGGTCTTATTGTTTGTAGCCACTAGTTAAGCCGGGCGGGTCCGGGTAGATTTATGCTACAAACTCAACCCAACCTCGAGTTGGCCACACTCATATTTTCTAAGTGTCATGTCCATTATGTTTCCAAAACATAATTACAAGTTAACATATCACGTTATGTTATAAAAATCATGTTCATGTCATAATTTTACCCAACCCCAACGTAATCCCATCATTTACATAATCGCAACAACGCATAAAGGGTAAAATAGGGAACCTGGCATAATCATGACAAAAAGGTGTTGAAGCCACAAGTTTATCATGGTGGCATATGAGATGTACATATGTTCATATACTTGCACATTGCATCATTAGGCTTCAAAAGCATGCATAAAACCAAACTTAGCATATGAGTGATACATGGTGATAAATGAAATGTAGAAGTTGCTAGAAGTTCGCATTTAGCGTCATATGCAAGTTATCATAAGGGGTATGATAACTTTCATGTTGCCAAAATGCAACCTTTAATATAAAGCTTAGAGCTTTATGCTCACAACATCAAGTTTAACTTGCATAACATAGCAACATGTGTCATACATAATGGTTAAGCCAAAATGCATAATGATCATCCAAACTTGCATATAATGATCAACCAAACTTGCATATAATGATCAACCAAACTTGCATATAATGTTCAACCAAACTTGCATATCATAATGATCAACCCCAAACTTGCATCATTCATTTAACTTTAGAGTTCAAAGAAAGAAAGTAGAAAAGGGCTTACAATGCTATAAAGACACAAATATATATTTATTATAAAGATTGAGACGAAGCCCTTATGCAATCACCAAAAAGACCCAAATATGAATGCTCCAATGAAAAACCCTTGCGCCAAATCAAATAAAAATCCTTGTTTTGAAATAGAAATGTTGCAACTTGACTTGAATGCAAACTAAGAACACTCATACAAGTTTGAAAGCACTTGTATGAGCTCACAATCTCTCATAGAAATAGGCTTAGGAATTTTAGCATGAGAGTGGAGGCCATGAGAGGATCAAATTTGACATAGTTTAGTTGTAGGATTGAATAATGTTGATTTAAGCTAGGTTTAGGGGTCTTTTTTATAGAGGATTAGGATAGTATTAGCCATAGGATTAACCCTAGATTCAATCCAAGCCATCAAAGCATGTCTTGGGGGATAAGTCAAGTGTAGGAACCATCTAGGGCCTTTAGATTAAAGCTGAACCATGAGAACCATTCAAATGCAAAATCTGCATTTGAGCGAATCAGCCCACGGGTTGACAGCCAAACACCCTGGATTAACCCCTAGTCGACCCAACGGGCTCGGGTCGACCTCAAAAATCGGCCGGTTCGGTTATTCCCCTCTCCCAATTCGCTGTTTTGAACATTTTTGCATATTTATTTAATTTTCAATTATATATATATCAATATATATATATATATATATATATATATATATTTCTCTGCGCAACCCATTTCACTTAATTAAGTATACTTTAATTTGTGAATTTTTATGTTCAAATTACGGGGTGTTACATTCTCCCCTCCTTAAAGGATTTCATCCCCGAAATCTCCAAGTTAGGAAGAACGTATCCTACTATCCATCATCCATCTACTCAAAACATCATCCACGTGCAGTCATTGTCCTTAAAGGATTCTAAATGTTGTATGATCATATGCAAAGGTGTGTGTATATGTACTTATCTAATGCAAAAATCAGGCGGTTACTGATACAGTAAACCTCCTTAATGCAAAGCATGTTAGTGAAATGAGTCCATATGTATGCAAATTCCTAACATAATTTATAATCTCTACATGAGTGCACATAACATTCATCCATATGCAACATCCACGTGATAGCATAACAAGTTTCATCCATGAATAAGTATAAGCACTCATGCATATGCAACATGAAAGTGTGTGAGCCGATCTTAGTGCCTAATGTGTATCATGCATCCACGAGTATCCACGTGCAAACACTTGCAACCACTTGCAACCATCAAGCATAACATGTTTCAAATACATGATTAATCCAAAGGGTTTCTACCTAAGGTTCTCATGATATGATTAACGAGATAACAAGATAAACAGGATAAACGCGGATAAAAAGAAAGATATGCTAATTAGGAAAGAGGTCGAGAATGTACCCTAAAAAAGAAATGGATAAAGCCCACGCATCTTCTCCTCGGTTTCCCAAGTTGCATCTTTGTCGGCTTCACCCCTCTGAACTTTTACCAACTTGACCTCTCGATTCCTTAGCTTCTTGATCTCTGTACCCAAGATACGAATCGGAGCTCTTCTCAAGGTTGCTTCTTTTTCTACCTCAATGTCTTCAAGAATGCTTGGTTCAACCAACTCAGCGGACTCATGTAGGCACTTTCGGAGATGCGAGACATGAAAGACATTATGCACTCCGGCTAGCTTCTCGGGCAATCCCACCTTATAGGCCATCTTTCCAATTCTCTCTATGATAGGGAAGGGTCCTACGAACCTTGGTGCCAGCTTCCCCGCTGCTCCAAAACGTACCACATTTCACAAAGGTGAAACCTTCACGAAAACCATGTCTCCCACTTCGAATTCCAAATCTGCCCTTCGCTTGTCAGCATAGGATTTCTGTCTATCTTGGGCCGCTTTCATCCTTCTTCTTACTAATTCAACTTTCTTGGATGTGTCTCGTATCATATCGGGCCCAAGTATAAGTCTATCTGTTGTCTCCCACCAACAAGATGGTGACCTACACGGCCTCCCATATAAAGCTTCAAATGGTGCCATCCCTATGCTGGCTTGATAGCTATTATTATAAGCAAATTCTACAAGAGGAAGGTGGTCTTCCCAAGTACCATAGAAGTCGAGAACACAAAGCCTCAAGAGATCTTCTAGCACTCTATTCACCCTTTCGGTTTGGCCATCCGTCTGGGGGTGATAGGCTGTACTCAAATTCAATCGCGTACCCATCGCTTCTTGCAAACTGTTCCAGAACTGGCTAGTGAAAATCGGGTCACGATCGCTAACTATGCTAGAAGGAACTCCATGCAACCGCACTATTTCTCGGAGATAAATAGACGCCAGCCCTGATGCGGTCCTCTTGCTCTTTACTAGGATGAAGTGAGCACTCTTCGTAAGTCTGTCAACTATGACCCATATGCTTGTGTTCCCTCTCCTTGACCTAGGCAATCCATCCACAAAATCCATAGAAATACTCTCCTACTTCCATTGTGGGACCTCCAATGGATGTAATAGCCCACCTGGTTTCTTTGACTCGGCATTCACTTGTTGGCACACCATGCACCTTGAAACATACTCTGCCACATCTTTCTTCATTCCATCCCAAAAGAAACTGTGCTTCATATCTATATACATCTTATCTCCTCCCGGATGTATAGTCATCTTCGAGTGATGCGCTTCTTCAAGAACTCTATGGACCAAATCTCCCACCCGAGGAACACCTAATATCCCATCATGCCTTAGCCATCCTTTATCATCAATAGTATATCTGGCAAGGTGACTAGACGTCTCACCCCGAATCAACTTGTCCATAACTTCGACTATCTGTGGATCTTCCCTCTGCGAAGCCCCAACTTGATCAAGAAGTGTGGGTCTAAGCTCAAGGGATGCTAATGAACCCGTCATCAGCTCAACAGCCGTCGTGAAATCAAAGGTTGCCAAGAATTCCAAGTTCTTCATCTCAATGAACAAGGGGCTTAAAGTCAATCTCCTTCTGCTTAGTGCATCCGCCACAACATTACCCTTGCCAGGGGTATAAGCTATCTCGAAGTCATAAGATGCCAAAAATTCCATCCACCTTTGCTGCCTTAGATTCAGATCTTTTTGCGAGAAGAGGTATTTGAGTGACTTGTGATCAGTATACAACTCAAACCTTTCGCCTAGAAGATAGTGGCGCCAGGATTTGAGTGCAAAGACGATCGCCGCTAACTCCAAATCATGAGTGGGATAGTTCTTCTCATGAACTTTAAGTTGCCTACCCCCATAACATATCACTCTTCCCTCTTGCATCAGAACAGCCCCTAACCCCGTGCCACATGCATCTGTGTACACGGTAAACATCTTACCACTATCGAGTAATGCCAAAACTGGAGCTGAGGTAAGGGCTCTTTTGAGCTTTTGAAAAGCAAGCTCACACTCCAAGTCCCATGCAAAGACTAAGTTTTTCTTCGTCAACTTAGTGAGAGGGGCCGAAATCTTAGCGAAGTCTCTAATGAACTTCCTATAGTAGCACGCCAAACCGAGAAAGCTTCTTACTTCGGTCGCATTCCTAGGAGTCTTCCAATCTTGAACCACAACCACTTTCGCGGGATCCACCGCTATGCCTTGCTTAGAAACTATATGTCCAAGAAACCGAACTTCCCTTCTCCAGAAATGACATTTGGAGAACTTGGCTTTCAACTGATGCGCTCTAAGCGTATCCATCACTTCCTTGAGATGTCTGGCATGTTCTTCCTCATCCTTTGAGAAGATCAGAATATCATCCACGAAGACAACAACATACTTGTTGAGGAACTCCCTGAACACCCTACTCATCAAGTCTACGAAGTAGGCGGGTGCATTAGTCAATCCGAATGGCATGACAAGCCATTCAAAGAATCGATCCGGAGTCCTAAACGCAGTTTTATCAATGCTATCATCAGCTACTCTAAGCTGATGGAATCCGGTGGCTAGATCGAGCTGAGAGAAAACAGAAGCACCTACAAGCTGGTCAAAGAGATCATCAATCCTCGATAACGGGTGCCTATTCTTCTTTGTCAGCTTGTTCAACTCTCGATAATCAACACATAGACGAAGCGAACCATCCGCCTTAGTAGCGAATACCACCGGAGCACCCCATTCGGAAATGCTTCGTCTAATAAAACCCTTCTCAAGCAGCTCCTTGATTTGCTTACTGAGCTCCCTTCTCTCACGAGGGGCCATGTGCCTAACGGGCAATGATACTGGCTTGGCATTATTGACTAGATAAATGCGGAAATCTATCTCTCGTTTAGGGGGTAACCCCTTAACTTCTTCAAAGACATCAGGATAGTCTCGGACCACCCTTACAGATTGCAGATCATCGATGGACGAGTAGAGAGATTCAAGATAGCATAACATGACGGGACGTCTAGGGTTACAAGAAATTTCTAGGGTATTACCGAGGCGGGTCATGAGCCTCACCACCCTATGTTCACAATCGAGAATGACTCCATAACTGGACAACCAATCCATGCCCAAGATTAACCCATATCCCGTGAATCCGAGAACATAAGCATTACACGTGAATTCTACAATCAAGATAGAAATCTTCAAATGCACACAAATCATAGATAGATGGGCGGAACCCCCAATTGGATTTGAAACACAAACGGGATCCTCAACTAAACTAGTACTTAGGTGCAAACTTTCAACAATGTCAGAAGAAATAAAACTATGCGATGCGCCAGAATCAAATAAGGTGCGAACAGGATAATCAGAAATATAAACAAGACTTTCTAAAGAAATGCTACCTCGATCCTGAACTGGAGCGGCGTTGAGAGCATGCACTTGCCCTCCAGAAGGTCCTGCACGTTGATTCTGCCCTTGCTTCTTGGGGCAATCCTTGTTATAATGTCTGGTCTCTCCACAATGAAAGCATTCGCCCGACTTCCTCTTCCTTTTCTTATAGTCATTAACTATGTGCCCTACATTCCCACAGTAGTGGCATTTTCTTGGGTCCTTTGCCTTGGCCTTGTTGCCCTTGTTGTTTTTGTTGTTCTGATTGCTCTGATTTCCTCCCCACTTGGAGTCTGTCTTCTTGGCTTGGGTCTCATTAGCCTTCACTTCCTTCTTGCCATTCTTATCGTCTCCTTGAAGCAATGCCATGTCTACTAGACCTTCGAAAGTGGCCCCCATAGGTATATGAGATAGGGCTAAACCTTGTAGTGGCTCATTCAACCCTCGTGCAAAGCGCAAAGCCTTCTTCTGGGGAGTATTAATCATGTCCAAACCAAATCGGGTGAGCTTGTTAAACTCATTCACGTACTCCCTCACTATCATGTCTCCTTCCTTCAAAGATATAAACTTCTCCAATTGCAAATTTGCCTCAGCTGATGATAGAAACTTAAGCCCAAATCTTGTCCTAAAGTCGGCCCAAGTCTCTATAGCCCTCGTAGCATTGGTGACCTCCCACCAATAAGCAGCTTCTTCTTTCAATAACCATGCTGCCAATAGAACCCTTCTATGATCTTGTACATCAAAGATGGCGAAGAGATCTTCAGTTTCTTTCAACCAATTTCTTGCCTCCACAATAGTCTCCGTCCCAATAAAGTTCTTGCCACCCATCGCCTTAAAGTCTTTGCAAATCTTAGCGAAATCAGCTTGTAGGTTCCGAGGAGGAGGGGGAGGAGGAGGAACCTCAGTTATATTGGGGGTATTTGCTGGGCCCACATCGTTGGCCCTAGCTTCCAAGTATCTCCGGAACCATCCGGGAATGGTCACTCCCTCGGGAAGGTTAAGATCGGCCATACTGAAAAAGGAAAAAGATAGATTCAGAACGAAGAAACGAAGGATAGTGCTATGGCTTTTTGGGAATAGCCTTTTTAAAATAACTAGACTTTTCTTGGAAAATACTTAATTGGTTTTGAAAATAGTTTTTCAAAAGGTAAGTTTCAAAAACACTTTTGCTCAAATCTTGTAAACCTTATGCTCTGATACCAAACTGTAACACCCCACCTCTGCCAATGCCACTCTTGCAAGGACATTAGCTTTGGAGGGGCATTAAACAAGGTATACATGCATGCAGATATCACAAGACAGAACATATAAGTAAAACGGAGTAGTAAAGCAGCGGATAAAACTTAGCATTTCAAAACCATAGTCATGTTACAACAAAGTACTTGGTCATTATTTTCCAACAACAAAGTCTAGATAAAAGCATAAACTGAAAAACTGAAATACATAAAGTACTATCCCCAAAATGAAGTGATAAACCATAGCTAGCTCAATGTCCAAAACCGTACATGAGCAAATCCACTAAGCAAGCTGTAAAGATCCAAGCTAAGCTCCAATGTTCCCACCCTGAGAACCTGAGGGGGGGAAACGGAAGAAAAGAGGCGAAAGAAAACAGGTCAGTCAAAAAGACTGGTAAGCCCTACTACTATCTGTCTATGAACTAGTAAAGTTAACTGGCATGAGAAGCTGAGATGAACATAAGGATAACAACATACTGGCATGATGATTAACTAACAAGATAGATAAAGGTGTCATCGCATAATTAGGGTTAAGTTTTGCACCATGGGGTGTACTAGCATTCTAACATGTCAAGTAAAAACAAGAATTGATCCCTTGGCCCAAGCTTGGCCCATCATCATGAGGTGACCTAAATCAAGGTCCAACTATAAGGTCTAGTTGATCGGCTCCCTATAAGCCTAACTCGTCAAATGTCGGTGTCATACGGCCCAAACATGAAATGTAGCTAACTGTGCTAGGTCCACCCCAGGGTGTATCAAGTCCTAGGGTGTAGACCTCAGACACCAATCAAGTATGCATAGCCTAGATCTACTGGTACCCGTGCCTGATTCTCCAACGCCGGACTATGTGCACGATCATAGTCCGCCTGGACCTACACCGGCGTACCTACACAGCCGTTGTTTTGGTCGCTTACATGTCAGCCCAGTAATCGTGCCCCACCCTAGCCTAGTCCTAGGGTCTTATGATACTATCAAGAGGGTTAATGCTGCAAAGGACCACGCAACTAGGGTTTCCTTAACGGGTTAAATGTGGTTAACCCGATCCAAACGTGGATTAAATTGGTTAAGTGTATCCAAGGTTCATGACTTAACCCCGATTAACCCATCCAGCCCAAATTGATTAAGTACTAAGTGGACCATGACTTAACCCTAATCAGGAGGCATTAATTAACTTAATGTGCTTTAACCTCTCACATTAGACCTTGTTGTGGTTACTAGTTAAGCCGGGCGGGTCCGGGTAGCTTTACACCACAACTTGGTCTAACCTCGGGTTCGAGCACAACATGACCAACTTCTCACATTGGGTCCTATTGTTTGTAGCCACTAGTTAAGCCGGGCGGGTCCCGGTAGATTTATGCTACAAACTCAACCCAACCTCGAGTTGGCCACACTCATACTTTCTAAGTGTCATGTCCATTATGTTTCCAAAACATAATTACAAGTTAACATATCACGTTATGTTATAAAAATCATGTTCATATCATAATTTTACCCAACCCCAACGTAATCCCATCATTTACATAATCGCAACAACGCATAAAGGGTAAAATAGGGAACTTGGCATAATCATGACAAAAAGGTGTTGAAGCCACAAGTTTATCATGGTGGCATATGAGATGTACATATGTTCATATACTTGCATATTGCATCATTAGGCTTCAAAAGCATGCATAAAACCAAACTTAGCATATGAGTGATACATGGTGATAAATGACATGTAGAAGTTGCTAGAAGTTCGCATTTAGCGTCACATGCAAGTTATCATAAGGGGTATGATAACTTTCATGTTGCCAAAATGCAACCTTTAATATAAAGCTTAGAGCTTTATGCTCACAACATCAAGCTTAACTTGCATAACATGATAACATGATCAACCCAAACTTGCATAACATAGCAACATGTTTCATACATAATGGTTAAGCCAACTTGCATAATGATCATCCAAACTTGCATATAATGATCAACCAAACTTGCATATAATGATCAACCAAACTTGCATATAATGTTCAACCAAACTTGCATATCATAATGATCAACCCCAAACTTGCATCATTCATTTAACTTTAGAGTTTAAAGAAAGAAAGTAGAAAAGGGCTTACAATGCTATAAAGACACAAATATATATTTATTATAAAGATTGAGACGAAGCCCTTATGCAATCACCAAAAAGACCCAAATATGAATGCTCCAATGAAAAGCCCTTTCGCCAAATCAAATAAAAATCCTTGTTTTGAAATAGAAATGTTGCAACTTGACTTGAATGCAAACTAAGAACACTCATACAAGTTTGAAAGCACTTGTATGAACTCACAATCTCTCATAGAAATAGGCTTAGGAATTTTAGCATGAGAGTGGAGGCCATGAGAGGATCAAATTTGACATAGTTTAGTTGTAGGATTGAATAATGGTGATTTAGGCTAGGTTTAGGGGTCTTTTTATAGAGGATTAGGATAGTATTAGCCATAGGATTAACCCTAGATTCAATCCAAGCCATCAAAGCATGTCTTGGGGAAGAAGTCAAGTGTAGGAACCATCTAGGGCCTTTAGATTAAAGCCAAACCATGAGAACCATTCAAATGCAAAATCTGCATTTGAGCGAATCGGCCCACGGGTTGACAGCCAAACACCCTGGATTAACCCCTAGTCGACCCAGCAAGCTCGGGTCGACCTCAAAAATCGGCCGGTTCGGTTATTCCCCTCTCTCAATTTGCTGTTTTGAACATTTTTGCATATTTATTTATTTAATTTTCAATTATATATATATATATATCAATATATATATATTTCTCTGCGCAACCCATTTCACTTAATTAAGTATACTTTAATTTGTGAATTTTTATGTTCAAATAACGGGGTGTTACACCGTATGACACAGACATATGACGAGCTAGAACTTGTAGGGAGCCGATCGATTAGTAGATCGTACCGTAGAACCTCGTAATGTGTCATTTCATGATATTGGGCCAAGGGATCATTTCATGGTTAATACTTGACATGGGTTAGAATAATAGTATAGTTGGTGTAGCGAATCTTGAATATGCGATGCTAGATTTGATTTATCTTGTTGTCTTAGTTATTTTGCTAGACTTATTATCATCCCTGTGTTTACTTTCCGTTTACTCATGTCTTGTTAACTTTACTAGTTTTTTTTTACTGAAAGTCGTTAGGGCTTACCAGTCATTACAACTGACCCATTTCTTTCGCTTCTTTTTCTTTCGTTTTCCCCCAGGTTCTCAGGGAGGAAATGCTAGCTCTTAGCTTGGATTTAGCTTGCTTTCTGTCAGCTCATGTACGGTTTGGTCTTGAGCTATGCTATGGCTGCACTTCTGCTATTTTTGAGGAATAATTTACTTTTTTTATCTTCAGTTTATGCTTCTTTATTTAGAACTTGATGTAATGGAATAATTTGTACTTTGGAAATGTGAGGTTTTGACTCTTTTCTTGAAAGTAATGAAATTTGGTTTTTAATTTCTACCGTTGCTTTATTTATGTTCTGCCTTGTGATATCTCTGTGTATGTTTACCTAGATAATACTCCACAAAAAACTAGTGCATTCCCTTTGTGAGTGACCCTAGCGGAGGTGGGGTGTTACATTTGGTATTAGAGCAGAAGGTTAGCAGACGGGGAAAAAGTTTTAAAAACCTCCTGAAACTATTTTCAAAAACCGTTTATAAAGAAGCAGTTTTTCAATAAAAGTTTTATGTTTAAAAAGGCTATTCCCCAAAAGCCATAAGCACTTTCCTTTATTTCCTCGTTTGAATCTTTTTCTTTTCGTTTTTCAGCATGGCTGATCTTAACCTTCCTGAGGGAGTACTCGTACCTGGATGGTTCCGAAGGTACTTAGAAGCTAGGGTGTAACACCCCATATTTTTTTAATATAATTAAAAATGAAATAAAATATATGAAAATTATGCTTATGATAGGTAAATAATGGTGATGCATAAGGAGAATTAATTAATGCATGTAATAGAAGAAAACTTAGTTCGATAACGGATTATGTAACGGAAAAGATAGTAAAATAAGGATAACTAATTCAAGAATCAGGAATTAGGTAAAATGGACATCACCATTGCGTTTCTCTCGGAAAAATATGCGAAATAGAGTCAGAGTTTCCGAAAATCGGAGTCCGTATGACCAAGATATGGCAAAAACAAGATTTCAGCAGACTTTCTGGCAAACTACCCGTGTCGACTGTAGTGTCAACACCCACGTCGACCTGCCTCCCTGTGTCGACCGTAGTGTCGACTCCCCCTCTGTACAGGTCGACCTGGTCAGCTTAGGGTGGCCCAGAATCCATTTTTGAGGCCCGGGACGAGTTTTGATGGTCCAGATGGGTTTTAGGGTTAATCCGATGGCTAAATGAATTGCTACACCTATAAAAGAACATCTAGACCTAGCCTAACTCACACAAATTCATATGACACCTGAATGCTGCTGGAATCTCTCTAGAGCCATGGCCGCCGTCTCCAAATTAAAGCTTAAGTGTTCAAACCCAAATCAAATCAAAGATCAATGCTTCTACAACAAATTCAAGAGGATAGATCAATGACACTGCAACTTTCTACGACAAATTCACTCCCTAATTCATTAGCTGTTCTCTGTAAGTTCTAGTTGCTTTCCGATTTGAATATTTAATTATAATGTGGCCATGAATTAAAGTGGAATTGGATTAAGTATGATCTATTCCTGTTGCTTTTTGAATCTTTAGTTTTGAGACTTATCTACCTTTATTCTCATGACAAGTTTGTGATTTGTTCAGCAGTTTTCTTGATTCGTAATGATGATATCATCAAGTTCAAATCTTTATGCATATCATGATGTTGTTTTTCTCTCTGATCTATTTATTATGCAAAATTCTACCTTTCCCCTATTTGTTTTCTTTTGATGAACCTTGGTCAATTTCGGACCTAGGCCTAAACTTCGATTTGCATGCGATTGAATACGGGGGAAATATTGGGATATTGCCTTGTTGGATATATGTGTTTGGTAGAATCGAAGGCATAATATGAAAACTGGATACTTGGGTATTATTGCCATTAACACGAAATTTGAATTTGGGTATTGTCGTTATAATTAAAGTTTCGCTAGCTTGGGTAAATTGGGGTAAACATGGAATACATGTAGTTGGTATGAAACTTGACCTATGTAAAATATGGCAAGAATATTGATACATATATTTGGCTAAAAATTTATCTATGTGAATTGGGCATAGCTTTGTAAACATGTAAACTATGAATCTTGATATATGTATAAAAAGGCATGAAACTTGGTACATGTAAATTTGTCTAAGATTAGGCATATATAAATTTGGCATACATGTAAACAGGCATGAATTGAACATATGTAAATTTGGTATGAATTAGGCATATGTAAAACGGACATGTAATCTAGAACTTGGGCATATGTTAAATAGGTGAAATTTGTGGTTGAAACACATATGATAATTTATGTCTTGAAAAGGGGCTAATATGAACACGCCTAAATAGGTTTTGGGTAGTTGGCATGTAATAGCCTTAAAGGAGGGATAAATATAAATTGAGATAAGTTGCCTTTAATGGCCTAAGATAAATTGTGGTAAAATTGGTGTGATTTTGCATACCATTAATAGATGGACATAATTGAGTCAATTATGGACATCGTTAAATTAGGAATTAATTGATAATTTGAATAGGGGAAATAAATTCAAATTGGGCTAAAAAATTATAAGTAATAATCAATGCTTAGGACACGAGGTTGGACTCATTTGTGACGTAAACCTGCCCGGAACCGCCCGGCGAATCCAGTAGTCACAAATGCCAGCCCAATGTGCGAGGTCCTAGGCCCAAATTAAAAGCGTAACAGTTGTAAAGACATGAGGTTAGACTCTTTTATGGTGTAAGAATGCCTGGACCCGCCCGGCAAATCCAGCTGCCATAAATGTCAGTCTAATGTGAGAGGTCTTTATAAGGTTACGGCCTTAATGAATTAAGAAATACTTAACCAGATAAACATGTGGTGGGACATGGGGGTTAAGTTGGTGACATGTGGGTGACATGTGGAAATACAAATAGTAATACTTAACCAATGTAACGTGGTAATTAGACCAATGGGTAGGGTTAAGTAAATAAGAACACTTAACCAATATGATATAAATGGGTGGGTTAAGTTATATGATTAGGTTAATCTAGACACTTAACCAATTTAATAAGTTGACTACGGAAGTGGGTAAGGTTAAGCAAATGTTTAACCATTATAACATAATTAAACTGCACTAGAGAGTGAGGTTAAGTTAATGAGAACACTTAACTAATACAATGGGTTAATTAGACAAGTGGTTGCGGTTAAGTAGTAACACTCAACCAACATAACAGGACAAGCGGGTGGGTTTAGATAACTTGAATAAGTTGATAACACTTAACCATTATAATAGGACTAGTGGATGGGGTTAAGTTAACATGCACTTAACCAATCTGATGTGATGCATGGTAGGGTTAAGTAACACACGGGGTTAAGTTAACAAGAAAATTCTTAACCAATGTAACCAGATAGACGAACGGGGTTAAGTTAATAAACCACACTTAACCAATCAAACATAATAAGCGAGAAAGGTTAAGTTAACTACGGTAAACACTTAACCATGGTAACATAATGAGTAGAAGGGTTAAGTAGACATCAGGGTTTGTGGGTAATATTAGTAAATATAGGCCCACATACACTTAACCATTAAATCCACATGCTTGAATCAGTAGCGGGGTTAAGTACACATCAGGGTTGGTGGGTAATATTAGTAAATATAGGCCCACATACACTTAACCATTAAATACACATGCTTGAATCAATAGCGTGATTAAGTACACATCAGGGTTGGTGGGTAATATCAGAAAATGTAGGCCCACAGACTTAACCATTAGAAAAACCTAGTAACGGGGATCCATTTCAGCAGTAACCCACATTAGGTATCAACGGAACGCAGAGCTAGGCAGGGTGGAGCACGATTACTGGGCTGATTATAAGAGGTCAAATTTGCGGCGGTTGGTGCAGCAGTGCATGTTCTAACGGAATGCGGGCGTGCACACTCTTCGGCACAGAAAATTTAGCCACTGGGCATCAGTAGGTATAAAGCTGTGCATCTTGATTTTGTCAGGGTTGCCACCATGGGACTTGATACACTCCATGGTGGGACCAACACAGGTATCCACAAGTAGGGGGCCGCGTGACACAAACGAGAATTAGGTCAAGTAGGGAGCCGATCGGTAAGGTAGTAAGGGTGCACCGAATATATACATGGCCATTGGGGTGATCGAGGTGGAATCCTCATAATCGATGTACACCTGAAGGCTACCATAATTGCGGGGATTGGGATCACGTTGTAATTATTATATAACACGGGCTACTAGTTGGGACACTAGTAGGGGGTACGGATCCTTGTTACACAGGACATTAGTTGGGACACTAGTAGGAATACAGATCATTCCATGTAAGACACTTATGAGGATGCTAGTTAGGTGGTGCAGAGCAAATAGATATCGTTTTAATGGTAAAGCCTAGAAACCTTGCGATGTTATTCTTGATAGAAACCATGCGGTGGGATACTTGATAGGAATTATGGGATGCTATACTTGTTTCATCGTGCCCGAAGTTTATCTTGTTACCTTAGTTTATCTTGTTATCATAGTTTATCTTGATATCTTAGTTTATCTTGCCTACCTTGTTATCATGCTTATGTTTACTTTTAGTTTATTCATGCCATGTTATCTTTACCTATTTTTATGCTGAAAGTAACTAGGACTTACTCAGTCTTTATGACTGACCCATTTTGTTTCGCCTCTTTTTCTTCCGTCCCCCCCCCAGGTTCACAGGGTGGGAATACAGCTTAGTTCGGATCTTACCAAGCTCCAAGGCTCTTTCATGTATGGCTTGGATTTCTCTTGGCTATGGCTTGCTTTGCTTTATTGGGGAATACTGCAGTTTGTTTTTATGCTTCTTTGTTTTTGAGAAAGATAGATATTTTAACTATGAAATTGGGTATTGGAAGTTGATGGGCTTTTCTTGTAAACATTTATATTTAATAAATGATTTGAAGTACTTCCACTTTATTTTCCGTTGTTTTATATATGTCTGTCTTGTAATATTTCTGTTCCAGTACCCATAATACTCCATTGAAGTTAAGGCATTCCCTTTGTGAGTGACCTTAACAGATGTGGGGTGTTACATTTGGTATCAGAGCAGAAGGTTACCAGACTGGGCAAAAGTTTTCAATAACCTTCTGAAAATTGTTTTCAAAAAATTTACATAGAAGCAAATTTTCAAGAAAATTTTGTTTTAATTAAAAGGCATATTCCCCAAAGCCATATGCACTATCTTTTGATTCTCTCTTGAAATCTCTTCTCTCTCTTTTCACCATTGTTTCGTAGGCATCCGACACATGTCGGAAGGCAAAGGAGTGCCCAACCTCCGTCTGTAGCCGTGGTAGTTCCATCTGCGTCTAATCTTATTTCATGTTGGGTAGAGTGCCGTGCGTTGGAGGTAGCTTCGAGAGACTTGTCAACAAACTATACGAGGACAGTAAGAACAAGAAACTAGTTGTTATAGCTTAATCCACGAAGGAGGAAAAAAGTGAGAGGAAAGAGACCAAAGTGAAAGAATAGTAAAACCCATGACAAGAGAGAGTATCTTTAGTGAGAAGGGACATGTAGTTAAGTATTATAGGACAAGGGCAAGGGACAAGATCGTCGAGAAGGCAATTGAATGCTCTCACTACTAGTGTACCTAAGAGAGTGGTAACGTTTCTGTTAAAGGTTTAGCTTTTCTTTTCTATCATCCCACTAGATCTTTGTTTTTGTACATCGCATCCTTTTAATTCTACTTTGAAAATTGAGTCTCTGCACCTTAGTACTAGCATGGTAGAGGGTCCCATTTTTGTCTCAAATCCTGTTGGGGAATCGGCTCATTTATTTATGACTTGTTAGGATTTGAGAATGTCTATGCTAAGTGTTGAGTTTAGAAGGAATGCTCATGTTTTTGGTGAGCTATGGGTTGATTCTAGGGATGAAGTGGTTATCCGATAAGGGTGCCATTCTCGGTTTCGAGAGGAGGGTAGTTAGACTTTTGACTTGCCTCGGTAATACCCTCGAAGTCGCGTGTAACCTTTAGGGTTCTATTATGATTAGTTACCTAGAATCTATTGATACATTAGTTGATCCGCTCGAGTAGTGTTCGCCACTAAGGCGGATGGGTCATTTCGCTTATGCATGAGTTATAGAGAGTCACCTAAGTAAGTACATTGGGCAACATGGTCTACATTTGTTTATTTTCGAGAGATAATTCATCTATGTGAAATACTTTCTAGTAAATTTTGGAGGGCTTGTGTGAAACCATGAGTACGCTGTTATGTGTAAGCCGAGTATACAAAAAGGAGAATAAGTGAAAGTGGAACGAGAGGCAATAGTGAAATGGGTTCCAACTCATATTTTGGAAACAAGAATCAAGAAGCTACGAAATTGTGAAATTAAAGATGGTCAAAGCACAACGGAGTTAAGCTCAAGGGAATGTGGCTTAGAAGATTGAAGACTATATTCGTGCATCATATCTCTTTTTAAGGGTATATCCTTGATTCCTTTTTCCTATAGAGCTTACTTGCATGCTTTCTTTCGTGTATATCCTCTCGGTCCTATTCTCAATCCAATTTCTGTTGTGAACCCCATAGGGAGTACGACTCATCTATTAGTAACACATGTTGGGGCTTGAGGGTGTTCGTTGGGTTGACTAAACTTTTTGGGTTTTATAGGAAACGGGTTGGTCTTAGGAAGGGATTTACTTGTGACCTAATAGGCGTCCATCATGCTTAGTTTCCTAGAATCATATATATTGGTTGGGATGAGTAATTCTTTGGGTGTCGATCTGATGTTGATTTCAGTCTTTGGGGTTGAAGCTTAGAGAGCTCTTCTCCTAATCAATATATATGTGGCATAGGTTTCCAGTTTTGACATTGCCTAATGGGCACAAAGTTTTTACTTGCTTCTATCATTCGACTATATCTTTAGATAGGAACAATTGGGTGTAAACATGTATTTAAGACAAGTTATGATTGATGGCTGCAAGTGGTTGCTAGTGGTTGCTCGTGGATTCATTTACACACATTAGGCACTAGATCGGCTCAATCACCTTTCATATTGCATATGCACGAGTGTTTAAACTTGTTTGTGGATGAAATTGAATGTGTTATCATGTGGATGTTGCATATGGATGGATGTTTGTGCACACATATAGTCTTTATGTGACTAGGACTATTTGCATACATGTTGGACTCATGGCACTAAACATATTTTGCATCTAGAAGATCAATTAGGCTTGATCATTTGCATTAGACAAGGAACATATACACACACTTCTTGCATATGTTCATACAGCATTAGAAATCTCTTATGGACAATGAATGCCTGTGATCGATGATTGAGTAGATGGATGATGGATGGTAGGACACATTCTTCTTAACTTGAAGATTTCGGGGACGAAATCCTTTAAGGAGGGGAGTATGTAACACCCCGTATTTTTTTAATATAATTAAAAATGAAATAAAATATGTGAAAATTATGCTTATGACAGGTAAATAATGGTGATGCATAAGGAGAATTAATTAATGCATGGAAGAGAAGAAAAATTAGTTCGATAACGGCATATGTAACGAAAAAGATAGTAAAATAAGGATAACTAATTCAAGAATCAGGAATTAGGTAAAATGGACATCACCATTGCGTTTCTCTCGGAAAACTACGCGAAATAAAGTCCGAGTTTTCGAAAATCGGAGTCCGTATGACCAAGATATGGCCAAAACAAGATTTCAGCAGACTTTCTGGCAGACTACCCGTGTCGACTGTAGTATCGACACCTAAGTCGACCTGCCCCCCCTCCCCCCTTGTGTCGACTCCCCCTCTGTACAGGTCGACCTGGGGTGGCCCAAAACCCATTTTTGAGGCCCGGGACGAGTTTTGATGGTCCGGATGGATTTTAGGGTTAATTCGATGGCTGAAATGAATTGCTACACCTATAAAAGAACACCTAGACCTAGCCTAACTCACACAAAATCATATGACACCTAAATGCTGTTGGAATCTCTCTTGAGCCATGGCCGCCGTCTCCAAATTAAAGCTTAAGCGTTCAAACCCAAATCAAATCAAAGATCAATGCTTGTACAACAAATTCAAGAGGATAGATCAATGACACTGCAACTTTCTACGACAAATTCACTCCCTAATTCATTAGTCGTTCTCTGTAAGTTCTAGTTGCTTTCCGATTTAAATATTTAATTATAATGTGGCCATGAATTAAAGTGGAATTGGATTAAGTATGATCTATTCCTGTTGCTTTTTGAATCTTTAGTTTTGATACTTGTCTACCTTTATTCTCATGACAAGTTTGTGATTTATTCAGCAGTTTTCTTGATTCGTAATGATGCTATCATCAAGTTCTAATCTTTATGCCTATCATGATGTTGTTTTTCTTTCTAATCTATTTATTATGCAAAATTCTACCTTTCCCCTATTTGTTTTCTTTTGATGAACCTTGGTCAATTTCGGACCTAGGCCTAAACTGCGATTTGCGTGCGATTGAATACGGGGGAAATATTGGGATATTGCCTTGTGGGATATATGTGTTTGGTAGAATCGAAGGCATAATATGAAAACTGGATACTTGGGTATTATTGCCATTAACACGAAATTTGAATTTGGGTATTATCGTTATAATTAAAGTTTTGCTAGCTTGGGTAAATTAGGGTAAACATGGAATACATGTAGTTGGTATGAAACTTGACCTATGTAAAATATGGCAAGAATATTGATAAATATATTTGGCTAAAAATTTATCTATGTGAATTGGGCATAGTTTGTAAACATGTAGACTACGAATCTTGATATATGTATAAAAAGGCATGAAACTTGGTATATATGTAAAATTGTCTAAGATTAGGCTTACATAAATTTGGCATACATGTAAACAGGCATGAATTGAACATATGTAAATTTGGTATGAATAAGGCATGTAAAACGGACATGTAATCTAGAACTTGGGAATATGTTAAATAGGTGAAATTTGTGGTTGAAACACATATGATAATTTATGTCTTGAAAAGGGGCTAATATGAACACGCCTAAATAGGTTTTGGGTAGTTGGCATGTAATAGCCTTAAAGGAGGGATAAATATAAATTGAGATAAGTTGCCTTTAATGGCCTAAGATAAATTGTGGTAAAATTGGTATGATTTTGCATACCATCAACAGATGGACATAATTGAGTCAATATGGCATCGTTAAATTAGGAATTAATTTATAATTTGAATAGGGGAAATAAATTCAAATTGGGGTAAAAGATTATAAGTAATAATCAATGATTAGGACACGAGGTTGGACTCATTTGTGACGTAAACCTGCCCGGAACCGGCCGGCGAAACTAGTAGTCACAAATGTCAGCCCAATGTGAGAGGTCCTATGCCCAAATTAAAAGCGTAACAACTGTAAAGACACGAGGTTAGACTCTTTTATGGTGTAAGACTGCCCGGACCCGCCCGGCAAATCCAGCTGCCATAAATGTCAGTCTAATGTGAGAGGTCTGTATAAGGTTACAGCCTTAATGAATTAAGAAATACTTAACCAGATAAACATGTGGTGGGACATGGGGGTTAAGTGGGTGACATGTGGGTGACATGTGGAAATACATATAGTAATACTTAACCAACGTAACAAGGTAATTAGACCAGTGGGTAGGGTTAAGTAAATAAGAACACTTAACCAATATGATATAAATGGTTGGGTTAAGTAATATGATTAGGTTAATTTGGACACTTAACCAATTTAACAAGTTGACTATGGAAGTGGGTAAGGTTAAGCAAATGTTTAACCATTATAACATGATTAAACTGCACTAGAGAGTGAGGTTAAGTTAATGAGAACACTTAACTAATACAATGGGTTAATTAGACAAGTGGTTGCGGTTAAGTAGTAACACTCAACCAACATAACAGGACAAGCGGGTGGGTTAAGTTAACCTGAATAAGTTGATAACACTTAACCATTATAATAGTACTAGTGGATGGGGTTAAGTTAACATGCACTTAACCAATCTGATGTGATGCGTGGTAGGGTTAAGTAAAACATGGGGTTAAGTTAACAAGAAAATTCTTAACCAATGTAACCAGATAGACGAACGAGGTTAAGTTAATAAACCACACTTAACCAATCAAACATAATAAGCGAGAAAGGTTAAGTTAAATAAGGTAAACACTTAACCATGGTAACATAATGAGTAGAAGGGTTAAGTACACATCAGCTTTGGTGGGTAATATTAGTAAATATAGGCCCACATACACTTAACCATTAAATACACATGCTTGAATCAATAGCGGGGTTAAGTACACATCAGGGTTGGTGGGTAATATTAGTAAATATAGGTCCACATACACTTAACCATTAAATACACATGCTTGAATCAGTAGCGGGATTAAGTACACATCAGGGTTGGTGGGTAATATCAGAAAATATAGGCCCACAGACTTAACCATTAGAGAAACCTAGTAACGGGGACCCATTTCAGCAGTAACCCACATTAGGTATCAACGGAACCCTGAGCTAGGCAGGGTGGGGCACGATTACTGGGCTGATTATAAGAGGTCAAATTTGCGGTGGTTGGTGCAGCAGTGCAGGTTCTAACGGAGTGCGGGCGTGCACACACTTCGGCGCAGAAAATTTAGCCACTAGGCATCAGTAGGTATAAAGTTGTGCATCTTGATTGTGTCAGGGTTGCCACCATGTGACTTGATACACCCCATGGTGGGACCAGCACAGGTATCTACAAGTAGGGGGTCGCGTGACACAAACGAGAATTTGGTCAAGTAGGGAGCCGATCGATAAGGTAGTAAGGGTGCATCGAATATATACATGGCCATTGGGGTGATCGAGGTGGAATCCTCATAATCGATGTACACTTGAAGGCTACCATAATTGCGGGGATTGGGATCACGTTGTAATTATTATATAACACGGGCTACTAGTCGAGACACTAGTAGGGGGTACGGATCCTTGATACACAGGACACTAGTTGGGACACTAGTAGGAATGCAGATCATTCCATGTAAGACACTTAAGAGGATGCTAGTTAGGTGGTGCAGAGCAAATAGATATCGTTTTAATGGTAAAGCTTAGAAACCTTGCGATGTTATTCTTGATAGAAACCATGCGGTGGGATACTTGATAGGAATTATGGGATGTTATACTTGTTTCATCGTGCCCGAAGTTTATCTTGTTACCTTAGTTTATCTTGTTATCATAGTTTATCTTGATATCTTAGTTTATCTTGTCTACCTTGTTATCATGCTTATGTTTACTTTCAGTTTATTCATGCCATGTTATCTTTACCTATTTTTATGCTGAAAGTCACTAGGACTTACTCAGTCTTTATGACTGACCTGTTTTGTTTCGCCTCTTTTTCTTCCGTTTCACCCCCCCCCCCAAGTTCACAGGGTGGGAATACAGCTTAGTTCGGATCTTACCAAGCTCCAAGGTTCTTTCATGTATGGCTTGGATTTCTCTTGGCTATGGCTTGCTTTGCTTTATTGGGGAATACTGCAGATTGTTTTTATGCTTCTTTGTTTTTGAGCAAGACAGATATTTTAACTATGAAATTGGGTATTGGAAGTTGATGGGCTTTTCTTGTAAACATTTATATTTAATAAATGATTTGAAGTACTTCCACTTTATTTTCCACTGTTTTATATATGTATGTCTTGTAATATTTCTGTTCCAATACCCATAATACTCCATTGAAGTTAAGGCAATCCCTTTGTGAGTGACCTTAACAGATGTGGGGTGTTACATAGGGCCAACTACGCGGGCTCGGCAGACATCCCTCCTCCTCCTCCTCCAGTGGCCGCGGTTCCTCCTCCTCCTGGTACCGCCTTTGCCAAAATATGCAAAGACTTTAAAGCAATGGGCGGCAAGAACTTCGTTGGAACTGAAACCTTCGTTGAGGCACGAAACTGGCTAAAGGAGACTGAAGACTTGTTTATTATCTTCGATGTGGTGGATCATAGGAATGTTCAGTTGGCATCATGGTTGTTGAAAGAGGAAGCTGCATTTTGGTGGGAAGTCACCAATGCTACCAGGCCAGTTGAGACTTGGGCAGAATTTAGAGACAGGTTTGGGCTTAAATTCTTATCGTCAGCAGAAGAGAACCTTCAGATGGAGAGGTTCCTAGCACTTAAGCAAGGGGACATGACCGTTAGGGAGTACGTGAATAAGTTTAATTAGCTTGCTGGGTTCAGATTGGACTTGGTTAACACAGCTCAGAAGAAGGCTGTACGCTTTGCTCGAGGATTGAACGAGCCACTACACAGTTTGGCCATAACTCATATACCCATAGGGGCGACCTTTGAAAGCTTGGTGGATATGGCTCTACTTCATGACGAAGACAAGAATAGCAAGAAGGAGGTTAAGCCTAATGAGACTCAGAATAAGAAAGTTGACTTCAAGAAGGGAGGCAACAAGAATAACCAGTATAATAAGGGCAACAACAACAATAATAACAAGGCACGTGAGACAAGGAAGTGTAACTTTTGTGGGATTACGGGGCATATAGCTAAGGGGTGTAGAAAGAAGAAGAGAAAGTTGGGTGAATGCTTTCATTGTGGAGATACTGGACAGATCAACAAAGATTGCCCTAAGAAGCAAGGGCAGGGGCAAGGGCAGGCCCAGCGAGAAGGACTTTCTGGAGGGCAGTTGCATGCTCTCAACACCACTCCAGCTCTTGACCGAGGTAGTAATATTTCTATAGAAATCCTTGTTTACATATCTGAATTTTCTATTCGAACCTTATTTGACTCTGGTGCATCACATACTTTTATTTCTTCTGATATTGTTGAAAATCTGCACCTAAGTACTAGTCTAGTTGAGGATCCCATTAGTGTTTCAAATCCAATTGGGGGCTTGGCCCATTTATCTATGATGTGTGTGGATTTGAGGATTTCTATCTTAAGCATAGAATTCACGTGTAATGCCTATGTTCTCGGATTTATGGGATACGGTTTGACCCTAGGGATGGATTGGCTGTCCAATTATGGAGCCATCGTTGATTGTGAACGAAGGGTAGTGAGGCTCATTACTCTTCTTGGTAATACCATTGAAATTTCTTGTAACCCTAAGGGTCCGGTCATGTTGTGTTATCTTAAATCTCTTAACTCGTCCATCGACAATTTGCAATATGTAAGAGTGGTCCGAGAATATCCAGATGCCTTTGATGAGGTGAAGGGGTTACCTCCTAAACGCGAGATAGACTTCCAAATTTATCTTGTTGTTAATGCCAAGCCAGTTTCATTGCCCATTAGGCACATAGCCCCGCGAGAAAGAAGAGAGCTCAGTAAACAAGTTAAGGAGTTGCTTGAGAAAAATTTCACAAGGCGAAGCATTTCTGAATGGGGTGCTCCGGTGGTATTCGATACTAAGGCAGATGGTTCGCTTCATCTATGCGTACATTATCGTGAGTTAAACAAGCTAACTAAGAAAAATAGACACCCACTACCAAGAATCGACGATTTGTTTGACCAGCTTATGGGAGCATCTGTTTTCCCTCAACTCGATCTAGCCACAGAATTCCATCAGCTTAGAGTAGCTGAGGATAGTATTGACAAAACTGCGTTTAGGACTCCAGATGGGTTCTTCGAATGGCTCGTCATGTCGTTTGGGTTAACGAATGCACCTGCGTACTTTGTAGATTTGATGAGTAAGGTGTTTCGGGAGTTCCTTAACAAGTTTGTAGTGGTTTTCGTGGACAGTATTTTGATCTTCTCAAAGGATGTAGAAGAGCATGCTAGGCATCTCAAGGAAGTCATGGATACGCATAAAGCACACCAGTTAAAGGCTAAGTTCTCCAAATGCCATTTTTGGAGGAAGGAAGTTCGGTTTCATGGACATGCAGTTTCTAAGCAAGGCAAAGCCGTGGACCCCACAAAGGTAGTTGCGGTGCAAGACTGGAAAATTCCTAAGAACGCAACGGAGGTGAGAAGCTTTCTCGGTTTGGCAGGCTACTATAGGAAGTTCATTAAGGACTTCGCTAAGATTTCAGCCCCTCTTACTAGGTTAACGAAGAAAAACCTAGCATTTGCATGGGACATAGAATGTGAAATTGCTTTTCAGAGACTCAAGAGAGCCCTCACCATAGTTCCAGTTTTGGCATTACCCGATGGAAGTAAGATATTTACGGTGTACACAGATGCGTGTAGCACAGGATTAGGCGCTGTCCTAATGCAAGAAGGTAAATTGATATGCTACAGGGGTAGACAACTTAAAGTTCATGAGAAGAACTATCCCACACATCACTTGGAGTTGGCGGCGATCATTTTTGCACTTAAATATTGGCGCCATTATCTTCTAGGGGAGAGGTTCGAGCTGTATACCGACCACAAATCGCTTAAGTACCTCTTCTCACAGAAAGATTTGAATCTAAGACAACAGTGGTGGATGGAATTCTTGGCATCATATGACTTCGATATAGCTTATACCCCTGGCGCGGTGGCGGATGCGCTAAGTAGGAAAAGGTTGACCTTGAGACCCATGTTTGTTGAAAGGAAAAGTCTAGAGTTTATAGCAACCTTTGATTTCACACCTGCTATTGAGTCATTGACTATTACGTGAGCATCTCTTGAGTTGAGACTTACACTTCTAGATCAATTAGGGACTTCACAGAAGGAAGACCCGCAGATAGTCGAGATTATGAACAAGTTGATTAGTGGTGAGACGTCAAGTCAGCTCGGTAGGTATGCCATAGATGACAAGGGATGGCTAAGGCGCGATGGAAGGCTATGTATCCCACAAGTGGGAGAATTAGTAAATAAAGTTCTCGAAGAGGAGCATCACTCGAGGATGACTATACATCCCGGAGGGGATAAGATGTACAGAGATATGAAACGCATTTTCTTTTGGGCTGGAATGAAAAAAGACGTGGCAGAGTTCGTTTCAAAGTGCATAGTGTGCCAGCAAGTAAAGGCCGAGTCGAAGAAGCCCGGTAGGCTATTACATCCTTTGGAGATTCCGCAATGGAAGTGGAAAAGCGTCTCGATGGATTTCGTGGATGGACTGCCTAGGTCAAGGAAGGGAAATATTAGCATATGGATCATAGTTGATAGATTCACGAAAAGCGCTTACTTCATTCCGGTGAAAAGCAAGAGGACAGCATCATGGCTAGCGTCTATTTACCTTCGAGATATATTACGGTTGCACGGGGTTCCTTCTAGTATAGTTAGTGATCGTGACCCGATTTTCACTAGCCAGTTTTGGAATAGTCTACAAGAAGCAATGGGTACATGAATGAGTTTAAGCACGACCTATCACCCGCAGACGGATGGACAAACCGAAAGGGTAAATAAGGTACTAGAGGATCTTTTGAGGCTATGCATTCTTGACTTTGGGGGTACTTGGGAAGACCATCTTCCTCTAGTGGAGTTTTCATATAATAATAGTTACCAAGCTAGCATCGGAATGGCACCGTTCGAAGCCCTGTATGGAAGACCGTGCAAGTCGCCAACTTGTTGGTGGGAGACAACAGATAGGCTTATACTAGGGCCCGACATGATGAGAGACACTTCTGAGAAGGTTGAGTTGATACGAAGACGGATGAAAACGGCCCAAGATAGACAGAAATCTTATGCGGATAAGAGAAGGACAGACCTAGAATTCGAAGTCGGAGATATGGTCTTTATAAAAGTTTCTCCTTTACGCAATGTGGTTCATTTTGGAGCGGTTGGAAAGCTAGCACAAAGGTTCGCATGACCGTTCCCTATCACTGAGAGGATTGGCCAGATGGCCTATAAGGTAGACTTACCCGAGAAGCTGACCGGAGTACACAATGTCTTTCACGTCTCGCTTCTCCGAAAGTGCTTACATGAGTCGGCCGAAGTGGTTGAGCCAAGCATCCTTGAAGGCGTAGAAGTGGAAAAAGAAGCAACAATGAGGCGAGTTCCGATTTGCATCTTAGGAACGAAGATCAAGAAGCTAAGGAATCGAGAAGTCAAGCTAGTTAAAATACAGTGGAGTGAAGCCCAAGAAGACGCAACTAGGGAAACCGAAGAGAAGATACGCGCGCTTTACCCACTTCTTTTTTAGGGTACTTTCTCGATCTCTTTTCCTTTAAACTTGAAAACCTTCGTATCATGCTTTCACTACCTATGTTTGCCTTGTTATCTTCTCGATCTTATCTTGAGAACCTTAGGTAGGACCATATAGATGTAAACATGTGATTGAAACATGTTATGGTTGATCTTTGCAAATGGTTGCAAGTGTTTGCAAGTGATTGCTTGTGGATGCATGACACACATTAGGCACTAGATCAGCTCAGTCACATTTTCATGTTGCATATGCATGAGTGCTTATACTTGTACATGTATAGAATCTGTTATGCTATCACTTGGATGTTGCATATGAATGAATGTTTGTACACTCATGTTGTGATTATAAAGTATGTTAGGAATTTTGCATACATGTTGGATTCATTACACTAACATATTTTGCATTAAGGAGGTCTACTGAATCAGTAACCGCCTGATCTTTTGCATTAGATAAGTACATATACACACACTTTCTGCATAATTTCATACAGCACTAGAAATCTTTTAAGGACAATGGTTGCTTGTGGCTAATGTTTTTAGTAGATGGATGATGGATGGTAGGACAGATCCCTCTCTAACTTAGAGATTTCGGGGATGAAATCCTTTAAGGAGGGGAGAATGTAACAACCCGTATTTTGATAACGTGTTATAACTATAAATAAAGGCAGAATTAATTTTTAAATAAAAATCAAGGGCAACGGGTTACGCCATTACGTTCGTCTCGAAATTCTGCTTAGACACGATTCCGAGTTTTCGAAAATCGGAGTCCGTATGACCAAGTTATGACCCTTCGAAATTTCAAGAATTTTCAAGTTCAATAACAGCTCAGAATTCGAATTCAAATTTCGAAATTCAAATCCCAGAACGGACTGGGCAGGAAATTTCCCGCCGAGGACCAGGTCGACCTGGGGGTCGACCATAGTGTCGACCTGCCCATGTCCAGGTCGACCATAGAGTCGACCTGGGTGTCGACCTGGTTGCCGAGCCCATTTTTGAGTCAGAATTCACTCTGATGTTTCTAGTTCGATTTCTGTTAAAATTCGTTGGCCGGACCATATATAAACAGCCCCTAACTCTAGTCTCTCTACACAAATTCTCTCTGGTATTAGGCTGCTAAATCTCTGGTTGAAAATTTAGAGAAACGTGATTGCTTCTTTTCCAACAAGACTACGTGTAGAGTTTTGTTGTTTGGGGAATTTATGTTAGACTCAAGATTCAACATCGCCTCTTTGTTTTCTAATTCTCAAACCACGATCTGTAAGCCCCAGTTACTTTTAGATCTAAACTTTAAACTTAATATGGACATGTTGTAAATTGAAATTGAACCTAAGTATGATAATTATCTTGGATCTATCATTGTATATCTTGGGTCTATTATTGTTCCTTTTGGATCTATTATTTTGTATCTACTATTATTCACCTTGGATCTATTCGTCTTGAACCTTGACTTGTGGGAATATTCATATGAAATTGATTTGCGGCCTAAACATGTTGTAAACCTAAACCCCTCATGTCCATGATGTTAATATGCCTGTGATGTTGAATTAGTTGTTATTCTCAAGTTTGGGGTTATTATCTTATGTCAACTTTTACCATGACTATCACCCTATTTTGCTAGCTTATATATTTGAGACCACTATTCCATATGCCAGTATTGTTGTAGTCATTTATCTCAAGTTATACCATGCTTGACTTATAATCACTTTTGCTACCTTATGCCCGTTCTTTCTTTGTTATTCCCTAATTATATTTGTTTGTATCGATTCGAATTCACGTGCGATGGGAATACGATTTGGGTAGTTTAGGCAAACCTGAATTTACTATAAACTTGAAAAGTGAACATTTTTATAACTTGAACCTGGATATGGACATGAACTTGACATGATTTGACATGAAACATGACATGAAAACTTGACACGAATTTAGACTCGAAACTTGAACCTAGACATGACACTTAGAATAAACTTGAACATGGCCAACTCGAGGTTGGGTTGAGTTTGCATTGTAAATCTGCCCGGAACCGCCCGGCGAATCCAGTGACTGCAAAATATAGGATCCAATGTGGGTAGTTGGTCATATCACACCTAAAACCCGAGGTTAGACTATGTTGTGGTGTAAATCTGCTCGGAACCGCCCGGCAAATCAAGTGACCAGAACAACTTGTCTAATGTGAGAGGTTGGGGTGCATTAATGAATTTATGCTACATGATAGGGTTAAGTCATGAACCACTTGAATATACCTAACCAATTTGACACGATGATTTGATAGGGTTAAGTCATGAACATGAAAGACAACACTTAACCAACTTGATACATGATTGGATAGGGTTAAGTCACGAATTTGAATGACATCACTTAACCCACTAGAAACCCTAGTTACGCGGTCCTTTTCAGCAGTAACCCACTTGGATGTATCACGATACCCTGGGACTAGGCAGGGTGGGGCACGATTACTGGGCTGATTGTAAGCGACCAGAATAATGGCAGAGTTGGTGCGCACTTGTAGGTTCAGGCGGACTATGGTCGTGCACGTAGTTTGGAGTTGAAAAAGCAGGCATTGGGCACTAGTAGGTTTACACTATGCGTGGTTGATTCATGTCGGTGGTTGGCACCCTAGGGCTTGATACACCCTAAGGTGGACCTAGCACATGTGACTACATTTTGTGATTGGGCCGTATGACACAGACACATGACGAGCTAGAACTTGTAGGGAGCTGGTCGATTAGTAGATCGTACCGTAGGACCCCGTAATGGGTCATTTCATGATATTGGGCCCAGGGATAATTTCATGGTTAATACTTGACATGGGTTAGAATACTAGTACAGTTGGTGCAGTGAATCTTGAATATGGGATGCTAGACTTGATTTATCTTGTTGTCTTAGTTATTTTGCCAGATTTTTATCTTCCCTATGTTTACTTTCTGTTTACTCATGTCTTGTTAACTTTACTAGTTTTTTTACTGAAAGTCACTAGGGCTTACCAGTCTTTATGACTGACCCTTTTTCTTTCGTTTCCGCCCACCAGGTTCTCAGGGAGGAAACACAAGCTCTTAGCTTGGATTTAGCTTGCTTTCTGTCAGCTCATGTACTGTTTGGTCTTGAGCTATGCTATGGCTGCACTTCTGCTATTTTTGGGGAATAATTTACTTTTGTTATCTTCAGTTTATGCTTCTTTATTTCGAACTTGATATAATGGAATAATTTGTACTTTGGATATATGAGGTTTTGACTCTTTTCTTGAAAGTAATGAAATTTGGTTTTTAATTTCTACCGCAGCTTTATTTATGTTCTGCCTTGTGGTATCTCTGTGTATGTTTACCTAGATAATACTCCACCAAAACTAGTGCATTCCCTTTGTGAGTAACCCTAGCGGAGGTGGGGTGTTAGAGCTAGTGATATTTAAATCCCCAAATAAGCAAACCAACAATCCAATTCACACATCACGCACATATAAATATGTAAACAGTAATAAATAAATTTGAGGTATCCAGTTGGATCCCTCCAACCTGTTTTTCCTGCATCCACAGATGTTAGTCACATAAATAATACCAATCCTGCTTCAAGGCAGGATATCGCGGGATAAAAGGGGATCCACTTATATACGTCGGCGTAGGGTCATTCGCTAATGATACTGCGGGCATCCACTAATAGTATTGCGGCAAATACAATATATATATAATATGGACAACCACCAAGCCTAAATAACTAATATATATTATATATAATAACCCCAATGATTAAATAATCCATACACGCATTCAAATAGTCAACCATTTATTTTTAATGATAAAAATAAATTAAATAACTTTAGAGTGAGATTTACTCACCTTGAATTAAATTCGCCCCATTCTGATTTCATATTGATTCCAACTTATGAAATCTGCAGCTACGAATTTCTTGATTGATTCCATTCGATAAATTCTTTTAATCACCATTTTAGCTTGGTCATCTACTGTCTTAACAAACAAGCCCAAACTACCCTATACCCCCTTCCAACATTCACTGCTCCATCTCTGACCAGTAGAAATCCTCTAGTCAGAAGCCCGCTGCCAGAATCTACTGTAGCCCAAAAATCGAACTCCAATTGTGATTCATCCTCCCAAATCCAAGACCGAACTTCCCAAACTTCATTTCCGAACTAAGCAACCCAGTTCACTCATTCTGGTGCCAGCATTCAACTGTCGAATCTTTCCCAAGTTGTCCCGTTCGTTGTCAATGACCTCGAACTCCACTCCGGTATTCACCAAATCGATCTAACCCTTAAACCACGCTAGCCTCTCCCGTTTGTCCACTGGCCCTTCCACCAAAAATCTCGACTTCATCCACCACCTGAGAACAGCGACTCCTGAAATGCGAGTTCGAATCCAACCACAATTCCGTCAACATCAGTTTCGAAACTAGTTGCAAAGCTTCGAACACGCAACCGAAGATCAGCTCGTCTTCCATGAAATCGCGACACCTTAATGAACGAGGAAGAATCAATTCGAGGCTTTTAGAAATCGATTCGTACTGTTTATTTGGATTTGCCCCTCTTTCGATTCTAACAGCGAAAGGAGAATTAGTTTTAGAGATTTATGACTTGAAATTATTGGATTTCATTCGTATACGATTTTATACAAATCATTGAAGATTCTAAATGGAGAAAAGGCTTTGATTTTTCTCTTTTGAGCAACGAAATGGCAAAGGGGGTATCGGCTGTTATATAGACCAAGAGAAGGAAACAATCGTATACGTTAATTAAAGGGATGTCTACCTAAAATACAGGCAGTAATTAAATTGATTTGATTTAAGGAGATTTTTATTCTTTTTAAACAGATATCGATTTGATCTCATGCTTATCCACTAAAATAATATCGGGGTTCATAACTCGACATCACGAACCGCTATTTTAACCTACCGACCGACGTTTTAATATTATAACACTATTCTGAATTCAACAGAATATATTCTGAAATTTAATTTGAACGTATATATAAAATAACCATATTAAATTTATATAAATAATTTAAGCTCAAGAAAAATCAATTCTCTGAAAATAAAATATTTTTATTATCGTCTATATTCAGATATAATTAATACTAATCATCTGAATTGTTTTTATTCAGTTTTTAACTTCGATTCCAATTATATTTCGTATTAGGATAATTTAATATATTAAATCGAAATCGATTTTTAAATCGATAACTAAATATAAAAGTTCATTTATATTATCAATTAAATATTTAAAACAATATAAATATTTAAAATTAATCGACAAAAATACGGGTCGTTACATTCTTCCCCGCTTAAAAGAATTTCGTCCCCAAAATTAATAAGGTAGGAAAAATGCTACTAACCCATTTACTTTTCAAAATTCATCTATGTCAAAACTCAACATTTCAATTTCTACAAATTTTAGTTCTACCAAAACTTTTGGTTTCCGTTTATATTGCACATCATATATACTCACATTCATTTAATCTGAATGATTTATGACCAATGTATTCACATCCCATTCATATTGGTTCAACACCAATTTATCCAAATTGATTCTGTTCAATTTAATCACTTCAACCCATTTAACTTGCTTAAGTTAAATTTAAATTCCAGAATTCAAATCCCCGGATTTTATTTCAAATCTTTCTGAAGTCACATAAATATATATATACACATATATTTACTTTTATTTTAAATTCAAAACATTTGAATTTTTCCCACAACTTGTTTTCTTTTAAACAAATTTCCATCAAAACTTTTCTAAGGTAGCAATCTGTCACTTAGAAACTCGAAAATGAACACTGATGGTGCAACAGTCATCATCAGAATTATTTTCCAACCACTGAAGTGAGTTCAGTGCTTTATCACTTTCAAAATCTATTCAAAACGATTTTTATCCAAAATCCTTCCCAAAATAATGCTATATTATTCTAATATACTTTGAAAAAAATATTTTCCAACCTTCCGGGATTAAAATTCCAATTTACGATTTGAATTCAATTTTAGTTGATCACATTTGCATATATTATTCGTATACAAGTTATATTTGGTTATATATAACCATTTCAATTTTATAATCTCATTTGATTATAAAAATAACAACCAACACATCCATATACTATAATAATTTCAAGAAATTGTGCCTTTATATCAAAATAAAAATTTTGGGCAAAATTATTTCATTTACCCAATTTAAAACAATATTTTGTCGATTCTTAAGTCCAAGTGTTTAGAAACTCCTATCGATGTCGTGGCGTCCCACGATTCGGTCAGAATTCATAAACTACTCAACAGACAAGCCAACACAATATAAAACAATTTTTATATCAACTTACAAATACACTCTCTCTCATATATATACACTCTACTCATTCTAGGGTACTACTGACCCTATCTCTAATGAGTAAACCCCCACAAAAGCTTAGGTGTTCACTCAACCTAAGATCTGATACCAACTGTAACAGCCCGCAAATCCATACTATCTGAGCTGACTAATACAACACACGTCCAACTTAAATAATACAGAAATACGAGTCATTAGGGTTAGAGAAAATAGAAAAGATAGAAGAAGAACGGAAATAACAATACAGAACCTCAAGCGGAACGAATAAAATATATTATATTACATAACTTTGGAATGCAAATCTGTTTTGTACAAATATACATACCATCATCAGAGTACAACATAACATTTGATACAACGGAGATAACTCTAGATAACTAACGGTGAAGCCTCCTACTTCCAGCTCTTCTAAATATATTTGAAAAGCCTGAAACACTTGACTGCCCTTACAAATTTGGGCACCCAAGAGTTTAGGAAAAACAAAACAAAACAAACTCTGGGTCAGTCATGGGGCTGGTGTGAGTAAACTCCAACCATATGGTTTAACTTCAAAAATCTTTTGAAAGAAAGAGATAATAGTAAGACTAGCCCACACATAAACATGGACAGTTTTTACCTTACTATAACCCAAACATTTTTGATATCAAAATCCAATGATATAATAATAATGTATAATCGAATAGACAACCAAATAGTAGAGCGCTTGCATCTCACGCTCTACACACATAGTATAAAATCAAAAACCGCAGGGTGCTTATTGGAGATTGAATTGCAACTATGACAAGGTATGGGACCACCTTCCGATAATGTATCTCTAGAGGGGAATACACTGGGTTCAACAAGATAGTCTTGCAAACTGGCCCACACATGAACGACCACTCATTTCGCTTGAGTGTATTGAATGTATATAACCAACTGTTGGGCTCAAACCACCGTTACCCAAAAAGGGACAGCATCTAAATAGATTAAATAAGAAAAAGGAATTTCTCTAGATAGGTGATTATACACCCTAATGGGAGCGACCCACATAGCCATGCTGCCTGCCCGATTTTTGTCATTTCCCAGTTGTGAAGCTTGAGGCTACGTCTATCTTTTAGAACATCTAGCCACCACACACTTTCAATGCCACATCGTCAAACCCATCAAATAACCAGTTGATCTTCCCAAAAATATTACCGGTATAAAAGCTAAGAGAAACGAATTTCTCTGCCACCAGATGTAATACCTTGAAAAGATCGTCTTCTGTGACCGTTAGGAATACTCTATCAGACATCCGTCCATACAAGTTGTCCTGGGACTGGACAAACATAACAGCTCTTTGAATTTCATTCCGTCTTCGATTATCTTCAGCATAATCTAATTCGCAATGCCTATGCCTATACAGAGTGGTTTTCGGATATTAAATCCAACTGGCCTTTCCGTATTGACAATGATGGTAAAAGTCTTTGATAGCCGGTGTTTTACCTATCAAAGGAAAAATAAACATCCATCAAACAATTTCACAATCACTGGCCCTTTCTAATATCTCATTTTCTTAGCGAATTCTATATATATTTTTATATCGATTTTTATTATCATAATTTCTTAAAAATATTCTAACTCCTTAGATTTTTGGAAAATTTCGCCATAACCTCCTTTGTACCGGCAAATAGTTCAAACCTCAACTCGCCTCTCTAGGCCCTTTCCATTCAAAAAGAAAATCAAAAAGCCAAGCGGCTTATCGATTTGGCGCACAAAACCTCATATGGAAATTTAAACATGTACCTTTTTTTCGGCACTTAACTATATTCTTCATTCTCTTCATCCCACACCTGTTTACATACATATGTCGATTTCCAACTCATTTCAAATCAACCCAAACCTTTTTAACCAAAATCCGTTAACCGTTTCTTTAATTTGTTCTTTTGCCTAATGCTCTTTCGATTCTACACCAATCGAATTTCATCTCTGACTCGAGTTCCATATTTGACTTTCCAATTCTAGTTAACAATTTATGTTCCCTCGAACCAAATTAAGATCGATTCAAACTACACTAACTAATTTCCTTTGAAATTAGCTAACTACATTCGGTAATTAAAACATGATTTTTATTTGCAAAATCAATTCACTTACTCGCTTCTCATTCGCTAATTAGTTAATTAGCTCCTTTGCTAAATTTTAATATATCACATCCAAATATATTTGTATTTACTTATATACAAATTTAACTCCAATTCCTTACTTGATTCCATGTCTTAATTCAAGTTTCATATTTAAATATCCAACTCCAATTCCCTATTTCAATTCACTTAAACAAGGTTAATTTTGATTCAACTCTATTATCTAATTTACTTGGAACTTAATTAACTTCGTTCACTAATTAAAATATGATTTTATACTTCATTCACTCTACTTGAGTTCGTGTATATTTGATAACTCAAATCTGGATTTTTAAATAAGGATTCGGATTTTATTCCCTAAAAATCCTTATATCTTATTTAATAAACCGTTATGGTTTATAAACGATTTAGGCGCTATTTTCTGGAAATTCGATTTTAACATAACTCAAAATCTATACGATGGAATTTATATTTTTCTTTTCCACTAGAAAACTATCGTTCAATCGGTCCGGGCGTTTCTTGTTTCATCAAATACCGACTTATATTGAGTTATGTATACTCAATTGAAGTTCGAATTGTCAAATTACGAACTACCACGCCGCGGCAAGTTCGTTTTAATTATAATTTTTATATAACGTTTTAGTAAATAAATGTCAATTCCACTTTCAATATTTTTTTAAAATAAACCAGCTATCCGAATCTAAAGTTAGAAATCCCGATTTCCCAAACTCATCGATTATTTTATTCCATATCTATAACTCAGTTTCAAACTCAAATTTCTACATTCAAGTCCAATTTCCATGAATTATTTTATTAAGGTTCCATATAATCAAATTCAAATATTAAATCTCCTTTCATGGAAATAATCCATAAATTCAACATCCTTCACCATTACAAACTAATATCATCTCTTGATAATAGTGAAGTCATTCAAGTTGGGGTATTTTAATTACTTCTCAGACCTTGATCGACGATGTTCTTATCTTGAGGTGAATTAAAGCTTGTAATATCAAAACTTGATTTAAATCTCACCTTCGATTCCATTTCTTTCATTTGGAAATTTATTTCCAAATTTGCTCGATGAAAATTACTTCATCACATATATAAACCTTGTTTATAAATTCACTTCTTTATTAGATTCAACTTCCATTTAAATAATCTATTGAAACTCGATTTCTATTTTGGAAAATTTGATTTCCCTTTTGAATCTCAAGTTTATTTGAAATTACTTAATACCCACAACTTATATTTCTATTTTCATATTAAAACTTAAATTTACATTTAATACAATTCCAATATCTTCTGAAATATAATTCTATAAATTTGACATAATCAAGTTAAAACCATAAATCCATGCGGATTTATTTAAATTCAATTTACATTCCGGATATCGGAAAGAATTTCATCGTTCCTTTTTGAAACGATTTCAAGTTATAGATCTTTTTTTAATTCATATTTGAATTTAAATGCCCATATCATCTCATGATAATTATCCCCTTCTATTTATAAACATCGTTTATAAATTTTACTTCTTGTTTAAATGTTTAAAACAAGCTTATATTTCGTATTCCATTTGAAATCAAATTTCCACTTCGAAAGATAAATTTCCTTCTTTAAATCCCTTACTTGAAATTAAAGTTTAATATTATCAAATGATACTATTCCTTTCTATTTATAAACAGCGCTTATAATTTCAGCAACTTGTTCTTATTTTAAAAAAACAAGTTAATATTTCTCAATTCTTTCAAAATACTATTTCTATTTCGAAAAGTAAAATTTCCCTTTCTTTACCATTTAAAAATCCCTTTAAGTTCACACTTGAATTTAAATAAATTATCTAATAAAAATTCTCTTCTTTTATTTATAAAAATCATTTATAAATAACACTACTTGTTTTAAATTTTAAAAAAAAATTCCGATTTCAAATCCCAATTCTATTTTTGGAAAATAAATTTCCTTTTTCCAAATTAACACTTGAGTTTGCATTTCAAAATTATCCAATGATAATTTTTCTACTCAATTATAAACATCGTTCATAAATTCAACTACTTTTTTTTATTTCTAAAAACAAGTTAATATTTTCCTAGTCAAATCTGAAATTCAAATCCTAATCAGAAAAATATATTTTTCCTTTTTAAATCTAAAAATCGCTTTTATGATATCTTTAAATGTAAATCTCGAGGGCCAGTGATATTTAAATCCCCAAATAAGCAAACCAACAATCCAATTCACACATCACACATATATAAATATGTAAACAGTAATAAATAAATTTGAGGAATCCAGTTGGATCCCTCCAACCTGTTTTTTCCTGCATCCACAAATGTTTGTCACATAAATAATACCAATCCTGCTTCAAGGCACGATATCGTAGTATAAAAGGGGATCCACTTATATACGTGGGCGTAGGGTCATCCGCTAATGATACTACGGGCATCCGCTAATAGTATTGCGGGAAATCCAGTATACATATATAATATAGACAACCACCAAGCCTAAATAACTAATATATATTATATATAATAACCCCAATGATTAAATAATCCATTGCACACATTCAAACAGTCAACCATTTATTTTTAACGATAAAAATAAAATAAATAACTTTTGAGTTAGATTTACTCACCTTGAAATAAATTCGCTCCATTCTGATTTCATATTGATTCCAGCTTATGAAATTCGCAGCTATGAATTTCTTGATTGACTCCATTCGATAAAATCTTTTAATCACCATTTCAGCATGGTCATCTACTGTCTTAACAAACAAGCCCAAACTAGCCTATACCCCCTTCCAACATTCCCTGCTCCATCTCCGACCAGTAGAAATCCTCTAGTCAGAAGCCCACTGCCAGAATCTACTGTACCCCAAAAATCGAACTCTAATTGCCATTCATCCTCCCAAATCCAAGACCGAACTTCCCAAACTTCATTTCCGAACTAAGCAATCCAGTTCACTCATTCTTGTGCCAACAATCAATTGTCGAACCTTTCCCAAGTTGTCCCGTTCGTTGTCAGTGACCTCGAACTCCACTCTAGTATTCACCAAATCGATCTAACCCTAGAACCACGCTAGCCTCTTCCGTTCGACCACTGGTCCTTCCACCAAAAATCTCGACTTCATCCACCACCTGAGAACAGCGACTCCTGAAACGCGAGTTTGAATCCAACCACAATTCCATCAACTTCAGTATCGAACTTAGTTGCAACCCTTCAAACACACAACTGAAGATCAGCTCGTCTTCCATGAAATCGTGACACCTTAATGAACGAGGAGGAATCAATTCGAGGCTTTTAGAAATCGGTTCGTACTATTTATTTGGATTCGCCCTTCTTTCGATTCTAACAGCGAAAGGAGAATTAGTTTTAGAGATTTAGGACTTGAAATTATTGGATTTCATTCGTATATGATTTTATAAAAATCATGGAAGATTTTAAATGGAGAAAAGGCTTTGATTTTTCTCTTTTGAGCAACAAAATGGCAAAGGGGGTATCGGCTGTTATATAGACCAACAGAAGGAAATAATCGTACATGTTAATTAAAGGGATGTCTACCTAAAGTACAGGCAGTAATTAAATTGATTTGATTTAATAAGATCTTTATTCTTTTTAAACAGATATCGATTTGATCTCATGCTCGGGGTTCATAACTCGACATCACGAACCGCTATTTTAACCTACCGACCAACGTTTAAATATTATAACACTATTCTGAACTCAACAGTATATATTATGAAATTTATTTTGAAAGTATATATAAAATAACCATATTAAATTTATATAAATAATTTAATCTCAGGAAAAATCAATTCTCTGAAAATAAAATATTTTTATTATCGTCTATATTCAAATACAATTAATACTGATCATTTGAATTGTTTTGATTCAGTTTTTAACTTCGATTCCAATTATATTTCGTATTACGAAAATTTAATATATTAAATCGAAATCGATTTTTAAATCGATAACTAAATATAAAAGTTCATTTATATTATCAATTAAATATTTAAAACAATATAAAATATTTAAAATTAATCGACTAAAAATACGGGTCGTTACACAAACACTAGAGGGGGTGAATAGTGTTTGTAAGAATTAAACAAAATCTAAAACTAATGTGGTCTATGAGATGCATCAAACACCAAAAACACAATCGCAGATTCAAACACAAATGCAAAATAAGCTGAAATAAAGATTCAGAAACGGAACAAACACACCGGATTTTATACTGGTTCAGATTCCTCCTACGACCAGTCCCACACAACGCTGGATTGCGCAGATTTTTATTGCTATTTCCAATAGTCAAGTACAACCTACTTAATTTCTCGGCTACAAGGACACACCGATTCCTACTTTACTCAAGCCAAGCAATTACAAACAGCCCTAAAACTCTTCAATAGCACTTGATTCAGAGAGTAGAGAGGGTACAAAGAAGAAGTTTGATCAAAACGGAATTGAATTCGATAGAGTATAAGTGTAAAAACCATAAAAATGATTAAGAATAATGATGTAGAGAAAGAGGATGAAGTTAGAGAAGAAGAGATGATAAAAAATTTGGCTTTAACCACTTTTTATATAGTGTGCAAGGTTACAACTATTCAGAATCGTTCCGAATAGTGAAAAGATACTTCCTTTCAAAATTGGAAAAAGTGAGAGTTGTATGTCGACATTATGTTTTTGGTATGTCGACATACCCTTGTATATTTTTGATTTTCAAAGCATTTTTCAAGTATTTTGATATTAAAATAATTCTAGAAATCCTTAAGTAAAATTCTAGTGTTGTAAATTAATATATGATAGAAAAACATATGAAAACATAAATTTAAACTATATAAATATATTTATAAAATTGTAAGGTTTTAAACTATATAAATATTAAGTATAAGAATATAAATATAAAGTATATAAATATATAAAACGTAAATTAAAAAAAAGAATTAAAAAATAGAAACAAATAGAAAAAATTAAATAGAGAGGATTAAGGATAGAACTAAAAATCAAAATTTGAAAATTAAAATTTTAATTTGAACCTAGAGTGCTATTTAGAGTCTTACAAAATTTGAACTCTATAACGATATTAATCTTGAACTCTTGAACTCTTGAAATCTTGATTAATCATGAGTCTTGAAATTTCTCTGATCTTTGAATCTCTATTATCTTTATAACTGTACAGTCTTCAATAATATTTCATGTATATAATTCTTGCATATATATATATATATATATATATATATATATATATGTATGTATGTATGTATATTCTACATAAAAAGTGTTAGCATATATTTTATAATCAATGATAATTGAAATAAGGTTGTTGTCATCAAAACTCCTTTCTCCAACAATCTCCCCTTTTTGATGATGATAACCTTATTTTAAAAAATATCATACCTGTATATACCTTTTGATGATGTTCCTTCTATACTCCCCCTGTTTGTAAGAATCCTATAAACTATGCCTATATTTTATAATTTCTTCCCCTTTGGCATTATCAAAGAGAAATCCTAAAGATACTCCCCGTAAATTGTATAACTCCATGAATAGAATATAAGTAACTATCCAATAATAATACTCCCCCTTAATCTATACAAACTTATAATAAAACCTAATATGATGATTAAATACAAACCTATCCAAGTATCATTATTACATATGTTTGTATGATATATATACAAATCAAACCAAATCAAATCACACCATATGTCTTAATACATACGATGTTCAAATAATAGAATCCAAATCACATCACACCATGTGTTATTAGAATACTTAAACAAATAGTATAGAATAATTAAATGTTTCTTGGAACTTCAACCCAACCATCTTCGCCAAAGATAGGATCCTTCTAAATTACTTCCCAATCTTCATCTTCTTTGGTTAGTGGAGCCTTTGCGAGATGTTTTTCTTCATCTCTGAAAAGAGAAGAGATTATCCATCACATTGCATCAAAATGCTTTTCTTGTTGTTCGAACATCTGTACTTGACTTAGTACGAGATTGTAGCGACCCGGATATTTCAACACTGGAATCCAGATACTAATACATCTTGTATCCAAAATTCTAGTATCGAAAACCTAAAAAGCTAATAGAAAGAAGTTAGAGGGTGAGAGAAGAAAGAAATATTAGAATAGAAGAATAAGAAGATCAGAGTCTCACAGTGGAATGGACAAAATATAATAATCAATAATACTTTATAAAAGAACTGTATATTACAACATTAGAGTATACATTTAGATCAATACAACACACAACGGAATTAAACTAGTACCAGTATATATGGAATACGTCTCGACTTCAACTACTTCTCTGAATCTTCAGTGGAATCTAAGATGTAAAGATACTCGGTCTAACCCAGCACATTGGAAGCAAAGAAAATTCACCCAGATTAGTCTGGAATACTTTCAGTGATAAATTCATAATGCAACAACTTATTTAACTTCGAAAATTCATTTGAAATAAAAGGATAATAGTAAGACCAGCCCACACATAAATACAGACGGCTTATACTTTACTATAACCCAAACCATTTTCAAATCAAAATCTTATTCTTATATTGTAATAGTGTCTAAATACAAATAAATAGAATCTAGCAGGACGCTTGCATCTCACGCTCCACATATATAGTATACAAACAAAACCGCAGGCGCTTATTGGAGATTGGATTCCGACTATGATAAGGTATGGAACCACCTGCCGATAGTGTATCTCTAGAGAGGAATACACTGGGTTCAATAAGGACATCTTGTAACCCAGCCCACACATGACCGACCACTCATTTCTCTTGAGCGTATCGAATATATTGTCACCTCACGGCTGCGCAGCTACCCTTTTTCCTGGGAGATACAGAAATGAAAAGAAGTAACAAATAGTAATATTCTCTAGATGGTGACAATACACCCTAGTTCGAGCGACCCACATAGCCATGCTGCCTGCTCGATTTTTGTCATTTCCCGGTTGATGTAGTTTGAAGTTAAAATCGACTTTTGAACATCTGGCCACCGTTCACATCGCCCATACAAGTCATCCAAGAACAAGATGAAATGAAGGCACCCTCCTACCACATCTTATGAATCACCCTATAGATCAGTAGTGAGTTGTCCTTGCAATCCGTAGATTCCAATCACGACAGAATCATCGTTAACTCTGGGGATCAGCCGAAGGTATTTAACAGTAGTCCTTCCGCTCATGAACATTTACGGTCTTCAGTTGTGTAACACCCCGTGATTCTGTAACAATAAGATTCACAAATCAAGGCAGAATTAAAAGTTAAAATAAAAATCAAGGGAAACGGGCTGCGCCATTGCGTTCGTCTCAGAATTTTGCATGAAAACGATCCATTTTTGCGTGAATCGGAGTACGTATGAGGAAGATATGGCCTCCTAAAGTTTCAGCAAGGTTCAAATTTCAAAACAAACTCAGAAGCGGGTTGGGCGGGAAATTTCCCGCCCAGGACCCCAGGTCGACTGGGGAGTCGACCTGGGTTTCGACCCCCCCAGGTCGACTAGGGAGTCGACCTGGGTGTCGACCCCCCTGCTTTTTCCAGCTTTCTGAACCTGGTTCGTTTCTCTGTATCTAGACGCCATTCTGACCAGATTCGTTGACTTCTACACTATATAAACAGCCCTAGTCTCCTCCTCTATTCCCAATTCTTCTCTACCCTTATGCTGCAAAGAATCTTAGTGAACATGGCTTCTTCTCCTCCACTTAAAAGAAATAATAAATAGAATAATATATATAAAATAAATCAAGACGAGGAGATGCTGCTCAAAGACTTTCAAGAAGAGATTCGAACCAAGATTAAAGCTTCAAGATAAGGATCAAAGGCTAACGTCGCACGAATCATAGCAACGCCATCTTTCTTTTCTAATCTAAATCTCTGTAAGTCGGTTATTTCTAGATTTGAATGTTTTTCTCTGTTTGTGACATAAAATTAAAGGAATAAAAGAATATGCCAAATCTCTCTCTATTCGAATCCTTGCCTATACTCTTGAACCTAATTAAGAACTGTTATGATTCGAGGACAAATAAGACCGTGACTATGAAACTATGGAACTTAAAACCATATGCCTATGACTATGAACATTTTCCTATGACTATGAACATTGCCTATGACTATGGACATTGCCTATGACCGTGACTGTGACTATGAGGATTATTTTCTTGACTAAGCCTATGTCTTTGATTAGGAAATATAAACTATTGCCTATGACATAACAAGGACATCTGTGATTAAACACATGTGATTCATGACTAGGAAAGTGTTGCTTAAGTTTTGTGACTATGAAATTGGGTCTAAACCCGATCATCTATTCTGTCTATTCTTGGTTATCTTTGGTTTTAGACTTTGGGAATTTACTTATTAAGTTAGGTCTACCCATGTTCTTGAACCTATGTCTCTATTATGTCTATTCTTGGTTTTAGACCTTGGGAATTTACCTATTAAGTTAGGTCTACCCATGTTCTTGAACCGACGTCGTTATTCAACCCTTTTTGTGCCAGTTAATATGCCTATCTTTTGCATAGCATCTTTGGTTCATTCCCTATTTTCTACGAACCTAGCTTTATTTATAATCTAGACTGAATCACGATTATACAAACGGTGGGAATGCAGTTTAGGAAAAATATGAAATTTACTAAAAACGTAGTTTAACTTGGAAATTGGCATAAATTGGGAACATGTATTATGACATGTTCATAGAAATGCAAATTGGATAAATTTGACATGAATTATAAGATGTGTAATTTGAATCTAGTATTGACATGTAAATCTAGCATTTACATGAATAGTGAACTAGAGTAATAAGTCTAGAATTAGAATGTTGAATCGGAATTGGATTAGCTAATTTGGCATGGTAAGTATATTGGCATAAATGTGAAATTGGCCATAATTGGGAGTAATTGGCAGGTTTAGCAAAATAATGGTTAGTGACACTTAATTCGGTATAGTCCACATAACAAAAAGAATAAATATGATTTAGAAGGGGAAATGGGCCATAAGAATGAATGTAGACAATTTACATTAAAAGAGTAATTAGGAAAATGTCTAGATTATCCTCTCTGTCTAGGCATATTTATAGAATTTGGCCTGAATGAGGAAATATAAATTTAGACAAATTAAAGGTTTATTAATGACATCTCTTTTAATGACACACCAGAATGTTCTAGGGTGACAGAGAGGATAATGTCTAGGCTTGGGTTTGGAAAATACAAGTTTCCTGCTCTCCCTGGCTATCCCTAACTGATTCGGCAAACAGTATGGTTACTTTCAAAACCTGATTTGAAAATAAATTGAAACCCTTTGAACTTAGAAAACACGAATATGCTTAGCCCGAGGTTAGACTGAGTTGCAATGTAAACCTGCCCGGAACCAACCGGCACATCAAGTAGTCGCAACAATACCTGTCTAATGTGAGTGGTAGCGGCTTTAATTTATTTAGTTAAAGCTAGAACAAGAATGGTAGGGTTAAGTTAACTAAGACACTTAATCAGTTCAACATGATAACTAGACTGATGGGTAGGGATAGGTTCAGACTGACACTTAACACAGTTAAGCTATAATGGGAGGGTTAAGTCCATAGGAACACTTATCCAACTTAACACAGTTAAGCTAGAATGGGAGGGTTAAGTCCATAGGAACACTTAACCATCTTAACACAGTTAAGCTAGAATGGGAGGGCTAAGTCCATAGAGACACTTAACCAAACTCAGGGTAGCAAAACGAGACTTGTAGGGGTTAAGTAAAGTTAATACACTTAGCCAAATTAATATGTTAACTAGACTATAGGTTGGGGTTAAGTAAAATCTAACACACTTAGCCAATTTTGATATGTTAGCTGGGCTAGACCATAAGGTTAAGTAAACTTGAACACTTAACCATCAGGTTGTGATAAAGGAATGAGGTTAAGTCTAAAACATGAAGGGATAATACTTAACCATTAATAACATGTTAGTTACAACAGACGGGCAAGGTTAAGTTAAAAAGGAACACTTAACCAATACAGGATGAAGGGGTAGGGTTAAGTAATAAGAAATATTTAACCAATATAACTTGGTTTGTGGTAGGGTTAAGTCAACGTGAATTGCTAATGACACTTAACCAGTTTAACAGGATAAACGAAGACGGTTAAGTTAGCTTGAATTGACTAATGACACTTAACCAATCCAAATTGACGGGAAAGAGAACTAAGTAGTAAACCTTAGTTAAAAGGAGCTAAGTAGTAAACCTTAGTTAAGAAAACAACGATTCTGGAAACTAAGTGATAAACCTTAGTTGACAAAACTAAGTAGTAATTCTTAGTATAACACGAGGAGGAGCGAACGCCCGTCTGGTTAAAAAGAAGGCTCCAACAAATTGGGTTAAGAAGCCCGAGGCTTCGAGGGGATGTGAGGGTACTCTTGGTATCCCTCTGTGAGGCTGCAGATGATCCGCCTGGGCCTACAGAGGTTAAGGTCTGCATAGAAGAACCAGGGGTATGCCTTGGTTGCGATACATGGCAATCAAAAGACTAGGATGGACCGGTGTCATTCGGCGAGCAAACTGTAGCCCTGTGATAGCGACTCGTCGTCTACCATCCATCTTGAGTCAATAGAGATACGTGAAGTGGAAAGGCGGATAACTCCAAAAGACCATATACTTGCTATCTAGTTATGGGTGAGGATGGCCATAGGATAGTGGGGCAACTGGGGCCGGCGTATAGTTCTCATTTTACAAGGTGTGTGTTTCATTAGTTGAGGGAGGGGTCAAGTAGGACCATAACCACTGGAATAAAAACAGACCTTAGCATCTGCATCGGCAGATATCTTAAAGCTCCCGACCGAGTTCTGTATTCCTTGATTTGCCCTGTCACAGGACTCGGACCGCACATTACAGGACATGTGCATCTAGACAAGCGATAACGATTCGCGACACATGCGTGGGGAAGTATAGGAACATATACCACTCTAGGTAGTGTGTCCTAGACTTGGGGGCATCGTTCGACAGGTATCGTAATCCCTAGTTGGAGTAGGTGGCATAAACCCTGAACTCGAGAAGTGTTCAGCAGATAGCATAAAACTCTTTTTAAATCTAGAAAGCACTTGATAGAAAACCCTAGATTAGATCTAGGTAATAAATAATAAATGTATGCCTGAAGGCAATGGAAACTACAGAGGTTGGGATCACGTTATCATTACACACTAGTTAGGTGGTGCAGAGATATAGAAACCAGTATAACAAGGAAATAGCGAAGCGGCGAAAGTATTAGAGCGTATCCAGTTCATCTTATCTTAGCATATCTTGTGATTACCTTTTCTAACCTTGTTGACCCTATCATCATGGTGTAATCTTGTATTCAGTTAATTCATGTCGTTTTGTTTTTCCATGTTCACATGCTAGAAGTTACTGAACTTACTCAGGCTTTATGTCTGACTCTATTTTTCTTTCGTCTTCTTTTCTTCCGTCCCCCCCCCCCCCTCCAGGTAGTAAAGGAGGGAATAGTACAGCTCAGGTTAAGTTGGATTGTCACTCTTTCCCAGCTTGAAGATTTGTCGAAGTTTGCTTGGATTCTCTTTTCAGATGCTATGGCTGGCTCTTGCTAAAATTGGGAAATATAAATGTTGTTTTATGCTTCTTTATTTTGTAAGACAGATGATACTCTGATATTGTAATGAAATCATTGTACAAACTATTTTATCAATAAAGTAAAGTTTTATTTTCCGCTGTTTAATTTCTGTCTGTCTTGTAATTTATCTACATCTTTTACCCTAAATGCTCCACAGAACTTAGTGCATTCCCTTTGTGAGTGACACTAACGGATGTAGGGTGTTACAAGTTGGTCCAACTCGATCAACATCTTCAACGTATTCGTATTTATTGGTTGGAATGGTTTTCGAATAAAAATTCGATCCGGTCTTTCCATATCAATAACGTTGGGTTAGATTTTGATAGTCGGTTATTTAACTATCAAAATAAACAAACATAAAAACAAACAGATCCATTGGTATATTACACAGCATCACTTGGCCATTTAAAAATATTATTTCAATTGAAATACCAAATCATATATTGGTTTAAATATGTTAATATTCTCAAATCCTTTTACCTATATACCTAGAAAATATCTTAAAATCATATCTAATTTAACTAACATTTCAAAACATTGCTATAACATTACTTATTACCTTATCGATTAAACTTATCATTACGACATCTTCTTTGGCTTTGTTATTTGATCTCCGAAATCACTACTAATCTCTTTAGAATAATCCCATTTAAACCCCATTTCATAACTTTTAAAATACCGTTATATTTCCACCAATCTCCTTTTTATTTCCTGTATTATGGGGATATCATTTCATACCATCAAGCCATTTTTATTTTCTTTTATTTCAGAATCTCATTATGTAGATTCCCAAATCCTTCAAATAATGTTGCACTGTTATTTCCCCAAAATATTTTATTCTAATAATTTAACCATTATGACTAATATCATCCTTTGATAATCCTGAAGCTGTTCAAGTTGGGGTATTTTAATTACCTCTCAGACCTTGATCAACAACGTTCTTATCTTAAGATAGATATCAGTTATAATATAAAAACCGATACTCGTTCCCAATATCAAACCCAATCCCATTTTAATTCCGTGTTGATGAAATACCATCTCTTCTTTACAACAGTGGTTCTATATCCCATCTTTATAATTTATCTCGTTTAACTATTATAATTCAAACTCGGGTTTACGTTTGGTTTCCTATTTCATATCTCCACTAGTTTCTGATCGTAAACCAGTTAGAAAATAATTCTCTAAATATTAACCCCGGAGGCCAAAACCAACATCAGACCAATATTCAGAAAATCTATTATTCCAACTGATTCCTAGTTAAGTTTGAATTTTTAATTTCAATCTTGGCTTTTACTTCATTCAAAATGACTTCTAATACATCGTTCCATTTATATATTCATTAAAACTTTGGTTATATAACTGTGTATAACTTCGATTCATAAATTCCAATATAATTTAGTTAAAATCAAGTTAGAACTTCGATTTCACATAAATATTAAATCGCTTTATAAACACGGCTTTAACTCCATAAACTTTCCTTACTATATTCCACATTTTACATTATCACTTCGATTATTATTTAAAGGACAAATTTTCAAAATAAGCTAATTTTTTAAACAAATAGAAAAAATATGGCAGTTTTAAAACTATCAGCAGAAATAGGCCAGTTTTTCCCACCTCATCAATGAGGTGGCAAATGTATAAAAAAAATTCAATGGGGGCGCACTTGACAAGTGCACCCCTAATAAATAACACGAGCGCACTTGACAAGTGCGCCCATTATAAATAACATGGGCGCACTTGACAAGTACGCCCAATATAAATAAAACGGGCGCACCTGTCAAGCGCGCCCGTTATATTTTCAACCTGCTATAACAGCAGCATCTCTTTTTCGACCCAATTAATTCACAGCTACTATACAATTGTTTCGTACCAGTTTTTCACTGTAAATTGAATCAATTTCAAACATACGCTAGCCCAAATAAAGCATAACACATATATGAATCTACTTCAAACATAAATAAGAAAAAACAACGTCAATATTCGATTGCAAAAATCAGTCTAGACGAACTTCAAACATAAACATAAGTCTAAAACACAAACATACGCTAATACAACACTTATAAATACGTTCATGGCGATGTTTAATCTTGAGTAGGGGGAGGTTGAGAAGGTCCTGCCGCCTGCGATTGAGCCGGGTTTTGTCGAGGTGGAGCTGGAGAAGGATCATGTCTTCTTTTAGTTCTTCTCTCTCCCGGGCGTTCCAGTCTACGTCTAAAGAGTAATTTGTCAATGAGTTTTTTCAAGCTAATACATCGTGGTTGGACGTCGTGCTCCGGTACTCGGCCATGTCCAATATCCTCCAATCCTCTACCAACCGTCTCTAGCACATTGACCTGCAAATTGTGTTATTTATAATCACATATTAGAAGATTTAAGTCAGCAAATTAAAGCAGTAAAGTAAAGTAAAAGATGTACGACATCTCGCTCAAGCGGTGCACGTGCGGTGTACGCTCGTTCCTGAGGAGCCCGATCCGCAAGAATGAATCTTCGAGTGATCGACCAATACCAAGTCAAGTATGCTGAAATATGAGTGGTAGGAATTTCTTGACAAACGATACGGTTATGTATATCGTTCCACTGAATGATAGCAAAATGCAAATTCGGATTTGCTTCGCAAGGCTCAGGGATGTGTTGCTGATGACCAAATTGTCGCATCACTCGATCAGGATTATACATCTCAACATTTCGCATGCATATGATCGATGTTTTACAAAGCCAACTAGGCATGCTACTTATACATATTTGAGGCAGATCAACTAGCACATCTTGTGTGTAGGGATTCCATACAATAGCCTCATCTGTCAGCATGTCAAGCTGGTCACGGTAGTAAGTGGTAACTTGCTTTGGAGACTCAATCGAACTCCTATTTCCAAACCACCTGCGATATAAAGTAATGCATATAAAATATGTAAATGTAAGTAATATAGCATAAGCATAAACATCATTATTGAATATCACGCAAATGTACATAAATTACCTTGCACTATAAGGTAATGATCTGTTGATTTGCGTAGATAAAGTTACGTTTGGACAACCGATAGGAAGATGTATCCATGACCAAAGCTGTAAAATATAAAAAAATGTTGGGATTTTATATTACAAGTGGCCATAAAAAATTATGCATACTAATATTTACCTGTAGAAGAGAAAGAAAACCGGCTATAGATTTGGATTTACCGAGCGCAGCATTTGTTAATTCAGTGTATAATGTTGTCAATACCGTACTACCCTAAGAATATCATCCACATTCTTCCAAGTTTCTCACAAATAATAGCCAAAAAAGATTTAGTTGTCCTTTAGAATGATCGGGACATAGACGACACGATATCAAGTGCAGAACGACGACTCTCACATGACGTTCAACTTGCTCATCTGATGCATCCTCTGCTGGCTCATTGTTAAACATATTTCGAAGCCAAGTCAACTTAATTGTTGCGCCTCTTATCTCATTTCGATTTGGGACAACGCCTAAACACTCATAACAAATATCTTCATAATTACTGAGATGTGTAGCAGTAACAGGATTTCCTTCCACTCTAATACCCAAAAGACAACTAACATCTTGCAACGTGATAGTAATTTCACCAGTGGGAAGATGGAAGGTGGAAGTCTCCGGTCTCCACCGATCTACCAATGCAATAATAAGTGCATGGTCAATCTTAAAAAACCCTAATCTGGATATTTCTCTAAATCCAGCTCTTTCTAGCGCAAGTTGAACTCTAGGTGTGTTTGAAGTAATCAATGCTAACTTGCTAGAATGATCTTGACAATCAATTGGCTCGTCGCTCTACAAAATTCAAAACGAAAAGAAAGTAATTAGCTATTGCATGAGAAATGAAAAAAGTATTGAATTCTTCCATTTGGATTTTTTAAATACCTTCATCCAATCCAGATTATTGCTTCTATGCTCATTTTGAAGATAAAAGACACTTGCATCCACTAGACCGGGTGCTAACTCTACAAGAAAAAATTTGAAATGAAATGAACAAGCACTGAACTAGATTTTGAAATGATTATGTAAATCACCATACATGAACTAAGAATTAGTATGAACCATCCATTGTAATGAACAAGTAAATCATCATATACAAGTAAACTACCAAGTAAATGAACAAGCAAATCACCAAATACAAGTAAATGAACAAGTAAAATCACCATTGAAATGCGCCTTCTATTGTAATGAACAAGTAAATCACTATATACAATTAATGAACTAGATTAATCACCATACACATGTAATGAATTAGGGTTAATCAAGTAATGAATTAGGGTAAATCAAGCATGAATTAGGGTAAATCAAGCAATGAATAAGTAATGAACTAAAGTGAATCACCATATACAAGTAATGAATTAAGGTTAATCAAGTAATGAGCAAGTAATTAGCTAGGGTTAGTCAAATAAATGAATAAGTAATGTTGTTTAAGAATTTACCTCTAACTTCATAAGAGGAGGATGAGCCTTCCATTGTAGAATTAATTTAGTGTAGAAGCAATGAAAATTGAAGTATTAGAAAGTTTAGAAGAATAGGATTTTGGGTTTTTAGTTTTAGGGATTTTGGAGAGGAAAGGGTGCTTGGAGGAAGTGAGGAAACAGGAGAGAAGCTGGGTGGTATAACCCCGGTTTAGGCGCACCTGCAAGGTGCGCCATTGTAGATTTACAAGGGCGCACTTGACAAGTGCACCCATGTAAATTTACAAGGGCGCACTTGGCAAGTGCGCCCATGTAACTTTACATGGGCGCACTTGTCAAATGCGCCCATGTAAATCTACAAGGGCGCACCTTGTAGGTGCGCCCTACCCTAGAGCTACATCTCCAAACTGCTGCCTCTACACCTAACACGTTACAAACCGCATCATAATACCAAATCAAATACAACTCTTATGCTTATAAAATGAAAAGGTGCACTACTGAAATGCAAATCATTCATTCATTCATTCATCAAATTGAAAGTACAAATCGTTCATCACTTTACAAATCATTCGAAGAAAATCTCAAAATACATTTTCAAACTTTTTTGACCACATTTGCTTACATCAATCATATAGAACTTATTTTGACGGACATGCCGATCTTTTGTGCCCTTTTTGACCACATTTGCTGCAAGTATTTTACTTACTTCCTCCCATTTTATCCATCATACCTTTAATTCTTGTCGAAAGAGGACGCCCCGTCTTTATTTTTGTATGCGGAGGCAATATGGTCGGACCGTGATAGGCATCCCAATATCTACTATCGGAAATTGGATGAAAACTTGGATCGAAAGTTGCTTTATATTTTTCCATGGAAAACCACGATGAACAAAATTCATAGTATGATATATTCGCTCCGCCAACGGTTTGAGCACATGCGGCCATCACATGCAAGCATGGCAATTTTTGCAATAGCGGAATGTTGCAAGTGCAAGTACACACATTATCATGTAAAGTCACAGTAAATGCTTTTCCAAATTGATCATTCACTTGCCATTCGGTTTGATTGAATCTAACAATTCCACAATGTCGTGCTTGTTTTGCTCTTTTGGCTAAAAGAGTTTCAACTTTTGGAGTCATTTGCATTTCAAATCCTTCGGCATCGGAACGACGTTTCATGAAATAGTCATTTAAAAGGTAAAACGTTCGTGATACTAAAGACTTTACTGGCAAAGCGCGAGCACCTCGTAGAACTCCATTAAAACTTTCGGATACATTTGTTGTCATCATCATAAATCGTCCACCGTTATCCTTGCATAGAGCCCAAATTTCCCACGGACCACGTAAGCTCTTTTCAACCCAAGCATGCGCAACCGGCCAAATGGTTCTCAAGTGACCTCTTAACTCTTTGTATTGCAACTCATCGGTAGCACTAGCACATGAATAGAATAAATCTACCAAGTTATTTTGAGTAAATCCGGCAACTTGGAAGTTTGCTTTGAGATGCCTGGCACAAAAGCGGTGATAGTTTTCTTGAGGCCAATTTTCTAATGCTCCCAGAATGCCTTTCATTCGATAGGATATAAAAGTCAAACATCTATTGCGAACACTATGTATGAGATAGTACATGCATCTAAGAAACCATTCCCAATTGTCTTTTGATTCGGAGTCTACAATTGCATATGCTAATGGAAATATGCCATCATTTGCATCAACTCCAGTCGCGACTAGCAACGTACCTTGGTATTTGCCATATAGGTGTGTGCCATTAATGCAAATTAACGGTCGACAATGCGCAAAGCCATCAATAGAAGCACCGAATGCCCAAAATGCACTTTCGAAACGAACTTTGTCATTCGTGATTCTTTCTTTTTCAATCTTAAAAACGGTTCCCGGATTATGTTTTTTAATAGTAGCCAAATATTGTGGCAGCTCAGCATAAGATGTTTCCCAATCACCAAAAACTGTCTCAAGTGCTTTCCGCAAGGCTCTATACGCCTTGAAGTAGCTTGTTTTGATGAAAAAAGTTTCGGACATCAAAACTTGAATCGCAGCAGGAGTGGTATTCAAATCCGATTTCACAAAAGGAAGAATTTTGTTAGCAACAAATCTACTTGTCGCTTGCTTGTGATTAGAATTGATGACCGGATTAACACAAGAATGATTGCATTCATATTTTCTAACTTCCCACCTTCCCGTCAATGATTTTTTTGGGACAATAGCATGTATTCTCCACTTGCAATTGTTATTGACATTACAAATTGCAGTGTATTATTTTTTGCGGGATTTTACAGGTTTAAAAGAGACAAAAATTTTTATAAACCACTCACTAAGTTGTTGAATAAGCACTTCCTTGGTTTGAAACTGCAATCCCACATGAAAGCCCGAATCAACACAATCTGCAGTAAATGCTTCTCTAATAGGAGCCACATTTTGAATCAACGATGTTGCCATAATTTGTGCACTACATAAATCGTTTATCAGAGGCATCTCAAATTCCATTTCTTCATTATTATCATTTTCCTCTTCTTGCACCAACGATGCTTCATTATTTCCGTTTTCATTCGCATTACCAATTCCAAACTCAAGTGGATCATTGTTAGTTTCCATATTTTTCATCCATGTCATATCATTATCCATTGAAGCTATTTGCATGCTATCAATATGTGGTGAGCTACAGCCTACATCATCATTTGCCGGTCTAGAGCTTGAAACACCCGCATGCACCATATAACTATTTAAAAAAGTATGAGGTCATAACACTATGAATTTTAACTACTCAAACGAAAAATTTACAAACTTTGTATTCATGAATGGTTGAAATATTGGAGTTGGATTGCTTTGATGAGCACAACTCTGAATAGTTCCGATAATTTGAGTAGAATGTTGGTTTAAATTAGTATCCATTGCCTCTTCATGTCTCAGCTCCTCTTTTATTACGAATAACTCAATAACTTTCATACTAACCGAAAACATTGCATCGACATCATCATCATCATCATTTACATCAATAGCAGAAGATCCAGATCCGTCACCCACTAGCTTACCAATCGTACATCGTACTTTTGTGATACAATTTTTGTAACTCTATACACCGTTTCCTTTAATTCATCGTAGGAGCAAAATTTTTTGACCTATGAGCCTTTTTGTTTGCCACCAACATACACCGGCGTATTATTTTCTTTTAAGTTCAACTTCCCATCAAAATAGCAAATAATAAGGATGAAATCGGACATAGTCTAAATGCAAAATTTGCAAGGTATAAGGATAATTAATTGTTAAACACATATTAGTACCATAAGAAAGCAAGAAAAACTAAACCTAGGGTATGAATGAACTTGACAAATATAAGAATTTGAGATAGGGTTTGAGTTTAATCTAAATCAATACCTTCAAATTGATGTGCAATAGCTGATAGAAGTAACCCAATCAATAAACCTTGTTTATTTTGATAATTTTTGAAGATTTTAGGGTTTTTTTGAGCCAGTGGAAGAATGGTACGAATTGGTACCTTTTTACCCGAAAAAGTAAAAATAAGGATGGCAGAGAGTAACAGGGAGCAGTAGGAAGCATTAAGGGTTTTAGTTTAAATTATAACTGGCGCACTTGTGAAGTGCGCCAGTTATAATTTTAAGGGGCGCACTTGCCAAGTGCACCCCCGATGAATTTTTTTATTTAGTTGCCACCTCATTGCTGAGGTGGCAAAAACTAGCCTATTTCTGCTAATAGTTTTAAGACTGGCCTATTTCTGCTATTTGTTTAAAAAATTAGCTTATTTTGAAAATTTGTCCTTATTTAAATGACTAATAATCAAGTTTTCAATATTTATTTAAAATAAAACTGGGTTACTTTACCATTAACTACTCTCTTTAAATTAATGAACTAATTTAATAAACAATTCCAGTTAATGTTGTTCCCTTGTTCCACTCTAAACATGATCAATTCTATAGCCAATCGTTATTGACCTTTTCATTTAAATTAATAAATCTAAATAATTTTGTTCCCTTTGATTTTTATCAAATTGATATCAATGTAAATTTATTCTAATTGTTACGTTACTTCTGGTCACTTAAATACAATTGTTTACAAATCACTTAATAAGCACGTGCTTCGCACATGGTAGATTTGTTACAAAAATGGTAATTTGTGGTTAAACCAATTAATGTATATATATGTGGTTAATTTTTTCTCCATTTTAGAACTTTATTTAAAATAATATGTTTAAAAATATATATTCGGTTGTAAAATAAATTCCATAACTTCATTTCTAGCGATTCACCTAACGGTGAATCGATCTTTGTAAAATGGTGTATATCCGGCCATCTGCTATTTATTCCATAATAAATACTATATATTGATTCAAGGCTCAACCACAATCAACAACCAACAGGGTTTTAAATTCAACGGATTTTAAACAATTCATATAAAATATGAAATAACAGCATATCAAATATTTAATGAATCCGGTTTGATTCCTCCTACCTGTTCTTCCCTGCATCACAGACCATTGTAATCATTCATAACAGCGTATGGAAATAACGATAATAAAATTAATATCTATCATTAAATCAATCGTAGGCATCCAAAGTGTAACAACCCGGAAAATGCGAGCCAATTTAAATTTTTTATTTTGGCAATTTTAATGAATTTTGAATATTTAAAATGAATTATTTTAAATAATAATGACGAGAAAATTATTTTTAATAGAATTCGAACGTATATATTTATATACGTCATCGTTAGAATATAAGTATTTATTTTAAATTATAAAAGGAATGGAAAATGGCGCGGTAGTTCGAAAATTCGATTTCAAACTTCAAATGAATGTACAGGATTCAAAATAAACCGGATTTTAGCGAAACCAAAAGTATTTGAATTTATTTGATAATATCTTTCCAACGAATCCGAAATATCAAAATTTCATAGCAGGGATAAAAAGTTATGTCCTGTTGAAATTTCAGAATAGTCGCTATGGAATTTCGGCCCTTAAAAATAGCCATTTTGCAAACGACCTCTGATTTCGACGAAACCACTTTTGTTGGATCCACGATGTCAAGTTATTGCTAGGTTTCAAATTTCATTATTTTTCAAATCAATATGTGAGCGTGGCAAAGGAAAACTTGTTTGACCAGTTTCAATTGATTTTAATCGACTGGAAAATGGCCATTGTTCTAACAGTCTCTGAATTCGACGAAACTAGTTTCGTTAGGACCGTATCGTCAATACGAAGCTAGAAAATGTTTTTTTGGAATTTTTCGAGTGAGTATGTTAGAAATGCACGTTCAAATTCAATTTATAGGGTTATATGTTGATTTTGACGAAAACTGATCGAAACGATTGAATCAGCCTACGATACATATCCCATTGTGTTCGGAATGGGGGTAATTAGCTATAGACGACAGGCGGTGGGTTTGATTCTGAGTTCAAAATAAAAAGTTACCTTTTTTGGGTTAAAATAATAAAATATAAATTATAAAACTATATAATTCTCTCTCCTTATATCCTCTCAGCCCCCCTCCCCCGTTCGAAATCAAATCAGAAAAGAAAAGGAAAAAAAAAGGGAAAGAGCAGCGATCGTTGCTACGCCGCCGACGCGCCGCCGCCGAGGCGCGGTTTCCGCCCTCCGATCCGCCCTGCCGCCTCTCCCCTTCTCGCGCTCCCTCTTCTTCTCTCCCCCTGTGTTCTGACCTCGAATTGACCACCGCTGGTCGACCTTGCCAACCACAGACTGATACCAATCTCCCCCACTTAAAACTTTTCGTCCTCGAAAAGGAAACAACAGCAAAGTAGGAAACAAAATGTAATTGCAAAGTATTGTAAAGATACCTTGCGCCGGAGTTAGTTAGAGATGGCCACTCTGCATTTGTGGTAGGCTTGTTTAATGCTTTCCTCAGTCTCCTAAGTACAGTCTCTAGGATCACTACTCCACTGCACTTTAACTAAATGAATCTTTTTGCTCCTTAGCTCTCTAATTTCTTTGCCAACGATCTTCAATGGCTCTCTTCTGACTGCTAATTCTGGAGTTATCTCCAAGTCCTGTTGTGCTGCTTCTTCTACAACAAGATCCAGATCATGCCCATGTTTTCTGAGATGAGACATGCGGAACACGTCATGCACTCCAGGCAACCAATCAGGTAATGAAACCCTATATGCCAGAGTTCCAATCCGTTCAAGTATAGGAAAGGGGCCAATGAATCTTTGTGCCAACTTCCCAGTTTTTCCAAATCTGATTACTCCCCTCATCGTAGAAACTCTTAAATAAACATAATCACCAACAGCAAATGATAAATCTCTTCTTCTCGCATCAGCATAACTTTTTTGTCGGCTTTGTGCAGTTTTCAATCGCTTCTTGATGAAATCGACTTTATCAGATGCTTCTCGAATCATATCGGGCCCCAACACAAGTCTATTGCCAGGTTCTACCCAACATGCGGGAGATCTGCACGGTCTACCGTATAATGCTTCAAATGGAGACATTCCCAAACTTGCTTGATATCTATTGTTATAAGAGAATTCAGATCAATGTAAGTGATGTTCCCATGAGCCGCCAAAATCAATAATGCAAGCCTGTAGTAAATCTTCTAGGATTCTATTCACCCGGTCAGTTTGGCCGTCTGTCTGAGGGTGATAAGCGGTGCTTAGATTCAATTTGGTTCCCAATTCTGCCTGGATGGCTTCCCATAATTAGCTAGTAAGTAGGGGATCTCTATCACTGACTATATTGAGCGGCACTCCATGCAGTTTAATAATTTCTTTGAAGTAAATCTGTGCTAAACTTTGAGCCGTTCTGTTGGATCGGACAGGTATTAAATGGGCAGTCTTCGTGAAGCGATCTACGATCACCCATATACTCTCATTTCCTTTCTTCGTTCGAGGTAAACCATCAATGAAGTCCATGGAAATCTGCTCCCAATTCCATCCTAGGATTTCTAATGGTTGTAATAATCCAGCTAATTTCTGCTGATCGCTCTTAACTAGCTGACAAGTGGAGCATCTGCTAACATATAATGAAATATCTCTTTTCAATGCCCTCCACCAGAATGTGCGCTTGATATCGTTATACATTTTGCTCACACCGGGATGGATGCTTAGTTTGGACTTGTGACATTCATCAAGTATTTCTCTTCGAAGCTCTGGAAGATTTGGGATGTAAATTCTGCCCTTTAATCTAAGAATAAATTCTGCCCTTTAATCTAAGAACTCCATTGTCATCGAGCCGGAAAATTGTGGATTCACCTCCCTTGACTCTCTGACTGATTCTCTGAATAAATTCATCGTCTTTCTGAAGGTCCGAAATCTTGTCCATCAATGAAGACGTGATGATAAAGCTAGCGATGATTTCATTCTTTCTACTGAGCGCATCTGCGACAACATTGGCTTTCCCCGGAGTATATAGAATCTCAAAATCGTATGTTGCAAGGAATTCTAACCAACGCTGTTGTCTCAAGTTTAGATCTTTCTGAGTGAATAGGTACTTTAATGATTGATGATCAGTAAACAGCTCGAACTTCTCACCCAATAAATAATGCCTCCAGATTCTCAAAGCAAACACGATAGCTAATAACTCAAGATCATGAGTTGCATAGTTTCTTTCATGCGGCTTCAACTGACGGCTGGCATAAGCGACCACTTGGCCCTTTTGCATTAATACTGCGCTAAGCCCTCTAATAGTGTCCATACAGTCAAGTCTTGGTTGCCTTCTATAATGGTCAATACTGGAGCAGTTGTCAATTTCAGTTTCAGCTCCTGGAAAGCTTCTTCACATTCGGGAGTCAATTTGAATTTCTCATGCTTCTTTGTAAGCTTTGTTAATACACCAGATATCTTTGAAAAATCCTGAACAAATTTCCGATAGTAACTAGCCAACCCAAGGAAACTTCGAACTTCAGTGGGGGTAGTAGGTTGTTTCCAGTTCTGAATCGCTGTAATTTTGCTTGGATCTACAACAATCCCTACTTTTGATACGACATGGCCTAGGAACTTAACTTCTTCCTGCCAGAAGACACACTTAGAAAATTTAGCTTTCAAGACATTTCTCCTCAGAATTATCAACACTTGTTCTAAATATTTTGCATGCTCGCCTTTCGACTTGGAGTAGATTAAAATGTCATCGATGAAGACCAGAACAAATTTATTCAATACACCACGGAACACTCTGTTCATAAGATCGACGAAGTATGCCGGAGCGTTACACAAGCCGAACGACATTACTAACCATTCGTAGAATAAATCGGGACCCCTGAAGGCTGTCAAAGGAACACAGTCTTCGGCTATACGTAATTGGTGGAAACCTGTAGCTAGGTCCATTCTGGAGAATACTGTTGCCCCATTTAATTGATCTAACAGATCATCTATACGTGGCAAGGGATATTTGTTCTTTAGTGTCTGCTTATTGAGATCTTGGTAATCAACACAAAGTCGTAGAGTACCATCTGATTTCGGGATAAACACTACTGCTGCTCCCCAAGCTGAAAAGCTCGGTCTGATCAGACCTTTCCAAAGCAATTCTCGAGTTTTGCTACCCAACTCTTCTTTTTCATTCGGGGCCATCCTTCTAATTGGATGTACTACTGGTCGGGCATTCGGAATTAGATCTATTCTGAATTCAATTTCTCTTTGCGGAGGTAAGTTTTCGACTTCTTCAAACACATCCGCATAGTTTTTAACGACCGATATCTTTTCTAATGAAGTGGGAATAACTTCCAAAGAAGACCAAAATTCTTTTCTATCTGAATCTGAGCCATGGCATGGTATATTGATATGACCAACTTTTTTTTAATTTTCACTATCCTTTCAGCACAATTTACCTCGGCCTCGTATTTTGTTAACCAATCCAGTCCGAGAATAATATCAAACTCTTGAAATCCATGACAATCGAATTAAAAGGAAATCGGTATCGAGAAAAGGAAATAGGTACTCTACAATATGAACTGAGACTAACAGAACCTCATATCGGGTTTTGAACTTTAATTGGTTCTTTAAGCTTTCTTTCTTTTAACTTTAACTTACTAATAATGTTACCAGAAATGAAGCTACGTGATGCACCGGTATCAAAAAGTACAAAAACAGGAATATTTTTAATTGTAAGGGAACCTCCCAAGTTGTCGGGTTTACCTGATCCATCTGTGATAGCTGGCGGGGTGGCCCCCTCATAAACATGTGCCACCTGAGCAATCTTCTTTAAAGGACAATTCCTGCTACAGTGCCCTTTCTGGTGGCAGTTATAGCATTCGGCTGAGCTGCGGTCTGGATTTGCCTTCAGTTTCTTTGGGGCTGTGCACACATTCGAATAATGTCCTTTCTTCCCGCAATTATAGCAGCTTCCTTTGGGTACTTCCCAGATTGCTTAGTAGCGGCCGCTGAAATGTTGGACTCTGGTTGATCTGCTGAAGCTTTGCGCTTGTTTCTAGCTTGGCTTTTGGCTCGGTCTTGGTTGGAGTGTCTTTCATCCATATCCTCATAATTGCAAGTCATTTCTACTAATTTTGAGAATGAGAGTTTGATGTTGCTCATGGCCATGTCATGGTACTTGCACCTTAGCCCAAATATAAACCTCTTGTTCTTAGCTTTGGTTGTCATAATAAGCTCTGGAGCATAGCGCGATAGCTGAGTTAATTTATTGGGGTAATCTTGGATAGAGAGATCTCCCTGCTGGAGATTAGCAAACTGCTCTCGCATCCACTCTAAGGCCTGCTCTAGTACGAACTTCTCCTTGAACATGGTCTTGAATTGCTCCCAGGTCCAAACATACCCGCCACATTTTCGGAGGTGATGGCATCCCACCACAACTCGGCTTCTTCCTATAAGAGCCAAATGCCTAGACGAGCCTTGTTGTGGGTGCACAATCCCATGCCGTCAAAAATCTTTTCACAAGTCTTCAACCAAGCAATAGCCTCTATCACTGTACCAAGGCCAGAAAAGTTTTTTCCCCCCGGGTTCCTATATCTCTTTGCTACTCTGTCTAGCTCAAATTCCTGGGACGCTGGTGGCTGTATAATAGGCCCTTGCTCAGCTACGGGGATATTCCCCCGTCCTCCAGCTCTACCTGCTTGGCCTCCTCGGCCATCTCTGGCTGCAGCTGCTCGTGTAGCCATCAAATAAAACTCTGTATAAGCAAGAAATGAGTCAAGCTCACAGAAATGATAATTTTCATATATGATAAAGCAGGAGATCATAAGGAAAGGTAATGATGTACTGATCAAGTTGTTTTGCTAATCTACTTAGCTCATTCTAGGACATGGCTAATCCTATCTCTAATGAGCTACTCGCCTTAGAACACCACTGATTCTATTTGTTTAATGTGTTAGACTCCGGAACTAAGGTTAACCAAAGCTCTGATACCAACTGTGACGATCCCAAAATCCGTGTGACGGTATTAAGGATAATCATAGGAATATAACACATCAATCATAGTAGCAGAGTACAGATAATAGCAAAAACAATAAATAGAATAATTTTACATAGATATGACAGTGGAATCATAACATGTAACAACATCAGAATAGCACAACGTAGGATATAACTTAGTAAATAAAAGGGAAATGATCAGTCACCATCGCCATAGGCGGAATATATACATACAGCGAGACATAATAAAGGTATCAGTCTACATCGCCCAAGGCGGTACATATACATACGATCATAAATACTGAAAGTAAAACAGTCTGCATCGCCTGTGGCGTAATCATAATATAGATACAATAATGGCAGAAAATGTCAAAGTCATCTCGGTGAAGTCAGCCTCGCCATATGCCAAAAGTGCACTCCATACTACAGTGCTGAGCCAAAATAGCCTGTCACTTGTCGACTAGGCTGCCTGTGTGAAAATAAGGGCACCCGAGTTTGCAAAGTGAAACAAACAACGAGTCAGTCATGGGACTGGTATGAGAAATCTACCTAACAGTTTAAACAATAGTAATAAGCAAATCATAGGACCGTGCCACTTTCGCGGAATGGGTTTACTCCAGTGATTGTTGGTGCCTTTAAAAAAAAGTAAATTCTTTAAAACAACGCAATGCTTTTCAAAAGAACATAGCCATTATAAGACTCAAGTCCTATCATACAATGCAATGCAAGCCGGGGGATAGAGTTTTACCATATAATGGCCAAATATGTTTATACATGTAAAGCAAAATCATTTGATATTATTACTAGTGCATATATGTTTCAAAAACGAATAGCATCTTAAATATCAATCATAGGCGGCATAGCTACCATCTACTATGTCGCTATACTAGTTCTACAATCGAATCCGTTATTTCGTATTGGAAATTGGATTTCCGTCATGAGTCGAGGCAAGGGGCAAGCTCCTCTCAGCTTCGAGACATTCTTGCAAATGCCTCAGGACTACACACTCTGGGTAACCCTTAGATCGGCTGGGCCGGTCCTCTCTTACGTTTGAGGATTGGCAATTCCTAAACACACGTTTTCCGGTCCTTACAGACCTAAAATCAAGGCGCCTCGCATTCCAACAACCACAAAGGTGAAAAGTAGATATAAATGTCAGGGTTGGTAGGTCACTGACACCACCATAACTAGAAAGAAACGTCGTGTCCTCCCAGCGGTCTGTATCCCCTTTTTAACTCATACCGAGGTGTGAGGCTCGCGAATCCACGCTGTACACAAAGCTATGCTACATAGGTCGTGCTTTGATCATCAAACACAAGACTTTGCTTTGCAACAGAAGCCTTGATCACAGCATCTTGGCATGCCACATAGGCAATCCATTCCATGTGACTGATTTCTATCGATATATAACCTCTGAGCTCGTACCAAACAGATATATATTTAGTAGAGATCAATCAGTATAGAACAAAATCCAATGTCAGACACACAGTCCATTTACAAGTCCATTCTGGGTTTGAACGAAACCAGAGGCGTCAAATTCCTCGCATATCCGTACAATCAACACATACGTCCAGACGGCTACTACTTCCATTCCTTCAAGGTAGCTACTCCAATCAGAAACCCCAGCAGCACCCATCCAACAGATACAAAGATCGTCGGTCTTGAATCGTCTTTGTATTTTCGCCTTCGAATCGTTCGATCAATTATTTGAAATGAGGGTTAGCTCGGCCTTTTCAAATAATTCACGTAATTAGAATTCAAAACAATTCTTTCCATGGTTATATTATTCGACATTCATATTTCAGTTCTTTAGTATAATTTTCATGTCAAACACATACAACCACCAAATATCAAGTAGATCAAGCCAAATTGGTTTATTTCCAATCTATGTTGCTAATAATATTTCATAACGATTTTTGCCATTTTTATTTATTTAAAAATGGCCATATTTAATAAACGACGTTTCAGGTCATGCCATGGCACTGGCGCTGTTTTTCCCCTAACTTGTTTTACACATATCGGAAAATCTAACCGTTGGATTTCTACGAAGTCTATATCACTGGGAAGATATTCCCAAAGCAAACAACGGTTCCATTTTCGTGAAGATCCGACGATCGGATCTTCCACACTAGTCGTTTGAAGTTGCGATTTCAAAATTCGAACTGCAGCGTCGTTATTCGATTTAATTTAGTTATATTTATATATAAATATAAACGATTCTAGCGCTGTTTTTCTTCAGATTTGAATTAAACATTCCAGACAATCCAACTGTTGGATTTGTACAAAGTTGGTGCCGTTGGAAAGATATTTCCAAGGCGAACCCAGCGGTTGCAGTTTTGGGAAAATCCGATAGTTGGATTTCTTATACTACTCTTTTCAAATTACGATTCCAAAACACGAACTGCACGGCTTCGATTCCTTTCAATTCTATTTATATATATATATATATATATATATATAGTTCATTCTTTAAATTCAACATCGTTTTCACTTCTTTGATTTCAACATCGTTTTCACTTCGAATATTTTAACATTGTTTTCACTTCAAATATTTCACTAACGCCTTTATATTTCGAAAAATTTCGCCATAACCTCCTTTGTACAGGAAGGGGTTTGGAAATTTATTGGGCCGTGTTAGGTACCTAATAAATCCTTTAAAGCATCCACATATTTATAGTGATTTATTCCGGTGTTTACAGGGGAGCGTGTATAGATAATAACTCTAGAGAATAAATTCTCGTCGCCCTATCAAGCCTGAGGGAGCGTGTATTTTTAATTACTCCAGAGAATAAATCCTCTCACCTCGTCCCGTGTGGGAATAAATAGTCCATGTGCCGTATCTAATGACTAGAGAGACATGATTATTGTCAGCTCCAGACCCATGTGGGGTTTTTATTAATCTGGAAATTTATCGTTATATTTTATATAGTCCATATAAGTCATCAATTCAACCTGTAGTATATAATCATCGCCATACAAGCCTCTCGCTCGTATGGTAAATCTTCCACCTCGTCACACAAGCTCCAAATGCTTATGTGGAATATGATGAAGTATGCCTATCGTTAAGGAGTATGTCATGTAGTGCAGTTCAAAATTAATTGTTACTATCCTATAGCGATGTTTATTATTTCACACAGAATAACCAGCACTCCGCATCCAACGGCATTCACAGGAGTTGATATAAAAATAAAATTGCGCAGCCAACTCATGAAAGCTTACCTATTTGTCGGGCACGCAAATAATTTCTTTACTCTACAGCTAATCCATTTTCCCTGTTCAACACATGTATATATATGCAGAATAAAGCTAATAATAATATTTCTAGCAAACTAATATTTATTTCAACACATTTGTATTTTTATCAAAGCGTATACATGATAAAAGAAATATTTTTATCATCAAAAATATTTATTCAACACGTGAATGTTTTTAACACTTCATATTCACAATAAAAGTGTAGTTTTTATTTTCTATTCAATTTATTTTAAAATACGAATAACATTCAACTCATGAATTTCGATTCAACGAATGAATTTCAATTCAACACATGAATATTCTCCATAGTTTGTATATATATAAAAAAGTGATTCTTATCGTTAAATCTATTTGTTTAAAATTCGAATAATATTCAACACATGAATTTCAACTCAATGAATGAATTTCAATTCAACACATGAATATTCTCTATAGTTTGTATATATATAAAAATGTGATTCTCATCGTTAAATCTATTTGTTTAAAATTCGAATAATATTCAACACATGAATTTCAACTCAACGAATGAATTTCAATTCAACACATGAATATTCTCTATAGTTTGTATATATATAAAAATGTGATTTTCATTGTTAAATCTATTTGTTTAAAATTCGAATAATATTCAACACATGAATTTCAACTCAACGAATGAATTTCAATTCAACACATGAATATTCTCTGTAGTTTGTATATATATAAAAATGTGATTCTTATCGTTAAATCTATTTGTTTAAAATTCGAATAATATTCAACACATGAATTTCAACTCAATGAATGAATTTCAATTCAACACATGAATATTCTCTATAGTTTGTATATATATAAAAATGTGATTTTCATTATTAAATCTATTTGTTTAAAATTCGAATAATATTCAACACATGAATTTCAACTCAACGAATGAATTTCAATTCAACACATGAATATTAGTTTCAACATATGTAATTAATTTCAACAAATGAAAATTATTCCATCACATGGATATGTCAGAAAATTTCGGTAGCATAACGGCAGGGTAGTTAAAACCGGGACCGTCCCTAGTACGGCTCCTCGCTCTACCTTAAAACCTCACGGTTTTTGACAATGGGGATCATGCATCTAGTTCGCACGCAGGCGGCATGTTTTATTTTCATTTCCACAATCCTATTCTAATTTGTTTCAACCACAAGAGGGTATTTTTCAACCACAAAGGTATTTTTCAACAACAATATCAACCACAAACAATTATTTCCAACCATTCGTCCTACTATATAATATCACGCCAATCACAAGCAATAAATATCATCCATGGTATGTGGACGAGGGGAGTATATATATATTACTTCTATATTTCACTTGCATTTTATCACAATTCAAAGCATATATGTTTCATACAACGCTTGTATAATTTATACCTCGCTAATATAACTTATACAACACATGTACATGAGGTATGCAATGCGTATATAATTTACACTTTGCTTATATAATTTATACAACACGATTTCATTCACACAATTTAATTTAGATTCCTCACATTGGTTTTTGAAGTGCTAAAAATCGTATGAAGATCAGAAAAATCCGCGGCTTCTGCTAGATGGTAGAGAGCCTCCCTACGGTCCCAATGTTTCATGTTTCATCGAATTTCGTTAACACACTAAAAATATATGATTTTTCAAAGTTTTGCAACACTTAAAAGTGTTATTTTCAATTCAGAAATTTCAAAGCAGATAAATTTTCAAACCGTCGAAACTAGGTTTTCAATTCACGATCAATCCATGCAGTTTCGTCACGATCGGATGCTGCGACGTCGAAGAGCTTCGAACTGGCATTCCAGCGCCTGTGGTGGCAGCAAACTCAACGGCCTCTCTGATGATCGGCGGCGCTCCAAAGGTGGAGACTTCCTCGCTGGAATTCGACGTGAATACTAGATGGTTTCAGTCGAGTCTTGGGTTGATTGAAAGAGGGGAGAAAGTCGATCGGAAAAGCCAACTGGAGGGGGTGGCGAAAATGCCTATGGCGGCGGCGATCAGTCCTGGAAGTTTCAAACTGGTTCCGTCGTTCGTTCCCGAGGGTTTGACCAACTTTTCAGATGAGAGAGAAAGTGAAGGATATTTTCCATTATATTTAAATTTTAAATTCCCTAAAATATCCTTTCTAACCAACGTACACCAATTTCAACCTAATGACTGTCGCCCCCAGCTAAATACCCCCATTCCGGACACAATGGGATATGTTTCGTTGGCCAATTCGACTGTTACAGTCAGTTATTTTTCAAATTAAAGTATAAAACATTTAATATTCAATTTGAATGTACATTTCAATTTGCCAGGGCCACAAACTGAATCGAAAAATTCCCGAAAAATAAATCTAGCTTTTTTTTGACAATACGGTCCCAACAAAACCAGTTTCGTCGAATTTTGAGATCGTATGCAAAATGTCCAATTTCAGGTCGACCCATTTTAACAGAAATTGACCAATCACATTTTCTTTTGCCCCGCTCACATACTAGCTTGAAAAATTATGAAATTTGAAACCTAGCAATAGTTTGACATCCCGGATCCAACAAAAGTGGTTTCGTCGAATTCTGAGGTCGTATGCAAAATGTCTATTTTCAAGGGCTATATATTCTATATAGCGACCTTTCTCAAAATTCATTCGGTCATAACTTTTGACTCCTGCTATGATACTTCGATTATTCAGATTCATTAGAAAGGAATTCATAAACATATTTAAATATTTTTGGTTTCACTAAAATCTGTTTTATTTTCCACCCGGTACAATCAGACAAAGTTTGTATTCAAATTTTCAAACTGCCTGACTACCTCCAATTCATTATTTTATTGAAATATGCTATTTCAATTGTTTAAATTCTTTGACAATAACCAATTTTAAAAATTTTAAATTGGTTCACATTTTCCGGGTTATTACACCAGACCACCGCGAGCCCTCCACTTCCAAACCCTAGCATTGCCGACCCCCTCAGGCGGACCCGCCACATCCCCAAACTAACCTACTCTTCCTCCTCTGACGAAACCGCGGGAGCCTCCCCCGACCTCCCTGAGCCCGCGAACCCCCAGCCAGCCTCCGCCTGATGGCCCTCCGACGAACTCAACAGCCCCCTTCTTCTAAATGTGAGCTTTCTTTTTTAATTTTGATTTATTTTTGTGCAATTTCTTTTATGAACTAACTTTGTTGTAAGAATGTGGTTTTTAAAAATAAAAGTAGCATTTTAAAAATTCGATTTTTTGTATAAATTGTAGTGGGATAAAAATTTGATTTTGATATAATATTCTTATGAATAAAAATTGGATTTTTCATATAGATTTTAATGATAGAAAAATATGACTTTTCATGTTAGAAATATGAGATTTTTGATTAGGGAAAGACAAGATTTTTATTTAGGTGAAGGTGAGGGTTTTTCCTATATAAAGATAGGATTTTGTAATTGGTTGAAAAGAGTATTAAAATATAATTTTTATTATAGTAGATTATTAAAAATATAATTTTTATAATAGAGAAAGAATAAAAATATGATTTTTATATTATAGAAAGAATAAAAATATGAATTTTATATTATAGTGATGAAATAAAAATTCAATCTTTATATTTGAAAAGGCGAAATCTTTATATAGAGAATAGCGTGATAAAAATATAATCTTAATTATATGAACACCGTTATAAAAATATGATTTTTATATACATAGCAACAATATAAAAATATGATTTTTTATATATGTAGTGGCTACGGGCAAAGAAAGTGACAAATGACGAAAAGGTGAAGATTTCCTACATAAGAAGTGTCGTGGAGTTGGGTAGCTTTCGGTGAGAACTTCTCACTTTAAATCTACTTTTCTAGTTAAAATATATACTAGGATGCAGACGGTGCTTAATAGCACCCAACACCCGTCGTCCATAGACCATGGATGGCTTGTATGCTTGTTTGATGTGTTGTGAAATTTGTTTGTGATGTTGATGTGAAATCGATAATAAAATATTCATGTGTTGAAATAAATTAATTATCGTTAAAAATATAATTTTTGACGTGAATGAGAATAAATAAATATTCTTTTACAAACCGGACGGTTTGTTTATGTACACCTATTTGAAGGATATTGATTGGGACGATAAATTTTACACATCGCCCAACTGCACCAATAAAAATCTGTGTTTGTTGATTTGAAACCCCACACGGGTGTTCGGATGATATTTGGTGTACACAAATCCCAATTATTTAATAGTATGTCGATCGATTGGTCGATAGACTGTGTGGGCGTTAATTATCTATATTTAATGCTTATGCAGTTGTGTGGTGCACATTGGATGATGGTTGATTATTTATTGTTGCTATTTATATACATGTGTTGTATGGAAACCATATAATTAACATTATATGGTAATTGATTGGGCCTCATTCCAATTGGGAAATAATGAATATTATAAAAGAAAATTCATGTGTTGAATAAAATATTTATACAATAAAATTTACCTTTTTATTGTAAGTAAGAAGAAATATAGATTCATGTGTTGAATGGAATAAATATACATTTGTTGAATAGAATAACGAATTTATTGAAATATATAAAGCCGTGTTGATTAGAGATTCACCATTTTGACGTGAAGGATATTTATATCGATTTTATTCATTTTTTTTATGCATATCGAAAAGTGATTTCAGAATTGAATCAAATAGAAATGAATTCGAATTGAAATTGAATTAATTTGAAATTGAAATCGAATAGAAATGAATTCGAATTAAAATTGAATTAATTTGAAATTGAATTGAAATTGAATTAATTTGAAATTGAATCAAATAGAAATGAATTCGAATTGAAATTGAATTAATTTGAAATTGAAATCGAATAGAAATGAATTCGAATTGAAATTGAATTAATTTGAAATTGAAATCGAATAGAAATGAATTCGAATTGAAATTGAATTAATTTGGAATTGAAATTGAATTAATTTGAAATTGAAATCAAATAGAATGAATTCGAATTGAAATTGAATTAATTTGAAATTGAAATCGAATAGAAATGAATTCGAATTGAAATTGAAATAATTTGAAATTAAAATCGAATAGAAATGAATTCAAATTGAAATTGAATTAATTTGAAATTGAAATTGTATTGAAATTGAATTAAAAAACATTTTGAACTGAAATCGACGAAATATATAATATATATATTATATATATATTAAATGGCCTGAATAGAACGCGCCGCGCCGCGGTAGTTCGCAAATTTCGACTATTGACTTCGAATTGACATTGCGGGAGATCCGACCGTTGGATTATCCTGAAACCGGGAACATTGGGTTCGTATCGAAAAGAGCTTTCCAATGAATATTTGAAATTTGAAATCTAACGGTTGGATTTGGAGATACGTCCAAATCAAATTTAGAACAGGTCAGTGTAAGTGCAGCTCGATGGCCGTTGATGGAAATTGATTGTACAGACCTTGATAAAATTATTAAAAATATTAATAATTTGTGTAAAATCATAATATGTGAATTGGAAAGAACTGGGATGAAAAAATCCACATTTGAAAAGATAAAAATAGATTTTTATCGAAATGTACTAGTTTTGAACTAGAATAAAAATCAATTTATTTTTGAAATAAATAAATTGAATTTGAAGTAGTTTTAAAAATAATCAGAATTTCCAATATACGTGAATTGGAATGGATTTGAATCGAAATTATCTATGGAATATTTCGATGTTGGATTTCGTGATTATACAGATATGGTTGTGACAACTTGAAAGATATATTATATGTCGTTATTTCCAATACGATATTCATTGGTTTAAGAATTTGTTATCGAATATAAGCCGGTATATTTTCTATTCAGAGCCTAGTATTTAATATCAAATGGGATTTTGGGTTCGTCGTGAATGGTGTCTTAAATAACACTGTTCTTGAACCCGGTTTGGAAAACAATAAATCTTTTAATTAAGATTTAGTGAAATTATCTAGTTAATTTGGAATTGAATTTAAATTGGTTTTTGGGTTTATCGTGGATCGTGTTTTAGATGACATTGGTTCTTTAACCCAATTAAAGACAGGATATTGATTTATGGGAAAATTAAAACTAAAAGGAGTTTTAATGAATCTGAAATTAAATTGAATTGCGAATTGATAATTTAAATTATCAAATTTGGAAAGTGATCGAAAATGGAGTATCACCAGTTTTTCTCCGAGCGATAGTTAAATCTTTAATTAGATTTGAACGTGAAATGGTAATTGAATTTACCGATAACACCGTGGTGTTAGTTATGGGTTAATAACAGTTTTGCTCCACGGGATGAATAGGTTGGGATTGGAAAATAAAATAAATAATTACTTCGGTGTGGTTCGCTAATCTCGACTAGTTTGGAAAACCATGACATGGTTTGAAATGACATCCAAAGGAAGATTAAAGAATAAATTTAGAAAAATTTATCTTTGATAAAATTAATGGGAACCTTTCCCTAAGGATGTGAAAATTTGAATAAAAGAATATTCTTAATTGGAATGAGGTGTATGTTGTGTTTGTGTAACACGTGTTTATTATATACGCGGGTTATTCGGAAAGGCCGGGTTTATACCCATTCTGAATAACCGATTCGGCGATAAGTCAAAGATGAAGACGGCGGTTGAAGACTGGAAGTCCTCACATCGTTTGGGTGATTACTAATGATCTTGATTGGGTTGTACACCCAAGAGGAGAGAAACAGTTGGTGATCGTCCAGACGTACTTGGAGATCGATGGATATGCGAGGAAAGTGCCTCCGGTTTTGTTTAGACCCAGAACGAACTTGTAAATGGATTGTGTGTCTGACACTAGATTTTATTCTGTGTTGATTGATCTCTATTAAATATACATCTGTTTGGCGGCGGAGAATTTATTCTCTTGCTTAACGCCCTTCTCTGAGACGTACGAGCTCAGAGGTTTTATATCGATGGACATTAGTCGCATGGAGTGAATTGCCAGTGTGGCACGCGTAAGTGGCAAATGATCAAGGCTTCTGTTGAAAAGCAAAGTCTTGTGATTGATGATCAAAGAACGGCCTGTGTGGTGTAGCTTTGTGTATAGCGTTAATTCGCGAGCCTCACACCTCGGTATGAGTCAAAAACGGGATACGGACCGTTGGGAGAGCACGACGTTTCTTTCTGACTAGTGGTGGTGTCAGTGCTTAAACTGGTTGACATTTATATACTTTTCACCTGTGTGGTTGTTGGATGAGGCGCCTCGATATTAGGTCTGTTAGGACCGGGAAACGTGTGTTTAGGAATAACTAATCCTCAAAAGTAAGAGAGGACCGACCCAACCGATTCCAAGGATCATAGTGGGGTCCTGGGACATTTGCTAGAGTGTCTCGTACGGAGAGGAGCTTGCCCCTTGCATCGACTAATGACGGAAATCCAATTTCCAATACGTGATATTGCGGTTTGATTTGTAGAGCCTAGTATGGCGACATGATATATGGTACCCATGCCGTCTATGAATGATATTTATGATTGAAATTGTTTTGACACTATACACTTATAATAGTATCAAATGATTTGTTTTGAACGTACCCAGCATGTTTGGCTATTATAAGGGAAAACCCTATCCTCCAGCTTGCGTTGCATTGTGTGATGGGACCTGGGTCTTATATAGCTTCATTTTTCGAAAAAGCATTGCGTTGTTTTGCTATATGCACTAGTGTTCTTAGGAGGAAACCCATTCCGTGTTATACGGCGTGGTCACTTGAATTACTCTCTTTTAAAATAAAGATTTATAACTGTTTTAGTTCTCACACCAGTCACATGAATGACCTGGAGTTTATTGTTTTAACCTAAACTCTGGGTGCCCTTATTTTGACACGGGCAGCAAGTAGTTTTGATTTTGCAGATTTATATTCGCAGGATCCTGATTTACAGCTGGAACAATGCTCATAGAGCTCTGTATCCGTGTATTACTTTCAGTTGTATTTTGTATTGTTTTTCCGCTGCGGTGTAATTTATTGTAATCTATGATATTTATCGAATGTATTTTATTCATTTGTACTCTGTATATTCTTGTATCTGATGGAATTGTTGTAATTAACAAAGAAATGTTCTTCTGTTTGCATTCTGATTCGTCTTATCCTCAATTCTATTTGTGCTTTCCTTCACAGGGAAGTTCGGGTCGTCTCAGTTTGGTATCAGAGCTTTGGTTTACAGAGTTCGAGAACAAGACACATTAGAACTGAACAAAAGAATTCATCATATACTGGATTAGTAATATCCAATTAGAATGACACGTTAGAGATGGGATCAGCAGTATCCTTGAACGAGTGTGAAGAGTATATTTTTCAAATGAAAACAATTTTGTTTTGAAAGTTAAATTCAATTATACGTATTTGAATATTTATTTATATTGATTTGCACAATCGAGTATATAAAGGTTTTGCATATATGCGTCATGAACGTATATTCGAAGTTTTAATATACTGGATAGATATAGAATCACATTCTAGACACCCGGAGATGATTCTGATGATTGATATATCATCATCAGAATTTGTGTTCGTGTTTCGAAGGTGCGATATCTATATATTTCCATTAGACTGGTGTGAGAACCAAAATTTACTTAGGATTATTTGTTGTGAATTGGCATCAAAAATGTGATTTTTGTATATATATCAAATTATGAGTTTGAAACGTTAATTCACTAATTGATTGATGGTTGTGTTGTATGATTATTCCTTTAATCCATTATGTGAATGAATGGTGAATTTAGGCCAAATTGAACCAAATAATGAACTGTATTGAAAATTGGTTGCAAATGCATGCATGTACATATATATGCGTGAACAGGTCATAGCAAGGAGGCTAGAGAAGAAGAATAAAATTGTTTGCCTAACAAATAGGTACATGTTTACCGTAATTTACTGTTTTGTTTGGGTGATGATGATTTTATGAGCCGATTGGCTAGCCGCTTGGCTTTTTCCTTTTTTTTGGATCGAAAAAGGCCATGGGAGGCTATATGAAATATCCCGAAGTCCCCGATGCAGGGGAGGTTATGGCGAAATTTTTCAAAAATTTAGGGTGTTAGCCAAATTTTTTGAAAAATTTGAAAAGTTCTTAGAAACTGAAAAGTTGAAGAACTTAAGCCGTAGCGAAAATTATGGAAGTTGAGTTGATTAGTTAAACAACTTTCGGCTTCGTTCCTTTTCGGGGAAGAAAAGTTTTAAGTGGGGGAGAATGTAACAACCCAGAAAATGCGAGCCAATTTAAAATTTTTATTTTGGCAATTTTAACGAATTTTGAATATTTAAAATGAATTATTTTAAATAATAATGACGAGAAATTTATTTTTAATAGAATTCGAACGTATATATTTATATACGTCGTCGTTAGAATATAAATATGTATTTAAAATTATAAAAGGAATTGAAAATGGCGCGGTAGTTCGATAATTTAATTTCAAACTTCAAATGAATGTACAGGATTCAAAATAAATCGGATTTTAGCGAAACAAAAAATATTTGAACCTATTTGATAATATCTTTCCAACGAATCTGAAAAATCAAAATTTTATCATGGGGATAAAATGTTATGTCCAGTTGAAATTTCAGAATAGTCGCTATGGAATTTTGGCCCTTAAAAATAGCCATTTTGCAAATGACCTCGGATTTCGACGATACCACTTTTGTTGGATCCGCGATGTCAAGTTATTGCTAGGTTTCAAATTTCATTATTTTTTGAATCAATATGTGAGCATGCAAAAGAAAACGCGTTTGACCAGTTTCAGTTGATTTTAGTCGACTGGAAAATGGCCATTTTTCAAACGGTCTCAGAATTCGACGAAACTAGTTTTGTTAGGACTGTATCATCAATACGAAGCTAGAAAATATTTTTCTGGAATTTTTCGAGTGAGTATGTGACCCCAGTAAATAGAAATGCGCGTTCAAATTTAATATATAGAGTTATATTTTGATTTTGACGAAAACTGATTGAAACGATTGATTCAGCCTAGATACATATCCCATTGTGTTCGGAATGGGGGTAATTAGCTATGAACGACAGGCGGTGGGTTTGATTCTTAGTTCAAAATAAAAAATACCTTTTTGGGGTTAAAATAATAAAATATAAATTATAAAACTATATAACTCTCTCTCCTTATATCCTCTCAGCCCCCCCCCCCCCGGTTCGAAATCAAATTAGAACAGAAAAGGGGAAAAAGGGAAAGAACAACGATCGCTGCTGCGCCGCCTCCGCGCCACCGTCGAGGCGCGGTTACCGCCCTCCGATCCACCATGTCGCCTCTCCCCTTCTCGCACTCCCTCTTCTCCCCCCCCCCCCCCCCGGCGTTATGACCTCGAATTGACCACCGCTGGTCGACCTCGCCAACCCCAGACTACCGCGAGCCCTCCACTTCCAAACCCTAGCATCACTTACCCCCTCAGGCGGACTCGCCACATCCCCAAACTCCCCTCCTCTTCCTCCTCAGACGAAACCGCTGGAGCCTCCCCCGACATCCCTGAACCCGCGAACCCCCGGCCAGCCTCCACCTGATGGCCCTCCGACAAACTCAACAGCCCCCCTTCTTCTAACTGTGAATTTTCTTTTTTAATTTTGATTTATTTTTGTGTAATTTCTTTTATGAACTAACTTTGTTGTCAGAATTTGGTTTTTAAAAATAAAAGTAGCAATTTAAAAATTCGATTTTTGTATAAATTGTAGCGGGATAAAAATTTGATTTTGATATAATATTCATATGAATAAAAATTGGATTTTTCATATAGATTTTAATGATAGAAAAATATGATTTGTCATGTTAGAAAGATGATATTTTTTATTAGGGAAAGACAAGATTTTTATTTAGGTGAAGGCGAGGGTTTTTCCTATATGAAAATAGGATTTTGTATTTGGTTGAAAAGAGTATTAAAATATAATTTTTATTGTAGTAGAGTATTAAAAATATAATTTTTATAATAGAGAAAGAATAAAAATATGATATTTATATTATAGAAAGAATAAAAATATGATTTTTATATTATAGTGATGAAATAAAAATTCAATCTTTATATTTGAAAAGGCGAAATCTTTATATAGAGAATAGCGTGATAAAAATATAATCTTTATTATATGAACACCGTTATAAAAATATGATTTTTATATACATAGCAACAATATAAAAATATGATTTTTATATATGTAGGGGCTACGGGCAACGAAAGTGACAAAAGACGAAAAGGTGAAGATTTCCTACATAAGAAGTGTCGTGGAGTTGGGATAGCTTTCGGTGAGAACTTCTCACTTTAAATCTACCTTTCTAGTTAAAATATATACTAGGATGAAGACGGTGCTTAATAGCACCCGACACCCATCGTCCACAGACCATGGACGGCTTGTATGCTTGTTTGATGTGTTGTGAAATTTGTTTGTGATGTTGATGTGAAATCGATAATAAAATATTCATGTGTTGAAATAAATTAATTATCGTTAAAAATATAATTTTTAGCGTGAACGAGAATAAATAAATATTCATTTACAAACCGGACGGTTTGTTTATGTACACCTATTTCAAGGATATTGATTGGGACGATAAATTTCACACATCGCCCAACTGCACCAATAAAAATTTGTGTTTGTTGATTTGAAACTCCACACGGGTGTTGGGATGATATTTGGTGTACACTAATCCCAATTATTTAATAGTATGTCGATCGATTGGTCGATAGACTGTGTGAGCGTTAATTATCTAAATTTAGTGCTTATGCAGTTGTGTGGTGCACATTGAATGATGGTTGATTATTTATTGTTGCTATTTATATACACGTTTTGTATGGAAACCATATAATTAACATTATATGGTAATTGATTGGGCCTCATTCCAATTGGGAAACAATGAATATTATAAAAGAAAATTCATGTGTTGAATAAAATATTTATACAATAAAATTTACCTTTTTATTGTAAGTAAGAAGAAATATAGATTCATGTGTTGAATGGAATAAATATTCATTTGTTGAATAGAATAACGAATTTATTGAAAGTGAGTATTAGGCTCACATCCCTATTTTGAAACTTAATTAGGCTCACATCCGGTCATAAACTTAATATAAATTAGGTCCCTGTTTTCAAAACTTATAAAATAATAATTAAAAAAAATAAAATAAAAAATCGTAAATTAGTAATAAAATATATTATGCATTATACAAAAAATTCAGTTAAAAAACAACAAAAATAATGTCAGAAAGAAGAAAACAGCAAAAAAACAGAAAAAAAAAACTGCAGTTAAATGTATAATATTATGCACGTTTTTGATTTTATTGCATGCATATGTGCAATTATTGCAGTTCTTCCAGTGCATAGATTTAAGTTAATATTTCAGTTCATTTTTGTTTGCATCCAAATGTGCAAATTTCTCAGAAAACATGCACACATGTGTGCAACATTTTTATGGGATAACACACTGGCTAAAAGTAGGACCTAATTTATAAAAAAAAATAGTTTTGAAAATTTTAAACCCGCCCCCTATTTTATTACATCTTCCTTTTTTTATTTTATTTTTTAAAAATGTGCTTTTGTTCATAAAAAAAAATTCTAAAATCTAGAAATAATGTCAGGATTGTACAGAAATCAAAAAAAAAATAGTTGCATACATTTATGCAATTATTACAGATAATTGCATATATGTATGCAATTTTCCGTAAGCTGTGTTTGGATTAAAATCTGAAAATAAACCTGCACAAATGTGTGCAGTATTTGAAATATTTGCACACATATATGCACGTATTTGCATGAAGAGAAATCAACGAAGATGACTGTAGTGAAAAATAAGCACGGATGTATGCAGGAAAATGATATATGTGCATACTATTATGCATTTAACTGGAAATTTCGTTTTTTTTCTTTCTTTTTTTATTTTTGACGCCTTGTTTGATGATTTTTTGTTCTGAATTTTTTAGCGTTTACATGTTTTATTTAAATAAGAATTTACATGATTTTTTTATGTATTTTTTATATTTTTTTGATGAATTTTCAGAAAATAGGGACCTAATTTACAATAAGTTTATGACCGGGTTTTTATTCTATTTTGAAACTATAACAGGGACTTGTAAAAAACGCACCCTTATTGAAATATATAAAGCTGTGTTGATTAGAGGTGCGCCATTTTGACGTGAAGGATATTTATATTGATTTTATTCTTTTTTTTTTTATGAATATCGAAAAGTGATTTCATAATTGAATCAAATAGAAATGAATTCGAATTGAAATTGAATTAATTTGAAATTGAAATCAAATAGAAATGAATTCGAATTGAAATTGAATTAATTTGAAATTTAAATTGAATTGAAATTGAATTAATTTGAAATTGAATCGAATAGAAATGAATTCGAATTGAAATTGAATTAATTTGAAATTGAAATCGAATAGAAATGAATTCGAATTGAAATTGAATTAATTTGAAATTGAAATCGAATAGAAATGAATTCGAATTGAAATTGAATTAATTTGAAATTGAAATTAATTGAAATTGAATTAGTTTGAAATTGAAATCAAATAGAAATGAATTCGAACTGAAATTGAATTAATTTGAAATCGAAATCAAATAGAAATAAATTCGAATTGAAATTGAATTAATTTGAAATTGAAATCGAATAGAAATGAATTCGAACTGAAATTGAATTAATTTGAAATTGAAATTGAATTGAAATTGAATTAAAAATCATTTTGAATTGAAATCGACAAAATATATAATATTATATATATATATATATATATATATTAAATGGTCTGAATAGAACGCGCCGCGCCGCGGCAGTTCGCGAATTTTGACCATTGACTTCAAATTGACGTTACGGGAGATCCGACCGTCGGATTATCCTGAAACCGGGACCGTTGGGTTCGTATCCAAAAGAGCTTTCCAATGAATATTTGAAATTTGAAATCTTACGGTTGGATTTGGAGATATGTCCAAATCAAATTTAGAAAAGGTCGCTGTAAGTGCAGTTTGATGGCCGTTGATGGAAATCGACTGTACAGGCCTTGATAAAATTATTAAAAATATTAATAATTTGTCTAAAATCATAATATGTGAATTGGAAAGAACTGGGATGAAAAATTCCACATTTGAAAAGATAAAAATAGATTTTTATCGAAATGTACTAGTTTTGAACTAGAATAAAAATCAATTTATTTTTGAAATAAATAAATTGAATTTGAAGTTGTTTTAAAAATAATCAGAATTTCCAATATACGTGAATTAGAATGGATTTCAATCGAAATTATCTGTGGAATATTTCGATGTTGGATTTCGTGATTATACAGATATGGTTGTGGAAATTTGAAAGATATATTATATATCGTTATTTCCAATACGATATTCGTTGGTTTCAGAATTTGATATCGAATATAAGCCGGTGTATTTTCTATTCAGAGCCTTGTATTTAATATCAAATGGGATTTTGGGTTCGTCGTGAAAGGTGTCTTAAATAACACTGTTCTAGAACCCGGTTTGGAAAACAATAAATCTTTTAATTAAGATTTAGTGAAAATATCTAGTTAATTTGGAATCTAATTGGAATTGAATTTAAATTGGTTTTTGGGTTTATCATGGATCGTGTTTTAGATGACATTGGTTCTTTAACCCAATTAAAGACAGGATATTGTTTTGTAGGAAAATTAGAACTAAAAGGAGTTTTAATGAATCTGAAATAAAATTGAAATGTGAATTGATAATTTAAATTATCTAATTTGGAAAGTGATCGATAATGGAGTATCACCAGTTTTGCTCTGAGCGATAGTTAAATCTTTAATTAGATTTGAACGTGAAATGGTAATTGAATTTGCCAATAACACCGTGGTGTTAGTTATGGGGTAATAACAGTTTTGCTCCATGGGATGAATAGGTTGGGATTGGGAAATAAAATAAATAATTACTTCGGTGCGGTTCGATAATCTCGACTAGTTTGTAATTCCAAGACATGGTTTGAAACGATATCCAAAGGAAGATCAAAGAATAAATTTAGAACAATTTATCTTTGATAAAATTAATGGGAACCTTTCCCTAAGGATGTGAAAATTTGAATAAAAGAATATTCTTATTTGGAATGAGGCGTATGCTGTGTTTCTGTAACACGTGTTTATTATATACGCGGGTTATTCGGAAAGGCCGAGTTTATACCCATTTTGAATAACCGATTTGGCAATAAGTCAAAGATGAAGACGGTAGTTGAAGACCGGAAGTCTTCACATCGTTTGGGTGATTACTGATGATCTTGATTGGGTTGTACATCCAAGAGGAGAGAAACAGTTGGTGATCTTCCAGACGTACTTGGAGATCGATGGATATGCGAGGAAAGTGCCTCCGGTTTCGTTTAGACCCAGAACGAACTTGTAAATGGATTATGTGTCTGACATTGGATTTAATTCTTTGTTGATTGATCTCTATTAAATATACATCTGTTTGGCGGAGGAGAATTTATTCTCTTGCTTAACACCCTTCTCTTAGATGTACGAGCTCAGAGGTTGTATATCGATGGACATCAGTCACATGGAGTGAATTGCCACTGTGGCACGCGTAAGTGGCAAATGATCAAGGCTTCTGTTGAAAAGCAAAGTCTTGTGATTGATGATCAAAGCACAGCCTGTGTGGCGTAGCTTTGTGTATAGCGTGAATTCGCGAGCCTCACACCTCGGTATGAGTCAAAAACGGGATACGGACCATTGGGAGAACACGACGTTTCTTTCTAGCTAGTGGTGGTGTCAGTCTTTAAACTGGCTGAAATTTATATACTTTTCACCTGTGTGGTTGTTGGATGAGGCGCCTTGATACTAGGTCTGTTAGGACTGGGAAACATGTGTTCAGGAATAACTAATCCTCAAAAGTAAGAGAGGACCAGCCCAACCAATTCCAAGGATCCTAGTGGGGTCCTGGGACATTTGCTAGAGTGTCTCGAACGGAGAAGAGCTTGCCCCTTGCATCGACTCATGGCGGAAATCCAATTTCCAATACGTGATTGCGGTTTGATTTGTAGAGCCTAATATGGCGACATGATATATGGTACCCATGCCGTCTATGATTGATATTTATGATTGAAATTGTTTTGACTCTATACACTTATAATAGTATCAAATGATTTGTTTTGAACGTACCAAACATGTTTGGCTATTTTAAGGGAAAACCCTATCCTCCGGCTTGCGTTGCATTATGTGATGGGACCTGGGTCTTATAATAGCTTCATTTTTTGAAAAAGCATTGCGCTGTTTTGTTATATGCACTAGTGTTCTTAGGAGGAAACTCGTTCCGTGTTATACGGCGTGGTCCCTTGAATTACTCTCTTTTAAAATAAAGATTTATAACTGTTTTAGTTCTCACACCAGTCACATGACTGACCTGAAGTTTATTGTTTTAACCTAAACTCTGTGTGCCCTTATTTTGACACGGGCAGCTAGTAGTTTTGGTTTTGCAGATTTATATTCGCAGGATCCTGATTTACAGTTGGAACAATGCTTGGAAAGCTCTGTATCCGTGTATTACTTTCAGTTGTATTTTGTATTGTTTTTCCATTGCTGTGTAATTTATTGTAATATCTGATATTTATTGAATATATTTTATTCATTTGTACTATGTATATTCTTGTATCTGAAGGAATTGTTGTAATTAGCAATGAAATTTTCTTCTGTTTGCGTTCTGATTCGTCTTGTCCTCAATTCTATTCGTGCTTTCCTTCACGGGGAAGTTCGGGTCGTGTCACAAAGCATCCAATCAATCAATCAAATTTAATTATATGAATTTAGCACATCATAACATTTCAGAAATGTGTAAGAATTAACACACCTTTCGTTTTCGAAGGTCGGTACGCGCGTTGCTCCATTTAATTTTAAACATTTGTTTAAATTAAATGAAAGATCAGATTGCTTCTGGTCCTATCTGAAACTGCTTAGCATCGTAGTATCCGTTACCACGATCGCATTGCTTCCGGTTTCATGTGGTTCTGCAATCGTATGAATTAATTGTCGTCATTACAAGTTATAACATATTTTATAACCTATATAATTAATTAATTATTTAAAATATCCTTACCTTAGCGTAATTATTTAATTATTTCCATACCCAATCCCGATTGTTTCCTGCTTCACGTTAGAACCCTCTCCCTGTTCCTTTCCTTTCTTGGTCATGTTCCTGGTAACTAAATCTTTTTAGACTATAACTATAAATTATAACAACGTATTAACTAAATTAATTATTATATAAAATTACCATTATTACTTTTCCAGGTCACACGCATGTAATCTTCCCCTTAATCCCGTGTTTACCGAATAACCAGCTCCTCATCCTCGGTCACTAGTTTCCAACTTTTTCTTTTCTTTCTCTTTATATAAATGAATGGGCAGAAGTCCCATAGTCCTACCACTCACAACCGTATATACCCTTTGTTTATGATTTGTTCTCCCTGACACCTGGTTGCACATGCTTCGTCCTTGTTTAAATATATATGTGCCATTGTCTCTCTTTCCTAATCAAATATCCATTCTTTACCGTACACTTTACCTTGCCTTTAAATACACGGGCCTAAGCCCATAGTCCCAAACGAAGCCCGCTCCCCCAGTCTCCTTCTTCTCATTATTTTCCTGAAGCTCCTGTATCTCAATCGTAACTTCTACTTCTCACTACCTTTTATATCCATACCGTAACTCCACTGGAAAGAACCCATCCATGTTTACACAAATACTTCTTCTCCTTGGAAAAAACCACGCACCTGCCTCTTCACAAAATAAAACCCGGCTTCTCCTTCAAAAAAGACAATGCCTGCTCTTCCCAAAGTCTTCCTTCTCCTATGAACCCATTTAACAAAATCACAGTAGCGCCTTGTGCCCAAGGCTTCACCCACTTCATCTTCCAGTCGCCTGGAAGTGCCACGGATTCATCCCGCTGAAAATACCTCCGCCATCCCGATGCCTCCACCCACTCCAACCGTTTCTTCTCCTCATGCACCACTATAGTAACAGCGAATCCATTCACTTCCAAATCCTAGCTCCACCATTTACTGAAGCTCCGACCCTTGTTTTCAGTGAATACCACCTCCTGACAATGGCGCTAGCCTTCCCCCGCTTCACTCAATACATATGAAGCAGTACGCCAGTATAGTAGACGCTCTAGAAATTATGTTCCATGGTCCCAGGATTGGATTTTATACAAGTATATACGGTTTTCGGTCTAAAATATTTTTCCTGCATTTTCTTACGAGGAGGTAGCAATATGAAAATATTGTTTGTTTTAAAATTCTGAAGAGGACGGAGACATCATTGGTTTATATAAGAAAAGCATACGTATTTATATAATATGGCAGCTTGGCGCCCACGTAATGAGGTGTGGGACGCACGGTATTTAGTGGTTTGGCCACCGCGGCTTCAAGTTTGACGCGCAAGTTTCTGGTACAAGGTAGCTGATATTTTTCATTTAGGGTAGGTTATATGTACTGAAAAGTTGAGCTATACGTTTTAATTAGGCTGAATTTTTTTTCCTTTTTTTCCTTTTTCTTTTCGCATATAGGCTACTGCATTAAATTAAATTTAGACATGACGGTGTGTGTTGTACAGGTATAGGTTGGTAGATGGTTTACGTAGATGTTGGGACATTTCAGAAATATTTTTGCATGTGAAAAGAGCCGAGTATGTGATCTTTCATATCAGTGTCTGCATGCGTTTTGTGGAAAATAAGCATTTGTGACTAAATAAATGAAATAATGAAATGTCTATTTGTGATGACAAGGACATTACATAGGGTATGGAAAAAATATAGATCAGCACGTATAAATCTAGTTATAGGGTAAGTTAGAGTAGTATGTACTCCTTATTCTTTATTTTCTTCTTTACTCAGAAATTAGCCTTTTTATTTTATGTTTCATTTAAATCACTTTTCACACATATGGACGAAGGATATAGTTCATGTGTTATTGCAGTCTATATGGTTGTTAGTTGTTGCTTGTACAACACACACGTAATGTAGGTCTATATATATATTTAGGTTGGCTACATGTCTTTGAAATGAAACACGATCAGTGGAGTTATCTCGAGGAGGCAAGAACTATGATAGGCAACATACATGTATAGGATAGGCTTAGTGCGTACTCAGTGTCATGCGTGTACCATTTTGTTCAATTTATCTTGATTTAAATTTTGGGAAGAGCAACGATATTTTAGTTATACGGTTAAAAGTACCATGTTGTATGAAACTCCGTCCGCGTACAACTTGCTGTCGACAAAAATAAAAATACCGTCGCGCCTAGCAGTGTGCCACGATCACAAATATATAATAAAATAGACTAGTTAATTAATTCCGTGAAACCCCAAAATGCTGATAAATGTTGTAAAATACTTCAAATAAAAAGTTACTTATTTTTCCAATTAAAAACTATAGTAAAATTCTAAAAATTAAATTATAACTACGCCTCAAAGATCTTCTGTAAATTCAAAACCAATATTTAATTATATTAAATAAACCGTTATGGCTTATTACGATTTCACAGTGACTATTTTAGAATTTGATTTGGACACGCAACAAAATCTATAAAACGAAAATTTAATTTTTCTCTTCTATCAGAAAACTATTATCAAATATATTCAGATGCTTCTTGTTTCACGGAAATCCGACTCAAAACGGATTCTATATAATCAATTAAAGATCAAATTCTATTTAACGAACTACCGTGCAGTTTCGAGTTCATTTTATAATTTAAATATAAATATAACGTTCAGTCGTCGTTAAATTAATGAATTCGATATAAATAGAATTAATATTCCGAATATAATAATTAAAATGAATTTAAATATTCGAATTCAAATAGCCGAAAATTTTGGGTCATTATAGAGATGGTACTGGTTTCATTGAATGATAAAGAGAATATTTTTGAAAGAATTGTGAGTTTCTTCTAGATTTTCACTAGGATTATGGATAGGATTTTTCATGGATTTGATGGGAAGTGAATATGGAAGAAGGATAATGGTATAATGATTTTTTCTGAAGAAAATATACTTAAATAGGGTCTGGAATTTGTTGGATTTTGAATGGACATGAGTAGTTATGTTAATTTTAAAATTTGAAATAATTTGAAATTATGTTAATTATATGTCAACATACTATTTTTGTCATGTCGACGTACTATAGTGTATTATGAAATTTTTTGAATTTTTGAATTTTTTTGAACTCTTATAACATTATAATTTGTTTTATAGTTTTTTCAGAAACATAAAGATGATTTTATCAGAAATAAAACTCCACTCATTACTTAATAGAAAATACATCTAACTAAACAAGACATACTTTAAATACAAGATTTGAAAGCAAATACAAGGAAATACGTAAAGATATATTAAACTAGATGGCCTAGTTTTCCGATGATGATGAAAAAGATGAAATTCCAAGCTTTCTTCCTATCTTGACCATGGATTCTGATATTTTGGAAAGTCTCTTGTTAAGCTTCTTTTGATTGTTGACGATTTTCACTTGATTTTGAACAATCGTGTCTTTGTATATATGCTTTGATGTTGGATACTCAATGCTTTCCATAGAAGCCTCTTCTTCTTCTTCGACTTCCATTGGCTTTTGTTCATGTTGCAATCAAGCTTATTTCGCCTCGAATGCTCCATATGGTTTAAAAGTGAGAGGAATTTGCATGAGATGAATGTTTGATGCGTCAAACACTTTTCTAGTGACAAATTCATGTCCATGAAGATCGACATTAAAGTATTTTAAAATACGAGTGAGATAAACACCATAGTAGAGAGTGTTTTCTCTTATGGAAAAATTTATGGACTTAATTTCGTTTAGAATCATTTCGGTCCAATTGATAAGATATCCACCCATAATAGTAAAGAGAGCTTTTTGGACTTTAAGTGCTGGATTGTTGAAATTTCCAGAACGAGGAGTGATGGTGTGTTGAATGAGAAGGTTGACAATTCTTGTTTTTGGACGTAAGAAACGATTTTTGAAATCCATTGGAGTTCCATCGTCAAATATGTCATGGAATGTTTCCAAATCGGTTTCGTAGATAGAAAAATTTGACAAATTCAAGCCCACGCTTCTACTATTTAGAATTTAGCCTAAAAGTTCAGCACCGAGAACAATTTGAGTTCCTTTGACACTACTTCAAATTTGGTTTTCATTGTCTTTGTAAAATCCACGATTGAGATTTGTATATAACATCTTCATGAGTTTGGGATAACATACATCGTTGTTATCATAAGAGTCAATTAGACTCAAGACTTCATTGTGGTTGAAAAAAGAGACGAGATCATAAGATGGAAAATCGCTAAAGACCGCGAAAGCACCCATGTTAACTTTAGCATTTGCTAAATAGTTACCACATGTTTTGATGGCCTCTTTGTCATTGTAAAGATAAACTTTATTGGTTTTGGTTATCTTCAATTTTTGAGATGAACTTGAGGAAGTCATTGAAATGATAATTTTGTAGAGGATAGATATGGAGAATATTGTTTTGAGTTGTGAAAGAAAGGTAGAAATGATATATGTATACATAGAAATTGAATAAATATGAATTGAATGAATATGAATTGAATAGGCACAACTTTTCAGATTGAAAGGACACCTTTTCAGACCTTTGGAGTTGGTGATAAGATTGGAGGGAAGTTTGAAAGTTTAAACTTTTGAAGTTCAAAATTTAATTTTCAAAACTGGTTTGATATGTCGACATATATTTTTCTATATGTCGACATACTAGGCTTATATCAAAAAAGGAATTGGATTATTAAGTTTTTGAAATATATTATTGATTTAAATTTCAGGTTTAAAGATTTCCTAAAATAATTCTAATCCTAATAAGCACTCAAGCAATTTTATTTTATTAACTTATTGATTATTTAATATTATATTATTATTTTGAATTTCAAAATTCAAATTTGAACTTCAAATTTAAAAAAAAAATTAAAGTTTTAAATTTAAGCCAAAACAAACAAACAAACAAAGCAATCATTCATCCAAATGAAATTAAAATCTAATTAATGCGTACCTGGTTTTTTTTTTTCCTTTTCTTCATGATTTTCTGAACTCTGATTTGCCGTAAGGCATATATACATGTTTCTGGTTTTTGGTTCTTCATCACTCGATGACGAATCTGAATCATCTAATGTTGCTACGTATGCTTTCTTTCTTTTCCTCGACGAATTGCTATTGTCCATTTGTTGAGTTAATTTGTCTGGATATGGACACAATTTCTTTATGTGGCCTGGTTTGTTGCAGTTAAAACATCGACAATCATTAATTTTTGAATTTGCTTGATTATAACCCTTCCTTCTATATTTTAGAAATCTTCTAAAATGTTTTGTCATGAGTGTTGTTTCTTCATCATCTTCACTACTCAAATCAGAATCATTTGTTGTTGCTTTCAGTGCAATAGATTTCTTTTCAATTGATCTATTTTCTTTTCTTTTCTGTAATTGGACTTCATATGATATCAAATTTCCAATTAACTCTTTAATCTTCATTTCATTGACATCATTGGCTTTTTCAATAGCCAAAGTCTTCTGATCCCATTCCTGAGCTAGTGAATTCAATATTTTTCTAACCTGATCTGCTTCTGAATAAGTTTTCCAAGTGTTGTTAGCCAATGCACTATCTCTTGAAATATGCAATACATATTTGAAATAGAATCATTCTCGTTCATTTTAAATAATTCAAACTGATTAACTTACATGCGTATCTTAGTCTGTTTAACTTTACTAGTTCCATCATGAGTAACTTGTAAAGTTCTTCGGATTTCATAAGCAGCCTTACATACTGATACTCTATTAAACTCATTCCTATCTAATGACCAAAATAACATATTCATGGCTTTATAATTGCTCTGTGCAGCAGCTTTTTGTTCATTTGTCCATTGTGCAAATGCAGTTGTGGGTTCTACATATTCATTTTGTGTACTATTCCATGCGTCTAATCCAACTGATTGTAAATAAATTTTAATTCTACATGCCCAATATGAATAACTACTACCATTAAACAGTGGCGGTCTAACGGTGGATTGACCCTCTATAAAAGAGCTATTATTACTACCAGTGTTAGTGGCCATTATCAATATTATCAAAAATTAGATTATGAACTTTTTGAAAGACCTTGCTCTGATATCAATGGTTAGGGAATGCGGCATGGATTGTTAAAGCAAAGCAAACACTAGAGGGGGTGAATAGTGTTTGTACGAATTTAAATAAAATCTAAAACTAATGTGAACTACGAGATGAATAAACATCACAATCATAATCACAGACTCAAATTCAAAAACAAATGCAAAATAAACAGAAATAAAGATGTAGAAAAGGAAAGAACACACATGATTTTATAATGGTTTGGATTGCTCCTACGTCTAGTCCCACACAACGACGGATTGCACAAAGTTTTATTACTATTTCCAATAGTCAACTACAACCTCCTTGATTTCTCGGCTACAAGGACGCACTGATTCCTACTTTACTCAAGCCAAGCAATTACAAACAGCCCTATAACTCTTCAATAGCACTTGATTTAGAGAGTAGAGAGTGTAGAGAGAAGAAGTTTGATCAAAAGATAATTGAATTCGGTAAAGTATAAGTGTAAAAATCTTAAAAATGATTAAGAATAACGATGTAGAGAAAGCGGATGAAGTTAGAGAAGAAGAGATGATAAAAAATTTGGTTTTAACCCCTTTTTATAGAGTATGAAAGTTTGCAGCAGTTCTGAATCATTTTAAATAGTGAAAAGACACTTCCTTGCAAAATTGGAAAAAGTGATAGTTGTATGTCGACATGGTGTTTTTGCTATGTCGACATACCCTTGTATATTTTTGATTTTCAAAGCATTTTTCAAGTGTTTTGGTATTAAAATAATTCTGGAAATTCTTGATTAAAATTTTAGTGCTGTAAATTAATATTATATGATAGAAAAATAAATGAAAACATAAATTTAAACTATATAAATATATTTATAAAATTATAAGGTTCTAAACTATATAAATATAATGTATAAGAATATAAATATAAAGTATATAAATATATAAAACTTAAGTTTAAAAACAAAGAAGGATAAAAAACAAAAATAGAAACAAATAAAATAAATAAAGTAAAGAGGGATAGAATTGAAAATCAAAATTTGAACCTGTAGTGCTATTTATAGTCTAACAAATTCTAGACTCTGTAACTATATTAATCTTGAACTCTTGAATTCTTGAAATCTTGATTACTCGTGAGTCTTGAAATTTCTCTGATCTTTGAATCTCTATTATCTTTATAACTGTACAGTCTTCAGTAACATTACCTGTATATAATTCCTACATATATATATATATATATATGTATGTGTGTATATTCTATACAAAAAGTGTTAGCATATATTTCATAATCAATGACAATTGAAATAAGATTGTTGCCATCAGAAACCGATTCTCCAACAATAGTGGATATACTTACTAAGAGCGCTCATTTCATTCCGGTTAAAAATAAGAGGATGACAACATGGTTGGCAGCAGTTTACATTCGTGAGATAGTTCTTCTTCGTCGAGTACCTTCAAGTATTGTAAGTGATCGTGATCCCATTTTCACCAGTGAATTTTTGAGAAGCTTGCAATAAGCATTAAGTACACAATTGTATTTGAGCACCGCTTATCACCCTCAGACCGATGGATAGACGGAAATTGTGAACATAGTTCTTGAGTATCTTTAAAGGCTGTGTATCCTAGACTTCAGAGGGACTTGGGGAGAGCATCTTCCTTTAGTAGAGTTCGCCTACAACAACAGTTTTCAAGTTAGTATTGGCATGACACCCTTCGAAGAATTATACGGACGACCCTGTAGATCACCGACTTGTTGGTGGGAATCTACATAAAGCACAACACCAAAACAGGGAACTCCCAACAAGTATAGGTGTTACAAATAATTTCTGTAACACTTTTAAGTGTCACCAACGGCCTGTGAGGAATTTCCTGTAACACTTATAAGTGTTACAAACAGAGTAACTGCTAACACTTATAAGTGTTACAAACATATTCATTGCTAACACTTATAAATGTTAGAACCATAAGATATGGTAACACTTATAAGTGTTATAAACATATTCATTGCTAACACCTATAAATGTTGGAACCATAAGATATGGTAACACTTATAAGAGTTACAAGCATATTCTTTGCTAACACTTATAAATGTTGGAAACATAAAAATATGGTAACACTTTTAAGAGTTACAAATACTTATATATGTTACTAAGTGAAGCTATGTTTTTGCCTATTCTATGCACAATTTGTATTAAAATTCTCAGAACAAATGAATATAAGAGATCTTTACGTTTTCTATTGCACATATATAATTCCCCATACAAATCCAGTGCAAATTTAAAATGCCTCGCAGAAAACCTATAGTTTATCATAAACAATTATTAAAGATATCTCAAATATCATAAAGTCATGTATTCATGTATTGCAAAAACATAGGTTACAAAAAAAATTAATTTAAAATACACTTAAGGTGTTTAAGGTCGACATAGCCATCCTTGATTGTCCAATCCAAACTCTAGCGGTTTTGCATATTTTTCAAAGTCTTATATGAGAATTCAAAGCGTCCATCTACAATTTCCTGCATTAATATAAACATCAATAAATAACAAGATAAATTAGTGGGAAACACAAGTGTAAGTCATAATTTCACACAAAAATAATCTCTTTAATTTTAGCTTTTTGACCATGCTTGCATGCTACCCTTTCTACTCCATGTATAGACACAAATCATACGTAGCTCATTTGAAAAGTCAGACCAGTGTGGATTCAAGCATTGGATTACGCACGTGTTGAAGAGCATGTGCACAAGCTTGAATCTACACTTGCAGCAAGTGCTTGCATCAATTACTAGTTTTAACAGAAGGAATGTGCAACTTCTTGGCGTTTGAGAGTCAGTGTGCGTGTTTTTGGAACAGTGTCAGCCATGTTTTATGCATAGAAAAATTCAATTGCATTAAACCACAAACTCGTTGTGATTAAGAATCGACTTGCCAGGTTGTATCTATTTGAATAGCAAACTTTTCTAATGCTATCTAGAAAAAAAACCATTATTATTTGCATTTTTACATATTATTAATAGATATGTTATGTTGATTTAATTTCAAATTCATTATTATTTGTATTTCTTCTGATTATCCTTGTAGTATTTTTTATTTTCCCATTTACTAACTAGATACACATAGATTTACACTTTATTTTAAAACAGGAAAGCTAATAATCATAGTTGGCAGTAGTTGTCTGTAAGCCGTTGAGTTGTTATGTTCATTCTTGAAAAAATTAGACATATGTATTCTTACCAAATTATATATTATTCATTTACACTTTGGCAAAATTGAGCATGCATGCTCAGTTTTGGAAACCTGAGCATGCATGATCAGTTTGGCCAAGCTGAGCTCGCGAGCTCAGTTTGCCCAAGCTGAGCCCGCGAGCACACTTTGGCCAAACTGAGCCTGCGAGCTCAGTTTTGCAAAACTGAGAGCTCAATTTTTCCAAACCGAGCTTCGTAAACTCAGTATGCATGCTCAGCTTGGCAAAACGAATATCCTTAAGGCGTTTCTCGAGACGAATATCGAAGCGGGTTTATTAAAACAATGGATCAAATATGCAATTTGCTCGATATTCACTTCTAAACATTAGCCACAAATCCTGGAATTGCATTTTGTTGCTTTTTAAAGGAAATAAAACTTTAATTCACCAACCCTTCACCAGTTTAAATAAATTTTAGCTGTCGACCTTTTTTTGCAGGTATGATTTGTGAAGAATTTCATTCTCGGCTCCCAACATATTTATTCTGTTATAATTAGGAAAAAGCAGAAAACAATCTAAAAAACAAAGTTCCATACCTTTTTGCCCTTCAATTTTCCTATCAGTTGATGGAGCTACTATTTTCCTGCCTGCACAAACATAAATATACATTAGGTATAATTTTTTACAACAAATCCTCTAAACCTAGTCTTCTTTATCGTCCACTCCATATTTGCCTCATTATTCTATCATTCATGAAAACACTCGTTTATTTTCGCAATTTTATGTCAAAATTTACATATATAAGGTATAACATGTTTATAATCAAGTTCTAAATATGTGAACTTTACTTTTCTTACCATGACAGCCCTGTAATGCTAATAAATATGGAAGACCATAATTTTAGGAAGGACATATATATTTCAATCATTGTCTTTAAATTATCCACATTTGAGATGTCACTACATAAAACGTATAGATAATGACCAAAATCAAATGTTTGAAATTTTACGTAGAAGAAGAAGAAGATATACATAATAGCAACAAAATATCTTAGAGCAGTTCTAAAAAAAAAAAAAAAAAAAAAAAAAAAAAAAAAAAACTTTAGAGTAGCTCAAAAACTTCCCTCAACACACAAACAATACAACTGTATATCTTCATGAAGTACCCTCTTCACGCATAGAAATCATAGAACTGGCATGCATTAAACTAAGTAACAGTATGCCTTCATGCATACTCAGAAAGAGAAAATCCAGCAAATGTTCATCTTCCAATAGAAATCCTAGGACTAACTCCTATAAAATATACTTTAAACCAGCAAATCCAGAACAACATTTTAGTCCTCTTCATTACCATTAACAAATCTAAAGCTATCCAGCAGGTGAGTACATATAATTAGCACAATATGCTTTATTCTCCCTATTTCATCCAGACCGACTACCAAGAAAACTGATCGACTTCAGCCTTCACAGAAACCAACCCTTAAACCATAAGAGTTGAAAACGAAACTGTATAATAGAGGCTTCTACATAATATTGCCAAATAAAAGCACTTTGAACTGATAATTAATATTGTCTAATGATAAAAATTCAAAATACTATTGATTAAGGATTTGAACATACTGTAGATATGTTTTCAACTAATATAACCCTTTATGTTAGTTATGGATGTTTTATAATAGGATCTGTTGACATTATTGAAAGCAAGCTAGTCTCCTAAGAGATTAAAAAAAAATTAATGCAAGAAAGAACAGAATGCAAAAGTCCAGATACAAAGAAAGTTCTTGATGTTCAAGATTTTCACATTGACTAACTCCTCATCCTTAAATTCTTCCTTGAACTGAAATAGTATAAAATGTATAGCTGATTGCTACAAATGGTTTTGTTCAAGGTCCTGTAAAAAAAGTAAATATAAGTTTGTTTAGTTGTATATATGATTTCCTGCACAGTGTAGAGGTACTGTGAATTAAGGGGCGCATACTTATCAGATTCAATATGCAAGTTTTGGAAGTAAAGTAATTTTGGATTTTCCAATATATATGCCTAATGGAGAGCATATAACCATAGAGGCATCTAACAGAAAAGCAGGTAACAATCTCCTCTTTAGTGAACACATACACATAAAAAATGCAAATTCATACACCAATACATCAAATGTTTTCAATATTTAATGTTACAGTACCTCTTATGAACGGATGCACCAACTCCAAGCCATATTTCTCTTTTTAGACAAAACATAGGAGCGTTATTTCATTTATTTTAGGATCTAGAATCCAACCATAGTAGTCGCCGCTTTGGTTACCTAGAAATGTTTAACTAAAATAGAAAATGGCATTGTTTATATAGCTGACCACAACACTCATTTGTTGTTTACTTAAAACAAAAGGAAAACAATTAATTCATGTTATGGTCTAACAAATACTAAGTTCAAAGGAAATAATACAACCAAAAGTGGTAAAGAACCAGAGTGTTATCGGCGATTACGTTGGATACCATACCACCAATCTTTCACGGCTTTAGTGACCATGGTTTTTATTATAGTTCATATTATATCTATAGTCATTTATCATATGTCTAAAATACAACTATAATATATTCTATCTATAAGCAGGTAGAACAGTTGTACTTATATAACTCCAAAACCAAATGAAAGAAAATCAGTGCAAGAAAATACTTATTATTTCTACAGTTTTAAATATTACACGTTGCATACCAAATCTTAATACTTGAATAGATCATTTCTATCAGAATACACGTATCAATACAATGGATTTAATATACATTGCTTGACCACTGGTTTTTTTAATACTGAGTTATTCATAAAAGAATCTTCGTTCAATTAATTTACTATTTTCATTTTCCGTTTACAAACATAAATAAGCTTTAAATTGAATTTGCAAGTGGAAAGTTCCATCTTACATCAAAAATATGAGTACATACATAAAAGCATCTATATATAAAGACAACAAAAAATAATTTGATTTATATAACTCTAAAACCATAAAAACTGAAGAGCGTGAATGAAACATATAAACTTCATTTTTGAAGAACGCGACATAGTTTTGGAGGAATATAAATCTATAACCATATAAGCTTCATTCGTGAATTCGCTAATAACATACAGAGTAAATTATGCATATTTAAGATGGTCATTTACTCAAAAAAAAAGTAGTTTAAAATATTTCCATCCACTATTAACTAATTTTTCTTTTGTTTTCTTCTCTCAACTTCTTCTTAGTTAGTAATGTTTCCGTTTCCCATAGTTTTTAAATATAAAGTCTCTCAAGTTACATTAAAATAATTTTAAACACTTTAATTAGTCAATCACAACAAACTTCGCAGTAGTTAAAATTCCTGACCTGATATGCTAGTTTACACAAAAGGATAGCTAATATAAGTGATATTTTTAGGCAAAAAGAACTTAAATTGATATGAAAGGTAATTTAGACCAGTTGTATACCTAATCAAAAAGAACAAACTTCGCAGTAGTTAGAACTCCTGACCTAATATGCCGTTTCTTCAGCTTGTATAAACGGAAAAGGCAAGAATAAGGTAGAATAATAAAATTATGCTCCTCCATAATGCAGATGATCTTCGAGGCATACATCTTTGCTAGATAAACACTAAACTGTGCATAAAGTACATACCTATTCTGGTGTTTCAATCTTATCCCTTCCACTGCAAATCATATCAAATCCACCCTGTATAAATATTGAATTTAACACAATGAATCTATGCTGTATGAAAGGTTTCAAACATCATACTGTGAAGACAATAAAAATTAATGTAAATACCTGATTTCTATAAGGATAGATGAATTCAGGGGTTGGCTCAACATATTTGCATTTCATAATTCCTGCAGGCCCTCCCTTAAATCCGAACATAGTGCTTCCTTTCGCACGATCTTGCAAATAATCTACCAATAATAAACTAATTAAGTGAATAAACTCACATTACTATTAAAGTTGCAATATCCTAATACGCAAGAAAATAGAAACCTATTAAATGTCATACGATTTTTTCACCTAATATCGTACATTCCAAACACAACGAAAGGGAAATCGATTTTTTTACCTACGATCGTGATTCCTAGAAGCCCCAGTTCGAAGTCGATTAGAGAGAGCTGATTCCTAGAAGCCCCAATTCGAATTCCCAATTCGTAGAAGCCGTGATTCCTAGAAACGAGTGGAGAGAGGATTTGAGAGACTAATACCGATTTGAGAAAAATCGCTGGTATTGAAAACGATTAGAGAGAGCTGATATCAATTCTTCAAAATCCATTTTTCTTTGTATTTTCTTAAGACGCGGCCGTCGGATGAATAAGCGTTGGGGTAAAAAATTGAGTCAGCGACTAGGTTATAAGGTGAGAACTTACCCTTTTGCCCTCAGAATATAAGGATTGACCAGGTGTATCAACACAAATAAGTGTTGGCACATTTTTGGTGACACATTTTTACTATAACAACACATATTAGTGTCACTAGTCTACAACACATATAAGTGTTGGTAGTTGAAAAAAATAAGAGTTGCCAAATGGCTATTATGGTGTAGTGAAGACTTTTACTTGGACCAGATATGGAGAAACTTCAGAAAAGATTGACCTTATCTGCAGACGCATGAGGATAGCTTAGGACAGACAGAAGTCCTACGCAGATAAGAGAAGGACCGACATTGAGTTTGAGGTGGGAGATATGGTTTTCATTAAGGTATCACCTTTGAAGAATGTGGTTTGCTTTGGATCTGTAGGGAAATTGGAATCGAAATCTGTAGGCCCTTTCCCATAACAGAAAGGATTGGCCAAATGTCTTATAGTGTAAAGCTACCGGAAAGATTGTCCGGCGTTCATGATGTTTTTCACGTTTCCCATTTACGGAATTATTTGCATGGTACTACATAAGTAGTTGAGCCGAGTATGCTTGAGGAAGTAGAGGTAAAACGGGAGGCGACGGTTAGATTTGTTCCTAGCCATATTCTTGGATCAGAAGTTAAGAAGCTAAATATCCGAGAGGTCAAGCTGATGAAAGTTCAGTGGGGAGATAACCAAGAGGATGCAACTTGGTAGACCGAAGACAAGATTCACACTTCGTACCATTTTCTTTTCAAGGGTATGTTCTTAACTTCCTTTCCACAGCTTTTATTCATGCTTGTTTCTATCGTTTAAGTATATCCTATTGTTCGAATCTTTGACCTTTAGGTAGGAATCCCATGGATGTAAGCATGTGTTTGGGACATGTTATGTTTGATAGATGCAAGTGGATGCAAGTGTTTGCTAGTGGTTTATCGTGGATGCATACACACACACATTAGGCACTAGACCGGCTCAATTACTCTCATACAACATATGGATGTGTGTGCATCTTCTTTCTTTTAATGGATGGAAGTGAGTGTACCATCATACGGATGTTGCATTTGTATGAATGATTGCACACGCATATAAAACTTACATGTTATAATAGGATTATTTTCATACATGTTGGATTCATGGAACTAAAATGCATTGCATTAAGGAGGTCGACTGAATTAGTAGACCGCCTGATATTTCACATTAGTGTAGGGACATATACACACAACTTTGCATATGTTCATATAGGCATTATAAGTCTTCAAGGACAATGGATGTAACATCCCAAGATTTTTTTTTGCGATAAATTATACTTTTTAATTTAAGATGATTTTTATATTATCTGGGAGTAAATAATATTAATGATTTAATTTTGAAATTTGACATTGAAACATAATTGAATTTGTTTAAATAATGATAATTGTAGTCGCAATAATCTATTTTTCATTTATAAGTTTACGTGAATTTTATTTTGATTGTATAATATTTATAAATCGTTGAATTTAATTTAAATTGTTAATTAGCGAAAATGAATATTTTAATATATTAATAAACTGATTGTGAACGATAACTTTTGAATACGATGGAATTAGGACTCGAGACCTGTTCCAATCAACTCAAAAGCATCGAAAACATTATTTTCAATAAATGGATTGTTGGGTTTCCGATTAGGATTATAAATACACAAAAATGTAACCGTTTTGACGATAAGCGTTCTATTTTGGGCCAACTGGTTATATGCATCTAAACCCATTCATTGAATACTATAAGTTATCATTACCAACCCCTAACACAGCCTCTAATCCACTCTATTAACCCAAATTCCGAAATCAAAACCCTAAATGAAAAATAATGGCGATTTCAGATCTGAAACAACGTCAAAAATTCAACTGTCTCAAACCATATCGAATTATATTTTTTCAGAAAGTTCTCGACGATACAAACTGACGGGAAGCGTCGGTTTTGCGAAACAGTGCTCGGATCAACGGTAAATCATGGTCAAAGGGAGGAAAACGAGAAATTAGGGTTCAAATTTGGGGTTTTTTGATTTGTGAGTCAATCGAAAAATCGGAGATATGGGTATTGTAGAGAATCTTCATATGAAGCTAATGCAAGTGGCATCGTGTCGATTCGTGGTCGGAAGCTCCAGAAATTTGCGTTTTAAGGTGCGAAAATCCGCACCTTTGACTGGACGTATCGGGGCTCACAAGGGGCGATAGGTCTTGAGATTTCTGGTGAAGATGCTACTCATAGAGAGCTACGATTTGGTGGTGGTCTTGCCTCAAACGGTGGTAGGATGTGAAAGTTAGGGGCAGTCAAGGCACAAGGGTTGATGGGTTCATTCATGGTGCATGAGAGGGTAATCACGTTGGGGAGAGATGATGTGGCAAGCTTTTTTTATGTCATTTTCCTTTATTTTATTTATTTAATTTTCAATCACTAAAACCTATATAACTTTTTCATACGAGTTCCAATTGACACGCGGTTTATTGCGTTTGGATCGTATCGACGAGCTCTTCGCGATGGCGCTGGTTGGGACTGATTCTGGGATAGTCAAATTTTGAGCTAAAATTGGAATTTCAATCACGTATAGAACCAAGGTGTGTGATTTAACCAACTCACACTTAACTAAAGCATTCTAATATTAGTTAAAATAATATTATGTCATGATATGATTGTTTGGATTGATGTTTGACGGTTTAAATTGCATATTTACATTGATTTGCATCGATGGTGTAGTTTAATTGACTATTAGATTTAATTTTACAGTTAAGTTAAAATTTGACATTTAATTACTGTTTTAGGACCTAACACCTGATAATTGGTATATTTATATGATATTTTACAGTTTATTGTATTGATGTGATGAATGGCTTGAATTTGATATGTTTGACATATTGATGATAATTGTGTGAATTTACCTGTTATTCACATTTATTTATATATGACCATTGTTGTGTTGATTAATCTCAATCATTACCCTAGATGTTACAGGCATCGAATAAACCTGGGGTTAATCGTTAAAATGAATTAAGAACGTAGGTTGAAATGATAAATACCTATGACCCTGATTTGGATTAAAATGATATATATCCTTTCCCAAAGTACTAAAATTAAATTTTAATTATCACATGGCCATAGGATAGAAAATTATATACGGACACCAGTTGGTTAAATTAAATTTGTTTTAACCATGAACTTTAAAATATTGTTTTAAAGACAATATAGGAGATGTTTTATAATTTATTTTTCTTTGAACTTGAACTTTGAATTTTTTTGAACTATAAATAAAGGGGAAATAAATTAGTGTTGTAACTGAAGCGAAATAAAGTGAAATATAATGTAAATCAAATTTATTGAAATTGAATGGTCTCACTCACCTTTGAAATTTATTATGAATCAACATTGATTTGAATTATATATGAATTGTGAACTCGATATTTGTTATAAATTGTAATCATTGAAAATGAGAATCGATTTAGAATGTAACTATTTGAATTAATTTGATCGAATTGAAATGAATGTAAATTGGAAGTTTAACCGATGGAATTATTGAAAATTGAGTTGGTTGAATTGAAGTTAAAATATGACTTCAAGTTTAATTGAAATGTTAGAGAAACGATTCTAATTTCAACTATAGTATTTCAAATAATTTTATAAACTATCTTAATAATAAAGTTTTTTTCATTATAAACTATTTTACTTTATTACTATTTTATTTAATAAGTTACTTTAAATAAATCATTTTATAATCAACTATTTTTTTTATAAATTACTTAAGGTTTTAACTATATATTTTAATAAATTTGATAAATTCTATTGTAAATTACACACTATTGATTTTCAAACTATTTCAATTATATATCTAAACTATTTTAAATATATTGTTAGTTACTTTATTTTTCAAATTATTAAAGTTGGAATTGTTTCAAGATTTTAATTGGTTTAAATGGAGATTTTAGTGTGAATAATATTCTATTTTGAATATTGAATGATTTTGAAAATCTGATATTTTGATATGAAATATGAACCTCTTCAAAATGCAAAGGAACTAACCGGTGTGAAAAATGTAAACGTTTGGTTGTTAAAGGGACTGGGATCGGATATTGTCATACTCTCTGCCAATACCGTAAACCACTTCAGCAACTGTGTATGCGGTGAAGTTCCAGAAATGATGTTGGATGGAATTGGAGGCGATTACTGGATTTGAAGAAAGAGAAAGATGATGGATAGCCTTGACCTTCAGGTCATAATTAAAATGACTAAAATAGGAGCCATACCTAGTTTAATTGAGTTAGCTACTCTAAGCAGGCATACTTCTTCGATACCATATATATACTTTGTGATTGATTGGCGCCTTTGATTGATTTTCGGGGTATGTCTGGGGTGGGCGGTAGTTGCGGCTATGCGTTACCACCGGCATGGGTCTGCAATCTGGTAGAATGACTACTGATGGGTATTGCCTCGATGCCTTGTCATATTTATCCTGATCGAGGCCCCTACGATTTTGATTTAACGTTGTCGTATCATGTCGCATCCCTATCTGCCGACGTACTGGTGTGTTATATGAAAACTGTACGGCAACGGTATTAACGGTGCAAGGGTAATAATGGTAATCCCGCTTACGTTATTTTATTATGTTATATTTAACCATAGACATTATTATAATAGCGTATTATATTATATAGTATTAGTTTGACGGATCCTTAAGAGACGGAAATTCCCATAACATCTCTTAAGTTATTGCACTCATATTATTACATGAAATTTGATTTAACTAATATGAGAATGATTTAGTTCTAATCTGAGTGTTTGTTTGTTTCTTTTTTGCAATACGCTCGGGACAGACCGAGTTGTAGTTAGCAAAGTTTCACTTGCTTTGAAGATACCATTATGAAGATGAAGATGGAGCTCAATAGACATATTATTATTAATTCGCTGCAAATGCATTGGTACGTTGTATGTTAATTTACTCTGGTAATCGTTGTAAAATATAATAAAATGTATGTTTTAACAGCTTCATGAATTGTTATTTATTTATTATATTTTGTCCTTCTCCTACGAGATTCTGTATTTGTTTTCTTCTTTCTTCTTTTTCTTATTTTAATCCCAATAACTATCCGTATTTTTGATCTGTTTATGTCGGCATTAAGGATTATTGTCGATTTGAACGGTAAAAAATCATGGATGTTACATTTGGTATCAGAGCTTTGGTTTAGCGAAAACCTTGGCTCTATTTAGGATTAACTCATTAGAGACAGAGAAGTAATACTCTAGAATGAGTTTAAGTGTATATGAGAGAGCGTACTTGTAATTTTGATATAAAATGATTTTGAATTGTGTTGATTTGTTCTGTTGAGTATATGTGAATTCTAGTTGGTACTTGGGATGCCAAGGCATCGATAGGGATTTCTAAACACTCGAACAGAGCTTACTGACGTAATATTGTTTTGAATTATAATATATATATATATATATATATAGAATTATTTGAAAATATATGAATTTTGATTTTGTTGATGAGAATATTAAATTTTCATCATATATTACTCGATTAATTAATAATTAAAACCATTGGTTGTCGATTGGTTTAAGAAAAATCAAATATTGAAAATTTATTGATAATTAAATAAGGGGTAAAATATGAATTTGAGAATTTAATTTTGGGTGATTTTGTATATTGATTTGCAAATGGTTGAAATAATATATTTATATTTTAAAAGTGTTTCATATAGAAATTTTTTAAATGAATTATTGGGAAAAAAATAATAATAATAAGATACCCTCTTTTCTTTGAAAATGATTTCGGTGATGAGTGCACACCTCATCGATGTTTATTTTCAAGAGTCTAAGTAGGGAGACAATTAATATTTTGTATTTTGTTTTACAAAATTGTACTTTATTTTAATCCCTTTTATAGTATGGTTTTATGTAAATGATATATTATATGGGAAAAAAATTTGAAAAGAAAAAGATCCCGAAATTAAATCTTGAAATCTTGGATAAGTAATGAATTGAAACTTCTGAATATTAAGAGAGTTATAATTAACATAAAATTCGTAAGAATTGGATAAATAATTGAATCGAGTGGTGACCACTAAAATTTGTGTAATAATTAATTATATTTTGTAGCATGAATAACTTACCAATTAATTAAAAAGTTAAATGCTATAAGAATAAGCAATTAAATAATGCACAAGTATAAGAAGAGATAATGAAAATGAAGAAAAATTTGATTGGTTATAAATATAAATAAAATTTAAGTTTTGTAATAAATACGATATATGCTTAGTTATGTTATGCTAATTAATATGAATTAACCGAATCAATGAAAAATTAATTAAGCGAATTAATTGGTAATGAACTGAAATGTTTTGATATTAGTTTTTGGTTCGTGAAAATATAAGTGAATAGATTTATAATTATAAACTTAATGATGGTTGAACGAATTAATTTAATTAATTAAAACGAGCTCGTCGTGCGGCAGTTCGTAATCTTCCAAATTGAAGTTTAAATGAAGGTATATAATCCAAAATAAGTCGGAATTCTTTGAAAAAAGAATCATCTGGTTCTATTGGATTATAGTTTCCTAATGAAAGAGAAAATTTTAAATTTTAACTTATAAATTTGAAGATATATGTAAATCAAAATTTCAGGAAAAACAGCGCAAGGGAAATCACGATTTAAAATTTAATTATAAATAAAATGGATGATAATAAATTGATAGAATTGTTGAAGGAAATTGAAACTAAATGTGAAACATAATTTGATGTCAGTCAGCTAAATATGTATTAGATAATTTTGTCGTTTAAATAAAATGGCAACAACTCGTGGCTTGGGGGGATTAATAAGTAATAAATATAATAAACCAAGCGTTGGAATTGGAAATGAACTTGAGAATGAAATATAACAAATGAAAATATGAATTGTTTAAAAGTGAAGTAAATAATGAAACCATACAAATAAAATAGCGACATTGAAAAATTCTGTAGATTTTCTTAGTTGAATGAATATATTTGATTGGATATTTTATTTATGTTTTAGTTGCATTTGCTAATTCATGCGTGTTTACTGTAAACATATAAATATAATTTCTTTTATATGTTGTTGAGTGTTAGTAGGTATTGAAGACAATTTGCTTGTATTGGAGCTATTTGCACATAAAGAGTTACTAATGCTTGCTCAAAAATAAATAAATCGCTAATAACGCAAATGAAAGATACGTATATCGAATTTATATATCGTATTTTGGCGTTTTATATTGTTTTCCCCATTTTGGGATGCTTCATCGCTGAATTGAGATGTATATTTACGATTATATATATTATTGTTTTCCGGACCTAACCGTACGAAAGAGACTCTATCGAAATTTTTCGTGAAATTATGACTTAGAAAATTTTGTGAAAGTGTGAGTTTTGCATAAGTTAATTGTTTCTAATTTAGTGGAAATTTTATATTATTTTAATTTTATTTAACTACTTCATTTGTACGTTCCTTTTCGAGGACGAAAAGTTTTTAAATTGGGGAGAATGTAACATCCCAAGACTATTTTTGCGATAAATAATACTTTTTAATTTAATATGATTTTTATATTATCTGGTGGTAAATAATATTAATGATTTAATTTTGAATTTTGACGTTGAAATATAATTGAATTTGTTTAAATAATGATGATTGTAGTTGCAATAATCAATTTTCGATTTATAAGTTTACATGAATTTTATTTTGATTGTATAATATTTATAAATCGTGGAATTTAATTTAAGTTGTTAATTAACGGAAATGAATATTTTAATATATTAATAAACTGATTGTGAAAGGTAACTTTTGAATATGATGGAATTAGGACTCGAGACCTATTCCAATGAACTCAAAACCATCGAAAACATTATTTTCAATATATGGATTGTTGGGTTTTCGATCAGAAATATAAATACGCAAAAATGTAACCGTTTTGACGATAAGCAGTCTATTTTGGGCCAACTGGGTATATGCACTAAACCCGTTCATTGAATACTATAAGTTATCATTACCAGCCCCTAACACAGCCTCTAATCCACTCTATTAACCCAAATTCCCAAATCAAAAGCCTAACTGAAAAATAATGGCGATTTCAGATCCGAAACAACGTAAAAAATTCTGCTGTCTCAAACCATATCGAATTATATATTTTCGGAAATTTCTCGATTATACGAACTGACGGGAAGCGTCTGTTTTGCGAAATAGTGCTCAGATCAATGGTAAATCGTGGAAAAAGGGAGAAAAATGGGGAATTAGGGTCAAATTTGGGGGTTTTTTGATTTGTGAGTCAATCAAGAACCGGAGATATGGGTATTGTAGAGAATCTTCATACGAGGCTAATACAAGTGGTCTCGTGTTGATTGGTGGTCGGAAGCTCCAGAAATTTTCGTTTTAAGGTGCGAGAATATGCACCTTTGACTGGACGTAGCGGGACCCACAGGGGGCAATAGGTCTTGAGATCTCTGGTGAAGATTCTGGTCGTTGAGAGCTTCGATTTTGTGGTGGTCTTGCGTCAAACGGTGGTAGGATGTGAAAGTTAGGGGCGGTCAAAGTTCAAGGGTTGATGGGTTCATTAATGGTGCATGAGCAGTTATTCACGTTAGGGAGAGATGATGTAACACCCCACCTCCGCCAGGGCCACTCTTGCAAGTACACTGGCTTTGGAGGGGTGTTAAAGAAGGTAAACACGCATGAGATATCACAAGACAGAACATATAAGTAAAACAGAGTAAATAAAGCAGCGGAAAAACTACTATTTCAAAACCATAATCAAGTTACATCAAAGTACTTAGTCATTATTTTCCAACTACTACAAGTCTAGAAACATAAACTGAAAACTGGAAATAACATAAAGTAAAATATCCCCAAAGTAGACGTGGTAAAGCCATAGCGAGCTCAAGTCCAAACCATACATGAGCTATCCAGAAAGCAAGCTTAAAGATCCAAACTAGGTGCTCGTGTTCCCACCCTAAGAACCTTGGGGGGGGGGGGGGGAACGGAAGAAAAGAGGCAAAAGAAAAAGGGTCAGTCATAAAGACTGGTAAGTCCTACCTACTATTAGTATAAAAACTAATAAAGTTAACTGGACATGTAAAACAAAGATGAAACATAGGATGATAACTGGCATAGTGAAAAGTTAACAAGATAGATCAAGTGTGGCATCGCATATACAAGGTTAAGTTGCACCAGGTGTACTAGTATTCTAATCCATGTCAAGTATAAACAAGAAATGATCCCTTGGCCCAAAGTTGGCCCAACATCATGAGGTGACCTAAATCAAGGTCCAACTACTCGGTCTAGCCGATCGGCTCCCTATAAGCCTAACTCGTCGTGTATCGGTGTCATACGACCAAATCATGGAATGTAGTTAACTGTGCAAGGTCCACCCTAGGGTGTATCCAGCCCTAAGGTGTAAACCACAGACACAAATCAAGCACGCACAGTCTAAACCTACCGATGCCCATGTTCAACTCCGGACTTAATATGCACGACCATGGCCCGCCTGAACTTAACTGGTGCACTATTCAGCCGTCTCTTTTGGCCTCTTACAATCAGTCCAGTAATCGTGCCCCACCGTAGCCTAGTCCAGGGTATCCAGATACTCCCAAGTGGGTTACTGCTGAAAAGGACCACGTAACTAGGATTTCAAGCGGGTTAAGTGTGGTTAACCCTATCCTAACCATGTATTGAGTTGGTCAAGTGTATCCAAGCAGTTCATGACTTAACCCTATCAATACATCGTGTTTAATTGGTTAAGCATTCAAGTAGTCCATGACTTAACCCTACCAACCCATCGTGTTTAATTGGTTAAGTATTCAAGTTGTCCATGACTTAACCCTATCGTGTGACATTAATTAACTTAATGCACCCCAACCTCTCACATTAGACTTTGTTGTGGTTACTAGTTAAGCCGGGCGGGTCCGGATAGCTTTACACCACAACCTAGTCTAACCTCGGGTTTTAAGTGCGATGTGACCAACTACTCACATTGGGTCCTATTGTATGTAGCCACTAGTTAAGTCGGTCGGTTCCGAGTAGATTTATGCTACAAACTCAACCCAACCTCGAGTTGGCCACTTTCATGTTTTCTACATGTCATGTCCACGTTCATGTTTTCAAGCATAATCACATGTCATATTTTTCAAGTCATGTTTCATGTCATTTAAGTTTGCCTATAACGTAACCCCGTCGACCGTAAGTTCGCATCAACACAAATAGATCAAAAAGGGGAACATAAGAATATGACAAGATGGCAAAGGCTATCACAAGTTAAACATGGTGATATTTGAGGCAAAAGTGGTTCAACATACTAGCATATGGTCTCAACATGTATGATAGCATAAAAGGTGACTTGGCCTGAAACATATCAAATAGCATAAGGGTGCTTTGGCCTCAAGCATGCATAATAGCATAAGGGTGATTTGGCCACAAGCATGCATAATAGCATAAGGGTGATTTGTCCACAAACATGTATGATAGCATAATTAGCAAATATGGCGGTAACATGGTAATAGTTGACATAGGGTGACAATCCTAACTTGTGCATAGCAAATAGATTCAATATCATCATATGCATGTTAAGGAACATGAGGGGTTAAGGTTTGTTAACATACATAAGCCATAATCCATTTCATAGCACTTTTCCCAAAGGTCAACATGAATGGTACTAGGTTCACGATAGGTCCACAATCATTGATCAGGAGAGGCATGAATAGATCAATGCATACAATGATAGGTTCAAGGCAAATATTGCACTTAGGTCCAATTCCAGTCTACAAATGTATGGCATTAAACTTAGCAAATAGGGTGATAAACTTGTGATTAGCATATAGGTTGCATCATGGCAAGTTAATATCAAGGTCATGAGGGGTTCTATGTTGCATTTATGCACAATCACCACATAAAGCTCATAGCTTTCCACCCAAAAGTCAACATAAATGGTACTAGATTCATTATAGGTAAACATTAGGTCCACAAACATAGATCAAAAGGGTCATGAATGAATCTATGCATGAAATCTAAGGAAAGCATAACACAAAAGTCTCATTTCAACTTTCTACATGTCATATTAAGTTCATAGTTTAAATCTAAGATTAGAATAGGGCTTACAAAGCGTGGCTATGAGAACTAGAACACAATAGAACAAGATAGAGATGTTGTAGAAGCTCTAGGAATGATGTAGCAACACAAATAGCCTTGAGAATAAGTAGCTCCTTTGATTTGATGAAGAAAGATGGCTCCTTTTTGCCTTAGAAGCTCTCAAGCTCTCATGATGAAGATGGAAGTCATGATATGAAGATGGAGGCCATGATTAGGGAGCATTTTGGCTTAACTTCGTTGTAGGATTGATTTATGAGGGTTTAGGCTAGGTCTAGGGGTGCTTATATAGAAGTTTAGGGTAGTTTAGGCCATAGGATTAGCCCTAGTTTAGATCCTAGCCATCAGAATTCGTCACAAGGCCAGAAACATGACTCAAAACACTCAGCAGGTGCACCAGGCCTCTTGGCCCGACCACCCAGGTCGACAGGGGTGTCGACTGGGCAGTCGACACCTCCTGGGGTGTGTCGACTCCTAAGTCGACTCCCCAGTTGACTTGGGGGGGGGGGGGGCTGGGCGGGAAGCTTTCCCGCCCAGCCTGTTTGGCTCCAGATTTGAAATTTGAACTGTTTTTGAACTTGAAATTTTCTGAAAACTTTGACGGGCTATAACTGGGTCATACGGACTCCGATTTTCGAAAACTCAGACTCTATTTCGCGTATTTTTCCGAGATGAACGCAATGGAACAGCCCGTTTCCCAAGATTCAGATTTTAACATTTAATTCTGTCTTGATCTACGTTATAACATGTTATTCAAAATACGGGTTGTTACATTCTCCCCACCTTAAAGGATTTCGTCCCCGAAATCTTCAAGTTAGGAAGAACGTATCCTACCATCCATCATTCATCTACTCAAAACATCATCCACGAGTAGTCATTGTCCTTAAAAGATTCTAAATGCTATATGATCATATGCAAATGTGTGTGTATATGTACTTATCTAATGCGAAAATCAGGCGGTTACTGATTCAGTAAACCTCCTTAATGCAAAGTATGTTAGTGAAATGAGTCCATATGTATGCAAATTCTTAACATAATTCATAATCTCTATATGAGTGCACACAACATTCATCCATATGCAACATCCACGTGACAGCATAACAAGTTTCATCCATGAATAAGTATAAGCACTCATGCATATGCAATATGAAAGTGTGTGAGTCGATCTTAGTGCCTAATGTGTATCATGCATCCACGAGTATCCACTTGCAAACACTTGCAACCACTTGCAAACATCAAGCATAACATGTTTCAAATACATGTTTCATCCAAAGGGTTTCTACCTAAGGTTCTCAAGACAAGGTCAACGAGATAACAAGATAAACATGGATAGCAAAAGAAAGATATGCTAACTAGGAAAAGAGAGAGAGAATGTACCCTCAAAAATGAATGGATAAAGCCCATGCATATTCTCCTCGGTTTCCCAAGTTGCATCTTCATCGGCTTCACTCCACTGAACCTTTACTAACTTGACTTCTCGATTCCTCAGCTTCTTGATCTCCGTTCCCAAGATACGAATCGGAGCTCGTCTCAAAGTTGCCTCTTTTTCTACCTCCATGTCTTCAGGAATGCTAGGCTCAACTACCTCGGCTGACTTGTGTAGGCACTTTCGGAGATGCGAGACATGAAAAACATTGTGCACTCCGGCCAACTTCTCGGACAATCCCACCTTATAAGCCATCTTCTCAATCCTTTCTATGGTAGGGAAGGGTCCTACGAACCTTGGTGCCAGCTTCCCAACTGCTCCAAAACGAACCACGTTTCGCAAAGGAGAAACCTTCACGAAAACCATATCTCCAACTTCGAAATCCAAATCTGTCCTTCGCTTGTCAGCCTAGGATTTCTGTCTATCTTGGGCCGTTTTCATCCGTCTTCGAATTAACTCTACCTTCTCGGATGTGCCCCTTATCATGTCGGGCCCAAGTATTAGCTCATCCGTCGTCTCCCACCAACATGTTGGTGACTTGCACGGCCTCCCATACAAAGCTTCGAATGGTGACATCCCTATGCTTGCTTGGTAGCTGTTATTATAAGAAAACTCTACTAGAGGAAGATGATCTTCCCAAGTGCCACCAAAGTCAAGAATGCATAGCCTCAACAGATCTTCTAGTATCCTATTCACCCTTTCGGTCTGGCCATCCGTCTGTGGGTGATAGGCTATACTTAGATTCAATCGCGTACCCATCGCTTCTTGCAAACTATTCCAGAATTGGCTAGCGAGAATTGAGTCACGATCGCTAACTATGTTAGAAGGAACTCCATGCAATCACACTATCTCTCGAAGATGAACAGATGCTAGCCATGATGTGGTCCTCTTGCTCTTCAACGGAACAAAGTGAGCACTCTACGTAAGTCTATCAACTATGACCCATATCCCATAAAGCCCAAATAGTTTGGTCAACTTAATGGACATCTTCACCCCAACTATATATCACAAACAAGCGAGTCATACTCCTTATGGGGTTTGCAACAGAACTAAGATTGAGAATAGGACCGAGAGGATATTCTTAAAAGATAGCATGCGAGTAAGCTCTACAGAATAATAGGGATCAAGGATATACTCTTAGAAAGAGATATAAAGCGCGTATCTAGTCTTCAATCTTCCTAGCCGCATTTTCTTGAGCTTAATCCTATCGTGCCTTGACCATCTTTTAACTTCACAATTTCGTAGCTCTTTATTCTTATTTCCAAAATATGAGTTAGAACTCATTTCACCGTTGCCTCTCGTTCCACTTCCACTTATTATTTCCCTAAAATACTTGGCTTCAACACAACTGCGTGCTCATGGTTTCATGCAAGCTTTACAAAATTCGTTAGTGAATCCTGGATCTCGTTTACATACTATACAGTATTCCACGCAGAAGAACTATCTCTTGAAAACAAATGCCAATCCACATTGCCAAATGTACTTACTAGGGTTATTTTTCTAACCCATGCTTAAGCGAAATGGACAATCTGCCTTAGTGGAGAACACTACTCGATTGGATTACAAATTTCCAATAAAGGTGCCAAGGTATTCTAGATAACTAATTATGACGGAACCCTAAAGGTCACACGAGATTTCGAGGGTATTACCGAGGCCAGTCATGAGCCTCGCAACCCTATGTTCAAAAATCAAGAATGGCTTCATAATTGGACAACCAATCCATGCCCAAAATCAACCTGTATCCCATAAACCCGAGAACATAAGCATTACACATGAATTCTACGCTCAAGATAGAGATTTTCAAATCCATACAAATCACAGATAGATGGGCGGAACCCCCAATCGGATTTGAAATACTAACGGGATTTTCAACTAGACTAGTACTTAGGTGCAAACTTTCAACAAGATCAAGAATAAAACTATGCGATGCGCCAGAATCAAATAAGGTACGAACAGGGAAATCAGGAATGTAAACATGACTTTCTATTGAAACACTACCTCGATCAAGAGCTAGAAGAGCGAGGAGAGCCTGCAACTGCCCTCCAGAGGGTCCTGCTCGCTGTGTTTGCCTTTTCCTTTGTCCTCGTTTTTTCGAGCAATCCTTACTATAGTGTCCAGACTCTCCACAATGAAAGCATACGCCCAGCTTCCTCTTCTTATTCTTACAGTCTTTGGCTATGTGCCCAACGATCCCACAGAAGTTGCACTTTCTTGTCTCTCTTGCCATGTTGTTGTTGTTGCCCTTGTTTCCCTTCTTGTTGTTCTTGTCTCCTTTCTCGGAATCTTCCTTCTTGCCTTGAGACTCATTTGCCGTGACCTCCTTCTTGCCACTCTTATCTTCCTCTTGAAGTAGGGCCATATTTACCAAACTCTCGAAGGTCGCCCCCATGAGTATGTAAGACATGGCCAAACCGTGCAATGGCTCGTTCAATCCTAGAGCAAAGTGTAGGGCCTTCTTCTGAGCTGTGTTAACCAAGTCTAGACTGAACCGAGTAATTTGATTAAACTTATTCACGTATTCTCTAACGGTCATGTCCCCTTGCTTTAGTGATAGGAACCTCTTCATTTGAAGGTTCTCTTCTGTCGATGATAGAAACCTCAGTCCAAACCTTCTCCTAAAATCATCCCAAGTTTGAATTGGTCTAGTAGTGGTGGTGACTACCCACCAATATGCAGCTTCCTCTTTCAATAGCCATACTTCCAACAGAACTTTTCTATGGTCTTCCAAATCAAAGAAGGCAAAGAGGTCTTCAGTTTCTTTTAACCAGTTTCTTGCCTCAACAAAAGTCTCCGTCCCAACAAAATTCTTGCCACCCATCGCCTTAAAGTCCTTGCAAATCTTCGTGAAATCTGCTTGTGGATGCTGAGGAGGAGGAGGAGGAAACTCAGCTACGGGAGGAGGAGGAATGTAACCATGGGGGGAGGAGGAGGAATGTCCGCGGGGCCGGCTTCATTCGCCCTTGCCTCCATGTACCTACTAAACCAAATAGGTACTGGTACGCCCTCCAGAATGGCAAAATTATCGGCTATACTGAAACGAAGAAAAAGATAGATTCAGGACGAGGAAACAAAGGATAGTGCTAATGGCTTTTGGGGAAAAGCCTTTTTAAAATAAACTAGACTTTTCTTGGAAAATACTTCTTTATAATCGGTTTTGAAAATAGTTTTTCAAAAGGTAAGTTTTAAAAACCTTTTGATCAAATCTTGTAAACCTTATGCTCTGATACCAAATGTAACACCCCACCTCCGCCAGGGTCACTCTTGCATGTACACTGGCTTTGGAGGGGTGTTGGACAAGGTAAACATGCATGCGATATCACAAGACAGAACATATAAGTAAAACAGAGTAAATAAAGCAGCGGATAAAACTACTATTTCAAAACCATAATCAAGTTACATCAAAGTACTTAGTCATTATTTTCCAACTACTACAAGTCTAGAAACATAAACTAAAAACTGGAAATAACATACAGTAAACTATCCCCAAAGTAGACATGGTAAAGCCATAGCGAGCTCAAGTCCAAACCGTACATGAGCTATCCAGAAAGCAAGCTTAAAGATCCAAACTAGGTGCTAGTTTTCCCACCCTGAGAACCTGGGGGGAAACGGAAGAAAAGAGGCAAAAGAAAAAGGGTCAATCATAAAGACTGGTAAGTCCTACCTACTATTAGTATAAAAACTAATAAAGTTAACTGGACATGTAAAACAGAGATGAAACATATAATGATAACTGGCATGGTGAAAAGTTAACAACATAGATCAAGTGTGGCATCGCATATACAAGGTTAAGTTGCACCAGGTGTACTAGTATTCTAATCCATGTCAAGTATAAACAAGAAATGATCCCTTGGTCCAAAGCTGGCCCAACATCATGAGGTGACCTAAATCAAGGTCCAACTACTCAGTCTAGTCGATCGGCTCCCTATAAGCCTAACTCGTCGTGTATCGGTGTCATACGGCCAAATCATGGAATGTAGAATGTAGTTAACTGTGCAAGGTCCACCCTAGGGTGTATCCAGCCCTAAGTTGTAAACCACAGACACAAATCAAGCACGCACAGTCTAAACCTACCGGTGCCCATGTTCAACTCCGGACTTAATGTGCACGACCATAGTCCGCCTGAACTTAACTGGTGCACTATTCAGCCGTCTCTTTTGGTCTCTTTCAATCAGTCCAGTAATCGTGCCACACCCTTGCCTAGTCCAGGGTATCCAGATACTCCCAAGTGGGTTACTACTGAAAAGGACCATGTAACTAGGATTTCAAGCGGGTTAAGTGTGGTTAACCCTATCCTAACCATGTATTGAGTTGGTCAAGTGTATCCAAGCAGTTCATGACTTAACCCTATCAATACATCGTGTTTAATTGGTTAAGCATTCAAGTAGTCCATGACTTAACCCTACCAATCCATCGTGTTTAATTGGCTAAGTATCCAAGTAGTCCATGACTTAACCCTATCATGTGGCATTAATTAACTTAATGCACCCCAACCTCTCACATTAGACTTTGTTGTGGTTATTAGTTAAGCCGGGCAGGTCCGGGTAGCTTTACACCACAACCTAGTCTAACCTCGGATTTTAATGCGATGTGACCAACTACTCACATTGGATCCTATTGTTTGTAGCCACTAGTTAAGCCGGTCGGTTCCGGGTAGATTTATGCTACAAACTCAACCCAACCTCGAATTGGCCACTTTCATGTTTTCTACATGTCATGTCCACGTTCATGTTTTCAAGCATAATCACATGTCATATTTTTCAAGTCATGTTTCATGTCATTTAAGTTTACCCATAACGTAACCCCATCGCACGTAAGTTCGCATCAACACAAATAGATCAAAAAGGGGAACAAAAGAATATGACAAGATGGCAAAGGCTATCACAAGTTAAACATGGTGATATTTGAGGCAAAAGTGGTTCAACATACTAGCATATGGCCTCAACATGTATGATAGCATAAAAGGTGACTTAGCCTCAAACATATCAAATAGCATAAGGGTGCTTTGGCCTCAAGCATGCATAATAGCATAAGAGTGATTTGGCCACAAGCATGCATAATAGCATAAGGGTGATTTGGCCACAAACATGTATGATAGCATAATTAGCAAATAGGGTGGTAACATGGTAATAGTTGACATAGGGTGACAATCCTAACTTGTGCATAGCAAATAGATTCAATATCATCATATGCATGTTAAGGAACATGAGGGGTTAAGGTTTGTTAACATGCATAAGCCATAATCCATTTCATAGCACTTTTCCCAAAGGTCAACATGAACGGTACTAGGTTCATGATAGGTCCACAATCATAGATCAAGAGAGGCATGAATAGATCTATGCATACATTGATAGGTTCAAGGCAAATATTGCAATTAGGTCCAATTCCAATCTACACATCTATGGCATTAAACTTAGCAAATAGGGTGATAAACTTGTGATTAGCATATAGGTTGCATCATGGCCAGTTAATATCAAGGTCATGAGGGGTTCTATGTTGCATTTATGCACAATCACCACATAAAGCTCATAGCTTTCCACCCAAAAGTCAACATAAATGGTACTAGATTCATGATAGGTAAACATTAGGTCCACAAACATAGATCAAAAGAGTCATGAATAAATCTATGCATGAAATCCAAGGCAAGCATAACACAAAAGTCTCATTTCAACTTGCTACATGTCATATTAAGTTCATAGTTTAAATCTAAGAGTAGAATAGGGCTTACAAAGCGTGGCTATGAGAACTAGAACACAATAGAACAAGATAGAGATGTTGTAGAAGCTCTAGGAATGATGTAGCAGCACAAATAGCCTTGAGAATAAGTAGCTCCTTTGATTTGATGAAGAAAGATGGCTCCTTTTTGCCTTAGAAGCTCTCAAGCTCTCATGAGGAAGATGGAGGTCATGATATGAAGATGGAGGCCATGATTAGGGAGCATTTTGGCATAACTTCGTTGTAGGATTGATTTATGAGGGTTTAGGCTAGGTCTAAGGTGCTTATATAGAAGTTTAGGGTAGTTCAGGCCATAGGATTAACCCTAATTTAGATCCTAGCCATCAGAATTCGTCACAAGGCCAGAAACATGACTCAAAACACTCAGCAGGTGCACCAGGCCACTTGCCCGACCACCCAGGTCGACAGGGGTGTCGACCGGGCAGTCGATACCTCCTGGGGTGTGTCGACTCCCAAGTCCCCAGTTGACTTGGGGGGCCGGGCGGGAAACTTTCCCGCCCAGTCTGTTTGGCTCCAGATTTGAAATTTGAACTGTTTTTGAACTTGAAATTTTCTAAAAACTTTGACGGGCCATAACTGGGTCATACGGACTCCGATTTTCGAAAACTCGGACTCTATTTCTCGTATTTTTCCGAGACGAACGCAATGCCACAGCCCATTTCCCTTGATTGATATTTTAACATTTATTTCTGCCTTGATCTACGTTATAACATGTTATTCAAAATACGGGTTGTTACAGATGATGTGGCAAGCTTTTTATTTTGTCATTTTCCTTTATTTCCTTTATTTACTTTTCAATCACTAAAACCAATATAATTTTTCATACGAGCTCCAATTGACACGTGGTTTATTGCGTTGGGATCGTATCGACGAGGTCTTCGCGATGGCGCTAGTTTGGACTGATTCTGAGACAGTCAAATTTTGAGCAAAAATTGGAATTTCAATCACGTATAGAACCAAGGTGAGTGATTTTACCCACTCACACTTAACTAAAGTATTCTAATATTAGTTAAAATTATATTATGTCATGATATGATTGTTTAGATTGATGTTTGATGGTTTAAATTGCATATTTGCATTGATTTACATCGATAGTGTAGTTTAATTTGACTATTAGGTTTTATTTTACAGTTAAGTTAAAATTTGACATTTAATTACCGTTTTAAGACCTGACACCTGATAATTGGTAAATTTATATGATATTTTACTGTTTGTATGTGTTGATGTGGTGAATGACTTGAATTTGATATGCTTGACATATTGATGTTAATTGTGTGAATTTACCTGTTATTCACATTTATTTATATATGACCATTGTTGTGTTGATTAATCCCAATCATTACCCTAGATGTTACGGGCATCGAATAAACTTGGGGTTAATCATTAAAATAAATTAAGAACGTAGGTTAAAATGATAAATTCCTATGACCCTGATTTTGATTGAAATGATATATATCCTTTCCCAAAGTACTAAAATTAAATTTTAAGTATCACTTTGGCCACAAGATAGAAAATTATATACGGACACCGGTTGGTTAAATAAAATTTGTTTTAACCACGAACTTTTAAATATTGTTTTAAAGACAATATAAGCGATGTTTTACAATTTATTTTTCTTTGGACTTGAACGTTGAATTTTTTTTGAAATATAAATAAAGGGGAAATAAATTAGTGTTGTAACTTAAGCGAAATAAAGTTAAATATAATGTAAATCGAATTTATTGAAATTGAATGGTCTCACTCACCTTTAAAATTTGTTATGAATCAACATTGATTTGAATTATATATGAATTGTGAACTCGATATTTGTTATAAATTGAAATCATTGAAAATGAGAATAGATTTGGAATGTAACTATTTGAATTAATTTGATCGAATTGAAATGAATGTAAATTTGAAGTTTAATCGATGGAATTATTGAAAATTGAGTTGGTTGAATTAAAGTTCAAATATGACTTCAAGTTTAATTGAAATGTTAGAGAAACGATTCTAATTCCAACTATAGTATTTCAAATCATTTTATAAGCTATCTTAATAATAAACTTTTTTTCATTATAAACTATTTTATTTTATTACTATTTTATTTTAAAAATTATTTTTAATAATTCATTTTATAATCAACTATTTGTTTTATAAATTACTTAATGTTTTAACTATATATTTTAATAAATTTGATAAATTCTATTGTAAATTACAAACTAATTATTTTCAAACTATTTCAATTATATATCTAGACTATTATAAATATACTGTTAAATATTTTATTTTTCAAATTATTAAAGTTGGAATTGTTTCAAGATTTTAATTGGTTTAAATGGAGATTTTAGTGTGAATAATATTCTATTTTGAATATTGAATGATTTTAAAAATCTGATTTTTTGATATGAAATATGAACCTCTTTGAAATGTAAAAGAATTAACCGGTGTGAAAAATGTAAACGTTTGGTTGTTAAAGAGACAGGGATTGGATATTGTCATACTCTCTGCCAATACCAAAAACCACTTTAACAACTGCGTATGCGGTGAAGTTATAGAAATGATGTTGGATGGATTTGGATGCGATTACTAGATTTGAAGAAAGAGAATGATGATGGATAGCCTTGACCTTCGGGTCATAATTAAAATGACTAAAATAGGAGCCGTACCCAGTTTAATTGAGTTAGCTACTCTGAGCAGGCATACTTCTTCGATACCATATATATACTTTGTGATTGATTGGCGCTTTTGATTGATTTTAGGGGTATGTCTGGGGTGGGCTGTAGTGGAGGCTATGCATTACCACCGGCCTGGGTCCGCAATCCGGTAGAATCAATAGTGATGGGTATTACCTCGATGCCTTGTCATATTTATCCTGATCGAGCCCCCTACGATTTTGATTTAACGTTGTCATATCACGGCGCATCCCTATCCGCCGACGTACTGGTGTGTTATATGCAAACTGTATGGCAACGGTATAAACGGTGTAAGGGTAATAATGGTAATCTCGCTAACATTATTTTATTATGTTATATTTAACCATATACATTATTATAATAGTGTATTATATTATACAGTATTAGTTTGACGGATCCTTAAGAGATGGAAATTCCCGTAACATCACTTAAGTTATTGAACTCATATTATTACATGAAATTTGATTTAACTAATATGAGAATGATTTAGTTCTGATCCGAGTGTTTGTTGTTTTTCTTTTTTGCAATATGCTCTGGTCAGATCGAGTTGTAGTTAGCGAAGTTTCACTTGCTTTGAAGATACAATTATGAACATGAAGCTCAATAGACGTATTATTATTATTCCGCTGCAAATGCATTGGTATGTTGAATGTTAATTTACTCTAGTAATCGTTGTAAAATATAATAAAATGTATTTTTTAACAGCTTCATGAGCTGTTATTTATTATTTATATTTTTCCTTCTGCTGCGAGATTCTGTATTTGTTTTCTTCTTTCTTCTTTTTCTTATTTTAATACCAATAACTATCCGTATTTTTTATCTGCTTATGTTGACATTAAGGATCATTGTTGATTTGAACGGTCAAAAATCAAGGATGTTACAATGAATGCCTGTGATTGGTGGATGAGTAGATGGATATGGATGTTAGGATATACATTCTTTTTAACTTGGAGATTTCGGGGACGAAATCCTTTAAGCAGAGGAGAATGTAACACCTCGTAATTTTATAACACATTAAGATGATAAATTAAAGAATACTTAATTAAATATTGGGAATTAAGTAAAACAAACCGTGCCATTGCGTTCATCTCGGAATTCTATTTAAGATAGACTCCAGTTTGCGTAAAACGGACATCGTATGAAGAAGTTATTGAGGTTTGAAGTTTGCATATATAAGCTAATTATATATATAAAATAAAAATTTCAGAAATTCAAAATCAGATCGAAAATCGAAGGCGGGACAAAACGGGAATCAGGCCCGTTGGGGGTTGACCCTGGCCTAGGGGTGTCAACCCATGGGTCCACATCATAAGGGAGTGTCGAAACCCATGTCGACACCTAGGTCAACGACCCCAGATCCAAACATGATACATTTCTGTGTATGTGGACTTGTTTTCTGACTAGATTCATGAACCCTAGGATATAAATTAGACCTCATTCTCATTGTTTACTCATTCTAAAACAATGGAGAACTAGATGTTGCCTCTACCTAGATTAAAGTAGCCTATTTTTCTTCAACAAACAAGTCATTAAAGTTCAGAGATCTGTTCTTCAATGGCTACAATCAATTCTCTTGTTCTTTAGATCCAATCACAGTGAGTCTGTGTTATTTTTAGATAGAAATAATTAAAATGTAATCTAGACATGCCTATAAGTTTGGATCTAAGCCTATGCCTATTAAGTAATCTGAATCATAATGGATTTATCATTTCATGTTTATCTAACTTGCTGTTTAGATCTCATATGCCTAATCGTGACATCCCTATTATGTTAGTTTTAATCATGTCACTATTCCTAATAAGGTCTATTATCACATGTTCCTTAGATTTATTCTTATATGCCTACCTTGTTATTTCTGCCATCTATCTTGTTAGTATTCTTATTTCTTTCATCTTCCCTTATTTTTTTCCCTTTTTATTTTATATCCAAGCGACCTTCGAGCCTAGGCATACCACTGAAATATGCGAACATGTGAAATTGGGAACGAGGGGAAACGTTAAAATTGGGGAATAGCTTGTATTGGGAAATTTGGGGCATAACTTGAATTGAAAAGATGAATACGGATTTGGGGCTTAAACCAAAATTGTGATTAATGATATTAAATAGGGGCATATGGTACATGATGAATATGACTTGGAAAAGGGGCATGAAAACCTATAGTGAAATAGGGATAATTGTTAAATAATGAAAATGCCTAGATGTACAGTAATTAGAAGCTATAACAACGCCTAGACACGAGGTTAGATTACACTTGTGTTAGAAGTCTTCCCGAACCCGACCAGCATATCCAACGACCACAAGTGTTGAATCTAATGTGAGGGGTCTAAGTGCATAAACAAGTAACGTGCTAAGCACGAGGTTAAGTCCGACTTATGGAATAAGTGTAACGACCCGGGTTTTTGCGATCTTGGTTATCCGATATACAACACATATCGTACATCAAGAGTCGAAAATAACCGAATTGTTAATGAAAGAAATTAGAGGGTGAGAATAGATAAGGTAGAACTAATAGAATAGAAGAAGAAGAAAAACATCATCATTAGAGTAAACACGAATCTAACAGCGGAATGAATAAAATATAACATAACTTTTGAAATACAAACAGTTATATATACAATAGCACTTATCATAGTGCAGCACTTACAACAACAGCGGAAATAATAATAGCTATAGAATCCTGAAGCCTCCTGCTCCAAGCTCTCCAAGTGTATCTGTAAAATCCCGACTACTTGACTGCCCATACAAATTAGGCACCCAAGAGTTTAGGGAAAGCAATAAAGTAAACTCCGGGTCAGTCATGGGACTGGTATGAGTAAATAGTTTAAAACAGTTTGAACAAGTAAACGATATCTCATAAAACCACGCCGTATAATGGAACGGGTTTTTCCCTTATGAAAATCCAAACAACTTTGAAAAGCAATATCATTCTGATATTATAATAATGTCTAAATACAAATAGTTATCAATCTAGCAGAAACGCTTTCATCTTATGTTCTACATATATAGTATACAATCAAAACCGCAAGCACGTATTGAGTAATGGATTTCCAACTATGACAAGGTATGGAACCACCTTCCGATCAGTGTACTCTAGGAACGATACACTGGAGTTCAACAAGAACATCTTGCAACTTAGCCACACATGACCGACCACTCATTTCGCTTGAGTGTATCGAATGTACATCACCAACGGTTGGGATCAGCAACCGTTCCCTGTATATATATGGGAAAACATTGATAGATTAAAAGAAGCAAATGAATATTCTCTAGATAGGTGATTATACACCCTACTTCGGTTCGACCGACTTAGCCATGCTGCCTGCCCGATTTCTGTCATTTACCGGTTGATGAGGCTAGAAGCTACACTTTATCATCACATCAGATTCACTTCGAATGCCACATTGTCAGATCCATCGAAAATCACTAATTGACGTCTACAATAGTACATTACGTGTTAGCTAAAGAAGTGCCCTTCTCCGCTTCCACTCTTGGTACGGTTGAAGAAATCAATGTACGTGACCTTTCTGGAAATACTCCATTAGACATTCATCCATACAAGTCATCCAGGAACAGGGTGAACCGAAGGCACTATTCAGTACATCCATCTTAGGCACTGTTATCTAAGACTTATACAATAGCCCTTGCATTTTACTCCGTCTTCAATATCTTTGGCATATATGATTCGCAACGCTTATGCCAATACAGAGTGGTTCTTTGGATAATAATCCAACCGGTCTCTCCATATTAACAATGTTAAAATGGTCAAAAACTTCGATAGTCGGTGCGTTAACTATCAAAGAAAAATACGTGTGCAAACAACGATACTATTTCCAGATGGAAATTCTATCAATCAATCATCATTCAACATTTATCTCTTTAGTTCATTAATTTACTTATCTCCTGTTTTCCATATATTCAACATTTCTTATTTTCTAATTTTAGAAAATATACCTTATTAACAATGGAAAACATATCCATTTCCTGTTTCCTATATTAGAAAACATTTCTGATTTCTTATTTGGAAAACATTTCCAAAGTTCCTTCATTGGGTTTAACAGATGTTTAAATAAACATCGCTATGCCAACTCAGACCATTTATTAAATTCACTTAACCATCATTCACTATCAAACCTTGCCATTCCTTAGTTAAGAAGGAAGTCAATCAAGTTGGGGTATAATTACCTCTTAGACCTTAACTGAACAACGTTATAACTTAGAAATAGTAACAGTTTATCTTTTAAACTTTTAACAACTTCTTTACGTAACTCTCAGATTCAATTTACGAATGCACTTCTTTATTGAAAACATTGATTATAACGATAATGTTATAATCCCTACTGTTGAAATATCTAACTTCAATTATAACCTTTATTCTTTAATTCGAATAATTAAACCTAACCCTAATTATTAGTGTATACTCTTGTTTTAAAAACCGGAAAGTAAATATTACTTTCCCGAATTCGATATAATTGAATTCGACCTATAATTCTCTTCCGAGTAATCTCTATTTGGTTAACTTTTCTTCGAATAACCTATATTCGATTATCTCTCTTCGAATAACTTATATTCGAAATCCCTCTCTTTCGAATAAACTATATTCGATCTCTTTCTTTCGTATACGCTATATTCGATAATCTCCTTTCAATTAAACTAATCGATAGCTCCTTTCGACTAAACTATAATCGATAATTCCTTTCGATTAAACTATAATCGATAATTTCTTTCCTTTAACTCTATTCGAATAAACTATATTCGACTAACTCTATTTAACTCCATTTAACTCTATTTAACTCCATTCGAATAACCAATATTCGATTAACACTGCTTAACTCCGTTCAAATAACTATTTTTCGATAACTTTATTTAACTCCGTTCGGATAACTAATATTCGGTAACTCTATTAACTCTGTTCGAATCACCAATATTCGATTAACTATATTTAACGTCGTTCGAATAACTAATATTCGATTAACTCTATTTAACTCCGTTCGAATAACCAATATTCGATTAACTATATTAACTCCATTCGAATAACTACTATTCGATTTACTCTATTTAACTCCATTCGAATAAATAGTATTCGATAACTCTATTTAACTCCATTCGAATAACTACTATTCGATTAACTCTATTTAACTCCTTTCGAATACCTATTTTTCGATAACTTTATTTAACTCCGTTCGTATAACTAATATTCGGTAACTCTATTAACTCTATTCGCTTAACTCTAGATCGCAGCGATCACAATGGTTACGCCTGATTCCCTCAGGAAAGATCCGACCGCCTTAGGCTATCTGCAGCCCTACGAATTACGCTAGCAGTCGTGCTAAATGGCAACTCATTTGGATTAACCTTGACTGATTAACTCTAACTGATTTACTCTATCAGTTTAACTCTAACTGATTTACTCTAACTGGTTAACTCTAACCGATTGACTCTAACTGGTTAACTCTAACTGATTAACTCTACTGGTTAACTCTAACTGGTTAACTCTAATTGATTAACTCTACTGGTTAACTCTAACTGGTTAACTCTAACTGATTAACTCTACTTGTTAACTCTAACTGGTTAGCTCTATTTGACTAACTCGACTCGACTAACACCTTTCGAATAACATATTCGATTAACTAACTTCGAATACCATATTCGATTAACCAACTTCGAATATCATATTCGATTAACCAACTTCGAACACCATATTCGATTAACCAACTTCGAATACCATATTTGATTTACCAACTTCGAATACCATATTCGATTTACCAACTTCGAATACCATATTCGATTGACCAACTTCGAATACCATATTCGATTAACCAACTTCGAATACCATATTCGATTTCTCCTTTTTGATAATGTTTATCCATTTAAAAATATTCCCTTTTTAACAACGTTTATTCATTTATATAGATTTACTTTTTAGTAAAGGTTCTTCACTTTTTAAATGTTCTTTTAATAACGTTTGCCCACTTATACAGATTTCCTTTTAATAACGTTTTCCTTTTTATAAACATCCTATTCAGTTATAAACAAAATTTCTTTTTTATAACTCTATTTATTTTCTAAATATTTCCTTTTCAAAATTTATTCTTCAAAATATTCTAACTCCTTAAATTTCCGGAAAAATTCGCCATAACCTCCTTTGTATCGGGGGTATCGGGAAAAACCCCAAACCTCCACACAGGCCTTTCCATTCAAATAGATAATGGTTTGAAATTATTTTCCTTTTTGAATATCTCCTATTTATATTTATTCCAAATTTATAAATATTCCATTTATAAATATCTCTTATTTACAAATATTCCATTTATAAATATTTTTATTTCAATATCACTTTGAAATTATTCATTACCAACATTCCGGTATGTTATGGTATTTAACATACCATACAACAATGATCAGTATCATTCACACATATAAAATCATCAACAGATTTCATATCCCATCGTATAACACAATATATAAAACAAAATAGTATTTATATATTGAGGAACCCATTTGGGTCCCTCCAACCTGTTTCCTTGCGTCCACATATGTTACATAGTATAATCAACATCCATTACAGTTCAGTACGAATTATTCTGATAAACAGAACCAATATATATATATATATATATATATATATATATATATTTAACAGTTTATATATATATATATATATTTTCAACTAACTGACTAGCAGTTCAATCAATCATCCAACACACAGCAATCAAGAGATGATTAACAGTTCTAAAAATACGTTAAAAAATATAACTGTTCAGAGTTGGTGAGTTTTACTCACATTTGCAGTTCATCGTTAAAGAACGATAAACTGTTATTTGATTTGAATCAAACAGTTTAATTTGCCGTAAATTCGAACTAGCTCCAATCCACTCCCAATCAGTTCCATTGTGGAGCTCTCGTCCATACGGTCCCAGCGGATCTGACTGTTCGAATTTCTGACCTCGTACGAGAGAGATACATCATCTATAAGATTGTGTACATATTTAAATTAAATAAAAACTTTAATTAACATTCACTTGGGCTTAACCTCTCGAATAAGGCCCAATACCCTTCTTAATAGCCCAACCCGCTCCCTAAATTCATCTTCCCCAAAACGTGGACTTCGCTCCTCCAATCCATTATACTGGCCATTGTCAGTCCCTTCTTTCCTCCCTAACACCTTTTCTATCCAACGAAATTCACAACAGAAGACACCAATGTCAAACACTTATCTCTCTCTTCAACCCCATCTCGATGATGCTCAACTCGCATCCAATAACCCAATATGCGACTTCGACTACCCACTTACGGTGCCTGAAGACAGCGACATGTTTTTATACGAGGATACCCAAAAATTCGAATATACATACTAAACATTGCCATCAAACCAAAAATGATATCGATCTCATGAATTAAAGCTTCGATCTTTATTAATACCAAACCCTACGGCTGCTACTGCGTCCAACTTTCAGGAACTTCGATCGAACCCAAAAATAAGCACTAAAGTGGGAAGTTCTGGCCTTCACGAGTGCTAGACATTTGATTTGGGATTTTTAGGATTTACTTTCCATTTTCTTTTGATTTTATTTGTTTCCTTTTCCATTGAAATGGCGGCCAGATATTTCTTGACCTGAGAACGAAATTGAATTAGGTTTAGATTTAGAAATCTTCACTTAATTTATAGAGGAAATTAGGTCCAAATAAAATATTTTATAATATATTACTTAACGATGAGATACCGCCCTTAAAACCAATTCATACGATATCTGTTTTTGACAAACTAAGCTATTCCTAGAATAGAAAAATATTCCGGACCCAATGGGACAGGTTTCGTCGAATTCCGACACCGTTTGCGAAAATCCCTTAGAAAATATCGATGAAAAACACTGAGCATTGATTCCTTAAAATTACAGAAAAAATCCTAAAAATATGAGGCCTTGACGTTTCACTAGACCTCTTCCTAAGGTTTCGTATGAAACTTGTTTCGTTGAATTTCGAGTTCGTTTGTCCAGTTAACCATTCAGTTTAGTATGTTTTAAGTTAAAAACATAGCGTACCCCACTAGGAAATATTCTGTTCACGTAGGGACTGTTATGGACAGAAACAAAAATACCATTTAAATGAGTGATGTGCTCTGGTCCCAAAAATGTAACAATACCGGTAGATGAACTCATATTGTGTAACCCCAAAATGTTGATACAGGGTGCCAAATACTCCAAATAAAAAGTTGCTTATTTAATTAATTAAAAATTATAGTAAAATTCTAATAATTAAATTATCGCTATTTCCCAAAAGGACCTTGTCTAAATTCAAACCTGATCTCTAGTTATATCGAATAAACCGATATGGTCGATAAACGATTCTATAGCGACTATTTCAAATTTTGATTTGGACATATCTCAAAATCTACACGACGAAATCCAGATTTTTCTCTTCCATTAGAAAAATATTATCAAATCGGTCCTGACGGTTCTTGTTTCACAGAAATCCGACTTAAAACGGACCCTGTATATTCAGTTGAAGTTCAAATCGCCAAACAACGAACTACAGTGCCATTTCAAACTCGTTTTTAATTATAATATAAATTATAAATTCAACTGGCTTATATAAATATATTCGTCAATATAATTAAATATAAACTGAATTATATATTTTCAACTATCCAGTTTACACAATATTGTGAATTCCGTTATTCCCGATTATTCCGGAAATATATTATTCTATTATTTATATTAATTAAATATAAATATTATTTAATTCCAGTTATTTATATCGTTAAATCGATATTTAATAATTAAATTAGTTAATTATTCTCCTGCCAAATTACGGGTCATTACAAGAAGTATGCCCGGACCCGCCCGGCGTATCCATCATCCACAAGTTCCAGGCTTAATGTGGGAGGTCTAGTGCATTATAACCATAAATAAATAAATGGCAATGAACTAGTAATACTTAACCTGTTTGAATCCATAGGAATTACATGAACATGTTAACTTGAGTAGGGGTTATGTAAACTTGCTTGAAACAGTTGGCGGATTAAGTGTATCTTGGGGTGGTGGGTAATATTTATATATAAGCCCAAAACCTTAACATATTGGGGTAATGCAATCTTGTTACACTAGTAAGCATGACCTTTGGAAATCCTAGTAGTGGGGATGTAAGCCTAGGGAGAAGTTGTTAACGTCTTGTGTGTGGGATCCGTTTCAGTCAATAAACCATATAGGTATCACACGAGTACTCCGAACTAGGTCGGTGTCGGGGCACACTTACTGAGATGATTATCAGAGGCCACTTAGGAAAAGGTGTCTGACGGCGCATTCCATCAGGCTCATGTGCATGCATGGGTCCGCATTTCCGGGAAAATAAGACGTTGTGACGTCAGTAGATATGGTTGTGCACATTCAGAAAACGAGGGGTTGCCACTTTAGGGAGTGATACATCCTACTGTGGGGCCAACATACGGTATCTATGGAGTTTAGGAGCCGATCAATTTGGGTAGTAATTAGGGTACATCTTGTCTCGCTTGTTAGGAGCCCATTATTGTCCTTAGGGTAACACCGGTATGTTTAATTGGGCTGCCTATTGTTGTACGGAGTAAAACCTCTCACTAGAAGTACGCCTAAATTTACCATCTTGTTGGGGATCATCTTGTCTAGTATATTAGTATTGATGTAGATAGAGAAAAGTATTAGTGAAGCGCTATACATGTATGTTCTATTCGGTTTATCCTGTTTACCTTGTCATATATGCCTTATATGTTATTATTTCTCTTATCCAGTTTATATTCCTGTCTTGATGCTTTTACTTATTTATATGCTAAAATTAACCGAACTCACAAGACTTATGTCTGACCTTTTTTATTTCCTCTTCTTTCTCTTCCGTTCCCCCTCCCCTCGGTTCTCAGGGTGGGAATACTCAAGCTTGATCAGGATTCGTCTTTCCTTCTGCTTGGAGCTGCTTAGATGTACTTCTTGATTTTATATCGTCTCTACTATGGCTATGTTTTTGGGGATTATGCTCTTTTCATGTTTAATGAACTCTGTGATTTTAGTACAAGGCATAAGTTTTAAGTTGATGTACTGGGTTTTGTGTATTTCAGATTCATGACGTAACCATGTTTTGAACCACGATGGTTTCTGCCAAATAAAGTTTTAAATTCCGCTATTATTTTATATCTGTCTTGTAATATTTCTATTTCTATTTACCTATAATGCTTCACGAAACTTAATGCATTATCTTAAAGAGTGACATTAATGGACGTCGGGTGTCACATGCACATTCAGACTTTGGGCATTAAGGATTAGAGCATATCTAAACTAAAACATGAACATGACATTCACATGATTTGGGACTGCGATAGTGACTGAGCATCGATCCCTATAAGATATTTGATCTCAAAGTACTTGTGATGAAGGCTTCATAAGACAGTCGGAAATGATGGCCAATTAAGTCATCGTTTGGAGCGTGTGTTGAATATTCTGCTTTCACTAATGCTATTACACATGTCTTTACACCACACTTCGCACACCACACTACTTTATACATGAAGGGTAGAAGTCAATTGCTCTAACTGGTGATATTTTTTGAGTAGTAAACAAGATGAGTATAGGGTATTCTATGGGATCCTGGAATGCAGGTGAAAATAAGTACGTTATATATAAAGATCAAGACTCGGGGTCTCGTTTGGCTACCGAGTGAGATAGCAATGAATCAAGATATCAAGTACAACTGCATGCTGAGCAGCCAATAATTCCACTACCTAAGAAGCAAGTTGTTACCGAAGGTGGAGCCGACAAAGGAGAAGTAGTAGAGCAACTTCTACTCTGGATACCCTTTCATAGGCTATTTTCTTAAACAATCCCCCTGATTTATGGCCTTTGACGATGGATGAACTTAAGCTCAAAAGATCATGTATTACACGAGATTCCCTTTAATCATATCCGAGTGTCACCTATTTTACAAACAGCTCAAAACCCACAAGTGGGTTATACAACATGCATTCGACATATGTGCACCATTTGCCATATTCCTCCCCTCGAACCTTATGTCAGGGAGATTTTGCATCATGCGTGGTTTGAGCCCGTGCAATTGCATCCCACTACTTATGCTTATCTCCTGACCATGCATGTCTTATATTCTGAGCATGTCCACCTAGCGCCCACCATTAATAATGTTAGAAACTTTTTTAATTCCAAACATCGAAAAGACTCTCCATCATTTGTTTCCTTTAAGATGATCGTAAACAATTGATTTATTGTTGGTGGTAAAATGAGCATGGTTAAACTAGATTGGTTTTGTATCTAGAGGATTCTTTTATTCTTGAATCGAGTCAATCTCTTTTAATACTTTACGTCTTCTCATGGAATGAACTCTGATTTGTCCTTCTGTTAATGCCTTTGAGTCGACATGAACGGTTCTAAGAGCAGCTCTTGAGGCTTAAAGATGCATATAGAGCTGGCTTATTGATCAACTTCTACACATATTCCATACATTGCATAATAATAGGAATATTGGTTTAGATGGTGCTCTAGTTGAGGGTGATGGTGGAGATAGAGGAGAAGAACATGTCACCATACCCTAAGTAGGGGAGCTCGAAGGTGGTGAGGCTCATGATCAAGTCATAGTCAAAAGCACCACTAAAGGAGTTGGAGTTAGGCCAAGATAAGTTTAGAAAGATAAGAATGTTTTACTTTCCATCGTCGAGAAGCCTATCGCTGAGTGCCCAGTCTCCTAACATACTCCTAATCAAAGTCTTCTTTCTATGACAAAGCGTCCGCGAGTACTGGTGACTCTTTTAAGGATTTGAGTCGTATTCCACTAGGGATAGAGCAGCATAATTTTTAGATTAGGATCCCACACTTTCTTTCCAACATCTAAAGGGGAGAATAATTATATCAATATCGAGTAGGTATCACCGTCAAGCAAGACTTCGAGATTGGTTCGTCGAGGTGATCACTTGGATACACACAACAGAAGAACTTCACGTCATATCCTTTACTTACTATATGTTGAGTTATGACATAAGGCTGTTTTGGTTTGCAGGTACTGTAATGACCTGGATTTTTGGCGACTTTGGTTATCGACATAAACTCGATGTCGATAACCAAACATCGTAAAATCCTGGTAATTAGTGAAAAAAAATTAGAGGGTGAGGAAAGATAAGATAGAACTTAGAATAGAAGAAGAAGAAGAACACAACATCAGAGTAACACGAATCTCATAGCAGAACGAATAACATATAATATATAACATAACTTTGAAATATAACAGTTATGTATTCAATAGCACTTATCAGAGTACAGCACTTACAACACAGCGGAAATAAACTATAGCTATATGATCCTGAAGCCCCCTGCTCCAGCTCTTCAAATATATCTGTAAATCCGGACTACTTGACTGCCCGTACAAATTTAGGCACCCAAGAGTTTAGGGAAACAAAACAAAATAAACTCCGGGTAAGTCATGGGACTGGTATAAGTAAAACAGTTTAAAACAGTTTGAACAAGTAAACGATATCTCATAAGACCACGCCGTATAATAGAACAGTTTTTTCCCTTATGAGAATCCAGAATATCTTTATATCAAAAACCTTTTGATATTATAATATTGTCTATCAGCCACAATAAATTAATCATCTAGCAGAAACGCTTTCATCTCACATTCTACATATATAGTATACAATCAAAACTGCAAGCACGTATTGTGTAATGGATTTCCAACTATGACAAGGTATGGAACCACCTTCCAATCAGTGTACTCTAGGAACGATACACTGGAGTTCAACAAGAACATCTTGCAACTCAGCCACACATGACCGACCACTCATTTCACTTGAGTGTATCGAATGTACATCACCAACGGTTGGGATCAGCAACCGTTCCCGTATATATATGGGACATCATTGATAGATTAAAGAAGCAAATGAATATTCTCTAGATAGGTGATTATACACCCTACTTCGGTGCGACCGACTTAGCCATGCCGCCTGCCCGATTTCTGTCATTTACCAGATGTGAGGCTAGAAGCTACGCTTATCTTTTCACATACCGCATCTTCATTCACTTATAATGTCACATCGTCATACCCTCTAAATCACAAATTGATTTTCCCAAAAATACCATGGGTATAAAGCTAAGAGAAACGAATTCCTCCGCCACTAACGTAAATACGTTTGAAACGATCGACTTACATGATCTACCAGATATACTCTGTCAGACCTTCGTCCATACAAGTTGTCCTGGGACTGGACAAACCGAAGGCACTATTCTGTAAACAGGATAGCCCTTGCATATCTCCGTCTTCAATTGTCTTTGGCATATATGATTCGCAATGCGTATGCCAATATGGAGTGGTTCTTCGGATAATAATCCAACCGGTCTCTCCATATTAACAACGTTAAAATGGTCAAAACTTTGATAGTCGGTGAGTTAACTATCAAAGAAAAACAGGTGTGCAAACAACGATATTATTTCCAGATGGAAATTCTATCAATCAATCATCAATCCTATATATATATATATTCATATATATATATTCATATTTTCCTTATTCCTATGTTTAGAAAATATACGTTATTTACACTGGAAAACATTTCCATAGCTTATTTACGTATCACTATCCTTCCACAACTATCAGTCCCTAACTGTAAACTAGTATGAGAACGATTCCCTAAGTAAAAACCCCGAAGGCCGAAACCAACATTAGATCGATACTCAGGAAACCATTCAACTTACTAATCTCTAGTCAGTTTCTAATTTGGCTTAACTCTATTTCTTTAACTCTATTCGATTAACTCTATTTCTAAACTAATATCTATTTTAACTTTATTTCGAATAGCTATATTCGATTTAACTCCATTCGCTTGACTCTAGATTTCAGCGATCACAATTGTTACACCTGATTCCCTTAGGAAACATTCGATCGCCGTAGGCTATCTGCAGCCCTGCGAATTACGCTAGCAGTCATGCTAAATGGTAACTTATCCTGAATAATTATGTTTGGCTAACTTCTTTTTGATAACTCTATTTGATAACTCTTTCCTATCTCGTTAATTTCCTTTTTCCTTTTATCCTATTTATTTTCTAAATAAATGTTCCTTTTACAATTGCATTTATTTTCTAAATAAATATTCTCCTTTATAATATCCTATGATTTTGTATACGCTTTATTTTCAAATTATTTCCTTTTATAAAATCGGTTGATTTTATAAAATTCCTTTATTCTATTTACATCCCAGGGTGTTTTATGATATTTAAAATAGCAAACCACAATGATCGATGTCATTTAAACACACATAATCGAATAGATTATATATCACATCATATATTACAATATATGAACAGAACAGTATCATAAATATTGAGGAGTCCAGTTGGACCCCTCCAACCTGTTCCCCCACATCCACAGATGTTAAACAACATAGATAACATCACTATCAGTTCCATATGATATATTCTGTTAAACAGAATCAATATAGAAATTCAACTAACTGACTAGCAGTTCAATCAAACAATCAACACACAGTCAATCAGCCAATATTTATCAGTTTTAAAAATACAACGTGAAATTATAAACTGTTCAGAGTTGGTGAGTTTTACTCACCTTGGCAGTTCATCGTTATAGAACGATAAACCATTGTTTGATTTGAATCAAACAATTTATTTTGCCATAAATTCAAACCAGCTTCAAATCATTTCATAGATAGTTCCATTGTTTTGCTCCTGCCCATACGATTCTAACGTGACCGATTTAGCTGAAATCTTACTCATATAATCAACCAATTAACTTCAGCTACCCATTCCTCTTCCTTGACACATCTGTTTCTAGCTTCACATTCCCTTCAAGCCAACCTCACATTCCATGCAAACAACAATTTGTAAAAATTATCTTCTTGCATCACTTTGTACAGACCAAACCATCACCCTAACCCAGTTAGCCCAACAAATCAGCCTGCGTCATGCTTTAAAGCCCACTACCGAAAATGCCTTCTTCCCTATCATTAATAAACTAAGAAACTGAACTCCATTTCCACTATCCACGTGAAAACAGAATACCGGAACCCATCACTCTACTGCAAACCGAAAAACACATACCACCGACTTCCTCTTCAGATCCGATTCCTCCTGCTCGAGTAAATCCCCTCCCCTTTCAACCCAACCAGGAACACAACCAATATCCAACTCCACTCCAGACTCTCTTTCTTCATCACCATAGTAGTGAAAATCCACCGAGTTCACTTGTTACTGCAAACCCGAACTCCGCCGGAAAAATCACTGTCGCGCCTACCAGCGTGGATCTGGCGGTTGATATGACACCACCGGAAAGAACCCCTCAACACTTCCCCCAAACCCTCTTCAAACTTGATCGCTGCCTTCACTCCAGATTCAGCTTTGAATGCCGCACCATTTGGCTTGATTTCTGGCCACCAGGAAAGTCGAAACCCGATCAGGACCGTACCCATCGTAGCTCTCCTCGAGATTAGTAGATTTGTGGTTAATCGTTTATGATTTTAGTGAGGGATTTGGATGATTTTTGTAAGGCGTGAGTATCGATTTGTTTCAGCTCTCCAAGAACGAGAAAATGGAGGCATAGATAAGTTCTGGTTGACCAACGAAATGAAAATGAATTAGGTTAATGAATTAACGATATTATATAGGATTTTAAATTCATGGACGTGGCCTTTGGATTCCCACATGATTTTTGTGGTTGATAGAAGGAAACGTAGTCTTTCGTTTGATCACATATATTGTTTTTTCTAAGGTTTGAAGTATATAAAGTTTTAGCGTACCCTATACATTGAATTTCATCCACTTATGGATCGGCATTGACAGATGTAAAAATACTGTTGAGATGAGCAAGGTTTCCCGATCCTAGAGATATAAAAATATCGGCAGGTTGACTCATATTGTGAAACCTCAAAATACTGTTACAGATTGCAAAACACTTCAAATAAAAAGTCATGTATTTAATTAATTAAAAATTATAGTAAAATTCTAAAAATTAAATTATCGCTATGTCCCAAAAGAACCTTGTCTAAATTCAAAACCGATCTCAAGTTATATCGAATAAACCGTTACGGTCGATAAATGATTCTATAACGACTTTTCTGAAATTAGATTTGGACATATCTCAAAATCTACACGACGAAATCCTGATTTTTCTTTTCCACTAGAAAATTATACTCCACCAGCTCTGTAAGTTTCTTGTTTCACAGAAATCCGATTTAAAACGAACTCTGTACATTCAGTTGAAGTTCGAATCGCCAAATAGCGAACTACCGCGCCATTTCGAGCTCGATTTTAATCGTAATATATATTTTACGTTCAACTGTCGATATTTAATATACTCGTCGATATATTACGTTATGAACTGAGTATATATATCTCTTAACTTATCCTGTTCACACAAGATTGTGAATTCTTGTATTTCCGATTATTCCAGAAATAGATTATTCTATTATTTATATTATTTAAAAATAAATATTATTTAATTCGTGTTATCGATATCGTTAAATAGATATTTAATAATTAATTAACTTAATTATTACCCTGCTAAGTTTCGGGTCATTACAATCTTTCCCCCTTAAAATAATTTCGCCCTCGAAATTGCTAAGGTAGAGGACGACCCTATCTACTGGATAAAAATTTACCTGTTTACCTCTTAACTTTGGTTTCAACTACACCAATAAATATCAACTAACGTTAATTATATCAGACTAACTAAAATTTTCAAAAAAAATTTGAAAATTTTCTAACACTTTATATTTTCGAAAAATTTCGCCATAACCTCCTTTGTACAGCCCTATCAGAAAAATCACAACTCGCCTCTCTAGGATATCTCCAACCCAAAAAAAATCAAACACCCAAGCAGCTTGCCGAATCGGCTCATAAATCACCAAACTCATATGTGAAATATAAACTTGTACCTTTTTGTCGGCATACCATTATACCCTTTGCACCTGTTTCCAATTCAACCTATACCCATGTTATCTTAATCGAACTCCTCAACTCAAACACTTGGTTCTACCCAAGACAAATTCCATTCAAGCTCCAATATTAGATTTCAAACTCTTTAACCCATCATCTCAATTCCAATCTAGATGATCTTCAAATCCATTTCAGTTTTTACTTAACTTATCTTAAGTTACATTTAAATTCTAGAATTTAAATTCCTTGGCTTTATTTCAAGTCAATTTGAAATTACAATAACAATTCAAAATCCTTTGAATTCCTGAATAACTTGTCTTCGCAAAACAATTTCAAAACAAAATCTTTGCTAGTAATCCATCACTTACAACTCGAAAATCACACTGATGATGAGTACACCATCATCAGAATTATTTCCCAGCGACTGAAGTGAGTTCAATACTATATCACTTTTAAACACTTGTATTTTGAAATCAGTTTCAAAATATCTTTATCTAAAAAAAATTAAAACCTCCCCGGATTTTAAATTTCATGTATATTTAATCCAGATTTCAATTACAAACCCTTATCTGAATTTCCAGTTTTTTATTTCAATTTTGACTAAAATTTCAGATTTAATTCATTCGTAACATTTATACGAATCTTAATTGGTTATTTACGTAACCGCTTCACATTTATAATCTTACTCGATTTTAATAACAATCAACACATTATAATATTTCCAATAGATATACTTGGGTAAAATTATTTCATTTACCCTCTTTCAAAACATACCATACCGGTTCATCGTATTCGAGCATTTAGTAACTCCTATCAACACAGTTTGCATTACTGTATCGACCAGAATTCATAAACTACTTGACCAATAAATCTCCACAATATAAAACAAATTTTTATATGAAATAACAAATACATGCTCATATATATACACCCAATCTCAGTCTAGGGTATCACTAACCTTATCTCTACCGAGTCACGCCACAGAGCCAAGGTAATACTTAACTTAAGCTCTGATACCAACTGTAATGACCCGAATTTTTGGCGACTTTGGTTATCGACATAAAATCGATGTCGATAACCAAACATCGTAAAATCCTGGGAATTAGTGAAAGAAATTAGAGGGTGAGGAAAGTTAAGATAGAACTTAGAATAGAAGAAGAAGAATAACACAACATCAGAGTAACACGAATCTCACAGCGGAACGAATAACATATAATATATAACATAACTTTGAAATATAACAGTTATGTATTCAATAGCACTTATCAGAGTACAGCACTTACAACACAGCGGAAATAAACTATAGCTATATGATCCTGAAGCCCCCTGCTCCAGCTCTTCAAATATATCTGTAAATCCTGACTACTTGACTGCCCGTACAAATTTAGGCACCCAAGAGTTTAGGGAAACAAAACAAAATAAACTCCGGGTAAGTCATGGGACTGGTATAAGTAAAACAGTTTAAAACAGTTTGAACAAGTAAACGATATCTCATAAGACCACGCCGTATAATAGAACAGTTTTTTCCCTTATGAGAATCCAGAATATCTTTATATCAAAAACCTTTTGATATTATAATAATGTCTATCAGCCACAATATATTGATCATCTAGCAGAAACGCTTTCATCTCACGTTCTACATATATAGTATACAATCAAAACCGCAAGCACGTATTGGGTAATGGATTTCCAACTATGACAAGGTATGGAACCACCTTCCGATCAGTGTACTCTAGGAACGATACACTGGAGTTCAACAAGAACATCTTGCAACTCAGCCACACATGACCGACCACTCATTTCGCTTGAGTGTATCGAATGTACATCACCAACGGTTGCGATCAGCAACCGTTCCCGTATATATATATGGGACAGCATTGATAGATTAAAGAAGCAAATGAATATTCTCTACATAGGTGATTATACACCCTACTTCGGTGCGACCGACTTAGCCTTGCTGCCTGCCCGATTTCTGTCATTTACCGGATGTGAGGCTAGAAGCTACGCTTATCTTTTCACATACCACATCTTCATTCACTTAGAACGTCACACCGTCATACCCTCTAAATCACAAATTGATTTCCCAAAAATACCACGGGTATAAAGCTAAGAGAAACGAATTCCTCCACCACCAACGTAAATACGTTTGAAACGATCAACTTACGTGATCTACCAGATATACTCTGTCAGACCCTCGTCCATACAAGTTGTTCTGGGACTGGACAAACCGAAGGCACTATTCTGTAAACAGGATAGCCCTTGCTTAACTCCATCTCCAATTATCTTTGGCATATATGATTCGCAAAGCTTATGCCATTACGGAGTGGTTCTTCGGATAATAATCCAACCGGTCTCTCCATATTAACAACGTTAAAATGGTCAAAACTTTGACAGTCGGTGAGTTAACTATCAAAGAAAAACAGGTATGCAAACAACGATATTATTTCCAGATGGAAATTCTATCAATCAATCATCAATCCTATATATATCTATATATATATATATATATTCATATTTCCTTATTTCTATGTTTAGAAAATATACGTTATTAACACTGGAAAACATTTCCATAGCTTATTTATGTATCACTATCCTTCCACAACTATCAGTCCCTAACTGTAAACTAATATGGGAACGATTCCCTAAGTAAAAACCCTAAAGGCCGAAACCAACATCAGATCGATACTCAGGAAACCATTCAACTTACTAATCTCTAGTCAGTTTCTAATTTTGCTTAACTCTATTTCTTTAACTCTATTCGATTAACTCTATTTCTAAACTAATATCTATTTTAACTTTATTTCGAATAGCTATATTCGATTTAACTCCATTCGCTTGACTCTAGATCGCAGCGATCACAATGGTTACGCCTGATTCCCTCAGGAAACATCCGACCGACGTAGGCTATCTGCAGCCCTGCGAATTACGCTAGCAGTCGTGCTAAATGGTAACTTATCCTGAATAACTATGTTTGACTAACTTCTTTTTGATAACTCTATTTGATAACTCTTTCCTATCTCGTTAATTTCCTTTTTCCTTTTATCCTATTTATTTTCTAAATAAATGTTCCTTTTACAATTCCATTTAATTTCTAAATAAATATTTTCCTTTAAAATATCCTATGATTTTATAGATGCTTTATTTTCAAATTATTTCCTTTTATAAAATCGGTTGATTTTATAAAATTCCTTTATTCTATTTACATCCCAGGGTCATTTATGATATTTAAAATAGCAAACCATAATGATCGATATCATTTAAACACACATAATCGAACAGATTATATATCACATAATATATTACAATATATGAACTAAACAGTATCATAAATATTGAGGAGTCTGGTTGGACTGCTCCAACCCGTTCTCCTGCATCCACAAATGTTAAACAATATAGATAACATCACTTTCAGTTCCATATGATATATTCTGTTAAACAGAATCAATATAGAAATTCAACTAACTGACTAGCAGTTCAATCAAATAATCTACACACAGTCAATCAGCCAATATTTAACAGTTCTAAAAATACAACGTGAAATTATAAATTGTTCAGAGTTGGTGAGTTTAACTCACATTGGCAGTTCATCGTTAAAGAACGATAAACCGTTGTTTGATTTGAATCAAACAATTTATTTCGCCATAAATTCAAACCAGCTTCAAATCATTTCATAAACAGTTCCATTGTTTTGCTCCTGCCCATACGATTCTAACGTGACCGATTTAGCTGAAATCTTACTCATATAATCAACCAATTAACTTCAGCTACCCATTCCTCTTACATGACGCATATGTTCCTAGCTTCACATTCCCTTCAAGCCAACCTCACATTCGATGCAAACAACAGTTTTTGAAAATTATCTTCCCACATCACTTTGTACAGACCAAACCATCACCCTAACCCAGTCAGCCCAACAAATCAGCCTGCGTATGCTTTAAAGCCCATTACAGAAAATGCCTTCTTCCCCATCATCAGTAAACTAAGAAACTGAACTCCGTTTCCACTATCCACGTGAAAACAGAATACCGCTGTAGCGACCCGAACTTCTCCGGTCTCCGAAGAGATGAGAAAGAACGAATTACTGTGAGGACAAGACAAATCGGAACGCAGACGGAAGAACATTTCATTATTATTACAACAATTTCATCAGATACAAGAATATACAGAGTATAAATGAATAAATTACATTCGATAAATATCAGAGATTACAATAAATTACATAGCAGCGGAAGAATAATACAAAGCACAACTGAAGGTGATAAATGGATACAGAGCTTTCTGGATATCATTCCAGCTGTAAACCAGGATCCTGTGAGTATAAATCTGCAAAACCGAAACTACTAGCTGCCCATGTCGAAAATAGGGGCACCCAGAGTTTAGGTTAAAACAATAAACTCCAGGCCAGTCATGTGGCTGGTGTGAGAACTAAAACAGTTATTTAAAACTTTACTTTAAAAGAGAGTAATTCAAGGGACCACGCTGTATAACACGGAACGGGTTTCCTCCCAAGAATACCACTGCATAGAATAAACAGCGCAATGCTTTTTCGAAAAATGAAGCTATTATAAGACCCAGGTCCCATCACACAATGCAACGCAAGCCGGAGGATAGGGTTTTCCCTTATAATAGCCAAACATGCTTGGTACGTTTTAAAAACAAATCATTTGATACTATAATAAGTGTATAGTGTCAAAACATTTCAATCATAAATATCAATCCTAGGCGGCATGGGTACCATCTATCATGTCGCCATACTAGGCTCTACAAATAAAACCGAAATACACGTATTGGAAATTGGATTTCCGTCATGAGTCGAGGCAAGGGGTAAGCTCCTCTCCGCTTCAAGACACTCTAGCAAATGCCTCAGGACTACACACTCTGGGTAACCCCTGGATCTTCAGGGCCGGTCCTCTCTTACGATTGAGGATTAATTATTCTTGAACACACGTTTCTCGGTCCTTACAGACCTAAAATCGAGGCGCCTCATCCAACAACCACATAGGTGAAAAGTATATAAATGTCAGGGCTGGTAAGTCACTGACACCACCAAAGCTTGAAAGAAACGTCGTGCTCTCCCCGCAGTCCTTATCCCATTTTTAACTCATACTGAGGTGTGAGGCTCGCGAATTCACGTTATACACAAAGCTGCCATGTAGGCCGTGCTTTGATCATCAACCACAAGACTTTGATTTTCAACAGAAGCCTTGATCCATGCAACTCAGCGTGCCACACAGGCAATTCATGCCATGGGATTGATATCTATCGATATATAACCTCTAAGCTCGTACGTCTCAGAGAAGGGCGTTAAGCAAGAGAATAAATCCTCCGCCGCCAAACAGATGTATATTTAATAGAGATCAACAAACATAGAATAAAATCCAATGTCAGACACACAATCCATTTACAAGTTCGTTCTGGGTCTGAACGAAACCGGAGGCACTTTCCTCGCATATCCATCGATCTCCAAGTACGTCTGGACGATCCCTAACTGATTCCCTCATCTTGGGTGTACAGCCCAATCAAGATTATCAGAAATCACCCAAACGATGTGAAGACTTCCGGTCTTCAACCACCGTCTTCATCTTCGACTTATCGTCGAATCGGTTATTCAGAATGGGTGTAACCCCGGCCTTTCTGAATGACCCGCGTATATAATAAACAAATGTTTCACAAACACAGCATACGCCTCATTCCAATTTATTAGTCACTAACCGTAAATCAGTAAGAGACCAATTCCCCAAATATTAACCCCGAAGGCCGAAACCAACATCAGATCAATACCCAGGAAACCATTCCTTCTTAACTAACATACAGCTAGTTTCTAAATTTCAATTCTTAGGGAAAGGTTCCCATTAATTTTATCAAAGATAAATTCTTTAAATTTATTCTTTAATCTTCCTTTGGATGTCATTTCAAACCAAATTATAGTTTTCCAAACTAGTCGAGATTAGCGAACCACATCGAAGTAATTATTTATTTTATTTCCCAATCCCAACCTATTCATCCCATGAAGCAAAACTGGTAATACTCCATATCTAACACCACGGTGTTATCGGTAAAATTAATTACCATTTCACGTTCAAATCTAATTAAAGATTTAACTATCGCTTTGGAGCAAAACTAGTGATACTCCATTCTCGCGTCCTTTCCAAATTTGATAATTTCAATCATCAATTCACATTTCGATTTAATTGCACATTCATTAAAACTCCTTTTACTGGGTTAAAGAACTAATGTCATTTAAAACACAGTTCACGATAAACCCAAATCACATTCTATTTTTACCGGGTTAAAGAACTAGTGTTATTTAAAACACCGTTCACAATAAACCCACAAATCAATTCTATTTAAAACCCGCTTCAAATCCAATTTATTTATTTAAAAATAAACGGGTTTAATTTTAGTTCAAAACTAGTTCATTTCGATAAAAATCTATTTTATCTTTTAAAATATGGAGTTTTTCATCACAAATTTTCCCAAATCATTTCTTATGATTTTACACAAATTATGGATATTTTTGATAATTTTATCAAGGCCCGTATAGTCGATTTCCAACAACGGCCATCGAACTGCACTTACAGCGACCTTTCCCAAATTTGGTTTGGACGTATCTCCAAATCCAACCGTTAGATTTCAAATTTCTAATATTCGATAGAAAGCTCATTTCGATACGAACCCAACGGTTCCAGTTTTAGGAGAATCCGATGGTCGGATCTCCGATAATGTCCGTTCGAAGTCAATGGTCGAAATTTACGAACTGCTGCGGCGCGTTCTATTCAGGCCATTACATATATATTATATATATTTCTTTGATTTCTATTTAAAACGAATTTTATAAATAGTTTTAAATTCATTTCAAAACATTTCAACTTCCATTTCCAATTCAATTCGAATTCCAATTCAATTTGAATTCATTTCAAATTGATTTTTATTCTATTTCAATTCGTTTTCAGTTAAATTCGAATTCGTTTTATATTCAATTCAATTCGAATTCGTTTTCTATTCAATTCAATTTGAATTCTATAAAAATGAACATAATCGATATAAATATCGTTCGCGTCAAAATAGCGCATCTCTAATCAACACGGCTTTATATATTTTAATAATTCCATTATTCTATTCAACAAATGAATCTATATTTTTGTCAACACATGACTAATCTCAACGAATGAGTACTGTCCACGTGTGACTATTTTTGTTATTTATTATATTTTATAAAAATTATGGTATCTATCATTTGATTTAAATCAGACTCCAATCGTAAATTAGTAAGAGAACGATTCCCCAAATATTAACCCCGAAGGCCGAAACCAACATCAGATCAATATCCAGGAGACCACTCATCTTATCTATTTTCCAGTTAGTTTCTAATTTTATATATGATAAAGATGTAATCTTATTGTTAAAATATTTTGTTCAACACATGACTAATCTCAACGGATGAGTACGGTCAACACATGAACCTTCACTTTATAATGATAAAGATGTAAATTTTATTGTTAAAATATTTTGTTCAACACATGACTAATCTCAACGGATGAGTACGGTCAACACATGAACCTTCATTTTATAATGATAAAGATGTAAATTTTATTGTTAAAATATTTCGTTCAACACATGACTAATCTCAACGGATGAGTACGGTCAACACATGAACCTTCATTTTATAATGATAAAGATGTAAATTTTATTGTTAAAATATTTCGTTCAACACATGACTAATCTCAACGGATGATTACAGTCAACACATGAACCTTTATTTTGTAATATTCTTTATTTTCTAAATTGGAATGAGGCCCAATCAATTACCGTATAAAGTTAATTATATGGATTCCATACAACACATGTATATAATAGCAACGATAAATAATCAACCATCATCCAAAGTGCACTACACTGTATAAGCATCAAATATAAATATCTAAAGCTTATAATAGTCTGTCGATCCATCGATCGACATACAACTAATTATTGGGATTAGTGTATGCCGTATTTTATCCCAATACCCGTGTGGGGTTTCAAACAATCAAACACACATTTTATTTGTGCAGTTGGACGATGTGCAAAATTTATCATCCCAATCAATGTCCTTCAAATAGGTGTACATAAACAAACCGTCCGGTTTGTAAATGAATATTTATTTATTTTCATTCACGTTAAAAATTATATTTTTAACGATAAAATATTTTATTTTAACACATCCACACTTTATTATCGATTTCACATCAACAACACAAACAAATTTCACCACACATCAATTAAACAAACAAGCCATCCATGGTCTGTGGATGACGGGTGTCGGGTGCTGCTAAGCACCGTCTGCATCCTAGTATATATATATATAACTAGAAAAGGAAATTTGAGTGAGAAGTTCTCACCAATAGCTATTCCAACTCCACGACTCTTTCGTTGTAGGGAATCACTGCCATTCTCGCCATTTGTCACTTTCGTCGCCCGTAGTCACTACATATATAAAAATCGTATTTTTACTTCGCTATTCAATATATAAAAATCGAATTTTTACTTCGCTATTCAATATATAAAAATTCTATTTTTACATCGCTATATTATCGATAAAAATTCTACTTTTACATTGTTACTATATGGATAAAAATTCTATTTTTACATCGTTACTCTCTATATAAAAATTTTGCCTTTTCAATTATAAAGATTTCGCCTTTTCAATTATAAAGATTTCGCCTTTCTACCTATAAAAATATCGTCTTTTTATATCCTACCATATAAAGATCTCATTTTTATTATCTATATAATATGAAAATTATATTTTCAACCTTTACAAGCGATAAAAATTATATTTTTAACCTTTCTATATAATAAAAATTATATTTTTCTCCTATAAAAATCCTATTTTTATTATCGCCATTATATAAAAATCCCACCTTTCATTTATTTAAGAATCTTATCTTTACTATCTTAAAAATCCGATCTTTCTTCTATTAAAAATCGTACATCTTCTCTATTAAAAATCGTATCTCTTCATGACTAAAAATCACATATTTTCCTAGCATAAAAATCACTATTTTCCTAAATATAAATCACTATTTTATTTCAGCAAAGAAAACATAATTTTAATCATATTTTACACTAAGTATCTATTTAAATAAAATCATTTATTTTTATTGCTTTTCATGAATAAGATAGTAAAAAAACTAAAAGAAAGGAGAGGAAGCCTCACAGTGCAGCAGGGGGTTTTGGTGCAGCGCGGTCTCGACTGAATGGTGGTCTCGAACCCGCAATGGAGGTCTGGGGTGCCTCGAAATTGGCGGCGGCTGCTCGTAAGTGGTGGGGCATCGGATTGGAGGGAGGAGGCGCTACCAGATCGAGCGGGGGAAAGTTGGCCGGAGGTGCGACGCGGGTTTGGGTTTTCGTGGAGCGTGGGCTTCAGCTGGACGGAGGAACGAAGGGGGGGAATTGATGGTCGCGGCGGAGTAAGGGGAGGCGACGGCGATGGGCGCTGAGGTGCGGTGGGAGGGGACGGTGATGGGGGCGCTGCCACTGGCGGTGGCGTGGAGATTTGGGCACGATCCATTTTTTTATTTCCTTTTTCTGAAAGAATGAATGAACAAAGGGGGGCCAAAGTGATGAAAGGAGAGGAGAGATTTTAATTTATTTATTTTAATTTCAAAAAGGTACTTTTTCATTTGACCTCTAAACGAGGCCCACTACCTATCGTCCATAGCTAATTACCCCCATTCCGAACACATTGGGATATGTATCGCAAGCTGATTCTATCGTTTCGATCAGTTTCCGTTAAAATCAACATATAACTCTATATATTGAATTTGAACGCGCATTTCAATTTACTGGGGCCACATACGAACTCTATAAATCCCAGAAAAATATTTTCTGGCCTCGTATTGACGATACGGTCCTAACAAAACTAGTTTCGTCGAATTCTGAGACCATTGAAAAAATGGCCAGTTTCCAGTTGATTAAAATCAACTGAAACTGGTCAAACGCGTTTTCCTTTGCCACGCTCACCTATTGATTCAAAAAATTATGAAATTTGGAATATAGCAATAACTTTACATCCCGGATCCAACAAAAGTGGTTTCGTCGAAATCCGAGGTCGCTTGCAAAATTCCCATTTTCACGGGCCTGAATTCCATAGCGACTATTAAGAATTTTCAACTGGACATATCTTTTGATCCCCGCTATGAAATTTTGATTTGTCGGATTCGTTGGAAAGATATTCACAATTAGATTCTAATATTTCTAGTTCCACTAAAATCCGGTTTATTTTGCACTCGGTATGTTCAATTGAAATTTGAAATCGAATTATTGAACTATCGCGCCATTTTCAATTCCTTTTATAATTATATATAATTATTTATATTCTAACGACGGCGTATATAATATATACGTTCTAAATATATTCAAAATAAATTTCTCGTCGATATTATTTAAAATAATCCATTTTAAATATTCAAAATTCGTCGAAGTTGCCAAAACAAAAATTTTAAACTGGCTCGCATTTTCGGGTTATTACAATCTCCCCCACTTAAAACTTTTCGTCCTTGAAAAGGAACAAAGCCGAAATTTGTTTAACAATTCAACTCAACTTCCAGTATTTTGATTACGGCTTAAATTCTTTAACTTTTCAGTTTCTAAGAACTTTTCCAATTTTTCAAAAATTTGGCTAACACCCAAAATTTTCGAAAAATTTCGCCATAACCTCCCCTGCACCGGGAGCCACGAGAAAATCCCGAAATTGCCATATAGGCCTTCTGATCTCAAAAAGAAAAAGAAAAAGCCAAGCGGCTAGCCAATAGGCTCATAAAATCATCATCACCCAAACAAAACAGTAAATTATAGTAAATATGTACCTATTTGTCGGGCAAACAAATTTTATTCTTCGGCTCTAGCCTCCTTGCTATGACCTGTTCAATGTAAGTACATGTATATGCAAGCAAATGCGACCAATTATCAATACAATTCAATATTTGATGCAATTAGGCTAAATGGTTCAAAATTATCAAACAAATAAACAAACAACACAAACATCAATCAATTAGTGAATTAGAGATTCAAATTCATAATTTTGATATATATACAAAAAAATCATGTTTTTGATGCCAAATCACAGTCCATAAATCTATCTATATAAGTTTTGGTTCTCACACTAGTCTAATGGAAATATATAGATATCACACCTTCGAAACATGAACACAAATTCTGATGATGATATATCCATCATCAGAATCATCTCCGGGTGTTTAGAATGTGATTCTATATCAATCCAGTATATTAAAACTTCGAATATACATTCTTGACGCGTATATGCAAAATCTTTATATATTGGATTGTCCAAATTCAAAATAAATAAATATTCACGTACGTATAAAATGATTTAAATTTTAAAATAAAATCGTTTTCATTTGAAAAATATACTCTTCACACTTGTTCTAGGATACTACTGATCCCATCTCTAACGAGTCATTCTAATTGGATATTACTAATCCAATATCTGATGAATTCTTTCGTATGGTTCTAACGTGTCTTGTTCTCGAGCTCTGTAAACCAAAGCTCTGATACCAAATGTAGTGACCTGAACTTCCCCGGTCTCCGAAGAGATGAGAAAGAATGAATTACTGTGAGTACAAGACAAATCGGAACGCAGACGGAAGAACATTTCATTGTTATTACAACAATTCCATCAGATACAAGAATATACAGAGTATAAATGAATAAATTACATTCGACAAATATCCGAGATTACAATAAATTACATAGCTGTGGAAGAATAATACAAAGCACAACTGAAGGTGATATACGGATACAGAGCTTTCCGGATATCATTCCAGCTGTAAACCAAGATCCTGTGAATATAAATCAGCAAAACCAAAACTACTAGCTGCCCGTGTCGAAAATAGGGGCACGCAGAGTTTAGGTTAAAATAATAAACTCCAGGTCAGTCATGTGACTGGTGTGAGAACTAAAACAGTTATTTAAAACTTTACTTTAAAAGAGTGTAATTCAAGGGACCACACCGTATAACACGGAACGGGTTTCCTCCCAAGAATACCGGTGCATAGAATAAACAACGCAATGCTTTTTCGAAAAATGAAGCCATTATAAGACCTAGGTCCCATCACACAATGCAACGCAAGCCAGAGGATAGGGTTTTCCCTTATAATAGCCAAACATGCTTGGTACGTTTTAAAAAAATCATTTGATACTATAATAAGTGTATAGTGTCAAAACATTTCAATCATAAATATCAATCCTAGGCGGCATGGGTACCATCTATCATGTCGCCAAACTAGGCTCTACAAATAAAACCGAAATACACGTATTGGAAATTGGATTTCCGTCATGAGTCGAGGCAAGGGGCAAGCTCCTCTCCGCTTCAAGACACTCTAGCAAATGCCTCGGGACTACACACTCCGGTTAACCCCTGGATCTTCAGGGCCAGTCCTCTCTTACGTTTGAGGATTAATTATTCCTGAACACATGTTTCCCGGTCCTTACAGACCTGAAATCGAGGCGCCTTATCCAACAACCACATAGGTGAAAAGTATATAAATGTCAGGGCTAGTAAGTCACTGACACCACCAAAGCTAGAAAGAAACGTCGTGCTCTCCTCGCAGTCCTTATCCCATTTTTAACTCATACCGAGATGTGAGGCTCGCGAATTCACGTTATAGACAAAGCTGCCACGTAGGCCGTGCTTTGATCATCAACCACAAGACTTTACTTTTCAACAGAAGCCTTGATCCATGCAACTCAGCGTGCCACACAGGCAATTCATGCCATGCAATTGATATCTATTGATATATAACCTCTAAGCTCGTATGTCTCAGAGAAGGGCGTTAAGCAAGAGAATAAATCCTCCCCGCCAAACAGATGTATATTTAATAGAGATCAATCAACATAGAATAAAATCCAATGTCAGACACACAATCCATTTACAAGTACGTTCTGGGTCTGAACGAAACCGGAGGCAATTTCCTCGCATATCCATCGATCTCCAAGTACGTCTGGACGATCCCTAACTGATTCCCTCGTCTTGGGTGTACAGCCCAATCAAGATCATAAGAAATCACCCAAATGATGTGAAGACTTCCGGTCTTCAACCACCGTCTTCATCTTCGACTTTTCGTCGAATTGGTTATTCAGATTGGGTGTAACCCCGGCCTTTCTGAATGACCCGCGTATATAATAAACAAATGTTTCACAAACACAACATATGCCTCACTCCAATTTATTAGTCACTAACTGTAAATCAGTAAGAGATCAATTCCCCAAATATTAACCCCGAAGGCCGAAACCAACATTAGATCAATACCCAGGAAACCATTCTTCTTAACTAACATACAGCTAGTTTCTAAATTTCAGTTCTTAGGGAAAGGTTCCCATTAATTTTATTAAAGATAAATTCTTTAAATTTATTCTTTAATCTTCCTTCGGATGTCATTTCAAACCAAATTATGGTTTTCCAAACTAGTCGAGATTAGCGAACCACACCGAAGTAATTATTTATTTTATTTCCCAATCCCAACCTATTCATCCCATGAAGAAAAACTGGTAATACTCCATATCTAACACCACGGTGTTATCGGTAAAATTAATTACCATTTCACGTTCAAATCTAATTAAAGATTTAACTATCACTTTGGAGCAAAACTAGTGATACTCCATTCTCGCGTCCTTTCCAAATTTGATAATTTCAATTATCAATTCACATTTCGATCTAATTGCATATTCATTAAAACTCCTTTTACTGGGTTAAAGAACTAATGTCATTTAAAACACAGTTCACGATAAACCCAAATCACATTTTATTTATTACCGGGTTAAAGAACTAGTGTTATTTAAAACACCGTTCACAATAAACCCACAAATCAATTCTATTTAAAACCCGCTTCAAATCCAATTTATTTATTTAAAAATAAACGGGTTTAATTTTAGTTCAATACTTGTTCATTTCGATAAAATTCTATTTTTATCTTTTAAAATATGGAGTTTTTCATCACAAATTTTCCCAAATCATTTCTTATGATTTTACACAAATTATTGATATTTTTGATAATTTTATCAAGGCCCTTATAGTCGATTTCCAACAACGGCCATCGAACTGCACTTACAACGACCTTTCCCCAATTTGGTTTGGACGTATCCCCAAATCCAACCGTTAGATTACAAATTTCTAATATTTGTTAGAAAGCTCTTTTCGATACGAACCCAACGGTTTCGGGTTTAGGAGAATCCGATGGTCGGATCTCCGGTAATGTCCGTTTGAAGTCAATGGTCGAAATTTACGAACTGCCGTGGCGCGGCGCGTTCTATTCAGGCCATTACATATATATTACATATATATTATATATATTTCTTCGATTTTTATTTAAAACGAAGTTTATAAATAGTTTTAAATTCATTTCAAAACATTTCAACTTCCATTTCCAATTCAATTCAAATTCCAATTCAATTTGAATTCATTTCAAATTGATTTTTATTCTATTTCAATTAGTTTTCAATTAAATTCGAATTCGTTTTATATTCAATTCGAATTTGTTTTCTATTCAATTCAATTCGAATTCTATAAAAACGAACATAATCGATATAAATATCGTTCGCGTCAAAATAGCGCATCTCTAATCAACACGGCTTTATATATTTCAATAATTCCATTATTCTATTCAAAAAATGAATCTATATTTTTGTCAACACAAGACTAATCTCAACGAATGAGTACTGTCCACGTGTGACTATTTTTGTTACTTAATATATTTTATAAAAATTATGGTATCTATCGTTTGATTTAAATCAGACTCCAACCGTAAATTAGTAAGAGAACGATTCCCCAAATATTAACCCCGTAGGCCGAAATCAACATCAGATCAATATCCAGGAGACCACTCATCTTATCTATTTTCCAGTTAATTTCTAATTTTATATATGATAAAGATGTAATCTTATTGTTAAAATATTTTGTTCAACACATGACTAATCTAGTCAACACATGAACCTTCATTTTATAATGATAAATATGTAAATTTTATTGTTAAAATATTTCGCTCAACACATGACTAATCTCAACGGATGAGTACGGCCAAAACATGAACCTTCATTTTATAATGATAAAGATGTAAATTTTATTGTTAAAATATTTCGTTCAACACATGACAAATCTCAACGGATGAGTACGGTCAACACATGAACCTTCATTTTATAATGATAAAGATGTAAATTTTATTGTTAAAATATTTCGTTCAACACATGACTAATCTCAACGGATGAGTACGGTCAACACATGAACCTTTATTTTATAATATTCTTTATTTTCTAAATTGGAATGAGGCTCAATCAATTACCATATAAAGTTAATTATATGGATTCCATACAACACATGTATATAATAGCAACGATAAATAATCAACCATCATCTAAAGTGCACTACACTGTATAAGCATCAAATATAAATATCTAATGCTTATTACAGCCTGTCGATCCATCGATCGACATACAACTAATTATTGGGATTAGTGTATGCCGTATTTTATCCCAATACCCGTGTGGGGTTTCAAACAATCAAACACAGATTTTATTTGTGCAGTTGGGCGATGTGTAAAATTTATCGTCCCAATCAATGTCCTTCAAATAGGTGTATATAAACAAACCGTCCGGTTTGTAAATGAATATTTATTTATTTTCATTCACGTTAAAAATTATATTTTTAACGATAAAATATTTTATTTTAACACATCCACACTTTATTATCGATTTCACATCAACAACACAAACAAATTTCACAACACATCAATTAAACAAACAAGCCATCCATGGTCTGTGGATGACGGGTGTCGGGTGCTGCTAAGAACCGTCTGCATCCTAGTATATATATATATATATAACTAGAAAAGGAAATTTGAGTGAGAAGTTCTCACCAATAGCTATTCCAACTCCACGACTCTTCCGATGTAGGGAATCACTGCCATTCTCGCCATTTGTCACTTTCGTCGCCCGTAGTCACTACATATATAAAAATCGTATTTTTATTTCGCTATTCAATATATAAAAATTGAATTTTTACTTCGCTATTCAATATATAAAAATTGAATTTTTACTTCGCTATTCAATATATAAAAAATCTATTTTTACATCGCTAATATATCGATAAAAATTCTACTTTTACATCGTTATATATGGATAAAAATTCTATTTTAACATCGTTACTCTCTATATAAAAATTTCGCCTTTTCAATTATAAAGATTTCGCCTTTTCAATTATAAAGATTTCGCCTTTCTACCTATAAAAATATCGTCTTTTTATATCCTACCATATAAAGATCACATTTTTATTATCTATATAATATGAAAATTATATTTTCAACCTTTACATGCGATAAAAATTATATTTTTAACCTTTCTATATAATAAAAATTATATTTTTCTCCTATAAAAATCATATTTTTATTATCGCCATTATATAAAAATCCCACCTTTCATTTATTTAAGAATCTTATCTTTACTATCTTAAAAATCCGATCTTTCTTCTATTAAAAATCGTACATCTTCTCTATTAAAAATCGTATCCCTTCATGACTAAAAATCACATATTTTCCTAGCATAAAAATCACTATTTTCCTAAATAAAAATCACTATTTTATTTCAGCAAAGAAAACGTAATTTTAATCATATTTTACACTAAGTATCTATATAAATAAAATCATTTATTTTTATTGCTTTTCATGAATAAGATAATAAAAATAAAAAAAAACTAAAAGAAAGGAGAAGAAGCCTCACAGTGCAGCAGGGTGTTTTTGTGCAGCGCGGTCTCGACTGAATGGTGGTTTCGAACCCGCGATGGAGGTCTGGGGTGCCTCGAAATTGGCGGCGGCTGCTCGTAAGTGGTGGGGCATCGGATTGGAGGGAGGAGGCGCTACCAGATCGAGCGGGGGAAAGTTGGCTGGAGGTGCGACGTGGGTTTGGGTTTTCGTGGAGCGTGGGCTTCAGCTGGACGGAGGAACGAAGGGTGGGGGGAGGGGAATCGATGGCCGCAGCGGAGTAAGGGGAGGCGACGGCGATGGGCGCTGAGGCGCGGGGGGTGGGGGGATGGTGATGGGGGCGCTGCCACTGGCGGTGGCGTGGAGATTTGGGCATGATCCAAATTTATTTTATTTCCTTTTTCTGAAAGAATGAATGAACAAAGGGGGGCCAAAGTGATGTAAGGAGAGGAGAGATTTTTATTTATTTATTTTAATTTCAAAAAGGTACTTTTTCATTTGACCTCTAAACGAGGCCCACCGCCTGTCGTCCATAGCTAATTACCCCCATTTCGAATACATTGGGATATGTATCGCAAGCTGATTCGATCGTTTCGATCAGTTTCCATTAAAATCACCATATAACTCTATATATTGAATTTGAACGGGCATTTCAATTTACTGGGGCTACATACGAACTCTATAAATCCCAAAAAAATATTTTCTTGCCTCGTATTGACGATACAGTCCTAACAAAACTAGTTCGTCGAATTCTGAGACCGTTGGAAAAATGGTCGTTTTCCAGTTGATTAAAATCAACTGAAACTGGTCAAACGCGTTTTCCTTTGCCACGCTCACCTATTGATTCGAAAAATTATGAAATTTGGAATCTAGCAATAACTTTACATCCTGGATCCAACAAAAGTGGTTTCGTCGAAATTCGAGGTTGTTTGCAAAATTCCAATTTTTAAGGGCTTGAATTCTATAACGACTATTCAGAATTTTCAATCGGACATATCTTTTGATCCCCGCTATGGCATTTTGATTTGTCGGATTCGTTGGAAAGATATTCACAATCAGATTCTAATATTTCTGGTTCCACTAAAATCCGGTTTATTTTGCACTCGGTATGTTCAATTGAAATTTGAAATCGAATTATCGAACTACCGCGCCATTTTCAATTCCTTTTATAATTATATATAATTATTTATATTCTAACGACGGCGTATATAATATATACGTTCTAAATATATTCAAAATAAATTTCTCGTCGATATTATTTAAAATAATCCATTTTAAATATTCAAAATTCGTCGAAGTTGCCAAAACAAAAATTTTAAACTGGCTCGCATTTCCGGGTTATTACAACCGCACCCCATCACTCTACTGCAAACCGAAAACACATACTACCGACTTCCTCTTCAGATCTGATTCCTCCTGCTCGAGTAAATCCCCTCCCCGTTCAACCCAACCTGGAACACAACCATTATCCTACTCCACTCTAGACTCTCTTTCTTCATCACCACAGTACTGAAAATCCGCCGAGTTCACCTGTTACCGCGAACCCGAACTCCACCGGAAAAATCACCGTCGCGCCTACCAGCGTGGATCTGGCGGTTGATATGACACCATCGGAAAGAACACCTCAACACCACCAACACTTCCCCCAAATCCTCTTCAAACTCGATTGCTCCCTTCACTCCAGATTTGGCTTTGAATGCTGCACCATTTGGCTCGATTTCTGGCCATCGGGAAAGTCGAAAACTGATCAGGACCTTACCCATCGTAGCTCTCCTCGTGCTGAGTAGATTTGTGGTTAATCGTTTATTATTTTACTGAGGGATTTGGATGATTTTTGTAAGGCGTGAGTATCGATTTGTTTCAGCTCTCCAAGAACGAGAAAACGGAGGCGCAGATAAGTTCTGGTTGACCAACGAAATGAAAATGAATTAGGTTAAGGAATTGACGATATTATATAGGATTTTAAATTCATGGACGTGGCCTTTGGATTCCAACATGATTTTTGTGGTTGATAGAAGGAAACGTGGTCTTTCGTTTGATCACATATATTGTTTTTTCTAAGGTTTGAAGTATATAAAGTTTTAGCGTACCCTGTACATTGAGTTTCATCCACTTAAGGATCAGCATCGACAGATGTAAAAATACCATTGAGATGAGCAAGGTTTCCCGATCCTAGAGATATAAAAATATCGGTAGGTTGACTCATATTGTGAAACCTCAAAATACTGTTACAGGGTGCAAAACACTTCAAATAAAAAGTCGTGTATTTAATTAATTAAAAATTACAGTAAAATTTTAAAAATTAAATTATCGCTATGTCCCAAAAGAACCTTGTCTAAATTCAAACCCGATCTCAAGTTATATCGAATAAACTGTTACGGTCGATAAACGATTCTATAACGACTTTTCTGAAATTAGATTTGGACATATCTCAAAATCTACACGACGAAATCCTGATTTTTCTCTTCCACTACAAAGATATACTCCACCAGTTCCGTATGTTTCTTGTTTCATAGAAATCCGATTTAAAATGAACTCTGTACATTCAGTTGAAGTTCGTATCGCCAAATAGCGAACTACCGCGCCATTTCGAGCTCGATTTTAATTATAATATATATTTTACGTTCAACTGTCGATATTTAATATATTCATCGATATATTACGTTATAAACTGAATATATATATCTCTTAACTTGTCCTGTTCACACAAGATTGTGAATTCTGGTATTTCCGATTATTCCTGAAATAGATTATTCTATTATTTATATTAATTAAATATAAATATTATTTAATTCGTGTTATCGATATCTTTAAATAGATATTTAATAATTAATTAACTTAATTATTACCCTGCTAAGTTTCGGGTCATAACAGGTACAATGCATAGGAGACACAATTATCGTAATTACTTTGCTCCAATATCTCGAAAAGCGAAGTGCCACTATAATATTCATCATATTGTGAGCATTATTGCAGAGAGGATCGCAAGAGAGAGGAGAGGGAAAGGCGCCACTTGGATTATGTTCAACTTTCCTATTCTGTTCTCTATTCCATCGAGACTTTGACATGGCTCCAAGTTATTGGGGGAACTCTCATTGCAACAAGCATCCAATAATTAAAATATTGATCTCTTTAAAAGGCCCAACAAGTGAACCTCACTTAAAAAGACACTACAGGCAAAGGAAATGGCAATCATTGTAATAAGAAAGCATAAATGAAGATCCCTGTAGTTGTGGAACCCCTAGTGTTAGAGCGTACAATTAAGTAAGAGAAGAAGGAGCTTGAAACTTAGTTGCTGCAATTTTACTTCTCAAAAATGCACTTTCTACCTTCAATCCACCCTATCTCTCATGATTTTAACCAATAACTTATCTCATAAATTGAAGAGTTGACTAAATATTATAAGATGCTCAAGTATTTCAAAAAGTAATCATTAATTATCAAGTCGTTAGATATTGACAAATAGAATATAAACAAGGAGCGGAGATGTGATAAAAAACATTAGCATCTCAGGACAATGAGCTTATGGATTGTTAGGCTAAGATGGTGGCAGTAGAGAAAGAAGCTAAGCTACCAACTCGTAGCAACTCAGGCATGATTTTAGTTTGAACTCGATACGTGGTCCTTCAATGCTAAGTCCACTAAGGATGATCTAAATGTTGTGTCTAAGGAAAAGATTGACTTTAGACGTAGCAATTAAGTTTTGGAAAAATAGAGAAATTTCTTCGCAAAGGAGGTTTAAGAGGCAAAGTTTCTGAGGCCGGGTTGGGCTAGAAGATGGCAGAAGAGATCGCTCAGATAACTTTTGAGTCCGTCTCCGACTAAAAGATTCAATATGTGTAACACCCCTAAGTCCCACGTTGTGGAAGCCTGTGCGAAGTGGGTACTTATATAGTAGAGCCCACTCTTACTAATGCCGTGGCCTTTTGAGGAACAAAACCCCACACCTGTAAGGTGGCTAAGTTGGGAACAATATCTTGCATGAACGGAGGTGTGGGTTGTTACAGGTATTAGAGCCAATACCCAACCGGAATTGTGGCACCTGTGTGGACCACAGCGCCTAGGTGAGGTGTTTGTGAGCCAACGGGGATGTTGGTCTCTATAGGAGGGGAGAATGTAACACCCCTAAGTCCCACATCATGGAAGACTGTGTGAAGTGGGTACTTATATAGTAGAGCCCATCTCTTACTAACACCGAGGCCTTTGGTGGAACAAAACCCCACACCTATACGGTGGCTAAGTTGGGGACAATATCTTGCGTGAACGGAGGTGCGGGTTGTTACAATATGACATTGACTTTAACAAGTTCAAAGAAAAGTTAGAAGAGGCGAAGAAGGCTGAAGAAGTTCTTAACCACCTCACATTGAGTTTCCATCCTCGGTTTACAAAATATTTGAATTTATCCTTGGTCGAAGATTATTCCCAAACTCCCACGAACGCATGAAGCCAATTCTTGGAGGAAGAGCAATCAACCTCCTTAAACGGTTCAGTCATTGATGATGAACCAATGAGGAGATATTTGAGAGATAAAGTTCCCAAGATATTGGAGGAAGGTAAATGACTTTTAAAGGAGAAGGTGGATGTAGAGCTGCTACGGGTGAAAGGAAAGACTATAATAAAGGAAAGTGTTGGGGTGCCTACAAATGATTCAACATTTATGTAATCGGCTAACTAAGAAATCCACACCCAGAATCTATCCTCGATGAAAACTACCATTCAACCTTCTACCAGCCAAAGTTATAGGGCTTTAGAGGAGCACAGCCGGAGGATCAAGCTACCAGAGGATCCAAGCCTCTAACTCCTATTCTTGAAGTTGATACTCTTTGACTCATGGATATCTATTTTTAAAAAGATATCTCTTTATTTTCCTTGTAGTTTGAGAAAGTCCTTATCGCATGTCAACGAGCTATAGAGGTACTAGCTAAGGCACGCATAGTTCGAAAGGGACCATGTATTTATTCCTACTATAGGTACACATCAGTCCATAATGTCTTCTGATTTCAAACCAAATAAACCAACAAACCCCAAGTTCACCTTGCTTACGTTCCTGGAAAGAATGATTTGATTATCGATGCTGTAAAAGATCTAGTTGATAAGGGGTTGCATGTTGAGGGTGATAAAGATATAGTGTATCAGGGAAAAGCTGGAAACATTGGCACATTGATAATGAAAAGGCTAGTGAGGTGGCAACTGCATGTGATCACCATCAAGTTGGATCTTAAGGTAATTGCACAGGACACTATACAAATGATCTCTCCTTCTACAACTGGTAGTAAAGAACCCGCGAGCATCCCTTCAAATGTTACTATTGGAGAAGTGAAGTCGCCCCCGGGCAAGGGAGAAAAGAGAAGCAAGCTAGGGAAGGAGAGAATCTTAGGAAAGAATGCAATGGGTATGGTGGTGACAAACCCTCCAAGCATAAGTTCGTAGAGGAGTCCGACTTAGAGAAGTATGGAAAAGAGAAGAAGAAGAAGGATGAAACGGAATCATCTATAATAATGGGTTTTTGTTTTCTTAGCCGATACTTGTGCGAGTGCGACCCTTGCTTTTTTCCTGGTGACATGTAGGAATTCTTCATGTGTAAATAAATTAGTCTCATTTTTTGAAATCATTGAGCATTCTCGTTTTTCATTCAATGTACTCATGACTGTACATGTTATACTTTACTTTTAAGCGGTCTCACTTAGGTAATTGGTCACTCTGGAGGTAAGTCTCGCACCATAATCAGTGCGTGATCGAAGTTAATTCTTAGACCATTTTTTTTCAAGTTTGAAAATTTTCCCCCAGTCTTAACAAGGCTAAGTTAATGGGTGTTGGAAATTTTTCTTTATTCTCTTTGTCTAACCTTGGGTTAGAGTTATCGAGCATCGATTCCTTGTCTTTTGTCCTTTTTTTGTCATCATTCGGGTTAGAGTTATAGGTTAAGTTGCCTTAAGTCTTGGACCGCCATTCAAACTTACCCATTATTTTATACTCCTCCTATGTCGTTGAGAGTTAGAGTTGATTGTACAAATGGTCATGTCACATTCAATGTGGCATCGTTCCATTACCTTTAGTCCTAGATGAGGATCGTTGGTCGAGTGGTCGGGATACATTCAAGTTTGGTCAACTTTTCCCTGTCAAGTCATGTGGCCAAGCTTGTGAAGTTATTGGGATAGCCAATCGATGTACGCCTATTCCAATTTCCTATGTCCTTCGGACACGGAGTCGTGAGTGGAGGAAACATTAGTAGGTGTTCACTCATACCCTTTGCTTGGGCCTCGACATTAGTTCGTCAAATCATAGAACTTACGCGAGTAATTACAGAAAGCAGTAGAGCATGAGACAAGACCAAGAGCTTTTACTGATAATGGAAAGATAATTGACGAGTCATGCTTTATTACATTGTTTGAAAACAAATTTCTATTTACAAAAATAGATAGAAATTAAACCTTAATTAAAATAATGTTGGAGATGCATGACAGTCCATGCCCTTGGTATTTAATCACCATCAATAGTCGTTAACCTAAAAACTTCGTTTTCAATTTTCTATTGAATGACGTATGGTCCTTCACGCTTCCGACTCATATGGACGAGACTATGGAAGACGCTCAAGATAAGATTTCCAAATTCAAAGCTTCATGGCCTAACCTTTGCATTATAATATCGGGCAACAGACGTCTATATGTTGCCTCTCACAAGTTTGGGTCCTCTCTGTTTTTATCAATCATGTTAAGAGACTCCACGAAGATACATTTATTAATCAAAGGGTCTGTGACAACCCCAATTTCGAAAGACCAATTTTTTTTCAAATTCCAATCTATCGAAACTCAGATTGGTTTGCTATGGTATCCTATAGAAAAGACAGAGACATAAAACATGTCAGAGCTCCGAAAAATATCTCACTGTGGAAAGGATAAAATATAGTATAATCAAAACATAGCCTTACCGTATTATTAATACTGCCTAACTAGTATCCAAAGCTATCATGTCTCTGCCACAATCTAACCAGCAAGTGTGTTATGAGGAAGGGGTTAGAACACAAGTTCTGGTGACTGGATTTAAACTACACACTTTGGATAATCTAACATACACCGTTCAATCATATTTTCTTATTTATTAGGTTACCTGGGTTAACAACACTCAAGGCATACACACACGTCGTACCCATTTACTTCCCAGTTAATTAACCTAATACAGTATATGTAGCTATCTCTCAATATTGAGATACACACCATGGCACCCTACTCGCATGGTCTCCACCGTATCATCGCAAGAATACAACAGTCCCTAATCCTACGCCCGAACGTCGTATGGATTTCTGTATATGTGTCAACGCTATGTCTGCAAAGAACCACTACTACTATATCACGTAAGCGTTCGGACTGCCATCTTTGAACCTTTCGATCGAATTAGGTTCCATCCTCGAATAATGCCCTCTATTCTTATGATACACCACCCGAGCGACTTGAGTGTACCTAGACTTTCCCACGTACGTATCGTCAATCGTTGTCGATGTCTATTGCACATGTTCTCTATATGTGCGCCCAAGTCCCGTGGCAGGGCTAATCAAGAAACACGGAACTCGGTCGCGACCTTTCAGATAATTGCAAATTGAAGATGCTAAGGTCTGCTTTTACAGTGGCTATGGTCCCACTAGACCCCTCCCTCAACTAATGAAAGGAACCAAAGAATATAAAGAATGAGAACTTAACCCCGGCCCCCTATGCCCTTCAAACCTATTGGCCAACCTGTAACACCCCTAAGTCCCACATCATGGAAGCATATGTGAAGTGGGTACTTATATAGTAGAGCCCATCTCTTACTAACGTCGAGGCCTAATGATGAAAAACCCTACACTTGAGAAGGTGGCAAAGTAGGGACAATATCTGTGTTAGTAGAGAGGTTGGCTCAGCCTGTGTGGCAACGCCATGTGTTGGCAAATCTCGAAATATAGCCGAGGCCTTTTGAGGAACAAAACCCCACACCTATACAGTGGCTAAGTTGGGGACAATATCTTGCGCGAACGGAAGTGCGGGCTCTTACAGTGGTATCAGAGCCAACACCCAGCCGGAATTGTGGCTGCGGTGTGGACCACAGCACCTAGGTGAGGTGTTTGTGAGCCAACGGGGACGTTGGGCTCTGTAAGAGGGGAGAATGTAACACCCCTAAGTCCCACATCATGAAAGCATGTGTGGAGTGGGTACTTATATAGTAGAGCCCATCTCTTACTAACGTTGAGGCCTAGTGATGAAAAACCCTACATTTGAGAAGGTGGCAAAGTAGGGACAATATCGGTGTTAGAAGAGAGGTTGGCTCAGCCTGTGTGGCAACGCAATGTGTTGGCAAATCTCAAAATTTAGACGAGGCCTTTTGAGGAAAAAATCCCCACACCTATATAGTGGCTAAGTTGGGGACAATATCTTGCGCGAACGGAGGTGCGGGTTCTTATACAACCTCACCCATAACAAGATAGCAAAATATACGGTCTTTTGGAGTTCTCTACCTTTCCGCTTTACGTACTGACTGAAGATGGTAGGTAGACGATGAGTTGCTATCACAGGGCACTAACTGGTGTCGCCGAATCACGTTGGTCCATCTTAGTCTTTTGATTGCCCATTATTATTTCAATCAAGGTATACTCATTGATTTACCTACGCAGACCTAACGTCTGTGAGTAAAGGCGGATCATCTGCCACTCACAGACGAATACCTAGAGAACCTATGTCCGCGGAAGCCGCGTGCTTCACCTTTCAATCCTTTGCAGCCGTCAAACAATCAGATGAATGTGCACTCCCCTCGTGCCTTATAACACCTCGATGATCTACCCTGTTAGTTTATTCAGCCTCAACCGTACAGACTGGTCCAAGCGCCTTACTTTAGCATGTTGTTAGACCCTATGTCTAAATAATCTTTTACGCGTTTGTCTCACCTCACCAGGTTTCCAGTTAACTTGGTTATTCCAATTCATATTGAATTATTATTCAAATTACCAAGTTTCTCTTGCTTATTAATTTCAGTCATACAACTTAATTCATTTAAGTTTATTAATAAGCTTACAACATGTTATTCTTTAGATTGTGATCCAAGGTCTGTGATCCACAATCCCTTTTATATTCTTGTTTGGTTTCAATAACATGTTTTACTTAATATGTAATTAAGTATATCTGATTCACATGTTTCCAATTAACATGTCACTTACCATTAATGATTAAATATAACTTATTTCATTTCATAAGTTTTCCTCATCCTTTCTTATTTAATCATAATTCCACTTTACGTCGTCAATACGACTTACCGTTGTTTACTTATTAACTTAGTTCTATTAACTAAGGACCATTAATAAGTTTCTCTACCTATTTATTATAACCTATGTTATAATTTCCCCTTGTCCCTATGACAAGTCTAAACATGTTATTCTTACCAACGGGTTTCAGACTCCCAGACTACTTAATTTATAATTAATTACAATGTATTTTCCCCCCTTTTCTTAACTGGTTTTAGGTTTTCCCTTTTTCTGAATTACTTAATTTATAATTAAGTGTCACTTAACTTAATTCACCAACTATCCCATCCTTTACTAGTTTATTATACTTGTCCCTAGGACAAGTCTCCCTATTATACAACATTTTCATTAATGTTATTTATTTATAGTAGGTTATTATCATTCCCCTTTTAAACCATTTACTGTTGTGAACCATTATTCTTCATTCTCTGTAATATATATTCCTTATTATAGTAAGGAAAATACCTCATGCACCTTATTAGTTTGATAGAAGGAATCGATGATTTATGTTCATAACGTTTTCCCATCTAAATCCGTGGTAGCAAGTAATTTCTTTACTTTTCTATATTTATTGTGGCTTACTTGCAAAAACGTTTACAGAAATAAGTCATTTAAGGAAATACATCACTTTTTCCTCTTATCACACTAACTCAGTTCATTACATCCCTTCCTATCTTATTTTCCGAGTCAGACATTTAATTACCATCCTTGCCATTTATTCGTATCTTGTTATATACATATATTTATTTATATATATATAAGCACTAGACCTCTCACTTTAAGCCTACACTTGTGGACGCTGGATTTGCCGGGCTGGTCCGGGCAGACTTCTACCACATGCTGACTTAACCTCGTGTTGTTAATTCTTGCACTTAGGCCTCTCACATTAGGTTCAACATTAGTAGTTGCTGGATATGCCGGTTAGGTCCGGGCAGACTTCCGCAACTAATGCAACCAAACCTCGTGCCATAAGTGCATTTACAATTTCTAATTGTAATCCTAGGCATATTCATTTTCATTCCATCACTTATGTTCATATCAAATTGCGCTTCCAAATTAGAATCTCAAAACATAATATACGTTATGTTCATTACATGAAAATTTTAGACATATTATCCTTTTTACTGTAATATAGTTTATAGTAATCTAATTTACATGTCGTCCAATTTTTGCCTACATTTTGTCGCATGTCATTTTCAACATATGTTTAATCCTACTAGGACACGTAAACATTCAATCGGGTAATTATTTTAACATGTTGTTCAATCAATAATATGTCCCAAGTAAAGCATGTAATTACAATCACTGAATTGGCTATTCATATCCTAATAAGTTTATTTTCTCCAACATGTAAAAAATACAATAACTTAGCCAATTCATCATAGGAATTTCCTGACATATTCATATCAACATTTCAATTCGTTACAGCAACAATTTATAATTAAACCGGCCATTTCACAATTTATCAAAAAGGGGAATCCTAAACGATAGTTATAACATTTTTTAAAGGCTATAGCTTAAATCCACTCACCTTTAAGATTTCCCCAAATTTTGGATCTAATTTGTTCTATCATCCATGGTTTTCCTTTTCCCTTTAATTTGATTTAGGACCTAACGACCACAGATTTATTATTTCATGAGAAGAGAAGGGAAAGAGAAATAATCTAAATAGATTGGTTCTTAGAGGGTTACCTTGCTTTTATGATTCAATAATCATTTTTATTAACATTGATTCCCTTTTCCAGATCTGAATTCGTAATCCTCCTAGGCTAACATTTTAATTTCAGAATAGATTTGAGAAGAGAGAGAGAGGGAGCCATGGCAGAGCTCCAGCGTAGCTGCTGAATTATGATGTTTAGGGTTAGGTCTGGGGTCTTATTTATAGGTGCTCAAGACCTTATCGTACACGCAGCGATGAGTCAACATTAAACCCAGTTAAGAAAATAGTCCAGATTCGCAGATGAATCCAGCCAAATCTTATTGTACATGCAGTGCTGAGTCAGCATTGGATCCCGCAAGCTGTTTTGGTGTAGAAATTTGATTTTCGAACTTTTGAAATTCTGGAATTTATGTATCTGTTTTATTCACATGAAATATTCTTATTTGTATACAATTCCTCTACCGACCATTTTACGCATATATACATACATATATATATATGCACAATTTTCTTTTTATTTTCAAAATTCAAACGTTGTTGCACTGTTATTTGATTCTTGTCATATTTCATTGACTGTAGCCTTATCTTGAATTTTATCTTTTGTATACATATATTTATGCATATATACATATATATATATATTCTCATATATATATATATATATATGTACATATATTTTCTTTATTTCCTTATACATACGTTTTTATCCTTTCGAATTTTGAATTTGTATACGTACATATACTTGCATGTTCAGTTGGCTCTCTCTAAAACAAAGATAAAAAATTATGCCGCCACGGGGGTTCGAACCACCGACCTCCATGTTACAAATCCAATGCCTTAACCAACTAAGCTATGAAGTCTTTTGTTAATAAGTCTTATAACAATGACAATTATTGTTCTCTCCTTACTTCTCTTTTTCATGTTAGTTACAATACTTAAATTAAACCATTGCATGAATCTTTTTCTTTTAATGTTAATGCATTATGTTTACAAATCAATGCATGCAACATATCTACATTGAATGCAACCAACCCTTTCTTTCTTTCAATGCATGCATTACATTTTTTTTTTCAGTGCATGTATTTATTACATGAAATCCTTATTTTTATCTTTATTTTATATTTTAGTTTGTCTATATATATATCACTTGTGTGTATACAAACTTCTAGGCTTAATAACTTCTTCATATAATGTTCGTTTTACGCAAACCAGGTGTTTATCTTGACCAAAATTCTGAGACAGACGCAATGGCGCAGTCCGTTTTACTTAGTTCTCATTATTTAATTAAGTTATTTTTATTTTATTATCTTAAAAATACGGGGTGTTACATTCTCCCACCCTTAGGAAATTTCGTCCCCGAAATTTAATAAGGGTAAAATCAATTAACCCCTCGCATAATATACATCCATCCTGTGTGCATCCAATTTTTCGAAAGATCGTTTAATGTAGTTGAAAAAGCAAACATTGTGCACTTGTGGAAAGTGAAATACAACATAATAATGCATGTATGCCTAAGCGGTACCTCCTATGTGTATGCAAATTTCTCAAAAATCCTTTTTAAAATATGATGCTCACATCCTAGTATACTGGCAGTTCACATGAATGCAATATTTTGAAAATCAAAATGTTTTTCATCCAAATTTTCTCACGCTCTTACTGAGTAAGAGCATATTTCATCCAATTGTCGCATCCATAATCCTAACAACAAACTTTATTTTTCGAATTTCAGAAAAATCTAACTTTCTAAATTCGATTTCTTATGTTACAAAAAGGTGGAAAATGCAAAATTTCACACCTTCCGTTTCTCTTTTTTATACCTTATTCCAACCGTACTTGGATTTTATGAAACAATGTGTAAAGATTTCCTATTTTCCTATCCAAGCACATCCCACATAAGAAAATTTTCTTTGCTGTAGCTTTTCTTTTTCGTCTTATCTTGAAAAAAAAAATTCAAATCGCAAAACTGGAGTAGATAAGAACAACTATTTTCCTTAATCGTGTTTATGACTTGTTCTTACCTATAAGGTTAGTACAGTCTCCTACTACAAGGTGCCAACATCCACTATATTATTATTTTCTACAACTTATTTTGTCCACCCAACTAAATTCTCTTTTAAACAATTTATCAAAAATAATTGTCAAAAGAATAGAGACTTCAAAACTTTCTCGATTAAAAATTCTTGTATGAAATATAACTAGAAAAAACTAGCAAGCTATACATGCTCTATAATATGCACCTTTTACTAAGAGAATTTTACTTTAAAATTCAATATGTACTTCTTTACATATTTTAAAACTATAACTTTCAAGAAGAAAACTTGAAAACACCATAATCCGTTTTTTTTTTCAAACTTTTATAATCTCATGTTCTTAAAAGTTAATAATGGGGTTAGACTCAAAGTGGGTTTCCAATTTTTCTAGGCTCTCCTAAGGTCAGTTCTCTCAACTATATAAATTCCTAATCCATTTTTCTCTGTTCAACCTTTTTCCAAAATACTAATCATATGGGATTTATTTTCCTTTCGTACAAAGTATATTGTACACTTCCCAACCAAACTTCCTAAGGGTCTCAAATTTCCTTATTCATTACTTTAGTGTAAAAAACAAACATCCCATTTCATACCATATTATACTCTTTTTATTTAGTGGGTTCCTCTATGGATCTAGGTGTATATCTATTATATATTTATATTTCAAAAATTCAAATACGTTCACTCACTATTTATATAGGAATTCTAAACCTAAGCTCTGATACCAGATGTGACGACCCCAATTTCGACAGACTGATTTTTTTTTAAATTCCAATCTATCAAAACTCGGACTGGTTTGCTCTAATATCCTGCAGAAAAGACAGAGGCATAAAACATGTCAGAGCTCAGAAAAATATCTCACAGCAGAAAGGATAAAATATAGTATAATCAAAACATAGCCTTACCGTATTATTAATACTGCCTAACCAGTATCCAAAGCTATCATGTCTCTGCTACAATCTAATCTGCGAGTATATTATAAGGAGGGGGTCAGAACACAAGTTCTGGTGAATGGATTTAAACTATACACTTAGGATAATCTTACATATACTGTTCAATCATATTTTCTTATTTATTAGGCTACTTGGGTTAACAACACTCAAGGCATACACACTCGTCGTACCCATTTACTTCCCAGTGAATTAACCTAATACAGTATATGTAGCTATCTCTCAATATCAAGATACACCCCATGGTACCCCGCTCGCATGGTCTCTACCATATCGTCGCAGGAATATAGCAGTCCCTAATCCTATGCCCGAATGTCATACTGATTTCTGTATATATGTCAATGCCATGTCTGCAAAGAATTACTACTTCTATATTACATAAGAGTTCGGACTGCCATCTTTGAACCATTCGATCGAATTAGGTTCCATCCTCGAATAATTCCATATAGTCTTATGGTACACCACCCAGAGTGACATGAGTGTAACTAGACTTTCCCACATACGTATCGTCAATCATTCTCGATGTCTATTGCACATTTTCTCTATATGTGCGCCCAAGTCCCGCGGGAGGGCTATTCAAGAAACACAAAACTCGGTCGGGAGCTTTCAGATATCTGCCGATTGCAGATGCTAAGGTATGCTTTTACAGTGGCTATGGTCCCACTAGACCCCTCCCTAAACTAATGAAAGGCACCCAAGAATATTAAGAATGGGAACATAGCCCCGGCCGCCTATGCCCTTCAAACCTATTGGCCAACCTCACCCATAAATAGAAGGCAAAGTATATGGTCTTTTGGAATTCTCTGCCTTTCTGCTTTACGTACTGACTGAAGATGGTAGGTAGATGACGAGTTGCTATCAATGGGCACTAACTGGTCTCGCCGAATCACGTTAGTCCACCTTAGTCTTTTGATTGACCCTTATTATTGCAATCAAGGAATACTCATTGGTTCACCTACGCAAACCTAACCTCTGTGAGTACAGGCGGATCATCTGCCACTCACAGAGGAATACCAAGAGTACCCCACATCCCCGGAAGTCGCGTGCTTCCCCTTCCAGTCCTTTGGAGCCGTCAAAAAATCAGATGAATGTGCGCTCCCCTCGTGCCTTATAACACCTCGATGATCTACCCTGTTGGGTTACTCACCCTTAACCGTAAGGACTGGTCTAAGCGCCTTACTTTAGCATGTTGTTAGACCCTATGTCTAAACATTCTTTTACACGCTTGTCTCACCTCTACAGGTTTCCAGTTAACTTGGTTATTCCAATTCATATTGGATTCTTATTCAAATTACTAAGTTTCTCTTTCTTATTAATTTCAGTCATACAACTTAATTCATTTAAGTTTATTAATTTGCTTACAACATGTTATTCTCTAGATTGTGGCCCAAGGTCTGTGATCCACAATCCCTTTTATATACTTGTTTGGTTTCAATAACATGTTTTACTTAATATGTAATTAAGTATATCTAATTCACATGTTTCCAATTAACATGTCACTTACCGTTTATGAATTAATATAACTTATTTCATTTCATTAGTTTTCCTCATCCTTTCCCATTTAATCATAGTTCCACTTTACGTTGTCAATACGACGTACCATTGTTTAGTTATTAACTTAGTTCTATTAACTAAGGCCAATTAATAAGTCTCTACCCATTTAATATAACCTATGTTATAATTTCCCTTTGTCCCTAGGACAAGTCCAAACATGTTACTCTTACCAATGGGTTTCAGACTCCCAAACTACTTAATTTATAATTAAGTACAATATATTTTCCCCCCTTTTCTTAACCGGTTTTAGGTTTTCCCCTTTTCTGAATTACTTAATTTACAATTAAGTGTCACTTAACTTAATTCACCAGTTATCCCATTCCCTTACTAGTTTATTATAACCTAAGTTATAATATTCACTTGTCACTAGGACAAGTCCACCTATTATACAACATTTTCATTAATGTTATTTATTTATAATAGGTTATTATCATTCCCCTTTTAGACCAGTTACTGTTGTAAACCATTATTCTTCATTCTCTGTAATATATGTTCCTTATTATATTAAGGAAAACACCCCATGCACCTTATCAGTTTGATAGAAGGAATCAATGATTTATTTTCATAATGTTTTTCCATCTAAATATGTGGTAGCAAGTAATTTCTTTACTTTTCTATATTTATTGTGGCTTACTTGCAAAATCGTTTTCAGAAATAAGTCAATTAGGTAAATACATCACATTTCCCTCTTATCACACTAACTCAGTTCATTACATCCCTTCCTTTCTTATTTTCTGAGTTAGACATTTAATTACCATCCTTGTCATTTATTCATATCTTTTTATATACATTTATTTATTTGTATATATAAGCACTAGACCTCTCACATTAATCCTACACTTGTGGATGCTGGATTTGGCGGGCGGGTCCCGTAGACTTCTACTGACTTAACCTCTTGTCTTAGCACATGTGACGACCCCAAAACCCCGTACGAAGGTGGCAAGGGTAATCTTTGGAATATAACACATAAACAGATAATAGCAAAACAGAAATAAATAAATACACCAGATAATGCACAATAGAATACACTGGATAAACATAATCATCAGAGTTACACAGTATACAGGATCATACTTAGAATAAAATACAGTTTAGCTATACATAAATGTCTACAGCGGAAAACAAAACATAATATGTACAACAGGAGCTGAACAGCATAAAAAGAGATAAATGATAGAATCCATCTTCAGCTCCAACTATCCACAAAGTGCCTGCTAAAACCTGAATACAAGGCTGCCCATGTAGGAGAAGGGGCAGCCGAGTTTGTAAGTGAAACAAACTACGAGTCAGTCATGGGACTGGTATGAGAAATCTACTTAACTTACTTTAATATATGGCCAATCACAGGACCATTCCACTTTCGCGAAAAGGGTTTACTCCATTAGATTGCCAGTGCTTTAAAACAAGTAAATCTTTTAAACATCGCAATGCTTTTTATAAAAATGAAGCCATTATAAGACTCAGTTCCCATCACACAATGCAACACAAACCAGAGGATAGAGTTTTACCTTTTAATGGCCAAAATATACTTGATACGAATAAAACAAAAGCATTTGATATTATTACTAGTGTTTATATGATTCAAAAACAATTTCAATCGCAACTATCAATCATAGACGGCATGAGTACCATATATCATGTCGCCATATATAAATATACAATCAAAACCGCACGGTGTCGTATTTGGAAATTGGATTTCCGTCATGAACCAAGGCAAAAGATAGTCCTTACCGAATTCGAGACTATCTAGCCCGAGTCTCAGGAACAGCTGCAACTGCACCTTGGATCGTCAGGGCCAGTCCACCGATGTGGATTATTATGCCTAAACCATGCGTTTCCCCGCCTTTTGGGGCGTAAATGAGTCCCATGACCCCATCGGCTCCACATAGTCACCGATATATCCGAGGCTCCTCGCAACAGCAACAACCACACAGGTGAAAATAATATAAATGTCAGGGCTGGTAGGTCACTGACACTACCCTAGCTAGAAGGAAACGCATGCCCTCCCTGATGTCCTCTCCCGTTTCAGGTTCATACCGGGGTGTAAGTCTCGCGAATCAACGTTATACACAAAGCTATGCCACACAGGCCGTGCTTTGATCATCAACCACAAGACTTTGATCATCTGCCACTTAGGCATGGCACGCAGGCAATTCACTCTATGTGACTGATTTCTATCGATATATAACCTCTCAGCTCGTACGTCTCAAAGAAGGCCGTTAAGCAAGAGAATAAATTCTCCGCCTCCAAACAGATATATATTTAATAGAGATCAATCAGCACAGAACAAAATCCAATGTCAGACACACAGTCCATTTACAAGTTCGTTCTGAGTCTGAACGAAACCGGAGGCACCACATACCTCGCATATACTTCGATCTCCAAGTACGTCTGGACGATCACCACTTATTATCTATATTTCGGGATGCCTCCCAATCAAGACATCAGTTATCATCCAACCGAGGTGAAGATCTCCGGTCTTCAACCACCGTCTTCATCATCGACTTCTTGTCGTCGATCAATTATTTGAAATGAGATTTAACTCGGCCTTTTCAAATAATTCATGTATATTTAGAATTTAAATCAATTCATATCATCAATAATTCTGTTTTTAAATGTAATTTTGACGCCAAACACATTCAACCATCAAATACCTATTAAACCGAGTAAATTCGTTTTATTTTCCATTCTATATTGTTTATAATATTTTACAATGATTTATCGCTATTTTTATTCATTTAAAAATAGCAAATTCATTCAAACGGCGCTTCAGGCCATAACGCGGCCATGGCGATGTTTTTCTTCAGATTTGATTTACACATATCTGAAAATCTAACCATTGGATCTTTACAAAGTAGGTGTCGTTGGAAAGATATTTCCAAAGCGAACCCAACGGTTTCGGTTTCGGGAAAATCTGATGGTCGGATCTCCTGCACTAATCGTTTGAAATCGTGGTTTCAAAACACGAACTGCAGCTTCGTTATTCGATTTATTATATATATATATATATATATATATATATAATTCATTCTTCGATTTCAAAACCATATTCACTTCATATATTTGATAAAAATGATATTTTTATCCAACAGATATTTACTTCAACCCATCACCATTTTTAACACTTCATTTTCACAATAAAAATGTAGTTTTATTGTTCAATCTATATATTCAACACATGAATGTTTTCGACTTAAGACATACGATAAAAATTTGATTTTTATCGTTCTATTCCTTTATTCAACACATGATTTTTATTCCTATAGTACATATATATAATAAAAATGTGATTTTTATTGTAAAACAATTTATTTCAAACACGATTATTTTATATAGTTTATATATATATCATAAAGATGTGATTTTTAATGTAAAACAATTTATTTCAAAACACGATTATTTTATATAATATATATATGATAAAAATGTTATTTTTATTTTTCAAAGAATTTATTCAATATATGAACTGCATTCAACACATGAATTTTCTTGCAACACATGAATTTAATTTCAACACATGAATTTTATTTCAACACATGAATTTAAATCAAACACATGAAATATTTTAGAAAATTTCGGCAGCATAACGGCAGTGTAGTTAAAACCGGGACCGTCCCTAGTACGGCTCCTCGCTCTACCTTAAAGCCTCGCAGCTTTTGACAATGAGGATTTTCAATATCTAGTTCGTACGCAGACGAATTTTCCCATATACTAATCCTATTGGGATTTCAATCACAATCAATCATTTCAAATCAACCATTCATGATATTCACCAAATTTTCACATCAACCAATAATCCAAACAATATCACAACCAATATATATCGTCCATGGTCTGTGGACGAGGGGAGTGTGTGTGTATATATATATATACACACACACACACGCATATAACTATATTTCGATTTAATTTCAATATCATTTCAATTTATTTCAACGCATATATCATTTTTACAACGCATATATAACTTATACATCGAACATACAACTTATACAACGCTTATACATGAGGTGTACAACGCTTATATAACTCATACTTCGACTATATAATTTATACATCGTTGTTTCCATATCGTTTATAATTCAGAAATCTCACATTGGGTTCCACTCCACCAAAAAATGTAGAAGGCTCAGAAAAATATCCGGTCTCTTCTAGAATGTAGAAGACATCTGCATGAGTTCACTGTCTCTTGTTTCACTAGATTTCGACCACATAGCAAAAAGATGTGAATTTCAGAAGTCTGCAACGTTTTTAAGCGCGATAAACAGTTTAAATTAATTAAACCCATACCTTTCAGTATTCATTCAAAACTAGGGATGGATTTTTCTTGCAAACGGTGTAGGGGTTGGACGATTGGACAGTGCAGCAGCGAAGGGGGAGAAGGGGCGCACGTGAGTCGGCTGTGGGGCCCAGTGCGGTGGCTCCTAGTGGCGGTGGCGGAGCTTCAAAGGCGCCGACTTTGGCAAGGTGATTCTCTCGATTCGCGCAACTATACGAGTTGCTCCAGGTATGGATTCGAAGCCCTCGAGGTGATCTTCAAAATGGATCAAGAATCACTTGATTTCATTGAGCAGTTGAGGAGAAAAGGAGGAGAGAAGTTTTGAACTCCTTTCCGTCGTCACGTAGTGAAGGTCGGGGAGAGAGAGAGTTATGATGGCCAATGGGATTTTTATTTTATTTATATATTTTTAAAATTCTAAAATACCCATTATCTCATACAAACTCCAATCCAAACCTAACGACTATCGTCCCTAGCTAACTACCCCCATTCCAAACACAATGGGATATGTTTCGTAGGCCCATTCGACTGTTTCAGTCAGTTAATCTTCAAATTAAAATATAAAACATTCAATATTTGTTTTGAACGTACATTTCAATTTGCCGGGGCCACATACTGATCCCAAAAATCCCAGAAAAATAAACCTAGCTATGTTTTGATGATACGGTCCTAACAAAACTAGTTTCATCGAATTCTGAGACCGTTTTGAAAAATGGCCCTTTTCTGGTCGATTCAATTTAATAGAAATTGACCAAACACATTTTCCTTTTCCACACTCACATACTAACTTCAAGAATTATGAAATTTGAAACCTAGCAATAATTTGACATCCCGAATCAAACAAAAGTGGTATTGTCGAATTCTGAGGTCGTTTGCAAAATGTCTATTTTCAAGGGTTATATATTCTCTATAGCGACCTTTCTGAAAATTCATTTGGCCATAACTTTTGATTCCTACTATGAAACTTCGATTTTTCAGATTCGTTAGAAAGATAATCATAAACAGATTTAAATATTTTTGGTTTCACTAAAATCCATTTTATTTTGCACCGGGTACAGTCAGTCAAAGTTTGAATTGAAATTTCGAAACTGTCGCGCCATTTCAGGCATTGTTTATGATTAAAAATAATTATATTTATTTTTAAACGTCGATTCAAACATACTTTTCATCGCTATTATTTAAAGTAATTTATTTTAAATATTAAAATCCACTAAAATAGCCAAATTAAAAATTTTAAATTGGCTCAGATTTTCTGGGTTGTTACAACACATGTTGTTAATTCTTGCACTTAGGCCTCTCACATTAGGTTCAACATTAGTGGCTGCTGGATATGTCGGTCGGGTCCGGGCAGACTTCCACCACTAATGCAAACTAACCTCATTCCGTAAGTGTATTTACAATTTCTAATTGTAATTCTAGGTATATTCATTTTCATTCAATCACTTATGTTCATATCAAATTACGCTTCCAAATTAAAATCTCAAAACGTAATATATGTTATGTTCATTACATGAAAATTTTAAACATATTATCCTTTTTACTGTAATATAGTTAAAGTAATTTAATTTACATGTCATCCAATTTTTGCCTATATACTGTCGCATGTCATTTTCAACATATGTTTAATTCTACAAGGACATGTAAACATTCAATCGGGTAATTATTTTAACATGTCGTTCAATCAACAATATGTCCCAAGTAAAGCAGGTAATTACAATCACTGAATTGGCTATTCATATCCTAAAAAGTTTATTTTCTCCAACATGTAAACATTCAATAACATAGCCAATTCAACATAGGGATTTCCTAACATATTCATATCAACATTTCAATTCGTTACAGCAGCAATTCATAATTAAACTAGTCATTTCAAAATTTATTAAAAAAGGGAATGCTAAACGATAGTCATAACATTATCTAAAGTCTACAGCTTAAACCCACTCACCTTTAAGCTTTCCCCAAATTTTGGATCTGATCCGTTCTATCATCCATGGTTTTCCATTTCCCTTTAATTTGATTCACGACCTAACGACCACGGGTTTATTATTTCATAAAAAGAGAAGGGAAAGAGAAATAATTTAAATAGATTGGTTCTTAGAGGTTTACCTTGCTTTTATGATTCAATAATCTTTTTTATTAACATTGATTCCCTCTTCCAGATCTGAATTCATAATCCTCCTAGGCTAATATGTAATTAAGTATATCTAATTCACATGTTTCCAATTAGCATGTCAGTTACCATTTATGATTAAATATAACTTATTTAATTTTATAAGTTTTCGTCATCCTTTCTCATTTAAACATTATTCCACTTTACGTTGTCAATACGACTTACCGATGTTTACTTATTAACTTAGTTCTATTAACTAAGGCCCATTAATAAGTTTCTCTACCCATTTATTATAACCTATGTTATAATTTCCCTTTACCCCTAGGACAAGTCTAAACATTTATTCTTACCAATGGGTTTCAGACTCCCAGACTACTTAATTTATAATCAAGTACAATATATTTTCCCCCTTTTTCTTAACTTGTTTTAGGTTTCCCCTTTTCTGAATTACTTAATTTATAATTAAGTGTCACTTAACTTAATTCACCAGTTATCCCATTCGCTTACTAGTTTATTATAACCTAAGTTATAATATTCACTTGTCCCTACGACAAGTCTACCTATTATACAACATTTTCATTAATGTTATTTATTTATAATAGGTTATTATCATTCCCCTTTTAAACCATTTACTGTTGTAAACCATTATTCTTCATTCTCTGTAATATATGTTCCTTATTATATTAAGGAAAACACCCCATGCACCCTATCAGTTTGATAGAAGGAATCAATGATTTATTTTCATAACGTTTTCCCATCTAAATAGCAAGTAATTTCTTTACTTTTCTATATTTATTGTGGCTTACTTGTAACAACGTTTTCATAAATAAGGCATTTAGGGAAATACATCACTTTTCACTCTTATCACACTAACTCAGTTCATTACATCCCTTCCTTTCTTATTTTCTGAGTTAGACTTAATTACTATCCTTGCCATTTATTTGTATCTTGTTATTTACATTTATTTATATATATAAGCACTAGACCTCTCAAATTAAGCCTACACTTGTGGATTCTTGATTTGCTGGCAGGGTCCAGGTAGACTTCTACTACAAGCAGACTCAACCTCGTGTCTTAGCACATATTGTTAACTCTTGCTCTTAGCCCTCTCACATTAGGTTCAACATTAGTGGCTTCTGGATATGTCGGTCGGTTCCGGGCAGACTTTCACCACCAATGCAACCTAACCTCGCGCCATAAGTGTATTTACAATTTCTAATTGTAATCCTAGGCATATTCATATTCATTCAATCACTTATGTTCATATCAAATTGCGGTTCCAAATTAAAATCTCAAAACATAATATATGTTATGTTCATTACATGAAAATTTTAGACATATTACCCTTTATTCTATAATATAGTTTACAGTAATTTAATGTACATGTCATCAAATTTTAAACATAATATATGTTATGTTCATTACATGAAAATTTTAGACATATTATCCTTTATTCAATAATATAGTTTACAGTAATTTAATGTACATGTCATCAAATTTTTGCCTATATTTTGTCGCACGCCATTTTCAACATATGTTTAATTCTACTTGGACATGTATAGATTCAATCTTGGGTAATTATTTTAACATGTCGTTCAATCAACAATATGTCCCAAGTAAAGCATGTAATTACAATCACTGAATTGGCTATTCATATCGTAAAAAGTTTATTTTCTCCAACATGTAAACATTCAATGACTTAGCCAATTCAACATAGGAATTTCCTGACATATTTATATCAACATTTCAATTCGTTTCAACAACAATTTATAATTAAACTGGCCATTTCACAATTTATTAAAAAAGGGAATGTTAAACGATGGTCATAACATTATCTAAAGGCTATAGCTTAAACCCACTTACCTTTAAGCTTTCCCCAAATTTTGGATCAAATCCATTCTATGAACCATGGTTTTCCTTTTCCCTTTAATTTGATTCACGACCTAACGACCACGGATTCATTATTTCATGAAAAGAGAAGGGAAAGAGAAATAATAATTTAAATAGATTGGTTCTTAGAGGCTTATCTTGCTTTTATGATTCAATATTTTTTTATTAACGTTGATTCCCTCTTCCAGTTCTGAATTCATAATCCTCCCAGGCTAACATTTTAATTTCAGAATAGATTTGAGAAGAGAGAGAGAGAGAGGGAGCCATGGCAGAATTCCAGCGTAGCTGCTGAATTATGATGTTTAGGGTTAGGTCTAGGGTCATATTTATATGTGCTCAAGACCTTATCGTACATGCAGCACTGAGTCAGCATTGAACCCCGTTAAGAAAATAATCCAGGTTCGCAGATGAATCTAGCCAAATCTTATCCTTTCAAATTTTGAATTTGTATACGTACATATATTTGCATGTTCAGTTGGCCTTCTATAAAATAAAGATAAAAAATTATGTCGTCGCCACGGTTCGAACCCCCAACCTCCATGTTACAAATCCAATGCCTTGACCAACTGAGCTATGAAGTCTTTTGCTAATAAGTCTTAGAACAATGATAATTATTGATCTCTCCTTACTTCTCTTTTTCATGTTAGTTACAATACTTAAATTAAACCATTGCATGAATCTTTTTCTTTTAATGTTAATGCATTATGTTTGCAAATCAGTGCATGCAACATATCTACATTGCATGGAACCAATCCTTTCTTTCTTTCAATGCATGCACTACATTTTTTTTAGTGCATGTATTTATTACATACAATCCTTATTTTGTTCTTTATTTTATATTTTAATTTGTTTGTGTGTGTATATATATATATATATATATATATATATATTTCACTTGTTTGCATACAAACTTCTAGGCTTAATAACTTCTTCGTATGATGTCCGTTTTGTGCAAACCAGGTGTCTATCTTGACCAGAATTCCGAGACGGATGCAATGGCGCATCCATTTTAATTAATTCTCATTATTTAATTAAGTTATTTTTATTTTATTATCTTAAAAATACAGGGTGTTACAGGGTCATAGTAAGTAATTCGGTGAGATGGAGTTTCATGCTCGACTGGTATGATTGCTTCAGACCCATTATCCAGTGTGAATGGAGTACGGCCAGTCACTAACTTGTGGGTCATTCGATATGCCTAATGGTCTAATGAATCCTATCGATACACTTGCCTCTAACCTTTTCCAATTTCTTATTGAGGATGGAGTTAATGATCTTGTTCAGTTCTTCAACCTTTCCATTTGATTGCAGGTGGTGACCACCATGTATCGTTTCATGACACGATAATATGTGCAAAAGTTTATAAATTATGGGCTGTCGAATTGGGTCCTATTGTCAATTTTACATGTGAAGCCTAAATCGACAAATAATGTTTTGGATGATGTTTTAATAACCCACTTTATTGAGATTGTGTACAATAGTTCTGCTTCTACCAACTTAGTAAAATAACCCACTACCACAATCACATACTTTTCTTTGCCATTGGAAATTGGGAGGCTTCCGATGATGTCTATTCCTACACCGCAAAAGTCGTGGACTGACCATTCAAGTGAACTGGGTAGGCGGAGCTATTTTGGATCTTGATAAACCCTTGGCATTTATCACAGTGTCGATAATAACCAGCTTCATCTTAATTAATGGTAGCCGAAAATATCTATATCGAAATATATTCTTAACTAAAGTTTACCCACTAGTGTGGTTGCTGCATTGCCTTTATGTACTTCCTGCAGTACACATTTGGCATCGTCATGGCTACACACAAGAGGAGAGGTGGGAGAAACCTTTTTTGTATAGCGTGTCTTTCTGGATTGTTTTTCTCGTCACTTGATGCAAAACGATACACTTTTCACTTTCCTATTCTAAAAGGGATCCATGCAATATGTAACAACCCGAATTTTAACAACGTGTTAAGACAAGAATCAAGGCAGAATTTAATTATAAAACCTGAATCAGGATAAACGGGTTGCGCCATTGCGTTCGTCTCGGAAAAATACGCGAAATAGAGTCCGAAATTTCGTAAATCGGAGTTCGTATGACCGAGATATGGCCTCGCAAAGTTTCACAAAAATTCAAATCCGAAAACAGATTTGAAATTCAGCCCAATTAAGACACCACTCCATTTTTAGGCCTGGTTAAGACACCCCTCCATTTTTAGGCCTGGTTAAGACACCACTCCATTTTTTAGACTTGACTTCTTCCCCAAGACATGCCTTGGTTGGCTAGGATCTAAACTAGGGTTTATCCTATGGCTAAAACTATCATAGTCTTCTATAAAAAGACTCCTAACCCTCTCCTAAAACCCTCATAAATTGATCCTACAACTAAACTATGCCAAAATGGTTCCTCATCATGGCCTCCACTTCAACCCATGGCCTCCATCTTCTTCTTCATGATAGCTTAAGTGTTCTAAGCTAGTTTCAAAGTAAAGGAGCCTCTTTTCTTCATTCATGAGAGATTCTATGATCATTTGAGTGATTTCATGTTTGTATGAGAGTTCATAAGTTGCATTCTAGCCAAAGTTGCAACCTTTTCTTGACCAAAAAGCAAGGATCTTGCAAGAGAGCTCATAGGCTTCATTCAAAGCCAAAGTTGGAACCTTTCTTCTTCAAAGCAAGGATTTTTATTGATATTTGCTCAAGGGTTTCATTTGGAGCTTGTTCTTTTGGGGTTTTTGGGTGATAGCATGAATGGCTTCATCTCAATCTTTGTTTTATATGTTGATTTGTGCCTTCATAGCATTGTAAGCCCCCTCCTACTCTTAGATATTAATTATGAAGTTAAATGAATGTTGCAAGTTGGGTTTGAACATTAAGTATCATACATGTTATCATGTTATGTATCCCATCATGTTTGTAAAGACACCATCTTGATCTTATGGGCTAAAAGCTATAAGCTTTGTGTTGAATGTTGCATTATGCAACATGAGAGCTATCATATCCATTATGATAACTTGCATGTAATGCTATATGCGAACTACTAGGCATCTTTCTATGTCACCTATCATCATGATTCGCCTATGTGCGAAGTTTGGGGTTATGCATGTTTTTGAGGCTTCATAATGTAACATGCAAGTTAATGAACACACTTATGCCTCATATGCCACCATGATTAACTTGTGGCTTTATATCCTTTTTGTCGTGCCTTTGCCAAGTTCCTTCTTTAATCCAATATGCGTTGTTGTGAATGTATATGCGAGTTTAAAAGCGTTGGGGTTAGGTTATGGGAAACTTTAATGACATGAAACATGATTTGGGTAAATTGGTATAAACGTGACAACATGTAACTTTGGCTATGAGCATGGGACTTGAAAACTTGACACGTATGGGTTGTAAGTTTAACAAGACACTAGACCAAACATGAAAATGGCCAACTCGAGGTTGGGTTGAGTTTGTAGCATAAATCTACCCGGACCCGCCCGGCTTAACTAGTGGCTACAAACAATAGGATCCAATGTGAGAAGTTGGTCATGTCGCGCTTAAGACCCGAGGTTAGATAGGTTGTGGTGTAAAACTACCCGGACCCGCCCGGCTTAACTAGTAACCACAACAAGGTCTAATGTGAGAGGTTAAGAGTGCATTAATTAAATTAATGCCACATGATAAGGTTAAGTAAATTTGACTAATGACACTTAACCGATATGACACGAATGGGTAGGTTAAGTGGGACCGGGCTTGATTTCTTAATGACACTTAACCATACAAGACAATTAGGGGATGGGGTTAAGTAATTTACGCTTAACTAATCCGACTTGATAATTAGATGGGTTTAAGTAATCCATACTTAACTAATCTAAACACGGTAAATTCGATGAGGTTAAGTAATCCAAACTTAACTAATCTAACATGGTAATTAGATGGGGTTAAGTAACTTAGACTTAACTAATCTAAACACGGTAATTAGATGGGGTTAAGTAACCTTCACTTAACTAATATAAACACGGTAATTCGATGGGGTTAAGTTTAACACTTAACCAATCTAAACATGGTAATTCAATGAGGTTAAGTAACCAATACTTAACCAACTTAACACGGTAATTTAATGGGGTTAAGTAACTTATACTCAACCAATTATACATGATGATTTGATGAGGTTGAGTAACCTATACTTAACCAATCTAATATGCGGACCTGATAGGGTTAAGTCACAAGATCTTTTAAATAAACTTAACCATTGTAATACGACTAGTGGATGGGGTTAAGCTAACCCATGCTTAACCAATCTGACTCGATAATCTGATGCGATTAAGATAATCTATGCTTAATCAATCTAACATGATAATTCGATAGGGTTAAGAAAATAAATACTTAACCAGTTTGAATTGATAAGGTTAAGTCATGACCTTCGTGGTACACTTAACCAACCTGTAGGGATATGCATTGAACTTGAGTACGTAGCCAATCTTGACATGATTCGTAGGCGGGTTAAGTCATGAACTTGGATAACAACACGTAACCCATTTGAAAAAACCCTAGCTCAGGGGACTAGGTTGGAATTCGTAGTTAACAAGGATAGTGGAAAGAGGGGCTAAGTGGTAAACCTTAGTTAACGGTAACTAAGTAATAATTCTTAGCTAAGGACATGGAATAGTTCATAAAGAGATGAGTAACATAGTACGGTAGGACATCGCTTAGTATGCGAGGAGGAGCAAGTTATCTAACTTGGATAAAAGCTCCAGCGAACTGGGTGACGAAGCGGAAGCTTCGGGGAACGTGAGGGTAATCTTGGTATCCCTCTGTGAGGTGGCGAGTGGTCCATGCAACCCGGCCTCATAGAGGTTAAGGTCTGCGGTAGAAGAGCCAAGAGTATACCTTGGTTGCTATGCTAGCGACCTAAAGACTGGGATGGATTAGCGTGGAGTCGACGATACTTGATTTTGCCCCGGGATAGCATGTCACCGACTACCTACCATCTTTAGTCAATCGTGTACGTACGGAAAGGCAGGGAACTCCCAAAAGACCATATACCAGCTATCAAGTTATGGGTGAGGTTGGCTATCTGGAAATGGGCATCGATGGGCCTTAGTGTAGTTCTCATACATGATTTTTCTTGGATTGCATTTCAGTAGTTGAGGGAAGGGTCACGTGGGACCATAGCCACGGGTACAAAAACAGACCTTGATATCTGCATCAGCAGACGACTTAAAGCTCCTGACCGAGTTCCGTATTTCTTGATTTGCCCTGGCACGGAACTCGGATGGCACATTGAGGAACATGTGCATCTAGACATGGAAAACGATTCACGATACATAAGTAGGATAAAGGGCGCGGTTGACGGGTGGCATAATCCCTAGTGGCCGTAGGTGGCTGAACCCAAACCGAGATACGGAAACGTTCATTAGGTAGCATAATCCCTAGTGGTCCTAGGTGGCATAAATCCTAAGTGGACACGCGATAGTTCATGGTAAGAAAACATAACTAGATCAAGGGTAGCAGTCCAAAATAACTTCAAGGATAAAACGTTTACATAGGAAAACCCGTATGGCCTACGACAAAGAACTAAACTTATACATGGAAAGAAACATACGAGTTGGGAAAACCTACATATGCTATATATTAGGTTGACATGGACCATTACATGGCGTTGGGCAAGGGACATTCATACTTAATACATGACGCGGGTTGGGATACTAGTACGAGGGGTGCAGAGTAAATATACATGATATATACCTTAGGATGTTATACATGATAGATACCTTGGGATAGTATACTTGATAGAAACCTGACGATGTGGTACCTTGATTTATCTTGACACCGTAGTTTATCATGACACACTCGTTTATCTTGGTGCAGTAGTTCATCCTGTTATTTTGGTTTAGCTTATCTATCTTGTCATCATACTTATGTTCATCTCAGTTCCTCATGCCAGTTAACTTTACTAGTTTATATACTGATAGTAGATAGGGCTTACTAGTCTTTATGACTGACCCCGTTTTGTTTCGCCTCTTGTCTTCCGTTTCCCCCCAGGTTACAGGGAGGAAATGCTATTGTTAGTTTGGACTTCTTCTGTTTGAAGTTCATCACGCATGGATTGGACTTCTCTTGGCTATGGCTACTTTACTGTTTTACTTGGGGAATAATTTATGAAATGGTTTTATGCTTCTTTATTATTGCAAGACAGGTTTTGATGTATTAATGATGTGAAAGTTGATTTTACTTCCGCTGTTTTTTATATATATATATGTTCTGTCTTGTAATATTTCTGTACATGTTTACCAATAATACCCCTCTAAAGCTAGTGCATTCCTTTGCGAGTGACCCTAGCGGAGGTGGGGTGTTACATTTGGTATCAGAGCAGAAGGTTACCAGACTGGGCAAAAGTTTTTAAAACCTTCTGAAAAGTATTTGAAAAACCGTTTACAAAGAAGCATTTTTTTCAAGAAAAGTTTGTTTTAAAAGGCTATTCCCCAAAGGCCATTAGCATTATCCTTTGATTCCTTGATTGAATCTCTTTTCCTTTCTTTCCTCCATCTGTAGTCATAGTAGTTTTGACTGCGACTAATACTTGTCTAGCTACGTAAGTGTTTTCCCGTGCGACGGAGGAAGTTCTCGAGAGACCGGTTACCGAAGTTATAAGAAGGGATAATAAGAACAAGGATAAAGGATACGAGCTTAAGGATAAGCAACTTGTTGGTATGGCTTGATCCATCAAGGAGGACAAGGACAAGATCAACGAGAGGGCAATCGTATGCTCTCATTCCTAGAGTACCTAAGAGAAATGGTACCATTTCTGTTAGAGGTTCAGCCTTCCTTTTCTATCATCCCGTCCAGACTTTGTTTTGATCATTGCATCATTTAAGTCTGCTTGGATAGTGATTCTCTGCACCTTAGTACTAGCATAGAAGAGGATCCCATTTTTGTCCCAAATCTTGTTAGAGGATCGGTCCATTTATTCATGACTTGTTTGGATTTGAGAGTGCCCATGTTTTTGGAGCCAAAGATGGGTTCTAGGGATAAAGTGGCCACCCAATAAGGGGTGCCATTCTCGGTTTTGGAAAGAGGGTAGTTAGACTCTAGACTTGCCTTGGTAATACCCTCGAAGTCCTGTGTAACCTTTTGGGTTCTGTCATGGTTAGTTACCTAGAATCTCATGATGCATTCGTTGGTAATCTGCTCGAGTAGAGTTCGCCACTAAGGCGAATGGTTCATTTCGCTAGTGCATGAGTTGTCGAGATCACCCTAGTAGGTACACTTGGCAATAGGGATTGGCATCGGTAAACGAGATCCAAAATTCACTAGTGAATTTTGGAGAGCTTGCATGAGTACGCGGATATATTTGAGCCAAGTATGCTAGGGAAAGAATAAGTGATAGTGGAACGAGAGGCGACAGTGAAATGAGTTCCAACTCATATCTTGGAAATGAGAATCAAGGAGCTACGAAAATCATGAAGTCAAAGATGGTCAAGGCACAATGGAATTAAGCTCAAGGAAATGCGGCTTAGGCGCGCGCATCATATCTCTTTTTAAGAGTATATGGTTGATCCCTGGTTCTCCTGTAGAGCTTGCTTGCATGCTATCGCTTGGTGGATATCCTCTCGGTCCTGTTTCTGTTGCAAACCCTGTAAGGAGTTTGTATTGTTTATCTCCTCGATCTTATCTTGGGAACCTTAGGTAGAATCCTATGGATGTAAACATGTGCTTGAAACATGTTATGTTTGACATGTTGCAAGTGGTTGCAAGTGGTTGCTCGTGGATGCGCGAATACACATTAGATACTAGATCGACGCACTCACATTTCATATTGCATATGCACGAGTATTTATACTTGTTTACGGATGAAATTGAATGTGTTGTCATGCGGATGTTGCATATGAATGAATGTTTGTGCACGCATGTAGTACTTATATGACTAGGATTATTTGCATAAATGCTGGATTCATGGCACTAAACATACTTTGCAATAGAAAGATCATTCAGGCCTGATCATTAGCATTAGCTAAGGAACATATACACACACTTTCTACATGTGTTCATATGGCATTAGAAATCGTCTAAGGACAATGGTTGCCTGTGGATGAGGTTTTGAGTAGATGGATGATGGATGGTAGGATACGTTCTTCCTAACTTGGAGATTTCGGGGACGAAATCCTTAAAGGAGGGGAGAATGTAACAACCCGAATTTTAACAATGTGTCAAGACAAGAATCAAGGCAGAATTTAATTATAAAACCTGAATCAGGATAAACGGGTTGCGCCATTATGTTCGTCTCGGAAAAATACGCGAAGTAGAGTCCGAAATTTCGTAAATCGGAGTTCGTATGACCGAGATATGGCCTCGCAAAGTTTCACAAAAATTCAAATCCGAAAACAGATTTGAAATTCAGCCCAATTAAGACACCACTCCATTTTTAGGCCTGGTTAAGACACCACTCCATTTTTAGGCCTGGTTAAGATACCACTCCATTTTTTAGACTTGACTTCTTCCCTAAGACATGCCTTGGATGGCTAGGATCTAAACTAGGGTTTATCCTATGGCTAAAACTATCCTAGTCTTCTATAAAAAGACCCCTAGCCCTCTCCTAAAACCCTCATAAATTGATCCTACAACTAAACTATGCCAAAATGGTTCCTCATCATGGCCTTCACTTCAACCCATGGCCTCCATCTTCTTCTTCATGATAGCTTAAGTGTTCTAAGCTAGGTTCAAAGTAAAGGAGCCTCTTTTCTTCATTCATGAGAGATTCTATGATCATTTGAGTGATTTCAAGTTTGTATGAGAGTTCATAAGTTGCATTCTAGCCAAAGTTGCAACCTTTTCTTGACCAAAAAGCAAGGATCTTGCATGAGAGCTCATAAGCTTCATTCAAAGCCAAAGTTGGAACCTTTCTTCTTCAAAGCAAGGATTTTTATTGATATTTTCTCAAGGGTTTCATTTGGAGCTTGTTCTTTTGGGGTTTTTGGGTGATAGCATGAATGGCTTCGTCTCAATCGTTGTTTTATATGTTGATTTGTGCCTTCATAGCATTGTAAGCCCCCTCCTACTCTTAGATATTAACTATGATGTTAAATGAATGTTGCAAGTTGGGTTTGAACATTAAGTATCATACATGCTATTATGTTATGTATCCCATCATGTTTGTAAAGACACCATCTTGATCTTATGGGCTAAAAGCTATAAGCTTTATGTTGAATGTTGCATTATGCAACATGAGAGCTATCATATCCATTAAGATAACTTGCATGTAATGCTATATGCGAACTTCTAGGCATCTTTCTATGTCACCTATCATCATGATTCGCCTATGTGCTAAGTTTCGGGTTATGCATGTTTTTGAGGCTTAATAATGTAACATGCAAGTTAATGAACACACTTACGCCTCATATGCCACCACGATTAACTTGTGGCCTTATACCCTTTTTGTCGTTCCTTTGCCAAGTTCCTTCTTTAATCCATTATGCGTTGTTGTGAATGTATATGCGAGTTTAAAAGCGTTGGGGTTAGGTTATGGGGAAACTTTAATGACATGAAACATAATTTGGGTAAATTGGTATAAACGTGACAACATGTAACTTTGGCTATGAGCATGGGACTTGGAAACTTGACACGTATGGGTTGTAAGTGTAACAAGACACTAGACCAAACATGAAAATGGCCAACTCGAGGTTGGGTTGAGTTTGTAGCATAAATCTACCCGGACCCGCCCGGCTTAACTAGTGGCTACAAACAATAGGATCCAATGTGAGAAGTTGGTCATGTTGCGCTTAAGACCCGAGGTTAGACTAGGTTGTGGTGTAAAACTACCCGGACCCGCCCGGCTTAACTAGTAACCACAACAAGGTCTAATGTGAGAGGTTAAGAGTGCATTAATTAAATTAATGCCACATGATAAGGTTAAGTAAATTTGACTAATGACACTTAACCGATATGACACGAATGGGTAGGTTAAGTGGGACCGGGCTTGATTTCTTAATGACATTAACCATACAAGACAATTAGGGGATGGGGTTAAGTAATTTACGCTTAACTAATCCGACTTGATAATTAGATGGGTTTAAGTAATCCACACTTAACTAATCTAAACACGGTAAATTCGATGAGGTTAAGTAATCCATACTTAACTAATCTAACATGGTAATTAGATGGGGTTAAGTAACTTAGACTTAACTAATCTAAACACGGTAATTAGATGGGGTTAAGTAACCTTCACTTAACTAATCTAAACACGGTAATTCGATGGGGTTAAGTTAAACACTTAACCAATCTAAACATGGTAATTCAATGAGGTTAAGTAACCAATACTTAACCAACTTAACACGGTAATTTAATGGGGTTAAGTAACTTTACTTAACCAATTATACATGATGATTTGATGAGGTTGAATAACCTATACTTAACCAATCTAATATGTGGACCTGATAGGGTTAAGTCACAAGATCTTTTAAATAAACTTGACCATTGTAATACGATTAGTGGATGGGGTTAAGCTAACCCATGCTTAACCAATCCGACTCGATAATCTGATGCGATTAAGATAATCTATGCTTAATCAATCTAACATGATAACTGATAGGGTTAAGAAAATAAATACTTAACCAGTTTGACTTGATAAGGTTAAGTCATGAGCTTCGTGGTACACTTAACCAACCTGTAGGGCAAAGCATTGAACTTGAGTACGTAGCCAATCTTGACATGATTCGTAGGCGGGTTAAGTCATGAACTTGGATAACAACACGTAACCCATTTGACAAAACCCTAGCTCAGGGGACTAGGTTGGAATTCGTAGTTAACAAGGATAGTGGAAAGAGGGGCTAAGTGGTAAACCTTAGTTAATGGTAACTAAGTAATAATTCTTAGCTAAGGACATGGACTAGTTCATAAAGAGATGAGTAACCTAGTACGTTAGGTCATCGCTTAGTATACGAGGAGGAGCAAGTTGTCTGACTTGGATAAAAGCTCCAGTGAACTGGGTGACGAAGCGGAAGCTTCGGGGAACGTGAGGGTAATCTTGGTATCCCTCTGTGAGGTGGCGAGTGGTCCATGCAACCCGACCTCATAGAGGTTAAGGTCTGCGGTAGAAGAGCCAAGAGTATGCCTTGGTTGCTATGCGAGCGACCTAAAGACTGGGATGGATTTGCGTGGAGTCGACGATACTTGATTTTGCCCCGGGATAGCATGTCGCCGACTACCTACCATCTTTAGTCAATCGTGTATGTACGGAAATGCAGGGAACTCCCAAAAGACCATATACCTGCTATCAAGTTATGGGTGATGTTGGCTATCTGGAAATGGGCATCGATGGGCCTTAGTGTAGTTCTCATACATGATTTTTCTTGGATTGCCTTTCAGTAGTTGAGGGAGGGGTCACGTTGGACCATAGCCATGGGTACAAAAATAGACCTTGATATCTGCATCAGCAGACGACTTAAAGCTCCCGACCGAGTTCCGTATTTCTTGATTTGCCCTGGCACGGAACTCGGATGGCACATTGAGGAACATGTGCATCTAGACATGGAAAACGATTCACGATACATACGTGGGATAAAGGGCGCGGTTGACGGGTGGCATAATCCCTAGTGGCCCTAGGTGGCTGAACCCAAACCGAGACACGGAAACGTTCATTAGGTAGCATAATCCCTAGTGGTCCTAGTTGGCATAAATCCTAAGTGGACACGCGATAGTTCATGGTAAAAAAAATAACTAGATCAAGGGTAGTAGTCCAAAATAACTTCAAGGATAAAACGTTTACATAGGAAAGCCCGTATGGCCTACGGCAAAGGACTGAACTTATACATGGAAAGAAACATATGAGTTGGGAAAACCTACATATGCTATATATTAGGTTGACATAGACCATTACATGGCGTTGGGCAAGGGACATTCATAGTTAACACATGACGCGGGTTGGGATACTAGTACGAGGGGTGCAGAGTAAATATACATGATATATACCTTAGGATGTTATACATGATAGATACCTTGGGATAGTATACTTGATAGAAACCTGACGATGTGGTACCTTGATTTATCTTGACACCGTAGTTTATCATGACACACTCGTTTATCTTGGTGCAGTAGTTCATCCTGTTATTTTGGTTTAGCTTATCTATCTTGTCATCATACTTATGTTCATCTCAGTTCCTCATGCCAGTTAACTTTACTAGTTTATGTACTGATAGTAGATAGGGCTTACCAGTCTTTATGACTGACCCCGTTTTGTTTCGCCTCTTGTCTTCCGTTTCCCCCCAGGTTACAGGGAGGAAATGCTATTGTTAGTTTGGACTTCTTCTGTTTGAAGGTCATCACGCATGGATTGGACTTCTCTTGGCTATGGCTACTTTACTGTTTTACTTGGGGAATAATTTATGAAATGGTTTTATGCTTCTTTATTATTGCATGACAGGTTTTGATGTATCAATGATGTGAAAGTTGATTTTACTTCCGCTGTTATATATATATATATATATATATATATATATATATATATATATATGTTCTGTCTTGTAATATTTCTGTACATGTTTACCAATAATACCCCTCTAAAGCTAGTGCATTCCTTTGCGAGTGACCCTAGCGGAGGTGGGGTGTTACACAATAGTAAGTTCTTTATAAGAGTCAACCAACGTTTCGTTTTGGGCTCGATGGTTAGCACCCAACCAACTTCCATCTGGTCTATGTTTGGGGTTCTCAATGTCTAGATCGGAACCACCCTCATTTTCTTTAGGTTCTTTGAGCCACTAGCTTGGCCAATGAGTTGATCTTCTCATTCTGATCACAAGGAATGTGTGAAATGCAATAATGCTCAAATCTGGCTAGAGGCTTATGAAATTGATTAAGGTTAGGAGCAAGTCGTGCCGCCTTTGACCTGAAACTCTTTCCTGACCTAGCATACAATAATTTGGAAGTCATAGAAAATTTGAACCGATATTATCCTCGATTCCTTTAGCAACTTACACTCGACAATTATGGCTTCATATTCAGCATCATTGTTTGTTGTAGGAAAGTCCAACTTCGATGCATAATAGATTGAGCATTCTGTAGGTATTACCAAGTCTATTTTAAAGCCATAACATCAATCATTACGAGCTTCATTAGTAGATAGCTTCCACCGGATAGTTGGTGGTTCAACGTCTTTTGCAATGTCAATCGGAGCTGCAAAATCCATATAAAGTCAGCCAATGCTTTTCCTCGGATTTCTCTCTAAGAAATGTAGATAATATCAAATAGACTCAATTCCATATTCCATTTGAATAGCCTTTAGACACCTCCGATCTTTGAAGGACCAGTGGCAGTGGCAAGTTAGTGCAGATCTTGATGGGATGAGGTTGAAAGTAGTGGTGAAGCTTCCTCGATCATATTAAATGACAGTAAACTAACTTCTCGAATTTCGGATAATTACCCTATTTTCATATTATCCTTTTTCTCAAATAGTAGACCAGTCGTTGATCCGATTATCCTTTCGTACGAAAGCCGAGTTGATGCATGCAACATACAACTAGATACACAAAAAATCTTCTTGATCGATCTTTAATATCAAGGAGAACAGAACTGTAATGTCATGTACTTCTGTCCCCTTTTCACAGTTGTAAAACCCATCGCCTTTCCCGGGCCACAAACCAGAAACCAATTCGTGTTCCCTTTACCATTCCTTTCTTCCAAAAATGGAAAACCACTATTTATAAAGAAATTGAAACCAAAATTGCAGATCGCGTGAGATCCTGAGGCTTGACTCAAGTTGTGACGATCATGTGAAGGTATGTGATGGAAATGGGGTGCAATTGGAGTTTTCTTTAAGATCTTGACTCCAATTAGGTACCCTTAATTCTTTGTAAGATCGAAATTAGGAAAGTATAGATTTTATAAGGCGAAGCCAGGGCGTGGTGTGTGGCAATCTAGGGAGTGTCGGAGGTTGATTCATGGGTAGCGCAAGTCTCTATCGGCTCAGCGGAAGTAGTTCAAGTTCGATCTTGTTGATGGTGGTTGGGTGGATCTGTAGTGGTCCGAAGGTAGGATGGTGAACAGGAGGTCAGTTTGGCATCAACAATGGGGGTGTAACACCCCTTAATTTTAAAAACATGACATAAGGGATAACTAAAGAATATCTAATATTTATAGGAAGAATTAAGGGAAACGGGTTGCGCCATTGTGTTCGTCTTGGAATTCTAATTGGGGTAGAGTCCGAGTTTGCATAAAACGGATACATTATGAAGAAGTTATGAAGCTTAGAAGAATTGAAGAATTAGCAGAATTTAATAATAATTAAATAACAAATCAAACATGAATTAAAAAATCAAAATCAGCCAAATCTGGGTGAGCGGGAAATCTCCCGCTCTAGGGTGTCGACCCCCCTATAGGAGTGTCGACAGGGGTGTCGACCCCCTATAGAGGTGTCGACCCCATCGGCCCAGATCTGGTCGGGCGAGTTTTGTGGTCTGGACCGATATGTGATCTTCTGGGATTGGCTCAAAGACGTGTATTTCCGGTTTCGATGGTTCAGATGGATCCAAATCTAATCTAAGGGTCCTAATTCACCTAGAGCATCTATAAAATACCCCTAAACCTAACCCTAATCTCATTGTTATTCATAAATGGCGGCTTCATTCTGCTCTAGTCTAAATTAACCTAGCCTTTCTTCTCCAAGCAAAATCAAAATATAGATTTATAGATAGTTCTTCTTCAACAATCAGATTAGAAGATCAGTTCTACATTAATCAAGTATAGATTATTGAAGATCCAAATTGCTACAACAACGCCTAATTTTCTAAGAATCCTATCGCTGTGAGTCTATGTCACTTTCACATATAATTGAATTTAAAAAAAGTAAATGTGATAGGATTGTGAATTGGATTTAATGAATATGCCTGTGACTGAGATGAATCTTATCAATTTTGTATATCATTATCCTTTAAATTCATACCCATAAATCTGCCGTATGCTTTTCTGATCCAGTTTATCGTTATATGCTTGTTTATGTTTCATATGCCTGTTCTTATGTTTACACCAATTTTGATGTTGATTCGCTTCTCCTCTTCTTTTTCCTTTTTTTATGAGATTATGCCAACTTTGATCCTAACATATTGCATTGAGATATGCATACGAATAACATTTGAACGATTGGGAAAAGTTTGGCAAAATTTGTAATAAAATGAGATTATTGGCATAAATCAATTTGAGTATAATTGTGAATAAATTGTATACATGAGATTTGGCATAAGTTGGATTTGGAATAATCGGATATAATTTGTATAGATGAGGTTTGGCATAAATTGTTAATAACAATGAACGCAAATTAATTCGGGTGTAATTTGGCATAACATGTATACATAGGATTATAGGCCTAATTTGGATTAAAATTATAAACATTATTTAGATTGGAAATAATGGGTAATTGGAATATATTTTAGTCCAAGATTCAAAATTGGGACTTGAATAAAGAAAGTGATAATGAACGCTTAAGACACGAGGTTAGATTCGAATTGTGGTATAAGACTGCCTGGAACCGCCCGACACATCCAACAACCGCAATTTGGTAATCTAATGTGAGAGGTCAAAGGCATAAATTAGATACGTAATAATGCATAGACACGAGGTTAGATTCGGATTGCGGTATAAGACTGCCTAGAACCGCCCGGCATATCCAGCAACCGCAATACTGCTGTCTAATGTTGGAGGTCTTGCAAGATTACGATTATAATGAATTAATGAACACTTAACCAAGATAAGACATGTGGTAAGACATGGGAGTGATAAAAGCGTTAAGGGGGTAACATGGGTAGCATGTGAAACATAATTATAACACTTAACCAAGATGAGACATTTGGTTAGACATGGGGATAAAGAGGGGTTAAATGGGAATTCCTAGTGGGGACCAAGCTTAGGAGGGAAGCTTGTGTCAAGTGGGTGGACCCTTTTTAACCAGTAACCCATTTTAGTATCTATATGATCTCGAACTAGGTCGAGGACAGGGACACGCTTACTGGGGTTGATTGTAAGAGGTCAATAAAGAGTTAGCGATGGCAATGCAAGTCCAATGGAGTCATGTGCATGCGTGGGTCCGGGCTGGTAGGTAAGACGTTGTTGCATCGTGTAGGTATAAGCCTTGCATTTTAGTAGTACCGGGTTGCCACTTTAGGGAGTGATACACCCTACTATGGGACCAGCACGGGTATCTACAAGTTAGGGAACCGATCGAATGGGGAGGGTAGTGGGTACAACAAGTGGAGATAGGAGCAGGCGGCACCTATGACATCATCTAGGGGTACACAAAACTGCCATTATTATTATTATTATTATTATTATTATTATTAGGTTTAGTAAGAGGGATCAGCTTTCAGTATGGAACTAGTATTGGTGCGGTGTAGGAATTATCTTATAGCGATTAGAAGCGCAATCAACGTTATATCTTGTTCATCTTGTTTACCTTGTCATATCTGCTTATGTTACGGTCATCTCTTATATCCAGCTTATGTTCTTATCATGTTACTTTACTGATTATATTGTTACAGTCACTGGACTTGCCAGACTTTATGATTGTATCTTTTTGTTTCGCCTCTTTTCTTTCCTTCCCCCTCCCCCCTAAGGTCGTCAAGGTGGGACTAGTGGAGCTTGACTTGGATTCCTTTCTTCTTGAAGTGCTTGGAAATGTTGAAAGTAATGCTCAGCTTTATCTCTTTTCATTATGGACATTTGGAGTGGGATTATGGTTTTGCTTTTATGTACTCTGATAATAATTTTGTTCAAGATGGATATTTGTGTACTTGGTTTAGTATATGGTTTTTATGTTGTAACCATGTTTTACTTTTCCGCTGCAATGAATAAATTTTGAATTTTTAAGTACCATTTTAAATATCTATCTTGTGATATTATGTTCTATACTCTTATAACGCTCCATGAAAGTTAATGCATTCCCTTAGTGAGTGACATTAATAGACGTGGGGTGTTCCACGTGGTATAAGAGCTGAAGGTTACCAGAACAGATAAAAGATTTTGAAAACCGTTTTCAAAAGCATTGTTAGAAAGATTTCAAAAACATGTTTTAAAAAGGGTAATTTCAAGAGAAAAAATTATTATGAAAAATGTAATCCCCAAAAGCCATATATTTACCTTTCGATTCTCTGTTTTGAATCTCTTCCTTTTTCCTTTCAGCATGTCTGCGGAACCCGTTATACCCGAGGGCGCACAGATACCAGGTTAGTTCAGAAGTTATCTGGAGGCTAGGCCTAATGCCGCAGGCCCAGCAGACGTTCCTCCTCCCCCAGCTGCAACCACTCCTCCTCCTCCTCCCCCCCGTGTAGACACTTTTTCTAAGATATGCAAAGACTTTCGTGTGATGGGTGGAAAGCCATTTTATGGAACTGAGACGTTTGTTGAGGCTCGGAATTGGGTTAAGGAAGTGGAGGACTTGTTTGGTATCTTTGAGATAAACGATGGAAGGAAGGTTCAGCTAGCTACTTAGTTGATGAAGGAAAAAGCCTCATTTTGGTGGGGAGTAATTAATAGATGACGTGCAGTGTAGACGTGGATAGATTTTAGACAAAGGTTCGAGTTGAAAGTTCTTTCACAAGAAGAGGAGAGTTTATACATGGAGAGGTTCTTGGCTTTGACACAATGGAATTTGTCTGTGAAGGAGTACGTTAACAAGTTTAACCTGTTAGCAAGATTTGGTATGAAATTAGTTAATACACTACATAAGAAGGCCTTGAGATTTGCCAAGGGTCTGAACGAACCATTACACGAGTTGGCTATGTCCCACATTGCTATGGGGGCTACCTTTCAAGAATCTTGTTGATATGGCGCTGACACATGAAGTGGAAAAAGGTGCTAGTGTAGTTGAGGAACAGGATAAGAATGTGGATCCATAGATATCACAACAACAACAAAAGAAAGGTGGTAAGGATAACAAGGGCCAAGGGAAGAAAAGTTGTTTTAATTGTGGAACACCAGGCCACTTAAGCAAAGACTGTAGGAAGAAGAAGAAGACGGGTTGCTTCCAATGTAGTAACGCAGGACATATGATTAAAGATTTCCCGAGGAGGAAAGAACAAGGGCAAGGGCAGAGGACAAGACATACTCTGAAGGGCTGGTTCACGCTCTCATGGCACCAGGACAAGAGAGAGGTAGAGACATTTCTGTTGAAAGTTTTATATTTCTTTTTGATCATCCTGTTCAAACTTTGTTTAATTCTGGCATTTCACATTCGTTTATATCTACTTCATTAGTTGAAACACTACACCTAAATTCTAGTCTAGTTATGGATCCCATTGCTGTCTCAAATCCTATTGAGGGTACGGCGCATCTATCTATGTTATGTCGGGATTTGAGAATATATGTAACACCCCGTATTTTTTGTAAACATTAAAGTAACAAATTAAAGAATAATTAATTCCAAATTGGAGAATTAAGGGAAACGGGTTGCGCCATTGCGTTCGTCTCGGAATTCTGCTTGAGATAGATTCCAAGTTTGCGTGAATCGGGCTTCATATGAAGGAGTTATGACTTTTAGAAGATTCAAGAATTTAAATAAATAGCTCAGAATAAAATTCAAAAAATTTAAATTTCAAAACCAAAAGCAGAGGCGGTTGGGCGGGAATTTTCTTGCCCAAGGCCAGGTCGATGAGGGGGTTGGCCTCCCCCCATACAGGTCGACCAGGGGGTCGACCTCCCCTTCGGGCCAGATCTGAAAACTGACGTGTTTCTTCATGTGATGATTTGTTGTCTCATTTGGGCTTGTGTGGAAAGTTTTGGTTGGTTCTCTTAGGATTGAATGGCTTTGATTTTCCCTGGGTTGATCTGACGGCTCCTATTAAATCAAACTTCTATATAAGCAACCTAAATCCAAACCCTAAGCCACACAAAAATATTCCTAAGATCGTCATGCTGTCAGAACTCAACCTAGAGTAGCCGCCATTCTGCTTCAACTAGAAAGCAAGTTAGGAATTGCAAATCAAATCTAATTCAACTAAGATAATTCAACGTCTACAACAAAGGAGAGCTATTTAATTTCATAATACAGATCCCAGAACACAAGACTAGTCTCCTATTTGTAAGTCCAGTTATCATTTAGACCTAAACGGTATTAGAATTGTGACTAAATAACTGGTTGTAGAACAACGCCCTATGTAAATTTATGCCTATCCTTTTTGTTAAACTGAATTGATTAAGACTATGACTCTTATCATGATTAAGTTTGTGATTATATTGTATGTGATTTGATGATAAATGTTAAATGCTTGGCAGTGAATCCATATGTTGTATAATTTGGCTATGTCATATATGTCGCGTAATTTAGTGATGACATATTATGTGTATACTTTGGCAATGACATATCATGTTGAATAAATTGGCGATGACATATTATGTTGTATAATTTGGCAATGGCATATCATGTTGTGTAATTTGGCAATGACATACCATGTTGTATAATTTGACGATGACATTTCATGTTGTATGACTTGGTAATGACACCTATATGTTGTATGTTAGTTTGGGAATTTTGCTATATGACCAAAACTACATGCTAATATGATTAGGCTCATGTTAAATTTGATCCAACTAATTTGCAAGTTCACAACTACATGCCTAATTTTAAGTTTATGTAGTTCTATGTAAAACAACTATTTCATGATTCATGTTGAGTAGATCTAAATTTGCAAGTTCATAATTAAATGTATATTGTTCTATGCCAAATTCATATGATACATGTGTAGTTAGATCCATATTTTTATGGTGTTGGAATTATTACATGTTCCTCTTTTTCCCCTTTTGTGTATAAGTTAGGCTATGCATCGAGCCTAACATTTTATGTGATTTATGCAAACGTTAAACGGGTGTAACGTTGGGGAAAAACATGAAATTACATATAATTGACATATTTGGCTCATAAACATGTAAATGTTTTATGGCATAAAGTGGTATAAATTTTTATACCTAAAATTATGAACTTGATTTAAAAGGGAAAGTGGGGCTTGACTTGAATGACAATAATTTACATATAAATATAAAGAGGTAAATATGTGAATTTAGAAAAGTAGAAAATTCCTAACCTGAGGTTAGATTTAGTTACAGTGTAAGGCTGCTCGGAAACGCCCGACACATCCAGCAACCGTAACAATATATATCTAATGTGGGAGGTTAATGCATCGAGCCCAAAAGAACCCGAGGTTAGACTGAGTTGCGGTGTAAAACTGCCCGGACCCGACCAGCACATCTAGTAACCAGAACAATACCTGTCTAATGTGAGTGGTTAGTGCTTTAATGAATGAATTAAAGCTAAGTCAGGAATGGTAGGGTTAAGTTAATTAAGGCAACACTTAACCAATACAACATGTTAACTAAATTGATTGATGGGGGTTAGGTTAACTTGGACACTTAACCAATTTAACATGTTGATTAGGAATCCCTAGTAACGGGGAACCATTTCAGCAGTAACCCACATAGATGTATCATGGTACCCTGAACTAGGTAGGGTGGGGCATGATTACTGGGCTGATTATAAGCAGTCAAAACAACGGCGGTTGGTGCGTCAGTGTAGGTTCCGACGGAGTACGGGCGTGCACGTACTCTAGAGTGGAAAAAGCAGGCATTACGCATCAGTAGTTATACACTGTGCATCTTGAATCGTGTCGGGTTGCCACCATAGGATTTGATACACCCCATGGTGGGACCAGCACAGGTATCTACAACCGAGCTGGGCCGTATGACACAAGTAGTAAATGTGGGCTAGTAGGAGCGGATCGATAAAAAGGGATCACTGGGTTTGAACTCATGATAATTGTTGAAATATCTAGTAGGTGCAAAGAATTTGGATATGTGTGCGACAGTATGATTAGTTTATCTTGCCTTGTTTACCTTTCCTTATCCTATGTTACCTTATTTTCTTTGTTACTGTCCTATGTCCAGTTTATTCATGTCGTGGTTCTCTTACCAGTTTACATGCTGAATAATCACTGGACTTACCAAACATATGTCTGATCCATTTTTCTTTCGCTATCTTTTCTTCCATCCCCCCCCCTCAGGTAGCCAGGGAGGGAATAGCTCAGCTTAATTTGGACTGTTCATCTTTCCAAGCTTGAAGACTCTGTGATGTATAGCTTGGAACCTCTTGTCTTTGGCTATGGCTTTGGACACACTACTACTTGGGGATTTACGCAATTTTATTGTGTTTTATGCTTCTTTATGTAATAATCAAGACAGAGATTTTGATGTAATGATTTGGAAGTTGTTTTGAAACAGTTTGCTGTAATGTTTTGTTATGAACCACGTTAGAAATAAAGTTAGTTTTTCTGCTACTTATATATGTATGTCTTGTAAATTGTCTGTGTCTTTTACCGATAATGCTCCACCAAAGTTAAGGCATTCCCTTTGTGAGTGACCTTAACGGAGGTGGGGTGTTTCAACATATGTGTATGGCATTGAGTTCGAATGTAACGTTTATGTGCTTGGTTTCACAGGCTATGGGTTGATTCTAGGAATGGATTAGCTAGCAAGGTATGGTGCCATTTTCGACTGTGAAAAGAGGGTAGTTAGACTGTTGACTAGTTTGGGTAATACTCTCGATATCTCATGTGATCCTAAAGGTTCGGTTATGCTTAGCTACCTAGAATCTCTTGACACATCTATTGTTGATTTGCAATCTGTTCGCGTAGTCCATAGGAATGCAGATGTCTTTAAGGAGGTTAGAGTCTTACCTCTAAAACGCGAGATAGATTTCCGTATATACTTGGTGGATAATGCAAAGCCAATTGCATTGCCAGTGCGCCACATGGTTCCTAGAGAAAGGAGGGAGCTTAGTAAACAAGTGAAAGAGTTGCTTGAGAAAGGGTTCATAAGATGAAGTATCTCGGAGTAGGGTACTCCTGTTGTTTTTGCCACGAAGGCTGATGGTTCGCTTAGATTGTGCGTGGACTATCGGGAGCTGAATAAGCTCACAAAGAAGAATAGACACCCATTGCCGAGGATAGATGATTTGTTCGATTAGTTGGTTAGTGCTTCGGTTTTCTCACAGTTGGACTTAGCTACAGGATTTCATTAGTTGAGGGTAGCTGAGGATATTATATATTAGACTGCTTTTAGAACTACCGACGGTTTCTTTGAATGGCTCGTCATGACTTTTGGTTTGACGAATGCATCCACATATTTCGTAGACTTGATTAGTAGGGTGTTTAGGGACAAGTTCGTGGTAGTCTTTGTGGATGACATCTTGACATTCTCTAGAAGCGAAGAAGAGCATGCCCTACATCATAGGGAAGTCCTAAAGACTCTTCGAGCACATCAACTCAAAGCTAAGTTCTCTAAATGTCATTTTTGGAGAAAGGAAGTGAGGTTCTTAGGGCACGTGGTCTCTAAGAAATGGATAGCGGTGGATCCTGCGAAGGTTGTAGCAATCCAAGATTGGATGATTCCCAAGAACGCTACAGAAGTAAGAAGTTTTCTTGGTTTGGCGGGATATTATAGAAAGTTCATCAAGGACTTTGCTAAGATATCATCCCCACTTACATGGTTGACGAAAAAGAATTTGACCTTTTCTTGGGATGTTGAATGTTATGATGCTTTCCAACATTTGAAGAGGGCATTGATAACAACTCCAATTTTAGTTTTTCATGATGGGAGTAAACCGTTCACATTGTATATCGATGCTTGCGGGACTGGGCTTGACATAGTTTTGATGCAAGAGGGAAGGGTGATATGCTATGGTGGAAGGCAGTTAAAGGCCCATAAGAAGAATTACCGTACACATGACTTAGAGTTTGCTACCATAGATTTTGCGCTTAAGTCTTGGTGTCACTTTTTGCTTGGTGAGAGGTTTGAGTTGTATATAGACAATAAGTCACTAAAATACCCGTTCTCTCAAAAATATCTAAGCTTAAGGCAAAAAAGGTGGATGGAGTTCTCGGCATCCTACCATTTTGAGATTGCATATACCCCAAGTAAGGGTAACGTTGTAGCTGACGCCTTTATTAGAAAGAAGTTGACTTTGAGTCCTTTGTTTGTCGAGCGACAGAGTTTAGAGTATATCTCTACCTTTGACTTTAGACCCTCTATCGATCATGTACCCGGTTTGTTGGCATCGTTAGAGGTACGACCTATGCTTTTGGGACAGATAGGTGCGACACAGCGAGATGACCCCCAGATGATAGAGATAATAGACAAGCTCATAAGAGGGGAGTCTTCAAGCCATCTTAGTAGGTATACTATCGATGACAAAGGATGGTTGCGTAGGGATGAGAGAATTTTCATATCTCGAGATGAGAGTTTGAGAAAGACAATCCTTGAAGAAGCACACCGTTCTAAGATGACCATACATCCCGGTGGTGACAAGATGTATAGGGGCATGAATCGGGTTTTCTTTTGGGACGGAATGAAGAAGGATGTGGCTGAGTTGCATGAGAAGCTTAATGGCGTTCATGATGTATTTCACGTGTCGCATCTGAGGAAGTGTTTACATGATACTACGGAAATAGTAGAGCCGAGCATGCTTGGAGAAGTGGAAGTAGAATGAAATGCCACGGTCAGATGAGTTCCTACATGCATCCTTGGATTGGAGGTCAAGAAGTTACGCAACCGAGAGGTCAAGTTGGTTAAAGACAAGGAGACACGACTTGGGGGACTGAAGACAAGATACACGTGTCGTACCCTTTCCTTTTTGATGGTATGTTCTTAATTACTCCTTTTTCGACCACTTTGATTATACTTGTTCTATCGTTTAGTGTATCCTTTCGATTATATCTTCGACCCTTAGGTAGAAAATCCTATGGTTGTAAACATGTGTTTGAGACATGTTATGTTTAATGGATGCAAGTGGATGTAAGTGTTAGCTAGTGGTTTCTCGTTGATGCATTTACACACACATTAGGCACTAGATCGGATCAATCACTTTCATATTGCATATGAATGAGTGTGCATATTTAAGTTAATGGATGTATATTGAATGTGTTATCATATGAATGCTGAATTTGAATGAATGGTCGTGCACTCATATAGAAATGATATGTAACATTAGGATTCTTTTGCATACATAATGGACGCATGGCACTATCATGTTTCACATTAAGGAGGTCAACTAAATCAGTAGACCGCCTGATCTTTGCATTAGATAGGGGACATAAACACACACTCTTGCATATATTCATATAACATTAGAAATCTTTTAAGGACAATGGATGCTTGTGGATTATGGATGAGTAGATGGATAAAGGATGGTAGGATACATTCTTCTTAACTTGAAGATTTCAGGGACGAAATCCTTTAAGGAGGGGAGAATGTAACACCCCGTAATTTTAAAAACATGACATAAGAGATAATTAAAGAAAACCTAATTTTTTTAAGAAGAATTAAGGGAAACGGGTTGCCCCATTGCGTTCATCTCGGAATTCTGCTTAGGATAGAGTCCGAGTTTGCATAAAACGGATATAGTATGAAGAAGTTTTGAAGTTTAGAAGAATTCAAGAATTAGCATAATTTAATAAAAATTAAATAACAAATCAAAAATGAATTCAAAAATCAAAATCATCAAAACCTGGGTGATTGGGAAATCTCCCACTCTAGGGTGTCGACCCCCTTAGGGGAGTCGACATAGGTGTCAACCCCCCTATAGTGGTGTCAAGAGGGGTGTCGACACCATCGGCCCAGATCTGGCCTGACGACTATTGTGATCTGGACTGATACATGGTCTTCTGGGATTTGCTGGATGATGTGTTTTTCTGGTTTGGATGGTTCAGATGGATCCTAATCTAATCTAAGGGTCCTAATTCATCTAGAGCATCTATAAAATCACCCTAAACCTTACCCTAATCTCATTGTTGTTCGTCCATGCTGCTCTAATCTAAATTAACCTAGCCTTTCTTCTCCAACCAAAATCAAAGTAGAGATTTTGAGATAGTTCTTCTTCAATAATCAAATTAGAAGATCAGATCTACATCATTAAGTAGAGATTACTCAGGATCCGAATTGCTACAACAACACTTAATTTTCTAAGAATCCTATCGCTATGAGTCTATGTCACTTTCACATATAATTGAATTTAAAAAAAAGTAATTGTGATAGGATAGCGAATTGGATTTAATGAATATGACTGTGACTGAGATGAATCTTATCAAGTTTGTAAATCATTATCCTTTAAATTCATACCCATAAATCTGCCATATGCCTTTCTGATCCGGTTTATCATTATATGCATGTTCTTATGTTTCATATGCCTGTTCTTCTGTTTACACCGATTTTGATGTTGATTCTCTTCTCCCCTTCTTTTTCCTTTTTTATATGACATCAGGCTAACTTCAAGCCTAACATATTGTGTTGAGATTTGCGTACGATAACGTTTGAACGATTGGGAAAAGTTAGGGGAAATTTGTAATAAAATAAAATTATGGCATAAATCAATTTGAGCATAATTGTGTATAAATTGTATACATGGGATTTGGCATAAGTTGGATTGGTCATAATTGGATATATTTTGTATACATGAGGTTTGGCATAAATTGTTAATAACAACGAACGTAAATTAATTTAAGCGTAATTTGGCATAACATGTATACATAGGATTATAGGCCTAATTTGGATTAAAATTATAAACATAATTAAGATTGGAAATTTTGGGTAATTGGAATATCTTTAAATAAAATATTTAAAATTGTGACTTGAATCAAGAAAGTGATAATGAACGCCTAAGATACGAGGTTAGATTCGAATTGCGGTATAAGACTGCTCGGAACCGCCCAGTACATCCAACAACCACAATTTGGTAATCTAAGGTGAGAGGTCAAAGGCATAAATTAGATATGTAATAACGCAAAGACATGAGATTAGATTCAGATTGCTTTATAAGACTGCCCGTAACTGCCCGACATATCCAACAACCGCAAAACGGTAATCTAATGTGGGAGGTCTTGCAGGATTACAATTATAATGAATTAATGAACAATTAACTAAGATAAGACATGTGGTAAGACATGGGAGTGATAAAAGGGTTAAGTGGGTAACATTTGTATCATGTGAAACATAATTAAAACACTTAACCAAGATGAGACATGTGGTTAGACATGGGGATAAAGAGGGGTTAAGTGGTAATTCCTTGTGGGGACCAAGCTTAGGTGGGAAGCTTGTGTCAAGTGGGTTCATCCTTTTCAACCAGTAACCCATTTTAGCATCTATATGAGCTCGAACTAGGTCGAGGACTGGGGCACGCTTACTGGGGTTGATTGTATGAGGTAAATAAAGAGTTAGCAATGGCAGTGCAAGTGCAACGGAGTCATGTGCGTGCATGGGTCCGGGCTGGTTGGTAAGACATTGTTGCATCGTGTATTTATAAGTCATGCATTTTAGTAGTATCGTGTTGCCACTTTAGGGAGTGATAAACTATATTGTGGGACCAGCACGGATACCTACGAGTTAGGGAGCCGATCGAATGGGGAGGGTAGTGGGTACAACTAGTTGAGATACGAGCAGGCGACACCTATGACAGCAGCTAGGAGAACACGAAACTGCCATCATCATCATCATTATTATGTTTAGTAAGAGGTATCAACTTTAAGTATGGAACTATTACTGGTGCAGTGTAGGAAATATCTTATATTGATTAGAAGCGCAATCAACGTAATATCTTATTCATCTTGTTTACCTTGTCATATCTGCTTATGTTACATTCATCTCTTATATCCAGTTTATGTTCTTATCCTATTACTTTACTGATTATACTGTTCAATTCACTGGACTCGCCAGACTTTATGTCTGACTCTTTTTGTTTTGCCTCTTTTCTTTCCTTCCCACCCCGCTAGGTCCTCAGGATGGGACTAGTGGAGCTTGACTTGGATTTCTTTCTTCTTGAAGTGCTTGGAAATGTTGATTATCTCTTTTCATTATGGCTATTTGGAGTGGGGTTATGGTTTTGCTTTTATGTACTCTGATAATAATTTTGTTCAAGATGAATATTTGTGTACTTGGCTTAGTATATGGTTTTGATGTTGTAGCTAGACACGTTTTACTTTTCCACTGCAACGAATAAATTTTGAATTTTTAAGTACCATTTTATATATCTGTCTTGCGATACTCTGTTCTATACTTTTATAACGCTTCATGAAAGTTAGTGCATTTCCTTAGTGAATGACATAAATGGACGTGGGGTGTTATAGAGGGAGTTTGGTTAACAGTTGAAAACTAGAAGGTTGAACGTATATGAGTTGTGTCTTGGTTTGTTTGGGATGGATGATGTGAACTAGATGCTGGTATTGGTTCAAACTAGTAATTGAGCTGGCTGATGGACTTGTCAGCATGTAGGGCTGAGGGTTTGAGATTTGTAGTGGAATGTATGGTGAGATTTGAGGTCTCGTGATTATTGATATTGGGGATTTTGTTTTTCTGGCAATTACTGAAATCGTGATTCAATTTTGGGTGGTGCGAATACTAAAGAAGGAAATGGGAGTTCGGTCCTTGGTTTTGGGTATGTAGTGGAGCGAACTATCGAGATATGAGTTGGATTGTCTGATTTTTGCCGTTGGGGTCAGGAAGTAGAACGCTGAGGTGAAGAAGGGGATTAGGAGGAGAAGAATGCAGTGTAATCTTCAAGGAGGAGTCGCTGTATTAAATTTAGAGAAGAAGGAGAGAGCACTTAACAGAAATAGTTAAAGCATGAGTTAAGGAAAAAATTTAGTTAATGTCTTTTTATTAAATTAGACCAGTTTAAATTTATTTATTTAGTAGTAAATATACAATGAATAATAGTTAATCAAAAATTGTTATTTATCGAAATAAATCACCCAAATATTTTACCAGTAATATTAATTGAACCATTGGAGAAATATTAGCATAATTAAAATATATTAGCTCAATAAAAATATTATTATATTAATTAAGTAAAAATATAATGATTATATGTTGATTGAATGAATTGAGTAGGTATTGACACTTTGGATTGCGAAGTACATGAGCTGGGATTGATTAGAGATTTATCTGAGTCAACTAGGGATTTAGACAATATTGGAAGCTGGATATTCAACAAATAAAAATAAAGGTGAGTAAATCTCACTTAAAAAGTTATTTTTATCAATAAAAATAAATTGTTGGTTGCTTGGATGCATTTGTAAATTATTTATCAGTCTTGGTTATTATATATGTTAGTTATACATAAGCTTGGTAGTTGTGGCTATTACATATATATTGGATACTCCTGTAATACGATTAGAGGATGCCCGCGGCAGTATCATTAGCAGATGACCCAATCGCCCCACGATATATGAGTGGATGACCTTCTATACCACAATATCTTGCCTTGAAGCAGGATCAGTATTATTTATGTTGTCTGACATCTGTAGATGCAGGAAAAACAGGTTGGAGGAATCCAACTGGATCCTTCCAAATTTATTTACTGTTGTTTACATATTTATATATGTGTGTGATGTGTTGAATTGCATTGATGATTTGTGTATTTGGATGATAAAATATCACCGGCCCTAGATGTTTAGAGTCAAAAATATTATACAAAGGGATTTTTGATTTAGAGGGAAAGATTAGTTTTCGGAATAGAAATGGAATTTCGAATAAATTGAGAAATATTAACTTTTTTTAATAATAAAAGCAAGTAGCTAAATTTATAAACAATGTTTAAAAATGGAAAGAAATATTATCATTTGATAATATTAAAATTTTAAATTCAATTATGAATTTAAAAATAAAAATTATTTCTGAAGTGGAAATTGAATTTTTAAATGGAATTTGGAATCGAAGCTTGTCTTAATATTTAAGACAAGAAGCGAAATTTATAAACGATATTTGTAAATAAAGAAAAATAACTATTATTGGATAATTTGAATTTTTAATTTAAGTATGAATTTACAAAATGAATTTGGAATCGTTTCGAGAAGAAAACGATAAAATTTATTCTGATGTTCGGAATATAAACTAAATTGAAATAAACCCATCAGATTTAATTTTAGGATTCGACTATGTCGAAATTAAGAATGCAAATTGATTCTGAAAGGAAATTATGATTAAATTTAGTTGAAATTATATTTTAGAACTATAATCCAAAAAAGCTGATAGTTCAATATTTGAATATGAAAATATATTCAATGCATATATATACATAAGTTATAATAATATAATAAAATGTAAATCAAGTTACAAATGGAGCTTAAATTGGAAGTTTTCTTTAAAATATGAACTGAGGCAGTTAATTTATAAACAACATTTACAAATGAAATGAAGTCAGATAATTTGAAAATAGATTATTCCAAAGTAAACATGGTTTATATAACCGTATTTTAATAGACTAGAAAGTGGATTTTTATTAAGTTTTTGTATTACAAGCTTGTATCTATCTCAAGATAAGAACGTTGTCAGTCAAGGTTTGAGAGGTAAATAAAATACCCCAACTTAAACGACTTCACTATTATCAACGGATGATATTAGTTTGTAATGGTGAAATATGTTGAAATAATTGATTTTTACCATAAAAGAATTCACAATTGGAATTTGATAATATTGAGTTTCAATAATATAATTCTATGTGAATTGGAATTGAACATAGAAAATTGGAGTTTGACTTAATTTATAACCGAGTATGAATATGGAATAAAATGATCGACGAGTTTGGGAAATCGAGATTTGTTAAGTTTAGATTTGGATAATAGGTTTATTTTAAAATATTGAAAGTGGAATTGAAATTTATTTACTAAACTAAGTTTTTAAATGTTTATATTTAAATTTAATTAAAACAAAGTCACCGCAACATGGTAGTTCTTAATTTGGCATTCCGAACTTCAATCAAGTATATAGAACTCAATATAAGTCAAAATTTGATGAAACCAGAAACATTTGGATCGACTAAATAATAATTTTCTAATGGAAGATTTTTTTTGGATTTCGTCTTAAAGTGTTTGAGTTACGTCAAAATCAAATTTTAGAAAAGTCTCTATAGAATCATTTATAAACCATAACCTTTTAATTAATTAATTAAAGAGATTTTTAATAAATAAAAATCCGAATTTCAATTAGAAAAATCCAGATTTGGGTTATAAAATAGATATGAACCCACGTGGAGTAAATGGATTGATTTTTGGAATAAAAATCAGTTTAGTAATTATCAAATGAAGTTAACTAATTTCTTCAAAATCAGTTAATAAGGTTTTGGCCGAATTTAACTTGTTTAAGTAATTTAAATTTGTCAATTGAATTTCGAATTCCGAATCTTGAACATGAAAAAAATTTTGGAATTTGAAATGTAGATTGAACTCGACGTATTTACATAAGCGTATAAAAGTATATTTGAACATGAGAGGTTCAAACTGAAAGTGGATTAAGTTAAAAAAAATAAAGAAAATTGGAAATAATATGGTAAAGTGAATTTGGTTTAAAACCTTAAAGTTAACTGGAATTGGAATCAGACGAGTATATGATAGACATGTATGGGATAAAGAATATGAAGAGAATTTGAAGATAAAAATTTAACTACCTGACAAAAAGTTACATATTTAAATTTCCGTATTAGACTTTATGAGCCTATTGGGCAAGCCGCTTAGCTTTTTTATTTTCATTTTGAATGGAAAGGGCCTAAAGAAGAGAGTTGGGGTTTGAGCTATTGACCTGTACAAAGGCGATGCTAACGAAATTTTCTAGAAATTTAAGGAGTTAGAATATTTTAAAGAAAATTAATTGAAAATCAATATATCGATATGTATAGAATTCAATAAGGAAATGAACTTAAAATAAAATATTAGTAAGTGCCAATGACATGTTTGATGGATGTTTTTTTTTCTTTTGATAGTTAAATCACTGACTATCAAAGATCTTTTACCATCGTTGTCAGTACGGAGAGATGGTTGGATTTATTATCTGAAACCAACTTCTTATAGGCATAGGCATCGCGGATTAGATTATTTGAAGATAATCGAAGACGGAGTGAAATGCAAGGATTGTTATGTTTGTCCAGTCCCAAAACAACTTGTATGGACGAATGTCTGACAGAGTATTCCTATCTGTTACATAAGACGATCTTTTCAGGGTATTACGTTTGTGGCTGAGGAATTCGTTTCTCTTAACTTTTTATACTCGTAATATTTTGGGAAGATTAACTAGTGATCTGACGGGTTTGACAATGTGGCATTCAAAGTGTATTGTGGCTAGATGTTCTAAAACAGGATATGTATCCTCAAACCTCACAACCGGGAAATGACAAAAATCGGGCAGGCAACCGGGCTAGTTGGGTCATAACCAAGCAGGGTATATTTGTCATTGATCTATAGAAAATTCAATTATTTATTCTTCTTTCGATTCTGTATTTTATGGATTACGGTTGGACGGCCGACAACCGTGGGTGACATTATATTCGCTACACTCAAACTAAATGAGTGAGCGGTCATGTGTGGCCAGGTTACAAGATGTTCTTGTTGAACCCTAGTGTATCCCCTCTAGAGTACACTGATCGGGAGGTAGTCCTATACGTTGTCATAGTTGGAATCCAAACTCCAATTAGGGCCCTGCAGTTTCTAATTTTATACTATATATATGGAGCGTGAGATGTAAACATTCCGCTATTTGGTTATTTATTTGACTAGGCATTATTATAATATCATTGGATCTCGATATATCAAAAACGTTTTGGGTTATAGTAAGGTAAAAATCGTCCATGTTCATGTGTGGGCTGGTCTTACTATTATCCTTTTGTTTCAAAACGTTTTTTTTCAAAGTTAAACAATATGGTTGGAGTGTACTCACACCAGTCCCATGACTGACACAAAGTTTATTTTGTTTGTTTTCCCTAAACTCTTGGGTGTCCAAATTTGTACGAGTAATCAAGTGTTTCAGGCTTTTAAAGATACACTTGGAGAAGTTTGAAGTAGGCGGCTTCACCGTTAGATATTTAAGAGTTATGGTATGTATATACGGTACAAAATTTTGTATCCTAAAGATTTTGTTATATAATAAATTTTATTTGTTCTGCGATCAGATTCTGATGTTTTCTTTTGTTCTATCTTCTATCTATTTTTATTTCCTTAACCTTCATGACTCGTAATTCTATATTGTTTGGGTGGATGTGTGTTGTTTAGTAAACTCAAATAGTACGGATTTGCGGGCCATTACATTTGGTATCAGAGCTTAGGTTGAGCAAACACCTAGGCTTTGATGGGGGTTTACTCAAAGAGATAGGGTCAGTAATAACCTAGAATGGTTGAGTATATATACGAGAGAGTGTACTTGTAAATTGATATAAAAGTTTTTTATATTGTGTTGATTGGTTTGTCGAGTGATTTATGAATTCTAGTCGGTACATAAATTACAACTTTATCGATAGGTGTTTCTAAACACTTGAGCAGAGTAATTCGAGACAATATGTTTTAAAAAGCTAGGGTAAATGAAATAATTTTACCCAAACCTATATTTTTATATGAAAAAATATTTTTTGAAAATTATTATAATATTTGGTTGTGTTGGATGTATAATCAAACTAGATTATAAAATGGGAAATGGTTATATACAACCAAATAGAACTTGTGTATACAAATGAGATGAAATCGAATCAAATTCAAAGTAGATTTGGAATTTAAATCCCAAAGGTTGGAAAATATTTCTCCAAATCTATATTAAAATAATATGGCTATGTTGTGAAAGGGATTTTTAATAAAAACCATTTTGAATGGATTTTGAAAGTGATAAAGCATTGAATTCACTTCGGTCACTGGAAAAAATTCCGATGATGATTCGGACATCATTGGTTTCATTTTCGAGTTTCTAAGTGATCGATTGCTAACATGGTGAGATTTCCAATAAAAATTTATTTCAGAAAACAAGTTTTTGGAAAATTCAAATGTTTTGAATTTGAATTGGAAAAAAATATGTACATTTATTTATATGATTTCAAAAAGAATTTGAAATAAAAACCGGGTATTTGAGTTCTGGAATTTGGAATTTAACTTACACAAGTTAAATAAATTGAATTGGTAAAGTGATGTTGAATTAATTTGGAACTAATTTAAGATTAGCCAGAAATATAAGTCGTTATTTTATTAACCAAATAACAACAAATATGTATAAGAAATTTCCGTTTGACGTAACCGAAATAAATAAATAAATTAAAATCAATTTGAGTAAATATGAATTAAATGAGAATAAACTGGTTGTAAACCATTCGAATTGAACGAATGTAAGTAATATGGTGTGTAATCCAAATAAAATGAGATATATACTTAATAACAGGACCTATATTAGCATATACGGCCTATATAAGCATGTTGTGACTAGTTTGGAGATGAATTTATGTGGTTAACCATTTAAATGGATAAAATTTACTGAAACTTCGTATATATGAAACTCATGAGTTTAAATTGAGTATGTACAGATACATGGAGCTTATGGCATGATTTTGGATATGCGGATTTCTTAAATTCTAAGAATGCACGCTTAATTAACGCTTATATAAGGTACGCCTACAAAAGAAATATCAAATTAGGATATATGAACTGTTTTCCGACCGTATGAGTTGATGTATACTTTTTCATCTCTTTTGGTATATTGAAAAAGCTCTTCCATACAGGGGAGGCTTTGCCAAAAAAATTCCAAAATTTAGGGAGTTAGAAAATTTTCAAAGGTTTTGAAATTTTTGTAATGATAAAAGAGAAGATTTTCAAATTGAATTCAACTTAAAGATTTTTGAGTGGGAACTAGGAAACTAAATATTTCCATGAAACTTGGAATTTTGTGGGACTTGAGTGATAGAATATGAAATACTAAGTTATAACAAAATGGGTTTTCGAAAAGTCAATGGGTCGTCTGTAGCGTTCTTCTACCTTAGTAATTTCGGAGACGAAATTCTTTTAAGGAGGAAGGAATGTATCATCCCGAATTTTTAGCTATTTAAGATTAGATATTTAAATTTATTTTAAATATTTGTTTGGAATAATAATATCAATTTTATATTTAATTTCGATTTAATAATGAATATACGATTTAATATCGGATTATATTAATAAAAAAACAATAATAACTGAATTCAGAATTTAAAACTGAATCGAAACAATTCAGTCGATCAATATATATTCTAATTAGAGTGATAATAATAATTTATTTTCCATGAATTTTTTTTGAAATCAATTTATATCAATTGAATTTATTATTAATCGTCAATTTAAATTAGTTATCTTCTTTATATTGTCGAATTTATTTTCAGAATCTGCTCTGTTGAGTCCGGAATACCAAATAATGTTTGAAACATCTGTCGTTACAGTTAAATAGCAGTTTGATATTTTGAGTTAAGGGATTGTGATATATTTTAATAAAAACAAAATCTAATCTAATTTATTCATCCGACCTCTCCGTAGACCTCAATTAAAAATCGCGCAGCATGTTTTCTTCCTCGATCTCGAATAATTGTCTTCGATCTTTAATATCAAGGAGAACAGAACTTTAATGTCTTGTACTTCTGTCCCCTTTTCACCATTATAAAACCCATCACCTTTCCCAGGCCTCAAATCAGAAACCAATTCGTGTTCCCCTTACCATTCCTTTCTTCCAAAAATCGAAAACCATTGTATAAAAAGAAATTGAAACCAAAATCACGCATCGCGTGAGAGCCTGAGGCTTGACTCGAGTTGTGATTATCATGTGAAGGTATGCGTTGAAACTGGGGTGCGATTGGAGTTTTCTCCAAGATCTCAACTCCAATTGGGTACCCTTAATTCTTCGTGCGATCGAAATTAGGGGAGCGTCGATTTTATACAGTGAAGCTAGGGCATGGTGTCTGGCAAGTAAGGGGGTGTCGGAAGTTGTTTCATGGGTGGCACGGGTCTCTGTAACAAACTGGAATTTTCAACCTAGAAAATCAACATAAACCCATGTCCATTATTCAGGCATCGAACAATCCTGATCATTAATAGAAAGAAGTTAGAGGGTGAGAATAGATAAGATAGAAAATTAGAATAAAAGAAGAACACAACTACAACAACGTCAGAGTAACACGAATCTCACAGCGGAACGAATAAAATATATTATACAACATAACTTGGAATAAAACAGTATCAGAATACAATACTATTATTAGAGTACAAAACTTACAACACAGTGGAAAATAACAATAGCTATATAATCCTGAAGCCTCCTCCTCTAGCTCTCCAAGAATCTGTAAAATCCCGACTACTTGACTGCACATACAAAATTATGCACCCAAGAGTTTAGGAAAAACAAAACATAATAAACTCTCGGTCAGTCATGTGACTAGTGTAAATAAACTCCAACCATTTGTTTAACTAAGAATTATCATAAGAACAATCCACATATAAACACAGATGCTGTAACAACCCGAATTTTAATAACATGTTAAAACCATAAATCAAGACAGAATTAATTTTTAAAATAAGAATCAAGGGAAACGGGTTGCACCATTACGTTCGTCTCAAAATTCTGCTTGGGATAGAGTCCGAGTTTGCGTGAAACGGAAACTGTATGAAGAAGATATGGACGAACGAAGTTAGGCAGAAAAACCATAAACAGGCCAGAATACACTGGCGCACTTGTGAAGTGCGCCAGTACAAAAATACACTGGCGCACCTGCCATGTGCGCCCATACCAATCTAGCACGGAGTGTTCTGTGATGACATGTCTTCTTCTGAGTGGCTAGATGACATGTCTTCGAGCTGGGTGGTTTTGATGACTTCTGGACTGATCTGAAGGCTCTAAATTACCCTATTCTTCTATTTAAACACCCCTAAACCTAGCTTTCTCTCCACACCATTGCAATGTTATGCTGCCTCCACCTTAATCATATTAAATTAAAAATAAAACGCGAAGATAATTTCTTGATGACTACGACAAGAAATTGGGGATTTGCTTCTACAATCAAAGCAAGATTCAACGATTCAACAATTCGACGACTAGTTTATATATTCGACTTCTATATCTTTCTTAGACCACGATTTGTAAGTTCCAGTTACTTTTAGATAAAAGCTATAAATCTAATATGTGCATGGTATAATTTGGAAGTGATTTATGTATGATTCATATCTATTCTTGGTTTCTTCTTGGCTCTTGACTATTGGGAATAGTGCCTACGACGTTGAAACTATTGTTAATGACATAAGACTATGCCTATGCCTATGACTATGAACATGAGACTATGCCTATGCCTATGACTATGAACATGAGACTATGCCTATGACTATGAACATAAGACTATGCCTATGACTATGAGTGTAACACCCCACCTCCGTTAAGGTCACTCACAAAGGGAATGCCTTAACTTTGGTGGAGCATTTTAGTAAACAGAACAGAAACTTACAAGACAGATAAAACAGTACTTGAAAATTTTTAACTTTATTACAGCGGAAACAGAAATTAGTATGGTTACATCCTTTCAATTTCAGAATTCAAGTACAAAATATCAGTCTTGTACAAAAGCCTTCAAAATGCATAGTTTAAAATCATAATCCCCATGGAACGGAAGCTATACAAAGCCAAGCCATACTTTAAGCACTTCAAGCAAATAGAAATCCGGATCAAGCTAAAGTATTTCCCTCCTTGGATAACCTGGGGGGGGGGGGAACGGAAGAAAGAAGGCGAAACAACAAGGGTCAGACAAAAAGTCTGGCAAGTCCAGTGACTTTCAGCATATGAACAGATAATAATAATATGATATGAACATAAAACTGGATGTGAGATGACTATAACAGGTGTAGCAGATATAACAGAAAAACAGAATGATATAAACTATTGTTTTACACTACTCTGCACTAATACTAGTATAGCAGAATTAGGTGTCACCCTAATGTCTAAACTGAAACGGAAACGGGTACAGAATACTTTAACAGAAACAGAATGCTAATAATGGGCCTTTACTACCCGATCAGAAACAGACAGAAGCAGGAACAGATTTATCTCTACGGAAACAGAATGTGGAATTAGGTGTACACTAGTAATGGGCCTTTACCACCCGAACAGACAGTACCACACAGAAACGGACAGGTGTTACCACCCAACAGAAACAGATGGTACCAACAGAAACAGACAGAACTAAATGTACCCTAAAACCCTACCCCAAGCGATCGGCTCCCTAATACATAAATATCCTGTTTCGGCCCCACAGTAGGGTGTATCACTCCCTAAAGTGACAACCAATTGGCACAGACCTATTTACAGATGTCACGGCGTCTTACATCCTCAGAGGCAGACCGGGATCCATGCACGCACATGACCCGGTTGGAACGCACCATCAACACCCCTCGCCATTATCAGAATGAACCTCTTATAATTAGTTCAGTAAGCGTGCCCGGACCCTACTTACTGTTGGGTCAAAGTTTTGATACCAGAAAGGGTTACTGACTAATATGGGTCCCAAACAACAGACGACACAAGTAATTCCCCTCCTAACCTTGTGTCCCCGGACTAACAGATTTTCAGATTAACTTGTTTACAAGTTCAGACATACAGAATTCAGATTTACTAATTCACAAATTAAGTTAACAAGTTTTCAGACTATCGGGTCAGATGTACAGATTTTCAGATTTGTCTAACTTTGTATTGGGCCTACAGATTCATGGACGGATTTTACTACATCTATTAATCCCATTGGTTTAACCCTATTTTTCCCCAATACGTTTTAGACGTCATTCTTATCTTAGATTTGCATTAATTAATTATTAATGCACAGACCTCTCACATTAGGTCGGTAGCTTGTGGCCGCTGGATATGCCGGGCGGTTCCGGGCAGACTTCTGCCACAAGCCAGACCTAACCTCGTGTCTTACGCATGTTATGACTAACTTCTCACATTAGAACCTATTGTTTGCGGCCACTGGATGTGCCGGGCGGTTCCGGGCAGATTTACGTCGCAAACTCATTCTAACCTCGAGTTAGCCATGTTTATCTTTGCGGCCAATTAATTAATAATTTACCGTTTATGCGCACGCCCAATATATATGCCAATTCAGATTATATCAATAACAGGATGATTATATCAACATAGCAGATAACAGATTTTATATGAATTAACGGATTTTACAGATTTAGCAACTTAGCAGATTTTGGCATATAACAGGTTAGGCATTTCAACCGACAAATTTAACAGATTTGGCATTCAATCTAATTAGCAGTCTAGGCAATATGACAAAACTAGCAGTTTAGCCAACTTGGCAAATTAGCAGATTTAGCAAATTTAATATTTCCAAAGGTTCTATTTACATGCCTTGCCTAGTCATAAATTAGCCTAAATTCATATGCCTACATAATTGTCATGATTCACAACATATACTCCATGTTTGCATAAGCGCAGGATATGGACATAATTTGCCATATAACATATGTTCCAATATAGATTATACCAAATATAACCATTAATTTCAATGCATGTCATATATCCAAAAATCCCTAATTAGGTGTAATTTACAATAATAGATATCCTAATTAATGTAAATCTTAAGTTTCCATATCTTCCTTCTTTTCATGTCATGAATTATTATGCAAACTATCCCCAATAATATAAATCTTTAAGCCATATCTTCTAAAAATCAGATCTTGCCTTTTTATATGCATTTTGTCCAAAGTCTCAAATCATATGTAATCTTTACAGTGGTTCCTCTTCTTCTTTTATCACAAAATATGCATAGGCCTAAAACTAGTTTATAACATATGCTATTTTTTTCTAATTAATTACAGGTCTAAATTACAACATAACTATGCATACAACATGCATAAATTATATGTTCATAGTCAAATTTATGCATCCAATCCTAAGTCATATGTCCAATATATTTTATGCCTCAGATCTAAAGTCATACATTCAATTTGGTTTTGTCAAATTTCGCATCATTCATCCCAAAATTTACGTTCATACGTTCATCTCTTATGAGATTAGGCACAGGCTCGTGGTAGCCTGGCTATAGAAACAGAAAAGAAGAAAGGAATATAGAACAGTCACAGAAAACAGATCTAACAGAAGAGAATACAACCTCAAACTCAGATTTAAATGCATATCAAAATTATAATTAACGTTTATAGCGGAAAATAACTGTACTTGCCTTGATTGGATTAAAGAAAGAACTTTAACTTGTTGTAGAATCTTTGCAGAAACTTTAATCTCTAGTTTGAATTGAGTTGCTTAGGCTGATGTTGATTATCTTCTAGTTTTAATTCCAGCAGAGCAGCGACGCCATTTTTATTTTTATTTTTATTAGAAGAAGAGAGCAATGGAGGCTAGAGAATTGTGTAAGAAACCTAGGTAGAGTCTAGTGTCATTTTTATAGAGTTGCAAGTTAATTTGAGCCGTCCGATGATGCTAGGGTAAATCAAGGCCATCAATTTCAAAAGAGGCCAATTATGTTCACAATTAAGGACTGTAAATTACTCCCATTTTAAATTATGTCATAATTACTATGCAATTCCATGTTTTAGCATATATATATTTCCTACAATTTACACATTTCTCATTTAGGACAAATTCTATATATAAATAATTCCTAACACACTTATGCCATAATTACTCCCTTAATGTACATTATCAACATTTATTATTTATTGCCAATCCATCAAACATAAATACGTATTTAATAGATACATCTTTCCTTTTACCGTATACATTAATTATTCATATATACATGTCAATTAACAAGAATGACAATATTAATGTATCCTTTTCATTGTAAATTAGCATATTTATATATTTCTCAACATATTTATATATTTCTCAAATTAACATGTACAAATAAATGTTAATAGCATGTTTTCAAATCAATGCCCTATTGACATATCTTTAAATTAAATGCCAGATAAATATTCGTCATATTAATACGCTTGCATGTTATGTTCACAAAATAATATCACATACCATATTTTTCTTATTCAGTGCCACATTGATGTCAATTGCAGGTTTATAAATGACATTCCTATTAATAGAAAATTAAGTCTAACCTATTCATATTCTTCCTCTTTGAAAATCCCCATTTACTGCATACAAATATTATGCATAAACCTTTCTTTTCACTGCTTGCATCCACACATTTTTATTTAATTTGTATGTTTATGACATAAATGCACATATGTACGAATATGTTAAATATTTCTTTCCTTTAATTTGTCATGAATCCAATTAGAGAAGGCCACTTATAAAAAAACAATTCTTGGCAGGCAAAAATGCGCAACATACGCCTCATGATACGTACATGTCATATATATATATGTATGTATACGTATATGTGTGTATATATATATATATATATATTTCTTTTTTTTCTTTTTATCTATCTTCCCAATTACCCATTTTCACACTAAACCACTTTTTGAACTGCATTCACACTAGGCTATTTTAAGCCATTCCCCTAAAACAAAAATAAGGCGCTGGCGGGGATCGAACTCTGTACCTCTTGTATGCAAGTCATGTGTTCCAACCAAATGAGCTACTAAGTCTTTTGCTTACAAAAGTTAGAACAATGCTAAACATTATTCTTTTCTCATTCCTCTTTTTTCATGTTTTGCTGCAATTTTTAATTTAAGGATATCTTTTTCATACGGAGTCCAATTTACGCAAACTCAGACTCTATCTCAAGCAGAATTTCAAGAAGAACGCAATGGCGTAACCTGTTTCCCTTAGTTCTTTGATTTCGAATTAATTATACTTTAATTTTTTAATTTCACAGCTATAGAATACACGGGGTGTTACATTCTCCCCCACTTAAAAGGATTTCGTCCCCGAAATCTTCAAGTTAAGAAGAATGTGTCCTACCATCCAATCACCCATCTACTCAACCATCATCCACAAGCATCCATTGTCCTTAGAAAACTTCTAATGTTGTATGAACATATGCAAAAGTGTGTATATGTTCCTTATCTAATGCAAAGATCAGGCGGTCTACTGATTCAGTTGACCTCCTTAATGCGAATTATGTCAGTGCCATGAGTCCAAAATGTATGCAATAGAATTCTGATGATATATATTATTTCTATATGAGTGCACAATCATTCACTCAAATGCAACATACATGTGCTGAATCAACCATTTTGCATCCACAAGAATTGAAAAATGCTCACCCATCCATATGCAGTATGAGAGTGTTTTCGAGCCGATCTAGTGCCTAGTGTGTGTATATGCATCCACGGGCAACCACTAGCAACCACTTGCATCCACTTGCAACCATCAAACATAACATGTCTCAAACACATGTTTACACCCATTAGTTTCTACCTAAAGTTCGAAGATTTGATCGATAGGATACAGTCGAATGATGGAAGCGAGTACAGATAGAACGAAAATTTGGTTCCCATTAGACATGGGTCCTAAGTATCGGCCCCAAAGACCGAAACCAACATCAAATTGACACCCAGAGGATTACCTTCTTTAGACAATGTCAAAACTGGAAATCCTATCAAAAGTATTTAGATATTTACAGACTACTGGTACAGATCAGGTTCCCTAATGATTCTTAGGAAGTTAAGCATGATAAAATCATACCCCACGAAAACTCAGAATGTTTGCGTCATACTTGACGCCTAACACAGATATCCCTCAAACCCTAATCCCAAACAGATGATCCATAACCCTTATGGGTCTGAGTCTATAGCGGAATTCAGAAATAATACTAGTATTAAAGTGCAGAGTACCGATTACAAAACCAAAATACCAGAATTAGAAAAAAAATCTTAACTCCATAATCAGATAAAGAAATTAAACCTACTATAGAAATTTTTCCCTATTCCTATCCTAGCCACTAGCTTCAAGAGTGTTCGCCTGCCCTCCTCCCTATCTTCAATCTTTCCTTCCTTCTTTTGTGTTTCCCTTTTGCCTCCATTGTGAACTAAGTCTATATGAGTTTCTCACCTTTTGGGTTGTGCTCCATAGCCAAACCTCATCATTCTCATCTTTACTATCCTTGTGTAACATGTTGACCAATCCCTCGAAAGCTGCCTCCATCGCCCGGAAAAATCCTTCAAAGCTCTAAAGAAAACTAGCCGCAGGTGAAACTACTACAGCTATTGATGGAAGTCGGGCACTACTTTGCCCTTCGATGAGGTTACCTCCCAGAAAACCGGGAGCCCCAGAGACTCAAGAATGAAGGAAACAAGGATTCAAGCAGAGGATCAAAAGATAGATATATGGCTTAGGGGACTATGTTTTTCAAAATAAGCTTTACTTTTTGAAAATACTTCCTTTTCAAAACCTTTTTGAAAATAGTTTTCAAAACTTTTTATCAAATCTGGTAACCTTCAGCTCTGATACCAAGTGTAACACCCCACCTCCGTTAAGGTCACTCACAAAGGGAATGCCTTAACTTTGGTGGAGCATTTTAGTAAACAGAACAGAAACTTACAAGACAGATAAAACAGTACTTGAAAATTTTTAACTTTATTACAGCGGAAACAGAAATTAGTATGGTTACATCCTTTCAATTTCAGAATTCAAGTACAAAATATCAGTCTTGTACAAAAGCCTTCAAAATGCATAGTTTAAAATCATAATCCCCATGGAACGGAAGCTATACAAAGCCAAGCCATACTTTAAGCACTTCAAGCAAAGAGAAATCCGGATCAAGCTAAAGTATTTCCCTCCTTGGATAACCTGGGGGGGGGGGAACGGAAGAAAGAAGGCGAAACAACAAGGGTCAGACAAAAAGTCTGGCAAGTCCAGTGACTTTCAGCATATGAACAGATAATAATAATATGATATGAACATAAAACTGGATGTGAGATGACTATAACAGGTGTAGCAGATATAACAGAAAAACAGAATGATATAAACTATTGTTTTACACTTCTCTGCACTAATACTAGTATAGCAGAATTAGGTGTCACCCTAATGTCTAAACTGAAACGGAAACGGGTACAGAATACTTTAACAGAAACAGAATGCTAATAATGGGCCTTTACTACTCGATCAGAAATAGACAGAAGCAGGAACAGATTTATCTCTACGGAAACAGAATGTGGAATTAGGTGTACACTAGTAATGGGCCTTTACCACCCGAACAGACGGTACCACACAGAAACGGACAGGTGTTACCACCCAACAGAAACAGACGGTACCAACAGAAACAGACAGAACTAAGTGTACCCTAAAACCCTACCCCAAGCGATCGGCTCCCTAATACATAAATATCCTGTGTCGGCCCCACAGTATGGTGTATCACTCCCTAAAGTGACAACCAATTGGCACAGACCTATTTACAGATGTCACGGCGTCTTACATCCTCAGAGGCAGACCGGGATCCATGCACGCACATGACCCGGTTGGAACGCACCATCAACACCCCTCGCCATTATCAGAATGAACCTCTTATAATTAGTTCAGTAAGCGTGCCCGGACCCTACTTACTGTTGGGTCAAAGTTTTGATACCAGAAAGGGTTACTGACTAATATGGGTCCCAAACAACAGACGACACAAGTAATTCCCCTCCTAACCTTGTGTCCCCAGACTAACAGATTTTCAGATTAACTTGTTTACAAGTTCAGACATACAGAATTCAGATTTACTAATTCACAAATTAAGTTAACAAGTTTTCAGACTAACGGGTCAGATGTACAGATTTTCAGATTTGTCTAACTTTGTATTAGGCCTACAGATTCATGGACGGGTTTTACTACATCTATTAATCCCATTGGTTTAACCCTATTTTTCCCCAATACGTTTTAGACGTCATTCTTATCTTAGATTTGCATTAATTAATTATTAATGCACAGACCTCTCACATTAGGTCGGTAGCTTGTGGCCGCTGGATATGCCGGGCGGTTCCGGGCAGACTTCTGCCACAAGCCAGACCTAACCTCGTGTCTTACGCATGTTATGACTAACTTCTCACATTAGAACCTATTGTTTGCGGCTACTGGATGTGCCGGGCGGTTCCGGGCAGATTTACGTCGCAAACTCATTCTAACCTCGAGTTAGCCATGTTTATCTTTGCGGCCAATTAATTAATAATTTACCGTTTATGCGCACGCCCAATATATATGCCAATTCAGATTATATCAATAACAGGATGATTATATCAACATAGCAGATAACAGATTTTATATGAATTAACGGATTTTACAGATTTAGCAACTTAGCAGATTTTGGCATATAACAGGTTAGGCATTTCAACCGACAAATTTAACAGATTTGGCATTCAATCTAATTAGCAGTCTAGGCAATATGACAAAACTAGCAGTTTAGCCAACTTGGCAAATTAGCAGATTTAGCAAATTTAATATTTCCAAAGGTTCTATTTACATGCCTTGCCTAGTCATAAATTAGCCTAAATTCATATGCCTACATAATTGTCATGATTCACAACATATACTCCATGTTTGCATAAGCGCAGGATATGGACATAATTTGCCATATAACATATGTTCCAATATAGATTATACCAAATATAACCATTAATTTCAATGCATGTCATATATCCAAAAATCCCTAATTAGGTGTAATTTACAATAATAGATATCCTAATTAATGTAAATCTTAAGTTTCCATATCTTCCTTCTTTTCATGTCATGAATTATTATGCAAACTATCCCCAATAATATAAATTTTTAAGCCATATCTTCTAAAAATCAGATCTTGCCTTTTTATATGCATTTTGTCCAAAGTCTCAAATCATATGTAATCTTTACAGTGGTTCCTCTTCTTCTTTTATCACAAAATATGCATAGGCCTAAAACTAGTTTATAACATATGCTATTTTTTTCTAATTAATTACAGGTCTAAATTACAACATAACTATGCATACAACATGCATAAATTATACGTTCATAGTCAAATTTATGCAACCAATCCTAAGTCATATGTCCAATATATTTTATGCCTCAGACCTAAAGTCATACATTCAATTTGGTTTTGTCAAATTTCGCATCATTCATCCCAAAATTTGCGTTCATACGTTCATCTCTTATGAGATTAGGCACAGGCTCGTGGTAGCCTGGCTATAGAAACAGAAAAGAAGAAAGGAATATAGAACAGTCACAGAAAACAGATCAAACAGAAGAGAAAACAACCTCAAACTCAGATTTAAATGCATATCAAAATTATAATTAACGTTTATAGCGGAAAATAACTGTACTTGCCTTGATTGGATTAAAGAAAAACTTTAACTTGTTGTAGAATCTTTGCAGAAACTTTAATCTCTAGTTTGAATTGAGTTGCTTAGGCTGATGTTGATTATCTTCTAGTTTTAATTCCAGCAGAGCAGCGACGCCATTTTTATTTTTATTTTTATTAGAAGAAGAGAGCAATGGAGGCTAGAGAATTGTGTAAGAAACCTAGGTAGAGTCTAGGGTCATTTTTATAGAGTTGCAAGTTAATTTGAGCCGTCCGATGATGCTAGGGTAAATCAAGGCCATCAATTTCAAAAGAGGCCAATTATGTTCACAATTAAGGACTGTAAATTACTCCCATTTTAAATTATGTCATAATTACTATGCAATTCTATGTTTTAGCATATATATATATTTCCTACAATGTACACATTTCTCATTTAGGACAAATTCTATATATAAATAATTCCTAACACACTTATGCCATAATTACTCCCTTAATGTACATTATCAACATTTATTATTTATTGCCAATCCATCAAACATAAATACGTATTTAATAGATACATCTTTCCTTTTACCGTATACATTAATTATTCATATATACATGTCAATTAACAAGAATGACAATATTAATGTATCCTTTTCATTGTAAATTAGCATATTTATATATTTCTCAACATATTTATATATTTCTCAAATTAACATGTACAAATAAATGTTAATAGCATGTTTTCAAATCAATGCCCTATTGACATATCTTTAAATTAAATGCCAGATAAATATTCGTCATATTAATACGCTTGCATGTTATGTTCACAAAATAATATCACATACCATATTTTTCTTATTCAGTGCCACATTGATGTCAATTGCAGGTTTATAAATGACATTCCTATTAATAGAAAATTAAGTCTAACCTATTCATATTCTTCCTCTTTGAAAATCCCCATTTACTGCATACAAATATTATGCATAAACCTTTCTTTTCACTGCTTGCATCCACACATTTTTATTTAATTTGTATGTTTATGACATAAATGCACATATGTACGAATATGTTAAATATTTCTTTCCTTTAATTTGTCATGAATCCAATTAGAGAAGGCCACTTATAAAAAAACAATTCTTGGCAGGCAAAAATGCGCAACATACGCCTCATGATACGTACATGTCATATATATATATGTATGTATACGTATATGTATATATATATATATATATATATATTTCTTTTTTTTTTCTTTTTATGTATCTTCCCAATTACCCATTTCCACACTAAACCACATTTTGATCTGCATTCACACTAGGCTATTTTATGCCATTCCCCTAAAACAAAAATAAGGCGCTGGCGGGGATCGAACTCTGTACCTCTTGTATGCAAGTCATGTGTTCCAACCAAATGAGCTACTAAGTCTTTTGCTTACAAAAGTTAGAACAATGCTAAACATTATTCTTTTCTCATTCCTCTTTTTTCATGTTTTGCTGCAATTTTTAATTTAAGGATATCTTTTTCATACGGAGTCCAATTTACGCAAACTCAGACTCTATCTTAAGCAGAATTTCAAGAAGAACGCAATGGCGTAACCTGTTTCCCTTAGTTCTTTGATTTCGAATTAATTATACTTTAATTTGTTAATTTCACAGCTATAGAATACACGGGGTGTTACAATGAGCATAAGACTATGCTTATGACTATGAACGTAAGACCATGTCTACGCCTATGACTTTGAACATAAGACTGTTGCCTATGACTATGACAAGGACAATTGTGGCTAATCACCTATGACTCTTGACTATGAGAATTATTACCTATGATTATGAAAATAAGGCTATTATCTATGACCATGACTTTGAAACTATTACTGTTAATTGCCTATGACTATTTGCCTAGAACTATTTTGGATAATTATCCATGACTATTGTGATTAATCGCTTGTGATTCATAATTATGAGATTTCTTCCTATGAACATGACTATGACTACTGGGGTTAGTTTCCTAAGACTATAATAGTTGATTGTTCATGCCCATAGTTGAAACCCATGTTGTACACTGAATTTGCAGTTGTTGGATCTCATACCTAGGGTGTGACTTGCTTAGTTTATTCGCTATTATGTACACCAAAGCCATTGGATCCATTATCCTTGTATTTCGCTTGTTTTGCATGCCTATTCTTTTATGTCAACTTTTATCATGACTATCGCCTTAACTTGCTAGATTTGAAATTCTATATGCTTGTGATGTTGTAACCAATTATCTCAAGTTATATCATGCTAGTCTTGTAATCCTTTTTATCGCTTTATGCTTGTCCCTTCTGCCTAACATAGTTTTGATGTTAATCCCTTTATCTCAGGATTTGGATTTATTTGTAGTATAGATCGATTCACGTTTACGTGCGATGGGAATACGATTTGGATAGATTAGGCAAAACATGAATTGGTTATGAACATGAATTATGAACTTGATAATATGAAAAACTTGAAACATGAACATTGTTATAACTTGAATCTGGATGTGGGCATGAAATTTATCCTTGAAACTTGACACGAACTTGACATGAATCTTGAACATGGACATGACACTAGAATGAACTTTAAAATGGCAACTCGAGGTTGGGTTGAGCTTGCAGTGTAATTCTGCCCGGAACCGCCCGACAAATCCAGTTACTGCAAACAATAGGATCCAATGTGGGTAGTTGGTCATATCGCACTTGAAAACCCGAGGTCAGACTGAGTTGTGGTGTAATTCTGCCCGGAACCGCCCGGCATATCCAGTGACCACAACTACAGGTCTGATGTGAGAGGTTGGGGTGCATTAATGAATTAATGCCACATGATAGGGTTAAGTCATGAACATGAAAGACAACACTTAACCAACTTGATACATGATTCGTAGGGCTAAGCTATAAACTTGAACGACAACACTTAGCCAAATTTGACATGACACATGGGCGGGTGAAGTCACGAATTTGAGGGACAACACTTAACCAACTTGACATGCTAGACTGATAGGGGTTAAGTCACGAATGTAAATGACAACACTTAACCTACTGGATGGAAACCCTAGTTACCCGGTCCGTTTCAGCAGTAACCCACTAGATGTATCATAGTACCCTAGGACTAGGCAGGACGGGGCTCGATTACTGGGATGATTGTAAGCGACCAGTACGACGGCTGTGTTGGTTTGCCAGTGTATGTTCAGGCGGGCTATGGTCATGCACGTGTTCCGGAGTTGAAAAAGCAGGCATTAGGCATCAGTAGGTTTATCTGTGCATTCTTGATTCGTGTCGGTGGTTGGCACCATAGGGCTTGATACACCCTATGGTGGACCTAGCACAGGCGACTACATTCGTGATAGGGCCGTATGACATAGACACACATGACGAGCTAGAACTTGTAGGGAGCCGTTCGATTAGTGGATCGTTCCATTGAACCCAGTAATGGGTCATTCGTGATATTGGGCCAAGGGATCATTTCATGATTAATATAAGACATGGGTGGGGATTATAGTACAGTTGATGCAACGAACCTCAAATATGTGATGCTATACTTGATTTATACTTGATTTATCTTGTTATCTTAGTCTATCTTGCCCATCTTGTCATCATCTGTATGTTTACTTTCATTTTATACATGTCATGCTACCTTTATCTGTTTTTATGCTGAAAGTCACTTGGACTTACCAGTCCTTATGACTGACCCGTTTTCTTTCGCCTCTTTTTCTTCCGTTTCCTCTCCCAGGTTCTCAGGGAGGAAATTCTAGCACTTAGCTTGGATTTCGCTTGCTTTCAGTTCAGCTCATGTACGGTTTGATCTTGATCTATGCTATGGCTTCATTTCTGCTACCTTTGGGGAATTACGCTACTTTTGATGTTTTAAGTTTATGCTTCTTTATTTATGCAAGACATAATTTGTTGTAATGGAAAATAATGACGTTGGCTATTTGATGTAAAAGGTTTTGACTCTTTTTGAAAGTAATGAAATTTATCTTTTGATTCTTCTGTTGTTTTACCTATTTTCTATCTTGTAATATTTCTGTGTTTGTTTACCGCGATAACGCTCCTCCAAAACTAGTGCATTCCCTTTGTGAGTGACCCTAGCGGAGGTGGGGTGTTACATTTGGTATCAGAGCAGAAGGTTACCAGACTGGGAAAAAGTTTTTAAAACCTTCTAAAATTATTTTCAAAAACCGTTTACAAAGAAGCATTTTTCAAGAAACGCCTTGATTTATTTAAAGGCTATTCCCCAAAAGCCATCGGCACTATCCTTTGTTTCCTTGTTTGAATCTCTTTTCCTTTCCTTTCTCCATCTGTAGTCGCAGTAGTTTTTCCTGTGGCTAATCTTCTTTCTAGCTTCGTAGAAGGTTTTCCATACGATGGAGGTAGTTTCCGTGAGGCTTGTTAACATGTTACATAGGAAAGGTATGAGTGATAAGGCGGATGAGTCTCAGAACGAGAAGAAAGACTTCTAGAAGGGAGGCGAGAACAAGGACAACAATAATAACAAGTCACGTGATAAGAGGAAGTGCAACTTCTGTGGTATAGTTGGGCATATAGTCCAGGATTGTAGAAAGAAGAAGTTGAAGATGGAAGCATGTTTCCAGTGTGGTGATACTGGACATATCAGCAAGAACTTCCCTAAGAAGCAAGGGCAAGCCCCGCAAGCAGGACCTTCTGGGGGTACATCTTTAACTTCTCCTAGATTCTTTGTTTTATCTTGCTTATCTTCTCAATCCTATCTTGAGAACCTTAGGTAGAACCCTTTCTGATGTAAACATGTGATTGAAACATGTTATGGTTGATGTTTGCAAATGGCTGCAAGTGGTTGCAAGTGGTTGCTCATGGTTTCATAACACATATTGGGCACTAGATCGGCTCAGACACATTCTCAAATTTCATATGCATGAGTGTTTATACTTGTTTATGGATGAAGTTGAATGTGTTATCATGTGGATGTTGCATATGGATGGATGTTTGTGCACACATATAGTGTTTATGTGACTAGGACTATTTGCATACATGTTGGATTCATGGCACTAAACATATTTTGCATTAAGAAGATCAATCAGGCCTGATCATTTACATTAGATAAGGAACATATACACACACTTTCTGCATATGTTCATATAGCATTAGAAATCGTTTAAGGACAATGGTTGCTTGTGGATGATGATTTGAGTAGATGGATGATTGGATGACAGGATGCATTCTTCTTAACTTGATGATTTCGGGGACGAAATCCTTTAAGGAGGGAAGAATGTAACAACCCGAATTTTAATAACATGATAAAACCATAAATCAAGGCAGAATTAGTTTTTAAGTTAAGAATCAAGGTAAACCGTTTGTGCCATTGCGTTCGTCTCTAAATTCTGCTTGAGATAGAGTCTGAGTTTGCGTAAAACGGATACCGTATGAAGAAAATATGGACGAATGAAGTTAGGCAGAAAAACCAGAAACAGGCCAGAATACACTGGCGCACTTGTGAAGTGCGCCAGTACAAAAATACACTCGCGCACCTGCCAAGTGCGCTCATACCGATCCAACATAGAATTCTGGAGTGTTATGTGATGACGTGTCTTCTTCTGAGTGGCTGGATGACCTGTCTTCGAGCTGGGTGGTTCTGATGACTTCTGGACTGATCTGAAGGCTCTAAATTACCCTATTCTCCTATTTAAACACCCCTAAACCTAGCTTTCTTTCCATACCAAACCAATGCAATGTTATGCTGCCTCCACCTTAATTAAATTAAATTAAAAATAAAACGCAAAGAATATTTCTGGAAGACTACGGCTAAGAATTGGTGATTTGCTTCTACAATCAAAGCAAGATTCAACGATTCAACAATTCGGCGACTAGTTTATAGATTCGACTTCTACATCTTTCATAGACCACGATCTGTAAGTTTCAGTTACTTTTAGATAAAGACTATAAATCTAATATGTGCATGGTATAATTTGGAAGTGATTTATGTATGATTCATATCTATTCTTGGTTTCTTCTTGGATCTTGACTATTGGGAATAGTGCCTACGACGTTGAAACTATTGTTGATGACATAAGACTATGCCTATGCCTATGACTATGAACATGAGACTATGCCTATGCCTATGACTATGAACATAAGACTATGCCTATGACTATGAACATAAGACTATGCTTATGACTATGAACGTAAGACAATGTCTACGCCTATGACTTTGAACATAAGACTGTTGCCTATGAGTATGACAAGGACAATTGTGGCTAATCACCTATGACTCTTGACTATGAGAATTATTACCTATGATTATGAACATAAGGCTATTATCTATGACCATGACTTTGAAACTATCACTGTTAATTGCCTATGACTATTTGCCTAGAACTAGTTTGGATAATTATCCATGACTATTGTGATTAATCGCTTATGATTCATAATTATGAGATTTCTGCCTATGACCATGACTACTGGGGTTAGTTGCCTAAGACAATTATAGTTGATTGTTCATGCCCATAGTTGAAACCCATGTTGTACACTGAATTTGCAGTTGTTGGATCTCATACCTAGGGTGCAACTTGCTTAGTTTATTCGCTATTATGTACACCAAAGCCATTGGATCCATTATCCTTGTATTTGGCTTGCTTTTGCATGCAAATTTTTTATGTCTAATTTTTATCATGACTATCGCCTTATCTTGCTAGATTTGAAATTCTATATGCTAGTGATGTTGTAACCAATTATCTCAAGTTATATCATGCTAGTCTTGTAATCCCTTTTATCGCTTTATGCTCGTCCCTTCCGCCTAACATAGTTTTGATGTTATTGCCTTTATCTCGGGATTTGGATTTATTTGTAGTATAGATCGATTCACGTTTACGTGCGATGGGAATACGATTTGGATAGATTAGGCAAAACATGAATTGGTTATGAACATGAATTATGAACTTGATAGTAGGAAAAACTTGAAACATGAACATTGTTATAACTTGAATCTGGATGTGGGAATGACACTAGAATGAACTTTAAAATGGCCAACTCGAGTTTGGGTTGAGTTTGCAATGTAATTCTGCCCGGAACCGCCCGGCTAATCCAGTTACTGCAAACAATAGGATCCAATGTGGGTAGTTGGTCATATCGCACTTGAAAACCCGAGGTCAGACTGAGTTGTGGTGTAATTCTGCCCGGAACCGCCCGGCATATCCAGTGACCACAACAACATGTCTGATGTGAGAGGTTGGGGTGCATTAATGAATTAATGCCACATGAGAGGGTTAATTCATGAACATGAAAGACAACACTTAACCAACTTGATACATGATTCATAGGGCTAAGCCATGAACTTGAACGACAACACTTAGCCAAATTTGAAATGACACGTGGGCGGGTTAAGTCACGAACTTGAAGGACAACACTTAAACAACTTGACATGCTCGACTGATAGGGGTTAAGACACGAATTTAAATGACAACACTTAACCTATTGGATGAAAACCCTAGTTACGCGGTCCATTTCAGCAGTAACCCACTAGATGTATCATGGTACCTTGGGACTAGGCAGGGTGGGGCACGATTACTGGGCTGATTGTAAGCGACCAGAACGACGGCTGTGTTGGTGCGCCAGTGTACGTTCAGGAGGGCTATGGTCGTGCACGTGGTCCAGAGTTGAAAAAGCAGGCATTGGGCATCAGTAGGTTTATCTGTGCACTCTTGATTCGTGTCGGTGGTTGGCACCATAGGGCTTGATACACCCTATGGTGGACCTAGCACAGGTGACTACATTCTTGATAGGGCCGTATGACACAGACACACATGACGAGCTAGAACTTGTAGGGAGCCGTTCGATTAGTGGATCGTTCCGTTGGACCCAGTAATGTGTCATTCGTGATATTAGTCCAAGGGATCATTTCATGATTAATATAAGACATGGGTGGGGATTCTAGTACAGTTGATGCAGCGAACCTCGAATATGTGATGATATACTAGATTTATCATGTTATCTTAGTCTATCTTGCCCATCTTGTCATCATCTATATGATTACTTTCAGTTTATACATGTCATGTTACCTTTATCTGTTTTTATGCTGAAAGTCACTTGGACTTACCAGTCTTTATGAATGACCCGTTTTCTTTCGCTTGTTTTTCTTCCGTTTCCCCCCAGGTTCTCAGGGAGGAAACTCTAGCACTTAGCTTGGATTTCGGTTGCTTTAGGTTCCGCTCATGTACGGTTTGATCTTGAGCTATGCTATGGCTGCATTTCTGCTACCTTTGGGGAATTAAGCTACTTTTAATGTTTTAGGTTTATGCTTCTTTATTTATGCAAGACAGAATTTGTTGTAATGGAAAATAATGACGTTGGCTATTTAATGTAAAAGCTTTTGGCTCTTTTTGAAAGTAATGAAATTTATCTTTTGATCCTTCCATTGTTTTACCTATGTTCTGTCTTGTAATATTTCCGTGTTTGTTTACCGCGATAATGCTCCTCCAAAACTAGTGCATTCCCTTTGTGAGTGACCCTAGCAGAGGTGGGGTGTTACTGATGGTTTTTCCCTTACGATAACCCAAAACATTCTTTTATAATCCATAATCTTCTGATATTATATTAATGTCTAAATCTAATAAATAGCAATCTAGTGGAACACTTTCATCTCACGTTCCACATGTATAATATACAATCAAAAACCGCGGACTCTTATTGGGTAATGGATTTCCTACTATGACAAGGTAAGGAACCACCTTCCGGTCAGTGTACTCTAGAAGCAATTCACTGGAGTTCAACAAGAATATCTTGTAACTCAGCCACACGTGACCGGCCATTCATTTCACTTGAATGTTCCGAATATATTGTCACCTTACGGTTGGTAACTACCATAACCGTTCCGAAGAGATACAAAATTGAAAGAAGTAACAAATATGAATATTCTCTAGGTGGTGACAATATATCTTACTTGGGTGCGACCCACTTAGCCATGCTGCCTGCCCGATTTACTTTGAATGCCACATCGTCATACCCATCAAATCACAAATTGATTTCCCTAAAAATACTATGGGTATAATCTAAGAGAAATGAATTCCTCCGCCACCAACGTAAACACATTTGAAACAATCAATTTACGGGATCTACCAGATATACTCTGTCAGACATTCGTCAATTCAAGTTGTCCTAGGACTGGACAACCCAAAGGCACTATTCTGTAAATCCATCTTCGGTAATTTCTACCTTGGATTTACGGAATAGCCCTTGCATAACTCCGTCATCAATTATCTTCATCATATTTGATTTGCATCCTTAATGCCATACGGAGTAGTTTTCAGATAATATATCTGATCCTGGTCTCTCCGTATTGACAACGGAAATGGTCAAAATCTTTTATAGTCTGTGATTTAACTATCAAAGGAAAACATGTGTAAAAACAACGATCGTATTCCCAAATGGAAATCTTATCGATCAATCATCATTTCATTTCCCATTTATCGTTTCCATATATTCATAAATTCCTTATTTTCTAAAGTTAGAAAATATACATTATTAACTTTGGAAAACGTTTCCATTTCTGATTCACGTATCAATATCTTCCCACATCTATCATTCACTAACTGTAAACTAGTAAGAGAACAACTACCCAAGTATAAACCCCGAAGGACAAAACCAACATCAGATCGATATCTAGAAAGCCATTCAAGTCAACTAATTTCTAGTCAGTTTCTAATTTCAGTAATTCCATTTAAATTCCTAATTCGAACCCCAAATTTCTTTATATTATTTTATTTGCAAAATATTTACTTTAATCTAATTTTTCACATAGAATGTGAATAATATTTCTTTATATAATCAAACAGTTTGATTTAGTATTTAAAAACAATATCTCAAACCCAAATTCTATTTATATTTTTTTTTGTAGAATTATTCACACAAATCTTATTTCATTTCCAAAATTTATAATCTCATTGCAAATTTCCTTTGTAACTACAACCTTCACATTCCATTTAAATTGTCGGTGTTAAAACCGATTTTACTTCTATATAAATTCAAATTTATATATTCAATTTATCAAATGATAAATATTCCCTTAATTTATAAACATCGTTTATAAATTATTCTCCTCAATTTATCTGTTAAAACATATTTCTATTAAATATTTTCTCTAAATCAATAGATTGTTACACCCGTGTGCGAAGCAAGGGTCTAAAGTTTCCTAATATAAAATTCTCTTTTTATAAAATTCTATTCCTTTTCCAAATATTTCCTTTTATAATTCTATTTACTTTCCAAATAAATATTCCTTTTATAATTAAATTTACATTCCAAATAAATACCCCTTTTATAATTATATTTACTTTCCTATAAATATTTAATTTATAATATCATATTTATTTCTTATAAATATTTCATTTATAATATCATATTTATTTCCTATAAATATTTCATTTTCAAAATACACTTTGAATATTCCCTTTTTACATTCCAGTATTTATTATGGTATTTAAAATACCAGTTAAACAGACCAGTATCATCATAATTAATCACTGCACAACATATATCACAATATATGAAAACAAACAGTATTATAAATAGTGAGGAATCCAGTTGGATCCCTCCAACCTGTTTCCCTGCATCCAGAGATGTAAACAATATAAATAACATCAATTTAATTTTAGTATGAAATATTCTGATAAAGAGAATCAATATTTGATTAACAATTTATATACATAACATTACCTATAATTTCAACCAATAAATCAGCAATTCAACCAAATAATCAACACATAACAATCAATCCTCATTTATCAATACTAGATTATATTTATAAAAATATAAACTGTACAGAGTTAGTGAGATTTACTCACATTGGAAAGTTATCGTTAAATAACGATAATTGTCATTGATTCAGATCAGACAATTCATTTTGCTATAAATTGTAACGAGTTCCTATTTACTCCCATTCAGTTCCATTGTGTAGCCACGTCCATAGGATCCCAATGGATCTTGTTTCCCTGAATTCTAATATCGTATGATGAAGGTATACATATTTATACATCTATACCCTAATAAAAATCATTAATTAATAATTAAGGATAATCAAACTATTATTAACCTTAAACACTTTTGCTAATCCTCCTCCTTCCTTTTCAAAAATACGACTGCACCTATAGCATCCTCCTGCCATTGTCGATTCATCCCTTCAACCTATCTCCTCCCTCCTTCCATGAAAACACAAACCATTATCACCACTAAACTTCTCATCCCAAACTTCATCAATACACTCCAACTTCATCACTCTCGATCCTTCTTTGCAAATTGTGTCGCACAGCAATGAACGATAGTAGTTTGCTTGACAAAAACCTTCACGGATTTAGCTCAAAATCTCACCACTCATGCTAAACTACTCACCGATCAAGAATCCAGTATCCATTTCATGATTAGAAGCCTAAATCTCCCTAAAAATCCCACCCTTGATTGCTGCTGAAACTCAGCAAACCCAAAACTGTGGATCGCACATTGTAAATTTTATATAGGAGCGAAGCTTATTTCAAAACAAATCCAAAGATATATGATTCATAAATTTACGATTTTTATACATTTTGTTTTGATTTTCCAAATTCTCGTTTGCTAACAGAAAATGAAGAAGAGTGATGGCAGAATATTTGACTAAGCAAATGAAAGTCTGAGGGTTAAGTTAGATGGTAGCGGTATTATAAAAAGGTTTTTAATATTTTTTATTGATTATTTATTCTATTTTAATCAATCGCTATTTGTATTCAACATTTAGAAATCCGTATAGTCACATAACAAATCCAAATTCGATGAAAATGGACATACAACTAGAGTTTGATATTACGGACCCAATGAAACTTGTTTCGTCGAATTCCAAGTCCATCTGCTCACATAGCGTATTTTTAAAGTCAAATTATTGACATTTTTTCACATTAAAAATCCCGTATGGCTACACATACTGACTCCAAAAACTACGAAAATTGAAATCTAACAATAATTTAATATTACGGATCCAACAAAATTAGTTTCATCGAAAACGGAGGTCGTTTGCAAAACTGGCTTTTTTAAAAGCTTTAAATAAACCCATTTAAATATTAATATATTTAAAAGTAATTAAATTGAATAATAATAATTTAATAATATCGTATATATTCACATAGAATATCATATGGCTCCAAAATAAATATATCAGGATTTATAATTCAATATTTCAAAGTTCCCAGTTATATCGATATTCGATTTATATTAAAGATCCTTTTATATTATAAATAAATTGTTATAAATTATAAAGGAATTCCCTAGCGACTATTTTAAAATTTAATTTGATCATAACTAAAAATCTACACAATGAAATCTGGATTTTTCTCTTCCATTAGAAAAATATAGTTCACCAGCTACGAATGTTTCTTGTTTCATAGAAATCCGTCTTAAAACGGATTTTGTATATTCAATTGAAGTTCGAATCGCCAAATTACGAATTGCCGTGCCATTTCGAGCTCGATTATAATTATAATACAATTTATACATTCTAACGTTGTTTATTCAATATATTCATTATTATAGTTCAATTCTAAACTGAATTAAATTAGTTAAAAGTAACGGTACGGAATTTCGCACGATCCGAATCGATCGTTAAACCGACCAAGACCATTCGAAACCCCTGATCATTTTGAGAACACGACAAATCGGAACGCAAACAGAAGAACATTTCATTGTTTATTACAACAATTCCGTCAGAATACAAGAATATACAGAGTATGAATAAATATTACACATTCGACAAATATCAGAGATTACAATAAATTACATAGCAGCGGGAAAATAATACAAAACACAAGTGGAAGTAATACACGGATATAGAGCTTTCCGAGCATCGTCCCAGTTGTAAATCAGGATCCTATGAATATAAATCTACAAAACCAAAACTACCAGCTACCCGTGCGGAAAATAAGGGCACCCAGTGTTTAGGTTAAAATAATAAACTCCAGGTCAGTCATGTGACTGGTGTGAGTACTAAAACAGTTATTAATCTTTATTTTAAAGTTAGGTAAATCAAGGGACCACGCTGTATAACACGGAACAGTCTTCCTCCCAAGAATACCAGTGCATAAAAAAAAACAGCACAATGCTAAATAAAGAAAAATGAAGCTATTATAAGACCCAGTTCCCATCACACAATGCAACGCAAGCCGAAGGATAGGGTTTTACCTTATAATAGCCAAAGAATGCTTGATACATTTAAAAACAGGTTATTTTGATATTACGGTAAATGTATAGTGTCAAAACAAATTCAATCATAAATATCAATCATAGACGGCATGGGTACCATATATCATGTCGCCATACTAGTTCTACAATTAAAACCGCAATGTCACGTATTGGAAATTGGATTCCATCATGAGTCGAGGCAAGGGGCAAGCTCCTCTCCGATTCGAGACACACTAGCTAATGTCTCAGGACCACACACAACGGTCCCTTGGAACCCCCAAGGCCGGTCCTCTCTTACTTTTGAGGATTAGTTATTCCTGAACACACATTTCCCGGTCCTACAGGACCTATATAATGGTCTGTACGTCGGCTCACATACTGCCAGTTATCGACCATATATTCGAGGCGCCTGGCATTCCAACAATGACGCAGATGAAAAGTATATAAATGTCAGCCAGTTTAAGCACTGACACCACCACTAGGTTGAAGGAAATGTCGTGCACTCCTTGGGTCATTATCCCGTTTTTGACGCATACCGAGGTGTGAGGCTCGCGAATAAATACTATAAACAAAGCTGCGTCACACAGGCCATGCTTTGATCATCAACCACAGGACTTTGCTTTTCAACAGAAGCCTTGATCATCTGCCACTTAGGCGTGCCACACAGGCAATTCACTCCATGCGACTGATGTCCATCGATATACAACCTCTGAGCTCGTACGTCTCAGAGAAGGGTGTTAAGAAAGAGATTAAATTCTCCGCCGCCAAACAGATGTATATTTAATAGAGATCAATCAACACAGAATAAAATCCAATATCAGACACACAGTCCATTTACAAGTTCGTTTTGGGTCTGAACGAAACCGGAGGCACTTTCCTCGCATATCCATCGATCTCCAAGTACATCTGGACGATTACCAACTGATTCTTTCCTCTTGGGTGTACAGCCCAATCAAGATCATCAGTAATCACCCAAAAGATGTGAAGACTTCCGGTCTTCAACCACCTTCTTCATCTTCGACTTATCGTCGAATCGATAATTCAGAATGGGTATAAACCCGACCTTTACGAATAACCCATGTATATTATAAACAAATGTTACACAACACAACATACGCCTTATTCCAATTAAGAATATTCTTTTATTCAAATGTTCATATCATTAGGGAATAGGTTCCCATTAATTTTATCAAAGATAAGTTCTTCTAAATTTATTCTTTAATCTTCCTTTGGACATCATTTCAAACTATATTATGGTTTTCCAACCTAGTCGGGATTAGTGAACCACACCGAAGTAATTATTTATTTTATTTCCCAATCCCAACCTATTCATCCCATGGAGCAAAAATGGTAATACACCATATCTAACACCACAGTGATATCGCTAAATATTAATTACCATTTCACGTTCAAATCTAATTAAAGATTTAACTATCGCTTGGAGCAAAACTGGTGATACTTCATTCTCGATCACTTTAACCTAATTAAAGATTCATTAAAACTCCACTTAGTTTTAATCTTCTCAAAAATCAATATCCTGCCTTTAACTGGGTTAAAGAACCAATGTCACCTAAAACACAATTCACGATAAACCCAAAATCACTTTCTATTGTTAATCGGGTTAAAGAATAGGTGTTATTCAAAACACCGCTCACAATAAACCCAAAACCAATTTAAATTCAATTCCAATTAATATTATTTAATTGGTACATTCATTAAATCTAAGTAGAAAGATTTAATATTTTTCTCAACTGGGCTTAAGAACAATGTTAATGAAGACACCATTCACGACAAACCGAAATAACATTTGATATTAAATACAAGGCTCTGAATAGAAAATATATCGGCTTATATTCAATATCAAATTCTACGACCAAGAAATATCATATTGGAAATAACAATATAAATATATCTTTCAAATTTCCAAGACCATATCTGTATAATCACGAAATCCGACATCGAAATATTCCGAAGATAATTTTGATTCAAATCTATTCCAATTCACGTATTGTAAATTCTAATTATTTTTAATACCACTCTAATCCATTTTATTTATTTAAAAATAATTGGATTTTTTTTTCTAGTTATAAGCTAGTTCATTTCGAAAAAAATCTGTTTTTATCTTTTCAAATTTGGAAATTTTCATCCCAATTCTTCATAAATCATTTCTTATGATTTTACACAAATTATTGATATTTTTAATAATTTTATCAAGGCCCGTACAGTCAATTTCCATCAACGGCCATCAAACTGCACTTACAGCGACCTTTTCCAAATTTGGTTTGGACATAATTCCAAATCCAACCGTTAGATTTCAATTTTCTAATTTTCATTGGAAAGCTCTTTTCGATATGAACCCAAAGGTTCCAGTTTCAGGAGAATCCGACGGTCGGATCTCCCGTAATGTCCATTCGAAGTCAATGGTCAAAATTCACGAACTGCCGCAGCCCGGCGCGTTCTATTCAGGCCATTATATATAATATATATATATATATATATATATATATTTCGTCAATTCCTTTTAAAACATATTTTATAAATCGTTTTAAATTCGTTTTTGAAACGATTTCAACTTCATATTCAATTTTGAATCAAAATTGAATATTCCACATCATCGATATACAAATGATAATATTTTCAAAACGTTATATTTTGAAATCACTTTCTTTTCTATAATTATTATAAAAATGAATATAATCGATATAAATATCATTCACGTCAAAATAACGCATCTCTAATCAACACGGCTTTATATATTTCAATAACTTCGTTATTCTATTCAACAAATGAATATTTATTCTATTCAACACATGAATCTATATTTCTTTCAACACATGAAAATTCTCAACACATGAGTATCGTCAGCCCATGACTATTTTTGTTATTTAATATATTTTATAAAATTTTGAAAAAGATGTAAATTTTATTTTTTAAAATATTTTACTCAACTCATGAATATTTTCAACACATGAATATATATTTTACTCAACACATGAATATTTATTCCATTCAACACATGAATATATATTTATAATATTCTTTATTTTCCCAATTGGAATGTGGCCCAATCAATTACCATATAATGTTAATCATATGGATTCCATACAACACATGTATATAATAGCAACGATAAATAATCAACCATCATCCAAAGTGCGCCACACAAATGCATAAGCATTAAATATAACTAATTGACGCTCATACAGTCTGTCAATCAAACGATCGATTTACCACTAAACAATTGGGAATAGTGTACGTCAAATATCATCCCAACACCCGTGTGGGGTTTCAATCCACAAACACTGAATATTATTTGTGCAGTTGGGCGACGTGTAAAATTTATCGTCCCAATTAATATCCTTCAAATAGGTGTACATAAACAAACCGTCCGGTTTGTAAATGAATATTTATTTAATCAAATACACGTTAAAAATTATATTTTTAACGATAATTAATTTATTTCAAAACATGAATGTTTTATTATCCATTTCACATCAACATCACAAACAAACTTCACAACACATCAAACAAGCATACAAGTCATCCATGGTCTGTGGACGACGGGTGTCGGGTGCTGCTAAGCACCGTCTGCATCCTAGTATATAATTTAACTAGAAAACAAGATTTAAAGTGAGAAGTTCTCACCGACCAGCTAATCCAATACCATGACTCTTCATATGTAGAAATCTTCGTCATGCTCGCCTTTTTTCAATTTCATTGTCCGTAGCCACTACATATATAAAAATCACATTTTTATATTGTTGTCATGCATATAAAAATCATAATTTTATATTTACTCTATATGGATAAAAATCACATTTTATACCGCTACTATATAGATAAAATTTCTATTTTTACAACGGTGTTCATATATTAAAGATTATATTTTATCACGCTATTCCCTATATATAAATTATATTTTTATATAAAAAGATCATATTTTTATATCACTGTTACATATGTAAAAATCACTCCTTTACAACGCTATTTCCACGATAAAAAATATATTTTTATCTTGATAGCAATATAATAAAAATTATATTTTTATTACTCTACATGAATAAAAATCATATTTTTGTTTCTCCTACATAATAAAGATCGAATTTTTATTAACTATATAATATAAAAATCATATTTTTACATGGCTACTTCTATAAATATCACATCTTTATTATTTCTACTATATAAAAATCACATTTTTAATCTTCTACTAATATATATATTACTGATTTTATAATTGCTATATATATTTAAATAAACTGATTTAACAAATATGCTTTTAACATACCAAAGAACTCAGATTTAAAATTCTAACTTTAGCGATTTAAAATTCTAACTTTAGCGATTTAAAAATGAAGATCAAATAAGACTAAAGGAACTCACAGCGGGAAGGGTGCAAATTTTCTGATCGAATTGCCGAGGGAGGAGGTGCTTCTTACGGTCGGAGAGCATCGGAGCATGGCGTCAGTCGCAGGGGGGTCAGAGCTTCAGGCGGCGGTGGTAGGCGCTGAGTTTCTGGGGGGAAAAGGAGAAGGGCGCGGCGCGTTTTAGAAGCGGGGGAGGAGGCTGCGTCGATCAACAGGAGAGGGAGGAAGGAGGAACAACGGAGAAGGAGGCGGATAGGGGGGTTGCGGACTTGGGGAAGGTGGCGGTGGCCCACCCCCGGCGGCGCAACGACGGGAATTAGGGCACGAAGCCCTTTTTCTCATTTTTTTTATTTCTGATTTTGAAACTAAGGGGATGAATGGGGAAAATGAGAAGGAAAAAGGGGGTTTAAGTGTAAAATAATTATATTTTATTTATTTAATTTTCAAAAAGAAACTTTTTATTTCGACTTCGAAATCGAGCTCACCAGCTGTCATCCATAGCTAATTACCCTCATTCCGAACGCAATTGGATATGTATCGCAGGCTGATTTGATCGTTTCGATCAGTTTTCGTCAAAATCAAAATATAACTCTATATATTGAATTTGAACGCACATTTCAATTTACCAGAGCCACATACGGACTCTAAAAATTCCCGAAAAATATTTTCTAGCTTCGTATTGACGATACGATCCTAAAAAAACTAATTTCGTCAAATTTGAAGACCGTTTAAAAAATGGCCATTTTCCAGTCGATTAAAATCAACTAAAACTGGTCAAACGCGTTTTACTTTGCCACGCTGACATATTGATTCGAAAAATTACGAATTTTGAAACCTAGCAATAATATGACATCTGGGATCCAACAAAAGTAGTTTCGTTGAAAACGAGGTCGTTTGCAAAATTTCCATTTTTATGGGCCAGAATTCCATAGCCACTATTCTGAATTTTCAACTGGGCATAACTTTTGACCCCCGCTATAAAATTTCAATCATTCGGATTCATTGGAAAGATATTCTCAATTAGATTCAAAAAAAATTGTTTCGCTAAAATCCGGTTTATTTTGCACCCGGTACATTCATTTGAACTTTGAAATTGAATTATCGAACTACCGCGCCATTTTCAATTCCTTTTATAATTAAAATAAAATATTTATATTCTAACGACGATTCAAAACAATATATACATTCTAATTCTATTCAAAATAAATTTCTCGTCGATATTATTTAAAATAATTCATTTTAAATATTCAAAATTCACAAAAATTGCCAAAATAAAATTTTTAAACTGGCTCAGATTTTCCGGGTTGTTACAACCTCCCCCACTAAAAACTTTTCGTCCCCGAAAAGGAATGAAGATGAAAGTTGTTTAACTAATCAACCCAACTTCCGTTATTTTCTTTTATGACTTAAGTTCTTCAACTTTTCAGTTTCTAAGAACTTTTCAAATTTCTCAAAAATTTGGCTAAAACCCTAAATTTTTGAAAAATTTCGCCATAACCTCCCCTGCACCGGGGACTTCGGGATATTTCAAATAGCTCCCATGGCCCTTATCAATTCAAAAAGAAAAAGAAACAACCAAGCAGCTAGCTAATCGGCTCATAAAATCATCCAAACCCAATAAATTTGTAAACGTGTACCTATTTGTCGGGCAAACAATTTTATTCTTCTGCTTTAGACTCCTTGCTATGACCTGTTCAATGTAAATACATGTATATGCATGCAATTTCAAACAATTTTGAATACAATTCAATATTCAGTTCAATTTGGCATAACGGTTCAAAATATCAAACCAATAATCAAACAACACAACCATCAATCAATTAGTGAATTAATGTTTCAGATTCATAATTTTGATATATATACAAAAAATCATGTTTTTGCTGACAAATCACAATAATAAACCTATCTAGTTTTGGTTCTCACACCAGTCTAATGGAAATATATAGATATCACACTTTCGAAACACGAACATAAATACTGATGATGTGGCCACATCACCAGAATTATCCCCGGGCGTCTAGAATGTGATTCTATATCTATCCAGTATATTAAAACTTCGAATATACGTTCATGACGCGTATACGCGAAATCTTTATATACTCGATTGTCCAAATCAATACAAATAAAATATTCAAATATGTATAATCTGGTTTAAAATTTCAAAACAGTATTGTTTTCATTTGAAAAATATACTCTTTACACTCGTTCCAGGATACTACAGATCCTATCTCTAATGAGTAATTCTCATTGGATATTGCTAATCCAATTTCTGATGAATTCTTCCGTATGGTTCTAATTCGTCTTGTTCTCGAGCTCTGTAAACCAAAGCTCTGATACCAAAAGTAACGGTAAGTAATTTCTCTCGATCCGAATCGATCGTTAAACCAACCAAGACCGTTCGAAACCCCTGATCGTTTTGAGAATACGACAAATCGGAATGCAAACAGAAGAACATTTCATTGGTTATTACAACAATTCCGTCAGAATACAAGAGTATACAAAGTATGAATAAATATTACACATTCGATAAATATCAGAGATTACGATAAATTACATAACAGCAGAAAAATAATACAAAACACAACTGAAAGTAATACACGGATACACAGCTTTCCGAGCATCGTCCTAGTTGTAAATTAGGATCTTGTGAATATAAATTTGTAAAACCAAAAATACTAGCTACCCGTGCGGAAAATAAGGGAACCCGTAGTTTAAGTTAAATCAATAAACTCCGGGTCAGTCATGTGACCGGTGTGAGAACTAAAAAAGTTATTAATCTTTATTTTAAAGTTAGGTAAATAAAGGGACCACGCCGTATAACACGGAACAGGTTTCCTCCCAAGAATACCAGTGCATAAAACAAAAAGCGCAATGCTAAATAAAGAAAAATGAAGCTATTATAAGACCCAGGTCCCGTCACACAATGCAACGCAAGCCGGAGGATAGGGTTTTACCTTATAATAGCCAAAGAATGCTTGATACATTTAAAAACAGATTATTTTGATATTACTATAAATGTATAGTGTCAAAACAATTTTAATCATAAATATCAATCATAGACGACATGGGTAACATATATCATGTCGCCATACTAGTTCTACAAATAAAACTGCAATGTCACGTATTGGAAATTGGATTCCATCATGAGTCGAGGCAAGGGGCAAGCTCCTCTCCAAATTCGAGACACTCTAGCTAATGTCTGAGGACCACACACAGTGATCCCTTGGAACCTCCAAGGCCGGTCCTCTCTTTCTTTTGAGGATTAGTTATTCCTGAACACACGTTTCCTGATCCTATAGGATCTATATAATGGTCTGTACATCAGCTCACATAGTGCCAGTTATCAACCATATATTCGAGGCGCCTCGCATTCCAAAAACCACATAGGTGAAAAGTATATGAATGTCAGTCGGTTTAAGCACTGACACCACCACCAGCTAAAAAGAAACGTCATGCACTCCTTGGGTCCTTATCCCGTTTTTGACTCATACCGAGGTGTGAGGCTCGCGAATTAACGCTATACACAAAGCTGCGCCACACCGACCGTGCTTTGATCATCAACCACAAGAATTTGCTTTTCAACAGAAGCCTTGATCATCTGCCATTTAGGCGTGCCACACAGGCAATTCTCTCCATGCGACTGATGTCCATCGATATACATCCTCTGAGCTCGTACGTCTCAGAGAAGGGCGTTAAGCAAGAGAATAAATTCTCCACCGCCAAACAGATGTATATTTAATAGAGATCAATCAACACAGAATAAAATCAAATGTCAGACACACAGTCCATTTACAAGTTTGTTTTGGGTCTGAACGAAATCGGAGGCACTTTCCTCGCATATCCATCGATCTCCAAGTACGTTTGGACGATCACCAACTGATTCCCTCCTCTTGGGTGTACAGCCCATCAAGATCATCAGTAATCACCCAAACGATGTGAAGACTTACGGTCTTCAACCACCGTCTTCATCTTTGATTTATCGTCGAATCGGATATTCAGAATGGGTATAAACCCGACCTTTCCGAATAACCCGCGTATATTATAAACAAATGTTACACAACACAACATACACCTCATTCCAATTCAGAATATTCTTTTATTTAAATGTTCACATCATTAGAGAATAGGTTCCCATTAATTTTATCAAAGATAAATTCTTCTAAGTTTATTCTTTAATCTTCCTTTGGATATCATTTCAAACCATATTATGGTTTTCCAACCTAGTCGGGAATAGCGAACCACACCGAAGTAATTATTGATTTTATTTCCCAATCCCAACCTATTCATCCTATGGAGCAAAACTGGTATTACTCCATATCTAACACCATGGTGTTATCGGTAAATATTAATTACCATTTCACGTTAAAATCTAATTAAAGATTTAACTATCGCTTGGAGCAAAACAGATGATAATCCATTCTTGATCACTTTAACCTAATTAAAGATTCATTAAAACTCCACTTAGTTTTAATCTTCTCAAAAATCAATATTCTGTCTTTAACCGGGTTAAAGAACCAATGTTACCTAAAACACGATTCACGATAAACCCAAAATCACTTTCTATTGTTAATCGGGTTAAAGAACAGGTGTTATTCAAAAAACAGCTCACGATAAACCCAAAACTAATTTAAATCCAATTCCAATTAATATTATTTAATTGGTACACGTAATTAAATCTAAGTAGAAAGATTTAATCTTTTTCTAAACTGGGCTTAAGAACAGTGTTAATGAAGACACCATTCACGACAAACCCAAATCACATTTGATATTAAATACAAGGCTCTGAATAGAAAATATACCGACTTATATTCAATATCAAATTCCATGACCAACAAATATCATATTGGAAATAACGATATAAATATATCTTTCAAATTTCCACGACCATATCTGTATAATCACGAAATCCAACATCGAAATATGCCGAAGATAATTTCGATTCAAATCCATTCCAATTCACGTATTGGAAATTCTGATTATTTTTAGAACTACTCAAATCCATTTTATTTATTTAAAAATAATAGGATTTTTATTTCTAGTTATAAACTAGTTCATTTCGATAAAAATCTATTTTTATCTTTTCAAATTTTGAAATTTTCATCCCAATTCTTCCCAAATCATTTCTTATGATTTTACACAAATTATTGATATTTTTAATAATTTTATCAAGTCCCGTACAGTCGATTTCCATCAACGGCCATCAAACTGCACTTATAGCGACCTTTTCCAAATTTGGTTTGGACATAATTCCAAATCCAATCGTTAGATTTCAAATTTCTAATATTCATTGGAAATATCTTTTCGATACGAACCCAACGGTTCTGGTTTCAGGAGAATCCGATGGTCGGATCTCCCGTAATGTCCATTCGAAGTTAATGGTCGAAATTCACGAACTGCCGCTGCGCGGCGCGTTCTTTTCAGGCCATTATATACATATACTATATATATATATATATCGTCAAATTCCTTTTAAAACGTATTTTATAAATCGTTTAAATTTGTTTTCGAAACGATTTCAACTTCATATTCAATTTCGAATCAAAATTGAATATTCCACATCATCGATATACAAATGATAATATTTTCAAAACGTTATATTTTGAAATCACTTTCTTTTCAATAATTATTATAAAAACGAATATAATCGATATAAATATCGTTCACGTCAAAATAGCGCATATCTAATCAACACGACTTTATATATTTCAATAACTTCGTTATTCTATTCAATAAATGAATTTTTATTCTATTCAACACATGAATCTATATTTCTTTCAACACATGAATATTCTTAACACATGAGTATAATCAACACATGACTATTTTTGTTATTTAATATATTTTATAAAATTTTGATAAAGATGTAAATTTTATTGTTTAAAATATTTTACTCAACACATGAATATATATTTTATTCAACACTTGAATATTTATTTCATTAAACACATGAATATATATTTTATAATATTCTTTATTTTCCCAGTTGGAATGAGGCCCAATCAATTACCATATAATGTTAATCATATGGATTCCATACAACACATGTATATAATAGCAACGATAAATAATCAACCATCATCCAAAGTACACCACACAACTGCATAAGCATTAAATATTACTAATTGATGCTCATACAGTCTGTCAATCAAACGATCGACATACCACTAAACAATTGGGATTAGTGTACGTAAAATATCATCCCAACACCCGTGTGGGGTTTCAATCTACAAACACTGAATATTATTTGTGCAGTTGCGTGACATGTAAAATTTATCGTCCCAATCAATATACTTCAAATAGGTGTATATAAACAAACCGTCTGGTTTGTAAATGAGTATTTATTTAATCTCATTCACGTTAAAAAAAATATTATTAACGATAATTAATTTATTTCAAAACATGAATGTTTTATTATCCATTTCACATCAACATCACAAACAAACTTCACAACACATCAAACAAGCATACAAGTCGTCCATGGTCTGTGGACGACGGGTGTCGGGTGCTGCTAAGCACCGTCTGCATCCTAGTATATAATTTAACTAGAAAACAAGATTTAAAGTGAGAAGTTCTCACCAACTAGCTAATCCAATAGCACGACTCTTCATATGTAGAAATCTTCGTCGTGCTCGCCTTTTGTCAATTTCATTGTCCATAGCCACTACACATATAAAAATCACATTTTTATATTGTTGCTGTGCATATAAAAATCGTATTTTTATATTCACTCTATATGGATAAAAATCACATTTTTATACCGCTACTATATAGATAAAATTACTATTTTTACAACGGTGTTCATATAATAAAGATTATATTTTTATCACGCTATTCCCAATACACAAATTATATTTTTATATATAAAGATCGTATTTTTATATCACTGCTTCATATGTAAAAATCACTCCTTTACAACGCTATTTCCATGATAAAAATTATATTTTTATCTTGCTAGCAATATAATAAAAATTATATTTTTATTACTCTACATGAATAAAAATCATATTTGTAATAACCCGAAAATCTAGGCCAGTTTAAAATTTTTATTTTGGCAATTTTAGCGAATTTTGCACATTTAAAATAGATTATTTTAAATAATATCGACGAGAAATTTATTTTGAATAGAATTCGAACGTATATATTATACGCGTCATCGTTAGAATATAAATATTTAAATAGAATTATAAATAGAATTGAAAATGGCGCGGTAGTTCGATAATTCGATTTGAAACTTCAATTGAATGTACCGAGTGCAAAACAATCCGGATTTTAGTGAAACCAAAAACATTAGGATCTAATTGAGAATATCCTTCCAACGAATCCGAAAAATCGAAATTTCATAGCGGGGATCAAAGGATATGTCCAGTTGAAAACTCTGAATAGTCGCTATGGAATTCAGGCCCTTAAAAATAGCCATTTTGCAAAATGCCTCAGAATTCGACGAAATTAGTTTTGTTAGGACCGTATCATCAATACGAAGCTAGAAAATATTTTTCTGGAATTTTAAAAGTTCGTATGTGACCCCGGTAAATGGAAATGCGCGTTCAAATTCAATATATAGAGTTAAATGTACATTTGACGAAAACTGATCGAAATGATCGAATCAGCTTACGATACATATCCCATTGTGTTCGGAATGGGGGTAATACGCTATGGACGACAGGCGGTGGGCCTCGTTTAGAGGTCATATGTAAAAGTCAACCTTTTGAATTAAATAATTAAATAAAATAAAAAAAATCCTCCTCTCTCCCTCTTCCTTTAACTTCTGCCCCCCTTCTCGATTCATTCATTACAGAAAAAAGAACGAAGCGGGGAGGAGCGTCGCCCCCCCTAACCCGCCGCCGCCTCCCTTTCTTCTTCCCCTCCCTTATCGCAGCCTCTCAGTTCTCCCCCCCCTCGATCGACGAGCCCCTACGAGAAACCGCACCCTCAAACCAAATCGACTGATGGCCAGCGCACCCACCCTGTTCCCACTGCCACCATCCCACCCCGCGTCTGCCACAGCACACCACCCCAAATCGATGCACCACCGTGGATCGTAAACCGCAGTCAAATGCCACGCAGGCCCCACCAAAACCGACGACGCTTCTCTGATCGCCTCCGCCAGTCAATGGCGAACCAGAAATCCCCTCCGACGATGCTCCAGCAACCACAATTCAACTTCTACAATAAAAATAGTGAGTTTTCTTTTTTATTTTAGTTAATTCAGTTTACTTATATATATTTTATTGTGTTATAAATCTGAAATTATATAAAAGCATAGTTTTTTTTAAAATATATATAGCGCGGCATTAAAAATGTTATCTTTTTATCAAGTAGCGTTGTAAATGTAAAGATAGGATTTTTATATATTGAATAACGAAGTAAAAATAGGATTTTTATATATTGAATAATGAAGTAAAAATAGGATTTTTATACATTGAGTAACGAAGTAAAAATAGGATTTTTATGTATTGAATAACGAAGTAAAAATAGGATTTTTATATATTGAATAACGAAGTAAAAATTCGATTTTTATATATTGAATAACGAAGTAAAAATTCGATTTTTATATATTGAATAGCAAAGTAAAAATACGATTTTTATATATGTAGTGGCTACGGGCAACGAAGGTGACAAAAAGGCGAGAACAGTGATGATTTCCTACATTGGAAGCATCATGGAGTTTAGATAGCTTTGGTGAGATTTCTCACTCTTCAATTTCTTTTTCTAGTTATATATATATATATACTAGGATGCAGACGGTGTTTAGTAGCACCCGACACCCGTCATCCACAGACCATGGATGGCTTGTTTGTTTAAATGTTTGGTTGTGTAGCTGGTTAGATTATTTGGTTTGAGTTGAATTGTTTGGTGAAATGAAATTGATTTGATTGATGTGTGAATGGCGTGGGCCTTCACTAGACCGGGGATAAGGCTAGGCCTCGTTCCGTTTCTACTATCGTGCCGTTATGCCGCCGAAATTTTCTAAAATAAGTTAGAAAAATAAAAATATCATTTTATTTAAAGAATGAACTGAATATAAATTGTAACACCCCGAGAATTCTATAACTGTGAAATTCAAGAATTAAAGTATAATCAAATTCAAATCAAAGAACTAAGGGAAACGGGATACGCCATTGCGTTCGACTCGGAAAAATACGCGAAATAGAGTCCGAGTTTTCGAAAAACGGAGTCCGTATGAAGAAGATATGGCCTTCGGAAGTTTTGAATTAAATTTAAAATTCAAACAGAATAAAATAATAATTAAAAATCGGGCCCAGTGGGCCAGGGCGGATAAACACCCGCCTAGGCCACCCAGGTCGACTGGGCTGTCGACCTGGGCTACCCATGTCGACAGGGCTGTCGACAGCCCTGTCGACAGGGGTGTCGACCTGATCGAGCCCAGTCAACCTGGCTGGCCAGGTCTGTGTTTGGTCGAATTTCTGTGGTCTGCTTTGTCACTAGGGCTAGGTGGCAAGTTTTTATTGGTCTCTCTATCTAATGAAGCTACGATCTAACCTAGCAACATCAATGGTCCTAATCAATTCCTAACCTCTATATAAACAACCCTAGACTAAACCCTAATCTATTCATTCAAATTAAGAGCATAGCCGCCATGTTGCTGAGGAACGACTAAGAGTAGCCGCCAACTAGAGAGAGGATTAGGGAGAAAGTTCTAAAGCCTAAAGCAATTCAAGCAACCTAAAGCCAATCAATTCAACAAAGGAATCATATCTCTTAATTAGAGAATTCGCCGCAACCATTGTAAGTAGAGTATTACTTTGGTATGAAAAAACAATTGTGTTGATGTGTATGCTTGAATTGTGGCAGTAAAAGTAATTCATACTTATGCGTTCTTATCAATTTGTATACGTTTGGATATTCTTGAATTATGTTATAAAGAACTACATGCGGTAGTTCTATGCAAGTAAACGTTTGGAATATTTCGCAAATTATGTAATCTATGTTGAAGCTACATGTATGTTGTTGATTGAAATTCATGCAAGTTTGGGGCTTTATTATTATGCCATCATGATGTATATTTGTATGTAATTAAAACAAGTTTGGTTATAGTTCATATGAAATTATGTTGAGAATTAGGCATCATGTATTAAGTCATGCTTTTGCAAACTTATGAATATGGCTAGGCTATGAATGATATTTGGCATAATTGAAATCCATGTTAGTTCTATATTGTTAAAATGACATATGTGAGACATGGCTAGGTTAGACTCAAAAATCCCCTTTTTGCAAGTTTAAAGCAAACACCATGATTAGGAATATTTATGCATAAGTATGTTTATACCGTTGTTATGTGATTAGACTTAAATCATGATTAAGTTGAACTATGCTTTTGTGTTAATAACAAAGTATCCCCTTTGTAAACATGTAGAAACCTTATGAACATGACTTGTTTATGTTTATGCCATGTTTATGCTAAAAGTATTTATGCTTGTGTTTGACATTATGCTATGCTAGGAATATTTATGACATGCTTATGTTTGACATTATGCCTAAATAAGAATATAGGTTCATGTTGTAGTTAAACCTATGCAAGTTCACATGCTTTGATTCATGTCACCTATGTTACCACTATGCAAGTACACCAATTTCTATTTTGTATTTCCAACGTCGTATTGCAAGTTCATGCGCTCATTTTCCCCTCTTTGTGTATACGCCATAAGCCTCCCCTTTTCGCATGGCTAAATTGGGCTTTAAAAGGCTAAGCCCAATATATATGAACGGACGTGTAAAACGGGGAAAATAACGTTGGGTTAAAATTAATTAATGAATGAAAATATAAAATAGAAGGGCCCAAATTCAGGTATGGGTTGGGCCCATGATTGGTGTAACCTTTACACCATTAACTTAATAATGGGCCGCAAATATTTACATATAATTAAAGAAGAAAGACAAAATATGTAAAAGTAGAAAATACGATGTGTTTAACCCGAGGTTGGATTGAGTTGTGGTGTAAACCTGCCCGGAACCGCCCGGCTGTCCAGTAGTCACAACAATACCTATCCAATGTGGGAGGTTAAACATGGAGCCCAATAAGGACCCGAGGTTAGACTGATTTGTGGCGTAAGACTGCCCGGAACCAACCGGCAACAAGCAGCCACAACAATACCTGTCTAATGTGAGAGGTCAGGGCCTTAATAAGACAATTAAGGCTGAGTCAGGATTGTTAGGATTAAGTGGACTAAAGACTTAATCAAAATGGAACATGCTAAACTAAACGGACTGGTGGGGGTTAGGTTAGAAACACTTAACCAACTTAGCATGTTGGCTAGAGATAGAAAACCTAGTAACGGGGGACCCTTTTCAGCAGTAACCCTAAAAGGTGTATCAGGATACCCTGAAACTAGGCAGGGTGGGGCACGATTACTGGGCTGATTGTAAGAGGTCAAATCGACGGCGGTGGTGTAGCAGTGTAGGTTCTAACGGAGTGCGGGCGTGCACACACTCCGGCGCAGAAAAATAAGGCACTGGACACCAGTAGCATACCTGTGCACTCTAAGGTTGTGTCGGGTTGCCACTATGGGACTTGATACACCCCATGGTGGGACCAGCATAGGTAACTACAGACATCGGGGGCCGTAAGACACATGGAACTATGCGAGTAGGAGCCGATCATCATAGAATGGATCATATCACCCTGATTATGGGGTGTAAATTGGAAACTAGTTTATATGGGTTCAGAGATTAACATGGGGTACGATAGTATATTCGACCCTAGACAACGTAACCAAGTTTATAGTGTTTGCCCACTTCCTGTTTATACTTATCATACCCAGTTCTTTATTCATAGACAAAATAGTACTAGACTTACTCAGGCTTTATGTCTGACTCTATATTTCTTTCGTCTTCTTTCTTCCGTTCCCCCCCCCCCCAGGTCCTCAGGGAGGGAACACAGCAGCTTGATCAGCCTTAACATCCAGCTTGAAGAAGGGAAATGTATTGCTTGGACTTTCCTGTTTTGAACTATGGCTTTGGACAATGCACTATGGGGCTTTTGCAGTTTATCTATGTTTTATTTATGCTTCTTTAAATCATGTACTCAAGACAGATTATGAAAGTATTATGTTATGTTTTTGGAGAGGATGTTGTTGTAACACGTATTTGACTTTATGAAATAAAAGTTTGTTGTTCTTCCGCTGTTTACAAATATGTGTTCTTATATCTGTCTTGTATATCTGTGACTTGTACTTATAAACCTCCACCAAAATTAGGGCATTCCCTTTGAGAGTGACCCTAACGGAGGTGGGGTGTTTCACTTGGTATCAGAGCATAGGTTTACCAGACAAGATAAAAAGTTTTGAAAAAAAAAATTATTTTCAAAAAGGAAATTTAAAGAAGCATTTTTAAAAGAAAAAAATATTATTTTATTTTAAAAAGGCAAAGTCCACTCCCCAAAGCCATAGGTACTATCTCTTATCCTTCGTTTTGAATCTATCCTTTTTGTTTCAGCATGTCCCAAGAACTTAACTTGCCTGAAGGGGTGCCAATACCTGGTTGGTTTAGACGGTTCTTAGAAGCAAGGGCCACTCAGCCAGGTCCTACCGTTCCTCCTCCCCCAGCTGATGGAAATCATCCAGCTGCAGCAGCACCTTTTCCTCCACCTCCTCCTCGGGGAAACAATTTTGCTAAGATATGTAAAGATTTTAAAGCCATGGGAGGAAGGGATTTCCATGGAATTGAGTCCTTCGTGGCAGCTAGAAATTGGCTGAAAGAGACGGAGGACCTATTCATCATCTTTGAGGTAGAAGATAGACAAAAAGTACAATTGGAGGTATGTCTATTGAAGGGCGAGGCTTCCTACTGGTGGGAAGTCACTAATGCTGAAAGACCAGTGGAGACATGGGAGGACTTTAGGGCATGGTTTGAGACCAAATTCCTCTCAGATGCGGAAAGAAGTTTGCAGTTGGAAAAATTCTTATTTCTTAAGCAAGGGGACAAGACAGTCAGAGAGTATGTGAATCAGTTTGATGAGCTGGCTAGGTTTGGGCTTGACCTAGTCAACACCCCGCACAAGAAGGCTCTCCGTTTCGTCAAAGGGTTGAATGAGCCATTACACAGTTTGGCCATGACCCATATACCCATGGGAGCCACATATGAAAGATTGGTGCAAATGGCATTGCTGAATGAAGAGGATAAGGGCAAGAAGAAAGAGGGTTTGCAGCCTAAGAAGACGGACTTTAAGAAAGGCGGAAAAGGCAACAAAGAGAAGAGGAAGTGCAATTTCTGTGGCAAAGTGGGGCACTTAGTAAAGGACTGCCGGAAAAAGAAGGCCAAGGAGAATGGTGGGTGCTTTTCTTGCGGTCAGAGAGGCCACAGGGCTAAGGACTGCCTAAGGAAACGGGGACAGGGGCAGAGGGCTGGATCCACCCCAGGGGCACAGGTCCATGTGCTAGAAGCGCCACCTTTGCAACAGCGAGGTACCAATACTTCTGTAGAAAGTGTAGTTCATCTTTATGATCACCCCGTTCGCACTTTATTTGATTCTGGCGCATCACACTCCTTTGTCTCGTCTGCTTTAGTAGAATCTCTGAACCTAAAAACTAGTATGGTAGAGGACCCCTTAATTGTTTCAAACCCAATTGGGGGCCCAGCTAATTTGTCTATGATCTGTTTGGATTTGAAAATTTCTATCCTAAGTGTTGAATTTCAATGTAGTGCCTTTGTTTTGGGCTTTTCGGGGTATGGTTTGATTTTGGGCATGGATTGGCTATCCAGTAATGGGGCCATCCTTGATTGTGAGAAAAGGGTTGTTAGGCTCCTAACCCAGCTCGGTAATACTTTGGAAATTTCTTGTAATCCCTCGCATGCGGTTATGCTTAGTTATCTTGAATCGCTAGATGCCTCTGTTGAAAATTTGAAATCAGTTAGAGTGGTCCGGGAATATCCGGATGTCTTTGAAGAGGTGAAGGGCTTGCCTCCGAAGCGGGAAATAGACTTCCGCATATATCTTGTAGATAATGCAAAGCCCGTTGCGTTGCCCGTTAGACACATGGCTCCACGAGAAAGGAAAGAGCTCAGTAAACAGATTAAAGAGCTTCTAGAAAAGGGGTTCATTAGGAGGAGCATTTCAGAATGGGGCGCTCCGGTGGTGTTCGCTACAAAGGCGGATGGTTCACTCCGTCTATGTGTTGACTATAGGGAGCTCAACAAGCTAACGAAAAAGAATAGGCACCCTCTCCCTAGAATTGACGATTTGTTTGACCAGCTTGTAGGAGCGTCTGTTTTCTCCCAACTCGATTTAGCAACCGGTTTTCATCAGCTAAGGGTGGCTGAAGATAGCATCGATAAAACGGCGTTCAGAACCCCAGACGGCTTCTTTGAATGGCTTGTCATGCCTTTCGGCTTGACAAATGCACCTGCTTACTTCGTGGACTTGATGAGTAGGGTATTTAGAGATTTCCTCAACAAATTCGTAGTGGTCTTCGTAGATGATATTCTTATCTTCTCAAAGAGTGAAGAGGAACATGCTCAACACTTAAGGGCAATCATGGAAACTTTGCGAGTCCATCAATTAAAAGCCAAATTCTCCAAATGCCACTTTTGGAGAGAAGAGGTGAGGTTCCTTGGGCACATAGTATCCAAACAAGGGTTAGCGGTGGACCCTGCTAAGGTAGTGGCGGTACAGGATTGGAAGACACCAAGGAATGCGACTGAGGTCCGAAGCTTTCTAGGACTAGCAGGTTTCTATCGAAAATTTATAAGGGATTTTGCGAAAATCTCAGCTCCGCTCACGAAATTGACCAAGAAGAATCTAGTGTTCAATTGGGATTTGGATTGCGAGTTTGCTTTCCAACGACTAAAAAGGGCTCTCACAACAGCCCCAGTTTTGACGCTGCCAGATGGGAGCAAGATGTTCACTGTTTATACGGATGCATGTGGGACAGGGCTAGGCGCCGTCTTAATGCAAGAAGGAAGGGTAGTAGCTTATGGCGGGAGGCAATTGAAGGTGCACGAAAAGAACTACCCAACCCACGATCTCGAGTTAGCCGCCATCGTCTTTGCACTCAAGTCTTGGCGACACTATCTCCTAGGTGAGAAGTTCGAACTTTACACTGATCATAAATCGTTGAAATATCTTTTCTCGCAGAAGGATCTTAACTTGAGGCAACAAAGATGGATGGAGTTTCTTGCCTCGTACGATTTCGAAATCTCCTACACTCCGGGCAAAGGCAACGTAGTGGCAGACGCGTTGAGCCGAAAGAAATTGACCCTAAGCCCATTGTTTGTTGAAAGACAAAGCCTAGAGTTTATAGCCAGCTTCGACTTTAGGCCTTCCTCCGATTTCGTACCGGGCTTGCTAGCATCTCTCGAAGTGCGCCCAACTTTAGTGGATTCAGTAGGGACAGCACAACGCGAAGACCCTCAGCTTGTGGAAATAATTGATAGGCTAATTAGGGGTGAGACTTCAAGTCACCTCAAACGATACTCCATCGACGATAGGGGTTTGCTAAGGCGAGACGGAAGACTATGCGTCCCACAAACAAACAATTTAATAAAGAAGGTTCTCGAGGAAGCACATCATTCCAAGATGACGATACACCCAGGCGGAGATAAAATGTACAAAGGCATAAAAAGGACTTTCTTTTGGAACGGCATGAAAAAGGACGTGGCGGAATTCGTTTCTAAGTGTATGGTGTGCCAACAGGTTAAGGCGGAACAGAAAAAGCCTGGCGGACTACTACATCCTCTGGAGGTCCCGCAGTGGAAGTGGGATAGCATCTCAATGGACTTCATCGATGGCCTGCCTAGGTCTAGGAGAGGCAACACTAGCATTTGGGTAATAGTGGATAGGCTTACTAAAAGCGCCCACTTTTTACCTGTCAAAAGTAAAAGAACTGCCTCATCCCTAGCATCACTTTACCTTAAGGAAATCGTTCGACTCCATGGAATACCGTCTAGTATTGTTAGTGACCGAGACCCCATCTTCACCAGCGAGTTTTGGCGGAGTCTGCAAGAAGCAGTAGGAACGCAGTTATGCTTGAGCACAGCCTATCATCCCCAAACCGACGGCCAAACAGAGAGAGTGAACAGAGTTTTGGAAGACCTTTTAAGGCTATGCGCCCTTGACTTCGGAGGGACATGGGAAGACCACCTTCCTTTGGTGGAATTTGCCTACAACAACAGCTATCAAGCAACCATAGGAATGGCGCCCTTCGAAGCTTTATATGGAAGACCGTGCCGATCGCCCACTTGTTGGTGGGAGTCTACTGATAAGCTTATACTTGGACCAGATATGATCCGAGAGACTTCAGAGAAAGTAGACTTAATACGAAGGAGGATGAAGACGGCCCAAGACAGACAAAAGTCCTATGCTGACAAGAGGAGGACCGACCTTGAATTTGAAGTTGGAGACAGAGTTTTTCTCAAGGTATCACCGCTAAGGAACGTTGTTCGTTTTGGAACCACAGGAAAGCTAGCGCCAAGGTTCGTAGGGCCATTCCCTATTATCGAGAAAATTGGGAAAATGGCCTATAGATTAGAGCTACCCGAGAAGTTGGCTGGAGTCCACAACGTTTTTCACATTTCACATCTCCGAAAATGTCTACATGAGTCAGCTGAAGTGGTAGAGCCAAATATCCTCGAAGAGGCTGAAGTGGAACGCGAAGCAACCATAAGAAAAGTTCCAACCCGCATCTTAGGAACGGAAGTGAAGAAGCTACGCAACCGCGAAGTCAAGCTCGTCAAAGTTCAGTGGAGCGACGCCGAGGGAGACGCGACTTGGGAAACTGAAGCTAGAATCCGTACTGCCTACCCTTTTCTGTTCGAGGGTACATCCTTGATCTTTCTTTTTCCTTAAGTTGCGCTTTTATCTGTCTTTTTAGGTATATTCCTTCGACCATATCCTTTAGGTAGAAACTTTTTGGATGGAAACATGTAGTTGGAACATGTTATGGATGATGGTTGCAAGTGGTTGCAAGTGATTGCTAGTGGTTGCTCGTGGTTGCATATACACACACAATCTAGGTTTTAGATCGGCTCAGTCACTTCATATTGCATGTGCATATATGTTTGCATTCATATGTGGTTGAACTTTAATGTGTTGTCATGTGGATGTTGCATTTGTATTGAATGATTGTGCACTCATGTAGAATCAAGAATAGGAAAATTTGCATACATAATGGATTCATGGCACTTACATAATTCGCATTAAGGAGGTCAACTGAATCAGTAGACCGCCTGATTTTTGCATTAGATAAGTACATGTACACACACACTTCGCATATGATCATGAAGCATTAGATGTCTTTTAAGGACAATGGATGCTCGTGTTTAATGGATGAGTAGATGGATGATTGGATGTTAGGATATACATTCCTCCTAACTTGAAGATTTCGGGGACGAAATCCTTTTAAGTGGGGGAGAATGTAACACCCCGAGAATTCTATAACTGTGAAATTCAAGAATTAAAGTATAATCAAATTCAAATCAAAGAACTAAGGGAAACGGGATACGCCATTGCGTTCGTCTCGGAAAAATACGCGAAATAGAGTCCGAGTTTTCGAAAAACGGAGTCCGTATGAAGAAGATATGGCCTTCGGAAGTTTTGAATTAAATTTAAAATTCAAACAGAATAAAATAATAATTAAAAATCGGGCCCAGTGGGCCAGGGCGGATAAACACCCGCCTAGGCCACCCAGGTCGACTGGGCTGTCGACCTGGGCTACCCATGTCGACAGGGCTGTCGACAGCCCTGTCGACAGGGGTGTCGACCTTGGCGAGCCCAGTCAACCTGGCTGGCCAGGTCTGTGTTTGGTCGAATTTCTGTGGTCTGCTTTGTCACTAGGGCTAGGTGGCAAGTTTTTATTGGTCTCTCTATCTAATGAATGGCTACGATCTAACCTAGCAACATCAATGGTCCTAATCAATTCCTAACCTCTATATAAACAACCCTAGACTAAACCCTAATCTATTCATTCAAATTAAGAGCATAGCCGCCATGTTGCTGAGGAACGACTAAGAGTAGCCGCCAACTAGAGAGAGGATTAGGGAGAAAGTTCTAAAGCCTAAAGCAATTCAAGCAACCTAAAGCCAATCAATTCAACAAAGGAATCATATCTCTTAATTAGAGAATTCGCCGCAACCATTGTAAGTAGAGTATTACTTTGGTATGAATAAACAATTGTGTTGATGTGTATGCTTGAATTGTGGCAGTAAAAGTAATTCATACTTATGCGTTCTTATCAATTTGTATACGTTTGGATATTCTTGAATTATGTTATAAAGAACTACATGCGGTAGTTCTATGCAAGTAAACGTTTGGAATATTTCGCAAATTATGTAATCTATGTTGAAGCTACATGTATGTTGTTGATTGAAATTCATGCAAGTTTGGGGCTTTATTATTATGCCATCATGATGTATATTTGTATGTAATTAAAACAAGTTTGGTTATAGTTCATATGAAATTATGTTGAGAATTAGGCATCATGTATTAAGTCATGCTTTTGCAAACTTATGAATATGGCTAGGCTATGAATGATATTTGGCATAATTGAAATCCATGTTAGTTCTATATTGTTAAAATGACATATGTGAGACATGGCTAGGTTAGACTCAAAAATCCCCTTTTTGCAAGTTTAAAGCAAACACCATGATTAGGAATATTTATGCATAAGTATGTTTATACCGTTGTTATGTGATTAGACTTAAATCATGATTAAGTTGAACTATGCTTTTGTGTTAATAACAAAGTATCCCCTTTGTAAACATGTAGAAACCTTATGAACATGACTTGTTTATGTTTATGCCATGTTTATGCTAAAAGTATTTATGCTTGTGTTTGACATTATGCTATGCTAGGAATATTTATGACATGCTTATGTTTGACATTATGCCTAAATAAGAATATAGGTTCATGTTGTAGTTAAACCTATGCAAGTTCACATGCTTTGATTCATGTCACCTATGTTACCACTATGCAAGTACACCAATTTCTATTTTGTATTTCCAACGTCGTATTGCAAGTTCATGCGCTCATTTTCCCCTCTTTGTGTATACGCCATAAGCCTCCCCTTTTCGCATGGCTAAATTGGGCTTTAAAAGGCTAAGCCCAATATATATGAACGGACGTGTAAAACGGGGAAAATAACGTTGGGTTAAAATTAATTAATGAATGAAAATATAAAATTGAAGGGCCCAAATTCAGGTATGGGTTGGGCCCATGATTGGTGTAACCTTTACACCATTAACTTAATAATGGGCCGCAAATATTTACATATAATTAAAGAAGAAAGACAAAATATGTAAAAGTAGAAAATACGATGTGTTTAACCTGAGGTTGGATTGAGTTGTGATGTAAACCTGCCCGGAACCGCCCGGCTGTCCAGTAGTCACAACAATACCTATCCAATGTGGGAGGTTAAACATGGAGCCCAATAAGGACCCGAGGTTAGACTGAGTTGTGGCGTAAGACTGCCCGGAACCAACCGGCAACAGGCAGCCACAACAATACCTGTCTAATGTGAGAGGTCAGGGCCTTAATAAGACAATTAAGGCTGAGTCAGGATTGTTAGGATTAAGTGGACTAAAGACTTAATAAAAATGGAACATGCTAAACTAAACGGACTGGTGGGGGTTAGGTTAGAAACACTTAACCAACTTAGCATGTTGGCTAGAGATAGAAAACCTAGTAACGGGGGACCCTTTTCAGCAGTAACCCTAAAAGGTGTATCAGGATACCCTGAAACTAGGCAGGGTGGGGCACGATTACTGGGCTGATTGTAAGAGGTCAAATCGACGGCGGTGGTGTAGCAGTGTAGGTTCTAACGGAGTGCGGGCATGCACACACTCCGGCGCAGAAAAATAAGGCACTGGACACCAGTAGCATACCTGTGCACTCTAAGGTTGTGTCGGGTTGCCACTATGGGACTTGATACACCCCATGGTGGGACCAGCATAGGTAACTACAGACATCGGGGGCCGTAAGACACATGGAACTATGCGAGTAGGAGCCGATCATCATAGAATGGATCACATCACCCTGATTATGGGGTGTAAATTGGAAACTAGTTTATATGGGTTCAGAGATTAACATGGGGTACGATAGTATATTCGACCCTAGACAACGTAACCAAGTTTATAGTGTTTGCCCACTTCCTGTTTATACTTATCATACCCAGTTCTTTATTCATAGACAAAATAGTACTAGACTTACTCAGGCTTTATGTCTGACTCTATTTTTCTTTCGTCTTCTTTCTTCCGTTTCCCCCCCCCCCCCCAGGTCCTCAGGGAGGGAACACAGCAGCTTGATCAGCCTTAACATCCAGCTTGAAGAAGAGAAATGTATTGCTTGGACTTTCCTGTTTTGAACTATGGCTTTGGACAATCCACTATGGGGCTTTTGCAGTTTATCTATGTTTTATTTATGCTTCTTTAAATCATGTACTCAAGACAGATTATGAAAGTATTATGTTATGTTTTTGGAGAGGATGTTGTTGTAACACGTATTTGACTTTATGAAATAAAAGTTTGTTGTTCTTCCGCTGTTTACAAATATGTGTTCTTATATCTGTCTTGTATATCTGTGACTTGTACTTATAAACCTCCACCAAAATTAGGGCATTCCCTTTGAGAGTGACCCTAACGGAGGTGGGGTGTTTCATAAATTCATATGTTAGAATAAAATGTTTTATCGTTAAAAATATAATTTTTAACGTGAATATGAATATAGTGAATGTGAATAAATAAATATTCATTTACAAACCGGATGGTTTTTTATGTACACTGATTTGACTGACATTGATTGGGACGATAAATTTTACACATCGCCCAACTGCACAAATAAAATCTGTGTTTGATTGTTTGAAACCCCACACGGGTGTTGGGATGAAATTTGAAGTTCACTCATCCTGATTGATTAAATATGTCGATCGATTGATTGACAGGCTGTTATAAGCGTTAGATATCTATATTTGATGCTTATACATTGTAGTGTACTTTAGATGATGGTTGATTATTTATCGTTGCTATTATATACATGTGTTGTTTGGAATCCATATAGTTAACGCTATATGGTAATTGATTGGGCCTCATTCCAATTTAGAAAATAAAGAATATTATAAAATAAAGGTTCATGTGTTGACCGTACTCATCCGTTGAGATTAGTCATGTGTTGAACGAAATATTTTAACAATAAAATTTATATCTTTATCACTATAAAATAATGGTTCATGTGTTGACCGTACTCATCCGTTGAGATTAGTCATGTGTTGAACGAAATATTTTAACAATAAAATTTATATCTTTATCACTATAAACAAAGGTTCATGTGTTGACCGTACTCATCCGTTGAGATTAGTCATGTGTTGACAAGAATAAATATTCATTTGTTGAATATAATAACAGAATTATTGAAATATATAAAGACGTATTGATTAGAGATGTGTTATTTTGACGCAAACGATATTTATATCGATTATATTCGTTTTTATAATTTGAATTCGAATTAAATTGAAGTGAATATAAAATGAATTAAATTTGAATTGAATAGATAACGAATTTGATTTCAATTGAATATATAACGAATTTGATTTGAATTAAATAGAAAACTAATTTGATTTGAATAGTAAAGAAATTGAATTTGATTTGAATAGAAAAGAAATTTGAATTGAATCAAATAGAAAACAAATTTGATTTGATTAGAAAACGAACTGAATTTAATTTGATTTGAATAGAAAAGAAATTGAATTTGATTTGAATAGAAAAGAAATTTAATTTGATTTGAATAGAAAAGAAATTGAATTTGATTTGAATAGAAAAGAAATTTGAATTGAATCAAATAGAAACCCAATTTGAATTGAATTGAATTGAAACGAATTCGAATTGAATTGAAACGAATTCAAATTGAATTGAAAACAAATCGAAACGAATTCAAATTGAATTGAAATTTGAATTGAATAGAAATGAATTTTAAAAGGGTTTATAATAGAAAATTAAATTTTGATTTGAATTGAAATGGAAGTTGAAATTGTTCTTGAAACGAATTCAAAACTATTTATAAAATTCGTTTTAAATAGAAATCGACGAAATATATATTATATATATAATATAATGGCCTGAATAGAATGCGCCGCGCCGCGGCAGTTCGTGAATTTTGACCATTTTTTTCAAACGGACATTACGGGAGATCCGACCGTCGGATTCTCCTAAAACCGGAACCGTTGGGTTCGTATCGAAAAGAGCTTTCTAACGATTATTAGGAATTTGAAATCTAACAGTTGGATTTGGAGATACGTCCAAATCAAATTCGAAAAAGGTCGTTGTAAGTGCAGTTCGATGGCCGTTGATGGAAATCGACTGTACGAGCCTTGATAAAATTATTAAAAATAGTAATAATTTGTGTAAAATCATAAGAAATGATTTGGAAAAAATTGGGATGAAAAACTCTATATTTGAAAAGATAAAAATAGATTTTTATCGAAATGAACTAGTTTTGAACTAAAATTAAAACCCATTTATTATTAAATCAATAAATTGGATTTGAAATGGGTTGTAAATAGAGTTGATTCGTGGGTTTATCGTGAACAGTGTATTAAACAACAATTGTTATTTAACCCGATAATAAATAGAATGTGATTTGGGTTTGTCGTGAACTGTGTTTTAAATGACATTAGTTCTTCAACCCAGAAAAAGGAGTTTTAATGAATCTACAATTATATTGAAATGTGAATTGATAATCTAAATTATCAAATATTGAAATGAGTGAGAATGGAGTATCACCAGTTTTGCTCCAGAGCGATAGTTAAATCTTTAATTAGATTTGAACGTGAAATGGTAATTAATTTTACCAATAACATCATGGTGTTAGATATGGAGTATTACCAGTTTTGCTTCATGGGATGAATAGGTTGGGATTGGGAAATAAAATAAATAATTACTTCGTTGTGGTTCGCTAATCCCGACTAGTTTGGAAAACCATAATTTGGTTTGAAATGACATCCAAAGGAAGATCAAAGAATAAATTTAAAGAATTTATCTTGGATAAAATTAATGGGAACCTTTCCCTGAGAATATGAATTGGAATGAGGCGTATGTTGTGTTTGTGTAACATTCGTTTTAATATACGCGGATTGTTCGGAAAGGCCGGGTTTACACCCATTCTGAATAACCGATTCGACGATATGTCGAAGATGAAGATGGTGGTCGAAGACCGGAAGTCTTCACATCGTTTGGGTAATTACTAACGATTTTGATTTGGCTGTACACCCAAGAGGATGGAAATACTTGGTGGTCATCCAGGCGTACTTGGGGACGGATGGATATGCGAGGAAAGTGCCTCCGGTTTCGTTCAGACCCAGAACGAACTTGTAAATGGATTGTGTGTCTGACATTGGATTTTATTCTATGTTGATTGATATCTATTAAATATACATCTATTTGGCGGCGGAGAATTTATTCTTTTGCTTAACGCCCTTCTCTGAGATGTACGAACTCAGAGGTTTTATATCGATGGACATCAGTCGCATGGCATGAATTGCCAGTGTGGCATGCCTAAGTGGCGATTGATCAAGGCTTCTGTTGAAAAGCAAAGTCTTGTGGTTGATGATCAAAGCATGGCCTACATGGCGTAGCTTTGTGTATAACGTGAATTCGCGAGCCTCATACCTCGGTATGAGTTAAAAACGGGATACAAACTGTAGGGAGAGCACGACGTTTCTTTCTAGCTTTGGTGGTGTCAGTGACTTACCAAACCTGACATTTATATACTTTTCACCTTTGTGGTTGTTGGATGAGGTGCCTCGATTTTAGGTCTGTAAGGACCGGGAAACGTGTGTTCAGGCATAACTAATCCTCTAACGTAAGTGGGGACCATCCCTGAAGCATCCAGGATTGCCCAGAGTGTGTAGTCCTGAGACATTTGCTAGAGTGTCTCGAAAGAGGAGAGGAGCTTGCCCCATGCCTCGACTCATGACAGAAATCCAATTTCCAATACGTGTATTGCGGTTTTAATTGTAGAACTAGTATGGCGACATGATATATGGTACCTATGCCGTCTATGATTTATATTTATGATTGAAATTGTTTTTGACACTATACACTTATAATAGTATCAAATGATTTGTTTTAAACGTACCAAGCATGTTTAGCTATTATAAGGGAAAACCCTATCCTCCGGCTTGCGTTCCATTGTGTGATGGGACCTGAGTCTTATAATAGCTTCATTTTTCGAAAAAGCATTGCATTGTTTATTCCATGCACTGGTATTCTTGGGAGGAAACCCGTTCCGTGTTATACGGCGTAGTCCCTTGAATTACTCTCTTTTAAAGTAAAAGTTTTAAATAACTATTTTAGTTCTCACACCAGTCACATGACTGACCTGGAGTTTATTGTTTTAACCTAAACTCTGGGTGCCCTTATTTACGACACGGGCAGCTAGTAGTTTTGGTTTTGCAGATTTATATTCACAGGATCCTGGTTTACAGCTGGAATGATATCCGAAAAGCTCTGTATCCGTATATCACCTTCAGTTGTGCTTTGTATTATTTTCCGCTGCTATGTAATTTATTGTAATCTCTGATATTTATTGAATGTAATTTATTCAATTATACTCTGTATATTCTTGTATCTGATGGAATTGCTGTAATAGCAATGAAATGTTCTTCCGTCTGCGTTCTGATTTGTCCTGTTCTGAAAACGATCAGGGATTTCGAACGGTCTAGAATGGTTTAACGACTGATTCGGATCGAGCGAAATTCCTTGCCGTCACATTTGGTATCAGAGCTTTGGTTTACAGAGCTCGAGAACAAGACACATTAGAACCATACGAAAGAATTCATCAGATATTGGATTAGTAATATCCAATTACAATGACTCGTTAGAGATGGGATCAGTAGTATCCTAGAACGAGTGTGAAGAATATATTTTTCAAATGAAAACAATTTTGTTTTGAAAATTTAAATCGTTTTAAATGTATTTGGATATTTATTTGTATTGAATTTGGACAATTCGCTATATTAAGATTTTGCATATACGCGTCATGAACGTATATTCGAAGTTTTAATATACCGGATAGATGTAGAACTGCACTCTAGTAGCCCGGAGATGTTCTGATGGTGGTTCGAAACATCATCAGCATTTATTTTCGAGTGACGAAGGTGTGATTTCTATATATTTCCATTAGACTGGTGTGAGAACCAAAACTTATATAGATAGATTTATTTGTTGTGAATTGGCATCAAAAACATGATTTTTGTATATGTATCAAATTTATGAATTTGAAACGTTAATTCACTAATTGATTGATGATTGTGTTGATTGTTTATTTGTTTGATAATTTTGAAACATTATGCCTAATTGTACCAAATAGTGAATTATATTGAAAATTGGTCGCATTTGCTTGCATATACATATACTTACATTGAACAGGTCATAGCAAGGAGGCTAGAGCAGAGAATAAAAATTTTTTGCCCGACAAAAAGGTACATGTTTACTATATAATCTACTGTTGTGTTTGGGTGATGATGATTTTATGAGCCTATTGGCTAGCCGCTTGGCTTTTTCTTTTTCTTTTTGAGATCAGAAGGCCTATATGGCAATTTCGGGATTTTCCCATGGCTCCCGGTGCAGGGGAGGTTATGGCGAAATTTTTCGAAAATTTAGGGTGTTAGCCAAATTTTTGAAAATTTGAAAATTCTCAGAAACTGAAAAGTTGGAGATTGGAAGCCAGATTGAACGTAGAGTTAATTAATGAAACCACTTTCGACTTCGTTCCTTTTCAGGGACGAAAAGTTTTAAGTGGGGGAGATTGTAATAACCCGAAAATCTAGGCCAGTTTAAAATTTTAATTTTGGCAATTTTAGCGAATTTTGCACATTTAAAATAGATTATTTTAAATAATATCGACGAGAAATTTATTTTGAATAGAATTCGAACGTATATATTATACGCGTCGTCGTTAGAATATAAATATTTATATATAATTATAAACAGAATTGAAAATGGCGCGGTAGTTTGATAATTCGATTTCAAACTTCAATTGAATGTACCGAGTGCAAAACAATCCGGATTTTAGTGAAACCAAAAACATTAGGATCTAATTGAGAATATCCTTCCAACTAATCCGAAAAATCGAAATTTCATAGCAGGGATCAAAGGATATGTCCAGTTGAAAATTCTAAATAGTCGCTATGGAATTCAGGCCCTTAAAAATAGCCATTTTGCAAACGGCCTCAGAATTCGATGAAATTAGTTTCGTTAGGACCGTATCATCAATACGAAGCTAGAAAATATTTTTTTGGAATTTTGAAAGTTCGTATGTGACCCCGGTAAATGGAAATGCGCGTTCAAATTCAATATATAGAGTTAAATGTACGTTTGATGAAAACTGATCGAAATGATCGAATCAGCTTACAATACATATCCCATTGTGTTCGGAATGGGGGTAATACGCTATGGACGATAGGCTGTGGGCCTCATTTAGAGGTCGTACGTAAAAGTCAAATTTTTGAATTAAATAAAATAAAAAAAATATCTTCCTCTCTCCCTCATCCTTTAACTTCTGCCCCCCTTTCTCGATTCATTCATTACAGAAAAAAAGAACGAAGCAGGGAGGAGCGTCGCTCCCCCTAAACCGCCGCCTCCCTTCCTTCTTCCCCTCCCCTGTCGCAGCCTCTCAGTTCTCCCCCCCCTCGATCGACGAGCCCCCACGAGAAACCGCACCCCCAAACCCAATCGACTGATGGCCAGCGCCCCCACCCTGTTCCCACTGCCACCATCCCACACCGCGTCCGCCACAGCGCACCACCCCAAATCGATGCACCACCGTGGACCGCAAACCGCAGTCAAATGCCACGCAAGCCCCACCAAAACCGACGATGCTTCTCTGACCGCCTCCGCCAGTCAATGGCGAACCAGAAATCCCCTCCGACGATGCTCCAACAACCACAATTCGGCTTCTACAATAAAAATAGTGAGTTTTCTTTTTTATTTTAGTTAATTGAGTTTATTTATATATATTTTATTGTGTTATAAATCTGAAATTATATAAAAGCATAGTTTTTTTTTTAAAATATATATAGCACGGCATTAAAAATGTTATCTTTTTATGAAGTAGCGTTGTAAATGTAAAGATAGGATTTTTTATATATTGAATAACGAAGTAAAAATAGGATTTTTATATATTGAATAACGAAGTAAAAATAGGATTTTTATATATTGAATAACGAAGTAAAAATTCGATTTTTATATATTGAATAACGAAGTAAAAATTCGATTTTTATATATTGAATAGCAAAGTAAAAATATGATTTTTATATATGTAGTGGCTACGGGCAACGAAGGTGACAAAAAGGCGAGAACAGTGATGATTTCCTACATTGGAAGCATCATTGAGTTTGGATAGCTATGGTGAGAATTTCTCACTCTTCAATTTCTTTTTCTAGTTATATATATATATATATATATATATATATATATATATATATATATATATATATACTAGGATGCACATGGTGTTTAGTAGCACCCGACACCCGTCATGCACAGACCATGGATGGCTTGTTTGTTTAACTGTTTGGTTGTGTAGTTGGTTAGATTATTTGGTTTGAATTGAATTGTTTGGTGAAATGAAATTGATTTGATTGATGTGTGAATGGCGTGGGCCTTCACTAGACCGGGGATAAGGCTAGGCCTCGTCCCGTTTCTACTATCGTGCCGTTATGCCGCCGAAATTTTCTAAAATAAGTTAGAAAAATAAAAATATCATTTTATTTAAAGAATGAACTGAATAGAAATTCATATGTTAAAATAAAATGTTTTATCGTTAAAAATATAATTTTTAACGTGAATATGAATATAGTGAATGTGAATAAATAAATATTCATTTACAAACCGGACGGTTTGTTTATGTACACTGATTTGACTGACATTGATTGGGACGATAAATTTTACACATCGCCCAACTGCACAAATAAAATCTGTGTTTGATTGTTTGAAATCCCACACGGGTGTTGGGATGAAATTTGAAGTTCACTCATCCTGATTGATTAAATATGTCGATCGATTGATTGACAGGCTGTTATAAGCGTTAGATATCTATATTTGATGCTTATACAGTGTACGCACTTTAGATGATGGTTGATTATTTATCGTTGCTATTATATACATGTGTTGTATGGAATCCATATAGTTAACGCTATTTGGTAATTGATTGGGCCTCATTCCAATTTAGAAAATAAAGAATATTATAAAATAAAGGTTCATGTGTTGACCGTACTCATTCGTTGAGATTAGTCATGTGTTTAACGAAATATTTTAACAATAAAATTTATATCTTTATCACTATAAAATAAAGGTTCATGTGTTGACCGTTCTTATCCGTTGAGATTAGTCATGTGTTGAACGAAATATTTTAACAATAAAATTTATATTTTATCACTATAAAACAAAGGTTCATGTGTTGACATTACTCATCCGTTGAGATTAGTCATGTGTTGACAAGAATAAATATTCATTTGTTGAATAGAATAACGGAATTATTGAAATATATAAAGCCGTATTGATTAGAGATGCGCTATTTTGACGCGAACGATATTTATATCGATTATATTCGTTTTTACAATTTGAATTCGAATTGAATTGAAGTGAATATAAAATGAATCAAATTTGAATCGAATAAATAACGAATTTGATTTCAATTGAATATATAACGAATTTGATTTGAATTAAATAGAAAACTAATTTGACTTGAATAGAAAAGAAATTGAATTTGATTTGAATAGAAAAGAAATTTGAATTGAATCGAATAGAAAACCAATTTGATTTGATTAGAAAACGAACTGAATTTAATTTGATTTGAATAGAAAAGAAATTGAATTTGATTTGAATAGAAAAGAAATTTAATTTGATTTGAATAGAAAAGAAATTGAAATTGATTTGAATAGAAAAAAATTTGAATTGAATCAAATAGAAAACCAATTTGAATTGAAACAAATTCGAATTGAATTGAAACGAATTTGAATTGAATTGAAAACGAATCGAAATGAATTCAAATTGAACTGAAATTTGAATTGAATAGAAATGAATTTTAAAAGGGTTTGTAATAGAAAATTCAATTTTGATTTGAATTGAAATGGAAGTTGAAATTGTTTTTGAAACGAATTCAAAACTATTTATAAAATTCGTTTTAAATAGAAATCGACGAAATATGTATTATATATATTATACATATAATATAATGGCCTGAATAGAACGCGCCGCGCCGCGGTAGTTCGTGAATTTCGACCATTTATTTCAAACGGACATTACGGGAGATACGGCTGTCAGATTCTCCTAAAACAGGAACCGTTGGGTTCGTATCGAAAAGAGCTTTCTAACGAATATTAGAAATTTGAAATCTAACGGTTGGATTTGGAGATACGTCCAAAATCAAATTCGAAAAAGGTCGCTGTAAGTGCAGTTCGATGGCCGTTGATGGAAATCGACTATACGGGCCTTGATAAAATTATTAAAAATAGTAATAATTTATGTAAAACATAAGAAATGATTTGGGAAAAATTGGGATTAAAAACTCCATATTTGAAAAGATAAAAATAGATTTTTATCGAAATGAACTAGTTTTGAACTAAAATTAAAACCCATTTATTTTTAAATCAATAAATTGGATTTGAAATGGGTTGTAAATAGTGTTGATTCGTGGGTTTATCGTGAACAGTGTATTAAACAACACTTGTTCTTTAACCCAATAATAAATAGAATGTAATTTGGGTTTGTCGTGAGCTCTGTTTTAAATGACATTAGTTCTTTAACCCAGAAAAAGGAGTTCTAATGAATCTAAAATTAGATTGAAATGTGAATTGATAATCTAAATTATCAAATATTGAAATGAGCGAGAATGGAGTATCACGATGTTTTGCTCCAGAGCGATAGTTAAATCTTTAATTAGATTTGAATGTGAAATGGTAATTAATTTTACCGATAACACCGTGGTGTTAGATATGGAGTATTACCAGTTTTGCTTCATGGGATGAATAGGTTGGGATTGGGAAATAAAATAAATAATTACTTCGGTGTGGTTTGCTAATCCCGACTAGTTTGGAAAACCATAATTTGGTTTGAAATGACATCCAAAAGAAGATCAAAGAATAAATTTAAAGAATTTATCTTGGATAAAATTAATGGGAACCTTTCCCTGAGAATATGAATTGGAATGAGGCGTATGTTGTGTTTGTGTAACATTTGTTTTAATATACGCGGATTGTTCGAAAAGGCCGGTTTTACACCCATTCTGAATAACCGATTCGACGATATGTCGAAGATGAAGACGGTGGTTGAAGACCGGAAGTCTTCACATCGTTTGCGTAATTGCTAACGATCCTGATTGGGCTGTACACCCAAGAGGATGGAAATTGTTGGTGGTCATCCAGGCGTACTTGGGGACGGATGGATATGCGAGGAAAGTGCCTCCGGTTTCGTTCAGACCTAGAACGAACTTGTAAATGGATTGTGTGTCTGACATTGGATTTTATTCTATGTTGATTGATCTCTATTAAATATACATCTGTTTGGCGGCGGAGAATTTATTCTTTTGCTTAACGCCCTTCTCTGAGACGTACGAACTCAGAGGTTGTACATCGATGGACATCAGTCGCATGGCATGAATTGCCAGTGTGGCATGCCTAAGTGGCGATTGATCAAGACTTCTGTTGAAAAGCAAAGTCTTGTGGTTGATGATCAAAGCACGGCCTACATGGCGTAGCTTTGTGTATAACGTGAATTCGCGAGCCTCACACCTCGGTATGAGTTAAAAACGGGATACAGACTGTAGGGAGAGCACGACGTTTCTTTCTAGCTTTGGTGGTGTCAGTGACTTATCAGCCCTGACATTTATATACTTTTCACCTATGTGGTTGTTGGATGAGGCGCCTCGATTTTAGGTCTGTAAGGACCAGGAAACGTGTGTTCAGGCATAACTAATCCTCTAACGTAAGTGAGGACCGGCCCTGAAGCATCCAGATTGCCCAGAGTGTGTAGTCCTGAAACATTTGCTAGAGTGTCTCGAAAGCGGAGAGGAGCTTGCCCCTTGCCTCGACTCATGACGGAAATCCAATTTCCAATACGTGTATTGCGGTTTTAATTGTAGAACTAGTATGGCGACATGATATATGGTACCCATGCCGTCTATGATTTTTATTTATGATTGAAATTGTTTTTGACACTATACACTTATAATAGTATCAAATGATTTGTTTTAAACGTACCAAGCATGTTTGGCTATTATAAGGGAAAACCCTATCCTCCGGCATGCGTTGGATTGTGTGATAGGACCTAGGTCTTATAATAGCTTCATTTTTCGAAAAAGCATGGCATTGTTTATTCTATGCACTGGTATTTTTGGGAGGAAACCCGTTCCGTGTTATACTGCGTGGTCCCTTGAATTACTCTCTTTTAAAGTAAAAGTTTTAAATAACTGTTTTAGTTCTCACACCAGTCACATGACTGACCTGGAGTTTATTGTTTTAACCTAAACTCTGGGTGCCCTTATTTTCGACACGGGCAGCTAGTAGTTTTGGTTTTGCAGATTTATATTCACAGGATCCTGGTTTACAGCTGGAATGATATCAGGAAAGCTCTGTATCCGTATATCACCTTCAGTTGTGCTTTGTATTATTTTCCGCTGCTATGTAATTTATTGTAATCTCTGATATTTATTGAATGTAATTTATTCAATTATACTCTGTATATTCTTGTATCTGATGGAATTGTTGTAATAGCAATGAAATGTTCTTCTGTCTGCGTTCTGATTTGTCCTGTTCTCAAAACGATCAGGGGTTTCGAGCGGTCTAGATCAGTTTAACGACTGATTCGGATCGAGAGAAATTCCTTGTCGTCATAATATTTTTATTTCTCCTACATAATAAAGATCAAATTTTTATTATCTATATAGTATAAAAATCATATTTTTACATGGCTACTTCTATAAAGATCACATCTTTATTATTTCTACTATATAAAAATCACATTTTTAATCTTCTTCTAATATATATATTACTGATTTTATAATTGCTATATATATTTAAATAAACTGATTTAACAAATATGCTTTTAACATACCAAAGAACTCAGATTTAAAATTCTAACTTTAGCGATTTAAAATTCTAACTTTAGCGATTTAAAAATGAAGATCAAAGAAGACTAAAGGAACTCACAGCGGGGAGCGTGGAAACTTTCTGATCGAATTGCCGAGGGAGGGGGGTGCTGCTTACGGTCAGAGTGCATCAGAGCATGGCGTCAGTCGTAGGGGGGTCGGGGCTTCAGGCGGCGGTGGTAGGCGCGGGGTTTCTGGGTGGAAAGGGGAAGGGCACGACGCGTTTTAGAAGAGGGGAAGGAGGATGCGTCGATCAACTGGAGAGGGAGGAAGGAGGAACGACGGAGAAGGAGGCGGAAAGGGGGGGGGTGCGGACTTGGGGAAGTCGGCGGTGGCCCACCCCCTTGCGGCACGGCGACAGGAATTAGGGCTCGAATCCCTTTTTCTCTTTTTTTTATTTCTGATTTTGAAACTAACGGGGATGAATGGGGGAAAGGAGAAGGAAAAAGGGGGTTTAAGTGTAAAATAATTATATTTTATTTATTTATTTTTCAAAAAGCAACTTTTTATTTCGAATTTGAAATCGAACTCACCTTTTGTCATCCATAGCTAATTACCCCCATTCCTAACACAATGGGATATGTATCGCAGGCTGATTCGATCGTTTCGATCAGTTTTCGTCAAAATCGAAATATAACTCTATATGTTGAATTTGAACGCACATTTCAATTTACCGGAGCCACATACGGACTCTAAAAATTCCCACAAAATATTTTCTAGCTTCGTATTGACGATACGGTCCTAAAAAAACTAATTTCGTCAAATTTGAAGACCGTATGAAAAATGGTCACTTTCCAGTCGATTAAAATCTACTAAAACTGGTCAAACGCGTTTTCCTTTGCCATGCTCACATATTAATTCGAAAAATTACGAATTTTGAAACCTAGCAATAACTTGACATCCGGGATCCAATAAAAGTGGTTTCGTTGAAAACCGAGGTCGTTTGCAAAATTTCCATTTTTAAGGGCCATAATTCCATAGCGACTATTCTGAATTTTCAACTGGGCATAACTTTTGACCCCCACAATGAAATTTCAATCTTTCGGATTCGTTCGAAAGATATTCTCAATAAGATTCAAATATTTTTGGTTTTGCTAAAATCTGGTTTATTTTGCACCCGGTACATTCATTTGAACTTTGAAATCGAATTATCGAACTACCGCGCCACTTTCAATTCCTTTTATAATTAAAATAAAATATTTATATTCTAACGATGATTCAAAAAAATATATACATTCTAATTCTATTCAAAATAAATTTCTTGTCGATATTATTTAAAATAATTCATTTTAAATATTCAAAATTCACTAAAATTGCCAAAATAAAAATTTTAAATTGGCTCAGATTTTCCGGGTTGTTACAACCTCCCCCACTTAAAACATTTCATCCCCGAAAAGGAACGAAGCTGAAAGTTGTTTAACTAATCAACCTAACTCCCATTATTTTCTTTTATGACTTAAGTTCTTCAACTTTTCAGTTTCTAAGAACTTTTCAAATTTCTCAAAAATTTGGCTAACACACTAAATTTTCGAAAAATTTCGCCATAACCTCCCCTGCACCGAGGACTTCGGGATATTTCAAATAGCCTCCCATGGCCCTTATCAATCCGAAAAGAAAAAGAAACAACCAAGCGGCTAGCCAATCGTCTCATTAAATCATCCAAACCCAATAAATTTGTAAACGTGTACCTATTTGTCGGGCAAACAATTTTATTCTTCTTCTTTAGCCTCCTTGTTATGACCTGTTCAATGTAAGTACATGTATATGCATGCAATTTCCAACAATTTTCAATACAATTCAATATTTGGTTCAATTTGGCATAACGGTTCAAAATATCAAACCAATAATCAAACAACACAACCATCAATCAATTAGTGAATTAACGTTTCAAATTCATAATTTTGATATATATACAGAAAATCATGTTTTTGATGAAATATCACAACAATAAACCTATCTAGTTTTGGTTCTCACACCAGTCTAATGGAAATATATAGATATCACACTTTCAAAACACGAACATAAATACTGATGATGTGGCCACATCACCAGAATTATCCCCGGGCATCTAGAATGTAATTCTATATCTATCCAGTATATTAAAACTTCAAATATACATTCATGATGCGTATACGCGAAATCTTTATATACTCGATTATCCAAATCAATACAAATAAAATATTCCAATACGTATGATCTGGTTTAAATTTTCAAACCAATATTGTTTTCATTCGAAAAATATACTCTTCACACTCGTTCTAGGATACTAGTGATCCTATCTCTAACGAGTAATTCTCATTGGATACCGCTAATCCAATTTCTGATGAATTCTTTTGTATGGTTCTAATGCGTCTTGTTCTCGAGCTCTGTAAACCAAAGCTCTGATACCAAAAGTAACGGTAAGGAATTTCGCTTGATCCGAATCAATCGTCAAACCGACTAAGACCGTTCGAAACCCCTGATCGTTTTGATAACACGACAAATCGGTACGCAAACAGAAGAACATTTCATTGTTTATTACAAAAATTCCGTCAGAATACAAGAATATACAGAGTGTGAATAAATATTACACATTCGATAAATATCAGAGATTACAGTAAATTACATAGCAGCGGAAAAATAATACAAAACACAGTTGAAAGTAATACACGGATACAGAGCTTTCCGAGCATCGTCCCAGTTGTAAATCAGGATCCTATGAATATAAATTAGCAAAACCAAAACTACTAGCTGCCCGTGCGGAAAATAAGTGCATCCAGAGTTTAGGTTAAAACAATAAACTCCAGGTCAGTCATGTGACTGGTGTGAGAACTAAAACAGTTATTAATCTTTATTTTAAAGTTAGGTAAATCAAGGGACCACGCCGTATAACACGGAACAGGTTTCCTCCCAAGAATACCAGTGCATAAAACAAACAGCGCAATGCTAAATAAAGAAAAATGAAGCTATTATAAGAACTAGGTCCCATCACACAATGCAACGCAAGCCGGAGGATAGGGTTTTACCTTATAATAGCCAAAGAATGTTTGATACGTTTAAAACAGATTATTTTGATATTACTATAAATTTATTGTGTCAAAACAATTTCAATCATAAATATCAATCATAGACGGCATGGGTACCATATATCATGTCGCCATACTAGTTCTACAATTAAAACCACAATGCCACATATTGGAAATTGGATTCCATCGTGAGTCGAGGCAAGGGGCAAGCTCCTCTCCGATTCGAGACACTCTAGCTAATGTCTCAGGACCACACATAGTGATCCCTTGGAACCTCCAAGGCCGGTCCTCTCTTACTTCTAAAGATTAGTTATTCCTGAACACACGTTTCCCGATCCTATAGGACCTATATAATGATCTGTACATCGGCTCAAATAGTACCAGTTATCGACCATATATTCGAGGCGCCTCGGATTCCAACAACCACACAAGTGAAAAGTATATGAATGTCAGGAAGTTTAAGAACTGACACCACCACTAGCTAGAAAGAAACGTCGTGCACTCCTTGGGCCCTTATTTTGTTTTTGACTCATACCGAGGTGTGAGGCTCGCGAATCAATGCATACACAAAGCTGCGCCACACAGGCCGTGCTTTGATCATCAACCACAAGACTTTGCTTTTCAACAGAAGCCTTGATCATCTGCCACTTAGGCGTGCCACACATGCAATTCACTCCATGCGACCGATGTTTATCGATATACAACATTTGAGCTCGTACGTCTCAGAGAAGGGCATTAAGCAAGAGAATAAATTCTTCGCCCCAAACAGATGTATATTTAATAGGGATTAATCAACACAGAATAAAATCCAATGTCAGACACACAGTCCATTTACAAGTTCGTTTTGGGTCTGAATGAAACTGGAGGCACTTTCCTCGCATATCCATCGTTCTCTAAGTAGGTCTGGACGATCGCCAACTGATTCCCTCCTCTTGGGTGTACAGCCCATTCAAGATCATTAGTAATCACCCAAACAATGTGAAGACTTTCGGTCTTCAACCACCGTCTTCGTCTTCGACTAATCGTCGAATCGGTTATTCAGAATAGGTATAAACCCGACCTTTTCGAATAACACGCGTATATTATAAACAAATGTTACACAACACAACATACGCCTCATTCTAATTCAGAATATTCTTTTATTCAAATGTTCACATCATTAGGGAATAGGTTCCCGTTAATTTTATCAAAGATAAATTCTTCTAAATTTATTCTTTAATCTTCCTCTGGATATCATTTCAAACCATATTATGGTTTTTCAACCTAGTCGGGATTAGCGAACCACACCGAAGTAATTATTTATTTTATTTCCCAATCCCAAGCTATTCATCTTATGGAGCAAAACTGGTATTACTCCATATCTAACACCACGGTGTTATCGGTAAATATTAACTACTATTTCACGTTCAAATCTAATTAAAGATTTAACTATCGCTTGGAGAAAAACTGGTGATACTCCATTCTCGGTCACTTTAACTAAATAAAGATTCATTAAAACTCCACTTAGTTTTAATCTTCTCAAAAATCAATATCCTGTCTTTAACTGGGTTAAAGAACAATTGTCTCCTAAAAAACGATTCACGATAAACCCAAAATCACTTTCTATTGTTAATCGGGTTAAAGAACAGGTGTTATTCAAAACATAGCTCATGATAAACCCAAAACCAATTTAAACTCAATTCCAATTAATATTATTTAATTGGTACACTTCATTAAATCTAAGTAGAAAGATTTAATCTTTTTCTCAACTGGGCTTAAGAACAGTGTTAATGAAGACACCATTCACGACAAACCCAAATCACATTTGATATTAAATACAAGGTTCTGAATAGAAAATATATCGGCTTATATTCAATATCAAATTCTACGACCAACAAATATCGTATTGGAAATAACGATATAAATATATCTTTCAAATTTGCACGACCATATCTGTATAATCACGAAATCCAACATCGAAATATTCCGAAGATAATTTCGATTCAAATCCATTCCATTTCACGTATTGGAAATTCTGATTATTTTTAAAACCACTATAATCCATTTTATTTATTTAAAAATGATAGGATTTTTATTTCTAGTTATAAACTAGTTCATTTTGATAAAAATCTATTTTTATCTTTTCAAATTTGGAAATTTTCATCCCAATTCTTCACAAATTATTTCTTATGATTTTACACAAATTATTGGTATTTTTAATAATTTTATCAAGGCCCGTACTGTCGATTTCCATCAACGGCCATCAAACTGCACTTACCGCGACCTTTTCCAAATTTGGTTTGGACATAATTCCAAATCCAATCGTTAGATTTCAAATTTATAATATTCATTGGAAACTTCTTTTCGATATGAACCCAACGGTTCCGGTTTCAAGAGAATCCGACGGTTGGATCTCCCGTAATGTCCATTCGAAGTCAATGGTCGAAATTCACGAACTGCCGCAGCGCGGCGCGTTCTATTCAGGCCATTATATATATAATATATATATTATATATGTATATATTTCATCAATTTCCTTTTAAAACGTATTTTAAAAATCATTTTAAATTTTTTTCCGAAAAGATTTCAACTTCATATTCAATTTCGAATCAAAATTGAATATTACACATCATCGATATACAAATGATAACATTTTCAAAACGTTATATTTTGAAATCGCTTTCTTTTCTATAATTATTATAAAAATGAATATAATTGATATAAATATCGTTCACATCAAAATAGCGCATCTCTAATCAACACGGCTTTATATATTTCAATAACTTTGTTATTCTATTCAACAAATGAATATTTATTCTATTCAACAAACGAATCTATATTTCTTTCAACACATGAATATTCTCAACACATGAGTATTGTCAACACATGACTATTTTTGTTATTTAATATATTTTATAAAATTTTGATAAAGATGTAAATTTTATTATTTAAAATATTTTACTCAACACATAAATATATATTTTATTTAACACATGAATATTTATTTCATTCAACACATGAATATATATTTTATAATATTCTTTATTTTCCCAATTGGAATGAGGCCCAATCAATTACCATATAATGTTAATCATATGGATTCCATACAACACATGTATATAATAGCAACGATCAATAATCAACCATCATCCAAAGTGCACCACACAACTGCATAAGCATTAAATATAACTAATTGACGCTCATACATTCTCTCAATCAAACGATCGACATACCACTAAACAGTTGGGATTAGTGTATGTCAAATATCATCCCAATACCTGTGTGGGGTTTCAATTCACAAACACTGAATATTATTTGTGCAGTTGGGCGACGTGTAAAATTTATCGTCCCAATCAATATCCTTCCAATAGGTGTACATAAACAAACCGTCTGGTTTGTAAATGAATATTTATTTAATCACATTCACGTTAAACATTATATTTTTAACGATAATTAATTTATTTCAACACATGAATGTTTTATTATCCATTTCACATCAACATCACGAACAAACTTCACAACACATCAAACAAGCATACAAGTCGTCCATGGTCTGTGGACGACGGGTGTCGGGTGCTGCTAAGCACCGTCTGCATCCTAGTATATAATTTAACTAGAAAACAAGATTTAAAGTGAGAAGTTCTCACCAACTAGCTAATCCAATAGCACGACTCTTCATATGTAGAAATCTTCGTCGTGCTCGCCTTTTGTCAATTTCATTGTCCATAGCCACTACACATATAAAAATTACATTTTCATATTGTTGCTGTGCATATAAAAATCGTATTTTTATATTCACTCTATATGGATAAAAATCACATTTTTATACCGCTACTATATAGATGAAATTTCTATTTTTACAACGGTGTTCATATAATAAAGATTATATTTTTATCATGCTATTCCCTATATAAAAATTATATTTTTATATATAAAGATCGTATTTTTATATGACTGCTACATATATAAAAATCACTCCTTTACAACGCTATTTCCATGATAAAAATTATATTTTTATCTTGCTAGCAATATAATAAAAATTATATTTTTATTACTCTACATGAATAAAAATCATATTTTTATTTCTCCTACATAATAAAGATCAAATTTTTATTATCTATATAATATAAAAATCATATTTTTACATGGCTACTTCTATAAAGATCACATCTTTATTATTTCTACTATATAAAAATAACATTTTTAATCTTCTACTAATATATATATTACTGATTTTATAATTGCTATATATATTTAAATAAACTGATTTAACAAATATGCTTTTAACATACCAAAGAACTCAGATTTAAAATTCTAACTTTAGCGATTTAAAATTCTAACTTTAGCAATTTAAAAATGAAGATCAAAGAAGACTAAAGGAACTCACAACGGGAAGGCTGCAAATTTTCTGATTGAATTGCCGAGGGAGAGGGTGTTGCTTACGGTCGGAGTGCATCGGAGCATGGCGTCAGTCGCAGGGTGGTCGAGGCTTCATGTGGCGGTGGTAGGCGCCGGGGTTTCTGGGCGGAAACGGGGAAGGGCGCGACGCGTTTTAGAAGAGGGGGAGGAGGCTGCGTCGATCAACTAGAGAGGGAGGAAGGGGGAACGGCGGAGAAGGAGGCGGAAAGGGGGGTGCGGACCTGGGGAAGCCGCGATGGCCCACCTCCTGGCGGTGCGGCGACAGGAATTAGGGCTCGAAGCCCTTTTTCTCTTTCTTTTTTTATTTCTGATTTTGAAACTAACGGGGATGAATGGGGAAGAGGAGAAGGAAAAAGGTGGTTTAAGTGTAAAATAATTATATTTTATTTATTTAATTTTCAAAAAGCAACTTTTTATTTCGACTTCGAAATCGAACTCACCGGTTGTCATCAATAGCTAATTACCCCCATTACGAACACAATGGGATATGTATCGCAGGCTAATTCGATCGTTTCAATCAGTTTTCGTAATAATCAAAATATAACTCTATATATTGAATTTGAATGCACATTTCAATTTACCGGAGCCACATACGGACTCTAAAAATTCCCAAAAAATATTTTCTAGCTTCGTATTGACGATACGACCCTAAAAAACTAATTTCGTCAAATTTGAAGACCGTTTGAAAAATTGCCATTTTCCAGTCGATTAAAATCAACTAAAACTTGTCAAGCGCGTTTTCCTTTTCCATGCTCACATATTGATTCGAAAAATTATGAATTTTGAAACCTATCAATAACTTGACATCCGGGATCCAACAAAAGTGGTTTCGTTGAAAACCGAGGTTATTTGCAAAATTTCCATTCTTAAGGGCCAGAATTCCATAGCGACTATTCTGAATCTTCAACTGGGCATAACTTTTGACCCCCACTATGAAATTTCAATCTTTCAGATTCGTCGGAAATATATTCTCAATTAGATTCAAATATTTTTGGTTTCGCTAAAATCCTGTTTATTTTGCACCCGGTACATTCATTTGAACTTTGAAATCGAATTATCGAACTACCGCGCCATTTTCAATTCCTTTTATAATTAAAATAAAATATTTATATTCTAACGACGATTCAAATAAATATATGCGTTCTAATTCTATTCAAAATAAATTTCTCGTCGATATTATTTAAAATAATTCATTTTAAATATTGAAAATTCACTAAAATTGCCAAAATAATTTTTTTTAAATTGGCTCAGATTTTCCGGGTTTTTACAACCTCCCCCACTTAAAACTTTTCGTCCCTGAAAAGGAATGAAGCTAAATGTTTTTTAACTAATCAACCTAACTCCCATTATTTTCTTTTATGACTTAAGTTCTTCAACTTTTCAGTTTTTAAGAACTTTTCAAATTTCTCAATAATTTGGCTAACACCCTAAATTTTCGAAAAATTTCTCCATAAACTCCCCTGCACCGGGGACTTTGGGATATTTCAAATATCCTTCCATGGCCCTTATCAATCCAAAAAGAAAAAGAAACAGCCAAGCGACTAGCCAATCGGCTCATAAAATCATCCAAACCCAATAAATTTGTAAATGTGTACCTATTTGTCGGGCAAACTATTTTATTCTTCTACTTTAGCCTCCTTGCTATGACCTGTTCAATGTAAGTACATGTATATGCATGCAATTTCAAACAATTTTCAATACAATTCAATATTCGGTTCAATTTGGCATAACGGTTCAAAATATCAAATCAATAATCAAACAACACAACCGTCAATCAATTAGTGAGTTAACGTTTCAAATTCAATATTTTGATATATATATATATATGTATATATATATTCATATATATACAGAAAAACATGTTTTTGATGACAAATCACAACAATAAACCTATCTAGTTTTGGTTCTCACACCAGTCTAATAAAAATATATAGATATCACACTTTCGAAACACGAACATAAATACTGATGATGTGGCCACATCACCAGAATTATCCCCTTGCATCTAGAATGTGATTCTATATCTATCCAGTATATTAAAACTTCGAATATACGTTCATGACGCGTATACGCGAAATCTTTATATACTCGATTGTCCAAATCAATACAAATAAAATATTCAAATACGTATAATCAGGTTTAAATTTTCAAAACAATATTGTTTTCATTCGAAAAATATACTCTTCACACTCGTTCTAAGATACTACTGATCCTATCTCTAACAAGTAATTCTCATTGGATATTGCTAATCTAATTTCTGATGAATTCTTTTGTATGGTTCTAATGCGTCCTGTTCGCGAGCTCTGTAAACCAAAGCTTTGATACCAAAAGTAACGGTAAGGAATTTCACTCGATCCGAATCGATCGTTAAACCGACCAAGACCGTTCGAAACCCCTGATCGTTTTGAGAAACGACAAATCGGAACGCAAATAGAAGAACATTTCATTGTTTATTACAACAATTCCGTTAGAATACAAGAATATACAGAGTGTGAATAAATATTACACATTCGATAAATATAAGAGATTACAATAAATTACATAGCAGCGGAAAAGTAATACAAAACAAAACTGAAAGTAATACACGGACACAGAGCTTTCCGAGCATCGTCCCAGTTGTAAATCAGGATCTTGTGAATATAAATTTGCAAAACCAAAACTACTAGCTGCCCACGCAGAAAATAAGGGAACCCAGAATTTAGGTTAAAACAATAAACTCTAGGTCAGACATGTAACTGGTGTGAGAACTAAAACAGTTATTAATCTTTATTTTAAAGTTAGGTAAATCAAGGGACCACGCCGTATAACATGGAATGGGTTTCCTCCCAAGAATACCAGTGCGTAAAACAAACAGAGCAATGCTAAATAAAGAAAAATGAAGCTATTATAAGAACTAGGTCCCATCACACAATACAACGCAAGCCGGAGGATAGGGTTTTACCTTATAATAGCCAAAGAATGCTTGATACGTTTAAAAACAGATTATTTTGATATTACTATAAATGTATAATGTCAAAACAATTTCAATCATAAATATCAATCTTAGACGACATGGGTACTATATATCATGTCACCATACTAGTTCTATAATTAAAACCGCAATGTCACATATTGGAAATTGGATTCCATCATGAGTCGAGGCAAGGGGCAAGCTCCTGTCCGATTCGAGACACTCTAGCTAATGTCTCAGGACCACCCACAGTTTTCCCTTGGAACCTCAAAGGCCGGCTCTCTCTTACTTTTGAGGATTAGTTATTCCTGAACACACGTTTCCCGATCCTATAGGACCTATATAATGATTTGTACATCGGCTCTCATAGTGCCAGTTATCGACCATATATTCGAGGCGCCTTGCATTCCAACAACCACACAGGTGAAAAGTATATGAATGTCAGCCAGTTTAAGCACTGACACCACCACTAGCTAGAAATAAATATCGTGCACTCCTTGGGTCCTTATCCCGTTTTTGACTCATACCGAGGTGTGAGGCTCGCGAATTAACGCATACGCAAAGCTGCGCCACACAGGCCGTGCTTTGATCATCAACCACAAGACTTTGCTTTTCAACAGAAGCCTTGTTCATCTGCCACTTAGGCGTGCCACACAGGCAATTCACTCCATGCGACTGATGTCCATCGATATACAACCTCAAAGCTCGTACGTCTCAGAGAAGGGCGCTAAGCAAGAGAATAAATTCTCCGCCACCAAACAGATGTATATTTAATAGGGATTAATCAACATAGAATAAAATCCAATGTCAGACACACAGTCCATTTAAAAGTTCGTTTTGGGTCTGAACGAAACCGGAGGCACTTTCCTCGCATATACATCGATCTCCAAGTAGGTCTCTACGATCACCAATTGATTCCCTCCTCTTGGGTGTATAACCCAATTAAGATCATCAGTAATCACCCATACGATGTGAAGACTTTCGGTCTTCAACCACCGTCTTAATCTTCGACTTATCGTCAAATCGGTTATTCAGAATAGGTATAAACCCGCCCTTTCCGAATAACCCGCTTATATTATAAACAAATGTTACACAACACATCATGCGCCTCATTCCAATTCAGACTATTCTTTTATTTAAATGTTCACATCATCAGGGAATAGGTTCCCATTAATTTTATCAAAGATAAATTCTTCTAAATTTATTCTTTAATCTTCCTTTGGATATCATTTCAAACCATATTATGGTTTTCCAACCTAGTCGAGATTAGCGAATCACACCGAAGTAATTATTTATTTTATTTTCCAATCCCAACCTATTCATCCCATGGAGCAAAACTGGTAATACTCCATATCTAACACCATGGTGTTATTGGTAAATATTAATGACTATTTCACGTTCAAATCTAATTAAAGATTTAACTATCGCTTGGAGCAAAACTAGTGATACTCCTTTCTCGATCACTTTAACCTAATTAAAGATTCATTAAAACTCCACTTAGTTTTAATCTTCTAAAAAATCAATATCCGATCTTTAACTGGGTTAAAGAACCAATGTCACCTAAAACACGATTCACGATAAACCCAAAATCACTTTCTATTGTCAATCGGGTTAAAGAACAGGTGTTATTCAAAACACCGCTCACGATAAACCCAAAACCAATTTAAATTCAATTCCAATTAATATTATTCAATTGGTACACTTCATTAAATCTAAATAGAAAGATTTTATCTTTTTCTCAACTGGGCTTAAGAACAGTGTTAATGAAGACACCATTCACAATAAACCCAAATCACATTTGATATTAAATACAAGGCTCTGAATAGAAAATATATCGGCTTATATTCAATATCAAATTCTACGACCAACAAATATCGTATTGGAAATAACGATATAAATATATCTTTCAAATTTCCACGACCATATCTGTATAATCACGAAATCCAACATCAAAATATTCCAAAGATAATTTCTATTCAAATCCATTCCAATTCATGTATTGGAAATTCTGATTATTTTTAAAACCACTTCTAATCCATTTTTTTTATTTAAAAATAATTGGATTTTTATTTCTAGATATAAACTAGTTCATTTCGATAAAAATCTATTTTTATCTTTTCAAATTTGGAAATTTTCATCCCAATTCTTCACAAATCATTTCTTATGGTTTTACACAAATTATTGATAATTTTAATAATTTTATCAAGGCCCGTACAGTCGATTTCCATCAACAGCCATCGAACTTCACTTACATCGACCTTTTCCAAATTTGGTTTGGACATAATTCCAAATCCTACCATTTGATTTCAAATTTCTAATATTCATTGGAAATCTCTTTTTGATACGAACCCAACGGTTCTAGTTTCAGGAAAATCCAACGGTTGGATCTCCCGTAATGTCCATTCGAAGTCAATGGTCGGAATTCACAAACTGCCACAGCCCGGCGCGTTCTATTCAAGCCATTATATATATATATTATATATATATTTCATCGATTTCCTTTTAAAACATATTTTATAAATCATTTTAAATTCGTTTTTTCGAAACGATTTCAACTTCATATTCAATTTTGAATCAAAATTGAATATTCCACATCATCGATATGCAAATGATAATATTTTCAAAACGTTATATTTTGAAATCACTTTCTTTTCTATAATTATTATAAAAACGAATATAATCGATATAAATATCGTTCGCGTCAAAATAGCGCATATCTAATCAACACGGCTATATATATTTCAATAACTTCGTTATTCTATTCAACAAATGAATATTTATTCTATTCAACACATGAATCTATATTTCTTTCAACACATGAATATTCTCAACACATGAGTGTCGTCAACACATGACTGTTTTTGTTATTTAATATATTTTATAAAATTTTGATAAAGATGTAAATTTTATTGTTTAAAATATTTTACTCAAGACATGAATATTTTCAACACAAGAATATATATTTTATTCAACACATGAATATTTATTCCATTCAACACATGAATATATATTTTATAATATTCTTTATTTTCCCAACTGGAATGAGGCCCAATCAATTACCATATAATGTTAATCATATGGATTCCATACAACACATGTATATAATAGCAACGATAAATAATCAACCATCATCCAAAGTGCACCACACAACTGCATAAGCATTAAATATAACTAATTGACGCTCATACTGAAATGACCCGAAATACCCCTTACGGGAAATCACGGATTGAGTTGAGAACAAGACCAATCAGAACGCAGACGGAAGAACATTTCATTGTTAATTACAACAATTCCATCAGAATACAAGAATATACAGAGTATGAATAAATATCACATATAAAATATCAGAGATTTAAATTACATTTAAATACATAGCAGCGGAAAATAATACAAAACACAACTAGAAGTAATACACGGATACAGAGCTTTCCGATTATCGTTCCAACTGTAAATCAGGATCCTATGAATATAAATCTGCAAAACCAAAACTACTAGCTGCCCATGTCAAAATAAGGGCACCCAGAGTTTAGGTTAAAACAATAAACTCCAGGTCAGTCATGGCACTAGTGTGAGAACTAACACAGTTATTAATCTATATTTTAAAGTTAGGTAAATCAAGGGACCACGCCGTATAACACGGAACGAGTTTCCTCCCAAGAATACTAGTGCATAAAACAACATCGCAATGCTAAATAAAGAACAATGAAGCTATTATAAGGCCCAGGTCCCATCACACAATGCAACACAAGCCGGGGGATAGGGTTTTACCTTATAATAGCCAAAGCATGCTTGATATGTCAAAACAAATAATTTGATACTATAATAGGTGTATAGCGTTTAAAACAATTTCAATCCTAAGTATCAATCATAGACGGCATGGGTACCATATACCATGTCGCCATACTAGGCTTTACAATCAAAACCGCAAAGTCACGTATTTGGAAATTGGATTTCCGTCTATGAACCAGGCAAAAGATCGTCCTCTACCGATTCGAGACGCTCTAGCCCGCTCCTCAGGAACAGAACGCATCGTCCCTCGGATCGTCAGGGCCGGTCCACCAATGTGGATTAAAATGCCTGAACACTGCGTTTCCCCACCCTTTGGGATGTCAATGAGTCAACGAATGACTCCATCGGCTTCACATAGTCACCGATATATCTGAGGCGCCTCGCAACAACAACAACCACTTAAGTCAAACTCGTCAAGGTGTGTAAAACCACTGACGCCACTTCTAGCTAGAAGGAAACGCATGCCCTCCCTAATGTCCTCTCCCGTTTCTGGTTCACAACCAGGGTGTGAGGCTCGCAAATCAATGCTACACAAAGCTACGCCCCAAAGGCCATGCTTTGATCATCAACCACCAGACTCTTCTTTTGAACAGAAGCCTTGATCATTTGCATTTTAGCATGCCTCACAGGCAATTCACACTATAAAACCGATATCAATCACACAGAATAAAATCCGATGTCAGACACACATCCATTTACAAGTCCATTGTGGGTCTGAACGAAACTAGAGGAACCTTATTCCTCGCATATCCATCGATTTCCAAGTACGTCTGGACGATCACGAACTGATTCCCTCCTCTTGGGTGTACATCCCAATCAAGATCATCAGTAATCACCCAAACGACGTGAAGACCTCCGGTCTTCAACCCCCGTCTTCATCTTCGACTAATCGTCGAATCAGTTATTCAGAATGGGATAAACCCTGTCTTTATGAATAACTCACGTATATAATAAACAAGTGTTACACAAACACGACATACGCCTCATTCCAAATCATCAGTTACTAACCGTAAATTAGTAAGGGAACAATTCCCCAAATATTAACCCCGAAGGCCGAAACCAACATCAGATCAATACCCAGGAAACCATTCTTCTTAGCTAACCTACAGTTAGTTTCTAAATTTCACTTTCTTAGGGAAAGGTTCCCATTAATTTTATCAAAGATAAATTCTTTTAAATTTATTCTTTAATCTTCCTTTGATTATCACTTCAAACTAGTCAAGATTAGCGAACCACACCGAAGTAATTATTTATTTTATTTCCCAATCCCAACCAATTTATCCCATGGAGTAAAACTGGTCATACTTCATATCTAACACCACAGTGTTATCGGTAAATTCAATTACCATTTCACGTTCGAATCTAATTAAAGATTTAACTACCATCTGGAGTAAAACTGGTGATATTCCATTCTCGATCTTTTAATCTAATTAAAGATTCATTAAAACTCCACTTAGTCTTAATCTTTGACTGGGTCAAAGAACCGATTTCATTTAAAACACGGTTCACGATAAACCCCAAAATCACATCATATTTCAATTAGCCATTAACCATAAAATAGCAAGTGAGCAATTCCCTACGTATTCACCCCGAAGGCCGAAACCAACATCAGATCAATACCCAAGAAACCATTCAACTTAACTAGTCATCAGTTAGTTTCTAATTTTCTTAACTCGGTTGGGTCTAAGAATAGTATCATTGAAGATACCGTTCACGGCAACCCAAAATCACATTCCATAAATTATCGGGTTAAAGAACAAGTGTTATTTAAAACACTATTCACGATAAACCCAAAAATCAATACCAATTCAATTCCTATTAAATTATCATTTAATTGATACACTTCATTAAATCTAATTAAAGAGAGTTAATATTTTTCTCTACTGGTTTTAAGGATAGTGTTAATGAGGACGCCACTCACGACAAACCCAAATCCCATTTGATATTAAATACAAGGCTTTGAATAGAAAATATACCGGCTTATATTCAATATCAAATTCTACGACCAACAAATATCGTATTGGAAATACCGATATAAATATATCTTTCAAATTTCCAGAACAATATTTGTATAATCACGAAGTCCAACATCGCAACATTCCAAAGACAATTTCGATTAAAATCCATTCCAATTCAATTATTGGAAATTCTGGTTACTTTTAAAAACATTTCAAATTCAATTTATTTATATAAAAATAAATAGAATTATAATTCTAGTTCAAAACTAGTTCATTTCGATAAAAATCTATTTTTATCTTTTCAAATATGGAGTTTTTCATCCCAATTCTTCCCGAATCATTTCTTATGATCTTACACAAATTATAACTATTTTTGATAATTTTATCAAGGCCCGTACAGTCGATTTCCATCAACGGCCATCGAACTGCACTTACACCGACCTTTTCCAAATTTGATTTGGACATAATTACAAATCCAACCGTTAGATTTCAAATTTCTAATATTCGTTAGAAAGATCTTTTCGATACGAACACAACGGTTCCAGTTTTAGGAGAATCCGACGGTCGGATCTCCCGCAATATCCATTCGAAGTCAATGGTCGAAATTCGCGAACTGTTGCGGCGCCGCGTGTTCTATTCAGGCCATTATATATATAATACATACATATATATATATATATATATATATATTTCGTTGATTTCCTTTCAAAACGTATTTTATAAATCGCTTTAAATTCGTTTTCGAAACGATTTCAACTTCATATTCAATTTCTAATCAAAATTGAATATTCCAATATAAATTCGTTTTAATTTCATTTCAAATCGATTTCAATTCAATTTCAATTTAATTCAAATTTCAATTCATTTCTATTTGATTCGAATTTCAATTCATTTCAATCTAATTCGAATTTTAATTCATTTCAATTTAATTCGAATTTCAAATCTATTCAATTTAATTCGAATTTCAAATCTATTCAATTTAATTCGAATTTCAAATCTATTTCAATATTCATTGAAAAATGAATAAAATCGATATAAATATCATTCACGTCAAAATGGCGTCAATCTAATCAACACGACTTCATATATTTCTATTTTCAAATATTCTATTTCAAATATTTCTTTTTCAAATATTTCTGTTCAAATATTTCTTTTCAAATATTTCTATTCAGAACTAGAATGAGGCCCAATCAATTACCGTATAATGTTAATTATATGGATTTTCTACAACACACGTATAAAATAACAACGATAAATAATCAACCATCATCCAGAGTGCATTCTACACTGTATAAGCATCAAATATAAATATTTAACTCTTATGATAGTCTGTCAATCAATCCATCGACATACAACTAATTATTGGGATTAGTGTATGTCATATATCATCCCAATACCCGTGTGGGGTTTCAAACAATCAAAAACAGATTTTATTTGTGCAGTTGGGCGATGTATAAAATTTATCGTCCCAATCAATATCAGTCAAATCTGTGTATATAAACAAATCGTCCGATTCGTTTATAAATAATTATTTTATATACCCGTTAAAAATTATATTTTTAACTATAAAATATTTTCCACTATAAAATATTTTATTTCATTTCACATCACACAATCAAATTTCAGAACATAGCAATCAAACAAACAAGTCGTCCATGGTCCGTGGACGACGGGTGTCAGGTGCTGCTAAGCACCGTCTACATCCTATTATATATTTCAAACTAGAAATAAAAATAAAAGTGAGGAGTTCTCACCGACTAGCTAAACCAAACACCATGACTCTTCATATGTAGGAAATCTTGTCGTTCCCGCTATTTGTCACTTTCGTTGCCCGTATTCACTACATATATAAAAATCACAATTTTATCACTTCGCTATATTTATAAAGATCAAATCTTTTTGCTACACTATATATAAAAATCATATTTTATTTTCTCTATCTTATAAAAATCATATTTTTATAATCTCTGCTTTATAAAAATTATATTTTTAATCTTCACATCTGATAAAAATCGTATTTTTATATATGCTATACATGTATAAAAATCAAATCTTTCTTGCTACTTCATACGAAATAAAACCAAATCATTCTATGCTATATATATATAAATAAAAATCCGATCTTTACACTTTTAAAAATCTCGCCATTACACTTCTAAAAATGTAAACTTTTCGTTTCTCTATCATATAAAAATCAGATTTTTATAATATCTTCTATATAAAAACCATATTTTTATTATCTATATACTATAAAAATTATACTTTAATTTCATACCACTTCATGTAGAAATCATATTTTTAAATCGCTTTCCTTTAAAGAAAAATCATATTTTTAAATCACTTTGCATAAAATAAAAATCATATTTTTACTATGATGCTAAATACCGATAAAAACTGATTTTTTTTCTATGTATAATATTAAATAAAAACTGAATTTAATAACTAAAGAAATTTAACTTAAAGAAAAGAACTTACTGTTAATTTGGCGGAGGGCGTGGATTGCGTCGAACGGAGGTGGTCAGAGGCTCGATTAAGAGGAGGAGGAGACCAAGGCGGAGGACTTGGAGGCGGAGAAGGCGCAGCAGGGAGGAAGAATAGAGGTCGGAGGCGAAGGGGGGGCGTCGCACAGTGGCGCGTTGCCTTGGTCAGCGGGGTGGGCCAACGAGAATGGGCGTGGCGGTCTTCATATGGGCTAGGGTTTTTCGAGTTTCTTGAGGGGGAAGGGATATCGAGGAGAGAGACGCGCGAGAGGGAGAGTTGAGTGGGGCGATCTGGTGGGAGGAAGCGGTGTCGAGCTTCGGTAGCCAGCGGTGGAGGCAGGCGACGGGGTGCGCCCCCCGTTCTTTCCTTCTTCTTTTATTTTATTTTAAAAACATCAGGTTGACTTCTGAGAAGTGGGAAGGAGGTTAAGGAAAGATTATATAATAAAATATATTTATTTAATTTAACTTATCCCCATAAAGCAACTTTTATTTTTGAACTCGAAATCAAACCCATCGACTGTCATCCCTAGCTAATTGCCCCCATTCCGAACACAATGGGATATGTTTTGTAGGCCGATTCCACAGTTTCCGTTAAAATCAAAATATAAATCTATATATTCAATTTTGAACATACATTTCAATTTACCGGGGCCACATACTGACTTTAAAAATTCCCGAAAAATATTTTCTAGCTTCGTATTGACGATACGGTCCTAACAAAACTGATTTAGTCAAATTCTGAGACCGTTTGAAAAATGGCCATATTCCAGTCGATTAAAATCAACTAAAACTGGTCAAACGCGTTTTCCTTTTCCATGCTCACATATTGATTCAGAAAATTACGAATTTTGAAACCTAGCAATAACTTGACATCACGGATCCAACAAAAGTGGTTTCGTCGAATACCGAGATCGTTTGCAAAATTCCCATTTTTAAGGGCCAGAATTCCATAGCGACTATTCTGAATTTTCAACTGGGCATATCTTTTGTTTCCCGCTATGAAATTTCTATTTTTCGGATTTGTTGGAAAGATATTCTGAAATAGATTCTAATATTTTTGGTTTTGCTAAAATCCGGTTTATTTTGAATCCTATACATTCATTTCAACTTCAAAATCGAATTATCGAACTACCGCGCCATTTTTGATTCCTTTTATAATTTAAAATAAATGTTTATATTCTAAAGACGATTCAAATAAATATATACGTTCGAATTCTATTCAACATAAATTTCTCGTCGTTACTATTTAAAATAATTCATTTTAAATAATCAAAATTCACTAAAATCGCCAAAATGAAAATTTTAAATTGGCTCGGATTTCCGGGTTATAACAATCTCCCCCACTTAAAACTTTTCGTCCCCGAAAAGGAACGAAGCCGAAAGTTGTTTAGTAAATCTACTCAACCTTCATTATTTTCACAACGGCTTAAGTTCTTCAACTTTACAATCTCTAAAAACTTTACAAAATTTTCAAAAATTTGGCTAATACCCTAAATTTTCGAAAAATTTCGCCATAACCTCCCCTGCACCGGGGACTTTGGGATATTTCATATAGCCTCCCATGGCCTTCTTCAATCCAAAAGAAAAAGAAAAGGCCAAGCGGCTAGCCAATCGGATCATAAAATCATCATCACCCAAACAAAACAGTAAATTATGGTAAACATGTACCTATTTGTCGGGCAAACAATTTTATTCTTCTGCTCTAGCCTCCTTGCTATGACCTGTTCAATGTAAGTACATGTATATGCATGCAAATGCGACTAATCTTCAATACAATTCACTATTGATTCAATTTGTCTAAATTCACCGTTCTTTCACATAATGGTTTAAATAAATAATCACACAACATAACCATCAATCAATTAGTGAATTAACGTTTCAAATTTATAATTTTGATATATAGTCAAAAATCACATTTTTGGTTTCAAATCACTACAATGTATCCTATCTATATTTTGGTTCTCACACCAGTCTAATGGAAATATATAGAAATCTCACTTTCAAAACTCGAAAATAAATACTGGCGATGGTGCCCCGTCACCAGAATTATCCCCGGGCAACTAGAGTGTGATTCTATAACTATCTAGTATATTAAAACATCGAATACACGTGGATCAGACGTATATGCAACATCTTTATATAGTGGATTGTCCAAATTCAATATATAATAAGTAATCAAATACGAATAATTGATTTAAATCTTCAAACAAAAATTGTTTTTACTTTTATTTTTCAAAACAACCATCTTTACACTCGTTCTAGGATACTACTGATCCCGTCTCTAACGAGTCATTCCCATTGGATATTACTAATCCAATTTCTGATGAATTCTTTCGTATGATTCTAATATGTCATGTTCTCTGAGCTTTGTAAAACAAAGCTCTGATACCACTATGGAGCGACCAGAAATCCCCTTTACGGGAAATCACGGATTGTGTTGAGAACAAGACCAATCAGAATGCAGACGGAAGAACATTTCGTTGTTAATTACAACAATTCCATCAGAATACAAGAATATATAGAGTATGAATAAATATCAAATAGAAATTATCAGAGATTTAAATTACATTTAAATACATAGCAGTGGAAATTAATACAAAACACAACTAGAATTAATACACGGATCCAGAGCTTTCCGAGTATCGTTCCAGCTGTAAATCGGGATCCTGTGAATATAAATCTGCAAAACCAAAACTACTAGCTGCCCGTGTCATAATAAGGGAACTCAAAGTTTAGGTTAAAACAATAAACTCCAGGTCAGTCATGGGACTGGTGTGAGAGCTAACACAGTTATTAATCTTTATTTTAAAGTTATGCAAATCAAGGGACCACGCCGTATAACACGGAACGGGTTTCCTCCCAAGAATACCAGTGCATAAAACAACATCGCAATGCTAAATAAAGAAAAATGAAGCTATTATAAGACCCAGGTCCCATCACACAATGCGACACAAGCCGGAGAATAGGGTTTTACTTTATAATAGCCAAAGCATGCTTGATACGTTAAAACAAATCATTTGATACTATAATAGGTGTATAGCGTTTAAAACAATTTCAATCCTAAGTATCAATCATAGACGGCATGGGTACCACATATCATGTCGCCATACTAGGCTCTACAATCAAAACCGCAAAGTCACATATTTGGAAATTGGATTTCCGTCTGCGAACCGAGGCAAAAGATAGTCCTCTAACGATTCGAGATGCTCTAGCCCGTCCCTCAGGAACAAAACGCATCGTCCCTTGGATCGTCAGGGCCGGTCCACCGATGTGGATTAAAATGCCTGAACACTGCGTTTCCCCACCCTTTGGGGTGTCAATGAGTCAGCGAATGACTCCATCGGCTTCACATAGTCACCGATATATTCGAGGCTCCTCGCAACAGCAACAACCGCATAAGTCAAACTCGTCAGGGCATGTAAAACCACTGACGTCACTTCTAGCTAGAAGGAAACGCATGGCCTCCCTGATGTCCTCTCCCGTTTCTGGTTCACAACCGGAGTGCGGGGCTCGTGAATCAACGCTACACAAAGCTACGCCACAAAGTCCGTGCTTTGATCATCAACCACCAGACTCTGCTATTCAACAGAAGCCTTGATCATTTGCATCTTTCAATGTCACGCAGGCAATTCACGCTATGCAACCGATATCAATCACACAGAATGTAATACGATGTCAGACACACATCCATTTACAATTCCGTTCTGGGTCTGAACGAAACCGGAGGAACCTTATTCCTCGCATATCCATCGATTTCCAAGTACGTCTGGACGATCACCAACTGATTCCCTCATCTTGGGTGTACATCCCAATCAAGATCACCACTAATCACCCAAATGACATGAAGACTTCCGGTCTTCAACCACCATCTTCATCTTTGACTAATCGTCAAATCAGTTATTCAGAATGGGATAAACCCGGTCTTTCTGAATAACTCGAGTATATAATAAACAAGTGTTACACAAACACAACATACGCACATTCCAATTCATCAGTCACTAACTGTAAATTAGTAAGGGAACAATTCCCCAAATATTAACCCCGAAGGCCGAAACCAACATCAGATCAATACCCAGGAAACCATTCTTCTTAGCTAAACTACAGTTAATTTCTAAATTTCACTTTCTTAGGGAAAGGTTCCCATTAATTTTATCGAAGATAAATTCTTTTAATTTTATTCTTTAATCTTCCTTTGAATATCACTTCAAACTAGTCGGGATTAGCGAATCACACCGAAGTAATTATTTATTTTATTTCCCAATCCCAACCTATTTATCCCATGAAGTAAAACTGGTCATATTTCATATCTAACACCACAGTGTTATTGGTAAATTCAATTACCATTTCACGTTCAAATCTAATTCCAGATTTAACTACCGTTTGGAGTAAAACTGGTGATACTCCATTCTCGATCTTTTCAATCTAATTAAAGATTCATTAAAACTCCACATAGTCTTAATCTTTGACTGGGTTAAAGAACCGATGTCATTTAAAACACGGTTCACGATAAAGCCCAAAATCACATCATATTTCAATCAGCCTTTAACCGTAAAATAACAAGTGAGCAATTCCCTTAGTATTAAACCCTAAGGCCGACAACATCAGAAAAATACCAAGAAACCTTTCAACTTAACTAATCTCCAGTTAGTTTCTGATTTTCTTAACTCGGTTGGGTCTAAGAACAGTATTATTGAAGATACCGTTCACGACAACCCAAAATCACATTCCATTAATTATCGGGTTAAAGAACAAGTGTTATTTAAAACACTGTTCACGATAAACCCAAAAATCAATACCAATTCAATTCCAATTAAATATCATTTAATTGGTACACTTTATTAAATCTAATTAAAGAGATTTAATCTTTTTCTCAACAGGGTTTAAGGACAGTGTTAATGAAGACACCATTCACGACAAACCCAAAGCCCATTTGATATTAAATACAAGGCTCTGAATAGAAAATATACCAGCTTATATTCAATATCAAATTCTACGACCAACAAATATCGTATTGGAAATACCGATATAAATATATCTTTCAAATTTCCAAAACAATATCTGTATAATCACGAAATCCAACATCGCAACATTCCAAAGATAATTTCGATTCAAATCCATTCTGATTCAATTATTGGAAATTCTGGTTACTATTAAAACCATTTCAAATTAAATTTATTTATTTAAAAATAAATAGAATTGTAATTCTAGTTCAAAACTAGTTCATTTCGATAAAAATATATTTTTATCTATGGAGTTTTTCATCCAAATTCTTCCCAAAACATTTCTTATGATTTTACAAAAATTATTACTATTTTTGATAATTTTATCAAGACCCGTACAGTCGATTTCCATCAACGGCCATCGAACTGAACTTACAGCGACCTTTTCCAAATTTGATTTGGACATAATTCCAAATTTGATTTGGACATAATTCCAAATCCAACCGTTAGATTTCAAATTTCTAATATTCGTTAGAAAGCACTTTTCGATACAAACCCATTGGTTCCAGTTTTAGGAGAATCCAACGGTCGGATCTCCCGCAATATCCATTCGAAGTCAATGGTCGAAATTCGCGAACTACCGCGGTGCAGCGCGTTCCATTCAGGCCATCATATAATATATATATATATATATATATATATATATATATATATAATATTTCGTCTATTTCCTATCAAAACGTATTTTATAAATCGCTTTAAATTCTTTTCGAAATGATTTCAACTTCATATTCAATTTCTAATCAAAATTGAATATTCCAATATATATTCGTTTTAATTTCATTTCAAATCGATTTCAATTCAATTTCAATTAAATTAGAATTTCAATTCATTTCAATTTGATTCGAATTTCAATTCATTTCAATTTAATTCGAATTTCAATTCATTTCAATTTAATTCGAATTTCAAATCTATTCAATTTAATTAGAATTTCAAATCTATTCAATTTAATTCGAATTTCAAATCTATTTCAATATTCATTGAAAAATGAATAAAATCGATATAAATATCGTTCACGTCAAAATGGCGTCAATCTAATCAACACGGCTTCATATATTTCTATTTTCAAATATTCAATTTCAAATATTTCTTTTTCAAATATTTCTATTCAATATTTCTTTTCAAATATTTCTATTCAAAACTACAATGAGGCCCAATCAATTACCATATAATGTTAATTATATGGATTTTCTACAACACATGTATAAAATAACAACGATAAATAATCAACCATCATCCAGAGTGCATTCTACACTGTACAAGCATCAAATATAAATATTTAATGCTTATGACAGTCTGTCAATCAATCCATCGACATACAACTAATTATTAGGATTAGTGTATGTCATATATCATCCCAATACCCGTGTGGTGTTTCAAACAATCAAACATAGATTTTATTTATGCAATTGGGCGATGTGTAAAATTTATCGTCCCAATCAATATCAGTCAAATCGGTGTATAAAAACAAATCGTCCGATTCGTTTATAAATATTTATTTTATATACCTGTTAAAAATTATATTTTTAACTATAAAATATTTTCCACTATAAAATATTTTATTTCATTTCACATCACACAATCAAATTTCACAACATAGAAATCAAACAAACAAGCCGTCCAAGGTCTGTGGACGACGAGTGTCAGGTGCTGCTAAGCACCGTCTGCATCCTAGTATATATTTCAAACTAGAAATAAAAATAAAAGTGAGGAATTCTCACTGACTAGCTAAACCAAACGCCATGACTCTTCATATGTAGGAAATCGTGTCGTTCACGCCTTTTGTCACTTTCGTTGCCCGTATTCACTACATATATAAAAATCACATTTTGATCACTTCGATATATTCATAAAGATCAAATCTTTTCGCTACACCATATATAAAAATTAAATTTTTATATTCTCTATCTTATAAAAATCATATTTTTATAATCTTTGCTTTATAAAAATTATATTTTTAATCTTCACATCTGATAAAAATCGTATTTTTATATATGTTATACATGTATAAAAATCAAATCTTTCTTGCTACTTCATACGAAATAAAATCAAATCATTCTATGTTATATATATATATAAATAAATATCCGATCTTTACACTTTTAGAAATCTCGCCTTTACACTTTTAAAAATCTAAACTTTTCGTTTCTCTATCATATAAAAATCAGATTTTTATAATATATACTATATAAAAACCATATTTTTATTATCTATATACTATAAAAATTATATTTTTATTTCATATCACTTCATCTATAAATCATATTTTTAAATCGCTTTCCTTTAAAGAAAAATCATATTTTTAAATCACTTTATATAAAATAAAAATCATATTTTTACTATGATGCTAAATATCGATAAAAACTAATTTTTTTTACTATGTGTAATATTAAATAAAAACTGAATTTAATAACTAGAAATGTAACTTAAAGAAAAGAACTTACTGTTAATTTGGTGGAGGGGGTGGGTTGCGTCGAACGGAGGTGGTCAGGGGCTCGATTTAGAGGAGGAGGAGGCCAAGGCGGAGGACTTGGAGGCGGAAATGGCACAGCGGGGGGGGGGGGGGGGGGGGAGAACAGAGGTCGGAGGCGAAAGGGGGGCGTCGCATGGTGGCGCGGTGCATTGGTCAGCGGGGTGGGCCAACGAGATGGGGCGTGGTGGTCTTCATATGGGCTAGGGTTTTTCGAGTTGCGCGAGGGGGAAGGGAAATCGAGGAGGAGAGAGACGCGCGAGAGGGAGAGGGGGCGATCTGGGGGGAGGAAGCAGCGCCGAGCTTCGGTGGCCATCGGTGGAGGCAGACGACGGGGTGCGCCCCCCCGTTCTTTCCTTCTTTTTTTTATTTTAAAAACATCGGGTTGACTTCTGAGAAGAGGGAAGGAGGTTAAGGAAAGATTATATAATAAAATATATTTATTTAATTTGACTTATCCCCATAAAGCAACTTTTATTTTCGAACTCGAAATCAAACCCACCGACTGTCGTCCCTAGCTAATTGCCCCCATTCCGAACACAATGGGATATGTTGCGTAGGCCAATTCCATCGTTTTGACCAGTGCCCATTAAAATCAAAATATAAATCTATATATTCAATTTTTAACGTACATTTTAATTTACCAGGGTCACATACTGACTCTAAAAATTCCTAAAAAATATTTTCTAGCTTCGTATTGACGATACGGCCCAAACAAAACTGATTTCGTCAAATTCTGAGACCGTTTGAAAAATGGCCATTTTCCAGTCGATTAAAATCAACTTAAACTGGTCAAACGCGTTTTCCCTTGCCATGCTCACATATTGATTTAGAAAATTACAAATTTTGAAACCTAGCAATAACTTGACATCACAGATCCAACAAAAGTGGTTTCGTCGAAAATCAGGTCATTTGGAAAATTCCCATTTTTAAGGGCCAGAATTCCATAGCGACTATTCTGAATTTTCAACTGGGCATATCATTTGATTCCCGCTATGAAATTTAAAATTTTCGGATTTGTTGGAATGATATTCTCAAATAGTTTCTAATATTTTTGGTTTCACTAAAATCCGGTTTATTTTTAATCCTGTAAATTCATTTGAACTTCGAAATTGAATTATCGAACTACCACGCCATTTTCAATTCCTTTTATAATTTAAAATAAATATTTATATTCTAACGACGATTCAAATAAATATATACGTTCGAATTCTATTCAAAATAAATTTCTCGTTGTTATTATTTAAAATAATTCATTTTAAATAATCAAAATTCACTTAAATCGCCAAAATAAAAATTTTAAATTGGCTCGGATTTCCGGGTTATTACACATACAGTCTGTCAATCAAACGATCGACATACCACTAAACAATTGGGATTAGTGTACGTCAAATATCATCCCAACACCCGTGTGGGGTTTCAATCCACAAACACTGAATATTATTTGTGCAGTTGGGCGATGTGTAAAATTTATCGTCCCAATCAATATCCTTCAAATAGGTGTACATAAACAAACCGTCCGGTTTGTAAATGAATATTTATTGGATCAAATACACGTTAAAAATTATATTTTTAATGATAATTAATTTATTTCAACACATGAATGTTTTATTATCCATTTCACATCAACATCACAAACAAACTTCACAACACATCAAACAAGCATACAAATCGTCCATGGTCTGTGGACGACGGGTGTCGGGTGCTGCTAAGCACCGTCTGCATCCTGGTATATATTTTAACTAGAAAACAAGATTTAAAGTGAGAAGTTCTCACCGACTAGCTAATCGAATACCACGACTCTTCATATGTAGAAATCTTCGTCGTGCTACCTTTTGTCAATTTCATTGTCCGTAGCCACTACATATATAAAAATCACATTTTTATATTGTTGCCATGCATATAAAAAACACATTTTTATATTCACTCTATATCGATAAAAATCACATTTTTATACCGCTACTATATAGATAAAATTTCTATTTTTACAAAGGTGTTCATATAATAAAGATTATATTTTATCACGCTATTCTCTATATAAAAATTATATTTTTATATATAAAGATCGTATTTTTATATCACCGCTACATATGTAAAAATCACTCCTTTACAACGCTGTTTCCATGATAAAAATTATATTTTTATCTTGCTAGCAATATAATAAAAATTATATTTTTATTACTCTACATGAATAAAAATCATATTTTTATTTCTCCTACATAATAAAGATCGAATTTTTATTATCTATATAATATAAAAATCATATTTTTACATGGCTACTTCTATAAAGATTACATCTTTATTATTTCTACTATATAAAAATCACATTTTTAATATGCTACTAATACATATATTACTGAATTTATAATTGTTATATATATTTAAATAAACTGATTTAGCAAATATGCTTTCAACATACCAAAGAACTCAGATTTAAAATTCTAACTTTAGAGATTTAAAAATGAAGATCGAAGAAGACTAAAGGAACTCATAGCGGGAAGGATGCAAATTTTTTGATCGAATTGCCGAGGTAGGTGGGTGCTGCTCACGGTCGGAGTGCATCGGACCAAGGCGTCAGTCGTAGGTGGGGTCGGGGCTTCAGGCGGTGGTGGTAGGCGTGGGGTTTCTGGGGGGAAAAGGGGAAGGGCGCGACGCGTTTTAGAAGAGGGGGAGGAGGCTGCGTCGATCAACTGGAGAGGGAGGAAGGAGGCGGAAGGGGGGTGCGGACTTGGGGAAGGCGGCGGTGGCCTACCCCCTGGCGGCGCGGCGACGGGAATTAGGGCTCGAAGCCCTTTGTTTTTTTTTTTATTTCTGATTTTGAAACTAACGGGGATGAATGGGGAAAAAGAGAAGGAAAAGGGGGTTTAAGTGTAAAATAATTATATTTTATTTATTTAATTTTCAAAAAGCAACTTTTTATTTCAACTTCAAAATCGAACTCATAGGCTGTCATCCATAACTAATTACCCCCATTCCGAACACAATAGGATATGTATCGCAGGCTGATTCGATTTTTTCGATCATTTTTCTTCAAAATCAAAATATAACTCTATATATTAAATTTGAACGCACATTTCAATTTACCGGAGTCACATACGAACTCTAAAAATTCCCAAAAAATATTTTCTAGCTTCATATTGACGATACGGTCCTAACAAAACTAATTTCGTCAAATTTGAAGACCGTTTGAAAAATGGCCATTTTCCAGTCGATTAAAATCAACTGAAACTGGTCAAATGCGTTTTCCTTTGCCACGCTCACATATTGATTCGAAAAATTGCGAATTTTGAAACCTAGCAATAACTTGACATCCCGGATCCGACAAAAGTGGTTTCGTTGAAAACCGAGGCCGTTTGCAAAAATATCCATTTTTAAGGGCCAGAATTCCATAGCGACTATTCTGAATTTTCAACTGGGCATAACTTTTGACCCCCGCTATGAAATTTCAACCTTTCGGATTCGTTGGAAAGATATTCTCAATTAGATTCAAATATTTTTGGTTCCGCTAAAATCCATTTTATTTTGCACCCGGTACATTCATTTGAACTTTGAAATCGAAATATCGAACTACCGCGCCATTTTCAATTCCTTTTATAATTAAAATAAAATATTTATATACTAACGACGATTCAAATAAATATATATGTTCTAATTCTATTCAAAATAAATTTCTCATCCATATTATTCAAAATAATTCATTTTAAATATTCAAAATTCACTAAAATTGCCAAAATAAAAATTTTAAATTGGCTCAGATTTTCCGGGTTGTTACATTAAATCTTCTAGTTCACATAGCACTGCGATATCTACTATTTCCAACAAATTTCGAAAATTAAATATATTTTTTAATATTAATATTAACTAAGTATTCAAACTTATTTAATTTAAACTATTTAATTACCAAATAATTATTTAAATAAAATTAATTATTAAATCCTAAAAAATATGGGTCGTTACATTCTTCCCCCTTAAAATAATTTCGTACTCGAAATTGCTAAGGCAGAAAGCAAGCCCTATTAACTGGGTTAAAAATTATTTGTTTACTTTTTATCTTCAGTTTCAATGATCCGGTTTAATTTCAATTAAATTATTAATTTATTCTTATTAACAAAAATTTCGAAAAATCCTGAAAATTTTCTAACACCCTAAATTTTCGAAAAATTTCGCTAGCACCTCCTTTGTACTGGTCAATCGGTACAACTACAACTCGCCTCTCTAGGCCATTCCCAATCCAAAAGAAAATTAAATAGCCAAGCGGCTTTCCAAATCAGCTCACAAATCTCATAATCATACAAAATATAAATTTGTACCTTTTTGTCGGGCATATCTCATTATATTATTCCATATGCTACTAATTCAGCATATATCCATTCATTCCCAATCGCTCTACAATCAATTTATCCTCTAAACCAAATCACTCACTAATCCAAGCCGAATTATGTTTCAGAATCAAATCCATTCTTGGTTCCAACCTCTTAACATACTAATCCAATACCAGTTCATATTCCTATTAAATTTATTTTTAATTCAAACTGTCTCTACCTGGGAGTTTTTAAATAGCTTAGTCTTTAAATCCAAATATCACTTTTCGTACTTCAAACAACTTGTTCTCAAAACAATTCAAAACAAAATCCTTGGTAGTATTTCGTCAATTAGAACTCGAAAATGAACATTGATGATGTCTGGATCATCATCAGAATTATTTTCAGTGACCGAAGTGAGTTCAATATTATATCACTTTCAAAACCATTTCTAACCATTTCTGTTTTGAAATACATTCTAAATATTATTCACATTGCTTGTGAACAATTTAAAATCTCCTAGGACTTTAAAACTCTCATATATTAATTCCAAATCCATCTACAAACACCTTTCCAAATTTCTAGGTTTTTAATTTCAATTCTGAATTAAATTCAGATTTAATTCATTTCGGAATACTTATACGAATTTTGATTGGTTATTTACATAACTGGTTCAATTATAATCTTAACTGATTTAATAACAACCAATATATCCTATATATTATAATAATTCCAATACAAATCCTTTATACATCAAATATAATTTGGGTAATATTATTTCATTTACTCTCCTTCAAAACATACTATGTCAGTTTATCGTATTTGAGTGTTTAGAAAATCCTACTGATATAGTGGATCAAACTAATCGACCAGAACTCATAAACAACTCAACCAATAAATTTCCACAATATAAAACAATTTTTTATAAAATCTATAAATACTTTACTCGCATATATACACTCAAACTCGATCTAGCGTATTACTAACCCTATATCTACCATGTGACGCCATAGAGCCAAGGTAATTACTTAACTTTCAGCTCTGATATTACTGTAACGAACTAGAATTTTCGACCCAGAAAGTCAACATAAAACCATGTCAATTATTCAGGCATCTAACATTCCCGATCATCAAAAGAAAGAAGTTAGAGGGTGAGAATAGATAAGATAGAAAATTAGAATAGAAGAAGAACAAAACTACAACACCATCAGAGTAACACGAATCTCACAACGGAACGAATTAAATATATTATATAACATAACTTTGGAATAAAACAGTATCGGTATACAATACCGTTATCATAGTACAACACTTACAACACAACATAAAATAACAATAGCTATATAATCCTAAAGCCTCCTGCTCCAGCTCTCCTAGTATCTGAAAAATCCTGACTACTTAACTGCCCGTACAAAATTGGGAACCCAAGAGTTTAGGGAAAACAAAAAAATAAATAAACCCTGGGTCAGTCATGTGACTGGTGTGAGTAAACTCCAACCATTTGTTTAACTTTTAAAATCCTTTCAAAAGAAAGAATAATCATAAGACCAATCCACATATAAACACGAATAGTTTTTACCTTATGATAACCCAAAAAATTCTTTTAAAATCCATTTTATTCTGATATTATAATAATGTCTAAATCAAAAAATAGCAATCTAGTGGAATGCTTTCATTTACGTTCCACATATATAATATACAATCAAAAACCACGGAATCTTATTGGGTAATGAATTCCCAACTATGACAAGGTATGAAACCACCTTCCGATCTGTGTACTCTAGAAGCGATACACTGGAGATCAACAAGAACATCTTGTAACTCAGCCACACATGACCGGCCATTCATTTCGCTTGAATGTTCCGAATATATTGTCACCTTACAGTTGTACCCTATTAAAAAACATTAATTAATAAATAAGGATAATTTAACTATTATTAACCTTAAGCACTTTTGCTAATCCTCCTCCCTCCTTTTAAAAAATACGACCGCACCTGTAGCATCCTCCTGCCATTGCCGATTCATCCCTTCAGCCTATCTCCTCCCTCCTTGTGTGAAAATACGAACCATTATCACCACTAAACTTCTCATCCCAAACTTCATCAATACACACCAACTTAATCACTCTCAATCCTTCTTTGCAAACTGCATCACACGACAATGAACGACGAACGACAGTAGTTCGCTTGGCAAAAACCTTCACGGATTTAGCTCAAAATATCTCCACTCATGCTAAACTGCTCACCGATCAAGAATCTAGTATCCATTTCATGATTATAAGCCTAAGTCTCCCTAAAAATCCAACCCTTGATCGTTGTTGAAACTCAGCAAATCCGAAACTGTGGATCGCACCTTGTAAATTTCATATAGGAGCGAAGCTTTTTTCAAAACAAATCCAAAGACATATGTTTAATAAATTTATGATTTTTATACACTTTGTTTTGATATTCCAAACTCTTGTTTACTAAAAGAAAATGAAGAAGAGTGATGGCAGAATATTTGACTAAGGAAATGAAAGACTGAGGGTTAAGTTAGATGGTAGCTGTATTTATAAAAAGGTATTTAATATTTTTTATTGATTACTTATTATATTTTAATCAACCGCTATTTGTATTCATCGTTTAAAAATCCATACAGTCACATAACAAATCCAAATTCGACGAAAATGGACATACAACTAGAGTTTGACATTATGGACCCAAAGAAACTTGTTTCGTCGAATTCCGAGTCCGTTTGCTCACACAGCGTATTTTTAAAGTCAATTTATTGACTATTTTTCACATTGAAATCCCGTATGGCCATATATTGACTCCAAAAATCACAAAAACTAAAATCAATCAATAATTTAATATTCCGGATCCAACAAAATTAGTTTTGTCGAAAACGGAGGTCGTTTGCAAAACTGGCTATTTTTAAAGCTCGAAATAAACCCATTTAAATATTAATATATTTAAAAGTAATTAAATTGAATAATAATAATTTAATATTATCGTATATATTCACATAGAATATCATAAAGCTCTGAAATAAATATACTGGGATTTATAACTCAATATTTCAAAGCTCCCAGTTATATCGATATTAGATTTATGTTAAAGATCCATTTATATTATGAATAAATCATTATAAATTATAAAGGAATTCCCTAGCGACTATTTTAAAATTTAATTTGATCGTAACTCAAAATCTACACAACAAAATCTCGATTTTTCTCTTCCATTAGAAAAATATAGTTCACCAGCTACGAAGTTTCTTGTTTCATAGAAATCCGGCTTAAAACGGATTCTGTATATTCAATTGAAGTTCAAGTCGCCAAATTACGAATTGCCGTGCCATTTCGAGCTCGATTATAATTGTAATATAATTTATACATTCTAACATCGTCTATTCAATATATTCTTTATTATAATTCAATTCTAAACTGAATTAAATTAGTTAAATCTTCTAACTCACACAACACTGCAAAATCTACTATTTCCAACAAATTTCGAAGATTAAATATATTATTTAATTATTAATATTAACTAAATAGTCAAACTTATTTAATTTAAACCATTTAGTTACCAAATAATTATTTAAATATTTAAACAAAATTAATTATTAAATCCTAAAAAATACGGGTCGTTGCATTATTCCCCCCTTAAAATAATTTCGTCCTCGAAATTGCTAAGGTAGAAAGCAAGCCTTATTAACTGGGATAAAAATTATTTGTTTACTTCTTATCTTCAGTTTCACTGATCCAATTTAATTTCAACTAAATTTTAAATTTATTCTTATTAAAATTTCCAAAAATCCTGAAAATTTTCTAACACACTAAATTTTCGAAAAATTTCGCTAGCACCTCCTTTGTACTGGTCAATCGGTACAACTACAACACGCCTCTCTAGGCCATTCCCAATCCAAAAGAAAATCAAACAGCCAAGCGACTTGCTAAATCAGCCCACAAATCTCATACTCATATAAAATATAAACTTGTACCTTTTTGTTAGGCATATCTCATTATATTATTCCATATGCTACTAATTCAGCATATATCAATTCATTTTCAATCGCTCTACAATCAATTTATCCTCCAAACCAAATCACTTACTTATCCAAGCTGAATTATATTTCAAATTCAAATCCATTCATGATTCCAACCTCTTAACTTACAAATCTAGTACCAGTTCAGATTCCTATTAAATTTATTTTTAATTCAAACTGTCTCTACCTAGGAGTTTTTAAACAGCTTAGTCTTTAAATCCAAATAGCACTTTTTGGACTTCAAACAACTTGTTCTCAAAACAATTCAAAACAAAATCCTTGGTAGTAATTTCTAATAACAAAGAATTTCGCTCAATCCGAATCGATCGTTAAACCGACAAAGACCGTTCGGAACCCCTGATTGTTTTGAGAACACGACAAACTGGAACGCAAACAGAAGAACATTTCATTGTTAATTACAACAATTCCATCAGAATACAAGAATATACAGAGAATGAATAAATATTACATAGAAAATATCAGAGATTTAAATTAGATTTAAATACAAAGCAGCGGAAAAATAATACAAAGCACAACCGAAGGAGATATACGGATACAGAGCTTTCCGGATATCGTTCCAGCTGTTAATCAGGATCTTGTGAATATAAATCTACAAAACCAAAATTACTAGCTGCCCATGTCAAAATAAGGGCACCCAGAGTTTAGGTTAAAACAATAAACTCTGGGTCAGTCATGTGACTAGTATGAGGACTAAAACAGTTATTTAAAGCTTTACTTTAAATTAGATATATCAAGGGACCACACCATATAACACGGAACGGGTTTCCTCCCAAGAATACCGGTGCACATAAAAAACAGCACAATGCTTTTTGTAAAAAATGAAGCTATTATAAGACCCACGTCCCATCACACAATGCAACTCAAGCCAGAGAATAGGGTTTTCCCTTATTATAGCCAAACATGCTTGGTACGTTAAAAACAAATCATTTGATACGATAATAAGTGTATAGTGTCAAAATAATTTCAATCATAAATATCAATCATAGACGGCATGGGTACCATATATCATGTCGCCATACTAGTCTCTACAATCAAAACCGCAAATGTCACGTATTGGAAATTGGGTTTCCATCTGTGGACCGGGGCAAAAGATAGTCCTCTACCGATTCGAGAGGTTCTACCCCGTGTCTCAGGATCAGAGCTCGAGTGATCCTTGGATCGTCAGGGCCGGTCCACCAATGTGGATTAAAATGACTGAACATTGTGTTTGCCCGCCCTTTGGGGCGTCAATGAGCCAAATGACTCCATCGGCTCCACACAGTCACCGATATATCCGAGGCGCCCCGCAATCCAACAACCACAAAGGTGAAAATAATATAAATGTTAGGACTGGTATGTCACCGACACCACCCTAGCTAGAAGGAAACACATGCCCTCCCTGAGGTCCTCCCCCGTTTATGGTTCACAACCAAGGTGTGATGTAACACCCCACCTCCGTTAAGGTCACTCACAAAGGGAATGCCTTAACTTTGGTGGAGCATTTTAGTAAACAGAACAGAAACTTACGAGACAGATAAAACAGTACTTGAAAATTTTTAACTTTATTACAGCGGAAACAGAAATTAATATGGTTACATCCTTTCAATTTCAGAATTCAAGTACAAAATATCAGTCTTGTACAAAAGCCTTCAAAATGCATGGTTTAAAATCATAATCCCCATGGAACGGAAGCTATACAGAGCCAAGCCATACTTTAAGCAATTCAAGCAAAGAGAAATCCAGATCAAGCTAAAGTATTTCCCTCCTTGGATAACCCGGGGGGGAAACGGAAGAAAGGAGGCGAAACAACAAGGGTCAGACAAAAAGTCTGGCAAGTCCAGTGACTTTCAGCATATGAACAGATAATAATAATATGATATGAACATAAAACTGGATGTGTGATAACTGTAACAGGTGTAGCAGATATAACAGAAAAACAGAATGATATAAACTATTGTTTTACACTTCTCTGCACTAATACTAGTATAGCAGAATTAGGTGTCACTCTAATGTCTAAATTGAAGCAGGAACGGGTACAGAATACTCTAACAGAAACAAAATGCTAATAATGGGCCTTTACTACCCGATCAGAAACAGACAGAAGCAGAAACAGATTTATCCCTATGAAAACAGAATGTAGAATTAGGTGTACACTAGTAATGGGCCTTTACCACCCGAACAGACGGTACCACACAGAAACAGACAGGTGTTACCACCCAACAGAAACAGACGGTACCAATAGAAACAGACAGAACTAAGCGTACCCTAAAACCCTACCCCAAGCGATCGGCTCCCTAATACATAAATATCCTGTGTCGGCCCCACAGTAGGGTGTATCACTCCCTAAAGTGACAACCAATCGGCACAGACCTATTTACAGATGTCACGGCGTCTTACATCCTCAGAGGCAGACCGGGATCCATGCACGCACATGACCCGGTTGGAACGCACCATCAACACCCCTCGCCATTATCAGAATGAACCACTTATAATTAGTTCAGTAAGCGTGCCCGGACCCTACCTACTGTTGGGTCAAAGTTTTGATACCAGAAAGGGTTACTGACTAATAAGGGTCCCAAACAACAGATGACACAAGTAATTCCCCTCCTAACCTTGTGTCCCCAGACTAACAGATCTCAGATTAACTTGTTTACAACTTCAGACATACAGAATTCAGATTTACTAGTTCACAGATTAAGTTAACAAGTTTTCAGACTAACAGATCAGATGTACAGATTTTTCAGATTTGTCTAACTTTGTATTGGGCCTACAGATTCATGGACGGGTTTACTACACCTATTAATCCATTTGGTTTAACCATATTTTCCCCCAACACGTTTTAGACGTCATTCTTATCTTATATTTGCGTTAATTAATTATTAATGCCCAGACCTCTCACATTAGGTCGCTAGATTGTGGCCGCTGGATGTGCCGGGCGGTTCCGGGCAGACTTCTGCCACAAGCCAGACCTAACCTCGTGTCTTAAGCAGGTTATGACTAACTTCTCACATTAGAACCTATTTTTTGCGACCACTGGATGTGCCGGGCGGTTCCGGGCAGATTTACGTCGCAAACTCATTCTAACCTCGAGTTAGCCATATTCATCTTTGCGGCCAATTAATTAATTATTTACCGTTTATGCGCACGCCCAATATATATGCCAATTCAGATTATATCAATAACAGAATGATCACATCAACTCAACTGATATAGCAGATAACAGATTTTAGCAGATTGGGTGACTTAACAGATTTAACCGATTTAGCACTTAGCAGATTTTGGCATATAACAGATTAGGCATCTCAACAGACAAATTTAACAGATTTGGCATTTCAATCTAATTAGCAGTCTAGGCAATATAACAAAACTAGCAGTTTAGGCAACTTAGCAAAGTAGCAGATTTAGCAAATCTAATATTTCTAAAGGTTCTATTTACATGCCTTGCCTAGTCATAAATTAGGCCTAAATTCATATGCCTACATAATTTTCATGATGAACATATACTCCATGTTTGCATAAAGTTACATAGCACAGAATATGGACATAATTTACCATATAACATATGTTCCAATTTTTGTTAAACTAGCATTTTACAGCAGATTCACATGTAAATTATACCAAATATAATCATTAATTACAATGCATGCCATATATCCAAAAATTCCTATTTAGGTGTAATCACAATAGATATCCTAATTAATGTAAATCTTTACACCTAACTTTCCATATCCTTCTTCTTTTCATGTCATGAATCATTATGCAAACTATACCCAACAATATAAATCTTTAAATCATATCTTCTAAAAATCTGATCTTGACTTTTATATGCATTTTGTCCAAAGTCTCAAATCATATGAAATCTTACAGTGGTTCCTCTTTTCTTCTATCACAGAATATGCATAGATCCAAATCTAGTTTACAACATATGCTCATATTTTTCTAATTAATTACAGATCTAAATTACAACATACACTATGCATACAACATATATAAATTATATGTTCATAGTCAAATTTATGCATCCAATCCCAAGTCACATGTCCATTATATTTTATGCCTCAGACCTAAAGTCATACATTCAATTCAGTCTTGTCAAATTTCGCATCATTCATTATTTATCCCAAAATTTGCGTTCATACGTTCATCTCTTATGAGATTAGGCACAGGCTCGTGGTAGCCTGGCTATAGAAACAGAAAAGAAGAAAAGGGATACAGAACAGTCACAGAAAAACAAATCTGCCAGAAGAGAATATATATACAATCTCAGATTCAGAATTAAAAACATATCAAAATTATAATTAACGTTTATAACGGAAAATAACTGTACTTGCCTTGGTTGGATTCTAAAAGAAAAAGGTGTTGTAGCTGTTCTCTTTTAGTCCTAATCAGAATTGGAGGAAGAAGAAGCACAAGTCCTAGCTTAGGTTTCAGCAGCGCCATTGATTTATTTATTTTTTTAGAGAGAAAGAGAGCAATGGAGGCTAGAGAATTGTATATGAGATTTAGGTTTAGGTTAGGGATGTATATATAGGTGTAGGAAGTTATTTAGGACCATTAGATTAACCCTGAATCATGAGAACCATTCAAATGAAAAATCTGCATTTGAGCGAATCGGCCAACGGGATGACAGCCAAACACCCTGGATTAACCCCTAGTCGACCCAGCGTGGCTCGGGTCGACCTCAAAAATGGGCCGGTTCGGTTATTCCCCCTCCCAATTCGCTGTTTTGAACCTTTTTTGCATGTTTATTTATTTAATTTTTATATATATCTATATATATTTCTCTCATGTGCATATAAACTTCAAGGCTTAATAACTTCTTCATAATTAACGATTTTTTTTAATATTCTCAGAAAATACGGGGTGTTACATTCTCCCCTACTTAAAGGATTTCGTCCCCGAAATCTTCAAGTTAAGAAGAATGTATCCTAACATCCAACATCCATCTACTCAACCATTCAATCACAGGCATCCATTGTCCTTAAAAGGTTTCTAATGCCGTATGAACATATGCAAAGTGTGTGTATATGTTTCTTATCTAATGCAAAATCAGGCGGTCTACTGATCCAGTTGACCTCCTTAATGCGAATCATGTTAGTGTCATGAGTCAAAATATGTATGCAAGAAATCCTATTTGATACACATCATTTCTATATGAGTGCATAACCATTCATCCAAATGCAACATCCATGTGAGGAGTCAATCATTCTGCATCCACAAATATTGAAAAATGCACACACATCCATATGCAATATGAGAGTGTTTTTGAGCCGATCTAGTGCCTAGTGTGTGTATATGCATCCACGAGAAACCACTAGCAACCACTTGCAACCATCAAACATAACATGTCTCAAACACATGTTTACACCCATTAGTTTCTACCTAAAGTTCGAAGATTCAATCGATAGGATACAATCGAACGATGGAAGCGAGTACAGATAAAACAAAAACTTGGTTCCCATTAGACATTGGTTGAGAGAATAATTCCCCTAAGTATCAACCCCAAAGACCGAAATCAATATCAGATTGACACTCAGAGGATTACCCTCTTTAGACAATGTCAAAACTGGAAATCTTAACCTTATCAGAGATATTCAGATATTTACAGACTACTAGTACAGATCAGATTAACAAATGATTCTTAGAAAACTAAGCATGATGAAACCCAGAATGTATGCGTCCTACTTGACGCCTAACACAGATATCTCTCAAACCCCAATTTATCACAAGCAGATGAGTCATAACCCTTATATGTTAGAGTCTACAGCGGAATCAGAAACAATACTAGTATTAAAGTGCAGAGTATCGATTACAGAATCAAAATGCCAGAATCAGAAAGAGTTTTAACTCAACAATCAGATAAAGAAATTAAACCTCTCACAGAAAGTTTTCCTAATTATATCCTATCCACTAGCCTCGAGAGTGTTCGCCTGCCCTCCAGAAGTATGTCCTATCTTCTGCCCTTGCCCTCGTTTCTTCGGGCAGTCCCTAGTGAAGTGTCGCATCTCACCACAGTTGAAGCAAGCGGCCTTCTTTGGATCCACTTTCTTATCGTGTGTCCTATCCATATCTCCCATGTACGTTCTCCATTCGTGACCTTCCACCAAAATGAAGCTTCATCTTTCATTAACCAAGCAGTTGGTTGAACCTTCCTCCCATCGTCTATCTCAAAGGTACCAACAATTCCTCTACTCCGTTGAGCCAACTTCTAGCCTCGACAATGTCTCAGTCCCATAAAGCGGTGTTCCGCCCATTGCACGGAAGTTCTTACATATCTTAGAAAAAGCATCTATACGCGGAGGAAGAGATTCAAATGGGAAAGAGGAAGGAACTCGAAACAAAGATTCGAAAGAAAGATATATGACTTTTGGGGATTATGTTTTTTTTTTTCAAAATAAGCTTTACTTTTGAAAATACTTCCTTTTTACAGCATAGTTTTCAAAAACTTTTTATCAAATCTGGTAACCTTCAGCTCTGATACCAAGTGTAACACCCCACCTCCGTTAAGGTCACTCACAAAGGGAATGCCTTAACTTTGGTGGAACATTTTAGTAAACAGAACAGAAACTTACGAGACAGATAAAACAGTACTTGAAATTTTTTAACTTTATTACAGCGGAAACAGAAATTAATATGGTTACATCCTTTCAATTTCAGAATTCAAGTACAAAATATAAGTCTTGTACAAAAGCCTTCAAAATGCATGGTTTAAAATCATAATCCCCATGGAACGGAAGCTATACAGAGCCAAGCCATACTTTAAGCACTTCAAGCAAAGAGAAATCCGTATCAAGCTAAAGTATTTCCCTCCTTGGATAACCTGGGGGGGAAACGGAAGAAAGGAGGCGAAACAACAAGGGTCAGACAAAAAGTCTGGCGAGTCCAGTGACTTTCAGCATATGAACAGATAATAATAATATGATATGAACATAAAACTGGATGTGAGATAACTGTAACAGGTGTAGCAGATATAACAGAAAAACAGAATGATATAAACTATTGTTTTACACTTCTCTGCACTAATACTAGTATAGCAGAATTAGGTGTCACTCTAATGTCTAAATTGAAGCAGGAACGGGTACAGAATACTATAACAGAAACAAAATGCTAATAATGGGCCTTTACTACCCGATCAGAAACAGACAGAAGCAGAAACAGATTTATCCCTATGGAAACAGAATGTAGAATTAGGTGTACACTAGTAATGGGCCTTTACCACCCGAACAGACGGTACCACACAGAAACAGACAGGTGTTACCACCCAACAGAAACAGACGGTACCAACAGAAATAGACAGAACTAAGCGTACCCTAAAACCCTACCCCAAGCGATCGGCTCCCTAATACATAAATATCCTGTGTCGGCCCCACAGTAGGGTGTATCACTTCCTAAAGTGACAACCAATCGGCACAGACCTATTTACAGATGTCACGGCGTCTTACATCCTCAAAGGCAGACCGGGATCCATGCACGCACATGACCCGGTTGGAACGCACCATCAACACCCCTCGCCATTATCAGAATGAACCACTTATAATTAGTTCAGTAAGCGTGCCCGGTCCCTACCTACTGTTGGGTCAAAGTTTTGATACCAGAAAGGGTTACTGACTAATAAGGGTCCCAAACAACAGATGACACAAGTAATTCCCCTCCTAACCTTGTGTCCCCAGACTAACAGATCTCAGATTAACTTGTTTACAAGTTCAGACATACAGAATTCAGATTTACTAGTTCACAGATTAAGTTAACAAGTTTTCAGACTAACAGATCAGATGTACAGATTTTTCAGATTTGTCTAACTTTGTATTGGGCCTACAGATTCATGGACGGGTTTACTACACCTATTAATCCATTTGGTTTAACCCTATTTTCCCCCAACACGTTTTAGACGTCATTCTTATCTTAGATTTGCATTAATTAATTATTAATGCCCAGACCTCTCACATTAGGTCGCTAGATTGTGGCCGCTGGATGTGCCGGGCGGTTCCGGGCAGACTTCTGCCACAAGCCAGACCTAACCTCGTGTCTTAAGCAGGTTATGACTAACTTCTCACATTAGAACCTATTGTTTGCGGCCACTGGATGTGTCGGGCGGTTCCGGGCAGATTTACGTCGCAAACTCATTCTAACCTCGAGTTAGCCATATTCATCTTTGCGGCCAATTAATTAATTATTTTCCGTTTATGCGCACGCCCAATATATATGCCAATTCAGATTATATCAATAACAGAATGATCACATCAACTCAACTGATATAGCAGATAACAGATTTTAGCAGATTGGGTGACTTAACAGATTTAACCGATTTAGCACTTAGCAGATTTTGGCATATAACAGATTAGGCATCTCAACAGACAAATTTAACAGATTTGGCATTTCAATCTAATTAGCAGTCTAGGCAATATAACAAAACTAGCAGTTTAGGCAACTTAGCAAAGTAGCAGATTTAGCAAATCTAATATTTCTAAAGGTTCTATTTACATGCCTTGCCTAGTCATAAATTAGGCCTAAATTCATATGCCTACATAATTTTCATGATGAACATATACTCTATGTTTGCATAAAGTTACATAGCACAGAATATGGACATAATTTACCATATAACATATGTTCCAATTTTTGTTAAATTAGCATTTTACAGCAGATTCACATGTAAATTATACCAAATATAATCATTAATTACAATGCATGCCATATATCCAAAAATTCCTATTTAGGTGTAATCACAATAGATATCCTAATTAATGTAAATCTTTACACCTAACTTTCCATATCCTTCTTCTTTTCATGTCATGAATCATTATGCAAACTATACCCAACAATATAAATCTTTAAATCATATCTTCTAAAAATCAGATCTTGACTTTTATATGCGTTTTGTCCAAAGTCTCAAATCATATGAAATCTTCCAGTGGTTCCTCTTTTCTTCTATCACAGAATATGCATAGATCCAAATCTAGTTTACAACATATGCTCATCTTTTTCTAATTAATTACAGATCTAAATTACAACATACACTATGCATACAACATATATAAATTATATGTTCATAGTCAAATTTATGCATCCAATCCCAAGTCACATGTCCATTATATTTTATGCCTCAGACCTAAAGTCATACATTCAATTCAGTCTTGTCAAATTTCGCATCATTCATTATTTATCCCAAAATTTGCGTTCATACGTTCATCTCTTATAAGATTAGGCACAGGCTCGTGGTAGCCTGGCTATAGAAACAGAAAAGAAGAAAAGGGATACAGAACAGTCACAGAAAAACAAATCTGCCAGAAGAGAATATATATACAATCTCAGATTCAGAATTAAAAACATATCAAAATTATAATTAACGTTTATAGCGGAAAATAACTGTACTTGCCTTGGTTGGATTCTAAAAGAAAAAGGTGTTGTAGCTATTCTCTTTTAGTCCTAATCAGAATTGGAGGAAGAAGAAGCACAAGTCCTAGCTTAGGTTTCAGCAGAGTAGAGACGCCATTGATTTATTTATTTTTTTAGAGAGAAAGAGAGCAATGGAGGCTAGAGAATTGTATATGAGATTTAGGTTTAGGTTAGGGATGTATATATAGGTGTAGGAAGTTATTTAGGACCATTAGATTAACCCTGAATCATGAGAACCATTCAAATGCAAAATCTGCATTTGAGCGAATCGGCCAACGGGATGACAGCCAAACACGCTGGATTAACCCCTAGTCGACCCAGCGGGGCTTGGGTCGACCTCAAAAATGGGCCGGTTCGGTTATTCCCCCTCCCAATTCGCTGTTTAGAACCTTTTTTGCATGTTTATTTATTTAATTTTTATATATATCTATATATATTTCTCTCATATGCATATAAACTTCAAGGCTTAATAACTTCTTCATAATTAACCATTTTTTTTTAATATTCTCAGAAAATACGGGGTGTTACATGTGAGGCTCGCGAATCAACGTTACACAAAGCTATGCCACATAGGCGGTGCTTTGATCACCACCCACAAGACTTTGCTTCTCAACAAAAGCCTTGATCATTTGCCACTTAGGCATGCCACACAGGCAATTCACTCCATGCGATTGATATCCATCAATATATAACCACTGAGCTCGTACGTTTCGGAGAAGGGCTTTAAGCAAGAGAATAAATTCTCCGCCGCCAAACAGATATATATTTAATAGAAATCAATCACACATAATAAAATCCAATGTCATACACATAGTCCATTTACAAGTTCGTTCTGGATCTGAACGAAACCCGAGGCACCTTGTACCTCGCATATCCATCGATCTCCAAGTACGTTTGGACGATCACCAACTGATTCCCTCCTCTTGGGTGTACAACCCAATCAAGATCATCAGTAATCACCCAAACGATGTGCAGACCTCCGGTCTTCGACCACCGTCTTCGTCCTCGACACATCGTCGAATCAGTCATTCAGAATGGGATAAACCCGGTATTTCTGAATAACCCACGTATATAATAAACAAGTGCTACACAAACACAACATACGCCTCATTCCAATTCATCGGTCACTAACCATAAATTAGAGAACAATTCCCCAAATATTAACCCCGAAGGCCGAAACCAACATCATATCAATACCCAGGAAACCATTCATCTTAACTAATCTTCAGTTAGTTGCTAAATTTCACATTCTTAGGGAGAGGTTCCCATTAATTTTATCAAAGATAAATTCCTTAAATTTATTCTTTAATATTCTTTTGAATATCAATTCAAACCAAATTATGCTTTATCCAAACTAGTCGGGATTAACGAACCTTACCGAAGTAATCATTTGTTTTAATTTCCCAATCCCAACCTATTCATCCTGTGAAGTAAAACTGGTAATACTTCATATCTAACACCACGGTGTTATCGGTAAATTCAATTATTATTTCACATTCAAATCTAATTAAAGATTTAACAATCGCCTGGAGAAACATCGGTGATACTCCATTCCCGATCATTTCAATCTAATTAAAGATTCATTAAAACTCCACTTGGTTTTAATCTTCCCAAAAATCAATATTAATGATTATTTAACTTAGGAAATCATATCCTGTCTTTAACTGGGTTAAAGAACCAATGTCATTTAAAACACGGTTCATGATAAACCCAAAATCACATTTTATTCCATGAGCCTTTAACCGTAAATTAGCAAGCGAACAATTTCCTATGTATTAACCCCGAAGGCCGAAACAACATCAGATCAATACCCATGAAACCATTCAACTTTACTAATCTTCAGTTAGTTTCTGATTTTCTTAACTCTGTTGGGTCTAGGAACAGTATTATTAAAGATACCATTCACGACAACCCAAAATCACATTCCATTAATTATCGGGTTAAAGAACAAGTGTTATTTAAAACACCGTTCGCGATAAACCCAAAAATCAATTCAAATTCAATTCCAATTAAATACCATTTAATTGGTATACTTCATTAAATCTAAATAAAAAGATTTAATCTTTTTCTCAATTGGGTTTAAGAACAGTGTTAATGAAGACACCATTCACAACAAATGCAAATCACATTTGATATTAAATACAAGGCTCTGAATAGAAAATATATCGGCTTATAATCAATATCAAATTCTACGACCAACAAATATCATATTGGAAATAACGATATAAATATATCTTTCAAATTTCCGTAACACTATCAGTATAATCACGAAATCCAACATCGAAATATTTCAAAGACAATTTCAATTCAAATCCATTTCTGTTTTATATATTAGAAATTCTGGTTATTTTCAAAACCATTTCAAATCCATTTTATTTATTTTAAAAATAAATGGGATTATAATTCTAGTTCAAAACTAGTTCATTTTGATAAAAATCTATTTTTATCTTTTCAAATATGGAGTTTTTCATTCCAATTCTTTCCAAATCATTTCTTATGATTTTACAAAAATTATTACTATTTTTAATAATTTTATCAAGGTCCGTACAGTCGATTTCCATCAATGGCCATCGAACTGCAATTACATCGACCTTTTCCAAATTTGATTTGGAAATAATTCCAAATCCAACCATTAGATTTCAAATCTCTAATATTTGTTAGAAAGCTCTTTTCGATATGAACCCAATGGTTTTGGTTTTAGGAGAATCTGACGGTTGGATCTCCCGTAATGTCCATTCGAAGTCAATGGTCGAAATTCGCGAACTGCCGCGGCGCGGCGTGTTCTATTCAGGACATTTAATATATATATATATATATATATATATATATATAATATATTATGTTTAGTCGATTTCAATTAGAAACATATTTTATAAATCGTTTTAAATTCGTTTTCGAAATGATTTCAACTTCATATTCGATTTCGAATCAAAATTGAATATTCCACATAATCGATATACAAATGATAATATTTTCAAAATATTATATTTTGAAATCACTTCTTTTTTTATAATCATTATAAAAATGAATATAATCGATATAAATATCGTTCGCGTCAAAATGGCGCATATCTAACCAACACGGCTTTATATATTTCAATAACTTCGTAATTCTATTCAACAAATGAATATTTTCTTAAACACATGAATATATATTTTTATTCAACATACGAATATATATTTTTATTCAACACATGAATTTTCTTTTATTCAACACATGAATATATATTTTATTCAACACATGAATTTTCTTCTATTCAACACAAGAATATACTTTTAATCAATACATGAATTTTCTTTTATTCAGCACAGGAATTTTCTTTTATTCAACACATGAATATATATTTTATTTTCTAAATTGGAATGAGACCCACTCAATTTCCATATAATGTTATTTATATGGATTCTATAAAACACATGTATACAATAGCAGTGATAAATAATCAACCATCATCCAAAGTGCACCACACAACTGCATAAGCATTAAAAATCAACAATTAACGGTTACGCATTCTGTCAACCAATCGGTCAACATACTACTAAACAATTAGGATTAGTGTACATCAATATCATCCCAACACCCGTGTGGGGTTTCAAATCAACAAACATAGATTTTATTTGTGCAGTTGGACGATGTGTAAAATTTGTCGTCCCAATCAATATCAGTCAAATCAGTGTATATAAACAAACCGTCCGATTTGTTTATAAATATTTATTTTTTTATACACGTTAAAAATTATATTTTTAACTATATAATATTTATTCAATCCACATCACACAATCAATTTTCACAACACATTAATCAAACAAACAAGCATCCATGGTCTGTGGACGACGGGTGTCGGGTGCTACTAAGCACCGTCTGCATCCTAATATATATTTCAAAATAGAAATAAATTAAAGGTGAGGAGTTCTCACCCATAAGCTAAACCAAACGCCACGACTCTTCATAAGTAGAAATCTTTGTCGTGCTTCTAACGAGATCTGTTTCACGCAATTATATGTTAAAAATTATATTTTTGACAATGCTACTTCCTATATAAAGATTATATTTTTATATCTCTACTATATATGTAAAATCATATTTTTATCCTTATAAAATAATTTCGTATCATACCCTAGTTAAAAATCGTATTTTTTTAGCTTGCCAAATATTTCCCTACGATAAATTATATCTTTATATAATTAAAAATCCATTCTTCATCTAAATTGTAAAAAAAAAATCTGATCTTTTCATGATGAAAGATCTTAACTTCAAAATACTAAAAATCTTGTTTTTATAATATTAAAAATCTATGCTTTTCTATTTTCAAAAATCTAATCTTTTTCTAATTAAAACCCTATGCTCCATATGAATGAGAATCTATAATTTTCATGTTAATCCTATAATAAAAATCAAATCTTTTAAACCATAAAAATTAAATCTTTGAACCATAAAAATCGTAGCTTTATACTTATAAAAATCATAGCTTTGTATAAAACAGAACCAAATTTTTATATGTATAAAAATCAAATCTTTACGTTGTAAAAATAATATAATTTTTTTATATTAAAAATCGTATATTTTCTATATTAAAACTTATTTTAAATTATACTTTATATATTAGAAAATTTGAATTTAAATAAATAAAAACTCACCGGCTTGGTTTGGATATCAGATTGCCATAGGGGGCGCTCGTTGTGCTGTGCGAGGCTGGAGGTGGGCAGCGGTCGTGTTCAGGTGGGGTGGCGGGTTTGTGGTCACGGTGGCTTCCGACATTCGAATTGGGGCTGGCGATTTAAGGAGGGGGTTGCGCAGTGGCATATGGGCCCATGGCGGGGCTAGGGTTAGGGGAATTGAACGGGAAAAGGGGCTGCGGTTCTTCACGTCGAGGGGGGAGCCATCGCGAGGTGAACTGGAGGAGGCGGGGTTAGGTGGCGCTCGTCGACGAGGTGGAGCCATCATCGATCGGCGGAAATTTTTATTTTTGGGGATCGGGCTTTTTCTTTTTGGAGAAACATAAAGAGAGGGGGAGGGTTAATGAAAAAGGGGTGTTGACTATCTATAATAATATATTTATTTATTTTATTTTGAATCCAAAAAGTAACTTTTTCTTTCGAACTCTGAATCGAACCCAACAACTGTCACCCCTAGCTAATTACCCACATTTTGATCAAAATGGGATATGTTTCACAAGCCCATTTGGCTGTTACAATCAGTTTCCATTTAAATTAAAATTTAAATCAATATATATTCAATTTGAACGCACATTTCAATTTACTGAGGCCACATACAGTCTATAAAAATTCCCGAAAAATCATTTCTAGCTTCGTATTGACGATACGGTCCTAACAAAACTAATTTCGTCAAATTCTGAGACCGTTTGAAAAATGGACATTTTCCGGTCGATCAAAATTAACTGAAATTCTTTAAACATGTTTAACTTCGCCAAGCTCACACATTGATTTAGAAAATTATGAAAAACTGAATCTAGCAATAATTTGACATTCTGGTTCCAACAAAAGTTGTTTCGTCGAACACCGAGGTCGTTTTCAAAATTTCCATTTTTAAGGACCTTTATATATATTAAAAAATTATAAATTCCACAGTGACTTTTCTGAATTTTAAACTGGACGTAACTCTCAACTTCTAAAGTGAAATCTCAGTTTCTTACATCCGTTAGAAAGATATTATTAAACAAATTCAAATATTTCTGGTTTCGCTGAAATTCGATTTATTTTGAATCCTGTACATTTATTTGAAATTCAAAATCGAATTTTCGAACTACCGTGCCATTTCAGGCTCGTTATGTAATTAAAATAAATTTATTCTTTTTAACATCACCGAAAATAAATTTTTCGTCGTTTTATTTAAAATAATTAATTTTAAATATTCAAAATTCATTAAAATCGCCAAAATAAATTTTTTTAATTGGCTCAGATTTCCGGGTTATTACAATCTCCCCCACTTAAAACTTTTCGTCCCTGAAAAGGAACGAAGCCGAAAGTTGTTTTACAAATCAACTCAACTTCCATTATTTTCATTACAGCTTAAGTTCTTCAACTTTTCAGTTTCTAAGAACTTTTCAATTTTTTCTAAAATTTGGCTAACACTCTAAATTTTCGAAAATTTTTGCCATAACCTCCCCTACACCAGGAGCTTCGGGATATTTCAAATAGCCTCCAATGGCCCTCACCAATCCAAAAGAAAAAGCCAAGCGACTTGCAATCGGCTCATAAAATCATCCAAAACCCAAGAAATACAATAAATATGTACCTATTTGTCAGGCAAACAATTTTATTCCTCTTCTCTAGCCTCCTTGCTATGACCAGTTCAATGTAAGTACATGTATATGTATGCAAATGCGACTAATTTTCAATACAATTCACTATTTGATACAATTTCGCTAAATGGTCCCAAATTTAATTAATCATCCAATAATCAAATAACACAATCAGCAATCAATTAGTTGATTAACGTTTTAAACTCTTAACTTTGATATAATAGTCAAAAATCACGTTTTTGATGCCAAGTCACAACAATATATTCTAACTCTATTTTGGTTCTCACACCAGTCTAATGGAAATATATAGAGATCCCACTTTCGAAACTCGAAAATAAATCCACTAAAGATGCAGCTGCTATCATCAGTGTCATCTCCGGGCGACTAGAGTGTGATTCTATATCTACCCAATATATTAAAACTTCGAATGCACACGGATCAGACGTATACGCAAAACCTTTATACACTGGATTGTCCAAATTAATATAAAATAAATAATCAAATACGTATAATTGATTTAGATTTTCAAATCAAATTTCGTTTTCATTTTAAAAATATGCTCTTCACACTCGTTCTAGGATACTACTGATCCCGTCTCTTACAAGTCATTCTCATTGGATATTACTAATCCAATCTCTGATGAATTATTTCGTTTGGTTCTAACGTGTCTTGTTCTCCAAGCTCTGTAAACCAAAGCTCTGATACCACTCTAACAACAAAGAATTTCGCTCGATCTGAATCGATCGTTAAACCGACCAAGGCCATTCAAAACCGTTGATTGTTTTGAGAACACGACAAATTGGAACGCAAAAAGAAGAACATTTCATTGTTAATTATAACAATTCCATCAGAATACAATAATATACAGAGTATTAATAAATATTACACAGAAAGTATTGGAGATTTAAATTACATTTAAATACATAGCAGCGGAAAAATAATACAAAGCACAACCGAAGGAGATATATGGATATAGAGCTTACCGAATATCGTTCCAGCTGTAAATCAGGATCCTGAGAATATAAATCTGCAAAACCAAAAATACTAGCTGCTCGTGTCAAAATAAGGGCACCCAGAGTTTAGGTTAAAACAATAAACTCCAGGTCAGTCATGTGACTGGTGTGAGAACTAAAAAAGTTATTTAAAGCTTTGCTTTAAATCAGATATATCAAGGGACCACGTCGTATAACATGGAACGGGTTTCCTCCCAAGAATACCAGTGCGCATAACAAAACAGCACAATGTTTTTGTAAAAAATGAAGCTATTATAAGACATAGGTCCCATCACACAACGCAACACAAGCTAGAGGATAGGGTTTTCCCTTATAATAGCCAAACATGCTTGGTACGTTAAAAATAAATCATTTGATACTATAATAAGTGTATAGTGTCAAAACAATTTCAATCATAAACATCAATCATAGACGGCATGGGTACCGTATATCATGTCGTCATATAGGATCTACAATCAAAACCGCAAATGTCACATATTGGAAGTTGGGTTTCCATCTGTGAACCGAGGCAAAAAATAGTCCTCTACCGATTCGAGACACTCTAGCCCATGTCTCAGGATCAGAGCTCGAGTGATCCTTGGATCATCTGGGCTGGTCCACCGATGTGGATTAAAATGACTGAACACTGCATTTCCCCACCCTTTGGGGCGTCAATGAGCCAAATGACTCCATCGGCTCCACACAGTCACCGATATATCCGAGGCGCCTCGCAATCCAGCAACCACACAGATGAAAATAATATAAATATCAGGGCTGGTAGGTCACTAACACCACCCTAGCTAGAAGGAATCGCATGCCCTCCCTGAGGTCCTCTCCCGTTTCTGGTTCACAACCGGGGTGTGAGGCTTGCGAATCATCGTTACACAAAGCTATGCCACACAGGCAGTGCTTTGATCCTCACCCACAAGACTTTACTTTTCAACAAAAGCCTTGATCGTTTTGCCACTTAGGCATGCCACACAAGCAATTCACTCCATGCGATTGATATCCATTAATATATAACCCCTGAGCTCGTATGTCTCAGAGAAGGGGGTTAAGTAATAGTATAAATTCTCCGCCGCCAAACAGATATATATTTAATAGAAATCAATCACATAGAATAAAATCCAATGTCAGACACACAGTCCATTTACAAGTTCGTTCTGGGTCTAAAAGAAACCGGAGGCACCTTGTACCTCGCATATCCATTGTTCTCCAAGTACGTCTGGACGATCACCAACTGATTCCATCCTCTTTGGTGTACAGCCGAATCAAGATCATCAGTAATCACCCAAACGATGTGAAGACCTCCGATCTTCGACCACCGTCTTCATCCTCGACACATCGTCGAATTAGTTATTCAGAATGGGATAAACCCGGTCTTTCTGAATAACCCGCGTATATAATAAACAAGTGTTACACAAACACAACATACGCCTCATTCCAATTCATCAGTCACTAACCGTAAATTAGTAAGAGAACAATTCCCGAAATATTAACCCCGAAGGCCGAAACCGACATCAGCCAATACCCAGGAAACCATTCATCTTAACTAATCTTCAGTTAGTTGCTAAATTTCACATTCTTAGGGAGAGGTTCCCATTAATTTTATCAAAGATATATTCCTTAAATTTATTCTTTAATCTTGTTTTAATATCAATTCAAACCAAATTATGGTTTATCCAAACTAGTCGGGATTAACGAACCTTACCGAAGTAATCATATTTTTTTAATTTCCCAATCACAACCTATTCATCCCATGAAGTAAAACTGGTAATACTTCATATCTAACAACACGGTGTTATCATTAAATCCAATTACCATTTCACGTTCAAATCTAATTAAGGATTTAACTATCACCTGGAGCAAAACTTGTGATACTCCATTCCCGATCATTTCAATCCACTTAAAGATTCATTAAAACTCCACTTGGTTTTAATCTTCCCAAAAATCAATATTAATTATTGTTTAACTTGGGAAATTATATCCTGTCTTTAACTGGGTTAAAGAACCAACGTCATTTAAAACACGGTTCATGATAAACCCAAAATCACATTCTATTCCATTAGCCTTTAACCGTAAATTAGCAAGTGAACAATTCCCTAAGTATTAACCCCGAAGGCCGAAACCAACATCAGATCAATACCCAAGAAACCATTCAACTTAACTAATCTTTAGTTAGTTTCTGATTTTCTTTTCTCCGTTGGTTCTAAGAACAGTATTATTGAAGATACCATACACGACAACCCAAAATCACATTCCATTAATTATCGGGTTAAAGAACAAGTGTTATTTAAAACACTGTTCACGATAAACCCAAAAATCTATTCAAATTCAATTCCAATTAAATACCATTTAATTGGTATACTTCATTAAATCTAAATAAAAAGATTTAATCTTTTTCTCAAGTGGGTTTAAGAACAGTGTTAATGATGACACCATTCACGACAAACCCAAATCACATTTGATATTAAATACAAGGCTCTGAATAGAAAATATATCGGCTTATATTCAATATCAAATTCTACGACCAACAAATATTGTATTGGAAATAATGATATAAATATATCTTTCAAATTTCCATAACACTATCTGTATAATCACGAAATCCAACATCGAAATATTCCAAAGACAATTTTGATTCAAATCCATTTCCACTTTATATATTGGAAATTCTGGTTATTTTCAAAACCATTTCAAATCCACTTTATTTATTTTAAAAATAAATGGGATAATAATTCTAGTTCAAAACTAGTTCATTTCGACAAAAATCTATTTTTATCTTTTCAAATATGGAGTTTTTCATCACAATTATTTCTAATTCATTTCTTATGATTTTACACAAATTATTACTATTTTTAATAATTTAATCAAGGCCCGTACAGTCGATTTCCATCAACGGCCATCGAACTGCACTTACAACGACCTTTTCCAAATTTGATTTGGACATAATTCCAAATCCAAACGTTAGATTTCAAATCTCTAATATTGTTTAGAAAGCTCTTTTCGATACAAACCTAACGGTTCCAGTTTTAGGAGCATCCGACGGTCGGATCTACCGTAATGTCCATTCGAAGTCAATGGTCGAAATTCGCGAACTGCTGCGGCGCGTTCTATCTAGGCCATTTAATACATACAATATATATATTTCGTCGATTTCAATTCGAAACATATTTTATAAATCGTTTTAAATTCGTTTTCAAAACGATTTCAACTTCATATTCGATTTCGAATCAAAATTGAATATTCCACATCATCGATATACAAATGATAATATTTTCAAAATATTATATTTTGAAGTCACTTCTTTTCTATAATCATTATAAAAACGACCATAATCGATATAAATATCATTCGCGTCAAAATGGCGCGTATCTAACCGACACGGCTTTATATATTTCAATAACTTCGTTATTCTATTCAACAAATGAATATTTTCTTCAACACATGAATATTTATATATTTTTATTCAACACATGAATTTTCTTTTATTCAACACATGAATATATATTTTATTCAACACATGAATTTTCTTCTATTCAACACATGAATATACTTTTATTCAACACATGAATTTTCTTTTATTCAACACATGAATTTTCTTTTATTCAACACATGAATATATATTTTATTTTCTAAATTGGAATGAGACCCACTCAATTACCATATAATGTTATTTGTATGGATTCTATACAACACATGTATATAATAACAATGATAAATAATCAACCATCATCCAAAGTGCACCACACAACTGCATAAGCATTAAATATCAACAATTAACGCTTACACAGTCTGTCAACCAATCGGTCGACATACTACTAAACAATTGGGATTAGTGTACGTCAATATCATCCCAACACCCGTGTAGGGTTTCGAATCAACAAACACAGATTTTATTTGTGCAGTTGGATGATGTGTAAAATTTATCATCCCAATCAATATCAGTCAAATCAGTGTATATAAACAAATCGTCCGATTTGTTTATAAATAATTATTTTATGTACACGTTAAAAATTATATTTCTAACTATAAAATATTTATTCAATCCACATCACACAATCAATTTTCACAACACATAAATCAAACAAACAAGCCATCCATGGTCTGTGGACGACGGGTGTCGGGTGCTACTAAGCACCGTCTGCATCCTAGTATATCTTTCAAACTACAAATAAATTAAAGGTGAGGAGTTCTCACCCATAAGCTAAACCAAACGCCACGACTCTTCACAAGTAAAAATCTTCACCGTGCTTCTAAAGAGATCTGTTTCAAGCAGTTATATGTTAAAAATTATATTTTTGTCAACGCTACTTCCTATATAAAGATTATATTTTTATATCTCTACTATGTATGTAGAATCATATTTTTATCCTTCTAAAAATAATTTCTTATCATACCCTAGTTAAAAATCGTATTTTTTTAACTTGCCAAATATTTCCTCCCTACGATAAAATTATATCTTTATATAATTAAAAATCCATTCTTCTTCTAAATTATTAAAAAAAATCTGATCTTTTCATGATGAAAGATCTTAACTTTAAAATACTAAAAATCTTGTTTTTATAATATTAAAAAAATATGCTTTTCTATTTTCAAAAATCTAATCTTTTTCTAATTAAAACCCTATACTTCATATGAATGAGAATCTATACTTCTCTTGTTAATCCTATAATAAAAATCAAGTCTTTTAAACCATAAAAATCAAATCTTTGAACCATAAAAATCCTAGCTTTCTACTTATAAAAATCATAGCTTTGTATAAAACAGAACCAAATTTTTACATGTATAAAAATCAAATCTTTACGGTGTAAAAAAAATATTTTTTTTATATTGAAAATCGTATATTTTCTATATTAAAATTGATTTTAAATTATACCTTATAAATTAGTAAGACTGAATTTAAATAAATAAAAATTCACCGGCTTGGTTTGGATGTCAGACTGGCATAGGGGGGCGCTTGTTGGGCTGCGCGAGGCTGGAGGAGAGCATCGGTCGAGTTCAGGTGGGGTGGCAGGTTTTGGGGTCACGGTGGCTTCCAGCGTTCGAATTGGGGCTGAGGATTTAAGGAGGGGGTTGCAAATTGGCGCAGGGGCCCACAGCGGCGCTAGGTTCAGGTGAATCGAACGGGAAAAGGGGCTGCGGTTCTTCACGTCGAGGGGGTGAGCTGTCGCGAGGTGAACTGAAGGAGGTGGGGACAGGCGGCGCTCACTGACGAGGTGGAGGCGTCATTGATCGGCAGGCATTTTTATTTTTGGGGATCAGGCTTTTTCTGTTTGGGGAAACGTAAAGAGACGGGGGGTTAATGAAAAAGGGGCGTTGACTATCTATAATAATATATTTATTTTATTTATTTTGAATCCAAAAAGTAACTTTTTCTTTCGAACTCTGAATCGAACCTAACGACTATTGCCCCTAGCTAATTACCCCAATTCCGAACACAATGGGATATGTTTCGTAAGCCAATTCGGTTGTTACGATCAGTTTCCATTTAAATTAACATTTAAATCAATATATATTCAATTTGAACGTACATTTCAATTTACCGAGGCCACATACAGTCCCTAAAAATTCCCAAAAAAATCATTTCTAGCTTCGTATTGACGATACAGTTCTAACAAAACTAATTTCATCAAATTCTGAGACCGTTTGAAAAATGGCCATTTTCTGGTCGATCAAAATTGACTGAAACTGTTTAAACACATTTAACTTCGCCATGCTCACATATTGATTTAGAAAATTATGGAAAATTGAATCTAGCAATAATTTGACATTCCGGTTCCAACAAAAGTGGTTTTGTCGAAAACCGAGGTCGTTTGCAAAATTTCCATTTTTAAGGGCCTTTATATATATATATTAAAATATATATAAATTCCACAGCGACTTTTCTGAATTTTAAACTAGACGTAACTCTCAACTTCTAAAGTGAAATCTCAGTTTCTTACATCTATTAGAAAGATATGATTAAACAAATTCAAATATTTCTGGTTTCGTTGAAATCTGATTTATTTTGAATCATGTACATTCATTTGAAATTCGAAATCGAATTTTCGAACTGCCGCACCATTTCAGGCTCGTTATATAATTAAAATAAATTTATTCGTTTTAACGTCATTATTATTTAAAATAATTCATTTTAGATATTCAAAATTCATTAAAATCGCCAAAATAAAAAATTTAATTGGCTCAGATTTCCGGGTTATTACATAATTCGTCACTTAGAACTCGAAAATGAACACCGTTGATGTCTGGATCATCATCGGAATTATTTTCAGCCACCGAAGTGAGTTCAATACTGTATCACTTTTAAAACAATTTCTAACCATTTCCATTTTGAAATACATTCAAAATATTATTCACAATGCTTGTAACAAATTTAAATTCTCCCAGGATTTTAAAATTCTCATATATTAATTCCAAATCCATTTACAAACACCTTTACAAATTTCCAGGGTTTTAATTTCAATTCTATTTAAATTTAGATTTAATTGATTTCATAATACTTATACGCATTTTGATTGGTTATCTACATAACTAGTTCAATTATAATCTTATCTAATTTAACAACAACCAATATATCCTATATATTATAATAATTCCAATACAAATCCTTTATACATCAAGCATAATTTGGGTAAAATTATTTCATTTAACCTCTTTCAAAACATACTATGTCAGTTCATCGTATTAGAGTGTTTAGAAACTCCTACTGATATAGTGGATCAAACTGATCGACCAGAACTCATAAACAACTCAAACAATAAATCTCCACAATATAAAACAATTTTTATAAAAACTACAAATACGTTTACTCGTATATATACACTCAAACTCAATCTAGGGTATTAGAAACCCTATCTCTATCGAGTGACGCCACAGAGCCGAGGTAATTACATAACCTTCAGCTCTGATACTACTGTAACGAACTAGAATTTTCGACCTAGAAAATCAACATAAAACCCGTGTCAATTATTTAGGCATCTAAGATTCCCGATCATCAATAGAAAGAAGTTAGAGGGTGAGAATAGATAAGATAGAAAATTAGAATAGAAGAAGAACACAACTACAACAACATCAGAGTAACACGAATCTCACAAAGGAACGAATTAAATATATTATATAACATAACTTTGGAATAAAACATTATCAGTATACAATACTATTATCATAGTACAACACTTACAACACAGCGAAAAATAACAATAGCTATATAATCCTGAAGCGTCCTGCTCCAGCTCTCCAAGTATATGTAAAATCCTGACTACTTGACTGCCGGTACAAAATTGGGAACCCAAGACTTTAGGGAAAACAAAACAAAATAAACTCTGGGTCAATCATGTGACTGGGTGAGTAAACTCCAACCATTTATTTAACATTTAAAATCCTTTTAAAAGAAAGAATAATCATATGACTAATCCACATATAAACACGGATGGTTTTTACCTTACAATAACCCAAAATTCATTTAAATTCCATTATCTTCTGAAATAATAGTAATGTCTAAATCAAATAAATAGCAATCTAGTGGAACACTTTCATCTCACGTACGACATATATAATATACAATCAAAAACCATGGAATCTTATTGGGTAATGGATTTCCAACTTTGAAAAGGTATGGAACCACCTTTCGATCTTGTACTCTAGAAGCGATACACTGGAGTTCAACAAGAACATCTTGTAACTCGACCACACATGACTGGCCATTCATTTCGCTTTAATGTCCCGAATATATTATCACCTTACGGTTGGTATACCAACATAACTGTTCCCAGGAGATACAGAATTGAAAGACGTAAAAAATATTATTATTCTCTAGATGGTGACATATACCCCACTTGGTTGCGACCCAATTAGCCATGCTGCTTTCCCAATTTCTGTTATTTCCTAGTTGATGAGGCTTGAGGTCATAACATATCTTTTAACAGATCGCTCCTTCATTTACTTTGAATGCCACCATGTCATACCCGTCAAATCACAAATTGATTTCCCCAAAAATACCATGGGTATAAGCTAAGAGGAATGAATTCCTCCACCACCTACATAAATACGTTTGAAATGATCAATTTACGCTATCTACAAGACATACTCGGTCAGACATTCGTCCATTCAAGTTGTCCGGGGACTGGACAACCCAGAGGCACTATTATGTAAATCCATCTTAGGAAATTTCTACCTAGGATTTACTGAATAGCCCTTGCATAACTCCGTCCTCAATTATCTTCATCATATTTGACTCGCAACGCTAATGCCACACGAAGTGGTTTTCATATAATATATTTGATTCCGGTCTCTCCGTATTGACAACGGAAATAGTCAAAATCTTTGATAGTCGGTGATTTAAATATCAAAGGAAAACATGTGTACAAGTATTCCCAAACGGAAATCTTACCGATCAATCATCATTTCATTTCCCAATTTCCCATTCATCGTTTCCATATATTCATAAATTCCTCAAATTTTAAAATTAGAAATATACTTTATTAACTTTGGAAAACGTTTCCATTTCTGATTCACGCATAAATATCTTCCCACATCTATCATTCTCCAACTATTAACTAATAAGAGAACAACTTCCCAAGTATAAACCATGAAGGCTGAAACCAACATCAGATCGATCCCCAGAAAGCCTTTCAACTCAACTAATTTCCAGTCAGTTTCTAATTTTAGTACTTCCATTTAAATTCCTAATTCAAACCCCAAATTCCTTATAATATTTTATTTGCAAAATATTTACTTTAATCTAATTTTTCACATAGAATGTGAGTAATATTTCTATATATAATCAAACAGCTTGATTTCGTATTTAAAAATAATATTTCAAACCTAAATTCTATTTATATTTTTACTTGCAGAATTATTCATACAAATCTTATTTCATTTTCAACATTTATAGTCTCATAGTAAATTTCCTTTATAATTACAAAGTTCACATTCCATTTCAATTGTCGGTGTTAAAACCAATTTTACTTCAATATAAATTAAATTTTATATATTCAATCTATCAAATGATAAATATTTCCGTGATTTATAAACATCGTTTATAAATTAGTCTCCTTAATTTATCTATTAAAAAAGATTTCTGTTAAATATATACTTTAAATCAATATCATGTTATACCCGTGTGCGAAGCACGGGCTTAAACCATCCTAATAATGAATTCTCTTTTTATAAAATTCTATTCATTTTCCAAATATTTTCGTTTATAATTCTATTTACTTTCCAAATAAATATTCCTTTTATAAATATATTTACTTTCCAAATAAATATTCCTTTTATAATTATAGTTAAATTTCCTATAAATATTTCATTTATAATATCATATTTATTTCTTATAAATATTTCATTTAAAATATCATATTTATTTTCTATTAATATTTCATTTTCAAAATACACTTTGAAAATTCCCTTTTTACATTCCATTATTTCTTATGGTATTTAAAATACCAATTAAACAGACCAATGTCATCATAATCAATCATTGGTTTTATATCACATCATATATCACAATATAAAAAAATAAATAGTATTATAAATATTAAGGAATCTAGTTGGATCCCTCCAACTTATTTCGCAGCATCCACATATGTTAAACAATATAATTAACATAAATTTCATTTCAATATGAAATATTCTTATAAACAGAATCAATATCTGATTAACGATTTATATATATATATATATATATATATATATATATCGTTATCTATAATTTCAACCAATAAATCAGCAATTCAACTAAACAATCAACACACATCAATCTATCATCATTTATCATTACTAGATTATATTTATAAAAATATAAACTGTAGAGAGTTAGTGAGATTTACTCACATTGGACAGATATCGTTAAATAACGATAATTGTCGTTGATTCAGATTAGACAATTCATTTTGCTATAAATTGTAATGAGCTCCGATTCACTCCCAGTCAGTTCCATTGTGTAGCCACCGTCCATACGATCCCAACGGATCTTTTTTTGCTGAATTCTGATATTGTATGATGAAGTTATACATTTTTATACTTTTGTACCCAATAAAAAATCATTAATTAATAAATAAGGATAATTAAACTATTATTAATCTTAAACACTTTTGCTAATCCACCTCCCTCATTTTAAAAAATACGATCGCACCTGTAGCATCCCCCTACCATTGCCGATTCATCCCTTCATCTTATCCCCTCCCTCATTGCGTGAAAACACAAACCATTATCACCACTAAACTTATCATCCCAAACTTCAACAATACACACCAACTTCATCACTCTCGGTCCCTCTATGTAAATTGCGACGCACAGTAATGAACGACGAACGATAGCAGTTCACTTGACAAAACCCTTCACGGATTTAGCTCAAAATCTCACCACTCATGCTAAACTACTCACCGATCAAGAATCCAGTATCCATTTCACGACTAGAAGCCTAAAACTTCCTAAAAATCCATCCCTAGATCGCTGCTGAAACTCAGCTAACCCAAAATTTTATATAGGAGCGAAGCTTATCTCAAAACAAATCAAAAGATATATGCTTCATAAATTTATGATTTTTATACACTTTATTTTGATATTCCAAACTCTCGTTTGCTAATAGAAAACGAACAAGAGTGACAGCGGAATATTTGACCAAGGAAATGAAAGTCTGAGGTTTAAGTTAGATGGTAGCGGTATTTATACAAAGGTTTTTAATATTTTTTATTGATTATATCATTTAAAATCCATACAGTCACATAACAAATCCGAATTCGATGAAAATGGACATACAACTAGAGTTTGACATTACGGACCCAACAAAACTTGTTTCGTCGAATTCCGAGTCCGTTCACTCACACAACATATTTTTAAAGTCAAATTATTGACTGTTTTTGATATTAGAATCCCGTATGGCCACATACTAACTCAAAAAATCATGAAAACTAAAATCTATCAATAATTTAATATTTTGAATCCAACAAAATTAGTTTCGTAGAAAACGGAGGTTGTTTGCAAAACTAGCTATTTTTAAAGCACTAAATAAACCCATTTAAATATTAATTTATTTAAAAATAATTAAATTAAATAATAATAATTTAATATTATCGTATATATTCTACGGCTCCAAAATAAATATATCGGGATTTATAATTCGATATTTCGAAGTTCCCAGTTATATCGATATTCGATTTATATTAAAAATCCATTTGTAATATAAATAAATCCTTATAAATTATAATGTAATCCCATAGCGATTATTTTAAAATTTGATTTGATCGTAACTCAAAATCTACACAATGAAATCTAAATTTGTCTCGTCCATAGAAAAATATAGTTCACCAGCTCCGAACGTTTCTTGTTTCACAGAAATCCGGCTTAAAACGGATTCTGTATATTCAATTAAAGTTCTAATCGCCAAATTACGAACTACCGCACCATTTCGAGCTCGATTATAATTACAATATAATTTATACATTCTAACATCATTTATTCAATATATTCCTTATTATAATTCAATTCTAAACTGAATTAAATTAGTTAAATCATCTAATTCACACAACACTGTGAATTCTACTATTTCCAATAAATTTTGGAAATTAAATATATTAATTAATTATTAATATTAATTAAATATTCAAAGTTATTTAATTTAAACCATTTAATTACTAAATAATTATTTAAATAATTAAATAAAATTAATTATTAAATCCTAAAAAATACGGTTCGTTACATTCTTCCCCCCTTAAAATAATTTCATCCTCGAAATTGCGGACATAGAAAACAAACCCTATTAACTAAGTTAGAAATTATTTGTTTACTTCTTATCTTCAGTTTCATTGATCATATTTAATTTCAATTAAATTATTAATTTATTCTTATTAACGAAAATTTCCAAAAATCCTGAAATTTTCTAACACCCTAAATTTTTGAAAAATTTCGCTAGCACCACCTTTGTACTGGTCAATCGGTACAACTACAACTCGCCTCTCTAGGCCAATTCCAATCCAAAAGAAAATCAAACAGCTAAGCGGCTTGCCAAATCGGCTCACAAATCTCATACTCATATAAAATATAAACTTGTCCCTTTTTGTCGGGCATATCTCATTATACTATTTCCATCTGCTACTAATTCAGCATATATCAACTCATTCCCAATCGCTATACAATCAATTTATCCTCCGTACCAAATCACTCGCTTATCCAAGCTGAATTATATTTCAAACTCAAATCCATTTTTAATTCCAACCTCTCAACTTACAAATCCAATACCAGTTCAGATTCCTATTAAATTTATTTTTAATTCAAACTGTCTCTACCTGGGAGTTTTTAAATAGCTTAGTATTTAAATCCAAATATCAATTTTCGGACTTCAAACAACTTGTTCTCAAAACAAGTCAAAACAAAATCCTTGGTAGCCATTCGTCACTTAGAACTAAAAAATGAACACCGATGATGTCCGGATCATAATTGGAATTATTTCCTAGCAACCGAAGTGAGTTCAATACTATATCACTTTCAAAACCATTTCTAACCATTTCAATTTTGAAATACATTGAAAATATTATTCAATTGCTTGTAAACAATTTAAAATCTCCCATGATTTTAAAATTCCCATATATTAATTCCAAATCCATCTACAAACAACTTTCGAAATTTCCAGGGTTTTAATTTCAATTCTGATTTAATTCATTTCGTAACACTTATACGAAATTTGATTGGTCATTTACATAACCAGTTCAATTATAATCTTATCTGATTATAATAACAACCAATATATCCTATATATTTTAATAATTCCAATACAAATCCTTTATACATCAAACATAATTTGGGTAAAATTATTTCATTTACCCTCTTTCAAAACGTATTGTGTCGGTTCATCGTATTCGAGTGTTTAGAAACTCCTACTGATATAGTGGATCAAAATGATCGACCAGAACACATAAACAACTCAACCAATAAATCTCCACAATATAATTTTTTTTAATAAAATCTACAAATACGTTTAGTCATATATATACAAATAAACTCAATCTAGAGTATTACTAACCCTGTCTCTATCGAGTTATGCCAAAGAGCCAAGGTAATTACTTAACCTTCAGCTCTGATACCACTGCAACGAACTGGAATTTTCGACCTAGAAAATCAACATAAAGCCCGTGTCAATTATTTAGGCATCTAACATTCCCGATCATTAACAGAAAGAAGTTAGAGGGTGAGAATAGATAAGATGGAAAATTAGAATAGAAGAAGAACACAACTACAACAATGTAGGAGTAACACGAATCTCACAACGGAATGAATTAAATATATTGAATAACATAAGTTTGGAATAAAACAGTATCGGTATACAATACTATTAGAGCTCTCCAAGTATTTGCAAAATCGCGACTACTTGACTGCCCGTACAAAATTGGTAACCCAAGAGTTTAGGGAAAACAAAACAAAATAAATTCTGGGTTAGTCATGTGACTAGTGCGAGTAAACTCCAACCATTTGTTTAACTTTTAAAATCATTTTAAAAGAAAGAATAAACATACGACCAATCCACATATAAACAAGGATGGTTTTACCTTACAATAACCCAAAACATTCTTTTAAACTCCATACCCTTCTGATATTATAATAATGTCTAAATCAGATAAATAGCAATCTAGTATCTGAAAAATCCTGACTACTTGACTGTCCGTACAAAATTGGGAACCCAAGATTCTAGGGAAAACAAAAAAAAAAACTCTGGGTCAGTCATGTGACTGGTGTGAGTAAACTCCAACCATTTGTTTAACTTTTAAAATCCTTTCAAAAGAAAGAATAATCATAAGACCAATCCACATATAAAAACAAATAGTTTTTACCTTATGATAACCCAAAACATTCTTTTAAAATCCATTATATTCTGATATTATAATAATGACTAAATCAAATAAATAGCAATCTAGTGGAACGCTTTCATCTTACGTTCCACATATATAATATACAATCAAAAACCATGGAATCTTATTGGGTAGTGAATTTCCAACTATGAAAAGGTATGGAACCACCTTCCGATCAGTGTACTCTAGAAGCGATACACTGGAGTTCAACAAGAACATCTTGTAACTCGGCCACACATGACTTGTAACAACCCGGAAAATCAGGGCCAATGTAAATTTTTTATTTTGGCAATTTTAATGAATTTTGAATATTTAAAATTAATTATTTTAAATAATAATGACAAGAAATTTAATTTGAATAGAATTAGAAGTATGTATTTATATAGATCGTCGTTAGAATATAAATATTTATTTTTAATTATAAAAGGAATAGAAAATTGCGCGGTAGTTTGAAAATTCGATTTCAAAGTTCAAATGAATGTATATGATTCACAATAAATCGGATTTTAGTGAAATCAAAAATATTTGAATCTATTTGAAAATATCTTTCCAACAATCTGAAAAATAGAAATTTCATAGCGGGAATAAAAAGTTATGCCCGGTTGAAAATTCAGAATAATCGCTATGGAATTCTAGCCCTTAAAAATGAAAATTTTGCAAACAACCTCGGTTTTCGAAGAAAACACTTTTGTTGGATCCGGGATGTCAAATTATGGCAAGATTCCAAAATTTGTAATTTTCTGAATCAATATGTGAGCGTGGCGAAGTTAAACGCGTTTGACCAGTTTTAGTTGATTTTAATCGACTGGAAAATGACCATTTTTCAAACGGTCTCAGAATTTGATGAAATTAGTTTTGTTAGGACCGTATCTACAATACGAAGCCAGGAAAAAAAATCTGGAATTTTTAGAGACTGTATGTGGCCCCGGTAAATTGAAATATGTATTTAAATTGAATATATAAAGATGTATATTTTAAATTGAACAGAAACTGATCGTAACGGTCGAATTGGCCTACGATACATATCCCATTATATTCGGAATGGGGTGTTTCACTAGGGACGATAGTCGTTTGGTTCAAATCATGGTCTGGATAAGAAGTCGACCTTTTTTGAGATTAAATTATATTAAATAAAATATATATTATATACTCTAACCCTAGGAATCACTCAAAAAAAAAACGCGCCCCTTGTAACACCTCATGGTCATTAATGTCGCTCACAAAAGGGAATGCATTAATGTCATGAAGCGTTATAGTAGTATAGAACAAATAAATTACAAGAATAAATAAATAAAACACAGCGAAAGATAAAACTTATTTCATAGCATCATAAGTTCAAAACAAGCTTACATAAGTAATCTCCAAAAACCATTACAACAGGATCAATTGTCTTTTCCAAAAACTTCAAAGTACATAAAGAAGCAAATACTTAAATAACATAAATGCATAAATCCCCATTCAACTTAAGAAAAGCCATAAAGATGAGAGAGTCCAAAGCGATACATCCACTCTCTTCAAGCAACTAAAAGAAATCGTCACTATACCGGAGTAATCCCTCCTTGCAAAACTAGGGTGGGTGGGGGGGAAGGAAAGAAAAGAGGTGGAAACAAAACGTGTCAGACATAAAGTCTGGCGAGTCCAGTAATTTTAAAAAATAATAGGTAAGGTAAATGATCAAGACATAAATAGGCATCATGATATGGCTGTAACATAGATAAGGTAGGTAAAAAGAATGGACAAGATGATTCTGTTCCTAAGTACTAAGACAATCCTACACCTTGGCTAAGCGAACAACCCTCCAAGTACTAACCTCGAAGACCGAAGTCATAATCAGACTAGCACCCAAAGGGCTATCCAACTCAACCCACATGTATTTCGTTACACCGCAATTTTGCTAAGTTACACCACATTACTTAATTACACCGCACATCTACTAGTCTCTATTTACTTACGGTTGATCCCTTCCCACTAACTGTACCCACATGACGAACTTGGTAGTTACTTGTACCTAGCTGATATCGTAGGTTCTGGCTTGCTCCTATGACCGCTACAGTACCCTTACCCAACCCATTCGTTCGGCCCCCTAAACCGCGTAGGCACCCTTGCTGGCCCCACAATGCGGTGTATCACTCTCCAAAGTAGCAACTCCGATATCAACATAAAATGCACGGCCATACCTACACGATGTAGCAACGTCTGACCTACCAGCCTGGACCCATGCACGCACATGAACCCGTTGGATTCGCGTTGCTACCGCTTTTCACGTTTTGACCTCCTACATTCAAGTCCAGTAAGCATGCCCCAACCGCGACCTAGTACCGGGCCCAATTAGATACTCAAACGGGTTACTGGTTGAAACAAGTCCCCCATCTGACACAAGACTCCCACCTATGCTTGTTCCCCACTAGGTTTTTCTCCCACTTAACAATTCTAATTTAAATGTCCTTGTCTTACACATGCTATGGTTAAGTCCATACTTACATGTCATAATTTACATGTCTTATCTTTATTCCGGTTAAGTCCATATTTACATGTCATAATTTACATGTCTTATCTTTATTCCGGTTAAGTCCATATTTACATGTCATAATTTACATGTCACCCCACTTAACCCTCTAACCATACCCATGTCTTATTATGGTTAGTATTCCTTAATTCTTTCCTTATGACGAACGGTGCATGACCTCCCACATTAGAACAAATGATTTGTGGCCGCTGGATTTGTCGGGAGGTTGCGGGCAGTCTTTCGCCACAAACCGGGTCAAACCTCGTGTCATTAACCGTTGCGCCTATAATTCATTCCTTTGATCTCTCACATTAGACGTCCAATTGTGGCAGCTGGATTTGCCGGGTGATTCCGGGTAGTCTTACGCCATAATTGTGCCTAACCTTGTGTCAAAGGTTTATTAATAATCGTATTTCACCCATACCCAATTTTCATGTCATGTATATCCAATTAAACATATAATCATGTTTATAATATTGCCTAATCCAAATTGTCACTAATTACATATTAATTAGCCTCAATCACAAATTTACAATTATAGGCAATTTCATCAATTCCATGTAATTCATACCCAAATATGTCAGTTTCTCATATTATCCAATTATCCAAAATATCCAATTTTCCATATTTCACATATTCCCATCGTTCCCACGTATTTTCATTCGCGCATATTTTTAACATTGGCTCGAAGGTAGCCTAGATGACAAAATAAAAGGAATAGGGAGAAGAGAGAATCAAATCACAGAAAATTGGAATTAACACAACATCATGAAATAAAGGGGCATGTAAACTGACATAGAGGCATAATGACAGATTCAACATGAATAAACTGATAAAGGTACGAACTTTACATAGAAACATAGGCATATGATGACATGAATCAAAAAGGTGAAGACTTGGATGAGATTTAAATTACATAAATACATATGAATCCTCTTTACAACTTCATCATGTTACTTTTAATCCCATTATATTGTGAAAATCACCGTACTCACCATTCGTGGTTAAAGAATAGAATTATGCACTGAAATTGGTGTAGAAACGTTGCGGTGTTGCTGATTTATCTTCTTGAATTGTTGTAGAAGCTCTAATCTTTAATTTGAGTTGAAGTTGAACACTTGAGATTTGATTTAGAGGCGGCGACTAGGGTTTAAGAGAGAATTTGACAGCATAATGATATCATAGATAATATTTATGAATTAGCGTTAGGTCTTAGGGTGTATATATAGGTGTAAGAAGTTATTTAGGCCTTAGGATTAACCCTAGAACTAATCTGGACCACTCAGATGCCATATCAGCCCTTATGGTGAATCGGGCCACGGGTTGGCCGCCAAGCACCCTGGATTGACCTCTAGTTGACCCATCGGGGATTCGGTCGACCCAGCGGGGCTCGGTTCGACTCCAAAAATGGTGCGGTTCGGCTCTTCCCCCTCCCAATTCGTTGTTTTGAACTTTTTTTTAATATTTATATATTTAATTTATACATATATATATATATATATATATACCCATATGCCTAAAAACTTCATGGCTTAATAACTTCTTCATAATTAACCATTTTCACACTAAACCACTTTTTGAACTGCGTTCACACTAAGCCACTTTTTAGCCATTCCCCTAAAATAAAAATATGGCGCTGGCTGGGATCGAACTCTGTAACACCTCGTAATTTTATAACATTAAAATTCACAAATTAAAGTATACTTAATTTATAGAAAAGAATTAAGTGAAATGGGTTGCGCAGAAATATATATATATATATTGATATATATATATATACATATATATATATATAAATTAAAAATTAAATAAATAAATGTGCGAAAAAGTTGAAAATAGCGAATTGGGAGGGGGAATAACTGAACCGGCCCATTTTTGAGGTCGACCCGAGCCTTGATGGGTCGACTAGTGGTTAATCCAGGGTGTTTGACTGTCAACCCGTGGGCCGATTCGCTCAAATGCAGATTTTGCACTTGATTGGTTCTCATGGTTCAGGGTTAATCTAATGGTCCTAAATAACTCCCTACACCTATAAATACATCCTAATGCTAACCCAAAACCTAATTAAAATAGAATAGTTACCGTTATACCATCGCCATGGAAATCAATGGAGCGGCCGCCAACTAAGAAAGAAGAAAAGCAAATTCAATTCTAATTCTCTCAACACTAAAGCAAAGCAAAACTCTCTCTTTTCTTCTCAAAATTGTGAGTATGATGATCTTAACAAGATATTATCATTTTAATTAGGTTGAGTTATGAATGGATTATGAGTAGATGATGTGAATTATCATATATGTTGTTGTAAACCCCTTTTGCTATCATGTATATTGTAAATCCAATGTTATGTGATGATGATATCTTATATGTTACAAATCATGCTATGATGATGTTATGTATGTTGAAAGTTTCTATGCTAAGTTGTGAGGAATCATACATGTTAAAAAGTCCATGATGTTACCATCTATGCTAGTTAGTTCATATTAATTAAATCATCATGTTTGGGTTATGTTGATCTATATGACAAGTCACATATGCAAGTTAGACTGATTAGAAAACTTATGAACATATACCAAGACATCTATTATGACATCTAGAATTATGCTATGACATATGTGGTATCCTATGCCATTTCACACCATCATTATGTTGCCTAAAAACCACATATGCAAGTTTATGTATATAATTGGGCTATGATCATATCATATAAATTGAGACATTTAACAAGTTGACACCTTTTGATCCTTAACATGTGTAGTTTATGCAAGTTTCACCCCTATTATGATTAGATTTATTTTAATTGTCTATATGTTGTGATAATTTATCTTCGTGCTAGGTGTTAGACTATACAAGTCTAGCCTATATTATGCGTTGAATAAGTGAACGTATAAACGTGGGGTAGGGGTAATATTAAGAATTTAATATTAAAAAGTTGGGGGGCAATTGATATGATTTTGCATGCCATAAGTGGATGGCCATAATTGAGTCAATTATGGACATCATTAAAAGTTGACTTAATAAATAATTTGAATAGGGAATTACTAAAACTGGGGTAAAAGATTTTAAGTGTTAATCAATGCTTAGGACACGAGGTTGGACTCGTTTGTGACGTAAACCTGCCCGGACCCGCCCGACAAATCCAGTTGTCACAAATGTCAGCCCAATGTGAGAGGTCCTAGGCCTAAACTAAAGCATAACGGTTGTAAAGACACGAGTTAGACTCTTTTATGGTGTAAGACTGCCCGGACCCGCCCAACAAATCCAGTTGCCATAAATGCCAGTCTAATGTGAGAGGTCTTTATGAGGTTATGGCCTGAATGAATTAAGAAATACTTAACCAGATAAACATGTAAGGTGGGACATGGAGGTTAAGTAGGTGCCTTGGGTGACATGAGGAATCTAGGGGGTGCTCTTAGTGGCATGTGAAATATGATTAGTAAGACTTAACCAAACAAACATGTAAATGAACATGACTAGGAGGGTTAAGTGGGATATACTGGTGACAAGCTTAGGCGGGTAGCTTGTGGGGCCCATTTCGGCCAGTATCCCAAATGTATCTTTGTGGGCTCGACCAAAGTCGAGGATGGGACACACATGTTGGGTTTGACTGTAAGAGGCCAAAACGAGGAGCGGTGGCAACGCAAGTCCAATGGGTTTCGTATGCGTGTGTGGACCCGGGCTGGTAGATAGGACGTTGTTGCATCGTGTAGGTATAAGCCATGCATTCTCAAGTTGTATCGGGTGGCCACTTTAGGGGAGTGATACACCCCACTATGGGGCCAGCACGGGTATCTACGAGTAGGGAGCCGATCGAAAGTGGGTAGTGGGGTACACCTAGTGGAGATAGGGGCAGACGACACCTATGTAGTCAGCTAGGGGTACGTAAGACTATTTATAAAGTTTCTGTGTGAAGCAAGTGGGATCAAACAATAGGGTGACTTGTGTGGTGCAGTGTAGTAATGTGCGGTGCAGTGTAGTAATCATTCGTTAGCAATTAGGTGTGCCGCTACCGTTATCTTTAACATTATCTTAAATGCTATCTTTATCTTCCTAAGAGTTCACAGACATTTACTTGTCTTCCAGCTTATGCCTTAATCTAGTTATTTTGATAATAGTATTGTTAGAATTATCATACTCGCCAGTCTTTTTGTCTGACCCCCTACATTTCTATCCTTTTCCCCCTCCAGGTCCTCAGGTTGGGCCCAGCTCTAGTGGAGCTTGATTGGATTTCTTCATCTCTTTGGAAAGCTTGGACCCTTGAAGTAAAGTCCAGCTTGTTATCTTCTTTAATGGCTATTTGTGCAATGGGATTATGTATTTTGTTTTATGAAGATGGATAATGTACTTGACTCTGATTAATGGTTTTATGATGTAACAAACATGTTTAATATCCGCTGCAATAAAATGAAGTTTTAGATTTCCAAGTACTATTTATTATCTGTCTTGTTGTAATTTTTCTGTTCTATATTCACTTATAACCTCCATAGAAGTTAATGCATTCCCTTTGTGAGTGACATTAATGGATGTGGGGTGTTACACGTGGTATCAGAGCTTAAGGTTACCAGAACAGATAAAAATACGTTAGAAAAATAGTTATTTTTGGAAGAAGTGCTTTCAAAAACATGTTTTAATGAGAAATTTAAAGAGAAAAGTTTTTAAGAAAAAAACATAATCCCCAATAGCCACATATCTTTATCTTTCGAATTCTCCATTTTGAATCTTTCCTTTTTCGTTTTAGCATGGCTGAAGATCTTAATCTACCCGATGGTGTAACGATACCAGGATGGTATAGGAGGTTATTAGAGGCTAGGGCCGCTGCAGGTCCAGCCAATGTTCCTCCACTACCAGTTGCACCCGTTCCTCCTCCTCCTCCTCGCGTAGATAATTTTGCAAAGACGTGCAAGGAATTCAAAGCTATTGGTGGAAAACCATTTCAATGGTCAGAAACGTTTGTGGAAGTTAGAGATTGGCTTAAGGAGGTGGAAGAATTGCTAGAAATCTTTGAAGTAGAAGAAGGGAAGAGATTTTGCTTAGCAGCTTGGCTAATGAAGGGAGAGGCCTCGTTTTGGTGGGAGGTCACTAATGTGGAGCGTCCTGTTGACTCTTGGGCGGATTTCAGATGTAGGTTCGAGGCGAAGTTTCTCTCAAGGGCGGAAGAAAATCTATATATGGAAAGGTTCTTGACATTGAAGCAAGGAAGCTCGTCAGTGAAAGAATATGTCAACAAATTTAATCAGCTAGCAAGGTTTGGTTTGGACTTAGTAAACACGCCGGAGAAGAAGGCTCTAAGGTTCGTGAATGGCTTGAATGAACCGTTGCAAGGGTTGGCCATGATGCACATCCCAATGGGGGCCACCTTTGAGAAGTTAGTAGAAATGGCGCTTATGCATGAGGAGAAAAGCGCTAAAGCTGATAAGGCACCCGAGAAGTAGGGGGATCAGAAGAAACCACAACAGCAAAACAAGAAGGGTGGAAAAGACAATAATGGCAAGGGAAAGAAGAAGTGCTTTAACTGTGGAACCCCAGGGCATCTCAGCAAGGATTGCCAAAAGAAAAAGAAGACAGGCTGTTTTCATTGTGGCGATGCGGGACATTTAGTGAAGGACTGCCCAAAGAAGGGGCAGAGGGCAGAAGCTACCTCGGGAGGACAGGTGCAGGCTCTTATGGCACCTAGGCAGGCAAGGGGACAAGTTCAGGCTCTCGCGGTCCCACCGCTGCAAGAACGAGGAAGAACCATTTTTGTTGAAAGCTTAGTTTTTCTGTTTGATCATCCTGTCTGTACCTTATTCGATTCGGGCGCATCGCATTCATTTATCTCTACATCATTAGTTGAATCACTGCACTTAAACACCAGTTTAGTAGAGGATCCCTTAGTTGTTTTGAATCCAATTAGGGGCTCAGCTTATTTGTCTATGATGTGTTTAGATTTGAAAATTTCCATACTTAGCATTGAATTTAGATGTGATGCTTATGTGTTGGGCTTCACGGGCTATGGGCTAATTTTAGGAATGGTTTGGTTATCCAGAAATCGGGCCGTTCTTGATTGTGGAAAGAGAGTAGTTAGGCTCGTGACTCGCCTTGGCAACACTCTCGAAATCTTTTGTAATCCCATAAATTCTGTTATGCTAAGTTATCTAGAATCGCTTGACGCGTCTGAGGAAAATCTACGATCTGTTAGAGTGGTCCGAGAATATTCGGATGTGTTTGAGAAGGTGAAGGGCTTGCCTCCGAAGCGTGAGATAGATTTTCGAATATATCTTGTGGATAATGCGAAACCAGTATCTTTGCCAGTACGCCACATGGATACACGTGAAAGGAGGGAACTCGGTAAGCAAGTGAAGGAGTTGCTTGAGATGGGGTTCATAAGACGAAGTATATCGGAGTGGGGTGCTCCAGTAGTATTTGCCATGAAGGCGGATGGGTCCCTTAGACTTTGTGTGGACTATAGAGAACTTAATAAACTTACTAAGAAGAACAAACACCCACTGCCAAGGATTGACGATCTCTTCGATCAGTTAGTTGGCGCCTCAGTGTTTTCGCAGTTGGACTTAGCCACTGGGTTCCATCAGTTGAGAGTGGCTGAGGATAGCATAGACAAGATTGCCTTTAGGACTCCGGACGGTTTCTATGAATGGCTAGTGATGCCCTTCGGTTTGACAAACGCCTCAGCATATTTTGTTGATTTGATGAGTAGGGTGTTTAGGGAGTACCTTAACAAATTCGTGGTAGTCATTGTAGATGACATCTTGATCTTTTCTAAGGATGAAGAAGAGCATGCCCTACATCTTAGGGAAGTGTTGGAGACCCTACGAGCGCATAGCCTTAAGGCTAAATTTTCTAAGGGTCACTTCTATAGGAAGGAAGTACGGTTCTTGGGGCATGTGGTTTCCAAAGAAGGGATAGCTGTGGATCCCACAAAGGTGGTGGCCATCCAAGATTGGAAGGTCCCTAATAATTCTACCGGAGTGAGAAGTTTCTTGGGGTTGGCTGGCTACTATAGGAAGTTTATCAAAGACTTTGCAGAGATATCAGCTCCATTGACACGCTTGACGAAGAAGAACCTAGTTTTCACATGGGACGTAGATTGTGATGATGCGTTCCAACGTTTGAAGAGAGCTTTGACTTCAGCCCCAGTCTTAGTATTGCCAGACGGGAGTAAGCCATTTACTGTTTATACTGACGCATGTGGGACAGGACTAGGCGCAGTCTAATGCAAGAGGGCAGGGTAATAGCCTAAGGTGGAAGTCAGTTGAGAGCGCATGAGAAGAATTACCCCCACGCATGACCTAGAATTGGCCGCTATCGTTTTCGCGCTTAAGTCTTGGCGTCATTATCTTCTTGGAGAGAAATTCGAACTATTCACTGACCACAAATCTTTAAAATACCTATTCTCTCAAAAGGACTTGAACTTAAGGCAGCAAAGGTGGATGGAGTTCTTAGCATCCTACGACTTTGAGATAGCGTATACCCCTGGCAAGGGTAACGTGGTGGCCGATGCCTTAAGTAGAAAAAGATTATCCTTAAGTCCTTGAGCGGCAAAGTTTAGAATTCATTTCGATGTTTGACTTTAGACCTTCCGTTCACTTCGTACTCGGTTTGCTAGCATCCTTGGAGGTCAGACCTACGCTTTTGGGACGGATTGGCGAGGCACAGCGAGACGACCCGCAGTTGGATGAGTTAGTAGAAAAACTCAAAGGAGGGGAGTCATCAAGCCATCTCCGTAGGTATACCCTAGACAATAAGGGTTGGTTACGTAGGGACGGTAGACTTTGTGTACCAAAAGACGATGACCTAAGGATGACTATTATTGACGAAGCACATCATTCGAAGATGACCATTCATCCCGGTGGGGACAAGATGTACAAAGACATGAAGAGAGTTTACTTTTGGGCCGGCATGAAGAAAGATGTGGCCAAGTATGTCGTTAGATGCTTGGTGTGCCAACAAGTAAAAGCGGAGCAAAAGAAACCCGGTGGGTTGCTTCACCCCTTTGAGGTTCCACTGTGGAAGTGGGAAAGTGTCTCGATGGATTTTGTGGATTGGTCACCGCGATCAAGGAAGGGTAATATGGGAATTTGGGTTATAGTAGATAGACTTACTAAAAGCGCCCATTTCATTCCCGTAAAGAGTAAGAGGACTGCTCCATGTTTATCCTCCGTATACGTTCGAGAAATAGTTCGTTTGCACGGTGTTCCTTCTAGCATAGTGAGCAACCGCGATCCTATTTTCACTAGCGAATTTTGGAGAAGCTTACAAGAGGCGGTAGGAACTCAGTTATGTTTGAGCAACGCATATCATCCTCAGACGGAGGCCAGACCGAGAGGGTGAATCGCATTCTAGAGGATCTATTGAGGCTATTTATCCTAGACTTTAGGGGTACGTGGGAAGAGCATCTTCCATTAGTGGAGTTCGCATATAATAACAGCTTTCAGTCCAACATTGGTATGGCACCATACAAAGCTCTTTATGGACGACCTTGTCGTTCACCTACATGTTGGTGGGAATCTACGGATAAGATCTTACTTGGGCCCGATATGATTAGGGAGACTTCGGAGAAGATCGACTTGATTCGAAGGAGGATGAAAGCAGCGCAAGATAGGCAGAAATCTTATGCGGATAAGAGGAGGACAGATCTCGAGTTTGAAATTGGGGACATGGTCTTTGTCAAAGTGTCTCCATTACGAAACGTTGTTCGCTTTGGGTCCGTTGGGAAATTAGCACCAAGGTTTGTAGGCTCGTTTCCTATTAAGGAGAGGATTGGACGGATGGCGTACAGAGTGGAGTTGCCCGAGAGACTTTGTGGTGTATTTGACGTATTCCATGTGTCACATTTGAGGAAGTGCTTGCACGAGACCGCGGAAGTGGTAGAGCCGAGCTTGCTTAGAGAGGTGGAGATAGAGCGAGATGCGACAATTCGACGAGCTACTACGCGCATTCTTGGGTCGGAGATCAAGAGGTTGAGGAATCGAGAGGTTAGACTAGTCAAAGTGCAATGGGGAGATGATGAGAGCAACGCTACTTGGGAGACGGAAGAGAAGATGCTTTCACGATACCCTTTTCTTTTTGAGGGTATGTCCTTTAATTTCTCCTTTATCGCTTATCTTGTACTTATTTTATCTTTAGTATATCCTCTCGCTAGTATCTTTGACCTTTAGTTAGGATAATCCTATGGTTGAAACATGTGTTTGAGACATGTTATGTATGGTGAATGCAAAGTGGATGCAAGTGTTTGCAAGTGGTTGCTCGTGGATGCATATATACACACTATTAGTGAGACACCCCACCTCCGTTAGGGTCACTCTCAAAGGGAATGCCCTAATTTTGGTGGAGGTTTATAAGTATAAGTCACAGATATACAAGACAGATATAAGAACACATATTTGTAAACAGCGGAAAAACAACAAACTTTATTTCATAAAGTCAAATACGTGTTACAACAACATCACCATGATTGTCTTACATCTTTTTCCAAAAACATAACATAACCCTTTCATAATCTTTCTTGAGTACATTATTTAAAGAAGCATAAATAAAACATAGAGAAACTGCAAAAGCCCATAGTGATTGTCCAAAGCCATAGTTCAAACGAAAAGGTCCAAGCAATACATTTCTCTTCTTCAAGCTGGATGGTAAGGCTGGTCAAGCTGCTGTGTTCCCTCCCTGTGGACCTGGGGGGGGGGGGGGGGGGACGGAAGAAAAGAAGACGAAAGAAAAGTAGAGTCAGACATAAAGCCTGAGTAAGTCTAGTACTATTTTGCCTATGAATAAAGAACTGGGTATGATAAGTATAAACAAGAAGTGGCCAAGCACTATAAACTTGGTTAAGTTGTCTAGGGTCGAATATACTATCGTACCCCATGTTAATCTCTGAACCTATATAAACTAGTTTCCAACTGGCACCCCATAATCAGGGTGATGTGATCCATTCTATGATGATCGGCTCCTACTCGCATAGTTACATGTGTCTTACGGCCCCCGATGTTGTAGTTACCTATGCTGGTCCCACCATGGGGTGTATCAAGTCCCATAGTGGCGGCCCGACACAACCTTAGAGTGCACATGTATGCTACTGGTGTCCAGTGCCTTATTTTTCAGCGCCGGAGTGTGTGCACGCCCGCACTCCGTTAGAACCTACACTTCTACACCACCGCCGTCGATTTGACCTCTTACAATCAGCCCAGTAATCGTGCCCCACCCTGCCTAGTTTCAGGGTATCCTGATACACCTTCTAGGGTTACTGCTGAAAAGGGTCCCCCGTTACTAGGTTTTCTATCTCTAGCCAACATGCTAAGTTGGTTAAGTGTTTCCTAACCTAACCCCCACCAGTCCGTTTAGTTTAGCATGTTCCATTTTGATTAAGTCTTTAGTTCACTTAATCCTAACAATCCTGACTCAGCCTTAATTGTCTTATTAAGGCCCTGACCTCTCACATTAGACAGGTATTGTTGTGGCTGCCTGTTGCCGGTTGGTTCCGGGCAGTCTTACGCCACAACTCAGTCTAACCTCGGTTCCTTATTGGGCTCCATGTTTAACCTCCCACATTGGATAGGTATTGTTGTGACTACTGGACAGCCGGGCGGTTCCGGGCAGGTTTACATCACAACTCAATCCAACCTCGAGTTAAACACATCGTATGTTCTACATTTACATATTTTGTCTTTATTCTTTATTTTCTTATATGTAAATATTTGCGGCCCATTATTAAGTTAATGGTGTAAAGGTTACACCAATCATGGGCCCAACCCATACTTGAACTTGGGCCCTTCTATTTTATATTTTCATTCATTAGTAATTTTAACCCAACGTTATTTTCCCCCGTTTTACACGTCCGTTTATTATATATATATTGGGCTTAGCCTTTTAAAGCCCAATTTAGCCATGAGAAAAAGGGGAGGCTTAAAGCGTGATTACATACACAAAAAGGGGAAGGTGAGCGCATGAACTTGCAACATAACGTTGGAACTACAAAATAGAAACTGGTGTACTTGCATAGTGGTTACATATACTTTGGTCATAAAGCATAGGTGACATGAATCAAAGCATGTGAACTTGTAATTGAGATAAGAATCTAAATTGGGTATCATTATTGACACATGAACCTATATTTTTATTTAGGCATAATGTCAAACATAAGCATGGCATAATGTCAAACATAAGCATGGCATAAGTATAGTTAAATTTGTTCACATAACCATGGCATAAATATTTCTAACATGAAATCATGATTCTTACTTTAGTCATGCAAACTTGCAAAAAGGGATTTTTGAACCTAACCTAGCTATGTACCACATATGTCATCATATAATTCTTGTTAACAATTTCAATTATGCAAATTATCAATCATAGCCTAGTCATATTCATAAGTTTGCAAATAGGTTTTCTAGTACAAAAGCATGGCTTAATACATGATGCCAAATTTTCAACATAATTTCATATGGATTATGATAATCCAAACTTATTCCAATTACTTCACAAAAATGATGTTTGTATAAAAATACACATTATGATGGCATAGTAGCAAAGCCCCAAACTTGCATGAATTTACATCAACTACATACATGTAGCTTCAACATGGATTATATAATTTGCGAAATATTCCGAACGTATACTTGCATAGAACTACCGCATGTAGTTCTTTATAATGAATAACATAATTCGAGAATATCCAAACGTATACAATATTCCAAATCGATAGTAACGCACAAATTATGAATTATTTATCACCACAACTAAGTATACAAACCAACACAGTTATTTGTTCATACCAAAGTAATACTCTACTTACAATTGTATGGCGAACTCTCCAATTTAGGGTTTTGGAGATGCGATTCCTTGTTGATTTGATTTGTTTAGGTTGCTTTATGCCTTAGAATTTGCCTCCTAATCCTCTCTCCAATTTGGTGGCTACTCCTAGTCGTTCCTCAGCAACATGGCGGCTTTGTTCTTATTTTTGAATGAATAGATTAGGGTTAAGTCTAGGGTTGTTTTAATAGAGGTTAGGAACTGATTAGGACCATTGATGTTGCTTGGATTGATCGTAGCCATTCATCCTAAGGAGAGACCAATTAGAGCCTGCCACCTAGCCCTAATGACAAAGCAGACCACAGAAAATCGACCAACATAGAATAGGCCAGCCAGGTTGGACTGGGTTCGACCTGGCTCTGGACCAGGTCGACATGCCTGTCGACAGCCATGTCGACAGCCCTGTCGACCTGGCTAGGCCAGGTCGACAGCCCAGTCGACCTGGGTGCGACAGGCGGGTGTTTTTCCGCACTGGCCCATTGGGCCCCATTTTCGAATTTAAACTTGATTTTTCTGAGTTATTTTATTCTGTTTGAATTTTAAACTTAATTCAGAAACTTCCGAAGGCCATATCTTCTTCATACGGACTCCGTTTTTTGAAAACTCGGACTCTATTTCGCGTATTTTTCCGAGACGAACGCAATGGCGTATCCCGTTTCCCTTAGTTCTTTGATTTCAAATTAATTATACTTTAATTTGTTAATTTCACAGTTATAGAATTTGCGGGGTGTTACATTCTCCCCCACTTAAAAGGATTTCGTCCCCGAAATCTTCAAGTTAGGAGGAATGTATATCCTAACATCCAATCATCCATCTACTCATCCATCAAACACGAGCATCCATTGTCCTTAAAAGACTTCTAATGCTTCATGATCATATGCGAAGTGTGTGTGTATGAACTTATCTAATGCAAAATCAGGCGGTCTACTGATTCAGTTGACCTCCTTAATGCGAATTATGTAAGTGCCATGAATCCATTATGTATGCAAATTTTCCTATTCTTTGATTCTACATGAGTGCACAATCATTCATTACAAATGCAACATCCATATGACAACACATTAAAGTTCAACCATATACGAATGCAAACATATATGCATATGCAATATGAAGTGACTGAGCCGATCTAAAACCTAGATTGTGTGTGTATATGCAACCACGAGCAACCACTAACAATCACTTGCACCCACTTGCAACCATCATCCATAACATGTTTCAATTACATGTTTTCATCCAAAAAGGTTTCTACCTAAAAGATAAGGTCGAGGAAATATACCTAAAAAGATAGATAAAAGCGCAACTTAAGGAAAAAGAAAGATCAAGGATGTACCCTCGAAAAGAAAAGGGTAGGCAGTGCGTATTCTAGCTTCAGTTTCCCAAGTCGCGTCTCCCTCGGCGTCGCTCCACTGAACTTTAACGAGCTTGACTTCACGATTGCGTAGCTTCTTCACTTCCGTTCCTAAGATGCAGGTTGGAACTTTTCTTATGGTTGCTTCGCGTTCCACTTCGGCCTCTTCGAGGAAATTTGGCTCTACCACTTCAGCAGACTCATGTAGACATTTTCGGAGATGTGAAACGTGAAAAACGTTGTGGACTCCAGCCAACTTCTCGGGTAGCTCTAATCTATAGGCCATTTTCCCAATTTTCTCGATGATAGGAAATGGCCCTACGAACCTTGGCGCTAGCTTTCCTGTGGTTCCAAAACGAACAACGTTCCTTAGCGGTGATACCTTGAGAAAAACTCTGTCTCCAACCTCAAATTCAAGGTCGGTCCTCCTCTTGTCGGCATAGGACTTTTGTCTGTCTTGGGCCGTCTTCATCCTTCTTCGTATTAAGTCTACTTTCTCTGAGGTCTCTCGGATCATATCTGGTCCAAGTATTGAGCTTATCCGTGGACTCCCACCAACAAGTGGGCGATCGGCACGGTCTTCCATATAAAGCTTCGAAGGGCGCCATTCCGATGGTTGCTTGATAGTTGTTGTTGTAGGCAAATTCAACCAAAGGAAGGTGGTCTTCCCATGTCCCTCCGAAGTCAAGGACGCATAGCCTTAAAAGGTCTTCCAAAACTCTGTTCACTCTCTCTGTTTGGCCATCGGTTTGGGGATGATAGGTTGTGCTCAAGCATAACTGCGTTCCTACTGCTTCTTGCAGACTCCGCCAAAACTCACTGGTGAAGATGGGGTCTCGGTCACTAACAATGCTAGATGGTATTCCATGGAGTCGAACGATTTCTTTGAGGTAAAGTGATGCTAGGGATGAGGCAGTTCTTTTACTTTTGACAGGTAAAAAGTGGGCGCTTTTAGTAAGCCTATCCACTATTACCCAAATGCAAGTGCTGCCTCTCCTAGACCTAGGCAGCCCATCGATGAAGTCCATTGAGATGCTATCCCACTTCCACTGCGGGACCTCCAGAGGATGTAGTAGTCCGCCAGGCTTTTTCTGTTCCGCCTTAACTTGTTGGCACACCATACACTTAGAAACGAATTCTGCCACGTCCTTTTTCATGCCGTTCCAGAAGAAAGTCCTTTTTATGTCTTTGTACATTTTATCTCCGCCTGGGTGTATCGTCATCTTGGAGTGATGTGCTTCCTCGAGAACCTTCTTTATTAAATCTTTTGTCTGTGGGACGCATAGTCTTCCGTCTCGCCTTAGCAAACCCTTATCGTCGATGCAGTATCTATTGAGGTGACTTGAAGTCTCACCCCTAATTAGCCTATCGATTGTTTCCACAAGCTGAGGGTCTTCGCGTTGTGCTGTCCCTACCAAATCCACTAAAGTTGGGCGCACTTCGAGAGATGCTAGCAAGCCTGGTACGAAATCGGAGGAAGGCCTAAAGTCGAAGCTGGCTATAAACTCTAGACTTTGTCTTTCAACAAACAACGGGCTTAGGGTCAATTTCTTTCGGCTCAACGCGTCTGCCACTACGTTGCCTTTGCCCGGAGTATAGGAGATTTCAAAATCGTACGAGGCAAGAAACTCCATCCATCTTTGTTGCCTCAAGTTAAGATCTTTCTGCGAGAAAAGATATTTCAACGATTTATGGTCAGTGTAAAGTTCGAACTTCTCACCTAGGAGATAGTGTCGCCAAGACTTGAGTGCAAAGATGATGGCGGCTAACTCAAGATCGTGGGTTGGGTAGTTCTTTTCGTGCACTTTCAACTGCCTCCCGCCATAAGCTACTACTCTTCCTTCTTGCATTAAGACGGCGCCTAGCCCTGTCCCACATGCATCCGTATAAACAGTGAACATCTTGCTCCCATCTGGCAGCGTCAAAACTGGGGCTGTTGTGAGAGCCCTTTTCAGTCGTTGGAAAGCAAACTCGCAATCCAAATCCCAATTGAACACTCGACTCTTCTTAGTCAATTTCGTGAGCGGAGCTGAGATTTTCGCAAAATCCTTTATGAACTTTCGATAGAAACCTGCTAGTCCTAGAAAGCTTCGGACCTCAGTCGCATTCCTTGGTGTCTTCCAATCCTGTACCGCCACTACCTTAGCAGGGTCCACCGCTAACCCTTGTTTGGATACTATGTGCCCAAGGAACCTCACCTCTTCTCTCCAAAAGTGGCATTTGGAGAATTTGGCTTTTAGTTGATGGACTCGCAAAGTTTCCATGATTGCCCTTAAGTGTTGAGCATGTTCCTCTTCACTCTTTGAGAAGATAAGGATATCATCTACGAAGACCACTACGAATTTGTTGAGGAAATCTCTAAATACCCTACTCATCAGGTCCACGAAGTAAGCAGGTGCATTTGTCAAGCCGAAAGGCATGACAAGCCATTCGAAGAAGCCGTCTGGGGTTCTGAACGCCGTTTTATCGATGCTATCTTCAGCCACCCTTAGCTGATGAAAACCGGTTGCTAAATCGAGTTGGGAGAAAACAGACGCTCCTACAAGCTGGTCAAATAAATCGTCAATTCTGGGGAGAGGGTGCCTATTCTTTTTCGTTAGCTTGTTGAGCTCCCTATAGTCAACACATAGACGGAGTGAACCATCCGCCTTTGTAGCGAACACCACTGGAGCGCCCCATTCTGAAATGCTCCTCCTAATGAACCCTTTTCTAGAAGCTCTTTAATCTGTTTACTGAGCTCTTTCCTTTCTCGTGGAGCCATGTGTCTAACGGGTAACGCAACGGGCTTTGCATTATCTACAAGATATATGCGGAAGTCTATTTCCCACTTCGGAGGCAAGCCCTTCACCTCTTCGGAGACATCCGGATATTCCCGGACCACTCTAACTGATTGCAAATTTTCAACAGAGGTATCTAGCGATTCAAGATAACTAAGCATAACCGCATACGAGGGATTACAAGAAATTTCCAAAGTATTACCGAGCTGGGTTAGGAGCCTAACAACCCTTTTCTCACAATCAAGGATGGCCCCATTACCGGATAGCCAATCCATACCCAAAATCAAACCATACCCCGAAAAGCCCAAAACAAAGGCACTACATTGAAATTCTACGCTTAGAATGGAAATTTTCAATCCCAAACAGATCATAGACAAATGAGCTGGGCCCCCAATTGGGTTTGAAACAATTAAGGGGTCCTCTACTATACTAGTTTTTAGGTGCAGAGATTCTACTAAAGCAGACGAGATAAAGGAGTGTGATGCGCCGGAATCAAATAAAGTGCGAACGGGGTGATCATAAAGATAAACTACACTTTCTACAGAAGTATTTATACCTCGCTGTTGAAGAGGTGGCGCTTCTAGCACATGAACCTGTGCCCCTGGGGTGGATCCAGCCCTCTGCCCCTGTCCTCGTTTCTTTGGGCAGTCCTTAGCCCTGTGGCCTGTCTCACCGCAAGAAAAGCACCCACCATTCTCCTTGGCCTTCTTTTTCCGGCAGTCCTTTACTAAGTGCCCCACTTTGCCACAGAAATTGCACTTCCTCTTCTCTTTGTTGCCTTTCCCGCCTTTCTTAAAGTCTGTCTTCTTAGGCTGCAAACCCTCTTTCTTCTTGCCCTTATCCTCTTCATTCAGCAATGCCATTTGCACCAATCTTTCATACGTGGCTCCCATGGGTATATGGGTCATGGCCAAACTGTGTAATGGCTCATTCAACCCTTTGACGAAACGGAGAGCCTTCTTGTGCGGGGTGTTGACTAGGTCAAGCCCAAACCTAGCCAGCTCATCGAACTGATTCACATACTCTCTGACTGTCTTGTCCCCTTGCTTAAGAAATAAGAATTTTTCCAGCTGCAAACTTCTTTCCGCATCTGAGAGAAATTTGGTCTCAAACCTTGCCCTAAAGTCCTCCCATGTCTCCACTGGTCTTTCAGCATTAGTGACTTCCCACCAGTAGGAAGCCTCGCCCTTCAATAGCCATACCGCCAGTTGTACTTTTTGTCTATCTTCTACCTCAAAGATGATGAATAGGTCCTCCGTTTCTTTCAGCCAATTTCTAGCTGCTACGAAGGACTCAGTTCCATGGAATTCCTTTCCTCCCATAGTTTTAAAATCTTTACATATCTTAGCAAATGTGTTTCCCTGAGGAGGAGGTGGAGGAAAAGGTGCCGCTGCAGCTGGATGATTTCCGGCGGCTGGGGGAGGAGGAATGGTAGGACCTGGCTGAGTGGCTCTTGCTTCTAAGAACCGTCTAAACCAACCAGGTATTGGCACCCCTTCTGGCAAGTTAAGATCTTCAGACATGCTGAAACAAAAAGGATAGATTCAAAACGAAGGATAAGAGATAGTACCTATGGCTTTGGGGAGTGGACTTTGCCTTTTTAAAATAAAGTAATATTTTTCTTTAAAAATGCTCCTTTAATTTCCTTTTTGAAAATAAATTTTCAAAACTTTTTATCTTATCTGGTAAACCTATGCTCTGATACCAAGTGAGACACCCACCTCCGTTAGGGTCACTCTCAAAGGGAATGCCCTAATTTTGGTGGAGGTTTATAAGTATAAGTCACAGATATACAAGACAGATATAAGAACACATATTTGTAAACAGCGGAAAAACAACAAACTTTATTTCATAAAGTAAAATACGTGTTACAACAACATCACCATGATTGTCTTACATCTTTTTCCAAAAACATAACATAACCCTTTCATAATCTGTCTTGAGTACATTATTTAAAGAAGCATAAATAAAACATAGAGAAACTGCAAAAGCCCATAGTGATTGTCCAAAGCCATAGTTCAAACGAAAAGGTCCAAGCAATACATTTCTCTTCTTCAAGCTGGATGGTAAGGCTGGTCAAGCTGCTGTGTTCCCTCCCTGTGGACCTGGGGGGGGGGGGGGGGGAACGGAAGAAAAGAAGACGAAAGAAAAGTAGAGTCAGACATAAAGCTTGAGTAAGTCTAGTACTATTTTGCCTATGAATAAAGAACTGGGTATGATAAGTATAAACAAGAAGTGGGCAAGCACTATAAACTTGGTTAAGTTGTCTAGGGTCGAATATACTATCGTACCCCATGTTAATCTCTGAACCCATATAAACTAGTTTCCAACTGGCACCCCATAATCAGGGTGTTGTGATCCATTCTATGATGATCGGCTCCTACTCGCATAGTTACATGTGTCTTACGGCCCCCGATGTTGTAGTTACCTATGCTGGTCCCACCATGGGGTGTATCAAGTCCCATAGTGGCGGCCCGACACAACCTTAGAGTGCACAGGTATGCTACTGGTGTCCAGTGCCTTATTTTTCTGCGCCAGAGTTTGTGCACGCCCGCACTCCGTTAGAACCTACACTGCTACACCACCGCCGTCGATTTGACCTCTTACAATCAGCCCAGTAATCGTGCCCCACCCTGCCTAGTTTCAGGGTATCCTGATACACCTTCTAGGGTTACTGCTGAAAAGGGTCCCCCGTTACTAGGTTTTCTATCTCTAGCCAACATGCTAAGTTGGTTAAGTGTTTCCTAACCTAATCCCCACCAGTCCGTTTAGTTTAGCATGTTCCATTTTGATTAAGTCTTTAGTTCACTTAATCCTAACAATCCTGACTCAGCCTTAATTGTCTTATTAAGGCCCTGACCTCTCACATTAGACAGGTATTATTGTGGCTGCCTGTTGCCGGTTGGTTCCGGGCAGTCTTACGCCACAACTCAGTCTAACCTCGGGTCCATATTGGGCTCCATGTTTAACCTCCCACATTGGATAGGTATTGTTGTGACTACTGGACAGCCGGGCGGTTCCGGGCAGGTTTACATCACAACTCAATCCAACCTCGGGTTAAACACATCGTATGTTCTACATTTACATATTTTGTCTTTCTTCTTTATTTTCTTATATGTAAATATTTGCGGCCCATTATTAAGTTAATGTTGTAAAGGTTACACCAATCATGGGCTCAACCCATACTTGAACTTGGGCCCTTCTATTTTATATTTTCATTCATTAGTAATTTTAACCCAACGTTATTTTCCCCCGTTTTGCACGTCTGTTTATTATATATATATTGGGCTTAGCCTTTTAAAGCCCAATTTAGCCATGAGAAAAAGGGGAGGCTTAAAGCGTGATTACATACACAAAAAGGGGAAGGTGAGCGCATGAACTTGCAACATAACGTTGGAACTACAAAATAGAAACTGGTGTACTTGCATAGTGGTAACATATACTTTGGTCATAAAGCATAGGTGACATGAATCAAAGCATGTGAACTTGTAATTGAGATAAGAATCTAAATTGGGTATCATTATTGACACATGAACCTATATTTTTATTTAGGCATAATGTCAAACATAAGCATGGCATAAGTATAGTTAAATTTGTTCACATAACCATGGCATAAATATTTCTAACATGAAATCATGATTTTTACTTTAGTCATGCAAACTTGCAAAAAGGGATTTTTGAACCTAACCTAGCTATGTACCACATATGTCATCATATAATTATTGTTAACAATTTCAATTATGCAAATTATCAATCATAGCCTAGTCATATTCATAAGTTTGCAAATAGGTTTTCTAGTACAAAAGCATGGCTTAATACATGATGCCAAATTTTCAACATAATTTCATATGGATTATGATAATCCAAACTTATTCCAATTACTTCACAAAAATGATGTTTGTATAAAAATACACATTATGATGGCATAGTAGCAAAGCCCCAAACTTGCATGAATTTACATCAACTACATACATGTAGCTTTAACATGGATTACATAATTTGCGAAATATTCCGAACGTATACTTGCATAGAACTACCGCATGTAGTTCTTTATAATGAATAACATAATTCGAGAATATCCAAACGTATACAATTTTCCAAATCGATAGTAACGCACAAATTATGAATTATTTATCACCACAACTAAGTATACAAACCAACACAGTTATTTGTTCATACCAAAGTAATACTCTACTTACAATTGTATGGCGAACTCTCCAATTTAGGGTTTTGGAGATGCGATTCCTTGTTGATTTGGTTTGTTTAGGTTGCTTTATGCCTTAGAATTTGCCTCCTAATCCTCTCTCCAATTTGGTGGCTACTCCTAGTCGTTCCTCAGCAAAAAGGCGGCTTTGTTCTTATTTTTGAATGAATAGATTAGGGTTAAGTCTAGGGTTGTTTTTATAGAGGTTAGGAACTGATTAGGACCATTGATGTTGCTTGGATTGATCGTAGCCATTCATCCTAAGGAGAGACCAATTAGAGCCTGCCACCTAGCCCTAATGACAAAGCAGACCACAGAAAATCGACCAACATAGAATAGGCCAGCCAGGTTGGACTGGGTTCGACCTGGCTCTGGACCAGGTCGACATGCCTGTCGACAGCCCTGTCGACAGCCCTGTCGACCTGGCTAGACCAGGTCGACAGCCCAGTCGACCTGGGTGCGACAGGCGGGTGTTTTTCCGCCCTGGCCCATTGGGCCCAATTTTCGAATTTAAACTTGATTTTTCTGAGTTATTTTATTCTGTTTGAATTTTAAACTTAATTCAGAAACTTCCGAAGGCCATATCTTCTTCATACGGACTCCGTTTTTCGAAAACTCGGACTCTATTTCGCGTATTTTTCCGAGACGAACGCAATGGCGTATCCCGTTTCCCTTAGTTCTTTGATTTCAAATTAATTATAGTTTAATTTTTTAATTTCATAGTTATAGAATTTGCGGGGTGTTACAATTAGGCAGAAGATCGGCTCAGTCACTTCATATTGCATATTGCATATATATGGATGTATTTAGTAAAATGGATGTATAATGGTTGTGTTATCATATAGTTGCTGCATTCCGGTGGATGGTTGTGCACGCATATAGAATTAATATGTATCATTAGCAATCTTTTGCATACATATTGGACGCATGGCAATATCATGAATTGCACTAAGGAGGTCGACTGAATCAGTATACCGCCTTATTTTGCATTAGATATGGACATATACACACACTGTGCATATAAACATTAAAGCATTAGAAGTCTTTTAAGGACAATGGATGCTGGTGTTTGATGGTTGAGTAGATGGACGATTAGATAGTATGATATACATTCTTCTTTACATGGTGATTTCGGGGACGAAATCCTTTAAGGAGAGGAGAATGTAACACCCCATAATTTTATAACCTTAAAATTCACAAATTAAAGTATACTTAATTTTTAGAAAAGAATTAAGTGAAATGGATTGCGCAGAGAAATATATATATATATATATATATATATTGATATATATATATATATATATATATAAATTAAAAATTAAATAAATGAAAATGCGAAAAAGTTCAAAATAGCGAATTGGGAGGGGGAATAACCGAACCGGCCCATTTAGGGGAGTGATACACCCCACTGTGTGGCCAGCACGGGTATCTACGAGTAGGGAGCCAATCGAAAGTTGGTAGTGGGGTACACCTAGTGGAGATAGGGGCAAACGGCACCTATGTAGTCAGCTAGGGGTACGTAAGGCTATTTATAAAGTTTCTGTGTGAAGCAAGTGGGATCAAACAATAGGGTGACTGGTGTGGTGCAGTGTAGTAATGTGTGGTGCAGTGTAGTAATCATTCGTTAGTAATTAGGTGTGCCGTTACCGTTATCTTTAACGTTATCTTAAACGCTATCTTTATCTTCCTAAGAGTTTATAGACATTTACTTGTCTTCCAGCTTTTGCCTTAGCCTAGTTATTTTGATAATAGTATTGTTAGAATTATCACACTCGCCAGACTTTATGTCTGACCCCCTCCATTTCTATCCTTTTCCCCCTCCAAGTCCTCAGGTTGGGCCCAGCTCTAGTGGAGCTTGATTGGATTGCTTCATCTCTTTGGAAAGCTTGGTCCCTTGAAGTAAAGTCCAGCTTGTTATCTTCTTTAATGGCTATTTGTGTAATGGGATTATGTATTTTGTTTTATGAAGATGGATAATGTACTTGACTCTGATTAATGGTTTTATGATGTAACAAACATGTTTAATTTCCGCTGCAATAAAATGAAGTTTTAGATTTCCAAGTACTATTTATTATCTGTCTTGTTGTAATTTTTTTGTTCTATATTCACTTACAACCTCCATGGAAGTTAATGCATTCCCTTTGTGAGTGACATTAATGGACGTGGGGTGTTACAAACTCTGTGCCTCTTGTATGCAAGTCACATGTTCTAACCAAATGAGCTACTAAGTCTTTTGCTTACAAACCTTAGAACAATGCTAAACATCATTATTTTCTCATTCCACTTTTTCAAATAAATTATTCTTTAATTTGTTATTTTAATATTCTCAGAAAATTCGGGGTGTTACATTCTCCCCTACTTAAAGGATTTTATCCTCGAAATCTCTAAGTCAAGAAGAACGTATCCTACCATCCAATCATCCATCTACTCAACCATCAACCACTAGCAACCATGGTTCTTAAAATATTTCTAATGCTTTTCATGTACATATGCATAGTGTGTGTATATGTCCGTAAACTAATGCAAAATCCGGCGGTCCACTGATTCAGTCGACCACCTTAATGCAAATAATGATAGTGCCATGTATCCATCATGTATGCAAAGAACCCTATACATATCATTACTACATGTGTGCACAACCATTCATTTAAATGCAACATCCATATGATACACACATTCAGCGCACATTCATTTTACTAAATACATCCATTTATATGCAATATGCAATATGAAATTGACTCAGCCGATCTTGTGCCTAAAGTGTGTGTATATGCATCCACGAGAAACCACTAGCAAACACTTGCATCCACATGCATCCACCATACATAACATGTCTCAAACACATGTTTCAACCATAGGACTACCCTATCTAAAGGTCAAAGATACTAGTGAGAGGACATACTAAAGATAGAACAAGTACAAGTTAAGCGATAAAGGAGAAATTAAAAGACATACCCTTGAAAAGAAAAGGGTACAACGAACACATCTTCTCTTCCGTCTCTCTAGTCAAGTTGCTCTCGTCATCTCTCCATTGCACTTTGACTAGCTTGACGTCTCGATTCCTCAACTTCTTAATATCTGACCCAAGAATGCATGTAGGAGCTCGTCGAATTGTCGCATCGCACTCTATTTCCACATCTCTAAGCAAGCTCTTCCAAAACTCGCTAGTAAAGATAGGATCGCTCACTATGCTAGAAGGAACACCGTGCAAACGAACTATCTCTCGAATGTATACGGAGGCTAACCATGGAGCAGTCCTCTTACTCTTCACGGGAATGAAATGGGCGCTCTTAGTAAGTCTGTCTACCACGACCCAAATCCCCGTATTACCCTTCCTTGATCTTGGTAGCCCATCAACAAAGTCCATCGAGACACTCTCCCACTTCCATTGTGGGGCCTCCAATGGGTGAAGCAACCCACCGGGCTTCTTTTGCTCTGCTTTTACTTGTTGGCACACAAAGCATCTAGCGACAAACTTAGCCACATCCCTCTTCATACCGGCCCAAAAGTAAACTCATCTCATGTCCATGTACGTCTTGTCCCCGCCGGAATGAATGGTCATCTTCGAACGATGTGCATCATCGATAATGGTCCTCCTTAAGTTCTCGTCTCGTGGTACACAAAGTCTACCGTCCCTACATAACCAACCCTTATCATCTAGGGTATACCTACTGAGATGGCTCGATGACTCCCCTCTTATGAGCTTCTCTACTAACTCAACTGTAATGACCCGCATTGGCAGAGGTATTATAATTAATTTATTTAATTATTGAAAAGGTAATTAAAAGGATTTATTGGTCGTGAAATTAAATAATGATGAATATTTAAATAAAATAATAAATTAAATAATATATTTAATTCTGAAATAATCAGAATTGGCTGAAATGGCGATATGGTGTGAACTGGATCATCTGGGATATTTAATTCAGCTTGGAATTTGATTTGAATAACGAATATATTATATAAACGACAGTTTGAACGAGGAATTTTAATATAATTAAAATCAAGCGAAATAGCGCTGTAGTTCGTAAATTGGCGATTCGAACTTCAATTGAATGTACAGGATTCGTTTTAAGCCGGATTTCTATGAAATAAGAAACGTGTGGAGCTGGTGGAGTATATCTTTCTTGTGGAAGAGAAAAATCGGGATTTCGTCGTGTAGATTTTGAGATATATCCAAATAAAATTTTAGAAAAGTCGCTGTGGAAATCCTTTTTAATTTATAAAGAAATTATTTATATTTTTAAAAGGGATTTCAATATAAATCGAATATCGGGTTGACCCAGAAGTGAATATCGAGTTAAAAATTCATATAGTAATGTTCCAGAGCCGGATGGTATTCCACTGTGAATATAGACGATAATATTTATTTTTAAATATTAAATTTAATTATATTTAAATATATTTATATATTTTAAATGGGTCATCCAAAGCTTTAAAAATGGCCACTTTTGCAAACGAAGTCGGAATTCGACGAAACTATTTTTGTTGGATCCGCAATGTCAAATAGTTGTTAGATTTCCAGTTTCATGATTTTTAGAGTCGCTGTGTAACCGTACGGATTTTTAGAGTGAAAAACAGTCAACATTCTGACGGTTAAAAATACGCTGTGTGAGCATACGAAGTCTGAATTCGACGAAACCAGTTTCGTTGTGACCGTAATGTCAAACTGTAGCTGCACGTCAATTTCCCTGATTTTTGTGTATCGTATGTAATCACAAGAATTTTTAGAAAGCAAAATGAATATATAAATGAGAATATACTGGGAATATTCCTTCTAAAAATATATAGATATTTTATCCTTCTATAAATACCCCTTCAAACAATTCTAAACATAATTTACTTTATTCCGCAGTCAACTAAAAATCCCGCCGCTATTTTTATTTTACACAGCAAAAATCCAAAGTGAAAAATAAAAAAGAAATCAAATAAAATTCGATAAATTGCAAAACTATAATCATGTGATTCCCATGGCTTCCTCTTCGATCTCATGTGCATTTTATTAGGTTCGATCAAGATTCGGTTGTCTGAAAAACCTACAGCGATTTAGGGTTTCAAGTTTTGGGGGTAATCGAGGTGTTTGTTTGCAGAATCAAGTTGAGTTTTGTGTTTAGGGGATAAAACCGAGCTCGTATGAATTAATTGTGGTATTTGCATTGAAAAAGATGTCGATCTGCTGAACTGGAGTTTGATGACGGGATTCGCCGAGGGGGTGCGAGTGGCAGGTATAGGGTATGGTCGGAGAGTGCAGGCGAGGAGAAGGAGATAGGTTCTGTCGGTTTTGAATTTGGCTGAAAGATGGAATTGTGGTTGAGCTTGGAAGTTGCGAAAATGGCCTTGTTTATTTCCTAGAGTCACGGCATTTCATTGGTTCGGGGAAGAAGATGAGTTGTTCGGGCCTGAGTAGTTTAAAAAGGGTGATGGGCCTTATGAATAAAGCTAAGCCCAATAAAAGTTAAATGATGGTTTTAATTTAATTTAAATATCTTTATAACCTGTATAAATCATAACTTCTACATACGATATCAGAATCACGAACCGTAAGTTGCATTGGGACCGTATGGGGGAGAGCTTCACAATGAAACTGACTGGAAGTGGATCAGTGCTCGTTTGAAATTATGGCGAAATAAACTGTTTGATTCAGGTCAAACTACAGTTTATCGTTCTTTAACGATGAACTGCTAAAGTGAGTAAATCTCACTAACTCTGAACAGTTTATAATTTCATGTTGTATCTTTAGAACTGTTAAATATTGGCTGATTGACTGTGTGTTGACTATTTGATTGAACTGCTAGTCAGTTAGTTGAATTTCTATATTGATTCTGTTTAACAGAATATATCACATGGAACTGAAAGTGATGTTATCTATATTGTTTAACATCTGTGATGCAGGGAAAAGGTTGGAGGAATCCAACTGGATTCCTCAACATTTATTTTACTGTGATTCATATATTGTGATATATTATGTGATATATAATCTGTTGTTGATTATGCGTGTTTGGACGATATTTATCGTTGTTATATGGCATGTTAAATACCATAAGAAATACAGGATATGGGAAAGGGGATTTTCAAAGTATATTTTGAAAACGAATTATTTATATAAAATCAATGGATTTTATATAGAAAAGGAAAAGGGTTTTTATAAAAGAAAATATTTATAAAATCGAAGGATAAGTTATAATAAAGGAAATATTTATTTGTTAAATAAATAGAATCGAAAAGGAAATATTTGTAAGACATTACAAATAGAATCGAAAGGGAAATATTTGTAAACATTTACATGTAGAATTGAAATGATTTATTTATTTAGAAAATAAATAAAAGATTTTAACGGAGATATTTATTTAGAACATAAGTAAATAGAATTGAGAAGGAGATATTTATTTAGAACATAAGTAAATAGAATTGAGAAGGAGATATTTATTTAGAACATAAATAAATAGAATTGAGAAGGAGTTATGGATTTAGAACATAAGTAAATAGAATTGAGAAGGGAATAATTATTGGTTGAATAAATAGAAAATATAAAAGAAATATTTATTTGTTAAATAAATAGAATTGAAAAGGGAATAGTTATTTGTTAAGTAAACAAATAGAAAAGGAATTAATCAAAGGAGTTAATCCGAAAAAGTAAATCGAAAAGAGTAAATCGAAATGAGTTAATCGAATATTAGTTATTTGATAAGAGTTAATCGAATCGAGTGAATTAATTTGAGTTAATCAGTTAGAGTTATTCAAATGGAGTTATTCGAAGTAGAGTTATCGAATATCACTTATTCGAAGTAGAGTTATCAAATATAGTGTATTCGAGAGAAGAGTTATTCGAATTAGTTATTCGAATAGAGTAAAATAAATAAGAGTTATTCAAATTAGTTATTCGAATAGAGTTAAACACATAAGAGTTATTGAATTAGTTATTCGAAAGGAGTTATCGAATTAATCATTCGAGAAGAGTAATCGAATATAGTTTATTCGAATAGAGTTAGAAGAGTAATCGAATATAGTTTATTCGAATAGAGTTAGAGGAGTAATCGAATATAGTTTGTTCGAAAGGAGTTAATTAAGGAGTAAGTGAAAAGAGTTAATCGATTAGAGTTAAAAGACGAACTTACCCTGTTTCAAGATTTGAAATGTCGTTCAGTTAAGGTATGAGAGGTAGTTATACCCCAACTTGATTGAATTCATTTTAAATTTAGAAATGGTTAAAGTTCGAGAGTGAAAATGGTTAAAGTGAATTTAGTAAATAAGTATAGTAGTTTGAGTTGGCGTCGCAATGTTGATTTAAACATCTGTTTAAATCCAAGTATAGAAGATTTGGAAATGTTTTCCAAATAGAATCAGAAACCTAATCAAATATTGAATCGAAAGGAAAATATGAATATATGTATATATAGATATATATATGATTGATGATTGATTGATAGAATTTCCATCTGGAAATAATATCGTTGTTTGCACACATGTTTTCTTTGATAGTAAACTCACTGACTATCGAAGTTTTTGACCATTTTAACGTTGTTAATATGGAGAGACTGGTTGGATTATTATCCGAAGAACCACTCTGTATTGGCATAAGCGTTGCGAATCATATATGCCAATGAAAATTGAAGACGAAGTAAAGTGCAAGGTCTGTTGTATAAATCTTAGATAACAGTGCCTAAGATGGATATACTGAATAGTGCCTTCGGTTCATCCTGTTCCTGGAAGACTTGTATGGACGGATGTCTGATATAGTATTTCCAGACGATAACATATATTGATTTCTCCAATCGTACCAAGAGTGGAAGCGGAGAAGGAAACTTCTTTTAGCTAACACATAATGTATGGTTGAGGACGTCAATCGGTGATTTGATGGATTTGACAATGTGGCATTCAAAGTGAATCTGGTGTGATGATAAAGCGTAGCTTCTAGCCTCACATCCGGTAAATGAAAGAAATCGGGCAGGCTGCATGGCTAAGTCGGTCGCACCGAAGTAGGGTGTATAATCACCTGATCTAGAGTTTCATTTACTTCTAAAAATCTATTGTTGATGCTGTCCCATTCGGGAAACGGTTGTTGATCCCAACCGTTGGTGATATACATTCGATACAATCAAGCGAAATGAGTGGTTGGTCATGTGTGGCGGGGTTGCAAGATGTTCTTATTGAACCCAGTGTATTCCTCTCTAGAGGTACACAAGCGAAAGGTGGTTCCATACCCTGTCATAGTTGGAAATCCATTACCCAATACGTGCTTGCGGTTTTTGATTGTATACCATATATGTAGAATGTGAGATGAAAGCGTTTCTGCTAGATGATTATTATATTGTGGTGGATAGACTTTATTATAATATCAAAAGGTTTTTGATATAAAGATATTTTGGATCTCATAAGGGAAAAACCCGTTCCGTTATACAACGTGGTCTTATGAGATATCATTTACCTGCTTGAACTGTTTTGAACTTTTTTACTCACATAAGTCCGATGAATGACCCGTAGTTTATTTTTTTTTGTTTTCCCTAAACCCTTGTGTGCCCAATTTTGTACGGGCAGTCAAGTAGTCAGGAATTTGCAGATACTTGAAGAACTAGAGCAGGAGGCTTCAGGATTATATAGTTATAGTTATTTCCGCTGTGTTGTAAGTGTTTTACTTTGATAAACGATATGTATATTCAAGTACATATTTGTATTTCAAAGTTATGTTATGAAATATATTTATTCGTTCCACTGTGAGATTCGTGTTACTCTGATATTGTGTTCTTCTGCTTCTTTTATTATAAGTTTCTATCTTATCTTTCCTCGCCCTCTAATTTCCTTCATTAACGATCGGTATTTTTCGATGTTTGGTTAGTCGTCATCGTGTTTATGTCGATAACCAAAGTCGTCAAAATCCTGGGTCATTACGGTTGGTATCAGAGCGAGGTATCAGAGCAGTTTGACATTACGGTCCCAACGAAACTGGTTTCGTCGAATTCTGACTCCGTATGCTCACACGACGTATTTTGAACTTTCGAAATACTGACTGTTTCTCACTCTAAAAATCCGTACGACCGCACAGTGACTCTAAAAATCACGAAACTGGAAATCTAACAACTATTTGACATTGCGGATCCAACAAAATTAGTTTCGTCGAATTCCGACTTCGTATGCAAAAGTGGCCATTTTTAAAGCTCTGGATCACCCATTTAAATATACAAATTTATTTAAATATAATTAAATTTAATATTTAAAAATAAATATTATCGTATATATCCATAGTGGAATACCATACAGTTCAGAAAACCCTATATGGATTTCTAGCTCGATATTTCAAATCAGGGTCAACCCGATATTCGATTTATGTTGAAATTCCTTTTTAAAATATAAATAATTCCTTTACTAATTATAAAGGAATTCCACAGCGACTTTTCTAAAATTTGATTTTTACATATCTCAAAATCTACACGACGAAAACCCGATTTTTCTCTTCCACTAGAAAGATATACTCCACCAGCTCCACACGTTTCTTGTTTCACCGAAATCCGACTTAAAACGAATCTTGTACATTCAGTTGAAGTTCAAATCGCCAAATTACGAAATGCAGTGCCATTTCAAGCTCTATTTCAATTATATTACAACTCTACGTTCAAGATGTCATTTATGTAATATATTCGTTATTCTATTTCAATTCTAAACTGAATTTAATATCACTGATTATCCGGTTCACACCATATCGTCATTTCAGCCAATTCTGATTATTTTCAGAATTAAATATATTATTTTAATTAAATATTCACCATTATTTAATTCCATGACCAATAAATCCTTTTAATCACCTTTTAAATAATCAAAAAATTAATTATAATACCTCTGCAAATGAGGGTCATTACAATCTTTCCCACTTAAAATAATTTCGCCCTTGAAATTGCTAAAAGGTAGAGAACGACCCTATCGACTGGTTAGAACATATTTGTTCACTTCTTAACTTCAGTTTCCAACTGAACCAATTTAAATTCCAGTTAAATATTAATCAATTCTTATCAATGAAAATTTTCAAAAATCCTGAAAATTTTCTAACGCCTTAACATTTCGAAAGATTTCGCCAGCACCTCCTTTGTACTGGTCAATTGGTCAAACTCCAAATTGTCTCTCTGGGCCATCTCAATCCCAAAAGAAAATCAAACAACCATGCGGCTTGCCAATTCGGCTCATAAATCTTATATCCAATAGAAATATAAACTTGTACCTTTTGTCGGCATATCATTATATCCTTTCCACCTGTTGTCAATTCAGCTGATACAAGGGTCATCCCAATCAAATTCCAATATGCTTTTATCCACAACACAACCATTCGCTTATATCCGAGTCACAACATTTCGTTGGTTCGGGGAAGAAGGTGAGTTGTTCAGGCCTGAGTAGTTTTAAAAGGGTGATGGGCCTTATGAATAAAGCTAAGCCCAATAAAAGTTAAATGATGGTTTTAATTTAATTCAAATATCTGTATGAACTGTATGAATCATAACTTCTACATACGATATCAGAATAACGAACCGTAAGTTGCACTGGGACCGTATGGGGGAGAGCTTCACAATGAAATTGACTAGAAGTGGATCGGTGCGCGTTTGAAATTATGGTGAAATAAACTGTTTGATTGAGATAAAACAACAGTTTATCGTTCTTTAACGATGAACTGCCAAAGTGAGTAAATCTCACTAACTCTGAACAGTTTATAATTTCATGTTGTATTTTTAGAACTGTTAAATATTGGCTGATGGACTGTGTGTTGACTGTTTGATTGAACTGCTAGTCAGTTAGTTGAATTTCTACATTGATTCTGTTTAACAGAATATATCATATGGAACTAAAAGTGATGTTATCTATATTGTTTAACATCTGTGGCGCAGGGAAACAGGTTGGAGGAATCCTGGATTCCTCAACATTTATTTAATTGTGATTCATATATTGTGTTATATGATGTGATATATAATCTGTTGTTGATTATGTGTGTTTGGACTATATTTATCGTTGTTATATGGTATGTTAAATACCATAAGAAAAACTGGATGTGGGAAAGGGGATTTTCAAAGTATATTTTGAAAATGAATTATTAATATAAAATCAACGGATTTTATATAGAAAAGGAAAAGGGTTTTTATAAAAAAATTATTTATAAAATCGAAGGACAAGTTATAATAAAGGAAATATTTATTTGTTAAATAAATAGAATCGAATAGGAAATATTTGTAAGACATTACAGATAGAATCGAAAGGGAAATATTTGTAAACATTTACATATAGATTTGAAAGGAGATATTTGTTTAGAAAATAAGTAAAAGATTTTAAAGGAGATATTTATTTAGAACATAAGTAAATAGAATTGAGAAGGAGATATTTATTTAGAACATAAGTAAACAGAATTGAGAAGGAGATATTTATTTAGAACATAAGTAAATAGAATTGAGAAGGATATATGTATTTAGAACATAAGTAAATAGAATTGAGAAGGGAATATTTATTGGCTAAATAATTAGAAAAGATAAAAGAAATATTTATTTGTTAAATAAATAGAATTGAAAAGGGAATAGTTATTTGTTAAGTAAACAAATAGAAAAGTAATTAATCAAAGGAGTTAATCCGAAAGAGTAAATCGAAAAGAGTAAATCAAAATGAGTTAATCGAATATTAGTTATTTGATAAGAGTTAATCGAATAGAGTGAATTAATTTGAGTTAATCAGTTAGAGTTATTCAAATGGAGTTATTCGAAGTAGAGCTATCGAATATCACTTATTCGAAGTAGAGTTATCAAATATAGTGTATTTGAGAGAAGAGTTGCTCGAATTAGTTATTCGAATAGAGTAAAATAAATAAGAGTTATTCGAATTAGTTATTCGAATAGAGTTAAAAACATAAGAGTTATTGAATTAGTTATTCGAAAGGAGTTATCGAATTAGTCATTCGAGAAGAGTAATCGAATATAGTTCATTCGAATAGAGTTAGAAGAGTAATCGAATATAGTTTATTTGAATAGAGTTAGAGGAGTAATCAAATATAGTTTGTTCGAATGGAGTTAAGTAAGGAGTAAGTGAATAGAGTTAATCGATTAGAGTTAAAAGATGAACTTACCCTGTTTCAAGATTTGAAATGTCGTCCAGTTAAGGCCTGATAGGCCGTGTAACACCCCACGTCCATTAATGTCACTCACAAAGGGAATGCATTAATTTCCATGGAGGTTATAAGTGAATATAGAACAGAAAAATTACAACAATACAGATAATAAATAGTACTTGGAAATCTAAAACTTCATTTTATTGCAGCGGAAATTAAACATGTTTGTTACATCATAAAACCATAGATCATAACCAAGTACAATATCCATCTTCATAAAAACAAAATACATAATCCCATTACATAAATAGCCATTAAAAAGATTACAAACTGGACTTTACTTCAACGGTCCAAGCTTTCCAAAGAGAGATGAAGCAATTCAATCAAACTCCACTAGAGCTGGGCCAAACCTGAGGACATGGAGGGGGAAAAAGGTTAGAAATAGAGGGGGGTCAGACATAAAGTCTGGCAAGTTTGATAATTCTAACAATACTATTATCAAAATAACTAGACTAAGGCATAAGCTGGAAGACAAGTAAATGTCTATGAACTCTTAGGAAGATAAAGATAGCGTTTAAGATAACGTTAAAGATAACGGTAAAGGCACGCCTAATTACTAACGAATGATTACTACACCGCACCGCACATTACTACACTGCACCACACCAGTCACCCTATTTTTTGATCCCACTTGCTTCACACAGAAACTTTATAAATTGCCTTACGTACCCCTAGCTGACTACATAGGTGTCGTCTGCCCCTATCTCCACTAGATGTACCCCACTACCCACTTTCGATCGGCTCCCTACTCGTGGATACCCGTGCTGGCCCCACAGTGGGGTGTATCACTCCCCTAAAGTGGCAACCCGATACAACTTGAGAATGCACGGCTTATACCTACACGATGCAACAACGTCTTACCTACCAGCCCGGGTCCACACACGCATACGAAACCCGTTGGACTTGCGTTGCCATCGCTCCCCGTTTTGGCCTCTTACAATCAAACCCAGCATGCATGTCCAGTCCTCGACTTGGGTCGAGCCCACAAAGATACGTTTGGGATACTGGTCGAAATGGGCCCCCACAAGCTACCCACCTAAGCTTGTCACTAGTATATCCCACTTAACCCTCTTAGTCGTGTTCATTTACATGTGTGTTTGGTTAAGTCTTACTAATCATATTTCACGTGCCACTAAGGGCGCCCCATAGATTCCTCATGCCACCCAAGGCACCTACTTAACCCCTATGTCCCACTTTACATGTTTATTTGGTAAAGTATTTCTTAATTCATTGAGGCCATAACCTCATAAAGACCTCTCATATTAGACTGGCATTTATGGCAGCTGGATTTGGCGGGCGGGTCCGGGCAGTCTTACACCATAAAAGAGTCTTACCTCATGTCTTTACAACTGTTATGATTTAGTTTAGGCCTAGGACCTCTCACATTGGGCTGACATTTGTGACCACTGGATTTGCAGGGCGGGTCCGGGCAGGTTTACGTCACAAACGAGTCCAACCTTTTGTCCTAAGCATTGATTAACACTTAAAATCTTTTACCCCAGTTTTAATAATTCCCTGTTCAAATTATTAATCAAGTCAACTTTTAATGATGTCCATAATTGACTCAATTATGGCCATCCACTTATGGCATGCAAAATCATATCAATTGCACACCAACTTTTTAATATTAAATCCTTAATATTACCCCTACCCCACGTTTTTACGTTCGCTTATTCAACGCATAATATAGGCTCAACTTGTATAGTCTAACACCTAGCACAAAGATAAATTATCACAACATATAGACAATTAAAATAAATCTAATCATAATAGGGGTGAAACTTGCATAAACTACACATGTTAAGGATCAAAAGGTGTCAACTTGTTAAATGTCTCAATTTATACGATATGATCATAGCCCAAATCTATACATAAACTTGCATATGGGGTTTTTAGGCAACATAATGATGGTGTGAACTAGCATAGGACATCACATATGTCATAGCATAATTCTAGATGTCATAATAGATGTCTTGGTATATGTTCATAACTTTTCTAATCAATATAACTTGCATATGTGACTTGTCATATTGATCAACATATCCCAAACATGATGATTTAATTAATATGAACTAACTAGCATAGATGGTAACATCATGGCCTTTTTAACTTGTATGATTCATCACAACTTAGCATAGAAACTTTCAACATACATAACATCATCATAGCATGATTTACAACATATAAGATATCATCATCACATAACATTGGATTTACAATATACATGATAGCAAAAGGGGTTTACAACAACATATATGATAATTCACATCATCTACTCATAGTCCATTCATAACTCAACCTAATTAAAATGATAATAATCTTGTTAAGATCATCATACTCACAATTTAGAGAAGAAAAGAGAGAGTTTTGCTTTGCTTTAGGTTTGAGAGAATTAGAATTGAATTAGCTTTCCTTCCTTCTTAGTTGGCGGCGGCTCCATTGATTCCCATGGCGACGGTAACTATTCTATTTTAATTAGGTTTAGGGTTAGCATTAGGATATATTTATAGGTGTAGGAAGTTATTTAGGACCATTAGATTAACCCTGAACGATGAGAACCAATCAAATGAAAAATATGCATTTGAGCGAATCGGCCCACGAGTTGACAGCCAAACACCCTAAATTAACCCCTAGTCGACCCAACGGTGCTCGGGTCGACCTCAAAAATGGGCCGCTTCGGTTATCCCCCCTCCCAATTCGCTGTTTTGAACTTTTTCGCATATTTATTTATTTAATTTTTAATTTATATATATATATATATATCAATATATATATTTCTCTGCGCAACCCATTTCACTTAATTCTTTTCTAAAAATTAAGTATACTTTAATTTGTGAATTTTAATGTTATAAAATTACGGGGGGTTACATTCTCCCCTCCTTAGAGGATTTCGCCCCCGAAATCTCCAAGTCAAGAAGAATGTATATCCTACCATCTAATCGTTCATCTACTCAACCATCAAACACCAGCATCCATTGTCCTTAAAAGACTTCTAATGCTTTAATGTTTATATGCACAGTGTGTGTATATGTCCATATCTAATGCAAAATTAGGCGGTCTACTGATTCAGTCGACCTCCTTAGTGCAATTCATGATAGTGCCATGCGTCCAATATGTATGCAAAAGATTCCTAATGATACATATTAATTCTATATGCGTGCACAACCATCCACCCGAATGAAGCAACTATATGATAATACAACCATTATACATCCATTTTACTAAATACATCCATATATATGCAATATGCAATATGAAGTGACAGAGCCGATCTGGTGCCTAATAGTGTGTGTATATGCATCCACGAGCAACCACTAGCAAACACTTGCATCCACTTTGCATCCACCATACATAACATGTGTCAAATACATGTTTCAACCATAGGATTATCCTAACTAAAGGTCAAAGATACTACCGAGAGGATATACTAAAGAGAAGATAAGTACAAGCTAAGCGATAAAGGAGAAATTAAAAGACATACCCTCAGAAAAAAGGTTATCGTGAACGCATCTTCTCTTCTGTCTCCCAAGTAGCATTTCTCTCATCGTCTTCCCATTGCACCTTGACTAGTCTGACCTCTCGACTCCTCAACCTCTTGATCTCCGACCCAAGAATGCGCATAGGAGCTCGTCGAATTGTTGCATCACGCTCTATCTCCACCTCTATAACAAAGCTCGGCTCTACCACTTCCGCGGTCTCGTGCAAGCACTTCCTCAAATGTGACACATGGAATATGTCGTGTACACCACTAAGTCTCTCGGGAAACTCCACTCTATACGCCATCTGTCCAATTTTCTCCTTAATAGGAAACGGCCCTACAAACCTAGGTGCTAATTTCCCAACGCACCCAAAACGAACAACGTTCCGTAACCGAGACACTTTGACAAAGACCATGTCCCCAGCTTCAAACTCGAGATCTGTCCTCCTCTTATCCGCATAAGATTTCTGCCTATCCTGTGCTGCTTTGATCCTCCTTCGAATCAAGTCGATCTTCTCCGAAGTCTCCCTAATCATATCAGGCCCAAGTAAGATCTTATCCATAGATTCCCGCCAACATTTAGGTGAACGACAAGGTCGTCCATAAAGAGCTTCGAATGATGCCATACCAATGTTGGACTGAAAGCTGTTATTATATGCGAACTCCACCAATGGAAGATGCTCTTCCCATGTACCCCCAATGTCTAGGATACATAGCCTCAACAGATCCTCTAGAATGCGATTCACCCTCTCAGTCTGGCCGTCCGTTTGAGGATGATATGCGGTGCTCAAACATAACTGAGTCTCTACCGCCTCTTGTAAGCCTCTCCAAAATTCGCTAGTGAAAATAGGATCGCGGTCGCTCACTACGCTAGAAGGAACACCGTGCAAACGAACTATTTCTCGAACGTATACGGAGACTAACCGTGGAGCAGTCCTCTTACTCTTTACGGGAATGAAATGGGCGCTTTTAGTAAGTCTATCTTCTATAACCCAAATTCCCGTATTACCCTTCCTTGATCGCGGTAACCCATCCACAAAATCCATCGAGACACTTTCCCACTTCCATAGTGGAATCTCCAATGGGTGAAGAAACCCACCGGTTTCTTTTGCTCCGCTTTTACTTGTTGGCACATGAATCATCTAGCGACATACTCGGCCACATCTTTCTTCATGCCGTCCCAAAAGTAAACTCTCTTCACATCTTTGTACATCTTGTCCCCGCCAGGATGAATGGTCATCTTCGAATGATGTGCTTCGTCAAGAATAGTCTTCCTTAGGTCATCGTCTTTTGGTACACAAAGTCTACCGTCCCTACGCAACCAACCCTTATCATCTAGGGTATACCTACGGAGATGGCTTGATGACTCCCCTCCTTTGAGTTTTTCTACTAACTCAACCAACTGCGGGTCGTCCCGCTGTGCCTCGCCAATCCGTCCCAAAAGCGTAGGTCTGACCTCCAAGGATGCTAGCAAACCGAGTACGAAGTCAATGGAAGGTCTAAAGTCAAACATCGAAATGAATTCTAAGCTTCGCCACTCAACAAACAAAGGACTTAAGGATAATCTTTTTATACTTTATGCGTCTGCCACCACGTTACCCTTGCCAGGGGTATAGGCTATTTTGAAGTCGTAGGACGCTAAGAACTCCATCCACCTTTGCTGCCATAAGTTCAAGTCCTTTTAAGAGAATAGGTATTTTAAAGACTTGTGGTCAGTGAATAATTCGAATTTCTCGCCAAGAAGACAATGACAGTAAGACTTAAGCGCGAAAACAATAGCGGCCAACTCTAGGTCATGTGTGGGGTAATTCTTCTCATGCGCTCTCAACTGCCTTCCACCATAGGCTATTACCCTGCCCTCTTGCATTAAGACTGCACCTAGTCCTGTCCCACAAGCGTTAGTATAAACGGTAAACGGCTTACTCCCATCTGGCAATACTAAGACTGGGGCTGAAGTCAAAGCTCTCTTCAAACGTTGGAACGCATCATCACAATCTACGTCCCTTGTGAAAACTAGGTTCTTCTTCGTCAAGCGTGTCAACGGAGCTGATATCTTTGCGAAGTCTTTGATAAACTTCCTATAGTAGCCATCCAACCCCAAGAAACTTCTCACTTCGGTAGCATTTTTAGGGACCTTCCAATCTTGGATGGCCACCACCTTCGCAGGATCCACGGCTATCCCTTCTTTGGAAACCACGTGCCCTAAGAACCGTACTTCCTTCCTCCAGAAGTGACACTTAGAAAATTAAGCCTTAAGGCTATGCGCTCGTAGGGTCTCTAACACTTCCCTAAGATGTAGGGCATGCTCTTCTTCATCCTTAGAAAAGATCAAGATGTCATCTACAAAGACTACCACGAATTTGTTAAGGTACTCCCTAAACAACCTACTCATCAAATCAACAAAATATGCTGGGGCATTTGTCAAACCGAAGGGCATCACTTGCCATTCATAGAAACCGTCCGGAGTCCTAAAGGCAGTCTTGTCTATGCTATCCTCAGCCACTCTCAACTGATGGAACCCGGTAGCTAAGTCCAACTGCGAAAACACTGAGGCGACAACTAACTGATCAAATTTATTGACATATTCTTTCACTGATGAGCTTCCTTGCTTCAATGTCAAGAACCTTTCCATATATAGATTTTCTTCCGCCCTTGAGAGAAACTTCACCTCGAACCTACGTCTGAAATCCGCCCAAGAGTCAACAGGACGCTCCCCATTAGTGACCTCCCACCAAAATAAGGCCTCTCCCTTCATCAACCAAGCTGCTAAACGAACTCTCCTCCCTTCTTCTACTTCAAAGATTTCTAGCAATTCTTCCACCTCCTTAAGCCAATCTCTAGCTTCCACAAACGTTTCTGACCCTTGAAATGGTTTTCCACCCATAGCCTTGAATTCCTTGCATGTCTTTGCAAAAGTATCTACGCGAGGAGGAGGAGGAGGAACGGGTGCAACTGGTGGTGGAGGAACATTGGCTGGACCTGCAGCGGCCCTAGCCTCTAATAACCTCCTATACCATCCTGGTATGGTTACACCGTCGGGTAGATTAAGATCTTCAGCCATGCTGAAACGAAAAAGGAAAGATTCAAAATGGAGAATTCGAAAGATAAAAATATGTGGCTATTGGGGATTATGTATTTCTTAAAAACTTTTCTCTTTAAATTTCTCATTAAAACATGTTTTTGAAAACACTTCTTCCAAAAATAACTATTTTTCTAAAGTATTTTTATCTGTTCTGGTAACCTTAAGCTCTGATACCTCGTGTAACACCCTACGTCCATTAGTGTCACTCACAAGGGGAATGCATTAACTTCCATGGAGGTTATAAGTGAATATAGAATAAAAAAATTACAACAAGACAGATAATAAATAGTACTTGGAAATCTAAAACTTCATTTTATTGCAGCGGAAATTAAACATGTTTGTTACATCATAAAACCATATATCATAACCAAGTACAATATCCATCTTCATAAAAACAAAATACATAATCCCATTACATAAATATCCATTAAAAAGATAACAAGCTAGAGTTTACTTCAATGGTCCAAGCTTTCCAAAGAGAGATGAAGCAATTCAATCAAACTCCACTAGAGCTGGGCCCAACATGAGGACCTGGAGGGGGAAAAGGATAGAAATAGAGGGGGTCAGACAAAAAGTCTGGTGAGTATGATAATTCTAATAATACTATTATCAAAATAACTAGACTAAGGCATAAGCTGGAAGACAAGTAAATGTCTATGAACTCTTAGGAAGGTAAAGATAGCGTTTAAGACAATGTTAAAGATAACGGTAAAGGCACACCTAATTACTAACGAATGATTACTACACTGCTCCGCACATTACTACACTGCACCACACCAGTCACCCTATTGTTTGATCCCACTTGCTTCACACAGAAACTTTATAAATAGCCTTACGTACCCCTAGCTGACTACATAGGTGCCGTTTGCCCCTATCTCCACTAGGTGTACCCCACTACCCACTTTTGATCGGCTCCCTACTCGTAGATACCCGTGCTGGCCCCACAGTGGGGTGTATCACTCCCCTAAAGTGGCAACCCGATACAACTTGAGAATGCACGGCTTATACCTACACGATGCAACAACATCTTACCTACCAACCCGGGTCCACACACGCATACGAAACCCGTTGGACTTACGTTGCCACCGCTCCCCGTTTGGCCTCTTACAATCAAACCCAGCATGCGTGTCCTGTCCTCGACTTGGGTCGAGCAAACAAAGATACGTTTGGGATATTGGTCGAAATGGGCCCCCACAAGCTACCCACCTAAGCTTGTCACTAGTATATCCCACTTAACCCTCTTAGTCATGTTCATTTACATGTGTGTTTGGTTAAGTCTTGCTAATCGTATTTCACATGCCACTAAGGGCACCCCCTAGATTCCTCATGCGACCCAAGGCACCTACTTAACCCCCATGTCCTACTTTACATGTTTATCTGGTTAAGTATTTCTTAATTCATTCAGGCCATAACCTCATAAAGACCTCTCACATTAGACCGGCATTTATGGCAGTTTGATTTGCCGGGCGGGTCCGGGCAGTCTTACACCATAAAAGAGTCTAACCTTGTGTCTTTACAACTATTATGCTTTAGTTTAGGCCTAGGACCTCTCACATTGGGCTGACATTTGTGACCACTGGATTTGCCGGGCGGGTCCAGGCAGGTTTACGTCACAAACGAGTCCAACCTCGTGTCCTAAGCATTGATTAACACTTAAAATCTTTTACCCCAGTTTTAATAATTCCCTATTCAAATTATTAATTAAGTCAACTTTTAATGATGTCCATAATTGACTCAATTATGGCCATCCACTTATGGCATGCAAAATCATATCAATTGCACCCCAACTTTTTAATATTAAATCCTTAATATTACCCATACCCCACGTTTATATGTTCGCTTATTCAACGCATAATATAGGCTAGACTTGTATAGTCTAACACCTAGCACAAAGATAAATTATCACAACATATAGACAATTAAAATAAATCTAAACATAGTAGGGGTGAAACTTGCATAAACTACACATGTTAAGGATCAAAAGGTGTCAGCTTCTTAAATGTCTCAATTTATATGATAAGATCATAGCCCAAATCTATACATAAACTTGCATATGGGGTTTTTAGGCAACATAATGATGGTGTGAACAAGCATAGGATATCACATATGTCATAGCATAATTCTAGATGTCATAATAGATGTCTTGGTATATGTCCATAACTTTTCTAATCAATCTAACTTGCATATGTGACTTGTCATATAGATCAACATAACCCAAACATGATGATTTAATTAATATGAACTAACTAGAATAGATGGTAACATCATGGCCTTTTTAACATGTATGATTCATCAAAATTAGCATAGAAACTTTCAACATACATAACATCATCTAGCATGATTTACAACATATAAGATATCATCATCACATAACATTGGATTTAGAATATACATGATAGCAAAAGGGGTTTACAACAACATATATGATAATTCACATCATCTACTCATAATCCATTCATAACTCAACCTAATTAAAATGATAACAATCTTGTTAGGATCATCATACTCACAATTTAGAGAAGAAAAGAGAGAGTTTTGCTTTGCTTTAGGGTTCAGAGAATTAGAATTGAATTAGCTTTCCTTCCTTCTTAGTTGGCTTCGGCTCCATTGATTCCCATGGCGATGGTAACTATTCTATTTTAATTAGGTTTAGGTTTAGCATTAGGATGTATTTATAGGTGTAGGAAGTTATTTAGGACCATTAGATTAACCCTAAACGATGAGAACCAATCAAATGCAAAATCTGCATTTGAGCGAATCGACCCACGGGTTGGCAGCCAAACACCCTGGATTAACCCTTAGTCGACCCAGCAGGGCTTGGGCCGACCTCAAAATTGGGTCGGTTCGGTTATTCCCCCTCCCAATTCGCTGTTTTGAACTTTTTCGCATATTTATTTATTGATTTTTTAATTTGTATATATATATATATATCAATATATATATATTTCTCTGTGCAACCCATTTCACTTAATTCTTTTCTAAAAATGAAGTATACTTTAATTTGTGAATTTTAATGTTATAAAATTATGGGGTGTTACAGGTAGTTATACCCCAACATGATTGAGTTCGTTTTAAATTTAGGAATTTTTAAAGTTAGAGAGTGAAAGTGGTTAAAGTGAATTTAGTAAATAAGTATAGTAGTTTGAGTTGGCGTCGCGATGTTGATTTAAACATCTGTTTAAATCCAAGTACAGAAGATTTGGAAATGTTTTCCAAATAGAATCAGAAACGTAATCAAATACTGAAACAAGGAAAATATGAATATATAAATATATATATATATATATATATATGATTGATGATTGATTGATAGAATTTCCATTTGGAAATAATATCATTGTTTGCACACATGTTTTCTTTGATAGTTAACTCACCAACTATCGAAGTTTTTGACCATTTTAACATTGTTAATATGGAGAGACCTGTTGGATTATTATCCAAAGAACCACTCTGTATTGGCATAAGCGTTACGAATCATATTTGCCAAAGAAAATTGAAGATGAAGTAAAGTGCAAGGGCTATTGTATAAATCTTAGATAACAGTGTCTAAGGTGGATATACTGAATAGTGCCTTTGGTTCATCCTGTTCCTGGATGACTTGTATGGACGGATGTGTGACAGAGTATTTCCAGACGATCACGTATATTGATTTCTCCAACCGTACCAAGAGTGGAAGTGGAGAAGGAAATTTCTTTTAGCTAACACATAATGTATGGTTGAGGACGTCAATCGGTGATTAGATGGATTTGACGATGTGGCATTCAAAGTGAATCTGATGTGATGATAAAGCGTAGCTTCTAGCCTCACATCCGGTAAATGGTAGAAAACGGGCAGGCAGCACGGCTAAGTCGGTCGCACCGAAGTAGGGTGTATAATCACCTGATCTAGAGTTTCATTTACTTCTAAAAATCTATTGTTGATGCTGTCCCATTCGGGAAACGGTTGCTGATCCCAACCGTTGGTGATATGCATTCGATACACTCAAGCGAAATGAGTGGTCGGTCATGTGTGGCCGGGTTGCAAGATGTTCTTGTTGAACCAGTGTATTCCTCTCTTGAGGTACACAAGCGAAAGGTGGTTCCATACCCTGTCATAGTTGGAAATCCATTACCCAATACGTGCTTGCGGTTTTTGATTTTATACCATATATGTAGAACGTGAGATGAAAGCGTTTCTGCTAGATGATTATTATATTGTGGTGGATAAACATTATTATAATATCAAAAGGTTTATGATATAAAGATATTTTGGATCTCATAAGGGAAAAACCTGTTCCGTTATACAGTGTGGTCTTATGAGATATCATTTACCTGCTTGAATTGTTTTAAACTGTTTTACTCACACCAGTCCTATGACTGACCCGAAGTTTATTTTGTTTTGTTTTCCCTAAACTCATGGGTGCCCAATTTTGTACGGGCAGTCAAGTAGTCAAGAATTTGCAGATACTTGAAGAACTGGAGCAGGAGGCTTCAGGATTATATAGTTATAGTTTTTTCCGCTATGTTGTAAGTGTTGTACTTTGATAAATGATATGTATATTCAAGTAAAGATTTGTATTTCAAAGTTATGTTATGAAATATGTTTATTCGTTCCACTGTGAGATTCGTGTTACTCTGATATTGTTTTCTTCTTCTTCTTCTTCTATTCTAAGTTTCTATCTTATCTTTCCTCACCCTCTAATTTCTTTCATTAATGATCGGTATTTTTAGATGTTTGGTTAGTTGTCATCGTGTTTATGTCGATAACCAAAGTCGTCAAAATCCCGGGTCATTACTGTTGGTATCAGAGCAAGGTATCAGAGCAAGGTATCAGAGCAGTTTGGCATTGCGGTCCCAACGAAACTGGTTTCATCGAATTCTGACTCCTTATGCTCACACAGCGTATTTTTAACTATCGAAATACTGACTGTTTCTCACTCTAAAAATCCGTACAACCACACAGTGAGTCTAAAAATCACGAAACTGGAAATTTAACAACTATTTGACATTGTGGATCCAACAAAATTAGTTTTGTCGAATTCCGACTTCATTTGCAAAAGTGGCTATTTTTAAAGATCTGGATGACCCATTTAATTATATAAATATAATTAAATTTAATATTTAAATATAAATATTATCGTATGTATCCACAGTGGAATACCATACAGTTCAGAAAACCCTATATGGATTTCTAACTCGATATTTCAAATCAGGGTCAACACGATATTCGATTTATATTGAAATTCCTTTTTAAAATATAAATAATTCCGTTATAAATTATAAAGGAATTCCACAGCGACTTTTCTAAAATTTGATTTGGACATATCTCAAAATCTATACGACGAAATCCCTATTTTTCTCTTCCACTAAAAAGATATACTCCACCAGCTCCACACGTTTCTTGTTTCATAGAAATCCAGCTTAAAACGAATCCTGTACATTCAGTTGAAGTTCAAATCGCCAAATTACGTACTGCAGCGCCATTTCAAGCTATATTTTAATTATATTATAACTCTACGTTCAAACTGTCATTTATATAATATATTCGTTATTCTATTTCAATTCAAAACTGAATTTAATATCACAGATGATCCGGTTCACACCATATTGTCATTTCAGCCAATTCTGATTATTTTCAGAATTAAATATATTATTTAATTTATTATTTTAATTAAATATTCACCATTATTTAATTCCATGAACAATAAATCCTTTTAATAACTTTTTAGATAATCAAATAAATTAATTATAATACCTCTGCAAATGCGGATCATTACAATCTTTCCCACTTAAAATAATTTTGTCCTTGAAGTTGCTAAAAGGTAGAGAAAGACCCTATCGACTGGTTAGAACATATTTGTTCACTTCTTAACTTCAGTTTCCAACTGAAGCAGTTTTAATTTCAATTAAAATATTAATCAATTCTTATCAACGAAAATTTTCAAAAATCCATAAAATTTTCTAACGCCTTAAATTTTCGAAAAATTTCGCCAGCACCTCCTTTGTACTGGTCAATTGGTCAAACTCCAACTCGTCTCTCTGGGCCATCTCCATCCCAAAAGAAAATCAAACAGCCAAGCGGCTTGCCAATTCGGCTCATAAATCTTATATCCAATAAAAATATAAACTTGTAACTTTTTTCGGCATATCATTATATCCTTTCCACCTGTTATCAATTCAGCGGATACCAGGGTCATCCCAATCAAATTCCAATCTGCTTTCATCCACAACTCAACCATTCGCTTATATCCGAGTCATGGCATTTCGTTGGTTCGGGGAAGAAGGTGAGTTGTTCGGGCCTGAGTAGTTTTAAAAGGGTGATGGGCCTTATGAATAAAGCTAAGCCCAATAAAAGTTAAATGATGGTTTCACTACTACGAATCAAGCCTGTTGCATCGTCTCAGTTGCATCAGTTGTTTAAATGACTGATGCTGATGGGTACAGTTGCATCAGTTCTTAGTTAACTTTTGAAGCAACAGGCGTAGGAGAAGCAACAGAGGAGGTAGAAATGTAATTAGCGTCGGTTGGCCACAGTCTTTGAAGCAAATAAGCAAATGCAAATGTTGTCGGTTGCATCACCAATATTAGCAACTGATGGTATATTTATTTGTATCAGTTGTTTATTCATTGAAGCAAATGCAGCTAAAATAGAAAATAACCACTACTTGCTTCTTTTCTTATGGGCACGCTTTTAACTAAAACCCGACCCAAATAACTGCAACCCAAACCAGCCCCTATTTCTCCTTTTTCACTTTCGCGGTACCTTTTCACTCCATCGCGCCATAACCTAGGAAAGAAAAGATAAGAAAAAAACACAAAACTATCTGCTCGATATACGGAAGGCGAACGAAGGATTCGATATTTTTTTTTTTTTTTGGACTTTGATTTGCTGAACAAAACTATATGCTTCTTATAACTGGAAACAGGTATTTACTTTTGCCGATTTCCATTTGCTCGATTTCAATTTTGATTTCGCGTTCGATTTTGCTGATTTGAATTTCGATTTCAGTTATAAAACTTGGAAATATTTATGGTACTTCCTTTAACTTTGTGAACTTTTAAAAAAAAAATTGATAAGTTAAAGATGTTCCTGCTTGCACGATTTGGACACTGCCGCAATATTTTTTTGTGTGTATGGGATGCTCTTTGGAGTTCCTTAAGATGCAGAATCCAAACATTGTTAAATCATTGAACATAGCAAAAGGAGTTGTAAGAAGTGCAAACGCAAGGCATTTAATTTTATGATTTACTGTAGTACCAAAAAATTGTAGGTTAGAAAGAGAAGCCCGGAGGGTATTCCTCTCTAAGCAACGGCTGGAGCATGTGCATTAGAATCCTCGACATTTTGGATATGTTGTATTGCACAAACATAGAAAAAAGAAGTGATTTGGGCCTGATATTTTTACGGTCAAAGTCAGCTCATCTTTTCATTACCTGGTTGTCAAAATGCCTTTTCAGTGATATTTGTCTACAATATAGGTATTACCAGCTCAGCATATAGCGTGTAAAATTGTATAGGCATTGTAATATTAATATTATGCAATCAAAAACCGTATTTAAGTAAAATCAATAAGCTAGTCGCATAAACTATATTTTTTTAGTAATGCTACATGCGGTGAAGCACATATTGTCAGCCCTGTTTCAATATTTTGATTTGTAACACTGTAACATATATGATAGATGGAAAATAAATTGATTGTTGGGCATAAATGCACATAACGAAAGGTTAAATATGACATATATCGGTGTTATCCAGTTAAATAGTGCATTTCATAATATTTCATTTCACTTATTTTGCTGATTCTCCACTTAATCCTGTCTAGCTCTGTTTCCATGCTTGTTCTTTTCTGATTTCATGTTTAGGTTAACAATGCAACCCACGGTTTTGCATTTCAGGTTCGCACTTAGCCAGTAGTAATATATTTCAGTCCTGATCTTTGATAGTGCACTCTGTTGATAGCTACATTTGAGGCTTTAATTCATTAGTTTCACTTCATAATTTCGTCTTGGATCAGTACATGCAATATTGAACAAACTTCTATCTATGCAGTATGGATATAGCAGCTCCTGCATCTTTGATTCATGCATACAAAACCATGCTTGGCCACTTATAAAACGTCACTTCATAATTACCAATATTATTATGTTGTCATGTTCAATTATTTACTAATCATTAAAAAAAGAAATCAAAACGTTTTCGATTCCAACATTCCAGTAGTACAAAAAAATAAAAAAATAAAAAAAAAATTGAAGTTTAAAGGTGAGCAATGAAATTTAACTCGATCTCCATGACTATATTTCCAAAATTTGGAAGAAAAGAAAACATGTTTATTTGATATAAAATAGGATTTATAAATTTAGGGATTAACAATTATATGGCAATATAAACAAACATTGGTAATTTAGAGAATATGAGTTACAATTGTTTCCTTTCAGCCTATGTATTATGTTGTTTTTTTGACTACATCAAATTTATCATTCTATTAATTTTCTCTTGATTCAAATATTAGTGTAAAAATTTATTTTATAATAGTCTTGTTATTATTACAGTTTAAACCTGAAGTATTTCCCTTCATAATAAAAGTGGGAAAGCTAACTACAGGTACATGGACCAATGTATATCCCTATGATTATCACATCGTACAAACGATTTTGTGTTGACGTTATTGTTCTGAATTCAGGTTGCTTGCTTATGTAAATTCTAAATCAAATTAGAAATTTATCCCCCAAACACCAAATAGCTAATTTATTACATGTATCATAAACATTTAATGAAGTTACCTTGAAGAAGGCGGCTGTTTTGCAACCTCCACCTTTGATATCAGCCTAAGGCATCAAGGCATTAAATAGATCAGCCGCGTTGAAGCTCGAAGCTCAAACAGCAAACTCGTATTTTCGGTTTGAAAATTTGGAACATTGCTTTTTAATAGAAACTGGTTTTTTTTAAAAAAAAAAAAATCCATGCGTTGCATATGTGTGCATGTTGAGGTTATAAAAACAAAGACATACACATCATATAAAATATAAAATAGTGAATGACTGTTTTTTTATAATAGCCGGTTATTTGTTCCAGTCCTTAACTTTATTCCATTTATATAGGTATGTGAATCTTGCACTTGAAACTGTTATTTAGTTTTTCATTGTCAGAAAGGGCCACAAAAACGTTGATGTGTGGTGCAGTAGTTGTATCTAGCAGACAATGGAAAAGACTTGATTTGTTAATACATGTAAAAGCATCTTTCCATTACAATTGGTATGACTTATATAATGTGTTGTACATAGTTATTTTATAGCGGCATATCGGGTAATAAGAATTCGAATATGCACTAAATTTCGGTGAAGTCTAATAAACTTAAAATTTCGATGAAATTTGATGATGTTGAACTGTCAGCAAATACTAATAATTTAAACTTCTGTTTGTTATAAATGTCGAAGTTATATCAGACTTATTTATTGTTAATAAAAACTTGCTAGTCTTATGCAGGCGATTATATGATAGATTATGAGTTAATGTTGATGAGTTAACCTAAAGTAGACCTTGAAACCTTTTTGATATCCTAATATATTACCAACGATTTTCTTATGAAAAATAAGTATAAAAACAAAGTTGGAACCAAACTAAAATCAAACTCCAACGTGTACGATCTCTTGTTCCTAAGAATTTTAAATATGTAAGAACCTAGCATTTCCGATGTACAAAAAATGAAGTGGATCGAAAAATTTGTGGTGCCTATAGGGCAGCAGTACAGTTTGACACTAAAAGAGTCCTTGTTTAGAATTAATATAATTCTCTCTGTTTTAAATTAATTCTGAAATAATCTAAGTCCTACAATTATTTGAAGATGTTGTCTTAGAGGATTTAGCATTTTATTACATTTTTGGTCTTGGGTTTCATTAGTATAGAAAAGGAAATGAAAGTTAATGCAAATTTCTAGCATGCATATTTTAGTTTCAAATATGTATAGTATATATTTCAAAATTTGTATAGCTTTGTGTATAAAGTGCATATATGAAATTAATTCTAGAAGTATATTTTGAAATCAATCATAATTTGAAATGGAAGGCATGATCTGAGTTAAAATGCATGTTTTCGATGCTAATGGCCCCCAGCTGAGTTTAAGTTTAGTTATTTATACTAAAGGATGCATGAAGGAATCTAAAACCAAAAAGAAAATACATGAAACGCTGTAAGCAGCGCAGAAGATCAAGCTGCTGTTAGCAGTGATAATTGGTACGTATTGACTCCAACCTGCTTGTGGCTAAGTAGGCCAGCAAAGCAGAATAATAAAAATAATGTTTAATTGTCTTTCCATCTTAAACTTCTATAAATTTACAAATACGTATGTATAGTTTTCATGAAAAGCTGATTAACAGCAATTTGCTTTTAAGTATTTTCAGATTGTAGTGAAAGAGATGTTTCAAGTGATTTTTTCCAAAGATTGTTATTTTTGGTTTTATAACTTAATTTGATAATTTGTTTTCAAATTTTCCAATGCATATTGTTCAACAATGAAAATTCACTTTATGGAAATTTATATTATTCACGGATCTATTCTCCTAAATTTCTCTGCAAGCATGACAGCAATTGTGGAACTATGATTAGATAAAATCTGTGTTACATATATGTCAAACTCAATGGTTGAAAAGTCAAAATTGAATTGACATTTAGGGAGAGAAAATCAGAGTACTAAACAATGTTCCATGTTCAGTTGATCTTTAAGAAATTTTTTTTTAAGCTAACATTTGCATCATACTGTGTTGTTATTGGGCTTATTTTCAAACTTTATATTATTATTATTATTATTATTGTTTTCAGCATGAATCATCATTTAGAATGGTTGGTAAGAACGTTGCGGAAGAACTAAGGAACTTCAAAAAGTGCCTACTGAGGATGTTTGCAGCAGAGGAAAAGGATGTTTTGTCATAAATTGAGTGCATTCGTATGCCATATGCTATTACCAAGCTGGCACCAATGTACTTCAAAAAGGTGATCTCAAAACCTTCCTTCACTACTTGATATTATTATTATTCAAATTCTAAGAACACGGAAAAGTCATTTTTATGTTTCAACGGACCCGCACCCGAGCCTGACAACCGCAGCTCCTCCCTTCACTACTTGATGCAGCCTCTTCCTCTGCCTGGACCTGGAGCACCCAGTGTGCCTCCAACCCAAACTGCAGCAGACCTGCGGGAGCACCCTACTCCCTCCAGTACGACCCAAAAAACTAAAAAAACAGATTTGAAGGAGATTGTCAATAGAAGAACAGTTACACAACAAGAGGCAAAGGATATAAATGCTACTCTATGAAAGTTGTAGCAGGCTGCGAAACTTGTAGCACTCACAAACCACCTGATCCAGTCAGATGTTAATGTTAGAGTGTGTGTAATGTAAGTTTTACCTATCATCTTTCATATTATCTTCATCCACTTGTACAAGTCCTTTTCTGAGTGCAACTTATATTAGAGCATTGAGTAAGTTAAGACAGAAACATGATATACAATGTTTAAGTTAGATATACAAGTTTAACTATTATATGCCTTGTACAATGTTTCAGTCAGATATATAAGTTTTTATATCTAGACTTCCCGTCTAATGTGCAGTAATACTAATCTCATAATTTTTTAAAAGTAAAAGCTATGATGTTTTTCAAAAAAAACATATTTCAAAAATTAATTTTTGTTAATTTATTCACATGTTTTTAACTTTTTACATACTAGTAAATTATATTATGTCCTTTTTTTTGAGAAAACAATGACGTATAAATTGTTTATTTGAAAGTTAATGTTTGTTATATAAACAAATGAACCTTAATTGATTTTGGTTTTTTAAAATAATAATAATCAAAATTTGTTGATTTTGGCTGAGATAAAAATTTATTTAGGTAAAATTCTGTTTGCATCCTAAATTTGTTGGATTCAAAATTGAAAAGATTGTGGTTAAATAGATGGTAATTTTGAACTTGTAATCGAATTTTTAGTCAAAGTATTGATGATGGTATTGAATGGAATAGGTGATAATTTAGATTGTTTAACTAACATGTTTTTATCATGGGTTATTCTAGCGGCATTTGAAGCTACGGCACTTAGACTCGTTGTAAATTGTGCTCGAAATGTGGGAAAATCATCTGATTCTGCAGAAGGTTCTCTCTCTCATAATTGGTTGTTTCTTCTAATCTTCGTGCAGGCTTTGCGGAGCTCTCCGCTGATTTACTGGAAGTTGCCGTTGCTCACTGCCAGTTGATTATTGTATCCAAGTAAGGTTTAGCTTGATCATTTCACCTAGCTTGACATACATGGGAAACTGTGGGATGTGAATTGATCTTATAGTAGATGCATGGTGCAAGTGGTTGGTTAACTTTAGCTACTATTTTCTAATGCTTTGATCAGATAGTAGATGCATCTTTCTGTTCTGTTCTCTATGTAAGTTCAAATAAAAAAAATGTTAAAAAGATCATTTTTTAAATTAAATGAACAAAAATATTCGAGTGAGCAATCAATAAACTACACTAGCGTTTCAAGGCATCATTACTAAACAGTTAATAGCAAATATGAAATATGTAAAACTGTAGCACCATGGTTTAATTTGATTTGGTCTTCTTTGAAAGAGCGTTACTTTTCTAATTGTTATTTCTATAGAGTTAGCTCTGCATGTTACTGGGTAATGTAATTTTAAGTGAGAAATTTATCCCAAATTTGTTGAGATAATTTTTTATATCAGTTTACGTAGAATAGTTGGCAGCAATGTTTTAATAAGCTTTGATGCCTAACTACGTACAAATAAACAGAACATGTAGGTGTCCACAATAGAAACCCAGATATGCATTTAATTTAACGTTTGCATGATACCTAGAGTTAAGAATAGATATGGATAATTAGCTCTGAATTTTTGCAGTTAATTGCATGAAGCATGGGAGCATAAGCAAAAGGCATCTTGATTCTGTACTCATTTCCAGTTTTTCGTCAATTTTTGCAGTTAAGATGAATACTGAAAGGGTCAACTCTAAAAGTTAAACGATCCTGTCCTGATTGAACCTACTTTGAAGTTAATTAGCAACAATGATGTGTTTGGATATTCTATCACTGATGCAGAGAGCCATAGAGAATTTCTGCAGCATTATGATATACCCTCATCTATTTGAAGAAATTTTTCTAGACAAGGTAATTACTTTGTATGATTTTGGAGGAAGTGATGTTTATATTGCCTAAAATTTCATGTTAAGCTTCTTTGCTAATTATATACTTTTACGTATATTTGCATTAGACTGGCTTCGGATACGTGGAGACCATTACTAACAGCTTATCTGGTGCTGTTGCTGCTTTCAACTGACCAATGATGGCCTTTATAAAGTGAAGTATTTTGCAAAGAAAGGTTACTCTGTGGCACAAGTTTGCTCGGAAAGTGGCTCAATGGATCCCCATATGAATGTGTATGTTTACCGAATGCAAGAGACAACAAAGAAATGGTACATTAATATCATAGATGCAGACAAGGTGCAACCACCGAAGAAAACAGAAGATGGTAAATTATATTCGCCTGCTGCTTTAGATCTTTTCAGGATTTTGAAATTGTTAAAGATAACAACATGGATATCATGTTGTATTGAATAGCTCTTGCATTGATCCAGGTAGGCATATGTCCTACGTTTATTAGGGGTTTTCTTCCCTTTTTAATTCTCAACAAAAATTTCCCTCACGTCTAGTTGTTGCATTATGTTTTCCTTTTATTGAATGTTAAGAGGTTATCCTTCCATGCTTTTCTTTTTATGGTGCTTATAAATGTCAGAATTATGTAACTGAGTCTGGCAGTATTTCCAGTGGATTCTAAAAGATTTACATCTTAATCATTTGTAAGCCCTCCCTAGAGCAATATGATTGTGCATGCTTAACTGTAATATTTGATGTTCCATAACTTGATCTTTGTAATTGCATGTTGAGAAACAGTCAAGTTTGTATTGTCAAAAAAAAGTCGAAACTGCAAACAGTTAACAAGAAAGTATTCTCACATTACTGCATACAGTACTGCTCTTTCTGAACTTGATTGCAAGCTTATAGTTCTTATTATTCTAGCAAATATCAAACATATGGTACATATATCTAAGGGCGAATATGAAATTGAGTGAATTTCAGGTGCTGATTCAACTGGAGTGCCAGAAATTCCAACAACCAGAAAGTAATAGATTTCTTGGCCTTAGAGGTATCATCATTTGCCCTGTTTATCATTATACAAAGCTGTGTTTGGCACAAATATATTTAGGAGAACTGAATATTGATTATCAAAACTGTATTAATTCTCAGGTGAAACCTCGAAGAAAACCCTTAAAGAAATGGTGAGCTAAATCAGTTTATTCTCTTCTTTCTCTTGAGTTTAAATGTCATCATGCATATGCTTCCTTTTGCATTATGAATTGTTGATTCTTAAACTATATCTTTTTATTTTTATAGATGAAATATATATTTCTATTTTCTGAGATGGTCACTACTTTGGAGATGTCTCAGTTGTATTTATCAATAATTTCTGCTCCATATTAAATATTCTTAGTAAATGCTAATGAGTCAATTATATATTTGTATTTACTTGTCACTCTTATGGATCTTCCATGATTCTTTGCATGCAGAATTTATAGTATTCATGATGAGACAAAAGACAGACTTTGAATTGGAATTGGATCCAAGCACCTACAGCAAAAGGTAAGTGAATGAATGTTAACGTTTTGTTTCAGGGAAAAGAAATACACTCCCTTGACCTTTGTACTAAATGTCTTGTCGATGACAAGAAGACAAGCAAAGTGCTGAGTAGTCAAATGAAATAAATATCTAACTTCCCTTACTCTCAGGGAAGTTGCAGATCTTATTGTTATACCTGTAGCCATCTAGTATATAATGTAATATGTATGTTTTGTATGTGTGTCAGTGCATACCAAAGCATATGGGCTTATATTAGATTTAAAAATGGTTAGATTGGAGGGCTAAAAGTTAAACTAACTATTACATTATTTTGTAATATTGCCAGATAGATTTACAAAAGGTATATTTTAATTTACTTCATTCGCCTGGCTATTATATGTTATTTACGACGTTTTAAAACAATACTATTATAAATTGCAGGACTTCGCACAATGTGGTTTTTATGATGGACAAGAGATCGACGAAGTTCGGGATTGCTTAGTGACTTATATCATGCATAATTGGATGTAGTTATGTTAGTTTTTTGTTATGCACGTTGATTTTAGTTTTATGATTAGATTATGTATTTTATTTTGGTTGTACACATGAACTATATTGATTAATAATACAATTATATTTTTTGTTTCATTAGATTGGTGGTATTAATGCATTTATAGAATTTTAAATTCTATTTAAAAATGTTTCTGGTTTAAAATTTTGAAATAGTGGAATTTTTATTTTTTTACTTCACTTAATTTGCATCAGTTGTAATGGCATAGGCAACTGATGCAATACACTAAAGGTCGAAACAAATGTCATTTTTGCATCTGTTCATTAGCATCAGTTGTTTTTAAACTTTTTTAAACTTTGATGCAACAGACCAAGGCTTTGAAAGCAAATGTAGATATTTGCATCTGCTTTATAGCATCAGTTGTAATAAACAACTGATGCAAGTGAACATCATTTGCATCAGTTTTTTAACTGATGCAACAAAAATTTGTCTGTTGCATCATCTTCACTTGTATCAGTTCAACAACAGATGCAACATGGGTTTAACAACTGATGCAAATGACCTATTTTGTAGTAGTGTTTTAATTTAATTTAAATATCTGTATAACCTGTATAAATCATAAATTCTACATACGATATCAGAATCACAAACCGTAAGTTGCATTGGGACCGTATGGGGGAGAGCTTCACAATGAAACTAACTGGAAGTGGATCGGTGCTCATTTGAAATTATGGCGAAATAAACTGTTTGATTCAGATAAAACAATAGCTTATCGTTCTTTAACAATGAACTGCCAAAGTGAGTAAATCTCACTAACTCTGAACAGTTTATAATTTCATGTTGTATTTTTGGAACTGTTAAATATTGGCTGATTGACTGTGTGTTGACTGTTTGATTGAACTGCTAGTCAGTTAGTTGAATTTCTATATTGATTCTGTTTAACAGAATATATCATATGGAACTGAAAGTGATGTTATCTATATTGTTTAACATCTGTGATGCAGGGAAACCTGTTGGAGGAATCCAACTAGATTCCTCAACATTTATTTTACTGTGATTCATACATTGTAATATATGATGTGATATATAATCTGTTGTTGATTATGTGTGTTTGGACGATATATATCGTTGTTATATGGTATGTTAAATACCATAAGAAATACTGGATGTGGGAAAGGGGATTATAAAAGTATATTTTGAAAATGAATTATTTATATAAAATCGAAGGATTTTATATAGAAAAGGAAAAGGGTTTTTATAAAAAAATATTTATAAAATCGAAGGATAAGTTATAATAAAGGAATTTTTTATTTGTTAAATAAATAGAATCGAAAAGGAAATATTTGTAAGACATTACAGATAGAATCGAAAGGGAAATATTTGTAAACATTTACATATAGAATTGAAAGGAGTTATTTATTTAGAAAATAAATAAAAGATTTTAGAGGAGATATTTATTTAGAACATAAGTAAATGGAATTGAGCAGGAGATATTTATTTAGAACATAAGTAAATAGAATTGAGAAGGAGATATTTATTTATAACATAAGTAAATTGAATTGGGAAGGATATATGTATTTAGAACATAAGTAAATAAAATTGAGAAGGGAATATTTATTGGCTAAATAAATAGAAAAGATAAAAGAAATATTTATTTGTTAAATAAATAGAATTGAAAAGGGAATAGTTATTTGTTAAGTAAACAAATAGAAAAGGAATTAATCAAAAGAGTTAATCCGAAAGAGTAAATCGAAAAGAGTATATCGAAATGAGTTAATCGAATATTAGTTATTTGATAAGAGTTAATCGAATAGAGTGAATTAATTTGAGTTAATCAATTAGAGTTATTCAAATGGAGTTATTCGAAGTAGAGTTATCGAATATCACTTATTCGAAGTAGAGTTATCAAATATAGTGTATTCAAGAGAAGAGTTATTCGAATTATTTATTCGAATAGAGTAAAATAAATAGGAGTTATTCGAATTAGTTATTTGAATAGAGTTAAACACATAAGAGATATTGAATTAGTTATTCGAAAGGAGTTATCGAATTAGTCATTCGAGAAGAGTAATCGAATATAATTTATTCGAATAGAGTTAGAAGAGTAATCGAATATAGTTTATTCGAATAGAGTTAGAGGAGTAATCGAATATAGTTTGTTCGAAAGGAGCTAAGTAAGGAGTAAGTGAAAAGAGTTAATCGATTAGAGTTAAAAACGAACTTACCCTGTTTCAAGATTTGAAATGTCGTTCAGTTAAGGTCTGAGAGGTAGTTATACCCCAACTTGATTGACTTCGTTTTAAATTTAGAAATGGTTAAAGTTCGAGAGTGAAAGTGGTTAAAGTGAATTTAGTAAATAAGTATAGTAGTTTGAGTTGGCATCGCGATGTTGATTTAAACATCTGTTTAAATCCAAGTATAGAAGATTTGGAAATGTTTTCCAAATAGAATTTGATACGTAATCAAATATCGAAACAAAGAAAATATGAATATATGTGTGTGTGTATATATATATATATATATGATTGATGATTGATTGATAGAATTTCCATATGGAAATATTATCACTGTTTGCACACATGTTTTCTTTGATAGTTAACTCACCGACTATCGAAGTTTTTGACCATTTTAACATTGTTAATATGGAGAGACCGGTTGGATTATTATCCAAAGAACCACTCTGTATTGGCTTAAGCATTGCGAATCATATATGCCAAAGAAAATTGAAGACGAAGTAAAGTGCAAGGGATGTTGTATAAATCTTAGATAACAGTGCCTAAGATGGATATACTGAAGAGTGCCTTCGGTTCATCCTGTTCCTGGATGACTTGTATGGACGGATATCTGACAGAGTATTTCCAGACGATCACGTATATTGATTTCTCCAACCGTACCAAGAGTGGAAGCGGAGAAGGAAACATCTTTTAGCTAACACATAATGTATGGTTGAGGACGTCAATCAGTGATTTGATGGATTTGACAATGTGGCATTCAAAGTGAATCTGTTGTGATGATAAAGCATAACTTCTAGCCTCACATCCGGTAAATGACAGAAATCGGGCAGGCAGCATGGCTAATTTGGTCGCACCGAAGTAGGGTGTATAATCCCCTGATCTAGAGTTTCATTTACTTCTAAAAATCTATTGTTGATGCTGTCCCATTCGGAAAACGGTTGCTGATCCCAACCTTTGGTGATATACATTTGATACACTCAAGCAAAATGAGTGGTCGGTCATGTGTGGCTGGGTTGCAAGATGTTGTTGTTGAACCCATTGTATTCCTCTCTAGAGGTACATAAGCGAAAGGTGGTTCCATACCCTATCATTATTGGAAATCCATTACCCAATACGTACTTGCGGTTTTTGATTGTATAACATATATGTAGAACGTGAGATGAAAGCATTTCTGCTAGATGATTATTATATTATGGTGGATAGACATTATTATAATATCAAAAGGTTTTTGATATAAAGATATTTTGGATCTCATAAGGGAAAAACCCGTTCCGTTATACGGCGTGGTCTTGTGAGATACCATTTACCTAATTGAACTGTTTTAAATAGTTTTACTCACACCAGTCCCATGACTGACTTGGAGTTTATTTTGTTTTGTTTTCCCTAAACTCTTGGGTGCCCAATTTTGTATGGGCAGTCAAGTAGTCAGGAATTTGCTGATACTTGAAGAACTGGAGCAGGAGGCTTCAGGATTATATAGCTATAGTTATTTCCGGTGTGTTGTAAGTGTTGTACTTTGATAAATGATATGTATATTCAAGTATAGATTTGTATTTTAAAGTTATGTTATGAAATATATTTATTCTTTCCGCTATGAGATTCGTGTTACTCTGATATTGTGTTCTTCTTCTTCTTCTATTCTAAGTTTCCATCTTATCTTTCCTCACCCTCTAATTTCTTTCATTAATGATCGATATTTTTCGATGTTTGGTTAGTCGTCATCGTGTTTATGTTGATAACCAAAGTCGTCAAAATACCGGGTCATTACAGTTGGTATCAGAGCGAGGTTAAGAATTACTTTGGCTCTGTGGCGTGACTCGGTAAAGATAGGGTTAGTAATACCCTAGATTGAGTTTGAGTGCATATACACGAGTGAGCGTACTTGTTATTGATATAAAAATTGTTTTATATTATGGAGATTTATTGGTTGAGTTGTTTATGGGTTCTGGTCAATCAGTTTGTCCACTATATCGGTAGGAGTTTATAAACACTCGAATACGATGGGTCGGCACGATATGTTTTGAAAATGTGGTAAATTAAAATAAGTTTACCCAAGGTATGTCTTGATATAGAGAAGATATATATATATATCAAAATTATAATATAGTGGATATATTGGTTGTTATTATAATCGAGTAAAATTATAAATTAAATGGTTATGTCAATAACCAATCAGAATTCATATAAGTGAAATACGTGAAATCAGATGAGTTAAATCTGAAATTTAAACCAAGGATTTAATTAAAACTCTGGAGAATTGGATAAGTGTTTGTAAATGGATTTGAATTAAAAATAAGGAAAATATAAGATCCTGGGAGATTTTAAAATTGTTTTACAAGCAGTGTGAATTATATTTTGAAACGAATTTCAAAGTGGAAATGTTTAGAAATGGTTTTATAGCATTGAACTCACTTCGATCGCTGGAAAATAGATTCTGATGATGACAGCTGCATTGTCAGTATCCATTTTCGAGTTGTAAGTGATGAATTATGTAACAACCCGGAAATTCTGAACTAGTTTAAAATTTTTATTTTGGCAATTTCAGCGAATTTTGAATATTTAAAATAGTTTATTTTAAATAATATCGACGAAAATTTAATTTGAATAGAATTCGAAAGTATATATTTATATACGTCGTCGTTAGAATATAAATAATTATAAAAAGGAATTGAAAATGGCGCGGTAGTTCGATAATTCGATTTCAAACTTCAATTGAATGTACTGGGTGCAAAACAATCCGGATTTTAGTGAAACCAAAAATAACAGGATCTAATTGATAATATCTTTCCAACGAACCCGAAAAATCAAGATTTCATAGCAGGAATCAAATGATATGTCCAGTTGAAAATTTTGAATAGTCGCTATGGAATTTAAGCCCTTAAAAATAGACATTTTGCAAACGACCTCGGATTTCAACGAAACCACTTTTGTTGGATCCGCAGTGTCAAACTTTTTGCTAGGTTTCAAATTTCATAATTTTTCAAGTCAATATGTGAGCGTGGTAAAGGAAAACGCATTTGACTAGTTTCAGTTGATTTTAATCGACTGGAAAATGGCCATTTTTCCAACGGTCTCAGAATTCGATGAAACTAGTTTTGTTAGGACCGTATGTCAATACAAAGCTAGAAAATATTTTTCTGGAATTTTTAGAGTTCGTATGTGACCCCGGTAAATTGAAATGCACGTTCAAATTCAATATATAGAGTAATATGTTGATTTTAAAGAAAACTGATCGAAACGATCGAATAAGCCTACGATACATATCCCATTGTGTTCGGAATAGGGGTGAAACGCTATGAACGACAGGCGGTGGGCCTCGTTTAGAGGTCGTATGTAAAAGTCAACTTTTTGCAAATTAAATAACTAAATAAATAAATAAAAAATATATCTTCCCTCCTCCTTAAATCACTCTGCCCCTCCCTCCCCCCGTATCATTTAAGAAACGAAAATAAAAAAAAGAAGGAAAAGGCGGAGCCGCCGCTCCCTTCCCCAGCCACCAACAGCGCCGATGGCCCCACCTCCCTCCGACGACCCACCTCAACGCGAAGCCCCACCTCGACGGCCCCAAATCGAACAGCGCCACCTCAAAGAAACCCCCTGCCTACGCGCAACCGCCACACCCCCCGTCTCTTCGATCGACGCGACGAAGCCCCCCGCCCCCCGGTCGTACACTGTAAGTTTTTTATTTCATTTATTTGTTGTTATTTATTTGATTTTAGAAACTGATTTTATTTGATTTTGAAAACCAAATAAAAATGTGATTTTTATTCATTTGAAAACCAAATAAAAATGTGATTTTTATACTGATTGAATAGAAAATGTGAAATATTTATATTAGAAAAGGAGAAGTATTTATTTTAGAAAAGGCGAGATCTTTATATAGATAGTAGCGATGTAAAAATATAATTTTTATCTATATAGTAGCGTTAGAAAAATAGAATTTTTATCTATATAGTAGCGATGTAAAAATATAATTTTTATCTATATAGTTGTGGTGTGAAAATAGGATTTTTATCCATATAGCGTGATTATAAAAATTCGATTTTTATATATTGAATAACAAAGTAAAAATTCGATTTTTATATATTGAATAGCATAGTAAAAATTCGATTTTTATATATTGAATAGCATAGTGAAAATTCGATGTTTATATATTGAATAGCATAGGAAAAATTCAAATTTATATATTGAATAGCGAAGTAAAAATTCGATTTTTATATATTGAATAATAAAGTAAATATTCAATTTTTATATATTGAATAGCGAAGTGAAAATGTGATTTTTTATATATAGTGGCTACGGGCAACGAAAGCGACAAACAGGCGAGAACGACGAAGATTTCTATAAATGAAGTGTTGTGGAGTTGGTGTAACACCCCACGTCCGTTAGTGTCACTCACAAAGGGAATGCACTAAGTTCCGTGGAGTATTTAGGGTAAAAGATGCAGATAAATTACAAGACAGACAGAAATTAAACAGCGGAAAATAAAACTTTGCTTTATTGATAAAATAGTTTGTACAAAGATTTCTTTACAATATCAGAGTATCATCTGTCTTACAAAACAAAGAAGCATAGAACAATATTTATATTCCCTAATTCTAGCAAGAGCCAGCCATAGCATCCGAAAAGAGAATCCAAGCAAACTTCGACAAATCTTCAAGCTGGGAAAGAGTGACATTCTAACTTAACCTGAGCTATACTAATCCCTCCTCTACTACCTGGGGGGGGGGGGGGGGGTGGGAAACGGAAGAAAAGAAGACGAAAGGAAAACAGAGTCAAACATAGAGCCTGAGTAAGTTCAGTAACTTCTAGCATGTGAACAAGGGACAAAGCAGACGACATGAATTAACTGAATAAAAGATTACACCATGAAGATAGGGTTGGCAAGATTAGATAAGATTAACACAAGATATGCTATACTAAGACAAACTGGATATGCTCTAATACTTTTGCCGCTTCGCTATTTCCTTGTTATACTGGTTTCTATATCTCTGCACCGCCTAACTAGTGTCCCAACTAGTAACGATAACGTGATCCCAATCCCTGTATTTTCCATCGCCTTCAGACATCCATTTATTTATTTGTTACCTAGATTTAATCTAGGATTTCCTACCAAGTACTTTCTAGATTCCTCTAAAGTTTACATTATCTGCTGAATGCTTCTCGGATTCAGGATTTATGCCACCTAGTTCAACTAGGAATTATACTACCTGTCGAACGATGCCCCCAAGTCTAGGGCACACTACCTAGAGTGGTATATGTTCCTATACTTCCCCAAGCATGAATCGCGAATCGTTATCGCTTTTCTAGATGCACATGTCCCATAATGTGCGGTCCGAGTCCTGTGTCATGGCAAATCAAGGAATACAGAACTCGGTTGGGAGCTTTCAGATATCTGCCGATGCAGATGCTAAGGTCTGTTTTTATTCCAGTGGCTATGGTCACACTTGACCCCTCCCTCAACTAATGAAAGGCACACCTTGTAAAATGAGAACTATACGCCGGCTCCCGGTGCCTCACTATCCTATGGCCATCTGCAACCATAACTAGATAGCAAGTATATGGTCTTTTGGAGTTCTCCGCCTTTCCGCTTCACGTATCTCGATTGACTAAAGATGGATGGTAGATGACGAGTTGCTATCACAGGGCTACCGTTTTCTCGGCGAATCACGCCGGTCCATCCTAGTCTTTAGGTTGCCATATATATTGCAACCATGGCATACCCTGGTTCTTCTACGCAGACCTTAACCTCTGTGGGCCCAGGCGGATCATCTGCAGACTCACATAGGGATACCAAGAGTACCCTCACGTCCCCTCGAAGCCTCGGGCTTCGTAACCCAATTCGTTGGAGCCTTCTCTCTATTCAGAAGGACATTCGCTCCTTCCCGTGTTATACTAAGAATTACTACTTAGTTTTACTCACTAAGATTTACCACTTAGTTTCCAGAATCGTTGTTTTCTAAGGTTTACTACTTAGTTCCCTTTCCCGTCAATTTGGATTGGTTAAGCGTCATTAGTCAATTCAAGCCAACTTAACCCTCTTCATTCATCCTGTTATACTGGTTAAGTGTTATTGGTAATTCTTGTTGACTTAACCCCACCACAGACCAAGTTATATTGGTTAAGTACTTCTTATTACTTAACCCTACCCATTCACCCTGTATTGGTTAAGTGTTACTTTTTAACTTAACCTTGCCCGTCTATTTTAACTAACCTGTTATTAACGGTTAAGTATTATCCCTTCGTGTTTTAGACTTAACCCTATTCCTTTATCAAAATCTGATGGTTAAGTGTTTAAGTTTACTTAACCCTACGGTCTAGCCCAGCTAACATATCAGATTGGCTAAGTATATTAAATCTTACTTAACCCAACCTCTAGCCTAGTTAACATGTAAATTTGGCTAAGTGTATTAACTTTACTTAACCCCTACAAGTCTCGTTTTGCTACCTTGAGTTTGGTTAAGTGTCTCTATGGACTTAGCCCTCCCATTCTAGCTTAACTGTGTTAAGTTGGTTAAGTGTTCTTATGGACTTACCCTCCCTTTCTAGCTTAACTGTGTTAAGTTGGTTAAGTGTTCCTATGGACTTAACCCTCCCGTTCTAGCTTAACTGTATGAACCTAACCCCACCTACCAGTCTTGTTATCATGTTAAGTTGGTTAAGTGTCTTAGTTAACTTAACCCTAGCATTCTTGTTCTAGCTTTAACCAAATAAATTAAAGCCATGACCACTCACATTAGACAGATATTGTTGCGATTACTAGATGTGCCGGTTGGTTCCGGGCAGTTTTACATCACAATTCAGTCTAACCTCGGGTTAGGCCTATTCGTGTTTTCTAGTTCAAAGGGTTTTGATAAATTTTCAAATAAGGTTTTGAAAGTAACCATCCCGTCCGTCGGATCAGTTAGGGATAGCCAGGGAGAGCAGGAAACTTGTATTTTCCAAACTCAAGCCTAGACACTATCCTCTCTGTCACCCTAGAACTTTCTGGTGTATGTGTTATTCTAAGAGAAAACCTTTCTTTTGTCCATATATAAATTGTCAACAATTTATCTTCAAAGTCCATTTTCCCTTTTTAAATAAACTTGGCCTATACCATTTTCATTTTGTCTTGCCCACTAGTATACTTATATTCTAGGCCCAAGTCCTAACCCAACTTGCAGTTCAGGCCATTTCCTACTTCATTGCCAAAACTAGATTAAATATCCTAGTTTATAATTTATGGCCAAAACTTTACCTACATGCAAGTTACACATTTTGTGGTAAATGAACCATTTATCATCTATGACAAATTTTATAAGTAAATTTTCTCCTAATTTACTTATTTCATTATTACACTTTTAATCTACATTGTCACATTCATTATTATGGCCCGTTCCCTCTTATTTATCATATTTATACTTTTTGGTATGTAAATTATACCAAATTAAGTGTCACTAACCATAATTTATTTTAAGCATGACAATTTCTCACAATTATGGCTAAATTCAAAATTGTGCTAATATACTTATTCCAAATCTTTAATTAACACAATTTTGATTTAACATTCCTAATTCACAGTTTATGGTAAGACTAGAATTATTATTCTAGTTTACATTTCATGCCTAAAATTTAGCTTACTTGCTAATACTAAACTCAATATGTCAAACTTACCCAATTTGCATTCCTATGAACATGCCATAATACATATTCCCAATTTATGCCAATTTCCAAGCTTATAACTACATTTATGTTCATTTTCATATTTTCCCCAAGTTGCATTCCCATCGTTCGTATAATCGTGATTTAACCTAGATTGTAAATAAATCTAGATTCGTAGAAAATAGGGAATGAACCAAAGATGCTATGAAGAGGGATAATAACTGGCATAAAAGGTTTGGATAATGACGTAGGTTAAAGAATATGGGTAGACCTAACTTAATAGGTAAATTCCCATAATCTAAAACCAAAGAAAAATAAGGAACAGATAAAATAGATAATCGGGTTTAGACCCAATTTCATAGCCACAAAACTTAAGCAACAATTTTCCTAATTATGAATCATAAGCAAAGTTCATAGTTATAGGCAATATTCATAGTCCAAAAGGGAAAATAATTCCCATAGTCATAAGTCATTGTCATAGGCAATGTCATAGTCATATGTTGTATGGCCCAAATCAAGATTCATGTTCGTAATTCAAAGGCAATATGTTCATGGTCATAGTTCTCATAATCATGATCATAGGCATAGGCATGTCCTCTTTGTTCAATAGTCATAGGCCGTCAATCAAAGTCATAGTATGTTCTGGGCCGTAGTCAAGAATTAGATCCAAAAGCTTAAATAAACACAGATCCAAGTGAAGAGATTAGGCATTCTTCCTATATCCTTTTAATTTCATGTCACAAATAAAAATAAAACGTTCAATTCTAGAAATAACCAACTTACAGAAATTAGATCTAGAATAGAAGAATGGCGATGCTAAGATTCGTATGTCGTTGCTCGAGGTTTGTTGATTTAGCCTTTGAATTCTTCACTTTGATTTGAATCTTCAATTAGAAGAAGAATGTAACACCCCACGTCCATTAATATCACTCACAAAGGGAATGCATTAACTTCTATGGAGGTTTTAGGTGAATATAGAACAGTAAAATTTCAACAAGACATATATAAAATAGTACTTGGAAATTTAAAAACTTTATTTCAATTGCAGCAGAAGTCAAAACATGTTTGATTACATCATAACACCATAATCAAAGTCAAGTACAATATCTATCTTGATAAAACATGTACATAATCCTATTACATAAATAGCCATTATAAAGAAAGATAACAAGCTGGACTTTACTTTAGCAGTCCAAGCTTTCCAAGAGATAAGCAATCCAATCAGGCTTCATTGGAACTTGGCCCAACCTGAGGACCTGAAGGGAGAAAAAGATGAAAAAGAGGGGGGGGGGGGTAAGACATAAAGTATGGCGAGTATGATAATTCTACAATACTATTATCAAAATAACTGGACTAAGGCATAAGCTGGAAAACAAGGAAATGTCTATGAAAGAGCAGATTAAGGACATAGACAATCGCTAAAGGAAACATTATAGGCGCTCCTAAATACAAAAGGATAAACATTATACTGGACCACACCAGTCACCCTAATGATTGATTCCACTTAGCTTCACTTAGAAACTTTTTTAATGGCTTTACGTACTCCTAGCTGACTACATAGGTGCCGCCTGCCCCTATCTCCACTAGGTGTACCCGACTTTCCATTTTTCGATCGGCTCCCTATTCGTAGATACCCGTGCTGGCCCCACAGTGGGGTGTATCATTCCCCTAAAGTGGCAACCCGATATAACGAAGATGCACGACTTATACCTACATGATGCAACAACGTCTTACCTACCAGCCCGGGTCCACACACGCATATGAAACCCGTTGGACTTGCGTTGCCACCGCTCCCTGTTTTGGCCTCTTATAGTCAAACCCGGTATGCGTGTCCCGTCCTCGACTTGGGTCGAGCCCACAAAGATACGTTTTGGGATACTGGTTGAAATGGGCCCCCATTATTTCCCACAAGCATTCCACCTAAGCTTGTCCCATTAGTCCATCCACTTAATCCTCTTAGTCATGTTCATTTACATGTGTTTTTGGTTAAGTCTAATCGTATTTCAAATGCCTCTAAAGGCAACCACTAGATTCCTCATGCCATCCAAGGCACCTACTTAACCACCATGTCCTACCTTACATGATTATCTGGCTAAGTATTTCTTAATTCATTAAGGCCATAACCTCATAAAGACCTCTCACATTAGACTGGCATTTATGGCAGCTGGATTTGCCGGGCGGGTCCGGACAGTCTTACACCATAAAAGAGTCTAACCTCGTGTCTTTACAACTGTTATGCTTTAGTTTGGGCCTAGGACCTCCCACATTGGGCCGACATTTGTGAGAACTGGATTTGCCGGGCGGGTCCGGGCAGGTTTACGTCACAAACGGGTCCAACCTCGTGTCCTAAGCATTGATTATTGTTAATAATCCACTTTCCCCAATTTTAATAATTCCCTACTTGAATTATTAATTAATTCCAAATTTAACAATGTCCATAATTGACTCAATTATGGACATCCATTTAAGGCATGCAAAATCATATCAATTGCACCCCAATTTATTAATTTCCTAATATTACCCCTACCCCACGTTTGAACGTTTATTCGCAAAATGTATGCTAGACCCGATTAGTCTAACTCATAGCATAAAAGAAAATATTCACAACAACAACATATATATGTGACTAAATAAATCATAACAAGGGGTAAAACTTGCATACATTACAACTTGCATAAGGTTATACATGTCATGGATCTAAGGGTTTCAACTTATTCATAATTCACATAATATGATTTTGATCAAATTTCATAAACTTGTATAGGACATGTGTGAATCAACATCATTAACAATATGGTTTTATATGGGTACACCTAACTCAATAGGCAAATTCCCAAAAATCAAAATTCATTTAATCATAAATTCATGTATATGGGTACACCTAACTTAATTGGAAAATTCCCATATTCAAGATCCAATTAATTTGTAGATTCATGTATATGGGTACACCTAACTCAATAGCCAAATTCCCATAATCAAGGTCTATTATAAAATAAACATAAACTTTAAACATGATCCAATTCGCATAAATACTAACATCATGATTTTACAACTTGTATGATTCAACACAACTTAACATGACATCATTATCATATAACATAAGTATTTCAACATATGTGATAATATGAGATCTACAACATATATAAGATTTACAACATAGCATATAATAATTTGCAACATAGCATGATATTTACAACATAGCATAGCATGATTTACAACATGGCATAACATGATTTATAACATAGCATAGCATGATTAATCACATATGACATAGCATAGGATTATTTACAACATAATCACTACAACATAACAACATATATATGATAACATAATAGTATAACAAGAGATCCACAACATAATTTACAAATACATAACAATTCATCTCTTTCTTGTGATCCATTCATAACTTAATCAAATTATTTTATAATAATATTGTGAGATTCATCATACTCACAATTTTAAAGAAGAGAAATAGAAAGAGAGAGAGCTTTTGATTTGATTTAAGTAGATTTAGTTTGTAGATTAGGCCTTCTTCTTCTTTAGTTTGTGACGGCTATGCTGAACTCCATGGCAACGGCATGTCGGTAGCTCTCCAATTTTTCAAGTGATTTAGGGTTAGAGTCTACCCACTTATTTATAGATGTTATGATTCATTTAGGCCATTAGATTTAACCTAGAAATAACCGCAGCCATTCAGACAAGATGAGGTTTATCTTATTGACTCAGCAATGAGTCAGAAGTGGCTCAGCAAACACTCAGCAAATTAATAAACTTCTATTCATGTTTACATTAACTGCCCATATGTATGTAAATATATATATATATATATATACACACGCACCTATTCATGAATTCAAATTAATCCATAATTAACTTATGACCATTTCTACACATTAATTTTCCAATTAATGTCTTAATTCCATTTTTCGCCTTTTAAGGCAATTCACATATCTCAAATTTGTTATATGCCTTTTTAAGGCTATTTCGTGCAAATTCTCAATATTAATTCTTTTAATTTGTGAATATTAGTATTAACAGAAATACAGGGTGTTACATTCTCCCCTCCTTAAGGGATTTCGACCCCGAAATCTTCAAGTTTATATCCTATCATCAACCATCTACTCAATCAACAAACACTGGCATCCATTGTCCTTATAGGCTTCTAATGCTTTCATGTTTAAATGCACAGTGTGTGTCTATGTCCGTAACTAATGCAAAATCAGGTGGTCCACTTATTCAGTTGACCTCCTTGATGCAATTCATGATAGTGCCATGCATCCATTATGTATGCAAAAGATCCTAATTGCTTACAAACTACTTCTATATGCGTGCACATCCATTCAACCGAATGCAACATCTATATGATGGTACAACCATTATACATCCATTATACTAAATACATTCATTTATGAAATATGCAATATGTAGTGACTGAGCCGATCTAGTTCCTAAAGTGTGTGTATATATGCATCCACGAGCAACCACTAGCAACCACTTGCATCCATTTTGCATCCATCATACATAACATGTCTCAAACACATGTTTCAACCATAGGATTATCCTAACTAAAGGTCAAAGATACTAATGAGAAGACATACTAAAGATAAGATAAGATAAGCTAAGCGATAAAGGAGAAATTAAAAGACATACCCTCAAAAAAAAAGGGTATAGCGAACGTATCTTCCCTTCTGTCTCCCAAGTAGCGTTGCTCTTATCATCTCCCCATTGCACTTTAACTAGTCTGACCTCTCGATTCCTCAACTTTTTGATCTCCGACCCAAGAATGCATGTAGGAGCTCGTCTAATTGTTGCATCACGCTCTATTTCCACCTCTTTAAGCAAGCTCGGCTCTACCACCTCCGCGGTCTTGTGCAAACACTTCCTCAAATGTGATACATGGAATACGTCGTGTACTCCACTAAGTTTCTCAGGCAACTCCACCCTATACGCCATCTTCCCAATCATATCATTTATAGGAAACGGCCCTACAAACCTTGGGGCTAATTTCCCAACGGACCCAAAGCGAACAACATTCCGTAACGGAGACACTTTGATAAAAACCATGTCCCCAATGTCAAACTCAAGATCCGTCCTCCTCTTATCAGCATACGATTTCTACCTATCTTGTGCTGCTTTCATCCTCCTTCGAATCAAATCAATCTTCTCCGAGGTTTCCCTAACCATATCGGGCCCAAGTAGGATTTTATCGGTAGATTCCCACCAACACGTAGGCGAACGGCAAGGCCTTCCATAAAGAGCTTCGAAAGGTGCCATGCCAATACTAGACTGAAAGCTATTATTATATGCGAATTCTACCAACGGAAGGTGCTCTTACCATGTACCCCCAAAGTCTAGGATACAAAGCCTTAAAAGATCCTCTAGAATACGATTCACCCTCTCGGTCTGGCCGTCCGTCTAAGGATGATATGCGATGCTCAAACATAGCTGAGTCCCTACCGCCTCTTGTAAACTATTTCAAAATTCGCTAGTGAAGATGGGATCACGGTCGCTTACTATACTAGAAGGAATACAGTGCAAACGAACTATCTCTTTAATGTATACAGAAGCCAACCACGGAGCAGTCCTCTTACATTTCACGGGAATAAAATGGGCGCTCTTAGTAAGTCTACCTACTATAACCCAAATCCCCGTATTACCCTTCCTTGATCTTGGTAATCCATCCACAAAATCCATTGAGACGCTTTCCCATTTCCATAGTGGAACTTCCAATGGGTGAAGCAACCCACCGGGTTTCTTTTGTTCCGCTTTTACTCGTTGGCACACCAAGCATCTAGCGACGTACTCGGCCACATCCTTTTTCATACCGGCCCAAAAGAAAACCCGCTTCATATCTTTGTACATCTTGTCTCCGCCGGGATGAATGGTCATCTTTGAGCGATGAGCATCATCAAGAATGGCCTTCCTTAAGTCTTTGTCTTGTGGTACACAAAGTCTATTATCCCTTCGTAACCAACCCTTATCGTCTAGGGTATACCTACGAAGATGGCTAGACGACTCCCCTCCTTTGAGCTTTTCTACTATCTCAACCAACTGGGGGTCGTCTTGCTGTGCCTCACCAACTCGTCCTAGAAGTGTAGGTCTAACCTCCAAAGATGCTAACAAACCAGGTACTAGGTCAACGGAGGGTCTAAAGTCAAACATGGAGATGAATTCTAAGCTTCGTCGTTCAACAAACAACGGACTCAAGGACAACCTTTTCCTACTTAAGGCGTCTGCTACCACGTTACCCTTGCCCGGGGTATATGCTATTTCAAAATCGTAGGAGGCTAGGAATTCCATCCACCGTTGCTGCCATAAATTCAAATCCATCTGAGAGAATAAGTATTTTAATGATTTGTGGTCAGTGAACAGTTCGAATTTCTCACCAAGAAGATAGTGACGCCAAGACTTAAGCACGAAAACAATTGTGGCTAACTCAAGGTCATGCGTAGGGTAATTCTTTTCATGAACCCTCAACTGCCTTCCACCATAGGCTATTACTCTTCCCTCTTGCATGAGGACCGCACCAAGTCCCGTCCCACAAGCATTAGTATAGACGGTAAACGGTTTATTCCCGTCTGGCAGCACTAAGACTGGGGCTGAAGTTAAGGCTCTCTTTAAACATTGGAACGCATCATCACAATCTTCGTCCCACGTAAAAACCAGGTTCTTCTTCGTTAACCGTGTTAATGGAGCTGATATTTTTGCGAAGTCTTTGATAAACTTCCTATAATAGCCAGCCAACCCCAAGAAACTTCTTACTTCGGTTACATTTTTAGGGACCTTCCAATCTTGGATGGCCACCACCTTTACGGGATCCACTGCTACCCTTCCTTGGAAACCACGTGCCCTAAGAACCATACTTCTTTCCTCCAGAAGTGACACTTAGAAAATTTTGCCTTAAGCTTACGCGCTCGAAGGCTTTCCAACACTTCCCTAAGATGTAGGGCATGCTCTTCTTCATTCTTAGAAAAGACTAAGATGTCATCTACAAAGACTACCGCGAATTTGTTAAGGTACTCCCTAAACACCCTACTCATCAAATCAACAAAATATGTGGGGGCGTTTGTCAAACCAAAGGGCATCGCTAGCCATTCATAGAATCCGTCAGGAGTCCTAAAAGCAGTCTTATCTATACTATCCTCAGCCACTCTCAGTTGATGAAAGCCAGTGGCTAAGTCCAACTACGAAAACACTGAGGCGCCAACTAACTGATCAAAGAGATCGTCAATCCTCGGCAGTGGGTGTCGGTTCTTTTTAGTAAGCTTGTTTAGTTCTCTATTGTCCACACAAAGTCTAAGAGACCCATCCGCCTTTGTAGCAAATACTACTGGAGCACCCCACTCTGATATACTACGTCTTATGAACCCCTTCTCAAGCAACTCCTTTACTTGCTTATTGAGTACCCTCCTTTCACGAGGTTCCATGTGGTGCACTGGCAAAGATACGGGTCTAGCATTATCCACAAGATAAATTTGAAAGTCTATCTCCCGCTTTGGAGGTAAGCCCTTCACCTCCTCAAACACATCCGGATATTCCCGGACCACCTCTACTGTTCGCAGATTCTCTACAGACGCGTTAAGCGATTCAAGATAACTTAGCATAACGGAATTTATGGGACTACAAAAGATGTCGAGAGCATTACCAAGGCGAGTCACAAGCCTAACTACTCTCCTTTCACAATCAAGAATGGCCCCATTTCTAGATAACCAATCCATTTCTAAAATTAGCCCATAGCCCGTGAAGCCCAATACATAAGCATCACATCAAAATTCAACGCTATGTATAGAGATTTTCAAATCCAAAAATATCATGGTCAAATGAGCCGAACCACCAATTGGATTTGAAACAACCAAGGGATCCTCTACTAAACTGGTGTTCAAGTGCAGTAATTCAACTAATGATGCAGTGATAAACGAATGAGATGCGCCAGAATCGAATAAGGTACGGACAGGATGATCAAACAGAAAAACTAAGCTTTCAACAGAAATTGTTCTACCTCTTTCTTGCAGCGGTGGGGACGCAATAGCCTGAACTTGCCCCCTTGCCTGCCCTGGTGCCATAAGAGCCTGCACCTGTCCTCCCGAGGTAGACCCTGCCCTCTGCCCCTTCTTTGGGCAGTCCTTCACCAAATGTCCCGCATCTCCACAATGAAAACAACCAGTCTTCCTTTTCTTTCTACAATCTTTGCTGAGATGGCCAGGCTTCCCACAATTGAAGCATCACTTCTTCCCTTTGCCATTATTGTTTTTACCACCCATCTTATTTTGCTGTTGGGGTTTCTTCTGATCCCCTTTCTTTTCAACTGCCTTATCCTCATGCATAAGTGCCATTTCTACTAGCCTTTCAAAGGTGGCTTCCATAGGGATGCGGGTCATAGCCAAACCTTGCAACGGTTCATTCAAGCCTCTAACGAACCTCAAAGCTTTCTTCTTTGGCGTGTTCACCAACTCCAAGCCAAACCTTGCTAACTGATTAAATTTATTGAAATACTCCTTCACTGATAAGCTCCCTTGCTTTAATGTCAGGAATTTTTCCATATTTAAATTATCCTCTTCCCTTGAAAGAAACTTTGCCTCAAACCTTCATCTGAAATCCGCCCATGAATCAACTGGACGTTCCCCGTTAGTGACCACCCACCAAAACGAGGCCTCTCCCTTCATTAACCAAGCAGCTAAACGGACTTTCCTCCCATCTTCCACTTCAAAGATATCCAACAATTCCTCAGTCCCCTTAAGCCAGTCTCTGGCCTCCACAAACGTCTCAGTCCCTTGATAAGTTTTTCCTCCCATAGCCTTAAATTCCTTGCACGTCTTTGCAAAAGTGTCAACACAAGGAGGAGGAGGAAGAATGGGTGCAACTGGGGGTGGAGGAACATCTGCTGGGCCTGCAGTGGTGGCCCTAGCCTCCAAATATCTCCTAAACCACCCTGGAACCGTCACACCTTCTGGGAGATTAAGATCTTCAGCCATGCTGAAACGAAAAAGGAAAGATTCAAAATGGAGAATTAGAAAGATAAGGATAAGGATATGGCTATTTGGGATTATGTTTTTCATAAAAACTTTCTCTAAATAACATGTTTTTGAAAGCACTTCTTCCAAAAATACTTTAGAAAAATATTTTTCTAAAAATTTTATTTGTTCTGGTAACCTTTTGCTCTGATACCACGTGTAACACCCCACGTCCATTAATGTCACTCACAAAGGGAATGCATTAACTTCTATGGAGGTTTTAGGTGAATATAGAACAGTAAAATTTCAACAAGACAGATATAAAATAGTACTTGGAAATTTAAAAACTTTATTTCAATTGCAGCAAAAGTCAAAACATGTTTGATTACATCATAACACCATAATCAAAGTCAAGTACAATATCTGTCTTGATAAAACAAGTACATAATCCCATTACATAAATAGCCATTAAAAAGAAAGATAACAAGCTGGACTTTACTTCAGCAGTCCAAGCTTTCCAAGAGATAAGCAATCCAATCAGACTTCACTGGAACTTGGCCCAACCTGAGGACCTGAAGGGAGAAAAAGATGAAAAAGAGGGGGGTCAGACATAAAGTCTGGCGAGTATGATAATTCTACAATACTATTATCAAAATAACTGGACTAAGGCATAAGCTGGAAAACAAGGAAATATCTATGAAAGAGAAGATTAAGGACATAGACAATCGCTAAAGGAAACGTTATAGGCGCTCCTAAATACTAAAGGAAAAACACTATACTGCACCACACCAGTCACCCTAAAGATTGATTCCACTTAGCTTCACTTAGAAACTTTCTTAATGGCTTTACGTACTCCTAGCTGACTACATAGGTGCCGCCTGCCCCTATCTCCACTAGGTGTACCCCACTTTCCATTTTTCGATCGGCTCCCTATTCGTAGATACCCGTGCTGGCCCCACAGTGTGGTGTATCATTCCCCTAAAGTGGCAACCCGATATAACGGAGATGCACGGCTTATACCTACACGATGCAACAACGTCTTACCTACCAGCCCGGGTCCACACACGCATATGAAACCCGTTGGACTTGCGTTGCCAACGCTCCCTGTTTTGGCCTCTTGTAGTCAAACCCAGTATGCATGTCCCGTCCTCGACTTGGGTCGAGCCCACAAAGATACGTTTTGGGATACTGGTTGAAATGGGCCCCCATTATTTCCTACAAGCATTCCAACTAAGCTTGTCCCATTAGTCCATCCACTTAACCCACTTAGTCATGTTCATTTACATGTGTATTTGGTTAAGTCTAATCGTATTTCAAATGCCTCTAAAGGCAACCACTAGATTCCTCATGCCACCCAAGACACCTACTTAACCCCCATGTCCCACCTTACATGATTATCTGGCTAAGTATTTCTTAATTCATTAAGGCCATAACCTCATAAAGACCTCTCACATTAGACTGGCATTTATGGCAGCTGGATTTGCCGGGCGGGTCCGGGAAGTCTTACACCATAAAAGAGTCTAACCACGTGTCTTTACAACTGTTATGCTTTAGTTTGGACCTAGGACCTCTCACATTGGCCGACATTTGTGACTACTGGATTTGTCGGGCGGGTCCGGGCAGGTTTACGTCACAATCGGGTCCAACTTCGTGTCCTAAGCATTGATTATTATTAATAATCCACTTTCCCCAATTTTAATAATTCCCTACTTGAATTATTAATTAATTCCAAATTTAACAATGTCCATAATTGACTCAATTATGGACATCCATTTAAGGCATGCAAAATCATATCAATTGCACCCCAATTTATTAATTTCCTAATATTACCCCTACCCCACGTTTGAACGTTTATTCGCAAAATGTATGCTAGACCCGATTAGTCTAACTCATAGCATAAAAGAAAATATTCACAACAACAACATATATATGTGACTAAATAAATCATAAAAAGGGGTAAAACTTGCATACATTACAACTTGCATAAGGTTATACATGTCATGGATCTAAGGGTGTCAACTTATTCATAATTCACATAATATGATTTTGATCAAATTTCATAAACTTGTATAGGACATGTGTGAATCAACATCATTAACAATATGGTTTTATATGGGTACACCTACCTCAATAGGCAAATTCCCAAAAATCAAAATTCATTTAATCATAGATTCATGTATACGGGTACACCTAACTTAATAGGCAAATTCCTATATTCAAGATCCAATTAATTTGTAGATTCATGTATATGGGTACACCTAACTCAATAGGCAAATTCCCATAATCAAGGTCTATTATAAAAAAAAACATTAACTTTAAACATGATCCAATTCGCATAAATACTAACATCTTGATTTTACAAGTTGTATGATTCAACACAACTTAACATGACATCATTATCATATAACATAAGTATTTCAACATATGTGATAATATGAGATCTACAACATATATAAGATTTACAACATAGCATATCATAATTTGCAACATAGCATGATATTTACAACATAGCATAGCATGATTTACAACATGGCATAACATGATTTATAACATAGCATAGCATGATTAATCACATATGACATAGCGTAAGATTATTTACAACATAATCACTACAACATAACAACATATATATGATAACATAATAGCATAACAAGAGATCCACAACATAATTTACAAATACATAACAATTCATATCACTTTCTTGTGATCCATTCATAACTTAATCAAATTATTTTATAATAATATTGTGAGATTCATCATACTCACAATTTTAAAGAAGAGAAATAGAAAAAGAGAGAGCTTTTGATTTGATTTAAGTAGATTTAGTTTGTAGATTAGGCCTTGTTCTTCTTTAGTTTGTGACGGCTATGCTGAACTCCATGGCAACGACATGTCGGTAGCTCTCCAATTTTTCAAGTGATTTAGGGTTAGAGTCTACCCACTTATTTATAGATGTTAGGATTCATTTAGGCCATTAGATTTAACCTAGAAATAACCGCAGCATTCAGACAAGATGGGGTTTATCTTATTGACTCAGCAATGAGTCAGAAGTGACTCAGCAAACACTCAGCAAATTAATAAACTTATATTCATGTTTACATTAACTGCCCATATATATATAAATATATATATATATATATATATATATATATATATACACATGCACCTATTCATGAATTCAAATTAATCCATAATTAACTTATGACCATTTCTACACATTAATTTTCCAATTAATGTCTTAATTCCATTTTACGCCTTTTAAGGCAATTCACATATCTCAAATTTGTTATATGCCTTTTTAAGGCTATTTCGTGCAAATTCTCAATATTAATTCTTTTAATTTGTGAATATTAGTATTAACAGAAATACGGGGTGTTACAAAGAACTATAACTTGTTTTAGTGGAGAATTAGATTTATTTTAATGGTGGAGGCTAGAGTACAGAGAAGCAGTATGTAGATGCCTTAGATATTTTGTGTGGAGGAACCCTTAGGTCTAGGCATTCTTTTATAGGTGTAGAGAGTGTTTTAGGGCCCTTAGATCATCATAGAAGCCATCAGAATCGCATAGGTCGAATACACATCATCCAACCACTCAAAAGGAGACATGTCAGCACAGAACACTCCAGAATTCGGTGCTGGATTAGTATGGGCGCACTTGGCAGGTGCGCCAGTGCATTTTTGTACTGGCGCACTTCACAAGTGCGCCAGTGCATTCTGGTCTGTTTCCGGTTTCTCTGCCTAACTTCGTTCGTCCATATCTTGGTCATACGGACTCCGATTTTCAAAAACTCGGACCCTATTTAGCGTATTTTTCCGAGACGAAAGCAACGGCGCAACCCGTTTCCCTTAATTCTTCTTTTAATAATTAATTATACCCTGGTTTGTGAATCTTAGTGTTACGGGGTGTTACATTCTCCCCCACTTAAAAGGATTTCGTCCCCGAAATCTTCAAGTTAGGAAGAATGTGTCCTACCATCCAATCACCCATCTACTCAACCATTCAATCACAGGCATCCATTGTCCTTAAAAGTTTTCTAATGCTTTCATGTTCATATGCATAGTGTGTGTATATGTCTTTATCTAATGCAAAACCAGGCGGTCTACTGATTCATTTGACCTCCTTAATGCAAATCATGTCAGTGCCATGTGTCCAATCATGTATGCAAGCATCCCTAGTTATGTAAATACTACATGCGTGCACAACCATTCATCCATATGCAACATCCATATGATAACATATCAAGTTCAACTTACAAACAAATACATATTTGTAAATGCAATATGCAAGCGTCCGAACTTGTTCTAGTGCCTAATACGTATGCATATGCATCCACGAGCAACCATTAGCAGCCACTTGCAACCATCAACCATAACATGTTTCAAATACATGTTTACATCCATTGGCTTCTACCTAAGGATCGAAGATACGACCTAGAGGATATACTTTGGAAAGAGAGAAACAATTATGCGTAAAGCTACTACACAAAGAAATCAAGGATGCACCCTTAAGAAAAAGGGTATGACGCTAGTATCTAGCCTTCTTGAGCTTTACTCCACTGTATCTTAACTAATTTAACTTCACGATTATGAAGTTTCTGATCTCTATTTCCAAAATAAACAGATGTCAATCACGGTACCAAGTGTAAGTACTAAGATGATTAGAGGTTTCCCTCTTATCCACCATGCCATAACTATAAGGGTCGAAAGGTTACTACGTGCTTTTTAGAGTACCTGCCATAACTATTCATCTCTCACGCAAACCATCCTAGTCGAACTCGACATTCCTCAAGTACAAGCCCCAAAGGCCTAAACCAATATCAGATAAGCACCCAAGGAATATCTCCTACGAATTTAAACGACCTACGTGAGATGATATAAGCAAACTCGATAGCTATTCTCAAATCCCTACTAATCCAAAGTAAACTGGTCGGACCACCAATTGGATTTGAGACTCTAGTGGGATCTCTCTACTATACAAGTAATATGGTGCAGAGACTCAACTATGGAAGTGGATATTAATAAATGAGAAGCGCTAGAACCTAAGGAAATAGTACGAACAGAAAACTAGACTCTTCCAACCGGACTACCATTCTCCTAGGTACGCTTGGTGGCGAAAGCCTGTACTTGTCCTTCTGAAAATCTCGTCCTCGTTCTTGCCCTTGTCCTTAGGTATATGCCCTATCATACCCTAATAAAGATACTTCCTCTTGTCTTAGGTTTTATAATTCCTTTCTCCTTTGTCAGCTAAATCTGTATCCATGAATTCCTAATCCTAGGGTTGTGCTCCCTAGCCAAATTCCTCATCCCCTTCTGTGTGTAGTAATGTTGACAAATCTCTCGAAAACTGCCTCCATCGTCCGGAAAACCCAATAAGCTTTGAAAGAAAACTGCTCATAGATGAAACAACTACGGCTATGGATGGAAGCCGGGCACTACTTTGCCCTTCGATGAGGTTACCTCCCAGAAATCCAGGAGCCCCAGAGACTCAAGAAAGAAGGAGACAAGAATTTAAACAGAGGAAGAGAAGATAGTGCGTATGGCTTTTGGGGAATATGCTTTTAAACAAATCTTTTCTTTTCAAAATGCTTCTTTAAAAAACGTTTTGAAAATAATTTTTCAAATCCTTTATCTGATCTGGTAACCTTCAGCTCTGATACCACGTGTAACACCCCACGTCCGTTAGTGTCACTCACAAAGGGAATGCACTAAGTTCCGTGGAGTATTTAGGGTAAAAGATGCAGATAAATTACAAGACAGACAGAAATTAAACACCGGAAAATAAAACTTTGCTTTATTGATAAAATAGTTTGTACAAAGATTTCTTTACAATATCAGAGTATCATCTGTCTTACAAAATAAAGAAGCATAAAACAGTATTTATATTCCATAATTCTAGCAAGAGCCAGCCATAGCATCCGAAAAGAGAATCCAAGCAAACTTCGACAAATCTTCAAGTTGGGAAAGAGTGACATTCCAACTTAACCTGAGCTATACTATTCCCTCCTCTACTACCTAGGGGGGGGGGGGGACGGAAGAAAAGAAGACGAAAGAAAAACAGAGTCAGACATAAAGCCTGAGTAAGTTCAGTAACTTCTAGCATGTGAACAAGGGAAAAACAAGACTACATGAATTAACTGAATACAAGATTACACCATGATGATAGGGTTTGCAAGATTAGATAAGATTAACACAAGATATGCTAAACTAAGACAAACTGGATATGCTCTAATACTTTCGCCGCTTCGCTATTTCCTTGTTATACTGGTTTCTATATCTCTGCACCGCCTAAATAGTGTCCCAACTAGTAACGATAACGTGATCCCAATCCCTGTATTTTGCATCGCCTTCAGGCATCCATTTATTTATTTGTTACCTAGATTTAATCTAGGGTTTCCTACCAAGTACTTTCTAGATTCCTCTAAAGTTTACGCTATCTGCTGAATGCTTCTCGGATTCAGGATTTATGCCACCTAGTTCAAATAGGAATTATGCTACCTGTCGAACGATGCCCCCAAGTCTAGGACACACTACCTATAGTGGTATATGTTCCTATACTTCCCTACGCATGAATCACGAATCGTTATCGCTTGCCTAGATGCACATGTCCCATAATGTACGGTCCGAGTCTTGTGTCAGGTCAAATCAAGGAATACAGAACTCGGTCCGGAGCTTTCAGATATCTGCCGATGCAGATGCTAAGGTCTGTTTTTATTCCAGTGGCTATGGTCCCACTTGACCCCTCCCTCAACTAATGAAAGACACACCTTGTAAAATGAGAACTATACGCCGGCCCCCGGTGCCCCACTATCGTATGGCCATCCGTAACCATAACTAGATAGCAAGTATATGGTCTTTTGGAGTTCTCCGCCTTTCCGCTTCTCGTATCTCGATTGACTGAAGATGGATGGTAGACGATGAGTTGCTATCACATGGCTATACGCCAGACGATACGCCGGTCCATCCTAGTCTTTAGGTTGCCATATATATTGCAACCAAGTCATACCCCTGGTTCTTCTACGCAGACCTTAACCTCTGTGGGCCCAGGCGGATCATCTGCAGCCTCACAGAGGGATACTAAGAGTACCCTCACGTCCCCTCGAAGCCTCGGGCTTCGTAACCCAATTAGTTGGAGCGTTCTCTCTATTTAGAAGGACATTCGCTCCTTCCCTTGTTATACTAAGAATTACTACTTAGTTTTACTAACTAAGATTTACCACTTAGTTTCCAGAATCGTTGTTTTATAAGGTTTACTACTTAGTTCCCTTTCCCGTCAATTTGGATTGGTTAAGTGTCATCAATCAATTCAAGCCAACTTAACCCTCTTCATTCATCCTGTTATACTGGTTAAGTGTTATTGGTAATTCATGTTGACTTAAACCCACCACAGACCAAGTTATATGGGTTAAGTACTTCTTATTACTTAACCCTACCCATTCACCCTGTATTTGTTAAGTGTTCCTTTTTAACTTAACCTTGCGCGTCTGTTTTAACTAACCTGTTATTAACGGTTAAGTATTATCCCTTCATGTTTTAGACTTAAACCTATTCCTTTATCAAAATCTGATGGTTAAGTGTTTAAGTTTACATAACCCTACGGTCTAGCCTAGCTAACATATCAAATTGGCTAAGTGTATTAAATCTTACTTAACCCCAACCTCTAGCCTAGTTAACATGTAAATTTGGCTAAGTGTATTAACTTTACTTAACCCCTACAAGTCTCGTTTTGCTACCTTGAGTTTGGTTAAGTGTCTCTATGGACTTAGCCCTCCCATTCTAGCTTAGCTATGTTAAGTTGGTTAAGTGTTCTTATGGACTTAACCCTCCCTTTCTAGCTTAACTGTGTTAAGTTGGTTAAGTGTTCCTATGGACTTAACCCTCCCATTCTAGCTTAACTGTATGAACCTAACCCCACCCACCAGTCTTGTTATCATGTTAAGTTGGTTAAGTGTTTTAGTTAACTTAACCCTAGCACTCTTGTTCTAGCTTAACCAAATAAATTTAAGCCATGACCACTCATATTAGACAGATATTGTTGCGATTATTGGATGTGTCGGTTGGTTCCGGGAAGTTTTACATCGCAACTCAGTCTAACCTCGGGTTAGGCCTATTCGTGTTTTCTAGTTCAAAGGGTTTTGATAAATTTTCAAATCAGGTTTTGAAAGTAACCATCCCGGCCGTCGGATCAGTTAGGGATAACCAAGGAGAGCAGGAAACTTGTATTTTCCAAACTCAAGCCTAGACACTATCCTCTCTGTCACCCTAGAACTTTCTGGTGTATGTGTTATTCAAAGAGAAAACCTTTCTTTTGTCCATATATAAATTGTCAACAATTTATCTTCAAAGTCCATTTTCCCTTTTTAAATAAACTTGGCCTATACCATTTTCAATTTGTCCTGCCCACTAGTATACTTATATTCTAGGCCCAAGTCCTAACCCAACTTGCAGTTCAGGCCATTTCCTACTTCATTGCCAAAATTAGATTAAATATCCTAGTTTATAATTTATGGCCAAAACTTTACCTACATGCAAGTTACATATTTTGTGGTAAATGAACCACTTATCATCTATGACAAATTCTATAAGTAAATTTACTCCTAATTTACTTATTTCATTATTACACTTTTAATGTACATTGTCACATTTATTATTATGGCCCGTTCCCTCTTATTTATCATATTTATACTTTTTGGTATGTAAATTATACCAAATTAAGTGTCACTAACCATAATTTATTCTAAACATGACAATTTCTCACAATTATGGCTAAATTCAAAATTGTGCTAATATACTTATTCCAAATCTTTAATTAACACAATTTTGATTTAACATTCCTAATTCACAGTTTATGGTAAGACTAGAATTATTATTCTAGTTTACATTTCATGCCTAAAATTTAGCTTACTTGCTAATACTAAACTTAATATGTCAAACTTATCCAATTTGCATTCCTATGAACACGCCATAATACATATTCCCAATATATGCCAATTTACAAGCTTATAACTACATTTATGTTCATTTTAATATTTTCCCTAAATTGCATTCCCATCGTTCGTATAATCGTGATTTAACCTAGATTGTAAATAAATCTAGATTCGTAGAAAATAGGGAATGAACCAAAGATGTTATGAAAAGGGATAATAACTGGCATAAAAGGTTTGGATAACGACGTAGGTTCAAGAATATGGGTAGACCTAACTTAATAGGTAAATTCCCATGGTCTAAAACCAATAAATAGAATAGGTTCAAGAACATGGTTAGACCTAACTGAATAGGTAAATTCCCACAGTCTAAAACCAAAGAAAAACAAGGAACAGATAAAATAGATAATCGGATTTAGACCCAATTTCATAGCCACAAAACTTAAGCAACAATTTTCCTAATTATGAACCATAGGCAAAGTTCATAGTTATAGGCAATGTTCATAGTCCAAAAGGGAAAATAATTCCCATAGTCATAAGTCATTGTCATAGGCAATGTCATAGTCATATGTTGTATTGCCTAAATCAAGATTCATGTTCGTAATTCAAAGGCAATAGGTTCATGGTCATAGTTCTCATAATCATGATCATAGGCATAGACATATCCTCTTTGTTCAATAGTCATAGGCCGTCAATCAAAGTCATAGTATGTTCTGGGCCATAGTAAAGAATTAGATCCAAAAACTTAAATAAACACAGATCCAAGTGAAGAGATTAGGCATTTTTCTTATATCCTTTTAATTTCATGCCACAAATAAAAATAAAATGTTCAAGTCTAGAAATAACCAAGTTACAGAAATTAGATCTAGAATAGGAGAACGGCGATGCTAAGATTCGTATGTCGTTGCTCGAGGTTTGTTGATTTAGCCTTTGAATTCTTCACTTTGATTTGAATCTTCAATTAGAAGAACTATAACTTGTTTTAGTGGAGAATTAGATTTATTTTAATGGTGGAGGCTAGAGTAGAGAGAAGCAGTATGTAGATGCCTTAGAGAATTTGTGTGGAGGAACCCTTAGGTCTAGGCATTCTTTTATAGGTGTAGAGAGTGTTTTAGGGCCCTTAGATCATCATAGAAGCCATCAGAACCGCACAGGTCGAATACACATCATCCAACCACTCAAAAGGAGACACGTCAGCACAGAACACTCCAGAATTCGTTGCTGGATTAGTATGGGCGCACTTGGCAGGTGCGCCAGTGCATTTTTGTACTGGCGCACATTCTGGTCTGTTTCCGGTTTCTCTGCCTAACTTCGTTCGTCCATATCTTGGTCATACGGACTCCGATTTTCGAAAACTCGGACTCTATTTCGCGTATTTTTCCGAGACGAATGCAACGGCGCAACCTGTTTCACTTAATTCTTAATTTAAAATTAATTATACCCTGGTTTGTGAATCTTAGTGTTACGGTGTGTTATAGTTGGGTAGCTATCGGTGAGAACTTCTCACTCTAAATTTCTTTTCTAGTTATATATATATATATATATATATATATATACTAGGATGCAGACGGTGTTTAGTAGCACCCGACACTATCGTCCACAGACCATGTACTTGTTTGAACTGTTTGGTTGTGTAGTTGGTTATATTATTTGATTTGAACTTGATTGTTTGGTGAAATGAAATTGATTTGATTGATGTGTGAATGGCGTGGGCCTTCACTAGATCGGCGATAAGGCTAGGTGTATCGTGCCGTTATGCCACCAAAATTTTCTAAAATAAGTTAGAAAAATAAAGAAATCTTTTTATTTAATAAATGAACTGAATAGAATATTTTCATAGGTTGAATAAAATGTTTTATCGTTAAAAATATAATTTTTAACGTGAAAGTGAATAAATAAATATTTATAAACAAATCGGCTGATTTGTTTATACACACTGATTTGACTGATATTGATTGGTCGATAAATTTTACACATCGCCCAACTGCACAACTAAAATCTTTGTTTGATTGTTTGAAACCACACATGGGTGTTGGGATGAAATTTGAAGTTCACTCATCCTGATTGATTAAATATGTCGATCGATTGATTAACAGACTGTTATAAGCGTTAGATATCTATATTTGATGCTTATACAGTGTAGTGCACTTTGGTTGATGGTTGATTATTTTTCAATGCAATTATATACGTGTGATGTATGAAAATCCATATAATTAACATTATATGGTGATTGATTGGGCCTCATTCCAATTTAGAAAATAAAGAATAATATAAAATAAAGGTTCATGTGTTGACCGTACTCATCCGTTGAGATTAGTCATGTGTTGAACGAAATATTTTAATAATAAAATTTACACCTTTATCAATATAAAATAAAGGTTCATGTGCTGACCGTACTCATCCGTTGAGATTAGTCATGTGTTGAACGAAATATTTGAAAACGAAATATTTGAAATAGAAATATTTGAAGTAGAAATATTTGAGAACGAAATATTTGAAATAGAAATATTTGAAAACGAAATATTTGAAATAGAAATATTTGAAAATGAAATATTTGAAATAGAAATGTTTGAAAAGCAAATGTTTTAAATAGAATATTTGAAAATAGAAATATATGAAGCCGTGTTGATTAGACTGACGCCATTTTGACGTGAATGATATTTATATCGATTTTATTCATTTTAAAATGAATATTGAAAAGTGATTTCGAAATCGAATATTTTGAAAAGAAAATTGAATTGAATCGAATAGAAAACCAATTTGAATTGAATCGAATAGAAAACCAATTTGAATTGAATTGAATAGAAAATCAATTGAATTTGAATTGAATAGAAAATCAATTGAATTTGAATAGAATAGAAAATGAATTGAATTTGAATAGAATAGAAAATCAATTGAATTTGAATAGAATAGAAAATCAATTGAATTTGAATAGAATAGAAAATCAATTGAACTTGAATAGAATAGAAAATCAATTGAATTTGAATACCATAGAAAACGAATTTGATTTGAATTGAAATTGAATTGAATAAATAACAAATTGAATTCGAATTGAATAAATAACGAATTCGAATTGAATTGAATAGATAACGAATTCGAATTGAATTGAATAGATGACGAATTCGAATTGAATTGAATAGATAACGAATTTGAATTAAATTGAATATAAAAACAATTCGAATTGAATTGAAAATGAATTCGAATTGAATTGGAAATGAATTGAAATGAATTCAAATTGAATTGAAATTTGAATTGAATAGAAATGAATTTTAAAACGAATTTATAAGGAAAAATTCAATTTTGATTTGAATTCGAAATGGAAGTTGAAAATATTTTTGAAACGAATTATAAACGATTTATAAAATTCGTTTTTAAATAGTAATCGACGAAATATATAATATATATATTATATATATAATATAATGGCCGGAATAGAACGCGCCCCGCCACGGCAGTTCGTGAATTTCGACCATTTATTTCAAACGGACATTACGGGAGATCCGACCGTCAAATTCTCCTAGAACCAGGAACCGTTGGGTTCGTATCGAAAAGAGCTTTCTAACGAATATTAGAAATTCGAAATCTAACGTTTGGATTTGGAGATACATCCAAATCAAATTTGAAAAAGGTCGATGTAATTGTAGTTCGATGGCCGTTGATGGACATCGACTGTACGGGCCTTGATAAAATTATTAAAAATATCAATAATTTGTGTAAAATCATAAGAAGTGATTTGGGAAAAATTGTAATGAAAAACTCCACATTTGAAAAGATAAAAATAGTTTTTTATCAAGATGAACTAGTTTTGAACTGAAATTAAAACCCATTTATTTTTAAATAAAGAAATTGGATTTGAAATAGGTTTATCGTGAACGGTGTTTTAAATAACACTAGTTCTTTAACTCGATAATAATTAGAATTGATTCATGGGTTTATCGTGAACGGTGTTTTAAATAACACTAGTTCTTTAACCCGATAATAATTAGAATGTGATTTGGGTTTGTCGTGAACTGTGTTTTAAATAACACTAGTTCTTTAACCCAGTAAAAGGAGTTTTATTGACTCTGCAACTAGATTGAAATGTAAATTGATAATTCAAATTATTAAATTTGGCAAATGAGCGAGAATGGAGTACTACCAGTTTTGCTCCAAAGCGATAGTTAAATCTTTAATTTGATTTGAACGTGAAATGGTAATTAATTTTACCGATAACACCACGGTGTTAGGTATGGAGTATTACCAGTTTTGCTTCATGGGATGAATAAGTTGGGATTGGGTAATAAAATAAATAATTACTTCAGTGTGGTTCACTAATCTAGACTAGTTTAGAAAACCATAATTTGTTTTGAAATGACATCCAAAGGAAGATTAAAGGATAAATTTTAAAGAAGTTATCTTGGATAAAATTAATGGGAACCTTTCCCCTAGGAATGTGATTTTGGGAATAAAAGAATATTCTGGATTGGAATGAGGCGTAGGTTGTGTATGTGTAACATTTGTTTTTAATATACGCGGGTTGTTCGGGAAGTCCGGGTTTATACCCATTCTGAATAACCGATTCGACGATATGTCGAAGATGAAGACGGTGGCTGAAGACTGGAAGTCTTCACATCGTTTGGGTGATTACTGATGATCTTGATTGGGCTGTACACCCAAGATAGGGGAATCAGTTAGTGGTCGTCCAGACAGTTTTGGAGATGGATGGATATGCGAGGAAAGTGCCTCCGGTTTCGTTCAGACCCAGAACGGACTTGTAAATGGATTGTGTGCCTGACATTGGATTTTATTCTATGTTGATTGATTTCTATCAAATATATATCTGTTTGGCAGCGGAGAATTTATTCTCTTGCTTAACGCCCTTCTCTGAGACGTACGAGCTCAGAGGTTGTATATCGATGGACATCAGTCGCATGGCATGAATTGCCTGTATGGCACGCTAAGATGCAATGATCAAGGCTTTTGTTGAAAAGCAGAGTCTTGTGGTTGATGATCAAATCACGGCATACGTGGCAGCTTTGTTTATAATGTGAATTCGCGAGCCTCACACCTCGGTATGAGTCAAAAACGGGATACGGACTGCAGGGAGAGCACGACGTTTCTTTCTAGCTTTGGTGGTGTCAGTGACTTACCAGCCCTGACATTTTTATACTTTTCACCTATGTGGTTGTTGGATGAGGCGCCTTGATTTTAGGTCTGTAAGGACCGGGAAACGTGTGTTCAGGAATACTAATCCTCTAACGTAAGTGAGGACCGGCCATGAAGCATCCAGGGTTACCCAGAGTGTGTAGTCCTGAGGCATTTGCTAGAGTGTCTCAAAGCGGATAGGAGCTTGCCCCTTGCCTCGACTCATGACGGATATCCAATTTCCAATACGTGTATTGCGGTTTTAGTTGTAGACCTAGTATGGCGACATGATATATGGTACCCATGCCGTCTATGATTTATATTTATGATTGAAATTGTTTTGACACTATACACTTATTATAGTATCAAATGATTTGTTTTAAATGTACCAAGCATGTTTGGCTATTATAAGGGAAAACCCTATCCTCCGGCTTGCGTTGCATTGTGTGATGGGACTTGGGTCTTATAATAGCTTCATTTTTCGGAAAAGCGTTGCGCTGTTTATTCTATGCACTGGTATTTTTGGGAGAAAACCCGTTCCGTGTTATACGGCGTGGTCCCTTGAATTACTCTCTTTTAAAGTAAAGCTTTAAATAACTGTTTTCGTTCTCACACCAGTCACATGACTGACCTGGAGTTTATTGTTATAACCTAAACTCTGGGTGCCCTCATTTTCCGCACGGGCAGCTAGTAGTTTTGGGTTTTGCAGATTTATATTCACAGGATCCTGGTTTACAGCTGGAATGATATCCGGAAAGCTCTGTATCCGTATATCACCTTCAGTTGTACTTTGTATTATTTTTCCGCTGCAATACTGTATTGTAATCTCTGATATTTATCGAATGTTATTTATTCATTTATACTCTATATATTCTTGTATCTGATGCATTGTTGTAATAGCAATGAAATGTTCTTTCATCTGTGTTCTGATTTGTCCTATTCTCAAAACGATCAGGGGTTTTGAACGGTCTAGATCGTTTTAACGACTTATTCAGATCGAGCGAAATTCCCTGTCGACACATTTGGTATCAGAGCTCTGGTCTACAGAGCTCGAGAACAAGACACATTAGAACCATACGAAAGAATTCATTAGATATTGGATTAGTAATATCCAATTAGAATGACTCGTTAGAGATAGGATCAGTGGTATCCAAGAATGAGTGTGAAGAGTATATTTTTCAAATGAAAACAATTTTGTTTTGAAAATTTAAACCATTTTATACGTAATTGAATATTTTATTTGTATTGATTTGGACAATCTAGTATATAAAGGTTTTCCATATACGCGTCATGAACGTATATTCGAAGTTTTAATATACTGGATAGATATAGGATCATATTCTAGACACCCGGAGAAGGTTCTGATGATTGATATATCATCATTAGAATTTGTGTTCGTGTTCCGAAGGGATGATATCTATATATTTCCATTAGATTGGTGTGAGAATCAAAACTAATATAGATAGGTTTATTGTTGTGATTTGGCATCAAAAACATGATTTCTGTATATGTATCAAAATTATGAATTTAAAACGTTAATTTCACTAGTTGATTGATGTTTGTGTTGTTTGTTTATTTGTTTGATAATTTTGAACCATTTAGCCTAATAAAATCAAATATTGGACTGTATTGAAAATTGGTCGCATTTGCTTGCATATACATATACTTACATTGAACAGGTCATAGCAAGGAGGCTAGAGCAGAGAATAAAATTTGTTTGCCCGACAAATAGGTACATGTTTACTATAATTTCCTATTTTGTTTGGGTGATGATGATTTTAAGAGCCGATTGGCTATCCGCTTGGCTTTTTCTTTTTCTTTTTGAGATCAGAAGGCCTATATGGCAATTTCGGGATTTTCCCGTGGCTCCCGGTGTAGGGGAGGTTATGGCGAAATTTTTCGAAAATTTAGGGTGTTAGCCAAATTTTTGAAAATTTGAAAATTCTCAGAAACTGAAAAGTTGGAGAATGGAAGCCGGATTGAACGTAGAGTTGATTGATCAAACCACTTTCGACTTTGTTCCTTTTCGGGGACGAAAAGTTTTAAGTGGGGGAGACTGTAACAACCCGGAAATTCTGAACCAGTTTAAAAATTTTATTTTGGCAATTTCAGCGAATTTTGAATATTTAAAATAGTTTATTTTAAATAATATCGACGAAAATTTATTTTGAATAGAACTCGAACGTATATATTTATATACGTCGTCGTTAGAATATAAATAATTATATATAATTATAAAAAGGAATTGAAAATGGTGCGGTAGTTCGATAATTCGATTTCAAACTTCAATTGAATGTACCGGGTGCAAAACAATCCGGATTTTAGTGAACCAAAAATAACAGGATCTATTTGATAATATCTTTCCAACGAACCCAAAAAATCAAGATTTCATAGCGGGAATTAAAAGATATGTCCAGTTGAAAATTCTTAATAGTCGCTATGGAATTTAAGCCCTTAAAAATAGACATTTTGCAAACGACCTCGGATTTCGACGAAACCACTTTTGTTGGATCCGCAGTGTCAAATTTTTGCTAGGTTTCAAATTTCATAATTTTTCAAATCAATATGTGAGCGTGGTAAAGGAAAACGCGTTTGACCAGTTTCAGTTGATTTTAATCGACTGGAAAATGGCCATTTTTCCAACGGTCTCAGAATTCGACGAAACTAGTTTTGTTAGGACCGTATCGTCAATATGAAGCTATAAAAATTTTTTCTGGAATTTTTAGAGTTCGTATGTGGCCCCAGTAAATTGAAATGCGCGTACAAATTCAATATATAGAGTTATATGTTGATTTTAAAGAAAACTGATCAAAACGATCGAATCAGCCTACGATACATATCCCATTGTGTTTGGAATAGGGGTGAAACGCTATGGACGATAGGCGGTGGGCCTCGTTTAGAGGTAAAAGTATATTTTTTGCAAATTAAATAACTAAATAAATAAAAAAATAAAATAAATATTTCTTCCCTCCTCCTTAAATCACTCTGCCCCCCCCCCCCCGGTATCATTTCAGGAACGAAAATAAAAAAAAGAAGGAAAAGGCAAAGCCGCCGCTCCCTTCCCCAGCCACCACCGGCGCCGATGGCCCCACCTCCCTCCGACACCCCACCTCAACGCGAAGCCCCACCTCGATGGCCCCAAATCGAACCGCGCCACCTCGAAGAAACCCCCCCCCCCCCCCCCCCCCCCGCCTGCGCGCAACTGCCACACCCCCCTCTCTTCGATCGACGAGACGAAGCCCCCCCCTTTCGCACAACCAGAGACCACCCCCATCGTTCACCGTAAGTTTTTTTATTTCATTTATTTGTTGTTATTTATTTGATTTTAGAAACTGATTTTATTTGACTTTGAAAACCAAATAAAAATGTGATTTTTATTCGTTTGAAAACCAAATAAAAATGCGATTTTTATAGTGATTGAATAGAAAAGGCGAAATATTTATTTTAGAAAAGGCGAGATCTTTATATAGATAGTAGCGATGTAAAAATATAATTTTTATCTATATAGTAGCGTTAGAAAAATAGAATTTTTATCTATATAGTAGCGATGTAAAAATATAATTTTTATCTATATAGGAGCGGTGTGAAAATAAGATTTTTATCCATATAGCGTGATTATAAAAATTCGATTTTTATATATTGAATAACAAAGTAAAAATTTGATTTTTATATGTTGAATAGCATAGTAAAAATTCGATTTTTATATATTGAATAGCATAGTAAAAATTCGATTTTTATATATTGAATAGCATAGGAAAAATTCGATTTTTGTATATAGAATAGCGAAGTAAAAATTCGATTTTTATATATTGAATAACAAAGTAAAAATTCGATTTTTATATATTGAATAGCGAAGTGAAAATGTGATTTTTATATATAGTGGCTACGGGCAACGAAAGCGACAAAGAGGCGAGAACAACGAAGATTTTTATGAATGAAGTGTCGTGGAGTTGGATAGCTATCGGTGAGAACTTCTCACTCTAAATTTCTTTTTCTAGTTATGTATATATACTAAGATGCAGACGATGTTTAGTAGCACCCGACACAATCGTCCACAGACCATGGACTTGTTTGATTTGTTTGGTTGTGTAGTTGGTTAGATTATTTGATTTGAACTTGATTGTATGGTGAAATGAAATTTATTTGATTGATGTGTGAATGGCGTGGGCCTTTACTAGACCGGGGATAAGGCTAGGCCTTGTCCCGTTTCTAGTATCGTGTCGTTATGCCACCAAAATTTTCTAAAATAAGTTAGAAAAATAAAGAAATCATTTTATTTAATAAATGAACTGAATAGAATATTTTCATAGGTTGAATAAAATGTTTTATCATTAAAAATATAATTTTTAACGTGAAAGTGAATAAATAAATATTTATAAACAAATCAGCCGATTTGTTTATACACACTGATTTGACTGATATTGATTGGGTCGATAAATTTTACACATCGTCCAACAGCACAACTAAAATCTGTGTTTGATTGTTTGAAACCCCACACGGTTGTTGGGATGAAATTTGAAGTTCACTCATCCTGATTGATTAAATATGTCGATCGATTGATTGACAGGCTGTTATAAGCGTTAGATGTCTATATTCGACGCTTATACAATGTAGTGCACTTTGGTTGATGGTTGATTATTTTTCAATGCTATTATATACGCGTGATGTATGAAAATCCATATAATTAACATTATATGGTGATTGATTGGGCCTCATTCCAATTTAGAAAATAAAGAATAATATAAATGCGTTGATCGTACTCATCCGTTGAGATTAGTCATGTGTTGAACGAAAAATTTTAATAATAAAATTTACATCTTTATCAATATAAAATAAAGGTTCATGTGTTGATAGTACTCATCCGTTGAGATTAGTCATGTGTTGAACGAAATATTTGAAAATGAAATATTTGAAATAGAAATATTTGAAGTAGAAATATTTGAAAACGAAATATTTGAAATTGAAATATTTGAAAACGAAATATTTGAAATAGAAATATTTGAAAAGGAAATATTTGAAATAGAAATGTTTGAAAAGGAAATGTTTGAAATAGAATATTTGAAAATAGAAATATATGAAGCCGTGTTGATTAGATTGACGCTATTTTGACGTGAACGATATTTATATCGATTTTATTCATTTTAAAATGAATATTGAAAAGTGATTTCGAAATCGAATATTTTGAAATGAAATTTTAATTGAATCGAATAGAAAACCAATTTGAATTGAATCGAATAGAAAACCAATTTGAATTGAATTGAACAGAAAATCAATTGAATTTGAACAAAATAGAAATCAATTGAATTTGAATAGAATGGAAAATGATTTGAATTTGAATAGAATAGAAAATGAATTGAATTTGAATAGAATAGAAAATCAATTGAATTTGAATAGAATATAAAATCAATTGAATTTGAATAAAATAGAAAATCAATTGAATTTGAATAGAATAGAAACCGAATTTGATTTGAATTGAATTTAAATTGAATAAATAACAAATTGAATTCGAATTGAATAAATAACGAATTCGAATTGAATTGAATAGATAACGAATTCGAATTGAATTGAATAGATAAAGAATTCGAATTGAATTGAATAGATAACGAATTTGAATTGAATTGAATATAAAACCAATTCGAATTGAATTGAAAACGAATTCGAATTGAATTGGAAACGAATTGAAATGAATTCAAATTGAATTGAAATTTGAATTGAATAGAAATGAATTTTAAAACGAATTTATAAGGAAAAATTCAATTTTGATTTGAATTTGAAATGGAAGTTGAAAATGTTTTTGAAATGAATTTAAAATGATTTATAAAATTCGTTTTAAATAGTAATCGACGAAATATATATTATATATATTATATAATGGCCGGAATAGAACGCGCCGCGCCGCGATAGTTCATGAATTTCGATCATTTATTTCAAACGGACATTACGGGAGATTCGACCGTTGGATTCTCCTAAAACCGGAACCATCGGGTTCGTATTGAAAAGAGCTTTCTAACGAATATTAGAAATTCAAAATCTAACGGTTGGATTTGGAGATACGTCCAAATCAAATTTCGAAAAGGTCGTTGTAAGTGCAGTTCGATGGCCGTTTATGGACATCGACTGTACGGGCCTTGATAAAATTATTAAAAATATCAATAATTTATGTAAAATCATATGAAGTGATTTGGGAAAAATTAGGATGAAAAACTCCACATTTGAAAAGATAAAAATAGATTTTTATCAAGATGAACTAGTTTTGAACTGAAATTAAAACCCATTTATTTTTAAATAAATAAATTGGATTTGAAATGGGTTTATCGTGAACGGTGTTTTAAATAACACTAGTTCTTTAACCTGATAATAATTAGAATTGATTCAAGGGTTTATCGTGAACGGTGTTTTAAATAACACTAGTTCTTTAACCCGATAATAATTAGAATGTGATTTGGGTTTGTTGTGAACTGTGTTTTAAATAACACTAGTTCTTTAACCCAGTAAAAGGAGTTTTATTGAATCTGCAATTAGATTGAAATATGAATTGATAATTCAAATTACCAAATTTGGCAAATGAGCGAGAATGGAGTACTACCAGTTTTGCTCCAAAGCGATAGTTAAATCTTTAATTAGATTTGAACGTGAAATGGTAATTAATTTTACCGATAACACCACGGTGTTAGGTATGGAGTATTACCAGTTTTGCTTCATGGGATGAATAAGTTGGGATTGGAAAATAAAATAAATAATTACTTCGATGTGGTTCGCTAATCTTGACTAGTTTAGAAAACCATAATTTGGTTTGAAATGACATCCAAAGGAAGATTAATGGATAAATTTTAAAGAAGTTATCTTGGATAAAATTAATGGGAATCTTTCCCTTAGGAATGTGATTTTGGGAATAAAAGAATATTCTGGATTGGAATGAGGCGTAGGTTTTGTTTGTGTAACATTTTTTTTTAATATACGCGGGTTGTTCGGGAAGTCCGGGTTTATACCCATTCTGAATAACCGATTCGACGATATGTCGAAGATGAAGACGGTGGTTGAAGACCGGAAGTCTTCACATCGTTTGGGTGATTACTGATGATCTTGATTGGGCTGTACACCCAAGTTGAGGGAATCAGTTAGTGGTCGTCCAGACGTACTTGGAGATGGATGGATATGCGAGGAAAGTGCCTCAAGTTTCATTCAGACCCAGAATGGACTTGTAAATGGATTGTGTGTCTGACATTGGATTTTATTCTGTGTTGATTGATTTCTATTAAATATATATCTGTTTGGTGGCGGAGAATTTATTCTCTTGCTTAACGCCCTTCTCTGAGACGTACGAGCTCAGAGGTTGTATATCGATGGACATCAGTCGCATGGCATGAATTGCCTGTGTGGCACGCTAAAATACAATGATCAAGGCTTTTGTTGAAAAGCAGAGTCTTGTGGTTGATGATCAAAGCACAGCCTACGTGGAAGCTTTGTGTATAATGTGAATTCGCGAGCCTCACACCTCGGTATGAGTCAAAAACGGGATACGGACTGCAGGGAGAGCACGACGTTTCTTTCTAGCTTTGGCGGTGTTAGTGACTTACCAGCCCTGACATTTATATACTTTTCACCTATGTGGTTGTTGGATGAGCGCCTCGATTATAGGTCTGTAAGGACCGGGAAACGTGTGTTCAGGAATACTAATCCTCTAACGTAAGTGAGGAACGACCCTGAAGCATCCAGGCTTACCCAGAGTGTGTAGTCCTGAGGCATCTGCTAGAGTGTCTTGAAGCGGAGAGGAGCTTGCCCCTTGCCTTGACTCATGACGGAAATCCAATTTCCAATACGTGTATTGCGGTTTTAGTTGTAGGACTAGTATGGCGACATGATATATGGTACCCATGCCGTCTATGATTTATATTTATGATTGAAATTGTTTTGACACTATACACTTATTATAGTATCAAATGATTTGTTTTAAACGTACCAAGCATGTTTGACTATTGTAAGGGAAAACCCTATCCTCCGGCTTGCGTTGCATTGTGTGATGGGACCTGGGACTTATAATAGCTTCATTTTTCGAAAAAGCATTGCATTGTTTATTCTATGCACTGGTATTCTTGGGAGAAAACCTGTTCCGTGTTATACGGCGTGGTCCCTTGAATTACTCTCTTTTAAAGTAAAGCTTTATATAACTGTTTTAGTTCTCACACCAGTCACATGACTGACCTGGAGTTTATTGTTTTAACCTAAACTCTGGGTGCCCTCATTTTCCGCACGAGCAGCTAGTAGTTTTGGGTTTTGCAGATTTATATTCATGGGATCCTGGTTTACAGCTGGAATGATATCCGGAAAGCTCTGTATCCGTATATCACCTTCAGTTGTGCTTTGTATTATTTTTCCGCTGCAATACTGTATTGTAATCTCTGATATTTATCGAATGTAATTTATTCATTTATACTCTGTATATTCTTGTATCTGATGCATTGTTGTAATAGCAATGAAATGTTCTTCCGTCTGTGTTCTGATTTGTCCTGTTCTCAAAACGATCAGGGGTTTTGAATGGTCTAGATCGGTTTAACGACTGATTCAGATCGAGCGAAATTCCCTGCCGTCACAAATTACTACCAGAGATGTTGTTTTGAATTTGTGTTGGGAAAGACAAGTTGTGTTGAATTTCAAAATGGGATTTATAATAAATAACGAATAAAGAAAGTTTGAAATAGAAATTGAATATAGAAATTCAAAAGGGAGTTTGAATATATGAAATTTAGTGGAAGTGATATAGAATTTGAATAAAAAATTCAAAAGGAATTCAAATATAGAATTTGAATATATGGAATTTGAATATAGAATTCAAAAGGAATTCAAATATAGAATTTGAATATATGGAATTTGAATATAGAAATTCAAATGGGATTTATAATATAGAATTTGAATAGGGTTTGATATATAGAATTTGAATTATAGAAGTGAAATAGTTTTGAATAATGAAAGTGAAATAGATTTGAATAATAGAAGTGATATAAAATTTGAATAGAAATTGAATAAAATTAACTAAGCCGAAGAGGAATTAGTTAATCGAGTTTTGAATTTGAAGTTGAACTTTGAAAGGTGAATTGGATTTGTAAATGGATATTCGAAATCGAATATAGAACTTAAATTTGAAATTTGGATTCAAATTAGTTAATAAGCAAGTTAAAATATATTTGAACATATCATGTTCAAATATAAAAGTGAAATAGACTAAAGAGTTAATTAACAAATTAATTTAACGAATTGAGTTAGAACGATCAGGTATAGTTAAAATAGATTGGGCAAGTATAAATATACATGAGATAGGTATGGATAAGGTTAATGAAGGTATATAGATAGAATGCTCGACGAAAAGGTATGTATTTAATTCATATATGAGATTTTATGCGCCGTATCAGCTAGCCGCTTGGCTTTTTCTTTTTCTTTTGGATTGGTGAGGGCCATGGGAGGCTATTTGAAATATCCCGATGCTCCTAGTACAAAGGAGGTTATGGCGAATTTTTCCGGTAATTTAAGGAGTTATAATATTTTTAAGATAATTTGATAGTTAGAAATCAACTTATCGATATATATATAGAAGTCGATAAGGAAACAAACTTAGAAATAGAATAGCGAAATCAAAAAGGAAGACTAAGAATAAAATCTAGTAAGAATAGAAGGAGGAAGCATATACGTGTTTAAAAGTGAATAAGTAGTTGTATGGTATTGATTGTTCGAGTAATTAGTCATATCTGTTTTGACGTTATAAATGTTATTCAGTCAAGGTCTGAGAGGTAGTTATACCCCAACTTGATTGATTTCATTATTAACAAATAAATAGTAAGATTTCAGGCTCGAAGATCAAGGGTGAATAAGAGTTAGTTGAATATAGTATTTGGGTTGTCGTAACGATGTTTTACACAACATCCGTTCTAACCCAAATAAGTGTAAGCTTGGAAATATAATAAAGAATATTTCCTAAGTATAGAAATAAACAAGATCGGAAAAGAGATAAGTAATTGGAATATTTTCCAATTATAAATAACATATATTTTCTAAAGTTTAGAAAATAAAGGAAGGCGATATTCAGAAATGTTTTCCAAATAACATAAAAGACCAATATGGTTATTGAAAATATTTGGTTAACAAATATTGATAAAGAAATAGAGAAATGATTTAACTAATGGAATATTAATTAAGGGCTCAGTGACATGTTCAAAAAGAAAATTTGATTTTTGAAAAGAGTAAACTGTTTAAAAAAAACTCCCAGGGAAAGACTGTTTGAATTAAAAACAAATTTGATAGAAATTTGTGAAAGCAAATTTGAATTAAAGTAAAGCCAGTAAAGTGGCAACTGAGATATTGGATTGTGATATTCAAATTTGAAGTGTAATGTGATAATCAAGTTAAGAATTTGGACTCGAGAAGGGAACTCGAGTTTGAAATGATATTTGGCTTGGATATAAGCAAATGGTTGTGTTGTGGATAAAAGAAAATTGGATTTTGATTAGGATGACCCTTGTATCCGCTAAATTGATAATAGGTGGAAGGGATATAATGATATGTCGACAAAAGGTACAAGTTTATATTTCTATTCGATATAAGATTTATGAGCCGAATTGGCAAGCCGCTTGGCTGTTTGATTTTCTTTTGGGATGGAGATGGCCCAAAGAGGCGAGTTGGAGTTTGACTGATTGACCTATACAAAGGAGGTGTTGGCGAAATTTTTCGAAAAGTTAAGGAGTTAGAAAATTTTAAAGATTTTTGAAAATTTTCGTTGATAAGAAGAAATAAATAATTTAATTGAATTTGAATTGGTCCAGTTGAAAACTGGAGTTAAGAAGTGAAAAAATATGTTCTAACAAGTCGATAGGGTCGTCCTCTACCTTTTAGCAATTTCGAGGACGAAATTATTTTAAGTGGGAAAGATTGTGTTGACCCGCATTGGCAGAGGTATTATAATTTATTTATTTAATTATTGAAAAGGTGATTAAAAGGATTTATTGGTCGTGAAATTAAATAATGATGAATATTTAATTAAAATAATAAATTAAATAATATATTTAATTCTGAAATAATCAGAATTTGCTGAAATGGCGATATGGTGTGAACTGAATCATCTGGGATATTTAATTCAGCTTGGAATTAAATTTGAATAACGAATATATTATATAAACGACAGTTTGAACGTAGAATTTTAATATAATTAAAATCGAGCTCGAAATGGTGCTGCAGTGTGTAAATTGGCGATTCGTACTTCAACTGAATGTACAGGATTCGTTTTAAGCCAGATTTCTGTGAAACAAGAAACGTGTGGAGCTGGTGGAGTATATCTTTCTAATTGAAAAGAAAAATGGGATTTTGTCGTGTAGATTTTGAGATATGTCCAAATCAAATTTTAGAAAAGTCGCTGTGGAATTCCTTTTTAATTTATAAAGAAATTATTTATATTTTTAAAAGGGATTTCAATATAAATCGAATATCGGGTTGACCCAGAAGTGAATATCGAGTTAGAAATTCATATAGGAAAATTCTAGAGCTGGATGGAATTCCACTATCAATATAGACGATAATATTTATTTTTAAATATTAAATTTATTTATATTCAAATATATTTATATATTTTAAATGGGTCATCCAGAGTTTTAAAAATAGCCACAAAAGTCGGAATTCGACGAAACTAATTTTGTTGGATCCGCAATGTCAAATAGTTGTTAGATTCCCAGTTTCGCGATTTTTAGAGTCACTGTGTGACCGTACGGTTTTTTAGAGTGAAAAATAGTCGATATTCTTACGGTTAAAAATACGCTGTTTGAGCATACAGAGTCAAAATTCGACGAAACCAATTTCGTTGGGACCATAATGTCAAACTGTAGCTGCACGTCAATTTCCATGAATTTTGGGTGTCGTATGTAATCATGAGAATTTTTAGAAAGAAAAATGAATATATAAATGAGAATATACCGGGAATATTCCTTCTAAAAATATCTAGATATTTTATCCTTCTATAAATGCCCCTTCAAACAATTCTAAACCTAATTTACTTCATTCCGCAGTCAACTAAAAACCCCGCAGCTCTTTTTATTTTACACAGCAAAAATCAAAAGTGAAAAATCAAAAAGAAATCAAAGAAAATTCGATAAATTGCAAAACTATAATCACTGTGATTCCCTTGGCTTCCTCTTCGATCTCATGTGCATTTTATTAGGTTCGATCAAGATTTGGTTAACTGAAAAACCTATAGCGATTTAGGGTTTCATGTTTTGGGGGTAATCGAGGTGTTTGTTTGTAGAATCGAGTTGAGTTTTGTGTTTAGGGGATCAAACCGAGCTCGTATGAATTAATTGAGGTATTTGCGTTGAAAAAGATGTCGATCTGCTGAACTGGAGTTCGACGACGGGATTCGCCGAGGGGGTGCGAGTGGCAGGTTTAGGGTATGGTTGGAGAGTGCAGGCGAGGAGAAGGAGATTGGTTCTGTCGGTTTTGAATTCGGTTGAAAGATGGAATTGTGATTGGTCTTGGAAGTTTCGAAAATCGCCTGGTTTATTTCCTGGAGTCACGGCATTTCGTTGGTTCGGGGAAGAAGGTGAGTTGTTCGGGCCTGAGTAGTTTAAAAATGGTGATGGGCTTTATGAATAAAGCTAAGCCCAATAAAAGTTAAATGACGGTTTTAATTTAATTTAAATATCTGTATAACCTGTATAAATCATAACTTCTACATACAATATCAGAATCACGAACCGTAAGTTGCAGGGGACCGTATGGGGGAGAGCTTCACAATGAAACTGACTGGAAGTGGATCGGTGCTCGTTTGAAATTATGGCAAAATAAACTGTTCGATTCAGATCAGACAACAGTTCATCGTTCTTTAACGATTAACTGCCAAAGTGAGTAAATCTCACTAACTCTGAACAGTTTATAATTTCATGTTGTATTTTTAGAACTGTTAAATATTGGTTGATTGACAATGTGTTGACTGTTTGATTGAACTGCTAGTCAGTTAGTTGAATTTCTATATTGATTCTGTTTAACAAAATATATCATATGGAACTGAAAGTGATGTTATCTATATTGTTTAACATCTGTGATGCAGGGAAACAGGTTGGAGGAATCCAATGGGATTCCTCAACATTTATTTTACTGTGATTCATATATTGTGATATATGATGTTATATATAATCTGTTGTTGATTATGTGTGTTTGGACGATATTTATCATTGTTATGTGGTATGTTAAATACCATAAGAAATAATGGATGTGGGAAAGGGGATTTTCAAAGTATATTTTGAAAATGAATTATTTATATAAAATCGATGGATTTTATATAGAAAAGGAAAAGGTTTTTTATAAAATAAAATATTTATAAAATCGAAGGATAAATTATAAAATATTTATTTGTTAAATAAATAGAATCGAAAAGGAAATATTTGTAAGACATTACAAATAGAATCGAAAGGGAAATATTTGTAAACATTTACATATAGAATTGAAAGGATTTATTTATTTAGAAAATAAATAAAAGATTTTAAAGGAGATATTTATTTAGAACATAAGTAAATAGAATTGAGAAGGAGATATTTATTTAGAACATAAGTAAATAAAACTGAGAAGGAGATATTTATTTAGAACATAAGTAAATAGAATTAAGAAGGAGATACGTATTTAGAACATAAGTAAATAGAATTGAGAAGGGAATATTTATTGGTTAAATAAATAGAAAAGATAAAAGAAATATTTATTTGTTAAATAAATAGAATTGAAAAGGGAATAGTTATTTGTTAAGTAAACAAATAGAAAACGAATTAATCAAAGGAGTTAATCTGAAAGAGTAAATCGAAATGAGTTAATCGAATTTTAGTTATTTGATAAGAGTTAATCGAATAGAGTGAATTAATTTGAGTTAATCAGTTAGAGTTATTCAAATGGAGTTGTTCGAAGTAGAGTTATCGAATATCACTTATTCGAAGTAGAGTTATCAAATATAGTGTATTCGAGAGAAGAGTTGTTCGAATTAGTTATTCCAATAGAGTAAAATAAATAAGAGTTATTCGAATTAGTTATTCGAATAGAGTTAAACACAAGAGTTATTGAATTAGTTATTCGAAAGGAGTTATCGAGTCATTCGAGAAGAGTAATCGAATATAGTTTATTCGAATAGAGTTAGGAGAGTAATCGAATATAGTTTATTCGAATAGAGTTAGAGGAGTAATCGAATATAGTTTGTTCGAAAGGAGTTAAGTAAGGAGTAAGTGAAAAGAGTTAATCGATTAGAGTTAAAAGACAAACTTACCATGTTTCAAGATTTGAAATGTCGTTCAGTTGAGGTCTGAGAGGTAGTTATACCCCAACTTGATTGACTTCGTTTTAAATTTAGAAATGGTTAAAATTCGAGAGTGAAAGTGGTTAAAGTGAATTTAGTAAATAAGTATAGTAGTTTGAGTTGGCGTCGCGATGTTGATTTAAACATCTGTTTAAATCCAAGTATAGAAGATTTGGAAATGTTTTCCAAATAGAATCAGAAACGTAATCAAATATTGAAACAAGGAAAATATGATTATATGTATAAAGAGATATATATATATGATTGATAATTTACTGATAGAATTTCCATCTGGAAATAATATCGTTGTTTGCACACATGTTTTCTTTGATAGTGAACTCACCGACTATCGAAGTTTTTGACCATTTTAACGTTGTTAATATGGAGAGACCTGTTGGATTATTATCCAAAGTACCCCTTTGTATTGGCATAAGCGTTGCGAATCATATATGCCAAAGAAAATTGAAGACGAAGTAAAGTGCAACAGTAGTTGTATAAATCTTAGATAATAGTGCCTAAGATGGATATACTGAATAGTGCCTTCAGTTCATCCTGTTCCTGGATGACTTGTATGGACGGATGTCTGACAGAGTATTTCCAGACGATCACGTATATTGATTTCTCCAACCATACCAAGAGTGGAAGCGGAGAAGGAAACTTCTTTTAGCTAACACATAATGTATGGTTGAGGATGTCAATTGGTTATTTGATGGATTTGACGATGTGGCATTCAAAGTGAATCTGGTGTGATTATAAAGCGTAGCTTCTAACCTCACATCCGGTAAATGATAGAAATCGGGCAGGCAGCATGGCTAAGTCGGTCGCACCGAAGTAGGGTGTACAATCACCTGATCTAGAGTTTCATTTAATTCTAAAAATCTATTGTTGATGCTGTCCCATTCGAGAAACGGTTGTTGATCCCAACCGTTGGTGATATACATTCGATACACTTAAGCGAAATGAGTGGTCGGTCATGTGTGGCCGGGTTGCAAGATGTTCTTGTTGAACCCAGTGTATTCCTCTCTAGAGGTACACAAGCGAAAGGTGGTTCCATACCCTGTTATAGTTGGAAATCCATTACCCAATACGTGCTTGCGGTTTTTGATTGTATACCATATATGTAGAATGTGAGATGAAAGCGTTTCTGCTAGATGATTATTATATTGTGGTGGATAGACATTATTATAATAGCAAAAGGTTTTTGATATAAAGATATTTTGGATCTCATAAGGGAAAAACCCGTTCCGTTATATGGCGTGGTCTTATGAGATATCATTTACCTGCTTGAACTGTTTTAAACTGTTTTACTCACACCAGTCCCATGACTGACCCGGAGTTTATTTTGTTTTGTTTTCCCTAAACTCTTGGGTGCCCAATTTTGCACGGGCACTCAAGTAGTCAAGAACTTGTAGATACTTGATGAACTGGAGTAGGAGGCTTCAGGATTATATAGCTATAGTTATTTCCGCTGTGTTGTAAGTGTTGTACTTTGATAAATGATATGTATATTCTAGTATAGATTTGTATTTCAAAGTTATGTTATGAAATATATTTATTCGTTCTGCTGTGAGATTCATGTTACTCTGATATTGTGTTCTTCTTCTTCTTCTATTCTAAGTTTCTATTTTATCTTTCCTCACCCTCTAATTTCTTTCATTAATGATCGGTATTTTTCGATGTTTGGTTAGTCGTCATCGTGTTTATGTTGATAACCAAAGTCGTCAAAATCCCGGGTCATTACATCAACCAACTGTGGGTCATCTCGCTGTGCCTCACCAATCCGTCCCAAAAGCGTAAGTCTGACCTCTAACGATGCTAGCAAACCGGGTACAAAGTCAGTGGAAGGTCTAAAGTCAAACGTAGAGGTGAACTCTAAGCTTTGCCGCTCAACAAGCAACGAACTCAAGGACAACCTTTTCCTACTTAAGGCGTTTGCCACCACATTACCCTTGCCAGGTGTATATGCTTTCTCGAAATCGTAGGACGCTAAAAATTCCATCCACCTTTGCTGCCTTAAGTTCAAGTCCTTCAGAGAGAACAAGTATTTTAGCGATTTGTGGTCTGTGAACAATTCGAATTTCTCGCCAAGAAGATAATGGCGCCAAGACTTAAGCGCGAAAACAATATTGGCCAACTCTAGGTCATGTGTAGGGTAATTTCTCTCATGCACGCTCAACTGCCTTACTCCATAGGCTATTACCCTCCCCTCTTGCATTAAGTCTGTGCCTAGTCCTGTCCTACAGGCATCGGTATAAACGTTAAATGGCCTACTCCCATCTGGAAACACTAAGACTGGGGTTGTGGTCAAAGCTCTCTTTAAACCTTAGAACGCATCATCACAATCCACGTCCCACGTGAAAACTAGGCTCTTCTTCGTCAAGCGTGTCAATTGGGCTGATATCTTTGCGAAGTCCTTGATAAATTTCCTATAGTTGCCAGCCAACCCCCAGAAACTCCTCACCTCGGTAGCATTTTTAGGGACCTTCCAATCTTGGATGGCCACCACCTTCGCGGGATCCACAGATATCCCTTCTTTGGAAACCACGTGCCATAAGAATCATACTTCCTTCATCAAAAAGTGACATTTAGAAATTTTAGCTTTAAGGTTATGTGCTCGAAGGGTCTCCAACACTTCCCTAAGATGTAGGGCATGCTCTTCCTCGCTCTTAGAAAAGATCAAGATTTCATCCACCAAGACCACCACGAATTTATTAAGGTACTCCCTAAACACCCTACTCATCAAGTCAACAAAGTATGCAGGGGCATTTGTCAAACCGAAGGGCATCACAAGCCACTCATAGAAACTGTTCGGAGTCCTAAAGGCAGTCTTGTCTATGTTATTCTCAGCCGCTCTCAATTGATGGAAACCAGTGGCTAAGTCCAACTGCGAAAACACTGAGGCGCCAACTAACTGATCGAAGAGATCGTCAATCCTCGACAATGGGTACATATTCTTCTTAGTAAGCTTATTAAGTTCTCTATAGTCCACACAAAGTCTAAGGGACCCATCCGCCTTCGTGGCAAATACTGCTGGAGCACCCCACTCCGATATACTACGTCTTATGAACCCTTCTCATGCAACTTCCCTACTTGCTTATTGAGTTCCCTCCTCTCAAGAGGAGCCATGTGGCGTATTGGCAGAGATACGGGTTTTTCATTGTCTACAAGATAAATACGAAATTCTATCTCATGTTTTGGGGGTAGACCCCTTACCTCATCGAAGACATCAATATATTCACGGACTATACGAACAGAATGTAAATCATCACTGGATGCGTTAAGTGACTCAAGATAACTAAGCATCACCGATCCTCTAGGGTCACAAGAAATATCAAGGGTCTTTCCACTACGAGTCAACAATTTTACTACCCTTCGTTCACGATCTAGGATGGCACCATGTCTGGCTAGCCAATCCATCCCTAGAGTCAACCCATAGCCCATGAAACCAAGCACAAAAGCATTACATTCAAAACCAACGCCTAAGACAGACAATCTCAAATCCGTAAAAACCATGGATAAATGAGCCGACCCACCAATAGGATTTGAGACTATAATGGGATCCACAACGAGACTAGTATTTAAGTGCCGTGTTTCAACTAATGATGTAGAGATAAACGAATGTGATGCGCCAAAATCGAATAAAGTACGGACCAGTTGATCAAACAAGAAAATAAAACTTTCGACAGAAATTTTTCTACCTTCTTCCTGCCCCGGAACCATGAGGGCATGAACCTGCCCTCCCGAAGTAGAACCTGCCCTCTGCCCTTGCTTCTTAGGACAGTCCTTGACAACATGACCTGGATCACCACATTGATAACAAGCGAACTTCTTCCTCTTCCTACAGTCTTTCTTCAAATGGCCGGGTATCCCACAGTTGTGACACTTCCTCTTTTCTTTACCACCTTTCTTTTGTTGTTGGGCTTTCTTTGGATCCTCCTTCTTATCTTGCGGCCTAAAAGTACTTACATCCTTCTCGTCTTCATGCATGTATGCCATATCAACAAGCTTTTCATATGTAGCCTCCATTGGAATGTAGGACATAGCCAAACTGTGAAGTGGTTCATTTAGGCCCTTAGCAAACCTCAAGCCCTTCTTGTGAGGCGTATTCACCAACTCTAGCCTAAATCTCGCTAACTTATTAAATTCGGTCACATACTCCTTCACGGTCAAGTTTTTCTGCTTCAATGTCAAGAACCTCTCCATGTACATATTCTCCTCAGCTTGAGAAAGGAATTTCAACTCAAACCTTCCCCTTAAAATCTGCCCACGTCTCTACAGCACACTCTCCATTAGTAACCTCCCACCAAAACGAGTCTTCGTCCTACATCAACCAAGCAGCCAACTGGACCTTTTTATAATCGTCCAAATCGAAAATGCCAAACAGATCCTCCACTTCTTTCAACCAATTACTAGCTTCAACGAATGTTTCAGACCCACTAAAAGGTTTTCCATCCCCCGAACGAAAGTCTTTACATATCTTGGAGAAAGTATCTCCACGTGGAGGAATGACTGGAGCTGGGGGAGGAGGAGAAACATCGGCTGGACCCGCGGCAGCGGCCCACGAGATATTGACGAAACCAACGGGGTACTTGAACACCCTCTGGTATCTCAGATGCTCCAGACATGCTAAAAAGAAAAAGAAAGAGTTTCAAAACAAGGGAAGCAAAAGAGAGATGTATGGCTTGCGGGGATTATGATCTTTAAAGTAAATTTTCCTTGAAAATAGCTTCTTTAAAACAAGTTTTTGGAAAAACCTTTCTATGAAAATAATACTTTTGAAAACACTTTTCAAAACTTTTTATCTGTTCTTGTAATCATAGCTCCGATACCACGTGTAACACCCCATGGTCATTAATGTCACTCACAAAAGGGAATGCATTAATGTCATGAAGCATTATAGTAGTATAGAACAGATAAATTACAAGAATAAATAAATAAAACACAACGGAAGATAGAACTATTTCATAGCATCATAACTTCAAAACAAGCTTACATAAGTAGTCTCCAAAAACCATTACAACAGGATCAATTGTCTTTTCCAAAAACTTCAAAGTACATAAAGAAGCAAATACTTAAATAACGTAAATATATAAATCCCTACTCAGCTTAAGCAAAGCCATAAAGATGAGAGAGTCCAAAGCGATACATTTACTCTCTTCAAGCAACAGAAAGAAATCGGCGCTAAACTGTAGTATTCCCTCCTTGCAAACCTTGGGGGGGGGGGGGGGGGGGGGAAGGAAAGAAAAGAGGTGGAAACAAAACAGGTCAGACATAAAGTCTGGCGATTCCAGTAATTTTAACAAACAATAGGTAAGGTAAATGATCAAGACATAAATAGGCATCATGATAAGGCTGTAACATAGATAAGGTGGATAAAAAGTATGGACAAGATGATTTCGTTTATAAGTACTAAGACAATCCTACACCTTGGCTAAGCGAACAACCCTCCAAGTACTAAACCCGAAGACCGAAGTCAACATCAGACTAGCACCCAAAGGACTATCCAACTCAACCAACATGTATTTCGTTACACAGCACTTTTGCTAAGTTACACCACATTACTTAATTACACCGCACATCTAATAGTCTCTATTTACTAAAGGTTGATCCCTTCCCACTAACTGTTCCCACATGAAAAACTTGGTTGTTACTTGTACATAGCTTCTATCGTAGGTGCCGGCTTGCTCCTACCACAGCTAAGGTACCCTTACCATACCCATTCGATCGACTCCCTAAACCCCATAAGCACCCATCCTGGCCCCATAGTGGGGTGTATCACTCCCCAAAGTGGCAACCTCGATACCAACATAAAATGCACGGCCATACCTACACGATGCAACAACGTCTTACCTATGAGCTCGGACCCATGCACGCAAATGAACCCGTTGGAGTCGCGTTGCCACCGCTATTCACGTTTTGACCTCTTACATTCAAGACCAGTAAGCGTGCTCCAACCCCTGCCTAGTTCCAGGCCCAATTAGATACTCAAACGGGTTACTGGTTGAAATAGGTCCCCTATCCGACACAAGCCTCCCACCTATGCTTGGTCCCCACTAGGTTTTTCTCCCACTTAACCATTTTAATTTAAATGTCCATATCTTACACATGCTATGGTTAAGTCTATACTTACATGTCATAATTTACATGTCTTATCTTATTCTGGTTAAGTCCATATTTACATGTCATAATTTACATGTCACCCCACTTAACCCTCTAACCATACCCATGTCTTATTATGGTTAGTATTCCTTAATACATTCCTTATGACGAACGATGCATGACCTCCCATATTAGACCGAACGCTTTGTGGCCACTAGATTTGCCGGGCGGTTCTGAGCAGTCTTACGCCACATACCGGGTCTAACCTCGTGTCATTAACCGTTGCGCCTACAATTCATTCCTTTGACCTCTCACATTAGACGTCCAATTATGGCAGCTAGATTTGCCGGCCGGTTCCGGGCAGTCTTACGCCACAGTTGCGCCTAACCTTGTGTCAAAGGTTTATTAATAATCGTATTTCACCCATACCCAATTTTCATGTCATGTATATCCAATTAAACATATAATCATTTTTATAATATTGCTTATTCCAAATTGTCACTAATTACATATTAATTAGCCTCAATCACAAATTTACAATTATTGGCAATTACATGTAATTCATACCCAAATATGCCAATTTCACATATTATCCGATTATCCAAAATATCCAATTTTCCATATTTCACATATTCCCATCGTTCCCACGTATTTTCATTCGCGCGTATTTTTATCATAGGCTCGAAGGTAGCCTAGATCCAAAAATAAAAGGAATAGGGATAAGAAGAGAGAATCGAATCACAGAAAATTGGAATTAACACAACATCATGAAATAAAGGGTCATGTAAACTGGCATAGAGGCATAATGACATATTCAACATGAATAAACTGATAAAGTTATGAACTTTACATAGAAACATAGGCATATAATGACATGAATCAAAAAGGTGAAGACTTGGATGAGATTTAATTTACATACATACATATGAATCCTCTTTACAACTTCATCATGTTACTTTTAATCCTATTATATTGTGAAAATCACCGTACTCACCATTTGTGGTTAAAGAATAGAATTATGCACTGAAATTGGTGTAGAAACGTTGCGGTGTTGCTGATTTATCTTCTTGAATAGTTGTACAAGCTCTAATCTTTAATTTGAGTTGAAGTTGAACACTTGAGGTTTGATTTTAAGGCGGCGGCTAGGGTTTAAGAGAGAATTTGACAGCATAATGGTGTCATAGATAATATTTATGAATTAGGGTTATGTCTTAGGGAGTATATATAGGTGTACGAAGTTATTTAGGCCTTAGGATTAACCCTATAACTGATCTGGACCACTCAGATGCCATATCAGCCCTTAGGGCGAATCGGGCCACGGGTTGGCAGCCAAACACCCTGGATTGACCTCTAGTCGAGTCATCGAGGCTCGGGTCGACTCTAAAAATGATGCGGTTTGGATATTCCCCCTCCCGATTCACTGTTTTGAACTTTTTTTTTAATATTTATTTATTTAATATATATATATATATATATATATATATCTATATATATATTTCTCTCATATGCATACAAATTTCATATCTTAATAACTTCTTCATAACTAACCATTTTCACACAAAACCACTTTTTGAACTACGTTCACACTAAGCCACTTTTAAGCAATTCCCCTAAAACAAAAGGTTGGTCCTAAGGCCACTAACTATACCCACAGGGCAAACTTGGTAGTTACTTGTACCTAGCTGCTATCGTAGGTGCCGGCTTGCTCCTACCACCGCTAAGAGACCCTTACCCTACCCATTTGATCGACTCCCTTAACCCCGTAGGCACCCGTGTTAGCCCCATAGTGGGGTGTATCACTCCCCAAAGTGGCAAACCCGATACCAACATAAAATGCACGGCCATACCTACACGATGCAACAACGTCTTACCTACGAGCCCGAACCCATGCACGCACATGAACACGTTGGACTCGCGTTGCCACCGCTATTCACGTTTTGACCTCTTACATTAAAGTCCAGTAAGCGTGCCCCAACCCCGGCCTAGTTCCAGGCCCAATTAGATACTCAAACGGGTTACTGGTTGAAATGGGTCCCCCATCCGACACAAGCCTCCCACCTATGCTTGGTCCCCACTAGGTTTTTCTCCCACTTAACCATTTTAATTTAAATGTCCATGTCTTACACATGCTATGGTTAAGTCCATACTTACATGTCATAATTTACATGTCTTATCTTATTTCGATTAAGTCCATATTTACATGTCATAATTTACATGTCACCCCAATTAACCCTCTGTCCATACCCATGTCTTATTATGGTTAGTATTCCTTAATACATTCCTTATGATGAACGATGCATGACCTCCCACATTAGACCGAACGCTTTGTGGCTGCTAGATTTGCCGAGCGGTTCCGAGCAGTCTTACGCCACATACCGGGTCTAACCTCGTGTCACGAACCGTTGCACCTACAATTCATTCCTTTGACCTCTCACATTAGACGTCCAATTGTGGCAGCTGGATTTGCCGGGCGGTTCCAGGCAGTCTTACGCCACAGTTGCGCCTAACCTTGTGTCAAAGGTTTATTAATAATTGTATTTCACCCATACCCAATTTTCATTTCATGTATATCCAATTAAACATATAATCATGTTTATAATATTGCCTATTCCAAATTGTCACTAATTACATATTAATTAACCTCAATCACAAATTTACAATTATAGGCAATTCCATGTAACTCATACCCAAATATGCCAATTTCACATATTGTCCAATTATCCAAAATATCCAATTTTCCATATTTCACATATTCCCATCGTTCCCACGTATTTTCATTCGCGCGTATTTTTAACATAGGCTCGAAGGTAGCCTAGATCCAAAAATAAAAGGAATAGGGATAAGATGAGAGAATCAAATCACAGAAAATTGGAATTAACACAACATCATGAAATAAAGGGTCATGTAAACTGGCATAGAGGCATAATGACATATTCAACATGAATAAACTGATAAAGTTATGAACTTTACATAGAAACATAGGCATATAATGACATGAATCAAAAAGGTGAAGACTTGGATGAGATTTAATTTACATACATACATATGAATCCTCTTTACAACTTCATCATGTTACTTTTAATCCTATTATATTGTGAAAATCACCGTACTCACCATTTGTGGTTAAAGAATAGAATTATGCACTGAAATTGGTGTAGAAACGTTGCGGTGTTGCTGATTTATCTTCTTGAATAGTTGTACAAGCTCTAATCTTTAATTTGAGTTGAAGTTGAACACTTGAGGTTTGATTTTAAGGCGGCGGCTAGGGTTTAAGAGAGAATTTGACAGCATAATGGTGTCATAGATAATATTTATGAATTAGGGTTATGTCTTAGGGTGTATATATAGGTGTAGGAAGTTATTTAGGCCTTAGGATTAACCCTAGAATTGATCTGGACCACTCAGATGCCATATCAGCCCTTAGGGCGAATCTGGCTATGGGTTGGCAGCCAAACACCCTGGACTGACCTCTAGTCGACCCAATAGGGCTGGGGTCGACTCTAAAAATGGTGCGGTTTGGCTATTCCCCCTCCCGAATCACTATTTTGAACTTTTTTTAATATTTATTTATTTAATTTTTATATATATCTATATATATATTTCTCTCATATGCATACAAATTTCATAGCTTAATAACTTCTTCATAATTAACCATTTTCACACTAAACCACATTTTGAACTACGTTCACACTAAGCCACTTTTAAGCCATTCTCCTAAAACAAAAATATGGCGCTGGCGGGGATCGAACTCTGTACCTCTTGTATGCAAGTCACTTGTTCTAACCAAATGAGCTACTATGTCTTTTCCTTACAAACATTAGAACAATGCTAAACATCATTCTTTTCTCATTCCTCTTTTTCAAATAAATTATTCTTTAATTTATTATTTTAATATTCTCAGAAAATACGGGGTGTTACACCCGTCTTTTCTCAAATCAAACCCGTCGTACTCATTCCTCCCTCCCTCTTCACTCATCGCACGCCGCCATACCAGGCGAGCCGCCCACCGCACTGCCTCCCCAATGGCGAACCCCCCCGCACCTCTCTCCTCCGCAACAACCTTCCCCTCCCCTCCTGAAACCGTCGATCCCCAAAACTTCCCGGCCCTAAAACGAGTGCCACTTTCAATCCGCCACCGTGGGCCCTTCAACTCCACCACCGATCGGTCGAGGCTCCCCCGACAATCTCCATTCGCAGCAGCCCCCCTCTCTAGCACAACGAAACCCGTGAGTATTCTTTTATTATTATTTATTATTTTCTTTTCAGTTTTTATAGATAATTATAAATAGAAAGTTTTGATTTTTAGTTCATGATAGTTTTGATTTTTAGTTCATGAAAGTTTTGATTTTTATCGAATAAAAAGAGGAGATTTTTTTTAATTAGCTAAAAATGAGATTTTTAGCCTCATAAAAATACGATTTTTGGTTATGTAAAGATGTGATTTTTATATAATGAAACATGATATTTTTATATGATGAAAGACGAGATTTTTATATATGAAGTAGCGATAAAAAAAATTCGATTTCAATATATATGAAGTAACGTTATAAAAATATAATCTTTAAATGAAAATATCGTGTTAAAGATGCTATTTTTATCATCTAGAAAGTGAAATAAAAATATGTGATTTTTATATATGTAGTGAATACAGAAAACGAAAGTGACAAAAGGCGAGCATGACGAAGATTTCTACATATGAAGAGTCGTGGCGTTTGGTTTAGCTTATGGGTGAGAATTTCTCACTTTAATTCTTGTTTTGTAGCTAAAAATATATACTAGGATGTAGACAGTGCTTAGTAGCACCCGACACCCATTGTCTACAGACCATGGATGACTTGTTTGATTTTGTTGTGTGGTGAAAATTGATTGTGATGTGGAATGAATGGAAATATATTCATGTGTTGAAATAAATTATTTATCGTTAAAAATATAAATTTAACGTGAATGTGAATAAATAAATATTCATTTACAAATCAAACGATTTGTTTATGTACACACATTTGAAGGATATTGATTGGGACGATAAATTTTACACGTAGCCGAACTGCAAAAATAATATTCAGATTTTGTTGATTTGAAACCCCACACAGGTGTTGGGATGATATTTGGCGTACACTAATCCCAATTATTTAGTTGTATGTCGATCGATTGGTCGACAGACTGTGTAAGCGTTAATTATTTATATTTAATGCTTATGCAGTTGTGTGGTGCACTTTGGATGATGGTTGATTAATTATCGTTGCTACTATATACATGTGTTGTATGAAATCCATATAATTAACATTATATGGTAATTGATTCGGCCTTATTCCAATTTGGAGAATAAAGAATATTATAAAATAAAGATTCATGTGTTGAATACAATAAATACTCATGTGTTGACGATACTCATGTGTTGAGAATATTCATGTGTTGAAAGAAATAAATATTCATGTGTTGAAAGAAATATATATTCATGTGTTGAAGAAAATATTCATTTGTTGAGTAGAATAACGAAGTTATTGAAATATATAAAGCCGTATTGATTAGATATGGGCCATTTTGACGCAAACGATATTTATGTCCATCATATTCGTTTTTATAATAAATATAGAAAAGGAAGTGTAGAAAAGGAAGTGATTTCAAAGTATAACGTTTTGAAAATATTATCATTTATATGTTAATGATATGGAATATTCAATTTTGATTTAAAATTGAATATAAAGTTGAAATCGTTTTTAAAACAAATTTAAAACGATTTATAAAATACGTTTTGAATTGAAATCGATGAAATATTTATAATATATATATTATATATTAAATGGCCTGAATAGAACTCGCCGCGCTACGGCAGTTCGCGAATTTCGACCATTGACTTCGAATTGATGTTGCGGGAGATCCGACCATCGGATTCTCCTGAAACCAGAACAGTTGGGTTCGTATCGAAAATAGCTTTCCAACGAATATTATAAATTTAAAATCTAATGGTTGGATTTGGAATTATGTCCAAATCAAATTTGGAAAAGTTCGCTGTAAGTGCAGTTCGGTGGCCGTTATTGAAAACCGACTGTACGGGCCTTGATAAAATTATTAAATATATTAATAATTTGTGTAAAATCATAATATATGAATTGGAAAGAACTGGGATGAAAAATTCCACATTTGAAAGAATAAAAATTTATGTTTATCGAAATGAACTAGTTTTGTAACACCCGACCTCTGTTAAGGTCACTCACAAAGGGAATGCCTTAACTTTGGTGGAGCATTTTAGTGAACAGAACAGAAACTTACAAGACAGATAAAACAGTACTTGAATTTTTTTACTTTATTAAAGCGGAAACATAAATCAATATGGTTACATCCTTTCAAATCTCAAAATTCAAGTACAAAATATCAGACTTGTACAAAAGCCTTCAAAATGCATGGTTTAAAATCATAATCCCCATAGAACGGAAGCTATACAGAGCCAAGCCATACTTTAAGCACTCCAAGCAGAGAGAAATCCGGACCAAGCTTAAGTATTCCCTCCATGGATAACCTGGGGGGGGGGGGGGGAACGGAAGAAAGGAGGCGAAACAACAAGGGTCAGACAAAATGTCTGGCAAGTCCAGTGACTTTCAACATATGAAGAGATTATAATAATATGACATGAACATAAAACTGGATGAGAGATAACTGTAACAGGTGTAGCAGATATAACAGAAGAACAGAATGATATAAACTATTGCTTTGCACTTCTCTGCACTAATACTAGTATAACAGAATTAGGTGTCACCCCAATGTCTCAACGGAAACAGAAACGGGTATAGAATAATTTAACAGAAACAGAATGCTAATAATGGGCCTTTACTACCCGATCAGAAACAGACAGAAGCAGAAATAGATTAATCCCTACGGAAACAGAATGCAGAATTAGGTGTACACTAGTAATGGTCCTTTACCACCCGAACAGACGGTAGCACGCAGAAACAGACAGGTGTTACCACCCAACAGAAACAGACGGTACCAAGCAGAAACAGACAGAACTAAGTGTACCCTAAAACCCTACCCCAAGCGATCGGCTCCCTAATACATAAATATCCTGTGTCGGCCCGACAGTAGGGTGTATCACTCCCTAAAGTGACAACCAATTGGCACAGACCTATTTACAGATGTCACGGCGTCTTACATCCTCAGAGGCAGACCGGGATCCATGAACGCACATGACCCGGTTGGAACGCACCATCAACACCCCTCGCCATTATCAGAATGAACCGCTTATAATTAGTTCAATAAGCGTGCCCGGACCCTACTTACTGTTGGGTCAAAGTTTTGATACCAGAAAGGGTTACTGACTAATATGGGTCCCAAAAAACATATGACACAAGTGATTCCCCTCCTAACCTTGTGTCCCCAGACTAACAGATTTCTACAAGTTTCAGACAAAATTTACATTAACTAGTTCACAGATCAGACAATCAAGTTAATAGGTTTTCAGACTAACGGATCAGATGTTCAGATTAACAGGTTTATAGATTATCTGGTTACAGATTAACAGACTTACAGATTAACTGGTTAAAGATTATCTAACTCTGTATTGGGCCTACGGATTCACGAAAAGGGATTATCAGATTCATTGGTCCAATTGTTTTAACCTTACCCAACACGTTTTAGACATCATAATTATCTCAGATTTTCATTAATGAAATATTAATGCCCAAACCTCTCACATTAGACTGACAGTTTGCGGCTACTGGTTAGGCCGGTTGGTTCCGGGCAGGTTTCTGTCGCAAACCGAGTCTAACCTCTAGTTTCAAGCATGTTATGACTAACTTCTCATATTAGAACCTATTGTTTGCGACCACTGGAATATGCCGGGCAGTTCCGGGCAGAATTACGCCACAAACTCATTCTAACCTCGAGTTAGCCATGTTTATCTTTGCGGCCAAATAGTTAATGATTTACCATTTATACCCACGCCTATTATACATGTCAATTATTCATAGCTAATTCAGATTATGTCAATAGCGGACTAATTATACCAACTCAACAGATATAGCAGATAACAGATTCTTCAGATTATGCGACTTAATGGATTTATCAGATTGAGCAAACTAGCAGATTTAGCATTTTCAACAGACTTAGCAGATGACAGATTTGGCAGATGAACAGATCTAACAGACTAGGCAGTAGAGCAGAACTAGTAGATTAAGTAATATAACAGAACTAGCAGATTAGGCAATGTAACAAAACTAGCAAATTAGGCAAATATAACAGATTTAATCATTTCTTAAAGTTTCACAAACATATCTTGCCTAATTATAAATCTTGCCTAAGTTCACATGCATAAATAATTGTCATGATTCACAATATGATTATATACCAAATATAGCCATCTATTACTATGCATGTCATATATCCCAAAGATCCCTTACTTAGTTGTTTATTTATATTAATAGATGCCCTACACTCACGTAAATCTTTATTCCTAAGCCATATTCTTTTTTATCACAAATCATATGTTCAATACTCATTTATGTTATAAATATAACATGTCCAGTCATATGTCTCAGATTTTGTTCTAACTACAGTCCATGTTCTTTCCTCAAATCAGTCACCTATTGGCCATGCCCAATTCATGCATCATTCATTTTATTGTCCTAAACATTTTAGCATATGTTAATCTCTTATGAGATTGGCTCAGGCTCGTGGTAGCCTGGCTATAGAACAGAAAGAGGAAAGAGATACAAAATAAGATAGATCAAAACAGAACAGAACAGATATAACCTCAGATTCAGATTTATAATTCATGTCACAATCAGAATTAACGTTTATAACGGAGAATAACTGTACTTGCCTTGATTGGATTAAAGAAAGAACTTTAGTTGTTGCAGAAGCTTTAATCTCTAATTTGAATTGAGTTGCTTAGGTTGATGTTGATTAGCTTCTAGTTTTGATTCTAGCAGAGTAGCGACGCCATTTGTAACGACCCAGAAAATCTGAACCAATTTAAAATTTTTAAATTGGCTAAAATAATGGATTTTAAATATTTAAAATAAATATTTTAAATAATGGCGATGAAAACTGAGTTTGAATCGACAATTGAAAACGAATATAAATAATTATAATTATAAGCAAGGCCTGAAAGGGCGTTGTAGTTTCAAAAATCGAATTCAAACTTTGTCGAACTATACCGGGTGCAAAACAAAACGAATTTTAGTGAAACCAAAAATATTTAAATCTGTTAGTGAATACCTTTCTAACGAATCTGAAAAATCGAAATTTGATAGCGGGAATCAAAAGATATGTCCAGTTGAAAATTCTGAATAGTCGCTATGGAATTCAGGCCCTTAAAAATGGACATTTCGCAAACGACCTCGGATTTCGACGAAACCACTTTTGTTGGATCCGTGATGTCAAATTATTGCTAGGTTTCAAATTTCATAATGTTTCGAATCAATATGTGAGCGTGGCAAAGGAAAACGCGTTTTACCAGTTTTAGTTGATTTTAATCGACTGGAAAATGACCATTTTTCAAACGGTCTCAGAATTCGACGAAACAAGTTTTGTTAGGACCGTATCGTCAATACGAAGCTAGAAAATATTTTTCGGGAATTTTTCTAGTTAGTATGTGACCCCGGTAAATTGAAATGCGCGTTCAAATTCAATATATAGAGTTATATGTTGATTTTAACGGAAACTGATCAAAATGATCAAATCAGCTTGCGATACTTATCCCATTGTGTTAGGAATGGGGGTGATACGCTATGGACGACCGGCGGTGGGTCTCGTTTCGAAGTAGAAAGAAAAAGTTGTTTTTTTTCGGAATTTTAAAACATTAAAATATATATATTATATAAAAACCCTGGCCCTCTCTCCTTTCCCTTCAGTCTAACCATCGACTTCAGAAAAAAAAAAAAAAACCGCTACCCCTCAGCCGCCCCTCCTCCTCAGATCAGACGCGCCGCCCACCTTCACCACCGCTCGCCGCATCGTCCTCCACCAGGCAGTCATCCCTCAGCGTCCCCCCTTTTAACTCCGACCTCCCCTCAAACGTAACGCAGGACCCCTCGCCCCAAAACCAGCACCCAACCCGCGAGCTCCCGCCACCGCGAAGGCCTGCCGCCGCCTTGCACCGCGTCCCAGCGCCACCAGTAGCTGATGTTCCTCCTCCGACTGTGGGAACCCGCCCTCTTCTTGAAACCGCGCCCAAACCCTTCCACCTAAACGAGATCCGCCGCATTTCAGGCCCTTGCACCCCTCCTCCGCTTCCTTGGTCAGCCGTAGGATCCTCCAACCGCAAACTGATTTTTTTTCTAAGGAAAAGGTGAGCTTTTCAATATGAATCTCGTTTCAGTATTAAAAATATAATCTTTATTAAGTAGATGATGTAAAAATACGATTTTTGTTTATGTAGTGAATTAAAAATATCATCTTTGTATATGTAGCAAATTTAAAGTCTGATTTTTATTTTATATACGTTGAAATAAATTGGTGATTTTTATAAAGGCGGAATCTTTATATTTGAAAGGGCGAGATCTTTATAACGAAATTTTTATCGATAGAAAGGCGGGATCTTTATCTAATCAAGTTAGAATTTTTACATTAGAAAAGATGGAATTTTTACATTAGTAAAAATTCGATTTTTATATATTGAATAGCATAGTAAAAATGTTATTTTTATATATTGAACATCGAAGTAAAAATTTGATTTTTATATATTGAATAGCGAAGTCAAAATTCGATTTTTATATATTGAATAGCGAAGTCAAAATTCGATTTTTATATATTGAATAGCGAAGTCAAAATTCGATTTTTATATATTGAATAGCGAAGTCAAAATTCGATTTTTATATATTGAATAGCGAAGTCAAAATTTGATTTTTATTATATTGAATAGCATAATAAAAATTCGATTTTTATATATTGAATAGCGAAGTAAAAATTTGATTTTTTTATATATGTAGTGGCTACGGGCGAAAGCGACAAAAAGGCGAGAAAGGCGAAGATTTCTCTAAGTGAAGTGTCGTGAAGTTGGATAGCTATTGGTGAGAATTTCTCACTCTTCAATTTCTTTTTCTAGCTATATATATATGTGTCGAAATAAAAGTGAATTGCAATATATATATATATATATATATATATATATATATATATATATATATATACGCCCCTCGTCCACAAACCATGGACGATATTTATTGATTGTGATTGGTGTGAAAATTGATTGATAGCGAATGATTGTTTGGGATTGTTTGTGGTTGATATTGATAGATTGAGGTTGAAAAATACCCGTTTGTGGTTGAGAAATATTTGGTTGAAACCACATAGGATTAGTTTGTGGAAATGAAATAAATATATACATGCCGACTGCGTGCGAACTAGATGCATGATCCCTATTGTCAAAAACCACGAGGTTTTAAGGTAGAGCGAGGAGCCGTACTAGGGACGGTCCCGGTTTTTACTACCCTGCCGTTATGCTGCCGAAATTTTGAATAATATTCGTGTGTTTGAATTACTTTCATCTGCTTAAACTATATTTATTCATTGAATAGAAAACCTTCATGTGTTGAATTGATATTCATTCGTTGATTTGAAATTCATGTGTTGAATGGTATTCATATTTTGAAATAAATTGTTTGATAATAAAAAAACACCTTATATCGAATATATGAACTATGTAAAATAATCTCGTTTTAAAAGAAATTGTTTTATGATATAAATCCTATTTTTGTCACCTATATGAACTATATAGAAAAATAGTGTTTTGAAATGAATTGTTTTACAATAAAAATCACATTTTTATTGTATGTATGAATCGTTGAAGTGTGAAGTGTTAAAAATAGCCACTTGTTCAAAATAAACATATATGAGTTGAAATATTCATTAATTAGCTAATGAAATGATTTGCACCTATGTATGTAACATTAGAATGAATGGTGTTTTTAAACCAAATAGAAATCAAATATGAAGTTGGATAGAAAATGATAAATGATAAGAACTGTATATATATGTACATGCATATTCATTGAACAGGTTATAGCAAAGGGGCTAGAGAAGAGGAATAAAATTTTGTGCCCGACAAATAGGTACACATTTACTGTTTTGTTTGGGTGATGATTTTATGAGCCTGTTGGCTAGCCGCTTGGCTTTTTCTTTTTCTTTTTGAGATTAGAAGGACCGGGAAAGCTATTTGCGATTTCCCGATGCTCCCGGTGCAGGGGAGGTTATGGCGAAATTTTCCAAAATTTTAAGGCGTTAGCGAAAAATTTGAAGTGAAAACGATATTGAAATCATTGGATGAACTATATTCATATAAATATATAAATATAAATAAAATTAAAACGAAACGAGGCCGTGCAGTTCGTATTTTAAAACCGTGATTTCAAACAACTAGTGCGGGAAATCCGACCATTGGATTTTCCCGAAACCTCAACCGTCGGGTTCGCCTTGGAAATATCTTCCCAACGGCACCAACCTTGCAAAAATCCAACGGTTGGATTGTCTGGAACGTTTAATTCAAATCTGATGAAAAACAGCGCCAGAAGCGATTATATTTATATATATATATATATATATATATATATATATATATATATAAATATATATATATATTTAATCGAATAACGACGCTGCAGTTCGTATTTTGAAATCGAAATTTCAAACGATTGTACCGGGAGATCCGACCGTCGGATTTTCCCGAAACTGGAACCGTTGAATTCGTTTTGAAAAGACCTTTCTAATGATGTAAATTTTGTGAAGATCCAACGGTTAGATTTTCAGATATGTGTAAATCAAATCTGAAGAAAAACAGCACCACGGCCGCTTTATGGCCCGAAGCGTCGTTTTGAATAAATTAGCTATTTTAAAATAAATAAAAATAGCGATAAATAGTTATAAAATATCATAAGCGATATGGAATGGAAATAAACTGAATTTGCTCGATTTATGTGGCTTTTGATGGTTGAATGTGTTTGGTGTGAAAATTACATTAAAGAACAAGATTGGCGTTATCGAATAATTTAACCATTGAAGAAAATTGATTTGAAATTCTAAATATACGTGAATTATTTGAGAAGGCCGAGTTAATTCTCAATTCAAATAATTGACCGACGATTGAAAGTCGAAGATGAAGACGATGGTTGAAGACCGGAGATCTTCACCTCGTTTGGATGGTAACCGAGGTCCCGATTGGGAGGCATCCCGAAATATGGATAATGAGTGGTGATCGTCCAGACGTACGTGGTGATCGAAGGGTTTGCGAGGTATTTAGTGCCTCCGGTTTCGTTTAGACCCAGAACGGACTTGTAAATGGACTGTGTGTCTAACATTGGCTTTTATTCTATGTTGATTGATCTCTATTAAATATACATTTGTTTGGCGGCGGAGAACTTATTCTTTTGCTTAACGCCCTTCTCTGAGACGCACGAGCTCAGAGGTTGTATATCGATGGACGTCAGTCGCATGGCATGAATTGCTTGTGTGGCATGCTAAGATGCAGTGAACAGGGCTTCTGTTGAAAAGAAAAGTCTTGTGGTGATGATCAAAGCACCGCCTGTGTGGCGTAGCTTTGTGTATAACGTGAATTCGCGAGCCTCACACCCCGGTATGAACCTAAAACGGGAGAAGGACCTCAAGGAGGGCATGCATTTCTTTCTAGCTAGGGTGGTGTCAGTGACCTACCAGCCCTGACATTTATATACTTTTCACCTATGTGGTTGTTGCTGTTGCGAGGCGCCTCGGTTTGATCGGACGTTCCGGGTCCGATGAAGTCATTCGTTGGCTCGTTTACGCCCCAAAGGGCGGGGAAACGTATCGTTCAGGCATTTTAATCCACATCGGTGGACCGGCCCTGACGATCCACGGGTCACTCGAGCTCTGATCCTGAGACATAGGCTAGATTGTCTCGAATTCGGTAAGGACTATCTTTTGCCTTGGTTCATGATGGAAATCCAATTTCGAAATACGTAACTGTGCGGTTTTTATTGTATACCTATATATGGCGACATAGTGGTATGGGGCATTAATGCCGTCTATTATTGATAGTTATGATTCCAATTGTTTTGAAACATACAAACACTAGCAATAATATCAAATACCTTTGTTTTATTCGTATCAAGCATATTTTGGCTATTATAAGGTAAAAACTCTATCCTCCGGTTTGCGTTGCATTGTGTGATGGGAACTGAGTCTTATAACGGCTTCATTTTTGTTAAAAGCATAGCGATGTTTAAAAGAAAGATTTGTTTTAAAGCACTAGCAATCCAATGGTGTGAACCCGTTCCACGAAAGTGGCGTGGTCCTGTGATTAGCCAAACAATATATGTGTTCAGTAGATTTCTCATACCAGTCCCATGACTGACTCGTAGTTCGTTTCACTTTCAAACTCGGGTGCCCCTTTTTCTACATGGGTAGCCTTGTATTCAGGTTTATCTGGTTCTTTCTGGATAGCTGGAGCTGAAGATGGATTCTATCATTTATCTCTTTTTATGCTGTTCAGCTCCTATTGTACATATTTTGTTTGTTTTTCCGCTGTAGACATTTATGTATAGCTGAACTGTATTTGTACTAAGTAAGATCCTGTATACTGTGTAACTCTGATGATTACTCTTATCCAGCATATTTTATTGTTCATTATCTGGTGTATTTATTTAATTCTGTTCTGCTATTATCTGTTTCTGTGTTATATTCCAAAGATAACCCTTGTTTCCGTCTGAACGGGATTTTGGGGTCATCTCAACGTGGTATCAGAGCTTTGGTTAAGCTTAGTTCTGGAATATAACATATTAACGAACTCGTCAGAAATAGAACTAGTAGTGTTCTAGGACGGGCAACTCAATGCAGATAGGATCAGTAATATCCTAGTATGAGTAAAGCAGAATGAAATTACACCTTGATAGACACATTTACATTTGAAGTATGTGTTTCTATATTTTAAACTACCTTTTCTGTGACCTGACAATTGATCTGCTGTTTGCAGAAGTACTAGAAAATGAGTGTCAGAAACAGAAGGAATGCAGAACCGGATATTGAGGCCTTATTAATCAAATATCGAAATATGGGTGGAATACCGTTCTCTGGTGAAGAATCTATTATGAAGACACAGGCTTGGATTCGTTCGGCTGAAAAGATATTTGATGGTTTAAAGCTTAGGGATGACCAGAAAAGATTACTGGCCTCCTGGGCACTCAAAGATGAAGCTTTGTTCTGGTGGGATTCTGTTATAGAGAATAATCCTGAGGGTGATATCACCTGGGATAGATTCAAAGTGATTTTCCTGGAAAGATTTACTCCTCCCGAAGCGACTGAGCGCCTTTGTGACGAATTTTCTTATCTAATACAAGGTGACATGACCATCCCAGAATGTCATAAGAAATTCAACGAACTTTCTCATTTTGCGCCTCATCTGATTAAAAACCCAAAGAGGAAAAATCTGAGATTTATTCATGGCCTTCAAAGGAAATACCAGAATAAAGTATTGGGGCATGTGAAGCTTCCTTTTTCTGAAATGATATACATGGCTTATCAGTACGAAGATCTCGACAGGAAAGGCATGTTGCGCGAAGAAGAGGAAGTCAGCTCTAGTAATAAAATTGAGTCTGAAACTGATTATCCTGAGGCAAGTACAATGTATGAGGTCAGTAAGAAGCCCAGTACCAAGAGAAAAAGGGATAAATCTGAAAAAGAACCAGCAACAACTGCCATATGCAATAACTGCCATAAGCTGGGGCATTTTCAGGGGAATTGCAAACCCTCGAAAAAGCGAGCAAAGAGTGGATCTAAATCCAAGGAGAGATTTCAAGAGAATAGAAAATGTGGCGGATGTCATCGGACGGGTCATCTTTTAAAGGCCTGCCCGCTATTCAGAAAACCTAGAATAGTACATGTAAATGAAGTGGCAGAGGTGCCTGCATCTTCGTCTGCTCAAGAAAGGCCCGATGTTTTAGAAGGCACGCTAACTGTCAAAAACATTCCAGTCAAAGTACTGTTTGACACAGGCGCGTCGCGAAGTTTCATTGCCAAAGATGCAGCTAAGAAACTGGATTTGAATTTGAAAAAGCTCAAGGAACCAATGACTGTCCAGAATCTGGTTGGGGGTTCCATTGATCTCAGTTGGGTTTGCGGAGTGCCGGTTTCCTTTTCTCGTTATCGGTTCCATACCATCGCAGCCATCATGAATTTTAAGGAATTTGATCTTATCTTGGGGTTAGACTGGTTGACCAAATATGAAGCTGAAGTTAAATGCGCCGACAGAGTCGCGAAGGCCAAGATTAAATCAGGTGATTATATAACCATTCCCTGTGAAGGTCAAAATACTAATAGAAAAGACTTCTGGGCAGCTTTGAATGTTTCTCCATCCCAAATAGAAAATGTCCCTGAAATCACAGAAAATATTCCCGACCTAGTGAAAGACATTCCTGTCGTCAAAAACTATGCGGATGTGTTCGAGGAAGTTGTTCGCTTACCTCCGCCGAGAGAAATAGATTTCAAAATTGCTTTAATTCCGAATGCAAGGCCGGTAGTTCACGCTATTCGAAGAATGTCCTTGAAAGAGAACGAGGAATTAGACAATCAAACAAGACAGCTAGTATGGAAATGTCTGATCAGGCCTAGTTTCTCTGATTGGGGTGCAGCAGTGGTGTTTGTCCCGAAATCTGACGGTACTCTACGTCTATGTGTGGATTATCGTGATCTGAACAAACAGACAATAAAGAACAAATATCCATTGCCGCGAATATATGATTTGTTGGATCCGCTAAATGGCGCACAAGTATTTTCACGAATGGACCTAGCTACGGGCTTCCATCAACTTCGAATTGCCGAAGATTGTGTTCCAATGACAGCGTTCAGAGGCCCCGACTTATTCTACGAGTGGTTAGTAATGACGTTCGGCTTATGTAACGCTCCAGCTTACTTCATCGATCTGATGAATAGAGTGTTCAGAGGGGTTTTGAATAAATTTGTTCTGGTTTTCATTGACGATATTCTAATCTTCTCTAAATCAAAGGCTGAACATGAAAAGCATCTGGAACAGGTTCTAGAAATTCTGAGACGGAATGTATTAAAAGCCAAATTTTCCAAATGTATCTTCTGGCAAGATGAAGTAAAATTTCTGGGCCACGTTGTATCGAAAGAAGGAATCGCTATGGATCCAAGTAAAATCACAGCCATTCAGAATTGGAAACAGCCCAGTACCCCCACTGAAGTCCGCAGTTTTCTCGGATTGGCTAGCTATTACCGGAAGTTCGTTAAAAACTTTTCGAAGATATCTGGTCACTTAACGAAGCTTACAAAGAAGCATTCTAAGTTCAAATGGACTCCAGAAAGTGAGGAGGCTTTTGAGGAGCTAAAGTTAAGATTAACGACAGCTCCAGTGTTAACCATCATTGATGGTAACCAGGATTTAAAAGTATGGACTGATGCTTCTAGAGAAGGCCTTGGCGCAGTGTTAATGCAAAGAGGTCAAGTGATTGCTTATGCTAGCCGTCAACTGAAACCGCACGAGAAAAACTATGTAACTCACGATCTTGAGTTATTGGCTATCATATTCTCTTTGAAAATCTGGAGACACTATCTTCTGGGTGAGAGATTTAAACTATTTACAGATCACCAGTCGTTAAAGTATCTGTTCACTCAGAAGGACTTGAATTTGAGGCAGCAACGTTGGCTGGAGTTTCTTGCAGCATATGACTTTGAAATTATATATACTCCCGGGAAAGCCAATGTCGTGGCCGATGCTTTGAGCCGAAAGAATGTAATGATCGCCAGCTTTATTATCACGACTTCCTTGATTGACAAAATATCTATTCTTCAGAAGGAGGATAACTTTATTAAGGAAATGATCAAAAGGATTCAGATAGGCGAACCCTCGTGTTTTCAAATAGATAACGACGAGACCTTGAGGTTAAAAGGAAGGATTTGTGTTCCCGACGTCCTAGAGTTAAAAAGGGAAGTGTTAGACGAGTGTCACAAGTCCAAGCTGAGTATCCATCCTGGCGTGGCCAAAATGTATAACGATCTCAAACGAACATTCTGGTGGAAGGCTATGAAGAGAGACGTTTCAATATACATTAGCAGATGCCCTACTTGCCAGCTAGTCAAAAGCGACTAGCAGAAATTGGCTGGATTATTACAACCGCTAGAAGTTCCGGGTTGGAAGTGGGAGCATATCTCCATGGATTTCATTGATGGTTTGCCCAGAACCAGGAAAGGAAATGACAGTATTTGGGTGATCGTAGATCGCTTCACGAAGACCGCCCATTTTATACCTGTCAGATCAAACAGAACTGCTCAGAGTCTGGCGCAGATATACTTCAGGGAAATAGTTAGACTACATGGAGTACCGCTCAGTATAGTCAGTGATAGAGATACATTATTCACTAGCAAATTCTGGGAAGCATTTCAAGTCGAGCTGTGAACGAAGTTAAACTTGAGCACCGCTTATCATCCTCAGATAGACGGTCAGACTGAGAGGGTGAATCGCATTTTAGAAGATCTATTGCAGGCTTGTGTTATAGATTTCGGTGGATCATGGGGAGACCATCTGCATTTGGCCGAATTCTCTTATAACAACAGCTACCAGGCGAGTCTGACAATGTCGCCATTCGAAGCATTGTACGGTAGACCGTGCCGATCTCCTGCTTGTTGGGTCGAGCCTGGAAATAGACTTGTGTTAGGGCCTGATATGATTCGCGAAGCTGCCGACAAAGTCGATTTTATTAAGAAGCGATTACTCGCCGCTCAAAGCCGACAAAAGAGCTATGCCGATAGAAGAAGAATAGATATATCATTTGAAGTTGGCGACTATGTATATTTGAAGGTATCGCCGATGAGAGGAGTTATCCGGTTCGGTAAAACTGGAAAGTTAGCGCCCAAATTCATTGGTCCGTTTCCTATTCTGGAATGGATCGGAACTCTCGCTTATAGGGTCAAACTGCCTAATTGTTTGCCTAGAGTTCATGATGTATTTCATATATCTCAACTTCGAAAGCACGTTCATGATCTAGACTTGATCGTGGAAGAAGCAGCTCAACATGACATTGAAATAACCCCAGAATTAGCTGTGAGGAGAGAGCCGCTAAAGATAATAGGAAAAGAAACCAAAGAGCTGAGGAACAAGAAGGTTCACTTAGTCAAAGTGCAATGGAGTGGAGATCCGCGAGATTGTACTTGGGAAACTGAGGAGAGCATTCGGAAAGCTTATCCTAGATGCCGAGTAGATATCTCTGATTGACTCCGGTGCAAGGTACATTTACCCTACTTTGCACTACCATTCAATTCTCTACTCTATTGTTATTTTCTTTTCATAGATGTGCACTTTTAATTATATAGTCTGAATGATTTTTAAAGGGTATAGGATTTGATTAGTATATTTTTGAAGGTTAAAAACAATTGGATTGGTTGTTGTGTTGTGTGATTGTAGATTTATCAAACCACTTTCGATTTTGTTCCTTTTCGGGGGCGAAAAGTTTTAAGTGGGGGAGATTGTAACGACCCAGAAAATCTCAACGAATTTAAAAATTTTAAATTGGCTAAAATAATGGATTTTAAATATTTAAAATAAATATTTTAAATAATGGCGATGAAAACTGAGTTTGAACCGACAATTGAAAACGAATATAATTAATTATAATTATAAGCAAGGCCTGAAAGGGCGCTGTAGTTTCAAAAATCGAATTCAAAATTTGTCGGACTATACCGGGTGCAAAACTAAACGAATTTTAGTGAAACCAAAAATATTTAAATCTGTTAGTGAATACCTTTCCAACAAATCTGGAAAATCGAAATTTGATAGCGGGAATCAAAAGATATGTCCAGTTGAAAATTCTGAATAGTCGCTATGGAATTCAGGCCCTTAAAAATGGACATTTCGCAAACGACCTCGGATTTCGACGAAACCACTTTTGTTGGATCCGTGATGTCAAATTATTGCTAGGTTTCAAATTTCATAATGTTTCGAATCAATATGTGAGCGTGGCAAAGGAAAATGCGTTTGACCAGTTTCAGTTGATTTTAATCAACTGGAAAATGGCCATTTTTCAAACGGTCTCAGAATTCGACGAAACTAGTTTTGTTAGGACCGTATCGTCAATACGAAGCTAGAAAATATTTTTCGGGAATTTTTCTAGTTAGTATGTGACACCGGTAAATTGAAATGCGCGTTCAAATTCAATATATAGAGTTATATGTTGATTTTAATGGAAACTGATCGAAATGATCAAATCAGCTTGCGATACTTATCCCATTGTGTTCGGAATGGGGGTGATACGCTATGGACGACAGGCGGTGGGTCTTGTTTCGAAGTATAAAGAAAAAGTTGTTTTTTTTGGGAATTTTAAAACATTAAAATATATATATTATATAAAAACCCTGGCCCTCTCTCCTTTCCCTTCAGTCTAACCATCGACTTCAGAAAAAAAAAAACCGCTACCCCTCAGCCGCCCCTCCTCCTCAGATCAGACGCGCCGCCCACCTTCACCACCGCTCGCCGCATCGTCCTCCACCAGGAAGTCATCCCTCAGCGTCCCCCCCCTTTAACTCCGACCTCCCCTCAAACGTAACGCAGGACCCCTCGCCCCAAAACCAGCACCCAACCCGCGAGCTCCCGCCACCGCGAAGGCTTGCCGCCGCCTTGCACCGCGTCCCAGCGCCACCAGTAGCTGATGTTCCTCCTCCGACTATGGGAACCCGCCCTCTTCTTGAAACCGCGCCCAAACCCTTCCACCTAAACGAGATCCGCCGCATTTCAGGCCCTTGCACCCCTCCTCCACTTCCTTGGTCAGCCGTAGGATCCTCCATCCGCAAACTGATTTTTTTTCTAAGGAAAAGGTGAGCTTTTCAATATGAATCTCGTTTCAGTATTAAAAATATAATCTTTATTAAGTAGATGATGTAAAAATACGATTTTTGTTTTTGTAGTGAATTAAAAATATCATCTTTGTATGTGTAGCAAAATAAAAATCTGTTTTTTATTTTATATACGTTGAAATAAACTGGTGATTTTTATAAAGGCGGAATCTTTATATTTGAAAGGGCGAGATCTTTATAACGAAATTTTTATCGGTAGAAAGGCGGGATCTTTATCTAATCAAGTTAGAATTTTTACATTATAAAAGATGGAATTTTTACATTAGTAAAAATTCGATTTTTATATATTGAATAGCATAGTAAAAATGTGATTTTTATATATTGAACATCGAAGTAAAAATTTGATTTTTATATATTGAATAGCGAAGTCAAAATTCGATTTTTATATATTGAATAGCGAAGTCAAAATTCGATTTTTATATATTGAATAGCGAAGTCAAAATTCGATTTTTATATATTGAATAGCGAAGTCAAAATTTGATTTTTATTATATTTAATAGAATAATAAAAATTCGATTTTTATATATTGAATAGCGAAGTAAAAATTCGATTTTTTTATATATGTAGTGGCTACGGGCGAAAGCGACAAAAAGGCGAGAAAGGCGAAGATTTCTCTAAGTGAAGTTTCGTGAAGTTGGATAGCTATTGGTGAGAATTTCTCACTCTCCAATTTCTTTTTCTAGCTATATATATATATGTGTTGAAATAAAAGTGAATTGCTATATATATATATATATATATATATATATATATATATATATATATATATATACGCCCCTCGTCCACCAACCATGGACGATATTTATTGATTGTGATTGGTGTGAAAATTGATTGATAGCGAATGATTGTTTGGGATTGCTTGTGGTTGATATTGATTGATTGAGGTTGAAAAATACCCGTTTGTGGTTGAGAAATATTTGGTTGAAACCACATAGGATTAGTTTGTGGAAATGAAATAAATATATACATGCCGCCTACGTGCGAACTAGATGCATGATCCCCATCGTCAAAAACCGCGAGGTTTTAAGGTAGAGCGAGGAGCCGTACTAGGGACGGTCCCGGTTTTAACTACCCTGCCGTTATGCTGCCGAAATTTTGAATAATATTCGTGTGTTTGAATTATTTTCAACTGCTTAAACTATATTTATTCATTGAATAGAAAACCTTCATGTGTTGAATTGATATTCATTCGTTGATTTGAAATTCATGTGTTGAATGGTATTCATATTTTGAAATAAATTGTTTGATAATAAAAATTCACCTTTTATCGACTATATGAACTGTGTGAAATAATCTCGTTTTAAAAGAAATTGTTTTATGATATAAATCCTATTTTTGTCACCTATATGAAATATATAGAAAAATAGTGTTTTGAAATGAATTGTTTTACAATAAAAATCACACTTTTATTGTATGCATGAATCGTTGAAGTGTGAAGTGTTAAAAATAGCCACTTGTTCAAAATAAACATATATGAGTTGAAATATTCATTAATTAGCTAATGAAATGATTTGCACCTATGTATGTAACATTAGAAATAATGGTGTTTTTAAACCAAATAGAAATCAAATATGAAGTTGGATAGAAAATGATAAATGATAAGAACTGTATATATATGTACATGCATATTCATTGAACAGGTTATAGCAAAGGGGCTAGAGAAGAGGAATAAAATTTTGTGCCCGACAAATAGGTACACATTTACTGTTTTGTTTGGGTGATGATTTTATGAGCCTGTTGGCTAGCCGCTTGGCTTTTTCTTTTTCTTTTTGAGATTAGAAGGACCGGGAAAGCTATTTGCGATTTCCCGATGCTCCCGGTGCAGGGGAGTTTATGGCGAAATTTTCCAAAATTTTAAGGCGTTAGTGAAAAATTTGAAGTGAAAACGATATTGAAATCATTGGATGAACTATATTCATATAAATATATAAATATAAATAAAATTAAAACGAAACGAGGCCGTGCAGTTCGTATTTTAAAACCGTGATTTCAAACAACTAGTGCGGGAAATCCGACCATTGGATTTTCCCGAAACCTCAACCGTCGGGTTCGCCTTGGAAATATCTTCCCAACGGCACCAACCTCGTAAAAATCCAACGGTTGGATTGTCTGGAATGTTTAATTCAAATCTGATGAAAAACAGCGCCAGAAGCGATTATATATATATGTATATGTATATATATATATATATATATATATATATATATATATATATAATTATAAATTTAATCGAATAACGACGCTGCAGTTCGTATTTTGAAATTGAAATTTCAAACGATTGTACCGGGAGATCCGACCGTCGGATTTTCCCGAAACTGGAACCGTTGGATTCGTTTTGAAACGACCTTTCTAATGATGTAAATTTTGTGAAGATCTAACGGTTAGATTTTCAGATATGTGTAAATCAAATCTGAAGAAAAACAGCGCCACGGCCGCTTTATGGCCCGAAGCGTCGTTTTGAATAAATTAGCTATTTTAAAATAAATAAAAATAGCGATAAATTGTTATAAAATATCATAAGCGATATGGAATGGAAATAAACTGAATTTGTCGATTTATGTGGCTTTTGATGGTTGAATGTGTTTGGTGTGAAAATTACATTAAAGAACAAGATTGGCGCTATCGAATAATTTAACCATTGAAGTAAATTGATTTGAAATTCTAAATATACATGAATTATTTGAGAAGGCCGAGTTAATTCTCATTTCCAATAATTGACTGACGATTGAAAGTCGAAGATGAAGACGATGGTCGAAGACCGGAGATCTTCACCTCGTTTGGATGGTAACCGAGGTCCTGATTGGGAGGCATCCCGAAATATGGATAATGAGTGGTGATCGTCCAGACGTACGTGGTGATCGAAGGGTTTGTGAGGTATTTAGTGCCTCCGGTTTCGTTCAGACCCAGAACGGACTTGTAAATGGATTGTGTGTCTGACATTGGATTTTATTCTATGTTGATTGATCTCTATTAAATATACATTTGTTTGGCGGCGGAGAACATATTCTTTTGCTTAACGCCCTTCTCTGAGACGCACGAGCTCAGAGGTTGTATATCGATGGACATCAGTCGCATGGCATGAATTGCCTGTGTGGCATGCTAAGATGTAGTGAACAGGGCTTCTGTTGAAAAGCAAAGTCTTGTGGTGATGATCAAAGCACCGCCTGTGTGGCATAGCTTTGTGTATAACGTGAATTCGCGAGCCTCACACCCCGGTATGAACCTAAAACGGGAGAAGGACCTCAGGGAGGGCATGCGTTTCTTTCTAGCTAGGGTGGTGTCAGTGACCTACCAGCCCTGACATTTATATACTTTCACCTATGTGGTTGTGGCTGTTGCGAGGCGCCTCGGTTTGATCGGACGTTCCGGGTCCGATGGAGTCCTTCGTTGGCTCGTTTACGCCCCAAAGGGCGGGGAAATGTATCGTTCAGGCCTTTTAATCCACATCGGTGGACTGGCCCTGACGATCCACGGGTCACTCGAGCTCTGATCCTGAGACATGGGCTAGATTGTCTCGAATTCGGTAAGGACTATCTTTTGCCTTGGTTCATGACGGAAATCCAATTTCCAAATACGTGACTGTGCGGTTTTTATTGTATACCTATATATGGCGACATAGTGGTATGGGGCATTAATGCCGTCTATGATTGATAGTTATGATTCAAATTGTTTTGAAACATACAAACACTAGCAATAATATCAAATACCTTTGTTTTATTCGTATCAAGCATATTTTGGCCATTATAAGGTAAAAACTCTATCCTCCGGTTTGCGTTGCATTGTGTGATGGGAACTGAGTCTTATAACGGCTTCATTTTTGTTAAAAGCATAGCGATGTTTAAAAGAAAGATTTGTTTTAAAGCACTGGCAATCCAATGGAGTAAACCCGTTCCACGAAAGTGGCGTGGTCCTGTGATTAGCCAAACAATATATGTGTTGAGTAGATTTCTCATACCAGTCCCATGACTGACTCGTAGTTTGTTTCACTTTCAAACTCGGGTGCCCCTTTTTCCACACGGGCAGCCTTGTATTCAGGTTTAGCTGGTTCTTTCTGGATAGCTGGAGCTGAAGATGGATTCTATCATTTATCTCTTTTTATGCTGTTCAGCTCCTATTGTACATATTTTGTTTGTTTTTCCGCTGTAGACATTTATGTATAGCTGAACTGTATTAGTACTAAGTAAGATCCTGTATACTGTGTAACTCTGATGATTACTCTTATCCAGTATATTTTATTGTTCATTATCTGGTGTATTTATTTAATTCTGTTCTGCTATTATCTGTTTCTGTGTTATATTCCAAAGATAACCCTTGTTTCCGTCTGAACGGGATTTTGGGGTCGTCTCACCATTTTTATTTTTATTTAGAACATAGGCAGAGAAGAAGAAGAATAGAATTGTGTGTAGAGGAGGCTAGGTCTTAGGGTGTATTTATAGGTGTAGGAACTCATTTCAGCCATCAATTAACCCTAAAACTAATCCGGACCATCAAAAATCATCCCAAGGCCTCAAAAATGGGTTCTGGCGCACCCTAGGCCAACCAGGTCGACCTGTACAGAGAGGGGGTTGACTCTATAGTCGACCTAGGGGGGGGGGGGGGGGGGCAGGTCGAATATAGTGTCGAGACTATGGTCGACCTGGGTTAGTCTGCCAGAAAGTTTGCTGAAATCTTGTTTTGGCCATATCTTGGTCATACGGACTCCGATTTTCAAAAACTCGGATTCTATTTCACGTATTTTTCTAAGAGGAACGCAATGGTGATGTCTATTTTACCTAAATCATGATTCTTGAATTAGTTATCCTTATTTTACTATATTTTCCGTTACATACATCGTTATCGAACTAATTTTTCTTCTCTTCCATGTATTATTTAATTCTTCTTATTTATCACCATTATTTACCCATCATAAGCATATTTTTATATATTTTATTTTATTTTTAATTATATGGGGTGTTACATTCTCCCCTCCTTAAAGGATTTCGTCCCCAAAATCTTCAAGTTAAGAAGAATGTGTCCTACCATCCAATCGTTCATCTACTCAATCACCAATCACATGCATTCATTGTCCTTAAGAGATTTCTAATGCTGTATGAACATATGCAAGAAGTGTGTGTATATGTTCCTTGTCTAATGCAAAGATTAGGCAGTCCATTGATTCAGTTGACCTCCTTAATGCGAATTATGCCAATGCCATGAATCCAACATGTATGCAATTTTTCCTACTCGATACATATCATTTCTATATGAGTGCACAACCATTCAGTCATATGCAACATCCTTGTGCTGAGTCAATCATTTTGCATCCACAAAAATTGAAAATTCTCACACATCCATATGCAGTATGAGAGTGTTTTCGAGCCGATTTAGTGCCTAGTTTGTGTATATGCATCCACGAGCAACCACTAGCAACCACTTGCATCCACTTGCAACCATCAAACATAACACGTCTCAAACACATGTTTACACCCATTAGTTTCTACCTAAAGTTCGAAGATTCGATCGATAGGATACAGTCGATTGATGGAAGCGAGTACAGATAAGACAAAGACTTGGTTCCCCTTTAGACATTGGTTGAGAAAATAATTCCCCTAAGTATCAACCCCGAAGAACGAAATCAACATCAGATTGACACCCAGAGGATTACCTTATTTAGCCAATGTCAAAACTGGAAAGCGGAATTATTCAAATATTTGCAGACTACTGGTATAGATCAGGTTCCCTAATGATTCTTACGAAGCCAAGCATGATAAAATCATATCCCACAAAAACTCAGAATGTATGCGTCATACTTGACGTCTAACACAGATATCCCTCAAACCCCAATCTATCATAGACAGATGAGTCATAACCCTTATAAGTTTGAGTCTACAACGGAATCAGAAACAATACCAGTATTAAAGTGCAGAGTATCGATTACAAAATCAAAATACCAGAATCAGAAAGAGTCTTAACTCCACAATCAGATAAAGAAATAAAACCTACTATAGGAATCCTCCTATTTCTATCCTAGCCACTAGCCTCAAGAGTGTTCGCCTGCCCTCCTTGTCCTCGTCTCTTCGGGCTGTCCCTAGTGAAGTGTCCCATCTCTCCACAGTTGAAGCAAGTGCCCTTCCTTTTTTCTGCAATCCTTGTTCAGATGAGTCGATCTCCCACAAGTAAAGCACTTTTTCCCCTTCTTATCTTCAGTCTTCTCATCCTTCTTTTGTGTTTCCTTTTTGGGCCCCACTTTCTTATTCTGTGGTTCTTCCTTCTTTGTCTCTTTCGGGCCCTTATCTTCCTCGTGCATTAGTGCCATGTCCACCAATTTCTCGTAAGTCACTCCCATGGGTACATGGGTCATGGCTAGGCTGTGCAGTGGCTCGTTCAATCCTTTAACAAAGCGGAGAGCCTTTTTATGCTGAGTGTTAACTAAATCCAATCCGAACCTAGCTAGTTTGTTGAACTGGTTGACGTATTTGTTGACCGTCATACTTCCTTGCTTAAGAGACAAGAACTTTTCCAGTTGTAAACTCCGTTCAGCTTGCGAAAGAAATTTTGTCTCAAACCTTGTTCTGAAATCAATCCATGTCTCAACCGGCTTCTCGGCGTTAGTGACTTCCCACCAGTAGGAGGCTTCATCTTTGAGCAGCCATACCGCCAACTGCACCTTCTGCCTGTCGTCCACCTCGAAGATAACGAATAGATCCTTAGTTTCTTTGAGCTAGTTCCTCGCTTCGACGAATGATTCAGTTCCCTTGAAATCCTTTCCACCCATGGCCCTAAAATCTCTACAGATCTTTGAGAAAGCAATTGCACGAGGAGGGGGCGGAGGAGGAGGGGGTTCATTTGTTGGACCTGCGGCAGCGGTCCTAGCCTCAAGGTATTGACGAAACCAACCGGGTACATGAACACCCTCTGGTATCTCAGATGCTTCAGACATGCTGAATCGAAAAAAAGGAAAGATTCAATACAAAAAGGACAGAAGGAAAGATATATGGCTCTTGGGGATCATGTTTTTCAAAATAAGATTTATTTTTGAAAATACTTCCTTTCAAAACCTTTTTTGAAAATAGTTTTTCAAAAACGTTTATCTAATCTGGTAACCTTCAGCTCTAATACCAAGTGTAACACCCCACCTCTGTTAAGGTCACTCACAAAGGGAATGCCTTAACTTTGGTGGAGCATTTTAGTGAACAGAACAGAAACTGACAAGACAGATAAAACGATACATGAAAATTTTTAACTTTATTACAGCGGAAACAGAAATCAATATGGTTACATCCTTTCAAATCTCAGAATTCAAGTACAAAATATCAGTCTTGTACAAAAGCCTTCAAAATGCATGATTTAAAATCATAATCCCCATAGAACGGAAGCTATACAGAGCCAAGCCATACTTTAAACACTCCAAGTAGAGAGAAATCCGGACCAAGCTTAAGTATTCCCTCCTTGGATAACCTGGGGGGGGGGGGGGAATGGAAGAAAGGAGGCAAAACAACAAAGGTCAGACAAAAAGTCTGGCAAGTCCAGTGACTTTCAACATATGAACAGATAATAATAATATGACATGAACATAAAACTGGATGAGAGATAACTGTAATAGGTGTAGTAGATATAACAGAAGAACAGAATGATATAAACTATTGCTTTACATCTCTGCACTAATACTAGTATAACAGAATTAGGTGTCACCCCAATGTCTCAACGGATACAGAAACGAGTACAGAATAATTTAACAGAAACAAAATGCTAATAATGGGCCTTTACTACCCAATCAGAAACAGATTAATCCCTACGGAAACAGAATGTAGAATTAGGTGTACACTAGTAATGGGCCTTTACAACCGGAAAAAATGGTACCACGCAGAAACAGACAGGTGTTACCACCCAACAGAAACAGACGGTACCAAGTAGAAATAGATAGAACTAAGTGTACCCTAAAACCCTACCCCTAGCGATCGGCTCCCTAATACATAAATTTCCTGTGTCGGCCCCACAGTAGGGTGTATTACTCCCTAAAGTGACAACCAATTGGCACAGACCTATTTACAGATGTCACGGCGTCTTACATCCTCAGAGGTAGACCGGGATCCATGCACGCACATGACCCGGTTGGAACGCACCATTAACACCCCTCGCCATTATTAGAATGAACCGCTTATAATTAGTTCAGTAAGCGTGCCCGGACCCTGCATACTGTTGGGTCAAAGTTTTGATACCAGAAAGGGTTACTGACTATATGGGTCTCAAACAACAGATGACACAAGTGATTCCCCTCCTAACCTTGTGTCCCAGACTAACAGATTTCTACAAGTTTCAGACAAAATTTAGATTAACTAGTTCACAGATCAGACAATCAAGTTAACAGGTTTTCAGACTAACGGATCAGATGTTCGAATTAACAGGCTTACAGATTATCTGGTTACAGATTAACAGACTTACAGATTAACTGGTTAAAGATTATCTAACTTTGTATTGGGCCTACGGATTCACGAAACGGGATTATCGGATTCATTGGTCCAATTGGTTTAACCTTACCCAACACGTTTTAGACATCATAATTATCTCAGATTTTCATTAATTAAATATTAATGCCCAAACCTCTCACATTAGACTGACAATTTGCGGCTACTGGTTAGGCCGGTTGGTTCCGGGCAGCTTTCTGTCGCAAACTGAGTCTAACCTCGGGTTTCAAGCACGTTACGACTAACTTTTCACATTAGAACCTATTGTTTGCGACCACTGGAATATGTCGGGTGGTTCCGGGCAGAATTACGCCGCAAACTCATTCTAACCTCGAGTTTGCCATGTTTATCTTTGCGGCCAATTAATTAATGATTTAACATTTATTCCCATGCCTAATATACATGTCAATTATTCATAGCTAATTCAGATTATGTCAATAGCAGACTAATTATACCAACTCAACAAATATAGCAGATAATAGATTCTTCAGATTAGCAACTTAACGGATTTATCAGATTAAGAAAACTAGCAGATTTAGCATTTTCAACAGACTTAGCAGATGATAGATTTGGCAGATGAACATATCTAACAGACTAGGCAGTAGAGCAGAACTAGTAGATTAAGCAATATAACAGAACTAGCAGATTAGGAAATGTAACAAAACTAGAAAATTAGGCAAATATAACAGATTTAATCATTTTTTAAAGTTTCACAAACATATCTTGCCTAATTATAAATCTTGCCTAAGTTCACATGCATAAATAATTGTCATGATTCACAATATGATTATATACCAAATATAGCCATCTATTACTATGCATGTCATATATCCCAAAGATCCCTTACTTAGTTGTTTATTTACATTAATAGATGCCCTACTCTCACGTAAATCTTTATTCCTAAGCCATATTCTTTTTATCACAAATCATAAGTTCAATACTCATTTATGTTATAAATATAACATGTCCAGTCATATGTCTCAGATTTTGTTCTAGCTACAGTCCATGTTCTTTCCTCAAATTAATCACCTATTGGCCATGCCCAATTCATTCATCATTCATTTTATTGTCCCAAACATTTTAGCGTATGTTAATCTCTTATGAGATTGGCTCAGGCTCGTGGTAGCCTGGCTATAGAACAGAAAGAGGAAAGAGATACAAAATAAGATAGATCCAGACAGAACAGAACAGATATAACCTTAGATTCAGATTTATAATTCATGTCACAATCAGAATTAACGTTTATAGCAGAGAATAACTGTAATTGCCTAGACTGGATTAAAGAAAGAACTTTAGTTGTTGCAGAAGCTTTAATCTCTAATTTGAATTGAGTTGCTTAGGTTGATGTTGATTAGCTTCTAGTTTTGATTCTAGTAGAGTAGCTATGCCATTTTTATTTTTATTTAGAACAGAGGAAGAGAAGAAGTAGAATAGAATTTTGTGTAGAGGAGGCTAGATCTTAGGGTGTATTTATAGGTGTAGTAATTCATTTCAGCCATCAGATTAACCCTAAAACCAATCCGAACCATCAAAAATCATCCTAGGGCCTCAAAAATTGGTTCTGGGCCACACCAGGCCGACCAGGTCGACCTGTACAGAGGGGGGGGGGTCGACACTATAGTCGACCTTGGGGGGGGGGGGGGGGGGGCAGGTCGAATATAGTGTCGACACAATGGTCGACCCGGGTCAGTCTGCCAAAAAGTCTGCTGAAATTTGTTTTGGCCATATCTTGGTCATACGTACTCCGATTTTCGAAAACTCGGACTCTATTTCGCATATTTTTCCGAGAGGAACGCAATGGTGATGTCCATTTTACCTAATTCCTGATTCATGAATTATTTATCCTTATTTTACTATCTTTTCCGTTACATACATCGTTATCGAACTAATTTTTCTTCTGTTCCATGTATTAATTAATTCTTCTTATGCATCACCATTATTTACCCATCATAAGCATATTTTTATATATTTTATTTTATTTTTAATTATATGGGGTGTTACAAGTTTTGAACTAGATTTGAAATGGTTTTGAAAATAATCAGAATTTCCAATATACGAATTGGAATGGATTTGAATCGAAATTATCTACGGGATATTTCGATCCTGGATTTCATGAATATACAGTTATGGTTGCGGAAATTTGAAAGATATGTTTATATCATTATTTCCAATATGATATTTTTTGGTTTCAGAATTTGATATTGAATATAAGCCGATATATTTTCTATTCAGAGCCTTGTACTTAATATCAAATGGGATTTTGGGTTCCCCATGAATGGTGTCTTGAATAACACTGTTCTTGAACCCAGTTTAGAAAAGAATAAATCTTTTAATTAAGATTTAGTGAAATTTCCCAGTTAGTTAGTATTTAATTGGAATTGAATTAGGGTTTATCGTGAGCAGTGTTTTGAATAACACCCGTTCTTTAACCCGATTAATAATGGAAAGTGATTTTGGGTTTATCGTGAACTTTTTTTTAGATGACATTGGTTCTTTAACCCAGTTAAAGATAGGATATTGATTTTTGGGAAGATTAAAACAAAGTGGAGTTCTAATGAATCTTTAATTAGATTAAAGTGATCGAGAATGGAGTATCACCAATTTTGCTCCAAGCGATAGTTAAATCTTTAACTAGATTTGAACTTGAATTGTTAATTAATATTTACCAATAACACCATGGTGTTAGATATGGAGTATTACCAGTTTTGCTCCATGGGATGAATAGGTTGGGATTGGGAAATAAAATAAATGATTACATCGGTGTGGTTCGCTAATCCCGACTAGCTTAGAAAACCTTAACATGGTTTGGAATGACATCCAAAGGAAGATTAAAGAATAAATTTAGAAGAATTTATCTTTGATAAAATTAATGGGAACCTTTCCCTAAGAATGTGAATATTTGAATAAAGAATATTCTGAATTGGAATGAGGCGTATGTTGTGTTTGTGTAACTCTTGTTTATTATATACGCGGGTTATTCGGAAAGGCCTGGTTTATACCCGTTTTGAATAACCGATTGAACGATAAGTCAAAGATGAAGACGGTGGTTGAAGACCGGAAGTCTTCACATCGTTTGGATGATTATTTATGATCTTGATTGGGCTGTACACCCAAGAGGAGGGAATCAGTTGGTGATCGTCCAGACGTACTTGGAGATCGATGGATATGCAATGAATAAGGTTCCTTCGGTTTCGTTCAGACCCAGAACGAACTTGTAAATGGACCGTGTGTCTGACATTGGATTTTATTCTATGTGATTGATTTCTATTAAATATATATCTGTTTGGCGGCGGAGAATTTATTCTCTTACTTAACGCCCTTCTCTGAGACGTACGAGCTCAGAGGTTATATATTGATGGATATCAATCGCATGGCATGAATTGCCTGTGTGGCATGCCTAAGTGGAAAATGATCAAGGCTTCTATTGAAAAGCAAAGTCTTGTGGTTGATGATCAAAGCACGACCTATGTGGCATAGCTTTGTGTATGGCGTTAATTCGCGAGCCTCACACCTCGGTATGAGTCAAAAACGGGATCGGACTGCAGGGAGAACACGACATTTCTTTCTAGCTATGGGTGGTGTCAGTGACCTACCAGCCCTGACATTTACATTATTTTTCACCTGTGTGGTTGTTGGAATGCGAGGCGCCTTGGATATAGGCCTGATAGGACCGGGAAACGTGTGTTCAGGAATAATTAAACCTCAAAAGTAGGAGAGGACCGGCCCTGAAGCATCCTGGATCGTTGTGTGTGGTCCTGAGACATCTGCTAGAGTGTCTTGAACGGAGAGGTGCTTGCCCCTTGCCTCGACTCATGACGGAAATTCAATTTCCAATACGAACTTTGCGGTTTTAATTGTAAAACTAGTATGGAAACATGATAGATGGTACCCATGCCACCTATGATTGATACTTATGGTTGAAATTGTTTTGACACTATACACTTACAGTAATATCAAAATAATCTGTTTTTAAATGTATAAGGCATTCTTTGGCAATTATAAGGTAAAACCCTATCCTCCGGATTGCATTGCATTGTGTGATGGGACATGGGGCTTATAATAGCTTCATTTTCTTTGTTTAGCATTGCACTGTTGTTTTATGCGCTGGTATTCTTGGGAGGAAACCCGTTCCGTGTTATACGGCATGGTCCCTTGATTTACCTAACTTTAAAAATAATGATTAATAACTGTTTTAGTTCTCACACCAGTCACATGACCGACCTGGAGTTTATTATTTTAGCCTAAACTCTGGATGCCCTTATTTTAAGCATGGGCAGCTAGTAGTTGTGGTTTTGTTGATTTATACTCACAGGATCCCGGTTTATAGCTGAAGTTATATTCGGAAAGCTCTGTATCCGCGTATTTCTTTCAGTTATGATTTGTATTATTTTTCCGCTGCAATGTATTTAAATGTAGTTTAAATCTCTGATAATTATCAAATGTGTAATATTTATTCATACTCTGTGATATTCTTGTATTCTGATGGAATTGTTGTAATAAACAATAAAATTTTCTTCTGTTTGTGTTTCGATGTGTGTTGTTCTCAAAGCAATCCGCGCTTTCCTTCACAGGGAAGTTCGGGTCGTTATAAAGTGGTATCGGAGCTTTGGCTTATAGAGCTCGAGAACAAGACACATTAGAACCAAACGAAAGAATTTCTCAGGGATTGGATTAGTAATATCCAATAAGAATAACTTGTTAGAGATAGGATCAGGCATATCCTAGAACGAGTGTGAAGAGTATATTTTTCTAATAAAATTGAAAACAAATTTTGTTTCGAAAGTTAAATTCAAGTATACGTATTTGAATATTTTATTTGTATTGAATTTGGACAATCGAGTATATAAAGATTTTGCATATACGCGTCATGAACGTATATTCAAAGTTTTAATATACTGGATAGATATTTAATCACACTCTAGTCGCCCAGAGATGATTCTGATGATTGATGCATCTTCATTAGAGTTGATGTTCGAGTGCCGAAAATGGGATGTCGATATATTTCCATTTGACTGGTGTGAGAACCAAAACTAGATAGATTTATTGTTGTGAATTGGCATCAAAAACATGATTCCTATATATATATATATATATATATATATATATATATATATATATATGTATGTATGTATGTATCAAAATTATGAATTTGACAAATTAATCAACTAATTGATTGATGGTTGTGTTGTTTGATTATTGGTTTGATATTTTGAACCATTTAGTCCAAATTGAACCGAATATTGAACTGTATTGAAGATGATTACAATTGCATGCATATACATGTATATCTATTGAACAGGTCATAACAAGGAGGCTAGAGTAGAGGAATAAAATTGTTTGCCTGACAAATAGGTACATGTTATTGTATTTCAAGGGTTTTTGATGATTTTATGAGACGCTTTGCTTTTTATTTTTATTTTGGATTGGTGAGGGCCATGGGCGGCTATTTGAAATATCCCGAAGCTCCCGGTGCAGGGGAGGTTAGGGCAAAAAATTTCGAAAATTTAGGGTGTAAGCTAAATTTTTGAAAGATTTGAAAAGTTCTCAGAAACTGAAAAGTTGAAGAACTTAAGCCATAATGAAAATAATGGGAGTTAAGTTGGTTAGTTAAACAACTTTCAGCTTCGTTCCTTTTCGGGGATGAAAAGGTTTAAGTGGGGGAGATTGTAACAACCCGGAAAATCCGAGCCAATTTAAATTTTTTATTTTGGCAATTTTAATGAATTTTGAATATTTAAAATGAATTATTTTAAATAATAACGACAAGAAATTTATTTTGAACAGAATTAGAAATGTATATTTATATAGATCGTCGTTAGAATATAAATATTTATTTTTAATTATAAAAGGAATTGAAAATGGCGTAGTAGTTTGAAAATTCGATTTCAAAGTTCAAATGAATGTACAGGATACAAATTAAATCGGATTTTAGTGAAACCAAAAATATTTTAGTATATTTGAAAATATCTTTCCAAAGAATCCTAAAAATCGAAATTTCATAGCGGGAATAAAAGGTTATGCCCAGTTGAAAATTCAGAATAGTCGTTATGGAATTCTGGCCTTGAAAAATGGTAATTTTGCAAACTACCTCGGTTTTTGACGAAACAACTTTTGTTGGATCCGGGATGTCAAATTATGACTAGATTCAAAAATTCAGAATTTTCTGAACCAATATGTGAGCGTGGCGAGGATAAACACGTTTGACCCATTTCAGTTGATTTTAACTGACTGGATATGGCCATTTTTCAAATGGTCTCAGAATTTGACGGAATTAGTTTTGTTAGGACCATATCGTAAATACGAGGATAGAAATAATTTTTTGGGAATTTTTAGAGTCTGTATGTGGCCTTGGTAAATTGAAATGTGTGTTTAAATTGAATATATAAAGATTTATATTATAAATTTAACGGAAACTGATCGTAACGGTCGAATTGGCCTACGATACATATCCCATTGTGTTTGGAATGGGGGTGTTACACTAGCGGAGACAGTCGTTGTGTTCGAATCAGGGTCTGGATAACTAGTCAAACTTTTTTGAGATTAAATTATATTAAATAAAATATATATTATATATTCTAATCCTAGGATTCAATCAATAGAAAATGCGCCCCTCTTTTCTCTAAATAAACTCGTCGTACTCGTTCCTCCCTCCCTCTTCCCTCATCGCACGCCGCCACGCCAGGCGAGCCGCCCACTGCACCGTCGCCCCAATGGCGAGCACCCCTCGCGCTTCTCTCCTCCGCAACAGCCTTCCCCTCCCCTCTAGAAACCGTTGATCCCCAAAACTCCCCGGCCCTAAAACGAGCGCCACTACAAATCCGCTGCCGAGGGCCCTTCAACGCCACCACCGACCGGTCAAGCCTCCCCCGACCATCTCGATTCGCAGCAGCCCCCCTCTCTAGCACAACGAAACCCGTGAGTTTTCTTTTATTACTATTTATTATTTTCTTTTCAATTTTTATAGACAATTATAAATAGAAAGTTTTGATTTTTAGTTCATGATAGTTTTGATTTTTAGTTCATGAAAAATTTGATTTTTATCTAATAAAAAGAGGATATTTTTTTTAATTAGCTAAAATTGAGATTTTTAGCCTCATAAAAATACGATTTTTGGTTAAGTAAAGATGTGATTTTTATATAATGAAAGATGATATTTTTATATGATGAAAGACGAGATTTTTATATATGAAGTAGCGATAAAAAAATTGATTTTTATATATATGAAGTAGCATTATAAAAATATAATATTTATAATGAAAATATTGTGTTAAGGATGCTATTTTATCATCTTGAAAGTGAAATAAAAATATGTGATTTTTATATATTTAGTGAATACGGACAACGAAAGTGACAAAACGCGAGCACGACGAAGATTTCTACATATGAAGAGTAGTGGCGTTTGGTTTAGCTTATAGGTGAGAACTTCTCACTTTAATTCTTGTTTTCTAGTTAAAAATATATACAGACGGTGCTTAGCAGCAACGGACACCCGTTGTCCACAGACCATGGATGACTTATTTGATTTTGTTGTGTGGTGAAAATTGATTGTGATGTGGAATGAATGGAAATATATTCATGTGTTGAAATAAATTATTTATCACTAAAAATATAAATATAACGTGAATGTGAATGTGAATAAATAAATATTCATTTTAAATCGAACGATTTGTTTATGTACACCCATTTGAAGGATATTGATTGGGACGATAAATTTTACACATCGCCCAATTGCACAAATAATATTCAGTGTTTGTTGATTTGAAACCCCACACATGTTTTGGGAGGATATTTGGCATACACTGATCCCAATTATTTAGTAGTATGTCGACCGATTGGTTGATAGACTATGTAAGCGTTAATTGTTGATATTTAATGCTTATGCAGTTGTGTGGTGCACTTTGGATGATGGTTGATTATTTATCATTGCTATTATATACATGTGTTGTATGGAATCCATATAATTAACATTATATGGTAATTGATTGGGCCATATTCCAGTTTGGAAAATAAAGAATATTATAAAATAAAGATTCATGTGTTGAAGAGAATAAATAGTTATGTGTTGACGATACTCATGTGTTGAGAATATTCATGTGTTGAAAGAAATAAATATTCATGTGTTGAAAGAAATATATATTCATGGGTTGAAGAAAATATTCATTTGTTGAATAGAATAACGAAGTTATTGAGATATATAAAGCCGTGTTGATTAGATATGCGCCATTTCGACGCGAACGATATTTATGTCGATTATATTCGTTTTTATAATGAATATAGAAAAGGAAGTGATTTCAAAATATAACGTTTTGAAAATATTATCATTTATATGTTAATGATATGGAATATTTAATTTTGATTTAAAATTGAATATGAAGTTGAAATCATTTTTAAAACGAATTTAAAACGATTTATAAAATACGTTTTGAATTGAAATCGACGAAATATGTATAATATATATATTATATATATTAAATGGCCTGAATAGAACGCGTCGCGCCGTGGCGGTTCGCGAATTTCGACCATTGACTTTGAATTGACGTTGCGGGAGATCCGATCGTCGGATTGTCCTGAAACCGAAACCATTAGGTTCGTATCTAAAAGAGCTTTCCAATGAATATTAGAAATTTGAAATCTAACAGTTGGATTTTTTATTATGTCCAAATCAAATTTGGAAAAGGTCGTTGTAAGTGCAGTTCGGTGGCCATTATTGAAAACCGACTGTACGGGCCTTGATAAAATTATTAAAAATATTAATAATTTTTGTAAAATCATAATATATGAATTTGGAAGAACTGGGATGAAAAATTCCACATTTGAAAGGATAAAAATATATTTTTATCGAAATGAACTAGTTTTGAACTAGATTTGAAATGGTTTTGAAAATAATCAGAATTTCTAATATACGAATTTGAATGGATTTGAATCGAAAATATCTTCGGGATATTTCAATGTTGGATTTCGTGATTATAAAGATATGGTTGTGGAAATTTGAAAGATATATTTATATCGTTATTTCAAATATGATATTTGTTGGTTTCAGAATTTGATATTGAATATAAGCCGATATATTTTCTATTCAGAGCCTGGTATTTAATATCAAATGGGATTTTGGGTTCGTCGTGAATAGTGTCTTGAATAACACTGTTCTTGAACCTAGTTTAGAAAAGAATAAATCTTTTAATGAAGATTTAGTGAAATTATCCAGTTAATTAGTATTTAATTGGAATTGAATTCAAATTGGTTTTTGGGGTTTATCGTGAGCTATGTTTTGAATAACACCTTTTCTTTAATCCGATTAACAATGGAAAGTGATTTGGGTTAATCGTGGACTGTGTTTTAAACGAAATTGCTTCTTTAACCCAGTTAAAGACAGGATATTGATTTTTGGAAAGATCAAAACTAAGTGGAGTTTTAATGAATCTTTAATTAGATTAAAGTGATCGAGAATAGAGTATCACCAGTTTTGCTCCAAGCGATAGTTAAATCTTTAATTAGATTTGAATGTGAAATGGTAATTAATAGTTACTGATAACACCATGGTGTTAGATATGGAGTATTACCAGTTTTTATCCATGGGATGAATAGGTTGGGATTGGGAAATAAAATAAATGATTAGTTCGGTGTGGTTCGCTAATCCCGACAAGCCAGGAAAAACTTAACATGGTTTGAAATGACATCCAATGGAAGATTAAAGAATAAATTTAGAAGAATTTATCTTTGATAAAATTAATGGGAAACTTTCCCTAAGAATGTGAATATTTGAATAAAGAATATTCTGAATTGGAATGAGGCGTACGTTGTGTTTGTGTAACTCTTGTTTATTATATACGCGGGTTATTCGGAAAGGCCTGGTTTATACCCATTTTGAATAACCGATTGAACGATAAGTCAAAGATGAAGACGGTGGTTGAAGACCGGAGGTCTTCACATTGTTTGGATGATTATTTATGATCTTGATTGGGCTGTACACCCAAGAGGAGGGAATCAATTGGTGATCGTCCAGACGTACTTGTTGATCGATGGATATGCGATGAATAAGGTTCCTTCGGTTTCGTTCAGACCCAGAACGAACTTGTAAATAGACTGTGTGTCTGACATTGGTTGATTGATTTCTATTAAATATATATCTGTTTGGTGGCGGAGAATTTATTCTCTTGCTTAACGCCCTTCTCTGAGACGTACGAGCTCAGAGGTTGTATATTGATGGATATCAATCGCATGGCATGAATTGCCTGTGTGGCTTGCCGAAGTGGCAAATGATCAAGGTTTCTGTTGGAAAGCAAGGTCTTGTGGTTGATGATCAAAGCACGACCTATGTGGCATAACTTTTTGTACGGCGTTAATTCGCGAGCCTCACGCCTCGGTATGAGTCAAAAATGGGATCGAACTGCTGGGAGAACACGACATTTCTTTCTAGCTATGGGTGGTGTCAGTGACCTACAAGCCCTGACATTTACATTATTTTTCACCTGTGTGGTTGTTGGAATGCGAGGCACCTCAGATATAGGTCTGATAGGACTGGGAAACGTTTGTTCAGGAATAATTAATCCTCAAAAATAGGAGAGGACCGGCCCTGAAGCATCCAGGATCGCTGTGTGTGGTCCCGAGACAATTGCTAGAGTGTCTCGAATGGAGAGGAGCTTGCCCCTTGCCTCGACTCATGACGGAAATCCAATTTCCAATATGACCATTGCGGTTTTAATTGTAGAACTAGTATGGTGACATGATATATGGTACCGATGCCGCCTATGATTGATACTTATGATTGAAATTGTTTTGACACTATACACTTATAGTAATACCAAAATAATCCGTTTTTAAACGTATCAAGCATTCTTGGTCTGTTATAAGGTAAAACCCTATCCTCCGCTTGCGTAGCATTGTGTGATGGGACCTGGGTCTTATAATAGCTTCATTTTCTTTGTTTAGCATTGCGCTGTTGTTTTATGCACTGGTAGTCTTGGGAGGAAACCCGTTCCGTGTTATACGGCATGGTCCCTTGATTTACCTAACTTTAAAAATAAAGGTTAATAACTGTCTTAGTTCTCACACCAGTCACATACTGACCTGCAGTTTATTGTTTTAACCTAAACTCTAGGTGCCCTTATTTTCCACATGGGCAGCTAGTAGTTGTGGTTTTGCAGATTTATATTCACAGGATCCTGGTTTATAGCTAAAGTGATATTCAGAAAGCTTTGTATCCGCGTATTTCTTTCAGTTATGTTTTGTATTATTTTTCCACTGCTATGTATTTAAATATAATTTAAATCTCTGATAATTATCAAATGTGTAATATTTATTCATACTATGTGATATTCTTGTATTCTGATGGAATTGTTGTAATAAAAAATAAAATGTTCTTCTATTTGTGTTCCGATGTGTGTTGTTCTCAAAGCAATCCACGCTTTCCTTCACTGGGAAGTTCGGGTCGTTATATGACTGACCATTCGTTTCACTTGAATGTTCCGAATTTATTGTCACCTTACGGTTGGTATACCAACATAACCATTCCCAGGATATACAGAATTGAAAGAAGTAACAAATATGAATATTCTCTAGATGGTGACAATATACCTTGCTCGGGTGCGACCCACTTAGCCATGTTGCATGCTTGATTTCTGTCATTTCCCAGTTGATGAGGCTTGAGGTCATAACGTATCTTTTAACATATCACTCCTTCATTTACTTTGAATGCCACATTGTCATACACATCAAATCACAAACTGATTTCACCAAAAATACCATGGGTATAAGCTAAGAGAAACGAATTCCTCTGCCACCAACGTAAGTACATTTGAAATGATTAATTTACGCGACCTACCATATATACTCTGTCATACATTCTTTCATTCAAGTTGTCTTGGGACTGGACAACCCGAAGGCCCTATTCTGTAAATCCATCTTAAGAAATTTGTAACACCCCGTATTTACTGTGAATGTTAAAGTAACGAACTAAAGAATATTACCCACCTACACAATGTTTACTTAACCCTCCTACTTACCAAGTCAATATTTATTATTGGTTAAGCTTGTCTTAACCCTATCCCCTTGGTTCACGTAATACTGGTTAAGTGTTGTCCATTCATGTTAAATTAACCCACTCACACATCATGTTGTATTGGTTAAGTGTTTCTTATTAACTTAACCCTATTCATTCATCATGTTATATTAAACATATCTACAAATCAATGTTTTTCTTATTCATCCGACTTACCTTGTCATGCATATTTATGAAGTCATTTTTTACTTTCCAGTTTATCTTCTTATCCTGTTACTTTAATGATTATATTGTTAAGTCATTGGACTCACTAGACTTATGTCTGACCTAGTTTGTTTTCACCTCTTTTCTTCCGTTCCCCCCCCCCTCCCCCGGGTTTTTAAGGAGTAAATACATAAGCTTAGTTCAGATATTTCTTCTTCCAGCTTGAAGTTGAATGATGAATTGCTTGGCTTTGATTTAGCTTATCTATGGCATTTTCTGTTGTGGGTTACAGTTTTAATATTAAGTACTCTGAAGGTTTTGTACAAGACTGATATTATGTACTTTGTTTTGGTATTTGGAAATGTAATCAAACTTATTTCTGTTTCCGCTGCAATAAAGTTATATAATTTTTCAAGTATTATTTTCTCTGTCTTGTAATATTCTGTTCTTTTTACTTATAATACTCCATAAAACTTAATGTTTATGACACGTGGTATCAGAGCTGAAGATTACTGGATCAGATAAAAGATTGGAAATTTATTTTCAAGATGGTTTTAAAAGAAACATTTTCTAAAGAAAAGTTTTGTTTTAAAGGCATATTCCCCAAAGCCATATGCACTATCTTTTGATCCTCTGTTTGAATCCTTGTTTTCCTTCTTTACTGAGTCTCCAGGGCTCCTGACTTTCTGGGAGGTAACCTCATTGTGGCATGCTCCCGTAGGCTTGATGAGACTACGACACCTGTCAAGAGCAAAGAAGTGCGCAACTTCCATATATAGCCGCAGTAATTTCACCCGCGGCAAATTTTCTTTCAAGCTTTATAGGGTTTTTCCGTGCGATGGAGGTAGCTTTCAAGAGACTTGTCAACAAGTTACACAAAGATGGCAAAGATGAGAATGAGGGAGTTTGGCTAAGGAGCACAACCCAAGGATGAGAAACTCATGGATATGGACTTGGTTCACAAAGTAGGAAAGAATCGAAAAATATAAGATAAGAGGAAGTGTCATGATTATGGTATAACGGGTCATACAATTAAGGACAAAGGCAAGAACAAAGGACAGGATTTTCCAGACGGCAAGTGCATGCTCTCACCGCCAGTGTACCTGAGAGAGAGGTAGTAGAGTTTCTGTTGAAAAAGTTTAGTTCTTCTTTTTTTTATCATATTTTACCTAAAATTAACACATTAGGCGATCTAGCACCAAATGTGTGTGTATATGCATCCACGAGCAACCACTAGCAACCACACTTAAGGCATTCTCTTTTCACAATCGAGAATGTAACACCCCGTATTTTCTGTAAACATCAAAGAATAATTAATTAGAAATTAGAGAATTAATGGAAACGGTTACGCCATTGCGCTCATCTCGGAATTATGCTTGAGATAGAGTTCGAGTTTGCGTAAATCAGACTCCGTACGAAGGAGTTATAACTTTCAGAAAATTCCAGAATTTGAATAAACAGCTCAGATTAAAGTTCAGAAAATTCAAATTTCGAAATCAGAAGCAGAAGCAGGCTGGGCGGGAGTTTTCCTGCCCAAGGCCATATCGACTAGGAGGTCGAACAGGGGGTCGACCTACCCCCATACAGGTCGACCAGGGGGTCGACCAAGGGGTCGACCTCCCCTTCGGGCCAGATCTGAAAACTGACGTGTTTCTTTTTGTGACGATTTGTTGTGTCATTAGGGCTTGAGTGGCAAGTTCTGGTTGGTTCTCTTAGGTTTGAATGGCATTAATTTGCCCTAGGTTGATCTGACGGCTCCTATTAAATCAAACTTCTATATAAGCAACCTAAATCTATACCCTGAGCTACACAATAGTATTCCTAAGACCATCAATCTGGCAAAACTCAACCTAGAGTAGCCGCCATTCTCCTTCAACTAGAAAGGGAGTTAGGAATTACAAATCAAATCTAATTCAACTAAGAGAATTCAACGTCTACAATAAAGGAGAGTTATTCAATTTCAGAATACAGATCCCAGAAAACAAGACTAGTCTCCTTTTTGTAAGTCCAGTTATCATTTAGACTTAAATGATATTAGAATCGTGACTAAATAACTGGATGTAGAATATTGCCTAATGTAAATTTATGCCTATCTTTTTTGTTGAAACCGAATTGATTAAGAGTATGACTCTTTTCATGTTAAGTTTGTGATCATGTTGTATGTAATTTGATGATAAATGTTAAATGCTTTGCAATGAATCCATATGTGTAATAATTTGGCAATGACATATATGTTGTGTAATTTAGCAATGACATATTATGTGTATACTTTGGCGATGACATATCATGTTAAATAAATTGGCGATGAAATAATATGTTATATAATTTGGTAATGGCATATCATGTTGTGTAATTTGGCGATGACATACCATGTTGTATGATTTGGCGATAACATTTTATGTTGTACGATTTGGTAATGACATCTATATGTTGTATGTCAATTTGGGAATTTTATGCAAGTTCAACCATGATCACAAATATGACCAAAACTACATGCTAATATGATTAGGTTCATGTTAAATTTGATCCAACTAATTTGCAAGTTCACAACTACATGCCTAATTTTAAGTTTATGTAGTTCTATGTAAAACCCCTATTTCATGATTCATGTTGAGTAGATCTAAATTTGCAAGTTCCTAATTAAATGTATATTGTTCTATGCCGAATTCATATGATACATGTGTAGTTAGATCCATATTTTTATTATGATAGAATTATTACATGTTCCTCTTTTTCCCCTTTTGTGTATAAGTTAGGCTATGTATCGAGCCTAGCATTTTATGTGATTTATGCAAACGTTTAACGGTGGTAACATTGGGGGAAAACATGAAATTACATATAATTGGCATACTTGGCTCGTAAACATGTTAATGTTTTATGGCATAAAATGGTATAAATTTTTATACCTAAAATTATTAACATGATTTAAAAGGGAAAGTGGGGCTTGACTTGAATGACAATAATTTACATATAAATATAAAGAGGTAAATAAGTGAATTTAGAAAAGACGAATATGCCTAACCTGAGGTTAGATTGAGTTACGATGTAAGACTGCTCGGAACCGTCCGGCACATCCAGCAACCATAAGAATATATATCTAATGTGAGAGGTTAGTGCATGGAGCCCAAAGAACCTGAGGTTAGACTGAGTTGCGGTGTAAAACTGCTCAGACCCGACTGGCAAATCCAGTAACCGCAACAATACCTGTCTAATGTGAGTGGTTGGTGCTTTGCTGAATAAATTAAAGCTAAGTCAGGAATTGTAGGGTTAAGTTAATTAAGGCAACACTTAACCAATACAACATGTTAACTAAACTGATGGGTGTGGTTAGGTTAACTTGGACACTTAACCAATTTAACATGTTGACTAGGAAACTCTAGTAACAGGGACCCATTTCAGCAGTAACCCACATAGATGTATCATTGTACCCTGAACTAAGCAGGGTGGGGCACGATTACTGGGATGATTATAAGCGGTCAAAACAATAGCGGTTGGTGCGTCAGTGTAGATTCCGACGGAGAACGGGCGTGCACATACTCCAAAGTGGAAAAAGAAGGCACTGGGCATAAGTAGTCATACACTTTACATCTTGAGTCATGTCGGGTTGCCACCATAGGATTTGATACACCCCATGGTGGGACCAACACATGTATCTACAATCGAGTGGGGCCGTATGACACAAGTAGTAAATGCGTGCGAGTAGGAGACGATCGATAAAAAGGGATCACTGGGTTTGAACTCATGATGATGGTTGAAATATCTATTAGGTGTAGATAATATGGATATGAGTGCGATAGTATGATTAGTTTATCTTGCCTTGTTTACCTTGCCTTATCCTCTATTACCTTATTTCTTTGTTACTGTCCTGCGTCCAGTTTATTCATGTCATGGTTCTCTTACCAGTTTACAAGCTTAATAATCACTGGACTTACAAGACTTATGTCTGACCCATTTTTCTTTTGCTCTCCTTTATTCCATTCCCCCCCTCAGGTAGCCAGGGAGGGAATAGCTCAGCTTAATTTGGACTGTTCATCTTTCCAAGCTTGAAGACTCTGTGATGTATAGCTTGGAACCTCTTATCTTTGGTTATGGCTTTGGAAACACTACTAATTGGGGATTTATGCAGTTTTATTGTGTTTTATGCTTCTTTATGTTATAATCAAGACAGTGATTTTGATGTAATGATTTGGAAGTTGTTTTGAGAAATTATGTTGTAATGTTTTTGTTATGAACCACGGATGAAATAATGTTAGTTTTTTTTTCCGCTGCTTATATATGTCTGTCTTGTAAATTATCTGTCTCTTTTAAGTATAATGCTCCTCCAAAGTTAAGGCCTTCCCTATGTGACTGACCTTAACGGAGGTAGGGTGTTTCACTTGGTATCAAAGCAAAGGTTTACCAGATCAGAAAAATATTTTTGAAAGCTGTTTTCAAAAAGAAGTTTAAAGAAGCAATTTTCAAGAAAAAGTGTTGTTTTATTTAAAAAAGGCATAATCCCCCAAAGCCATATGCACTATCTTTCTATCCTTTGTATTGAATCTTTCCTTTTTCATTTCAGCATGTATGGGGATCTTAACCTTGCAGAGGGTGTCCCGGTACCTGGCTGGTTCACAAGGTACCTAGAGGCTAGGGCTAGCGTTGCAGGCCCAGCAGACGTTCCTCCTCCCCCAGCTGCAGCGGTTCCTCCTCCTTCTCCTCCGCATGCAAATGATTTCTCAAAAATATGTAGGGACTTTCGAGCCAAAGGTGGAAAGAACTTCAATGGAAATGAATCCTTCATGGAAGCAAGAAACTGGCTCAAAGAAACTGAGGATTTGTTTGTTATCTTCGAAGTGGACGATAGGAAGAAGATACAGTTGACCGTATGGTTGTTTAAAGACGAAGCCTCCTATTAGTGGGAAGTTACAAATTCTGAAAGACCAGTTGAAACTTGGATGGATTTTAGAATGAGGTTTTAAATTAAATTCCTCTCACAAGCTGAATGAAGCCTACAGATGGAGAAGTTCTTAGCTCTCAAACAGGGGAGTACGTCGGTCAAGGAATACGTTAACCAATTTAACCAGCTGGCTAGGTTCGGATTGGAGTTAATGACCACTCCACATAAGAAGGCTCTCTGTTTTGTTAAAGAATTGAATGAGCCACTGCACAGCGTAGCTATGTCCCATATACCTATGGGTGCGACTTATGAGAGACTGGTGGAAATAGCACTGTTACAAGAAGAAGATAAGGTTGGCAAGAAAGAGACAAAGGTGGAAGTACCTCAAGATAAGAAAGTGGAAGGATCACAGAGCAAGAAGACAGATTCCTAGAAGGGCGGAAAGAACAACAAACCCCGTGATAAGAGGAGGTGTAATTTTTGTGGCATTCCTGGACATCTGGTTAAGGACTGTAGAAGAAGAAGAGGAAGATGGGTGGCTGTTTCCATTGCGGCGAGACGGGACACATGGCTAAGGACTGCCCAAGAAAGCAAAGGCAAGGGCAGAGAGCTGGATCTACTTCTAGAGGGCAGGTTCACGCTCTCATGGAAACTCTGTTAGAACGAGGTAGAAATGTTTCTATTGAGAGTTTAGTTTATCTTTTTGATCATCCTATACATACACTCTTTGATTCTGGCGCATCGCACTCTTTTATATCTACTGCTTTTGTTGAATCTCTACACCTAGCCACCAGTTTAGTAGAGGATCTCTTGGTTGTTTCAAATTCAATTTGGGGCTTAACTTATTTGTCAACGATTTGTTTGGATTTGGAAATTTCTGTACTAAGTGTGGGGTTTTGATTTAATGCCTATGTTTTGGGCTTCACGGGCTATGGGTTGATTCTAAGCATGGATTGGCTATCCAGTAATGGTGCCATCCTCGATTGTGAAAAGAGAGTGGTTAGACTCATGACTCGCCTGGGTAACACTCTCGAAATTTCTTGTAATCCCATGAACTCTTTTATGCTTAGCTATTTAGAATTTCTTGACGCGTCTGTTGAGAATTTGCAGTCTGTTAGAGTAGTCTGTGAATACTCGGATGTCTTTGAAGAGGTGAAGGGGTTACCTCCGAAGCAGGAGATAGACTTCCGCATATACCTTGTTGATAATGCAAACCCTGTTGCTTTACCCATTAGATACATGGCTCCAAGGGAGAGGAAAGAACTTAGCAAGCTAGTTAAAGAATTGCTGGAGAAGGGGTTTATAAGGTGGAGTATTTCTAAATGGGGTGCTCCAGTAGTATTCGCAACCAAAGCAGATGGTTTGCTTCACCTATGCATTGATTATAGTGAGCTAAACAAGCTGACCACGAAGAATAGGCACCCACTCCCAAGAATAGATGACTTGTTCGATCAGCTTGTAGGTGCATCGGTTTTTTCCTAACTAGATGTGGCTGCCCGGTTTCATCAGCTAAGAGTGCCTGAAGACAGCATTGATAAGACTGCGTTCAGAAATCCAGATTGTTTCTTCGAGTGGCTTATCATGCCTTTCGTCCTGACAAACACACCCGCTTACTTCGTTGACCTGATGAGCAGGGCGTTTAGGGAGTTCCTCAATAAGTTTGTGGTGGTCTTCGTAGATTACATTTTGATTTTCTCAAAGAGTGAGGAAGAGCATGCTCAACATTCAAAAGAAGTTATGGATACTCTTCGAGCACATCAGTTGAAAGCCAAATTCTCCAAATGCCACTTCTGGAGAGAGGAAGTAAGGTTTCTTCGATATGTGGTGTCCAAGGAAGGGTTAGCCGTGGATCCCGCAAAAGTATTTGCCGTGCAAGATTGGAAGGTTCCACGGAATGCTACCGAAGTCCGAAGCTTCCTCGGGCTAGAGGGATTTTACCGAAAGTTCATCAAAGACTTTGCAAAAATTTCAGCTCCACTTACAAGGTTGACGAAGAAGAACCTAACTTTCAATTGGGATTTGGATTGCGTTGTTGCTTTCCAACAATTAAAGAGGGCTCTGACAACAACCCCAGTTCTGACATTGCCGGATGGGAGAAAGATGTTTACAATATACATGGATGCTTGTGGTACGGGAATAGGTGCTGTCTTGATGCAAGAAGGGAAGGTAGTAGCTTATGGAGGCACACAGTTGAAAGTACATGAGAAAAACTACCCAACTCACGATCTAGAGTTAGCTTCCATCGTGTTTGCACTTAAATCTTGGCACCGTTATCTCCTAGGTGACAAGTTAGAAATGTATACTGACCATAAATCATTGAAGTACCTTTTCTCGCAAAAAGGTATTAACTTGAGGCAACAAAGGTGGATGGAGTTCTTGGCTTCCTACGATTTCGAGATTTCCTATACCCTGGCAAGGGCAATGTAGTAGCAGACGCCTTGAGTAGAAAGAAGCTGACCTTAACCCTCTGTTTGTAGAAAGGCATAGCTTGGAATATGACACACCCCGTAATTCTATTAATATTAATATTCACAAATTAAAGAATAACTAATCCCAGACATGAGAATTGTGGGAAACGGGTTGCGCCATTGTGTTCGTCTCGGAATTCTGGTAGAAATAGAGTCCGAGTTTGCATGAATTAGACTACGTATGAAGAATTTATGGCCATCGGAAGTTTCAGAAAATTCAAAATAGCTCGCAGGAAATTTAAAATTCAAACTGAAAGTGCAGAAGTGGGCTGGGCGGGAAATATTCCCGCCCTGGCAGGTCGACTGGGGAGTCAACACTATTGTCGACCTCCCCCCCCCCCCCCACCAGGTCGACTACCATGTCCACTCCCCCCCCATGGGTGTCGACCTGGTCAGTCGGCTAAGGTTTTGGCTGAGTCTGTTTTTGACTGATTAATGACCCATTAGGGTTTTTGACCTAATCTGTTTGGCTGGGAGTGTTGATCTGACGGTCTAAAATAAATCCTAACTCTATATCTACCTAGGTAGTTTCTCACCCAAATTCATATAAAAAATAGAGTAGCCGCTGTCATACCGCCGCCATGGATCTCAGTGGAGCCGCCGCCAACTAAGAAGAAAGAAAGGCTATCAAACCCTAATTCTACTCAACTCTAAAGCAAATCTGGGCTATCTTTCTCTTCTAAATTGTGAGTATGATGATCTTAACAAGATTATTATTATTTTAATTAGGTTAAGTCATGAATGGATTATGAGTAGATGATGTGAATTCTCATATATGTTATAAATTCTATGCTATGTGGTGATGATATCTTATATGTTGTAAATCATGCTATGTTGATGTTATGTATGTTGAGAAATTGTGATAAATCATACATGCTTTGAAGTCATGATGTTATTGTCTATGCTAATTAGTTTATGTTAATCATAATGTTGATACTATTTGGGTTATGTTGATCTATATAACTTTTCACATATGCAAGTTTAGGTTGATTAGTAAAAGTTATGAACATATGCCATGACATCTATTATGACATCTAGGATTATGCTATGACATATGTGAAATTCTATGCCAGTTCACACCATCATTATGTTGCCTAAAACCCCATATGCAAGTTCATACATAAATTTGGGTTATGATCATATCATGTAAATTGTGACCTTTAACAAGTTGACACATTTAGATCCTTAATATGTGTAGTTTATGCAAGTTTCGCCCCCATTATGATTAGATTCATTTTAATTGTCTATATGTTGTGATAATTTATTTTTGGGCTCTAAGTTAGACTATTCGAGTCTAATGTATATTCTGCGTTGAATAAGCGAACGTATAAACGTGGGGTAGGGGTAATATTAAGGATTTAATACTAAGATGTTAGGGTGCAATTGATATGATTTTGCATGCCATGAATGGATAGCCATAATTGAGTCAATTATAGACATCATTAAAATTGGAAGTAATTAATAATTTGAATAGGGAATTATTAAAACTGGGGTAAAAGATTATAAGTTTTAATCAATGCTTAGGACACGGGGTTGGGCTCGTTTGTGATGTAAACCTGCCTGGACCCGCCCGGCAAACCCAGTGGTCACAAATGTCAGCCTAATGTGAGAGGTCCTAGGCCTAAACTAAAGCATAACAGTTATAAAGACACGAGGTTAGACTCTTTTATGGTGTAAGACTGCCCGGACCCGCCCAGCAAATCCATCTGCCATAAATGCCAGTCTAATGTGAGAGGTCTTTATGAGGTTATGGCCTAAATGAATTAAGAAATACTTAAACAGATAAACATGTAAAGTGGGACATGGGGGTTAAGTAGGTGCCTTGGGTGGCATGAGGAATCTTGTGGGCGCCCTTAGTGGCATGTGAAATACGATTAGTAAGACTTAACCAAACACACATGTAAATGAACATGACTAAGAGGGTTAAGTGGGATATACTAGTGACAAGCTTAGGTGGGTGGCTTGTGGGGGCCCATTTCAACCAGTAACCCAAACGTATCTTTGTGGGCTCGACCCAAGTCGAGGACGGGACACGCATACTGGGTTTGACTAGAAGAGGCCAAAACGGGCAGCGGTGGCAACGCAAGTCCAACGGGTTTCATATGCGTGTGTGGACCCGGGCTGGTAGGTAAGACATTGTTGCATCGTGTAGGTATAAGTCGTGCATTCTCAAGTTGTATCGGGTTGCCACTTTAGGGGAGTGATACACACCACTGTGGGGCCATCACGGGTATCTACGAGTAGGGAGCCGACCGAATGTGGGTAGTGGGGTACACCTAGTGGAGATAGGGGCAGATGACGCCTTTGTAGTCAGCTAGGGGTACGCAAGGCTCTTTATAAAGTTTCTGTGTGAAGCAAGTGGTATCAACCTTTAGGGTGACTGGTGCGGTACAATGTAGTAATGTGCGGTGTAGTATAGTAATTATTCGTTAGTAATTGAGTATGCCTTTAACGTTATCTTTCACGTTATCTTCATCTGCTCATTTCATACCTAAGAGTTCATAGACATTTACTTGTCTTCCGGTTTATGCCTTAGTCTAGTTATTTTGATAATAGTATTGTTAGAATTATTATAATTGCCAGACTTTATGTCTGATCCCCTCCATTTCTATCCTTTTTCCCCTCCAGGTCCTCAGGTTGGACCCAGCTCTAGTGGAGTTTGATTGGATTGCTTCATCTCTCTTTGGAAAGCTTGGACCGTTGAAATAAAGTCCAGCTTCTTATCTTCTTTAATGTCTATTTGTGTAATGGGATTATGTAATTTTGTTTTAGCAAGATGGACAATGTACTTGACTATGATTTATGGTTTGATGATGTCACAAACATGTTTAATTTCCGCTGCAATAAAATGATGGTTTAGATTTCCAAATACTACTTATTATCTGTTTTGTTGTAATTTTTCTGTTCTATATTCACTTATAACCTCTATGGAAGTTAATGCATTCCTATTGTGAGTGACATTAATGGACGTGGGGTGTTACATGTGGTATCAGAGCTTAAGGTTACCAGAACAGATAAATTTTTTAGAAAAACTATTTTTTTAGAGTATTATTGGAAGAAGTGCTTTCAAAACATGTCTTAATGAGAAATTTAAAGAGGAAAGTTTTTATGAAAAACATAATCCCTAATAGCCATATATCTTTATCTTTCGAATTCTCCATTTTGAATCTTTCCTTTTTCGTTTCAGCATGGATGAAGATCTTAACCTACCCGACGGTGTAACGATACCAGGATGGTATAGGAGGTTATTAGAGGCTAGGGCCGCTGCAGGTCCAGCTAATGTTGCTCCAACACCAGTTGCACCCGTTCCTCCTCCTCCTCCTGCTCCTCCTCCTCGCGTAGATACTTTTGCAAAGACGTGCAAGGAATTCAAGGTTATGGGTGGAAAACCTTTTCTAGGGTCAGAAACGTTTGTGGAAGCTAGAGATTGGCTTAAGAAGTTGGAAGAATTGCTAGAAATCATTGAAGTAGAAGAAGGGAGGAAAGTTCGATTAGCAGCTTGGTTGATGAAGGGAGAGGCCTCATTTTGGTAGGAGGTCATTAATGGGGAGCGTCCTGTTGATTCTTGGGCGGATTTCAGACGTAGGTTCGAGGAAAAGTTTCTCTCGAGGGTGGAAGAAAATCTATATATGGAAAGGTTCTTGACATTGAAGCAAGGAAGCTCATCAGTGAAAGAATATGTTAACAAATTTAATCAGTTAGCAAGGTTTGGCTTGGACTTAGTGAACATGCTGGAGAAGAAGGCGCTGAGGTTCGTTAATGGCTTGAATGAACCATTGCAAGGGTTGGCTATGACCCACATCCCTATAGGGGCCACCTATGAGAAGCTAGTAGAAATGGTGCTCATGCACGAGGAGAAAAGCGCTAATGCTAATAAGGCACCCGAGAAGAAAGGGGTCAGAAGAAACCACAACAGCAAAACAAGAACGGTGGTAAAGATAATAATGGCAAAGGAAAGAAGAAATGCTTTAACTGTGGGACACCAGGCCATCTCAGCAAGGATTGCCGAAAGAAATAGAAGACTAGCTGTTTTCATTGTGGCGATGCGGGACATCTAGTGAAGGACTGCCCAAAGAAGGGGCAGAGGGCAGGTACTACCTCGGGAGGACAGGTGCAGGCTTTTATGGCACCAGGGCAGGCAAGGGGACAAGTTCAGGCTCTCGCGGTCCCACCGCTGCAAGAACGAGGTAGAACCATTTCTGTTGAAAGCTTAGTTTTTCTATTTGATCATCCTGTCTGTACCTTATTCGATTCGGGCGCATCGCATTCGTTTATCTCTACTTCATTAGTTGAATCACTACACTTAAACACCAGTTTAGTAGATGATCCCATAGTTGTTTCGAATCCAATTGGGGGCTCAGCTCATTTGTCCATGATGTGTTTGGATTTGAAAATTTCTATAATTAGCTTTGAGTTTAGATGTGATGCTTATGTGTTGGGCTTCATGGGCTATTGGCTAATTTTAGGAATGGATTGGTTATCCAGAAATGGGGCCGTTCTTGATTGTGAAAGGAGAGTAGTTAGGCTCGTGACTCGCCTTGGCAACACTCTCGAAATCTTTTGTAATCCCATAAATTCTGTTATGCTAAGTTATCTAGAATCGCTTTACGCATCTGAGGAAAATCTATGATCTGTTAGAGTGGTCCGAGAGAATTCAGATGTGTTTGAGGAGGTATAGGGCTTGCCTCCGAAGCGGGAGATAGATTTTTGAATATATCTTGTGGATAATGCGAAACCAATATCTTTGCCAGTACACCACATGGCTCCTCGTGAAAGGAGGGAACTCGATAAGCAAGTGAAGGAGTTGCTTGAGAAGGGTTCATAAGACGAAGTATATCAGAGTGGGGTGCTCCAGTAGTATTTGCCACGAAGGCGGATGGGTCCCTTAAACTTTGTGTGGACTATAGAGAACTTAATAAGCTTACTAAGAAGAACAGACACCCACTGCCGAGGATTGATGATCTCTTCGATCAGTTAGTTGGCGCCTCAGTGTTTTCGCAGTTGGATTTAGCCACTGGTTTCCATCAATTGAGAGTGGCTGAGGATAGCATTGACAAAACTGCCTTTAGGACTCCAGACGGTTTCTATGAATGGCTAGTGATGCCCTTCGGTTTGACAAACGCCCCCGCATACTTTGTTGATTTGATGAGTAGGTTGTTTAGGGAGTACCTTAACAAATTCGTGGTAGTCTTTTTAGACGACATCTTGATCTTTTCTAAGGATGAAGAAGAGCATGCCCTACATCTTAGGGAAGTGTTGGAGACTCTTTGAGCGCATAGCCTTAAGGCTAAATTTTCTAAGTGTCACTTCTGGCGGAAGGAAGTACGATTCTTGGGGCACATGGTTTCCAAAGAAGGGATAGCTGTGGATCCCGCGAAGGTGGTGGCCATCCAAGATAGGAAGGTCCCTAAAAATTCTACCAAAGTTAGAAGTTTCTTGGGGTTGGCTGGCTACTATAGGAAGTTTATCAAAGACTTCACAAAGATATCAGCTCCATTGACATGCCTGACGAAGAAGAACCTAGTTTTCACATGGGACGTAGATTGTGATGATGCATTCCAAGGTTTGAAGAGAGCTTTGACTTCAGCCCCAGTCTTAGTATTGCCAGACGGGAGTAAGCCGTTTACTGTTTATACTGACGCTTGTGGGATAGGACTAGGCGCAGTCTTAATGCAAGAGGGCAGGGTAATAGCCGATGGTGGAAGGTAGTTGAGAGTGCATGAGAAGAATTACCCCACGCATGACCTAGAGTTGGCCGCTATTGTTTTCGCGCTTAAGTCTTGGCGTCATTATCTTCTTGGCGAGAAATTCAAATTATTCACTGACCACAAATCTTTAAAATACTTATTCTCTCAGAAGGACTTGAACTTAAGGCAGCAAAGGTGGATGGAGTTCTTGGCGTCCTACGACTTTGAGATAGCATATAACCCTGGCAAGGGTAACGTGGTGGCCGATGCCTTAAGTAGAAAAATATTATCCTTAAGTCCTTTGTTTGTTGAGCAGCGAAGTTTAGAGTTCATCTCTATGTTTGATTTCAGACCATCCGTTGACTTTGTACCCAGTTTGCTAGCATCCTTGGAGGTCAGACCTACGCTTTTGGGACGGATTGGCGAGGCACAGCGAGACGACCCGCAGTTGGTTGAGTTAGTAGAAAAGCTCAAAGGAGGGGAGTCATCAAGCCATCTCCGTAGGTATACCCTAGATGATAAGGGTTGGTTACGTAGGAACGGTAGACTTTGTGTACCAAAAGACGATGACCTAAGGAAGACCATTCTTGACGATGCACATTGTTCGAAGATGACCATTCATCCCGGCGGGGACAAGATGTACAAAGACATGAAGAGAGTTTACTTTTGGGCCGACATGAAGAAAGATGTGGCCGAGTATGTCGCTAGATGCTTGGTGTGCCAAAAAGTAAAAGTGGAGCAAAAGAAACACGGTGGGTTGCTTCACCCATTGGAGGTTCCACTATGGATCTGGGAAAGTGTCTCGATGGATTTTGTGGATGGATTACCAAGATCAAGGAAGGGTAATACGGGGATCTGGGTTATAGTAGATAGACTTACTAAGAGCGCCCGTTTTATTCCCGTGAAAAGTAAGAGGACTGCTCCATGGTTAGCTTCTGTATACGTTCGAGAGATAGTTCGTTTGCATGGTGTTCCTTCTAGCATAGTGAGCGACCGCGATCCTATTTTCACTAGCGAATTTTGGAAATCTTGCAAGAGGCGGTAGGGACTCGGTTATGTTTGAGCACCGCATATCTTCCTCAGACGGACGGCCAGACCGAGAGGGTGAATCGTATTCTAGAGGACCTGTTAAGGCTACGTATCCTAGACTTTGGGGGTACGTGGGAAGAGCATCTTCCATTGGTGGAGTTCGCATATAATAACAGCTTTCAGTCCAGCATTGGCATGGCACCTTTCGAAGCTCTTTATGGACGACCTTGTCATTCACCTACATGTTGGTGGGAATCTACGGATAAGATCTTACTTGGGCCCGATATGATTAGGGAGACTTCGGAGAAGATCGATTTGATTCGAAGGAGGATGAAAGCAGTGCAAGATAGGCAGAAATCTTATGCAGATAAGAGGAGGACAGATCTCGAGTTTGAAGTTGGGGACATGGTCTTTGTCAAAGTGTCTCCATTACGAAACGTTGTTTGCTTTGGGTCCGTTGGGAAATTAGCACCAAGGTTCATAGGGCCGTTTCCTATTAAGGAGAAGATTGGACATATGACGTATAGAGTGGAGTTGCCTGAGAGACTTAGTGGTGTACACGACGTATTCCATGTGTCACATTTGAGGAAGTGCTTGCACGAGACCGCGGAAGTGGTAGAGCCGAACTTGCTTAGAGAGGTGGAGATAGAGCTTGATGCGATGATTCGACGAGCTCCTACGCGCATTCTTGGGTCAGAGATCAAGAAGTTGAGGAATCGAGAGGTCAGACTAGTCAAAGTACAATGGGGATATGAGGAGAGCAACGCTACTTGGGAGACAGAAGAGAAGATGCGTTCACGATACCCTTTTCTTTTTGAGGGTATGTCTTTTAATTTCTCCTTTATCTCTTATCTTGTACTTATCTTATCTTTAGTATATCCTCTCGCTAGTATCTTTGACCTTTAGTTAGGATAATCTTATGGTTGAAACATGTGTTTGAGACATGATATTTATGATGGATGCAAAGTGGATGCAAGTGTTTGCTAGTGGTTGCTCGTGGACGCATATACACACACTATTAGGCACTAGATCGGCTGAGTCACTTCATACTGCATATTGCATATAAATGGCGGTATTTAGTAAAATGGATGTATGACGATTGTACTATCAGATGGATGCTGCATTCAGATGATGATTGTGCACATAAATAGAGATAATATGTAGCATTAGAGAACTTTTGCATGCATAATGGACGCATGGCACTATCATGGTTTGCATTAAGGAGATCAACTGAATCTTTGGACCGCCTGATTTTTTGCATTAGATATGGACATATACACACACTGTGCATTTAAACATGAAAGCATTAGAAGTCTATAAGGACAATGGACGCCTGTGTTTGATGGTTGAGTAGATGGACGATTGGATGTTAGGATATACATTCTTCTTAACTTGAAGATTTCGGGGACAAAATCCTTTAAGGAGGGGAAAATGTAATACCCCGTAATTCTATTAATATTAATATTCACAAATTAAAGAATAACTAATCTTAGACTTGAGAATTGTGGGAAACGGGTTGCGCCATTGTGTTCATCTCGAAATTCTGGTTGAAATAGAGTCCGAGTTTGCGTGAATTGGACTTCGTACGAAGAAGTTATGGCCATCGGAAGTTTCAGAAAATTCAAAACAGCTCGCAGGAAATTTAAAATTCAAACTGAAAGTGCAGAAGTGGGCTGGGCGGGAAATATTCCCGCCCAGGCAGGTTGACTGGGGAGTCGACACTAGTGTCGACCTTCCCCCAAGGTCGACTTCCTTGTTGACTCCCCCCCCCCCCCAAGTCGACTATAGTGTTGACCTGGGTGTCGACCTGGTCAGTCGGCCAGGGTTTTGGCTGAGTCTGTTTTTGACTGAGTAATGACCCATTATGGGTTTTGACCTAATCTAGTGGGCTAGGATTAGTTCTGTGTTGATCTGACAGACTAAAATAAATCCTAACTCTAAAAATACCTAGGTAGTTTCTCACCCAAATTCATATGAAAAATAGAGTAGCTACCGTCATACCGCCGCCATGGAACTCAGTGGAGCCGCCGCCAACTAAGAAGAAAGAAAGGCTATCAAACCCTAATTCTACTCAACTCTAGAGCAAATATAGGCTATCTTTCTCTTCTAAATTGTGAGTATGATGGTCTTAACAAGATTATTATTATTTTAATTAGGTTAAGTCATGAATGGATTACGAGTAGATGATGTGAATTGTCATATATGTTGTTGTAAATCTTATGCTATCATGTATGTTATAAATTCTATGCTATGTGGTGATGATATCTTATATGTTGTAAATCATGCTATGTTGATGTTATGTATGTTGAGAAATTGTGATAAATCATACTTGCTTTGAAGTCATGATGTTATTGTCTGTGCTAATTATTTCATGTTAATCATAATGTTGATACTATTTGGGTTTGTTGATCTATATGACAAGTCACATATGCAAGCTTAGGTTGATTAGTAAAAGTTATGAACATATGCCATGACATCTATTATGACATCTAGGATTATGCTATGACATATGTGAAATTCTATGCTAGTTCACACCATCATTATGTTGCCTAAAACCCCATATGCAAGTTCATACATAAATTTGGGTTATGATCATATCATGTAAATTGTGACCTTTAACAAGTTGACACCTTTAGATCCTTAACATGTGTAGTTTATGCAAGTTTCACCCCTATTGTGATTAGATTCATTTTAATTGTCTATATGTTGTGATAATTTATTTTTGGGCTGTAAGTTAGACTATTCGAGTCTAATGTATATTCTGCGTTGAATAAGCGAACGTATAAACGTGGGGTAGGGGTAATATTAAGGATTTAATACTAAGATGTTAGGGTGCAATTGATATGATTTTGCATGCCATGAATGGATGGCCATAATTGAGTCAATTATGGACATCATTAAAATCGGAAGTAATTAATAATTTGAATAGGGAATTATTAAAACTGGGGTAAAAGATTATAAGTGTTAATCAATGCTTAGGAAACGAGGTTGAACTCGTTTGTGACGTAAACCCGCCCGGACCCGCCCGGCAAATCCAGTGGTCACAAATGTTAGCCCAATGTGAGAGGTCCTAGGCCTAAACTAAAGCATAACAGTTGTAAAGACACGAGGTTAGACTCTTTTATGGTGTAAGACTGCCCGGACCCGCCTGGCAAATCCAGCTGCCATAAATGCCAGTCTAATGTGAGAGGTCTTTATGAGGTTATGGCGTGAATGAATTACGAAATACATAACCAGATAAACATGTAAAGTGGGACATGGGGGTTAAGTAGGTGCCTTGGGTGGCACGAGGAATCTAGTGGGTGCCCTTAGTGGCATGTGAAATACGATTAGTAAGACTTAACCAAACACACATGTAAATGAACATGACAAATTAGAGGGTTAAGTGGGATATACTAGTGACAGGGTGGCTTGTGGGGGCCCATTTCAACCAGTAACCCAAACGTATCTTTGTGGGCTCGACCCAAGTAGAGGACGGGACACGGATACTGGGTTTGACTATAAGAGGCCAAAACGGGGAGCGGTGGCAACGCACGTCCAACGGGTTTCATATGCGTGTGTGGACCCGGGCTGGTAGGTAAGATGTTGTTGCATCGTGTAGGTATAAGCCGTGCATTCTCAAGTTGTATCGGGTTGCCACTTTAGGGGAGTGATACACCCCACTGTGGGGCCAGCACGGGTATCTACGAGTAGGGAGCCGATCGAAAGTGCGTAGTGGGGTACAACTAGTGGAGATAGGGGCAGACAACACCTATGTAGTCAGCTAGGGGTACGCAAGGCTATTTATAAATTTTCTGTGTGAAGCAAGTGGGATCAACCTTTAGGGTGACTGGTGCGGTGCAGTGTAGTAATGTGCGGTGCAGTATAGTAATTATTCGTTAGTAATTAGGTATGCCTTTAAAGTTATCTTTCACGTTATCTTCATCTGCTCATTTCATACCGAAGAGTTCATAGACATTTACTTGTCTTCCAGTTTATGCCTTAGACAAGTTATTTTGATAATAGTATTGTTAGAATTATCATACTCGCTAGACTTTTTGTCTAACCCCCTCCATTTCTATCCTTTTTCCCCTCCAGGTCCTCATGTTGGACCCAGCTCTAGTGGAGTTTGATTGGATTGCTTCATCTCTCTTTGGAAATCTTGGACCATTGAAGTAAAGTCCAGCTTGTTTTCTTCTTTAATGGCTATTTATGTAATGGGATTATGTAATTTTGTTTTAGCAAGATGGATAATGTGCTTGACTATGATTTATGGTTTGATGATGTAACAAACATGTTTAATTTCCGCTGCAATAAAATGAGGTTTTAGATTTCCAAGTACTACATATTATCTGCCTTGTTGTAATTTTTCTGTTCTATATTCACTTATAACCTCCATGGAAGTTAATGCATTCCCATTGTGAGTGACATTAATGGACGTGGGGTGTTACAGAATACATAGCCAACTTTGACTTTAGACCCTCCATCGATCATGTGACTAGTTTGTTAGCATTGCTAGAAGTGCGGCCTACTCTTTTGGACTCAATAGGAACTGCGCAATGTGAAGACCCTCAGCTAGTTGTTGTGATGGTTAAGCTAATTAGGGGTGAGACTTCTAGTCACCTCAATAGATACTCCATCGATGATAAGGGTTGGTTGAGGTGGGATGGAAGGCTGTGAATCCCACAAGCAAGGGATTTGGTGAAGAAGGTTCTCGAAGAGGCATACCATTCCAAGTTGACCATACACCCAGGTGGAGACAAAATGTATAAATATGTAAAAAGGGTTTTCTTTTGAAATGGCATGTAGAGGGATGTCGCTGAATTCATCTCTAAGTGCTTATTATGCCAGCAAGTCAAGGCAGAGCAAAAGAAGCCTGGTGGTTTGCTTCATCCTCTAGAGGTCCCACAATGGAAATGGGATAGCATTTCAGTGGACTTTATTGACGGGATTCCTAGGTCAAGAAAGGACAATACCTGTATTTGGGTTTTAGCGGATAAGCTCACAAAAAGCGCTCACTTTATACCCGTTAAAAGTAGATGGACTGCCTCATCTTTAGCATCCATTTATCTTAAAGAGATAGTTCGACTCCATGGGATACCCTCTAGCATTGTGAGTGACCAAGATCCCGTCTTTACGAGCGAATTTTGGAAGAGCTTACAAGAGGCTGTAGGCACACAACTATGCTTAAGCACTGCCTATCACCCCCAATCCAATGGTCAGATGGAAAGGGTGAAAAGAGTATTAGAAGACCTCTTGAGATTATGCATTCTTGACTTTGGAGGAACATTGGAGGATCATCTTCCTTTGGTGGAATTTGCCTACAACAATAGCTACCAAGCCACCATAGGCATGGAACCCTTCGAAGCTTTATATGGAAGACCATGCCGATCACCAACTTGTTGGTGGGAGTCTACAGATAAGCTCATACTTGGGCCAGATATGATTAGAGAAACTTCAGAGAAAGTGGACTTGATACGAAGAAGAATGAAGATTGCCCAAGATAGACAGAAGTCCTACGCAGAAAAAAAGAATGACCGACCTTGAGTTTGAGGTTGGAGACTGGGTTTTCCTTAAAGTATCTCCTTTGAGGAACATCGTTCGCTTTGGATCTGCAGGAAACTTGGCACCAAGATTTGTAGGACCGTTTCGTATCATTGAAAGGATTGGAAAGATGGCTTACAGAGTAGAGCTGCTCGAAAGATTGGCTGGTGTTCATAATGTCTTTCATGTTTCTCACCTACGAAAGTGCTTACATGAGTCTACGGAAGTGGTGGAACCAAGCATATTAGAAGAAGTAGAAGTAGAAAGAGAGGCGACGGTGAGAAGAGTTCCAACTCGTATCTTGGGTACAGAATTCAAAAAGCTACGCAACCGCGAAGTCAAACTTGTTAAAGTTTAATGGTGTGACGATCAGGAATTTCGCTTGATCCGAATCAGTCGCTAAACCGACCCAGACCGTTCGAAACGGCTGATTGTTTTGAGAACAAGACAAAATAGAACGCAGATGGAAAAACATTTCATTGTATATTACAAAAATTCCATCAGAATGCAAGAATATACAGAGTATAAACAAATAAAATACATTCGATAAATATCAGAGAATACAATAAATTACATAGCAGCGGAAAATAATACAATACACAACTAGAAGTAATACGCGGATACAATGCTTTCCGAGTATCGTTCCAGCTGTAAATCAGGATCCTGTGAATATAAATCTGCAAAACCAAAACTACTAGCCGCTCGTGTCAAAATAAGGGCACCCAGAGTTTAGGTTAAAATAATAAACTCTAGGCCAGTCATGAGACTGGTGTGAGAACTAAAACAATTATTATTCTTTATTTTAAAGTTAGGTAAATCAAGGGACCACGCCGTACAACACGGAACGAGTTTCCTCTCAAGAACACCAGTGCATAAAACAATAGTGCAATGCTAAATAAAGAAAAATGAAGCTATTATAAGACCTAGGTCCCATCACACAATGCAACGCAAGCCGAAGGATAGGGTTTTTACCTTATAATAGCCAAGAATGCTTGGTACATCAATTTTCATGTTTTATTGTTACTATAAGTGTATAGTGTCAAAAAAATTTCAATCATAAATATCAATCATAGATGGCATGAGTGCCCCATCCCACTATGTCGCCATACTAGGCTCTACAAATAAAACCGCAAAGTCACGTATTGGAAGTTGGATTTCCATCTGTGAACCAAGGCAAAAGATAGTCCTCACCGATTCGAGACTCTCTAGCCCGAGCCTTAAGCAAGAGCGTAGGCAAGCCTTGGATCGTCAGGGTCGGTCCACCGATGTGGAATATTATGCCTGAACACTACGTTTCCCCACCCTATGGGGAGTAAGTCTGGACCGTCTGCCGACCAGAATGCATCGGCCGAAACCGATGTAACTGAGGCGCCTCGCAACAACAGCAACCACATAAGTCAAACTCGTCAGGGCGTGTAAAACCATTGATGCCACTTCTAACTAGAAAGAAACGCATGTCCTCACTAAGGTCCGTCTCCCGTTTTTGGTTCACACCGGGGTGTAAGGCTCACGAATAAATGCTACACAAAGCTATGCCACACAGGCGGTGCTTTGATCATCACCACAAGACTTTGCTTTTCAACAGAAGCCTTGATCAACTGCCACTTAGGCATGCCAAATAGGCAATTCAATCCATGCGTTTGATATCCATCAATATATAACCTTTGAGCTCGTACGTCTCGAAGAAGGGCGTTAAGCAAGAGAATAAATTCTCCGCCGCCAACAGATATATATTTAATAGAAATCAATCACACGGACTAAAATCCAATGTCGGACACACAGTCCATTTACAAGTACGTTCTGGGTCTGAACGAAACCGGAGGCACCTAGTACCCCGCATATCCATCGATCTCCAAGTACGTCTGGACGACCACTAACTGATTCTCTCCTCTTGGGCGTACAGCCCAATCAAGAACAGCAGTAACCACCCAAACGACGTGAAGACCTTCGGTCTTCAACCACCGTATTCATCCTCAACACCACGTCGAATCAGTTATTCAGAATGGGATAAACCCGGTCTTTCTGAATAACTCACGTATATAATAAACAAGTGTTACACAAACACAACATACGCCTCATTCCAATTCAGAATATTATTTTATTCCAATATTCTTATACTTAGGGAAAGGTTCCCATTAATTTTATCAAAGATAAATTCTTTAAATTTATTCTTTAATCTTCTGTAATCTTCTTTTGAATATCAATTCAAACTAGTCGGGATTAGCGAACCACACCAGAGTAATCATTTATTTTATTTCCCAATCCCCACCTATTCATCCCATGAAGTAATCTGGTCACACTTCATATCTAACACCACAGTGTTATCGGTAAATTCAATTACCATTTCACGTTCAAATCTAATTAAAGATTTAACTATCGCCTGGAGCAAACTGGTGATACTCCCTTCTCGATCTTTTCAATCTAATTAAAGATTCATTAAAACACCACTTAGTTTTAATCTTTAACTAGGTTAAAGAATCAGTGTCATTTAAAACACGGTTCACGATAAACCCAAAATCACATTCCATTAATTATCGGGTTAAAGAACAAGTGTTATTTAAAACACGGTTCACGATAAACCAAAAATCACATTCCATTAATTATCGGGTTAAAGAACAAGTGTTATTTAAAACACTGTTCATGATAAACCCAAAAATCAATACCAATTCAATACTAATTAAATATTATTTAATTGGTACACTTCATTAATTCTAAATAAAAAGATTTAATCTCTTTCTCAACTGGGCTTAAGAACAGTGTTAATGAAGACAACATTCATGACAAACCCAAGTCACATTTATATTAAATACAAGGCAATGAATAGAAAATATATCGGCTTATATTCAGTATCAAATTCTACGACCCACAAATATCGTATCGGAAATAATGATATATATATATATATCTTTCAAATTTCCGTAACAATATCTGTATAATCTTGAAATCCACCATCGAAATATTCCAAAGACAATTTCGATTCAAATCCATTCCAATGCACTTATTGGAAATTCTGGTTATTTTCAAAATCATTTCAAATCCACTTTATTTATTTTAAAAATAAATAGAATTATAATTCTAGTTCAAAACTAGTTCATTTCAATAAAAATCTATTTTTATCTTTTCAAATATGGAGTTTTTTATCCCAATTCTTCACAAATCATTTCTTATGATTCTACACAAATTATCACTATTTTTAATAATTTTATCAAGGCCCGTACAGTAGATTTCCATCAACGGCCATCGAACTGCACTTACAGCGACCTTTTCCAAATTTGATTTGGACATAATTCCAAATCCAACCGTTAGATTTCAAATTTCAAATATTCGTTAGAAAGCTCTTTTCGACACGAACCCAACGGTTCTGGTTTTAGGAGAATCCAATGGTCGAATCTCCCGTAATATCCATTCGAAGTCGACGGTGGAAATTCACGAACTACCGCAACGCGGCGCGTTCTATTCAGGCCATTATATTATATATATATAATAGATATAATATATACTTCGTCGATTTCCTTTCAAAACGTATTTTATAAATCGTTTTCAAAACAGTTTCAACTTCATATTCAATTTTAAATCCAAATTGAATTTTTCCTTATAAATTCCTTTCAAATTCATTTCAAATTGATTTCAATTCAAATTGATTTCTAATTCAAATTTCAGTTCGTTTTCAATTCAATTCAATTTCAATTCGAATTCATTTATATTCAATTTCAACTCGAATTCATTTCTATTTAATTTCAATTCGATTTTCAATTCTTTTCAAAATACCAGATTTTGAAATCACTTTCGATATTCATTATAAAATGAATAAAATCGATATAAATATCGTTCACGTCAAAATGGCGCCAATCTAATCTGCACGGCTTCATATATTTCAATTTTCAAATATTCTATTTCAAACATTTCTTTTTCAAATAATTCTATTCAAATATTTCTATTTCAAATATTCCTCTTCAAATATTTCTATTTCAAAATATTTCTGTTTCAAATATTTCTATCTCAAATATATCTATTCAAATAGTTCTCTTCAAATATTCTATTTCAAAACTAGAATGAGGCCCAATCAATTACCATAGATTTTATTTCTATGGACTTCCATACAACACATGTATATATCGACAACGACAAATAATCAACCATCATTCAAAGTGCATTCTACACTGTATAAGCATCAAATATAAATATTCAATGCTTATAACAGTCTGTCAATCAATCGATCGACATACAACTAATTATTGGGTTTAGTGTATGTCATATATCATCCCAATACCCGTGTGGGGTTTCAATCAATCAAACACATATTTTATTTGTGCAGTTGGGCGATGTGTAAAATCTATCGTCCCAATCAATATCAGTCAAATGTGTGTACATAAACAAATCGTCCGATTTGTTTATAATTATTTCATTTTAAATACACGTTAAAAATTCTATTTTCAACTATAAAATATTTTTAACTATATAAATATTTTATTTCCTTTCACATCACATCACACAGTCAACTACACATCAAAATTAAACAAACAAGCATACAAGCCGTCCATGGTCTGCAGACGACGGGTGTTGGGTGCTACTAAACACCGTCTGCATCCTAGTATATATTTTAACTAGAAAAATTAAATTAAAAGTAAAAAGTTCTCACTGAGGGTTCCACTCCGCCGTGCTTTGCTTTTGAACCGCTGAACCGACTTGATCTGTCTAAAATCCCAATACAGTTCTTGTCCCGTTGTTCATAATAAAATTTATATTTTTATTACTTCATTCTAATAAATAAAAATCGTATTTTTATTTCTGCTTCATATATATTTACAAGGCTTATTTTTATTTTCCTTCTTCTTATATAAAGATCGGATATTTATTTCATCGCTATAAAAATATCATATTTTTATACCTTCACTTCATATATATAAAAATCGAATTTTTATCTATATTAAATCTCGATTTATATTTTAAACAAAATCACTTCTTTGTATTGTGAATTCGCTACAACACATATAAAGGTCATATTTTTATAACCACTAGTACATAATCAAAAATCATATTTTCTCTTCGCTCTTCAGATAATAAAGATCATATTTTTAATATGCCACTAGTCTAAAACTTATATTTTTAAACTTTCTATATTATAAAAATTATATTTTTATCTTCTTAAAATTAATTCCATAACATGGCTACTTCATTCATGACATCCATATGGTAAAAATCTATTTTTTATCTACCAAAAATTATATTTTTACGTAACTAAAAATCATAGCTTTATGTTATTAAAAATCTCATCTTTTCTAACCTAAAAATATAATCTTTTCAAATAAAAATCATGTTTTTCACAGCTAAAAATTATATTTTTAATGCACAAAAAATATGAAGTTTAAAAAAAAATTATATATTAAAATCTGAATTTAAACGAGGTTATATACCACAAAGAAAATTAAATAAATAATAAAAACAAAAGAAACTCACTGTTGAACGTGGGATTGGAGCTCGGGCGGGGTCTGGGTGGCGGCTTGGGGCTGACACGGTGGCAGGACGTTCGAGGGTGGCGGTAGGCAGTTTCAGGTGGCAGATCGATGTAGAAAGAGGGGCTAGGGTTTCTATATGGGGCTGGAGAGACAGGCGTGGGCGGTGGAGCTTCGGAGGGCGGCGCAATTGCGGGGGAGGGCGGCGCTTCTAGCGGCGCACGCAACGATGTGTTTGGGGGAGGCGAGCGTCAGTGACTTTTTTTCTTTTTATAAATCGACAGTTGACTGAAGTTATGAGGAGAGAGAAGAGGGAAAACAAGGGGGACTATATATAATTTAGAATTTTTTTATTTCAAAAAGCAACTAAAAGTTTTGGACTCGAAACGGGACCCACCGTCTGTCGTCCATAGCTAATTACCCCCATTCCGAACACCATGGGATATGTATCGTAGGCTGATTCGATCGTTTCGATCAGTTTTCATCAAAATCAGCATATAACTCTATATATTGAATATGAACGCGCATTCCAATTTACTGGGGTCACATACTAACTCTAAAAATTCCCGAAAAATATTTTCTAGCTTCGTATTGATGATACGGTCCTAACAAAACTAATTTCGTCAAATTCTGAGACCGTTTGAAAAATGGCCATTTTCCAGTCGATTAAAATCAACTAAACTGGTCAAACGCGTTTTCCTTTGTCACACTCACATATTGATTCAAAAAATTGTGAAAATTGGAATATAGAAATAACTTGACATCATGGACCCAAAAAAATTGGTCTCGTCGAAATCCGAGGTCGTTTGCAAAATGGCTATTTTTAAGGGCCAGAATTCCATAGCGACTATTTTGAACATTCATTTAACCATAACTTTTGATTCCTGCTGTGAAATTTTTATTTTTGGGATTCCTTGGAAAGATATTCTCAAATAAATTCTAATATTTTTGGTTTCGCTAAATTCCGGTTTATTTTGCACCCAGTACAATCATTTGAAGTTTGAAATCGAATTATCGAACTACCACGCCATTTTCAATTCCTTTTATAATTATAAATAATTATTTATATTCTAACGTCGATCTATATAATATATACGTACGAATTCCATTCAAATTAAATTTCCCCGTCGATATTGCTTAAAATAATCTATTTTAAATATTCAAAATTCACTAAAATTGCCAAAATAAAATTTTTAAACTGGCTCAGAATTTCCGGGTAGTTACAATCTCCCCCACTTAAAACTTTTCGTCCCCGAAAAGGAACAAAGCCGAAAGTTGTTTAACTAATCAACTCAACTTCCATTATTTTCATTATGGCTTAAGTTCTTCAACTTTTCAGTTTCTAAGAACTTTTCATTTTTTTCAAAAATTTTGCTAACACCCTAAATTTTCGAAAAATTTCGCCATAACCTCCCCTGCACCGTGGACTTCGGGATATTTCATATAGACTCCCATGCCCTTCTTCAATCCAAAAGAAAAAGAAAAAGCCAAGCGGCTAGCCAATCGGCTCACAAAATCACCCAAAAACTCAAGAAATACAATAAACATATACCTATTTGTCGGGCAAACAATTTTATTCCTCTGCTCTAGCCTCCTTGCTATGACCTGTTCAATGTAAGTACATGTATATGCATGCAAATGCAACCCATTTTCCAATACACTCACTATTTGGTTCAATTTGGCTAAAGGTTCAAATTTAATTATTCAAACAATAATCAAACAACACAATCAGCAATCAATTAGTTGATTATCATTTCAAATTCATAGTTTTGATATATGGTCAAATAATCACATTTTTGATGCCAAATCACAACAATAGGCCCTATCTAATTTTGGTTGTCACACCAGTCTAATGGAAATATGTAGAAATCCCACTTTCGACACTCGAATATAAATTCTGATGATGAAGCTTCAATCATCAGAACCATCTCCGGGCGACTAGAGTGTAATTTTATATCTATCCAGTATATTAACACATCGAATACTCATGGATCAGGCGTGTATGCAAAATCTATATATACTGGATTATCCAAATTCAATACAAATAAATATTCAAATACATATAATTGATTTAAATTTCAAAACACAGTTGATTTTCATTTTAAAAATATACTCTTCACACTTGTTCTAGGATACTACTGATCCCATCTCTAACGAGTCATTCCCTTTGGATATTTCTGATGAATTCTTTCGTATGGTTCTAATGTGTCTTGTTCTATAAGCTTTGTAAACCAAAGCTCTGATACCAACTGTAAGTTAGCCGACGAAATCCGGTAGGCTTTGCAACCATCCCTTCATCCCCCAAGCAGCAGGTAATAACCGCCGTGGCTCCTACATGGTCCCCCAGTATACTTGTTTTACGGCGACCCTCTCGATCCTCCCGGCCACTGCCTAACCAACCCCCGCATGGGACATGTGACCAGGAATTTCGCTCGATCCGAATTAGTCGCTAAACCGACCCAGACCATTCGAAATGCCTGATTATTTTGAGAACAAGACAAAATAGAACGCAGACGGAAGAACATTTCATTGTATATTACAACAATTCCATCAGAATACAAGAATATACAGAGTATAAACAAATAAAATACATTCAATAAATATCAGAGATTACAGTACATTACATAGCAGCAGAAAATAATACAATACACAACTAGAAGTAATACGCGGATACAAAGCTTTCCGAGTATCGTTCCAGGTGTAAATCAGGATCATGTGAATATAAATCTGCAAAACCAAAACTACTAGCTGCTCATTTCAAAATAAGGGCACCCAGAGTTTAAGTTAAAACAATAAACTCCAGGTCAGTCATGTGATTGGTGTGAGAACTAAAACATTTATTATTCTTTATTTTAAAGTTTGGTAAATCAAGGGGCCACGCCGTACAACACGGAACGGGTTTCCTCCCAAGAATACCAGTGCATAAAACAATAGCGCAATGCTAAATAAAGAAAAATGATGCTATTATAAGACCCAGGTCCCATCACACAATGCAACGCAAGCCGGAGGATAGGGTTTTTACCTTATAATAGCCAAGAATGCTTAGTACGTGAAATTTCAAGTTTTATTATTACTATACGTGTATAGTGTCAAAACAATTTCAATCATAATTATCAATCATAGACGGCATGAGTGCCTACCCCACTATGTCGCCATACAAGGCCCTACAAATAAAACCGCAAAGTCACGTATTGGAAGTTGGATTTCCATCTATGAACCGAGGCAAAAGAAAGTCCTCACCGATTCGAGACTCTCTAGCACAAGCCTCAGGCAAGCGCATAGGCAAGCCTTGGATCGTCACGGCTGGTCCACTGATGTGGATTATTATGCCTGAACACTATGTTTCCCCACCCTATGGGGTGTAAGTCTGGTCCGTCTGCCGACCAGAATGCATCGGCTGAAACCGATATAACCGAGGTGCCTTGCAACAGCAACAACCACATAAGTCAAACTCGTCAGGGGGTGTAAAACAGCTGACACCACTTCTAACTAGAATGAAATGCATGTCCTCCCTGAAGTCCGTCTCCCGTTTTTGGTTCACACCGGGGTGTGAGGCTTGCGAATCAACGCTACACAAAGCTATGCCACACAGGCGGTTCTTTGATCATCACCACAAGACTTTGCTTTTCAATAGAATCCTTGATCAACTGCCACTTAGGCATGCCACACAGGCAATTCACTCCATGCGTTTGATATCCATCAATATATAACCTCTGAGCTCGTACGTCTCGGAGTAGGGCGTTAAGCAAGAGAATAAATTCTCCGCTGCCAAACAGATATATATTTAATAGAATTCAATCACACGGACTAAAATCCAATGTCAGACACAAAGTCCATTTAAAAGTTCGTTCTGGATCTGAACGAAACTGGAGGCACCTAGTACCCCGCATATCCATCGATCTTCAAGTACGTCTGGACGACCACTAACTGATTCTCTCCTCTTGGGTGTAGAGCCCAATCAAGAATATCAGTAACCACACAAACGACGTGAAGACCTCCGGTCTTCAACCACCTTCTTCATCCTCGACACCACGTCGAATCAGTTATTCAGAATGGGATAAGCCCGGTCTTTCTGAATAACTCGCGTATATAATAAACAAGTGTTACACAAACACAAAATACGCCTCATTCCAATTTAGAATATTCTTTTATTCCAATATTCTTATACTTTGGGAAAGGTTCCCATTAATTTTATCAAAGATAAATTCTTTAAATTTATTCTTTAATCTTCTTTTGAATATCAATTCAAACTAGTCGGGATTAGCGAACCACACCGGAGTAATCAATTATTTTATTTCCCAATCCCCACCTATTCATCCCATGAAGTAAACTGGTCATACTTCATATCTAACACCACAGTGTTATCGGCAAATTCAATTACCATTTTACGTTTAAATCTAATTAAAGATTTAACTATCGCCTGGAGCAAAACTGGTGATACTCCCTTCTCGATCTTTTCAATCTAATTAAAGATTCATTAAAACTCCACTTGGTTTTAATCTTTAACTAGGTTAAAGAATCAGTGTCATTTAAAACACGGTTCATGATAAACCCAAAATCACATTCCATTAATTATCAGGTTAAAGAACAAGTGTTATTTAAAACACTGTTCACGATAAACCCAAAAATCAATACCAATTCAATTCCAATTAAATATTATTTAATTGGTACACTTCATTAAATCTAAATAAAAAATTTAATCTCCTTGTCAACTGGGCTTAAGAACAGTGTTAATGAAGACACCATTCACGACAAACCCAAATAACATTTGATATTAAATACAAGGCTCTGAATAGAAAATATATTGGCTTATATTCAATATCAAATTCTACGACCCAAAAATAACGTATTGGAAATAACGATATATATATATCTTACAAATTTCCATAACAATATCTGTATAGTCACGAAATCCACCATCGAAATATTCCGAAGACAATTTCGATTCAAATCCATTCCAATGCAGTTATTGGAAATTCTGGTTATTTTCAAAACCATTTCAAATCCAGTTCACTTATTTTAAAAATAAATAGAATTATAATTCTAGTTCAAAACTAGTTCATTTCAATAAAAATCTATTTTTATCTTTTAAAATATTTAGTTTTTTTATCCCAATTCTTCAGAAATCATTTCTTATGATTTTACACAAATTATCACTATTTTTAAAATTTTATCAAGGCCCGTACAGTCGATTTCCATCAACGGCCATCGAACTGCACTTACAGCGACCTTTTCCAAATTTGATTTGGACGTAATTCCGAATCCAACCATTATATTTCAAATTTATAATATTCGTTAGAAAGCTCTTTTCGACACGAACCCAACGGTTCCAATTTTAGGAGAATCCGACGGTTGGATCTCCCGTAATATCCATTCGAAGTCAAAGGTCGAAATTCACGAACTACCGCAGTGCGGCGCGTTCTATTCAGGCCATTATATTATATATATAATAGATATAATATATACTTCGTCGATTTCCTTTCAAAACGTATTTTATAAATCGTGTTCAAAACCGTTTCAACTTCATATTCAATTTTAAATCCAAATTCAATTTTTCCTTATAAATTCCTTTCAAATTCATTTCAAGTTGATTTCAATTCAAATTGATTTCTAATTCAAATTTCAGTTCGTTTTCAATTCAGTTCAATTTCAATTCAAATTCATTTATATTCAATTTCAATTCGAATTCATTTTTATTTAATTTCAATTCGATTTTCAATTCTTTTCAAAATATCAGATTTTGAAATCACTTTCGATATTCATTATAAAATTAATAAAATCGATATAATTATCGTTCACGTCAAAATGGCGTCAATCTAATCAACACGGCTTCATATATTTCAATTTTCAAATATTCTATTTCAAACATTTCTTTTTCAAATATTTCTATTCAAATAGTTCTATTTCAAATATTCCTCTTAAAATATTTCTATTTCAAATATTTCTATTTCAAATATTTCTATTTCAAATATTTCTATCTCGAATATTTCTATTCAAATAGTCCTCTTCAAATATTCTATTTCAAAACTGGAATGAGGCCCAATCAATTACCATAGATTTTATTTCTATGGACTTCCACAACACATGTATATGTCGACAACGACAAATAATCAACCATCATCCAAAGTGCATTCTACACTATATAAGGATCAAATATAAATATTCAACGCTTATAACAGTCTGTCAATCAATCGATTGACATGTAACTAATTATTGGGATTAGTGTATGTCATATATCATCCCAATACCCGTGTGGGGTTTCAATCAGTCAAACACAGATTTTATTTGTTCAGTTGGGCGATGTGTAAAATTTATCGTCCCAATCAATATCAGTCAAATGTGTGTATATAAACAAATCGTCCGATTTGTTTATATTTATTTCATTTTAAATACATGTTAAAAATTCTATTTTCAACTATAAAATATTTTGAACTATATAAATATTTTATTTCCTTTCACATCACATCACACAATCAACTACACATCAAAATAAAACAAATAAGCATACAAGCCGTCCATGGTCTGTGGACGATGGGTGTCGGGTGCTACTAAACACCGTCTACATCCTAGTATATATTTTAACTAGAAAAATTAAATTAAAAGTGAGAAGTTCTCACCGAGGGTTCCACTCCACCGTGCTTTGCTTTTGAACTGCTGAACCGACTGGATCTGTCTGAAATCCCAATAGAGTTCTTGCCCCGCTGTTCATAATAAAATTTATATTTTTATTACTTCATTCTAATAAATAAAAATCGTATTTTTATTTCTGCTTCATATATATTTACAACGTTTATTTTTATTTTCCTTCTTCTAATATAAAGATCGGATTTTTATTTGATCGCTATAAAAATATCATATTTTTATACCTTCACTTCATATATATAAAAATCGAATTTTTATCTATATAAAATCACAATTTATATTTTAAACAAAATCACTTCTTTATATTGTGAATTCGCTGCAACACATATAAAGGTCGTATTTTTATAACCACTAGTATATAATCAAAAAATCATATTTTCTCTTCGCTCTTCAGATAATAAAGATCGTATTTTTAATATGCCACTAGTATAAAAATTATATTTTTAACTTTTCCATATTATAAAAATTATATTTTTATCTTCTTCAAATTAATTCCATAACATGGCCACTTCATTCATGACATCCATATGGTAAAAATCTAATTTTTATCTACCAAAAATTATATTTTTACGTAACTAAAAATCATAGCTTTATGTTATTAAAAATCTCATCTTTTCTAACCTAAAAATATAATCTTTTCAAATAAAAATCATGTTTTTACACTGCTAAAAATTATATTTTTAATGCATAAAAAACCTGAAGTTTAAACAATGTTGTTATATACTAAAATCTGAATTTAAACTAGGTTATATACCACAAAGAAAATAAAATAAATAATAAAAACAAAAGAAACTCACTGTTGAACGTGGCATTGGAGCTCGGGCGGGGTCTGGGTGGCGGCTTGGGGCTGACGCGATTGCAGGACGTCGGAGGGTGTCGGTAGGCGGATTCATGTGGCAGAACGATGTAGAAAGAGGGGCTAGGGTTTCTATATGGGACAGGAGAGACAAGCGTGGGCGGTGGAGCTTCGGAGGGCGGCGCAGTTGCAGGGGAGGGCGACGCATCTAGCGGCGCACACAACGATGGGTGGGGGGGCGAGCGTTAGTGATTTTTTTTCTTTTTATAAATCGACAGTTGACTGAAGTTATGAGGAGAGAGAAGAGGGGAAACAGGGGGCTATATATAAATTATAATTTATTTATTTTTTTATTTCATAAAGCAACCCAAAATTTTGGACTCGAATATCCACCGTCTGTCGTCAATAGCTAATTACCCCTATTCCGAACAGCACGGGATATGTATCATAGGCTGATTCGATCGTTTCGATCAGTTTTTGTAAAAATCAACATATAACTCTATATATTGAATTTGAACACGCATTCCAATTTACTGGGGTCACATACTAACTCTAAAAATTCCCGAATTTTTTTTATAGCTTCGTGTTGACGATACGGTCCTAACAAAACTAAGTTCGTCAAATTCTGAGACCGTTTGAAAAATGGCCATTTTCCAGTCGATTAAAATCAACTAAAACTGGTCAAACGTGTTTTCCTTTGCCACGCTCACATATTGATTCGAAAAATTATGAAAACTGGAATCTAGCAATAACTTGACATCACAGATCCAATAAAAGTGGTTTCGTCGAAATCCAAGGTCGTTTGCAAAATGGCTATTTTTAAGGGCCAGAATTCCATAGTGACTATTCTGAAAATTCATTTAACCATAACTTTTGATTCCCACTATGAAATTTTGATTTTTCGGATTCGTTGGAAAGATATTCTCAAATAGATTCTAATATTTTTGGTTTCGCTAAATTCCGGTTTATTTTGCACCAGGTACAATCATTTGAAGTTTGAAATCGAATTATCGAACTACCGCGCCATTTTCAATTCCTTTTATAATTATAAATAATTATTTATATTCTAACATTGAACTATATAATATATACGTACGAATTCCATTCAAAATAAATTTTCTCGTCGATATTGTTTAAAATAATCTATTTTAAATATTTAAAATTCATTAAAATTGCCAAAATAAAAATTTAAAATTGGCTCAGAATTTCCTGGTTGTTACAAATGGAGTGACGCTGAGGAAGACGCGACTTGGGAGACTGAGGCCAAGATACGCGCAGCCTACCCTTTTCTTTTTGAGGGTACATCTTTGATCTCTTTTTCCTTAAGTTTGTTCATGCTCGTATCTATCTTTTTAGTATTTTCCTCAGTGTTGTTCTCGATCCCTAGGTAGAAACCAATGGATGTAAACATGTATTTGAAACATGTTATGATTGATGGTTTCAAGTGGTTGCAAGTGGTTGCTAGTGGTTGCTCGTGGATGCATATACACACACATTAGGTGTTAAATTGGCTCAGTCACTTTCATACTACATATGCATATATGTATTTGTATATGATTGAAACTTGATGTATTATCATATGGATGTTGCATTTTTATGAACGATTATGCACTCATGTAGAAAGTATGATTAGGGAAGATTGCATACATAATGGACACATGATACTGACATAATTTGCATCAAGGAGGTCAACTGAATCAGTAGACCGCCTGATTTTGCATTAGATAAGGACATGTACACACACTATGCATATGATCATGAAGCATTAGAAGTCTTTTTCAAGACAATGGATGCATATGCTTGATGGTTGAGTAGATGGACGATTGGATGGTAGGATATACGTTCTTCTAGACTTGAAGATTTCAGGGATGAAATCCTTTAAGGAGGGGAGAATGTAACACCCCGTATTTTATGTAAACATTAAAGAATAATTAATTAAAAATGTAAGAATTAAGGGAAAGGGTTATGCCATTGCGTTTGTATCAGAATACTGCTTGAGATAGAGTCCAAGTTTGCGTAAATCGGACTCCGTATGAAGGAGTTATGAATTTCAGAAGATTCAAGAATTTAAATAAACATCTCAGATTAAAGTTCAGAAAATTCAAATTTCGAAATCAGAAGAAGAAGCAGGCTAGGCTGGAACTTTCCCACCTAAGGCCAGGTCGACTAGGAGGTCGAACAGGGGGTCGACCTCCCCCCATACAGTTCGACCAGAGGGTAGACCTCCCCTCGGGACAGATCTGAAAACTGACGTGTTTCTTTGTGTGACATTTTGCTGTGTCATTAGGGCTTGTGTGGAAAGTTCTGGTTTTGTGACGACCCCAAAACCTCGTACCATGGTGTTAAGGGTAATCTTTGGAATATAACACATAAGCAGATAATAGCAGAATAGAAATAAATAAATACACCAGATAATGAACAAATAATCACTGGATAAACAATAATCATCAGAGTTACATAGTATACAGGATCATACTTAGTACAAATATATTTCAGCTATACATAAATGTCTACAGCGGAAAACAAACATAATATGTACAATAGGAGCTGAACAGCATAAAAAGAGATAAATGATAGAATCCATCTTCAGCTCCAGCTATCCAGGAAAGAGCCTGCTAAAACCTAAATACAAGGTTGCCCGTGTAGAAAGAGGGGCACCCGAGTTTGCAATTGAAACAAACTATGAGTCAGTCATGGGACTGGAAAGAGAAATCTATTTAACACATATTATAATATGTCTAATCACAGGACCACGCCACTTTCGCGGAACGGGTTTACTCCATTGTATTGCCAGTGCTTTAAAACAAGTAAATCTTTTAAACATTGCAATGCTTTTAATAAAAATGAAGACGATATAAGACTCAAGTCCCATCACACAATGCAACGCAAAATGGAGGATAGAGTTTTGCCTTTTATCAACCAAGATATGCTTAATACGTGTAAAGTAAAATCACTTAAAATGTAAATTCTGTAACAACCCGTATTTTCAATAACCTGTTATAACGTAAATCGAGGCAGAATTTAATTTATAATTCTGAATCAAGGGAAACGGGCTATACCATTGTGTTCGTCTCAGAAAAATACGCGAAATAGAGTCCGAGTTTTCGAAAATCGGAGTCCGTATGACCCGATTAAGGCCCAATGAAGTTTTCAGAAAATTTCAAGTTCAAAACAGATTTCGAATTTCAGGTTCAAAATTCGAAAAACGGTCAGATTGGGCTAGGCGGGAAAATTCCCGCCAGAGCACCCAAGTCGACAGCCCTGTCGACTTGGGAGTCGACTTGGTTGGACCCAAGTCGACAGCCCTGTCGACTTGGCTGTCGACTTGGTTCAGCCGGGCAGTTTTGCCTGGTGCACCATTTTGGGGTTTTGGTTAGGTTTTGGGGCCAGATTCGGTTTTAAGGGCTGAGATTGGAATTAGGGTTTAATCCTAAGGTTGAAACTAATCCTAATCTCTATAAATAAGCCCCTAACCTAACCCTAAATCATCATTATTCATTCATACAACTAAACTATGGCAAAATTATTCCTCTCATGGCCTCCACTCTCTTCATAAAATTCCTAAATAAATTTCTATGAGAAATTTTCCATGCATACAAGTGTTTTCAAGCTTGTATGAGCATCATTAGCTTGCATTCAAGTCAAGTTTCCATATTTACATCATAAAGCAAGGGTTTTTATTGATTTGGAGCTTTCATATTGGGTTTATTTGATTTCATAAGGGCTTGTCTCAATCTATTAATTTATTTGTGTCTTCATAAGAATTAGTAAGCCCTTTTACCTTCTTTTTAAACTCTAAAGTTAATGAATGATGCAAGTTGTGTTTGATCATTATGATATGCAAGTTTATCATGTTATGTTATGCAAGTATGCCATGTTATGATATGCAAGTTTACCATGTTATGCTATGCAAGTTTGCCATGTTATGATATGCAAGTTTATCATGTTATGTTACGCAAGTTTGCCATGTTATGATATGCAAGTTTATCATGTTATGTTATGCAAGTTTGCTATGTTATGTTATGCAAGTTTCCCATATGATATGCAAGTTATGTTATGCAAGTTTGGGTTAATCATTTTGCTTATGTTATCATGTTATGCAAGCTTATCTTGGGTTTATGAGCTTAAAGCTTCAAGCTTTATGCTAAAGGTTGCATTTTGGCAACATGTAAGTTATCATATCCCTTATGATAACTTGCATGTGAGGCTAAATGCGAACTTATGGCAACTTCTACATGTCATTTATCACCATGTATCACTTATATGCTAAGTTTGGTTTTATGCATACTTTTGAGGCCTAATGATGCAATATGCAAGTATATGAACATATGTACATTTCATATGCCACCATGTTAAACTTGTGGCTTCAACACCTTTTGTCATCTTTATGCCAAGTTCCCTCTTTCTATCCTTTATGCGCTATTGCGATTATGTAAGCGATGGGATTGCGTTTGGGGTTGGGTAAACTTAAAAGACATGAAAACATAAGATTGGGAATTTACCTATTAAGTTAGGTCTACCCATTGGGAATTTACCTATTAAGTTAGGTCTACCCAAATTCTTGTTAACTTGTAATTATGTTTTGGAAACATAATGGACATGACACTTAGAAAATATAAGTGTGACCAACACGAGGTTGGGTTGGGTTTGTAGCGTAAAACTACCCGGAACCGACCGGCTTAACTAGTTGCTACAAACAATAGGACCCAATGTGAGAAGTTGGTCATGTTGTACCTTGAACCCGAGGTTAGACCAAGTTGTGGTGTAAAGCTACCCGGACCCGCCCGGCTTAACTAGTAACCACAACAAGGTCTAATGTGAGAGGTTAAGGCACATTAAATTAATTAATGCCTCATGATTAGGGTTAAGTCATGGTCCACTTAATACTTAACCAATTTGGGCTTGGTGGATTAATCGGGGTTAAGTCGTGAACCCATCGTTACACTTAACCAAGTTAATCCATGATTAGTAAAAGGGTTAAACCGTACTTAACCCACTAGAAAATCCTAGCAATGGGGGTCCACTCCAGCAGTAATCCCAAGTTTGTATCATTAAGACCCTAGGGACTAGGCTATGGTGGGGCACGATTACTGGACCTGAGGTAAGTGACCAAAAACGACGGCCGAGTGGTACGCCGGTGTAGTTCCAGATGGACTATGGTCGTGCACATAGTACGTAGCCGGAGAAAACATGCACGGGTACCAGTAGATCGAGACTGTGCACTTATTTTTATGGTGTCCAAGGGTTTACACCGCAGGGCTTGATACACCCGAAGGTGGACCCAGCACAGTCCGACTACAATTATGTTTAGGCCGTATTGACACCAACACGTGACGAGTTAGGCTTAGGGAGCCGATCGATTAGTCCTTTTGGTTGGACCTCGTATTAGGGTCATTTCATGTTATTGGGTAAAAGCTTGGGCCAAGGGATCAATACTTGTTTATTCAAGTCATGTTAGTTTGCTAGTACACCTGTGGTGCAAAACCTTAATCCTAATTATGCGATGACACCTTTTATCTATCATGTCAGTATGTAGTTATCCTTATGTTCATCTCAGTTTTCATCATGCAAGTTAACTTTATTAGTTTATAGACTGATGGTAGTACGGCTTACTCAGTCTTTTTGACTGACCTGTTTTTCTTTCGCCTCTTTTCTTCCGTTCCCCCCCCCCCAAGGTTCTCAGGGTGGGAATATTGGAGCTTAGCTTGGATTTCTGTTCGCCTGCTTGTGCGATTTTAGCTCATGTAGGGTCTTGACATGAAGCTTGCTATGGTTATCACTTATTTTGGGGATAGTACTTATGTATTTCAGTTTTTCAGTGATGTTGTTTTTATCTAGACTTGTGTATTTGGAAAGTTGACATTATGTTGTACCAGACTTGTTTTGAAATAGTTTGAAATCTTCCGCTGTTTTACGTATCTTATTTACCCTGTTTACATATATACATATGATCTTGTTCTTCCTTGATATATCATTATGCATGTTTACCTGATTCAAACACCCCTCCAAAGTCAGAGTGCTTGCGAGAGCCACCCTGGCGGAGGTGGGGTGTTACATTTGGTATCAGAGCATATGGTTTACGAGAAGGAACAAAAAGGTTTTTAAAACTTTTGGAAAATTATTTTCAAAACCAAGTATAAAGTATTTTCCAAAGAAAAGTCTAGTTTATTTTAAAGGCTATTCCCCAAAAAGCCACTAGCAAAATTCCTTCGTTTTTCTCCATTCTGAATCTGTCTTTTTCTTCGTTTTCAGTATGGCCGATAACTTTGCTATTCCGGAGGGAGTACTGGTACCTGTTTGGTATAGGAGACTTTTGGAGGCTAGGGCGACCGAAGCCGGTCCCGCAGATGTTCCTCCTCCTCCTCCTCCGGTAGTTAATGTCCCTCCTCCTCCTGTCGCTAAGGTTCCTCTTCCTCCTCCCCCTCAGCATCCTCAAGCTGACTTCGCAAAGACTTGCAAAGATTTCAAAGCAATGTGTGGCAAGAACTTTCAAGGCACTGAGTCTTTTGTAGAGGCCAGAAATTGGTTGAAAGAGACAGAGGATTTATTTGCTATCTTTGGGTTAGACGATCAGAGGAAGATCTTGTTGGCGGTTTGGCTTATGAAGGATGAAGCCGCTTATTGGTGGGAAGTCACCAATGGTACTAGGCCTGTTGAGACTTGGGCCGATTTCAGGGCAAGGTTCGTGCTTAAGTTTCTATCTTCTACTGAGGAGAATCTGCAAATGGAGAGGTTAATAACTTTGAAACAAGGAGATATGTCTGTCAAAGAATATGTGAAAAAGTTCAATCAGTTAGCTCGTTTTGGCTTGGATATGGTGAGTTCTCCTCAGAAGAAGGCTCTTCGTTTTGCTAGAGGATTGAATGAGCCGTTGCAGGGATTGGCTATGTCACATATTCCCCATGGCGCCACGTTTGAGAGCTTGGTTGATATGGCGTTACTTCAGGGAGATGTCAAGAAAGAGGACAAGATGAATGATACTCAAGCCAAGAAGACTGATTCCCAGTGGAAAGGAAATCAGGGTAATCCAAGTGGTCAGAGCAGTCAAGGCAATCAGAACAAGAACAAGAACAAGAGTCAAGGCAACAAGGGGAACAACAATAAGGGCAATAACAACAAGGGGAAGTGCCATTATTGCGGTTCAGTTGGGCATCTTATTAAGGATTGTAAGAAGAGGAAAAGGAAGAATGGTGAATGCTTTTTCTGCGGTGAGACTGGAAATTTCAGTAAGGATTGCCCGAAGAAGCAAGGGTAGGGCCAGGGTCAGACTCAGCATGCTGGACCTTCAGGAGGGCAAGTTAATGCTCTCAATGCCGCTCCAGTACCCGATCGAGGTAGTATTTCTATTGAGAGCCTTGTATATATTTCTGATTTTCCAGTTCGTACCTTGTTTGATTCTGGTGCATCACATAGCTTTATTTCATCTGATCTAGTTGAAAGTTTGCACCTAAGTACTAGTCTAGTTAATGATCCCGTGTGTGTTTCAAATCCAATTAGGGGTTCCGCCCATTTGTCTATGATCTGCGTGGATTTGAAAATTTCTATCTTGAGTGTAGAATTCTCGTGTGATGCTTATATTCTCGGTTTCATGGGGTATGGGTTGATTTTGGGCATGGATGGGTTGTCCAGTTTTGGAGCCATCCTTGATTTTAGAGCATAGGGTTGTGAGGCTCATGACTCGCCTCGGTAATACCCTAAAAATTTCTTGTAACCCTATGGGTCCCATCATGCTGTGTTATCTTGAATCCCTCAACTCGTCTAATAGTTTTCAATCGGTGAGGGTGGTCCGGGTGAAGTGAAGGGGGGTTACCCTAAGCGAGAGATTGATTTCCGCATTTATCTGTTTGATAATGCCATGCCAGTTGCGTGGCCGGTTAGGCACATGGTCTCGCGAGATGAGAGTTAAGAAAGCAAGTCAAGGAGTTGCTTGAGAAGAACTTCATACGATGAAGCATTTCCGAAGAGGGTGCTCTAGTAGTATTCGCTACTAATGTGGACAGTTCGCTTCGCCCGTGTGTTGATTATCGTGAGTAGAACAAGAAGAATAGATAACCATTACTAAGGATCGATGATTTGTTTGATCAGCTTGAAGGAACATCTGTTTTCTCTTGATCTTGCTACTGGATTCCATCGGCTCAGAGTAGCTGAGGATAGTATAGACAAAACTGCGTTCAAAACTCCCGATGGATTCTTAGAATGGCTAGTCATGCCATTCGGTTTGACTAATGCACCCGCCTACTTCGTGGACTTGATGAGTAGGGTACCTAGGGAGTTCCTGAACAAGTTTGTGGTAGTCTTTGTAGAAGATATCCTGACTTTCTTAAAGAATGAGGAAGAACATGCTAGACATCTCAAGGAGGTGATGGATACGCTTAGAGCCCATCAGTCGAAAGCCAAGTCCTCCAAATGTCATTTTGGAGAAAAGAAGTTAGATTTCTTGGGCACATAGTTACTAAGCAAGGCTTAGCGGTGGATCCCACTAAAGTGGTCGCGGTTCAAGACCAGAAAGCCCCGACGAGGACAATTGAAGTAAGAAGCTTTCTCAGTTTAATTAGTCAGTTAGCATCCCTCGAGTTTAGACCTACCCTTCTGGATCAAGTAGGGACTTCACAGAAGGAAGACCCGCAGTTAGCCGAGATCATGGACAAGTTGATTCGAGGCGAGATGTTAAGTCACCTCGCTATAGATGACAAGGGATGGCTAAGACGCGATGAGAGAAAGAAAGTTCTTGAGGAAGCGCATTGCTCTAAGTTGACTATACATCCGGGCAGAGATAAGATGTATAAAGATATGAAGTGCATTTTCTTTTGGCCTGGGATAAAGAAGGATGTGGCAGAGTTTGTCTCTAGATGTATCATTTGCCTGCAAGTTAAGGCCGAGTCGAAGAAGCCCGGTGGGCTATTGCATCCTCTACACGTTCCTCTATGGAAGTGGAAGAGTATTCCCATGGATTTTATCGATGGATTACCAAGGTCAAGGAAAGAGAATACGAGCATGTGGGTCATAGTAGGTAGACTCACGAAGAGTGCTCATTTCACTCCGGTAAAGGGCGAAAGGACTGCATCATAGCTAGCGACAGTTTACTTTCAAGAAATAAGGAGGTTGCACGGGGTTCCCTCAAGTGTAGTTAGTAACCGTGACTCAATCTTCACTAGCCAGTTTTGAGATAGTCTACGGGAAGTCATGGGCAAACGGCTGAATCTAAGGACGTCCTATCATTTACAGGCAGATGGTTCATTTCGTTCAAGCATGAGTTATAAAAAAAATTACATTAGTAAGAGCAATTGGTAAACGTGGATTGGTATTTTCAAGAAAAGTTCTGCTGTGTGGAATACTTTATAGTAAGTAAACGAGATCCAGGATTCACTAGTGAATTTTGGAGAGCTTGCATGAAACCATGAGGTCATAGTTATGTTTAAGCCAAGAATGATAGAAGAGTAAGTTAAAGAGGAAGACGAGAGGCGACAATGAAATGGGTTCCAACTCATATTTGGAAATAAGAGTTAAGAAGCCAAGAAATCATGAAGTAAAAGACGGTCAAAGCACAGTGGAGTTAAGCTCAAGGAAACGTGACTTAGAAGATTGAAGGCTAGATACGCGCATCATATCTCTTTTTAAGAGTATATTCTTGATCCTTGTTTTCCTGTGGAACTTACTTGCATGTTATCTTTTACATATATCCTCTCGGTTCCATTCTCGATCCCATTTCTGTTGTAAACTCCATAAGGGGGTATGACTCATCGGTTAGTAATACATGTCAGGGTTTGAAGGGGTCCGTTAGGTTGACTAAACCTTTTGGGCTTTTATAGAATATGGGTTGGGTTAGGAAGGGATTTCTTGTAATCCAAATGGAGTATATCTTGCTTATCTTCCCGATCTCTTTGTAGCATATCTTTCTTTTGCTATTTATATCGTGTTAATCTTGTCATGAGAACCCTAGGTAGAAACCCTTTGGATGAAACATGTGTTTGAAACATGTTATGCTTGATGTTTGCAAGTGGTTTTAAGTGTTTGCAAGTGGTTACTCGTGGATGCATTATACACATTAGGCACTAGATCGGCTCACACACTCCACATATTGCATACGCATGAGTGTTTATGCTTATTCATGGATGAATATGTTGTGTTATCACATGGACTTTGCATATGGATGTATGTTATGTGCACACATATAGATGTTATACATTATGTTAGGAATTGCATACATATGGATTCATTTCACTAACATAATTTGCATTGATGATATTTGCATTAGATAAGTACATATACACACACCTTTGCATATGTTCATACAACATTTAGAATCTTGTAAGGACAATGATTGCTCGTGGATGATGTTTTGAGTAGATGGATGTTGGATGGTAGGATACGTTCTTCCTAACTTAAGATTTCTGGGACGAAATCCTTTAAGGAGGGGAGAATGTAACAACCCGTATTTTCAATAACCTGTTATAACGTAAATCGAGGCAAAATTTAATTTATAAATCTGAATCAAGGGAAACGGGCTAATCCATTGCGTTCGTCTCGGAAAAATACGCGAAATGGAGTCCGAGTTTTCGAAAATCGGAGTCCGTATGACCCGATTAAGGCCCAATGAAGTTTTCAGAAAATTTCAAGTTCAAAACAGATTTCGAATTTCGGGTTCAAAATTCGAAAAACGGTCAGATTGGGCTAGGCGGGAAAATTCCCGCCAGAGCACCCAAGTCGACAGCCCTGTCGACTTGGGAGTCGACTTGGTTGGACCCAAGTCGACAGCCCTGTCGACTTGGTTCAGCCGGGCAGTTTTGCCTGGTGCACCATTTTGGGGTTTTGGTTAGGTTTTGGGGCCAGATTCGGTTTTAAGGGCTGAGATTGGAATTAGGGTTTAATCCTAAGGTTGAAAATAATCCTAATCTCTATAAATAAGCCCCTAACCTAACCCTAAATCATCATTATTCATTCATACAACTAAACTATGGCAAAATTATTCCTCTCATGGCCTCCACTCTCTTCATAAAATTCCTAAATAAATTTCTATGAGAGATTTTCCATGCATACAAGTGTTTTCAAGTTTGTATGAGCATCATTAGCTTGCATTCAAATCAAGTTTCCATATTTACATCATAAAGCAAGCGTTTTCATTGATTTGGAGCTTTCATATTGGGTTTATTTGATTTCATAAGGGCTTGTCTCAATCTATTAATATATTTGTGTCTTCATAAGAATTAGTAAGCCCTTTTACCTTCTTTTTAAACTCTAAAGTTAATGAATGATGCAAGTTGTGTTTGATCATTATGATATGCAAGTTTATCATGTTATGTTATGCAAGTATGCCATGTTATGATATGCAAGTTTACCATGTTATGCTATGGAAGTTTGCCATGTTATGATATGCAAGTTTATCATGTTATGTTATGCAAGTTTGCCATGTTATGATATGCAAGTTTATCATGTTATGTTATGCAAGTTTGCTATATTATGATATGCAAGTTTGCCATATGATATGCAAGTTATGTTATGCAAGTTTGGGTTAATCATTTTGCTCATTTTATCATGTTATGCAAGCTTATCTTGGGTTTATGAGCTTAAAGCTTCCAGCTTTATGCTAAAGGTTGCATTTTGGCAACATGTAAGTTATCATATCCGTTATGATAACTTTCATGTGAGGGTAAATGCGAACTTATGGCAACTTCTACATGTCATTTATCACCATGTATCACTTATATGCTAAGTTTGGTTTTATGCATACTTTTGAGGCCTAATGATGCAATATGCAAGTATATGAACATATGTACATTTAATATGCCACCATGTTAAACTTGTGGCTTCAACAACTTTTGTCATCTTTATGCCAAGTTCCCTCTTTCTATCATTTGTGCGCTATTGCGATTATGTAAGCGATGGGATTGCGTTTGGGGTTGGGTAAACTTAAAAGACATGAAAACATAAGATTGGGAATTTACCTATTAAGTTAGGTCTACCCACTGGGAATTTACCTATTAAGTTAGGTCTACCCAAATTCTTGTTAACTTGTAATTATGTTTTGGAAACATAATGGACATGACACTTAGAAAATATAAGTGTGACCAACTCGAGGTTGAGTTGAGTTTGTAGCGTAAAACTACCCGGAACCGACCGGCTTAACTAGTTGCTACAAACAATAGGACCCAATGTGAGAAGTTGGTCATGTTGTACGTTGAACCCGAGGTTAGACCAAGTTGTGGTGTAAAGCTACCCGGACCCGCCCGGCTTAACTAGTAACCACAACAAGGTCTAATGTGAGAAGTTAAGATACATTAAATTAATTAATGCCTCATGATTAGGGTTAAGTCATGGTCCACTTAATACTTAACCAATTTGGGCTTGGTGGATTAATCAGGGTTAAGTCGTGAACCCATCGTTACACTTAACCAAGTTAATCCATGATTAGTAAAAGTGTTAAACCGTACTTAACCCACTAGAAAATCCTAGCAATGGGGGTCCACTCCAGCAGTAATCCCAAGTTTGTATCATTAAGACCCTAGGGACTAGGCTAGGATGGGGCACGATTACTGGACTTGAGGTAAGTGACCAAAAACGACGGCTGAGTGGTACGCCGGTGTAGTTCCGGACGGACTATGGTCGTGCACATAGTCCTTAGCCGGAGAAAACATGCACGGGTACCAGTATATCGAGACTGTGCACTTATGTTTATGGTGTCCAGGGGTTTACACCCTAGGGCTTGATACACCCGATGGTGGACCCAGCACAGTCCGACTACAAATATGTTTGGGCCGTATTGACACCAACACGTGACGAGTTAGGCTTAGGGAGCCGATCGATTAGACCGTTTGGTTGGACCTCGTATTAGGGTCATTTCATGTTATTGGGTCAAAGCTTGGGCCAAGGGATCAATACTTGTTTATTCAAGTCATGTTAGTTTGCTAGTACACCTGTGGTGCAAAACCTTAATCCTGATTATGCGATGACACCTTTTATCTATCATGTCAGTATGTAGTTATCCTTATGTTCATCTCAGTTTTCATCATGCCAGTTAACTTTATTATTTTATAGACTGATGGTAGTAGGGCTTACTCAGTCTTTTTGACTGACCTGTTTTTCTTTCGCCTCTTTTCTTCCGTTCCCCCCCTAGGTTCTCAGGGTGGGAATATTGGAGCTTAGCTTGGATTTCTGTTCGCTTGCTTGTGGGATTTTAGCTCATGTACGGTCTTTACATGAAGCTAGTTATGGTTATCACTTATTTTGCGGATAGTACTTATGTATTTCAGTTTTTCAGTGATGTTGTTTTTATCTACACTTGTGTATTTGGAAAGTTGACATTATGTTGTACCAGACTTGTTTTGAAATAGTTTGTAATCTTCCGCTGTTTTACTTATCTTATTTACTCTGTTTACATATATACATATGATCTTGTTCTGCCTTGATATATCATTATGCATGTTTAACTGATTCAAACACCCCTCCAAAGTCAGAGTGCTTGCGAGAGCCACCCTGGCGGAGGTGGGGTGTTACAAATTCTATCGTTTAATTCTTAACCAGACTCCAACTGTAAATTAGCAAGAGAACGGTTCCCTAAGTATTGACCCCGAAGGCCAAAACCAACATAAGATCAATACCAAGGAAACCATCCCTCTTAGCTCGTTTCCAGTTAGTTTCTAATTATAAAAACAATCATAAATATCAATCATAGACGGCATGGGTACCACATATCATGTCGCCATATATAGGTATACAATCAAAGCCGCAAAGTCACGTATTTGGAAATTGGATTTCCGTCATGAACCAAGGCAAAAGATAGTCCTTACCGAATTCGAGACGCTTTAGCCCGCCCCTTAGGCAAGTACGCAGTCAAGCCTTAGGATCGTCAGGGTCGGTCCACTGATGTGGATTAAAATGGCTAAATACTGCGTTTCCCCGCCCTTTAGGGCGTAAATGAGCCAACGAATGACTCCATCGGTCCCGGATCGACCGATATAACCGAGGTACCTCGCAACAGCTTAGCATGCCACACAGGCAATTCACACCACGCAACTGATGGCTATCAATCACACAGAATGAATTCCAATGTCAGACACACAGTCCATTTGCAAGTCCGTTCTGGGTCTGAACGGAACCGAAGGCAGTATATACCTCGCATACCCATCGATCTCCACGTACGTCTGGACGATCACTACTCATTATCCATATTTCGGGATGCCTCCCAATCAGGACATCAGTTATCATCCAACCAAGGTGAAGATCTCTGGTCTTTAACCACCGTCTTCATCTTCGGCCTCTTATTGTCGATTTAGTTATTCATAATGGGATAAACCCGGTCTTTCTGAGCAACTCGTGTATATAATAAACAAGTGCTACTCAAACACAACATACGCTTCATTCCAATTCATCAGTCACTAACCGTAAATCAGTAAGAGAACGATTTCCCAAATATTAACCCCGAAGGCCGAAACCAACATCAGATCAAAATCCAGGAAACCATTCGACTTAGCTAACCTTCAGTTAGTTTCTAAATTTCACAGTCCATATCGTTTATAATATTTTATAACGATTTATCGCTATTTTTATTTATTTTAAAAATAGCCAATTTATTCAAACGACGCTTCAGGCCATAAAGCAGCCGTGGCGCTGTTTTTCTTCAGATTTGATTTACACATATCTTAAAATCTAACCGTTGGATCATCACAAAATTTATATCATTAGAAAGATCTTTTCAAAACGAATCCAACGGTTCCAGTTTTGGGAAAATCCGACGATCGGATCACCCGGAACAATCGTTTGAAGTTTCGATTTCAAAATACAAACTACAATGTCGTTATTCAATTTAATTTAATTGTGTGTGTATATATATATATACAATCGATTCTGGCACTGTTTTTCTTCAGATTTGAATTAAACATTCCAGACAATCCAACCGTTGGATCATTACAAAGTTGGTGTCATTGGAAAGATATTTCCAAAGCGAACCCAACGGTTCCGATTTCGGGAAAATCCAATGGTCGGATCTCCCGCACTAATTGTTTGAAATCGTGGTTTCAAAACATGAACTATAGCTTCGTTATTCGATTTAATTTAATTATATATATATATATATAATCTATTCTTCGATTTCAAAACCATTTTCTTTTCATACATTTGATAAAAATGATAATTTTATCCAACAGACATTTATTTCAACACTTCACTATTTTAACAATTCATGTATACAATAAAATTATGATTTTTAATGTAAAACAATTTATTTCAAAACACGACTATTTTATATAGTTCATATAGATGATAAAAATATGATTTTTATTATAAAACAATTTATTTCAAAACACGACTATTTTATATAGTTCATATAGATGATAAAAATATGATTTTTATTATAAAACAATTTATTTCAAAACACGACTATTTTATATAATCGTATATATACAATAAAAATGTGATTTTTATTATTAAAACAATTTATTTAAAACACGAATACCATTCAAGACACGAACTTCTATTCAACGAATGAATTTCTATTCAACACATGAAGGTTTTCTATAGTTCGTATATATAAAATAAAATTATGAATTTTATTGTTAAAACGATATATTTAAAACACGAATACCATTCAACACATGAATTTCTATTCAACAAATGAATTTCTATTTAACACATGAAGGTTTTCTATAGTTCGTATATATAAAATAAAAATGTGATTTTTATTGTTAAAACAATTTATTTAAAACACGAATACCATTCAATACATGAATTTCTATTCAACGAATGAATTTCTATTCAACACATGAAGGTTTTCTATAGTTCATATATATAAAATAAAAATGTGATTTTTATTGTTAAAACAATTTATTTAAAACACGAATACCATTAAACACATGAATATCAATTCAACGAATGAATTTCTATTCAACACATGAAGGTTTTCTATTCAACACACGAATATAGTTTCAACACATGAAAATAATTCTAACACATGAATATTATTCAAAATTTCGGTAGCATAACGACAGGGTAGTTAAAACCGGGGCCGTCCCTAGTACGGCTCCTCGCTCTACCTTAAAGCCTCGCAGCTTTTGACAATGTGGATTTCATGCATCTAGTTCGCATGCAGGCGGCATGTATATTTTTTTTCTTTCTTTCCCACTAACTAATCCTATGTGGTTTCAACCAAATAATTCTGAACCACGAACGGGTATTTTTCAACCATAATCAATAAATTTCAATCACAAACAATTCATATCAACCATTCGCTATCAACCAATTTTCACACGAATCACAACCAATAAATATCGTCCATGGTTTGTGGACGAGGGGCGTATTAAATATATATATTTATATAAACATTTCACTTCTATTTCAACACATATATAATTTTTACAACGCATATATATCTTATATATTGAACTTACAACTTATACAACGCTTATACAAGAGGTATACAACGCTTATATAACTCATACATCGACTATATAATTTATACATCATCGTTTTCCATATCGTTTATAATTTAGAAATCTCACATTGGGTTCCACTCCACCGAAAATAGCAGAAGGCTCAGAAAAATATGCGGTCTCTTCTACAACATAGAAGACGTCCTTACGAGTCCACTGTCTCTTGTTTCACTGAATTTCATCAAGAAACGAAAAAGATATGATTTTTACAGCGAAATCAAAAATCGTAGCTCTTTAAAGTGCTATAATATAGTTGAAATTAAAATAGACTGTTACCTCCACGAATTCTTCAAAACGAGGTTTAGCTTTTTCTCGAAATCCGTGTAGTTTGGACCCGATTAGCCTGCGCCACCTAGAATAGGGTGGAGAGGCGCCTGAACGGGGGGTGGAGCAGTCGAACTAGGTGGCAGATCGGAGCTTCGGCAGCGCGCAAAAGGGCGCGACTTTCGAGGGGAATATCCCATCGACGGCGCAACGATAAGGGATGCTGCAGGTATGGATTTGAAGAGCTCGACGAGGGCTACAAAATCCTCAAGTAGGTCGAGGTCTAATGGTGCGTGTACGAGGAGGAATCGAGGGAGGAAGGTTTGAACGTTCTCCGCCTTCATTCAGGTGAGGGAGAGAGAGAAAGTTCTGATGTGGACGAATAGGATTTTTTTTATATTTATAAATTATAAAAATCCAAAAATACCCCATGCCTCCTACGAACTCCAATCCAAACCCAATGACTATCGTCCACATCTAAATACCCCCATTCCGAACACAACGGAATACGTTTCGTAGGCCCATTCGACTGTTTGAGTCAGTTTTCCTTCAAACTAAAATATAAAACATTCAATATTTAATTTGAACGTACATTTCAATTTGTCGGGGCCACATACTGATTCTAAAAATTCCAGAAAAATAAATCTCGCTATGTTTTGACGATACGGTCCCAACAAAACTAGTTTCATCGAATTTTGAGACCGTTTGAAAAATTCACCTTTTCTGGTCGATCCAATTTAATAGAAATCGACCAAACACATTTTCCCTTGCCACACTCACATACTAGCTTCAAAAATTATGAAATTTGAAATCTAGCAATAATTTGACATCTAGGATCCAACAAAAGCGGTTTCGTCGAATTCCGAGGTCATTTGCCAAATGGCCATTTTCACGGGCTATATAAACTCTACAGCGAACTTTCTGAAAACTCGTTTGGCCATAACTTTTGCTTCCCGCTATGAAAATTCTATTTTTAGATTCGTTAGAAAGATATTCACTAACAGATTTAAATATTTTTAGATTCACTAAAATCCGTTTTAATTTGCACCCGGTACAGTCATTCAAAGTTTGAATTCAAATTTTGAATCTACCACGCCATTTCATGACTTGTCTATAATTAGAATTAATTATATTCATTTTCAAACGCCGATTCAAACTTACTTTTCGTCGTTATTATTTAAAATATTTATTTTAAATACTTAAAATTCACTATTTTATCCAATTTAAATTTTTTAAATTAGTTCAGATTTTCCGGGTCGTTATAATCTCCCCCACTTAAAACTTTTCATCTCCGAAAAGGAAAAATGTCAAAAGTGGTTTAATTTACAAACTCCCTTTTCAATCTGGCTTCCATGCTTCAACTTTTTAGTTTCTAAGAATTTTCAAATTCTTCAAAAATTTGGCTAACACCCTAAATTTTCGAAAAATTTAGCCATAACCTCCTTTGTACGGGGGACTTCGGGATATTTCTAATAGCCTCCCATGGCCCTCACCAGTCCAAAAGAAAAAGAAAAAGCCAATCGGCTCATAAAATCATCAAGAAATACAATAAACGTGTACCTATTTGTCAGGTAAACAAATTTATTCCTTTGCTTAGCTATTCATCCATAACCTGTTCACACATACATAATGCACATGTATATATTTCTATCAATTTTTAAATCAGTTCAATACGTGATATAATCGAATAAATTTTACTATTCATTCTCTTATTGATTAAATTAACTATCGTTCTAATAATTTAATTAATCAAATCCACTATCACACAACACAAACAACAAGCAATTTGTTTTTAACTTTTCAAAATCATACAAATTAATTCATACTCTTTTTAAATTAATCAGACTATAGAATTACAAGTGCACATCCATGGAAAGAAAATAACAACAAAGTAGATAACTAAATGATAATGCAAAGTATGGTAGATGTACCTTGCACCAGAGTCAATCAGAGGTATCTACTCGACACTTAGGGTAGGCTTTCTGAATGCTCTCCTCAGTTTCCCAAGTACAATCTCGCGGATGTCCACTCCATTGTACTTTGACTAAGTGAACCATCTTGTTCCTCAGTTCTTTGGTTTTTTTGCCAATGATCTTTACCGGCTCTCTTCTCAACGCCAATCCTAGAGTAATTTCAATATCCTGTTGAGCGGCTTCTTCCACGATCAAGTCTGGATCATGAATGTGCTTTCGAAGTTGAGATATGTGAAATACATCATGTACTCCAGGCAACCAATCAGGTAATCGAACTCTATAAGCGAGGGTTCCAATCCGTTCAAGAATAGGAAACGGACCAATGAATTTGGGCGCTAACTTCCCAGTTTTACCGAACCGGATAACTCCTCTCATCGGCGATACTTTCAAATATACATAGTCGTCAACATAAAACAATATATCTCTTCTTCTCTTATCGGCGTAGCTCTTCTGTCGAATTTGAGTGGCGAGTAATCATTTCTTAACGAAATCGACTTTGTCGGCAGCTTCGCGGATCATATCAGGTCCCAATACAAGCCTATTACCAGGTTCGACCCAATAAGCAGGAGATCGGCACAGTCTACCATACAATGCCTCGAATGGCGACATTGTCAGGCTCGCTTGGTAGCTGCTGTTATATGAGAACTCAGCCAAATGTAAATGGTCTTCCCATGATCCACCGAAATCAAGAACACAAGCCCGCAATAAATCTTCTAGTGTACGATTCACCCTCTCAGTCTGACCATCTGTATGAGGATGATAGTCGGTGCTTAGATTCAGCTTCGTTCCCAGTTCTACTTGAAATGCCTTCCAGAATTTGCTAGTAAATATTGGATCTCTATCACTAACTATACTGATCAGCACTCCGTGTAGCCTAACAATTTCCTTGAAATATATCTGCGCCAGACTCTGAGTAGTTTTGTACGATCTGACAGGTATGAAATGGGCGTTCTTCGTGAAGCGATCTACGATCACCCAAATATTGTCATTTCCTTTCCTGGTTCTTGGCAAACCATCTATGAAGTCCATGGAAATATGTTCCCACTTCCAACCTGGAACGTCCAGCGGTTGCAATAATCCAACCAGTTTCTGTTGGTCGCTTTTGACTAGTTGGCAAGTAGGGCATCAGCTAACATACATAGAAATGTCTCTCTTCATCGACCTCCACCAGAAAGTGCGTTTGATGTCATTATACATTTTGCTCACTCCCGGATGGATATTAAGTTTTGACTTGTGGCATTCATCCAGCACTTCCTTTCGGAGCTCAGAAATGTTAGGAACACAAATTCGACCCTTTAGCCTTAGAATCCCTGTGTTATGAATATGGAAACTCAAGTGTTCGCCTTTCTGTATTCTTTCTATGATCTTCTGAATGAAGTGATCATCCATTTGAAGAGCAGATATTTTATCCATCAATGAAGTCGTAATAATAAAACTGGCGATCATTGCATTCTTTCGACTTAGCACATCGGCCACGACATTTGCTTTCCCTGGAGTGTACAAAATCTCAAAATCGTATGCGGCAAGAAACTCTAGCCAACGTTGCTGCCTCAGATTCAAGTCTTTCTGAGTGAACAGATACTTTAGCCACTGTTGATCTATAAAGAGTTCGAATTTCTCACCCAGAAGATAGTGTCTCTAGATTTTCAAAGCAAATAATATAGCCAACAACTCAAGATCATGAGTAACATAGTTCTTTTCATGTGGCTTCAGCTGACGGCTAGCATAAGCTTCCAGTTGACCTCGTTGCATTAACACTACACCAAGGCCTTCTCTAGAGGCATCTGTCCAGACGTTCAAGTCTTGATTGCCATCTATAATGGTTAACACTGGAGCAGTTGTTAATCTGACTTTTAGCTTCTGAAAATCCTCCTCACATTCTGGAGTCCACTTGAATTTTGAGTGCTCCTTTGTAAGCTTTGTTAAGTGACTAGATATCTTCGAAAAATCTTTAACGAACTTCCGGTAATAACTAGCCTATCTAAGAAAACTTTGGACTTCTGTGGGAGTACTGGGTTGTTTCCAATTTTGAATAGCTGTGATTTTTCTTGGATCCATCGCAATTCCCTGTTTTGACACGACGTGGCCAAGAAACTGTACTTCATCTTGCCAGAATATACATTTGGAAAGTTTGGCTTTCAATACATTCCTTCTCAGAATTTCTAGAACCTACTCCAAATGCTTTTCATGTTCGGCCTTTGACTTAGAGAAGATTACAATATCATCAATAAAAACCTGAACAAACTTATTTAGGACTCCTCTGAACACTCTATTCATCAGATCGACAAAATACGCTAGAGCGTTACATAAGCCGAACGGCATTACTAACCACTCATAGAATAAGTCTGGACCTCTGAATGCTGTCGTAGGAACACACTCTTCGGCAATACGAAGCTGATGGAATCCTGTAGCTAGGTCCATCCTTGAAAATACTTGTGCTCTATTTAGACGATCCAATAAATCATAGATTTGTGGCAATGGATATTTATTCTTTATTGCCTGCTTATTCAAGTCACGATAATCCACACATAGTCGCAGTGTACCGTCAAACTTTGGGACAAACACCACTGCTGCTCCCCAATCAGAGAAACTAGGCCTGATCAGACCCTTCCATACAAGCTTTTGAGTTTGATTGTCTAGTTCTTCGTCTCCTTTAGAGTCATTCTCCGAATAGCGTGCACTACTGGCCTTGCGTTCGGAATTAAAGCGATCTTGAAATCAATTTCTCTCTGCGGAGGTAAGCTGACAACTTCTTCGAACACATCTGCATAATTCTTTATGACTCGAATATCTTTGATGAGGTCCGGAATATTCTCCATGACTACAGGGATGTTTTCTATTTGACCAGGAGAAACATCCAAAGCTGCCCAGAAGTCTTTTCCATTAGAATTCTGACCTTCACAGGGAACGGTTATATAATCACCTGATTTAAACTTCGCCTTAACGACTCTGTCGGCGCATTTAACCTCAGCTTCATATTTGGTTAACTTGTCTAACCCCAAGATAAGATCAAGTTCGGTAAAATTAATGACGACCGCGATGTAGTGAACCGATATCGAGAAAAAGAAACCGGCACCCCACAAACCCAACTGAGATCGAGGGAACCCCCAACCGGATTATGGACAGTCATTGGTTCTTTGAGCTTCTTCAAATTCAAATCCAGTTTCTTAACCGCATTCTTTGCAACAAAGCATCGCGACACGCCGGTGTCAAACAATACTTTAATTGGAATATCTTTACCAATAAGCATGCCTTTTAAAACATCTGGCCTTCCCAGAATAGCTGAGGGCTCAGAAGTTTCTGCTACTTCATGTATATGTACTGCTTCAGATTTCTTTTAGAGTTGGCACTCCCATGCAATATGACCTGCTTGATGACACTTATGGCATTTCCTTTCACCATGTGAGTTCTTTTGCTTCTTAGTCGGTTTAGACCCATTCTTTCTTGTTTGTTCCAAGGTTTGCAATTTATCGCCAAATGTCCTTGCCTATTGCAGCTTGAGCATGTGGCAGTCGTTACTGGTTCCTTCCCAGATCTGGCCCTTTTTCGATTGACTTTGGGCTTCTTACTCACCTTAGACATCGTATTGGCCTTAGGATTATCAGTTTCAGAGTAACCTTTATTACTAGAATTGACTTCCTCTTCGTAGCGTAACATACCTTTCTTGTCGAGATCCTCATACTGGTAGGCCATGTATATCATTTCTGAAAAAGGAAGTTTCACATCCCTCATTACATTATTCTGATATTTTCTTTGCGGGCCATGAATAAACCTCAGATTCTTTCTTTTGATCTTTAATCAGATGCGGGGAAAAATGAGAAAGTTCGTTGGATTTCTTATGATATTCTGGAATGGTCATATCTCCTTGTATCAGATAAGAGAATTCATCACATAACCGCTCAGTTGCTTCAGGAGGAGTAAATATTTCTAAGAAAATCACTTTAAATATATCCCAGGTGATATCACCTTCTGGATTATCCTTTATAATCGAATCCCACCAGAACAAAGCTTCGTCTTTGAGTGCCCAGGATGCCAGTAATCTTTTCTGGTCATCACTCAGCTTTAAACCATCAAAGATTTTCTCAGCAGAACGAATCCAAGCTTGTGTTTTCATAATAGATTCTTCGCCCGAGAACGGTATTCCACCCATATTTCGATACTTAATTAATAGAGCCTTAATATCTGGTTCTGCATTCCTTCTGTTTCTGACACTCATTTTCTAGTGCTTCTGCAAATAGCAGACCAAGTGTCAGGTCAACAGAAAAGATATTTTAAAACATAGAAACATATACTTGAATGTAAATGTGTATATCGGGGTGTATTTCATTCTGCTATACTCATGCTAGGATATTACTGATCCTATCTGTAATGAGTTATTCGTCCTAGAACACTACTGGTTATATTTCTGACGAGTTCGTTAATATGTTATACTCCAGCATTAAGCTTAACCAAAGCTCTGATACCACGCTATGACGACCCCAAAACCCTATACCACGGTGTTAAGGGTAATCTTTGGAATATAACACATAAACAAATAATAGCAGAATAGAAATAAATAAATACACCAGATAATGAACAAATAATCACTGGATAAACAATAATCATCAGAGTTACATAGTATACAGGATCATACTTAGTATAAATACAGTTCAGCTCTACATAAATGTCTACAGCAGAAATCAAACATAATATGTACAATAGGAGTTGAACAACATAAAAAGAGATAAATGATAGAATCCATCTTCAGCTCCAGCTATCCAGGAAAGAGCCTGCTAAAACCTGAATACAAGGCTGCCCATGTAGAAAGCGGGGTACCCGAGTTTGCAAGTGAAACAAACTACGAGTTAATCATGGGACTGGTATGAGAAATCTACTTAACACATTTTATAATATGGATAATCACAAGACCACGCCACTTTCACAGAACGGGTTTACTCCATTGGATTGCCAGTGCTTTAAAACAAGTAAATCTTTTAAACATCGCAATGCTTCTTATAAGAATGAAGCCGATATAAGACTCATGTCCCATCACACAATGCAACGCAAATCGGAGGATAGAGTTTTACCATATATCGACCATGATATGCTTAATACGTGTAAAGTAAAATCACCTAAAATGTAAATTCTGTCGTTTAATTCTTAATCAGACTCCAACTGTAAATTAGCAAGAGAACGGTTCCCTAAGTATTGACTCCGAAGGCCGAAACCAACATCAGACCAATACCCAGGAAACAACCCCTCTTAGCTCGTTTCCAGTTAGTTTCAAATTTTAAAAAAATCATAAAAATCAATCACAGACGGCATGGGTACCACATATCATGTCGCCATATATAGGTATACAATCAAAGTCGCAAAGTCACGTATTTGGAAATTGGATTTCTGTCATGAACCAAGGCAAAAGAAAGTCTTACTGAATTCGAGACGCTCTAGCCCGACCCTCAGGCAAGTACTCAGTCAAGCCTTAGGATCGTTAGTGCCGGTCCACCGATGTGGATTAAAATGCATGAACACTACGTTTCCCCGCCCTTTGGGGCGTAAATGAGCCAACGAATGACTCCATCAGTCCCGGATCAACTGATATAACCGAGGCGCCTCGCAACAACAACCACATAGGTGAAAATAATATAAATGTCAGTCAGTTCAAGCACCAATACCACCTCTAACTAGAAAGAAATGCATGTCCTCCCTGAGGTCCTCTCCCGTTTCTGGTTTATACCGAGGTGTGAGGCTCGCGAATTCACGTTATACACAAAGCTACGCCACACAGGCGGTGCTTTGATCATCAACCACAAGACTATGCTTTTCAACAGAAGCCTTGATCACTGCATCTTAGCATGCCACACAGGAATTCACACCATGCAATTGATGGCTATCAATCACACAGAATGAATTCCAATGTCAGACACACAGTCCATTTGCAATTCCGTTCTGGGTCTGAACGAAACCGGAGGCACTATATACCTCGCATACCCATCGATCTCCACGTACGTCCGAAAGATCAACACTCATTATCCATATTTCGGGATGCCTCCCAATCAGGACATCAGTTATCATCCAACCGAGGTGAAGATCTCCGGTCTTCAACCACCGTCTTCATCTTCGACCTCTTATCATCAATTTAGTTATTCAGAATGGGATAAACCTGGTCTTTCTGAGCAACTCGCGTATATAATAAACTAGTGATACTCAAACACAACATACGCTTCATTCCAATTCACTAGTCACTAACCGTAAATCAGTAAGAGAATGATTTCCCAAATATTAACCCCAAAGGCCGAAACCAACATCAGATCAAAATCCAGGAAACCATTCGACTTAGCTAACCTTTAGTTAGTTTCTAAATTTCACATTCCATATCGTTTATAATATTTTATAACGATTTATCGCTATTTTTATTTATTTTAAATATAGCCAATTTATTCAAACGACGCTTCAGGCCATAACGCGGCCGTGGCGCTGTTTTTCTTCAGATTTGATTTACATAAATCTAACCGTTGGATCCTCACAAAATTTATATCATTAAAAAGATCTTTTCAAAACGAATCCAACGGTTCAAGTTTTGGGAAAATCCGACGGTCGGATCTCCCGGTAAAATCGTTTGAAGTTTCGTTTTGAAAATAAGAACTGTAGCGTCGTTATTCGATTTAATTTAATTATATGTATAAATATAATCAATTCTGGCGCTGTTTTTCTTCAGATTTGAATTAAAAATTTCAGTCAATCCAACCATTGGATCTTTACAAAGTTGGTGTCGTTGGAAAGATATTTCCAAAGCGAACCCAACGGTTCCGATTTCGGGAAAATCCTTTGGTCGGATATCCCGCACTAATCGTTTGAAATCACAGTTTCAAAACATGAACTACGGCTTCGTTATTCGATTTAATTTAATTATATATATATAATCTATTCTTCGATTTCAAAACCATTTTCTTTTCATACATTTGATAAAAATGATAATTTTATCCAACAGACATTTTGTTGGCTCGCTTTTTGACCAAGCCACCCAGGATCATTCGTAAGAGGAAAGCATGAAACCACGTTCTCCAAGAATATAAAGGAACAGATCGCACACTATCGGATCGCCCACGGAGGATCGCGTCTCGACGGATCGCCCACGGAGGATCGCGACTCGACAGATCGCCCCCTTGTCATCAGCGAAACGACGCCTCTAGGCGATCCGATCCGTGCATCTGTTGTTGCCCAATGTTGATCTATCCGATCCCCTGATGCATGGCGAATCCTCTGACCCATTCAAGCGTGAGCAAGTCTTCAGCGATCCGAGACGCACGGGTCTAGCGACACGTGTCCCTAACCGTCATTCTGACCGATTCTCCTCACCTGCACGATCCGATTTTCAAGGAGATCGCGACACCTGTCCGCAACGGCTAATTTGACTATTTCTTCGACGGAGGCGATGCGATCCGATGTTCTTGGGATCTGTGCCACGTGTTATCACGACCCGTCTAACAAAATCAGCTATAAATAGCCCAGAGCTTGGCATTTTTTGGGATCTTTTGGCAATATTGAGTACAGAATTCGCCTGAAACACCCCACCTCCGTTAGGTTCACTCACAAAGGGAATGCCCTAATTTTGGTGGAAGTTTATAAGTATAAGTCACAGATATACAAGACAGATATAAAAACACATATTTGTAAACAGCGGAAAAACAACAACTTTTATTTCATAAAGGCAAATACGTGCTACAACAATATCACCATAATTGTCTTACATCTTTTCCAAAAACATAACATAACATTTTCATAATCTGTCTTGATTTCATTATTTAAAGAAGCATAAATAAAACATAGATAACTGCAAAAGCCTCATAGTGGATTGTCCAAAGCCATAGTTCAAAACGAAAAAGCCCAAGCAATACATTTCTCTTCTTCAAGCTGGATGTTAAGGCTGGTCAAGCTGCTGTGTTCCCTCCCTGTGGACCTGGGGGGGAAACGGAAGAAAAGAAGACGAAAGAAAAATAGAGTTAGACATAAAGCCTGAGTAAGTCTAGTACTATTTTGTCTATGAATAAAGAACTGGGTATGATAAGTATAAACAAGAAGTGGGCAAGCACTATAAACTTAGTTATGTTGTCTAGGGTCGAATATACTATCGTACCCCATGTTAATCTCTGAACCCATATAAACTAGTTTCCAACTGGCACCCCATAATCAGGGTGAAGTGATCCATTCTACGATGATCGACTCCTACTCGCATAGTTACATGTTTCTTACGGCCCCCAATGTAGTTACCTATGCTGGTCCCACCATGGGGTGTATCAAGTCCCATAGTGGCGGCCCGACACAACCTTAGAGTGCACACGTATGCTACTGGTGTCCAGTGCCTTATTTTTCTGCGCCGGAGTGTGTGCGCGCCCGCACTCCGTTAGAACCTACACTGCTACACCACCGCCGTCGATTTGACCTCTTACAATCAGCCCAGTAATCGTGCCCCACCCTGCCTAGTTTCAGGGCATCCTGATACACCTTCTAGGGTTACTGCTGAAAAGGGTCCCCCATTACTAGGTTTTCTATCTCTAGCCAACATGCTAAGTTGGTTAAGTGTTTCCTAACCTAACCCCCCACCAGTCCGTTTAGTTTAGCATGTTCCATTTTGATTAAGTCTTTAGTTCACTTAATCCCAACAATCCTGACTCAGCCTTAATTGTCTTATTAAGGCCCTGACCTCTCACATTAGACAGGTATTGTTGTGGCTGCCTGTTGCCGGTTGGTTCCGGGCAGTCTTACGCCACAACTCAGTCTAACCTCGGGTCCTTATTGGGCTCCATGTTTAACCTCCCACATTGGATAGGTATTGTTGTGACTACTGGACAGCCGGGCGGTTCCGGGCAGGTTTACATCACAACTCAATCCAACCTCGGGTTAAACACATCGTATTTTCTACATTTACATATTTTGTCATTCTTCTTTATTTCTTATATGTAAATATTTGCGGCCCATTATTAAGTTAATGGTGTAAAGGTTACACCAATCATGGGCCCAACCCATACTTGAACTTGGGCCCTTCTATTTTATATTTTCATTCATTAGTAATTTTAACCCAACGTTATTTTCCCCCGTTTAACACGTCCGTTTATTATATATATATTGGGCTTAGCCTTTTAAAGCCCAATTTAGCCATGCGAAAAGGGGAGGCTTAAAGCGTGATTACATACACAAAAAGGGGAAGGTGAGCGTATGAACTTGCAATATGACGTTGGAAATACAAAATAGAAACTGGTGTACTTGCATAGTGGTAACATATACTTTGGTCATAAAGCATAGGTGACATGAATCAAAGCATGTAAACTTGTAGTTAAGTTAAGAATATCACTATTGACACATAGGCCTAACTACAACATAAACCTATATTTTAATTTCAGGCATAATGTCAAACATTAGCACGGCATAAATATTTCTAACATAAGCATGGCATAATGTCAAACATAAGCATGGCATAAATATTTCTAACATGAAATCATGATTTTTACTTTAGTCATGCAAACTTGCAAAAAGGGATTTTTGAATCTAACCTAGCTATGTACCACATATGTCATCATAAAATTCTTGTAAACAAGATAGACTTAATCATGGATTTCAATTATGCCAAATATCATTCATAGCCTAGCCATATTCATAAGTTTGCAAATAGGTTTTCTAGTACAAAAGCATGGCTTAATACATGATGCCCAATTTTTAACATAATTTCATATGGATTATGATAACCCAAACTTATTCCAATTACTTCACAAAAATGATGTTTGTATAAAAATACACATTATGATGGCATAGTAGCAAAGCCCCAAACTTGCATGAAATTAAATCAACTACATACATGTAGCTTCAACAAGGATTACATAATTTGCGAAATATTCCAAACGTATACTTGCATAGAACTACCGCATGTAGTTCTTTACAATGAATAACATAATTCCCAAATCGATAAGAATCATAGTAACGCACAAATTATGAATTATTTATTACCACAACCAAGTATACAAACCAACACAGTTATTTGTTCATACCAAAGTAGTACTCTACTTACAATGGTGTGGCGAATTCTCTAATTTAGGGATTTGAAGATGCGGTTTGATTTGATTGTGTTGCTTTAAGCCTTAGAATTTTCCTCCTAATCCTCTCTCCAATTGGTGGCTACCCCTAGTCGTTCCTCAGCAACATGGCGGCTTTGTTCTTATTTTTGAATGAATAGATTAGGGTTTAGTCTAGGGTTGTTTTTATAGAGGTTAGGAACTGATTAGGACCATTGATGTTGCTTGGATTGATCGTAGCCATTCATTAGGAAGAGAGACCAATTAGAGCCTGCCACCTAGCCCTAATGACAAAGCAGACCACAGAAAATCGACCAACATAGAATAGGCCAGCCAGGTTGGACTGGGCTCGACCTGGGTCTGGACCAGGTCGACATGCCTGTCGACAGCCCTGTCGACCTGGCTAGACCAGGTCGACAGCCCAGTCGACCTGGGGCGTCAGGCGGGCGTTATTCCACCCTGGCCCATTGGGCCCCATATTCGAATTTAAACTTGATTTAGAAACTTCCGAAGGCCATATCTTCTTCATACGGACCCCGTTTTTCGAAAACTCGGACTCTATTTCGCGTATTTTTCCGAGACGAACGCAATGGCGTATCCCGTTTCCCTAAGTTCTTTGATTTCCAATTAATTATACTTTAATTTGTTAATTTCACAGTTATAGAATTCGCGGGGTGTTACATTCTCCCCCACTTAAAAGGATTTTGTCCCCGAAATCTTCAAGTTAGGAGGAATGTATATCCTAACATCCAACCATCCATCTACTCATCCATCAAACACGAGCATCCATTGTCCTTAAAAGATTTCTAATGCTTCGTGATCATTTGCGAAGTGTGTGTGTACATGAACTTATCTAATGCAAAATCAGGCGGTGTACTGCTTCAGTTGACCTCCTTAATGCGATTTATGTAAGTGCCATGAATCCATTATGTATGCAAATTTTCCTATTCTTGATTCTACATGAGTGCACAATCATTCAATACAAATGCAACATCCACATGACAACACATTAAAGTTCAACCATATACGAATGCAAACATATATGCATATGCAATATGAAGTGACTGAGCCGATCTAAAACCTAGATTGTGTGTGTATATGCAACCACGAGCAACCACTAGCAATCACTTGCAACCATTTGCAACCATCATCCATAACATGTTTCAACTACATGTTTCCATCCAAAAAGATTCTACTTAAAAGATAAGGTCGAGGAAATATACCTAAAAAGATAGATAAAAGCGCAACTTAAGGAAAAAGAAAGATCAAGGATGTACCCTCGAACAGAAAAGGGTAGGCAGTACGTATTCTAGCTTCAGTTTCCCAAGTCGCGTCTCCCTCGGCGTCGCTGCACTGAACTTTAACGAGCTTGACTTCGCGGTTGAGTAGCTTCTTCACTTCCGTTCCTAAGATGCGGGTTGGAACCCTTCTTATGGTTGCTTCGCGTTCCACTTCGGCCTCTTCGAGGATATTTGGCTCTACCACTTCAGCAGACTTATGTAGACATTTTCGGAGATGTGAAACGTGAAAAACGTTGTGGACTCCAGCCAACTTCTCGGGTAGCTCTAATCTATAGGCCATTTTCCCAATTTTCTCGATGATAAGAAATGGCCCTACGAACCTTGGTGCCAGTTTTCCTGTGGTTCCAAAACGAACAACGTTCCTTAGCGGTGATACCTTGAGAAAAACTCTGTCTCCAACTTCATATTCAAGGTCGGTCCTCCTCTTGTCGGCATAGGACTTTTGTCTGTCTTGGGCCGTCTTCATCCTTCTTCGTATTAAGTCTACTTTCTCTGAAGTCTCTCGGATCATATCTGGTCCAAGTATGAGCTTATCCGTGGACTCCCACCAACAAGTGGGCGACCGGCACGGTCTTCCATATAAAGCTTCGAAGGGCGCCATTCCGATGGTTGCTTGATAGCTGTTGTTGTAGGCAAATTCCACCAAAGGAAGGTGGTCTTCCCATGTCCCTCCGAAGTCAAGGACGCATAGTCTTAAGGGGTCTTCCAAAACTCTGTTCACTCTCTCTGTTTGGCCGTCGGTTTGGGGATGATAAGCTGTGCTCAAGCATAACTGCGTTCCTACTGCTTCTTGCAGACTCCGTCAGAACTTGCTGGTGAAGATGGGGTCTCGGTCACTAACAATGCTAGATGGTATTCCATGGAGTCGAACGATTTCCTTGAGGTAAAGTGATGCTAGGGATGAGGCAGTTCTTTTACTTTTGACCGGTAAAAAGTGGGCGCTTTTAGTAAGCCTATCCACTATTACCCAAATGCCAGTGTTGCCTCTCCTAGACCTAGGCAGCCCATCGATGAAATCAATTGAGATGCTATCCCACTTCCACTGTGGGACCTCCAGAGGATGTAGCAGCCCGCCAGGCTTTTTCTGTTCTGCCTTAACCTGTTGGCACACCATACACTTAGAAACGAATTCTGCCACATCCTTTTTCATGCCGTTCCAGAAGAAAGTCCTTTTTATGTATTTGTACATTTTATCTCCGCCTGGGTCTATCGTCATCTTAGAGTGATGTGCTTCCTCGAGAACCTTCTTTATTAAATCTTTTGTCTGTGGGACGCATAGTCTTCCGTCTCGCCTTAGCAAACCCTTATCGTCGATGGAGTATCTGTTGAGGTGACTTGAAGTCTCACCCCTAATTAGCCTATCAATCATTTCCACAAGCTGAGGGTCTTCGCGTTGTGCTGCCCCTACTGAATCCACTAAAGTTGGACGCACTTCGAGAGATGCTAGCAAGCCTGGTACGAAATCGGAGGAAGGCCTAAAGTCGAAGCTGGCTATAAACTCTAGGCTTTGTCTTTCTACAAACAACGGGCTTAGGGTCAATTTCTTTCGGCTCAACGCGTCTGCCACTACGTTGCCTTTTCCCGGAGTGTAGGAGATTTCGAAATCGTACGAGACAAGAAACTCCATCCATCTTTGTTGCCTCAAGTTAAGATCCTTCTGCGAGAAAAGATATTTCAACGATTTATGGTCAGTGTAAAGTTCGAACTTCTCACCTAGGAGATAGTGTCGCCAAGACTTGAGTGCAAAGACGATGGCGGCTAACTCAAGATCGTGGGTTGGGTAGTTCTTTTCGTGCACTTTCAACTGCCTCCCGCCATAAGCTACTACCCTTCCTTCTTGCATTAAGACGGCACCTAGCCCTGTCCCACATGCATCCGTATAAACAGTGAACATCTTGCTCCCATCTGGCAGCGTCCAAACTGGGGCTGTTGTGAGAGCCCTTTTCAGTCGTGGAAAGCAAACTAGCAATCCAAATCCCAATTGAACACTAGATTCTTCTTAGTTAATTTCGTGAGCGGAGCTGAGATTTTCGCAAAATCCCTTATAAACTTTCGATAGAAACCTACTAGTCCTAGAAAGCTTCGGACCTCAGTCGCATTCCTTGGTGTCTTCCAATCTTGTACCGCCACTACCTTAGCAGGGTCCACTGCTAACCCTTGTTTGGATACTATGTGCCCAAGGAACCTCACCTCTTCTCTCCAAAAGTGGCATTTGGAGAATTTGGCTTTTAGTTGATGGACTCGCAAAGTTTCCATGATTGCCCTTAAGTGTTGAGCATGTTCCTCTTCACTCTTTTAGAAGATAAGGATATCATCTACGAAGACCACTACGAATTTGTTGAGGAAATCTCTAAATACCCTACTCATCAGGTCCACGAAATAAGCAGGTGCATTTGTCAAGCCGAAAGGCATGACAAGCCATTCAAAGAAGCCGTCTGGGGTTCGGAATGCCGTTTTATCGATGCTATCTTCAGCCACCCTTAGCTGATGAAAACCGGTCGCTAAATCGAGTTGGGAGAAAACAGACGCTCCTACAAGCTGGTCAAATAAATCGTCAATTCTAGGGAGAGGGTGCCTATTCTTTTTCGTTAGCTTGTTGAGCTCCCTATAGTCAACACATAGACGGAGTGAACCATCCGCCTTTGTAGCGAACACCACTGGAGCGCCCCATTCTGAAATGCTCCTCCTAATGAACCCCTTTTCTAGAAGCTCTTTAATCTGTTTACTGAGCTCTTTCCTTTCTCGTGGAGCCATGTGTCTAACGGGCAACGCAACGGGCTTTGCATTATCTACAAGATATATGCGGAAGTCTATTTCCCGCTTCGGAGGCAAGCCCTTCACCTCTTCAAAGACATCCGGATATTCCCGGACCACTCTAACTGATTGCAAATTTTCAACAGAGGCATCTAGCGATTCAAGATAACTAAGCATAACCGCATACGAGGGATTACAAGAAATTTCCAAAGTATTACCGAGCTGGGTTAGGAGCCTAACAACCTTTTTCTCACAATCAAGGATGGCCCTATTACTGGATAGCCAATCCATACCCAAAATCAAACCATAACCCGAAAAGCCCAAAACAAAGGCACTACATTGAAATTCTACACTTAGAATAGAAATTTTCAATCCCAAACAGATCATAGACAAATGAGCTGGGCCCCCAATTGGGTTTGAAACAATTAAGGGATCCTCTACCATACTAGTTTTTAGGTGCAGAGATTCTACTAAAGCAGACGAGATAAAGGAGTGTGATGCGCCAGAATCAAATAAAGTGCGAACGGGGTGATCATAAAGATAAACTACACTTTCTACAGAAGTATTTATACCTCGTTGTTGCAGAGGTGGCGCTTCTAGCACATGAACTTGTGCCCCTGGGGTGGCTCCAGCCCTCTGCCCCTGTCCTCATTTCTTTGGGCAGTCCTTAGCCCTGTGGCCTGTCTCACCGCAAGAAAAGCACCCACCATTCTCCTTGGCCTTCTTTTTCCGGCAGTCCTTTACTAAGTGCCCCACTTTGCCACAGAAATTGCACTTCCTCTTCTCTTTGTTGCCTTTCCCGCCTTTCTTAAAGTCCGTTTTCTTAGGCTGCAAACCCTCTTTCTTCCCTTGAGAGCTTTCTGCCTTTGTCTCCTTCTTGCCCTTATCCTCTTCATTCAGCAATGCCATTTGCACCAATCTTTCATACGTGGCTCCCATGGGTACATGGGTCATGGCCAAACTGTGTAATGGCTCATTCAACCCTTTGACGAAACGGAGAGCCTTCTTGTGCGGGGTATTGACTAGGTCAAGCCCAAACCTAGCCATCTCATCGAACTGATTCACATACTCTCTGACTGTCTTGTCCCCTTGTTTAAGAAATAAGAATTTTTCCAACTGCAAACTTCTTTCCGCATCTGAGAGAAATTTAGTCTCAAACCTTGCCCTAAAGTCCTCCCATGTCTCCACTGGCCTTTCAGCATTAGTGACTTCCCACCAGTAGGAAGCCTCGCCCTTCAATAGCCATACCGCCAGTTGTACTTTTTGTCTATCTTCTACCTCAAAGATGATGAATAGGTCCTCCGTTTCTTTCAGCCAATTTCTAGCTGCTACGAAGGACTCAGTTCCATGGAAATCCTTTCCTCCCATAGCTTTAAAATCTTTACATATCTTAGCAAATGTGTTTCCCCGAGGAGGAGGTGGAGGAATAGGTGCCGCTGCAGCTGGATGATTTCCTGCAGCTGCGGGAGGAGGAATGGTAGGACCTGGCTGAGTGGCCCTTGCTTCTAAGAAGCGTCTAAACCAACCAGGTATTGGCACCCCTTCCAGCAAGTTAAGATTTTCGGACATGCTGAAACAAAAAGGATAGATTCAAAACGAAGGATAAGAGATAGTACCTATGGCTTTGGGGAGTAGACTTTGCCTTTTTAAAATAAAATAATATTTTTCTTTAAAAAATGCTTCTTTAAATTTCCTTATTGAAAATAATTTTTCAAAACTTTTTATCTTATCTGGTAAACCTCGCTCTGATACCAAGTGAAACACCCCACCTCCGTTAGGGTCACTCACAAAGGGAATGCCCTAATTTTGGTGGAGGTTTATAAGTATAAGTCACAGATATACAAGACAGATATAAAAACACATATTTGTAAACAGCGGAAAAACAACAACTTTTATTTCATAAAGGCAAATACGTGCTACAACAATATCACCATAATTGTCTTACATCTTTTCCAAAAACATAACATAACACTTTCATAATCCGTCTTGATTTCATTATTTAAAGAAGCATAAATAAAACATAGATAACTGCAAAAGCCCCATAGTGGATTGTCCAAAGCCATAGTTCAAAACGAAAAAGCCCAAGCAATACATTTCTCTTCTTCAAGCTGGATGTTAAGGCTGGTCAAGCTGCTGTGTTCCCTCCCTATGGACCTGGGGGGGGAACGGAAGAAAAGAAGACGAAAGAAAAATAGAGTCAGACATAAAGCCTGAGTAAGTCTAGTACTATTTTGTCTATGAATAAAGAACTAGGTATGATAAGTATAAACAAGAAGTGGGCAAGCACTATAAACTTAGTTAAGTTGTCTAGGGTCGAATATACTATCGTACCCCATGTTAATCTCTGAACCCATATAAACTAGTTTCCAACTGGCACCCCATAATCAGGGTGAAGTGATCCATTCTACGATGATCGGCTCCTACTCGCATAGTTACATGTGTCTTACGTCCCCCGATGTTGTAGTTACCTATGCTGGTCCCACCATGGGGTGTATCAAGTCCCATAGTGGCGGCCCGACACAACCTTAGAGTGCACAGGTATGCTACTGGTGTCCAGTGCCTTATTTTTCTGCGCCGGAGTGTGTGCACGCCCGCACTCCGTTAGAACCTACACTGCTACACCACCGCCGTCGATTTGACCTCTTACAATCAGCCCAGTAATCGTGCCCCACCCTGCCTAGTTTCAGGGTATCCTGATACACCTTCTAGGGTTACTGCTGAAAAGGGTCTCCCGTTACTAGGTTTTCTATCTCTAGCCAACATGCTAAGTTGGTTAAGTGTTTCCTAACCTAACCCCCCACCAGTCCGTTTAGTTTAGCATGTTCCATTTTGATTAAGTCTTTAGTTCGCTTAATCCCAACAATCCTGACTCAGCCTTAATTGTCTTATTAAGGCCCTGACCTCTCACATTAGACAGGTATTGTTGTGGCTGCCTGTTGCCGGTTGGTTCCGGGCAGTCTTACGCCACAACTCAGTCTAACCTCGGGTCCTTATTGGGCTCCATGTTTAACCTCCCACATTGGATAGGTATTGTTGTGACTACTGGACAGCCGGGCGGTTCCGGGCAGGTTTACATCACAACTCAATCCAACCTCGGGTTAAACACATCGTATTTTCTACATTTACATATTTTGTCATTCTTCTTTATTTCCTATATGTAAATATTTGCGGCCCATTATTAAGTTAATGGTGTAAAGGTTACACCAATCATGGGCCCAACCCATACTTGAACTTGGGCCCTTCTATTTTATATTTTCATTCATTAGTAATTTTAACCCAACGTTATTTTCCCCCGTTTAACACGTCCGTTTATTATATATATATTGGGCTTAGCCATTTAAAGCCCTATTTAGCCATGCGAAAAGGGGAGGCTTAAAGCGTGATTACATACACAAAAAGGGGAAGGTGAGCGTATGAACTTGCAATATGACGTTGGAAATACAAAATAGAAACTGGTGTACTTGCATAGTGGTAACATATACTTTGGTCATAAAGCATAGGTGACATGAATCAAAGCATGTAAACTTGTAGTTAAGTTAAGAATATCACTATTGACACATAGGCCTAACTACAACATAAACCTATATTTTTATTTCAGGCATAATGTCAAACATAAGCACAGCATAAATATTTCTAACATAAGCATGGCATAATGTCAAACATAAGCATGGCATAAATATTTCTAACATGAAATCATGATTTTTACTTTAGTCATGCAAACTTGCAAAAAGGGATTTTTGAATCTAACCTAGCTATGTACCACATATGTCATCATAAAATTCTTGTAAACAAGATAGACTTAATCATGGATTTCAATTATGCCAAATATCATTCATAGCCTAGCCATATTCATAAGTTTGCAAATAGGTTTTCTAGTACAAAAGCATGGCTTAATACATGATGCCCAATTTTTAACATAATTTCATATGGATTATGATAACCCAAACTTATTCCAATTACTTCACAAAAATGATGTTAGTATAAAAATACACATTATGATGGCATAGTAGCAAAGCCCCAAACTTGCATGAAATTAAATCAACTACATACATGTAGCTTCAACATGGATTACATAATTTGCGAAATATTCCAAACGTATACTTGCATAGAACTACCGCATGTAGTTCTTTATAATGAATAATAATTCCCAAATCGATAAGAATCATAGTAACGCACAAATTATGAATTATTTATTACCACAACCAAGTATACAAACCAACACAGTTATTTGTTCATACCAAAGTAGTACTCTACTTACAATGGTGTGGCGAATTCTCTAATTTAGGGATTTGAAGATGCGGTTTGATTTGATTGAGTTGCTTTAAGCCTTAGAATTTTACTCCTAATCCTCTCTCCAATTGGTGGCTACCCCTAGTCGTTCCTCAGCAACATGGCGGCTTTGTTCTTATTTTTGAATGAATAGATTAGGGTTTAGTCTAGGGTTGTTTTATAGAGGTTAGGAACTGATTAGGACCATTGATGTTGCTTGGATTGATCGTAGCCATTCATTAGGAAGAGAGACCAATTAGAGCCTGCCACCTAGCCCTAATGACAAAGCAGACCACAGAAAATCGACCAACATAGAATAGGCCAGCCAGGTTGGACTGGGCTCGACCTGGGTCTAGACCAGGTCGACATGCCTGTCGACAGCCCTGTCGACAGCCCTGTCGACGTGGCTAGACCAGGACGACAGCCCAGTCGACCTGGGGCGTCAGGCGGGCGTTATTCCACCCTGGCCCATTGGGCCCCATATTTGAATTTAAACTTGATTTAGAAACTTCCGAAGGCCATATCTTCTTCATACGGACCCCGTTTTTCAAAAACTCGGACTCTATTTCGCGTATTTTTCCGAGATGAACGCAATGGCTTATCCCGTTTCCCTTAGTTCTTTGATTTCCAATTAATTATACTTTAATTTGTTAATTTCACAGTTATAGAATTCGCGGGGTGTTACATCGCCATTATTGTCAAAGTACGAGAATATTGAGAGAAATCCTTGTTGTACTAGCTTTCAAAGTATAATCAATAATATATAAAGTGGACATAGGCTCGTTAACGCCGAACCACTATAAATTCTGTGTGTTATTTTCTTTTTCCTCATTCTTCATCTGAAACTCTATAACATTCAGAACAATTTGGGTGTTATGTCCAAATTTTGATCTAACATTTTGGTGCTTTCACTGAGAAATCAGTCCTAAAGTTTCACTATTCAGTTCTTTGAAGATTCCATCGATTCACATATCATGGCTGGAAAAAGATCTAAGAAAGTGCGAGCTTCACAGACCAAAGAAACGATTGAAGAGAGTGTGCACGAGCTGGGCAATGAAGAAACTCTGGATCGCGGAGCGTAGGGGGCGAACCGATCCGATGAAGACACCACGCTCCGAGTCGATGAGAACGAGACGATCTGGGCCGCTGAAGGGGTTGTTACTCGATCATGAGGTAACGCCTCGCAGCCTCCGCGTACCACGACCGCGAGTCAACCTCAGGGGGGCGCAGCGAGTCGCCATCCACGAACCACAGCTATCCGAATTGATGATCAGACTACAACTCGACCTGGAAAGGAGCCTATGACCCGCTCCTATCGTCCTGGCCCCTCTACTCGACCTGGCTCGAGCTCTTTGCGCATAAGAGAGAGTGATGATGACCAATATGATCCTGCTGCTCCTGTCACTGAGGGGGATCTCTCTCGCTTCGCCGAAATGTGGGATAGATTGTTTGATGAGTTGGCTGCCCAAAGGCAGGAAAGTTCCATCCTGCGGCAAAATTTGATGGCTATGGATAGAAGGCTTAACGAACTCGCAAGGCAAAGAATGCCGTCGGTTCGTTCACCCACTCCGGGATATTCTTCTTCGTCTGAGGAATCGCCAAGACCTCCGCGACGACCATATGAGAGAGCTGAAAACATAGAACAGCTTCGGTTCGGAACCCTGCCATCACAGGAAGAAGAAGCACTAGGGGCGGGGCCCTCAAACCGTAATGTGAACAATCAAGCCGCTGCTCGCAGGGCTCGAGATGTGTGCAGTACCGTACGTAACAGACCACCTCAGCCCCGTCGCCGCGCACATTCTCATGATAATAGGTGGCAACGAAGCCCTATCTGAGCCCCGGATTTCGTGACTGCTCCCGGAAGAGAAATCAGAGAGCCCCGCCGAGCCAGAGGCACTGACCCTGAACCTCCTTTGACCAGTGCAAATGTTGCAGCCATGGTCCACCAGATTCTGGCAGATAGCCGTGGACAGAGGAATGAAGATTGGGGGATCGACCGCAGTCACACCCCTTTCACTGATGATATTTTGGATGCGACTTTTCCAAGGCGTTTCAATATGCCACAAATGAATCGATATGCGGGTAGGTCTGATCCTGTCCACCATCTGATGAGATATTCTTGGTCAATGACCGCTGCCGCAGCCTCTGACGCTGTTAAGTGCAAAGCGTTTCCCATATTCCTGGAGGATGTGGCTTTATTATGGTTTACTCGCTTGCCGGCAAGATCGATTTCTAGCTTCAGGGAGTTGAGTGAGAAGTTCGTAGAACAATTCCGTATCTACACACAGAAGACAAATAGTGTGATCGATTTGTTCCTTGTCAAACAGCGACCCGGCGAGAGTTTAATGGTATATCTGGATCGTTTCAATTTGGCCACTACTGAGGTTAAAGATCCCCATGAACCGACCGTTGTCGCAGCACTTATTGACGGAGTAGATAAGGACACTGAATTCGGGAGGTACCTGGCAGGCAAACCGCCCCACACCAGAGAGTTATTCTACGAGAAAGCCAACGTACATTTACGCCGGGAAGAGGTATATGCTAACCGAAAAGCAAAAACAGCTAATAAGGAGGAAATCCAGAGCAATGTCGCCATTAAGCAGACAGGAGACAGCTCGGGGAAAGTTGAAGTAAATGTCGGAAATCCGAATCTGGGTGGTCGTCAGCCAGGTAACAACAATAATAATGGTAACGGCAACTACCGGAAGAGGAACCGAGGGAACGACTCCCATAGAAGGACTCGTCCCAGGGCCTTTGAAAGTTATACAAGAATAAATGACACTCTGGAAAATATCTTCATGGATGCGTATGAAGTCCTCCAGAATAAGAGGCCACCTCCCAGAGAGTCGACGGAGAAAGAGCGTGAAACAGGGAAGTTTTGCCTCTTTCATCAGATTCACGGCCATTCGACGAATGAATGCCGTCACCTAAGAGATGTAGTCGAAAGGCTGCTTCGAGAAGGAAAGCTAGATGAATACAGAGTAACGCCCAGGGACAGGAGGTAAGCAGTGCAGGCCCCAAATCAGAACCAAAATCAACTCGCTGCTAGGCCGACTGCCCAGCAAAAGGGAAAGAATATTGTTATCAATACCGTGATCGGAGGACTTTATCTCGCCGGGCACAGTTCCAAAGCATTGGATCAATACGTCAATGCAGCCAAACAACACCTCGAAGTAGGGGAATGTAGCAAACCTGAGGACAGTATCCCGGTGAAGCAGCAAAAGATGATGACCGATGATGTCGTTTTCCGAGAACGAGAAAGCATTGGAGTCCATGCTCCAACTGAAGATCCACTTGTAATTACAGTACATATTGGACCAGCCATTGTTCATAAAGTTCTAGTGGACAACGGGAGTTCCGTCAATATTCTTTTCAAACGGACATTTGATCAGATGAACCTCGAAATAAAAGACTTGAAGCCCTGTCAAGGATGGATCCGTGGATTTAACGGAGCATCCACTGCTCCAATGGGTTATGTAGAGTTACCAGTTACACTTGGGGAAGGAGAACGCCAGAGAGTGAGAATCCTTCCCTTTGTAGTTTTGGATGTTGAATCGCCCTACAATGCCTTCTTGGGCCGACCGGCCCTCGCCAAGTTTAGAGTCTGTATAGCCCCCTGGTGCTTGTTGTTGAAATTCCCCACAAATGCTGGCATTGGTATCGTCAGAGGGGACCAGGTCGCTGCGCGGGCATGTTACGTTGCTGAACTAAAGTTACTTCGCAACGGAGGGGATATTGAAACTAAGGGCGCTACTCCCCCAACGGGGGTGGAGACCTTATAGCAACCAAAGAGGATAGTCGTTGGAGAGTCGCCCAGAGAGATGCCCGAGGATATAGATCCCAGAGAGGATCAAGAACCCGGGGGCAGAATGGCGACTCTCAACGAGACAACTGTGGATGTATCGATCGATGACAGTGACCCGGAGAAGGTCCTTAAGATTGGATCCCAGTTAAGTCCGAATCTTGCTAAAGAATTGACGGATTTCTTAAAAAACAACTTGGATGTGTTTGCTTGGACCCACGCGGACATGTGTGCGATATCCCCATCAATCATGAGCCATTCCTTAAGCATTGACCCTAAACATCCTCCGGTAAAGCAAAAAAGGCGAATGTTGGGCCCAGAGAGGTCCGCTGCCTTGAAAGAAGAAGTTGGGAAACTGAAAAGTAACGGATTTATTAGAGACTCGACCTACCTAGACTGGATTTCGAATCCAGTCCTGGTAAAGAAGGCCAACGGGAAGTGGGGAACGTGTATCGACTTCTCGGATTTGAACAAAGCCTGTCTAAAAGATAGTTTCCCGTTGCCCCGGATTGATCAGTTGGTAGATTCGACGGCGGGTCACGAGCTTCTCTCATTCATGGACGCTTATTCAGGATATAACCAGATTCCAATGCATGTTCCAGATCAAGAACATACTAGTTTTATCACGGATTTGGGATTATATTGTTATGTGGTGATGCCCTTTGGCTTGAAGAACGCGGGCGCTACATATCAACGTTTAGTCAACAGAATATTTTATAACCAGATCGGGAAAACAATGGAAGTATACGTTGACGATATGTTGGTAAAATCCAAGCAGTCTTCCCAACACACAACTGACTTGGCAGAAATGTTCGGCATTCTTCGAAAGTACGGAATGAAACTCAACCCAACCAAGTGTTCATTTGGTGTTGCCTCTGGGAAATTCTTAGGATTTATCGTCAGTTCTCGTGGCATTAAGATTAATCCAGATCAGATCGCGGCGATCAGAAATATTCAGGAACCTAGGCAGATTAGGGATGTGCAAAGCCTTGCCGGAAAAGTGGCTGCACTAAGCAGATTTATCTCCAGGGCTACGGATAAATGCATCCCGTTTTTCGAATTAATAAAGCGAGGGAAACGTCATTTCAAATGGATACCCGACTGCGTAGAAGCGTTTCAGAATCTGCTCAGGCACCTGGAAAAACCCCGGATATTATCCAAGCCAATGGATCACGAGGACTTATTCGTGTATTTGGCAGTCTCATCCCATGCGATCAGCTCAGCGTTGGTAAGGGAGGAGAGTAAGGTCCAAAGACCTGTGTATTATGTGAGCAAAAAATTGACAGCAGCAGAGCGTAATTATCCACGAATAGAAAAGTTGGCATATAGTTTGTTGATTGCCTCTAGAAAACTTCGAAATTATTTTCAGGCGCATCCTATTACCATATACACCGATCACCCACTCAAGCAAGTCCTACAGAGACCAGAGGCGTCTGGAAGGTTACTCAAATGGAATATTAAGCTAAGTCAATTTGATTTGAACTTTCAGCCTAGACGGTCAATTCGGGGGCAAGTGATAGCCGACTTCATAGCAGAGTTCACTGTCCCTGAGGAAGATATAGCAAACGAAGAAGTTGAGCACTCAAAATTACTTTTCGATCCCAATGCCTAGGGATTGTATACTGATGGCACTAGGAATGACGAAAGATCCGGCGCTGGAATAGTGCTTGAAACCACCGAGAAACGAGTAATAACCTACGCAATCCGGATGGAGTTTCATGCCACTAACAACGATTCCAAATATGAAGCTCTGATAGCCGGATTGATGATCGCAAAGGAATTAGAGGTTACAAAACTGAACATCTTCTGCGATTCCAAGTTGGTTGTAAACCAAGTTACAAGAAAATTCCAAGCTAAAAGTGCAAGATTGATTCTATACTTAAAGAAAGTAAAAGAGTTGCTGAACGATTTTGATCATTACAGCATATCTCATATTCCGCGTTCGGAGAATCAACAGGCAGATAAATTGGCAAAGATGGCTAGTTCCAACGATCCGGAAGTGACCGGGCTAGCCCCTATTGAAGTACTTCGGTCCCCTAGCATAGATCAGATGGAAATTGACCCAGTGCTAGAGACGGAGCCGGAAAGGGAGTCCTGGATGACACCTCTAAAGAATTTTCTGATGAACGGAGCGCTTCCGGCCAAGAAAAGCGAGAGGCGCAAAGTGATTCGTAAAGCCACCCGATACGTTCTATAAGGCGGAATTCTTTACAGACAAGGGTTTTCGATGCCCCTCCTCCGGTGTATAGCCCACGACGACATTAAGCGTGTACTGCAAGAAGTTCACGAAGGCGAATGCGGCGACCACGCTGGCGGGCAAACCTTGGCAAAAAAGGTGTTGCGGCATGGCTATTTCTGGCCTACCATAAATAAAGATGCAGCAAGATACGCACGGCGGTGTGATGCGTGCCAGAGATTTCAAAGATACCTAGAGCACCTCTTAATCAGTTGAGAACAATGATGAGCCCGTGGCCTTTCTCTATGTGGGGGTTGATATCATTGGAAGTCTCCCCATAGCAAGGGGCGGAGCAAAATTCGCCATTGTGGCCGTGGATTATTTCACTAAGTGGGTCGAGGCTGAGCCACTAACTACGATTACAACCAAACGAGTGATCAACTTTATCGTGAGAAACATCATTTGCCGATTTGGGGTTCCAAAGATTGTGATAACAGATAACGGAACTCAGTTCGATAGCGCGGAATTCATAAATTTCTGCCAAAAGTACCACATTGAGAATCGATACACCTCTGTGGCACACCCGCAATCGAACGAACAAGTCAAAGCGGCGAATAAAATGATTAAGTCTATTCTGAAAAGAAGACTGAAGCGGGCTAGAGCCATGTGGACCGATGAATTGCCCTCGGCACTATGGGCCTACAGGACAACATATAAATCGGCAACAGGACATACCCCGTTCTCCCTTGCCTTCGGAACGGAAGCAGTCATCCCGGTTGAGATAAAGGTACATTCTCACCGGGTGACTTACTATGATCCAATGACTAATAATGAATTGCTCCTTAAGTCCCTAGATATGATCGAAGAAAAGAGGGATGAGGCGGACCTGCGCGCCTTGAGATGCAAGCAACAGATTGCTCGATATTACAACAAAAAGGTTCGAGAACGAACCTGGGAACCCGGAGACTTGGTTCTGAAACGTGTCTTTCCACCCCCAACTCATACGGGAGCAAAGTGGGAAGGACCGTACTCCATTCTGAGCAAGCTTGATAATGGAACCTTCAAGCTAGCAACCGTAGATGGAAAGGAAATCCCCAGAGTGTGGAATGCCCATCATTTACGGCCATATTTAACATGAAAGTTTCAAATTTATTCTTTTGCTTTGATAAAAAACTATGTACAGGTCATGACTTGCCTAAAATAGTCTGATTCCTTAAAGCAAGAGATTGTAAAGTGGACGTAGGTCATGATTCGACCGAACCACTATAAAATATTGTGTGTCATTTACGTTTATTGCATCTTTACTTATCTGCCTATTTATTCTTGTGGAAATCAATAAAATGATGTAGGAACCCGAAGTCTGTTGCCAACCATTCCTCCCGTAGACTGTTCGGAGGAACTCAAAGCCTTGGCAAATGCTCCAACTACTTCACCGACTGGTTTTAACCCTCGGAGCTTGGGTTAAAATGTAAACCTAGAACGAGTTTGATGACCGTGCATGATTGCAGACCGCTTGATCCGGGACTCTAACTCTCCAGACTGAGAGAGAGTATAAAGGACGCGAAGATGACGTCTACAAGGTATGGCGGTGTACCATGATCGGAGCCGCCTGAGCAAAAGTCTAACCTAGGCGACCGCCAGGAGAGTATAAAAGCGTCTCCGATTGAGCGTTGAGAAAGAGCTCCTTCCCCACTGAAGGATCGGGGAGCGACAGAAGAGCTGAGCTCAAACTCTAACTCTCCAGAGAGAGAGAGAGAGTATAAAAGTGTCTCCGATTGAGCGCTGAGAAAGAGCTCCTTCCCCGCGGAAGGATCGGGGAGCGACAGAACAGCTGAGCTCAAACTCTAACTCTCCAGAGAGAGAGAGTTTAAAAGCGTCTCTGATTGAGCGCTGAGAAAGAGCTCCTTCCCCGCTGAAGGATCGGGAAACGACAAAATAGCTGAGCTCAAACTCTAACTCTCGAGAGAGAGAGAGAGAGTATAAAAGCGTCTCTGATTGAGCGCTGAGAAAGAGCTCCTTCCCCGCTGAAGGATCGGGAAACGACAAAACGGTTGAGCTCAAACTCTAACTCTCCAGAGAGAGAGAGAGAGTATAAAAGCGTCTCCGATTGAGCGCTGAGAAAGAGCTCCTTCCCCGCTGAAGGATCGGGGAGCGACAGAACAGCTGAGCTCAAACTCTAACTCACCAGAGAGAGAGAGAGAGAGAGAGAGTATAAAAGCGTCTCTGATTGAGCGCTGAGAAAGAGCTCCTTCCCCGCTGAAGGATCGGGGAGCGACAGAACAACTGAGCTCAAACTCTAACTCTCCAGAGAGAGAGAGAGAGAGTATAAAAGCGTCTCTGATTGAGCGCTGAGGAAGAGCTCCTTCCCCGCTGAAGGATCGGGAAACAACAAAATAGCTGAGCTCAAACTCTAACTCTTCAGAGAGAGAGTATAAAAGCGTCTCTGATTGAGCGCTGAGAAAGAGCTCCTTCCCCACTGAAGGATCGGGAAACGACAAAACGGTTGAGCTCAAACTCTAACTCTCCAGAGAGAGAGAGAGTATAAAAGCGTCTCCGATTGAGCGCTGAGAAAGAGCTCCTTCCCCGCTGAAGGATCGGGGAGCGACAGAACAGCTGAGCTCAAACTCTAACTCTCCAGAGAGAGAGAGTATAAAAGCCTCTCTGATTGAGCGCTGAGAAAGAGCTCCTTCGCCGCTGAAGGATCGGGAAACGACAAAACGGTTGAGCTCAAACTCTAACTCTCTAGAGAGAGAGAGAGTATAAAAGCATCTCCGATTGAGCGCTGAGAAATAGCTCCTTCCCCGCTGAAGGATCGGGGAGCGAATGAATCGCCGAGCGCAAACTCTGACTCTCCAGAGAGAGAGAGAGAGAGAGTATAAAAGCGTCTCCGATTGAGCGCTGAGAAAGAACTTATTCCCTGCTAAAGGAACAAGGACCGACTGAACTGCTGTTATCCCATGAAATCTCCTATGTCCCCCATATTCAGAAATAGGGGGCAACTTGCCGACAGTAGTAATCAATCCTTAGTAAACCCCAGTCAGATGCTACAGTAACAACTGATTGGGGGGCACATGCACTCGTATACATACACTGAACTTTGATACAGCAGTGCAACATAGCATGAAAATTCTTCTTTCTGTTGTTTGACTGATTTGTAGTTATTATTAGTTAGCTAATGACTAAACATGGAAAGTTTATCTGCATACAGTTACACAATGATGCAAGGAGAGATAAACTTTTATTTATATACTGTGAATCGACAAAGTGAAAAACAACTTAGAAACAAAAGTGAGGACCAGTCTCACAATTACACTTCCTGGCTAGTGGAAAACCTAAAGACAAAATATCAACAAACAACAAATATCCTATTTACGCTTTGGCCTCTTCTCTTGCTTCTGCCTCTCCAGCTTCGTCTTGTCGGAATCAGACGGATCCCTTTTCTTCCTCTTCCTTTTGTCAATAAGAGGAACATCCGATTCTTCTAAAGATTCCTCTTCCGCCTCTTTTCCCTTCCTTCTATCAGAAAGTGAAGCCGGGAAGTCATCGGGATTTGCAAAATGAAGCTGTCGGCTAATGGATTTGGGCTGAATCTTCGCAATCATCCCAGTTTTGGGATCGAATTCTGCAAGAGGGACTACATCCAAAGCATCATCTCCCACCTTCTTCGAAGCCAACTCTTTCTCCTGTCTGGCTTTTCGGCTGGCCAAGGTTTCCTCGTCATCATCGTCGACCTTTTTGGCGCTGATAATGTCCTCTTTGTCATCTACATGGCGCCCATCCATGTCTCTCAAGGCTTCGATGGTCTCAGCATCTTTGGGAACGTCAGTGATAGGTGTCGGGACACTTTTCTCTGCTGTTGTGACCTCAGCCTGTGTTGATATATCAGCACCGGCACCTTGTGAGACAGCCTCCTTCTCCGCTTCTTTTTCTTTGTCAACACCCTTGTCAACAGGTTTGCCACCTGTACCAAGAGGAACACATGTTACTAATTCAATTGGTTGTTCTACCAAACGACAACAATTCACAATTGCTTTAACAAATTGTGGAGAAAGATGGGAGATACCTTCCGTAGACCCTCCTTCTTGAATAGTCACGGGAGCTCCAACAACTACGGGAGTTAGACCCAAAGGGATTAGTGGATCATCGGGATGATATTCCTCAACCCCGAAGGTCTTGGGCTCCACAGCCGAACTCGAGCCCTCATCAGCTTTACCTTCACCCTTAGCCAGGGCCCTCTCCTTTTCCATCTCCGCCAGAATTAAGCGACGACCCTCTGCCAGGTCCTCAGGCTCATTGTCTCTTAGGATGCTCTTCATCAGTTCATCCGCATCGATTTCTTCGACCCCCAATCTATGTTTTTCACCCTCCACGATGGCATCCAATAAGTTGGCCAAAGTAACATGGTAATCCGGGATCCACAAGATGTTGCGAGTTTTGAGAACCTGACCAAGGAAGTCAAAAATCATTTCTTCAAACCCCTCGATTTCCTTCTCTCTTTCGAGGAGCTTGTTGTTAGAAGCAGTGGCCAATTCGATGGCACTTTCAACGTTCTTTTCGGCGAGGGCTGCCCTTCTCTCTGCATCCGAGACCTGGTCATTTAAAATTACCTTCTTTGCTTTAGCCAAAGCCAAACTTTCTTTTAAATTCGCTTTTTCTGCCTCCCAAGCAGCCCTCTCAGCTTCAAAATGGCCCTGTGTTGTATTCAACTCGATGTTGGCCATTTTGAGATGTTCGACTTCCTTCTTTAAGGCCATTTTCTCTTGGCTATTGGAGTCCAGTTCTGAATGGAAGCGTTGCTTAGCATTTTCTAATTCAATCTTATAATTTTCAGCGTCCCTCCGTGGTAAAGCAAGTTGGGATTGAGCATCTTCCAGGTCCTTCTCCATCTTGGTCCTGGCCCTCTCGTTGTTCTCAAGTTTCGCCTTGGATCTGTGTGCTTCTATTTCAAGCGATCGGATGACTTCAGAGAGGTTAACGGCATGTTTTTTCATCATCTCATATTATCTGGCAACATGACGGATATGCCCAACAACTTCGCTATCCCAGTTCTTGGGGACCGGTTCCAAGGCTGGAACAAATGTCATCCGGTCAAAGAATATGTCTGGGAATTGTTCCCGAAGCTTTTCCAGTCTTCCTTGAATCTCGGGACCATGCATGTAATCCCATGACCCTGGAGCAGCCAACTCTGGCTGGCTGGAGGGGACGATGTCACTCCTCTCCTTTTCAGATTCTTTGGATGCATCCTTGCCCTTATCTTTAGATTCTTGATGTCTTTTTGACGACCGGCTGTGGGAAGGTGCACTTTTTGGAGGAGTTAATTCTTTAGGAAGTTTCTTTCCCCCTGTAGGAACTACCGGGTAACTAGAAGGTTTGGTAGAGGTCGATTTTGGTGGAGACTGAGGTTGCGAGGAAGTCGGCCTGTGAGAGGGACCGCGAGAGCGCTCAGTGTACGGGCGAAGGCTGGGTGTGCCCTCACGAAGAGAACGATACGAGTAAGATTTCCTGCGGGACATCGTTCCTACAAAAAAGGAAAAGATCACATTAAAACTTTGAATACCCACGATATAAGAGTGCAGGGTCAAACAGTGTGTGTGATGTGTGCATCCCATATAATTCCCCCTAACAGACCCGGGCCCGAAGACAGGCTCATCTGACCAGTTTCTCGTCCTCTAGTTGGAGCACTGGTCGCTTTAGGAGCAAGGAAGAAAGGCCCCTCTTCAAAGTCCTTTTCTGTATATACAACATCGGGTAAAGGGATTTTATTCAGCTCGTCAAATAACCGCTCTTCTATCAAGTCATCGGCAGCAACGGTTTCGATTGGAGCAGAGATAGGAATTTCCTTGGACACGTCACCGCGGGCCTCATCCCCTCTGTATATGTTCAAGTCTTCATCGTCTTGGATGACTATCGGAGAAGGACTCTTGTGAAATTTAGTTGTTTCTATCGCTTGTGAAGTTCCCTCTCCCTCTGTTGGGGGCATGTACTTATAAGGTTTGCCGCCGGTGCCAAGTCCAAATCTTCTGTCTAGAAGACGATGCTTGTGAAGATTGTCATCATTAATGCATTTTTTGATCCTTAGAAAGTCGGATCTGCTCTGTGAAAGAATAGATAATCGATGGTTGTATAACGGACCTTCCGTTTTCGGGAAGATATGATCTGTTTAAGACAAAGAAAAAGGAGGAAAAATGTTAATACTTAGACTCCTTGAGCAAGATATTCGATTAGAGGATCAAAGTTTACTTGATTTGAGCCATCTTCGTGGGCATCCGGTCTGTTTCCTTATATAAAACCAATCGGACTTAGGATCCCCTATGTTGTTATAACCGTCGTACAAAACTTTTCTATTCGCCACCGATTCAAAGAAAGAGAAATTTGGAGTTGCAGAAGAACGATGCTTGAAAAGAAATAAGAATACCATATCTCTGAATTTAAGTTCGGCATGCAGGATCTCCGCATATGCAACATATAGTGAGTATAGAGATGCGTAGGCGTTTGGATGAAGCTGCATCAGAGCAATACCTAGTCGTCTTAAAGTTTTGATGGCGATCGGGGGAAACGGAGGAATAGCTTCTACTAAGCACATGGTTCGACTGATCGCCATATTCCCTTCCGGAGCTAGGTGGGGTCTATCTTCGCTTCCAGGCGTCAAGACATCGTCCCAAGGAATTCCGTGTCTTAAGCAGATTCTTTTAAGTTTTATCTCGTCGAGCTTGGATGCTAAAGAATCAGAAAATTTATCTATCCCGAGCGCGCCTGGGATCTCGTCAGGAGCTCGCTCATCAATCTCAGAATCACCGCTAGATGAAGTATTTTCAGACGGATTTGATTCCGTGGCCTCGTACTCAGATCCAGAATCTCCACCTCCTGGATTAATTGGAGGAATTTCTGGGTTGTACTGCTCAGGAACCTCGGATTCCTCTTCTGTTGCGGATCTTCAAGAAGAGTGATCATTCGACATTGCTGCTAGGACGAGAAAATATGAACAATAAGATTAACACTACCCGTCCCCCGTGTGTGTAAGTGTCGGTGTGTGTACTTGTGAGTGCATTGAAAATAAAATGTGAAAGCTATCAAGATCATCGAAATATTAGTCGTCATAGGTAGTTAAATTATGTGGTCTTTTAGTCCAGAAAGTCCAACATCAGGGCCCTAGCCTAAATGTCCAGAATTTTATGGTGACAAGGCGTCGATTAAAGTTTGAAATTTCTTCGTATCGTTAGCTATAATTCGGATCGCATGGCAGAGGGATCGCCCCTTTCGGATCGCAGGGCAGAGGGATCGCCCCCCATCGAATCGCCGGGCGAAGGGATCGCTCCTTCACGAATCGTTGCAACCCCCACGATACGCGCCTTTGCTGCTACCACGATCTTTCGTCTCGCCACTCGCTTTCGTCTTCTCTCCTTGGCCACGATCCGAACCGGCCTTCCCTCTTCTTCTTCCTCCTTCATTTTCCTCCTCTCCTTTCCATCCTCGAACTCCGAGCTCTACGTCAGTCAGCCATGGCGTTTTGATGATTTCGTCAAAAAAGCACAAATTTCCATCGTTTCTAGTCGAGAAGGTTCATGAAAGAGCGGCGTTCACGAATAAGAATACTTTTTGTGGAGTTACCTTTCTAAATACTGAAGGAATGCTTGGATTTTCTAGAGTTGAGAAACTTGGGTTCGTTCTTCGATAGTGCAGGCGAAGCGATACGGCAGAAAGAAAGAGGAAGGAGAATGAAGAGGAGAAGTGTCGGCTTATATAGGCAAAGAGGGCGACCGTTTGTCTCCCTTTCTTTGTCCTTTTCGATCCACGAAACACCATACATGTAACAACCCGTATTTTCAATAACCTGTTATAACAAAAATCGAGGCAGAATTTAATTCAAAAATCTGAATCAAGGGAAACGGGCTATGCCATTGCGTTCGTCTCGAAAAAATACGCGAAATAGAGTCCGAGTTTTCGAAAATCGGAGTCCGTATGACCCAGTTAAGGCCCATTGAAGTTTTCAGAAATTTCCATAGTAAAAACAGATTTAAATTTCAAATTAAAAACAAGGATTAGGGCTAATTGGTGTCAGGCGGGAAAATTCCCGCCAGGGCCCCCATGTCGACAGGCATGTCGACAGGGGTCTTAGGGTGTCGACTGCCCTGTCGACAGCCCTGTCGACACGGGGTAGCCAGGCAGTTTTGCCTGGCGCACCATTTTGATTTGGGCTTGGTCTTGTGGCTTGGTTCTAGAGAATTCCGAGATCTGACGGGCCAAAACTAACCTAGGGTTAATCCTAGGGCTAAAAACACTCTAATCTTCTATAAATAAGCCCCTAATCCCACCCTAAACCCTCATTATTCACTCTAGCAACCAAACTATGTCAAATTGAAATCTCAAATGGCCTCCACCTAAGAACCCTAGCCTCCACCCTCTTCAAAAATCATTTCTATTAAGATATTGATGTTCATACAAGCTTTTCTAAGTTGTATGAATGATCATTAGCTTGCATACATCATCAAGTTGCAAGCTTTATTTGCTAAGCTAGAGTTTTTGGGATTTTTGTTAATTGGAGCTTTGTTTTGGGTTTTTATATGCTTGCATAAAAGGGCTTCTCAATCTTTATTAGTAGATTTGTGTCTTCATAATATTTGTAAGCCCTCTTACCTTCATTTTAGAAACTCTAAAGTTAATATGTGATGAAAGTTGGGATTTATGCATGTTTAATGAGTTATGCATGCTTATGTGAGTTCACTATGCTATGTTATGCATGTTTAATGAGTTATGCATGCTTATGTGAGTTCACTATGCTATGTTACACATGTTTGATAAAGTATGCATGCTTATGCAAGTTCACCAAGTCATGATTTGCATGTATGACAAGTTATGCATGTTTATGGAAGTTCACTATGCCTTGATTTGCAAGTATGACAAGTTATGCATGTTTATGCAAGTTCACTATGCCTTGATTTGCAAGTATGACAAGTTATGCATGTTTATGCAAGTTCACTATGCCATGATTGGCAAGTTTAACAAGTTATGCAAGTTCACTAGGCTAAGTTAAGCAAGTCCAACATGTTATGCATGTTTATTATGATATGTGAGATTCATCATGTATGTTGTGACAAGTTCCCTCTTTCTACCCTTTATACGTTATGACGAATATGTAAGCGATAGAATGACGTGGGGGGTTTTTGGGTAAAACTTAAAATACATGAAAATATAAGATTGGGAATTTACCTATTAAGTTAGGTCTACCCCTTGGGAATTTACCTATTAAGTTAGGTCTACCCAAGTTAAACTTGTAATTATGGTTTGAAATAAAGTGGACATGACACTTAGAAAACATGTGTGGCCAACTCGAGGTTGGGTTGAGTTTGTAGCGTAAACCTACCCGGAACCGATCGGCTTAACTAGTTGCTACAAACAATAGGATCCAATGTGAGAAGTTGGTCATGTGTACCTGGGACCCGAGGTTAGACCAAGTTGTGGTGTAAAGCTACCCGGACCTGCCCGGCTTAACTAGTAACCGCAACAAAGTCTAATGTGAGAGGTTAAGGTACAATTAAATTAATGCCTCATAATTAGGGTTAAGTCATGGCCCACTAATACTTAACCAATTTTGGGGATACGAGGGATTAAATGGGGTTAAGTGGTGAACTGTTGGTTACACTTAACTAATTTAATCCATGATTAGTGAGGGGTTAAACCACACTTAACCCTCTTAGAAAACCCTAGCAACGTGGTCTGTTCCAGCAGTAATCCCAGTTTGGTATCATTCACAACCCTAGAGGCTAGGCTAGGGCGGGGCACGATTACTGGACTGATGTAAGCGACCCAAGCGACGGCTGAGTGGTACAGCGGTGCGGGTCCAGGCGGGCTACGGACGTGCACGCAGTTCGGTGTTGGAAAAACTCGAGGCACGGGTACCAGTAGGTTTAGACTGTGCATTATTGCTTAGGTGTCTGGGGTTGACACCCGAGGGCTTGATACACCCAAGGGTGGACCCAGCACAGTCTGACTACAACCATATGTGGGCCGTATGGACACCAACACTTGACGTGTTAGGTTTATAGGGAGCCGATCGATTAGACCGCTGGGCTGGACCTTGTATTAAGGTCACCTCCTGCTATTGGGCCAAAGTTTTGGGCAGAGGGATCATTACCTGTTATGTTAGTTGCTAGTACACTGTGGTGCAAAGCTTAATCTTCTTTATGTGATGACACCTTTATCTATTTCCAGTATATTCATCTCAGTTTCCATCATGATGTTAGCTTTATTAGTTTATAGACTGATCGTAGTAGGGCTTACCAGTCTTTTTGACTGACCTGTTTTCTTTCGCTTCTTTTCTTCCATTTCCCCCCCCCCCCCCCAGGTTCTCAGGGAGGGAACAGTGGTGCTTAGCTTGGATCGCTTGCTTGTTCGCTGGATAGCTCATGTATGTCTGGATATTGAGCTCGCTATGGCTTATCACTTTTATTTTTGGGGATAGCACTGTGTATTTCAGTATTTCTGTTTATGTTGTACTAGACATATTTATTTTGGCAGATGACTTTATGATGTACTAGACTTTTTTTGAGATGGTTTGAGATATTCCGCTGTTCTATTCTCATTTACTCTGTTTTACATATATGTTTATGTTCCTGTTCTGCCTTGATATATCATTATGCATGCTTACCCAGTTCTAACACCCCCCAGAAGCTAGTGCCCCCGAAAGAGTGACCCTAGCGGAGGTGGGGTGTTACAAATTTGGTATCAGAGCATATGGTTTGCAAGAAAGGACAAAAAGTTTTTAAAAGACTTTTGAAAAACTATTTTCAAAACAAGTATAAAGTATTTTCCAAAGAAAGGTCTAGTATTTTTTTAAAAAAAGGGCTATTCCCCAAAAAGCCATTAGCGTTATCCTTCGTTCCCTTGACCTAATCTTATCTTATCCTTCGTTTCAGTATGGCTGAGGATCTTGCCATCCCGGATGGAGTAAATGTGCCACTCTGGTATAGGAGGCTTCTAGAAGCTAGGGCGGCAGCCGGCCCCGCAAACCCTACTCCCACTCCTCCTCCTGTAGTTGAGAATCCTCCCCCTAATGTTAATATTCCTCCTCCCGTTGCTAATGTCCCTCCTCCGGTGGTTCCTCCAGCAGTTAATGTTCCTCCCCCTCCTGTTGCTGAGGCTCCTCTTCCTCCTCCTCCCCCTCAGCATCCTCAGGTTGAGTTCACGAAGGTTTGTAAAGACTTCAAGGCAATGGGAGGCAAGAATTTCCTAGGCACGGAATCTTTTGTTGAAGCTAGGAATTGGCTGAAAGACACTGAGGACCTGTTTGCTATCTTTGGGATTGATGACGAGAGGAAGATTTTATTGACAGTGTGGCTTTTGAAGGATGAAGCGGCCTATTGGTGGGAGGTCACCAATGGGACGAGGCCCGTTGAGACTTGGGCCGATTTGAGGGCTAGATTTGTGGCCAAGTTTCTATCTTCTGCTGAGGCGAATTTACAGATGGAGAAGTTCATTGCATTAAAGCAAGGTGATATGTCTGTTAAGGAGTATGTGAACAAGTTTAATCAGCTGGCCCGTTTTGGTTTGGATATGGTGAACACTCCGGAGAAGAAGGTTCTTCGATTTGCTAGAGGGTTGAATGAGCCGCTGCAGGGCTTGGCGATGTCACATGTTCCGCATGGGGCTACTTTTGAGAGTTTGGTCAATATGGCTCTGCTTCCGGGAGATGGAAAGAAAGAAGTCAAGTCGAGTGATACTCAAGCAAAGAAGACTGATTCTCAAGGCAAAGGCAATCAAGGTGGTCAAAGCAGCCAGGGGAATCAGGGCAAGAACAAGAAGGGGAACAACAACAACAAAGGCAAGGGAAAGTGCAATTACTGTGGTGTGCCTGGACACTTTGCTAAGGATTGTAGGAAGAAGAAAAGGAATCTTAGTGGTGGATGTTTTTCCTGTGGTGAGACTGGACACTTCAGCAAGGAGTGCCCGAAGAAGAAAGGACAGGCTGGACCTTCAGGAGGGCAAGTTCATGCTCTCAATACCGCTCCAGTTCCCGACCGAGGTAGTGTTTCTGTTGAGAACCTTGTTTATGTTTCTGATCTTCCAGTCCGTACTTTGTTTGATTCTAGTGCATCACATAGCTTTATTTCATCTGATCTTGTTGATAGCTTGCACCTTAGTACTAGCTTAGTGGACGATCCCGTTTGTGTTTCGAATCCCATTGGGGGTTCTGCTCATCTATCTATGATATGTGAGGATCTGAGGATCTCTATACTCAGTGTAGAGTTCTTGTGTAGTGCATATGTTCTTGGTTTCAGGGGATACGGATTGATACTGGGCATGGATTGGCTATCCCGATATGGAGCCATTCTGGATTGTGAGCATAGGGTTGTGAGGCTTGTGACTCGCCTTGGCAACACCTTAGAGATTTCATGCAATCCGAAGAATCCCGTCATGTTGTGCTATCTAGAATCTCTCGACTCATCAGAGGAAGCCCTTCAGTCTGTAAGGGTGGTCCGAGATTATCCAGATGTTTTTGAAGAAGTTAAGGGGTTGCCCCCTAAACGAGAGATTGATTTTCGCATTTATCTAGTGGATAATGCTAAGCCTGTTTCTTTGCCCGTTCGGCATATGGCTCCGCGTGAGAGACGGGAGCTGAGCAAGCAAGTGAAAGAATTGCTTGAGAAGAACTTCATCAAAAGAAGTATATCCGAATGGGGAGCGCCTGTGGTGTTCGCTACTAAGGCAGATGGTTCTCTTCGGCTCTGTGTGGATTATAGAGAATTGAATAAGCTGACTAAGAAGAACAGACACCCGTTACCGAGGATCGATGATCTCTTTGATCAGCTTGTTGGTGCTTCTGTTTTCTCTCAGCTTGATCTTGCTACGGGTTTTCATCAGCTCAGAGTGGCTGAAGATAGTATAGACAAGACTGCATTCAGAACTCCAGATGGATTCTTTGAATGGCTTGTTATGCCGTTTGGTTTGACGAATGCACCCGCGTATTTCGTGGACTTGATGAGTAGGGTGTTTCGGGAGTTCTTGAACAAGTTTGTCGTGGTCTTTGTGGATGATATTCTGGTCTTCTCCAAGGATGAAGAAGAGCACGCGAGGCATCTTGTAGAGGTGATGGATACGCATAGAGCACATCAGTTAAAGGCCAAGTTCTCCAAGTGCCACTTTTGGAGAAGGGAAGTCAGATTCCTTGGGCATATCGTATCCAAGCAAGGCTTAGCGGTGGATCCCGCTAAGGTGGTTGCAGTTCAGGATTGGAAGACTCCAAGGAATGCAACAGAGGTGAGAAGCTTCCTAGGTCTTGCGGGTTTTTACCAGAAGTTCATCAAGGACTTCGCGAAGATATCCGCTCCTCTTACTAAGTTGACGAAGAAGAACTTAGTTTTTGCTTGGGATATGGACTGTGAGCTTGCTTTTCAAAGACTCAAGAGAGCCCTTACCTCAGCACCAGTTCTAGCTTTACCGGATGGTGGTAAGATATTTACCGTGTACACTGATGCTTGTGGCACGGGATTGGGCGCCGTTCTGATGCAAGAGGGCAGAGTTATATGTTTTGGTGGGAGGCAACTTAAGGTGCATGAGAGGAATTATCCCACTCATGATCTAGAGTTGGCAGCGATTGTATATGCACTCAAGGCTTGGCGTCATTATCATCTGGGAGAGAGATTTGAGCTGTATACTGATCATAAGTCTTTGAAGTATCTCTTTTCGCAGAAGGATCTGAACTTGAGGCAGCAGAGATGGATGGAATTCTTGGCTTCCTATGATTTTGATATAGCCTATACCCCTGGCAAGGGGAATTTTGTAGCGGATGCGTTGAGTAGGAAAAGGTTGACACTAAGTCCTCTATTTGTTGAGATGAAGAATTTAGTGTTCTTGGCAACCTTTGATTTTTCCTTGACAGTTGAGTCGATGACCGGTTCTTTGGCATCTCTAGAGCTCAGGCCTACCCTTCTGGATCAAGTTGGGGCTTCGCAGAAGGAAGACCCTCAGATAATTGAGATCATGGATAAGCTGATTCGAGGTGAGACATCTAGTCACCTTGCTCGATATTCTATAGACGATAAGGGTTGGCTGAGGAGAGACGGAAGGCTTTGTGTTCCGATGGTGGAAGACTTGGTGAGGAAAGTCCTTGAGGAAGCACATCGCTCCAAGTTGACTATACATCCAGGCGGTGATAAGATGTATAAAGATATGAAGCGCATTTTCTTCTGGCCGGGAATGAAGAAGGATGTGGCCGAGTTTGTCTCGAGATGTGTTATTTGTCAGAGGGTAAAAGCTGAGTCGAAGAAGCCCGGTGGGCTATTGCATCCTCTAGAGGTCCCGCTATGGAAATGGGAGAGTATTTCTATGGACTTTATTGATGGGCTTCCAAGGTCAAGGAAGGGGAATACGAGCATATGGGTCATTGTGGATAGGCTCACGAAGAGTGCTCATTTCATTCCGGTGAAGAGCAAAAGGACCGCATCTGGACTAGCATCAGTATATCTTCGTGAGATAGTACGACTACATGGAGTCCCTTCCAGCATAGTCAGTGACCGAGACCCCATCTTTACTAGTCAGTTCTGGAACAGTTTGCAAGAGGCTATGGCCACAAGGTTGAACCTGAGTACGGCCTATCACCCACAAACAGACGGTCAAACAGAAAGGGTGAATAGGGTACTTGAGGACTTGTTGAGGCTTTGCATTCTGGATTTTGGTGGTGCTTGGGAAGACCATCTTCCTCTTGTTGAGTTTGCATATAATAACAGTTATCAAGCAAGCATAGGGATGGCACCATTAGAAGCTTTATATGGGAGGCCGTGCAAGTCGCCTACATGTTGGTGGGAGACTACAGATAAGCTTATACTTGGACCCGACATGATTAGAGATACATCCGAGAAGGTCGAGTTGATTAGAATACGGATGAAGGCGGCCCAAGACCGACAGAAATCCTATGCTGATAAGCGAAGATCCGATTTGGAGTTTGATGTTGGGGACAAGGTTTTCGTAAAGGTTTCTCCTTTACGGAATGTGGTCCGATTTGGAGCTGTTGGGAAGTTAGCACCGAGATTCGTTGGACCCTTCCCCATCATAGAGAGAATTGGGAAGATGGCTTATAAAGTGCAATTGCCCGAGAAGTTGTCCGGAGTGCATAATGTATTTCATGTCTCGCATCTCCGAAAGTGCCTACATGAGTCCGCTGAGGTGGTTGAACCTAGCATTCTTGAAGACGTGGAAGTGGAGAAAGAGGCAACTTTAAGGAGAGCTCCGATTCGTATCTTGGGGACAGAGACCAAGAAGCTAAGGAATCGAGAGGTTAGGCTGGTAAAGGTTCAATGGGGTGAATCCGAAGAAGACGCAACTTGGGAAACCGAGGAGAAGATGCGTGGGCTTTATCCATTCCTTTTTGAGGGTACACTCTCAATCTCTTTTCTTTGTTTAGCATATCTTTCTCTTTTCTATCCATGTTTATCTAGTTATCGTGCTAATCTTGTCATGAGAACCTTAGGTAGAAACCCTTTGGATGAAACATGTGTTTGAAACATGTTATGTTTGATGGTTGCAAGTGGTTGCAAGTGTTTGCAAGTGGTTACTCGTGGATGCATGATACACATTAGGCACTAGATCGGCTCACACACTCCTCATATTGCATATGCATGAGTGTATATGCTTATTCTTGGATGAAATGTGTATGCCATCACATGGATGTTGCATATTGATGTATGATTGAGCACGCATGTAGATATTATACATTATGTTAGTGATTTGCATACATATGGATACATTTCACTAACATATTTTGCATTGATCTTTGCATTAGATAAGTACATATACACACACTTCTGCATATGATCATACAGCATTTAGAATCTTTTAAGGACAATGGTTGCCCGTGGATGATGCTTTGAGTAGATGGATGATTGGATGGTAGGATACGTTCTTCCTAACTTGAAGATTTCGGGGACGAAATCCTTTAAGGAGGGGAGAATGTAACAACCCGTATTTTCAATAACCTGTTATAACAAAAATCGAGGCAGAATTTAATTCAAAATTCTGAATCAAGGGAAACGGGCTATGCCATTGCGTTCGTCTCGAAAAAATACGCGAAATAGAGTCCGAGTTTTCGAAAATCGGAGTCCGTATGACCCAGTTAAGGCCCATTGAAGTTTTCAGAAATTTCCATGGTAAAAACAGATTTAAATTTCAAATTAAAAACAAGGATTAGGGCTAATTGGTGTCAGGCGGGGAAATTCCCGCCAGGGCCCCCATGTCGACAGGCATGTCGACAGGGGTCTTAGGGTGTCGACTGCCCTGTCGACAGCCCTGTCGACACGGGGTAGCCAGGCAGTTTTGCCTGGCGCACCATTTTGATTTGGGCTTGGTCTTGTGGCTTGGTTCTAGAGAATTCCGAGATCTGACGGGCCAAAACTAACCTAGGGTTAATCCTAGGGCTAAAAACACTCTAATCTTCTATAAATAAGCCCCTAATCCCACCCTAAACCCTCATTATTCACTCTAGCAACCAAACTATGTCAAATTGAAATCTCAAATGGCCTCCACCTAAGAACCCTAGCCTCCACCCTCTTCAAAAATCATTTCTATTAAGATTTTGATGTTCATACAAGCTTTTCTAAGTTGTATGAATGATCATTAGTGTAATAACCCGAAAATCTGGGCCAGTTTAAAATTTTTATTTTGGCAATTTTAACGAATTTTGAATATTTAAAATGGATTATTTTAAATAATATCAACGAGAAATTTATTTTGAATTGAATTCGACGTATATATTATATACGTCGTCGTTAGAATATAAATATTTATATATAATTATAAATAGAATTGAAAATGGCGCGGTAGTTCGATAATTCGATTTCAAACTTCAATTGAATGTACCGGGTGCAAAACAATCCGGATTTTAGTGAAACCAAAAACATTAGGATCTAATTGATGATATCTTTCTAACGGATGTAAGAAACTGAGATTTCACTTTAAAAATTGAGAGATATGTCCAGTTGAAAATTCTGAATAGTCGCTATGGAATTCAGGCCCTTAAAAATGGACATTTTGCAAATGACCTCGGATTTCGACTAAACCACTTTTGTTGGATCCGCAGTGTCAAGTTATTGCTAGGTTTCAAATTTCATAATTTTTCGAATCAATATGTGAGCGTGGCAAAGGAAAACGTGTTTTGACCATTTCAGTTGATTTTAATCGACTGGAAATTGGCCATTTTTCTAACGGTCTCAGAATTCGACGAAACTAGTTTTGTTAAGACCGTATCGTCAATACGAAGCTAGAAAATATTTTTCTGCAATTTATAGAGTTAGTATGTGACCCCGGTAATTTGAAATGTACGTTTAAAATTCAATATAGCGATTTAAGTGTAAATTTAACAGGAACTGGTTCAAACAGTCGAATCAGCTTACGATACATATCCCATTGTGTTCGGAATGGGGGTGAAACGCTATGGGCGACAGGCGGTGGACCTCTTTTAGAGGTCGATTGAAAAAGTTGACTTTTTGAATTAAAATAAAATAATTAAATTAATAAAAAATTTCTTCCTCCCCCCTTTATTGGTTCTGCCCCCCCCCCCCCCCCCCCCGATTACATATTTCAGAATAAAGAAAAAAAAAAAAATGGAGAATCGATCGCCCCTCCAGGCGGATCCGCCTTCGCCGCCGCCAGGTGACGCCGCTCCAGCTGCTCCGCCCTCCGGTCAACGGCGACGCTCCCCTCTCCCTCCATTCGATGTTCGAGCCCCCCCCCCCCCCAAACCGTAAACCTCGCCGTGACAGCAACCTGGGCCCACTGGAACCCTGCTCCTCCCGCCGCCGTGACACCCGACCTTCCTCCTCCACCGACGCGACACCACAGTCCCCCCCCCCCCCCCCCCGGACCCAAAACCGATGATGAACCCCCCCCTGTAAGTTTTTCTGATTTTATTTATTTTATTTACTGATTTTATTTATTTTATTTACTGATTTTATTTATTTTATTTACTGATTTTATTTATTTTATTAACTGAATTTTATTTGCTTATTAAACTGTTTTATTTTATTTTACTTATGTTAAACTGATTTTATTTATTTTAAAACTGATTTTATTTTTAGATTTTAAATAGCCAAAGATTTAAACTTTAAAAAGAGAAAAGACGATACTTTAAAAAGAGAAAAGACGATATTTTAAAAAGAGAAAAGACGGTATTTTTAAAGGTGAAAGATAAGATTTTTTTTATTTGGTAAAAGATACGATCTTTATATTTTTAAAGTGATAAAAATATAGTTTTTATATTTTTAAAGTATTAAAAATATAATCTTTACTATATAAAAATATTAAAAATATGATTTTTATATTTTTAAAGTATTAAAAATATAATCTTTATAGGATAGAGAATATAAAAATATCATCTTTGTATATGTAGCAAAATAAAAATCTGATTTTTATTTTATATACGTTGAAATCAAGTGATGTCTTTAAATTTAAAAAGGTGAAATCTTTAAATTTAAAAAGGTGAAATCTTTAAATTTAAAAAGGTGAAATCTTTAAATTCAAAAAGGCGAAATCTTTATATGGAAAATAGCGGGATAAAAATATAATTTTTATCTATATAACATAGTAGTAAAAATTCGATTTTTAAATATATGAAGTGATTATAAAAATATGATTTTAAATTGAAAACGAACAAATAAAAATGTGATTTTTTATTTTTATTTTTAAAAGACATCGAAATATAAAAACGTGTGATTTTTATATATATAGTGACTACGGGCAACGAAGATGACGAAGAGGGGATAACGAAGAAGATTTCTATCAAATGAAGAGTCGTGGTATTGGATAGCTTTCGGTGAGAACTTCTCACTCTTAATTCTCTTTTTCTAGATATATATATATATACTAGGATGCAGATGGTGCTTATTAGAAGCACCCGACACCCGTCCACATACCATGGACTTGTTTGTTTGGATGTTTGGTGATTGATTGAGATATTGTTTTGAATGTGGTTTGTGGTGTGAAAAATCGAATCGATAAATTGGTTAGGATTAGACGTGCGCCGTTATAAGGCGAAGGAGTAAGACTAGGTTAGACTCTTACTCCAAATTTTGTGGTTTGCATAACGAGAGTGATTTGATTGATGTGTGAATGGCGTGGGCCTTCACTAGACCGGGGATAAGGCTAGGCCTCGTCCCGTTTCTAGTATCGTGCCGTTATGCCGCCGAAATTTTCTAAAATATGTTAGAAAAATAAAAATATCATTTTTATTGTGTAAATGAAATGAATAGAAATTCAAGTGTTGAAATAGAATATTTTATCGTTAAATATAATTTTTAACGTGAAAGTGAATAAATAAATATTTATAAACAAATCGGCCGATTTGTTTATATACACTGATTTGACTGATATCGATTGGGTCGATAAATTTTACACATCGCCCAACTACACAAATAAAATCTGTGTGTGATTGTTTTGAAACCCCACACGGGTGTTGGGATGAAGTTTGAAGTTCACTCATCCTGATTGATTAAATATGTCGATCGGTCGATTGACAGACTGTGTAAGCGTCAATTATTTATATTTGGTGCCTATACAGTGTAGTGCACTTTGGTTGATGATTGATTATTTTTGAAAGCTATTATATACATGTGTTGTATGGAATCCATATAATTAACGTTATATGGTGATTGATTGGGCCTCATTCCAATTTGAAAAATAATGAATATTATAATAGAGAATTCATGTGTTGAATATAAAAATAGTCATGTGTTGACGATGTTCATGTGTTGAGTGAAATATTTTATATAATGAAATTTACATCTTTATCATATTTAAAATTAGAACTACTTCCTAGTAGAAGTCTAATTAAAATCAAACGATAGATACCATAGTTTTATAAAATATTTTACATAACAAAAATAGTGAGGTGTTGACAGTACTCATGTGTTGAGATTAGTCGTGTGATGAAAGAAATATAGATTCATGTGTTGAATGGGATAAATATTCATTTGTTGGATAGAATAAAGGAGTTTTGAAAAATATAAAGCCGTGTTGATTAGAGATGCGTTATTTCGACGTGAACGATATTTATATCGATTTTAAACGATTTCGAAATGAATTGAATTGAAAACGATTTCGAAATGAATTGAATTGAAAACGATTTCGAAATGAATTGAATTGAAAACGATTTCGAAATGAATTGAATTGAAAACGATTTCGAAATGAATTGAATTGAAAACGATTTCGAAATGAATTGAATTGAAAACGATTTCGAAATGAATTGAATTGAAAACGATTTCGAAATGAATTGAATTGAAAACGATTTCGAAATGAATTGAATTGAAAACGATTTCGAAATGAATTGAATTGAAAACGATTTCGAAATGAATTGAATTGAAAACGATTTCGAAATGAATTGAATTGAAAACGATTTCGAAATGAATTGAATTGAAAACGATTTCGAAATGAATTGAATTGAAAACGATTTCGAAATGAATTGAATTGAAAACGATTTCGAAATGAATTGAATTGAAAACGATTTCGAAATGAATTGAATTGAAAACGATTTCGAAATGAATGGAATTGAAAACGAATTCAAATTGAATTGAAAGTGAATTGAAATGAATTCAAATTGAATTGAAATTTGAATTGAATAGAAATGAATTTTAAAACGAATTTATAGAGAAGAATTCAATTTTGATTTGAATTGAAATGGAAGTTGAAATTGCTTTTGAAACGAATTCAAAACTATTTTTAAAATTCGTTTTAAAAGGAAATCGACGAAATATATATTATATATATTCTATATATAATATAATGGCCTGAATAGAACGCGCCGCGCCGCGGCAGTTCGTGAATTTCGACCATTTATTTCAAACGGACATTGCGGGAGATCCGACCGTCGGATTCTCCTAAAACCGGAACCGTTGGGTTCGTATCGAAAAGAGCTTTCCAATGAATATTAGAAATTTGAAATCTAACGGTTGGATTTGGAATTATGTCCAAATCAAATTCGAAAAAGGTCGCTGTAAGTGCAGTTCGATGGCCGTTGTTGGAAATCGACTGTACGGGCCTTGATAAAATTATTAAAAATATCTATAATTTGTGTAAAATTATAATATGTGAATTGGAAAGATTTGGGCTGGAAAATTTCACATTTGAAAAGATAAAAATAGATTTTTATCGAAATGAACTAGTTTTGAACTAGAATTGAAATCAATTTATTTTTAAAATAAATAAATTGAATTTGAAAGTGATTTTGAAAATAATCGATAATTTCTAATACGTGGATTGGACTGGAGCTGAATCGAAATTATCTTCGGGATATTTCGATGTTGGATTTCGTGACTATACAAATATTGTTATGTGGATTTGAAAGATATTTTATATCGTTATTTCCAATACGATATTTGTTGGTTTCAGAATTTGATATTGAATATAAGCCGATATATTTTCTATTCAGAGCCTTGTATTTAATATCAAATGTGATTTGGTTTGTCGTGAATCGTGTTTTTGATGACATTGGTTCTTTAACCCAGTTAAAGGCAGAATATTGATTTTTGAGAGGATTAAAACTAAGTGGAGTTTTAATGAATCTTTAATTAGATTGAAAAGTGAATTGATAATTTAAATTATCAAATCTGAAAAGTGATCGAGAGTGGAGTACCACCAGTTTTGCTCCAAAGCGATAGTTAAATCTTTAATTAGATTTGAACGTGAAATGGTAATTAATTTTACCGATAACACCGTGGTGTTAGATGTGGAGTATTACCAGTTTTCTCCATGGGATATATAGGTTGGGATTGGGAAATAAAATAAATAATTACTTCGGTGTGGTTCGTTAATCCCGACTAGTTTGAAATGATATCCAAAGGAAGATTATAGGATAAATTTAGAAGAATTTATCTTGGATAAAATTAATGGGAACCTTTCCCTAAGAATGTGATTCTGTGAATAAAAGAATATTCTGAATTGGAATGAGGCGTTTGTTGTGTTTGTGTAACATTTGTTTATCATATACGTGGGTTATTCAGAAAATCCGGGTTTATATCCATTCTGAATAACCGATTCGACGAGATGTCGAAGATGAAGACGGTGGTTGAAGACCGGAAGTCTTCACATCGTTTGGGTGATTACTGATGATCTTGATTGGGCTGTACACCCAAGATGAGGGAAACAGTCGGTGATCGTCCAGACGTACTTGGAGATCGATGGATATGCGAGGAAAGTGCCTCCGGTTTCGTTCAGACCCAGAACGGACTAGTAAATGGACTGTGTGTCTGACATTGGATTTTAGTCCGTGTGATTGATCTCTATTAAATATATATCTGTTTGGCGGCGGAGAATTTATTCTCTTGCTTAACGCCCTTCTCTGAGACGTACGAGCTCAGGGGTTATATATTGATGGATATCAAGCGCATGGAGTGAGTTGCCTGTGTGGCATGCGTAAGTGGCAATTGATCAAGGCTTCTGTTGAAAAGCAAAGTCTTGTGGTTGATGATCAAAGCACGGCCTGTGTGGCATAGCTTTGTGTATAACGTGGATTCGCGAGCCTCACACCTCGGTATGAGTCAAAAACGGGATACGGACCCAAGGAGTGCACGACGTTTCTTTCTAGCTAGGGTGGTGTCAGTGACCTACCAGCCCTGACATTTATATACTTTTCACCTGTGTGGTTGTTGGATACGAGGCGCCTCGGATATAGGTCTGTAAGGACCGGGAAACGTGTGTTCAGGAATTGCCAATCCTCAAAAGTAAGAGAGGACCGACCTTGGAGGTTCCAAAGGATCATAGTGGGGTCCTGGGACATTTGCTAGAGTGTCTCGAACGCGGAGAGGAGCTTGCCCCTTGCCTCGGCTCATGACGGAAATCCAATTTCCAATACGTGATATTGCGGTTTTAATTGTAGAACTAGTATGGCGACATGATATATGGTACCCATGCCGTCTATGATTGATATTTATGATTGAAATTGTTTTGACACTATACACTTATTATAGTATCAAATGATTTGTTTTAAACGTACCAAGCATGTTTGGCTATTATAAGGGAAAACCCTATCCTCCGGCTTGCGTTGCATTGTGTGATGGGACCTGGGTCTTATAATAGCTTCATTTTTCGAAAGAGCATTGCGCTGTTTTGTTATATGCACTAGTATTCTTGGGAGGAAACCCGTTCCGTGTTATACGGCGTGGTCCCTTGAATTACTATCTTTAAGTAAAGTTTTGAATAACTATTTTAGTTCTCACACCAGTCCCATGACTGACCTGGAGTTTATTGTTTTAACCTAAACTCTGGGTGCCCCTATTTTCCTCACGGGCAGCTAGTAGTTTTGGTTTTGCAGATTTATATTCACAGGGTCCTGATTTACAGCTGGAACGATGCTCGGAAAGCTCTGTATCCGTGTATCACTTCTAGTTGTGTTTTTGTATTATTTTCCGCCGCTATGTAATTTATTGTAATCTCTGATATTTGTCGAATGTAATTTATTCATTTATACTCTGTATATTCTTGTATCTGATGGAATTGTTGTAATAGCAATGAAATGTTCTTCCGTATGCGTCCTTTTGTGTGTTGTTCTCAAAGTATTCGTGCTTTCCTTTACGGGGAAGTTACGGGTTCTTACAGTGGTATCAGAGCTTTGGTTTACAGAGCTCGAGAACAAGACACATTAGAACCATACGAAAGAATTCATCAGATATTGGATTAGCAATATCCAATTAGAATGACTCGTTAGAGATAGGATCAGTAGTATCCTAGAACGAGTGTGAAGAGTATATTTTTCAAATGAAAACAATTTTTGTTTTGAAAATTTAAATCGTTTTAAACGTATTTGATATTTATTTATTTTGAATATGGACAATCGAGTATATATAGATTTCGCGTATACGCGTCATGAACGTATATTCGAAGTTTTAATATACTGGGTAGGTATAGAATCACATTCTAGACATCCGGGAATGATTCTGATGATGGTGCATCATCATCAGTATTATTATTCGAGTTTCGAAGGTGTGATTTCTATATATTTCCATTAGGCTGGTGTGAGAACCAAAACTTATATAGTTAGAACACATTGTTGTGAATTGGCATCAAAACATGATTTTCTGTATATGTATCAAAATTATGAATTTGAAACTCTAATTCACTAATTGATTGATGTTTGTGTTGGTTGTTTATTTGTTTGATAATTTTGAACCATTTAGCCTAATATAACCGAATATTGAATTGTATTGAAAATTGGTCACATTTGCTTGCATATACCTATACTTACATTGAACAGGTCATAGCAAGGAGGCTAGAGCAGAGAATAAAATTTGTTTGCCCGACAAATAGGTACATGTTTACTACATAATTTCCTGTTTTGTTTGGGTGATGATGATTTTGTGAGCCTATTGGCTAGCCGCTTGGCTTTTTCTTTTTCTTTTTGAGATCTGAAGGACCGGGGAAGCTATTTGAAATTCCCCGATGCTCCCGGTGCAGGGGAGGTTATGGCGAAATTTTTCGAAAATTTAGGGTGTTAGCCAAATTTTTGAGATTTTAGAAAATTCTCAGAAACTGAAAAGTTGGAGAATGGAAGCCAGATCGAATGTAGAGTTAATTAATCAAACCACTTTCGACTTTGTTCCTTTTCGGGGACGAAAAGTTTTAAGTGGGGGAGATTGTAATAACCCGAAAATCTGGGCCAGTTTAAAATTTTTATTTTGGCAATTTTAACGAATTTTGAATATTTAAAATGGATTATTTTAAATAATATCAACGAGAAATTTATTTTGAATTGAATTCGACGTATATTTTATATACGTCGTCGTTAGAATATAAATATTTATATATAATTATAAATAGAATTGAAAATGGCGCGGTAGTTCGATAATTCGATTTCAAACTTCAATTGAATGTACCGGGTGCAAAACAATCCGGATTTTAGTGAAACCAAAAACATTAGGATCTAATTGATGATATCTTTCTAACGGATGTAAGAAACTGAGATTTCACTTTAAAAATTGAGAGATATGTCCAGTTGAAAATTCTGAATAGTCGCTATGGAATTCAGGCCCTTAAAAATGGACATTTTGCAAATGACCTCGGATTTTGACGAAACCACTTTTGTTGGATCCGCAGTGTCAAGTTATTGCTAGGTTTCAAATTTCATAATTTTTCGAATCAATATGTGAGCGTGGCAAAGGAAAACGTGTTTTGACCATTTCAGTTGATTTTAATCGACTGGAAATTGGCCATTTTTCTAACGGTCTCAGAATTCGACGAAACTAGTTTTGTTAAGACCGTATCGTCAATACGAAGCTAGAAAATATTTTTCTGCAATTTATAGAGTTAGTATGTGACCCCGGTAATTTGAAATGTACGTTTAAAATTCAATATAGCGATTTAAGTGTAAATTTAACAGGAACTGGTTCAAACAGTCGAATCAGCTTACGATACATATCCCATTGTGTTCGGAATGGGGGTGAAACGCTATGGGCGACAGGCGGTGGACCTCTTTTAGAGGTCGATTGAAAAAGTTGACTTTTTGAGTTAAAATAAAATAATTAAATAATTAAATTAATAAAAAATTTCTTCCTCCCCCCTTTATTGGTTCTGGCCCCCCCCCCCCCCCCCCCGATTACATATTTCAGAATAAAGAAAAAAAAAACAAAAATGGAGAATCGATCGCCCCTCCAGGCGGATCCGCCTTCGCCGCCGCCAGGTGACGCCGCTCCAGCTGCTCCGCCCTCCGGTCAACGGCGACGCTCCCCTCTCCCTCCATTCGATGTTCGAGCCCCCCCCCCCCCAAACCGTAAACCTCGCCGTGACAGCAACCTGGGCCCACTGGAACCCTGCTCCTCCCGCCGCCGTGACACCCGACCTTCCTCCTCCACCGACGCGACACCACAGTCCCCCCCCCCACCCCCCGGACCCAAAACCGATGATGAACCCCCCCCCCCTGTAAGTTTTTCTGATTTTATTTATTTTATTTACTGATTTTATTTATTTTATTTACTGATTTTATTTATTTTATTTACTGATTTTATTTATTTTATTAACTGAATTTTATTTGCTTATTAAACTGTTTTATTTTATTTTACTTATGTTAAACTGATTTTATTTATTTTAAAACTGATTTTATTTTTAGATTTTAAATAGCCAAAGATTTAAACTTTAAAAAGAGAAAAGACGATACTTTAAAAAGAGAAAAGACGATATTTTAAAAAGAGAAAAGACGGTATTTTTAAAGGTGAAAGATAGGATTTTTTTTATTTGGTAAAAGATACGATCTTTATATTTTTGAAGTGATAAAAATATAGTTTTTATATTTTTAAAGTATTAAAAATATAATCTTTACTATATAAAAATATTAAAAATATGATTTTTATATTTTTAAAGTATTAAAAATATAATCTTTATAGGATAGAGAATATAAAAATATCATCTTTGTATATGTAGCAAAATAAAAATCTGATTTTTATTTTATATACGTTGAAATCAAGTGATGTCTTTAAATTTAAAAAGGTGAAATCTTTAAATTTAAAAAGGTGAAATCTTTAAATTTAAAAAGGTGAAATCTTTAAATTCAAAAAGGCGAAATCTTTATATGGAAAATAGCGGGATAAAAATATAATTTTTATCTATATAACGTAGTAGTAAAAATTCGATTTTTAAATATACGAAGTGATTATAAAAATATGATTTTAAATTGAAAACGAACAAATAAAAATGTGATTTTTATTTTTATTTTTAAAAGACATCGAAATATAAAAACGTGTGATTTTTATATATATAGTGACTACGGGCAACGAAGATGACGAAGAGGGGATAACGAAGAAGATTTCTATCAAATGAAGAGTCGTGGTATTGGATAGCTTTCGGTGAGAACTTCTCACTCTTAATTCTCTTTTTCTAGATATATATATATATACTAGGATGCAGATGGTGCTTATTAGAAGCACCCGACACCCGTCCACATACCATGGACTTGTTTGTTTGGATGTTTGGTGATTGATTGAGATATTGTTTTGAATGTGGTTTGTGGTGTGAAAAATCGAATCGATAAATTGGTTAGGATTAGACGTGCGCCGTTATAAGGCGAAGGAGTAAGACTAGGTTAGACTCTTACTCCAAATTTTGTGGTTTGCATAACGAGAGTGATTTGATTGATGTGTGAATGGCGTGGGCCTTCACTAGACCGGGGATAAGGCTAGGCCTCGTCCCGTTTCTAGTATCGTGCCGTTATGCCGCCGAAATTTTCTAAAATATGTTAGAAAAATAAAAATATCATTTTTATTGTGTAAATGAAATGAATAGAAATTCAAGTGTTGAAATAGAATATTTTATCGTTAAATATAATTTTTAACGTGAAAGTGAATAAATAAATATTTATAAACAAATCGGCCGATTTGTTTATATACACTGATTTGACTGATATCGATTGGGTCGATAAATTTTACACATCGCCCAACTACACAAATAAAATCTGTGTGTGATTGTTTTGAAACCCCACACGGGTGTTGGGATGAAGTTTGAAGTTCACTCATCCTGATTGATTAAATATGTCGATCGGTCGATTGACAGACTGTGTAAGCGTCAATTATTTATATTTGGTGCTTATACAGTGTAGTGCACTTTGGTTGATGATTGATTATTTTTGAAAGCTATTATATACATGTGTTGTATGGAATCCATATAATTAACGTTATATGGTGATTGATTGGGCCTCATTCCAATTTGAAAAATAATGAATATTATAATAGAGAATTCATGTGTTGAATATAAAAATAGTCATGTGTTGACGATGTTCATGTGTTGAGTGAAATATTTTATATAATGAAATTTACATCTTTATCATATTTAAAATTAGAACTACTTCCTAGTAGAAGTCTAATTAAAATCAAACGATAGATACCATAGTTTTATAAAATATTTTACATAACAAAAATAGTGAGGTGTTGACAGTACTCATGTGTTGAGATTAGTCGTGTGATGAAAGAAATATAGATTCATGTGTTGAATGGGATAAATATTCATTTGTTGGATAGAATAAAGGAGTTTTGAAAAATATAAAGCCGTGTTGATTAGAGATGCGTTATTTCGACGTGAACGATATTTATATCGATTTTAAACGATTTCGAAATGAATTGAATTGAAAACGATTTCGAAATGAATTGAATTGAAAACGATTTCGAAATGAATTGAATTGAAAACGATTTCGAAATGAATTGAATTGAAAACGATTTCGAAATGAATTGAATTGAAAACGATTTCGAAATGAATTGAATTGAAAACGATTTCGAAATGAATTGAATTGAAAACGATTTCGAAATGAATTGAATTGAAAACGATTTCGAAATGAATTGAATTGAAAACGATTTCGAAATGAATTGAATTGAAAACGATTTCGAAATGAATTGAATTGAAAACGATTTCGAAATGAATTGAATTGAAAACGATTTCGAAATGAATTGAATTGAAAACGATTTCGAAATGAATGGAATTGAAAACGAATTCAAATTGAATTGAAAGTGAATTGAAATGAATTCAAATTGAATTGAAATTTGAATTGAATAGAAATGAATTTTAAAACGAATTTATAGAGAAGAATTCAATTTTGATTTGAATTGAAATGGAAGTTGAAATTGCTTTTGAAACGAATTCAAAACTATTTTTAAAATTCGTTTTAAAAGGAAATCGACGAAATATATATTATATATATTATATATATATAATATAATGGCCTGAATAGAACGCGCCGCGCCGCGGCAGTTCGTGAATTTCGACCATTTATTTCAAACGGACATTGCGGGAGATCCGACCGTCGGATTCTCCTAAAACCGGAACCGTTGGGTTCGTATCGAAAAGAGCTTTCCAATGAATATTAGAAATTTGAAATCTAACGGTTGGATTTGGAATTATGTCCAAATCAAATTCGAAAAAGGTCGCTGTAAGTGCAGTTCGATGGCCGTTGTTGGAAATCGACTGTACGGGCCTTGATAAAATTATTAAAAATATCTATAATTTGTGTAAAATTATAATATGTGAATTGGAAAGATTTGGGCTGGAAAATTCCACATTTGAAAAGATAAAAATAGATTTTTATCGAAATGAACTAGTTTTGAACTAGAATTGAAATCAATTTATTTTTAAAATAAATAAATTGAATTTGAAAGTGATTTTGAAAATAATCGATAATTTCTAATACGTGGATTGGACTGGAGCTGAATCGAAATTATCTTCGGGATATTTCGATGTTGGATTTCGTGACTATACAAATATTGTTATGGGGATTTGAAAGATATTTTATATCGTTATTTCCAATTCGATATTTGTTGGTTTCAGAATTTGATATTGAATATAAGCCGATATATTTTCTATTCAGAGCCTTGTATTTAATATCAAATGTGATTTGGTTTGTCGTGAATCGTGTTTTTGATGACATTGGTTCTTTAACCCAGTTAAAGGCAGAATATTGATTTTTGAGAGTATTAAAACTAAGTGGAGTTTTAATGAATCTTTAATTAGATTGAAAAGTGAATTGATAATTTAAATTATCAAATCTGAAAAGTGATCGAGAGTGGAGTACCACCAGTTTTGCTCCAAAGCGATAGTTAAATCTTTAATTAGATTTGAACGTGAAATGGTAATTAATTTTACCGATAACACCGTGGTGTTAGATGTGGAGTATTACCAGTTTTCTCCATGGGATATATAGGTTGGGATTGGGAAATAAAATAAATAATTACTTCGGTGTGGTTCGTTAATCCCGACTAGTTTGAAATGATATCCAAAGGAAGATTATAGGATAAATTTAGAAGAATTTATCTTGGATAAAATTAATGGGAACCTTTCCCTAAGAATGTGATTCTGTGAATAAAAGAATATTCTGAATTGGAATGAGGCGTTTGTTGTGTTTGTGTAACATTTGTTTATCATATACGTGGGTTATTCAGAAAATCCGGGTTTATATCCATTCTGAATAACCGATTCGACGAGATGTCGAAGATGAAGACGGTGGTTGAAGACCGGAAGTCTTCACATCGTTTGGGTGATTACTGATGATCTTGATTGGGCTGTACACCCAAGATGAGGGAAACAGTCGGTGATCGTCCAGACGTACTTGGAGATCGATGGATATGCGAGGAAAGTGCCTCCGGTTTCGTTCAGACCCAGAACGGACTAGTAAATGGACTGTGTGTCTGACATTGGATTTTAGTCCGTGTGATTGATCTCTATTAAATATATATCTGTTTGGCGGCGGAGAATTTATTCTCTTGCTTAACGCCCTTCTCTGAGACGTACGAGCTCAGGGGTTATATATTGATGGATATCAAGCGCATGGAGTGAGTTGCCTGTGTGGCATGCGTAAGTGGCAATTGATCAAGGCTTCTGTTGAAAAGCAAAGTCTTGTGGTTGATGATCAAAGCACGGCCTGTGTGGCATAGCTTTGTGTATAACGTGGATTCGCGAGCCTCACACCTCGGTATGAGTCAAAAACGGGATACGGACCCAAGGAGTGCACGACGTTTCTTTCTAGCTAGGGTGGTGTCAGTGACCTACCAGCCCTGACATTTATATACTTTTCACCTGTGTGGTTGTTGGATACGAGGCGCCTCGGATATAGGTCTGTAAGGACCGGGAAACGTGTGTTCAGGAATTGCCAATCCTCAAAAGTAAGAGAGGACCGGCCTTGGAGGTTCCAAAGGATCATAGTGGGGTCCTGGGACATTTGCTAGAGTGTCTCGAACGCGGAGAGGAGCTTGCCCCTTGCCTCGGCTCATGACGGAAATCCAATTTCCAATACGTGATATTGCGGTTTTAATTGTAGAACTAGTATGGCGACATGATATATGGTACCCATGCCGTCTATGATTGATATTTATGATTGAAATTGTTTTGACACTATACACTTATTATAGTATCAAATGATTTGATTTAAACGTACCAAGCATGTTTGGCTATTATAAGGGAAAACCCTATCCTCCGGCTTGCGTTGCATTGTGTGATGGGACCTGGGTCTTATAATAGCTTCATTTTTCGAAAGAGCATTGCGCTGTTTTGTTATATGCACTAGTATTCTTGGGAGGAAACCCGTTCCGTGTTATACGGCGTGGTCCCTTGAATTACTGTCTTTAAGTAAAGTTTTGAATAACTATTTTAGTTCTCACACCAGTCCCATGACTGACCTGGAGTTTATTGTTTTAACCTAAACTCTGGGTGCCCCTATTTTCCTCACGGGCAGCTAGTAGTTTTGGTTTTGCAGATTTATATTCACAGGGTCCTGATTTACAGCTGGAACGATGCTCGGAAAGCTCTGTATCCGTGTATCACTTCTAGTTGTGTTTTTGTATTATTTTCCGCTGCTATGTAATTTATTGTAATCTCTGATATTTGTCGAATGTAATTTATTCATTTATACTCTGTATATTCTTGTATCTGATGGAATTGTTGTAATAGCAATGAAATGTTCTTCCGTATGCGTCCTTTTGTGTGTTGTTCTCAAAGTATTCGTGCTTTCCTTTACGGGGAAGTTACGGGTTCTTACAGTGGAAAGAGCACGTTGAGACGACCCGATTTCCCGTTCTCACGGAAACAAGGTTATCTTTGGAATATAACACAGAAACATATAATAGCAGAACAGAATTAAATAAATACACCAGAATGAACAACAAAATATACTGGATAAAATTAATCATCAGAGTTACACAGTATACAGGATCTTACTTAGTACAAATACAGTTCAGCTATACATAAATGTCTACAGCGGAAATAAACAAAATATGTACAATAGGAGCTGAACAGCATAAAAAGAAATAAATGATAGAATCCATCTTCAGCTCCAGCTATCCAGAAAGAACCAGCTAAACCTGAATACAAGGCTGCCCGTGTAGAAAAAGGGGCACCCGAGTTTGAGAGTGAAACAAACTACGAGTCAGTCATGGGACTGGTATGAGAAATCCACTCAACACATATATAATTGGCTAATCACAGGACCACGCCACTTTCGTGGAACGGGTTTACTCCATTGGATTGCCAGTGCTTTAAAACAAATCTTTCTTTTAAACATCGCTATGCTTTTTATAAAAATGAAACCGTTATAAGACTCAGTTCCCATCACACAATGCAACGCAAACCGGAGGATAGAGTTTTTACCTTATAACGGCCAAGATATGCTTGATACGAATAAAACAAAGGCATTTGATATTATTGCTAGTGTTTATATGTTTTGAAAACAATTTCAAATCATAACTATCAATCATAGACGGCATTAATGCCCCATACCACTATGTCGCCATATATAGGCATACAATCAAAACCGCACGATCACGTATTTGGAAATTGGATTTCCGTCATGAACCAAGGCAAAAGATAGTCCTTACTGAATTCGAGACGCTCTAGCCCGCCCCTCAGGACCCAGACTCAGGTGGGCCCTTGGATCGTCAGGGCCGATCCACCGATGTGGATTAAAATTCCTGAACCTGCGTTTCCCCACCCTTTGGGGTGTAGACGAGCCAACGAATGACTCCATCGGACCCGGATCGTCCGATCAAACCGAGGCGCCTCGCAACAGCAACAACCACAAAGGTGAAAAGTATATAAATGTCAGGGCTGGTAGGTCACTGACACCACCCTAGCTAGAAAGAAACGCAGGCCCTCCCTGATGTCCTCTCCCGTTTTAGGTTCATACCGGGGTGTGAGGCTCGCGAATTCACGTTATACACAAAGCTACGCCACACAGGCGGTGCTTTGATCATCACCACAAGACTTTGCTTTTCAACAGAAGCCCTGATCACTGCATCTTAGCATGCCACACAGGCAAATCACACCGTGCAACTGATGGCTATCAATCACACAGAACAAATTCCCATGTCGGACACACAGTCCATTTACAAGTCCGTTCTGGGTCTGAACGAAACCGGAGGCACTAAATACCTCGCAAACCCTTTGATCAACACGTACGTCTGAACGATCACCACTCATTATCCATATTTCGGGATGCCTCCCAATCAGGACCTCGGTTACCATCCAAACGAGGTGAAGATCTCCGGTCTTCGACCACCGTCTTAATCTTCGAATTTCAATCGTCGGTCAATTATTTGAAATGAGAATTAACTCGGCCTTCTCAAATAATTCACGTATATTTAGAATTTCAAATCGATTTATTTCAATGGTTAAATTATTCGACAACACCAATTGTGTTCTTTATATAGTTTTCACACCAAACACATTCAACCATCAAACATCACATAAATCAAGCAAATTCAGTTTATTTCCATTCCATATCGCTTACGATATTTTATAACTATTTATCGCTATTTTTATTTATTTTAAAATAGCCATTTTATTCAAAACGACGCTTCGGGCCATAAGGCGGCCGTGGCGCTGTTTTTCTTCAGATTTGATTTACACATATCTGAAAATCTAACCGTTGGATCTTCACAAAATTTACATCATTAGGAAGGTCTTTTCAAAACGAATCCAACGGTTCCAGTTTCGGGAAAATCCAACGGTCGGATCTCCCGGTACAATCGTTTGAAATTTCGATTTCAAAATACGAACTGCAGCGTCATTATTGGATTAAATATAATTTTATTTATATATATAAATAAATATAATCGTTTCTGGCGCTGTTTTTCTTCAGATTTGAATTAAACATATCTGAAAATCTAACCGTTGGATTTTTACAAGGTTGGTGCCGTTGGAAAGATTATTCCAAGGCGAACCCGACGGTTGAGGTTTCGGGAAAATCCAATGGTCGGATTTCCCGTACTAGTCGTTTGAAATCACGGTTTCAAAATACGAACTGCACGGCCTCGTTTCGTTTTAATTTTATTTATATTTATATAGTTATATAAATATAGTTTATTCAATGATTTCCATATTGTTTACACTTCAAAAAATTTTCTAACACCTTAAATTTTGGAAAAATTTCGCCATAACCTCCCCTGCACCGGGAGCGTCGGGAAATCGCAAATAGCGTCCCGGTCCTTCTAATCTCAAAAAGAAAAAGAAAAAGCCAAGCGGCTAGCCAACAGGCTCAAAATCATCACCCAAACAAATCAGTAAATGTGTACCTATTTGTCGGGCACAAAATTTTATTCCTCTTCTCTAGCCCCTTTGCTATAACCTGTTCAATGAATATGCATGTACATATATATACAGTCCATATCATTTTTCATTTCCTATTCAACTTCATATTTGATTTCTATTTGGTTTAAAAACACCATTCATTCTAATGTTACATAAATAGGTGCAAATCATTTCATTAGCTAATTAATGAATATTTCAACTCATATATGTTTATTTTGAACAAGTGGCTATTTTTAACACTTCACATTTCAACGATTTATGCATACAATAAAAAGGTGATTTTTATTGTAAAACAATTCATTTCAAAACACTATTTTTCTATATAGTTCATATAGTCGATAAAAGGTGATTTTTATTATCAAACAATTTATTTCAAAATATGAATACCATTCAACACATGAATTGCTAAACAACGAATGAATATCAATTCAACACATGAATATTTTCAATAGTTTTTATATATAGATAAAAAATGTGATTTTTATTATCGAACAATTTATTTCAAAATATGAATACCATTCAACACATGAATTTCTAAACAACGAATGCATATCAATTCAACACATGAATGTTTTCTATAGTTTCTATATATAGATAAAAATGTGATTTTTGTTATCGAACAATTTATTTCAAAATATGAATACCATTCAACACATGAATTGCTAAACAACGAATGAATATCAATTCAACACATGAATGTTTTCAATAGTTTTTATATATAGATAAAAATGTGATTTTTGTTATCGAACAATTTATTTCAAAATATGAATACCATTCAACACATGAATTGCTAAACAACGAATGAATATCAATTCAACACATGAATGTTTTCAGTAGTTTTTATATATAGATAAAAATGTGATTTTTATTATCGAACAATTTATTTCAAAATATGAATACCATTCAACACATGAATTTCTAAACAACGAATGAATATCAATTCAACACATGAATGTTTTCTATACAATGAATAAATATAATTTAAGCATATGAAAATAATTCAAACACACAAATATTATTCAAAATTTCGGCAGCATAACGGCAGGGTAGTTACACCGGCACCGTCTGTAATAACCCGAAAATGCGAGCCAGTTTGAAATTTTTATTTTGGCAATTTTAATGAATTTTGCACATTTAAAATAGATTATTTTAAATAATATCGACGAGAAATTTATTTTGAATGGAATTCGACGTATATATTATATACGTCGTCGTTAGAATATAAATAATTATATATAATTATAAATAGAATTGAAAATGGCGCGGTAGTTCGATAATTCGATTTCAAACTTCAATTGAGTGTACCGGGTGCAAAACAATCCGGATTTTAGTGAAACCAAAAACAATAGGATCTAATTGATGATATCTTTCTAACGGATGTAAGAAGCTGATATTTCACTTTAAAAATTGAAAGATATGTCCAGTTGAAAGTTCTGAATAGTCGCTATGGAATTCAGGCCCTTAAAAATGGACATTTTGCAAATGACCTCGGATTTCGACGAAACCAGTTTTGTTGGGTCCGTGATGTCAAATTATTGTTAGATTCCAAATTTCATATTTTTTCGAATCAATATGTGAGCGTGGCAAAGGAAAACGCGTTTGACCAGTTTCAGTTGATTTTAATCGACTGGAAATTGGCCATTTTTCCAACGGCCTCAGAATTCGACGAAACTAGTTTTGTTAGGACCGTATCGTCAATACGAAGCTAGAAAATATTTTTCTGGAATTTTTCGAGTTAGTATGTGACCCCGGTAATTTGAAATGTACGTTTAAAATTCAATATAGTGATTTAAATGCAAATTAAACGGAAACTGATTCAAACAGTCGAATCAGCTTGCGGTACATATCCCATTGTGTTCGGAATGGGGGTGAAACGCTATGGGCGACAGGCGGTGGGCCTCGTTTCGAGGTCGTATGTGAAAGTCAACTCTTTAGGATAAAATAAATAAATTAATAAATTAATAATTAAATAAAAAAAAAAAACAATTCTCTCCCTTTAACCCGCTGCCCCCCCCCCCCCCCCCGATCAAAGTGATTTTTCAGAAAAAAAAAAAAAAAAGAAACCTAAATCTAAAATCGCCGTCGCAGCCCCCCCACGACCGCCGACGTCCAAGGCGCGCCGCCACCCAAGATGCCCCCTCCAGCCTTCCACCGTTCGGTCCCCTCCCCTCCTTCGATCGACGCAAGCACCCAGACCCCCCTCCCCTAACGCGACGCCCCTTCCTCCTCCCCTTCCCTTCGCCTGCGACGCCAACCCCCAACCCGCAGCCCCCCTGAAGCCCGACGAACCCAAACCCCTCCTCCTCTCGCCGCACCTCGCCCCCCAACTCTGGCGAGCAGCAGCACAGCGCCCCCCTGTAAGATTTTTTTTTTTTATTTATTTATTTTTTTCTTTTATGTTAATTTATAAAACTGTTTTGTATATGATTTTAAAACTGATTTTTATTTATTTTTAAAACTGAATTTTCTTTATTTTTAAAACTGTTTTTTTATTATTACTTTAAGGCTAATTTTTATTTTATGTTGTAAGTGATAAAAATATAATTTTTATATAGTAAAAATATAATTTTTATATAATAAAAATATGATTTTTATATTTTTAAAGTATTAAAAATATAATCTTTACTATATAGAAATATTAAAAATATGACTTTTGTATTTTTAAAGTGTTAAAAATATAATTTTTACATGATAGAGAATATAAAAATATCATCTTTGTGTATGTAACGAAATAAAAATCTGATTTTTATTTTATATACGTTAAAGTAAAGTGATGATTTTTTTATAAAGGTGAAATCTTTAAATTTAAAAAGGTGAAATCTTTAAATTTGAAAAGGCGAAATCTTTATATGGAAAATAGCGTGATAAAAATATAATTTTTATCTTTGAACAACGAAATAAAAAGGTGATTTTTATATATTGAACTCTGAACTAAAAATTCGATTTTTATATATTGAATAGCATAGTAAAAATTCGATTTTTAATATATGAAGTGATTATAAAAATATGATTTTTAAATTGAAAGTGAACAAATAAAAATGTGATTTTTATTTTAAAAACATCGAAATATAAAAATGTGTGATTTTTATATATATAGTGACTACGAGCACAAGAAGATGATAAAAAGGCGAGAAGAAGAGTCAAGATGATTGGATAGCTTTCGGTGAGAACTTCTCACTCAAATTCTATTTTTCTAGTTATATATATATATACTAGGATGCAGACGGTGCTTATTAGAAGCACCCGACACCCGTCCACATACCATGGACTTGTTTGTTTGGTTGTGTAGTTGGTCAGTCTATTTGGTTTAAATTGAATTGTTTGGTGAATTTAAATTGGTTTGATTGATGTGTGAATGGCGTGGGCCTTCACTAGACCGGGGATAAGGCTAGGCCTTGTCCCGTTTCTAGTATCGTGTCGTTATGCCGCCGAAAATTTTCTAAAATATGTTAGAAAAATAAAAATATCATTTTATTGAATAAATGAACTGAATAGAAATTCAAGTGTTGAAATAAATATTTTTGTCGTTAAAAATATAATTTTTAACGTGAAAGTGAATAAATATTTATAAACAAATCGGCCGATTTGTTTATATACACCGATTTGACTGATATTGATTGGGTCGATAAATTTTACACATCGCCCAACTGCACAAATAAAATCTGTGTTTGATTGTTTGAAACCCCACACGGGTGTTGGGATGAAATTTGAAGTTCACTCATCCTGATTGATCAAATATGTCGATCGATTGATTGACAGGCTGTTATAAGCGTTAGATATCGATATTTGATGCTTATACAGTGTAGTGCACTTTGGTTGATGGTTGATTATTTTTCGACGCTATTATATACATGTGTTGTATGGAATCCATATAATTAACGTTATATGGTGATTGATTGGGCCTCATTCCAATTGGGAAGATAAGGAATATTATAAAAGAAAATTCATGTGTTGAATATAAAAATAGTCATGTGTTGACGATGTGCATGTGTTGAGTGAAATATTTTATATAATCAAAATTACATCTTTATCACATTTAAAATTAGAACTACTTCCCAGTAGAAGTCTAATTGAAAATCAAACGATAGATACCATAGTTTTATAAAATATTTCACATAATAAAAATAGTGATGTGTTGACAGTACTCATGTGTTGAGATTAGTCGTGTGTTGAAAGAAATATAGGTTCATGTGTTGAATTGAATAGAAGTTTTTGAAATATAAAGCCGTGTTGATTAGAGATGCGTTATTTCGACGTGAACGATATTTATATCGATTTTAAACGATTTCGAAATGAATTGAATTGAAAACGATTTCGAAATGAATTGAATTGAAAACGATTTCGAAATGAATTGAATTGAAAACGATTTCGAAATGAATTGAATTGAAAACGATTTCGAAATGAATTGAATTGAAAACGATTTCGAAATGAATTGAATTGAAAACGATTTCGAAATGAATTGAATTGAAAACGATTTCGAAATGAATTGAATTGAAAACGATTTCGAAATGAATTGAATTGAAAACGATTTCGAAATGAATTGAATTGAAAACGATTTCGAAATGAATTGAATTGAAAACGATTTCGAAATGAACTGAATTGAAAACGATTTCGAAATGAACTGAATTGAAAACGATTTCGAAATGAATTGAATTGAAAACGATTTCGAAATGAATTGAAAACGATTTCGAAATGAACTGAAAACGAATTCGAATTGAATTGAAAGTGAATTGAAATGAATTCAAATTGAATTAAAATTTGAATTGAATAGAAATGAATTTTAAAACGGATTTATAAAGAAGAATTCAATTTTGATTTGAATTGAATATAGAAGTTGAAATTGCTTTTGAAACGAATTTAAAACTATTTATATAATTCGTTTTAAAAGGAAATCGACGAAATATATATATTATATATATATTATATATATAATGGCCAGAATAGAACGCGCCGCGCCGCGGCAGTTCGTGAATTCCGACCATTTATTTCAAACGGACATTGCGGGAGATCCGACCGTCGGATTCTCCTAAAACCGGAAACGTTGGGTTCGTATCGAAAAGAGCTTTCCAATGAATATGAGAAATTTGAAATCTAACGGTTGGATTTGGAATTATGTCCAAATCAAATTCGAAAAAGGTCGCTGTAAGTGCAGTTCGATGGCCGTTGTTGGAAATCGACTGTACGGGCCTTGATAAAATTATTAAAAATATCTATAATTTGTGTAAAATTATAATATGTGAATTGGAAAGATCTGGGGTGAAAAACTCCACATTTGAAAAGATAAAAATAGATTTTTATCGAAATGAACTAGTTTTGAACTAGAATTGAAATCAATTTATTTTTAAAATAAATAAATTGAATTTGAAAGTGATTTTGAAAATAATCGATAATTTCCAATACGTGGATTTGACTGGAGCTGAATCGAAATTATATTCGGGATATTTCGATGTTGGATTTCGTGACTATACAAATATTGTTATGGGGATTTGAAAGATATTTTATATCGTTATTTCCAATACGATATTTGTTGGTTTCAGAATTTGATATTGAATATAAGCCGATATATTTTCTATTCAGAGTCTTGTATTTAATATCAAATGTGATTTGGTTTGTCGTGAATCGTGTTTTTGATGACATTGGTTCTTTAACCCAGTTAAAGGCAGGATATTGATTTTTGAAAAGATTAAAACTAAGTGGAGTTTTAATGGATCTTTAATTAGATTAAAAATGTGAATTGATAATTTAAATTATCAAATTTGAAAAGTGATCGAAAGTGGAGTATCACCAGTTTTGCTCCAAAGCGATAGTTAAATCTTTAATTAGATTTGAACGTGAAATGGTAATTAATTTTACCGATAACACCGTGGTGTTAGATATGGAGTATCACCAGTTTTGCTCCAGGGGATATATAGGTTGGGATTGGGAAATAAAACAAATAATTACTTCGGTGTGGTTCGTTAATCCCGACTAGTTTGAAATGATATCCAAAGGAAGATTATAGGATAAATTTGGAAGAATTTATCTTGGATAAAATTAATGGGAACATTTCCCTAAGAATGTGATATTGTGAATAAAATAATATTCTGAATTGGGATGAGGCGTTTGTTGTGTTTGTGTAACATTCGTTTATTATATACGTGGGTTATTCAGAAAGGCCGGGTTTATACCCATTCTGAATAACCGATTCGACGAGATGTCGAAGATGAAGACGGTGGTAGAAGACCGGAAGTCTTCACATCGTTTGGGTGATTACTGATGATCTTGATTGGGCTGTACACCCAGGAGGAGGGAATCAGTTGGTGATCGTCCAGACGTACCTGGAGATGGATGGATATGCGAGGAAAGTGCCTCCGGTTTCGTTCAGACCCAGAACGGACTTGTAAATGGACTGTGTGTCTGACATTGGATTTTAGTCCGTGTGATTGATCTCTATTAAATATATATCTGTTTGGCGGCGGAGAATTTATTCTCTTGCTTAACGCCCTTCTCTGAGACGTACGAGCTCAGGGGTTATATATTGATGGATATCAAACGCATGGAGTGAATTGCCTGTGTGGCATGCGTAAGTGGCAATTGATCAAGGCTTCTGTTGAAAAGCAAAGTCTTGTGGTTGATGATCAAAGCACGGCCTGTGTGGCGTAGCTTTGTGTATAACGTGAATTCGTGAGCCTCACACCTCGGTATGAGTCAAAAACGGGAGATGGACCGCTGGGAGAGCACGACGTTTCTTTCTAGCTAGGGTGGTGTCAGTGACCTACCAGCCCTGACATATATATACTTTTCACCTGTGTGGTTGTTGGAATGCGAGGCGCCTCGGATATAGGTCTGTAAGGACCGGGAAACGTGTGTTCAGGAATTGCCAATCCTCAAAAGCAAGAGAGGACCGGCCCAGCCGATTCCAAGGATCAAAGTGGGGTCCTGGGACATTTGCTAGAGTGTCTCGAACGCGGAGAGGAGCTTGCCCCTTGCCTCGACTCATGACGGAAATCCAATTTCCAATACGTGATAGTGCGGTTTTAATTGTAGAACCTAGTATGGCGACATAGTGGTATGGGTCATTAATGCCGCCTATGATTGATATTTATGATTGAAATTGTTTTGACACTATACACTTATTATAGTATCAAATAATGTGTTTTAAACGTATCAAGCATGCTTTGGCTGTTATAAGGTAAAAACCCTATCCTCCGGCTTGCGTTGCATTGTGTGATGGGACCTGGGTCTTATAACCGCTTCATTCTTCTTTATTTAGCATTGCGCTGTTTGTTTTATGCACTGGTATTCTTGGGAGGAAACCCGTTCCGTGTTATACGGCGTGGTCCCTTGATTTACCGAACTTTAAAATAAAGAATTATAACTGTTTTAGTTCTCACACCAGTCACATGACTGACCTGGAGTTTATTGTTTTAACCTAAACTCTGGGTGCCCCTATTTTCCGCACGGGCAGCTAGTAGTTTTGGTTTTGCAGATTTATATTCACAGGGTCCTGATTTACAGCTGGAACGATGCTCGGAAAGCTCTGTATCCGTGTATCACTTCTAGTTGCGTTTTGTATATTTTTCCGCTGCTATGTAATTTATTGTAATCTCTGATATTTGTCGAATGTAATTTATTAAGTTATACTCTGTATATTCTTGTATCTGATGGAATTGTTGTAATAACAATGAAATGTTCTTCCGTATGCGCTCTGTTTTGTGTTGTTCTCAATTCTATCCGTGCTTTCCTTCACGGGGAAGTTCGGGTCGTCTCAGTTTGGTATCAGAGCTTTGGTTTACAGAGCTCGAGAACAAGACACATTAGAACCATACGAAAGAATTCATCAGATATTGGATTAGCAACATCCAATTAGAATGACTCGTTAGAGATAGGATTAGTAGTATCCTAGAACGAGTGTGAAGAGTATATTTTTCAAATGAAAACAATTTTGTTTTGAAAATTTAAATCGTTTTAAACGTATTTGAATATTTATTTATTTTGAATATGGACAATCGAGTATATATAGATTTCGCGTATACGCGTCATGAACGTATATTCGAAGTTTTAATATACTGGATAGATATAGAATCACATTCTAGACACCCGGGGATGATTCTGATGATGGTGCATCATCGTTAGTATTCATATTCGTGTTTCGAAGGTGTGATTTTCTATATATTTCCATTAGACTGGTGTGAGAACCAAAACTTATATAGTTAGAACACATTGTTGTGAATTGGCATCAAAAACATGATTTTATGTATATATATCAAAAATTATGAATTTGCAACTCTAATTCACTAATTGATTGATGTTTGTGTTGTTTGTTTAATTGTTTGCTAATTTTAACCATTTATGCCTAATTGTACCAAATATTGAATTATATCGACAATTGGTCGCATTTGCTTGCATATACATATACTTATGTTGAACAGGTCATAGCAAGGAGGCTAGAGCAGAGAATAAAATTTGTTTGCCCGACAAATAGGTACATGTTTACTACATAATTTCCTGTTTTGTTTGGGTGATGATGATTTTGTGAGCCTATTGGCTAGCCGCTTGGCTTTTTCTTTTTCTTTTTGAGATCTGAAGGACCGGGGAAGCTATTTGAAATTCCCCGATGCTCCCGGTGCAGGGGAGGTTATGGCGAAATTTTTCAAAAATTTAGGGTGTTAGCCAAATTTTTGAAATTTTGAAAATTCTCAGAAACTAAAGAGTTGGAGAATGGAAGCCAGATCGAACATAGTGTTGAATAATCAAACCACTTCCAACTTTATTCCTTTTCGGGGACGAAAAGTTTTAAGTGGGGGAGATTGTAATAACCCGAAAATGCGAGCCAGTTTGAAATTTTTATTTTGGCAATTTTAATGAATTTTGCACATTTAAAATAGATTATTTTAAATAATATCGACGAGAAATTTATTTTGAATGGAATTCGACGTATATATTATATACGTCATCGTTAGAATATAAATAATTATATATAATTATAAATAGAATTGAAAATGGCGCGGTAGTTCGATAATTCGATTTCAAACTTCAATTGAGTGTACCGGGTGCAAAACAATCCGGATTTTAGTGAAACCAAAAACAATAGGATCTAATTGATGATATCTTTCTAACGGATGTAAGAAGCTGATATTTCACTTTAAAAATTGAAAGATATGTCCAGTTGAAAGTTCTGAATAGTCGCTATGGAATTCAGGCCCTTAAAAATGGACATTTTGCAAATGACCTCGGATTTCGACGAAACCAGTTTTGTTGGGTCCGTGATGTCAAATTATTGTTAGATTCCAAATTTCATAATTTTTCGAATCAATATGTGAGCGTGGCAAAGGAAAACGCGTTTGACCAGTTTCAGTTGATTTTAATCGACTGGAAATTGGCCATTTTTCCAACGGCCTCAGAATTCGACGAAACTAGTTTTGTTAGGACCGTATCGTCAATACGAAGCTAGAAAATATTTTTCTGGAATTTTTCGAGTTAGTATGTGACCCCGGTAATTTGAAATGTACGTTTAAAATTCAATATAGTGATTTAAATGCAAATTAAACGGAAACTGATTCAAACAGTCGAATCAGCTTGCGGTACATATCCCATTGTGTTCGGAATGGGGGTGAAACGCTATGGGCGACAGGCGGTGGGCCTCGTTTCGAGGTCGTATGTGAAAGTCAACTCTTTAGGATAAAATTAATAAATTAATAAATTAATAAATAAATAAAAAAAAAAAAACAATTCTCTCCCTTTAACCCGCTGCCCCCCCCCCCGATCAAAGTGATTTTTCAGAAAAAAAAAAAAAAAAAAAGAAACCTAAATCTAAAATCGCCGTCGCAGCCCCCCACGACCGCCGACGTCCAAGGCGCGCCGCCACCCAAGATGCCCCCTCCAGCCTTCTACCGTTCGGTCCCCTCCCCTCCTTCGATCGACGCAAGCACCCAGACCCCCCTCCCCTAACGCGACGCCCCTTCCTCCTCCCCTTCCCTTCGCCTGCGACGCCAACCCCCAACCCGCAGCCCCCCTGAAGCCCGACGAACCCAAATCCCTCCTCCTCTCGCCGCACCTCGCCCCCCAACTCTGGCGAGCAGCAGCACAGCGCCCCCCTGTAAGATTTTTTTTTTTTTATTTATTTTTTTCTTTTATGTTAATTTATAAAACTGTGGTCCCTAGTACGGCTCCTCGCTCTACCTTAAAACCTCGCGGTTTTTGACAATGGGAATCATGCATCTAGTTCGCACGCAGGCGGCATGTATATATTTATTTCATTTCCACAAACTAATCCTAAGTGGTTTCAACCAAATATTTCACAACCACAAACGGGTATTTTTCAACCACAATCAACCAATATCCATCACAAACAATCCCAAACAATCATTCAATTTTCACAACAATTTCAACCAATAAATATCGTCCATGGTTTGTGGACGAGGGGCATATATATATATATATATAATATATATTTATATATAGCAATTCACTTTTACTTCACACATATATATATAAATTTTAAATCAGAAATCTCACCAATAGCTATCCAACTGCACGACTCTTCCTAATAGAAATCTTCGCCTTTTGTTGCTTTCGCCCGTATTCTCTACACATGTAAAAATAGAATTTTTACTATGTTATTCAATATATAAAAATCGAATTTTGACTTCGCTATTCAATATATAAAAATATGATTTTTACTTTTGCTTTCAACTTATAAAAATATGATTTTTACTTTTGCTTTCAACATATAAAAATATGATTTTTACTTTTGCTTTCAACTTATAAAAAATATGATTTTTACTTTTGCTTTCAACATATAAAAATATGATTTTTACTTTTGCTTTCAACTTATAAAAATATGATTTTTACTTTTGCTTTCAACTTATAAAAATATGATTTTTACTTTTGCTTTCAACATATAAAAATATGATTTTTACTTTTGCTTTCAACATATAAAAATATGATTTTTACTTTTGCTTTCAACATATAGAAATATGATTTTTACTTTTGCTAAAAGAAATCAGTTTTATTCTTTTACAAAATCAATTTTTATCTTTTTACAAAATTCAGTTTTTTACTTTTAAAAATATTCAGTTTTAAACTACTTTTTAAAATAAAACTAGTTTTTTTTGTAAAGAAAGTAAAAACAGTGCATACATCATCAAGTTGCAAGCTTTATTTGCTAAGCTAGAGTTTTTGGGATTTTTGTTAATTGGAGCTTTGTTTTGGGTTTTTATATGCTTGCATAAAAGGGCTTCTCAATCTTTATTAGTAGATTTGTGTCTTCATAATATTTGTAAGCCCTCTTACCTTCATTTTAGAAATTCTAAAGTTAATATGTGATGAAAGTTGGGATTTATGCATGTTTAATGAGTTATGCATGCTTATGTGAGTTCACTATGCTATGTTATGCATGTTTAATGAGTTATGCATGCTTATGTGAGTTCACTATGCTATGTTACACATGTTTGATAAAGTATGCATGCTTATGCAAGTTCACCAAGTCATGATTTGCAAGTATGACAAGTTATGCATGTTTATGCAAGTTCACTATGCCTTGATTTGCAAGTATGACAAGTTATGCATGTTTATGCAAGTTCACTATGCCTTGATTTGCAAGTATGACAAGTTATGCATGTTTATGTAAGTTCACTATGCCATGATTGGCAAGTTTAACAAGTTATGCAAGTTCACTAGGCTAAGTTAAGCAAGTCCAACATGTTATGCATGTTTATTATGATATGTGAGATTCATCATGTATGTTGTGACAAGTTCCCTCTTTCTACCCTTTATACGTTATGACGAATATGTAAGCGATAGAATGACGTTGGGGGTTTTTGGGTAAAACTTAAAATACATGAAAATATAAGATTGGGAATTTACCTATTAAGTTAGGTCTACCCCTTGGGAATTTACCTATTAAGTTAGCTCTACCCAAGTTAAACTTGTAATTATGGTTTGAAATAAAGTAGACATGACACTTAGAAAACATGTGTGGCCAACTCGAGGTTGGGTTGAGTTTGTAGCGTAAACCTACCCGGAACCGACCGGCTTAACTAGTTGCTACAAACAATAGGATCCAATGTGAGAAGTTTGTCATGTGTACCTGGGACCCGAGGTTAGACCAAGTTGTGGTGTAAAGCTACCCGGACCCGCCCGGCTTAACTAGTAACCGCAACAAAGTCTAATGTGAGAGGTTAAGGCACAATTAAATTAATGCCTCATAATTAGGGTTAAGTCATGGCCCACTAATACTTAACCAATTTTGGGGATACGAGGGATTAAATGGGTTAAGTGGTGAACTGTTGGTTACACTTAACTAATTTAATCCATGATTAGTGAGGGGTTAAACCACACTTAACCCTCTTAGAAAACCCTAGCAACGTGGTCTGTTCCAGCAGTAATCCCAGTTTGGTATCATTCACAACCCTAGAGGCTAGGCTAGGGCGGGGCACGATTACTGGACTGATGTAAGCGACCAAAGCGACGACTGAGTGGTACAGCGGTGCGGGTCCAAGCGGGCTACGGACGTGCACGTAGTTCGGTGTTGGACAAACTCGAGGCACGGGTACCAGTAGGTTTAGACTGTGCATTATTGCTTAGGTGTCTGGGTTTGACACCCGAGGGCTTGATACACCCAAGGGTGGACCCAGCACAGTCTGACTACAACCATATGTGGGCCGTATGGACACCAACACTTGACGTGTTAGGTTTATAGGGAGCCGATCGATTAGACCGCTGGGCTGGACCTTGTATTAAGGTCACCTCCTGCTATTGGGCCAAAGTTTTGGGCTGAGGGATCATTACCTGTTATGTTAGTTGCTAGTACACTGTGGTGCAAAGCTTAATCTTCTTTATGTGATGACACCTTTATCTATTGCCAGTATATTCATCTCAGTTTCCATCATGATGTTAGCTTTATTAGTTTATAGACTGATCGTAGTAGGGCTTACCAGTCTTTTTGACTGACCTGTTTTCTTTCGCTTCTTTTCTTCCGTTTCCCCCCCCCCCCCAGGTTCTCAGGGAGGGAACAGTGGTGCTTAGCTTGGATCGCTTGCTTGTTCGCTGGATAGCTCATGTTTGTCTGGATATTGAGCTCGCTATGGCTTATCACTTTTATTTTTGGGGATAGCACTGTGTATTTCAGTATTTCTGTTTATGTTGTACTAGACATATTTATTTTGGCAGATGACTTTATGATGTACTAGACTTGTTTTGAGATGGTTTGAGATATTCCGCTGTTCTATTCTCATTTACTCTGTTTTACATATATGTTTATGTTCCTGTTCTGCCTTGATATATCATTATGCATGCTTACCCAGTTCTAACACCCCCCAGAAGCTAGTGCCCCCGAAAGAGTGACCCTAGCGGAGGTGGGGTGTTACAATACAGGCCACGATCCAAAGCTTATGTCGCATGGAAGCCCACGGACCGCCTCAAACGATGGCCCACCAAGCTCGAAGCCCGACACGGCTCGAAGAAAAGTCCGTCGCGTCTCGCACAAAAGCCTAGATACTCAGCTCGAGACGAGCACATGACCACTCGGACCATGGCGCTCTATCGCGATCCGATTCATGCATACGTTGATTTGAACCGATGCGACTGTTGATTTGCGTCCCTTCAGGAAAAGGTAGATCAGAATCGTCGAGGCATGTTCCATCATCGATAAAACAAACTTCGAGGGGGCAAAATGTTGGCTCGCTTTTTGACCAAGCCACCCAGGATCATTCGTAAGAGGAAAGCATGAAACCATGTTCTCCAAGAATATAAAGGAACAGATCGCACACTGTCGGATCGCCCATGGAGGATCGTATCTCGACGGATCGCCCACGGAGGATCGCGACTCGACGGATCGCCCCCATGTCATCAGTGAAACGACGCCTCTAGGCGATCCGATCCGTGCATCTGTTGTTGCCCAATGTCGATCGATCTGATCCCCTGATGCGTGGCGAATCCTCTGACCCATTCAAGCGTGAGCAAGTCTTCAGCGATCCGAGACGCACGGATCTAGCGACACGTGTCCCTAACCGTCATTCTGACCGATTCTCCTCACCTGCACGATCCGATTTTCAAGGAGATCGCGACACCTGGCCGCAACGGCTAATTTGACTATTTCTTCGACGGAGGCGATGCGATCCGATGTTCTCGGGATCTGTGCCACGTGTTATCACGACCCACCAGACAAAATCAGCTATAAATAGCCCAGAGCTTGGCATTTTTTGGGATCTTTTGGCAATATTGAGTACAGAATTCGCCATTATTATCAAAGTACGAGAATATTGAGAGAAATCCTTGTTGTATTAGCTTTCAAAGTATAATCAATAATATATAAAGTGGACGTAGGCTCGTTAACGCCGAACCACTATAAATTCTGTGTGTTATTTTCTTTTTCCTCGTTCTTCATCTGAAACTCTATAACATACAGAATAATTTGGGTGTTAGGTCCAAATTTTGATCTAACACATTTATTTCAACACTTCACTATTTTAACAATTCATGTATATAATAAAAATGTGATTTTTAATGTAAAACAATTTATTTCAAAACACGACTATTTTATATAGTTCATATAGATGATAAAAATATGGTTTTTATTATACAGCAATTTATTTCAAAACACGACAATTTTATGTAGTTCATATAGATGATAAAAATATGATTTTTATTATAAAACAATTTATTTCAAAACATGACTATTTTATATAGTTTGTATATATACAATAAAAATGTGATTTTTATTGTTAAAACAATTTATTTAAAACACAAATACCATTCAACACATGAATTTCTATTCAACGAATGAATTTCTATTCAACACATGAAGGTTTTCTATAGTTTGTATATATAAAATAAAAATTTGATTTTTATTGTTAAAACAGTTTATTTAAAACACGAATACCATTCAACACATTAATTTCTATTCAACGAATGAATTTCTATTCAACACATGAAGGTTTTGTATAGTTCGTATATATAAAATAAAAATGTGATTTTTATTGTTAAAATGATTTATTTAAAACACGAATACCATTCAACACATTTCTTTTCAACACATGAAGGTTTTCTATAGTTCGTATATATAAAATAAAAATGTGATTTTTATTGTTAAAACAATTTGTTTAAAATACGAATACCATTCAACACATGAATATCAATTCAACGAATGAATCATGAATATCAATTCAACGAATGAATTTCTATTCAACACATGAAGGTTTTCTATTCAACAAATGAATATAGTTTCAACACATGAAAATAATTATAACACATGAATATTATTCAAAATTTCGGCAGCATAACAGCAGGGTAGTTAAAACCGGGGCCATCCCTATTACGGCTCCTCGCTCTACCTTAAAGCCTCGCAACCTTCGACAATGAGGATTTCATGCATCTAGTTCGCATGCAGGCGGCATGTATTTTTTTTTCTTTTCCACAAACTAATCCTATGTGGTTTCAACCAAATAATTCTGAACCACAAACGGGTATTTTTCAACAACAATCAATCAATTTCAACCACAAACAATTCAAATCAACCATTCGCTATCAACCAATTTTCACATCAATCACAACCAATAAATATCGTCTATGGTTTGTGGACGAGGGGCGTATATATAAATATATATATATATATATATATTTATATAAGCATTTCACTACCATTTCAATACATATATAACTTTTACAATGCATATATATCTTAATATTGAACGTACAACTTATACAATGCTTATACAAGAGGTGTACAATGCTTATATAACTCATACATCGACTATATAATTTATACATTGTCGTTTTCCATACAGTTTATAATTTAGAAATCTCACATTGGGTTCCATTCCACCGAAAATAGCAGAAGGCTCAGAAAAATATGCGGTCTCTTCTAGAATGTAGAAGACGTCCTCACGAGTCCACTTTCTCTTATTTCACTGAATTTCATCAAGAAACGAAAAAGATATGATTTTTTACTGTGAAATAAAAAATCGTAGCGCTTTAAAGTGCTATAATATAGTTGAAATTAAAATAGGTCGTTACCTCCACGAATTCTTCAAAACGAGGTTTAGCTTTTTCTCAAAATCCGTGTAGATTGGACCCATTCAGCCTACGCCACCTGGAAGAGGGTCGAGAGGCGCCTGAACGGGGGGTGGAGCGGTCGAACTCGGTGGCAGATTGAAGCTCCGGCGGCGCTTAGAAGGGCGCGACTTTCGAGGGGAATATCTCTTAGACGGCGGAACGATAGGGGATGCTCCAGGTATTAATTTGAAGATCTCGACGAGGGCTACAAAATCCTCAACTGAGTCGAGGTCTAATGTTGCGTGTAGGAGGAGGAATCGACGGAGGAAGGTTTGAACGTTTTCCTCCTTTGTTTGGGTGAGGGAGAGAGAGAAAGTTCTGATGTGGACGAATAGGATTTTTTTATATTTATAAATTTTAAAAATCCAAAAATACCCCTTGCCTTCTACGAACTCCAATCCAAACCCAACGACTATCGTCCTTAGCCAAACACCCCTATTCCGAACACAATGGGATATGTTTCGTAGGCCCATTCGACTGTTTGAGTCAGTTTTCCTTCAAACAAAAATGTAAAACATTAAATATTTAATTTGAACGTACATTTCAATTTGCCGGGGCCACATACTGATTCTAAAAATTCCAGAAACATGAATCTAGTTATGTTTTGACAATACAGTCCCAACAAAACTAGTTTCATCGAATTCTGAGACCGTTTGAAAAATGGCCCTTTTCTGGTCGATCCAACTTAATAGAAATCGACCAAACACATTTTCACTTGCCACGCTCACATACTAGCTTCAAAAAATTATAAAATTTGAAACCTAGCAATAATTTGACATCCCGGATCCAACGAAAGTGTTTTCGTCGAATTCCTAGGTCGTTTGCAAAATGGCCATTTTCACGGGCTATATAAACTCTATAGCGACCTTTCTGAAAATTCGTTTGGCCATAACTTTAGCTTCCCGCTATGAAACTTCGATTTTTCAGATTCGTTAGAAAGATATTCACTAACAGATTTAAATATTTTTGGTTTCACTAAAATATGTTTTAATTTGCACCCGGTACAGTCAGTCAAAGTTTGAATTCAAATTTTGAAACTGCCGCGCCATTTCAGGCCTTGTTTATAATTAGAATTAATTATATTCATTTTCAAACGTCGATTCAAACATACTTTTCATCGTTATTATTTAAAATACTTAAAATTCGTATTTTAGCCAATTTAAAAATTTTAAATTGGTTCAGATTTTCCGGGTCGTTATAGGTTGGTTCTCATAGGTTTGGATGACTTTGATTTGCCCTAGGTTGATCTGACGGCTCCTATTAAATCAAACTTCTATATAAGCAACCTAAATCTAAAACCTGAGCCACACAAAATTATTCCTAAGACTGTCATTCTGTCAGAACTCAACCTAGAGTAGCCGCCATTCTCCTTCAACTAGAAAGGGAGTTAGGAATTACAAATCAAATCTAATTCAACTAAGAGAATTCAACGTCTACAACAAAGGAGAGCTATTCAATTTCATAATATAGATCAAAGAACACAAGACTAGTCTCCTTTTTGTAAGTCCAGTTATCATTTAGAAGTAAATGATATTAGAATCATGACTTAATAATTAGATGTAGAACAACACCTAATGTAAATTTATGCTTATCCTTTTTGTTGAAACTGAATTGATTAAGACTATGACTCTTATCATGTTAAGTTTGTGATCATGTTGTATGTAATTTGATGATAAATGTTAAATGCTTGGCAATGAATCCAATGTGGTATAATTTGGCAATGACATATACGCTGTGTAATTTAGCGATGACATATTATGTGTATACTTTGGCGATGACATATCATGTTGAATAAATTGGCGATAACATATTATGTTGTATAATTTGGCAATGGCATATTATATTGTGTAATTTGGCAATGACATACCATGTTGTATAATTTGGCGATGACATTTCATGTTGTATGATTTGGTAATGACACCTATATGTTGTATGTCAATTTGGGAATTTAATGCAAGTTCAACCATGATAACATGTATGACCAAAACTACATGCTAATATGATTAGGTTCATGTTAAATTTGATCCAACTAATTTGCAAGTTCACAACTACATGCCAAATTTTAAGTTTATGTAGATCTATGTAAAACCCCCATTTCATGATTCATGTTGAGTAGATCTAAATTTGCAAGTTCATAATTAAATGTCTATTGTTCGATGCCAAATTCATATGATACATGTGTAGTTAGATCCATATTTTTATGATGTTGGAATTATTACATGTTCCTCTTTTTCCCCTTTTGTGTGTAAGTTAGGCTATGTATCGAGCCTAACATTTTACGTGATTTATGCGAACGTTAAACGGCGGTAACTTTTGGGAAAAACATGAAATTACATATAATTGGCATATATTGCTCACAAACATGTAAATGTTTTATGGCATAAAGTGGTATAAATTTTTATACCTAAAATTATGAACTTGATTTAAAAGGGAAAGTGGGGCTTGACTTGAATGACAATAATTTACATATAAATATAAAGGGGTAAATATGTGAATTTAGAAAAGACGAATATGCCTAACCCAAGGTTAGATTGAGTTACGGTGTAAGACTTCCCGGAACTGCCCGACACATCCAGCAACTGTAACAATATATATCTAATGTGAGAGGTTAGTGCATCTAGCCCAAAAGAACCCGAGGTTACCTGAGTTCTGGTGTAAAACTGCTAGGACCCGACCGACACATCCAGTAACCGCAACAATACCTATCTAATGTGAGTGGTTGGTGCTTTAATGAATGAATTAAAGCTAAGTGAGGAATGGTAGGTTTAAGTTAATTAAGGCAACACTTAACCAATACAACATGTTAAATAAACTAATGGGTGGGATTAGGTTAACTTGGACACTTAACCATTTTAACATGTTGACTAGGAAACCCTAGTAACGGGGACCCATTTCAGCAGAAACCCACATAAATGTATCATGGTACCCTGAACTAGGCAGGGTGGGGCACGATTACTTGGCTGATTATAAGTGGTCAAAACAATGACGGTTGGTGCGTCAGTGTAGATTCCAACGGAGTACGGACGTGCACATACACCAGAGTGGAAAAAGTAGGCACTGGGCATCAGTAGTTATACACTGTGCATCTCGAATCGTGTTAGGTTGCCACCATAGGATTTGGTACACCCATGGTGGGACTAACACAGGTATCTACAATCGAGCAGGGTCGTATAACACAAGTATTAAATTCGTGTGAGTAGGAGTCGATCGATAAAAAGGGATCACTAGGTTTGAACTCATGATGATGGTTGAAATATGTAATAGGTGCAGAGAATATGGATATGAGTGCGATAGTATGACTAGTTTATCTTGACTTGTTTACCTTGCCTTATCCTATATTATCTTATTTCTTTATTACTGTCCTAAGTCCAGTTTATTCATGTCATGGTTCTCTTTCCAGTTTACATGCTGAATAATCACCGGACTAACCAAACTTATGTCTGACCCATTTTTCTTTCGCTCTCTTTTCTTCCGTTCCCCCTCCACTTAGGTAGCCAGGGAAGGAATAACACAACTTAATTTGGACCGTTCATCTTTCAAAGCTTGAAGACTCTGTGATGTATAGCTTAGAACCTCTTATCTTTGGCTATGGCTTTGGACACACTACTACTTGGGAATTTATGCAGTTTTATTGTGTTGTATGATTTTATGTTATAATCAAGACAGAGATTTTGATGTAATGATTTGGAAGTTGTTTTGAGACAGAATGCTGTAATGTTTTTGTTATGAACCACGTATGAAATAAAGTTAGTTTTTTTTCCGCTGGTTATATATGTCTGTCTTGTAAATTATCTGTGCCTTTTACCTATAATGCTCCACCAAAGTTAAGGCATTCCCTTCGTGAGTGACCTTAACGGATGCGGGGTGTTTCACAATTGAGTTTTATCTGATGGGTTTTAAAGTAAAGTGGGGTATATTGTGTAAAACAATGATTTCTTGTTTTAAAAGAATTCTCTCATGAAAAGGTGCATATTATAGAGCATGTATAGCTCACTAGTTTTCATATATGAAAGGATTAAAAAGAAGTCTTGAAATCTCTATTCTGTTAACAATAAATTTTGATTAGTGTTTTAAAAAGAAATTTTTGTTAGGTGAACAAAATAAGCGGTAGAGTGTAAGAATAAAGTAGATGCTTGCACCTTAGCAGCCAAAGTTAACATTGTAAATAAGAACAATGTAACCTCGATAGTTGTCCTTGTCTACTCCAGTTTCGTGATTTAAAGACAATGTTTTGCATCTTATTTTGTGACATATTTTTTTATGGTTTGGCAAAAGCAAGTTTTTGAGAAAAGAGTAAAAGTTACCACTTTTAGTTTTTGGAAGAATTATGTAATAAAAAGAAAGAAGGCCAATCCATGTTTTTAAAATAGAGTAGTTAAGGATTAAGGCCTAGAAAGAACGAGATAAAGTTAAAGCTATTAGAACCCACTGGGGATTTGTTGAGTTGAGTAATTCTCTGAGTGTCAATCTAATGTTGATTTTGGTCTTCGGGGTTGATACTTAGGGAGTTATTTTCTTGACAATTTACAGTCAGGGATTAGATAATACTGAACTAGTGGAAAATTTCCCGTAGAATGCATAAGCCGTATGAGTCTAGGATTGTTGCTTGAAAGAGAAGTATAGGCTAGTAATACACATCGTGGACTAGTATTGACTACTATGTAGTGAATGGCAAGCAAGTGTATAGATCCTGTTGTGTGGACTCGCGATTGTCGGAGGTAACAAAGTCCTAAGATTCTTGGCCCATAGTTGTAGCTATGTAAGATACCGTTGAAAACTGAAGAGCTTGTTTGAAATAATAAACTTAAGAAGAAGACTAACCTAACTAATAAGAAAACAATAGAATCAATCAAGCAACAAAACGAGACAGGAAAAGAAAATGAAAATCTTAACAAAAAGATGAACAAAGATGAAAATTTTCCAACATAAGTTGAAAAACAAAAGAAAAGTTTTCTTATGTGATTGTGCTTGGACAGGAAAATAGGAAATCTTTATAGAATAGCTGTGTAAAATCCAAGTACAATTAGAAAAAAAAAACGGAGGATGTGATTTTTTCCGTTTTCGTAACATAAAGAAATCGAATTTGGAAAAGTAGTTTTTTCTAAATTCGAATTTAATGATGGTTGGTAGGATTTTGGATGCGATAATTGGATGAACTATGCTCTTACTCTGTAAGAGTATGGGAAAATTTGGATGAAAAACATTTTGATTTTTCAAAATATTGCATTCATGTAGAACTGCAAGTATATTTAGAATGTGAGCATCATGTTTTGAAAAAATAAATAAAGTATGCATGCATATAGGTGGATCCAAATTAGGCATACATGATTTGCTATGATGTAATTCAATTTGCACATGTGCACAATGTTGCAACAATTGGATGAACACTAATTGGATGTTACGATGGATTATCTATTTTTCTCTTATCGAATTTCGGGGACGAAATTCTTTAAGGGTGGGAGAATGTAACACCCTGCATTTTTAATATAATTAAAAATGTGTATATATATATGCATAGATAGGTAAATATGGTGATGTACAATGGATATTAATTAATAAAGGAAAGAAAAAAGAAAGAATAATTCAATACCAGTGTGTGTAACGGAAAAGACAATAAAATAAGTATACTTAATTTTAATATTAGGAATTAAGTAAAATGGACATCACCATTGCGTTCGTCTTGGAATTCTACATAGAATAGAGTCCAAGTTTTTGAAAATCGGATTACATATGAAGGAGTTATGACCTTCCGAAGTTTTAAGCTCAAACAGGAAAAAAGACATACGTACCCAGGTCGACCAAGAGGTCGACCTCCCAGGACCATGGTGTCGGCCTACCCCTTAGTGAGGTCGACCTATCTCGACCTGATACAAGAATTTCGGTCCAGAAGCGGGCCCAGTTCATTTTTGAGCACCTGGACGCGATTTCTGCCCACATACGTTGATCTAAAGCTATATAAACAACCCCTAGGCCTTATACTTTCTCCACACAACTCTCTGATGCTTCTATGCTGCTCCTTTCTTCTCCTTCTCCCCTAGATCTTAGATCTTTCTTCTCTCCATTCTCTCTCTATAATTCTATTCCAAAATTAAAAATAATTAGATTTAGGAATTCAACTACCGCAAATAAAACAAAGGAGAGATTCAGATCTAGAGTATTGCGCAAGAACAAAAAAGAGATTCAGATTTGTAATTCAAGCTACACAACAAAATGGGAGAAAATCAATCAAAGATTAATCTAATAAATGAATTGAAGAATAAAATCAAAGATCTACGAATTTGAGGGAAAAAACACTGTGAGTGGGATTACAATACACTTCATGCATAATAGTATTATTATCGTTCATCATTCCTTTGTTAAAATTCATGTTGCAATGTAAAATAATCTTTGTATGCTTAATTTATTCCTCTTCCCTATTCTTCCTTTTTATTTTTGAAACTTTGGCTACCTTCGAGCCAAGGTCGACAGCGTGTAAATTATAGCTAATTGGGAAGACCTAGAGATTTAATCAATGAATTAGGAAATTTGGGTAAAAATATTATTTCGCGAAGTTTGTATAAGCAAAGTAGAAATGGGATACGTAGCACTTGAAATATGAATAAACTTAACCAACTTATGAGGAAGGATAGTAACCTGTTAGGAACACATGTATGGAAAAATTGTAATAATAAGTATCAAAACTTGGTTAAGAGAACTAAGTAAATAACGAGAAAGAGAACTAAGTAGTAAAAACCTTAGTTAAGAGGACTAAGTTGTAAATCTTAGTTAAGGAAACGAACGATTAAGAGAAACTAAGTAGTAAACCTTAGTTAAGAGGACTAAGTAGTAAACCTTAGTTAAGAAAACGAACGATTCAGGAAACTAAGTGGTAAACCTTAGTTAAGAGAACAAGTAGTAAATCTTAGTCAAGAAAACCAAGTAGAACACGAGGAGGAGCGAACATCCATTTGATCATGAAGAAGGCTCCAGCGGTCTAGGTTACGAAGCACGCGACTTCGAGGGACATGCGGGTACTCTTGGTATCCCTCTATGAGATTGCAGATGATCCTCCTGGGCTCGCAGAGGTTAAGGTCTGCGTTAGGAGAACCAAGAGTATGCCTTGGTTGCAATATAAGCAACCTAAAAACAAGGATGGACCAGCTTGAGGCGGCGATATCCTGTTTAGCCCTGTGATAGCACGTCATCGTCTACCTACCATCTTGAGTCAATCGAGTACGTGAAGCGAAAAGGTGGAGAACTCCAACAGACCATATACTTACTATCTAGCTATGGTTGAGGTTTGGCCAATAGGTTTGTGCGGCATAGGGGGCCTGCGTATAGTTCTCATTCTTGATTTTCTTGGGTGACTTTCATTAGATGAGGGAGGGGTCAAGTGGGACCATAGCCACACACATATAAAAACAGAACTTAGGATCTGCATCGGCAGATAACTTAAAGCTCCCGACCAAGTTCCGTGTTTCTTGATTAGCCCTGCCATGGGACTCGGGCCGCACATATAGAGGACATGTGCAACTAGACATCGATAACAATTCACGACACATACGTGGGGAAAGTCTAGGAACATATATCGCTCTGGGTAGTGTGTCCTAGACTAGGGGGCATCGTTCGATAGGTAGCATAATCCCTAGTTAGACCAAGTTCGCGTAAACCATGAATCCAAGAAGCGTTCAATAGGTAGCATAAACACCATTGGCCCTGGGTAGCGTAAACCCTGGTTGAATCTAGGAAGCGATCGATAGTAAACCTTAGATTAGATCAAGATGATACACGGAATCTAGCAAGATCGAGAGTGGTAATCTAAATGATTTCGTGAATAGTGGAACTACAGTAAAGTAGTATAGATTTACATGATGAAGCCCGTACGACATATGGCAAGGGACTGTATATATACATGGAAAGGATTGGACGAGTTGGGGGTATCTACATATACGTTGTATTAGGTTATCCTACAAGTGGGACATGAGTATAGCCTAGAGAGCTAATATCACGAATAACCTAATAAGCAAGAAAATATAACTGAATGGTATATGTAGGATTATACAGAAGTTTATTATAAGTCCAATCACCAGAACTTATGTTCTGACCCCTGCTCATTACATACTTCCAGTTTAGGTTCATGACAGAGATGGTATAGCTTTGGATACTGGTTAGACAGTATGATATATAAGGTAAAGCTATTTTTGAATATATTATATTTTTCCTACCACTGTAAACACATTACACCTAATGTGAACAAGTCACTCAAAACTTGCCTCCATCGCACGGAAAATCCTACAAAGTTTATTCTAATGTGAGAGGTTAGTGCATCATGCCCAAGAAAAACCCGAGGTTAGATTGAGTTGTGGTGGAAAACTGCCCGGAACCGCCAGGCACATCCAGTAACCGTAAAAACACATATATAATGTGAGAGGTTGGTGCATTTATAAATCAATTAATGCTAATGAACAAGACATGCTAAGAAATGACTAGGGTTAAGTTAGTGTGAAACACTTAACCAATATAACAAGATGAATGACTACGGTTAAGTTAATAGGAAACACTTAACTAGTATAACATGATGAATGGGTAGGGTAAAGTAATAAGAAACACTTAACCAATATAACTTGATTTGTGGTAAGGTTAAGTTAAAACAGGATGGAAACACTTAACCAATATAACTTTATTTGTGGTAAGGTTAAGTTAAAACAAAAGGGAAACACTTAACCAATATGACTTGATTTGTGGTAGGGTTAAGCTAACACAAGAAGGCAACACTTAACCAAAGTAACATGACAAGTAGGTGGGTTAAGTAACTTGAATTGATTGATGACACTTAACCAATATAACATGAAGGAATAGGTTAAGTTAATGAGAAACACTTGACCAATATAACTTGATGAACGAATGGGGTTAAGTTAATAAGAAATACTTAACCAACATGACATGATGAATGGATAGGTTAAGTTAACATGAATGGACAACACTTAACCCATATGACATAATGTGTGGGAGGGTTAAGTAAATATCGGGTTGGTGTGTAATATTAGTAAATATAGGCCCACAAAACTTAACCATTAAATAAACATGCTTCACTACAAGAAAAACCGAGATTAGCGACAGATTTTTAGCAGTAGAAAATTCCGTCGCTAATTAGCGACGGATTTCCTTGGGCTTTGCAAGAGAGAATATTTTGTATTTTATATGTCATCTTATTATAAATTATTACCGTCGAATACTAATTCTGTCGATAAATCAATGGAAATTGCAGCAATTTACCGTCATATAATATTTGACGCTAAATTCCGTTGCTAATAGAGTCGGATTACCATCGACATAATTTTGAAGCTATTTTCCTGCAGTTTTCCAAGAGATTTGATGTTTTAAATTTGTGGTATTACTTAGTAATTAATTAGTAAATTTAAATTTTAAATAATTAATGTTAATAATACATTAGTAATTAATAACAAATAATAATTACTAGAAGTAAATAAAATTCAATAATTAATGCTGATTAATTTTTTTTTGAAAATTAATGCTGATTAATTATTAATTACTATATAATATAAATAAGAGGTATTAGTAATTAATAAAATACAATGTTGTTCGATGTTTATTAAATTTGTTTTGATAATCAATGATTATTTAGTAGTCTTACGATTAATTAAATTAATATCAAGAAATTATTAATACATATTTGCTTTTAATAAATTGATTGGTACGTATTATTTGTTAAATAATTAGTGATTAAGAAAAACAAAATGGTCAAAGTTTAAAAATAGGAAGTTAAATAAATATTAAAGAATTTTGAAATTCAAAAAATTCAAACACTACCACACAAGTTATTATTTTCATGTATATAAATAATAAATATTTAATTAGTGATTACAGCTGAGCAATATAAGATTTAAGTAGTGCACTAGTTATCTCTAATATATTGTGAGACAAAACATTTTTAGTTTATAAAGATCAGAATTTACACTGTAAGATTATATATACATATATATTATCATGTTCTTTTATAATGGTGTATATGTGATTTCAGTATACATGTTTCCTAAATTCAAAAAGTATTGCAATTATCTCTAATATAATATATGAGACAACCACATCCTCAGTTTATACAATTCAAAGTTATATATATAATGTATGTATATATATACACATACTTAATATATATATACACACACATATAGATGTATATGTGTGTTTTTTTAAATGAATTTTCAGAATTCTTTACTTGGTCATTTAAGATAATTCTTTACTTGATCATATAAGTATATAATAGTTATTATAAAGTAATATCTACTATTAGTAATTATAATCTATAATTAATAACAAATATTTAATTAGTGATTAATTACAACTGAGCATAAGATTTACGTAGTGCGCTTATATATTGTGAGACAACACATTTTCAGTTTATAAAGATCAGAATTTGAACAGTAAGATTATATATACATATATAATATCAAGTTCTTTTATACTGGTGTATAATGTGATTTCAGTATAATGTGATTTCAGTATTCAAAGTGTTGTATATATAATGTACGTGTATATATATACACATACATAATATATATATACACACATTATATATATACGTATATATGTGGTTTTTTTAATGAATTTTCAGAATTCTTTACTTGGTCATATAAGATAATTCTTTATACTTGGTCATATAAGTATATAATAGTTATTATAAATTAATATCTACTATTAATAATTATAATCTATAATTAATAATAAATATTTAATTAGCAATTAAATATAGCTGAGCATAAGTTATGGGCAAAATATAACATTAATAATATGTTAACGTTAAGTTATGGGCAGAATATAACATTAATAATATGTTAACTTTAATAATATGTATAATACAATTAAAATATAACATCAGTTAACATTAATACCATCCGCACATCAGTTAACGTTAATACCATCCGCAACAGGTCTATCATCCACCTCTTCAAACTTAGAACTAAATAATTTTTTTTTTCATTTCCTTACGCCTTTTCATCGCTCTTCAGCTTATGTTTTCATCGCTCTTCAGCTTTCATTGCGCCGCCTTCTTCGTCGCTCGCCCTCTTTGTCGCGCTACCCTCTTCGTCGCGCCGCCGCTCTGTAGGTAGTGAAGTTTTTCCGAGTTTAATTATTTTCGTGGATTTTGTTAATTCTAGGGTTTAAGGTCTAAATCAGGGTTTTATTATGTTGTAGATATAACGATTTTACTGCCCAGTTCAATTGCTGCCCCTTCTTGTAATGTTTTAGGTTTAAATCAGGGTTTTAGGTCTAACGATTTTGTCTTGTTGTCATGTTGTAGGTCTGAATCTAGGGTTTTAGGTATCCTTCATGTCTTTTATAAACAGTAACTGCCCAGTTCAATTACTGCCCCTACTTGTAATGTTAAGAATAGATTGGTTTGATGCTTCATGTCTTTTATAAACAGTATTGGGAATGAAGGGTTCACACAGTATTTACTGATATACTTCATGTCTTGCATCCTTCTTATACCTATGTTTGGACCAGAATGCCTTGCATCCGTCATGTCTTTTATAAACAGTATTTACTGATATACTTCATATAAGACACACAGTTAAAACACCATATAGGTATAACCTAACTATTAATTTTTTTTCCTATTATGTATTGATCACATGCATTATGTAGTTTTTTCCTATTATGTATTTTCCGTGCTTATGTTTTTTCCTATTATGTATTGATCACTAATGCCTTGCATCCGTGCTTATGTTTTTTCCTATTATGTATTGATCACATGCATTAATTTTTTTTCTTGTATAGATCACATGTAGTTTTGAAATTTATACATTAGTGCAGTATTAAAAGTTGAAATGGATTATATGAGGGTCGTACTTGGATGTATAAGCGGAAAGAGGGAAGCGGTGTAATGTTGGAGGATTTTTTCAAGGGTATAGATGTATTTGTCGATTTTGCATCTAGAGAGTTTGGAAATCAAGAAATTCGATGTCCTTGTCAAAAATATAAAAATGAAGCTCTTAGGGATGGTGATACCGTTAAATTCCATTTATGAAAATATGCGTTTGTGCTTGGTTATGAGTTATGGAGATTTCATGGAGAAGTTAGTGGTGCTACCAGTAATAACGACGATGGAAATAGTAAATGGGATAATGATGATAATTATTTCCAAGAGAATAGGATGGAAGCCATGGTTTATGATGCTGGAGGTTCACTCCTTCACAACATGTCTGAGAGAGATTCAAATGTGGAGGAACCCACTAATGCAGAGGCGAAGAAATTTTTTGATTTTTTACATGCTGCGAAGCGACCTTTATGGGATGGTTGTGAAACCCATATAGAGTTATCTGCAACTGCTAGATATATTGCAATCAAAGCAAAATATAATAGTTCCAAAAACGAATTTGATGAGTATCTTAAAATCAGTAAGGAAATGTTGCCTCCTGATAATGTCTTGGGTGATAGTTTTTACAAGATGAAGAAGTTGGTGACTGCATTTGGTTTGTCGTATCAAAAAATAGATGCATGTCGAAATGGTTGTATGTTGTTTTGGAAAGATGACAATGAGCTTAGAACTGGCAAATACTGCTCCGCTGAAAGATACAAAGTAAAGAAAAATAAAACAAAAGACGTCCCATACTCAAGGTTGCACTACATGCTGCTTATTCCTAGGTTACAAAGGATGTATGCGTCTATGGCAACTGCATCGCACATGAGATGGCATGCTACTCAGAATTATAGTGATGGATTGTTGTGTCATCCTTCAGACGGGGAAGCATGGAAGCATTTTGATAGAACATATCCTGACTTTGCGAAAGAGGCACGTAATGTTAGATTAGGCATGTGCACGGATGGATTTGTGCCATTTGACCAATTTGGTCAACAATATTCTTCTTGGCCAGTTATTTTGACGCCTTATAATTTGCCACCATGGATGTGCATGAAAAATCCTTATATGTTCTTAACTCTTATAATTCCTGGGCCTAGAGATCCTAAACAAGGAATAGACGTATATTTGCAACTACTAATTGATGAGTTGAATCTCCTTTGGAATGGAGTTCTTACATATGACGTGTCAATGAAGAATAATTTTATCATGCATGCATCTTTGTTATGGACCATTAGTGACTTCCCAGCTTATGGTAGGCTCTCTGGTTGGAGTACGTCTGGTAGATTAGCATGTCCGTATTGCATGGAGTGGACATCGACATTTCATTTGGCTAATGGAAGAAAAATGACTTGGTTCGATTGTCATCGTTGTTTTTTAGATTTCGATCATCCGTGTAGACGAAACAAGAAATATTTTCAATGAAACAGAGTCGTTACCGATCCAGCACCGCTGATGTTGTCTAGTGAGGAAATTTATGAGTGCATGCAATATTTTCCAAAAATATATAATAATCCAAATGGGTTAAATTTCAACATTGAAGGCAAAGGTTTGAGTCATATTGGTGTAAACAAAGCATATTATGGGAATTGCCATATTGGAAAAATCTATCAATTCGTCATAATATTGATGTCATGCATAATGAAAAAAATGTTTTTGAGAATTTTTTCAATACAATTCTCAACGTCGAAGGTAAAACTGAGGATGATTTGAGATCAAGACGTGATATACAACTTTACTGCAAACGTCCCGAACTTGTGCTTAGTGAAGATGATAGTAAGTTTAAACCTAAAGCATGTTATGAGCTAAGTGAGGATAGTTGTAAAAATCTATTGAAGTGGGTGGAGAATCTACGATTACCGGATGGTATTGCTTCAAATTTACGTAGATGTGTTGATTTGAGTAGCTTGAGAATGAACGGAATGAAAACCCATGATTGCGATTTATTTTTGGAGAATCTTTTTCCAGTTGCTTTCAAAGAGTTGCTTCCGCATAAAGTTTGGTGTGCTATAATGGAGCTTAGTCTATTTTACAAGGAGTTATGCACAACAACACTAAAATTGGACCGAATTGAGAAGCTTGAGAAGATCATACCAGGACTAATTTGCAAATTGGAGATGATATTTCCCCCTGGTTTGTTTAATGTAATGGAGCATCTTTCGATACATCTTCCTTTCGAAGCTAGAATGCGGGGACCTGTTCAATATGGGTGGATGTATCCATTTGAAAGGTTATTTTAAAAAACTCATATCATATTAATACATGTTATATATTTTCAAATTTGTTTACACATGACACTTTAGGTTTATAAGACACTTGAAGAAAAAAGTGACTAATAAGGTATGCGTGGAAGGATCAATTTGTAGTGCCTACATCATGGAAGAGGCGGCATAATTCTTTTCTTATTACTTTGAGGATCGTGTAAATAAAATGAATACAACTATCTCACGCAATGATCATAGTACAGATGAATTTTTCAATGATCGTTCATTATTCGTGTTCAAAAAAGAAGGACGTCCCTATGGTGGTTGGAAAAAACATTGGTTGACTGATGAAGAATACAACACTGCTCGAAATTACGTTCTTCTTAACTGCAAAGAAGTAGAACCTTATATAAGGTGAATTTTGGTAGCATTCAATGATTTTAATTTCAAAATTTAAGTATCTTACTCACTTTAGTGCTCTTGCAGAATGTTTGAGGAGATGAATCATGCTATTCCACGAGCATCAAATTTTAGTGATTGGTTTCTTAATTATGTAAGATTAATTTAACAAAATTCATCTACTTTTTATTTGAAAACGTATCAAATATACTTATGTATATATTAATTTATGTTTATTATAATAGGTATGTGATCCTGTTAATAATGTCACGGATAAACAATTAAAGTTTATTGCATTTGGACCTCAAAAGGAAGTGAGGAAATGCAAAGTATTATTCGTCGACGGGTATAAATTTCAAACAGAGGTGTAGGGATATGGAAAATCAACTTATAATTGTGTTATATGTGTTAAAGGCAGCAATGACCCTGAAATGCATATGCAAGACTATTATGGTATTTTGAAGAAAATTTATGAGCTGACTTACTCTATCGATCCGGAGCGAAAAACTTTCCTATTCAAATGTCATTGGTTTGACAATACACTTAAAATTGGAATTAACGCGCACCCTTTGTACAATCTCATTGAAATAAATCATAAGTCCAAGTATAAGACCGATGATCCGTTTATTCTAGCAACACAAGCAATTCAGGTCTATTATGTAGAATATCCATCAGAAAGGAGAAACAAAAATGATTGGTGGGCTGTGCTTAAAACGAAAGCTAGGTATAGGTTTGATGAAAACATCTTGAATGATCAAGCTTATCAAGAAGACATCGATCATATCGTTGAATTGACCATGGATAGAGAAGGTGACATTGGACCTCCTAATGGCGGCGTTCAGGTCACAGATGTTTTTGATACGGATGTAGAAGATGATAATATAATTGTAGACCTTGAGATTGAAAATGAAAGCTCAGAAGATGATGAATTAGATGTTGATGGAGAATGATAGTTGATAAGTCTGTTAACATTTGTGAATGAGAAATTTGATGTTTTGACTATTTTCATTGTTTTCATTTCGCTACTTATTCAGTAAACCATTGTTGTCATTTTTCTGTTTTTCTATTTATGTGATCTCGAACATCTGCATGACACGATATTTATGCATTACGGCAATGTGCCAAATTGTAATCTCGAACATCTGCAAAAATAGGGGCTTACAAAACTGCTAGTAATTTTTATTTACGCCTCACCGATAAAAATTATTTATTGTAAAATTGTTGCCTCGAACGTCTGCTAGTAATTTTGAGGTAAATTTCAATGCCGATTAATCCATTCGTATGGCAGTTGCTACCTTTTTCTCTTAGTTTAACCAATAAATTCAAATTTGAAGAGTTGCTGCCATTGTAGATATTGAGGAGTTCATAGTATGAATTTTTGTTTAGTTGCAGCTATTCACTTTGATATCATCCTAAGAACGATTGGGGACTCATTGCTTTGTCGCCAATATCAAGTTTGTTGTCACATTGGTATGGACTATTGAGTGCATGATCTTATATATTATGCTTATCCATATATCTATTATTTGCGATTACCTGTTATATGGTCTCATGAAAATTTTACCAAGATACCGAGGTAGTGGTTTGTTTCTTTTATCCAATCAGGTTAATACATAATCAAATGTCTACTTGCAATGACATTTTTCTGTTATGTTACATGCTTATTGACTTGATATTGTGCTTACATCGTTATTTATTAGGCTTATTTGTGTACTTTGCTCATGTATGCAGTTTACATTGCCCCCTTTTAAAATATGCCATTGACATTAATAATTAAAATGATAGGAGAAATCACAAATTTTCCATAAATGATAATGCAACTTATACATTTACATTAGTAGAGTATTTCATGCAAGTTGTTGATTTCTTTATATTCATGATTTTATAATTTTGTTGTCAAAACTGTAGCAAATTCCCGTTGATTAAACTGATTACAGTTTGTACATGTGCTGGATAACTTTTTAGTGCCATTGTTTTTAAGTTGAGCTAAATGAAACGTAGGCACAATTTTCTTTTGGATATGCAGATCTTAATAGCATCCTTGTTATTATGATTAACCGCTAGTTTCATTTTCAATATTTTGATACAAGTTAGTATCAATCAAAATATTTATAATATTTTAATGAGAATAAAAGAAAATGATGAAGAAAAAAGCATAGTGTAGAGAAAATCACTAATATAGGAAAATGTGTGATGCAAGCCCTGGGGTTAGTCAGTTGTTCTTATGCATAATGCATTATAGTTGGAATCAACATCTATTTTTTTATGTTCTCTTTCTTTTGATAAATAGGCCAACAGGTGATGATTGTCAAAACATGTGCATTATAATTGAAAAAACAGGGCAAATAATAATTGATGGTTGTTATAATATGTGCAATGTATTACGTGACTGCTGTTAATGTTGCAAGCTGTATCGCATTGTGGTTTATTCACCGACCTTATAATGTACATGGTTGTGTACATAGGTTGTTCATTTCTATAGTGAATTTACCTTAATCAATTTTAGTTCATCTCTTTTCTTTTATATCCTAGGTGAGATTTTACCTCACATGACTATCCCAATATGCACTGAGGCCATGTACTGATTTGAATTGAATTGCTAAATAATTAGTTTGATAGGTAAAGAATAAATTAGTTTATAATTTCAATTCTAGAAACCGTGTGTTGCCGATATGGTTGGGCACAAATACACACATATATAAATTGTGTAGAAACTCCTTGTTTGATTTAGCTTGCACTTTCATCTGTTACAAGAAGAAGGACATGTCCTTGCTCTGAAAAATAAGCTAGTGCCTATTCCTTTTGCCTTGAAAGAAAGTTGACAACACTTTATTTTTGTATATGAATATTTGTGTGCAACTGCGCCTTAACCCATTCTAATGCTTTGCGTTGGAAAATAGCATCATGCCGTCTTTGATTTCATGACCTGCACAATATGCTTATTTTACTTTTCCAAACTTAAACAAATTCATGTATTTTATTTTTCTATATACAGTGACTATAATATACATTTTTGTACCTTCACATTAACATGTATGCATGCGTTTCACATTATATATGTATTTCACTTTGTAGCTATCTTTGTATATAGCATATATACATATAAGTGCAAGTTTACTTTCTCTTTCACTTTGTAGCTAGCTAGTTTTGAATATAGCATATAACTTATTTTTCTATTCATAATTCAAAGTATCACTGTTCCTTTCATGTGCTATTCTAGTACTTATTGTGTTCGTGCTTTTGAATGTATAGTCCATCATGTATTATGCTCTTAACACAATTAGTGTAAATGATTTTGTTCAAATGCTCAGTTAAAAGTACTACAATGGCTTACAAAATTATGAGTTTAAATATTTATTTTTAGGTATCGACAATGAATATAATTGTAATGTTAAGTAAATTTATGATATTTATAAAGACTGTTTATGTGTGGAATATAATCACTGTGTATGTGTAGTATATTATGACAGTTTTTCTATTTCCGTTTTTTTTTTGTTTATAAGATAATGCATGTTTATATTATAACTGTTTTTTCTGGTTTTATAATATGACTGTTTCTAAATATAATGCCTATTTTTAAATATTTAATGCATGATTGACAGATATGGTTGGCGCTACACGTGGACATTCGTATGTTTCCCAGGAACACGAGCAAGGAAAAGTGAGAGGACGAGGACGGGGAAATCCTCTACTTATTCAATCAACTCTACCACCTAGTCATACCATTAAACCATATCAACAAAGTAAATTCAAAACTGATCAGCCGCATCACTGCTTCCTCGCTGCCCTACACGACTTTCATCATAGCAAACTTCTTCCCAACCTCTCTCCCCGCTGCATAGTCAACTATCTACTCCGCAGTCTCCGCAACCTATTCCTGTGATGAGAAGGAATTTCGCTCGGTCCGAACCAGTCGCTAAACCGACCCAGACCGTTCGAAACGCCCTATCGTTTAAGAACATGACAAAATAGAACGCATACAAAAGAACATTTCACTGTATATCACAACAATGCATCAGATTACAAGAATATACAGAGTATAAACAAATAAATATTACACGGAAATATCAGAGATTTAAATTACATTTAAATATATCGCAGCGGAAAATAATACGATACACAACTAGAAGGAGATATACGGATACAAAGCTTTCCGGATATCGTTCCAGCTGTAAACCAGGATCCTGTGAACATAAATCTGCAAAATCAAAACTACTAGCTGCCCGTGTCAAAATAGGGGCACCCAGAGTTTAGGTTAAAACAATAAACTCCAGGTCAGTCATGTGACTGGTGTGAGAACTAAAACAGTTAATCTTTAATTTTGAAGTTAGGTAAATCAAGGGACCACGCCGTATAACACGGAACGGGTTTCCTCCCAAGAATACCAGTGCATAAAACAAACAGCGCAATGCTAAATAAAGAAAAATGAAGCTGTTATAAGACCCAGGTCCTATCACACATTGCAACGCAAGCCGGGGGATAGGGTTTTCCCTTATAACAGCCAAAGAATGCTTGATACATTTAAAAGAAATCATTTGATACTATTATAAGTGTATAGTGTACGAAACAACTTCAAATCATAAGTATCAATCATAGGCGGCATGAATGCCCCATACCACTATGTCGCCATATATAAGTTATACAATCATAATCGCAAAGTCACGTATTTGGGAATTGGGTTTCCATCTATGAACCGAGGCAAAAGATAGTCCTCAACCGATTCGAGACGCTCTAGTCCGTGTCTCAGGAACAGCCGCAACTGCCCCCTGGATCGTCAGGGCCTGTCCACCGATGTGGATTATAATGCCTGAACAATACGTTTCTCCACCCTATGGGGGTGTCAATGAGCCAATAAATGACTCCATCGGACCCGGATCGTCCGATCAAACCGAGGTGCCTCGTAACAGCAACAACCACATAACTCAAACTCGTCAGGGCGTGTAAAACCACTGACGCCACTTCTAACTAGAAAGAAAACGCATGTCCCCCCTGAGGTCCGTCTCCCGTTTTTGGTTCATACCGGGTGTGAAACTCGCGAAGTAAACGTTACACAAAGCTACGCCACAAAGGCCGTGCTTTGATCATCACCACAAGACTTTGCTTTTCAACAGAAGCCTTGATCAATTGCCACTTAGGCATGCCACACAGGCAATTCACTCCATGCGTTTGATATCCATCAATATATAACCCCTGAGCTCGTACATCTCAGAGAAGGGCGTTAAGCAAGAGAATAAATTCTCCGCCGCCAAACAGACATATATTTAATAGAGATCAATCACTCGGACTAAAATCCAATGTCAGACAAACAGTCCATTTACAAGTTCGTTCTAGGTCTGAACGAAACCGGAGGCACCTAGTATCCCGCATATCCATCGATCTCCAAGTACGTCTGGATGATCACCAACTGTTTCCATCTTCTTGGGTGTACATCCCAATCAAGATCATCAATAATTATCCAAACGACGTGAAGACTTCCGGTCTTCGACCACCGTCTTCATCTTCGACTTATCGTCGTATCAGTTATTAAGAATGGGATAAACCCGGTCTTCCCGAATAACTCGCGTATATTTTATAAAAGTGTTACACAAACACAACATACGCCTCATTCCAATTCATCAGTCACTAACCGTAAATTAACAAGAGAATAATTCCCCAAATATTAACCTCGAAGGCCGAAACCAACATCAGATCAATATCCAGAAAACCATTCTGCCTAGCTAACCGACAGTTAGTTTCTAAATTTCACCTTCATAGGGAAAGGTTCCCATTAATTTTATCCAAGATAAATTTCTTGAATTTATTCTTTAATCTATTTTTGAATATCAATTCAAACTAGTCGGGATTAACGAACCTTACGAAGTAATCATTTGTTTTAATTTCCCAATCCCAACCTATTCATCCCATGAAGTAAAACTGGTAATACTTCATATCTAACACCATGGTGTTATCGGTAAATTTAATTACCATTTCACGTTCAAATCTAATTAAAGATTTAACTATCGCCTGGAGCAAAACTGGTGATACTCCATTCTCGATCATTTCAATCTAATTAAAGATTCATTAAAACTCCACTTAGTTTTAATCTTTAACTGGGTTAAAGAACCAATGTCATTTAAAACACGGCCCACAATAAACCCAAAATCACATTCATTAATTATCGGGTTAAAGAACAAGTGTTATTTAAAACACTGTTCACGATAAACCCAAATCACATTTGATATTAAACACTAGGCTCTTAATAGAGAATATATCGGCTTATATTCAATATCAAATTTTACGACCAACAAATATCGTATTGGAAATAACGATATATATATATATATATCTTTCAAATTTCCATAACAATATCTGTATAATCACGAAATCCAACATCGAAATATTCCGAAGACCATTTCGATTCAAACCCATTCCAATGCAATCATTGGAAATTCTGGTTATTTTTAAAACCCTTTTTAAATTCAATTTATTTATTTAAAAATAAATAGAATTATAATTCTAGTTCAAAACAAGTTCATTTCGATAAAAATCTATTTTTATCTTTTCCAATATGGAGTTTTTCATCCCAATTCTTTCTAAATAATTTCTTATGATTTTACACAAATTATTACTATTTTTAATAATTTTATCAAGGCCCGTACAGTCGATTTCCATCAACGGCCATCGAACTGCACTTACAGCGACCTTTTTCAAATTTGATTTGGATATAATTCCAAATCCAACCGTTAGATTTCAAATTTCTAATATTCATTAGAAAGCTCTTTTCGATACAAACCCAACGGTTCCAGTTTTAGGAGAATCCGACGGTCGGATCTCCCATAATATTTGTTCGAAGTTAATGGTCGAAATTCGCGAACTGCCACGGCGCGGCGCGTTCTCTTCAGGCCATTATATTATATATATAATATATATAATATATATTTCGTCGATTACTATTTAAAACGAATTTTATAAATAGTTTTGAATTCGTTTCAAAACATTTTCAACTTCCATTTCAATTCAAATCAAAATTGAATTCTTCCTTATAAATTCGTTATAAAATTCATTTCTATTCAATTCAATTTTCAATTCAATTTGAATTCATTTCAATTCGGTTTCAATTCAATTTGAATTCGTTTTCCATTCGATTCGAATTCGTTTTCAATTTAATTCAAATTCTGTAAAAACCCGTAACTTCCCCGTAAAGGAAAGAGCGGATAGTTCTTTATATAAAAATCATATTTTTACTTCGATGTTCAATATATAAAAATCATATTTTTACTACGATGTTCAATATATAAAAATCATATTTTTACTACGATGTTCAATATATAAATATCATATTTTTACTTTGATGTTCAATATATAAAAATCATATTTTTACTTCTATGTTCAATATATAAAAATCATATTTTTACTTCGATGTTCAATATATAAAAATCATATTTTTACTTAGATGTTTCAGGCCGTTCGAAACGCCCTATCGTTTGAGAACAAGACAAAACAGAACGCATACAGAAGAACATTTCATTGTATATTACAACAATGCATCTGAATACAAGAATACACAGAGTATAAAGGAAAATTACACAGAAATAGAAATATTCGAAATGGAATATTTGAAAATATCAATATATGAAGCCGTGTTGATTTGATTGACGCCATTTTGACGCGAACGATATTTATATCGATTTTATTCATTTTAAAATGAATATTGAAAAGTAATTTTGAAATCAAATATTTCGAAATGAAATGAATTGAAAACGATTTCGAATTGAATTGAATGGAAAATGAATTGAATTCAAATCGAATAGAAAACCAATTTGAATTGAATCAAATAGAAAACCAATTTGAACTGAATTGAAGAGAAAACCAATTTGAATTGAATCGAATAGAAAACCAATTTGAATTGAATTGAATTGAAAACGAATTCGAATCGAATGGAAAACGAATTCGAATTGAATTGAAACCGAATTGAAATGAATTCAAATTGAATTGAAAATCGAATTGAATAGAAATGAATTTTAAAACGAATTTATAAGGAAGAATTCAATTTTGATTTGAATTGAAATGGAAGTTGAAAATGTTTTTGAAACGAATTCAAAACTATTTATAAAATTCGTTTTAAATAGTAATCGACGAAATATATATTATATATATAATATAATGGCCTGAATAGAACGCGCCGCGCCGCGGCAGTTCGCGAATTTCGACCATTAACTTCGAACGAATATTACGGGAGATCCGACCGTCGGATTCTCCTAAAACCGGAACCGTTGGGTTTGTATCGAAAAGAGCTTTCTAATGAATATTAGAAATTTGAAATCTAACGGTTGGATTTGGAATTATTTCCAAATCAAATTTGAAAAAGGTCGCTGTAAGAGCAGTTCGATGGCCGTTGATGGAAATCGACTGTACGGGCCTTGATAAAATTATTAAAAATAGTAATAATTTGTGTAAAATCATAAGAAATGATTTAGAAAGAATTGGGATGAAAAACTCCATATTGGAAAAGATAAAAATAGATTTTTATCGAAATGAACTAGTTTTGAACTAGAATTATAATTCTATTTATTTTTAAATAAATAAATTGAATTTAAAAAGTGTTTTAAAAATAACCAGAATTTCCAATGATTGCATTGGAATGGGTTTGAATCGAAATGGTCTTCGGAATATTTCGATGTTGGATTTCGTGATTATACATATATTGTTATGGAAATTTGAAAGATATATATATATATATATATATCGTTATTTCCAATACGATATTTGTTTGTCGTAAAATTTGATATTGAATATAAGCCGATATATTCTCTATTAAGAGCCTAGTGTTTAATATCAAATGTGATTTGGGTTTATCGTGAACAATGTTTTAAATAACACTTGTTCTTTAACCCGATAATTAATGAATGTGATTTTGGGTTTATTGTGGGCCGTGTTTTAAATGACATTGGTTCTTTAACCCAGTTAAAGATTAAAACTAATTGGAGTTTTAATGAATCTTTAATTAGATTGAAATGATCGAGAATGGAGTATCACCAGTTTTGCTTCAGGCGATAGTTAAATATTTAATTAGATTTGAACGTGAAATGGTAATTAAATTTACCGATAACACCGTGGTGTTAGATATGAAGTATTACCAGTTTTACTTCATGGGATGAATAGGTTGGGATTGGGAAATTAAAACAAATGATTACTTCAGTAAGGTTCGTTAATCCCCACTAGTTTGAATTGATATTCAAAAATAGATTAAAGAATAAAATCAAGAAATTTATCTTGGATAAAATTAATGGGAACCTTTCCCTATGAAGGTGAAATTTAGAAACTAACTGTCGGTTAGCCAGGCAGAATGGTTTTATGGATATTGATCTGATGTTGGTTTCGGCCTTCGGGGTTAATATTTGGGGAATTATTCTCTTGTTAATTTACGGTTAGTGACTGATGAATTGGAATGAGGCGTATGTTGTGTTTGTGTAACACTTTTATAAAATATACGCGAGTTATTCGGGAAGACCAGGTTTATCCCATTTTGAATAACTGATACGACGATAAGTCGAAGATGAAGACGGTGGTCGAAGACCGGAAGTCTTCACGTCGTTTGGATAATTACTGATGATCTTGATTGGGATGTACACCCAAGAAGATGGAAACAATTGGTGATCGTCCAGACGTACTTGGAGATCGATGGATATGCGGGGTACTAGGTGCCTCCGGTTTCGTTCAGACCTAGAACGGACTTGTAAATGGACTGTGTGTCTGACATTGGATTTTAGTCCGAGTGATTGATCTCTATTAAATATATATCTGTTTGGCGGCGGAGAATTTATTCTCTTGCTTAACGCCCTTCTCTGAGACGTACGAGCTCAGGGGTTATATATTGATGGATATCAAACGCATGGAGTGAATTGCCTGTGCGGCATGCCTAAGTGGCAATTGATCAAGGCTTCTGTTGAAAAGAAAAGTCTTGTGGTGATGATCAAACCACGGCCTTTGTGGCGTAGCTTTGTGTAACGTTTACTTCACGAGTTTCACACCCGGTATGAACCAAAAACGGGAGACAGACCTCAGGGGGGACATGCGTTTTCTTTCTAGTTAGAAGTGGCGCCAGTGGTTTTACACGCCCTGACGAGTTTGACTTATGTGGTTGTTGCTGTTACGAGGCGCCTCGGTTTGATCGGACGATCCGGGTCCGATGGAGTCATTTATTGGCTCATTGACACCCCATAGGGTGGAGAAACGTATTGTTCAGGCATTATAATCCACATCGGTGGACCGGCCCTGACGATCCAGGGGGCAGTTGCGGCTGTTCCTGAGACACGGACTAGAGCGTCTCGAATCGGTTGAGGACTATCTTTTGCCTCGGTTCATAGATGGAAACCCAATTCCCAAATACGTGACTTTGCGATTATGATTGTATAACTTATATATGGCGACATAGTGGGATGGGGCATTCATGCCGCCTATGATTTATACTTATGATTTGAAGTTGTTTTATACACTATACACTTATAATAGTATCAAATGATTTCTTTTAAACGTATCAAGCATTCTTTGGCTGTTATAAGGGAAAATCCTATCCCCCGGCTTGCGTTGCATTGTGTGATAGGACCTGGGTCTTATAACAGCTTCATTGTTCTTTATTTAGCATTGCGCTGTTTGTTTTATGCACTGGTATTCTTGGGTGGAAACCCGTTCCGTGTTATACGGCTTGGTCCCTTGATTTACCTAACTTCAAAATTAAAGATTAACTGTTTTTGTTCTCACACCAGTCACATGACTGACCTGGAGTTTATTGTTTTAACCTAAACTCTGGGTGCCCCTATTTTGACACGGGCAGCTAGTAGTTTTGGTTTTGCAGATTTATATTCACAGGATCCTGGTTTATAGCTGGAACGATATCCGGAAAGCTTTGTATCCGTATATCTCCTTCTAGTTGTGTATCGTATTATTTTCCGCTGCGATATATTTAAATGTAATTTAAATCTCTGATATTTCCGTGTAATATTTATTTGTTTATACTCTGTATATTCTTGTAATCTGATGCATTGTTGTGATATACAGTGAAATGTTCTTTTGTATGCGTTCTATTTTGTCATGCTCTCAAACGATAGGGCATTTCGAACGGTCTGGGTCGGTTTAGCGACTAGTTCGGACCGAGCGAAATTCCTTCTCGTCACAATTCCTTTGCATGGTGCTCCTCCACAAACGGATCGACGATCTACGTCTTTGAATCCTTCTCAGCAGCCTAATCCATTGCATGGTGCTTCTCCATAGCTTAATCGGCTATCTACACTCCGCAGTCTTCATCACAACCTTCTTCATAGCATGATCCTCTTCATAGTGCTTCACAGCTTAATCGCCAGTCTACCACTCTACAATCTGCATCACAGCATTCTCCGCAGCTTAATTGGCAATCTACTTCTTCGCAGCCATCTCCGCAGCTTAATCGGCAACCTAGTTCTTTGCAACCGTCTCCGCAGCTTAATTGGCTGTAACAAACCATAATTTATGTATATTTAAAATTTAAATTTTAATTAAATAAATCGTATATGATTGGTTAAATTTATATTTATTTATATTACGAGCCTGAAATGGCGCGGTAGTTTGAAAATCCGATTTTTAAACTTTGGAAAAATATATAAAATTCATTTTAAATCAGAATGGGTAAAACTGGAAACGTTAGAATCGAATTTATCATATCTTTCCAGAGAATGTAAGAAATTGAAATTTCGCTGGATAAATTGCAAGTTATGACTAAATCAAAATTTCGAAAGGTCGCTATGGAATTTATATAAAGAAATTATAAGCGTTTGAGATTAAAATTTGAATTCCGGATTTGTTAAATTTTAAATAATTATATATGGGAATATAAAATATGTGAATTTGATTTATAAAATTTTATTTAAGTTATAAATTAATTTAAATTGAATTTTAAGGATATTTAATTTGAAAGTTAACTTAAAGTTGGAATTTTATTTGTTTATATTTAATTTGATATTCAAGTTTGAAATTTGAAAATAATTAAATGTGGAATTTAAAATATATGTGAAATAAATTTGTAAATTTATCTAAATTGTAATTTGGTTTAAATATGAATTTATAAATATTTAAATTTGAATTTAAACAGTTAAATGAATTTGAATATTTTATTAATTTATTTAACTGTGAAATTTGACTGTTTTGGCGACTGTCTCGGAATTCAACGAAACTGGCGCCATCAGAACCGGAACGATGAATTATTATAGGATTCCAATTTTCATTACAATTCGACTTACCGTTTGACCGTACGGGAGAAAATGTGAAAGAGATCAATGTAAATTGGTATTTTTAACATTTGGCCCTTCTATAATTATATAAATAAATCCCTTTAACTCCATCAGCCCATTTTTCACTCCACATACGTTTTCTCCATCAAAACTTTATCTCCTATGGTTGAAAACAAATCTTCAAACCCTAGAAAAAAAATTCAAACTTGAAATTCAAATATCTTCAAACCATAGCAAATTATATACCAAAACGAAGCTCTCGACGAAGCGAAGCTGCTGGTATAATTTATTTCAACATGCAATGAGCGAATTGGCCGGAATCAGCAGTCAAAGTTGGCTGTTTTCGAAACCCATAAGCAAGAATTGGGGGTTTTTGATTTAGGCGATAATCGGAGATTTGGGCTTCTGGGTATTGTTGAGAACATCGATACGAGTTGGATGCATGTGGTCGGAGGTTCTAATTCTCAAGGGATTGCCAGAATTTCGTCGTTTAGGGTTTTAAAACCCGGTTGATGGCAGGCGCTGCACGAGCTGAGAGGTGGACCGGAGGTTCCGTGCTCGGGGGGGGGGGGGGTTAGGTGCGCCTTGAGGAGGGTTTCAGAACGCTGGTGATCGGAGGTGCTATCACGGTCGGAGGAGGGAGAAATCGTTGGTCAAACGTGGTGGTTTCGGTACTCTTTCCGTCGGGTTACTGTAGCCGAAGAAGAAGGGGCGAGCGGGAAACGTAGCTGATGTGGCACTGTTTTAGTGGGTGAGTCATTATTTAATTAATTTATATATATAAAAATTTAAATAGTAAAACGCTTATTACTTTTACGTACGACCTCGGATTGACGCGCGGTTTGTTGCGTTAGGATCGTGGCGGAATTGCGGACGTTTTGGCACTGATTTCGCTGCATTTAGAGACTGTCAAATTTTGGGCTTCTTTTGGACGTCCGATCCAATTAAAACCCGGATGTGAGTGTTTCTTCGCTCACGAAATACTAAATTAATCCCATATTTATCGAATTAAAGTATGAAATGAATTGGTTGCATGGTTGTGCTTGATTTGGTGAATGATTGCTTGAATTTGACATGCCAGTGTGTTACATGCAATAATAATCGATAATTGGTTATTTAAATTTAATTTAAATTTCCAATTAGGAAACACCGACACCTGTCAAACCCGTATATGATTCGATTTACTGTTCGAATGAATGTTTGTGATGGATACCTCGGTTTACTTGATTTCTGAATTTATACCGCTTGAATTATTCTGTAATTCAGTACATGATGTTGTGTGCCCTTGTGACGATAAATCCTATGTACCCCTTGATGTTACGGGCATCGAATAAACCCGGGATTTATCGATAAAATGAATTAAGAACACAGAGTGAAATGATAAATCTCTGTGACCCTGATTTGGATTGATATGATAGATCCATCCCTGAATATCGAGAAAAAAAAATTAAATCACTTGGCCATAGGATAGCAAATTATATACGGACATCGGTTGGTTAAATAATTTTTAAAATTATTTGAAATATATTCGATGTGAAATTTCATTTAAAGGAAATGTGTCGATTTTCGATAAATTATTATTTTCTTTTAAATTATGGATTCTCGATGACATTTGAAATGATTAAGGAAAATCTCCAAATTAATTTGGAATTTGAAATTCGGATTTAAATAAAATTTGGGATTTATTCCAATAATTGGACTCAAGTGTAAATAATTCTTTTGGATTAAAATTTTTGAATAAAGGAAATCGTGGATATTTGAATTGTTTAAAAACTATATACGAGTATGGTTTGAATTCTCGAAACGTAAAATGGTTGAAGGGGTTGAAACAAGACTTTGAAATGGGGTAACTCCATTTGAGGTTGAGATTTAGATTCGAGTGCTGAAATTAGGTAGGAGAAATAATTTAAATTTAAATTCTATTTTTAATTTGTTTTATTTTATTTTATTTTATTTTAAACTATATATATCTACCTTATTCCAGGTAAGTTTTTATACATTATTATTTTGAAATCATTTAGTAAAACCTTATTTTATATATATATATATATATAGCAATTTGAATTTCCTCAGTATACTCTAATAATTTATATCAGTAAGTTTTATATATGGTTTATTCTTAAGTATATATATATATTTTATAAATTTTTATATAAATTTTATTCTCGTTCCGAATGGAAAGTGTTTGGTTTTTTTTTTTATTGTTGGTTCAAATGGAGTCGAGAGAATGTTATATTCGTTTTGGATGTAAATTGATTTTAAATCGATTTTTTCGGAAAAGGTCGATTTTATTCTATGTGAATATGAAAGGTGATTTCAAGAATTGAAATGAATAGATATGGAAATATATATACCCTATTTGAATATGAATGGGTTCAAATGTAATTTGATTTGGAATAACTGAAATCGTTTGGAATGAAGTATATTCTGTATGAATATATATACATCGATTTGAAATATTTTATATGAATATAATATAATGGTATGGAAATAAATCCTGGTTTGGAATATAATCGGTCTGGGAATGATCGAAATGTTTTGATATGAAAATTATATTCTATTTGAATATAAACTGGGCTCGAAACAAAATATGATGTTGATATGAAAGTGAACTTTTGTGAAATGTAAAAGAACCGACCGATGTGAAAAATGTAAACGTTTGGTTGTTAAGGAGACCGGAGTCGACATAAGGCATACTCTCTGTCAGTGTCGATACCACTTTGGCAACTGTGTACGCGATGGAAGTTCCAGAACCGGAGTAGGATGGTATGGAGGCGATTAATGGATTTGAAGAAAAAGAACGATGATGGATTAGCCTTGATCTTCGGGTCATAATTGAAATGACTAAAACAGGAACCATACCCGGGTTAATGAGATCGCATCTTTGATCGAACGCACTCCTTCGATACCATCTCTATTACTGTTGTGATTGATTTGGGTGCACCTTTTGAATATGGGAATGTCGTTCGAGGTGGGCGGTAGTTGCGGCTATGCGTTACCACCGGCCTGGGGGCCGCGAATTCGGTAGAATCCTACCGGGGTATTTCCTCAGTGCCTTGTCATATTATCCTGATCGAGCCCCTACTATTTTGATTTAACGTTGTCGTATCACGGCGCATCCCTATCCACCGACGTACTGGTGTGTTATATGCAAACTGTACGGCAATGGTATAAACGGCGTAAGGGTAACATGGTAATCCCGCTTACGCTATTTTCGATATTATATGTTACTGAATAAACACTATTGTAATAGCGTATTATACTATGTATGTATTAGTTTAACGGATCCTTGAGAGATGGAAAATCCCGTAACATCTCTTGAGTTACTGCACCATGACACTGATATTATTTCGTATTTTAATTTGACCAATATCAGATTGTTTAGTGCTGATCCGAGTGTTTGTTGTGTTTTTTTTATGCAATATGCTCGGGTCAGCAGTCGTTGCAGTTAATGAAGATTATTTGGCCTTGGAGATCGAAGACGGAGTTTGGTATATGCATCCACTACATTTATTTCCGCTGCATTACTGTATGTAAGTGTATAACTCTGATGATTTAAATGTTGTAACTCAAATGTATACGTTTAAAATGCTTTGAATATTTATTTATCTATTATATGTGATCCTTCCGCTGTGAGATTCTGTGATTGTTTTCTTTTCTGTCTCTTTTTCTTTTTTCCAATGACTATCAGGATTAGTGATTTGTTTGGGTCGACATGTGTGGTTTATGGTCGATGTAAACGGTCAAAAATCTGGGTCGTTACATTGGCAGTCTACTTCTTCGCAGCCATCTCCGCAGCACGGTGCTTCTCCGCAACCCAGTCCTCTACCAATAATGCAAAATGGTGCTTTTCCGTAGCATGCTAACTTTGATGCTCATCATAACTCTCAAATCCATTCCATAAAACATTACAAATGAGCATAGCCATGCATGTTCGCCGGCAAAACATGATGGTGCAACAATCCCCACAGCAAACTCGATTAATACGGTTGGTTGTATCGAACTTCTACTTATAGAAGCAAAAGATAAGTAAGCGCTTTGCAGTGATTTGTATTTTACTTTTATTTGACTTGTATTATGATAACATGGAATATATTCTATATAGAACTCTTTCTATGCATCCTTCCAGTGAACTATCGAGGAGGATGACTACGTCTTTTCATCAGCATTTGGCTGATTTTTGGCCAACTTTTGGAAAGATACAGTCAAACTACGAGGATCTTCTTTTTGATGATTTTTTGGTAAGTTTTGACATCTCTCATGAGTACTAATAGTTTCTGGTATTGGTAGTTTCTGATTTTGATAGTTTCTGATATTCTCATGCATTTGAATGGCCTAGAGTTGTTAGGTTCGGGCTTTATGATAGTTTCTGATTAGATTAGTTACTCATAAGAGTAGAATTTTTAAATAGTGTGAACTGTCTAGATGTTCATGGTTGTTTCCTGAATTAAATTTTGTCAGAGTAGAATTTGTAAATAGTAGTTTTGCTGTGTACTTAAATTGTTATTTTTGGCTTCATCATCATATGCTAATTTTCTAATATTATTTGTTTATATAATACATGATTTTAATATAGTTTAAACCCCGATCTGCTTCTTTCATTTTGATTATATATTCATCTTGAATGTATATTTTAGATTGCAAACATTGTAAAACGCGTATATGCCTAGGATTAATCCTGTAATGATTTAGATATTAATGTTTAAGAAAATATTATGATTTAGAAACTGGTCCGAGATGCGGAACAACTCGAGAAAGATATTGAAAAGAAAAATACTTTTGGGAAACAACTTTTCAGAAAAGCTGATTTTGAATTGCTTTTACTTTCGAGTAGTTTTTTAAACCAAAATTTTAATTTAAGGAAAAAGCATATCTACATATTTCTAGATTTATTTTTCCAAATGGACGCACAGTTTTGAAAAGTGAAAAATGTTTAAGTAATTCTGAAAATTCACTACATATCATGTTATATCGAAGTTGTTTGATATTTAGTTGTGCACCATAGTAGATTAGTAGTCAATTTGGATCATTGAATGAGAGTTCAAAAAATATTTTCCTCGTCGCTTTAATACATATTTATTTGGTATAATTGTCGCTTAATTTTTAATTAGCACGAAATAGTGTAGGCATTGTTTTTCACATAAATTGAGAAGCTTCTTTAGAAGAATCGAATTTCAAGCCAATTTCAGTTGTAATAACCTCTTTTTTAGGTACAGTTGAGTTTTCATTCATTACCTCACATCAGTCAAGTTTTCTAATATCTCATTATTTAAAACGTAGGTATTGTATATGTTTGTTCCTACATTTAACGTCTCTCCATCCGTATTTTAGAAATAGTTACTCAAGTACTCAAATTTCGCTTACATTCTTTCTAAATATTAGGCTGAAATTAAACATATCATATACATATTGCAGTGTCAGGTGTATGGTTACGAAGCTTATCCAATAGAGACAATACGAAAGCTCTTGAAGACGAAGGCTAGCAAACAATATTCTGATATGGTTAGCGATATGAAAGAAAAGAATGCTAAACCAATCTTTATGAGTCCAGCAATTTGGGAGCAGTGGCTTCAGTACTGGAATCATCCAGAAGTTAAGGATATATCAAAGAAAGCTTCGACAAATAGAAACTCTAATCCTACTTTGCATAGTTGCGGATCTGTTTCTATCTAGGAGCATGCTGTAAAATTGGTAAATTTTTTGTGTCATGTAACTCTATTTATTTTAGCATTTTGACAAATAAAACTGCCACTATTAACATAAAAAATAAATTATTTAGACCAAAGATTGTGGTAGGCCTCCTCGTATGCTTGAAGTATTTGATCGTACTCATGTCAAAGCAGCAGCGCATAATAGCACCGACTCCTCTTCACTTTCTTGGATAAATCCAAAAGCAGCTAATTTTTATGTATGTAACTATTTTTTGAGTAAAAATTGTTGAGGAAAACTTTTAAAAAAATATTTCTTAACAGGACAATTTGATGAAATCTTGCGTGGAGCATCTAAACGAACTTCGAGAGATAGCCGGTGAAGACGTCGGAGAATTGCCCCTGGAGACAGTGGATAGCTTATTTGACTCGCTTGTAGTGCCAAATGCAAAAAAAACGTACTTATCCCATTGGGAATTTGAAGGTACTTAATTGCTGTTTTTTCCTTACTGTCTCTTTTTCTTACTGTCTAATTGGTGTCTTTTTTCTTACTATCTTGGTGTCATTTATGTATGGCTGTATATTGTTATAGTGGGTTCTACTAAGTACATTGGTGTGTCAAATTGTTGTGTGTTAGCTGTAGCATCAGTTATCATTGCATCAGGTTCAATTTTTTAATTAGACTGGCAGCCTACAGAAAAAAAAATTCCATAGAAGGTAACTAGTGATAACTAGATTTGAGTAATATGATAGTTACGAGCATTTTAGGCCTAGTTTAGACTGGCCTACAGAAAAAATAAGTTGACCTGGTACTCATTTCATATAATCGCCACATGCTCCATTATGGGTCTCACCATCTAAGACGGTCCGATACTCGTTTCTTATAGTGAAGTCCTTATCCCAACAAATAAGATGTTAGTCGGGATCCTACTATGGCCATTTGCCTTCTGTTTTCTTTTCTTTCTTGTTTGTGGGGATTTGTGAATTCTAGGCAGTTACATTTCATATCATTCACAACCTCAAAGTGATCTATCGGCCATTTAAGCCACTAATGGATAAATCATACAAAAAATAAAGACTTTTGAAAGTAGAGATTCACTTCAAAAAAGTTGCATTTGTGCTAAACTATGCTATACCATGCTAGTTATTTTACTACAGTTTGGTTAAAAAGTAATACGAGCAGTGTCAAGTAATTATGTTTTAAGTGTAAGCACTGATCACTGGACCCAAATGATTCTTCCATTCTGTAATTAAAATCACATTTCTTTCAAGAATTTAGTTGAAAAATGAAGAAAGTCAAGGCATCTGGATTGGTTGGGTCTCCAAAGGACCATGATGCTTTAGTTCTAGGTGATTTCATCCCATACCAAATATTCCAGAGTAATTTTTTTAGTGCAATCAAGATCGTCTTCTACACCTTTGCTTCTACATAAGTTCTAGATTTTCGGCAATGATTGAATTGGGTGATTGCCAAATTTGTATTAATAACAATTGATTTAAGTATAAATTAATGGTTTTGGTAGTTGGTGGATGGAGTTCGTGTCAGCCTCTATTTGGACGCTGATTTTGCATGTTTTTTCCTTCCCCGATTTGTGGTTTATCGTAATTTTCGTACATAAAAAAGTGAAGTGATCAACATTACTGAATTGTGTTGCAATTCTAATTTTTATAACCCTACTGAAAATTACAACGTTACAATGTTTCTTCTCATTGCACGACCTATCCCTGGGTCTGTGAAAATGGAGTTGCTCCTGACCGAGCATTTGTTGCAATGTTATGTTTGAAACTGAATATCGTTATCTTAAGTCAGCATAACTCAGTATTTATGGATACCTGCACTGATGTATCAACAACGAGGCTGTGGCTCCAAAAAAATAAATTCAATATGAATTACATAATTCAGCATGCAGTCGACTTCTGTTCCCTTTGTACAAATTTTGCTAGCGTCATTTTTTGGACCCTGAAAGGTTGCGTTGATCAATCACAATAAGTATTATTTATATGGATATTTTCTAGTGTGCGCAACGCAAGCGCATATAAAACCCATTATAAAACCATTATATTTAAAATTTTAACCAGCTTGATTAAAAAAAAGAGGATCACACCACACTAGCTTTACTGTTTGATAAACTTTATTATCGTGCAGTTTTTAAGGCTAGGCCCGGCCCTAGGCATAGTTTTTGGTTTCTGTGCTACTGGTATATTGTGTTCGTTTTCTGAAGTCAGAAATTGTCATGGTTTAGTGGAAGTGCATACAACTGTTTGATCTACAATCAGAGTTCAAAGCCGGTTGTACTCAGGTTATGCATGTTTTATTTCAATATTGTTGTGCTTTAACTATTACTTTTTTCCAATTTGGCGCACATATCAGGGTAAGTTACTATGTATAACTGTTGCATGTAAATTTGCTAACTTATGTTGTGTAATCTAGTTAACTAAGTAGGAAGGTAACATAATTATAGTTGGGTAATTAAGGGTTTCAATCATAGAATGCACTTGTTGAAGATAATGAACGGACTTTAAACGTTAGGTATTATCAGTCAAGCAAAGAATTAAAATGCAGAGAACTGTCTAATGCTAGTTAGGAAATGTGTATACTTACACTGTTAAACAGTCAATGTATGCTTTACGAAAATTCAATGTGTATTAAAACTTTATTATCCTGCAGTTTTGCATCCTCGTCAAACAAAAAGTATTAATGCCATAATGTCATTTTTAGAATGCAACTTCCATCGTCTTCTCAGCAATCAAAACGTAAGCTTGTTAGCAATGAAGATGTCGTCCACGAGCTACAAAAAATGTCGAGGAGATGCGCATCGAACTTGAGATTGAGAGAGAAGAACGAGAAAGACTCTCAGAACAATAAAAGGCAGATAAGGAGGACTTTGAAGCACAACTGGCAAAGGTGATGGCAATACTTAAGGGCGAAGAAAGAGTCTCACGTTCGCCTTCGCGATCTGTGTCTCGTTCGTTGGCTCCTTCACTACCGTCATCTGCGTAGCTTGATTGGTATGTTATGACTTGTTTTGTAGTGATGTGGTTGTAGCACAACTATGGATATGTTTGTTATTTTGGTAGTTATGGGTTTTAGTAAGGTTGTGATGGTCATAGGTTGTATGTGGTTTAACGTTCACACCAGCTGAATAATTTTGTTGTTCATAATTCAGCTTGGTGCACGAAATGAAGGATTGTTGATGTTTTTTATGTGATATGCAAGTATTATCTATGTTGTGTTGTTGCTTAAGAGTATTATTTTTACGTGGATGACAATTTTATACTGTTTTTTGCTCGCTTTTAATATCAGTATTTGTAACTGAATAAGCAGTATAAAATTAATTTGGAAAGCTGGAAGAGAAGGATGGTAAAAAGAGTTAATGTCATATCAGAAAGGGAATACCGACATATTAGTATCAAAGCAGGAAACCTAAATAAATGCGTTCCAAACGTTCCGTCGTAAATTCGACATCGATTTGAAAGATTTTACCATCAAATTACCAACAAAAAATAATAAAAGGTAACTTACATCAATTTACTTCCATCGCTAAACCTTTGCTGAACAGTAAGGGATTACCGACAAAAGAAAAGCAAGATATTTTATCAAAACTTTTTGTCGCGGATCCTTTGGTAATTAGTAAGGGATTACCGACAAATTTTAGAAATAATATTTTATACTAAATTAATAATCCGTCGGTAAATCGTCGGTATATAAATAAAAATAAAAACTAAATTAAATTAATATATAATATTTATTTTCGTTATAAAATTAGTAAAATGACGATAAATTGCCAGAAAATCTATGCTAAATTCCATTGCAAAATCTGACATAGATACAGTCAAGGGTTTTGCCGATCGACGCTTTATGTATGAAATCTGTCGCTAACAGCTGTCTAGCGATGGATTAGAAGCGGATTCTGCCAGTGCTAATCTCGGTTTTTCTTATAGTGCTTGAATCAGTGGGAGTGTTAAGTACACATCGAGTTGGTGGGTAATATTAGTAAATATAGGCCCATAAACTTAACTGGTAAGAAACCCTAGTAACGGGGACCCATTTCATCAGTAACCCACATTGATGTATCACGGTACCCTGAACTAGGCAGGGCATGGCACAATTACTGGGCTGATTATAAGCGGTCAAAACAACGGCACGGTGTACGTCAGTGTAGGTTCCGACGTTTTACGGGCGCGCACGTACTCTGGAGTGGTAAAAAGCAGGCATTGGGTACCAGTATTTATACCCTATGCATCTTGAATCATGTCGGGTTGCTATCATAAGGATTGATACACATTATGGTGGGACCAACACAAGGTATCTACACGCAAGTGAGGGCCGACTGACACAGACACAAGAGAAATTAATACAAGTAGGGAGCCGATCGATAGGGTAGTAAGGGTACATCTAATACATTCGTGGCAATTAGGCAGATTGTGGTAGAATCCTCATAATAGATGCACACCTGAAGGCTACCACAATTGCGGGGATTGGGATCACGTTATCATTTTATACAGATTACTAGTTGGGACACTAGTTATGTGGTGCAGAAATATAGAAATCAGAATAACAAGGTAGTAGCGAAGAAGAGAAAGAGTAGAAGCACATTTAGTTTATCTTGCCTTGTTATATCTTGTGCTAATCTTATGTTATCTTGTTATCCTTGTTATCATGGTATTGTCTTATACTCAGTCTTATTGTCTTATTTCTAGGGTGCTGTCCTTGGTTCAGTTTATTCATGTCGTAATCCTTTTTCTTGTTTACATGCTAAATAGTCATTAGACTTACCAGACTTATGTCTTACCTAGTTTTGTTTCGCCTCTTTTCTTCTGTTCCTCCCACTCCCCATAGGTTCACAGGGAGGAAATGCTACCACTTAGCTCAGTTTTCTTTCCAAGCTCGAAGATAGCTGATGTATTGCTTTGGACTCTCTCTTCCACTGCTATGGCTGGTTCTTGCTGTATTGGAGAACATCATTGTTATTTTTATGCTTCTTTTATATTTGGAAGTTTTTAAATCAAGACAGAAGTTCTATGTATTACTTTTAAGTATGATTGAGATAACTATTGTAAAAGCTTGACTGAACCACATTGTTTATAAAATGAATTTATTTTCTGCTGCTTTATTTGTCTATCTTGTAATCTATCTGCATCTTTTACCTAAAATGCTCCACCGAAGTTAAGGCATTCCCTTTGTGAGTGACCTTAATGGAGGTAGGGTGTTTCAGTTGGTATCAGAGCTCAGGAATGCTTCATCATCTCAGTTAACAGACATCCATGTGGGAAACCAATATTTACTAGTGATACCGAATGTGGCAACTCGAATTCCGATAGACCGAATTTTTCAAATTCTATCTGTCGAGATCCGAGTTGGGTGCTCTGGTATCCTGCAGAAAAAGACAGATATAAAGAAACATGTCAGAACTCATAAAGCATCTCACAGCGGAAGGAAAAATATGATATATTCAAAAATAGCTTTACCTTATATATCATACTAACTAGTATCCTAAGCTATACCATCTCTGTCATGAACCTAACCTGGAAGTATGTAATGAGGAGGGGGTCAGAACATAAGTTCTGGTGACTGGACTTGGAATAAAATTTTGTATAATCCTACATATACCATTCAATTATATTTTCTTACTTATTAGGTTATTTGTGATATTAGCTCTCTAGGCTATGCTCATGTCCCACTTGTAGGTTAACCTAATACAACGTATATGTAGATACCGCTAACTCGTCTAATCCTTTCCATGTATATATACAGTCCCTTGTCGTATGTCGTACGGGCTTCATCATGTAAATCTATACTACATTAGTGTAGTGCCACTATTCTCGAAATCGTTTGGACTTCCACTCTCGATCTTGCTAGATTCCGTGTATCATCTGGATCTAATCTAGGGTTTATTATCGAGCGCTTCCTAGATTCAACCAGGGTTTACGCTACCCAGGGCCATTAGAGTTTATGCTACATATTGAACGCTTCTCGGATTCAGGGTTTACGCGACCTAGGTCCAACTAGGGATTATGCTACCTATCGAACGATGCCCCCTAGTCTAGGACACACTACACAGAGCGATATATGTTCCTAGACTTTCCCCACGTACGTGTCGTGAATCGTTATCGATGTCTAGTTGCACATGTACTCTGTATGTGCGGCCCGAGTCCCGTGGCAGGGCTAATCAAGAAACACGAAACTCGGTCGGGAGCTTTAAGTTATCTGCCGACGCAGATGCTAATGTTTGTTTTTATTTGTGTGTGGCTATGGTCCCACTTGACCCCTCCCTCAACTAATGAAAGGCACCCAAGAAAATCAAGAATGAGAACTATACGCAGGCCCCCTATGCCCCCACAAACCTATTGGCCAAACCTCACCCACAACTAGATAGCAAGTATATGATCTGTTGCAGTTCTCCGCCTTTCCGCTTCATATACTCGATTGACTCTAGATGGTAGGTAGACGACGACGTGGTATCATAGGGCTAAACAAGATATTACCGCCTCACGCTAGTCCATCCTATCCTTTAGTTTGCTTATATTGCAACCAAGGCATACTCTTGGTTCTTCTAACGCAGACCTTAACCTCTGTCAGCCCAGGAGGATCATCTGCAACCTCACAGAGGGATACCAAGAGTACCGTCACGTCCCCTCGAAGCTGCGTGCTACGTAACCCAGACCGTTGGAGCCTTCTTCATGATCAGATGGATGTTCGCTCCTCCTCGAGTTCTACTTGGTTTTTTTGACTAAGGTTTACTATTTAGTTTCCTGAATCGTTCATTTTCTTAACTAAGGTTTACTACTTAGTCCTCTTAACTAAGGTTTACTACTTAGTTTCTCTTAATCGTTTGTTTTCTTAACAAAGGTTTACAACTTAGTCCTCTTAACTATGGTTTACTACTTAGTTCTCTTTCTCGTTATTTACTTAGTTCTCTTAACTAAGGTTTATTACTTGGTTCTCTTAACCAAGGTTTGATACTTTGTTTTTGTTACTTAGTTCTCTTTAACTAAGGTTTGTTACTTAGTTCCTTTTAACTAAGGTTTACCTATGAATTCAAGCATGACTTAAGTCCTCTTTATCAAATGATAGCGTACGGGTGTTCTCCCACATTTCCAGCTTAGATTAACTTATTTCATGGTATAAGTCATCCCACCCTTCGAGTCTTGTATTACATCTTAAGTCATATTCATTTCTTATCCCTAGGATAAGTTTATCTATTATTGAATCTTATCATTCCCCATTTTTCCCTGCTTTGATACTATTATATTAGTTAAGTTTGCCCATGTGTCCAAGTTGACTTAACCCCCGATCACGTATTCAATTCAACCCACGCGTCATATCAAATTGGTTAAGTGTTATCTATCAGTTCATGTTGACTTAACCTACCCATATATCATGTCAAATTGGTTATGTGTTATCCAGCAGTTCACGTTGACTTAACCCACCCATATATCGAGTCAAATTGGTTAAGTGTTATCTAGCGGTTCACGTTGACTTAACCCACCCATATATCTTGTCAAATTGGTTAAGTGTTATCTATCAGTTCGCGTTGACTTAACCTACCTATATATCATGTCAAATTGGTTAAGTGTTATCTAGCGGTTCACGTTGACTTAACCCACCCATATATCATGTCAAATTGGTTAATTGTTATATAGTATTTCATGTTGACTTAACCTTACCATACTAGCATGTGTCATTAGCATTAATTAATTATTAATACCCAACCTCTTACATTAGACCTATTGTTGCGTTCACTGGATGTGCCGGTTGGTTCCGGGCAGGATTACACCACAACTCAATCTAACCTCGGGTTTCAAGTACGTTATGACTAACTTCTCACATTGGAACCTATTGTTTCCAGTCACTGGATGTGTCGGGCGGTTCCGGGCAGGAAATGAAGTAACCCGTAACTCCCCGTGAAGGAAAGCACGGATTGCTTTGAGGACAAGACAAATCAGAACACAAACAGAAGAACATTTCATTGTGTATTACAACAATTCCATCAGAATACAAGAATATATAGAGTATGAATAAATATTACACATTTGACAAATATCTTAGATTACAATAAATTACATAGCAGCGGAAAAACAATACAAAACACAACTGAAAGTAACACACAAATACAAAGCTTTCCGAGCATCGTTCTAGTTGTAAATCAGGATCCTGTGAATACAAATCTGCAAAACCAAAACTACTAGCTGCCCGTGCGGAAAATAGGGCACCTATAGTTCAAGTTAAAACAATAAACTCCAGGTCAGTGATGCGACTGGTGTGAGAACTAAAACAATCATTAATCTTTATTTTAAAGTTAGGTAAATCAAGGGACCACGCCGTATAACATGGAACGGGTTTCCTCCCAAGAATACCAGTGCATAAAACAAACACCGCAATGCTAAATAAAGAAAAATGAAGCCATTATAAAACCTAGGTCCCACCACACAATGCAACGCAAGCCGGAGGATAGGGTTTTCCCATATAATAGCCAAACATGCTTGGTACGTTTAAAACAAATCATTTGATACTATTATAAGTGTATAGTGTCAAAAACAATTTCAATCATAAATATCAATGATAGACGGCATGTGTACCATATATCATGTCGCCATACTAGGTTCTATAAATAAAACTGAATTATCACGTATTGGAAATTGGATTCCATCATGAGTCGAGTCAAGGGGCAAGCTCCTCTCCATTCGAGACACTCTAGCAAATGTCTCAGGACCACACACAGCGATCCTTGGAATCGGTTGGGCCAGTCCTTTCTTACTTTTGAGGATTGGCAATTCCCGAACACACGTTTCCCGGTCCTATATGACCTATATAATAGTCTGTACCTCGGCTCACATAGTGCCAGTTATCGACCATATATTCGAGGCGCCTCGCATTCCAACAACCACGCAGGTAAAAAGTATATAAATGTTAGGGTTGGTAGGTCACTGACATCACCCATAGCTAGAAAGAAACATCGTGTTCTTCCAACGGTCCTCATCCTGTTTTTGACTCATACCAAGGTGTGAGGCTCACGAATTCACGCTATACACTAAGCTATGCCACACAGGACGTGCTTTGATCATCAACCACAAGACTTTGCTTTTCAACAGAAGCCTTGATCATTTGCCACTTAGGCATACCACACAGGCAATTCACTCCATGTGACCGATGTCCATCGATATACAACCTCTGAGCTCATACGTCTCAGAGAAGGGCGTTAAGAAAGAGAATAAATTCTTCTCCTCCATACAGATGTATATTTAATAGAGATCAATCAACACAGAATAAAATCCAATGTCAGACACACAGTCCATTTACAAGTTCGTTCTTGGTCTGAACGATACAAGAGGCACTTTCCTTGCATATCCATCGATCTCCAAGTACGTCTGGACGATCACCGATTGATTCCCTCCTCTTGGGTGTACAGCCCAATCAAGATCATCAATAATCTTCCAAATGATGTGAAGACTTCTGATCTTCATCCACCATCTTCATCTTCGACTTATCATCGAATCGGTTATTCAGAATGGGTATAAACCCGGCCTTTCCGAATAACATGCGTATATAATAAACAAATGTTACACAAACACAACATACGCCTCATTCCAATTCAGAATATTCTTTTAGTCAAATTTTCACACTCTTAGGGAAAGGTTTCCATTAATTTTATCAAAGATAAATTCTTTGTAACACCCCGAAATTCTTTAACACTAAGATTCGCAAATTAAGGCAGAATTAAGAGTTAAAATCAAAATCAAGGGAAACGGGCTATGCCATTGCGTTCGTCTTGGAAAATACGCGAAATAGAGTCCGAGTTTTCGAAAATCAGAGTCCGTATGACCAAGATATGGCCCGTCAAAGTTTTCAGAAAATTCCAAGTTCAAAATAGTTTAAAATCTAGGGCCAAATTCGAATTCAAACGCACAGGCGGCAGGGCGGGAAAATTCCCAACCAGGTCAAGTCGACAGGGGTGTTGACTACCCAGTCGACACCACCCCCCCCATGTCGACAGCCCAGTCGACATGGGTGTCGACCTGCCCGCTTTTTCCAGCTTTCTGCACCTGATTCGTTCTGCTGTATTTGGTCACGTTTTCTGACCAGGTTCGTCCGCCTAACACTATATAAACAGCCCTGGTCTTCTTCTCTATTCATAAATTATTTTCTACCATTATGCTGCAAAGATTCTTGCTATACATGGCTTCTCCCCCTCCTCTAAAATAATATATATAAAATAAACCAAGACGAGGAAATGCTGCTAAAAGATTTTCAAGAAGAAGTTCAAGTCAAGCTGGGATACAAGAGGAGGCTCAAACGACTTCAACGACTGTTTTTCTACGAATCTTAGCAACGCCATCTTTCTGTTCTAATCTAATCTCTGTAAGTCAGTTATTTTTAGATTTGAACGTTTTGTTTTATTCGTGACATGAAATTTAAGGGATAAAAGATTATGCCTAATCCTTCTACTTGAATCAGTGCTTGTACCTTTGGACCTAATTAAGAACTGATGTGATTCAATGACCAATAAGACAGTGACGGTGAAACTATGGACTTTGGAACCATATGCCTTGGAACTATGAACATAAGCCTTTGATTTTGGGACATAAAACATTGCCTATGACTATGAATATTTCCTCTGACTATGAACGTTGCCTATGACTATAAACAAGACTGTGATTCATTGAACTGTGAGGATTATTGCCTATGACTATGAACATTTCCTATGACTATGAACGTTACCTATGACTATGAACATCGCCTATGACTGTGATTCATTGAACTGTGAGGATTATTGCCTATGACTATTGTTATAAGATTATTATTTATGCCCATGACATTGTAGTTACAAAACCATGTTGTTTAACAAACTGACATTATTTTGGATCTAGGCCTGACTTTCTATTTAGTTTATTCTTGGTTATCTTTGGTTTTAGACCTTGGGAATTTACCTAATAAGTTAGGTCACCCCATGTTCTTGAACCTCTGTCTCTATTCTGTCTATTCTTTGTTTTAGACCTTGGGAATTTACCTATTTAGTTAGGTCTACCCATGTTCTTGAACCGACGTCGTTATTCAACCCTTTTTATGCCAGTTATTAAGTCTATCTTTTTCATAGCATCTTTGGTTCATTCCCTATTTTCTGCGGATCTAGATTTATCTATAATCTAGATTTAATCACGATTATACGAACGGTGGGAATGCGATTTGGGGCAAAACATGAAATTTACTAAAACATAGTTACAAACTTGGAAATTGGCATAAATTGGGAACATGTATTATGGCATGTTCATAGAAATGCAAATGGGATAAATTTGACAGGAATTACAGGATTATGTAATTTGAATCTAGTATTGACCTGTAAATCTAGCATTTACATGAATTGTGAACTAGAGTAATAAGTCTAGTTTGACATGAATTAGAAGGTTAAATCAGAATTGGATTGGCTAATTAGGCTCGATAAGTATATTGGCATAAACTTGAAATTGGCCATAATTGGGCGTAATTGTCAGGATTAGTAAAATTATGGTTAGTGACACTTCATTTGGTATGGTTTACATACCAAATAGCATAAACATGATGTAGAGGGGAAAATGGGCCGTAAGAATAAATACTGACAATTTACATTAAAAGAGTAATTGGGAAATAAGTAAATTAGGATTAGTTTACTTATAGAATTTGTCCTAAGTGAGAAATGTAAATTTAGACAAATTAAAGATTTATTAACGACATCTCTTTTAATGAAACACCAGAAACTTCTCGGGTGACAGAGAGGATAGTGTCTAGGCTTGGGTTTGGAAAATACAAGTTTCTTGCTCTCCCTGGCTATCCCTAACTGATCCGACGGACGGGATGGTCACTATCAAAACCTGATTTGAAAATTAATCAAAACCCTTTTGAACTAGAAAACACGAATAGGCCTAACCCGAGGTTAGACTGAGTTGCAATGTAAACCTGCCCGGAACCAACCGGCACATCCAGTAATCGCAACAATATCTGTCTAATGTGAGTGGTCGTGGCTTTAATTTATTTAGTTAAAGCTAGAACAAGAATGCTAGGGTTAAGTTAACTAAGACATTTAACCAACCCAACATGATAACAAGACTGGTAGGTGGGGTTAGGTTCACACATTTAAGCTAGAATGGGAGGGTTAAGTCCATAGGAACACTTAACCAACTTAAGCACAGTTAAGCTAGAACAGAGGGCTAAGTCCACAGGGACACTTAACCAAACTCAGGGTAATAAGACAAGATTTGTAGAGGTTAAGTAACTAAGAAAACAATTAGCCAAATTAACATGTTAACTAGTCTAGAAAATGGGGTTAAGTAAAGTTAATACACTTAGCCAAATTTACATGTTAACTAGAGGTTGGGGTCAAGTAAGATTTGATACACCTGGCCAATTTGATATGTTAGCTGGGCTAGACCATAGGGTTAAGTAAACATGAACACTTAACCATCAGATTTTGATAAACGAATATGGTTAAGTCTAAAACATGAAGGGATAATACTTAACCGTTAATAACAGGTTATTTAAAACAGACGGGCTAGGTTAAGTTAAAAAGGAACACTGAACCAATACAGGGTGGATGGGTAAGGTTAAGTAATACTTAACCAATATAACTTGGTTTGTGGTGGGGTTAAGTCAACATGAATTACTGATAACACTTAACTAGTTTGACAGGATAAATATAGAGGGTTAAGTCGGCTTGAATTGACTAATGACACTTAACCAATCCAAATTGATGGTAAAGGGAACAAAGTTAAGAAAACAACGATTCTGGAAACTAAGTGGTAAATCTTAGTTAGTAAAACTAAGTAGTAATTCTTAGTATAACACGGGAAGGAGCGAATGTCCGTCTGAATAGAGAGAAGGCTCCAACGAATTGGGTTACGAAGCCCGAGGCTTCGATGGGACGTGAGGGTACTCTTGGTATCACTATGTGAGGCAGCAGATGATCCGCCTGGGCCCACAGAGGTTAAGGTCTGTGTAGAAGAACCAGGGGTATGCCTTTGTTGCAATACATGGCAACCTAAAGACTAGGATGGACCGGCGTGATTCGGCGAGCAAACGGTAGCCCTGTGATAGCAACTCGTCGTCTACCATCCATCTTGAGTCAATCGAGATACATGAAGCGGAAAGGCGGAGAACTCCAAAAGACCATAATTGCTATCTAGTTATGGGTGAGGATGGCCATAGGAAAGTGGGGCACCGGTGGTCGGCGTATAGTTCTCATTTAACAAGGCGTGCCTTTCATTAGTTGAGGGAGGGGTCAAGTGGGACCATAGCCACTGGAATAAAATTAGACCTTAGCATCTGCATCTGCAGATATCTGAAAGCTCCCGACTATGTTCTGTATTCCTTGATATGCCCTGTCACAGGACTCGGACCGCACATTACAGGACATGTGCAACTAGACAAGCGATAACGATTCGCGATACATGCGTGGGGAAGTATAGGAACATATACCGCTCTAGGTAGTGTGTCCTAGACTTGGGGCATCGATTCGACAGGTAGCGTAATCCCTAGTTGGACTAGGTGACATAAACCCTGAACTCGAAAAGCGTTCAACAGATAGCGTAAAACTCTAGTTAAATCTAGAAAGCACTTGATAGAAAACCCTAGATTAGATCTTGGTAATAAATAATAAATGTATGCCTGAAGGCAACGGAAACTATAGGGATTGGGATCACGTTAACATTACTAGTTGGGAGACCAGTTAGGTGGTGCAGAGATGTAGAAACCAGTGTAACAAGGAAATAGCGAAGCGACGAAAGTATTAGAGCGTATCCAGTTTATCTTAGCATATCTTGTGACTACCTTGTCTAATCTTGTTGACCCTATCGTCATGGGGTAATCTTGTATTAAGTTAATTCATGTCGTTTTGTTTTCCATGTTCACATGCTAGAAGTTACTGAACTTACTCAGGCTTTATGTCTGACTCTGTTATTCTTTCGTCTTCTTTTCTTCCGTTCCCCCCCCCCAAGGTAGTAAAGGAGGGAATAGTTTAGCTCAAGTTAAGTTGGACTGCCACTCTTTCCCGGCTTGAAGATTTGTCGAAGTTTGCCTGGATTCTGTTTTCAGATGCTATGGCTGGCTCTTGCTAAAATCGGGGAATATAAATGTTGTTTTTATGCTTCTTTTTTTTGTAAGACAGATGATACTCTGATATTGTAAAGAAACCATTGTATAAACTATTATATTAATAAAGCAAAGTTTTATTTTCCGCTGTTTAATTTCTGTCTGTCTTGTAATTTATCTGCATCTTTTACCCTAAATGCTCCACAGAACTTAGTGCATTCCCTTTGTGAGTGACACTAACGGACGTGGGGTGTTACACGTGGTATCAGAGCTGAAGGTTACCGGATCAGATAAAAAATTTTAAAAATTATTTTCAAAACGGTTTTAAAAGAAGCATTTTCAAGGGAAAAGATTTGTTTTAAAGGCATATTCCTCAAAGCCATACGAATTGACTTCTCTTCCTCTATTTGAATTCTTGTCTCCTTCTTTCTTGAGTCTCTGGGGCTCCTGGCTTTCTGGGAGGTAACCTCATTGATGGGCAAAGTAATGCCCGACTTCTATCTATAACCGTAGTAGTTTCACCTGCGGTTAGTTTTCTTCCAAGCTTAGTAGGATTTTCCGTACGATGGAGGCAGCTTTCAAGGGATTTGTCGACATGACTACACACAGAAGGGGATGAGGAGTTTGGCTAAGGAGCACAACCCGAGGATGAGGAAGAAATTATAAAACCTAAGACAAGAGGAAGTATCTTTATAGGTATGATAGGGCATAGAATTAAGGACAAGGGAAAGAACGAGGAACAAGATTTTCAGAAGGGCAAGAACATACTTTCACCACCAAGCACACCTAAGAGAAAGGAAGTAAAGTTCTGTTGGAAGAGTTTAGTTTTCTGTCCGTACTCTTTCTGTTTTAGCGCTTCGCAATTGTTCATACCCACTTCGATAGCTGAGTCTCTGCACCATAGCAATTGTATAGTAAAAGGATCCCACTAGAGTCTCAAATCCAATTGGTGGTCCGACCAGTTTATTTTTGGTTAGTAGGGGATTTGAGATTAGCTATCGAGTTTTCTTATATCATCTCACGTAGGTCGTCTAAATTCGAAGGAGGTATTCCTTGGGTGCTTGTCTGATATTGGTTCAGGCCTTTGGGGCTTGTACTTGAGGAATGTCAAGTTCAACTAGGATGGTTTGCATGAAGGATGAATAGTTGTGGCAGGTACTCTAAAAAGCACGTAGTAACCTTTTGACCCCTATAGTTATGGCATGGCGGATAAGAGGGAGACCTCTAATCATCTTAGTACATATACTTGGTACCGTGATTGACTTCTGTTTATTTTGAATTGGAGGTCAGAAACTTCACAATCGTGAAGTTAAATTAGTTAAGATACAGTGGAGTAAAGCTCAAGAAGGCTAGATACTAGCGTCATACCCTTTTTCTTAAGGGTGCATCCTTGATTTCTTTGTGTAGGAGCTTTACGCATAACTGTTTCTCTCTTTCCGAAGTATATCACCTAGGTCTCATCTTCGATCTTTAGGTAGAAGCCAATGGATGTAAACATGTGTTTGAAAACATGTTATAGTTGGTGGTTGCAAGTGGTTGCTAATGGTTGCTCGTGAATGCATATGCATACGTATTAGGCACTAGATCAGTTCGGACGCTTTCATATTGCATTTACAGGAATGTATTTGTTTGTAAATCGAGCCTGATATGTTATCATATGGATGTTGCATATGGATGAATGGCCATGCACGCATGTAGTATTTACATAACTAGGGATGCTTGCATACATGATTGGACGCATGGCACTGACATGATTCACATTAAGGAGGTAAACTGAATCAGTAGACCGCCTAATTATGCATTAGATTAAGACATATACACACACTATGCATATGAACATGAAAGCATTAGAAAACTTTTAAGGACAATGGATGCCTGTGATTGAATGGTTGAGTAGATGGGTGATTGGATGGTAGGACACATTCTTCCTAACTTGAAGATTTCGAGGACGAAATCCTTTTAAGTGGGGGAGAATGTAACACCCCGAAATTCCGTAACACTAATTAGCAAATTAAGGCAGAATTAAGAGTTAAATTCAAAATCAAGGGAAATGGGCTACGACATTGCGTTCGTATCGGAAAAATACGCGAAATAGAGTCCAATTTTTCGAAAATCGGAGTCCGTATGACCAAGATATGGCCCGTCAAACTTTTCAGAAAATTCCAAGTTCAAAACAGTTTAAAAACTAGGGCCAAATTCGAATTCAAACGCACAGGTGGCAGGGCGGGAAAATTCCTGCCCAGGTCACGTCGACAGGGGTGTCGACTGCCCAGTCGACACCCAGCCCCCATGTCGACTGCCCAGTCGACATGGGTGTCGACCTGCCCGCTTTTTCAAGCTTTCTGCACCTGATTCGTTCTGCTGTATTTGGTCACGTTTTCTGACCAGGTTCGTCCGCCTAACACTATATAAACAACCCTGGTCTTCTTCTCTATTCACAAATTCTTTTCTACCATTATTCTGCAAAGATTATAGCTAGACATGGCTTCTCCCCCTCCTCTAAAATAATATATATAAAATAAACCAAGACGAGGAAATGCTGCTAAAAGATTTTCAAGAAGAAGTTCAAGTCAAGCTGGGATTCAATAGGAGGTTCAAACGACTTCAAAGACTGTTTTTCTACGAATCTTAGCAACGCCATCTTTCTGTTCTAATCTAATCTCTGTAAGTCAGATATTTTTAGATTTGAACGTTTTGTTTCATTCGTGACATGAAATTAAAGGGATAAAAGATTATGCCTAATCTTTCTACTTGAATCAGTGCTTGTACCTTTGGACCTAATTAACAACTGATGTGATTCAATGACCAATAAGACAGTGACAGTGAAACTATGGACTTTGGAACCATATGCCTTGGAACTATGAACATAAGCCTTTGATTTTGGGACATAAAACATTTCCTATGACTATGAATATTTCCTATGACTATGAACGTTGCCTATGACTATAAACATCGCCAAAGACTGTGATTCATTTAACTGTGTGGATTATTGCCTATGACTATGAACATTTCCTATGACTATGAACGTTGCCTATGACTATGAACATCGCCTATGACTGTGATTCACTGAACTGTGAGGATTATTGCCTATGACTATGGTTATAAGATTATTATTTATGCCCATGACATTGTAGTTACTAAACCATGTTGTTTAACAAACTGACATTATTTTGGATCTAGGCCTGACTTTCTATTCAGTTTATTCTTTGTTTTCTTTGGTTTTAGAACTTGGGAATTTACCTATTAAGTTAGGTCTACCCATGTTCTTGAACCTCTGTCTCTATTCTGTCTATTCTTGGTTTTAGACCTTGGGAATTTACCTATTTAGTTAGGTCTACCCATGTTCTTGAACCGACGTCGTTATTCAACCCTTTTTATGCCAGTTATTATGTCTATCTTTTGCATAGAATCTTTGGTTCATTCCCTATTTTCTGCGAATCTAGATTTATCTATAATCTAGATTGTATCACGATTATACGAACGGTGGGAATGCTATTTGGGGCAAAACATGAAATTTACTAAAACATAGTTACAAACTTGGAAATTGGCATAAATTTGGAACATGTATTATGGAATGTTCATAGAAATGCAAATGGGATAAATTTGATAGGAATTACTGGATTGTGCAGTTTGAATCTAGTATTGACCTGTAAATCTAGCATTTACATGAATTGTGAACTAGAGTAATAAGTCTAGTTTGACATGAATTAGAAGGTTAAGTCAGAATTGGATTGGATAATTTGTCTCGATAAGTATATTGGAATAAACTTGAAATTGGCCATAATTGGGCGTAATTGTCAGGATTAGTAAAATTATGGTTAGTGACACTTCATTTGGTATGGTATACATACCAAAAAGCATAAACATGATGTAGAGGGGAAAATGGGCCGTAAGAATAAATATTGACAATTTACATTAAAAGAGTAATTGGGAAATAAGTAAATTAGGATTAGTTTACTTATAGAATTTGTCCTAAGTGAGAAATGTAAATTTAGACAAATTAAAGATTTATTAACGACATCTCTTTTAATGAAACACCAGAAAGTTCTAGGGTGACAGAGAGGATAGTGTCTAGGCTTGGGTTTGGAAAATACAAGTTTCCTGCTCTCCCTGGCTATCCCTAACTGATCCGACAGGCGGGATGGTCACTATCAAAACCTGATTTGAAAATTAATCAAAACCCTTTTGAACTAGAAAACACGAATAGGCCTAACCCGAGGTTAGACTGAGTTGCGATGTAAACCTGCCCGGAACCAACCGGCACATCCAGTAATCGCAACAATATCTGTCTAATTTGAGTGGTCGGGGCTTTAGTTTATTTAGTTAAAGCTAGAACAAGAATGCTAGGGTTAAGTTAACTAAGACACCTAACCAACCCAACATGATAACAAGACTGGTAGGTGGGGTTAGGTTCACACAGTTAAGCTAGAATGGGAGGGTTAAGTTCATAGGAACACTTAACCAACTTAAGCATAGTTAAGCTAGAACGGAGGGCTAAGTCCACAGGGACACTTAACCAAACTCAAGGTAATAAGACAAGATTTGTAGAGGTTAAGTAACTAAGAAAATACTTAGCCAAATTAACATGTTAACTAGTCTAGAAAATGGGGTTAAGTAAAGTTAATACACTTAGCCAAATTTACATGTTAACTAGAGGTTGGGGTTAAGTTAGATTTGATACACTTAGCCAATTTGATATGTTAGCTGGGCTAGACCGTAGGGTTAAGTAAACTTGAACACTTAACCATCAGATTTTGATAAAGTAATAGGGTTAAGTCTAAAACATGAAGGGATAATACTTAACCGTTAATAACAGGTTAGTTAAAAAGATGGGCAAGGTTAAGTTAAAAAGGAACACTGAACCAATACAGGGTGGGTGGGTAAAGTTAAGTAATACTTAACCAATATAACTTGGTTTGTGGTGGGGTTAAGTCAACATGATTTACTGATAACACTTAACCAGTTTGACAGGATAAATGAAGAGGGTTAAGTCGGCTTGAATTGACTAATGACACTTAACCAATCCAAATTGACGGGAAAGGGAACAAAGTTAAGAAAACAATGATTCTGGAAACTAAGTGGTAAATCTTAGTTAGTAAAACTAAGTAGTAATTCTTAGTATAACACGGGAAGGAGAGAATGTCTGTCTGAATAGAAAGAAGGCTCCAACGAATTAGGTTACGAAGCCCGAGGCTTCGAGGGGACATGAGGGTACTCTTGGTATCCCTCTGTGAGGCAGCAGATGATCCGCCTGGGCCCACAGAGGTTAAGGTCTGCGTAGAAGAACCAGGACTATGCCTTGGTTGCAATACATGGCAACCTAAAGACTAGGATGGACCGACGTGATTCGGCGAACAAACGGTAGCCCTGTGATAGCAACTCGTCGTCTACCATCCATCTTGAGTCAATCGAGATACGTGAAGCAGAAAGGCGGAGAACTCCAAAAGACCATAATTGCTATCTAGTTATGGGTGAGGATGGCCATAGGATAGTGGGGCACCGGGGGCCGGCGTATAGTTCTCATTTTACAAGGTGTGCATTTCATTGGTTGAGGGATGGGTAAAGTGGGACCATGGCCACTGGAATAAAAACAGACCATAGCATCTGCATTGGCAGATATCAGAAAGCTCCCGACCGAGTTCTATATTCCTTGATTTGCCCTGTCATAGGACTCGGACCGCACATTACAGGACATGTGCATCTAGACAAGCGATAACGATTCGTGATACATGCTTGGGGAAGTATAGGAACATATACCGCTCTAGGTAGTGTGTCCTAGACTTGGGGCATCGATTCGACAGGTAGCGTAATCCCTAGTTGGACTAGGTGGCATAAAACCTGAACTCGAAAAGCGTTCAGCAGATAGCGTAAAACTCTAGTTAAATCTAGAAAGCATTTGATAGAAAACCCTAGATTAGATCTAGGTAATAAATAATAAATGTATGCCTGAAGGCAACGGAAACTACAGGGATTGGGATCATGTTAACATTACTAGTTGGGACACTAGTTAGGTGGTGCAGAGATGTAGAAACCGGTATAACATGGAAATAGCGAAGCGGCGAAAGTATTAGAGCGTATCCAGTTTATCTTAGCATATCTTGTGACTACCTTTTCTAATCTTGTTGACCCTATCGTCATGGTGTAATCTTGTATTCAGTTAATTCATGTCGTTTTGTTTTCCATGTTCACATGCTAGAAGTTACTGAGTTTACTCAGGCTTTATGTCTGACTCTATTTTTCTTTCGTCTTCTATTCTTCCGTTCCCTTCCCCCCAAGTAGTAAAGGAGGGAATAGTTTAGCTCAAGTTAAGTTGGGCTGCCACTCTTTCCCAGCTTGAAGATTTGTCGAAGTTTGCCTGGATTCTGTTTTCAGATGTTATGTCTGGCTCTTGCTAAAATCGGGGAATATAAATGTTGTTTTTATGCTTCTTTATTTTGTAAGACAGATGATACTCTGATATTGTAAAGAAACCATTGTACAAACTATTCTATCAATAAAGAAAAGTTTTATTTTCCGCTGTTTAATTTATGTCTGTCTTGTAATTTATCTGCGTCTTTTACCCTAAATGCTCCACAAAACTTAGTGCATTCCCTTTGTGAGTGACACTAACGGACGTGGGCTGTTACATTCTTCTAAATTTATTCTTTAATCTTCCTTTGGATATCATTTCAAACCATGTTAAGGTTTTCCACACTAGTCGGGATTAGCGAACCACACCGAAGTAATTATTTATTTTATTTTCCTAATCCCAACCTATTCATCCCATGGAGAATGTAACACCCCACCTCCGCTGGGGTCACTCACAAAGGGAATGCACTAGTTTTGGTGGAGTATTATCTAGGTAAACATACACAAAGATATCACAAGGCAGAACATAAATAAAGCAGCGGTAGAAATTAAAAACCCAATTTTTATTACTTTCGAGAAAAGAGTCAAAACCTCATATATCCAAGGTACAAATTATTCCATTACATCAAGTTCTAGATAAAGAAGCATAAACTTAAAGTAGCAAAAGTAAATCATTCCCCAAACATAGCAAAAGTGCAGCCATAGCATAGCTCAAGACCAAACCGTACATGATCAGTCAGAAAGCAAGCTAAATCCAAGTTAAGAGCTAGTGTTTCCTCCCTGATAACCTGGGGGGGAAACGAAAGAAAAAGAGGCGAAGGAAAAAAGGGTTAGTCATAAGGACTGGTAAGTCCTAGTAACTTTCAGTATAAAAACTAGTAAAGGTAAAAAGATAGGTATAAACTAAAAATAAACATAAGGATGATGATAAGTCTGGCATGATAAACTAAGATAACGATATAACTCAAGTATAGCATCGCATGTTCAAGATTCGCTGCACCAACCGTACTAGTATTCTAACCCAGGTCAAGTATTTACCATGAAGTGATCCCTTAGCCCAATATCATGAAGTGACCCATTATGGGGTCCCATGGTACGATCTACTAATCGATCGACTCCCTACAAGTTCTAGCTCGTCAAGTGTCTGTGTCATACGGCCCAATCACGAAATGTAGTCACATGTGCTAGGTCCACCCTAGGGTGTATCAAGTCCTAGGGTGCCAACCACCGACACGAATCAAGCACGCACAGTGTAAACCTACGGGTGCCCAATGCCAGATTTTTCAACGTCGGACTACGTGTACGACCATAGTCTGCCTGAACCTACAATGGCGCACCTACTCAGCCGTCGTTCCGGTCGCTTACAATCATCCCAGTAATCGTGTCCCAACCCGCCTAATCCCAGGGTATCGTGATACATATAAGTGGGTTACTGCTGAAGAGGACCACGTAACTAGGGTTTTCTAATGGGTTAAGTGTCGTCTTTCAAATTCGTGACTTAACCCTATCCAAATCATGTATCAAGTTAGTTAAGTGTGTTCAATCCGTTCATGACTTAACCCTATCAAATCATCGTGTCAAATTGGTTAAGTATATTCAAGTAGTTCATGACTTAACCCTACCATGTGGCATTAATTCATTAATGCACCCCAACCTCTCACATTAGACTAGTTGTTGTGGTCACTAGATTTGCCGGGGGGTTCCGGGCAGATTTACACCACAACATAGTCTAACCTCGGGTTCTAGATGCGATATGACCAACTACCCAACATTGGATCCTATTGTTTGCAGTTACTGGATTCGCCAGGCAGTTCCGGGCAGATTTACAATGCAAACTCAACCCAACCTCGAGTTGTCCATTTTCAAGTTTATCTAAGTGTCATGTCCATGTTCAAGTTTTCATGTCAAAATTCATGTCGAGTCTCATGTCAAATTTCATGTAAGATTCAGGTCACGTTCTTTTCCATATACAAGTTCAAGTTATAATAACGATCACATTCAAGTTCAAAGCCAATTCATGTTTTACCTAATCTACCCAAATCGTATTCCCATCGCACGCAAACTTGAATCGATACAAATAAATCTACTTAGGGAATAACATAAAAAGGGACAGATATAAGGTGGCAAAAGTGATTACTAGCATAGCATGGTATAACTTGAGATAAATGATTATAACATTACTGGCATATTGAATATCGGCCTCAAACATAAAGATTCCAAATTTAGCAAAATGAGGTACTAGTCAAGATAATAGTTGGCATAAAGTGATAGTCATGGTAATGGTTGACACAAGGTGATGGTCATAAACTTGCGACTAATAGCAAATTAAACATTTCAGGCATGATAATAGGAGGGGTTTTTCTTTTTGATTTACAACATGAATAAGTCCCAAATCGATGTCATAGTAATATACCCAAAGGTCAAGATCCAAGATGAGCAAGAATGGGTGTAAAACAGTCATCATACACAGGTCCAATTTAAATTTACACATATACATATTACGCTTACAGTTTAAAACTAAAAGTAACTGGGGCTTACAGATCGTGGTTCGAGAATTACAAAAAGAAAGTCGATGTTGGATCTTTATACGCTTAATCAAGTCCTAACAGAAGTCCCCAAATCAGCAATTCTCTTAACGTAGTTTCGACGTAAAAGAAGTAGCCTCTTTCACTAACTTTTCAACCAGAATTAGAGCAGCATAATGTTAGAAAGAATTTTGTGTAGAGAGACTAGTGTTAGGGGTTGTTGATATAGGGTCAGGTCAACGAATGTAGACAGAAATGAGGCCAGAAACATCAAAACGAACTCAGACTCAAAAATGGGTTCTGTCACCAGGTCGACCCCCAGGTCGACACTGTGGTCGACCTGGTCCTGGGCAGGTCGACTACATAGTCGACCCCCAAGTCGACCTAGTCCTGGGCGGGAAATTTCCCGCCCTGTCCATTATGGGGTTTGAATTCGAATTCTGATCTATTTTGAACTTGAAAATTTCTAAAAACTTCGAAAGGTCATAACTTGGTCATACAGACTCTGATTCTCGAAAATTCGGACTCGTTTTCAAGTAGAATTTTGAGACAAACGAAATGGCGTAACCCGTTTCACTTGATTCTTATTAGTTCTGCCTTGGTTTATGGTTATTACACGTTATAAAAATACAGGTTGTTACATTCTCCCCTCCTTAAAGGATTTCATCTCCGAAATCTCTAAGTTAGAAAGAATATATCCTACCATCCAATCATCCATCTACTCAAAGAATCATCCACAGGGAACCATTGTCCTTAATAGATTTCTAATGCTGTATGAACATATGCAGAAAGTGTGTGCATATATACTTATTTAAAGCAAAAGATCAGGCGGTTACTGATTCAGTAAACCTCCTTAATGCAAAATATGATAATGTAATGAATCCAACATGTATGCAAATTCCAAACATAGTTTATAATCTCTATATGAGTGCAAAAACATTCATTCATATGCAATATCCAAGTGATAGCATAACAAGTTCCATCCATGTATAAGTATAAGCACTCATGCATATGCAACACGAAAATGTGACTGAGCCGACCTAGTTCCTAATGTGTGTCATGCATCCACTAGCAATCACTTGCAAACACTTTCAACCATTTGCAAAAATTAACCATAACATGTTTCAGTCACATGTTTACATCCATATGGTTCTACCTAAGGTTCTCAAGATAAGATCGAGAAGATAACTAGACAAACGTAGGTAGTAAAAGTATGATACGAAAAGGTTTTCAAGTTTATAGGAAAAAGAGATCGAGAATCTACCCTAAAAAGAAATGGGTAAAGCGCGAGTATCTTCTCTTCAGTTTCCCAAGTTGCGTCTTCTTGGGCTTCACTCCACTGAAATTTAACTAGCTTGAATTCTCGATTCCTTAGCTTCTTGATCTCTGTTCCTAAGATACAAATCGGAACTCGCCTCAATGTTGCTTCTTTTTCCACTTCTACGCCATTAAGGATGCTTAGCTCAACCACTTTGGCTGATTCATGTAAGCACTTTCGAAGATGCGAGAAATGAAAGACATTGTGCACTCCGGCTAGCCTCTCGGGTAATTCTACCTGATAGGCCATTTGCCCAATCCTCTCAATGATAGGGAACGGTCCTACAAACCTTGGTGCTAGCTTTCCAACCGCTCCAAAACGAACTACATTGCATAAAGGAGAAATTTTTATAAAGACCATGTCTCCGACTTCGAACTCTAGTTCTGTCCTTCTCTTGTCCGCATAAGATTTCTGTCTATCTTGGGTCGTTTTCATCCGTCTTCGTATCATCTCAATCTTCTCAGAAGTGCCCCTTATCATGTCGGGCCCAAGTATAAGCATGTCTCTCATCTCTCACCAACAAGTTGTTGACTTGCACGGTCTTCCGTACAGGGCTTCGAACGGTGCCATTCCGATGTTAGCTTCGTAGCTATTATTATATGCAAACTCCACGAGAGGAAAATGGTCTTCCCAAGTGCCGCCAACGTCAAGAATGCATAGTCTCAAAAGATCCTCTAGCACCCTATTTACCCTTTCGGCTTGTCCATCCGTCTGCGGGTGATAAGCCGTGCTCAAGTTCAGTTATGTACCCATTGCTTCTTGCAGACTATTCCAAAACTAGCTAGTGAAAATCGGGTCACGATCACTAACTATACTAGAAGGAACCCCATGTAACTGTACTATCTCTCGAAGGTAAATAGACGCTAGTCCTGATGCGGTACTCTTGATTTTCACCGGAATGAAGTGATCACTTTTCGTGAGTCTATCAACTATGACCCATATGCTAGTATTTCCCTTCCTTGACCTAGGCAGTCCATCCACGAAATCCATCGAGATACTCTCCCATTTCCATTGCGGAACCACCAAAGGATGTAATAGCCCACCGGGCTTCTTCGACTCGGCCTTTACTTGTTGGCACACCATGCACTTTGAAACAAACTCTGCCACGTCCTTTTTCATTCCAGTCCAAAAGAAAATGCGTTTCATATCTCTGTACATCTTATCCCCTTCGGGATGTTTGGTCATCTTCGAGTGATGTGCCTCCTCGAGAACTTTCCTTACTAAGTCTCCCACTTGCGGGACGCATAACCTTCCATCACGCCTTAGCCATCCCTTGTCATCTATGGCATACATACTGAGGTGACTTGACGTCTCACCCCTAATCAGCTTGTCCATGATTTCGACTATCTATGGGTCTTCCTTTTATGAAGTCACTACTTGATCTAGAAGTGTAGGTCTTAACTCAAGAGATGCTAACGTAGCAGCCAATGACTCAACAGCAGGTGTGAAATCAAAGGTTGCTATAAACTCAAGACTTTTCCTTGCAACAAACAAGGGGCTCAAGGTCAACCTTTTCCTACTTAGCGCATCTGCCACCACATTACCCTTGCCAGGGGTATAAGCTATATCGAAGTCATATGATGCCAAGAATTCCATCCATCGCTATTGTCTCAGATTCAAATCTTTCTATGAGAAGAGGTACTTCAGCGATTTATGGTCGGTATATAGCTCGAACCTCTCCCAAGAAGATAATGGCACCCAGATTTAAGTGCAAAAACGATCGCCGCCAACTCCAAGTCATGTGTGGGATAGTTCTTCTCATGAACTTTAAGTTGTCTACCCCCACAGCATATCACTTTCCCTTCTTGCATTAGGACTGCGCTTAAACCCGTGCCACATGCATCTGTGTGCACGGTAAACATCTTACCTCCATCGGGTAATGCCAAAACTGGAGCTGTGGTGAGGGCTCTCTTGAGTCTCAGAAAAGCAATCTCACATTCTATGTTCCACACAAACGTTAGGCTTTTCTTCATTAGCCTAGTAAGAGGGGCTGAAATCTTAGCGAAGTCCTTAATGAACTTCCTATAATTGCCTGCCAAACCGAGAAAGCTTCTCACTTCAGTTGCGTTCTTAGGAACTTTCCAGTCTTGCACTGCAACCACCTTTGCGAGGTCCACGGCTATGCCTTGCTTAGAAACTACATGTCCAAGAAACCGAACTTCCTTCCTCCAAAAATGGCATTTGGAGAACTTAGCCTTTAACTGGTGTGCTCTGAGCGTATCCATGACTTCCCTGAGATGTCTAGCATACTCTTCTTCATCCTTTGAGAAGATCAGAATATCGTCTGCGAAAACTTCTACAAACTTGTTAAGGAACTCACGAAACACCCTACTCATCAAATCTACAAAATACGCGGGTGCATTCGTTAATCCAAACGGCTTGACGAACTATTCGAAGAACCCATCTGGAGTCCTAAATGCAGTTTTGTCAATGCTATCCTCAGCCACTCTAAGCTGAAGGAATCCTGTGGCTAGATCGAGTTGAGAGAAAACAGATGCTCCTACAAGCTGGTGAAACAGATCGTCGATTCTTGGCAGTGGGTGCCTATTTTTCTTCGTCATCTTGTTTAACTCACGATAATCTACGCACAGACGAAGCGAACCATCCGCCTTAGTAGAGAATACCACCGGAGCACCCCATTCAAAAATGCTTCGTCTTATGGAATTTTTCTCAAGCAACTCCTTAACATTTTTACTGAGCTCTCTTCTTTCTCGCGGGGCTATGTGCCTAACGGGCAATGAAACTGGCTTGGCATTATCAACAAGATAAATTCGGAAGTCTATCTCGCGTTTAGGAGGTAACCCTCTCACCTCATCAAAGACATCTGGATATTCTCGGACCATCCTTACAGATTGCAAATTGTCGATGGACGAATCAAGAGATTCAAGATAACACAACATGACGGGACCCTTAGGGTCACAAGAAATTTCAAGGGTATTACCAAGGCGAGTCATGAGCCTCACTACCCTTCGTTCACAATCAAGAATGGCTCCATTATTGGATAGCAAATCCATGCCCAGAATCAATTTGTATCCCATGAATCCGAGAACATAAGCATTACACGTGAATTCTACGCTTAAGATAGAAATTCTCAAATTCACACAAATCATAGACAAATGAGAGGAGCCCCCAATTGGATTTGAAACTGTAACGGGATCCTCAACTAGACTAGTACTTAGATGCAGAATTTCAACAATATCAGAAGAAATAAAAGTATGCGATGCGCCAGAGTCAAATAAGGTTCGAACAGGAAAGTTAGAAATGTAAACAAGGCTTTCTACAGAAATATTACTACCTCGGTCAAGAGCTGGAGTGGTGTTGAGAGCATGCAACTATCCTCCAGAAGGTCCTGCTCGTTGGGTCTGCCCTTGCCCCTGTCCTTGCTTCTTAGGGCAATCCTTGCTGATGTGTCCAATATCTCCACAATGAAAGCATTCACCCAACTTTCTCTTCTTCTTTCTACAGTCTTTAGCTAGATGTCCCGTAATCCCAAAAAAGTTACACTTCCTTGTCTCACGTGCCTTGTTGTTGTTGCCCTTGTTATTCTTGTTATTTGTTGCCTCCCTTCTTGAAGTCAACTTTCTTATTCCGAGTCTCATTAGGCTTAACCTCCTTCTTCCTATTCTTGTCTTCCTCATGAAGTAAAGCCATATCCACCAAGCTTTCAAAGGTTGCCCCAATGGGTATATGAGTTACGGCCAAACTGTGTAGTGGCTCGTTCAATCCTCGAGCAAAGCGTACAGCCTTTTTCTGGGCCGTATTGACCAAGTCCAAACCAAACCGAGCAAGTTTATTAAACTTATTCACGTACTCCCTAACAGACATGTCCCCTTGCTTGAGTGCGAGGAACCTCTCCATCTGAAGGTTCTCTTCTGCTGACGATAAGAATTTAAGCCCAAACCTCTCTCTAAAGTTTGCCCAAGTCTCAATTGGCCTAGTGGCATTGGTGACTTCCCGCCAAAATGCAGCTTCCTCTTTCAACAACCATGTTGTCAACTGAACTTTCCTATAGTCCTCCACATCAAAGATAATAAACAAGTCTTCAGTCTCCTTTAGCCAGTTTCGTGCCTCAACGAAGGTTTCAGTTTCAACGAAGTTCTTGCCGCCCATCGCTTTAAAGTCTTTGCATATTTTCGCAAACCAGGTACCAGGAGGAGGAGGAACCGCGACCACTAGGGGAGGAGGAGGAGGGATGTCTGCCGGGCCTGCGCCGTTGGCCCTAGCTTCTAAGTACGTTCGGAACCATCCATGTATGGGTACTCTCTTAGGAATGTTAAGATCAGACATGCTGAAAAACGAATAGAAAAAGATTCAAACGAGGAAACAAAGGGAAGTGCTAATGGCTTTTGGGGAATAGCCTTTTTAAACATAAAACTTTTATTGAAAAATGCTTCTTTATAAACGGTTTTGGAAAATTGTTTTTAGAAGGTTTTTAAAACTTTTGTCCCGTCTGTTAACCTTCTGCTCTGATACCAAGTGTAACACCCCACCTCAGCTAGGGTCACTCACAGAGGGAATGCACTAGTTTTGGTGAAGTATTATCTAGGTAAACATACACAGAGATATCACAATGCAGAACATAAATAATGCAGCGGTAGAAATTAAAAACCCAATTTTTATTACTTTCGAGAAAAGTGTCAAAACCTCATATAACCAAGATACAAATTATTCCATTACATCAAGTTCCAGACAAAGAAGCATAAACTTAAAGTAGCAAAGGTAAATCATTCCCCAAACATAGCAGAAGTGCAGCCATAGCATAGCTCAAGACCAAACCGTACATGAGCTGTCAGAAAGCAAGCTAAATCCAAGTTAAGACCTAGTGTTTCCTCCTTGAGAACCTGCGGGGAAACGAAAGAAAAAGAGGCGAAGGAAAAAGGGTCAGTCATAAAGACTAGTAAGTCCTAGTAACTTCCAGTATAAAAACTAGTAAAGATAACAAGACAGGTATAAACTGAAAATAAAGATAAGGATGATGATAAGTCTGGCATGACAAACTAAGATAACGAGATAACTCAAGTATAGCATCGCATGTTCAAGGTTCGCTGCACCAACCGCACTAGTATTCTAACCCAGGTCAAGTATTTATCATGAAGTGATCCCTTAGCCCAATATCATGAAGTGACCCATTATGGGGTCCCATGGTACGATCTACTAATCGATTGGCTCCCTACAAGTTCTAGCTTGTCAAGTGTCTGTGTCATACGGCCCAATCGCGAAATGTAGTCACCTGTGCTAGGTCCACCCTAGGGTATATCAAGTCCTAGGGTGCCAACCACCAACATGAATCAAGCACGCACAGTGTAAACCTACGGGTGCCCAGTGCTTGCTTTTTCAACTCCGGACTACGTGAATGACCATAGTCCGCCTGAACCTATAATGGCGCACCTACTCAGCCGTCGTTCTGGTCTCTTACAATCATCCCAGTAATCGTGCCCCACCCTGCCTAGTCCCAGGGTATCGTGATACATCTAATTGGGTTACTGCTGAAAAGTACCGCGTAACTAGGGTTTTCTAATGGGTTAAGTGTTGTCATTCAAATTCGTGACTTAACCCTATCCAAATCATGTATCAAGTTGGTTAAGTGTGTTCAAGCGTTTCATGACTTAACCCTTTCAAATCATTGTGTCAAATTGGTTAAGTATATTCAAGTAGTTCATGACTTAACCCTACCATGTGGCATTAATTCATTAATGCACGCCAACCTCTCACATTAGACTAGTTGTTGTGGTCACTGGATTTGTCGGGCGGTTCCGGGTAGATTTAAACCACAACATAGTGTAACCTCAGGTTCTAGATGCGATATGAAAAACTACCCACATTGGATCCTATTATTTTTAGTTACTGGATTCGCCGGGCGGTTCCAGGAAGATTTACACTGCAAACTCAACCCAACCTCGAGTTGGCCATTTTCAAGTTTATCTAAGTGTCATGTCCATGTTCAAGTTTTCATGTCAAAATTCATGTCGAGTCTCATGTCAGATTTCATATAAGTTTCCGGTCACATTCTTGTCCATATACAGGTTCAAGTTATAATAACGATCACATTCAAGTTCAAAGCCAATTCATGTTTTACCTAATCTACCCAAATAGTATTCCCGTCACACACAAACTCGAATCGATACAAATAAATCTAATTAGGGAATAACATAAAAAGGAACAGATATAAGGTGGAAAAATTGATTACTAGAATAGCATGGTATAACTTGAGATAAATGATTATAACATTACTGGCATATTGAATATCGGCCTCAAACATAAAGATTCCAAATTTAGCAAAATGAGGTACTAGTCAAGATAACAGTTGGCATAAAGTGATAGTCATGGTAACGGTTGACACAAGGTGATAGTCATAAACTTGTGACTAATAACAGATTCAACATTTCAGGCATGATAATAGGAGGGGTTTTTCTTTTTGATTTACAACTTGAATAAGTCCCAAATCAATGTCATAGTAATATACCCAAAGGTCAGGATCCAGGATGAACAAGAATGGGTGTAAAACAGTCATCATACATAGGTCCAATTTCAATTTACACATATACATATTAAGTTTACAGTTTAAAACTAAAAGTAACTGGGGCTTATAAATCGTGGTTCGAGAATTAGAAAAAGAAAGGCGATGTTGGATCTTTATATGCTTAGTCGAGTCCTAACAGAAGTCCACAAATCAGCAATTCTATTAATGTAGTTTCGATGTAGAAGAAGTATCCTCTTTCTCTAACTTTTCAACCAGAATTAGAGCAGCATAATGTCAGAAAGAATTTTGTGTAGAGAGACTAGGGTTAGGGGCTGTTTATATAGGGTCAGGTCAACGAATGTAGACAGAAATGAAGCTAGAAACATCAAAACGAACTCAGACTCAAAAATGGGTTCTGCTACCCAGTCGACCCCCAGGTCGACACTATGGTCGACCTGGTCCTGGGCAGGTAGACTACATAGTCGACCCCCAGGTCGACATGGTCCTGGGCGGTAAATTTCCCACCCAATCCATTTTGGGGTTTGAATTCAAAATTGGAATTCGAATTCTGAGCTGTTTTGAACTTGAAAATTTCTGAAAACTTCGAAGGGTCATAACTTGGTCATACGGACCCCGATTCTCGAAAACTCAGACTCGTTTTCAAGAAGAATTTTGAGATGAACGAAATGGCGTAACCTGTTTCGCTTGATTCTTATTAGTTCTGCCTTGATTTATGGTTATTGCACAGGTTGTTACAGAGAAAAACTGGTAATACTCCATATCTAACAACATGGTGTTATCGGTAAATATTAATTACCATTTCACATTCAAATCTAATTAATGATTTAACTATCGTTTGGAGCAAAACTGGTGGTACTCCATTCTCGATCACATTAATCTAATTAAAGATTCATTAAAACTCCACTTAGTTTTAATATTACCAAAAATCAATATCCTGTCTTTAACTGGGTTAAAGAACCAATGTCATTTAAAACACGGTTCACGATAAACCCAAAATCAAATTCCTTTGTTAATCCGGTTTAGGAGCAGGTGTTATTCAAAACACCGCTCACGATAAACCCCAAAAACCAATTCAATTTCAGTTCCAATTAAATATTTTTAACTAGACAATTTCACTAAATCTTAATTAAAAGATTTATTCTTTTCTAAATTGGGTTCAAGAACTGTGTTATTTAAGACACCATTCACGACGAACCCAAAATCCAATTTGATATTAAACACAAGGCTCTGAATAGAAAATATATCGGCTCATATTCAATATCAAATTCTGAAACCAACAAATATCGTATTAGAAATAACGATATAAATATATCTTTCAAATTTCCATAACCATATATGTATAATCACGAAATCCAACATCGAAATATTCTGAAGATAATTTCGATTCAAATCCATTGGAAATTCTGATTATTTTCAAAACCACTTCAAATCCAATTTATTTATTCAAAAATATTGGATTATAATTCTAGTTCATAACTAGTTAATTTCGATAAAAATATATTTTTATCCTTTCAAATGCGGAATTTTTCATCCCAGTTCTTTCCAATTCATATATTACGATTTTACACAAATTATTAATATTTTTAATAATTTTATCAAGGCCCGTACAGTAGGTTTTCTATAACAGCCACTGAACTGCACTTACAACGACCTTTTCCAAATTTGATTTGGACATAATTCCAAATCCAACCGTTAGATTTCAAATTTCTAATATTCATTGGAAAGCTCTTTTCGATATGAACCCAACGGTTCCAGTTTCAGGAGAATCCGATGGTCGGATCTCCCGTAACGTCAATTTGAAGTCAAATGTCGAAATTCGCGAGCTGCCGCGGCGCGGCGCGTTCTATTCAGGCCATTGTATATATATATATATATATATATATATAATGCATATAATATGTACTTTATGGATTTCCTTTTAAAACGTATTTTATAAATCATTTTAAATTTGTTTTCGAAATGATTTCAACTTCATATTCAATTTCGAATCAAAATTGAATATTCCACATCATCGATATACAAATGACAATATTTTCAAAACGTTATATTTTGAAATCACTTCCTTTTCTATAATAATTATAAAACAAATATAATCGATATAAATATCGTTCTCGTCAAAATGGCGCATCTCTAATCAACACGGCTTTATATAGTTCAATCACTTCGTTATTCTATTCAACAAATGAATATTTATTCTATTCAACACATAAATCTATATTTTATTCAACACATGAATGTTCTCAACGCATGTGTATCATCAACACATGACTATCTTTGTTATTTAATATATTTATAAAATTTTGATTTCTATCGTTTAATTCTTAATCAGGCTCCAACCATAAATTAGTAAGAGAACGATTCCCTAAGCATTAACCCCGAAGGCCGAAACCAACATCAGATCAATACCCAGGAAACCACTCATCTTAACTAGTTTCCAGCTAGTTTCTAATTTTATATATGATAAAGATGTAAATTTTATTGTTTAAATATTTCTTTCAACACATGATAAGTTTCAACACATGAATATTCTCAACACATGAGTATCGTCAACACATGACTATTTATTCTATTCAACACATGAATCTTTATTTTATAATATTCTTTATTTTCCCAATTGGAATAAGGCCCAATCAATTACCATATAATGTTAATTATATGGATTTCATACAACACATGTATATAATATCAACGATAAATAATCAACCATTATCCAATGTGCACCACACAACTGCATAAGCATTAAATATAAATAATTACCGCTTACACAGTCTATCAATCAAACGATCGACATACCACTAAGCAGTTGGGATTAGTGCACGTCAAATATCATCCCAACACCCGTGTAGGGTTTCAATCCACAAACACAGATTTTTATTTGTGTTGTTGGGCGATGTGTAAAATTTATCATCCCAATCAATATCCTTCAAATAGGTGTACATAAACAAATCGTCTGGTTTGTAAATGAATATTTATTTATTCACATTCACGTTAAAAATTATACTTTTAACGATAATTAATTTATTTCAACACATGAATATTTATTTTCACTCATTCCACATCACAATTAATATTCACAACACAACAAAATCAAACAAGTCGTCCATGGTCTATGGACGACGGGTATCGGGTTTTGCTAAGCACCGTCTGCATACTAGTATATAATTTTAACTAGAAAACAAGAGATAAAGTGAAGTTCTCACCGACAAGCTAAACCAAACACCACTACTCTTCATATGTAGTAATCTTCGTCGTGCTCGCCTTTTGTCAATTTCATTGTCCGTAGTCACTACATATATAAAAATCACATTTTTATATTGTTGCCATGTATATAAAAATCACATTTTTATAATCACTCTATATGGATAAAAAAATCACAGTTTTATACCGCTACTACATGGATAAAAATTCTATTTTTGTACTACTACTATATAGATAAAAATTCTATTTTACTCTTGCCAGTAACATAATAAAAATTATATTTTTGTTACTCTACATAAACAAAAACCATATTTTTACTGTTGCTTCATATATACAAAAATCAAATTTTTTTTATCGCTACTATATAAAAAATCACATTTTTATATTCTCTATTATATAAAGAATCATATTTTTATTTCACTACATCATATAAAAATTATATTTTTACTTTGCTGAAGATTATAATTTTACTTTGCTAAAAAACAAATCTTTACTTCATTAAAAAATCCAACCTTTCTTCGCTAACATCACATATAAAAATCCGACATTCCTTTGCTAATATCGTATATAAAAATCCGACCTTTCTTCGCTAACATCATATATAAAAATCCAACCTTTCTTCGCTAACATCATATATAAAAATCCGACCTTTCTTTGCTAATATCATATACAAAAATCCTTAACTAATTACATATTAATACGTAAAAATAAAAATAAAAAGAAAAAGAAAAGGACTCACTTTCTTTCAGTCTGGTCAGAGGTGGGGGGGGGGTCTTCGCTGGTCGGCGTTGGAGGCGGGATAGGCGGCTGGCCATCCTGGCGGCGGGCCGTGGGTCTTTGGTGGGTGAGGGGGCGTTGGAGTTGGTTTGGAGAGGGAGGGGAGACTAGCGCCAGGCAATGGAGAAGAAAGAGGAGGCCGGAGGGCGGCGTACGCCACTGGCGCGGGGGGGGGGGATCTATCAGCGGCGGTGGCCCTAGAGGAGTCGCAGTCTTCGTTGTGGGGTTGGGGCGATTTCGATTTTAGGTTCTCTTTTTTTTTGTGTAATGACGGGGAGAGAGAATGAAGTGGGGGCTATATATATAATTATATATTTTATTTTTATTTCAAAAAGCAACTTTTTATTTTAACCTCGAAATCGAACCCACCGACTATCGCCCATAGCTAATTACCCCGATTCTGAGCACAATGGTATATGTATCGTAGGCTGATTCGAATGTTTCGATCAGTTTTCATCAAAATCAAAATATAAATCTATATATTGAATTTGAACGCGCATTTCAATTTACCGAGGCCACATACTAACTCTAAAATTCCCGAAAAATATTTTCTAGCTTTGTATTGACGATACGGTCCTAACGAAACTAATTTCGTCAAATTCTGAGACTGTTTGAAAAATGGCCATTTTCCAGTCGATTAAAATCTTCTAAAACTGTCAAAACACGTTTTCCTTTGCCGCGCTCACATATTGATTCAGAAAATTATGAATATTGAAACCTAGCAATAATTTGACATTCCGGTTCCAACAAAAGTGGTTTCATCAAAAATCGAGGTTATTTGCAAAATTTCCGTTTTTAAGGGCTAGAATTCCATAGCGACTATTCTGAATTTTCAACTGGACGTAACTTTTGATTCCCGCTATGAAATTTTGATTTTTCGGATTCATTGGAATGATATTCTCAATTAGATTCTAATATTTTTGGTTTCACTGAAATCTGGTTTATTTTGAATCCTGTACAGTCATTTGAACATTGAAATCGAAATTTCAAACTACCGTGCCATTTTCAATTCCTTTTATATTTAAAAATAAATATTTATATTCTAACGGAGATTCAGATAAATATATATGTTCTATTTCTATTCAAAAATAGATTTCTCATCGTCATTATTTAAAATAATTCATTTTAAATATTCAAAATTCGTTAAAATTGCCAAAATAAAAATTCCAAATTGGCTCAGAATTTCTGGGTTGTTACAGGATTGTACCGCAAACTCATTCTATCCTCGAGTTAGCCTTGTTTCATGTTTAGTTCATGTCCATTCTAGATGTCATATGTCAATTATAAGTTCACAAGCATGTTCGTGTTTATTCTAGATGTCATATGTCAATTATCAATTCGAAACCATGTTCATGTTCAAGTTATGCCAATAGTGTCAATTTTATGTCATGTGTCGAGTTACATAATTACATAAAAACATTGTTTATCCAACATATTCCATTTTTAATTATGTTTCTAGTATCTTAACGGCATATCCGATTCCAAGTCTCAAATTCAAGCTTTACCCAAAAACCCCAATTTACATTCATGCTTATAATCCCATTAATAAGCTATACTTATTATTCCAATTTTTCCATACATGTGCTCCTAACAGTTTACTATCATTCCTCATATGTTGATTAAGTTTATTCATATGTCAAGTGCTACTTAACCCACTTCTACTTTGCTTATACAACCATTCGTGAAATAATCTTTTTACCCAAATTTCCTAATTCATTTATTAAATCTTAAGATCTTCCCAAATAACTATAATTTACACGCTGTCGACCTTGGCTCGAAGGTAGCCAAAGTTTCGAAAATAAAAAGGAAGAATAGGGAAGTGGAATAGATTAAGCATACAAAGATTATTTTAAATTGCAACATAAATTTTAACAGAGGAATGACGAATGATAATAATACTATTTTGCATGAAGTGTATTGTAATCCCACTCACAGTGTTTTTGCACTCCAATTCGCAGATCTTTGATTTTCTTCTTCAATACATGGATTAGATTAATCTTTGATTGATTTCCCCCTTTTTGTTGCATAGCTTGAATTACAGATCTGAATCTCTTTTCTGTTATTGCGTAGTACTTTAGATCTGAATCTCTCCTTTGTTTTATTAACGGTAGTTGAATTCCTAAATCTAATTATTTTTAATTTAGGAATAGATTTATAGAGAGAGAGTGGAGAGAAGATAGATCTAAGATCTAGGGGAGAAGAAGAATAAAGGAGCAGCATACAAGCATCAGAGAGTTATGCGGAGAAAATATGAGGCCTAAGTGTTGTTTATATAGGTTTAGATCAACGTATGTGGCCAGAAATCGCATCCAGGTGCTCAAAAATGAACTCGGCCCGCTTCTGGACCGAAATTCTCATCCCAGTTCGAGATAGGTCGAACTCCCCAAGGTGTTGGTGCGTAAGGTGTCGATGAATAATTGTACACTGAATTCTGACAGACCGAAATCTTTATAGAATACTTATGTAAAAATCTAAGTACAATTATAAAAGGTACGTAAAAGAAAAATGGAAGAAGTGAATTTTCCGTTTTATACCTTTTTGTAACATAAGAAACTGAATTTAGAAAATTAGTTTTTTCTAAATTTTGAAATTTAATGATGATTGGTAGGATTTTGGATGCAACAATTGGATGAACTATGCTCTTATTCTGTAAGAGTGTGGGAAATTTTGGTTGAAAAATGTGTTTTCAATTTTATTTTGTGACATGTTTTTTTTTTTTGGTTTGGCAAAAGCATGTTTTGGAGAAGACAATAGAGTTTTAACATATTTTTGGAAAAAAATGTAATGAAAAAAGAGAAAAGCCAAACCATGTTTTGAAAAGAATGGAGCAGGTAAGGATTAGTGCCTAGAAAGAACGAGAAAAGTTTGAGGCTATAAGTAAATAGCAAAGATCATCTTGGAATGGTATAAAATTCCTGTAGAATGCATAAGCATTAAGAAACTTAATTTTATTCCTTGAGAAAAAGGAAAGTATAGGCTAGTAACAAACAGCATGGACTAGTAGTAATTACTAGGTAGTGAAGGACAAGTAAGTGTGTAGATCCCGTTGTTTGGACTTGTGACCTAGTCCTAAGATTCTTGGCCCGTAATAGTAGCTGTGTAGAAAAATGGGAAGGCTTATTTTAAAAATAATAAACTTAAGTAATTGGGTTTAGAAGGGTGAACATGAATTATTGGATTGGGATAAATAAGCATATAAAACCTAGATTAAAATTGTATAGGTCCGTTAAAAGATAAATATGCCTAACCCGAGGTTAGATTGAGTTGTGGTGTAAGGCTGCCCGGAACCGCCCGGCACATCCAACAACCTCAACAAAAGATCTAATGTGAGAGGTTAGCGCATCATGCCAAAGAAAAACCCGAGGTTAGAATGAGTTTGCGGTAGAAGTCTGCCCAGAACCGCCTAGCACATCCAGCAACCGCAAACAACAGTTCTAATGTGAGAGGTTGGTGCATTAATTAATCGATTAATGCCAATGAACAGACATGCTAAGAATGTCAAGGTTAAGTAAATGGAGGCGTATAGGCAAACTTAACCAACGTAATAATAGGGAATGATAGCAACCTATTATTAATATTTAGGGGAAATATGAAAATCATATAATAGGTAGACTTGTCATAGGGACAAGGGAAGATGATAATAAGACTAGGGAATTGGACAACTTATATTATAAAATATGTTGAATATAAGCGACAAAGCAATAATGAGAAATCTGTTGATAAACATAACATGAGTTATGATTAGAAAACCTTAGTTAAGAGAACTAAGATAACTAAGTAGTAAATCTTAGTTAAGAGAACTAAGTAATAAACCTTAGTTAAGAGAACTAAGGAATAAGCCTTAGTTAAGAAAACTAAGCAATAAGACTTAGTTAAGAGAACTAAGCAAACAACGATGGATTGTGGCAACATCAACCGATGAAAGTATAAGTGAATAAGAAGAAATGAGGAAAAATTTATATAGGAAATAAGTTAAGATGGATAATGGGGTATAAAGCTTATAAAGGAAACTTACAACTAATGACTCATACACGAAACATTAATAAGCAAGAGAAAATTGGTAATTAGAATCGAAAGGCAATATGAATAAAGATAACCAAGTTATAAAGAAACCTGATGAAGTAGAACAAGCACATAATTGAACAATTAGACATAGTTCTAATAACACATAAGAATGAGGCGCTTGGACCAGTCCATATGTTAGAGGATGAATAACCATAAAGGGTAGATCATCGGGATGTCAAAAGACACAAAGAGGAGCGCATGTCCATCTAGATATTCTTGTAGGTTCCAACGGACTGGGTTAAGAAGCACGCGGCTTCTGGGGACGTAGGGTACTCTTGGTGTAACACCCCACCTACGTTAAAGTCACTCTCAAAGGGAATGCCTTAACTTCGGTGGAGCGTTTTAAGGTACAAGATACTAATAAATTACAAGACAAAAAATTTATGCAGCGGAAAAAGATCAATATTATTTCATAAATACTTGTTCAACACAGCAATTCAATAACTGTTTCAACCTTCCAAATTATTACAACCTTTCATCTGTCTTGAAAACATAAAGAAGCAATACTAAAAATAAAATGACATAAATCCCCAATAATTGCTTGACCATAGCCATAGCTCAAAAAGGAAAGTCAAGCCTTACATCTACGGTCTTCAAGCTATGGCTAACCTGGACCAAACAGAAGTGTTTCCTCCCTGCAGACCTGGGAGTGGGGGAGGGAATGGAAGAAAAGAAGCGAAAGGAAAATGGGTCAGACATAAGTCTGGTAAGCCCAGTAATTTAATAGCATGTAAACAAGTAAAAGACTATGACATGAATAAACTGAACTTAGAATGATACCACCAGGATAGGGTAGTCCTAAAATGACGTAAAGTAAGATTTAACGAGATTTGGCTATTGCACCAACTTTTACTTCTCTTCACCCACTAAGAGCTTTTTAACTAGCAATGTATGTTCATGATAAAGTGATCCCATTCATGTATTGATCGGCTCCTACTGGCATTCACGTATTCCCGATGTCATGCGGCCCCACATGATCTTTAAGTACTTGTTCTGGTTCTAGTATAGGGTGTATCAAGTCCTATAATGGCAATCCTGACACGATTCAAAGATGCACAAGTGTACTCCTGGTGCCCAGTGCCTACTTTTTCCACTCCAGAGCCCGTGCATGCCCGTACTCCGTCGGAACCTACACTAACGCACCTAACTGCTTCCCTTTTGACTGCTTATGTTCAACCCAGTAATCGTGCCCCATCCTGCCTAGTTCAGGATACCTTGATTCATCCATGTGGGTTACTACTGAAACGGGTCCCCATTACTGGGGTTTTTTAGTCAACATGCTAAATTGGTTAAGTGTCCTTGGTTTGACTTAACCCCTATCAATCTTGTCTTGTTAACATGTTAAGTTGGTTAAGTGTTTCCTCAATTACTTAACCCCACCAATCTTGTCTTGTTAACATGTTAAGTTGGTTAAGTGTTTCCTTAATTACTTAACCTCACCATTTCTAGCTTGATTATTCATGAGCTTTAATTAATTAATTAATTAAAGCACCATCCACTCACATTAGACAAGTATTGTTGTGGTTACTGGATAAGCCGGTCGATTCCAGGCAGTTTTACACCACAACTCAGTCTAACCTCGGGTCTTTCTGGGCTTGATGCACTAACCTCTCACATTAGACAAGTATTGTTGTGGTTACTGGATGTGCCGGTAGGTTCTGGGAAGGTTTACACCACAACTCAATCTAACCTTGGGTTTGGCATATTCATCTTTTACATTTTATATATGTTAATTTTTTACAAGTGTTTCATGTCACATATTTTAATTATGTTCAAGACTAATGGTATAAATTATACCATTCATGGCCTTAGCCATTTACATCGTTTTGGGCCCACCTACATTATTAACATGTTTTGATTTAATAACTATCCCAACGTTACCCCAATTTGTTCGTTCGTATTAATAACATAAAGTCATTGGGCCTGCATATTAGCCCAATTTATAAACAAGAGGTAAAGAAGGGAATATGCATAATGTAGATTCAACCAAACATGTAAATTTTGCATAAAACTTTATTCATATAATTTAACATGTCACATGAACTTGCACATAGTTTAGACTTAGATAATCATAAGCCTAAAACATGTTAATATGTTGATCTAGGCATGTGTGAACATCACCTCAATTATAAACTAGCATATGACATAATCATGACATATCCAATCCCAAGGCATGTATAATTTTAACATTAACATGTACGTGTGAACTAAATCTAACAAGGTGAACTTGCAAAATCCACTTTACAAACATGCATAAAAATATAGATCTAGTTTTGGATCTTACATGTAACTTGCATATGAACATATGTATAATTAGATCGTGACTTGGATCTATCATAAAGCATATAACTTGCATTAATCATATGAACCTAGATAGATCTTGACATGGATCCAACATAAAACTTGCAACTTGCATATGAACATATGAACATATATATAGGCATATGGATCTAACATATATATATATATATATATATATATATATATAGATCTTGACTTGGATCTAGCATAATACATACAACTTGCATTAATCATATAAACATATATATATGTAGATCTTAACATGAAACGTATAACTTGCATATGATATTGATAGTTTCATTCTCAATCTTTAATAGATCCAACACCAAGTCCAATAAGCCACAAACATTCCAAGACAGTTCATGATAAGATCATCACAAGAAACAAACATGAATTAGCATCGTCAATATTATACAACATGGTATAATTCTATTTTTCACTTTATATCAAATCACATCTTAAATTTATTTACATCTAAAAGATAACTACACTTACAAAAGACAATCTTGATTTCTGGAATCTGTATTCTGAAGTTGAAATGCTCGCCTTTGATGTAGACAATCGTTGTTTTAGTTTAATTCTGATTTGATTTGCTTTGTCTCTTTTAATTTGCTTTAAGTTGAACGGCGGCTACTCGAGGTTGTCCAATGGCAGCATGACAACTTTTGGTTTGATTTTTAATATGATTTAGGGTTGAGGTATTAAGTTGCTTATATAGAAGTTTGATTTAATAGGAAACGTCAGATTAACCTAGAGCAAATCAAAGCCATTCAGACAAGATAGAATAGCCACATCAGCCCTAATGACTCAGCAAGGAGTCGATCAGAACCAATCAGATACCACATCTACCTTAGAGCTAATCGGCCCACGGGTTGATAGCCGAACACGCTGAATCAACCCCTAGTCGACCCAGCGAAGCTCGGGTTGAACTCAAAAATGGACCAGTTTGGTTATTCCCCCTCCCGATTCGTTGTTTTGAACTTTTTTGCATATTTATTTATTTAATATATATATATATATATTTCTCATATGCATACATACTTCAAGGCTTAATAACTTCTTCATAAGGTATCCCTTTTTTGCAAACCAAATGTCTATCTTGACCAAAATTTTGAGACAAACGTAATAGTGCAACCCATTTCACTTAATTCTTCTTCTAAAAATTAAGTGTTCTTGAATTTGTTAATTTTAATATTCTCTGAAAATTCGGGGTGTTACATTCTCCCCTCCTTGAAGGATTTCGTCCCTGAAATCTTCATGTTAAGAAGAATGCATCTTAACATCCAATCATCCATCTACTCATCCATCATCCATAAGCATCCATTGTCCTTAAAAGACTTCTAATGCCATATGAGCATATGCATAGTGTGTATATGTCCCTTATCTAGTGCAAAATCAGGCAGTCTACTGATCCAGTTGACCTCTTTAATGCGAATCATGTGAGTGCCATGAGTCCATTATGTATGCAATTTTTCCTATTCATAATTCTACATGAGTGCACAATCATTCATACAAATGCAACGTCCATATGACAACACATCAAGTTTCAATCCATATACAATTTCATGCGTTCATATGCAAATGCAATAAGAAAGTGATTGGGCCGATCTAGAACCTAATGTGTATATGCATATGCATCCACGAGCAATCACTAGCAACCACTTGCAACCAATTTGCAACCATCAACCATAACATGTTTCAAATACGTGTTTACATCCATTGATTTCTACTAAGGATCAAGAAATAGGACCGAGAAGATAACAAAGCATGAATAAACTTATGATAAAGGAGAGATCAAAGATGTACCCTCAAAAAGATAAGGGTAGGCTGCGCGTATCTTGCTTTCGGTCTCCTAAGTCACGTCTTCTTCATTGTCGCTCCATTGTACTTTATCTAGCTTGACTTCACGATTGCGTAGCTTTTTGACTTCCATTCCCAAGACACAAGTTAGGATTCTTCTCACTGTTGCTTCTCGTTCCACTTCTACCTCTTCTAATATCTTTGGTTCCACCACTTCCGCAGACTCATGTAAGCACTTCCGTAGGTGAGAAACATGAAAGACATTGTGAACTCCAGCCAACTTTTCAGGTTGCTCTAATCTATAAGCCATCGTCCCATATCTTTCAGTGATAGGAAACAGTCCTAGGAATCTAGGTGCCAATTTCCCTTTGGATCCAAAGCAAACAACATTCCTCAAAGGAGATACTTTAAGGAACACTCTGTCTCTACCCTCAAACTCAAGGTCGGTCCTTCTTTTATTTGCATAGGAATTATGTCTATCTTGAGTAGTCTTCATTCGTCTTATTATTAGGTCCACCTTTTCTGAGGTTTCCCTAATCATGTCTAGCCCAAGTATAAGCCTATCTATGGATTCCCACCAACAGGTTGGTGATCGACATGGTCTCCCGTATAAGGCTTCGAAGGGTGCCATGCATATTGTAGCTTGGTAGCTATTGTTGTTGGCGAACTCCACCAGAGGAAGATGATCTTCTCATGTCCCTCCAAAGTCAAGAACACACAATCTCAAGAGGTCTTCTAAGACTCTGTTCACCCTTTCCGTCTTTCCATCGGATTGGGGGTGGTAGGCCGTGCTTAAACATAGTTGTGTGCCTACAAACTCTTGCAAACTCTTCCAGAACTCACTTGTAAAGATAGGGTCTCGATTGCTTACTAAGCTGGAATGTATCCCATGCAGTCGAGCTATCTCTTTATGATATAGAGATGCTAGAGATGAGGCAGTCCTTCTACTTTTGACAGTATAAAGTGAGCGCTTTTTGTTAGCCGGTCCACTATTACCCAAATATTAGTATTGCCCCTTCTTGACCTAGGCAACCCATCAATAGTGTCCATCAAAATGCTATCCCATTTCCACTGTGGGACCTCTAGAGGATGAAGCAAACCACCAGGCTTCTTCTGATCAGCCTTGACCTGCTGGCATATCATGCACTTAGAAACGAATTCAGCTACGTCCCTCTTCATGCCATTCCAAAAGAAAACTCTTTTGATGTCTTTATACATTTTGTCTCTGCCTGGGTGTATGGTCAGCTTTGAATGGTGTGCTTCTTCTAGAACCGTTTTCACTAAATCTCTTACTTGTGGGACGCATAGCCTTCTATCCCATCTCAACCATCCCTTATCATCGATGGATTATATATTGAGGTGACTCGAAGTCTCACCCCTAATAAGCTTATTTATCACATCTACCAGCTGAGGGTCTTCATGTTGTGTGGTTCCTATTGAGTCAAAAAGTGTAGGCCGCACTTCCAGTGTTGCTAACAAGCTAGGTACAACTTCAGAGGAGGGTCTAAAGTCAAAGTTGGCTATGTACACCAAGCTTTGCCTTTCTACAAAGAGAGGGCTTAAGGTCAGCTTCTTTCTACTCAGAGCGTCTGCTTCCACATTGCCCTTGCCAGAAGTATAGGAAATCTCAAAATCATATGAGGCAAGAAACTCCATCCATCTTGCTGCCTCATGTTGAGATCTTTCTACGAGAAAAGGTACTTCAACGATTTTTGATCAGTAAACAATTCAAACTTCTTGCCTAGGAGATAATGGCGCCAAGACTTTAGAGCGAAAGCGATTGCTGCCAATTCTAGGTCATGGGTTGGGTAGTTTTTCTCATGTACTTTCAACTGTCTTCCACCATAAGCTACTACCTTCCCTTCTTGCATCAAGACAATGCCTAATCCTGTACCACATGCATCCGTGTATACGATAAACATCTTGCTCCCATCAGGAAATGTCATAACTGGGGTTGTTGTTAGAGCCCTTTTCAAGCGTTGGAAAGCAATTTTGCAATCCAAATCCCAAGCGAAAAATAGGTTCTTCTTCGTCAAACTTGTAAGTGGAGCTGAGATTTTCGCAAAGTCATTGATGAACTTCCGGTAAAACCCTGCTAGACCGAGAAAGCTTTGGACTTCAGTTGCGTTTCGTGGAGTCTTCCAATCTTGCATAGCAACCACTTTTGCGGGGTCCACGGCTAACCCCTCTTTGCACAACACATGTCCATGGAATCTAACTTCTTCTCTCCAGAAATGGCATTTGGAGAATTTGGCTTTCAACTGATGTGCACGGAGAGTATCCAGGACTTCCCTTAAGTGCTGTGCATGCTCTTCCTCACTCTTCGAGAAGATAAAAATATCGTCCATGAAGACCACCACAAACTTATTGAGGAATTCCCGGAACACCCTGCTCATCAAGTCCACGAAATAGGCAGGTGCGTTTGTCAAGCAAAAAGACATGACAAGCCACTCGAAGAAACCATTCGGGGTCCTAAATGCGGTCTTGTCAATGCTATCCTCAGCCACTCTTAGCTGATGAAACCCGGTAGCCAGATCTACTTAAGAGAAAACGGATGCACCTACGAGCTGATCAAACAGATCGTCAATTCTTGGGAGTCGGTGCCTATTCTTCTTGGTCAGCTTGTTCAGCTCCCTATAATCCACGCATAGGTGGAGTGAACCATAGTCTTTGGTCGCGAACACTAACAAAGCGCCCCATTCAGAAATACTCCGTCTTAAGAACCCATTTTCAAGAAGCTCTTTAACTTGCTTGTTGAGTTCTTTTCTCTCCCTTGGAGCTATGTGTCTAATGGGTAAAGCAACGGGTTTTGTATTATCAGAGGTATATAGGGAAGTCCATCTCCCGCTTCGAAGGTGAGCCCTTTACCTCTTCAAACACATACGAGTATTCACGGACCACTCTAACAGACTGCAAATTCTCAACAGACGCATCAAGAGATTCTAAATAACTTAGCATAACAGAATTCATGGGATTACAAGAGATTTCGGGAGTGTTACCAAGGCGAGTCATGAGTCTAACCACTCTCTTTTAACAATCTAGGATGGCACCATTACTGGATAACCAGTCCATGCCTAGAATCCACCCATAGCTTGTGAAGCCCAAAACATAAGCATAACATTTAAACCCAACGCTTAAAATAGATATTTCAAAATCCAAACAAATCATTGACAAATAGACTGAGCCAACAATTGGATTTGAAACAACCAAGGGATCCTCTACTATATGAGTGTCCAGGTGCAGAGATTCAACTAAAGCAGTAGATATATAAGAGTGCGATGCGCCAGAATCAAACAGAGTACGAACAAGATTACCAAACAAATAAACTAAACTCTCAACAGAAATATGTCTACCTCATTCCTGCAGAGGTGCAACGAGAGCATGAACCTGCCCTCCAGAAGATGATCAAGTCCTATATCCCTGCCCTTGCTTTTTGGGCAGCACTTAGACAAGCACCCAATTTCCTCTTTTTCTTTCTACAGTCCCTTGCCAAGTGTCCAGGTATCCAACAGAAGTTGCACTTCATCTTCTTACGGGATTTATTATCCTTCCCGCATTTCTTGGAGTCCGTCTTCTTGTTTTGAGATCCATCTCCTTTCTTGTTTTGAGGATTTTCCTTCTTCACCTCCTTCTTGCCATCTTTGTTCTCCTCTTGCAATAGAGCCATGTGCACCAGTCTCCCGTAAGTCGCTCTCGTATGTATACGGGACATTTCCAAACCTTGTAGTGGCTCATTCAATCCTTTGGCAAAGCGGAGAGCCTTCTTGTATGGAGTGTTTACTAACTCCAGTCCAAATCGAGCAAGATCGTTGAATTTATTGACGTATTCTTTGACCGACAAGCTGCCCTGTTTAAGTGATAGGAACTTCTCCATTTGCAGATTCTGCTCAGCTTGTGAGAGGAACTTCATTTCAAATCTCGCCCGGAAGTCCTCCAAAGTCTCTATCGGTCTTTCAGCATTAGTGACTTACCACCAGAAGGAGGCCTCGTCTTTGAGCAACCATACCACCAACAGTAGTTTCTGCCTCTCATCTACATCAAAGATAACGAATAAGTCCTCAGTCTCCTTGAGCCAGTTTCTGGCTTCCACGAATGATTCGCTCCCCTTAAAGTCTTTTCCACCCACGGATCTAAAGTCTCTACAGATCTTTGAGAAAGCATTTCATCTCGGAGGAGGAGGAGGAGGAGCTGGGGATGGAGGAATGTCTGCTAGGCCCGCGTCATTGGCCCTAGCTTCTAGGTATCTCCTGAACCAGCCAGGTATCGTTACACTCTCTGGAAGGTTAAGGTCCCCAGACATTCTGAAACAAAAAGGAAAGATTCAAAACGAAGGATACAAAAATAGTGCATATGGCTTTGGGGATTATGCCTTTTTAAATTAACACTTTTTCTTGAAAATGCTTCTTTATGACTTCTTTTTGAAAAATAGTTTCAAAAATTTTATCCGATCTGGTAACCTTTAGCTCTGATACCATGTGTAACACCCCACCTCCGTTAAGGTAACTCTCAAAGGGAATGCCTTAACTTCGGTGGACCGTTTTAAGGTACAAGATACTAATAAATTACAAGATATAAAATTTATACAGCGGAAAAAGATCAATATTATTTCATGAATACTTGTTAATACAATAATTCAACAACTGTTTTAACCTTCCAAATTATTACAACTTTTCATCTGTCTTGAAAATATAAAGAAGAAATACTAAAAATAAAATGACATAAATCCCCAATAAGTGCTTGACCATAGCCATAGCTCAAAAAGGAAAGTCCAAGCCTTACATCTACGGTCTTGAAGCTTTGGCTAACCCGGACTAAGCAGAAGTGTTTCCTCCCTGCGGACCTTGGGGGTGGGGGACGGAAGAAATGAAGCGAAAGGAAAATGGATCAAACTAAGCCGAGTTATTTAATAGCATGAAAACAAGTAAAACACTATGACATGAATAAACTGAACTTAGAATGATACCATAAGGATAAGGTAGTCCTAAAATGAGGTAAAGTAAGATTTAACTAGATTTGGCCATCGAACTAACTTTTCCTCCTCTGCACCCACTAGAGCTGTTTAAATAGCAATGTTTGTTCATGAAAAAGTGATCCCATTCATGTATTGTTCGGCTCCTACTCGCATTCATGTATTCCCGGTGTCATGGAGCCACACATGATGTTTATGTACTTGTGCTGGTTCCAATATAGGGTGTATCAAATCCTATAATGGCAACCCTGACACGATTCAAAGAGGCACAAGTGTACGTCTGGTGCCCAGTGCCTGCTTTTTCCACTCTAGAGCCCGTGCACGCCCGTACTCCGTCAGAACCTACACTGATGCACCTAACCGCCGCCTATTTGACCGCTTATATTCAGCCCAGTAATCGTGCCCCACCCTGCCTAGTTCAGGGTACCTTGATACATCCATGTGAGTTACTGCTTAAACGGGTCCCCGTTACTAGGGTTTTTCTAGTAAACATGCTAAATTGGTTAAGTGTCCTTGGTTTGACTCAACCTCTATCAATCTTGTCTTGTTAACATGTTAAGTTGGTTAAGTGTTTCCTCAATTACTTAATCCCACCAATCTTGTCTTGTCAACAAGTTATGTTGGTTAAGTGTGCCCTTAATTACTTAACCTCACCATTTCTAGCTTGATTGTTCATGAGCTTTAATTAATTAATTGAAGCAATAACCACTCACATTAGACAGGTATTGTTGTGGTTACCGGATGTGCTGGTCGGTTCCGGGCAGTTTTACACCACAACTCAGTCTAACCTCGGGTCTTTCTGGGCTTGATGCACTAAGCTCTCACATTAGACAGGTATTGTTGTGGTTACTAGATGTGCCGGTCGGTTCCGGGCAGGTTTACACCACAACTCAGTCTAACCTCGGGTTAGGCATATTCATAAATTACATTTTATATATGTGAATTTTCTACAAGTGTTTCATGTCACATATTTTAATTATGTTCAAGAGTAATGGTATAAATTATGCCATTCATGGACTTAACCATTTACATGGTTTTGGGCCCACCTACATTATTAACATGTTTTGATTTAATAACTATCCCAACATTACCCCCGGTTGTTCGTTCATATTAATCACAGAAAGTCATTGGGGCCGTATATTAGCCCAATTTATAAACAAGAGGTAAAGAAGGGAACATGCATAATATAGATTCAATTAAACCGGTAAATTTTGCATAAAACTTTATTCATATAATTTGACATGTCACATAAACTTGCATATAATTTAGACTTAGATAATCATAAGCCTAAAACATGTTAATATGTAGATCTAGGCATGTTTGAACATAACCTCAATTATAAACTAGCATATGACATAATCATGACATGTCCAATCCTAAGGCATGTATAGTTTTATCATTAACATATAGGTGTGAACTATATCTAACAAGGTGAACTTGCATAAGTCCACTTTACAAACATGCATATAAATATAGATCTGGTTTTGGATCTAACATGTAACTTGCATATGAACATATGTATCATTTGATCGTGACTTCGATCTATCATAAAACATATAATATGCATTAATCATATGAACCTAGATAGATCTTGACAAGGATCCAACATAAAACTTGTAACTTGCATATGAACATATATATAGGCATATGGATCTAACACAAAGCATATGAATATATATATATATATATATATGTATATGTAGATCTTGACTTAGATCTAACATAAAACATACAACTTGCATTAATCATATAAACATATATATGTAGATCTTAACCTGAAACATATAACTTGCACATGATATTGATAGTTTCATTCTCAATCTTTAATAGATCTAACACCAAGTCCAATAAGCCACAAACATTCCAAGACAATTCATAATAAAATCATTACAAGAATCAAACATGAATTAGCATCGTCAATATTATACAACATGGTATAATTCTATTTTTCACTTTATATCAAATCACGTCCTAAATTTATTTACGTCTAAAAGATAACTACACTTACAAAAGACAATCTTGATTTCTGGAATCTGTATTCTGAAGTTGAAATGCTCACCTTTGATGTAGACAATCGTTGTTTTAGTTTGATTTTGATTTGATTTGGTTTGTCTCTTTTAATTTGCTTCATGTTGAACGGTGGCTAATCGAGGTTGTCCAATGGCAGCATGACGGCTCTTGGTTTGATTTTTAATATGATTTAAGGTTGAGGTATTTAAGTTGTTTATACAGAAGTTTGATTTAATAGGAACCGTCAGATTAACCTGGAGAAAATCAAAGCCATTCAAATAATATAGAATAGCCACATCAGCCCTAATGACTCAGCAAGGAGTCCATCAGAACCAATCAAATGCCACATCTTCCTTAGAGTGAATCGGCCCATGGGTTGACAGCCAAACACCCTGAGTCAACCCCTCGTCGACCCAGCAGAGCTTGGGTCGACCTCAAAAATGGGCCGGTTTGGTTATTCCCCCTCCCGATTCGCTGTTTTGAACTTTTTGCATACTTATTTATTTAATTTTTCTATATATCTATATATATATATTTTTCTCATATGCATGAAAACTTCAAGGCTTAATAACTTCTTCATAAGGTATACGTTTTATGCAAACCAAATGTCTATCCTGACCAAAATTTTGAGATGAACGTAATAGCGCAACCCATTTCACTTAGTTCTTCTTCTAAAAATTAAGTGTTCTTGAATTTGTTAATTTTAATATTCTCAGAAAATTCGGGGTGTTAAACTTGGTATTCCTCTGAGTGGAAGAAGATCCGCATGTGTTCACAGAGGTTAGGTCTGCGTGGGTGAACCAATGAGTATGCCTTGATTGCAATAATAAGGGGCAATCAAAAGACTAAGATGGAACAACGTGATTCGGCGAGACTAGCCTGTGCCCTGTGATAGCAACTCGTCGTCTACCTACCATCTTCAGTTAGTACGTAAGAGGAAAGGCAGAGAACTCCAAAAAACCATATACTTTGCTATCTAGTTATGGGTGAGGTTGGCTTATAGGTTTGAAGGGCATAGAGGGGGCCGGGGTTAAGTTCTCATTCTTGATTTACTTGGGTTCCTTTCATTTGTTAATTGAGGGATGGGTCTAGTGAGACCATTGCCACTGTAAAAGCACACCTTAGCAATTGCATCGGCAGATATCTGAGAGCTCCCGACCAAGTTCCCTGTTTCATGATTAGCCCTGCCATGGGACTCGGGCACACATATAGAGAATATGTGCAAATAGACATCGAGTACGATTGACGATACATACGTGGGAAAAAGTCTAGGTACACTCATGTCGCTTTGGGTGGTGTACCATAGACTAGAGGGCATTATTCGATGACAAAATCTAGTAGGATCTAGAATGGCAGTCCAAACGCTTACATAATGCAGTGATGATAGTTTTATGCAAACGTAGCATTGATATACATACGACATGCGTCATCGGATAAGGGACTGCGTACATAAGGTGGAGACCATGCGAGTAGAGTATACCTTGATTGGGTGTAGCTACATATACACTATATTTGGTTAATCTACTAGAGAGTAGATGGGTGCGACGTGTGTGTAAGCCATAAGTGCTAATAACACAAATAACCTAATAAATAAGAAAATATAATCGAACGGTTTATGTAGGATTATCCAGGAGTGTAGTTTAAATTCATTAACACAAAACTTATTTTCTGAGCCTCTCCTCATAACATTCGCAGGTTAGGTTCATCACAGAGACTGTATAGCTTTGGATACTGGTTTAGCAGCATTATTATTAAGGTAAAGTTATGTTTCAACTAAATTATATTTTATTCATTCTTCTTTGACATGTTTTCAGAACTCTGACATGTTTTATGTCTCTGTCTTTTCTGTAGGATACCAGAGCAAACCAACTCCGGTTTTGATGGATTGGGTTTTTGAAGAAAAACTCGGTCCGTCGGAATCCATGTTGTCAACACGGATTCCGATGGACCGAATTTTTTTCAAAAACCCAATTTCATGTTTATGGTTCCAATTTGATTTGGATACATAAATTCTACCATGATTACATAATCTCGTACATAGCTATGCTAATAATCCTTATTATATGCTATGCCCAACTTTTAAGTTATACTTAATTATACCCAAATTAACTGTTCTTTAAAGTTATCAATAATTCATGTCAACCCTCATTCTTATTGCATAGAACAATTAATTCATGCCAACCCTCATTCTTGTTGCATAAATCCCAATTCAACTTATAATCCCATATGTCTAAATCTTCAATTCTAACTTTTCTTATGCACATATAATTCATTCATAAATTCTTGTTTCATCATACCCAAGCTTATCTAATTGTTCTCAATTTTAATCGCACATATTTTCTTTTATGTTCTAGGTTAATATATGTGCCAATTTCCCACAATTTGCCAATCTCAGGTTATGTTATATGTTATTCCACAATTCCCCATTTACAAATTATTCCCACATTCCAAAACATCATTTTCACTATTCCAATCTTTTGTTCGTACGCACGCTTTTCAGTGAGATTTGGATTAGGCTCTAAGTTAACCTAATCTTAAAAATAAAAAGGAAAGGGGAAGAAGAAGAAGAACAAAATACGCAAAAAAAAAAAAAATCAATTGAATTAAAAAATTAACTTGGAGAATTTCTAAATGATACATCTACTACTATTCAACAAGTGTAATTTAAATCCACTCACAGTGATTTTTGCTTTCCTAGGTTTGATTTAGATTAGCATCCAAAGTTCTTCCCTTTTCTTGCGGCGTAGATTGTAGATCAAAATCCCTTTCTTACGGCGTCGATTGTAGATCAAAATCCCTTTTCTCTTTATTTTGAAATAGAAGAAATTCTAAATCTATTCTTTTAATTACTGTGAATACCAACTCCTTGGGGGTTGTTACTTTAACATTCACTGAATTCCTTTCATGCGTAATTGTACTTTCTAATTGTAACACCCCGTATTTACTATGAATGCTAAAGTAACGAACTAAAGAATACTTAATTTTAAAAGCGGAAATATGCATATATATATTATATACATAGATATATTTAAGATAAAAATTAAATAATGACAATAAATATTTAATGTAATAAGTTAATTAAGTGCAATACATGGAATGGGAAGAAACGCATGCGAATAATTAAAAAGAAAAATTTGAAGAGCTTTAGGAATTTAGTCATGAAATTAGCGTCATTGCGTTCGTGGCGATTTTCTAGTCAATTTAGACCTATGGTTTGCAGAAAACCGATTTAAAACGAAGAAGATATCTTTAAATTAAATATTGTAGCAAAACATGAAAAAGAGGAATGAGAAAATAATAATGTTTAGCATTGTCCTAAGGTTTGCAAGCAAAAGACTTAGTAGCTCGTTTGGTTAGAACATGTGACTTGCATACAAGAGGTACAGAGTTCGATCCCCGCCAACTCCATAATTTTTTTTAGGGGAATGACTAAAAAGTGGCTTAGTGTGAACGTAGTTCAAAAAGTGGTTTAGTCTGAAAATGGTTAATCGGGAAGATAGATAAAAAGGAAAAAATATATAAATATATATATATATATGACGTGTATGCATCATGTGGCGCACCTGGCGCATTTTTATTGGTCAAGGATTGTTTTTTTTCTGAACGTGGCCTTCTCTGATTGGCCAATGATTGATTTCTGAGGTACTAGGGCATATGTGTCATGCTACGGTTGGCTGGATGACACATCTCCTTGGTTTGATGGCTCTGATTTCTCCTAGACAAATCTAGAGGCTAGAATTAAACCTAGACTTCCATATAATCACCGCAGACCTCAACCCTAAAACTCATTCAATGAAATAGTCATGCTGTAACTGGCCTAGCCTCCATTCATCTACCCCAAACTAGAGAATCAAATTCAAACAAGGAATCAATTAGAAGAACTAGAGAATCAAACGTTTACATCAAAGGATAGCTTTTCAAATTTAGAAATCAGAACCCAGAAAACAAGATCCGTCCTTTTTTCTGTATGTACAGTTATTGTTTAGATGTGAACACCTAATAAGAAATCATGACTGTAAAAACTGGATCTAAAACTATGTCTGATTCTATTCGTGCCTATCCTTTTGTCAATTTTGAATTGCTTATGCCTATTAGACTGTTGTGACTGACATAGTAAAGTCTGTCATGCCTATTGGACTGTTGTGACTGACATAGTCAAACCTATTATGCCTATGAGACTACTGGGGACTGAAACCACTGAACCTATGATGTTGTATTAAATTTGTGGTTCTTTTATGTATGTAAGTTACATGTTAAATTATGTTCATACATGTTATATGCTAGATCCATGCTAGTACCGATGTTTGAGATCTATATAAGTTCATGTTTATACAATCAAACTTATGCTTGTTCTCATGTTAATTGGATCTAATTTAAATGCAAGATCACGCCTATATGCTTAATTAAGTCTATGTCGTTCTATCCCAAATTTATACTTCTCATGTTGATCTATATTGTTTATGCATGTTGGAAAGTTACATGTCCCTTTCTTTTCCCTTTTGTTTATAAGTTGGGCTAATTTGCGAGCCTAACGTTCTATGTGAATTATGCGAACGAATAACGGGGGAGGCATTGGGGAAAAAATATTAAACTACATGCTATTGGCATAAATTGTCTTATAATCATGTAAATGATTAGTAGCATGAAATAGTATAATTTTTATACCTAAAATTATGGACATAATTTAAAGGGTAAATGGGGCATGACTTGGATTGACAACACTTGTGGATAATTTACATATGAACATAAATTGTAAATATGTAAAGTGCCAAAAAGATGAACATGCCTAACCTGAGGTTAGATTGAGTTGCGGTGTAATACAGCCCGGAACCGCCCAGCACATCCAGTAACCGCAACAACACAGATCTAATGTAAGAGGTTAGCGCATTTAGCCAAAAACCCGAGGTTAGAATGAGTTTGCGGTAGAAGTTTGCCGGAAACCGCCCGGCACATCCAGCAACCGCAAACAACAGTTCTAATGTGAGAGGTTGGGGCATTAATAAATTAATTAATGCCAATAAATAGACATGCTAAAAATGGTAAGGTTAAGTAACATATGAATAGGCGACACATAACCAGTACAACGTGTTAATTAGACAAAATGGTGGGGTTAAGTAAATTTAGAACACTTAACCATTGTAACATGTTTATTAGACAAGAAGGTAGGGTTACGTAAATTCAGAACACTTAACCGTTATAACATGTTAATTAGACAAGAAGGCGGGGTTAAGTAAATTTAGAACACTTAACCGTTGTAACATGTTAATTAGACAAGAAGGTGGGGTTAAGTAAATTTAGAACACTTAATCGTTATAACATGTTAATTAGACAAGAAGGTGGGGTTAAGTAAATTTAGAACACTTAACCATTATAACATGATGAACGAGTGGGGTTAAGTTCAGGTGAAACACTTAACCAATATAACATGATGAATGAACATGGTTAAGTTAATAGGAAACACTTAACCAATACAACATGATGTGTGGGGAGGTCATGTTAACATGAATGGACAGCACTTAACCAATATTACATGAACAAAGTGGATAGGGTTAAGGCAAGCTTAACCAATAAAACAGATTGACTTGATAAGTAGGAGGGTTAAGTAAACGTTGGTTAGGTGGGTAATATTATTATATACAGGCCCACAAACTTAACTGTTAAATAAACATGTTTGATTCAGTGGGAGGGTTAAGTACATCTCGTTTAGGTGGGTAATATTTGTATATATAGGCCCACAAACTTAACCAGTAGGAAACCCTAGTAATGGGGACCCATTTCAGCAGTAACCCACATAGATGTATAACGGTACCCTGAACTAGGCAGGGTGGGGCACGATTACTGGGCTGATTATAAGCGGTCAAAATAGCGGTAGGGGGTGCAGCAGTGTAGTTCCGATAGAGTACGAGTGTGCACGTTCTCCAGAGTGAAAAAGAAGGCACTCGGCATTAGTAGTATACATTGTGCATCTTGAATCGAGTCCGGCTGCTATCATAGGGATTGATACACCTTATGGTGGGACCCGCACAGGGTATCTACATGTAAGAGAGGGTCGATTGACATAGACAGAAGGAAAATTAATACAAGTAGGGAGCCGATCGATAGGGCAGTAAGGGTACAACTAACATCTTCATGGCAATTCGGCTGATTGAGGTAAGATCCTCATACTAGATGTACACCTGAAGGCTACCACAGTTGCGGGGGTGGGATCACCTTATTATATAACAAAAGATACTAGTTGGGACAATAGTAGGGGATACAGATCCTTTTTCACAGGATACTGGTTAGGGCACTAGTAGGGGGTACGAATCATTCTATAAAAGACACTAGTTAGGATACTGGTTAGTTGGTGCAGAGAAAAAAGGAGATCAGAGATATAATTATCAGAATAACGCGGTACTAGCGAAGCAGAGAAAGAGTAGAAGCGCATTCAATTTATCTTGCCTTGTCATATCTTATGCTAATCTTAGGTTATCTTGTTATCCCTGTTATCATGCTATTGTCTTACATTCTGTTTGTTCATGTCATGTTACTATTACCTGTTTACATACTGAAAATCACTGGACTTACCAGACTTATGTCTGACCAACTTTTGTTTCACCTCTTTTCTTCGGTTCATCCCCCCAAGGTAGTCAGGGAGGGAATAGCTCAGCTTAGTTTGGACCATTTCTCTTTCCAAGCTTGAAGATAGTCGACGTATTGCTTAGGACTCTCTTTTCCACTGCTATGGTTGGCTCATGCTTTATTGGGGGAATATCATTGTCATTTTAGGCTTCTTTATTTTATTAAACAAGACAAATACTTTGTGGTACTGGGTATTGGTGTTTTGGTGCTAGATAACAATCTTTGTACAAATTGTTTTACCAAGCTGTTGTTTTATCAATAAAGTAAAGTTTTTATCCTTTTCCACTGCTTTATTTTCCTGTCTTGTACTTTATCTGCATCTTTTACCTATAACGCTTCACTAAATTTAATGCATTCCCTTTGTGAGTGACATTAATGGAGGTGGGGTGTTGCACTTGGTATCAGAGCTGAAGGTTACCGGATCAGATAAAAGATTTGAAAAATTATTTTTAAGACAGTTTTAAAAGAAGCATTTTCAAAAGGAAAGTTTTGTTTTAAAGGAATATTCCCCTAAGCCATATGCACTATCTTTTGATACTCTCTTTCAATCCTTGTTTCCTTCTTTCTTGAGTCTCCGGGGCTCCTGGCTTTTTGGGAGGTCACCTCATCGCGGCATGGTTCCGTAGGCTTAATGAGACTACGACACCTGTCAAAGGGTGAAGAAGTGCCCAACTTCCATCTATAGCCGCTGTAGTTTCACCTGCGGCTAATTATCTTTCAAGCTTTGTAGGATTTTCCGTGCGATGGAGGCAGCTTTCAAGAGATTTGTCAACAAGTTACACGAAGATGGAAAAGATAAGAATAAGGGAATTTGGCTAAGGAACAAAACCCAAGGATGAGAAACTCGTGGATATGGACTTGGTTCACGAAGAAGGAAAGAATAGAAAAATCTAAGACAAGAGGAAGTGTCATTATTATGGTATAATGGGTAATATAATTAAGGACAGGGCAAGAACAAAGGACATGATTTTCAGGAGGGCAAGTGCATGCTCTCACCGCCAGCATATCTGAGAGAGAGGTAGTAGAGTTTCTATTGAAAAAGTCTAGTTTTTCTTTTTTTGATCATCCTATTAGTACTCTTTTTGATTTTAGTGATTCACATTCGTTTATATCTGCTTCCATAGTTGAGTCTTTACACCTTAGTGCTTGTATAGTAGAAGATCCCATTATTGTCTCAAATCCAATTGGTGGTTCGGCTCATTTTTTTTTTTTTTAGTTGTAAGGATTTGAGAATAGCTATATCAAGTATTGAGTATAAGTGTAATTCTTATGTTTTTGGTTTCATGGGCTATGGTTTGATTCTAGGCATGGATTGGTTAGCTAGTAATTGTGAAAGGAGGGTAGTTAGACTTTCAACTTACCTCGAGAATACCATTGAGATTTTGTGTGATCCTAAGGGATCGGTTTGTCTTAGCTACCTAGAATCACTTAATGCATCTATCGATGATTTACGCTCCATTGGAGTAGTCCATGAGTACGCAGATATTTTTGATTAGGTTAGGGGTTTGTCCCCTCAAACGGGAGATAGACTTCCGCATATATCTTGTTGAAAATGCAAATCCAGTTGCATTATCTGTACGACACATGAATCCACGGGAAAGGAAGGGCTCAGTAAACAAGTAAAAGAGTTACTTGAAAAAGGGTTCATAAGGCGAAGTATTTCTGAATGGGGTGCTCCAGTCGTTTTCGTTACAATGGCAGATGGTTCACTTTGCTTGTGCATAGATGATATTTTGGAATGAGGAAGAACATGCTTTGCATCTAAGGGAAGTCTCGGATACCCTCCAAGCGCATCAACTTAAGGCGAAGTTCTCCAAAAGTGCCATTTTTGGAGAGAAGAAGTAAAGTTTCTAGGACATGTGGCGTCCAAAGAAGGGATAGCAGTAGATCCCGCAAAAGTAGTTGCGGTGCAAGACTGGAAGGTCCCAAGGAAGGAAACAGAAGTAAGAAGCTTTCTTGGACTAGTGGGCTAATATAGGAAGTTCATTTAGGACTTTGCGAAGGTATTAGCTCCACTTACAAGATTGATGAAGAAGAATCTAACCTTTTCTCGGGATATTGGATGTTATATCGCTTTCCAACAATCGAAGAGGGCTCTTAAAATGGCCACAGTTTCGACTTTTACCTTATGGTAGTAAAAGGCTTACGGTACACATGGATGCAAGCGGCACAGACTAGGCACCATTTTGATGTAAGGGTAAGGTCATACGGGATGCCTTAAGAAGAAAAAGGTTGACTTCAAGTCCTCTTTATGTGAAAAGGAAAAGTTCTGAATACATATCAAACCTTGATTTTAAAACCTTCGGTTAAGTTAGTAGTCGGCATCGCTAGGAGTAAGACCTACGCTTTTGAATTAAATAGGGACTTCAAAAAGAAAAGATTCTTAGATAGTTGACGCAATGGATAAATTAAGTAGAGAAGAGACCTCTAGTCACCTTAATAAATAAGCTTGTATGAAGCCATGAGTATGCAGTTATGTTTGAGCACCATTTATCATCCTCTGACAGAAAGGGTGAGTAGGATTTTGGAAGATCTTTTGAGGAAATGTTAGCATGACAAGGCAGAAGTTGTAGTGCGAAGTATACTATAAGAAGAAAAGGTGGAACGAGAGGCGACCGTAAAATGAGTTCCAATGCATATTCTGGAAACAGAAATTAAGAATCTACGCAATTGTGAAGTTAGGATAGACAGAGCAATATGGAGTGAAGCTCAAGATGATGCGACTTAGAAGACTGAAGACTAGATACGCGCATCATACCCTTTTTGAGGGTATATCCTTGATCTCTCTTTTTCGGTAAAGTTTATTTGCTAGTCTTTATCTTTTAAATATATCCTCTTGTTCCGATCCTCGATCCTTAGGTAGAAACCAATGGATGTAAACTTGTATTTGAAACATGTTATGATTGATGGTTGCAAGTGGTTTCAAGTGGTTGCTAGTGGTTGCTCGTGGATGCATATACACACACACTAGGTACTAGATCGGCTCAGTCACTTTCATATTGCATATGCATATATGTGTATATATATGGATTGAAACTTGATGTGTTATCATATGGATGTTGCATTTGTATGAATGATTTAGCACTCATGTAGAAGTTATAAAGTATGATTAAGAATAATTGCATACATGACGGACTCATAGCACTGACATAATTTGCATTATGGAGTTCAATTAAATCAGTAGACCGCCTGATTTTGCATTAGGTAAGGGCATGTACACACACAATGCATATGATCATGAGAGCTTTAGAAATATTTTTAAGAATAATGGATGCCTGTGATTGATGGTAGAGTAGATAGTTGTTGAATGTTAGGATACATTCCAAGAGATTTCGGGGACGAAATCCTTTAAAGGAGGGGAGAATGCAACACCCCGTATTTACTGTGAATTTTAAAGTAACGAACTAAAGAATACTTAATTTTAAAAGTGGAAATATGCATATATATTATATACATAGATATATTTAAGAGAAAAATTAAATAATGACAATAAATATTTCATGTAATAAGTTAATTAAGTGCAATACATAAAATGGGAAGAAACACATGCGAACAATTAAAAAGAAAAATTTGAAGAGATTCAGGAATTTAGTCACGAAATTAGCGTCATTGCGTTCATGACGATTTTCCAGTCAATTTAGACCTATGGTTTGCAGAAAACCAATTTAAAATGAAGAAGATATCTTTAGATTAAATATTGTAGCAAAACATGAAAAAGGGAAATGAGAAAAGAATAATGTTCAACATTGTCCTAAGGTTTGTAACCAAAAGACTTAGAATCTCATTTGGTTAGAACATGTGACTTGTATACAAGAGGTACAAAGTTCGATCCCCGCCAGTGCCACATTTTTGTTTTAGGGTAATGGCTAAAAAGTGGCATAGTGTGAACGCAGTTCAAAAAGTGGTTTAGTGTGAAAATGGTTAATTGGGAAGATAGATAAAAAAAATATAAATATATATATAGAAAATATATATACATATGTATATATGACATGTACGCATCATGTGGCGCACGTGGTACATTTTTGTTGGTCAAGGATTTTTTTTTTAACGTGACTTTTTCTGATTGGCCAATGATTGATTTCTGAGGTATTAGGGCATATGTGTCATGCTACGGTTGGCTGGATGACACATCTCTTTGGTTTGATGGATCTGATTTCTCCTAGACTAACCTAAAGGCTAGAATTAAACCTAGACTTCTATATAACCACCTCAACCCTAGAACTTATTCTATGAAGTAGTCACGATGTTCGTCTACAAAACTGGCCTGGCCTCCATTCATCTACCCCAAACTAGAGAATCAAATTCAAATTCGGAATCAATTAGAAGAACTAGAGAATCAAACGTTTACATCAAATGATAGCTTTTCAAATTCAAAAATCAGATCCCAGAAATCAAGAACCATCCTTTTTTCTATAAGTAAAGTTGTTGTTTAGATGTGAACACCTAATAAGAAATCATGACTTTAATAACTGGGTCTAGAACTATGCCTAATTCTATTCGTGCCTATCCTTTTGTCAATTCTGAATTGCTTATGCCTATTGGACTGTTGTGACTGACATAGTAAAGCTTATCATGCCTATTGGACTGTTGTGACTGAAATAGTAAAACCTATTATGCCTATGAAACTATTGGGGATTGATACCATTGAACTTATCATGTTGTATTAAATTTGTGGTTCTTTTATGTATGTAAGTTACATGCTAAGTTATATTCATACAGGTTATATGTTAGATCCAAGCAAGTACCCATGTTTGAGATCTATATAAGTTCATGTTTATACACTCAAACTTATGCCAGTTCGCGTGTTAATTGGATCTAATTTAAATGCAAGATCACGCCTATATGCTTAATTAAGTCTATGTCGTTCTATCCCAAATTTGTATTGTGCATGTTGATCTATATTGATTATGCCTGTTTTAATGTTACAATTCCCTTTCTTTTCCCTTTTTTATATAAGTTAGGCTAATTTGCGAGCCTAACGTTCTATGTGAATCATGCAGGTGAATAAAAGGGGAGATGTTGGAGAAAAATATTAAACTACATGCTATTGGAATAAATTGGCTCATAATCATGTAAATGATTAGTAGCGTGTAAAGGTAGAATTTGTATACCTAGAATTATGGACATAATTTAAAGGGTAAATGGGGCATGACTTGAATTGACAACACTTGTGGATAATTTACATATGAACATAAATTGAAATATGTAAAGTGGCAAAAAGATGAACATGCCTAACCCATGGTTAGATTGAGTTACGGTGTAAAACAGCCCACAACCGCCCGTCACATCCAGTAACCGCAACAACACAGATCTAATGTGAGAGGTTAGCGTATTTAGCCCAAAACCCGAGGTTAGAATGAGTTTGTGGTAGAAGTCTGCCTGGAACCACCGGGCACATCCAGAAACCGCAAACAACAGTTCTAATGTGAGAGGTTGGGGCATTAATAAATTAATTAAAGCCAATAAACAGACATGCTAAGAATGGTAAGGTTAAGTAACATATGAATAGGCGACACTTAACCAATACAACATTTTAATTAGACAAGAAGGTGGGGTCAAGTAAATTTAGAACACTCAACCATTATAACATGTTTATTAGAAAAGAAGGTGGTGTTAAGTAAATTTAGAACACTTAACCGTTATAACATGTTAATTAGACAAGAAGGCGGGGTTCAGTAAATTTAGAACACTTAGCCATTATAACATGTTAATTAGACAAGAAGGCGGGGTAAAGTAAATTTAGAACACTTAACCGTTATAACATGTTAATTAGACAAGAAGGTGGGGTTAAGTAAATTTAGAACACTTAACCTTAATAACATGTTAATTAGACAAGAAGGTGGGGTTAAGTAAATTTAGAACACTTAACTGTTATAACATGATGAACGAGTGGGGTTAAGTTAAGTGGAAACACTTAACAAATATAACATGATGAATGAACAAGGTTAAGTTAATAGGAAACACTTAACCAATACAATATGATGTGTGGGGAGGTTAAGTTAACACGAAAGGACAACACTTAACCAATATTACATGAAAAAAGTGGATAGGATTAAGGCAAGCTTAACAAATAACACATATTGACTTGATAAGTAAGAGGGTTAAGTAAACTTTGGGTAAGTGGGTAGTATTGGTATATATAGGCCCAAAAAATTAACTGTTAAATAAACATGTTTGAATCAGTTGGAGGGTTAACTACTTCTCGTGTAGGTGGGTAATATTTGTATATACAGGCCCACAAACTTAACCAGTAGGAAACCCTAGTAACGGGGACCCATTTCAACAGTAACCCACATAGATGTATTACGGTACCTGTAACACCCCACCTCCGCAAGGTCACTCACAAAGGGAATGCACTAGGTTTGGAGAAGCATTATCGAGGTAAACATGCACAGAAATATTACAAGACAGAACATATATAAAACAGAGGAAGTAAAACAAATTTCATTACCTTATAAAATAAGGTCTAAAGCCTTTTACATCAGAATACATCAAAACCTGTCTTGCAATAGTAAAGAAGCATAAAACCTTTTCATAAATTATTCCCCAAAATAAAGCGGTGAAGCAGCCATAGCCAAGAGAAGACCAAGATATACATGATGACCTTCAAGCATAAGAGGTCCGAACTAAACAACATCATTTCCTCCCTGAAAACCTGGGGGGGGGGGGGGGGGAACGGAAGACAAAGAGGCGAAAGAAAACGGGGTCAGTCATAAAGACTGGTAAGTGCTATCTACTTCCAATATAAAAACAGGTAAAGGTAACATGACATGCAAAAACTGAAAGTAAACATAAGGATGATGGCAAGATAGATAAGCTAAACCAAGATAATTGGATGAACTACTGTAGCAAGATAGGCTAAGGTATCATGATAAATTACGTGTCAAGATAAATCAAGGTATCACATCGTCAGGTTTCTATCAAGTATACTATCCCAAGGTATCTATCATGTATAACATCCCACGGTATCTATCATGTATAACATCCCAAGGTATTTATCATGTATATTTGCTCCGCATTTCTCGTACTAGTATCCCAACCCGCGTCATGTGTTAACTATGAATGTCCCTTGCCCAATGTCATGTAATGGTCCATGTCAACCTAATATATAGCATATGTAGGTTTTCCCAACTCGTATGTTTCTTTCCATGTATAAGTTCAGTCCTTTGCCGTAGGCCGTACGGGCTTTCCCATGTAAATCTATACCGCCTCAACGTAGTACCATTTTATCCTTGAAGTTGTTTTGGACTGCTTCCCTTGATCTGGTTATGTTTCCTTACCATGAACTATCGCGTGTTCACTTAGGATTTATGCCACCCAGGACCACTAGGGATTATGCTACCTGATGAACGTATTCATAACTTGGTTTGGGTTTTAGCCACCTAGGACCACTAGGGATTATGCCACCCGTCAAACGCGCCCTTTATCCCGCGTATGTTTCGTGAATCGTTTTCCATGTCTAGACGCACATGTTCCTCAATGTGCCATCCGAGTTCCGTGCCAGGGCAAATCAAGAAATATGGAACTCGGTCGGGAGCTTTAAGTCGTCTACTGATGCAGATATCAAGGTCTGTTTTTGTATCCGTGGCTATGGTCCCACGTGACCCCTCCCCCAACTACTGAAAGGCAATCCAAGAAAAATCGTTTATGAGACCTACATACCGGCCCCACTATAGCCCCACTTTCCTATTGACCAACCTCACCCATAACTCGATAGCAAGTATATGGTCTGTTGGGAGTTCTCTGCCTTTCCATACATACACGATTGACTAAAGATGGTAGGTAGTCAACGACGTGCTATCCAGGGCAAAAATCAAGTATCGTCGACTCCACGCTAATCCATCCCCGTCTTTAGGTTGCTCGCACAGCAACCAAGGCATACCCTTGGCTCTTCTACCGCAGACCTTAACCTCTGTGAGGCCAGGTTTCATGGACCATCTGCCACCTCACAGAGGGATACCAAGAGTACCCTCACATCCCCCGAAGCTACCGCTTCGTCACCCAGTTCGTTAGAGCCTTTATCTAAGTCAGATAATTCGCCCCTCCACGTGTTTAAGCGATGACCTACCGTATCGGGTTACTCATCTATCTGTGAGCTGGTCCAAATCCCTCGACTAAGAATTACTACTTAGTTTCCTAAACTAAGGTTTACCACTTAGCCTCCTTTCCCGTTATCCTTGTTAATCCCGGTTTTCCACCTAGTCCCCTGAACTAGGGTTTTGTCTAATGGGTTAAGTATTGTCATTTAAGTTCATGACTTAACCTGCCTACGAATCATGTCAAGATTTGGCTAAGTATTCAAGTCCAAGACCTAGCCCTACAAGTTGGTTAAGTATACCAAGAAGCTCATGACATAACCCTATTTAATCATCAAGTCAATTTGGTTAAGTATTTGTTTATCTTAACCCTATCAGGTTATCGTGTTAGATTGGTTAAGCATAGATTATCTTAACCTCATCGGATTATCGAGTCGGATTGGTTAAGTATAGGTTAACTTAACCCCATCCACTAATCTTATTATAATGGTTAAGTATATTTAAACGGTCTCGTGACTTAACCCTATCAAGCTCTCATATTAGATTGGTTAAGTATGGTTGCTTAACCCCATCAAATCATCATGTATAATTGGTTAAGTATAAGTTACTTAACCTCATTGAATTACCAAGTTTAGATTGGTTTAGGGTTTAACTTAACCCCATCGAATTACCGTGTTTAGATTAGTTAAGTGTAGGTTACTTAACCCCATCTAATTACCGTGTTTAGATTAGTTAAGTGTAGGTTACTTAACCCCATCTAATTACCGTGTTTAGATTAGTTAAGTGTAGGTTACTTAACCCCATCTAATTACCGTGTTTAGATTAGTTAAGTCTAAGTTACTTAACCCCATCTAATTACCAAGTCGGATTAGTTAAGTGTAAATTACTTAACCCCATCCCCTAATTGTCTTGTTTGGTTAAGTGTCATTAAGAAATCAAGTCCGGTTCCACTTAACCTACCCATTCGTGTCATATCGGTTAAGTGTCATTAGTCAAAATTACTTAACCTTTTCATGTGACATTAATTAGATTAATGCACCCCAACCTCTCACATTAGACTTTGTTGTGGCTACTAGTTAAGCCGGGCGGGTCCGGGTAGATTTACACCACAACCTAGTCTAACCTCGGGTTTTAAGTGCTATATGACCAACTACTCACATTGGGTCCTATTGTTTGTAGCCACTAGTTAAGCCGGGCGGGTCCGGGTAGATTTATGCTACCAACTCAACCCAACCTCGAGTTGGCCCCTTTCATGTTTGGTCTAGTGTCATATTATACTTACAACCCATACATGTCTAGTTTCAAGTCCCATGTTTACCCTACATGTCATGTCCACATTTAGGTGTATCATGAGTGCCATATTTTCGTGAAATCCCATGTCAAATTATCACGTCATAATCACGCATGTCTAACCTACCCCAAATCGTTTTTCCAAACAAAGTAAAAGCGAGTCAACATAGTAAGGACACTATGCTAAATATTGGCCTCAAAACATGCATGATGTCAAAAAGGGATTGGCCACAAACATGCATGGTATCATAAAGGGGTTTGGCCTTAAAATATGCATAACATCATAAGGGGTTTTTGGCCTCAAAATATGCTTAGCATCATAAGGGGTTTTTGGCCTCAAAGACGCATAATGTCACAACGGGATTTGCCACAAACATGCATAATATCATAAGGGGGTTTGGGTTCATTTACATGCATAAGCCCCAAGTCATAATCATGTGCATATTTCACAAGTCAAAGTGGTTTCATGTATTCATGCCAACATTCCGCAAGTGAAGGTTCAATCTTTCATGATGGAAGTTAAACATAACATAAGTGGCATGATTTAGTCACTAAGCATAGCCAAAAGTCATAGGTTCAAGCAAAAGAGGCGTGACAAGGTTCATATAAGCTAGCATACTTGGTTTAATCTCGTTTTATCCCATGCCATCATTTAAACTACCGTTTATATCTAGAAGTAGCAAGAACTTACATAGCGAGGCTTAGGGAAGGATCATGCATCATCTTGACGAAGAAAAGTGGCTCGTTTGTTGAAGAATCGTCATGAAACTTGCATAGCAACGTTGATTCACTCCCTTGATTTGATGTAGCAAGCTAGCACCTTTGATTCGGATCCGATTTGAATGCATGAGCTCTTGGAGTTGGAGATGGAGGCCATGATCAAGATAGATTTTGGCGGCACTTCGTGGCATGAGTGATTTGTGAGGTTTACGGTAGGCTTAAGGGTCTTTTTATAGAGATTAGGAGTAGTTTAGGACCTTATATTAACCCTAGGATAGATCTGAGCCTTTAAAATCCGTCACAAGCCTCCAACCATGTCTTGAGGAACAAGTCAGGTGCACCCAAGCCAATCTGGCCAACCACCCAAGTCGACAGGGGTGTCGACTGGGCAGTCGACACCACCTGGGGTGTGTCGACTCCCAAGTCGACTCCCCAGTCGACTTGGGGGTGGCGGGAATTTTCCCGCTTGTCCTGCTTGGCTGAATTTGAATTCTGAATTCAAATTTGAACTGTTTTTGAACTTGAAATTTTCTGAAAATTTTGACGGGCCATAACTTGGTCATACATACTCCGATTTTCGAAAACTCGGACTCTTTTTCGCGTATTCTTCGGAGACGAATGCAATGGCACAGCCCGTTTCCCTTGACTCATATTTTATAATTAAATTCTGCCTTGATTCTCGTCTTAGCTTGTTGTAAAAATCCAGGTTGTTACATTCTCCCCAACTTAAAGGATTTCGTTCCCGAAATCTCCAAGTTAGGAAGAACGTATCCTACCATCCATCATCCATCTACTCAAAACATCATCCACAGGCAACCATTGTCCTTAGATGATTTATAATGCCATATGAGCACATGCAGAATGTGTGTGTATATGCTCCTTAGCTAATGCTAATGATCAGGCCTGAATGATCTTTCTAATGCAAAATATGTTTAGTGCCATGAGCCCAACATGTATGCAAATAGTCCTAGTCATATAAGTACTATATGCGTGCACAAACGTTCATCCACATGCAACATCGGCATGACAACACATTCAATTTCATCTATAAACAAGTATAAATACTCGTGCATATGCAACAAGAAACATGACCACGTCAATCTAGTATCTAATGTGTATTCGCGCATCCACGAGCAACCACTTGCAACCATTTCAATCATAACATGTTTCAAATACATGTTTACATCCATAGGGTTCTACCTAAGGTTCCCAAGATTAGATCGAGAAGATAACCAAGACAAACTCCTAACAGGGTTTGCAATAGAAACAGGACCGAGAGGATATCCACCAAGCGATAGCATGCAAGCAAGCTCTACCGGAGAACCAAGGATCAAGGATATACTCTTAAAAAGAGACATGATGCGCGCGTCTAAGCCGCATTTCCTTGAGCCTAATTCCATTATGCCTTGACCGCCTTTGACTTCATGATTTCGTAGCTCCTTGATTCCTATTTCCATGGTATGAGTCGGAACTCGTTTCACTATCGCCTCTCGTTTCACTTCCACTTATTCTTTCCCTAGTATGCTCGGCCCAAACATATTTGCGTACTCATGCAAGCTCTCCAAAATTCACTAGTGAATTCTTGATCTCGTTTACCGATGCCAATCCATGTTACCACGTGCACTTACTAGGGTGATTCCTATAACCCATGCTTAAGCGGAATGAACCATCCGCCTTATTGGCGAACGTTACTTGATCGGATCAGAGATTTCCGATAAATACATCAAGTGATTCTAGGTAACTAAACATGACAAAACCCAAAAGGTTACACGAGACTTCGAGGGTATTACCAAAGCAAGCCAAGAGTCTGACTTCCCTCTTTTCAAAACCGAGAATGGTATCCCTTACTGGATAACCACTTTACCCCTAGAATCCATCCATAGCTCAACAATAGAAGCATTGCTTCTAATCTCAACACTTGGCATTTACACTCTCAATTCCAAACAAGTCATGAACAAATGGACCGATCTCCAACCAGATTTTGGAACAAAAGTGGGATCTTCTACCATGCTAGTACTAAGGTGTAGAGACTTAACTATCGAAGCAGACTTAAATGATGCGATGATCAAAACAAAGTCTTGACGGGATGATAGAAAAGAAAGGCTAAAGCTTTAACAGAAACGATACCATCCCTCTTAGGTACGCTAGGAGTGAGAACATACAATTGCCCTTTCGCTGATCTTGTCCTTGCCTTCCTTCGTGGACTAATCCATACCAACAAGTTGCTTATTCTTAAGCTCGTGTCCTTTATCCTTGCTCTTATTATCCCTTCTTATAACTTCGGTAACAGGTCTCTTGAGAACTTCCTCCATCGCACGGGAAAACACTTACGTAGCTAGACAAGGATTAGTCGCAGTTAAAACTACTGTGACTACAGATGGAGGAAAGAAAGGAAAAGAGGTTCAATCAAGGAAACAAAGGATAGTGCTAATGGCTTTTGGGGAATAGCCTTTTAAAAAACTTTTCTTGAAAAATGCTTCTTTGTAAACGGTTTCTCAAATAGTTTTCAGAAGGTTTTAAAAACTTTTGCCCAGTCTGGTAACCATCTGCTCTGATACCAAATGTAACACCCCACCTCCGCTAGGGTCACTCACAAAGGGAATGCACTAGGTTTGGTGAAGCATTATCGAGGTAAACATGCACAGAAATAATACAAGAAAGAACATATATAAAACAACAGAAGTAAAACAAATTTCATTACCTTATAAACTAAGGTCTAAAGCCTTTTACATCAGAATACATCAAAACCTGTCTTGCAATAGTAAAGAAGCATAAAATCTTTTCATAAATTATTCCTCAAAATAAAGCGGTGAAGCATCCATAGCCAAGAGAAGACCAAGCTATACATGATGACCTTCAAGCATAAGAGGTCCGAACTAAACAACATCATTTCCTCCTTGAAAACCTGGGGGGGGGGAACGGAAGACAAAGAGGCGAAAGAAAACGGGGTAAGTCATAAAGACTGGTAAGTCCTATCTACTTCCAGTATAAAAACAGGTAAAGGTAACATGACATGCATAAACTGAAAGTAAACATAAGGATGATGACATGATAGATAAGCTAAACCAAGATAACTGGATGAACTACTATAGCAAGATAGGCTAAGGTATCATGATAAATTACGTGTCAAGATAAATCAAGGTATCACATCGTCAGGTTTCTATCAAGTTTACTATCCCAAGGTATCTATCATGTATAACATCCCACGGTATCTATCATGTATAACATACCAAGGTATTTATCATGTATATTTGCTCTGCACCTCTCGTACTAGTATCCCAACCAGCGTCATGTATTAACTATGAATGTCCCTTGCCCAATGTCATGTAATGGTCCATGTCAACCTAATATATAGCATATGTAGGTTTTCCCAACTCGTATGTTTCTTTCCATGTATAAGTTCAGTCCTTTGCCGTAGGCCGTACGGGCTTTCCCATGTAAATCTATACCGCCTCAACGTAGTAGCATTTTATCCTTGAAATTGTTTTGGACTGCTTCCCTTGATCTGGTTATGTTTTCTTACCATGAACTATCGCGTGTTCACTTAGGATTTATGCCACTTAGGACCACTAGGAATTATGCTACCTAATGAACGTATTCGTAACTTGGTTTGGGTTTTAGCCACCTAGGACCACTAGGGATTATGCCACCCGTCAACCGTCCCCTTTATCCCGCGTATGTATCGTGAATCTTTTTCCCTGTCTAGACGCACATGTTCCTCAATGTGCCATCCGAGTTCCGTGCCAGGGCAAATCAAGAAATACGGAACTCGGTCGGGAGCTTTAAGTTGTCTGCTGATGCAGATATCAAGGTCTGTTTTTGTATCCGTGGATATGGTCCCACGTGACCCCTCCCTCAACTACTGAAAGGCAATCCAATAAAAATGGTGTATGAGAACTACATCCCGGCCCCACTATAGCCCCACTATCCTATTGGCCAACCTCACCCATAACTCGATAACAAGTATTTGGTCTATTGGGAGTTCTCTGCCTTTCCGTACGTACACGATTGACTAAAGGTGGTAGGTAGTCGACGACGTCCTATCCAGGGCAAAAATCAAGTATCGTCGACTCCACGCTAATCCATCCCCGTCTTTAGGTTGCTCGCACAGCAACCATGGCATACCCTTGGCTCTTCTACCGCAGACCTTAACCTCTGTGAGGCCAGGTTTCATAGACCATCTGGCACCTCACAGAGGGATACCAAAAGTATCCTTACGTCCCCCATAGCTACCACTTCGTCACCTCGTTCGTTGGAGCCTTATTTAAGTCAGATAATTCGCTCCTCCACGTGTGTTTAAGCGATGACCTACCGTTTCGGGTTACTCTTCTATCTGTGAACTAGTCCAAATCCCTCGACTAAGAATTACTACTTAGTTTCCTAAACTAAGGTTTACCACTTAGTCTCCTTTCCCGTTATCCTTGTTAATCCCGGTTTTCCACCTAGCCCCTGAACTAGGGTTTTGTCTAATGGGTTAAGTATTGTCATTTAAGTTCATGACTTAACCTACCTACGAATCATGTCAAGATTTGGCTAAGTATTCAAATCCAAGACCTAGCCCCACAAGTTGGTTAAGTATACCAAGAAGCTCATGACTTAAACCTATTCAATCATCAAGTCAATTTGGTTAAGTATTTGTTTATCCTAACCCTATCAGGTTATCGTGTTAGATTGGTTAAGCATAGATTATCTTAACCTCATCGGATTATCGAGTCGGATTGGTTAAGTATAGGGTAACTTAACCCCATCCACTAATCGTATTATAATGGTTAAGTATATTTAAACGGACTCGTGACTTAACCCTATCAAGCTCTCATATTAGATTGGTTAAGTATGGTTGCTTAACCCCATCAAATCATCATGTATAATTGGTTAAGTATAAGTTACTTAACCTCATTGAATTACCAAGTTTAGATTTGTTAATGGTTTAACTTAACCCCATCGAATTACCGTGTTTAGATTAGTTAAGTATAGGTTACTTAACCCCATTTAATTACCGTGTTTACATTAGTTAAGTGTATGTTACTTAACCCCATCTAATTACCATGTTTAGATTAGTTAAGTGTAGGTTACTTAACCCCATCTAATTACCGTGTTTAGATTAGTTAAGTCTAAGTTACTTAACCCATCTAATTACCAAGTCGGATTAGTTAAGTGTAAATTACTTAATCCCATCCCCTAATTGTCTTGTTTGGTTAAGTGTCATTAAGAAATCAAGTCCGGTTCCACTTAACCTACCCATTCGTGTCATATCGATTAAGTGTCATTAGTCAAAATTACTTAACCTTTTCATGTGGCATTAATTAGATTAATGCACCCCAACCTCTCACATTAGACTTTGTTGTGGTTACTAGTTAAGCCGGGCGGGTCCAGGTAGATTTACACCACAACCTAGTCTAACCTCGGGTTTTAAGTGTTATATGACCAACTACTCACATTGGGTCCTATTGTTTGTAGCCACTAGTTAAGCCGGGTGGGTCCAGGTAGATTTATGCTACAAACTCAACCTAACCTCGAGTTGGCCACTTTCATGTTTGGTCTAGTGTCATATTATACTTACAACCCATACGTGTCCAGTTTCAAGTCCCATATTTACCCCACATGTCATGTCCACATTTAGGTGTATCATGAGTGCCATATTTTCATAAAATCCCATGTCAAATTATCACGTCATAATCACGCACGTCTATCCTACCCCAAATCGTGTTTCCAACCCAAGTAAAAGCGAGCCAACATAGTAAGGACACTATGCTACATATTGGCCTCAAAACATGCACGATGTCAAAAAGGGATTGGCCACAAACATGCATGGTATCATAAAGGGGTTTGGCATCAAAATATGCATAGCATCGTAAGGGGGTTTTGGCCTCAAAATATGCATAGCATCATAATGGGTTTTTGTCCTCAAACATGCATGATGTCACAACGGGATTTGCCACAAACATGCATAATATCATAAGGGGGTTTGGGTTCATTTACATGCATAAGCCCCAAGTCATATTCATGTGCATATTTCACAAGTCAAAGTGGTTTCAAGTATTCATGCCAACATTCCGCAAGTAAAGGTTCAATCTTTCATGATGGACTAAGTTAAACATAACATAAGTGGCATGATTTAGTCACTAAGCATAGCCAAAAGTCATAGGTTCAAGCAAAAGAGGCATGACAAGGTTCATATAAGCTAGCATACTTGGTTTAATCTCGTTTTATCCCATGCCATCTTTAAAACTACCGTTTAGATCTAGAAGTAGCTAGAACTTACACAGCGAGGCTTAGGGAAGGATCATGAATCGTCGTGACGAAGAAAAGTGGCTCCTTTGCTGAAGAATCGTCATGAAACTTGCATAGCAACGTTGATTCACTCCCTTGATTTGATGTAGCAAGCTAGCACCTTTGATTCGGATCCGATTTGAATGCATGAGCTCTTGGAGTTGGAGATGGAGGCCATGATCAAGATAGTTTTTGGCGGCACTTCATGGCATGAGTGATTTGTGAGGGTTTGGGTAGGCTTAGGGGTCTTTTTATAGAGATTAGGAGTAGTTTAGGCCCTTAGATTAACCCTAGGATAGATCTGAGCCTTTAAAATCCGTCATAAGCCTCCAACCATGTCTTGAGGAACAAGTCAGGTGCACCCAGGCCAATCTGGCTGACTCCCCAATCGACTTGGGGGTGGCGGGCATTTTCCCGCCTGTCCTGCTTGGCCGAATTTGAATTCTGAATTCAAATTTGAACTGTTTTTGAACTTGAAATTTTTTGAATACTTTGACGGGCCATAACTTCGTCATACGGACTCCGATTTTCGAAAACTCGGACTCTATTTCGCGTATTCTTCTGAGACGAACGCAATGGCATAGACCGTTTCCCTTGATTCTGATTTTATAATTAAAATCTGCCTTGATTCTCATCTTAGCATGTTGTAAAAATCCGGGTTGTTACAGTACCTGAACTAGGCAGGGTGGGGCATGATTACTGGGCTGATTATAAGCGGTCAAAATAGCGGTAGAGGGTGCAACAGTGTAGTTCCGACAGAGTATGGGCGTCCACGTGCTCCGGAGTGGAAAAGAAGGCACTGGGCATTAATAGTATACACTGTGCATCTTGAATCGTGTTGGATTGCTATCATAGGGATTGATACACCTTATGGTGGTACCAGCACAGGGTATCTACACGCAAGAGAGGGCCGATTGACACAGACACAAGGAAAATTAATACAAGTAGCAAGCTGATCGATAGGGTAGTAAGCGTACATCTAACATCTTAATGGCAATTAGGCTGATTGAGGTAAGATCCTCATACATGATGTACACCTGAAGGATACCACAATTGCGGGGGTGGGATCAATTTATTATATAACATATGATACTAGTTGGGACAGGATACAGATCCTTTTTCACATGATACTTGTTGGGGCCTAGTAGGGGATACATATCATTCTATAAAAGACACAAGTTGGGATATGGGTTAGTTGGTGCAGAGAAAATAGGAGATCAGAGATAAACAAATCAGAATAACGAGGTAGTAGCGAAGTAGAGAAAGAGTAGAAGCGCATTCAATTTATCTTGCCTTATCATATCTTATACTAATCTTAGGTTACCTTGTTATCCCTGTTATCACGGTATTGTCTTATTTTCAGTTTATTCATGTCATGTTACTATTACCTGTTTACATACTGAAAATCACTGGACTTACCAAACTTATGTCTGACCTAGTTTTGTTTTGCCTCTTTTCTTCCCCCCCCCCCCCCAAGGTAGTCAGGGAGGGAACATCTCAACTTAGTTTGGACCGTTTCTCTTTCCAAGCTTGAAGATAGTCGACATATTGCTTTAGACTTTCTTTTCCACTGCTATGGCTAGCTCATGCTTTATTAGGGAATATCATTGTCATTTAAGGCTTCTTTATTTTATTAAACAAGACAGAAACTTTGTTGTACTGGGTATTGGTGTTTTTTTGTTAGAAAACAATCTTTGTACAAGCTGTTTTACCAAGCTGTTGATTTATCAATGAAGTAAATTTTTATTCTTTTTCGCTGCTTTATTTGTCTGTCTTGTAATTTATCTACATCTTTTACGTATAACGCTTCACTGAATTTAATGCATTCCCTTTGTGAGTGGCATTAATGCAGGTGGGGTGTTACACTATTTCTACCTAGGATTTACTGAATAGCCCTTGCAAAACTCCGTTTTCAGTTATCTTCATTATATTTGATTCCCAACGCTAGTGCCATAAGAAGTGGTTTTCAGATAATATATCTGATCCTGGTCTCTCCGTATTAACAATGGAAATGGTCAAAATCATTAATAGTCGGTGATTTAACTATCAAAGGAAAACATGTGTACAAACAATGATCGTAATCCCAAACGGAAATCTTACTGGTCAATCATCATTTCATTTCCCATTTATCGTTTCCATATATTCATAAATTCTTGGTTTTCTAAAATTATAAAATATACTTTATTAACTTTGGAAAACGTTCCCATTTCTGATTCACGCATCAAAATCTTCCCACCTCTATAAGTCTCTAACTGTAAACTTGTAAGAGAACAACTTCCCAAGTATAAACCCCGAAGGCCGAAACCAACATCAGATCAATGCTCAGAAAGCCATTCAACTAAACTAATTTCCAGTCAGTTTCTAATTTCGGTAATTCCATTTAAATCTGTAATTTAAACCCCAAATTCCTTTATAATATTTTATTTGCAAAATATTTACTTTAGTATCATTTTTCATATAGAATGTGAATAATATTTCTTTATATAATCAAACCGTTTGATTTGGTACTTAAAAACAATATCTCAAAACCCAAATTCTATTTATTTTTTTGTTTGCAGAATTACTCATACAAATCTTATTTCATTTCCAGCATTTATAATCTCATTGCAAATTTCCTTTATAACTACAACGTTCACATTCCATTTCAAGTGTCGGTGTTAAAACCGATTTTACTTCTATATAAATTCAATTTTATATATTCAATTTATCAAATAATAAATATTTCCCTAATTTATAAACATCGTTTATAAATTATTCTCCTCAATTTATCTATTAAAAAAGATTTCTATTAAATATTTACTTTAAATCAATATCATGTTACACCCGTGTGTGAAGCACGGGTTTAAACCTTCCTAATATAAAATTCTCTTTTTATAAAATTCTATCAATTTTCCAAATATTTCCTGTTATAATTCTATTTACTTTCCAAATAAATATTCCGTTTATAATTATATTTACTTTCAAATAAATTTTCCTTTTATAAATATATTTACTTTCCTATAAATATTTCATTTGTAATATCATATTTATTTCTTATAAATATTTCATTTAAAATATCTTATTTAATTCCTATTAATATTTCATTTTCAAAATACACTTTGAAAATTCCGTTTTTACATTCCAGTATTTCTTATGGTGTTTAAAATAACAATTAAACAGACCAGTGTCATCACAATCAATCATAGGTTTTATATCACATCATGTATCATAATATATGAAAATAAACAGTATTATAAATATTATGGAATCTAGTTGGATCCCTCCAACCAATTACCCTGCATCCACATATTTTAAACAATCTAAATAACTTCAATTTCATTTCAATATGAAATATTCTGATAAACAGAATCAATATTTGATTAATGATTTATATATATATCGTTATCTATAATTTCAACCAATAAATCAGCAATTCAACCAAACAATCAACACACATCAATCAATCATCATTTATCAATACAAGATTATACTTATTAAAATATAAATTGTACAAAGTTAGTGAGATTATCACACATTGGACAGTTATCGTTAAATAACGATAATTGTCGTTGATTCAGATCAAACAATTCATTTCGCTATAAATGTAACAAGCTCCGATTCATTCCCAGTCAGTTCCATTATGTAGCTACTGTCGATATGATCCCAACGGATCTTGTTTCACTGAATTCTGATATCGTATGATGAAGTTATACATTTGTACCCCATTAAAAATCATAAATTATTAAATATGGATAATTAAACTATTATTAACCTTAAACACTTTTGCTAATCCTCCTCCCTCTTTTTAAAAAATATGACCGCACCTATAGCAACCACCTGCTATTGCCGATTCATCCCTTCAACCTATCTCCTCCCTCCTTGCATGAAAACACAAACCATTATCACCACTAAACTTCTCATCTCAAACATCATCAATACACACCAACTTCATCACTCTTTATCCCTCTTTGTAAACACTTTTGCTAATCCTCCTCCCTCTTTTTAAAAAATATGACCGCACCTATAGCAACCACCTGCTATTGCCGATTCATCCCTTCAACCTATCTCCTCCCTCCTTGCGTGAAAACACAAACCATTGTCACCACTAAACTTCTCATCCCAAACATCATCAATACACACCAACTTGGTCACTCTCTATCCCTCTTTGCAAATTGTGTCGCACAGCAATGAACGGCAAGCGACAGTAGTTCGCTCAACAAAAACATTCGCCGATTTAGCTCAAAATCTCACCACTCATGCTAACTACTCACTAATCAAGAATCCAGTATCCATTTCATGATTAGAAGCCTAAATCTCCCTAAAAATCCAACCCTAGATCGCTGCTGAAACTCGGCAAACCCAAAATTGTGGATTGCACCTTGTAAATTTTATATAGGAGCGAAGCTTATCTCAAAACAAGTCCAAAGATATATGTTCCATAAATTTACGATTTTTATACACTTTGTTTTCATTTTCCAAACTCTTGTTTGCTAAAACAAAATGAAGAAGAGTGATGGCAGAATATTTGACCAAGGAAGTGAAAGTCTGACGGTTAAGTTAGATGGTAGCGGTATTTATAGAAAGGTTTTTAATATTTTTTATTCTATTTTAATCAATCGCTATTTGTATTTGTCGTTTAAAAATCCATACAGTCACATAACAAATCCAAATTTGACGAAAATGGACATACAACTAGAGTTTGATTTACGGACCCAATAAAATTTGTTTCGTTGAATTGCGTGTTTGTTTGCTCACACAACGTATTTTTAAAGTCAAATTATTGACTGTTTTTCACATTAAAATCCCGTATGGCCACATACTGACTCCAAAAATCACGAAAACTGAAATATGACAATAATTTAATATTCCGGATCCAAAAAAATTAGTTTTATCGAAAACGGAGGTCATTTGCAAAACGGGCTATTTTTAAAGCTCCAAATTGTAACAACCCGAAAATCTGGGGCAGTTTAAATTTTTTATTTTGGCGATTGTAGTGAATTTTGAACATTTAAAATAGATTATTTTAAATAATATCGACGAGAAAAATGTTTTGAATTGAATTCGACGTATATATTTGCATACGTCGTCGTTAGAATATAAATAATTATATATAATTATAAAAGGAATTGAAAATGGCGCGGTAATTCGATAATTCGATTTCAAACTTCAATTGAACATACTGGGTGCCGAATAATCCGGATTTTAGTGAAACCAAAAATAATGGGATCTAATTGAGAATATCTTTCCAACGAAACCGAAAAATTGAAATTTCATAACGGGAATCAAAAGATATGTCCAGTTGAAAATTCTGAATAGTCGCTATGGAATTCAGGCCCTTAAAAATAGATATTTTGCAAACGACCTCGGATTTCGACGAAACCACTTTTGCTGGGTCTGTAATGTAAAGTTATCGCTAGATTCCAAATTTCATAATTTTTCGAATCAATATGTGAGCGTGGCAAAAGAAAACATGTTTGACCAGTTTCAGTTGATTTTAATCGACTGGAAAATCGCCATTTTTCCAACGTTCTCAGACGAAACTAGTTTTATTAGGACCGTATCGTCAATACGAAGCTAGAAAATATTTTTCTGGGATTTTTCGAGTTAGTATGTGACCCCAGTAAATTGAAATACGCGTTCAAATTCAATATATAAAGTTATATGTTGATTTTAATGGAAACTGATCGAAACAGTCGAATCAGCTTACGATACATATCCCATTGTGTTAGGAATGGGGGTAATATGTTATGGACGACAGGCGGCGGGCCTTGTTTAGAGGTCATATGTAAAAGTCAACTTTTTGAAATTAAATAATTAAAAAATAAAATATTTCCCCTCTCCTTACATCACTCAGCACCCCCCCCAATTAAAAATCAAAACAGGAAAAAAAACCCTAATTCGAACGACGCAAACCCCCCCAAACGCCTGCCGCTGCCGCTCCTTCATCTTCTTCCCCCTCTGCCTTGACCGCAGCACCCCCTCCATCTCCGACGCCTCCTGACGCGCAGACCCCCTACCCTAGGCGCCACCGCGATCGAAGACCCCCCAAACGCCTGCCGCCGACCCCTTTTCCCCCCTGAAACCCCCCTCCACCGCGCGCACTTCAACAGCACCCCCTGCTGCCACCTCCGTTCAAACAACCGTGAGATCATTCGATTTTTCTTTTCCTTTTTTTATTTATTTGTTTGTTTTTATTATTTATGGATCCGTTTTAACTAAGTGAAAAAAACCTGATTTTTAGTATATAAAAATATAGTTTTTTTTAGTTAGTTAGGTAAAAATAAGATTTTTTAAGTTGGAAAATATAATTTTTACGATAGAAAAATATTTTCTTTTTAGTAGAAAAGATCTCATATTTTTAAAATAGAAAGATATGATTTTTACGAATATAAAAATATATTTTTCTTTTCACTTTTTATGATATGAATAACATAGAAAGATTTAATTTTTAGGAGTATAAAACTTTGATTTTTCCTAAAGAAAAAGAAGTGATTTTTACAATGTAAAGGAAGTGATTTTTGAAAGTTAAAAATATGATTTTTATATATTGAATAGCAAAGTTAAAAATATGATTTTTATATATTGAATAGTGAAATAAAAATTCGATTTTTATATATTGAATAGCGAAGTAAAAATTTGATTTTTATATATTGGATAGCGATGTAAAAATTCGATTTTTATATATTGAATAGCAAAGTAAAAATTCTATTTTTATCTATTGAATAGCGAAGTAAAAATTCTATTTTTATATATTGAATAGCAAAGTAAAAATTCGTTTTTTATATATTGAATAGCGAAGTAAAAATTCGATTTTTATATATTGAATAGCAAAGTAAAAATTCGGTTTTTAAATATTGGATAGCGAAGTAAAAATTCGGTTTTTATATATTGGATAGCAAAGTAAAAATTCGATTGTTATATATTGGATATCGAAGTAAAAATTCGATTTTTATGTATTGAATAGCAAAGTAAAAATTCGATTTTTATATGTTGGATAGCGAAGTAAAAATTCGATTTTTATATATTGGATAGCGAAGTAAAATTTCGATTTTTATATATTGGATAGCAAAGTAAAAATTCGATTTTTATATATTGAATAGCGAAGAAAAAATTCGATTTTTATATATTGAATAGCAAAGTAAAAATTCGATTTTTATATATTGAACAGCAAAGTAAAAATTCGATTTTTATATATTGAATAGCGAAGTAAAAATTCGATTTTTATATATTGAATAGCAAAGTAAAAATTCGATTTTTATATATTGAATAGCGAAGTAAAAATTCGATTTTTATATATTGAATAGTGAAGTAAAAAATTCGATTTTTATATATTGAATAGCGAAGTAAAAATTTGATTTTTACATATGTAGAGAATACGGGCAACGAAGGTGACAAAGAGGCAAGAACGGCGAAGATTTCTACTTAAGAAGAGTCGTGGCGTTGGATTGGCAATTCCGTGAGAACTTCTCACCTTTAATTTATTTCTAGTTGAAATATATACTAGGATGTAGACGGTGATTAGTAGCACCCGACACCCGTCGTCCGCAGACCATGGATGTTTGAAACCCCACACGGGTATTGGGATGATATTTGACGTACACTAATCCCGATTGTTTAGTTGTATGTCGATCGATTGATTGACAGACTGTTATAAGCGTTGAATATTTATATTTGATGCTTATACAGTGTAGAATGCACTTTGGATGATGGTTGATTATTCATTATTGTTATTATATACATGTATTGTAGAAAATCCATATAATTAACATTATAGGGTAATTGATTGAGCCTCATTCTAGTTTCGAAAAAGAAATAGTTAAAATAAAAATATTTGAAACAAAAATATTTGAATAGAAATATTTGAAATAAAAATATTTGAAATAGAAATATTTGAAATAGAATATTTGAAAATAGAAACATATGAAGTCGTGTTGGTTAGATTGACGCCATTTTGACGTGAAGGATATTTATAATGATTTTATTCATTCTTCAATGAATATTGAATAGATTTGAAATTTAAACTATATTGAAATGAATTGAAATTCAAATTATATTTAAGGTGAATTGAAATTTGAATTAAACTGAATTGATTTGAAATTCGAAATACACTGAAATGATTTGAAATTCGAATAGAAATGAATTCGAATTGAAATTTAATAGAATTGAATACGAATCGAAATTTAATTGAAAATGAGTCGGAATTGAATTAGAAATCAATTTGAATTGAAATCGATTTGAAATGAATTTAAAACGAATTTATATTGGAATATTCAATTTTGAATTGAAATTGAATATGAATTTGAAACCATTTTGAAAATGAATTTAAAACGATTAATAAAGCATGTTTTGAATTGAAATCGACGAAGTATATATTATATATATTATGTATATAATATAATGGCCTGAATAGAACGCACCGCAACGCGGCAGTTCGCGAATTTCGACCATTGACTTCGAACAGAAATTGCGGGAGATCCGACCGTCGGATTCTCCTAAAACCGGAACCGTTGGGTTCATATCGAAAAGAGCCTTTTAACGAATATTAGATACTAGAAATCTAACTGTTGGATTTGGAGATACGTCCAAATCAAATATAGAAAAGGTCGCCGTAAGTGCAGTTCGATGGACGTTGATGGAAATCGACTGTACGGGCCTTGATAAAATTATTAAAAATAGTAATAATTTGTGTAAAATCATAAAAAATGATTTAGAAAGAATTAGGATGAAAAACTCCATATTTGAAAGGATAAAAATAGATTTTTATCGAAATGAACAAGTTTTGAACTAGAATTATAATTCTATTTATTTTTAAATAAATAAATTGAATTTGAAATAGTTTTGAAAATAACCAGAATTTCCAATGATTGCATTGGAATGGATTTGAATCGAAATTGTCTTCGGAATATTTCGATGTTGGATTTCGTGATTACACAGATGTTGATATGGAAATTTGGAAGATATAGATATATATATCGTTATTTCCAATACGATATTTGTTAGTCGTAGAATTTGATATTGAATATAAGCCGGTATATTTTCTATTCAGAGCCTTGTGTTTAATATCAAATGTCATTCGGGTTTGTCGTGAATGGTGTCTTCGTTAACACTGTTCTTGAACCCAGTTGAGAAAAGATTAAATCTTTTTCCTTAAATTTAATGAAGTGTACCAATTATATAATATTTAATTGGAATTAAATTGGTGTTGATTTTTGGGTTTATTGTGAATAGTGTTTTAAATAACACTTGTTCTTTAACCCGATAATTAAAGGAACGTGATTTTGGATTGTTGTGAATGGCATCTTCAATAATACTGTTCTTAGACCTAAAGGAGTTAAGAAAATCAGAAACTGCCTGGAGATTAGTTAAGTTGAATGGATTCAGAGGTATTGATCTGATGTTAGTTTCGTCCTTCGGGGTTAATACTTAGGGAACTGCTCACTTGCTAATTTACGGTTAGGGACTGATTGAGATGTAATGTGATTTTGGGTTTATCGTGAACCGTGTTTTAAATGAAACTGATTCTTTAACCCAGTCACAGATTAAAACTAAGTGGAGTTTTAATGAATCTTTAATTAGATTGAAATGATCGAGAATGGAGTATCATCAGCTTTGCTCCAGGCGGTAGTTAAATCGCTAATTAGATTTGAACGTGAAATGGTATTTGAATTTACCGATAACACCTTAGTGTTAGATATGAAGTATTACTAGTTTTACTTCATGGGATGAATAGGAAGGGATTAGGAAATAAAATAAATGATTACTCCGTTGTGGTTCGCTAATCCCGACTAGTTTGAATTGATATTCAAAGAAGATTAAAGAATAAATTTAAAGAATTTATCTTTGATAAAACTAATGGGAACCTTTACCAAAGTAGAAGAATATTTGAATAAACGAATATTCTGAGTTAGAATGAGATGTATGTTGTGTTTGAGTAACACATGTTTATTATATATATACGTGAGTTGTTCAGAAAGACTGGGTTTATCCCATTTTGAATAACTGATTCGACGTGGTGTCGAGGATGAAGACGGTGGTTGAAGACCGGAGGTCTTCACGTCGTTTGGATAATTACTGATGATCTTGATTGGGCTGTACACACCAGAAGATGGAAACAGTAGGTGATCGTCCAGACGTATTTGGAGATCGATGGATATGTGGGGTACTAGGTGCCTCCGGTTTCGTTCAGACCCAGAATGGACTTGTAAATGGACTGTGTGTCTGACATTAGATTTTAGTCTGTGTGATTGATTTCTATTAAATATATCTCTATTTGGCGGCGGAGAATTTATTCTCTTGCTTAACGCCCTTCTCTGAGACATACGAGCTCAGGGGTTATATATTGATGGATATCAATCGCATGGAGTGAATTGCCGGTGTGGCATGCCTAAGTGGCAATTGATCAAGGCTTCTGTTGAAAAGCAAATTCTTGTGGATGATGATCAAAGCAAGGCCTGTGTGGCATAGCTTTTTGTAGCGTTGATTCGCGAGCCTCGCACCCCAGTTGTGAACCAAAAACAGGAGAAGGACCTTAGGGAGGGCATGCGTTTCTTTCTAGCTAGGGTGGTGTCAGTGACCTACCAGCCCTGACATTTATATACTTTTCACTTGTGTGGTTGTTGCTGTTGCGAGGCGCCTCAATTAGATCGGACGATCCGGGTCCGATGGAGTCATTCGTTGGCTCATTTACGCCCCAAAGGGCGGGGAAACACAGTGTTCAGGCATTTTAATCCACATCGGTGGACCGGCCCTGTCGCTCCAAGGGCCCACCTGAGTCTGTGTCCTAAGGTACGGGCTAGAGAGTCTCGAATCGGTTGAGGACTATCTTTTGCCTCGGTTCATAGATGGAAATCCAATTTCCAAATACGTGACATTTGCGGTTTTAATTGTAGAACTAGTATGGCGACGTGATATATGGTACCCATACCGCCTATGATTGATACTTATGATTTGAAGTTGTTTTATACACTATGCACTTATAATAGTATCAAATGATTTTTTTAAACGTATCAAGCATTCTTTGGCTGTTATAAGGGAAAACCCTATCCCCCGGCTTGCGTTGCATTATGTGATAGGACCTGGGTCTTATAACAGCTTCATTTTTCTTTATTTAGCATTTCGCTGTTTGTTTTATGCACTGGTTTTCTTGGGAGGAAACCCGTTCCGTGTTATACGGCGTGGTCCCTTGATTTACCTAACTTTAAAAATAAAGATTAATAACTGTTTTAGTTCTCACACCAGTCCCATGACTGACTTGGAGTTTATTGTTTTAACCTAAACTCTATGTGCCTCTATTTTGACACGGGCAGCTAGTAGTTTTGGTTTTGCAGATTTATATTCATAGGATCCTGGTTTACAGCTGGAACGATATCCGAAAAGCCTTGTATCCGTATATCTCTTCTAGTTGTGTATTGTATTATTTTCCGCTGCTATGTAATTTGTTGTAATCTCTGATAATTTGTGATGTATATTTCTGTGTAATATTCATTTATACTCTGTATATTCTTGTAATCTGTTGCATTGTTGTAATATACAATGAAATGTTCTTCCGTCTGTGTTCTATTTTGTCGTGTTCTCAAAACAATTCGTTCTTTCTCTTCTCTTCGGAGACCGGGGAAGTTTGGGTCGTTTCATCGTGGTATCAGAGCTTTGGTTTACAAAGCTCAGCGAACAAGGCACGTTAGAACCATACGAAAGAATTCATCAGATATTGGATTAGTAATATCCAACGAGAATGACTCGTTAGAGATGGGATCAGTAGTATCCTAGAATGAGTGTGAAGGGTATATTTTTAAAATGAAATCAACTTTGTTTTGAAATTTTAAACCATATTCGTATTTGATTATTTATTTATATGAATTTGGACAATCCGATATATAAAGATTTTGCATATATGTCCTGCAAACGTGTATTCGAAGTTTTAATATACTGGATAGTTATAGAATCATATTCTAGTGCCCGGGGATAATTCTGGTAACGGGACACCGTCGCCAGTATTTATCTTCGAGTTTCGAAAGTGAGATTTCTATAAATTTTCAATTGACTGGTGTGAGAATCGAAACTAGATAGGGCTTATGGTTGTGATTTGGCATTAAAAACCTGATTTTTGACTATATACCAAAGTTATGAATTTGAAAATAATCCACTAATTGATTGATGGTTGTGTTGTTTGATTATTGGTTGATTTATTAAAATTTGTACCATATAGCCCAATTGAACCAAATATTGAATTGTATTGAAAATTGGTCGCATTTGCTTGCATATACTTGTACTTACATTGAACAAGTCATGGCAAGGAGGCTAGAGCAGAGAATAAAATTTGTTTGCCCGACAAATAGGTACATGTTTACAATAATTTACTGTTTTGTTTGGGTGATGATGATTTTATGAGCCGATTGGCTAGCTGCTTGGCTTTTTCTTTTTCTTTTTGAGATCAGAAGACATATATGGCAATTTCAGGATTTTCCCGTGGCTCCCGGTGCAGGGGAGGTTATGGCGAAAATTTTCGAAAATTTAGGGTGTTAGCCAAATTTTTGAAAATTTGAAAATTCTTAGAAACTGAAAAGTTGGAGAATGGAAGCCAGATCGAACGTAGAGTTGATTAATCAAACCACTTTCGACTTTGTTCTTTTTCGGGGACGAAAAGTTTTAAGTGGGGGAGATTGTAACAAGCCGAAAATCTGGGCCAGTATAAAAATTTTATTTTGGCAATTTTAGCGAATTTTGAACATTTAAAATAGATTATTTTAAATAATATCGACGAGAAAAATGTTTTGAATTGAATTCGACGTATATATTTATGTACGTCGTCATTAGAATATAAATAATTATATATAATTATAAAAGAAATTGAAAATGGCGCGGTAGTTCGATAATTCGATTTCAAACTTCAATTGAACATACCGGGTGCAGAATAATCCGGATTTTAGTGAAACAAAAAATAATGGAATCTAATTGAGAATATCTTTCCAACGAATCCAAAAAATTGAAATTTCATAACGGGAATCAAAAGATATGTCCAGTTGAAAATTCTGAATAGTCGCTATGGAATTCAGGCCCTTAAAAATAGACATTTTGCAAACGACCTCGAATTTCGACGAAACCACTTTTGTTGGGTCCGTGATGTAAAGTTATGGCTAGATTCCAAATTTCATAATTTTTCGAATCAATATGTGAGCATGGCAAAAGAAAACGTGTTTGACCAGTTTTTCAGTTGATTTTAATCGACTGGAAAATGGCCATTTTTCCAACTATGTCAGAATTCGACGAAACTAGTTTTATTAGGACCGTATCGTCAATACGAAGCTAGAAAATATTTTTCTGGGATTTTTCGAGTTAGTATGTGACCCCAGTAAATTGAAATACGCGTTCAAATTCAATATATAGAGTTATATGTTGATTTTAACGGAAACTGATCGAAACAGTCGAATCAGCTTACGATACATATCCCATTGTGTTCCGAATGGGGGTAATATGCTATGGCCGATAGGTGGTGGGCCTCGTTTAGAGGTCGTATGTAAAAGTCAACTTTTTGAAATTAAATAATTAAAAAAAAATCTCCCCTCTCGTTACATCACTCAGCACCCCCCCCCCCCCCCCCCCGCGGATTAAAAATCAAAACAGGAAAAAAAAACCTAATTCGAACGACGCGACCCCCCCAAACGCCTCCCGCCGCCGCTCCATCAACTTCATCCTCCTCTGCCTCGATCGCAGCACCCCCCCCCCCATCTCCGACGCCTACTGACGCGCAGACCCCCCTACCCTATGCGCCACCGCGATCGAAGACCCCTCCCCCCAAACGCCTGCCGCCGATCACCTTTCCCCCCTGAAACCCCCCCTCCACCGCGCGCACTTCAACATCACCCCCTGTTGCCACCTCCGTTCAAACAACCGTGAGTTCATTCAAATTTTCTTTTCCTTTTTTTTTATTTATTTGTTTGTTTTTATTATTTAAGGATCCGATTTAACTAAGTGAAAAAAACCTGATTTTTAGTATATAAAAATATAGTTTTTTTAGTTAGTTAGGTAAAAATAAGATTTTTTAAGTAGGAAAATATAATTTTTATGATAGAAAAATATTTTCTTTTTAGTAGAAAAGATCTCATATTTTTAAAATAGAAAGATATGATTTTTACGAATATAAAAATATATTTTTCTTTTCACTTTTTATGATATGAATAACATAGAAAGATTTAATTTTTAGGAGTATAAAGCTTTGATTTTTCCTAAAGAAAAAGAAGTGATTTTTACATTGTAAAGGAAGTGATTTTTGAAAGTTAAAAATATGTTTTTTATATATTTAATAGCAAAGTTAAAAATATGATTTTTATATATTGAATAGCGAAATAAAAATTCGATTTTTATATATTGAATAGCGAAGTAAAAATTCAATTTTTATATATTGGATAGCGAAGTAAAAATTCGATTTTTATATATTGAATAGCGAAGTAAAAATTCGATTTTTATATATTGAATAGCAAAGTAAAAATTCGTTTTTTATATATTGAATAGCAAAGTAAAAATTCGATTTTTATATTTTGATTAGCAAAGTAAAAATTCGATTTTTATATCTTGAATAGCGAAGTAAAAAATTCGATTTTTATATATTGAATAGCAAAGTAAAAATTCGATTTTTATTTATTGGATAGCGAAGTAAAAATTCGATTTTTATATATTGGATAACGAAGTAAAAATTCGATTTTTATATATTGAATAGCAAAGTAAAAATTCAATTTTTATATATTGAATAGCAAAGTAAAAATTCGATTTTTGTATATTGAATAGCGAAGTAAAAATTCGATTTTTATATATTGAATAGCGAAGTAAAAATTCGATTTTTATATATTGAATAGCGAAGTAAAAATTCGATTTTTATATATTGAATAGCGAAGTAAAAATTCGATTTTTATATATTGAATAGCAAAGTAAAAATTCGATTTTTATATATTGAAAAGCAAAGTAAAAATTCGATTATTATATTGAATAGCGAAGTAAAAATTCGATTTTTATATATTGAATAGCGAAGTAAAAATTCGATTTTTATATATTGAATAGCGAAGTAAAAATTTGATTTTTATATATTGAATAGCGAAGTAAAAATTCGATTTTTATGTATTGAATAGCGAAGTAAAAATTCGATTTTTATATATTGAATAGCGAAGTAAAAATTCGATTTTTACATATGTAGAGAATACGGGCAACGAAGGTGACAAAGAGGCAAGAACGGCGAAGATTTCTACATAAGAAGAGTCGTGGCGTTGGATTAGCAATTCTGTGAGAACTTCTCACCTTTAATTTATTTCTAGTTGAAATATATACTAGGATGCAGATGGTGTTTAGTTGCACCCGACACCCGTCGTCCACAGACCATGGACGGCTTGTATGCTTGTTTGTTTGATTTTGATGTGTAGTTGATTGTGTGATGTGAAATGAAATAAAATATTATATAGTTAGAAATATTTTATAGTTAAAAATAGAATTTTTAACATGTATATGAAATGAAATAAAAATATACAAATCGGACGATTTGTTTATATACACACATTTGACTGATATTGATTGGGATGATAAATTTTACACATCGCCCAACTGCACAAATAAAATTTGTGTATGATTGTTTGAAACCCCACACGGGTATTGGGATGATATTTGACGTACACTAATCCCGATTGTTTAGTTGTATGTCGATCGATTGATTGACAGACTGTTATAAGCATTAAATATTTATATTTGATGCTTATACAGTGTAGAATGCACTTTGGATGATGGTTGATTATTCAATCGTTGTTATTGTATACATGTATCGTAGAAAATCCATATAATTAACATTATATGGTAATTGATTGGGCCTCATTCCGGTTTCGAAAAAGAAATAGTTAAAATAAAAATATTTGAAATAGAAATATTTGAATAGAAATATTTGAAATAAAAATATTTGAAATAGATATATTTGAAATAGAATATTTGAAAATAGAAACATATGAAGCCGTGTTGGTTAGATTGACGCCATTTTGACGTGAATGATATTTATATCGATTTTATTCATTCTTCAATGAATATTGAATAGATTTGAAATTCGAACTATATTGAAATGAATTGAAATTCAAATTATATTTAAGGTGAATTGAAATTTGAATTAAACTGAATTGATTTGAAATTCGAAATACACTGAAAAGATTTGAAATTCGAATAGAAATGAATTCGATTTGAAATTTAATAGAATTGAATACGAATCGAAATTTAATTGAAAATGAATCGGAATTGAATTAGAAATCAATTTGAATTGAAATCGATTTGAAATGAATTTAAAACGAATTTATATTGGAATATTCAATTTTGATTTTAAATTGAATATGAAGTTGAAACCATTTTGAAAATGAATTTGAAACGATAAATAAAGCATGTTTTGAATTGAAATCGACGAAGTATATATTATATATATTATGTATATAATATAATGGCCTGAATAGAACGCGCCGCGTCGCTACAGTTCGCGAATTTCGACCATTGACTTCGAACGAATATTGCGGGAGATCCGACTGTCGGATTCTCCTAAAACCGGAACCGTTGGGTTCGTATCGAAAAGAGCTTTCTAACGAATATTAGATATTAGAAATCTAATGGTTGGATTTGGAGATACGTCTAAATCAAATTTAGAAAAGGCCGCCGTAAGTGCAGTTCGATGGCCGTTGATGGAAATCGACTGTACGGGCCTTGATAAAATTATTAAAAATAGTAATAATTTGTGTAAAATCATAAGAAATGATTTAGAAAGAATTGGGATGAAAAACTCCATATTTGAAAGGATAAAAATAGATTTTTATCGAAATGAACTAGAACTATAATTCTATTTATTTTTAAATAACTAAATTGAATTAGAAATGGTTTTGAAAATAACCAGAATTTCCAATGATTGCATTGGAATTTATTTGAATCGAAATTGTCTTCGGAATATTTCGATGTTGGATTTCGTGATTACACAGATGTTGTTATGGAAATTTGGAAGATATAGATATATATCGTTATTTCCAATACGATATTTGTTAGTCGTAGAATTTGATATTGAATATAAGCTGGTATATTTTCTATTCAGAGCCTTGTGTTTAATATCAAATGTGATTCGGGTTTGTCGTGAATGGTGTCTTCATTAACACTGTTCTTGAACCCAGTTGAGAAAAGATTAAATCTTTTTCCTTAGATTTAATGAAGTGTACCAATTAAATAATATTTAATTGGAATTGAATTGGTATTGATTTTTGGGTTTATTGTGAACAGTGTTTTAAATAACACTTGTTCTTTAACCCGTTAATTAAAGGAACGTGTTTTTGGGTTGTTGTGAATGGTATTTTCAATAATACTGTTCTTAGACCTAAAGGAGTTAAGAAAATCAGAAACTAATCGGAGATTAGTTAAGTTGAATGGTTTCGGAGGTATTGATCTGATGTTGGTTTCGGCCTTCGGGGTTAATACTTAGGGAACTGCTCACTTGCTAATTTACGGTTAGGGACTAATTGAGATGTAATGTGATTTTGGGTTTATTGTGAACTGTGTTTTAAATGACACTGATTCTTTAACCCAGTCACAGATTAAAACTAAGTGGAGTTTTAATGAATCTTTAATTAGATTGAAATGATCGAGAATGGAGTATCACCAGTTTTGCTCCAGGCGATAGTTAAATCTTTAATTAGATTTGAACGTGAAATGGTAATTGAATTTACCGATAACACCGTAGTGTTAGATATGAAGTATTACCAGTTTTACTTCATGGGACGAATAGGAAGGGATTAGGAAATAAAATAAATGATTACTCCGGTGTGGTTCGCTAATCCCGACTAGTTTGAATTGATATTCAAAGGAGATTAAAGAATAAATTTAAAGAATTTATCTTTGATAAAATAATGGGAACCTTTCCAAAAGTAGAAGAATATTTGAATAAACGTATATTCCAAATTGGAATGAGGCATATGTTGTGTTTGTGTAACACGTGTTTATTATATATATACGTGAGTTGTTCAGAAAGACCGGGTTTATCCCATTCTGAATAACTGATTCGACGTGGTGTCGAGGATGAAGACGGTGGTTGAAGACCGGAGGTCTTCACGTCGTTTGGATAATTACTGATGATCTTGATTGGGCTGTACACCCAAGAAGATGGAAACAGTAGGTGATCGTCCAGACGTATTTGGAGATCGATGGATATGCGGGGTACTGGGTGCCTCCGGTTTTGTTCAGACCCAGAACGGACTTTTAAATGGACTGTGTGTCTGACATTGGATTTTAGTCTGTGTGATTGATTTCTATTAAATATATCTCTGTTTGGCGGCGGAGAATTTATTCTCTTGCTTAACGCCCTTCTCTGAGACATACGAGCTCAGGGGTTATATATTGATGGATATCAATCGCATGGAGTGAATTGCCGGTGTGGCATGCCTAAGTGGCAATTGATCAAATCTTCTATTGAAAAGCAAAGTCTTGTGGATGATGATCAAAGCAAGGCCTGTGTGGCATAGCTTTGTGTAGCGTTGATTCGCAAGCCTCGCACCCCGGTTGTGAACCAAAAACGAGAGAAGGACCTCAGGGAGGGCATGCGTTTCTTTCTAGCTAGGGTGGTGTCAGTGACCTACCAGCCCTGACATTTATATACTTTTCACCTGTGTGGTTGTTGCTGTTGCGAGGCGCCTCGGTTAGATCAGATGATCTGGGTCCGATGGAGTCATTCGTTGGCTCATTTACGCCCCAAAGGGCGGGGAAACGCAGTGTTCATACATTTTAATCCACATCGGTGGACCGACCCTGTCGCTCCAAGGGCCTACCTGAGTCTGGGTCCTGAGGCTCGGGCTAGAGAGTCTCGAATCGGTTGAGGACTATCTTTTGCCCCGGTTCATAGATGGAAATCCAATTTCCAAATACGTGACATTTGCGGTTTTAATTGTAGAACTAGTATGGCGACATGATATATGGTACCCATGCCGCCTATGATTGATACTTATGATTTGAAGTTGTTTTAAACACTATGCACTTATAATAGTATCAAATGATTTGTTTTAAACGTATCAAGCATTCTTTCGCTGTTATAAGGGAAAACCCTATCCCCCGGCTTGTGTTGCATTGTGTGATAGGACCTGGGTCTTATAACAGCTTCATTTTTCTTTATTTAGCATTGCGCTGTTTGTTTTATGCACTGGTATTCTTAGGAGGAAACCCGTTCCGTGTTATACGGCGTGGTCCCTTGATTTACCTAACTTTTAAAATAAAGATTAATAACTGTTTTAGTTCTCACACCAGTACCATGACTGACCTGGAGTTTATTGTTTTAACCTAAACTCTGGGTGCCCCTATTTTGACACGGGCAGCTAGTAGTTTTGGTTTTGCAGATTTATATTCATAGGATCCTGGTTTACAGCTGGAACGATATCCGGAAAGCTTTGTGTCTGTATATCTCTTCTAGTTGTGTATTGTATTATTTTCCGCTGCTATGTAATTTATTGTAATCTCTGATAATTTGTGATGTATATTTCTGTGTAATATTCATTTATACTCTGCATATTCTTGTAATCTGATGCATTGTTGTAATATACAATGAAATGTTCTTCCGTCTGCGTTCTATTCTATCGTGTTCTCGAAACAATTCGTTCTTTCTCTTCTCTTCGGAGACCGGGGAAGTTCGGGTCGTTTCATAATTAAACCCATTTAAATATTAATATATTTAAGAATAATTAAATTGAATAATAATAAATTAATATTATCATATATATTCACATAGAATATCATACGGCTGTAAAATAAATACATCGGGATTTATAATTCGATATTTCAAAGTTCCCAGTTATATCGATATTCGATTTATATTAAAAATCCATTTATATTATAAATAAATCGTTATTAATTAAGAATTCCATAGTGACTATTTTAAAATTTGATTTGATCATAACTCAAAATCTACACAATGAAATCTCGATTTTTCTCTTCCATTAGAAAAATATAGTTCACCAGCTCCGAACATTTCTTGTTTCACAGAAATACGGCTAAAAACAGATTTTGTATATTCAATTGAATTTCGAATCATCAAATTAAGAACTGCCACACCATTACGAGCTTGATTATAATTATAATATAATTTATATGTTCTAATGCCATTTATTCAATATATTTGTTATTATAATTCAATTCTAAACTGAGTTAAATTAGTTAAATCATCTGATTCACACAACACTGCGAATTCTACTATTTCCAACAAATTTAAGAAATTAAATATTTTATTTAATTATAAATATTAATTAAATATTCAAAGTTATTTAATTCAAACCATTTAATTACCAAATAATTATTTAAATAATTAATTAAAAATAATTATTAAATCCTAAAAAATACGGGTCGTTACATTCTTCCCTCCTTAAAATAATTTCGTCCTCGAAATCGTTAAGGTAGAAAACATTCCCTATTAACTGAGTTAAAAATTATTTGTTTACTTCTTATCTTCAGTTTCACTAATCCTATTTAATTTCAATTAAATTATTAGTTTATTCCTATTAACGAAATATTCCAAAAATCTTGAAAATTTTCTAACACCCTAAATTTTCGAAGAATTTCGCCAGCACCTACTTTGTACTGGTCAATCGGTACAACTACAACTCGCCTCTCTAGGCCATTCCCAATCCAAAAGAAAATCAAACATGCCAGCGGCTTGCCAAATCGTCTCATAAATCTCATGCTCATATAAAATATAATCTTGTACCTTTTTGTTGGGCATATCTCATTACATTATTTCCATCTGCTGCTAATTCAGCATATATCCATTCATTCCCAATCGCTCTACAATCAATTTAACCTCCAAACCAAATAACTCACTTATCCAAGCCGAATTATATTTCAAACTCAAATCCATTCTTGATTCGAACCTCTTAACTTACAAATCCAATACTAGTTCAGATTCCTATTAAATTTATTTTTAATTCAAACTATGTCTACTTAGGAGTTTTTAAACAACTTAGTCTTTAAATCCAAATATCACTTTTCGGACTTCAAACAACTTGTTCTCAAGACTTCAAACAACTTGTTCTCAAAACAATTCAAAACAAAATCCTTGGTAGTAATTCACCACTTAGAATTCGAAAATGAACACCGATGATGTCCGGATCAACATCGGAATTATTTCCCAGCGACCGAAGTGAGTTCAATGATATATCACTTTCAAAACCATTTCTAACCATTTCCATTTTGAAATACATTCAAAATATTATTCACAATGCTTGTAAACAATTAAAAATCTCCTAGGATTTTAAAATTCTCATATATTAATTCCATATCCATCTACAAACACCTTTCCAAATTTCTAGGGCTTGAATTTCAATTCTAATTTAATTCATTTCGTAACACTTATACGAATTTTGATTAGTTATTACATAACAAGTTTAATTATAATCTTATCTGATTATAATAACAACCAATATATTCTATATATTATAATAATTCCAATACAAATCCTTTATACATCAAACATACTTTGGGTAAAATTATTTCATTTACCCTGTTTCAAAACATAATGTGTCGGTTCATCGTATTTGATTGTTTAGAAACTCCTACCGATACAGTGGATCAAACTAATCGACCAGAACTCATAAACAACTCAACCAATAAATCTCTATAATATAAAACAATTTTTATAAAGTCTATAAATACGTTTACTCGCATATATACACTCAAACTCAATCTAGGGTATTACTAACCCTATCTCTATCGAGTTACGCCATAGAGCCAAGGTAATTACTTAACCTTCAGCTCTGATACCACTGTAACGAACTAGAATTTTTGACCCAGAAAATCAACATAAAACCTATGTCAATTATTCAGGCATATAACATTCCCGATCATTAATAGAAAGAAGTTAGAGGGTGAGAATAGATAAGATAGAAAATAAGAATAGAAGAAGAACACAACTACAACAACATCAGAGTAACACTAATCTCACAGCGAAACGAATTAAATATATTATATAACACAACTTGGGAATAAAATAGTATCGGTATACAATACTATTATCATAGTACAACACTTACAACACAAGGGAAAATAAAAATAGCTATATAATCCTGAAGCCGCCTGCTCCAGCTCTCCAAGTATCTGTAAAATCCTGACTACTTGACTGCCCGTACAAAATTGGGCACCCAAGAGTTTAGGGAAAACAAAACAAAATAAACTCTGGGTCAGTCATGTAACTGGTGTGAGTAAACTCCAACCGTTTGTTTAACTTTTAAAGTCCTTTTAAAAGAAAGAATAATTATAAGACCAATACACATATAAACACAGATGGTTTTTACCCTTATGATAACCCAAAACATTCTTTTAAAATCCGTAATCTTCTGATATTATAATAATGCCAAAATTAAATAAATAGCAATCTAGTGGAACACTTTCATCTCACGTTCCACATATATAATATACAATCAAAAACCCTAGAATCTTATTGGGTAATGGATTTCCAACTATGACAAGGTATGGAACCACCTTCCAATCAGTGTATTCTAGAAGCGATACAATGGTGTTCAACAAGAACATCTTGTTACTCGGCCACACATGACCTGCCTTTCATTTCGCTTGAATGTTCCGAATATTTTGTCACCTTACGATTGGTAAACCAACATAACCATTCCCATGAGATACAGAATTGAAAGAAGTAAGAAATATGAATATTCTCTAGATGGTGACAATATACCTTAATTGGGTGCGACCCACTTAGCCATGCTACCTGCCTGATTTCTGTCATTTCTAGTTGATGAGGCTTGAGGTCATAACGTATCTTTTAACAGATCACTCCTTCATTTACTTTGAATGACACATCGTCATACCCATCAAATTACAAATTGATTACTCCAAAAATACCACGGGTATAAGCTTAGAGAGAGAGTTCCTCCGCCACCAACGTAAATACGTTTGAAACGATCAATTTACGCGATATACTCTGTTAGACATTCATCCATTCAAGTGGCCTGGGACTGGGAAACCCAATGGAACTATTCTGTAAATCAATCTAGGTAATTTCTACCTAGGATTTACTGAACAGCCTGTAACGACCCGGATTCTTGGTCGATTTATTTTAAATATTTAGTATGGTTTTAAATATTGAATTTATAATATAATAGGTACTTTATTGGGTTATTGATTAAATAATCAAAATACGATTTATTTTGATAATCATCGTAATACGAGAATTTAAAATAATTCAATTCGAAGTTAGAATTAAATCAAAATAATTCAGATGATCAGTATTAATTATATTTGAATATGGATGATAATAAAAATATTTTATTATCAAATAATTTATTTGTTTTTGAATTTAAAGTATATTATATCGATTTAATATGGTTATTTTATATATACACAATCGAAATAAAATTCTGAAAATATTCTGTTGAGTTCAGTATAACACTATAACATTGGAACGATGGTCGGTACGCTAAAATAGCGGTTCACGATTTTTAAATATGAACCCCGAGATATTTATAATGGATAAGATCGAAATCAAATCGAGAATCAAATCGATATCTGTTTAAAAAGTATAAAAGATCTCTTTATATCGAATCAAAATCAAATCAAATTAATTAGAAAATCTTTTTAAAATAAATATAAAGATTTTCCATGTACTTCATGTTCCCTTCTTCTTCTATATAATCATACCGATCTTCCCTCTGTAAAATTCATTCTTAGTTCTTCAAATCAAAACCAAAACTGAGTCCTTCTATGTCTGCTTCTCCAAATCCAAATCGAACTTATCAAACCTCACCACCATTACCTTCCATTTCCGTTCACAACAAACACAAGTCGCCTCGTTTAAAATCGCAATCAAAATTGCGAGGTTGATGCTCAACGTTAGTAAGAGGTAGGTGCGACGCTTATTTGTGCCATCGAATTCAAACTGAAAACTAGGTTTTGGCTTTCTGAGATTCACGAGGATGGAATCAAGTGGTTTGGGGGAATCGTGATGTCTGGAGGGTATTGGTTTCGAACGGCTAGGGTTAGGGGTCGAGTGTATTACTGGAGCTCGATTTGCTCAGCTATGGGCCTTCTGGAATTAGAGGCGGGATTTGTTCGATGAAACGGTGAAGTATTTAGGGTGTTGTTGGGATTCGATGACGGATGGTTAGGTTGACAGCACGCTGGAAGTTGCGAGATAGAAATCACGATCATACTGGAGGGCAGTGGTTCGACTGTATGATGGAGGGAGGGTTGTTGTCACTGTGTTCGAGCGTGAAATAAATAGGGATTGTGTAACGATCTGGAATTTCGCTCGATCCGAATCGGTCGCTAAACCGACCATAGACCATTCGAAACCCCTGATTGTTTTGAGAACATGACAAATTTGAACGCAAAGAGAAGAACATTTCATTGTATATTACAACAATTCCATCAGAATACAAGAATGTACAGAGTATAAACAAATAAAATACATCAAAAAATATCATAGATTACAATACATTACATTTAAATAGCAACAGAAAATAATACAATACACAACTAGAAGTAATACACGGATACAGAGCTTTTCGAGTACCGTTCCAGCTGTAAATCAGGATCCTATGAATATAAATCTGCGAAACCAAAACTACTAGCTGCCCGTGTCAAAATAAGGGCACCTAGAGTTTAGGTTAAAACAATAAACTCCAGGTCAGTCATGTGACTGGTGTGAGAACTAAAACATTTATTAATCTTTATTTTAAAGTTAGGTAAATTAAGGGACCACGCCGTATAACACGGAACGGGTTTCCTCCCAAGAATACCAGGGCATAAAACAACATCACAATGCTCGATAAAGAAAAATGAAGCTATTATAAGACCCAGGTCCCATCACACAATGCAACGCAAGCCGAAGGATAGGGTTTTTACCTTATAATAGCCAAAGAACGCTTGATACGTTTAAAACAGATTATTTGGATGGTATTATAAGTGTATAGTGTCAAAACAACTTCAAATCATAAGTATCAATCATAGACGGCATAAGTACCCCATACCACTATGTCGCCATATATAGGTTTACAAATAAAACCGCGAAGTCATGTATTGGAAGCTCGATTTCCATCTATGAACCGAGGCAAAAGATAGTCCTCACCGATTTCGAGACTCTCTAGCCCGAGCCTCAGGACAAGTACTTAGTCAAGCCCTTGGATCGTCAGGGCCGGTCCACCGATGTGGATTAAAATGTCTGAACACTGCGTTTCCCCACCCTTTGGGTTGTAAATGAGCCAAATGACTCCATCGGCTCCACACAGTCACTGATATATCCGAGGCGCCTCGCAATAGCAACAACCACATAAGTCAAACTCGTCAAGGCATGTAAAACCACTGACGCCACTCCTAACTAGAAGGAAACGCATGCCCTCCCTGAGGTCCCCTCCAGTTTCTGGTTCACAACTGGGGTGTGAGGCTTGCGAATAAACGCTACACAAAGCTGTGCCACACAGGCTGTGCTTTGATCATCAACCACAAGACTCTGCTTTTCAACAGTAGCCTTGATCATATTGCCACATAGGCAATTCGCTCCATGCGTTTGATATCCATCAATATATAACCTCTGAGCTTGTACGTCTCAGAGAAGGGTGTTAAGCAAGAGAATAAATTCTCCGTGGCCAAACAGATATATATTTAATAGAAATCAGCCACACAAAATAAAATCCAATGTCAGACACACAGTAAATTTACAAGTCCGTTCTGGGTCTGAACGAAACCGGAGGCACCTTGTACCTCGCTTATCCATCGATCTCCAAGTACGTCTGGACGATCACCAACTGATTCCCTCCTCTTGGGTGTACGGCCCAATCATGATCATCAGTAATCACCCAAACGACTTGAAGACCTCTGGTCTTCGACCACCGTCTTCATCCTCGACACCACGTCGAATCCGTTATTCATAATGGGATAAACACGGTCTTTCTGAATAACTCACGTATATAATAAACAAATGTTACACAAACACAACATATTCCTTATTCCAATTCAGAATATTCTTTTATTCAAATATTCTTATACTTTGGGAAAGGTTCCCATTAATTTTATCAAAGATAAATTCTTTAAATTTATTATTTAATCTTCCTATGAATATCAATTCAAACTAGTCGGGATTAGCGAACCAAACCGAAGTAATCATTTATTTTATTTCCCAATCCTAACCTATTCATCCCATGAAGTAAAACTGGTCATACTTCATATCTAACACTACGGTGTTGTCATAAATTCAATTACCATTTCACGTTCAAATATGATTAAAGATTTAACTATCGCCTGGAGAAAAACTGGTGATACTCCATTTTCGATTATTTCAATCTAATTAAAGATTCATTAAAACTCCACTTAGTTTTAATCTTCCCAAAAATCAATATCCTGTCTTTAACTGGGTTGAAGAACCAATGTCATTTAAAACACGGTTCACTATAAACCCAAAATCACATCCCATCAATCATCGAGTTAAAGAACAAGTGTTATTTAAAACACTGTTCACGATAAACCCAAAAATCAATTCAAATTCAGTTCCAATTAAATTCCATTTAATTGGTACACTGCATTAAATCTAAATAAAAAGATTTAGTCTTTTTATCAACTGGGATTAAGAATAGTGTAAATGAAGACGCCATTCACGACAAACCCAAATCACATTTGATATTAAATACAAGGCTCTGAATAGAAAATATATCGGCTTATATTCAATATCAAATTTCACGACCAACAAATATTATATTAGAAATAGCGAAATAAATATATCTTTCAAATTTCCATAACGATATATGTATAATCACGAAATCCAACATCGAAATATTCCAAAGATAATTTCGATTCAAATCCATTGCAATTCAATTATCGAAAATTCTAGTTACTTTCAAAACCATTTCAAATCCACTTTATTTATTTTAAAAATAAATGGAATTTTAATTCTAGTTCAAAACTAGTCATTTCGATAAAAATCTATTTTTATCTTTTCAAATATGGAATTTTTCATCCCAATTCTTCACAAATCACTTCTTATGATTTTACACAAATTATTACTATTTTTAATAATTTCATCAAGGCCCGTACATTCGATTTCCATCAACGACCATCAAACTGCACTTACAACGACCTTTTCCAAATTTCATTTGGACATAATTCCAAATCCAACTGTAAGATTACAAATCTCTAATATTCGTTAGAAATCACTTTTCGATACAAACCCAACGGTTCTGTTTTTAGGAGAATCAGATGGTCGGTTCTCCCGCAATATCCATTCGAAGTCAATGGTCGAAATTCGGGAACTGGCGCGGCGCGGCGCGTTCTATTCAGACCATTATATATATATATATATATATATATATATATATATATATATATTTCATCGATTTACTTTCAAAACATATTTTATAAATCGTTTAACATTCTTTTTCGAAACGATTTCAACTTCATATTCAATTTCTAGTCAAAATTGAATATTCCACATCATCGATATACAAATGATAATATTTTCAAAATGTTAAATTATGAAATCATTTTCTTTTCTATATTCATTATAAAAATGAATAAAATCGATATAAATATCATTCACGTCACAATGGCGTCAATCTAATCAACACGGCTTTTATTCATCACATGAATTTATTCTATTCAACACATGAATTTATTTTCTATTCAATACATGAATTTATTTTCAATTCAACACATGAATTTATTTTCTATTCAACACATGAATTTATTTTCAATTCAACACATGAATTTGTTTTCTATTCAACACATGAATTTACTTTCAATTCAACACATGAATTTATTTTCTATTCAACACTTGAATTTACTTTCAATTCAAAATATGAATTTATTTTCTATTCAACACATGAATTTACTTTCAATTCAACACATGAATTTATTTCTATTCTACACATGAATTTACTTTCTATTCAACACATGAATTTACTTTCAATTCAACACATGAATTTATTTTCTATTCAACACATGAACTTACTTTCAATTCAACATATGAATTTATTTTCTATTCAACACTTGAATTTACTTTCTATTCAACACATAAATTTAGTTTCTAAATTGGAATGAGGCCCAATCAATTACCATATAATGTTAGTTATACGGATTTTCTACAACACATGTATATAATAGCAACGATAAATAATCAACCATCATCCAAAGTGCACCAAACAACTGCATTAGCATTAAATATAAATAATTAACGCTTACACAGTCTGTCGACCCATCGATCGACATAAAGCTAAATAATTGGGATTAGTGTACGCCAAATATCATCCCAATACCCGTGTGGGGTTTCAAATCAACAAACACCTATTTTTATTTGTGCAGTTGGGCGATGTGTAAAATTTATCGTCCCAATCAATATCAGTCAAATCGGTGTACATAAACAAATCGTTCAATTTGTAAATGAATATTTATTTTATTTCAACACATGAATATATATTTTATTTCAACACATGAAATTATATTTTATTTCAACACATGAAATTATATTATTTCAACACAAGAATATATACTTTTCACATCACAATGAACAGTCAAATTTCACAACACAAACAATCACACAAGTCATCCATGGTCTGTGGACAACGGGTGTCGGGTGCTACTAAGCACCGTCTGCATCCTAGTAGATATTTCAAACTAGAAATTAAATTAAAAGTGAGGAGTTCTCACCGATAAGCTAAACCAAACACCGCGACTCTTCTTATGTAGAAAACTTCGTCGTGCTCGCCTTTTGTCAATTTCGTTGTCCGAAGCCACTACATATATAAAAATCACATTTTTATATTGTTGCCATAAATATAAAAATCACATTTTTATAATCACTGTATATGGATAAAAATTCTATTTTTATACCGCTACTATATAGATAAAAATTCTATTTTTATAACGGTGTTCATATAAATAAAACCATATTTTTCTCTCGCCATTCCCTATATAAAATCATATTTTTTGATATCTCTGCTACATATGTAAAAATCACTCCTTTACACCGCTACTTCCATGATAAAAATTATATTTTTATCTTGCTAGCAATATAATAAAAATTATATTTTTATTACTTTACATGAATAAAAATCATATTTTTATTCTTCCTATGATATAAAAATCATATTTTCAATCTCTACCTCATATAAAAATTGTATTTCTGATTCACTTCTTATATAAAAATCATATTTTTATTCTTTCTATAATATAAACATCACATTTTTATTTCAAAGTTATATGGATCAAATCATATTTTTATATGACTGAAAATCATAACTTCACTATGGTAAAAATCACCTCCTTAACATATTGAAAATACAATCTTTTACCATTGTAAAAATAAAATCTTTTCTTTATAACATTAAAAATCTCGACTTCATATTTCTAAATAAAAAATCATATTTTATAATCTTAAAAATCATAGCTTTTCCTTATTAAAATACGTTCTTTCCAAAGTTAAAAATACGATCTTTCAAACATTAAAAATCTGACCTTTTAACTTATAAAAACCACGGCTTCATAAGTTAAAAATCATATATATTTCTATAAAACTGAAAATCAATTTTCTCATAGACTGAAAATCATATTATATATTTTTATAAGGTAAAACATTAAATAAAGAAAGGTAAATAAAATAAAAGATTTACCGATTTTCAACTAGGGACGGGGGGAGGAGTTCATCGTCGGAATCGGGAAGTGGGGGAAGGTCGCCGGGAGCTCGAGATCGTCAGAGTTAGGTCACGGGATGGTGGAGCTAGGCGGTAGGGGGGTCTTACGTCGTGGTCTTCGATTGAGGATGGGGGGGGGGTTGGGGGAGAGCGACGCTGCATTGGAGAAGAGGGGGGAAGGCGGAGGTGGCGCGGTGGCCCACCCAGGTGGCGGCAGCTGCTATCGTGCCCCCTTTACCTTTTTTCTGACCTAATTCAATTTGAACCGGGGGGGGGGGGGGGTGTAAAGGAGATGGAAAGAAAATAGAGGGGGCGTTTATGAAAATTCATATTATTTTAAAATTTCAAAAAGCAACTTATTATTTCGGACTCGAAATTGAACCCACTGACTGTCATCCATAGCTAATTACCCCCATTCTGAACACAATGGGATATGTATCGCAGGATGATTCGATCGTTTCGATCAGTTTTTGTCAAAATCAAAATATACTCCATATATATTAAATTCGAACGCACATTTCAATTTACTGGGGTCACATACGAACTCTAAAAATTCCCGAAAAATTATTTCTAGCTTCGTATTGACGATATGGTCCTAAAAAAACAGATTTCGCCAAATTTTGAGACCGTTTGAAAAATGGCCAATTTCCAGTCGATTAAAATCAACTAAAACTGGTCAAACGCGTTTTCCTTTGCCACGCTCACATATTGATTTGAAAAATCACGAATTTTGGAACCTAGAATTAATTTGACATCACGGATCCAACAAAAGTGGTTTCATCAAAAACTGAGGTCGTTTGCAAAATTTCACTTTTTAAGGGCCAGAATTCCATAGCGACTACTCTGAAATTTCAACTGGACATATCTTTTGATTCCTGCTATGAATTTCAATTTTTCAGATTCGTTGGAAAGATATTCACAAATAGATCCTAATATTTTTGGTTTCACTAAAATCTGGTTTATTCCTGTTCATTCATTTGAATTTTGAAATCGAATTTTCGAACTACCGCGCCATTTTCAATTCCTTTTATATATATAAATAAATTTTTATATTCTAACGACAATTCAAATAAATATATACGTTCTATGTCTATTCAAAATAAATTTCTCGTCATTATTATTTAAAATAATTCATTTTAAATAATCAAAATTCGCTAAAATTGCCAAAATAAAATTTTTAAATTACTCAGATTTCCGGGTTATTACAATCTCCCCCACCTAAAACTTTTCATCCTCGAAAAGTAACGAAGCTGAAAGTTGTTTAACAAATCAACTCAACTTCCAGTATTTTCATTACGGCTTAAGTTCTTCAACTTTTCTGTTTCTAAGAACTTATCAAATTTTTCAAAAAATTGGCTAACACCCTAAATTTTCGAAAAATTTCGCCATAACCTCCACTACACCGGGGACTTCGGGATATTTCAAATAGCCTCCCATGGCCCTCATCAATCCAAAAAGATAAAGAAACAGCCAAGCGGCTAGCCAATCTGTAATGACCCGGGATTTTCGGACGACGACTAAAATACGTCAGAACTAAAATTTTTGCAATACATTAATAATTTAGTTATTAATGTGGATATTCATTTGAATGACCCGAAAATTTGTGATAAGTTTATTTATAACATCAGTGAGCGTCGCTAAAACTTGACAACTTTTAGTGTAACTAAATTCTGTAGTAAACAACAATAGTAGTAGTAGTAGAACTCTATAGCAGCGTTAGGGAAGCGCTATAGAAAAGCGTTACTAAAGGAACTGTAACTAAAGCGTCGCAAATCTTTAACTTGAGAAATCGATCGATTGGAGAAATAACATCAACATGCAACCACTTTAGGCTATGATCAGCCCATTCTTGCGCAAGCAAAAACAAGGCAAGAACAGCCCAAGACCAGCCCATATCATACATCCAAGCCTTCTAGAACAAAGCTAAACTTATGTAGATACTTCATGTTTAAGCTAGAATATATTAGGGAGATGGTGACATGCTGAATAAGTAAATTAATACAAAAAGAAAATGGAGACATCAAGACTTGCGCAGGCTATATGTTGACATATCATGCTAGGATTATATACATTGTTAATTCACCTTCTAGAAGCTAAGTACATGTATGAAAGTGATGTTTGCCATGTCTTGAGAATATTGAATGCATCTCATCCATCCACCTAAACTCTTACATGTAAAACAAACTAGAAATGTAGCTTTCAACCAAATATGGTGCTGTACACATTATATCCTGCGCATCAATCTCTTGATGTAGGAAGATTATAGAATTTGTTATTTAAAGATTAAGGAGGAAAACTAATATTTAAAAAAAAAACATGGCATGATCAAGAATCAAACACATAGGACATGAACATATAAAACAAACTAAAGGTTGCTTTCATATAATATATTATGCTGTACATGGTCGTTGCACAAATCTTTGATTTAGGAAGATTATGGAATTAAGTTAATACAAGGATATACACATGGTTGGCCTACATTCTTCCAGCAAGATATAAGCATGCAAAACAAAATTGAGATGTTGCTTTCACATGAGATATTGCTGCCAATATTTTCTGCGCATATATATTTGATTAAAGGAAGAATTAGATTTAGTTAATAAATATAAATACATAAGCCAATATAAAACAATATAACTAAGCCTATATATAGGAGACCTTGCACCCATTTGTTCACCTATTAAAGCCGCAAGCAATACATTAAAATGGCCATGATTTCCTGTGTCAAAACCCGCATGAAATAAATCAAAACTGGAAATGTTTGGCTGTGAAGCCGTGAGCAATAAAGCACCAAAAACTGGAGATATTAAACCCTGTTAAACCGCAAGCTATGAGAGAAATTGGACATTGTTTGGCTGTGAAACCGTGAGCTAAATGGAGAAGCGATCTGAGATTTCAAAGCTCCATTATTTGCTGTGTATTTGTGAGTAAACCTCACCTTGTACTGCTTTGTTCTCATGCAAATGAATGGCAACATAAGTATATATATGTTGGTCGTTTACTGTTATATGTAGTGACATATTTGCTTGATTTAAAACACTTGAAACTCTTGAACTGTCTATGCTGTTATACCTGCCTTGAACACCATGTTACACTGCTGTATACGAGTGAGTAAAATGCTCACTATATACTTCTTTGATCATGCTTTGAATGCTAGAACTTTGGTGTGATGTTTACTAAAAGTTTGCACTTAAATTACTTGCTGTCTCAACTGTTAGATCTGCTATAAAACACATATAAAACTGCGAGTAACCTGTGAACAACTCTCACAAATAACCCCTTATACATGCCTTTAAGCTGCTGTCATTATGCTATGTTTGTTGGATGTTTACTGCTGTTTCATACTACAAAACATGGACTGTTTTTGATATTATTCACTGTTGCTATCTCATATATGAATGATTGAGTAATTAGAAGACCTTTGTATGCTCAAACACTTGCTGATATACAGATATAAAAGTATATGTGTTCACCATTCCTTTGCTAAGAACCATGCTTGTTTGAAAACCATGGAAACCGCCTACTGTTAAAACAAAGTAACCCAACATGAAAAACCAATCATCTCGAAACCGAATTTCAGGGCCATGAGGGGTTGCGCAATGAAATTGTAGGATTTTACAAACAAACGGTATAATTTTTAATGCTTTAGATCAAGAGAACTTTCAGTTTTGTCGAGAAATGGGTTTACGTGCACCGTGGATGATCCACGATCATTGGGGGTGAACGGATTGGTAGATACGTACTTGACGAACTCTAGAATGTAGGAAAATTGTTGATACGATTTTTAAATACATCGTTTGAGTGTGGGGATGATTTTCTGATCGAGGGAGGCTCGGCTGCACAGTCAACTTCGCAGTCGAACTGCGCCTCGCCTGAGTCGCCAGCGGTCACCGCACCAGCGGTGATAGGTGCGTGGGGTCAGGGGCTGGTCGTGGGTGGAGTCGCTGGAGGCATGGTGGCCTGAGGTGGCTGGACGGTGAGGTTTTGTGGAATGGGGTTGCTGTGTTTAAAAGGTGGCAACGCACCATTTTGTTCACACGAAGATCGTGTGATACGCACGTGCGGATCACCAATTCTGAACTGATCCGCGAAGGTAAACCTTTTCCGAGAATAAAATTTAAGTTAAATAATTTATTTAATTATTTATTTATATAAAAAATTAAATAAACGATAAGCTGATCGGTGTGAATCGAATGTTAGATATTCGAGATAGAGATGATTAAACAGAAGTGATGAATCGAGTTTAGTTGATTAAACGTAGTTAATCAAGTTAAGTTGATTAGAAGTAGTTAATCAGATTAAGTTGAACATATGTAGTTAATTAATGATGATCGAATATCAGATATTCGAGATTGAACAGAAATAGTTAATCAAGTTAGAATGGATTAGATGTAGTTAATCAAGATAAAGTTGAATAGAAGAAATGAGTCGAGTTAAAGTTGATTAAGCTAATTAATTAGATTATAATTTAATTGAGTATTAGTTATTCGAGTAAAGATGATCGGATGTTAGACATTCGAGTTAAAAATGATTAAACATAGTTAATCAGTGAAGTTAATCAAGTGAAGTTAATCAATTAAAGTTAATCAAGTTAAGTTAATCAAGTAAAGTTGATGAAGACAAGTTAATTAAGTGAAGATTAATTAAGTGAAGTTGATTAGTAAAGTTTAGCCCGTGCTCCGCACACGAATATAAAATGAAGTAAATTAAAAGAAGATTTTTCATTAGAAAGGATTAAAGCCCGTGCTCCGCACACGGTATAACATGATATGAAATAAAGAGGTTAAGTTAATATTTTTCGAAATAAAAATATTAAAGGAACATGAATTCTTGAAAATAAGAATTTCAAATGAAGTTACTGAAATTGGAAACTGACTTGAATTAATAAGTTGAATGATCTTCTGAGGATTTATCTGATGTTGGTTTCGGCCTTCGGGGTTTATACTTAGGAAATTGTTCTCTTAATGATTACAGTCAATGACTGATTGATGTGAAGGGATAGTGATACGTAAACACAGAAATATCAATATATATACATATATGATGATTGATCAAATAGAAGTTCCAATTGGAAATAAGATTTGTTGTGTGCACACGTATTTTCATTTGATAGTTAAGTCATCGACTATCAAAGTTTTGACCATTTTAACGTTGTTAATATGGAGAGACCGGTTGGATTATTATCCGAAGAACCACTCCGTATTGGCATAAGCGTTGCGAGTCAAAAATGCTGAATATATTGAAGACAGAGTAAAATGCAAGGGCTATTGTATAAATCTTAGATAACAGTACCTAAGATGGTTGTACGGAATAGTACCTTCGGTTTGTCCAGTCCCAGGACAACTTGTATGGACAAACGTCTGACAGAGTACTCCTAACTAATCACGTACGTTGATCTTTTCAAACGTAGTTATAAGTGGTAGAGAAATTCGTTTCTCTTACTTTATACTTGTAATATATTTTTGGATAAGTCAATTAGTGGATTAGCGGGTTTGACGATGTGACGTTCAAAGAAAATCAAAAGAGTGTCAGGAAACGTTTAGCTTCAAGCTTCACAACCGGAAATGACAAAAATCGGGCAGGCAACATGACTATGTGGGTAGCTCCCATTAGGATGTATCATCATCTGATCTAGAGTTTCATTTACTTCTAAAAATCTATTGTCGATTCTGACCCGTTTCGGGAAACGGTTGGCTTGCTACCACCGTTGGTGATATACATTCGATACACTCAAGAGAAATGAGTGGTCGGTCATGTGTGGCTGGGTTACAAGATGTTCTTGTTGAACCCGTGTATTCGTATCTAGAGATACACCTCCGGAAGGTGATTCCATACCTTGTCATAGTGGGAACCCAATATCCATAAGCACTTAACGGTTTTTGTTTGTATACTATTAGTACAATGTGAGATGAAAGCATTCTACTAGATTATGAATTATTTGTGGACACCTTAGACATTATCATAATATCTGTTTAAATATGCAAACTGTTTTGATCTCACAAGGTAAAAACCCGTTCCGTATTCACGGCGTGGTCTTATGAATCATTGTGATTTATTTAAACTTGTTTATAAATCGTTTACTCATACCAGTCCCATGACTGACCCGGAGTTTATTTTCTGTGTTTTCCCTTAAACTCTTGGGTACTCATAATATTTATTATGAGTAGACAAGTGATCCAGGTTTTAAGGTAACTTGGAGTAGCTGGATGGCAGGATCTGAAGTGTTGGCTTATCGATCATATGTTATGTAGAATTATCTGCAAGTTAGTATCACAAGTGTTCAGTAAGTAATTGTGATGATATGTATCCCTATGTATGAAGTATTCCAATGTACTTGAATTATGTTATGTAATATTTTGGGTTATTAATATATTGAACCAAGTTCCGCTGTGAGATTCTGATGTCTTGTCTTTGTTCTATCTTCTATCTATTTCTTTTCTTTCATAATTATCTGGATTTTGTCGACTCTTGGACACTCGATATGTGAGATATATCGGATATCCAAGGTCTCTGAAATCCGGGTCGTTACACAATCGGCTCATAAAATCATCAAAAACCCAATAAATTTGTAAACATGTACCTATTTGTCGGCAAACAATTTTATTCTTCTGCTCTAGCCTCATTGTTATGACCTATTCAATGTAAGTACATGTATATGCATGCAAATGCGACAAATTTTCAATTCAATCTACTATTTGGTTCAATTTGGCTAAAGGTTCAACATTTAATTAATTAAACAATAACCAAACAACACAACCATCAATCAATTAGTTCATTATCTTTTCAAATTCATAACTTTGATACATAGTTCAAAAATCAGATTTTTGATGCCAATTCACAACAATAAGCCCTATCTAGTTTTGGTTCTCACACCATTCAATTGGAAATATATAGAAATACCACCTTCGAAACACGAAAATAATTTCTAATGATGCTCGAGCGATCATCAGAATCATCTTCGAGTGACTAGAGTGTGATTCTCTATCTATCCTGTATATTAAAACTTCGAATATTCGTGGATCAGACGTATATGCAAAATCTCTTTATATCTTATAGTCCAAATCAATATAAATAAATATTCAAATATGTATAATACGATTTAAATTTTCAAAACAAAAAATGTTTTCAATTTTAAAAATATACTCTTCACACTCGTTTTAGGATACTACTGATCCTATCTGTAACGAGTCATTCTCATTGGATATTACTAATCCAATTTCTAACGAATTCTTCCGTTTGGTTCCAATGTGTCTTGTCCTCGAGCTTTGTAAACCAAAGCTCTTATACTAGGTGTAACAATCTGGAATTTCGCTCAATCTGAATCGGTTGCTAAACCGAACATAGACCATTCGGAAACCCTGACTGTTTTGTGAACACGACAAATTAGAACGCAAACAGAAGAACAATTCATTGTATATTACAACAATTCCATCAGAATACAAGAATGTACAGAGTATAAACAAATAAAATACATCAAAAAATATCAGAGATTACAATACATTACATTTAAATAGCAGCAGAAAATAATACAATACACAACTAGAAGTAATACACGGATACAGAGCTTTCCGAGTACCGTTCCAGCTGCAAATCAGGATCCTGTGAATATAAATCTGCAAAACCATAACTACTAGCTGCCCGTGTCAAAATAAGGGCACCCATATTTTAGGTTAAAACAATAAACTCCAGGTCAGTCATGTGACTGGTGTGAGAATTAAAACAGTTATTAATCTTTATTTTAAAGTTAGGTAAATCAAGGGAGCACGCCGTATAACACGGAACGGGTTTCCTCCCAAGAATACCAGTGCATAAAACAACAGTGCAATGCTAAATAAAGAAAAATGAAGCTATTATAAGACCCAGGTCCCATCACACAATACAACGCAAGCCGGAGGATAGGGTTTTTACTTTATAATAGCCAAAGAATGCTTGATACATTTAAAACAGATTATTTTGATGGTACTATAAGTGTATTGTGTTAAAAACAACTTCAAATCATAAGTATCAATCATAGACGGCATAAGTGCCCCATACCACTTGTCGCTATATATAGGTTTACAAATAAAACCGCAAAGTCATGTATTGGAAGCTGGATTTCCATCTGTGAACCAAGGCAAAAGAGAGTCCTCACCGATTTCGAGACTCTCTAGCCCGAGCCTCAGGACAAGTACTCAGTCAAGCCCTTGTATCGTCAGGGCCGGTCCACTGATGTGGATTAAAATGCCTGATCACTGCGTTTCACCACCCTTTGGGGCGTAAATGATCCAAATGACTCCATCGGCTCCACACAGTCACCGATATATCCGAGGCGCCTCGCAACAGCAACAACCACATAAGTCAAACTCGTCAGGGCGTGTAAAACCACTGACGCAACTCCTAACTAGAAGGAAACGCATGCCCTCCCAGAGGTCCCCTCCAGTTTCTTGTTCTCAACCGAGGTGTGAGGCTCGCGAATCAATGCTACACAAAGTTGTGCCACACAGGTTGTGCTTTGATCATCAACCACAAGACTCTGCTTTTCAACTGTAACAACCCGAAAAATCTGAACCAATTTAATTTTTTTAAATTGGCTATTTTAGTGAATTTTAAATATTTAAAATAAATATTTTAATAATAACGATGAAAAGTAAGTTTGAATCGACATTGAAAATGAATATAATTATTTCTAATTATAAACAAGGCCTGAAATGGCGCGGTAGTTTCAAAATTTGAATTCAAACGTTGCCTGATTGTACCGGGTGCAAAATAAAACAGATTTAAGTGAAACCAAAAATATTTAAATTTGTTAGTGAATATATTTCTAACAAATCTGAAAAATCGAAGTTTCATAACTGGAAGCAAAAGATATGGCCAAATGAATTTTCAGAAAGGTCGCTATAGAGTCTATATAGCCCGTGAAAATAGCCATTTTGCAAACGACCTCGGAATTCAACGAAACCAATTTTTTTGGATCCGGAATGTCAAATTATTGCGAGGTTTCAAATTTCATAATTTTTGAAGTTAATATGTGAGCATGGCAAAGGAAGATGTTTTTGGTCGATTTCTATTAAATTGGATCGACCAGAAAATGGCCATTTTGCAAACTACCTCGGAATTCAACGAAACTAGTTTTGTTGGGACCGTATCGTCAAACCATAGCTAGATTTATTTTTCTGGAATTTTTCGAATCAGTTTGTGGCCCTGGCAAATTGAAATGTACGTTCAAATCGAATATTGAATGCTTTATATTTTAATTTGAAGAATAACTGACTGTAACAGTCGAATTGGCCTACGAAACATATCCCATTGTGTTCGGAATAGGGGTATTTAGCTAGGGGCCATAGTCGTTAGGTTTGAATTGGTGTTCGTTTAGAGGAAGGGGTATTTTCGGATTTAAATAAATTAAAATTTTAAATAAAACCATGGGCCAATCATATTCTTTCTTCCCCATCTGCGTTGACTCAGCAAATCCCGATTCCCCCAAAACGCACGACGGAAAACTCTGGCCACCTTCAATCTGCTTTTTCTCCTCAACCGCTCAACGAAACCCAGTGCCCTTTTGGAGTATATTGTGGCGCCCGCTTCCATCTTCAAATACATGTTGGGTTCAGCAGTTATCGTCGAGTATCGGAGGTGAATCAACGCCGAGAACTCGGTGCATTTGGAGCTCCGCCGCCACCTCTAGGCGCCGTCGCACCTAGCGCCACCACCACCAGTTTGCGCACCTCTCGAGGCTCTCCGCGGTGGTACAACCCGATCGATGCCTCGCTGCACCATTTGATCGAAAAGTGAAAACCTAGTTTTGAATCAAAATAGAAAGGTATGGCAGTTTATTTTATTTTGTATTTTATAGCACTTTAAAACGCTACGGTTTTTGATTTCACTGTAAAAATCATATCTTTTTCATTTCTTGACGAAACTCAGTGAAACAAGAGACAATGGACTCGTGTGGACGTCTTCTACATTCTAGAAGAGACCGCATATTTTTCTGAGCCTTCTGCTATTTTTGGTGGAGTGGAGCATAATGTGAGATTTCTAAATTATAAACGATATGGAAAACGATGATGTATAAATTATATAGTCGATGTATGACTTATATAAGCGTTGTACACCTCATGTATAAGCGTTGTATAGGTTGTACATTCGATATATAAGTTATATATGAGTTGTAAAAATTATATATGTTTTGAAATAGAAGTGAAATGCTTATATAAATATATGAATACATACATATATATTTATATATATATATATATATATATATATACACCCCTCGTCCACAAACCATGGACGATATTTATTGGTTGTGATTGGTGTGAAAATTGGTTGATAGCGAATGGTTGATTAGAATTGTTTGTGGTTGAAAAATACCCGTTTGTGGTTGAAACCACATAGGATTAGTTTGTGGAAATGAAAAAAAATACATGTCGCCTTCGTGCGAACTAGATGCATGAAATCCCCATTGTCAAAAGCTGCGAGGCTTTAAAGTAGAGCGAGGAGCCGTACTAGGGACGGCCCCGGTTTTAACTACCCTGCCATTATGCTGCTGAAATTTTGAATAATATTCGTGTGTTAGAATTATTTTCATGTGTTGAAACTATATTCATGTGTTGAATATAAATTCATGTGTTGAATGGTATTCGTGTTTTAAATAAACTGTTTTAAATATCAAAATCACAATTTTATTTATATATATAAACTATAGAAAATTTCATGTGTTGAATAGAAATTCATTCGTTGAATAGAAATTCATGTATTGAATGGTATTCATGTTTTAAATAAACTATTTTAAATATAAAAATCACATTTTTATTTACATATATAAACTATAGAAAACCTTCATATGTTGAATAGAAATTCGTTCGTTGAATAGAAACTCATGTGTTGAATGGTATTCGTGTTTTAAATATAAAAATCACCTATTTATTTATATATATAAACTATAGAAAACATTCATGTGTTGAATAAAAATTCACTCATTGAATATAAATTCATGTGTTGAATGGTATTCGTGTTTAGAAATAAATTGTTTTATAATAAAAATCATATTTTTATCATCTATATGAACTATATAAAATAGTTATGTTTTTGAAATAAATTGTTCTATAATGAAAATCATATTTTTATCATCTATATCAACCATATAAAATAGTCGTGTTTTGAAAGAAATTGTTTTATAATAAAACTCATATTTTTAACATCTATATGAACTATATAAAATAGTCGGTTTTTAAAATAAATTGTTTTACAATAAAAATCACATTTTTATTATATACATGAATTGTTAAAAATAGTGAAGTGTTGAAATAGAAGTTAGTTGGATAAAAATATCAATTTATCAAAGGTATGAAAAGAATATGGTTTAGAAATCGAAAAATCGAATATATATATATTTATATAAATATAATTAAAATAAATCGAATAATGAAGCTGCAGTTCGTGTTTTGAAACCGTGTTTCAAACGATTAGTGCGGGAGATCCGACCATCAGACATTCCAGAAACCGAAACCATTGGGTTCGCTTTGAAAATATCTTTCCAACGACACCAACTTTGTAATGATCCAACAGTTGGATTGTCTGGAATGTTTAATTCAAATCTAAAGAAAAACAGCGCCAGAATCGATTACATATATATATATATATATATATATAATTAAATTAAATCGAATAACGACGCTGCAGTTTGTATTTTGAAATCGAAACTTCAGACGATTGTACTAGGAGATCCGACCGTTGGATTTTCCCAAAACTAGAAACGTTGGATTCGTTTTGAAAAGATCTTTCTAATGATATGAATTTTGTAAAGATCGAACGGTTACATTTTTAGATATGTGTAAATCAAATCTGAAGAAAAATAGCGCCACGGCCGTGTTATGCCCTGAAACGTCGTTTTAATAAATTGGCTATTTTTGAATAAATAAAAATAGCGATAAATAGTTATAAAATTTTATAAACGATATGGAATGCGAAATTTAGAAATTAACTGAAGGTTAGCAAAGTCGAATGGTATCATGGGTTTTGATCTGATGTTGGTTTCGGCCTTCGGGGTTAATATTTGGGGAATCGTTCTCTTACTGATTTACGGTTAGTGACTAATGAATTGGAATAAAGCATATGTTGTGTTTGTGTAACACTTGTTTATTATATACCAAGTTGCTCAGAAAGACCACGTTAATCCCATTCTGAATAACTGAATCGACGATAAGAAATCGAAGATGAAGACGGTGGTCGAAGACCGGAGATCTTTACCTCGTTTGGATGGTGATTGATGTCCTGATTGGGAGGCATCTCGAAATCTGGATAATGAGTGGTGATCTTCCAGACGTACATGGGGATAGGTGGGTAAGCGAGGTATATAGTGCCTCTGGTTTCGTTCAGACCCACAACGGACTTACAAATGGACTGTGTGTCTGACATTGGAATTCATTCTGTGTGATTGATAACCATCAGTTACATGTTGTGAATTGCCTGTGTGGCATGCTAAGATGTAGTGATCAGGGCTTCTTTTGAAAAGCAATGTCTTGTGGTTGATGATCAAAGCACCGCCTGTGTGGCGTAGCTTTGTGTATAACGTGAATTCGCGAGCCTCACACCCCGGTATGAACCAGAATCGGAAGAGGACATCAGGGAGGGCCTGCGTTTCTTTCTAGCTAGAGGTGGTGTCGGTGCTTAAACTGGCCGACATTTATATTATTTTCACCTATGTTTTTGTTGCTGTTGCGAGGCGCCTCGGTTATATCGGTCGATCCCGGACTGATGGAGCCATTCGTTGGCTCATTGACACCCCAAAGGGCGGGGAAACGTAGTGTTCAGGCATTTTAATCCACATCGGTGGACCAGCCCTGACGATCCAAGGGTCACTCGTGCTCTGATCCTAAGGGGCGGGCTAGAGCCTCTCGAAGTCGGTAAGGACTATCTTTTTCCTTGGTTCATGACGGATATCCAATTTCCAAATACGACATCTTGCGGTTTTGATTGTATACCTATATAGGGCGACATAGTGGTATAGGGCATTAATGTCGTCTATCATTGATATTTATGATTGTTTTAAAAAATTAGAAACCAACTGTAAACGAGCTAAGATGGGTGGTTTCCTGGGTATTGGTCTGATGTTGGTTTCGGCCGTCGGGGTTAATACCTATGGAATTGTTCTCTTACTATTATACAGTTGGAGTCTGATTAAGAATTCATTTGTTTTATTCGTATCAAGCATATTTTGGCCATTATAAGGTAAAAATATGTCCTTCGGTTTGCGTTGCATTGTGTGATGGGAACTGAGTCTTATAATGGCTTCGTTTTTATAAAAAGCATTGCGATGTTTAAAAGATTTACTTCTTTTAAAGCACCGGCAATCCAATGGAGTAAACCCGTTCCGTGAAAGTGGCGTGGTACTGTGATTAGCCAAATTATATAATGTGTTAAGTAGATTTCTCATACTAGTCCCATGACTGACTCGTAGTTTGTTTCAATTGCAAACTCGGGTGCCCTTTTTCTACACGGGCAGCCTTGTGTTCAGGTTTTAGCGGGCTTTTTCTGGATAGCTGGAGCTGAAGATGGATTCTATCATTTATCTCTTTTTATTCTGTTCAGCTCCTATTGTACATATTATGTTTGTTTTCCGCTGTAGACATTTATGTATAGCTGAACTGTATTTGTACTAAGTATGATCCTGTATACTGTGTAACTCTGATGATTATTATTTATCTAGTGTATTATTTGTTAATTATCTGGTGTTTTTATTTAATTATGTTCTTCTATTATTTGTTTATGTGTTATATTCCAAACATCACCCTTAACACCGCAGTACAAGGTTTTGGGGTCGTCACATCGTGGTATAAGAGCTTTGGTTAAGCTTAGAGCTGGAATATAACATATGAACGAACTCGTCTGAAATAGAACCAGTAGTGTTCTTGGACGAATAACTCATTACAGATAGGATCAGTGATATCCTAGTATGAGTAAAGCAGAATGAAATACACCCCAATAAACACATTTACATTTGAAGTATATGTCTTTATGTTTTGAAATATCTTTTCTATGACCTGACACTTAATCTGCTATTTGCAGAAGTACTAGAAAATGAGTGTCAGAAACAAAAGAAATGCAGAACCAGATCTTGAGGCTCTATTAAAGAGATATCGAAATCTGGGCGGAGCACAATTCTCGGGAAATGAATCTATAATTCAGACCCAAGCTTGGATGAGTTCTGTTGAAAGAATTTTTGAACGTATCCAGTTGAGGGATAATTAGAAAAGATTAGTGTCATCTTGGGCACTGAAAGAGGAAGCTTTAATCTAGTGGGAAAAAATCATCAAAGAAAATCCAGAAGGTGATATCACCTGGTATAGATTCAAAGAGATTTTCCTGGAAAGATTTACTCCTCTTGAAGCAACTGAGCGGTTATGTGATGAATTCTCTTATCTGATATAAGGAGATATTACCATTCGAGAATATCATAAGAGATTTAATGAACTTTCTCATTTTGCCCCGCATCTGAATAAAGATCCGAAGAGGAAGAATCAGAGGTTTATTCATGGCCTGCAAAGTAAATATCAGAATAGTGTAATGAGGAATGTGAAGCTTCCTTTTTCTGAAATGACATACATGGCTTACCAGTATGAGGATATCGACAAGAAAGGTATGTTGCGTGACAAAGAGTAAGTCAGTTCTAGCCATAAAGTGAGTCTGAAACTGATCGTCCAGAGGCCAGTACGATGTCTGAGGTCAGTAAGAAGCCTAAAGTAAATCGGAAAAGGGCCAGATCTGAGAAAGAACCAATAACGACTGCCACATGCTCAAGCTGCAATAGGCGAGGACATTTGGCGGCAAGTTGTAAATCTTGGAACCAACGATGAAAGAATAAGTTAAAACCCAAGAAGGGATTTCAAGAGAATAGAAAGTGCAGTCAATTCCACCAGGCCGGTCATCTTTCCAGGGCATGCCCGCTATTCAGAAAACCTGAAGCAGTGCATGTAAATGAAGTAGCTGAAACTTCTGAGCCCTCAGCTAGTCAGGGAAGGCCTGATGTTTTAGAAGGCACGCTTAATGTCAAAAATATTCCAGTCAAAGTACTGTTTGATACAGGCACGTCACGAAGCTTTTGCAAAGAATGCAGTTAAGAAGTTGGATTTAAATTTGAAGAAGCTCAAAGAACCAATGACTGTCCATAATCCGGTTGGGGGTGTCCTCGATCTCAGTTGGGTTTGTGCGGTACTTGTCTCTTTTTCATGTTATAAGTTCCCTACCATCTCTATCGTCATGAATTTTACTGAATTCGATCTTATTTTGGGATTGGACTGGTTAACCAAATATGAGGCATAGGTTAGATGCGTCGAGAGAATTGTTAGGGCAAAGATTAAATCTGGGAATTATATCACCGTACCTTGCGAAGGTCCGAATTCGAATAGAAAATATTTTTAGTCAGCTCTGGATGTTAACTTACCTCCGCAGAGAGAAATTGATTTCAAGATCGCTTTAATTCCGAACGCAAGGCCAGTAGTGCACGCTATTCGGAGAATGACTCTAAAGGAGAAAGAAGAACTAGAAAATCAAACTCGACATCTTGTACGGAAGGGTCTGATTAGGCCTAGTTTCTCTGATTGGGGAGCAGCAGTAGTGTTCGTCCCAAAGTCTGACGGTACTCTACGACTATGTGTGGATTATCGTGATTTGAATAAGCAGATAATAAAGAATAAATATCCATAGCCGCAAATCGATGATTTATTGGATCGTCTAAATGGAGCATAAGTATTATCAAGGATGGACCTAGCTAGAAGTTTCCATCAGCTTCGTATTGCCGAAGAGTGTGTTCCTATGACAACTGTTAGATCAAAATTTGGCTCTAACACCCAAATTATTATGATTCGTAGAGAATTATAACTGAAAAATGAGGAAAAAGCAGAAAACACACACGGTTTATAGTGGTTCGGCGTTAACGAGCGTACGTCCACTTTATATGCTATTGATTATACTTTAGATGCTAGTACAACCAATGATTTCACTTAAAGTCCCTCTAACAATTACAATTTCTTTCAGTAATCTCGAATTAAAACTGGTAAGAAATAGTGGTATGACAGTAATGGGGGAATCAATCCTTCAAACTGCCAAAAGATCCTGAAAATTGCCAAGCTCTGGGCTATTTATAGCTGATTTTGTCAAGCGGATCGCGGTCATACATGGCGCAAATCCCGAGAATATCGGATCGGATCGTAGCTTGATGAAGAATTGGTCAATATGACAGTTGGTGACAGGTGCCGCGAGATCCTTCATTTTCGGATCATCTTGGACATGGTCATGGCTCCACGACATCTTTTGGAATTGGATCGGATCATACTGACACAGGTGGTTTGGTTCGCGCTAGCCAATGGCGATCCGAGGGGTGCGTAGCGGTCCGATAAGGGTTGAGCAATCGTGACCAGATTTCTGAATACTGAGAGGAATGGAACTTCGCATTTTCTTCTTGTATGTGAACCTTGGTGGCTTGGTCAAAAAGCTAGCCAACATTTTGCCCCCTCGAAGTATGTTTTATCGGGAATGGAACATGCTTCGAAATCGCAAAGACATCTTTTCATAAAACTATGCTAAGAAGTGGTCACGCCTGTCTGAAATGTCGCATAACGTCGAAGAGTCGTATCCTTTGACAAGTATAAATCTCCAATTAATTCTTTTCTCATTTCCTTGTTCATTAGATAATTCATTCTGGAATCTTTGGAGACCTCACTATCAAATTCGCCAGTTAAACTTCTGAATTTTTTGCAAATAATTTCTGAATCTTCACTTCGGTACGTGGTTTGTCGATTCGGATCGCTTCAGCTCACCACGGTCTATGGGGCAAAACGCTGGATTTGGTCAGACGTGAGTATTAGGGCTTCCGATCACGATGGGCTTTTCCACGAAGCATGTTGGGCTTTGACTCGTAGCCCATCCGTCTTCGTGATTCGAGTAAGACAAAGAGAAAAGACTAATGGTCACGGGTTATGGCTATATAAATCTGGACCCGCTTCTTCTTTTCCCTTCTTCTTCTTTCGCCGCCGCCGGCTCTCTGAAACACTAATTTTTTAATCTTTCGATTACCCAATTGTTTTCATCGTTTTGAGAAAGGTAATTATGCTCAAAAAAGTTCTTATGCGATTTTGCTCTCATTTATCTTGGATTTTTACTGAATGGAGAGGAGAGAGTGTCATAATCCATAGTATTCGAGGTTATGGAGGTTGATGAGGCACCATAAATCTCTTTGTTCGAGTTCAAACATGGATAACAGAGAAGAAATTGAAGGAGGAGGAGCTGATAAGCTCGAGTTGCGGGTGAGGTTTAGATTCGCTTCGTGGTGACAAAGGAAGGGTTGGAGGAATGATGGAGTATCAATTTAATAAGCAGATCAGATCGTGAGGGTGAAGAAGAATCGGTTCGTGGGAGTAGGAAAAAAATGTATCGTGGGCGAGGCACCGGTTCAGGTCGTGGTAACGCTGGTGTGAAGCTGGTATCTAAGTCAAGTTACGGATCGGGTCGCGGCTAATCTGTAATTAACAGGAGGAGGGAACGGATCGTGGGCAGTCTTTGCGATCCGCTCCAGTTTCACGATCCGACATTCTTCAACGATCCGGCGACTTCGCTGCGAGTCCCTGCTTGTCTCGTGATCCGATCATGCACTGCGACTCGAACCCTTCTATGTGATCCGAGTGATACGATGAACTTGTTAAATTCTCAATGCAACTTAATTCTATCATACCAATGGACAGTTAGGTTAGAGCCTTTGAGACAAACTTTCTGGACTGACCAACAGCATAACTTAACTGGAAGCAATGACTAATATCTCGATGATCTTTTTAACTTCTATGCTTTTCTTTAATGCACTCACAGGCTCACACTTGCACTCGCACACACGGGGGAAGGGTAGCTATATTCTAATTTGTTTCACTTGCCAACATAGCTATGTCAGATAAACGAGTGATTGAGACGCCAGAGAAAGACACTGAACCAGAGACATCAGCGCATCACGATCCCAACGTGCTTCCCTCAATCTCAGATCAGGATAAGTCCGATCCTGACTACAAAATGGACTCTGGTGCGGAATCAACGTCTTCAGACGATACATCCTCCAAAGAGGCGGATGATCGGGCTCCCGATGAGCTTCTGGGAGCTAAGGATATAGAAAAGTTTAATGATTCTCTGGCTTCTAAATTGGACGATACCAAACTTTGGAAACTATGCTTGAAGCACGGAATATCTTGGGATGATGTCAGGACCCCAAGCAATGACGATAGACCTAACTCTACCCCAGCTGGGTATATGATCATTAGTAGATTGATGTGTAGGGTAGGTGTCATTCCTCCGTTCCCGCCAATCTTCGTGAAAACTTTAAGGAGATTGTGAATTGCCCCAATGCAGCTCCACCCCACCACTTATGCGGCTCTATACACTCTATCTGTTGCATACCCAGAAATTCTGCAGTCTGAGCTTACCTTTAAAGATTTAAAGTTCTATTACCTCTTTAAACATCGTTCCAAGGCAACTCTGTGAAGACCCGCAACTTCCCCGTAAAGGAAAGCGTCGGATAGTTCGAGAACAAACCACAACAGAACGCATACAGAAGAACGTTTCATTGCATATTACAACAATGCATCAGATTACAAGAATATACAGAGTATAAATGAATATTACACAGAAATATCAGAGATTTAAATTACATTTAAATACATAGCAGCGGAAAATAATACAATACACAACTAGAAGAGATATACGGATACAAAGCTTTCCGGATATCGTTCCAGCTGTAAACCAGGATCCTGTGAATATAAATCTACAAAACCGAAACTACTAGCTGCCCGTGTCGAAAATAGGGGCACCCAGAGTTTAGGTTAAAACAATAAACTCCAGGTCAGTCATGTGACTGGTGTGAGAACTAAAACAGTTAATCTTTATTTTAAATCATTAGGTAAATCAAGGGACCACGCCGTATAACACGGAACGGGTTTCCTCCCAAGAATACCAGTGCATAAAACAACAGCGCAATGCTAAATAAAGAAGAATGAAGCTGTTATAAGACCCAGGTCCTATCACACAATGCAACGCAAGCCGGGGGATAGGGTTTTCCCTTATAACAGCCAAAGAATGCTTGATACGTTTAAAACAAATCATTTGATACTATTATAAGTGCATAGTGTATAAAACAACTTCAAATCATAAGTATCAATCATAGGCGGCATGAATGGCCCATAACACTATGTCGCCATATATAAGTTTACAATCAAAACCGCAAATGTCGTATTGGAAGTTGGGTTATCATTTATGGTATGAACCAAGGCTAGGGGCAAGATCCTCAATGATTCGAGACAATCTAGCCCATGTCTCCGGAACAGCCGCAACTGCCCCTTGGATTGTCAGGGCCGGTCCACCGATGTGGATTATTATGCCTGAACACTACGTTTCTCCGCCCTTTGGGGCGTAAATCTGGCCCGTCAGCCGACCAGAAGCATCGGCCGAAACCGATATCACGAGGCGCCTCGCTTTTCAGCAAGTAATAATAAGTAACATCCACATGAGTCAAACTCGTCAGCCAGTTCAAGCACTGACGCCACTCCTAACTAGAAAGAAACGCATGTCCTCCCTGATGTCCGTCTCCCGTTTTTGATTCATACCGGGTGTGATACTCGCGAATCAACGTTACACAAAGCTATGCCACAAAGGCCATGCTTCGATCATCAACCACAAGACTTTGCTTTTCAACAGAAGCCTTGATCAATTGCCACTTAGGCATGCCACACAGGCAATTCACTCCATGCGATTGATATCCATCAATATATAACCCCTGAGCTCGTACGTCTCAGAGAAGGGCGTTAAGCAAGAGAATAAATTCTCCGCCGCCAAACAGATATATATTTAATAGAGATCAATCACACGGACTAAAATCCAATGTCAGACACACAGTCCATTTACAAGTCCGTTCTGGGTCTGAACGAAACCGGAGGCACCTAGTACCCCGCATATCCATCGATCTCCAAGTACGTCTGGACGATCACTAACTGTTTCCATCTTCTTGGGTGTACAGCCCAATCAAGATCATCAGTTATCACCCAAACGACGTGAAGACTTCCGGTCTTCGACCATCGTCTTCATCTTCGACTTATCGTCGTATCAGTTATTCAGAATGGGATAAACCCGGTCTTTCCGAATAACTCGCGTATATTTTAAATAAGTGTTACACAAACACAACATACGCCTCATTCCAATTCATTAGTCACTAACCGTAAATTAATCAAGAGAATAACTCCCCAAATATTAACCCCGAAGGCCGAAACCAACATCAGATCAATATCCAGAAAACCATTCTGCTTGGCTAACCGACAGTTAGTTTCTAAATTTCACGTTCAAATCTAATTAAAGATTTAACTATCGCCTGGAGCAAAACTGGTGATACTCCATTCTCGATCTTTTCAATCTAATTAAAGATTCATTAAAACTCCACTTAGTTTTAATCATTATCTGGGTTAAAGAATCAGTGTCATTTAAAAACACGATTCACGATAAACCCAAAATCACATTCCATTAATTATCGGGTTAAAGAACAAGTGTTATTTAAAACACTGTTCACGATAAACCCAAAAATCAATACCAATTCAATTCCAATTAAATATCATTTAATTGGTACTCTTCATTAAATCTAAATAAAAAGATTTAATCTTTTCTCAACTGGGTTCAAGAACAGTGTTAGCGAAGACACCATTCACGACAAACCCAAATCACATTCGATTAATTATCGGGTTAAAGAACAAGTGTTATTTAAAACACTGTCCACGATAAACCCAAAAATCAATACCAATTCAATTCCAATTAAGTATCATTTAATTGGTACACTTCATTAAATCTAAATAAAAAGATTTAATCTTTTCTCAACTGGGTTCAAGAACAGTGTTAGTGAAGACACCATTCACGACAAACCCAAATCACATTCGATATTCAATACAAGGCTCTGAATAGAAAATATATCGGCTTATATTCAATATCGAATTCTACGACTAACAAATGTCGTATTGGAAATAACGATACAAATATATATCTTTCAAATTTCCATAACAACACCTGTAATATCACGAATTCCAACATCGAAATATTCCGAAGACAATTTCGATTCAAATCCACTCCAATGCAATCATTGGAAATTTTGGTTATTTTCAAAACCATTTCAAATTCAATTTATTTATTTAAAAATAAATAGAATTATAATTCTAGTTCAAAACTAGTTCATTTCGATAAAAATCTATTTTTATCTTTTCAAATATGGAGTTTTTCATCCCAAACTTTCACAAATCATTTCTTATGATTTTACACAAATTATTACTATTTTTAATAATTTTATCAAGGCCCGTTCAGTCGATTTCCAACAATGGCCATCGAACTGCACTTACAGCGACCTTTTTCGAATTTGATTTGGACATAATTCCAAATCCAACCGTTAGATTTCTAATTTCTAATATTCTTTAGAAAGCTCTTTTCGATACGAACCCAACGGTTCCGGTTTTAGGAGAATCCGACGGTCGGATCTCCCGTAATGTCCGTTTGAAACAAATGGTCGAAATTCGCGAACTGCCGCAGCGCGGCGCGTTCTATTCAGGCCATTATATTATATATATAATATATATTTCGTCGATTACTATTTAAAACGAATTATATAAATAGTTTTAAATTCGTTTCAAAAGCAATTTCAACTTCCTTTTCAATTCAAATCAAAATTGAATTCTTCTTTATAAATTCGTTTCAAAATTCATTTCTATTCAATTCAAATTTCAATTCAATTTGAATTCATTTCAATTCGCTTTCAATTCCATTTGAATTCGTTTTCAATTCAATTCATTTCGAAATCGTTTTAAAATTCAATTCATTTCGAAATCGTTTTCAATTCAATTCATTTCGAAATCGTTTTCAATTCAATTCATTTCGAAATCGTTTTCAATTCAATTCATTTCGAAATCGTTTTCAATTCAATTTGAATTCGTTTTCAATTCATTTCGAAATCGTTTTCAATTCAATTCATTTCGAAATCGTTTTCAATTCAATTTGAATTCGTTTTCAATTCATTTCGAAATCGTTTTCAATTCAATTCATTTCGAAATCGTTTTCAATTCAATTTGAATTCGTTTTCAATTCATTTCGAAATCGTTTTCAATTCAATTTATTTCGAAATCGTTATAAAATCGATATAAATATCGCTCACGTCAAAATGGCGTCAATCCAATCAACACGGCTTTATAAATTTCTATTTTCAAATATTCCTTATTTTCACGATTGGAATGAGGCCCAACCAATTACCATATAAAGTTAATTATATGGATTTTCATACAACACATGTATATAATAGCAACGATAAATAATCAACCATCAACCAAAGTGCACTACACTGTATAAGCATCAAATATAGATATCTAATGCTTATAACAGCCTGTCAATCAATCGATTGACATATTTAATCAATCAGGATGAGTGAACTTCAAATTTCATCCCAACACCCGTGTGGGGTTTCAAACAATCAAACACAGATTTTATTTGTGCAGTTGGGCGATGTGTAAAATTTATCGTCCCAATCAATGTCATTCAAATAGGTGTACATAAACAAACCGTCTGGTTTGTAAATGAATATTTATTTATTCACATCATGTTAAAAAATTATATTTTTAACGACAAAACATTTTATTTCAACATATGAATTTCTATTCAATTCATTCTTTAAATAAAATGATATTTTTTTATTTTTCTAACATATTTTAGAAAATTTCGGCGGCATAACGGCACGATACTAGAAACGGGACAAGGCCTAGCCTTATCCCCGGTCTAGTGAAGGCCCACGCCATTCACACATCAATCAAATCAATTCGTTATGCAAACCACAAAATTTGGAGTAAGAGTCTAACCTAGCCTTACTCCTTCGCCTTATAACGGCGCACGTCTAATCCTAACCAATTTATCGATTCGATTTTTCACACCACAAACCACATTCAAACCAATATCGCAATCAATCACCAAACAGCCAAACAAACAAGTCCATGGTCTGTGGACGATTGTGTCGGGTGCTACTAAGCACCGTCTGCATCCTAGTATATATATATATATATATATATATAACTAGAAAAAAAGGAAATTGAAAGGTGAGAAATTCTCACATATAGCTATCCAGCTCCACGACTCTTCTTTTGCAGAAGTCTTCGTCGTTTCGCCTTTTTGTCACCTTCGTTGTCCGCTTTCACTACATATGTAAAAATCGAATTTTTACTTCGCTATTCCATATATAAAAATCATGTTTTTATTTCAAAGTTCAATATATAAAAATCGAATTTTTATTTCAAAGTTCAATATATAAAAATCGAATTTTTATTTCACTATTCAATATATAAAAATCGAATTTTTAGTTCAAAGTTCAATATATAAAAATCGAATTTTTAGTTCGCTATTCAATATATAAAAATCGAATTTTTAGTTCAAAGTTCAATATATAAAAATCGAATTTTTAGTTCGCTATTCAATATATAAAAATCGAATTTTTAGTTCGCTATTCAATATATAAAAATCGAATTTTTAGTTCGCTATTCAATATATAAAAATCGAATTTTTAGTTCAAAGTTCAATATATAAAAATCGAATTTTTATTTCAAAGTTCAATATATAAAAATCGAATTTTTAGTTCAAAGTTCATTCCCATATATTTTCAAAACCTTGTGATATATACATATTCACAACTTTGTGATATAGATATATTTTCAACAATGCTAATTTTTATATTTAAAAATCATTTCAAATTTATATTTTTTTATTTAAAGTTTTAACCTTTTTCTAATCAGTTTTAAATACCCTTTTAAAATCAGTTTTTTTTTTATATACTTTAAAAACAAATCAGATTAACAATATAAATACAATAAAGAAATAATTAAAATAAACTTACATCGACTGTTGAAAGGGGGGGGAGGTCTCGCGTTGGATCTGGTAGAGGGGGGTGGCGCTTGCGGGTGGCGTCGGTCTTCGATTGGGGTGCGATTTGGTCCTCGCGGTGCTGGAGGGGTCATGGTCGGAGGATAAGAGGGAGCGCGAGAGGAGAGGGTCATCGATGTGGTGGTGGTTGCGGTTTCCGTTCGATTTGGGGGTTCGTGGTTTCGTGGGTGGCTGAGGGTCTTCGACGGAGTGAGGGGAGAGAAGGAGGGCAGTGGTGAGGTGGGGGGGGGGGGGGGGGGAAGATCGACGGAGGAGGGCAGAGCTAGGCGGAGGCGACGAGCTGCTCTCCCTCCATTCTTCTTCTTTATATATATATATTTTTTTTTTTACTGCAGAATGAAATCGGGGGGGGGGGGGGGGCCAGAGGGAAAATAAAGGAGGGAAATATATAAATATTTTTTTTTTTCCATTTATGTTGACTTTTACATACGAACACCGAACTGGGTCCAACGACTGTCACCCCTAGCTAATTACCCCCATTCCGAACACAATGGGATATGTATCGCAAGCTGATTCTACTGTTTGAATCAGTTTTCGTTGAATTTACATTTAAATCTTTATATTGAATTTTAAACGCACATTTCAAATTACCGGGGTCACATACTAACTAGAAAAATTCCCGAAAAATATTTTCTAGCTTGGTATTGACGATACGGTCCTATCAAAACTAGTTTCGTTGAATTCTGAGACCGTTTGAAAAATGGCCAATTTCCAGTCGATTAAAATCAACTGAAACTGGTCAAACGCGTTTTCCTTTGCCACGCTCACATATTGATTCGAAAAATTATGAAATTTGGAATCTAACAATAATTTGACACTGCGGACCCAACAAAACTGGTTTCGTCGAAATCCGAGGTCATTTGCAAAATGTCCATTTTTAAGGGCCTGAATTCCATAGCGACTATTCAGAATTTTCAACTGGACATATCTTTTGATTCCCGCTACGAACTTTTGATTTTTCGGATTCGTTGGAAAGATATTCACTATTAGATTCCATTATTTTTGGTTTCACTAAAATCCGGATTGTTTTGCACCCGGTACATTCAATTGAAGTTTGAAATCGAATTATCGAACTACCGCGCCATTTTCAATTCTATTTATAATTATATATAAATATTTATATTCTAACGACGACGCGTATAATGTATACGTTCGAATTATATTCAAAATAAATTTCTCGTCGATATTATTTAAAATAATTCATATTAAATAATCAAAACTCGCTAAGATTGCCAAAATAAAAATTTTAAACTGGCCTAGATTTTCCGGGTTGTTACAAACTCCAAATATCTCCTTCTTTGAATCAGTGATCAATAGGAAGGTCGTAACTGACGGTTACAGCAACATAGGGGATCCCAAAGCCGACTGGTTTTACATAAAACTGCAGGCGGGATGCGCACAAAAATGGCTTAAAGCAAGTGAGTTTTAATTCTCCAAATTGGTGACTTGATTAAATAATCCAGATGCTAACATGTTTCTTTAATCCATACAGATCATACTTTCCTCAAGACAAACGGCTCGGTGTATGAGAGTCGATTGTCTCATCTTCTCAAAAGTGAATCAGATTTCTTGAGAATGAAGCTGTGTCTCACCGACGAGAATCTTCACAAGCACCGTCTTCTGGATACAAGATTCAGACTGGGCAAGGATGGCAAACCTTATAAATACATGCCTCCTGTTGGGGGAGAGGGAACCTCATGGGCTACAGAAACAACTAGACTCCACCAGAGTCCTTCACCGCTCATTGGTCAAGATGGTGAAAATCTGGAAGTATAAGGGAGATGAGATCCGGGCTGACGAGTCTAATGAAATTCCGGTCCCTAAAGATCATTCTCCCTCAAGAACTTCACCATTGGTCGATCCCGTCGTTCATGTTGATTTCACGGAGGAGCAGATAATAGGGGAACTAAACAAGATCCCTCTGCCAGATACCATTTACTCTCATGAAGACTTCGATGAGGAACCATTCTTTCTTTCCTCTGAGGAAGCGAGTGCCCCCGTTGGAGAAAAAGATACTACACAAACGTGCCTAGCTCCGGGCCCTGGTCCGTTAGGGGGTTATATTGGATGCACAGATCACATGCACCGCTCACCACAACACTTTCTACACTATTGCTGTTCATAGTTCTAATATATGCTTGTTTCATTTGCAGGAAGGATGACTCGTCGATAGTATTATTCTTATCGTTCCCTTCGGGCGGGCACCCCAGGTCTTCGTTCAGATCCTGAGTGCGTTCGTTGCAGCAGCCGAGGGGGAGGAAGCCATCGGTCCCGGGATTTTTACCAGCCCCGCTCTTCACCGTCCAGATCCCCGTCAAAACAAACCTCTTGGAAGCCCCATAGTCATCAAGTTCCACCCACAGGGGAAAACGACTTCCTAAAGACTTAACTCCTCCGACGAGCACGCCGTCTCATAGCAAGTCATCAAAAAAGCACCACGAGCCTAAGGATAAAAACAAGGATCCAAAAAAGGATTCTGAGAAGGAGAAAACTGACATCATCCCCTCCAGTCAACCAAGTTTGAGTGCCCCTATGGCACGAGACTATATCCATGGTCCTGAGACTTAGGCTAAGCTGGAGAAATTACAAGAACAATTCCCCGATATCTTCTTCGAGATGATGATGTTCGTTCCAACTCTGGAACCAGTCCCTGGGAATTGGGATACTGAAGTCATCAGACACGTTCGCCATGTAGGCAAGCAATATGAGGTGATGAAGAAACATGCTGTCAATCTTTCAGACGCTATCCGAACGCTAGAAATGGAAGCGCACAGGACCAATGCAAGGATAGATAGCAATGACAGGGCCATGGTGAAAAGGTAAAGGACTTGGAAGATGCACAATCTCTGCTTGCCTTGGCTCAACGAGATGCTAAAAATTACAAGATAGAGCTGGAGGAGGCCAGGCAACGTTTTCACAATGAGCTCGATTCTAACAGCAAAGAGCGTGTGTCATTAAAGAAGGAGGTGGAAGATCTCAAGATGGCCATCACCGAACTAAAAACAGCACAGGATCATTTCAAAGCTGAAAAACCTGCTTGGGAGAAAGAAAAGACAAGCTTGAAAGATAATTTAGCTCTGGCCAAAAAAGAGAAGGCGCTTCTGAATGATCAACTCGCATATGCAGAGAAGCACACGGTTCTTGCTGAAAACAATATGGAAAGTGCCATTGAAATGGCTACTGCTTTTAATGAAAAGCTCCTCGAGAGATAGAAAGATATTGAATGATTTGAAGAAATGCTGTTTGACTCCCTTGGCCAGGTTATCAAGACCCGTAACATCTCCTGGATCCCGGACTACCATGTTACTTTAGCCAACATATGGGATGCAATCATCTAGGGCGAGAGACGGCGATTAGGAGTTGATGAGATTGATGAGAATGAGCTGATGCGGACCATTCTTAAGGATAAAGAACCCGAGGATTTAGAGAAAGGAAAACGCCTACTCCAAGAAGAGATGGATAAGGAGAAAACTCTGGCCAAGGGAAAAAAATAAAATTTAAGAAGGCTCGAGCTCAGCTGCAGAGCTCAAAGCCTCCGAAATTGAGGAATACAGTACCGATGATCCATTTATTTCTCTGGGTCCAACTCCTCCAGTCGTTGGAGCTTCTGCTACCAGCCTGGATGGAGGATCAGCAGAAGGTATCTCTATATTCTCTCCGTAATTTGTCAAAGCGATCGTCACTTCTCGCCTTCTTGCCGAACAGTCAACTGAGCAAACCGCATTCTCTCCTGAAATAACATTTGTTTATCATGTTGCAGGTGGTGTGCCAGCCGATAAGGATGCTGAAAAGAAGACAGAGGCGGATAAGATTGTCATCCCGCCAAGTGCTAGCCCTGACGCTTCCAAGCAGCCTGAAGGTGCAACAACGGAGAAAGTCCTTCTCGCACCCAGTGCTGATATTCCGCGAGATACAGAGCCCATCGAGGCTTTGAGAGATATGGACGGTCACCATGAAGACGATGAAGAGGAATTCACCATTACCAAAGAAATCAAAGGCAATGATGAGGAAACCTTAATTGAAAGGAGGGCTAAGCAAGAGAAACATCTGGCCTTGAAAAAAGATGAGCAAGAACCTTTAAATGTGCCTCTGATCTCAGAGTTTAATCCCAAAACTGGGTTGGTACTAAAACTCCAACCCAACTCAACTACCAAACAGCTTGCTTCTCAGTCTTCTGATGATCCCTCAACTCCCCTTATTGACAAAAGAAAAAGAAAGAAGAGTGATAAATCTGATGCTGGCAAGGCGTAGCTGGAACAACAGAAGAAGGAGAAAAAATCCAAGTCGTCTCCCAAGCATAAGTAGGATGTAGACGTTTTTCTGTATTTTGTTTTTAGGCTTTCCACTGGCCATGAAATGTAATTGTGAGAATGGCCCTCACTTTAGTTTAGGTTCCTCTTTATCTTGTAAGCTTGCAGTTTATGAATGAAAGTTTATTTCTTTTGCATCATCATGTACCTGCATTCAATAAACTCTTCACACATAGTCGCAAGTCATTTGACTATAATCAAGTTGAAATTATATTACAAATCCTTCAAGCGACAGAAGAAAAGAAAAAAAACTTTAAAAATTTCTGTGCACGTTGCCCCCTATCTCTGAATACGGGGGACTTGGAATTTTTAGTAGGATTATAGTCCTTGAGGCACCAAATCTCTGGTACCTCTATACTTTCCCGATCCATCAGCGGGTTAATGTTCGAACTCGTGCCATGATCCGCTCACCGATCCTTCAGCGGGGCAGAAATTCTGGGTGTGCTGAGTCTCCAGCATCCTTCTCAGCGCTTAGTCATAGACGCCTTTATACCCTCCTGGCGGTCGCCAAGGTTAGAGTTTGAACTCAGCTGTTCAGTCGTCTCCCCCCTCCCCGATCCTTTAGCGGGGTAAGAGCTCTTTCTCAGCGCTTAATCATAGACGCTTTTATACTCTCCTGGCGGTCGCCAAGGTTAGAGTTTGAACTCAGCTGTTCAGTCGCCCCCCAATCCTTCAGCGGGGTAAGAGCTCTTTCTCAACGCTTAATGATAGACGCTTTTATACTCTCTTGGCAGTCGCCAAGGTTAAGTTCGAGCTCAGCTGTCCAGTCGCCTCCCGATCCTTCAGCGGGGCAAGAGCTCTTTCTCAGCGCTTAATCATAGATGCTTTTATACTCTCCTGGCAGTCGCCAAGGTTAGAGTCCTGTCAAGGCGTTTTTCATCATGGTGCGTCTCCTTGCCATGTGGATGTTATTTTCGCGTCCTTTACTTTCTCTCTCGGCTCTGTAGAGTTAGAGTGCAATCAATGGTGTGACTCACTTTATTGCACCTTCAGCGTTCTAGCTGTGGATTACTCTCCATTCTGATGGAAGGCACTTAAAATTACAAGTTTCTGTGATCGCTATATGGTATTACAGCAAACTTTATAAAGATAGAAGAGCAGATAAATAATAGTGCAAATAAAGGTAAACGACAAACAATATTTTTATACTAGTTCGGTCGAATCGTGACCTACGTCCACTTTATAATCCTTTGCTCAAAGCTTTGGACTATTCTAGGCAAGTCATGCCTTTTACATGGTCCTATGAAACAAAAGGATAAATCTGACAACTTTACATCAGATAGGGTCACAAATGTTGGGCATTCCACACTCTGGGGATTTCTTCTCCATCTACGATTGCTAGCTTGAAGGTTCCATTATCAAGCCTTCGTAGAACGAAGTATGGTCCTTCCCACTTCGCACCCATATAAGTTGGGGGTGGAAAGACACGCTTCAGAACCAAGCCTCCGGGTTCAAAGGTTCGGGCTCGAACCCTTTTGTTGTAGTATCTAGCGACCTGTTGCTTGTGTCTCAAGGCACGCAGGTCTGCTTCATCCCTCTTCTCCTCTATTGTATCTAGGGATTCAAGGAGCAACTCGTTATTAGTCATTGGACCGTAATAAGTGACTCGGTGAGATGGTACTTTTAGTTCAACCGGGATGACTGCCTCTTCTCAAAAAGCAAGAGAGAAGGGGGTATGGCCTGTCGCCGATTTATACGTTGTCCTGTAGGCCCATAATGCCAAGGGTAATTCATCGACCCACATGGCTTTGGCCCGCTTCAATCTTCTTTTGATAATGGACTTAATCACTTTATTTGCTGCTTCGACCTGTCCGTTCGACTGCGGATGTGCCATAGAGGTGTACTGTTTCTCAATGTGGTACTTCTGGTAGAAGTCCCTGAACTCGTTGCTAGCAAACTGGGTTCCATTATCAGTTATGACAATCTTCGGGATCCCAAACCGGCAAATAATGTTCCTAACAACGAAATTAATCACTCGCTTGGTTGTAATTGTAGTTAATGGCTCAGCCTCCACCTATTTGGTGAAATAGTCTATAGCTACAATAACGAATTTTGCTCCGCCCTTCACTATAGGGAGGCTTCCGATGATATCAATTCCCCACATAGCGAAAGGCCATGGACTCATCATTGTCTTTAACTGGCCAAGAGGTGCCCTGGGAATTTTTTAAAATCTTTGACATGCATCACAACGTCGTGCGTATTTTGCCGCATCTTTGTTTATGGTAGGCCAGAAGTAACCATACTGCAATACCTATTTTGCCAATGTTTATCCTCCAGTATGGTCACCGCATTCACCCTCATGTACTTCCTGCAGTACACGCTTGATTTCGTCATGGGCTAAACACCGGATAAGGGGCATCGAATATCCCTGTCTGTACAGGACTCCGCCTTGCAGAACGTATCGGGAAGCTTTACGGATTATTTTATGCCTCTCGCTCTTCTTGGTCGGAAGCATTCCATTCATCAAGTAATTCTTTAGAGGGGTCATCCATGACTCCCTTTCTGGCTCAGTCTCTAGTATCGGATCAACTTCCATCTGACCTATGCTAGGGAACCAAAGTACTTCAACTGGGGCTAGCCCAGCTTCTTCAGGATCGTCGGAACTAGCCTTCTTCGCTAACTTGTCCGCTTGTTGGTTCTCTGACCGCGGAATATGAGATATACTGTAATGATCAAAGCCAGTCAGCAACTCCTTCACTTTCTCCAAATACGAAATCAATCTTGGGCTCTTAGCTCGGAACTTTTCAGTGACCTGATTTACAACCAACTTGGAATCACAAAATATGTCCAGCTTCGCGATCTCTAATTCCTTTGCGATCCTCAGCCCGAATATCAGGGCTTCATATTCAGATTCGTTGTTAGTGGCACAAAATTCCAACCTGATAACATAGGATATCAGTCGTTTCCCAGGAGTTTCAAGCACCGCTCCGACACCGGATCGTTTATCATTCCTAGCACGATCAGTATACAATTTCCAGGCGCTAGGATCGAGAAGTAGTTTTGGTGGGTCAGCCTCTTCATTTACTATGTCATCCTCCGGGACAGTAAATTATGTTATGAAATCTGCCAGGACTTGCCCCCGTATCATTCGTCGGGGCTGAAAATTCAGATCAAATTGACTCAATTCAATGTTCCATTTGAGCAATCTTCCAGAGGCTTCCGGTCTTTGTAGAACTTGCTTGAGCGGGTGATCAGTGTACACGGTGATAGGATGAGCTTGGAAATAATGCTGAAGCTTCCTAGATGCAATCAATAAACTATACGCCAGCTTTTCTATCCTTGGATAATTGCGCTCAACTACCGTCAATTTTTTACTTACGTAGTACACTGGCCTTTGAACCTTGTCTTCTTCTCTTACTAATGCTGAGCTGATTTTGTGGGACGACACTGCTATATACACGAGTAAATCCTCGTGGTCCACTGGCTTAGACAGTATCGGAGGCCTCTCCAGATGATTCAACAGGTTCTAAAATGCTTCTATGCAATCAGGAGTCCATTTAAAATTGTGTTTTCCTTGCTTTATCAATTCAAAGAATGGAATGCATTTGTCTGTCGCTCTACAGATGAATCTGCTTAATGCTGCTACTTTCCATGCAAGGCTTTGCACATCTTTGATTTGTCTAGGCTCCTGAATGCCTCTGATTGCTGCGATCTGGTCTGGATTAATCTCAATCCCGCGCGAGCTGACAATGAATCCCAAGAATTTCCCGGAGGCAACCCCAAATGAGCAATTCGTTGGGTTGAGTTTCATCCCATACTTTCGAAGGATACCAAACATCTCGGCTAAGTTTGTAGTGTGATTGGATGATTGTCTGGACTTGACCAACATGTCATCAACGTATACCTCCATCGCTTTCCCAATCTGGTTACAGAACATTCTGTTCACTAGCCGTTGATATGTAGCGCTTGCGTTCTTCAAACCAAAAGGCATTACCACGTACCAGTATAATCCCAGATCTGTAATGAAGCTAGTGTGTTCTTGATCTGGAACATGCAAGAGATCCGGTTATATTCTGAATAAGCGTCCATGAAAGAGAGAAGCTCATGACCCGTCGTCGAATCTACCAACTGATTAATTCTGGGTATCGGAAAGCTATCTTTTGGGCAGGCTTTATTCAAATCCTAAAAATCAATGCATGTACGCCACTTTCCACTGGCCTTCTTTAACAAAACTGGATTTAAAATCCAATCTGGGTAGGTTGAGTCTCTAATGAATCTGTTACTTCTTAACATTTCAACTTCTTCTTTCAAGGCCGCGGACCTCTCTGGGCCCAACATTCGCCTTTTTTGTTTTACAGGGGGATGATTTGGGTTAACGCTTAATGAGTGACTCATGATTGATGGAGATATCCCACACATGTGCGCGTGGGTCCAAGCAAATACATCCAAGTTATCTTTTAGGAAATTCGTCAGTTCTTTAGCTCGAACCGGATCCAACTGGGATCCAATCTTCAGGACCTTCTCTGGGTCACTATCATTGATCGGTACATCCACAGTCGTTTCGTTAGGTGCCGCCATTCTGCCCCCAGTTTCTTCGTCCTCTCTGGGATCTATATCCTCGGGCAGTTCTCTGGGCGACTCAACCATAGTCATTCTCTTTAATTGCTTTGACGCCTCCTCCCTTGTGTGGGAAGAGGCGTCTTTAGTTTCTATATCTCTTCTTTTACAGAGTAGCTTTAGCTCTGTAATGTAACATGCTCGTGCGGCAACCTGATCTCCTCTGATTATGCCAACACCAGCTTCCGTAGGAAACTTCAACAACAAGCACCAGGGGGCTATACAAGCTCTAAACTTTGTTAGGGCCGATCGGCCCAAGAAGGCATTATAAGGTAATTCAATACCCAAAACCACGAAGGGAAGAATTCTCACTCTCTGGCGTTCTCCTTCCCCAAGTGTTACCGACAGCTCTACATATCCCATTGGAGCAGTTGAAGCTACGTTAAATCCACGGATCCGTCCTTCACACGGCTTTAAATCTTTCAATTCAAGGTTCATTTGATCGAACGTCTTTTTGAATAGAATGTTGACTGAACTCCCGTTATCCACTACAACTTTATGAACAGTGGCCGGGCCAATAGGAACTATGATTACAAATGGATCTTTAGTCGGAGCGTGGACTCCCATACTCTCTCGATTGCGGAAAATGACATCATCTGACATCATCTTTTGCTATTTTACCGGGACATTTTCCTCAGGGTTACTACACTCTCCCACCTCAAGATCCTGCTTTGCTGCGTTTACGTACTGATCCATCGCCTTGAAACTATGCCCGACTAGGTGAAGCCCTCCGATTATGGTATTGATAACCAAATCCTTTCCTTTCTGCTGGGCAGTTCGCCTGGCAGTTGGTTAATTCTGGTTTTGGTTCGGGGTCTAAATAGCTTGCCCCCTGTCTCTAGGAGTCACCCTGTACTCATCCAATTTCCCTTCCCGGAGCAGCCTCTCAACTACGTCTCTTAGATGACGACATTCATTTGTAGAGTGGCCATGAGTCTGATGGAAGAGACAAAACTTCCCCGTCTCACATTCTTTCTCCATTAAATCTCTTGGAGGAGGCCTTTTATGCTGGAGAACGTTGTATGAGTCTACGAAGATATTCTCCAAAGTATCATTTATTGGCGTATAATTTTCGAAAGACCTGGAACGGGTCCTTCTCTAGGAGTCGTTCCCCCGATTTCTCTTCCGATTATTGCCATTGCTGTTATTATCATTATTTCCTGACTGGCGGTCGCCGCCCTGGTTTCAGTTTCCAACATTGAATTCAACCTTCCCCGAGCTGTCTCTGGTTTGCTTGATGGCCACATTACTTTAGATCACCTCCTTATTTGCCATTTTCATCTTTCGATTAGCATATACCTCCTCCTGACATAAGCGTACGTTAGCTTTCTCGTAGAACAATTCTCTAGTATGGGGTGGCTTGCCGGCCAGGTATCTCCCAAATTCAGCATCTTTATCTACCCCATCGATCAGGGCTTCCACAACAGTTGGCTCATGGGGATCGTTGACTTTAGTGGCAGCTGGGTTGAAACGATCCAGATACACCCTTAAGCTCTTGCCTGGTCGTTGCTTGGCAAGGAATAGATCAATCACACTCTTTGTCCTTCGTGCATAAATGCAGAACTGTTCCGCGAACCTTTCACTCAACTCCCTGAAACTAGAAATTGATCTTGCTGGTAAGCGAGTAAACCACAATAACACTACATCCTCCCGGAGTATAGGGAATTCTTTGCACTTTACAGCGTCAGAGGCTGCGGCAGCGGTCATTGACCAAGAATATCTCATTAGATGTTGGATTGGATTAGATCTACCCGCGTAACGGTTCATCTGCGGCATGTTGAAGCGCCTCGGGAATGTTACATCTAGAATGTCATCAGTAAAAGGGGTGTGACTGCGGCCAATCCCCCAATCTTCATTCCTTTGTCCACGGCTATCTGCCAGGATTTGATGAACCATAGCTGCAACATTTGCACTGGTCAACGGAAGCTCGGGATCAGCGCTTCTCGCTCGGTGGAAATCTCTGATCTCTCTTCTAGGAACATCCATGAAATCCGGAGCTCGGATTGGGCTTCGTTGCCCCCTGTTACCATGAGTGTTTGTACGGCGAAGGGGCTGAGGTGGTCTATTCTCAACAGGATTGTTCACAACTCGAGCTCTAGGAGTTGCGGCACGATTATTCAAGTTGCGGTTTGAGTGTCCTACACCAAGTGTTTCTTCCTCTCGTGTTGGAAGGGTTCCAAATCGGAGCTGCTATATGTTTTCATCCCTTTCATACGGTCGTCGCAGAGGTCTTGGCGATTCCTCTGACGAAGAAGAGTACTCGTGGGTGAGCGGACGAACTGAGGATGTTCTTTGCCTTGCGAGATCATCGAGCCTTTTATCCATAGAAGTCAGGTTTTGTCGCAGCATAGAGCTTTCCTGCCTTTGAGAAACTAATTCATCAAACAATCTATCCCACATTTCAGAGAAGCGAGAGAGATCTCCTTCATTGACCGGAGCAGAGGGGTCATATTGATCATCAACATTTTCTCTTATGCGCAGAGAACTTGAGCTAGACCGAACGGAGGTACCGGGTCTGGAGAAGTGAGCCAGAACCTGCTTCCCAGGTCGAGTTGTAGTCTGGTCATCACTTCGGATCGCAATAGAACTGTATATGTGGCTCGTAGCGCCCCCCGGGATCGGTTCGTGGTAATATTAGGGGAAGGGTTCGCGGCGTTGTCTCTGGATCGAGTGACGACCCCTTCAGATGTTCGGTTCGTGCCGTCCTCAATTCGGATCGTGGTGCCCCCTTCAAACTGGTTCGTGACGCCATGTTCGGGTCGGATCGTCCCTATGTCTCTGCGATCCGCGAGGCCCTCCTCAACCTGCTCATGTACACTTTCTTCAACTGCTTCATTCGCCTGCGAAGCTCGTACTTCCTTAGACTTCTTTTCAGCCATGATATCAGATGCCGTTGGAATCTTTAAAAATCTGAACAGTGAAGTTTCGGGGTTGTTTTCTTCGGACTTGATTATCCAAACAACGGAGCAACAATCTAATATGCTGAGAAATCAGTTCTCAGCGAAAGCACCAAAATGTTAGATCAAAATTTTGCTCTAACACCCAAATTGTTCTGATTCTTAGAGAATTATAACTGAAAAATGAGGAAAAAGCAGAAAACACACACGGTTTATAGTGGTTCGGCGTTAATGAGCCTACGTCCACTTTATATGCTATTGATTATACTTTAGATGCCAGTACAACCAAAGATTTCTCTTAAACTCCCTCTAACAATTACAATTTCTTTCAGTAATCTCGAAGTAAAACTGGAAAGAAATAGTTGTATGACAGTAATGGTGGAATCAATCCTTCAAACTGCCAAAAGATCCTGAAAATTGCTAAGCTCTGGGCTATTTATAGATGATTTTGTCAGGCAGATCGCGGTCATATGTGGCGCAAATCACGAGAATTTCGGATTGGATCGTAGCTTGATGAAGAATTAGTCAATATGACAGTTGGTGATAGGTGCCGCGAGATCCTTAATTTGCGGATCGTCCTGGACTTAGTCATGGCTCCACGGCGTCTTCTGGAATTGGATTGGATCGTACTGACGCAGGTGGTTCGGTTCGCGCTAGCTAGTGGCGAGCCGAGGTGTGCATAGCGATCCGATAAGGGTTGAGCGATCGTGACTTGATTTCTGAATACTGAGAGGAATGGAACTTCGCATTTTCTTCTTGTATGTGAACCTTGGTGGCTTGGTCAAAAAGCTAGCCAACAACAACATTCAGTGGTCCAGACTTATTCTATGAGTGGTTAGTAATGTTGTTCGGCTTATGTAATGCTCCAGCTTACTTCGTCGATTTGATGAATCGAGTGTTCAGAGGAGTCCTGAATAAGTTTGTTCTTGTCTTTATTGATGATATTTTAATCTTCTCTAAGTCAAAGGCCGAACATGAAAAACATTTGGAGCAGGTTCTAGAAATTCTGAGAAGGAATGTATTGAAAGCTAAACTATCCAAATGTACATTCTTGCAAGATAAAGTAAAATTTCTTGGCCACGTCGTATCAAAAGAAGGAATTGCTGTGGATCCAAGTAAAATCACATCTATTCAAAATTGGAAACAGCCTAGTACTCCCACAAAACTCCGAAGTTTTCTTGGATTGGCTAGTTATTACCGTAAGTTTGTTAAAGATTTTTCAAAGATATCTAGTCACTTAACAAAGCTTACAAAGAAGCATTAAAAATTCAAGTGGACTCCAGAATGTGAGGAGGCTTTTGAGGAGCTAAATTTAAGATTAACAACTGCTCCAGTGCTAACGATAATCGACGGCAATCAGGACTTGAATGTCTGAACAGATGCCTCTAGAGAAGGCCTTGGTGCAGTATTAATGCAAAGAGGTTAGGTTGTTGCTTATGCTAGTCGTTATCTGAAGCCTCATGAAAAGAATTACGTCACTCATGATCTTGAGTTGTTGCCTATCATATTCGCTTTAAAAATCTGGAGGCACTATCTTCTGGGTGAGAAATTCGAACTGTTTACAGACAATCAGTCATTAAAGTATCTGTTCACCCAAAAAGACTTGAATCTGAGGTAGCAACATTGGCTAGAGTTCCTTGCGGCATTCAATTTTGAGATTCTATACACTCCAGGGAAAGCCAATGTCGTGGCCGATGCGCTAAGTTGAAAGAATGTAATGATCGCCAGCTTTATTATTACGACTTTCTTGACTGAAAAAATATCTGTTCTTCAGAAGGATGATAATTTTATTAAGGATATGATCAAAATGATTCGGATAGGCGAACCCTCGTGTTTTCAAATAGATAACGATGGGACCCTGAGATTGAGAGGAAGGATTTGTGTTCCTGACATCCCCGAGCTCAAAAGGGAACTGTTAGACGAGTGTCACAAGTCCAAGCTGAGTATCCATCCTAGTGTGGCCAAAATGTATAACGATCTCAAGCGAACAATCTGGTGGAAGGCTATGAAAAGGGACGTCTCACTATATGTTAGCCGATGCCCCACATGCCAACTAGTCAAAAGCGACCAACAGAAACTGGCTAGGTTGTTGCAACCGCTGGACGTTCCAAGTTGGAAGTAGGAACATATGGCCATGGACTTCATTGATGGTTTGCCCAGAACCAGAAAATGAAATGACAGTATTTGTGTGATCGTAGATCGCTTCACGAAGACCGCCCATTTCATACCTATCAGATCAAACAGAACTGCTCAGAGCCTGGCGCAGATATATTTCAAGGAAATTGTTAGACTACACGGAGTGCCGCTCAGCGTAGTTAGTGATAGAGATCCAATATTTACTAGAAAATTCTTGGAGGCATTTCAAGTAGAACTGGGAACGAAGCTGAACTTGAGCACCGCTTATCATCCTCCGACAGATGGTCAGACTGATAGGGTGAATCGTATACCAGAAGATTTATTGCAGGATTGTGTTCTTGACTTTGGTGGATCATGGGAAGAACATTTGCATTTCGCGGAGTTCTCGTACAACAACAGCTACCGAGCGAGCTAGGCAATGTCACCATTCGAAGCATTGTATGGTAGACCGTGCCGATCTCCTGCTTGTTGGGTCGAACCTGGAAATAGACTTGTATTGGGACCTGATATGATCCGCGAGGCTACCGACAAAGTCGATTTCGTTAAGAAACGATTACTCGCCTCTCAAAGCCAATAGAAGAGCTATGCAGATAAGAGAAGAATAGATATATCATTTGCTATTGGCGACTATGTATATTTCAAAGTATCGCCGACGAGAGGAGTTATCCGGTTCGGTAAAACTGGGAAATTGGCGCCCAAATTCATTGGTCCATTCCCTATACTAGAACGGATTGGAACTCTCGCTTATAGGGTTAAATTGCCTGATTGGTTGCCTGGAGTGCATGATGTATTTCACATATCTCAACTTCGAAAGCACGGTCATGATCCAGACATGATCGTGGAAGAAGCAGCGCAACAAGATATTGAAATTACTCCAGAATTGGCTGTGAGAATAGAGCCGCTAAAGATTATCGGCAAAGAAACCAAAGAACTGAGGAACAAGAAGGTTCACTTAGTCAAAGTGCAATGGAGTGGAGATCCGCGAGATTGTACTTGGGAAACTGAGGAGAGCATTCAGAAAGCCTATCCTAATTGTCGAGTGGATATCTCTGATTGACTCCGGTGCAAGGAACATTTATCATACTTTGCAATATCATCTAGTTCTCTACTTTGTTGTTATTTTCTTTCCATGGATGTGCACTTTTAATTCTATAGTCTGATTAATTTAAAAAGAGTTTATGAATTAATTTGTATGATTCTGAAAAGTTAAAAACAAATTGCTTGTTGTTTGTGTTGTGTGATAGTTGGTTGGATTAATTAAATTATTAGAACGATAGTTAATTTAATTAATATGAGAATGAGTGGTAGAATTTATTTGATTATATCACATATTGAACTGATTTAAAAATAGATAGCAATATATACATGTGCATTATATATGTTTGAACAGGTAAATGGACTAGCTGTTGGGTAAATAAATTATTTGCGTGCCCGACAAATAGGTAAACCTTAATGAGTTGGATGTGCAATTTTATTATTACACCAACTCCTATGAATGCCATTGGATGCGGAGTGCTGGTTGTTCAGTGTGTAATAATAAATGTCGCTATAGGATAGTAACAATTAATTTTGAACTATGCTACATGGCATACTTCTGGAAGATAGGCATACTTTATCATATACCACATAAGCATTTGAAGCTTATGTGACGAGGTGGAAGATTTACCATACTAGCAAGAGGCTTGTATGGCGATGACTATATATAACAGGTTGAACTGATGACTGATATGGACCATACAAAATTGTAACGATAAATTGCCAGATTAATAAAACTCCCACACGGGTCTGGAATTGACAATAATCACGTCTCTCTAGTTATTATATACGACACATGGATTATTTATTTCCCACACGGGACGAGGTGACGAGAATTTATTCTTTAGAGCAATTAAAAACACACACTCCCTCAGGCTTAGACAGGGTGACGTGAATTTATTCTCTGGAGATATTATCTATACAAGCTCCCCTGTAAACACTAGAATATATCAGTATAAATATGTGTATGCTTTATAGCATTTATTGGGTACCTAATACGGCACAATAAATTTCCAAACCCCTCCACGTACAAAGGAGGTTATGGCGAATTTTTTCGAAAATTCCGGGTGTTAGCCAAATTTTTGAAGAATTTGAAAATTCTCAGAAATTGAAAAGTTGGAGAATGGAAGCCAAATTGAACGTAGAGTTGATTAATCAAACCACTTTCTATTTTGTTCCTTTTCGGGGATGAAAAATTTTAAGTGGGGGAGATTGTAACGACCCGGAAAATCTGAACCAATTAAATTTTTTAAATTGGCTATTTTAGTGGATTTTAAATATTTAAAATAAACATTTTTAATAATAACGATGAAAAGTAAGTTTGAATCGACATTGAAAATGAATATAATTATTTCTAATTATAAACAAGGCCTAAAATGGTGCGGTAGTTTCAAAATTTGAATTCAAACTTTGCCTGACTTTACGCGGTGCAAAACAAAACGGATTTAAGTGAAACCAAAAATATTTAAATCTGTTAGTGAATATCTTTCTAACAAATCAGAAAAATCGAAGTTTCATAGCGGGAAGCAAAAGATATGGCCAAATGAATTTTCAGAAAGGTCGTTATAGAGTTTATATAGCCCGTGAAAATAGCCATTTAGCGAACGACCTCAAAATTTGACAAAACCACTTTTGTTAGATCCGAGATGTCAAATTATTGCTAGGTTTCAAATTTCATAATTTTTGAAGTTAATATGTGAGCGTGGCAAAGGAAAATATTTTTGGTCGATTTCTATTAAATTGGATCGACCAGAAAATGGCCATTTTGCAAACGACCTCGGAATTCGACGAAACTAGTTTTGTTGGGACCATATCGTCAAAACATAGCTAGGTTTATTTTTCTGGAATTTTTCGAATCAATTTGTGGCCCTGGCCAATTTAAATGTACGTTCAAATCGAATATTAAATGTTTTATATTTTAATTTGAAGAATAACCAACTGTAACAGTCGAATTGGCCTACGAAAGATATCCCATTGTGTTCGAAATGGGGGTATTTATCTAAGGGCAACAGTCGTTGGTTTTGAATTGGTGTTCTTTTGGAGGAAGGGGTATTTTCGGATTTAAATAAATTAAAATTTTAAATAAAACCATGGGCCAATCATATTCTTTCTTCCCAATCCGCGTTGACTCAGAAAATCCCGATTCCCCCAAAATGCACGACGGAAAACTCTGGCCATGTTCTCTCTTCTTTTTCTCCTTAACCGCTCAATGAAACCCAGTGCCCCTTGGGAGAATATTGTGGCGCCCACTTCCATGTTCAAATCCATGTTGGGTTTAGCAGTTATCGTCAAGTATCGGAGGTCAATCAACGCTGGGAACTCGGCGCGTTTGGAGCTCCGTCGCCACCTCTATGCGCCATCGCACCTAGCGCCACCACCACGAGTTTGTACGCCTCTCTAGGCTCTCTGCGGTGGTATAACCCGATCGACGCCTCGCTGCACCATTTGATCGAAAAGTGAAAACCTAGTTTTGAATCAAAATAGAAAGGTACGGCAGTTTATTTTATTTTGTATTCTATAGCACTTTAAAGCGCTACGGTTTTTGATTTCACTGTAAAAAACATATCCTTTTCATTTCTTGACGAAATTCAGCGAAACAAGAGATAGTGGACTCGCTTGGACGTCTTCTACATTCTAGAAGAGACCTCATATTTTTCTGAGCCTTATGCTATTTTTGGTGGAGTGGAACCCAATGTGAGATTTCTAAATTATAAACGATATGGAAAACGACGATGTATAAATTATATAGTCAATGTATGACTTATATAAGCGTTGTACACCTCATGTATAAGTGTTGTATAGGTTGTACGTTCGATATATAAGTTATGTATGCGTTGTAAAAATTATATATGTGTTGAAATAGAAGTGAAATGCTTATATATATATATATATATATATATATATATATATATACCGCCCTCGTCCACAAACCATGGACGATATTTATTGGTTGTGATTGGTGTGTGAAAATTGGTTGATAACGAATGGTTGATTAGAATTGTTTGTGGTTGAAATTGATTGATTGTGGTTGAAAAATACCCGTTTGTGGTTGAGAATTATTTGGTTGAACCCACATAGGATTAGTTTGTGGAAATGAAAAAAAAATACATGCCGCCTGCGTGCGAACTAGATGCATGAAATCCCCATTGTCAAAAGCCGCGAGGCTTTAAGGTAGATCGAGGAGTCATACTAAGGACGGCCCCGGTTTAAAGCACCCTGCCGTTATGCTGCCGAAATTTTGAATAATATTCATGTGTTAGAATTATTTTCATGTGTTGAAACTATATTCATGTGTTGAATAGAAATTCATGTGTTGAATGGTATTCATGTTTTAAATAAACTATTTAAGTATAAAAATCACATTTTTATTTATATATATATAAACTATAGAAAACATTCATGTGTTGAATAAAAATTCATTCGTTGAATAGAAATTCATGTGCTGAATGGTATTCGTGTTTTAAATAAACTATTTTAAATATAAAAATCACATATTTATTTATATATATAAACTATAGAAAACCTTCATGTGTTGAATAGAAATTCATTCGTTGAGTAGAAAATCATGTGTTGAATGGTATTCTTGTTTTAAATAGACTGCTTTAAATATAAAAATCACCTTTTTGTTTATATATATATAAACTATAAAAAAACATTCATGTGTTGAATAGAAATTCACTCGTTGAATAGAAATTCATGTGTTGAATGGTATTCGTGTTTTGAAATAAATTGTTTTATAATAAAAATCATATTTTTATCATCTATATGAACTATATAAAATAGTCGTGTTTTTGAAATAAATTGCTCTATAATGAAAATCATATTTTTATCATCTATATCAACCATATAAAATAGTCATGTTTGAAAGAAATTGTTTTATAATAAAAATCATATTTTTACCATCTATATGAACTATATAAAATAGTCGGTTTTGAAATAAATTGTTTTACAATAAAAATCACATTTTTATTATATACATGAATTGTTAAAAATAGTGAAGTGTTGAAATAGAAGTTAGTTGGATAAAAATATCATTTTATCAAAGGTATGAAAAGAATATGGTTTTGAAATCGAAAAATCGATTATATATATATACATACATAATGAAAATAAATCGAATAACGAAGCTGCAGTTCATGTTTTAAAACCGTGTTTTCAAACGATTAGTGCGGGAGATCCGACTATCGGATTTTCCCGAAACCGAAACCGTTGGGTTCGATTTGGAAATATCTTTCCAACGACACCAACTTTGTAAAGCTCCAATGGTTGGATTGTCTGGAATGTTTAATTCAAATCTAAAGAAAAACAGCGCCAAAATCAATTATATATATATATATATATATAATTAAATTAAATCGAATAACGACGCTGCAGTTCGTTTTTTGAAATCGAAACTTCAAACTATTGTACCGGGACATCCGAGCGTCGGATTTTCCTAAAATGGGAACCGTTGGATTCGTTCCGAAATGGTCTTTCTAATGATATAAATTTTGTGAAGATCCAACGGTCAGATTTTTAGATATGTGTAAATCAAATCTGAAGAAAAACAGCGCCACGGCCGCGTTATGGCCTGAAGCGTAGTTTAAATAAATTGGCTATTTTTAAATAAATAAAAATAGCGATAAATCGTTATAAAATTTTATAAACGATATGGAATGTGAAATTTAGAAATTAATTGAAGGATAGCTAAGTCTAATGGTTTCCTTGGTTTTGATCTAATGTTGGTTTCGGCCTTCGGGGTTAATGTTTGGGGAATCGTTCTCTTACTGATTTACGGTTAGTGACAAATGAATTGGAATAAGGAATATGTTGTGTTTGTGTAACATTTGTTTATTATATACGTGAGTTGCTCAGAAAGAACGGGTTAATCCCATTCTGAATAACTGAATCGACGATAAGAAATCGAAGATGAAGACGGTGGTCGAAGACCAGAGATCTTCATCTAGTTTGGATGGTAACTGATGTCCTAATTAGGAGGCATCCTGAAATATGGATAATGAGTGGTGATCGTCCAGACGTACGTAGGGAACGATCGGTATGCAAGGTATATGGTGCCTCCGGTTTTGTTCAAATCCAGAACGGACTTGCAAATGGACTGTGTGTCTGACATTGGAATTCATTCTGTGTGATTGTTAACCATCAGTTACATGGTGTGAATTGCCTGTGTGGCATGCTAAGATGCAGTGATCAGGGCTTCTGTTGAAAAGCAAAGTCTTGTTGTTGATGATCACAGCACCGCCTGTGTGGCGTAGCTTTGTGTATAACGTGAATTCGCGAGCCTCACACCCCGGTATGAACCAAAAACGGAAGAGGACATCAGGGAGGGCCTGCATTTCTTTCTAGCTAGAGGTGGTGTCGGTGCTTAAACTGGCCGACATTTATATTATTTTACCTATGTGGTTGTTGTTGTTGCGAGGCGCTTCGGTTATATCGGTCTATCCGGGACTGATGGAGCCATTCGTTGGCTCATTGACGCCCCAAAGGGCGGGGAAACGCAGTGTTCAGGCTTTTTAATCCATATCGGTGGACCGGCCCTGACGATCCAAGGGTCGCTCGAGCTCTGATCCCGAGTGGCGGGTTACTGCGTCTTGAAGTCGGTAAGGACTATCTTTTGCCTTGGTTCATGACGGAAATCCAATTTCCAAATACGACATCATGCGGTTTTTATTGTATGCCTATATATGGCGACATATTGGTATGGGGTATTAATGCCGTTTCTGATTGATATTTATGAATGTTTTATAAAATTAGCAACTAACTGAAAAAGAGCTAAGATGGGTGGTTTCCTGGGTATTGGTCCAATGTTGGTTTCGGCCTTCTGGGTTAATACCAATGGAATCATTCTCTTACTATTTTACAGTTGGAGTTTGATTAAGAATTCCTTTGTTTTATTCGTATCAAGCATATTTTGGCCATTATAAGGTAAAACTCTATCCTCCGGCTTGCGTTGCATTGTGTGATGGGAACTGAGTCTTATAATGGCTTCATTTTTATAAAAAGCATTGCGATGTTTAAAAGATTTACTTGTTTTAAAGCCCTGGCAATCCAATGGAGTAAATCCGTTCTGCGAAAGTGGCGTGGTCCTGTGATCAGCCAAATTATATAATGTGTTAACTAGATTTCTCATACCAGTCCCGTGATTGACTCGTAGTTTGTTTCACTTGCAAACTCGGGTGCCCTTTTTCTACACGGGCAGCCTTGTGTTCAGGTTTTAGCGGGCTTTTTCTGGATAGCTGGAGCTGAAGATGGATTCTATCATTTATCTCATTTTATGCTGTTCAGCTCCTATTGTACATATTATGTTTGTTTTCCGCTGTAGACATTTATGTAAAGCTGAACTGTATTTGTACTAAGTATGATCCTGTATACTGTGTAACTCTGATGATTATTGTTTATCCAGTGTATTATTTGTTCATCATCTGGTGTATTTATTTAATTTTGTTCTGCTATTATCTGTTTATGTGTTATATTCCAAAGATTACCCTTAATACCGCAATACGGGGTTTTGGGGTCGTCACATCAACAGAAGCCTTGATCATATTGCCACTTAGGCATGCCACACAGGCTATTCACTCCATGCGTTTGATATCCATCAATATATAACCTCTGAGCTCATACGTCTCAGAGAAGGGTGTTAAGCAAGAGAATAAATTCTCCGCCGCCAAACAGATATATATTTAATAGAAATCAACCACACAGAATAAAATCCAATGTCAGACACATAGTCCATTTACAAGTCCGTTCTAGGTCTGAACGAAACCGGAGGCACCTTGTACCTCGGTTGTCCATCGATCTCCAAGTACGTCTGGACGATCACCAACTGATCCCCTCCTCTTGGGTGTAAGGCCCAATCAAGATCATTAGTAATCACCCAAACAACTTAAAGACCTCCAGTCTTCGACCACCATCTTCATCCTCGAAACCACGTCGAATCCGTTACTCAGAGTGGGATAAACCCGGTCTTTCTGAATAACTCGTGTATATAATAAACAAGTGTTACACAAACACAACATACGCCTCATTCCAATTCAGAATATTCTTTTATTCAAATATTCTTATACTTTGGGAAAGGTTCCCATTAATTTTATCAAAGATAAATTCTTTAAATTTATTCCTTAATCTTCCTTTGAATATCAATTCAAATTAGTCGGGATTAGCGAACCACACCGAAGTAATCATTTATTTTATTTCCCAATCCCAACCTATTCATCCCATGAAGTAAAACTGGCCATACTTCATATCTAACACCACGATGTTATTAAGAAATTTAATTACCATTTCACGTTCAAATCTAATTAAAGATTTAACTATCGCCTGGAGCAAACGGGTGATACTCCATTCTCGATTATTTCTATCTAATTAAAGATTCATTAAAACTCTACTTAGTTCTAATCTTCCCAAAAATCAATATCTTGTCTTTAACTGGGTTAAAGAACCAGTGTCATTTAAAACACGGTTCACTATAAACCCAAAATCACATCCCAATAATTATCGGTTAAAGAACAAGTGTTATTTAAAACACCATTCATGATAAACCCAAAAATCAATTCAAATTCAATTCCAATTAAATTTCATTTAATTGGTACACTTCATTAAATCTAAATAAAAAGATTTAATCTTTTTCTCAACTGGACTTAAGAAAAGTGTAAATGTAGACACCATTCACGACAAACCCAAATCACATTTGATATTAAATACAAGGCTCTGAATAGAAAATATATCGGCTTATATTCAATATCAAATTCTACGACCAACAAATATCGTATTAGAAATAACGATATAAATTTATCTTTCAAATTTCCATGACAATATCCGTATAATCACGAAATCCAACATCGAAATATTCCAAATATAATTTCGATTCAAATCCATTCCAATTCATTTATCGGAAATTATGGTTACTTTCAAAACCGTTTAAAATCCACTTTATTTATTTTAAAAATAAATGGAATTTTAGTTCTAGTTCAAAACTAGTCATTTCGATAAAAATGTATTTTTATCTTTTCAAATATGGAATTTTTCATCCTAATTCTGCACAAATAACTTCTTACTATTTTACACAAATTATTACTATTTTTAATAATTTTATCAAGGCCCGTACAGTCGATTTCCATCAATGGCCATCGAACTGCACTTACAACGATCTTTTCCAAATTTGATTTGGACATAATTCCAAATCCAACCGTTAGATTTCAAATCTCTAATATTCGTGAGAAAGCTCTTTTCAATACGTACCCAACGGTTCCAGTATTAGGAGAATCCGATGGTCGGATCTCACGCAATATCCATTCGACGTCAATGGTCGAAATTCGCGAACTGCAGCGCTGCGGCGCGTTCTATTCAGGTCATTATATATATATATATAATATATATATATATATTATATATATATTTCATCGATTTCCTTTCAAAACGTATTTTATAAATCGTTTTAAATTCAGTTTCGAAACGATTTCAAATTCATATTCAATTTCTAGTTAAAATTGAATATTCCACGTCATCGATATACAAATGATAATATTTTCAAAACGTTAAATTCTGAAATTACTTTCTTTTCTATATTCATTATAAAAATGAATAAAATCGATATAAATATCGTTCACGTCACAATGGCGTCAATCTAATCAACACGGCTCTTATTCAACACATGAATTTGTTCTATTCAACACATGAATTTATCTTCAATTCAACACATGAATTTATTTTCAATTCAACACATGAATTTATTTTCTATTCAACACATGAATTTACTTTCAATTCAACACATGAATTTGTTTTCTATTCAACACATGAATTTACTTTCAATTGAACACATGAATTTATTTTCTATTCAACACAAGAATTTACTTTCAATTCAACACATGAATTTATTTTCTATTCAACACATGATTTTACTTTCTATTCAACACATGAATTTACTTTCAATTCCACACCTAATTTATTTTCTATTCAACACATGAATTTACTTTCAATTCAACACATGAATTTATTTTCTATTCAACACATGAATTTACTTTCTATTCAAAACATGAATTTATTTTCTAAATTGGAATGAGGCCCAATCAATTACCATATATTGTTAATTATATGGATTTTCCACAACACATATATATAAGAGCAACGATAAATAATCAACCATCATCCAGAGTGCACCACACAACTGCATAACCATTAAATATAAATAATTAACGCTTACACAATCTGTCGACCCATCGATCGACATAAAGCTAAATAATTGGGATTAGTGTACGCCAAATATCATCCCAATACCCGTGTGGGGTTTCAAATCAACAAACACCTATTTTTATTTGTGCAGTTGGGCGATGTGTAAAATTTATCGTCCCAATCAATATCAGTCAAATCGGTGTAGATAAACAAATCGTTCGATTTGTAAATGAATATTTATTTTATTTCAACACATGAATATATATTTTATTTCAACACATGAAATTATATTATTTCAACACATGAATATATACTTTTCATATCACAATCAACAGTCAAATTTCACAATACAAACAATCACACAAGTCGTCCATGGTCTGTGGACAACTGGTGTCGGATGCTACTAAGGCCCGTCTGCATCCTAGTAGATATAAAAAACTAGAAATTAAAGTAAAAGTGAGGAGTTCTCACTGATAAGCTAAACCAAACACCGCGACCCCTCTTATGTAGAAAACTTCGTTGTGCTCGCCTTTTGTCAATTTCGTTGTCCGTAGCCACTACATATATAAAAGTCTCATTTTTATATTATTGCCATGAATATAAAAATCACATTTTTATAATCACTCTATATGGATAAAAATTCTATTTTTATACTGCTACTATATAGATAAAAATTCTATTTTTGTAACGGTGTTCATATAAATAAAACAATATTTTTCTCTCGCTATTCCCTATATAAAAATCCTATTTTTTTATATCTCTACTACATATGTAAAAATCACTCCTTTACACAGCTACTTCCATGATAAAAATTATATTTTTATCTTGCTAGTAATATAATAAAAAAAATATTTTTATTACTCTACATGAATAAAAATCATATTTTTATTCTTATTATGATATAAAAAAAATATTTTTATTCTTCCTATGATATAAAAATCTTATTTTTAATCTCTACCTCATATAAAAATTATATTTCTGATTCACTTCTTATATAAAAGTCATATTTTTATTCTTTCTATAATATAAAAATCACATTTTTATTTCAAAGTTATATGGATCAAATCATATTTTTATACGACTGAAAATCATAACTTCCCTATGGTAAAAATCACCTCCTTAACATATTGAAAATCCAATCTTTTCCCATTCTAAAAATCAAATCTTTTCTTTATAATATTAAATATCTCGACTTCATATTTCTAAATAAAAAAAATCATATTTTATAGTCTTAAAAATCATAGCTTTTCCTTATTAAAATACGATCTTTCCAAAGTTAAAAATACGATCTTTCAAACATTAAAAATCCGACCTTTTAACTTATAAAAACCACAGCTTCATAAATTAAAAATCATATATATTTCTATAAAACTGAAAATCAATTTTCTCATAGACTGAAAATCAAATTATATATTTTTATAAGGTAAAACATTAAATAAAGAAAGGTAAATAAAATTAAAGATTTACCGATTTTCATCGAGGGGGAGGGAGGAGTTCATCGTCGGAATCGGGAAGGGAGGGGGGAAGGTCGCCGGGAGCTCGAGATCCTCGGAGTTGGGTCACGGGATGGCGGAGCTAGGCCGTAGGGGGGTCTTGCATCGTGGTCTTCGATTGAGGAGGGGGGAGAGCGACGTTGCGCTGGAGAAGAGGGGGGAGGGTGGAGTCGATGAGGGGCTGTCGAAGGGGGCGGAGGTGGCGCGTTGGCTCACCCAGGCGGCTGCGGCTGCTATCGCTCCCTGCTTTACTTTTTTTCTGACCTAATTCGATTTGAACGGAGGGGGGGTGTAAAGGAGATGGAGAGAAAATAGAGAGGGGGGGTTTATGAAAATTTATATTATTTTAAAATTCCAAAAAGCAACTTTTTATTTTGGACTCGAAATTTAACCCATCGACCATCGTCCATAGCTAACTACCCCCTTTCCGAACACAATGGGATATGTATCGCAGGCTGATTCGATCGTTTCGATCAGTTTTCATCAAAATCAAAATATACTCCATATATATTGAATTTGAACGCACATTTCAATTTACGGGGGTCACATACGAACTCTAAAAATTCCCGAAAAATTATATATAGCTTCGTATTGATGATACGGTCCTAAGAAAACTGATTTTGTCAAATTCTGAGACCGTTTGAAAAATGGCCAATTTCCAGTCGATTAAAATCAACTGAAACTGGTCAAACGCGTTTTCCTTTGCCACGCTCACATATTGATTCGAAAAATTACGAATTTTGGTACCTAGCAATAACTTGACATCACGGATCCAACAAAAGTAGTTTCATCGAAAACCGAGGTCATTTGCAAAATTTCCCTTTTTAAAGGCAAGAATTCCATAGCGACTATTCTGAAATTTCAACTGGACATATCTTTTGACTCCTGCTATGAAATTTCAATTTTTCGGATTAGTTGGAAAGATATTCACAAATAGATCCTAATATTTTTGGTTTCACTAAAATCCGGTTTATTTTGAATCCTGTACATTCATTTGAATTTTGAAATCGAATTTTCGAACTACCGCGCCATTTTCAATTCCTTTTATATATATAAATAAATTTTTATATTCTAATGATGATTCAAATAAATATATACGTTCTATTTCTATTTAAAATAAATTTCTCGTCGTTATTATTTAAAATAATTCATTTTAAATAATCAAAATTCGCTAAAATTGCTAAAATAAAATTTTTAAATTGGCTCAGATTTCCTGTGACGACCCCAAAACCCCGTACGACGGTATCAAGGGTAATCTTTGGAATATAACACATAAACAGATAATAGCAGAACATAATTAAATAAATACACCAGATAATGAACAAATAGTACACTGGATAAACGAAATCATCAAAGTTACACAGTATACAGGATCACACTTAGTACAAATACAGTTCAGCTATACATAAATGTCTACAGTGGAAATAAACATAATATGTACAGTAGGAGTTGTACAGCATAAAAAGAGATAAATGATAGAATCCATCTTCAGCTCCAGCTATCCAGAAAGAGCCAGCTAAAACCTGAATACAAGGCTGCCCGTGTAGAAAAAAGGCACCCGAGTTTGCAAGTTAAACAAACTACGGGTCAGTCAAGGGACTGATATGAGAAATCTACTTAACACATTATAATTTGGCTAATCACAGGACCACGCCACTTTCGCGGAATGGGTTAACTCCATTGGATTGCCCGTGCTTTATAACAAGTAAATCTTTTAAACATCGCAATGTTTTTTATAAAAATGAAGCCATTATAAGACTCAGTTCCCATCACACAATGCAACGCAAACCGGAGGATAGAGTTTTACCTTATAATGGCCAAAATATGCTTGATACGAATAAAACAAAAGCATTTGATATTATTACTAGTGTTTATATGTTTCAAAAACAATTTCAAATCATAAGTAATTATCATAGACGGCATTAATGCCTCATACCACTATGCCTCCATATATAGGTATACAATCAAAACCGCACAGTCACGTATTTGGAAATTGGATTTCCGTCATGAACCAAGGCAAAAGATAGTCCTTACCAACTTCGAGACGCTCTAGCCCGCCCCTCAGGACCCAGACTCAGGTGGGCCCTTGGATCGTCAGGGTTGGTCCACACGGAGTGGATTAAAATGCCTGAACAATGCGTTTCCCCGCCCTTTGGGGCGTAAATGATCCAACAAATGACTCCATCGATCCCGGATCGACCGATATATCCGAGGCGCCTCGCAACATCAACAACCACATAGGTGAAAAATAGTATAAATGTCAGCCAGTTTAAGCACAGACACCACCTCTAGCTAGAAAGAAACGCATGTCCTCCCTGAGGTCCTCTCCCGTTTCTGGTTTATACTGGGGTGTGAGGCTCGCGAGTTCACGTTATACACAAAGCCACGCCACACCGGCGGTGCTTTGATCATCAACCACAAGACTCTGCTTTTCAACAGAAGCCTTGATCACTGCATCTTAGCATGCCACACAGGCAATTCACACCATGCAACTAATGGCTATCAATCACACAGAATGGATTCCAATGTCAGACACACAGTCTATTTACAAGTTCGTTCTGGGTCTGAACGAAACCGCAGACACTATATACCTCGCATACCCATCGATCTCCACGTACGTCTGGACAATCACCACTCATTATCCATATTTCGGGATGCCCCCCAATCAGGACATCAGCTACCATCCAACCGAGGTGAAAATCTCTGGTCTTCGAACACCTCTTTATCTTCGATTTCTTATCGTCGATTCAGTTATTCAGAATGGGATAAACCCGGTTATTCTGATCAACTCGCATATATAATGAACATGTGCTACACAAACATAACATACGCCTTATTCCAATTCATTAGTCACTAACCGTAAATCAGTAAGAGAACGATTCCCCAAATATTAACCCCGAAGGCCGAAACCAACATCAGATCAAAACCCAGGAAACCACTCGACTTAGCCAACCTTCAGTTAGTGTAATAACCCGCAAAATCTGGGCCAGTTTAAAATTTTTATTTTGGCGATTTTAGCGAATTTTGATTATTTAAAATAAATTATTTTAAATAATATCGACGAGAAATTTATTTTGAATATAATTCGATCGTATATATTATACGCGTCGTCGTTAGAATATAAATATTTATATATAATTATAAATAGAATTGAAAATGGCGCGGTAGTTCGATAATTCGATTTCAAATTTCAATTGAATGTACCGGGTGCAAAACAATCCGGATTTTAGTGAAACCAAAAATAATGGAATCTAATAGTGAATATCTTTCCAGCGAATCCGAAAAATCAAAAGTTCGTAGCGGGAATCAAAAGATATGTCCAGTTGAAAATTCTGAACAGTCGCTATGGAATTCAGGCCCTTAAAAATGGACATTTTGCAAACGACCTCGGATTTCGACGAAACCAGTTTTGTTGGGTCCGGGATGTGAAGTTATTGCTAGGTTTCAAATTTCATAATTTTTCGAATCAATATGTAAGCATGGCAAAGGAAAACGCGTTTGACCAGTTTCAGTTGATTTTAATCGACTGGAAATTGGCCATTTTTCAAACGATCTCAGAATTTGACGAAACTAGTTTTGGTAGGACCGTATCGTCAATACGAAGCTAGAAAATATTTTTCTGGAATTTTTCTAGTTAGTATGTGACCCCGGTAATTTGAAATGTACGTTTAAAATTCAATATAGTGATTTAAAGGTAAATTTAACGGAAACTGATTCGAACAATCGAATCAGCTTACGATACATATCCCATTGTGTTCGGAATGGGGGTATTTAGCTAGGGGCGACAGTTGTTGGGTTTGATTTGGTGTACAAATGCAAAATCTTTATTTTTGAAATTTAAATAATATAAAATATACCATATATAGTCAATCCATTGGTCAAAAAAAAAAAACCCTAGAAAGTAGAATCCCGCGGTCAACCTAATTTGAAGCCGTCATCTGCGAAAACCGATGGCCTAATTTCTTCCAAGTTTGATCATCAATCTCTTTCTAATCTTTTCGAATTAGCCTCACATAATAATACAAAATTGAAATACTTCCTATGCTCTTCATTTCTATACCGTGATGATGATTTCACGATGCCAGAGGAGTTCGATTTTTATGTTAAAACTGCCGACATCGCATGCATTCCTAGGGGCAGGGAGGAGTTCGAATTTGGTGTACTGCCTAGCGCTGGTAGGCGAAGCAGGGGACTCGACGAGGGTATGTTCCGATCAGGGTTCGATCACTTAGAGGTGGAGTACCATTCGGTTTTACTGTGGTGTGCGGTTCTTGTTTTAGCGGCTGGAAGAAGACGATGAGCAACGGATTTGGGGAAGCCGATATACATAAGGTAATTAAAATTTAACTGAGTAGTCATTAATTATTTTAGGTTATTTATTTTTATTTTTTTTGTTTTGTATAAACTGATTTTATAATAAATATAAACTGTTTTTTTTAGAGATTTATAAACCGATTTTTTAAAGAAATTAAAAACTTATTTTTAAAGAAATTAAAAACTGATTTTTGAAGAAATTAAAAACTGATTTTTAAAGAAATTAAAAACTGATTTTTGAAGAAATTAAAAACTGATTTAAAAGGAATTTTAAAACTGATTTTATTTTAAAGGTTTAAAATAGAAAAAAAAGGGTTTAAACTTTAAAATAGAAAAGGCGGAATTTTTATTGGGTAGAAGAAGTAAAAATATGATTTTTATATTTTTAAAGTATTAAAAATATAATCTTTATAGGATAGAGAATATAAAAATATCATCTTTGTATGTGTAGCGAAATAAAAATCTGATTTTTATTTTATATACGTTGAGATAAAAGTGGTAATTTTTAGAAAGGCGAAAACTTTATTTTTGAAATGGAATTTTTGTCTATATAGTAGCAATGTAGAAATAGAATTTTTATCCATAGAATAGTGATTATAAAAATTCGATTTTTATATATTGAATAGCGAACTAAAAATTCGATTTTTATATATTGAATAGCGAACTAAAAATTCGATTTTTATATATTGAATAGCGAACTAAAAATTCGATTTTTATATATTGAACTTTGAAATAAAAATTCGATTTTTATATATTGAACTTTGAAATAAAAATTCGATTTTTATATATTGAACTTTGAAATAAAAATTCGATTTTTATATATTGAACTTTGAAATAAAAATTCGATTTTTATATATTGAACTTTGAAATAAAAATTCGATTTTTATATATTGAACTTTGAAATAAAAATTCGATTTTTATATATTGAACTTTGAAATAAAAATTCGATTTTTATATATTGAACTTTGAAATAAAAATTCGATTTTTATATATTGAACTTTGAAATAAAAATTCGATTTTTATATATTGAACTTTGAAATAAAAATTCGATTTTTATATATTGAACTTTGAAATAAAAATTCGATTTTTATATATTGAGCTTTGAAATAAAAATTTGATTTTTATATATTGAACTTTGAAATAAAAATTCGATTTTTATATATTGAATAGCGAACTAAAAATTCGATTTTTATATATTGAATAGCGAAATAAAAATTCGATTTTTATATATATAGTGGCATTGGGCAACGAAGGTGACAAAAAGGCGAAACGACGAAGACTTCTGCAAATGAAGTGCTGTGGAGCTAGGATAGCTATTTGTGAGAATTTCTCACCTTTCAAATTAATTTTTCTAGTTATATATATATACTAGGATGCAGACGGTGCTTAGTAGCACCCGACACAATCGTCCACAGACCATGGACTTGTTTGTTTGGTTGAATAAATTAATTTGATGACTTGATGTGAATTGGTTGTTTGGTGAATTTGATTGATGTGTGAATGGCGTGGGCCTTCACTAGACCGGGGATAAGGCTAGGCCTTATCCCGTTTTTAGTATCGTGCCGTTATGCCGCCGAAATTTTCTAAAATATGTTAGAAAAACAAAAATAACATTTTATTGAATAAATGAATTGAATAGAAATTCATAGGTTGAAATAAAATGTTTTATCGTTAAAAATATAATTTTTAACGTGAATATGAAAGTAGTGAAGTGAATAAATAAATATTCATTTACAAACCAGATGGTTTGTTTATGTACACTTATTTGAATGACATTGATTGGGACGATAAATTTTACACATCGCCCAACTGCACAACTAAAATCTGTGTTTGATTGTTTGAAACCCCACACGGGTGTTGGGATGAAATATGAATTTCACTCATCCTGATTGATTAAATATGTCGATCGATTGATTGACAGACTGTTATGAGCGTTGAATATCTATATTTAATGCTTATACAGTGTAGTGCACTTTGGTTGATGGTTGATTATTTTCAATGTTATTATATACGTGTGTTGTATGAAAATCCATATAATTAATTTTATATGGTAATTGATTGGGCCTCATTCCAATCGTGAAAATAAAGAATATTTTGATAATAACAAATATTTTGATAATAGGAAATATTTGAAATAGAATATTGGAAAATAGAAATTTATGAAGCCGTGTTAATTAGATTGACGCCATTTTGACGTAAACGATATTTATATCGATTTTATTCATTTTAAAATGAATATTGAAAAGTAATCTCGAAATGAATTGAAAACGATTTCGAAATGAATTGAATTGAAAACGATCTCGAAATGAATTGAATTGAAAACGATTTCGAAATGAATTGAATTGAAAACGATTTCGAAATGAATTGAATGGAAAACGATTTCGAAATGAATTGAATTGAAAATGATTTCGAAAGGAATTGAAAACGATTTCGAATTGAATTGAAAACGAATTGAAACGAATTCAAATTGAATTGAAATTTGAATTGAATAGAAATGAATTTTAAAACGAATTTATAAAGAAGAATTCAATTTCGATTTGAATTGAAATGAAGTTGAAATAGATTTTGAAACGAATTTTAAAACTATTTATATAATTCGTTTTGAATAGAAAATCGACGAAATATATATTATATATATTATATATATAATATAATGGCCTGAATAGAACGCGCCGCGCCGCGGCAGTTCGCGAATTTCGACCATTGATTTCAAACGGACATTACGGGAGATCCGACCGTCGGATTCTCCTAAAACCGGAACCGTTGGGTTCGTATCGAAAAGAGCTTTCTAATGAATGTTAGAAATTTGAAATCTAACGGTTGGATTTGGAATTATGTCCAAATCAAATTTGAAAAAGGTCGCTGTAAGTGCAGTTCGATGGCCATTGATGGAAATCGACTGTACAAGCCTTGATAAAATTATTAAAAATAGTAATAATTTGTGTAAAATCATAAGAAATGACTTGTGAAGATTCGGGATGAAAAACTCCATATTTGAAAAGATAAAAATAGATTTTTATCGAAATGAACTGGTTTTGAACTAGAATTATAATTCTATTTATTTTTAAATAAATAAATTGAATTTGAAATGGTTTTGAACATAACCAAAATTTCCAATGATTGCATTGGAATGGATTTGAATCGAAATTGTCTTCGGAATATTTCGATGTTGGATTTCGTGATTATACAAATGTTGTTATGGAAATTTGAAAGATATATATATCGTTATTTCAAATACGACATTTGTTAATCGTAGAATTTGATATTGAATATAAGCCGATATATTTTCTATTCAGAGCCTTATATTGAATATCAAATGTGATTTGGGTTTGTCGTGAATGGTGTCTTCACTAACACTGTTCTTGAACCCAGTTGAGAAAAGATTAAATCTTTTTATTTAGATTTAATGAAGTGTACCAATTAAATAATATTTAATTGGAATTAAATTGATATTGATTTTTAGGTTTATCGTGAACAGTGTTTTAAACAACACTCGTTCTTTAACCTGATAATTAATGAATGTGATTTTGGGTTTATCGTGAACTGTGTTTTTAAATGACACGGATTCTTTAACCCAGTCGAAGATTAAAACTAAGTGGAGTTTTAATGAATCTTTAATTAGATTGAAAAGATCGAAAATGGAGTATCACCAGTTTTACTCCAGGCGATAGTTAAATCTTTAATTAGATTTGAACGTGAAATGGTAATTGAATTTACCGATAACACTGTGGTGTTAGATATGAAGTATTACCAGTTTTACTTCATGGGATAAATAGGTTGGGATTGGGAAATTAAAACAAATGATTACTTCGGTAAGTTTCGTTAATCCCGACTAGTTTGAATTGATATTCAAAAGTAGATTAAAGAATAAATTCAAGAATTTATCTTTGATAAAATTAATGGGAACCTTTCCCTATGAATGTGAAATTAGAAACTAACTGTCGGTTAGCTAAGTAGAATGGTTTTCTGGATATTGATCTGATGTTGGTTTCGGCCTTCGGGGTTAATATTTGGGGAATTATTCTCTTGATTAATTTACGGTTAGTGACTGATGGATTGGAATGAGGCGTATGTTGTGTTTGTGTAACACTTATTTAAAATATACGCGAGTTATTCGGAAAGACCGGGTTTATCCCATTCTGAATAACTGATGCGACGATAAGTCGAAGATGAAGACGATGGTTGAAGACCGGAGGTCTTCACGTCGTTTGGGTGATAACTGATGATCTTGATTGGGCTGTACACCCAAGAAGATGGAAACAGTTAGTGATCGTCCAGACGTACTTGGAGATCGATGGATATGCGGGGTACTAGGTGCCTCCGGTTTCGTTCAGACCCAGAACGGACTTGTAAATGGACTGTGTGTCTGACATTGGATTTTAGTCCGTGTGATTGATCTCTATTAAATGTATATCTGTTTGGCGGCGGAGAATTTATTCTCTTGCTTAACGCCCTTCTCTGAGACGTACGAGCTCAGGGGTTATATATTGATGGATATCAATCGCATGGAGTGAATTGCCTGTGTGGCATGCCTAAGTGGCAAATGATCAAGGCTTCTGTTGAAAAGCAAAGTCTTGTGGTTGATGATCGAAGCACGGCCTTTGTGGCGTAGCTTTGTGTAACGTTGATTCGCGAGTATCACACCCGGTATGAATCAAAAACGGGAGACGGACCTCAGGGAGGGCATGCGTTTCTTTCTAGTTATGAGTGGCGTCAGTGCTTGAACTGGCTGACGAGTTTGACTCATGTGGATGTTACTTATTATTACTTGCTGAAAAGCGAGGCGCCTCGTGATATCGGTTTCGGCCGATGCTTCTGGTCGGCTGACGGGCCAGGCTTACGCCCCAAAGGGCGGGGAAACGCAGTGTTCAGGAATTTTAATCCACATCGGTGGACCGGCCCTGACGATCCAAGGGCCCACCTGAGTCTGGGTCCTGAGGCTCGGACTAGACAGTCTCGAATCGGTAGAGGATCTTGCCCCTAGCCTCGGTTCATACCATAAATGATAACCCAACTTCCAATACGACATTTGCGGTTTTGATTGTAAATTTATATATGGCGACATAGTGGCATGGGACGCTCATGCCGCCTATGATTGATACTTATGATTTGAAGTTTATTTATACACTATGCACTTATAATAGTATCAAATGATTTGTTTTAAACGTATCAAGCATTCTTTGGCTGTTATAAGGGAAAACCCTATCCCCCGGCTTGCGTTTGCAATGTGTGATAGGACCTGGGTCTTATAACAGCTTCATTTTTCTTTATTTAGCATTGCGCTGTTTGTTTTATGCACTGGTATTCTTGGGAGGAAACCCGTTCCGTGTTATACGGCGTGGTCCCTTGATTTACCTAATGATTTAAAATAAAGATTAATAACTGTTTTAGTTCTCACACCAGTCACATGACTGACCTGGAGTTTATTGTTTTAACCTAAACTCTGGGTGCCCTTATTTTGACACGGGCAGCTAGTAGTTTTGGTTTTGCAGATTTATATTCACAGGATCCTGGTTTACAGCTGGAACGATATCCGGAAAGCTTTGTATCCGTATATCTCATTCTAGTTGTGTATTGTATTATTTTCCGCTGCTATGTATTTAAATGTAATTTAAATCTCTGATATTTCTGTGTAATATTCATTTATACTCTGTATATTCTTGTAATCTGATGCATTGTTGTAATATACAGTGAAACGTTCTTCTGTATGCGTTCTACTTTGTCGTGTTCTCAAACGATAGGGCGTTTCGAACGGCCTGGATCGGTTTAGCGACTGGTTCGGACCTAGCGAAATTCCTTGCCGTCACAGTTGGTATCAGAGCTTTGGTTTGCAGAGCTCAGAGAACAAGACACATTAGAACCGTACGAAAGAATTCATCAGATATTGGATTAGTAATATCCAATTAGAATGACTCGTTAGAGATAGGATCAGTAGTATCCTAGAACGAGTGTGAAGAGTATATTTTTCAAATTAAAACAATTTTTGTTTTGAAAATTTAAATCAATTATTCGTATCTGATTATCTATTTATATTGAGTTGGACAGTCCAGTATATAAAGATTCTGCGTATACGTCTGATCCGCGTGTATTCAAAGTTTTAATATATTGGATAGATATAGCATCACACTCTAGTCGCCCGAAGATGATATTGATGATGGTGCATCATCATCAGCATTTATATTCGAGTGTCGAAGGTGTGATATCTATATATTTCCTATTGACTGGTGTGAGAACCAAAAACTATATAGGATCTATTGTTGTGAATTGGCATCAAAAACCTGATTTTTGACTATGTATCAAAGTTATGAATTTGAAACTCTAATTCACTAATTGATTGATGTTTGTGTTGTTTGTTTATTTGTTTGCTAATTTTTAGCCATTTAGCCTAATTGAAACACATATTGAATTGTATTGAAATTTGGTCGCATTTGCTTGCATACATGTACTTACATTGAACAGGTCATAGCAAGGAGGCTAGAGCCAGAGAATAAAATTTGTTTGCCCGACAAATAGGTACATGTTTACTACATAATTTCCTATTTTGTTTGGGTGATGATGATTTTGTGAGCCTATTGGCTAGCCGCTTGGCTTTTTCTTTTTCTTTTTGAGATCTGAAGGACCGGGGAAGCTATTTGAAATTCCCTGATGCTCCCAGTGCAGGGGAGGTTATGGCGAAATTTTTCGAAAATTTAGGGTGTTAGCCAAATTTTTGAAATTTTGAAAATTCTCAGAAACTGAAAGGTTGGAGAATGAAAGCCAGATCGAACGTAGTGTTGATTAATCAAACCACTTTCGACTTTGTTCCTTTTCGGGGACGAAAAGTTTTAAGTGGGGGAGATTGTAATAACCCGCAAAATCTGGGCCAGTTTAAAATTTTTATTTTGGCGATTTTAGCGAATTTTGATTATTTAAAATAAATTATTTTAAATAATATCGACGAGAAATTTATTTTGAATATAATTCGATCGTATATATTATACGCGACGTCGTTAGAATATAAATATTTATATATAATTATAAATAGAATTGAAAATGGCGCGGTAGTTCGATAATTCGATTTCAAACTTCAATTGAATGTAATGGGTGCAAAACAATCCGGATTTTAGTGAAACCAAAAATAATGGAATCTAATAGTGAATATCTTTCCAGCGAATCCGAAAAATCAAAAGTTCGTAGCGGGAATCAAAAGATATGTCCAGTTGAAAATTCTGAATAGTCGCTATGGAATTCAGGCCCTTAAAAATGGACATTTTGCAAACGACCTCGGATTTCGACGAAACCAGTTTTGTTGAGTCCGGGATGTGAAGTTATTGCTAGGTTTCAAATTTCATAATTTTTCGAATCAATATGTGAGCGTGGCAAAGGAAAACGCGTTTGACCAGTTTCAGTTGATTTTAATCGACTGGAAATTGGCCATTTTTCAAACGATCTCAGAATTTGACGAAACTAGTTTTGGTAGGACCGTATCGTCAATACGAAGCTAGAAAATATTTTTCTGGAATTTTTCTAGTTAGTATGTGACCCCGGTAATTTGAAATGTACGTTTAAAATTCAATATAGTGATTTAAAGGTAAATTTAACGGAAACTGATTCGAACAATCGAATCAGCTTACGATACATATCCCATTGTGTTCGGAATGGGGGTATTTAGCTAGGGGCGACAGTTGTTGGGTTTGATTTGGTGTACAAGTGTAAAATCTTTATTTTTGAAATTTAAATAATATAAAATATACCATATATAGTCAATCCATTGGTCAAAAAAAAAAAAACCCTAGAAAGTAGAATCCCGCGGTCAACCTAATTTGAAGCCGTCATCTGCGAAAACCGATGGCCTAATTTCTTCCAAGTTTGATCATCAATCTCTTTCTAATCTTTTCGAATTAGCCTCACATAATAATACAAAATTGAAATACTTCCTATGCTCTTCATTTCTATACCGTGATGATGATTTCACGATGCCAGAGGAGTTCGATTTTTATGCTGAAACTGCCGACATCGCATGCGTTCCTAGGGGCAGGGAGGAGTTCGAATTTGGTGTACTGCCTAGCGCTGGTAGGCGAAGCAGGGGGCTCGACGAGGGTATGTTCCGATCAGGGTTCGATCACTTAGAGGTGGAGTACCATTCGGTTTTACTGTGGTGTGCGGGTTCTTGTTTTAGCGGCTGGAAGAAGACGATGAGCAACGGATTTGGGGAAGCCGATATACAGAAGGTAATTAAAATTTAACTGAGTAGTCATTAATTATTTTAGGTTATTTATTTTTATTTTTATTTTTTTTGTTTTGTATAAACAGATTTTATAATAAATATAAACTGTTTTTTTTAGAGATTTATAAACTGATTTTTTAAAGAAATTAAAAACTTATTTTTAAAGAAATTAAAAACTGATTTTTGAAGAAATTAAAAACTGATTTTTAAAGAAATTAAAAACTGATTTTTGAAGAAATTAAAAACTGATTTAAAAGGAATTTTAAAACTGATTTTATTTTAAAGGTTTAAAATAGAAAAAAAAGGGTTTAAACTTTAAAATAGAAAAGGCGGAATTTTTATTGGGTAGAAGAAGTAAAAATATGATTTTTATATTTTTAAAGTATTAAAAATATAATCTTTATAGGATAGAGAATATAAAAATATCATCTTTGTATGTGTAGCGAAATAAAAATCTGATTTTTATTTTATATACGTTGAGATAAAAGTGGTAATTTTTAGAAAGGCGAAAACTTTATTTTTGAAATGGAATTTTTGTCTATATAGTAGCAATGTAGAAATAGAATTTTTATCCATAGAATAGTGATTATAAAAATTCGATTTTTATATATTGAATAGCGAACTAAAAATTCGATTTTTATATATTGAATAGCGAACTAAAAATTCGATTTTTATATATTGAATAGCGAACTAAAAATTCGATTTTTATATATTGAACTTTGAAATAAAAATTCGATTTTTATATATTGAACTTTGAAATAAAAATTCGATTTTTATATATTGAACTTTGAAATAAAAATTCGATTTTTATATATTGAACTTTGAAATAAAACTTCGATTTTTATATATTGAACTTTGAAATAAAAATTCGATTTTTATATATTGAACTTTGAAATAAAAATTCGATTTTTATATATTGAACTTTGAAATAAAAATTCGATTTTTATATATTGAACTTTGAAATAAAAATTCGATTTTTATATATTGAACTTTGAAATAAAAATTCGATTTTTATATATTGAACTTTGAAATAAAAATTCGATTTTTATATATTGAACTTTGAAATAAAAATTCGATTTTTATATATTGAGCTTTGAAATAAAAATTCGATTTTTATATATTGAACTTTGAAATAAAAATTCGATTTTTATATATTGAATAGCGAACTAAAAATTCGATTTTTATATATTGAATAGCGAAATAAAAATTCGATTTATATATATATAGTGGCCTTGGGCAACGAAGGTGACAAAAAGGTGAAACGACGAAGACTTCTGCAAATGAAGTGCTGTGGAGCTAGGATAGCTATTTGTGAGAATTTCTCACCTTTCAAATTAATTTTTCTAGTTATATATATATACTAGGATGCAGACGGTGCTTAGTAGCACCCGACACAATCGTCCACAGACCATGGACTTGTTTGTTTGGTTGAATAAATTAATTTGATGACTTGATGTGAATTGGTTGTTTGGTGAATTTGATTGATGTGTGAATGGCGTGGGCCTTCACTAGACCGGGGATAAGGCTAGGCCTTATCCCGTTTTTAGTATCGTGCCGTTATGCCGCCGAAATTTTCTAAAATATGTTAGAAAAACAAAAATAACATTTTATTGAATAAATGAATTGAATAGAAATTCATAGGTTGAAATAAAATGTTTTATCGTTAAAAATATAGTTTTTAACGTGAATATGAAAATAGTGAAGTGAATAAATAAATATTCATTTACAAACCAGATGGTTTGTTTATGTACACTTATTTGAATGACATTGATTGGGACGATAAATTTTACACATCGCCCAACTGCACAACTAAAATCTGTGTTTGATTGTTTGAAACCCCACACGGGTGTTGGGATGAAATATGAATTTCACTCATCCTGATTGATTAAATATGTCGATCGATTGATTGACAGACTGTTATGAGCGTTGAATATCTATATTTGATGCTTATACAGTGTAGTGCACTTTGGTTGATGGTTGATTATTTTCAATGTTATTATATACATGTGTTGTATGAAAATCCATATAATTAATTTTATATGGTAATTGATTGGGCCTCATTCCAATCGTGAAAATAAAGAATATTTTGATAATAACAAATATTTTGATAATAGGAAATATTTGAAATAGAATATTGGAAAATAGAAATTTATGAAGCCGTGTTAATTAGATTGACGCCATTTTGACGTAAACGATATTTATATCGATTTTATTCATTTTAAAATGAATATTGAAAAGTAATCTCGAAATGAATTGAAAACGATTTCGAAATGAATTGAATTGAAAACGATCTCGAAATGAATTGAATTGAAAACGATTTCGAAATGAATTGAATTGAAAACGATTTCGAAATGAATTGAATTGAAAACGATTTCGAAATGAATTGAATTGAAAACGATTTCGAAATGAATTGAATTGAAAACGATTTCGAAAGGAATTGAAAACGAATTCAAATTGAATTGAAAACGAATTGAAACGAATTCAAATTGAATTGAAATTTGAATTGAATAGAAATGAATTTTAAAACGAATTTATAAAGAAGAATTCAATTTCGATTTGAATTGAAATGAAGTTGAAATAGATTTTGAAACGAATTTTAAAACTATTTATATAATTCGTTTTGAATAGAAAATCGACGAAATATATATTATATATATAATATAATGGCCTGAATAGAACGCGCTGCGCCGCGGCAGTTCGCGAATTTCGACCATTGATTTCAAACGGACATTACGGGAGATCCGACCGTCAGATTCTCCTAAAACCGGAACCGTTGGGTTCGTATCGAAAAGAGCTTTCTAATGAATGTTAGAAATTTGAAATCTAACGGTTGGATTTGGAATTATGTCCAAATAAAATTTGAAAAAGGTCGCTGTAAGTGCAGTTCGATGGCCATTGATGGAAATCGACTGTACAGGCCTTGATAAAATTATTAAAAATAGTAATAATTTGTGTAAAATCATAAGAAATGACTTGTGAAGATTCGGGATGAAAAACTCCATATTTGAAAAGATAAAAATAGATTTTTATCGAAATGAACTGGTTTTGAACTAGAATTATAATTCTATTTATTTTTAAATAAATAAATTGAATTTGAAATGGTTTTGAAAATAACCAAAATTTCCAATGATTGCATTGGAATGGATTTGAATCGAAATTGTCTTCGGAATATTTCGATGTTGGATTTCGTGATTATACAAATGTTGTTATGGAAATTTGAAAGATATATATATCGTTATTTCAAATACGACATTTGTTAATCGTAGAATTTGATATTGAATATAAGCCGATATATTTTCTATTCAGAGCCTTATATTGAATATCAAATGTGATTTGGGTTTGTCGTGAATGGTGTCTTCACTAACACTGTTCTTGAACCCAGTTGAGAAAAGATTAAATCTTTTTATTTAGATTTAATGAAGTGTACCAATTAAATAATATTTAATTGGAATTAAATTGATATTGATTTTTGGGTTTATCGTGAACAGTGTTTTAAACAACACTCGTTCTTTAACCTGATAATTAATGAATGTGATTTTGGGTTTATCGTGAACTGTGTTTTTAAATGACACGGATTCTTTAACCCAGTCGAAGATTAAAACTAAGTGGAGTTTTAATGAATCTTTAATTAGATTGAAAAGATCGAAAATGGAGTATCACCAGTTTTACTCCAGGCGATAGTTAAATCTTTAATTAGATTTGAACGTGAAATGGTAATTGAATTTACCGATAACACTGTGGTGTTAGATATGAAGTATTACCAGTTTTACTTCATGGGATAAATAGGTTGGGATTGGGAAATTAAAACAAATGATTACTTCGGTAAGTTTCGTTAATCCCGACTAGTTTGAATTGATATTCAAAAGTAGATTAAAGAATAAATTCAAGAATTTATCTTTGATAAAATTAATGGGAACCTTTCCCTATGAATGTGAAATTAGAAACTAACTGTCGGTTAGCTAAGTAGAATGGTTTTCTGGATATTGATCTGATGTTGGTTTCGGCCTTCGGGGTTAATATTTGGGGAATTATTCTCTTGATTAATTTACGGTTAGTGACTGATGGATTGGAATGAGGCGTATGTTGTGTTTGTGTAACACTTATTTAAAATATACGCGAGTTATTCGGAAAGACCGGGTTTATCCCATTCTGAATAACTGATGCGACGATAAGTCGAAGATGAAGACGATGGTCGAAGACCGGAGGTCTTCACGTCGTTTGGGTGATAACTGATGATCTTGATTGGGCTGTACACCCAAGAAGATGGAAACAGTTAGTGATCGTCCAGACGTACTTGGAGATCGATGGATATGCGGGGTACTAGGTGCCTCCGGTTTCGTTCAGACCCAGAACAGACTTGTAAATGGACTGTGTGTCTGACATTGGATTTTAGTCCGTGTGATTGATCTCTATTAAATGTATATCTGTTTGGCGGCGGAGAATTTATTCTCTTGCTTAACGCCCTTCTCTGAGACGTACGAGCTCAGGGGTTATATATTGATGGATATCAATCGCATGGAGTGAATTGCCTGTGTGGCATGCCTAAGTGGCAAATGATCAAGGCTTCTGTTGAAAAGCAAAGTCTTGTGGTTGATGATCGAAGCACGGCCTTTGTGGCGTAGCTTTGTGTAACGTTGATTCGCGAGTATCACACCCGGTATGAATCAAAAACGGGAGACGGACCTCAGGGAGGGCATGCGTTTCTTTCTAGTTATGAGTGGCGTCAGTGCTTGAACTGGCTGACGAGTTTGACTCATGTGGATGTTACTTATTATTACTTGCTGAAAAGCGAGGCGCCTCGTGATATCGGTTTTGGCCGATGCTTCTGGTCGGCTGACGGGCCAGGCTTACGCCCCAAAGGGCGGGGAAACGCAGTGTTCAGGAATTTTAATCCACATCGGTGGACCGGCCCTGACGATCCAAGGGCCCACCTGAGTCTGGGTCCTGAGGCTCGGACTAGACAGTCTCGAATCGGTAGAGGATCTTGCCCCTAGCCTCGGTTCATACCATAAATGATAACCCAACTTCCAATACGACATTTGCGGTTTTGATTGTAAATTTATATATGGCGACATAGTGGCATGGGACGCTCATGCCGCCTATGATTGATACTTATGATTTGAAGTTGTTTTGTACACTATGCACTTATAATAGTATCAAATGATTTGTTTTAAACGTATCAAGCATTCTTTGGCTGTTATAAGGGAAAACCCTATCCCCCGGCTTGCGTTTGCATTGTGTGATAGGACCTGGGTCTTATAACAGCTTCATTTTTCTTTATTTAGCATTGCGCTGTTTGTTTTATGCACTGGTATTCTTGGGAGGAAACCCGTTCCGTGTTATACGGCGTGGTCCCTTGATTTACCTAATGATTTAAAATAAAGATTAATAACTGTTTTAGTTCTCACACCAGTCACATGACTGACCTGGAGTTTATTGTTTTAACCTAAACTCTGGGTGCCCTTATTTTGACACGGGCAGCTAGTAGTTTTGGTTTTGCAGATTTATATTCACAGGATCCTGGTTTACAGCTGGAACGATATCCGGAAAGCTTTGTATCCGTATATCTCATTCTAGTTGTGTATTGTATTATTTTCCGCTGCTATGTATTTAAATGTAATTTAAATCTCTGATATTTCTGTGTAATATTCATTTATACTCTGTATATTCTTGTAATCTGATGCATTGTTGTAATATACAGTGAAACGTTCTTCTGTATGCGTTCTACTTTGTCGTGTTCTCAAACGATAGGGCGTTTCGAACGGCCTGGATCGGTTTAGCGACTGGTTCGGACCTAGCGAAATTCCTTGCCGTCACAGTTAGTTTCTAAATTTCACATTCCATATCGTTTATGAGATTTTATAACCATTTATCGCTATTTTTATTTATTTAAAAATAGCCAATTTATTCAAACGACGCTTCAGGCCACAACATGGCCTTGGCGCTGTTTTTCTTCAGATTTGATTTACACATATCTGAAAATCTAATAGTTGGATCTTCATAAAATTTACATAATTAGAAAGATCTTTTCAAAACGAATCCAACGGTTCCAATTTTTGGAAAATACGACGGTCGGATCTCCTGGTACACTCGATTGAAGTTTCGATTTCAAAATACAAACTACAGCGTCGTTATTCGATTTAACTTAATTATATTTATATATATATAAATATAATCGATTCTAGCACTGTTTTTCTTTAGATTTGAATTAAACATTCTAGAGAATCCAACCGTTGGATCTTTACAAAGTTTGTGTCGTTGGAAAGATATTTCCAAAATGAACCCAATGGTTTCGGTTTCGGGAAAATCCGATGGTCGGATCTCCCGCACTAATTGTTTGAAATCACGATTTCAAAACACAAACTGCAGCTTCGTTATTCGATTTATTTTAATTATATATATATATAATCGATTCTGCGATTTCAAAACCATATTATTTTCATATCTTTGATAAAAATGATATTTTTATCCAACTGACTTCTACTTCAACACTTCACTATTTTTAACAATTCATGTATACAATAAAAATGTGATTTTCATTGTAAAACTATTTATTACAATACATGACTATTTTATATAGTTCGTATAGATGATAAAAATGTGATTTTTATTGTTAAAACAATTTATTTAAAACACGAATACCATTTAACACATGAATTTCTATTCAACGAATGAATTTCTATTCAACACATGAAGGTTTTCTATAGTTCGTATATATAAAATAAAAATGTGATTTTTAATGTTAAAACAATTTATTTAAAACACGAATACCACCCAACACAAGAATTTATATTCAACGAATGAATTTCTATTCAACACATGAATGTTTTCTATAGTTCGAATATATACAATAAAAAGGTGATTTTTATATTTAAAACAATTTGTTTAAAACACGAATACCATTCAACACATGAATGTTTTCTATAGTTTATATATATACAATAAAAATGTGATTTTTATATTTAAAACAATTTGTTTAAAACACAAAATACCATTCAACACATGAATTTCTATCCAACGAATGAATTTCTATTCAACACATGAATGTTTTCTATATTTTATATATATATGAAATAAAAATGTGATTTTATATTTAAAACATTTTATTTCAAAACACGAATACCATTCAACACATGAATTTCTATTCAACGAATGAATTTCTATTCAACACACGAATATAGTTTTCAACACATGAAAATAATTCTAACACATGAATATTATTCAAAACTTCAGCAGCATAACGGCAGGGTAGTTAAAACTGGGGCCGTCCCTAGTACGGCTCCTCGGTCTACCTTAAAGCCACGCAGCTTTTGACAATGGGGATTTCATGCATCTAGTTCGCACGCAGGCGGCATGTATATTATTATTACTTTCATTTCCATAAACTATTCCTATGTGTTTTCAACCAAATAATTCTCAACAACAAACGGGTATTTTTCAACCACAATCAATCAATTTCAACCATAAACAATTCTAATTAACCATTCGTAATCAACCAATTTTCACACCAATCACAACCAATAAATATCGTTCATGGTTTATGGACAAGGGGCGTATATATATATATATATATATATATATATATATATATATATATATATATAAGCATTTCACTTCTATTTCAACACATATATAATTTTTACAACGCATATATAACTTATATATCGAACGTACAACTTATACAACGCTTACACAAGAGGTGTACAATGCTTATATAGCTCATACATCGACTATATGATTTATACATCATCATTTTCCTTATTGTTTATAATTAAGAAATCTCACAATGGGTTCCACTCCACCAAAAATAGCAGAAGGCTCAGAAAAATATGCGGTCTCTTCTAGAATGTAGAAGATGTCCACATGAGTCCACTGTCTCTTGTTTTATTGAATTTCATCAACATATGAAAAAGTTATGATTTTTACAGTGAAATCAAAAACCGTAGCGCTTTAAATTGCTATAATATAGTTTATTTTAAAATCAGCCGTTACCTCCACGAAATCTTCAAAACTAGGTTTGATCTTTTTTCACAATCCACGTAGCTTGGTAATAATCGGCCTCTGCCACCTTGTATTGCTCCGAGAGGCGCACAGATCGACGGGGGTTTGGTGGCACACGGTGGCGGATTCTGGCCATGGCGGCTGTCCAAAGGCTGCGCCTTCTCGTAGGTGATTCGGCCTCCACGCTCAATGATAAACGATGCTCTTCACATGGATTTGAAGCTCGTCTCGAGCTCTACAAATAACTCCAAAGGTGCATGGTGTTTTGTTGCACTGATTGATCAGAAAATAAATGGGAAGGTTGGAAGCTTTAGTCGTCGTCGATCGGGGGTGCGGGGAGAGAGAAAGGCTGATGTGGACAAATGAGATATTTTTTTATATTTATAAATTTTTAAAAATCCAAAAATACCCTCTTTCGCACACGAACACCAATCCAAACCCGACGACTGTCGTCCCTTGCTAAATACCCCCATTCCGAACACAATGGGATAAGTTTTGTAGGCCCACTCGACTGTTAGAGTCAGTTTCTCTTCAAATTAAAATATAAAACATTCAATATTTAATTTGAACGTACATTTCAATTTGCCGGGGCCACATAATGATCTAAAAATTCTCGAAAAATAAATCTAGCTATGTTTTGACGATATGGTCCCAACAAAACTAGTTTCGCCGAATTCTAAGACCGTTTGAAAAATAGCTCTTTTCTGGTCAATCCAATTTAATAGAAATCGACCAAACACATTTTCCTTCGCCATGCTCACATACTAGCTTCAAAAATTATGAAATTTGGAACCTAGCAATAGTTTAACATCCCAGATCCAACAAAAGAGGTTTCGTCGAATTCCGAGGTCGTTTGGAAAATGGCCATTTTCACGGGCTATATAAACTCTATAGCGACCTTTCTGAAAATTCATTTGGCCATAACTTTTGCTTTCCGCTATGAAACTTCGATTTTTTAGATTCGTTAGAAAGATACTCACTAACAGATTTAAATATTTTTGGTTTCACTAAAATCAGTTTTGTTTTGCACCCGGTACAGTCAGTGAAAGTTTGAATTCAAAATTTGAAACTACCGCGCCATTTCAGGCCTTGTTTATAATTAGAATTAATTATATTTATTTTCAAACGTCGATTCCTACTTACTTTTCGTCGTTATTATTTAAAATATTTTAAATTCACCAAATAAGCCAATTTAAAATTTTTAAATTGGTTCATATTTTCTGGGTCATTACATTTCCGGGTTATTACAGACTACAGTTTGGATTTGGGTGATCCTTTTGCGGTTACTTTGTAAGGCATAGCTTCAAGGGAAATGATGGTGGCTTTTAGGTTGAGCAGAGAGGATGCAGGAGTGGAATGCTGCCAAGTAGGTGCTGCATAAGTTCGGAGAGGTGAGAGTTGTTGATGACCGTATGGTGTTCGATGGAATGCCATAGAGAATGGAGCAAGTATTAGAGGGGGCTGAGGGCAATTGGGAAAGCTGCTGTAAATAAAAGTAAATGGAAAAGGTAATTAAATAAATTATTTAGTCAATATTTAATTTATTTAGTATATTAGTTAATTTAATGGGATAATTGTTTAATCGACAAATATAAAATCATATGATCATAGGCGTAATCCATTCGAGAAGAATTAAGTTGAAACAATTCAAGTCAACGCTAGACGAGACTAAATGCAATCGGAATGGATATTCGACAAGTAAAATAAATGTGAGTAAATCCCACTCACCTATAATTTAGAATTATTTTTATTCGGTAAAAATAATTGTTGTTGCTTTTTTGAATGCTTTCTGGTTGATTTAAATATATTAGTTATTTAGGGTTGACTATTATATAGATATTGGGTTGATGATTGGATTGTTCCCGCAGTCTCATTAGCGGATGCCGGCGGTACCATAGCGGATGATTTCCCTATGCGCCCCACGAATATATATTAGTGGACGACCTTCTATACCGCGATATCCTGTCTCGAAGCAGGATGGGTATTATTTATGTTGACTAACGTCTGTGGATGCAGGAAAACAGGTTGGAGGGATCCAACTAGATTCATCAAAAATATATTATCTGTTTATTTATTTGTTTGCATATATACTATCATATATGGTGTGTTAAAAAACCTGAAATAAATAATTGGTGGTTTTGTGTTTAAATATCACTAGGCCTAAGTGTTAATTTAAAAATATCCTGGAAAGGATATTTGAGATTTAAAAGGAAAATTCTATTTTTAAAATAGAATTTGAAATTTTGGAATGGAATAAAAATATTAACCTGTTATAATAAAATAAAACAAGTAATTCATTTATAAACGAAGTTTATAAATGAAGTGAAAAGAATTATCATTGGGTAATTGAGAAATAAAAACACTAGTGCGAAGTTGAAATGGGAAAGTATTTTTCCGAAGTAGAAATTATTGATTTCAACTGAATTGGAAATCAAGACTTGTTTAATATAGATTATAAAGAAAATTCAAATAGAAATTGAATATAGAAATTCAAATGGAGTTTAAATATAGAAAATATAAAGGAAATTCAAATATAGAATTTGAATATATGGAATTTGAACAAAGAAATTTTAAATGCAGAATTTGAATAGAATTTAAATATACAAAAATTTGAATAGAATTGAATAGAATTTGAATAGAATTGAAAATTGAATTTGAAAATAGAAATTTAAAAGAGAGTTTGGTATAGAAAGTTGAAATCATTTCGAAATGGGAACGAAGAAATATATTTCGAAATGTAGATTTTTAAACAGAATAGAAATAAATCCAAAGTATAATTTATAAAAAGGAATTGAAATTAAAATAGAAGATCGAAGTATAAATAAATTTATTTCCGAGTTAGGGAAAATCGACAATTTTAGAAGATCGGGAAGATTATGTTAAATTGGAAAATTGGATTTGATATATATTAAAAATATATCAGAATGGAGTTGAAGTTATTATAAACGAAGTTAAAACGTTCATATATATATAAATATAATTAAAACGAACTCGCCGCAGCGCGGCAGTTCATTAATTGGCGATTCGAACTTCAATTGAGTATACTTATTCAATTGAAGTCGGAATTCTTTGAAACAGGAATCATCGGGACCGGTTGAATGATAGTTTTCTAATGAAAGAGAAAAATCTGGATTTCGTCGTATAGATTTTGAGTTATGTCAAAATTAAGTTTTCAGAAAAACAGCGCCATAATTGTTTTAAAAACGATAATGGTCTATTTAAATAAATAAAAGGATTTTAAAGAAATAAAATCCGAATTTTCCATTAGAAAAATCCAGACTGGAGATATAAACTCTGGTGAAGTAATGAATTGAATTTTGAATAAAAATCAGATTTTTAATTATTAAATAGGTTTAACTAGTTTGAAAAATAAATAGTTAATTCGAGATTTGAATTGAAATGGGGCGTTGAATAAGTGAAAGAGATTTGAAAATTTATATTCGAAATCGAATATGTAACTCGAGTTGAAATGGAATTAGATGGGGTTCATGAGTAGATTAAAATATATTTGAATGTGATATGTTCAAATAAGCAGTGAAATAAGCAAAGGAGCTAACTAAAGAATAAATTAGCAAATTTAGTTAAGACAATTAGATTGAGTTAAATCAGAATTGAAAACAGGTGAACATGTGATTAGACAGGTATGGGATGAAGTATATGAAGATTTTAATTTAAGTGCCCGACAAAAAGGTACACGTTTAAATTCTATATGAGGTTTTATGCGCCATATCGGCAAGCCGCTTGGCTTTTTCTTTTTCTTTTGGATTGGTGAGGGCCATGGGAGGCTATTTGAAATATCCCGATGCTCCCGGTACAAAGGAGGTTATAGTGAAATTTTTCGGAAATTTAAGGAGTTAGAATATTTTTAAGAAAAATTTGAAGTTAGAAATCAATGTATCGATATATATAGAATTCGATAAGTAAATGAATTTAAAAAAATAGAATGTTATAAACAGAAAGGAAATCGATAGGCTGCTAATAGAAAGAGAAACATATATACGTTTAAAAATGATTAATTTGTTTGTATGGTGTTGATTATTCGAGGTAAGGGGTTTTTGTCTATTTTGAAGTTAATGATGTTTTTAGTCAAGGTCCAAGAGGTAATTTTACCCCAACTTGATTGATTTCATTTTTAATTGATAATAGCAAGATCCATTCTCGAAGATAAATGTTTGAATAAGAATTAGTTGAATAAAAGATTTTGGGTTGTTGTAACGATGTTTTACACAGCATTCGTTTTAACCAAAGTGGTGAAAATTTTGGAAATATAAAAGTACATTTTTCCTGAGTATAATTAAAGTAGTCGGGAAAGAGATAAGTGATTGAAATTGTTTTCCAAAATAGAATATATTTTCTAAATATAGAAAATAAAAGAAGGCGAGATATGGAAATGTTTTCCAAATAGTGTAAAAGGCCAAGATGATAATTGAAAATATTTAGTTAACAAATATTGATAAGGAAATGGAATGGTGATTAAATTAATGAATATTAATTTAAAGGCCCAGTGATGGTTGATGTTACGGATGAATGGATGTTTGTTTGTTCATTTTCTTCGATAGTTAAATAACTGACTATCGAAGTGTTTGCCAATGTCGTTGTCAATATGGAGAGACCAGTTGGATTATTATTCGTGAACCACTCTGTATTGGCAGTAGCGTTGCGAATCAGATTATATGAAGATAAATCAAAGACAGAGTAAAGTACAAGGACTTCTTCTATTAATAGAAATTGGGCATTCGGTTTCGTTCAGTCCCAGAACGAACGTATACGGACGAGTGTCTGACAGAGTATTTCCAATGATCGCATATGTTGGTCTATATAGATATTTATTCCCTTAGCATAATATCTAGAATATATTTGTGCAAATCAATTAGTGATTAACGGATCTGACAATGTGGCATTCAAAGTGATTATGAGGTCGATGAATGGAAAGTAATCGTAGCTTCAGGCCTCAACAACAGAGGAAATGACAAAAATCTGGCAGGCAGCATGGCTATGTGGGTCGCTCCCATTAGGATGTATAATCACCTATCTAGAGATTCATTTAATTTCTTATTCTATTCGATGTTGTCCCATTCGGGAAACGATTGCTGATCCCAACCGTTGGTGATATACATTCGATACACTCAAGCGAAATGTGTGGTCGGTCATGTGTGGGCCGGGTTGCAAGATGTTCTTGTTAAACCCAGTGTATTCCTCTCTAGATGTACACTAGCGGAAAAAGGTTCGATACCTTGTCATAGTCGGAATCCAATCTCCAATAAGAGCCCTGCGATTTTTTATTTTATATTATATATGGAGCGTGAGATGCAAGCGTTCCGCTAGATTGTTATTTATTTGATTTACACACTATTATAATATCACTGGATTTTCGTATCAAAGTATTTTGGGTTATCATAAGGTAAAAACCATCCGTGGTTATGTGTAGATCAGTCTTACGATTATCTTTTCTTTTGAAAGGATTTTGAAAGTTAAACAAATGGTCGGAGTTTACTCACACCTGTCCCATGACTGACCCAGAGTTTATTTTGTTTGTTTTCCCTAAACTCTTGGGTGCCCAAATTTGTACAGGAAGTCAAGCAGTCGAGATTTTACAGATTCATTTGGAGAAGATGGAAGCACAAAGCTTCACCAGTTAGCTATAGATTATCATATATTCCGCTGTGTACTTTGTGGTATCTGGAAATAGGTGTTTATAACTGTTCCAGGAATATCTGTTATGCTCTGATGATGGTATGTATATAAAGTTACTGATTTTTATTTCAAAAGTTATGTTACTTTATATATTTTATTCGTTCTGCTGTGAGGTTTGTCTTCTTTATTTTCTTCTATTCTAATATTTATTTCTTTCTATTTCTCATCCTCTAACTTCTTTCAAATAATGATTCGCATTTCTGTGCAATTTGGGTTGGACGTATGGTGTTATTAGTGTAACACCCCGCAAATCAGTTAATACTAATATTCACAAATGAAAGAATAATTAATTTCAAATATAAGAATATTGGGAAACGGGCTGCGCCATTGTGTTCGTCTCGGAAAAATACGCGAAATAGAGTCCGAAATTTTGTGAATCGGAGTTCGTATGACCGAGATATGGCCTCGAGAAGTTTCACGAAAAATTCAAATTTTAAAACAGATTTCAAAAACACAGAAATGGAGGCAGGCGGGAAAACTCCCGCCCAGACCAGGTCGACCTGGGGGTCAACTTGGGAGTCGACCTGGGGGGGGCCAGGTCGACACTAGAGTCGACCTGGGTGTCGACCTCCCTGGTCGAGCCCAGGTGACCTGGGTGCATCTGGTTGGGTTTTCGAGCTGTGTTTTGAAGGCTGGACAAAATCTAATGGCTCTAATCTATTCTAGGGTAAATCTAATGGCCTAAATTCATCCTAACATCTACAAATAAGTGGGTAGACTCTAACCCTAAATCACTTGAAAAATTGGAGAGCTACCGACATGCCGTTGCCATGGAGTTCAGTGTAGCCGTCACAAACTAAAGAAGAAGGAGAAAGCCTAGCCTATAACTAAATCTACTCAACAAACAAATTAAATCAAAGACTCTTTCTATTTCTCTTCTTTAAATTGTGAGTATGATGATTCTCACAATGTTATTATAAAATAATTCGATTAAGTTATGAATGGATCACAAGAAAGTGATGTGAATTGTAATTGTAAATTCTATATTGTGGATCTCTTGTTATGTTATTATGTTGTCATATGTTGAAAATTATATGTTGTAAATTCTCCTATGCTATGCCATGCTATTATGAAAATCATGCTATGCTATGTTATGCTTTCATGCTATGCTATGTGTAAATCATGCTATGTTATGTCATAAATCTTATATATGTTGTAGATCTCATGTTAACACATATGTTGGAAATCCATAAGTTATATGATTATGATATCATGTTAAGTTGTGTTGAATCGTACAAGTTGTAAAATCATGATGTTGTTATTTATGAAAATTGGATCATGTTTTAAAGTTTATGTTTTTTTTTCTAAAAATTAAATGGATCATGATTATGGGAATTTGCCTATTAAGTTAGGTTTACCCATATACATGAAGCCACAATTTAAATTGGATCTTGAATATGGAAATTTGCCTGTTAAGTTAGGTGTACCCATATGCATGAATCTATGACTAAATGAATTTTTATTATGGGAATTTGCCTATTGAGTTAGGTGTACCCATATAAACCCATATTGTTAGATTAGATGATGTTGATTCACACATGTTCCTATGCAAGTTGTACATATGCAAGTTTCACCCCTTATTATGATTCATTTAGTCATATATACATGTTGTTATTGTGATAATCTCTTTTATGCTATGAGTTAGACTATTCGAGTCTAATATATATTTTGCGAATAAACGTTCAAACGTGGGGTAGGGGTGATATTAGGAATTAATAAATTGGGTGCAATTTTGTATGATTTTGCATGCCTTGAATGGATGTCCATAATTGAGTCAATTATGGACATTGTTGAATTTGGAATTAATTAATAATTCAAGTAGGGAATTATTAAAATTGGGGAAAGTGGATTATTAATAATAATCAATGCTTAGGACACGAGCTTGGACCCGTTTGTGACGTAAACCTGCCCGGACCCGCCCGGCAAATCCAGTAGTCACAAATGTCGGCCCAATGTGAGAGGTCCTAGGCCCAAACTAAAGCATAACAGTTGTAAAGACACGAGTTTAGACTCCTTTATGGTACAAGACTGCCCGGACCCGCCCGGCAAATCCAGCTGCCATAAATGCCAGTCTAATGTGAGAGGTCTTTATGAGGTTATGGCCTTAATGAATTAAGAAATACTTAGCCAGATAATCATGTAAGGTGGGACATGGGGGTTAAATAGGTGCCTTGGGTGGCATGAGGAATCTAGTGGTTGCCTTTAGAGGCATTTGAAATACGATTAGACTTAACAAAATACACATGTAAATGAACATGACTAAGTGGGTTAGGTGGATGGACTAATGGAACAGGCTTAGGTGGAATGCTTGTGGGAAATAATGGGGGCCCATTTCAACCAGTATCCCAAAAAACGTATCTTTGTGGGCTCGACCCAAGTCGAGGACGGGACACACATACTGGGTTTGACTATAAGAGGCCAAACCAGGGAGCGGTGGCAACGCAAAGTCCAACGGGTTTCATATGCGTGTGTGGACCCGGGCTGGTAGGTAAGACGTTGTTGCATCGTGTAGGTATAAGCCGTGCATCTCCGTTATATCGGGTTTCCACTTTAGGGGAATGATACACCCCACTGTGGGGCCATCACGGGTATCTACGAGTAGGGAGCCGATCGAAAAATGGAAAGTGGGGTACACATAGTGGAGATAGGGCAGGCGGCACCTATGTAGTCAGCTAGGAGTACGTAAAGCCATTAAGAAAGTTTCATAGTGAAGCTAAGTGGGATCAATCTTTAGGGTGACTGGTGTGGTGCAGTATAGTGTTTATCCTTTAGTATTCAGGAGCGCCTATAACGTTTCCTTTAGCTATTGTCTATGTCTTTAATCTGCTCTTTCATAGACATTTCCTTGTTTTCCAGCTTATGCCTTAGTCCAGTTATTTTGATAATAGTATTGTAGAATTATCATACTCGCCAGACTTTATGTTTGACCCCCTCTTTTCCATCTTTTTTTCCCTTCAGGTCCTCAGGTTGGGCCAAGTTCTAGTGGAGTCTAGTTGGATCGCTTATCTCTTGGAAAGCTTGGACTGCAGAAGTAAAGTCCAGCTTGTTATGTTTTTTTTAATGGCTATTTATTGTAATGGGATTATGTATTTTGTTTTTGTGAAGACGGATATTGTACTTGGTTATGATCTATGGTTTTATGATGTAACAGACATATTTAATTTCCGCTGCAATAAAATGAAGTTTTAGATTTTCAAGGGCTATTTATTATCTGTCTTGTTGTAATTTCCCTGTTCTACATTCACTTATGACCTCAATGGAAGTTAATGCATTCCCCTGGTGAGTGACATTAATGGACGTGGAGTGTTACACGTGGTATCAGAGCATAAGGTTACCAGAACAGATAAAATTTTTAGAAAAATATTTTTCTAAAGTATTTTTGGAAGAAGTGCTTTCAAAAACATGTTATTTAGAGAGAGTTTTTATGAAAAACATAATCCCAAATAGCCATATCCTTATCTTTATCTTTCGAATTCTCCATTTTGAATCTTTCCTTTTTCGTTTCAGCATGGCTGAAGATCTTAATCTCCCAGAAGGTGTGACGGTTCCAGGGTGGTTTACGAGATATTTGGAGGCTAGGGCCACCACTGCAGGCCCAGCAGATACTCCTCCACCCCCAGTTGCACCCATTCCTTCTCCTCCTCCTCCTCCTCGTGTTGACACTTTTGCAAAGACGTGCAAGGAATTTAAGGCTATGGGAGGAAAAACTTTTCAAGGGACTGAGACGTTTGTGGAGGCCAGAGACTGGCTTAAGGAGACTGAGGAATTGTTGGATATCTTTGAAGTGGAAGATGGGAGGAAAGTCCGTTTAGCTGCTTGGTTAATGAAGGGAGAGGCCTCGTTTTGGTGGGAGGTCACTAACGGGGAACGTCCAGTTGATTCATGGGCGGATTTCAGACGAAGGTTTGAGGCAAAGTTTCTTTCAAGGGCAGAGGAGAATTTAAATATGGAAAAATTCCTGACATTAAAGCAAGGGAGCTTATCAGTGAAGGAATATGTCAATAAATTTAATCAGTTAGCGAGGTTTGGCTTGGAGTTGGTGAACACGCCAGAGAAGAAAGCTTTGAGGTTCGTTAGAGGCTTGAATGAACCGTTGCAAGGGTTGGCTATGACCCACATCCCTATGCGAGCCACCTTTGAAAGGCTAGTAGAAATGGCACTTATGCATGAGGATAAGGCAGCTGAAAAGAAAGGGGATCAGCAGAAACCCCAACAGCAAAATAAGAAGGGTGGTAAAAACAATAATGGCAAAGGGAAGAAGAGATGCTTCAATTGTGGGATGCCTGGCCATCTCAGCAAAGATTGTAGAAAGAAAAAGAAGACTGGTTGTTTTCATTGTGGAGATGCGGGACATTTGGTGAAGGACTGCCCAAAGAAGGGGCAGGGGGTAGGGTCTACCTCGGGAGGACAGGTGCAGGCTCTTATGGCACCAGGGCAGGCAAGGGGACAAGTTCAGGCTATTGCGGCCCCACCGCTGCAAGAAAGAGGTAGAACAATTTCTGTTGAAAGCTTAGTTTTTCTGTTTGATCATCATGTCTGTACCTTACTCGATTCTGGCGCATCTCATTCGTTTATCTCTGCATCATTAGTTGAATTACTGCACTTGAACACCAGTTTAGTGGAGGATCCCTTGGTTGTTTCAAATCCAATTGGGGGTTCGGCTCATTTGACCATGATATGTTTGGATTTGAAAATCTCTATACTTAGCGTTAAATTTAGATGTGATGCTTATGTATTGGGCTTCACGGGCTATGGGCTAATTTTAGGAATGGATTGGTTATCTAGAAATGGGGTCATTCTTGATTGTGAAAGGAGAGTAGTTAGGCTTGTGACTCGCCTTGGTAACACTCTCGACATTTTTTGTAATCCCATAGATTCCGTTATGCAGAGTTATCTTGAATCGCTTGACGCGTCTGTAGAGAACCTGCGATCGGTAGAGGTGGTCCGGGAATATCCGGATGTGTTTGAGGAGGTGGAGGGCTTACCTCCAAAGCGGGAGATAGACTTTCGAATTTATCTTGTGGATAATGCTAAACCCGTATCTTTGCCAGTGCGCCACATGGCTCCTCGTGAAAGGAGGGAACTCAATAAGCAAGTGAAGGAGTTGCTTGAGAAGGGGTTCATAAGACGTAGTATATCGGAGTGGGGTGCTCCAGTAGTATTTGCTACAAAGGCAGATGGGTCCCTTACACTTTGTGTGGACTATAGAGAACTAAACAAGCTTACTAAAAAGAACCGACACCCACTGCCGAGGATTGACGATCTCTTTGATCAGTTAGTTGGTGCCTCAGTGTTTTCGCAGTTCGACTTAGCCACTGGCTTTCATCAACTGAGAGTGGCCGAGGATAGTATAGATAAGACTACTTTTAGGACTCCTGACGGATTCTATGAATGGCTAGTGATGCCCTTTGGTTTGACAAACGCCCCCGCATATTTTGTTGATTTGATGAGTAGGGTGTTTAGGGAGTAGCTTAACAAATTCGTGGTAGTTTTTGTGGATGACATCTTAGTCTTTTCTAAGAATGAAGGAGAGCATGCCCTACATCTTAGGGAAGTGTTGGAAACCCTTCGAGCGCATAACCTTAAGGCAAAATTTTCTAAGTGTCACTTCTGGAGGAAAGAAGTACGGTTCTTAGGGCACGTGGTTTCCGAGGAAGGGATAGCAGTGGATCCCGCAAAGGTGGTGGCCATCCAAGATTGGAAGGTCCCTGAAAATGTAACCGAAGTAAGAAGTTTCTTGGGGTTGGCTGGCTATTATAGGAAGTTTATGAAAGACTTCGCAAAAATATCAGCTCCATTAACACGGTTAACGAAGAAGAACCTGGTTTTTACGTGGGACGAAGATTGTGATGATGCGTTCCAATGTTTAAAGAGAGCCTTAACTTCAGCCCCAGTCTTAGTGCTGCCAGACGGGAATAAACCGTTTACCGTCTATACTGATGCTTGTGGGACGGGACTTGGCGCGGTCCTCATGCAAGAGGGAAGAGTAATAGCCTATGGTGGAAGGCAGTTGAGGGTTCATAAAAAGAATTACCCTACGCATGACCTTGAGTTAGCCGCAATTGTTTTCGCGCTTAAGTCTTGGGGTCACTATCTTCTTGGTGAGAAATTCGAACTGTCCCCTGACCACAAATCATTAAAATACTTATTCTCTCAGAAGGATTTGAATTTAAGGCAGCAACGGTGGATGGAATTCTTAACCTCCTACGATTTTGAAATAGCATATACCCCGGGCAAGGGTAACGTGGTAGCAGACGCCTTAAGTAGGAAAAGGTTGTCCTTGAGTCCGTTGTTTGTTGAACGACGAAGCGTAGAATTCATCTCCATGTTTGACTTTAGACCCTCCGTTGACCTAGTACCTGGTTTGTTAGCATCCTTGGAGGTTAGACCTACACTTCTAGGACGAGTTGGGGAGGCACAACAAGATGACCCACAGTTGGTTGAGATAGTAGAAAAGCTCAAAGGAGGGGAGTCGTCTAGCCATCTTCATAGGTATACCCTAGACGATAAGGGTTGGTTACGAAGGGATAATAGACTTTGTGTACCACACAACGAAGACTTAAGGAAGGCCATTCTTGATGATGCTCATCGCTCAAAGATGACCATTCATCCCCGCGGAGACAAGATGTACAAAGATATGAAGCGGGTTTTCTTTTGGGCCGGTATGAAAAAGGATGTGGCCGAGTACGTCGCTAGATGCTTGGTGTGCCAACGAGTAAAAGCGGAACAAAAGAAACCCGGTGGGTTGCTTCACCCATTGGAAGTTCCACTATGGAAATGGGAAAGCGTCTCAATGGATTTTGTGGATGGATTACCATGATCAAGGAAGGGTAATACGGGGATTTGGGTTATAGTAGATAGACTTACTAAGAGCGCCCATTTTATTCCCGTGAAAAGTAAGAGGACTGCTTCGTGGTTGGCTTCTGTATACATTAAAGAGATAGTTCGTTTGCACGGTATTCCTTCTAGTATAGTAAGCGATCGTGATCCCATCTTCGCTAGCGAATTTTGGAAGAGTTTACAAGAGGCGGTAGGGACTCAGCTATGTTTGAGCACCGCATATCATCCTCAGACGGACGGCCAGACCGAGAGGGTGAATCGTATTCTAGAGGATTTTTTAAGGCTTTGTATCCTAGACTTTGGGGGTACATGGGAAGAGCACCTTCCGTTGGTAGAATTCGCATATAATAATAGCTTTCAGTCTAGTATTGGCATGGCACCTTTCGAAGCTCTTTATGGAAGGCCTTGCCGTTCGCCTACATGTTGGTGGGAATCTACCGATAAAATCCTACTTGGGCCCGATATGGTTAGTGAAACCTCGGAGAAGATTGATTTGATTCGAAGGAGGATGAAAGCAGCACATGATAGGCAGAAATCGTATGCTGATAAGAGGAGGACAGATCTTGAGTTTGACATTGGGGACATGGTTTTTATCAAAGTATCTCCGTTACGGAATGTTGTTCGCTTTGGGTCCGTTGGGAAATTAGCGCCAAGGTTTGTAGGGTCGTTTCCTATAAAAGACAGGATTGGGAAGATGGCATATAGGGTGGAGTTGCCTGAGAAACTTAGTGGAGTACACGACGTATTCCATGTATCACATTTGAGGAAGTGTTTGCACAAGACCGCGGAGGTGGTAGAGCCGAGCTTGCTTAAAGAGGTGGAAATAGAGCGTGATGCAACAATTAGACGAGCTTCTACATGCATTCTTGGGTCGGAGATCAAAAAGTTGAGGAATCGAGAGGTCAGACTAGTTAAAGTGCAATGGGGAGATGATGAGAGCAACGCTACTTGGGAGACAAGAGAAGATGCGTTCGTTGTACCCTTTTCTTTTTGGGCGTATGTCTTTTAATTTCTCCTTTATCGCTTAGCTTATCTTATCTTATCTTTAGTATGTCCTCTCATTAGTATCTTTGACCTTTAGTTAAGATAATCCTAAGGTTGAAACATGTGTTTGAGACATGTTATGTATGATGGATGCAAAATGGATGCAAGTGTTTGCTAGTGGTTGCTCGTGGATGCATACACACACACACTTTAGGCACTAGATCGTCTCAGTCACTACATATTGCATACTGCATAAATGAATGTATTTAGTATAATGGATGTATAATGGTTGTACCATCATATAGATGTTGCATTCGGTTGAATGGATGAGCACGCATATAGAAGTAGTATGTAAGCAATTAGGATTTCTTGCATACATAATGGATGCATGGCACTATCATGAATTGCATCAAGGAGGTCAACTTAATCAGTGGACCGCCTGATTTTGCATTAGATACGGACATATACACACACTATGCATTTAAACATAAAAGCATTAGAAGTCTATAAGGACAGTGGATGCCAGTGTTTGATGTTTGAGTAGATGGTTGATGGGATGTTAGGTTAAGCATTCTTCTTGACTTGAAGATTTCGGGGTCGAAATCCTTTAAGGAGGGGAGAATGTAACACCCCGTAAATCAGTTAATACTAATATTCAGAAATGAAAGAATAATTAATTTCAAATATAAGAATATTGGGAAACGGGCTGCACCATTGTGTTCATCTCGGAAAAATACGCGAAATAGGGTCCGAAATTTTGTGAATCGGAGTTCGTATGACCGAGATATGGCCTCGAGAAGTTTCATGAAAAATTCAAATTTTAAAACAGATTTCAAAAACACAGAAATGGAGGCAGGCGGGAAAACTCCCGCCCAGACCAGGTTGACCTGGGGGTCGACTTGGGAGTCGACCTGGGGGGGGGGGCAGGTCGACACTAGAGTCGACCTGGGTGTCGACCTCCCTGGTCGAGCGCAGGTGACCTGGGTGCATCTGGTTGGGTTTTCGGGCTGTGTTTTGAAGGCTGGACGAAATCTAATGGCTCTAATCTATTCTAGGGTAAATCTAATGGCCTAAATGCATCCTAACATCTATAAATAAGTGGGTAGACTCTAACACTAAATCACTTGAAAAATTGGAGAGCTACGGATATGCCGTTGCCATGGAGTTCAGCGTAGCCGTCACAAACTATAGAAGAAGGAGAAAGCCTAGCCTACAACTTAATCTACTCAACAAACAAATTAAATCAAAGACTCTTTCTATTTCTCTTCTTTAAATTGTGAGTATGATGATTCTCACAATGTTATTATAAAATAATTCAATTAAGTTATGAATGGATCACAAGAAAGTTATGTGAATTGTAATTGTAAATTCTATATTGTGGATCTCTTGTTATGTTATTATGTTGTCATATGTTGAAAATTATATGTTGTAAATTCTCCTATGCTATGCCATGCTATTATGAAAATCATGCTATGCTATGTTATGCTATCATGCTATGCTATGTGTAAATCATGCTATGTTATGTCATAAATCTTATATATGTTGTAGATCTCATGTTAACACATATGTTGGAAATCCATAAGTTATATGATTATGATATCATGATAAGTTGTGTTGAATCATACAAGTTGTAAAATCATGATGTTGTTATTTATGCAAATTGGATCATGTTTTAAAGTTTATGTTTTTTTTTCTAAAAATTAAATGGATCATTATTATGGGAATTTGCCTATTAAGTTAGGTGTACCCATATACATGAATCCACAATTTAAATTGGATCTTGAATATGGGAATTTGCCTATTAAGTTAGGTGTACCCATATGCATGAATCTATGACTAAATGAATTTTTATTATGGGAATTTGCCTATTGAGTTAGGTGTACCCATATAAACCCATATTGTTAGATTAGATGGTGTTGATTCACACATGTTCCTATGCAAGTTGTACATATGCAAGTTTCACCCCTTATTATGATTCATTTAGTCATATATACATGTTGTTATTGTGATAATCTCTTTTATGCTATGAGTTAGACTATTCGAGTCTAATATATATTTTGCAAATAAACGTTCAAACGTGGGGTAGGGGTGATATTAGGAATTATTAAATTGGGTGCAATTTTGTATGATTTTGCACGCCTTGAATGGATGTCCATAATTGAGTCAATTATGGACATTGTTGAATTTGGAATTAATTAATAATTCAAGTAGGGAATTATTAAAATTGGGGAAAGTGGATTATTAATAATAATCAATGCTTAGGACACGAGGTTGGACCAGTTTGTGACATACACCTTCCCGGACCCGCCCGGCAAATCCAGTAGTCACAAATGTCGGCCCAATGTGAGAGGTCCTAGGCCCAAACTAAAGCATAATAGTTGTAAAGACACGAGGTTAGACTCTTTTATTGTATAAGACTGCCCGGACCCGCCCGGCAAATCCAGCTGCCATAAATGCCAGTCTAATGTGAGAGGTCTTTATGAGGTTATGGCCTTAATGAATTAAGAAATACTTAGCCAGATAATCATGTAAGGTGGGACATGGGGGTTAAGTAGGTGCCTTGGGTGGCATGAGGAATCTAGTGGTTGCCTTTAGAGGCATTTGAAATACGATTAGACTTAACCAAATACACATGTAAATGAACATGACTAAGTGGGTTAAGTGGATGGACTAATGGGACAAGCTTAGGTGGAATGCTTGTGGGAAATAATAGGGGCCCATTTCCACCAGTATCCCAAAACGTATCTTTGTGGGCTCGACCCAAGTCAAGGACGGGACACGCATACTGGGTTTGACTATAAGAGGCCAAAACAGGGAGCGGTGGCAACGCAAGTCCAACGAGTTTCATATGCGTGTGTGGACCCGGGCTAGTAGGTAAGACGTTGTTGCATCGTGTAGGTATAAGCCGTGTTAGGGGAATGATACACCCCACTGTGGGGCCAGCACGGGTATCTACGAGTAGGGAGCCGATCGAAAAATGGAAAGTGGGGTACACCTAGTGGAGATAGGGGCAGGCGGCACCTATGTAGTCAGCTAGGAGTACGTAAAGCCATTAAGAAAGTTTCTAAGTGAAGCTAAGTAGGATCAATCTTTAGGGTGACTGGTTTGGTGCAGTATAGTGTTTATCCTTTAGTATTTAGGAGCGCCTATAACGTTTCCTTTAGTGATTGTCTTTCATAGTCATTTCCTTGTTTTCCAGCTTATGCCTTAGTCCGGTTATTTTGATAAAAGTATTGTAGAATTATCATACTCGCCAGACTTTATGTCTACCCCCTCTTTTCCATCTTTTTTTCCTTCAGGTCCTCAGGTTGGGCCAAGTTCTAGTGGAGTCTAGTTGGATCGCTTATCTCTTGGAAAGCTCGGACTGCAAAAGTAAAGTCCAGCTTGTTATCTTTCTTTTTAATAGCTATTTATTGTAATGGGATTATGTATTTTGTTTTTGTGAAGACGGATATTGTACCTGGTTATGATCTATGGTTTTATGATGTAACAGACATATTTAATTTCCGCTGCAATAAAATGAAGTTTTAGATTTTCAAGTGCTATTTATTATCTGTCTTGTTGTAATTTCCCTGTTCTATATTCACTTATGACCTCCATGGAAGTTAATGCATTCCCCTGGTGAGTGACATTAATGGACGTGGAGTGTTACAATTAGTCAACTCAGATAGCACAGATTTGCGGGCCACTACAGTTGGTATCAGAGCTTAGGTTGAGCGAATACCTAGGCTTGTGTTCCATGTGCTCATTAGAGATAGTGTCAGTAGTACCCTAGAATGAGTTGAGTGCATATATACGAGAGAGCGTATTTGTTAATTTGATATAAAAGTTATTTTATATTATGTTGGCAAGTCTGTTGGGTGGTTTATGAATTTTGATCGAATCATGGGACGCCACAAAGTAGATAGGAATTTCTAAACACTCGAAGAGAGAAATTTGACACGATATTGTTTTAAAGTGGGTAAATGAAATAATATTACCCAAAAATTCTATTTTAATAGAAAAGGAATAATTTTCTAAAATTATTATAATAAATGGATGTGTTGGATGTTGTTTTTATAATGAAATAAGATTATAAAATTGGATTGGTTATCTATAACCAAGTAGAATTTGTATATGAATGAAATATACAAATGAGATGAATTAAAATTGAATTCAAATCAGAATTTGGAATTTAAATCCTGGGAAGTTGGAAAATATTTTTCAAAGTATATTTAAATAATATAGCTTTGTGTTAGAAGGATTTTTGAATAAAAATCATTTTGAATGAAATTCGAAAGTGATAAAGCATTGAACTTACTTCAATCACTGGGAAATAATTCTGTTAATGACTGCAGCATTATCAGTGTTCATTTTCGAGTTCTAAGTGATGAATTGCTACGTAGAAAAGTTTTTGACGAAAATTTGTTTGAAGGAAAACAAATTGGTTTGAAAATTCTAATGTTTTGAAATTAAGATGGAAATAAATGTATGTATATATTTATGTGATTTCGAAAGGATATAAAATGAAACCCCAGGAATGTGAATGTGGAAATTTAAACGAATCAAAGTGAATAAATTGAATCAGAATCAAGTTGAATGAATTAGAATGCATATGAAAGAAAACCAAAAGTTTTGGTGGAATTAAATTTGTTGAAATATGAGGAGTTGAGTTTCAACATGAGTGAGATTTTGAAAAGTAATGGATTTGTACCATTTTTCCTACCTTAGCAATTTCAAGGATGAAATTATTTTAAGGGGTGAAGAATCTAACGACTGGGATTCTTGGTCGATTTATTTTAAATATTTAGTATGGTTTTAAATATTGAATTTATAATATAAAAGGTATTTTATTGTGTTATCGATTAAATAACCGAAATACGATTTATTTTGATAATCATCATAATACGATAATTTAAAATAATTCAATTCGAAGTTATAATTAAATCAAAACAATTCAGATGATCAGTATTAATTCTATTTCAATATAGATGATAATAAAAATATTTTATTATCAGAGAATTTATTTGTTTTTGAATTTAAAGTATATTATATCGATTTAATATGGTTATTTTATATATGCACATTCGAAATAAAATTCTGAAAATATTCTGTTGAGTTCAATATAACGCTAAAACATTGGAACGACGGTCGGTACACTAAAATAGCGGTTCACGATTTTTAAATATGAACCCCGAGATATTTATAATGGATAAGATCGAAAACAAATCGAGAATCAAATCAATATCTGTTTAAAAAGTATAAAAGATCTCTTTATATCGAATCAAAATCAAATCAAATTAATTAGAAAATCTTTTTAAAATATATATAAAGATTTGCCATGTACATGTACTTCATGTTCCCTTCTTCGTCTATATAATCACACCGATCTTCCCTGTGTAAAATTCATTCTCACTTCTTCAAATCAAAACCAAAACTGAGTCCTTCTATGTCCGCTTCTCCAAATCCAAATCGAACTAGTCAAGCCTCACTTCCTTTACCTTCCATTTTCGTTCACAGCAAACACAAGTCGCCTCATTTAAAATCGCAATCGAAATCGCGAGGTTGATGCTCAACGTCAGTAAGAGGTAGGTGTGACACTTATTTGTGCCATCGAATTCAAACTGAAAACTAAGTTTTGGCTTTCTGAGATTCATGAGGGCGAAAGTAAGTGGTTTGGGGGAATAGCGATGTCTAGAGGGTATTGGTTTCGAACGACTTGGTCTAGGGGTCGAGTGTATTACTGGAGCCCGATTTGCTCAGTTGTGGGCCTTCTCGAATTAGAGGGGGGATTTGTTCGAAGAAACGGTGAAGTATTTAGGGTGCTGTTAGGATTTAATGGAGGATGGTTAGGTTGACAACTCGTTGGAAGTTGCGAGATAGAAATCACGATCATACTGGAGGTTAGTGGTTCGACTGTATGATGGAGTGTTGTTGTCACTATGTTCGAGCATGAAATAAATAGGGATTGCACTCTGGATTTGGGTGATCCTTTTGCGGTTACTTTGTAAGGCCGAGCTTCAAGGGAAATTATGGTTGCTTGTAGGTTGAGCAGAGAGGATGCAGGAGTGGAATGCTGCCAAGTTGGTGTTGCAACAGTTCGGAGAGGTGAGAGTTGTTGATGACTGTATGGTGTTCGATGGAATGCCATAGAGAATGGAGCAAGTATTAAAAGGGGCTGAGGGTAGTTGGGAAAGCTGCTGTAATTAAAAGTAAATGGAAAAGGTAACTAAATAAATTATTTGGTCAATATTTAATTTATTTAGTATATTATTTAATTTAATGGGATAATCGTTTAATCGATAAATATAAAATCATATGATCATAGGCGTAATCCATTCGAGAAGAACTAAGTTGAAACAATTCAAGTCAATGTTAGACGAGACTGAATGGAATCGGAATGGATATTCGACAAGTAAATTAAATGTGTGTAAATCTCACTCACCTGTTACTTAGAATTATTTTCATTCGGTAAAAATAATTGTTGTTGCTTGTTTGAATGCTTTCTAGTTGATTTAAATATATTAGTTATTTAGGGTTGACTATTATATAGATATTGGGTTGATGATTGGATTGTTCCAGCAGTCTCCTTAGTGGATGCCTGCGGTACCATAGCGGGTGATTTCCCTGTGCGCCCCACAAATATATATTAGTGGATGACCTTCTATACCGCGATATCCTATCTCGAAGTAGGATGGATATTATTTATGTTGACTAACGTCTGTGGATGCAGGAAAACAGGTTGGAGGGATCCAACTGGATTCTTCAAAAATATATTATTTGTGTATTTATTTGTTTGCATATATACAGTCATATATGATGTGTTAGAAAACCTGAAATAAATAATTGGTTGTTTGGTGTACAAATATCACTAGGCCTAAGTGTTAATTTAAAAATATCCTAGAAAGGATATTTGAGATTTAAAAGGAAAATTCTATTTTTAAAATAGAATTTGAAATTTTAGAATGGAATAAAAATATTAACCTGTTTTAATAAAATAAAATAAAGTAATTCATTTATAAACGAAGTTTATAAATGAATAGAAAAGGATTATCATTGGGTAATTCAGAAATAAAAACACTAGTGTGAAGTTGAAAAGGGAAAGTATTCTTCCAAAGTAGATATTATGGATTTCAACTGAATTGGAAATCAAGACTTGTTTAATATAGAATATAAAGAAAATTCATACAGAAATTCAAATGGAGTTTAAATATAGAAAATATAAAGGAAATTCAAATATAGAATTTGAATATATGGAATTTGAACAAAGAAATTTTAAATGTAGAATTTGAATATACATAAATTTGAATAGAATTGAATAGAATTTGAATAGAATTGAAAATAGAAATTTCAAAGAGAATTTGGAATAGAAAGTTGAAATCATTTCGAAATGGGAAAGACGAAATATATTTCGAAATGTGGATTTTTAAAAAGATAGAAATAAATCCAAAGGATTTATAATTTGTAAAAAGGAATTGAAATTAAAATAGAAGATCGAAGTATAAATAAATTTATTTCCGAGTTAGGGAAAATCGACAATTTTAGAAGATAGGGAAGATTATGTTAAATTGGAAAATTGGATTTGATATATATTAAAAATATATCAGAATGGAGTTGAAGTTATTATAAATGAAGTTAAAACGTTCATATATATATATATATATATATATATAATTAAAACGAACTCGCCGCAGCATGGCAGTTTGTAAATTGGCGATTCGAACTTCAATTGAGTATACAGAACTCAGTTGAAGTTGGAATTCCTTGAAACAAGAATTGTCGGGACCGGTTGAATAATAGTTTTCTAATGAAAGAGAAAATTCTGGATTTCGTCGTATAGATTTTGAGTTATGTCAAAATCAAGTTTCCAAAAAAACAGCGCCATAATGGTTTTAAAAAAGATAACGTTTTATTTAAATAAATAAAAGGATTTTAAAGAAATAAAATCCGAATTTGCCATTAGAAAAATCCAGACTGGATATATAAACTCCAGTGAAGTAAGTGAAATGATTTTTGAATAAAAATCAGATATTTAATTATTAAATAGGTTTAACTAGTTTGAAAAATAAATAGTTAAATCGAGATTTGAATTTAAATGGGGGTTGAATAAGTGAAAGAGATTTGAAAATTTATATTTGAAATCGAATATGTAACTCGAGTTGAAATGGAATTAGATTGGGTTCATGAGTAGATTAAAATGTATTTGAATGTGATATGTTCAAATAAGCAGTGAAATAAGCAAAGGAGCTAACTGAAGAATAAATTAGCAGATTTAGTTAAGACAATTAGATTGAGCTGAAACAGAATTGAAAACAGGTGAACATGTGATTAGACAGATGTAGGATGAAGTATATGAAGATTTTAATTTAAGTGCCCGACAAAAAGGTACACGTTTAAATTCTATATGAGTTTTTAGCGCTGTATCGGCAAGCCGCTTGGCTTTTTCTTTTTCTTTTGGAATCGTAAGGGCCATGGGAGGCTATTTGAAATATCCTGATGCTCCCGGTACAAAGGAGGTTATGGAGAAATTTTCCGGAAATTTAAGGAGTTAGAATATTATTAAGAAAAATTTGATACTTAGAAATCAATGTATCGATTTATATAGACTTCGTTAAGTAAATGAATTTAAAAAAAAATTAGAATGTTATAAACAAAAAGGAAATCGATAGGCTGGTAATAGAAAGAGAAACATGTATTCATTTAAAAATGATTAATTTGTTTGTATGATGTTGATTATTCGAGGTAAGGGGTTATTGTCTGTTTTGAAGTTAATGATGTTTTCAGTCAAGGTCCGAGAGGTAATTTTACCCTAACTTGATTGATTTCATTTTTAATTGATAAATAGCAAGATCCATTCTCGAAGAGAAGTGTTTGAATAACAGTTAGTTGAATAAAAGATTTTGGGTTGTTGTAACGATGTTTTACACTGCATTCGTTTTAACCCAAGTGGTGAAAATTTTGGAAATATAAAAATACATATTTCCTGAGTATAATTAAAGTAGTCGGGAAAGAGATAAGTGATTGAAATTGTTTTCATTTGCAAATAGAATATATTTTCTAAATACAGAAAATAAAAGAAGGCGAGATATGGAAATGTTTTCCAAATAGTGTAAAAGGCCAAGATGATAATCGAAAATATTTAGTTAACAAATATTGATAAGGAAATGGAATGGTGATTAAATTAATGAATATTAATTTAAAGGACCAGTGATGGTTGATGTTATGGATGAATGGATGTTTGTTTGTTCATTTTCTTTGATAGTTAAGTAACCGACTATCGAAGTGTTTGCCAATGTCATTGTCAATATGGAGAGACCTGTTGGATTTTTATCCGTGAACCACTCTGTATTGGCAGTAGCGTTGCGAATCAAATTATATGAAAATCAATCAAATACGGAGTAAAGTACAAGGACTTTTTCTATTAATACAAATTGGGCCTTTGGTTTTGTTTAGTCCTAGAACGAACGTATATGGGCGAGTGTCTGACAGAGTATTTCCAGTGATCGCATATGTTGGTATATATATATATATACACATATATGTATGGAGGCAATGGATTTATTTCCTTAGCATAATATCCAGAATATATTTGTGCAAATCAATTAGTGATTAACAGATCTGACAATGTGGCATTAATAGTGATTATGCTATCGATGAATGGAAAGTAATCGTAGCCTCAGGCCTCAACAACCAGGGAAATGACAAAAATTGGGCAGGCAGCATGGCTATGTGGGTCGGTCCCATTAGGGTGTATAATCACCTATCTTGAGATTCATTTAATTTCTTATTCTATTTGATGCTGTCCCATTCGGGAAACGGTTGCTGATCCCAACCGTTGGTGATATACATTCGATACAATCAAGCAAAATGAGTGGTCTGTCATGTGTGGGCCGGGTTGCAAGATGTTCTTGTTGAACCTAGTGTATTCCTCTCTAGAGATACACTAGCGAAAGGTGGTTCCATACCTTGTCATAGTCGAAATCTAGTCTCCAATAAGAGCCCTGCGGTTTTTGATTTTATATTACATATGGAGCGTGAGATGCAAGCATTCCGCTAGATTGTTATTTATTTGATTTAGACACTATTATAATATCACTGGATTTTCGTATCAAAGTATTTTGGGTCATCGTAAATTAAAAACCATCCGTGTTTATGTGTGGATCGGTCTTACGATTATCTTTTATTTTGAAAGGATTTTGAAAGTTAAACAATGGTCGGAGTTTACTCACACCAGTCCCATGACTGACCCAGAGTTTATTTTGTTTGTTTTTTCCTAAACTCTTGGGTGCCCAAATTTGTACGCGCAGTCAAGCAGTCAGGATTTTACACATTCATTTGTAGAAGCTGGAGGCGGAGGCTTCACCTGTTAGCTATAAATTATCATATATTCCGCTGTTTATTTGTGGTATCTAGAAACAGGTGTTAATAACTGTTCTAGGAATATCTGTTGTGCTCTGATGATGGTATGTATATAAAGTTACTATTTTGTATTTCGAAAGTTATGTTATTTAATATATTTTATTCGTTCCGCTGTGAGGTTTGTCTTCTTTGTTTTCTTCTATTCTAATATTTCTTTCTTTCTATTTCTCATCCTCTAACTTCTTTCTAATAATGATTCACATTTCTGTGCAATTTGGGTTGGACGTGTGGTGTTATTAGTCAACTCAGATAGTACGGGTTTGCGGGCCGTTACACAGCCCTTGCATAACTCCGTCTTCAATTATCTTCATCACATTTGATTCACGACGCTAATGCCATACGTAGTGGTTTTTAGATAATATATCTGATCCCGGTCTCTATGTATTGACAACGGAAATGGTCAAAATTATTGATAGTCGGTGATTTAACTATCAAAGGAAAACATGTGTACAAACAACGATCGTATTCCCAAATGTAAATCTTACCGATCAATCATCATTTCATTTCCCAATTTCCCATTTATCATTCCGTATATTCATAAATTCCTTATTTTCTAAAATTAGAAAATATACATTATTAACTTTGGAAAACATTTCCATTTCTGATTCACGCATCAATATCTTCCCACCTCTATCAGTCTCTAACTGTAAACCAGTAAGTGAACAACTTCCCAAGTATAAACCCTGAAGGCCGAAACCAACATCAGATTAATACCCAGAAAGCCATTCAACTTAACTAAATTTCCATTCATAAATTTCTAATTTCAGTAATTCCATTTAAATTCCTAATTCAAACACCAAATTCCTTTATAATATTTTATTAGAAAAATATTTACTTTAATCTTATTTTTCACATAGAATGTGAATAATATTTCTTTATATAATCAAACAGTTTGATTTCGTATATAAAAACAATATCTCAAACCCAAATTCTATTTATATTTTTATTTGCAGAATTATTCATACAAATCTTATTTCATTTCCAACATTTATAATCTCATTGCAAATTTCCTTTATAACTACAACGTTCACATTCCATTTCAATTGTCGGCGTTAAAACCGATTTTACTTCTATATAAATTCAAATTTGTATATTCAATTTATCAGATGATAAGTATTTCCTTAATTTATAAACATCGTTTATAAATTATTCTCTGCAATTTATCTATTAAAATAGATTTCTATTAAATATTTACTTTAAATCAATATCATGTTACACTCGTGTGCGAAGCACGGGTCTAAACCTTCCTAATATAAAATTTTCTTTTTATAAAATTCTATTCATTTTCCAAATATTTTCTTTTATAATTCTATTTACTTTCCAAATAAATAATCCATTTATAATTATATTTACTTTCCAAATAAATATTCCTTTTATAATTATATTTACTTTCCTATATATATTTCGTTTACAGTATCATATTTATTTCCTATAAATATTTCATTTATAATATCATATTTATTTCCTATAAATAGTTCATTTTCAAAATGCACTTTGAAAATTCCCTTTTTACATTCCAGTATTTCTTATGATATTTAAAATACCAATTAAACAGACCAGTGTCATCATAATAAATCATAGGTTTTATATCACATCATATATCACAATATATGAAAACAAAAAGTGTTATAAATATTGAGGAATCTAGTTGTGTAATAACCCGGAAATCCGAGCCAATTTAAAATTTTTATTTTGGCAATTTTAGCGAATTTTGATTATTTAAAATGAATTATTTTAAATAATATCGACGAGAAATTTATTTTGAATATAATTCAAATGTATATATTCATTTGAATCGTCGTTAGAATATAAATATTTATTTATCTTTATTAATAATTCTCTTGGACGCACATATTTTTGGTCCGACCGTGAACTTCCCAAAATGCCCTTATGTATGAGCTTTTAATGTCACTTAATTTAGGCATTTAATGTCACTTAAATTAGGATCCAACAAACCTTTTCAACAAGTTCAAATTCAAATTGTCGCTTAAATTAGGCATTCATTCAGGTTTTTATTTTACGTATGCAATTAAAATTCAAATCTAGCTTGAGTAACATTTTATGCAATTTAATGAAGATAAAGGCAGATCATAATTTTATGCATGATCATAATTTACTTCAATTCAATTTAACGAAGAAGTAATTCTTTTTCTGATGTAACTTATTACTTGAAATGCAGATTCAAGATTTTGAAATGATGCATGCTTTAATAACCTAATGAAATACATATTTGCAACAGAGCTTGAAAAATAGGAAAATAAATATTTGATTAATATGCTCAATTTAACTCATAAATATTTATGGAAAATTTAGGTGTATGGAAGGAAAATAATGACTTGCATTGTCTACACTATTTCATCATACTGAATAATTAGCATTTAGTCTACATTCAATTGGAAAAATATGTTATTGGTTTGTTTTTTAATTATATCTTACCCGTTTTGTAAGTTTGCATCCAATTTTTTTGATTCAAGACGTTCTTATTAAATAATCGATTTGGTCCCTTCGCAATTTACATTCCTTTTTTTTTTTACCTTATTAGTGTTAATTCCTATTTTTTAAATTTGGTATGTGTGACAGCCTTTATTGCTTGCTAATTTATAATGCATGTAACATTTATGTGCCTTTGATTGATTTAAATTACAGTCGACATTGCCATAGACAATTAAATAAATTTAATATGTATGGGAAGAAATTAATTACTTGCATTATGTTCAAAATACGGTGCTATTAGTTTATCTGTACGCTTTTTTCAAGCTACTTATCCTAAATACGCGCATTCCAGAAAATTCCATTGGTCCTATAAATACCACAGAGTTTTCCATCTACTTCAGGTTAGTTTTATATGTATTTGCAAATGGCTGTACAAGAAGCGTAAGATATATTGGCCTTATCAGCATAGTTTATAAAGGGGATTGTTAAAGGGACTCCACTTTTGGTTAAGGGGAGGACAAAATCTAAATTATTGTTCAATTGTTAAGGGGAGGATCAAAAAAATTAGCCCTCCCTTAAACATTTAATTAAAAACTCCAATATTAACCCCATAATCTTATTTAATGTAAACTTTAAAAGCTAAATCCTAAATAATGACACAAATTAATGGAATAAAAAATGGAATATAGTTAACATAATGGAGACATAAGAAAGTTGTGTGGGTGATCAGAAGACATCAGATCAGGTAAGTTAATGAATATCATTTTGTAATTCGATGGTTCAATTTAAAATACTTAAATATTCATGCAAATGTGATCGAGTATGTATAATTGGAACATTAATTTAGATGCAAATGTTTTTGCGCCTTGGAAATGATAAGAAATTGTATTCGTCTGTATGCAAATCGGTACGAAATATAAAAAGAACGATACTGAATTGTATGTTGTGATAAGGGGCAGTTTAGGCCAAGTTTATTCTAAAATAAAAAAAACCAAACCCTCCCTTAACAATTTTTTTTTTAAAGTGGAGTCCCCTTAAAATTGTCCTCCCCTTAACCAAAAGTGGAGTCCCTCTAACAATCCCCTTTATAAACGCTGTGAAATATATTATTAAATGTGAATAGAGAATACACGGGTTAGCTATATCACTTCATATTTATCCATAATTCCACTTTATAAATATCACTTAGAATTTCATCTCTCCCCACTCCACCATTACTCCAAACTTCTATTTATATTGTTATCCTACTACGCTCCTTTGTCCAAATAACTGAAAGGAATTCTCATACGTAAGCCCAGATGCATTTGCTTTCTTAAAATGTTGATTTTGTAAGTTTAATAGTTTATTATGTTTTTTCTATATTAGTTTTCTTAAAATTCTCATAACTTTTGCAAAACATAAGATCTTATCATAGCTTTAATTCAAATTTGTTCTCATTGCTTATACCATTTTGTGTAGTCTAGTGCTGTTTTGGGGTTTCAAACTAGAAAGCATGACCTATATGATCAACATATTTTATTTTTGTTCTGCATTGTTTTTGTTTTCGTTTTTTTCTATGGTTTTGCTATTTTCCTTTTGTATGTAAAATTGATCTTTTAATTATTCAAAAATATGCAGACACTATGCGATTAATGCAGGTGGATTGTCATCGTTCCATCAAGTATAGTAAGCAACATAAGGTATCGGTCAATAATGGACAGCGAATCTTGGTACAAGCAAAAGATCGACTCAACAGGATGATATATCCCAAAATCCACCGATAATGAAGGATAGTGTAGAAGTCCGCAAAATGGAAAATGATGATGTAAAATCTCTCTCAAACGATGATTTTATTTGGAGCGCTGAATTTATTGCAGTAGTGGTAAGTGATATATCAAGTATAAAATTTAGCAAAATTTTATATTTAAATTCTTTTATCTTATGAGGAGTTTTCACTTATTTTTGCAAGTGGATTTTATGGAGAAAAATGGATGGTGAATAATATGACAACAAAATTCACTATATGAAAAAATAAACCATGACCGTTTGTTATTTGTAATAAAAAAATAATACCATTTTTAGATTGTATTATAACTCCGTCATTTATGTGGTATTGGTATACGGTTTACGCAACTATATGGGATGGATCGATATGAGAGATGCATGTGGTTTTCAGCTCTTCTCTGTGAGAAAATAAAGATGGAAATAACTTATTTAGAAGTCTGTATATTTGAGCTGTCCAACGTCTCTCCCCACAAATAGAAAATTTTGTTTTATTTTTGGAAAAAACTGTTTATATAGTTGTTGTTCAACAAGAAAAATATATATTTTTATTCACTGCTTTAAGAAGAAAACTCATTTGAAATGAAATAGCCCTCAATGTTACAAATTGTATTATATTTAAAACTTCACTTTCGTTTATGCCATTTACATGCCAATTTACTATTTAGTGATTTCTATTTTTTTCCTTTTTAGTGACAATACAATTCACTTCAAATAAATACATAAAATACACTAACATTTTAGAAATAATAATCCACGCGCGGAGCGTGTGCCGTCACCACGCACGGAGTGCGTGCCCTCACCACGCGCGGAGCGCGTGCCGTGACCCTCGTATTTATAAAAGGAATTGAAAATGGCGCGGTAGTTCGATAATTCGAATTCAAACTTCAATTGAACATGCCGGGTGCATAACAAACCGGATTTTAGTGAAACCAAAAATAACAGGATCTATTTGATAATATCTTTCCAACGAATCTGAAAAATCAAAATTTCATAGCGGGGATAAAAAGATATGTCCAGTTGAAAATTCTGAATAGTCGCTATGGAATTCAGGCCCTTAAAAATAGCCATTTTGCAAACGACCTCGGATTTCGACAAAACCACTTTTGTTGGATCCGTGATGTAAAGTTATTGCTAGGTTTCAAATTTCATAATTTTTCGAATCAATATGTGAGCGTGGCAAAGGAAAACGCGTTTGACCTTAGTTGATTTTAATCGACTGGAAACTGGCCATTTTTCCTATGGTCTCGGAATTCGACGAAACTAGTTTTGTTAGGACCGTATCGTCAATACGAAGCTAGAAAATATTTTTCTAGAATTTTTAGAGTTCGTATGTGACCCCGGTAAATTGAAATGCGCGGTCAAATTCAATATATAGAGTTATATGTTGATTTTAACGGAAACTAATCGAAACGATCGAATCAGCCTACGATACATATCCCATTGTGTTCGGAATGGGGGTAATTAGCTATGGACGACAGGCGGTGGGCCTCCTTTAGAGGTCAAAATTAAAAGTACCTTTTTGGAATTAAATTAGAAAAAAAAATTCCCTTCTCTCTCTATACCATCAAACCCTCCCCCCCCCCCGTTTCATCATTCAGAAAAGAAAGAAAAAAGGAAAAAAAACAAAACCCTAAACTAATCGCGCCCCCCCCCCCCCATCAGTGACACCGCCGCGTTGATCGACCCCCCTCCTCCATCTACCGCCTGGGAAACCCCCCTCGTCTTCTATCGACCGCGCAAACCCCCTTCCTCCATCTGTCGACCGCGCTAAACCCCCTACCTCGAACGACGTGCGTGACCCCCCTCCTCCTGCTGCTGCGGCCGCTACCTCTTCTTCTTCCCTCCTTCCTCCTCCTTCGCTGTAAGAAAAAACGGTGAGTATTTTATTTAATTTTAATTATTCATTTAGTTTAAATACATTTTAGGGATTAAGAAAAATCAGTTTTGTTTTAAGGTAAACGATAGCGTTGTTTTTAAATTTCAAAAGAAAAAATATGATTTTTATATATTGAATAGCAAAGAAAAATATGATTTTTATATATTGAATAGCGAAGTAAAAATATGATTTTTATATATTGAATAGCGAACTAAAAATATGATTTTTTTATATATTGAATAGCGAAGTAAAAATATGATTTTTATATATTGAATAGCGAAGTAAAAATATGATTTTTTATATATTGAATAGCAAAGTAAAATTATGATTTTTATATATTGAATAGCGAAGTAAAAATATGATTTTTATATATTGAATAGCTAAGTAAAAAATTCAATTTTTATATATTGAATAGCATAGTAAAAATTCGATTTTTATATATTGAATAGAATAGTAAAAATTCGATTTTTGTATATTGAATAGCAAAGTAAAAATTCGATTTTTATATATTGAATAGCAAAGTGAAAACTCGATTTTTATATATTGAATAGCGAAGTAAAAATGTGATTTTTATATATGTAGTGAATATGGGTAGTGAAAAGTGACAAAAAGGCAAGAACGGCGAAGATTTCGACATAAGAAGAGTCGTGGCGTTGGATTAGCAATATAGTGAGAACTTCTCACCTTTTAATTTTGTTTTCTAGTTAAAGTATATACTAGGATGCAGACGGTGTTTAGTAGCACCCGACACCCGTCGCCCACAGACCATGGACGACTTGTATGCTTGTTTGTTTGATTTTAATGTGTAGTTGATTGTGTGATGTGAAATGAAATAAAGTATTTATATAGATGAAATAAAATATTTTATAGTGGAAAATATTTTATAGATAAAAATAGAATTTTTAACGTGTATACGAAATGAAATAAAAATAAATAGATCGGACGATTTGTTTATATACATACATTTGACTGATATTGATTGGGACGATAAATTTTACACATCGCCCAACTGCACAAAAACAATCTGTGTTTGATTTTTTGAAACCCCACACGGGTATTGGGAAGATATTGGACGTACACTAATCCCGATTGTTTAGTTGTATGTCGATCGATTGATTGTCAGACTGTTATAAGCGTTGAATATTTATATTTGATGCTTATACAGTGTAGAATGCACTTTGGATGATGTTGATTATTCATCGTTGTTATTGTATACATGTGTTGTACGAAATCCATATAATTAACATTATATGGAAATTGTTTGGGCCTCATTCCAGTTTTGAAAAAGAAATATTTGAAATAGAAATATTTGAAATAGAAATATTTGAAAAATAAATATTCGAAATAGAATATTTGAAAATTAGGAATATTTGAAAATTTGAAATATTTGAAAAAGAAATATTTGAAATAGAATATTTGAATATCGAAATATATGAAGCCGCGTTGATAGATTGACGCCATTTTGACGTGAACGATATTTATATCGATTTTATTCAAATTGAAGTGAATATTAAAATGAAATGAATTCGAATAGAATTGAAATAGAATTGAAATCGTTTTGAAATGAATTTGAATAGAATTGAAATAGAATTGAAATCGTTTTGAAATGAATTCGAATTAAAATTGAATAGAATTGAAATTCGAATTGAAATTGAATAGAATTGAAATTCGAATTGAAATTGAGTAGAAATGAATTCGAATTGAAATTCAATATGAATGAATTCAAATTGAAATTAAATATAAATGAATTCGAATGGAAATTGACTAGAAATGAAATTGAATTGAAATTGTATTGAAAATCGATTTGAAATGAATTTAAAACGAATTTATATTGAAATATTCAATTTTGATTTGAAATTGAATATGAAGTTAAAACCGTTTTGAAAATGAATTTAAAACGATGTATAAAGCACATTTTGAATTGAAATCGACGAAGTATATATTATATATATAATATAATGGCCTGAATAGAACGCGCCGCGCTGCGGCAGTTCGCGAATTTCGACCATTTGCTTCGAATGGATATTGCGGGAGATTCGACCGTCGGATTCTCCTAAAACCAGAATCGTTGGGTTCATATCGAAAAGAGCTTTCTAACTAATGTGAGAAATTAGAAATCTAATGGTTGGATGTGAAATTATGTCCAAATCAAATTTGGAAAAGGTCGCTGTAAGTGCAGTTCGATGGCCGTTGATTGAAATCGACTGTACGGGCCTTGATAAAATTATTAAAAATAGTAATAATTTGTGTAAAATCATAAGAAATGATTTGTGAAGAAATGGGATGAAAAACTCCATATTTGAAAAGATAAAAATAGATTTTTATCGAAATGAACTAGTTTTGAACTAGAATTATAATTCTATTTATTTTTAAATAAATAAATTGGATTTGAAATGGTTTTGAAAATAACCAGAACTTCCAATAATTGCATTGGAATGGATTTGAATCGAAATTGTCTTCGGAATATTTCGATGTTGGATTTCGTGATTATACAGATGTTGTTATGGAAATTTGAAAGATATAGATAGATACATCATTATTTCCAATACGATATTTGTTGGTCGTGGAATATGATATTGAATATAAGCCGATATATTTTCTATTCAGAGCCTTGTATTTGATATCAAATGTGATTTGGGTTTGTCGTGAATGGTGTCTTGACTAACACTATTCTTGAACCCAGTTGAGAAAAGATTAAATCTTTTTATTTAGATTTAATGAAGTGTAACAATTAAATGATATTTAATTGGAATTGAAGTGATATTGAATTTTGGGTTTATCGTGGACAGTGTTTTAAATAACACTCGTTCTTTAACCCGATAATTAATGGAATGTGATTTTGGGTTTATCGTGAACCGTGTTTAAAATGTCACTGATTCTATAACCCAGTTAACGATTAAAACTAAGTGGAGTTTTAATGAATCTTTAATTAGATTGAAAAGGTATTAGAATGGAGTATCACCAGTTTTGCTCCAGGCGATAGTTAAATCATTAATTAGATTTAAACGTGAAATGGTAATTGAATTTACCGATAACACCGTGGTGTTAGATATGAAGTATTACCAGTTTTACTTCATGGGATGAATAGGTTGGGATTGGGAAATTAAAATAAATGATTACTTCGGTGTGGTTCGCTAATCCCGACTAGTTTGGATTGATATTCAAAAGAAGATTAAAGAATAAATTTAAATGAATTTATCTTTGATAAAATTAATGAGAACCTTTCCCAAAGAATAATCTGAATTGGAATGAGGCGTATGTTGTGTTTGTGTAACACTTGTTTAATATATACGCGAGTTATTAAGAAAGACCGGGTTTATCCCATTCTGAATAACTGATTCGACGTGGTGTCGTAGATGAAGACGGTGGTCGAAGACCGGAGGTCTTCACGTCGTTCGGGTGATTACTGATGATCTTGATTGGGCTGTACACCCAAGAAGATGGAAATAGTTGGTGATTGTCCAGACATACTTGGAGATCGATGGATATGCGGGGTACTAGGTGCCTCCGGTTTCGTTCAGACCAAGAACGAACTTGTAAATGGACTGTGTGTCTGACATTGGATTTTAGTCCGTGTGATTGATTTCTATCAAATATATATCTATTTGGCGGGGGAGAATTTATTCTCTTGCTTAACGCCATTCTCTGAGACGTACGAGCTCAGGGGTTATATACTGATGGATATCAAACGCATGGAGTGAATTGCCTGTGTGGCAGGCCTAAGTGGCAATTGATCGAGGCTTCTGTTGAAAAGCAAAGTCTTGTGGTTGATGATCAAAGCACCGCCTGTGTGGCATAGCTTTGTGTAACGTGAATTCGCGAGCCTCACACCCCAGTTGGGAACCAAAACGGGAGAGGACCTCAGGGAGGGCATGCATTTCTTTCTAGCTAGGGTGGTGTCAGTGACCTACCAGCCCTGACATTTTTATACTTTTCACCTGTGCGGTTGTTGCTGATGCGAGGCGCCTCGGTTAGATCGGACGATCCGGGTCCGATGGAGCCATTCGTTGGCTCATTTACGCCCCAAAGAGCGGGGAAACGTAATGTTCAGGCATAATAATCCACATCGGTAGACCAGCCCTATCGCTCCAAGGCTTGCTTGCGCGCTTGCCTGAGGCTCGGGCTAGAGAGTCTCGAATCGGCAGAGGACGATCCCTAGCCTCGGTTCATAGATGGAAATCCAATTTCCAAATACGTGACATTTGCGGTTTTAATTGTAGAACTAGTATGGCGACATGATATATGGTACCCATGCCGCCTATGATTGATACTTATGATTTGAAGATTGTTTTATACACTATACACGGATAATAGTATCAAATGATTTGTTTTAAAATCGTAACAAGCATTCTTTGGCTGTTATAAGGGAAAACCCCATCCCCCGGCTTGCGTTGCATTGTGTGATAGGACCTGGGTCTTATAACAGCTTCATTTTTCTCTATTTAGCATTACGCTGTTTGTTTTATGCACTGGTATTCTTGGGAGGAAACCCGTTCCGTGTTATACGGCGTGGTCCCTTGATATATCTGATTTAAAGTAAAGTTTTAAATAACTGTTTTAGTTCTCATAGCAGTCCCATAACTGACTTGGAGTTTATTGTATTAACCTAAACTCTGGGTGCCCTTATTTTGACACGGGCAGCTAGTAGTTTTGGTTTAGCAGATTTATATTCAAAGGATCTTGGTTTACAGCTGGAACGATATCCGGAAAGCTTTCTATCCGTATATCTCTTCTAGTTGTGTATTGTATTATTTTCCGCAGCTATGTAATTTAAATCTCTGATATTTCTGTGTAATATTCATTTATACTCTGTATATTCTTGTATTCTGATGGAATTGTTGTAATATACAATGAAATGTTCTTCCGTCTGCGTTCTATTTTGTCGTGTTCTCAAAACAATTCGTTCTTTCTCTTCTCCTCGAGACCGGGGAAGTTCGGGTCGTTTCAAGTTGGATCCCTCCAACCTGTTTCCAGCATCCACAGATGTTAAACAATATAAATAACATCCATCTCATTTCAATATGAAATATTCTGATAAAAAAAATCAATATTTGATTAACGATATATATATATATATATATATATCATTATCTATAATTTCAACCAATAAATATGCAATTCAACCAAATAATCAACACACAACAATCAATCGTCATTTATCAATACTAAATTATATTTATAAAAATATAAACTGTACAGAGTTAGTGAGATTCACTCACATTAGATAGTTATCATTAAATAACGATAATTGTTGTTGATTCAGATCAGACAATTCATTTTGGTATAAATTGTAATGAGCTCCAATTCACTCTCAGTCAGTTCCATTGTGTAGCCACCGTCCATACGATCCCAAGAATCTTGTTTCGCTGAATTCTAATATCGTATGATGAAGTTATACATTTTTATATATTTGTACCCAATTAAAAATCATTAATTTATAAATAAGGATAATTAAACTATTATTAACCTTAAACACTTTTGCTAATCCTCCTCCCTCCTTCTAAAAAATATGACCGCACCTGCAGCATCCTCCTGCCTTTGCTGATTCATCCCTTCAATCTATCTCCTCCCTCCTTGTGTGAAAACACAAACCATTATCACCACTAAACTTCTCATCCCAAATTTCATCAATACACACCAACTTCATCACTCTCGATCCGTCTTTGCAAACTACGTCACACAGCAATAAATGACGAACGATAATAGTTCGCTCGGAAAAAACCTTCATGGATTTAGCTCAAAATCTCACCACTCATGCTGAACTACTCAACGATCAAGAATTCAGTATCCTTTTCACGATTAGAAGCCTAAATCACCCTAAAAATCCAACCCTAGATCGCTGCTGAAACTCGGCAAACCCAAAACTGTGGATCGCACATTGTAAATTTTATATAGGAGTGAAGCTTATCTCAAAACAAATCCAAAGATATATGTTTAATAAATTTAGGATTTTTATACACTTTCTTTTGAATCTCCAAACTCTCGTTTGCTAATAGAAAATGAAGAAGAGTGATGGAGGAATATTTGACGAAGGAAATGAAAGTCTGAGGGTCTAGTTAGATGGTAGCGGTATTTATAGAAAGTTTTTTAGTATTTTTTATTGATTATTTATTCTATTTTAAACAACCGCTATTTGTATTCATCGTTTAAAAATCCGTACAGTCACATAACAAATCCAAATTCGACGAAAGTGGACATACAACTAGAGTTCGGCATTACGGACCCAACGAAATTTTTCATCGAATTTCGAGTCCATTTGCTCACATAGCATATTTTTAAAGTCAACTTATTGACTGCTTTTGTAATGACCTGGATTTTTGAAACTTTGGTTAATGCCATAAACTCAATGATGACTAACCAAACATCGAAAAATACCGGATGATTAATGAAAGAAATTATAGGGTGAGGATAGATAAGATAGAAATTTAGAATAGAAGAAGAAGAAGAACACAACATTAGAGTAACACGAACCTCATAGCGGAACGAATATCATATAATAGATATGACATAACTTTGAAATGTAAATCTGTATATGTATAAAACAACGTTATCAGAGTACAACACTTACAACACAGCGGAAATAACTACAGCTATATAATCCTGAAGCCTCCTGCTCCAAGCTCATCCAGTATATCTGTAAATCCCGACTACTTGACTGCGCGTAAAAAATTGGGCACCTAAGAGTTTAGGGAAAACAAAACAAAATAAACTCCGGGTCAGTCATGGGACTGGTATGAGTAAAACAGTTTAATATAGTTGAACAAGTAAATGATATCTCATAAGACCACGCCGTATAACCGAACGGGTTTTTCCCTTATGAGAATCCAAAATATCTTTATATCAAAAACCTTTTGATATTATTATAATGTCTATCAACCACAGTATAATAATCATTTAACAGAAACATTTTCATCTCACGTTATACATATATAGTATACAATCAAAACCGCAAGCACGTTTTGGGTAATTGATTTCCAACTATGACAAGGTATGGTACCACCTTTCGCTAATGTACCTCTAGAAAGGAATACACTGGGTTCAACAAGAACATCTTGCAACCCGACCACACATGACCGACCACTCATTTCGCTTGAGTGTATCGAATGTATATCACCAACGGTTGGGATCAGCAACCGTTCCCGAATGGGACATCATCAACAATAGACTTTTAGAAATAAATGAAACTCAAGATTAGGTGATTATACATCGTACTTCGGTGCGACCGACTTAGCCATGTCGCCTGCCCGATTTCTGTCATTTATTGGATGTGAGGCTAGAAGCTACGCTTTATCATCACACCTGATTGACTTTGAATGCCACATCGTCAAATCCATCAAATCACCGATTGACGTCCTCAACCATACATTATGTGTTAGTTAAAAGAAGTTTCCTTCTCCGCTTCCACTCTTGGTACGGTTGAAGAAAACAATATACATGATCGTCTGGAAATACTCTGTCAGACATCCGTCCATACAAGTCATCCTGGAAAAGGATGAACTGAAGATAGTATTCAGTATATCCTTCTTAGGCACTGTTATCTAAGACTTATAAAATAGCCCTTGCACTTTACTCCGTCTTCAATTATCTTTGGCATATATGATTCGCAACGCTTATGCCAATACAGAGTGGTTCTTTGGATAATAATCCAACTGGTCTCTCCATATTAACAACGTTAAAATGGTCAAAACTTTGATAGTCTGTGATTTAACTATCGAAGAAAAATAGGTGTGCAAACAACGATATTATTTCCAAATGGAAATTTATATCGATTAAACATCATTCAACCTTTATCTCTTTATTTCATTTTTTCTTCTCCTGTTTCCCTATATTCAACATTTGCTATTTTCTAAATTTAGAAAATATATGTTATTACCATTGGAAAACATTTCCATTTCTTGTTTTCTATATTAGATAACATTTCTGGTTCTTATTTGAAAAACCTTTACAAAACTCCTTCATTGGACTTAGACAGATGTTTAAACAAACAATCGCGATGCCAACTCAAACCATTTCCCTTAATGACTAAATACACTTAACCATACTTTACTTCCAAACCTTAACCATTCCTTAGTTAAAAACAAAGCCAATCAAGTTGGGGCAGAACTACCTCTTAGACCTTGACTGAACAACATTTCTAACTTTGAAATAGGCAAAGTTCACTTTATATTTCATTAACACTTCCTTACGTAACTCTCTTTTGATTCATCTCTTATTCGATAAAACTTTCCTTCGAATAAGGTACATTTGATAACTTTATTCAGTTTACTCTATTCGATTTACCCTTATCAATTAACTCTATTGGACTAACGCAATTGGATTACCTCTATCGGACTAACGCTATTTATTTACTCGTTTGACTTAACTCCTTTCGAATAAACTATATTCGATAACTCCTTTTTCTTTCTAATCGAATAAACTATATTCGATTAACTTATTTAATTCTATTAGAATAAACTATATTCGATTAACTCTATTTACTTTATATTCCAATAGACTATATTCGATTAACTCATTTTATTTTGTATTCGAATAGACTATATTCGATTAACTCATTTGCTTTATATTCGAATAGACTATATTCTATTAACTCATTTGCTTTAACTCTAATTGATTAACTCCAATTGGTTTAACTCTAACTGGTTAACTCTAACTGATTTACTCTTATTCGAATAACAAATATTCGAATAACTCTATTCAACTGACTCGACTCGACTAACCCCTTTCGATAACTAATTTGATTTACTACTTTCGAATACCATATTTGATTTAACTCCTTTCGAATACGATATTCGGTTTAACTCCTTTATTCGCTTTATAACGATTTCCTTTTTAACAACATTTATTCATTTTAAAGATTTACTTTTAGTAACCGTTCTCCACTTTAAAATGATTTCCTTCTTATAACAGTTTCCTTTTTATAACGTTTTCCCTTTTTCAAAATATCTCCTATTTATAAATATTCCAATTTATAAATATTTCTTATTTATAAAGATTCCATTTATAAATATTTTATTTTCAAATATCACTTTGAAAATATTCCCTTATCAACGTTTCAGTATATTATGGTATTCAACATATCAAATCACAATGATCGGTATCTTTCAAACACATATAATCAACAACAGATTATATATCACATCATATATCACAATATATGAATCACAGTAAAATAAATGTTGAGGAATCCAGTTGGATTCTTCCAACCTGTTTCCCTGCATCACATATATTAAACAATATAGATAACATCACTTTCAGTTCCATATGATATATTCTGTTAAACAGAATCGATATAGAAATTCAACTAACTGACTAGCAGTTCAATCAAACAGTCAACACACAGTCAATCAACCAATATTTAACAGTTCTAAAAATACAACATGAAATTATAAACTGTTCAGAGTTTGTGAGATTTACTCACATTTGTAGTTCATCGTTAAAGATCGATAAACCGTTGTTTGATTTGAATCAAACAATTTATTTTGCCATAAATTCAAACGAACTTCAATCCTCTCCCGGCCAGTTCCATTTCGAAGCTCTCGTCCATACGATCCCAACGGGTCCGTCCGTTCGAAATTCTAATTTAGCATGCAGAAGTTACGATATAAGGAAGTTAGTATACAGTTTAAATTTAAAATTAAACTAACTTTTGACTAAAATTAATTTGGCTTAACTTATTAAATTCCCGGCCAACTACACATTAGGCCCAACGTGATCAGTCCCTTTCCCCCAAATGTATTGTCATGAGCTTCTCCAGTAATTATCAGGAAACCGAAATGGCCATTTGCCATCTAAATCCCAGCACTCCAAATTCCTCGTTACTACATCATTGCTTCCCAAAAATTCACAAAACAAATACCAAAACTTTCCTTAACAAATTCTCTTCATCCCCACACCAGTTTCAACCAGTCCGCATTCATCTTCTGGATAACGTTAACACCTCCATTCTTACGACTGATTCCACCAATAGCTCCTCCATATCGCACTTTTCCACAAACCAATACTACAATTTCTCTTCTGGTCTCTGTCTCCTCCTTGCCCACACCGTACATCAGAACTCGAAACCCCCTACCAAAAACGCTCGCCAGTCCTCAACACTCGTTCATCAGTAAAAAGCTAAAACCTTTGGTCATCAATACCATCGATATTCACACCACGGAAAGCTTTTTGCTTCAGTACATCAACACCGTAATCGAATTCAGGCATCAACACGAGAATCCCCCAAAATCTAAAACCCTAGGTCTTCTGTTTAGCCTTCGCATTCCAGGAGTGTGCGTCGCACATTATAAATCTCACATAGAATGAAGAGCTAAATCCCATGATTCCAAATATATATGTTTTACTATTTATAGAATTTTATTCCTTTTTCTTTTGGAATTTTGAAGACATGATCTTTGCTGTAGAAACAACTAGGACCGACGGCACAATATTGGTTGATGAAATTAGGTTAAGGATTGGTAAAAGACTATTTATAGGAAGGATTATAATGATTTTATAAACCGGATGAGATATATTTTTTTTGTGGTGAGAACCTTCAATTGACATGGAAACAAAAGTGGCCGTGCATTTCATATAAAATAAAGTATTAAATGTTTTAAGTTATAAACTTAAGGTACCTCGCTATGAAATATTTCGTTCCCATATGAGTCCTTATGAACAGATTTAAAAATACCTTCGTGATCAGTAAGGTACCATGATTTCAAAAATATAAAAATACCGGTAGGTGAACTCATTTCGTGAAATCTCAAAATGTTGATTATAGGGTGCGAAATACTCCAAATAAAAAGTTTCTTATTAAATTAATTAAAATTTTCAGTAAAATTCTAAAAATTAAATTATCTCTATTTCCAAAAAGAACCTTGTCTGAATTCACACCCGATATCTAGTTATTTCTAAATAACCGTTATAGCCGATAAACGATTTTATAGCGACTATTCTAAAATTTGATTTGGACATATCTCAAAATCTACACAATGAAATTCCGATTTTTCTCTTCCACTAGAAAGATATAATCCACCAGATCAACACTTTTCTTGTTTCACAGAAATCCAGCTTAAAACGAATCCTGTACATTCAGTTGAAGTTCGAATCGCCAATTTACAAACTGCAGCGCCATTTCGAGCTCGATTTTAATTATAATATGATTATACGTTCAAACTGTCGTTTATATAATATATTCGTTATTCAAATTCAATTCCAAGATGAATTAAATATCACAGATGATCCAGTTCACACCATATCGCCATTTCAGCCAATTCTGATTATTTCAGAATTAAATATATTATCTAATTTATTATTTTAATTAAATATTCACCATTATTTAATTCCACGACCATTTAATTCACTATATCACCATTTATATAATTAAATAATTAATTATAATACCTCTGCCAGTGCGGGTCATTACAATCTTTCTCACTTAAAATAATTTCGTCCTCAAAATTGCTAAAAGGTAGAGAACGACCCTATCGACTGGTTAGAACATATTTGTTTACTTCTTAACTTCAGTTTTAACTGAACCAAATTTAATTTCAATTAAATTATCAATTAATCCTTATCAACGAAAATTTTCAAAAATCCTAAAAAATTTCTAACTCCTTATCTTTCGAAAATTTTTGCCAGCACCTCCTTTGTACTGGTCAATCGGTCAAACTCCAACTCGCCTCTCTGGGTCATCTCCAACTCGAAAGAAAATCAAACAGCCAAGCGGCTTGCCAATTCGGCTCATAAATCTTATATCCAATAGAAATATAAACTTGTACCTTTCGTCGGTATATCAACTCTATCACTTCTACATGCTATCAACTCAGCATATACCAATGTTATCCCAATCAAATTCCAATCTGCTTTTATCCACAACACAACCATTCGCTTATATCCGAGTCACATATCATTTCAACTCGAGTTTCTTCTCGATTCCCAACTCTTAACTTGATTGTCACATTACAGTTCAAATTTAAATTTAACAATCCAATTTGTTTTCATATCATTCTAATTCAATCTCCGTTACCACTTTAATGGATTTACTTTAATTCAATTTTGTTTTCACAAATTTCTGTTAAATTTGTTTTTAATTCAAACAGTCTTTCCCTGGCAGTTTACAAACAGTTAACTCTTTTCAAAAATTAAATTTTCCTTTTGGACATGTCACTGAGCCCTTAATTAATATTCCATTAGTTAAATCACTTTTCTATTTCTTCATCAATATTTGTTAACCAAATATTTTTAATAACCATATTGGCCTTTTATGTTATTTGGAAAACATTTCCAAATATCGCCTTCCTTTATTTTCTAAACTTTAGAAAATATATGCTATTTATAATTGAAAAATATTCGCATTACTTATCTCTTTTCCGATCTCGTTTATTTCTATACTAAGGAAATATTCTTTATTATATTTCCAAGCTTACATTTATTTAGGTTAAAATAGATGTTGTGTAAAACATCGTTACGACAACCCAAATACTATATTCAACTAACTCTTATTCAACATTTATCTTCGATCCTGAAATCTTACTATTTATTTGTTAATAATGAAATCAATCAAGTTGGGGTATAACTACCTCTCAGTCCTTGACTGAATAACATTTATAACGTCAAAACAAATATGACTACTTACTCGAATAATCAATACCATACAACTACTTATTCACTTTTAAACACGTATACGCTTCCTCTTTTTATTCTTACTAGATTTTATTCTTAGTTGTAATGACCCGGAAAATCTGAACCAATTTAAAAATTTTAAATTGGCAAAAATAATAGATTTTAAATATTTAAAATAATAGCAATGAAAAGTGAGTTTGAATTGATGCTTGAAAAGGAATATAATTAATTCTAATTATAAACAAGGCCTGAAATGGCGCAGTAGTTTCAAAATTTGAATTCAAATTTTGTGGGACTGTACCGGGTGCAAAACAAAACGGATTTGAGTGAAACCAAAAATATTTAAATCTGTTAGTGAATACCTTTCTAACGAATCTGAAATTTCGAAGTTTCATAGCGGAAAAAAAAGTTATGGCCAATTGAATTTTCAGAAAGGTCGCTATGGAATTTATATAGCCCGTGAAATTGGCCATTTTGCAAACGACGTCGGAATTCGACGAAACCACTTTTGTTGAATCCAGGATGTGATGTTATTGATAGGTTTCAAATTTTATAATTTTTGAAGCTAGTATGTGAGCGTGGCAAATGAAAATGTGTTTTGGTCAATTATAGTTAAATTGGATCGACCAGAAATGGGCCTTTTTGCAAAAGGTCTCAGAATTCGACGAAAGTAGTTTTGTTGGGAATATATCGTCAAAACATAGCTAGATTTATTTTTCTGGAATTTTTCGAGTTAGTATGTGGCCCCGGCAAATTGAAATGTACATTCAAATTAAATATTGAATGTTTTATATTTTAATTTGAAGAAAAACTGACTCAAACAATCGAATGGGCCTGCGAAACATATCCCATTGTGTTCGGAATGAGGGTAATTAGCTCGGGGCGACAGTCGTTGGGTTCGATTTGTAGTTTGTATCAATACAAGGGTATTAGTGGAAATAAAAATAATAAAAATAATATATAAATATAAAATGATAAAACCCTAGCCCCTCATTACTCTCAGCGCCGCCTCCAACCTCTTTCAACGGTGAAAACCGTTGTTTCCTACTTCTCGAATTCCCACCTTCTACATGCAAAATTAAACACCGGTAATTTAGAGAATTTTGAAGAGCTATCCGAGCTCTTTAAATCCATAATGGGTTGAGGGGTTCTCGCGTATGGTTTTGGGTGGAATCGGGGTGCAAAGTGGCCGACTTTTGTTCGAAATGGAAGAGAGAGGGGGCCACCGAGTTGGGCCCCACTCTGGGCGTGGGTAGCGCGCTCCAAGGCGCACCATGAGGCGGGTGCTGATCGAGGTTCGGACCACCACAGTGGCGGCGCAGGGATGCCCTAAGCCATGAGCATTTTGGGTTCAACATCGGCCTGTATAATTGAAGAGGAAGGTGGATTATTTAATTATTTAATTAATTTAATAATCTCATTTAAATTATCCAATGTAAACAATATCATAACTTTTCCATATGAGGTTCAAATCGCGCGAAACTAGATCCGTTGCGATCGTGGAGCCGAGAGTTTCGCAATGGAACTGACCGCGCCCAAAATAGTGCACGTTGGAATTTTAGGCAAATTCAAATCCATACTACTCAGAATTCAGATAAAAACTGGCGGAGTGGATCCCAAAGTAAGAATTCTCTCACTTTAAATTTTCTGTACAGTTATTTATATTATAACTGCATACCTGAACTATTCACATACGTCCACAGACCATGGACGATTTATTTGATTGTGTTGTGACCGTGAATTGTATATATATAAGAAATGTGAAAAGTGAGATTTCTAATTTATAAATAGTATGGAAAACGACGATAAATAAATTATATAGTCGATGTATGAGTTATATAAGCGTTGTACACCTCTTGTATAAGCGTTGTATAAGTTATACGTTCGATGTATAAGTTGTATATGCATTATAAAAATTACATATGTGTTGAAATAGAAGTGAAATGCTATATATATATATATATATATATATACGCCCCTCGTCCACAAACCATGGACGATATTTATTGGTTGTGATTGGTGTGAAAATTGATTGATAGCGAATGGTTGATTGGAATTGTTTGTGGTTGATATTGATTGATTGTGGTTGAAAAATACCCGTTTGTGGTTGAGAAATATTTGGTTGAAATCACATAGGATTAGTTTGTGGAAATGAAATAAATATACATGCCGCCTGCGTGCGAACTAGATGCATAAATCCCCATTGTCAAAATCTGCGAGGTTTTAAGGTAGAGCGAGGAGCCGTACTAGGGACGGTCCCGGTTCTAACTACCCTGCCGTTATGCTGCCGAAATTTTGAATAATATTCATGTGTTAGAATTATTTTCATTTGTTGAAACTATATTTATTCGTTGTATAGAATACCTTCATGTGTTGAATCGATATTCATTCGTTGAACTGAAATTCATGTGTTGAATGGTGTTTGTGTTTTAAATAAAAAAATCACATTTTTATCTATATATATAAACTATAGAAAACCTTCATGTGTGGAATCGATATTCATTCGTTGAATTGAAATTCATGTGTTGAATGGTATTCGTGTTTTAAATATAAAAATCACATTTTTATCGATATATATAAACTATAGAAAACTTTCATGTGTTGAATCGATATTCATTCAATGGATTGAAATTTAGGTGTTGAATGGTATTCGTGTTTTAAATATAAAATTCACATTTTTACTCTATATAAATAAACTATAGAAAACCTTCATGTGTTGAATCAATATCCATTTGTTGGATTGAAATTCATGTGTTGAACGGTATTCGTGTTTTGAATATAAAAATCACCTTTTTATCTATATATATAAACTATAGAAAACCTTCATGTGTTGAATCAATATTCATTCGTTGAATTGAAATTCATATGTTGAATGGTATTCATATTTTGAAAGAAATTGTTTGATAATAAAAATCCTATTTTTATCATCAATGTGAACTATATAAAATAATCTTGTTTTGAAATAAATTGTTTTATAATAAAAATCCTATTTTTATCACCTTTTATTAACTGTATAAAATAGTCGAGTTTTGAAATAAATTGTTTTACATTAAAAATCACATTTATATTATATACATGAATTATTGAAAATAGTGAAGTGTTGAAATAGAAAACAGTTAGATAAAAATATCATTTTTATCAAATGTATGAAAATCATATAGTTTTGAAATCGAAGAATCGATATATATATATATATATATATATATATATAATTGAAATATGTCGAATAACGAAGCTGCAGCTCGTATTTTGAAACCGTGATTTCAAACGATTAGTGCGGGAGATCCGACCATCAGATTTTTCTGAAATCGGAACCATTGGGTTCGCTTTGGAAATATCTTTCCAACGGCACCAACTTTGTAAAAATCCAACGGTTGGATTGTCTGGATTGTTTAATTCAAATCTAAATAAAAACAACGTCAGAATCGATTATATATATATATAATTATATTTAATTGAATAACGACGCTATAGTTCGTATTTTGAAATCGAAACTTCAAACGATTATACCGGGAGATCCGACCGTCGGATTTTCCCGAAACTGGAACCGTTGGATTTGTTTTGAAAAGATCTTTCTAATGATGTAAATTTTGTGAAGATCCAATGATTAGATTTTCAGATATGTGTAAATCAAATCTGATGAAAAACAGCGCCACGGCCGCGTTACGGCCCGAAGCGTCGTTTTGAATAAATTGGCTATTTTAAAATAAATAAAAATAGCGATAAATCATTATAAAATATTATAAACGATATGGATGTGATTTAGAAATTAACTGAAGGTTGGATAAGTCGAATGGTTTCCTGGGTGTTGATCTGATGTTGGTTTCGGCCATCCGGGTTAATATTTGGGAAATTGTTCTCTAACTGATTGACGGTTAGTGACTAATGAATTGAAATGATGCGTGTGTATGTTATTGTTGCACTTGTTTACTATATACGCTAGCTGTTCAGAAATACCGGGTTTATCCCATTTTGAATAACTGAATCGACGATAAGAAATCGAAGATGAAGACGGTGGTCGAAGACTAGAGATCTTCACCTCGTTTGGATGGTAACTGAGGTCCTGATTGGGAGGCATCTAAAAATATGGATAATGAGTGGGGATCGTCCAAACGTACGTGGTAATCGATGGGTTTGCGAGGTATTTAGTGCCTCCGGTTTCGTTCAGACCCAGAACGGACTTGCAAATAGATAGTGTGTCTGACATTGGAATTTACTCTGTGTGATTGATAGCCATCAACTGCACGGTGTGAACTGCCTGTGTGGCATGCTAAGATGCAGTGATCAGGACTTCTGTTTAAAAGCAAAGTCTTGTGGTGATGATCAAAACCCCGCCTGTGTGGCGTAGCTTTGTGTATAACGTGAATTCGCGAACCTCACACCCCGGTATGAACCAGAAACGGGAGAGGACCTCAGGGAGGACAGGCGTTTCTTTCTAGCTAGAAGTGGCTTCAGTGGTTTTACACGCCCTGACGAGTTTGACTTATGGGGTTGTTACTGTTGCGAGGCGCCTCGGTTTGATCGGACAATCAGGGTCCGATGGAGTCATTTGTTGGCTCATTTACGCCCCAAAGGGCGGAGAAACGTATTGTTCAGGCACTATAATCCACTCTGTGTGGACCGGCCCTGTCACTCCAAGGGGAAGTTGCGGCTGTTCAGGAGACATGGGCTAGATTGTCTCGAAGTCAGTAAGGACTATCTTTTGCCTTGGTTCATGACGGAAATCCAATATCCAAATACGTGACTGTGTGATTTTGATTGTGTACCTATATATGGCGACATAGTGGCATGGGACGCTCATGTCGTCTATGATTGATAGTTATGACTCGAAATTGTTTTTGAAACATACAAAACACTAGTAGTAATATCAAATTCTTTTGTTTTATTCGTATCAAGCATATTTTGGCCATTATAAGGTAAAACTCTATCCTCCGGTTTGCGTTGCATTGTGTGATGGGAAATGAGTCTTATAATGGCTTCATTTTTATAAAAAACATTGCAATGTTTAAAAGAAAGATTTGTTTTAAAGCACTGGCAATCCAATGGAGTAAACCCGTTCCACGAAATTGGCGTGGTCTTGTGATTAGCCATATTACAAATGTCTTGAGTAGATTTCTCATACCAGTCCCATGACTGACTCGTAGTTTGTTTCACTTTCAAACTCGGGTGCCCCTTTTTCTACACGGGCGGCCTTGTATTCAGGTTTTAGCTGGCTCTTTCTCTGGATAGCTGGAGCTAAAGATGGATTCTATCATTTATCTCTTTTTATGCTGTTCAGCTCCTATTGTACATTATGTTTGTTTCCGCTGTAGACATTTATGTATAGCTGAACTGTACTTGTAATAAGTAAGATTCGTATACTGTGTAACTCTGATGATTACTTTTATCCAGTATATCCTATTGTGCATTATCTGGTGTATTTACTTAATTCTGTTCTGCTATTATCTATTTCTGTGTAATATTCCAAGGACTACCCTTGTCGTCGTCAGTACGGGGTTTGGGGTCGTCTCATTTGGTATCAGAGATTTGGTTAAGCTTAGTTCTGGAATATAACATATTAACGAACTCATCAGAAATAGAACCAGTAGTGTTCTAGGATGGATAACTCATTACAGATAGGATCAACAATATCCTAGTATGAGTACAGCAGAATTAGAACAATTCGTTAGAGATGGGGTCAGAAGTGCCCCAGAACGAGTTGAGAATAATATGTTTTTAAATAACGCATTTGTGATTATATATATAGTCTGGTTTTAGAAATATAATTTTTGAATATATAAAAGATATATATTTGAAAAGTAAAGTAATATACGAATCGATTAGTATATTTTTGAAAAGTTTAAAACAAATTGCTTGTTGTTTGTGTTGTGTGATAGTAGAATTTGATTAATTAAATTATTATAATGATAGTTAATTTAATCAGTAATAGAATGAATGGTAGAATTTATTCATTTAAATCACACATTGAACTGATTAGAAAATAGATAGAAATATATATATGTGCATTATATTTGTTTGAACAGGTAAATGGATAGCTGTTGAGTAAAGATTTTATTTGCGTGCCCGACAAATAGGTAAGCCTTAATGAGTTAGATGCGCAATTTTATTATTATTTCAACTCCTGTGAATGCCCTTGGATGTGGAGTGCCGGTTGTTATGTGTGAAATAATAAATATCGCCATAGGATAGTAACAATTAATTTTGAACTACACTGCATGGCATACTTCTGAAGATAGGCATACTTCTTCATATACCACATAAGCATTTGGAGCTAGTGTGACGATGTGGAATATTTACCATAAGAGCGAGAGGCTTGCATAGCGATGACTATATTTTACAGGTTGAACTGATGACTGATATGGACTATTTAAATTGTAACGATAAAATTGCCAGATTACTAAAAACCCCACATCGGTCTTCAGTTGACAATAATCACATCTCTCTAGTTATTAGATATGACACATGGATTATTTATTTCCCACACGGGACGAGGTGACGAGGATTTTTCCTCTGGAGCATTTATAATATGCACTCCCTCAAGCTTTGATAGGGTGACGAGAATTTATTCTCTGGAGTTATTACTAATACACGCTCCCATGTAAACACCAGAATATATCACTATAAATATGTGTATGCTTATTAGGATTTATTGGGTACCTAATATGGCCCAATAAATTTCCAAACCTCTCCCCGTACAAAGGAGGTTATGGCGAAATTTTTCAAAAATTCCGGGTGTTAGCCAAATTTTTGTAGAATTTGAAAATTCTCAGAAACTGAAAAGTTGGACAATGGATGCCAGATTGATCGTAGAGTTGATTAATCAAACCACTTTAGACCGTGTTCCTTTTCGGGGACGAAAAGTTTTAAGTGGGGGAGATTGTAACGACCCGGAAAATCTGAACCAATTTAAAATTTTTAAATTGGCTAAAATAATAGATTTTAAATATTTTAGATAAATATTTTAAATAATAGCAATGAAAAGTGAGTTTGAATCAACGCTTGAAAAGGAATATAATTAATACTAATTATAAACAAGGCCTGAAATGGCGCGGTAGTTTCAAAATTTGAATTCAAACTTTGTCGAACTGTACTGGGTGCAAAACAAAACGGATTTGAGTGGAACCAAAAATATTTAAATCTGTCAGTGAGTACCTTTCTAACGAATTTGAAAATTCAAAGTTTCATAGCGGAAAGCAAAAGTTATGGCCAAATGAATTTTCAGAAAGGTCGCCATGGAATTTTTATAGCCCGTGAAATTGGCCATTTTGCAAACGACCTCGGAATTCGACGAAACCACTTTTGTTTGATCCGGGATGTGAAGTTATTGCTTGATTTCAAATTTCATAATTTTTGAAGCTAGTATGTGAGTGTGGCAAATGAAAACATGTTTTGGTCAATTACAGTTAAATTGGATCGACCAGAAATGGGCCTTTTTGCAAATGGTCTTAGAATTCGACGAAACTAGTTTTGTTGGGACGGTATCGTCAAAACATAGCAATATTTACTTTTCTGTAATTTTTCGAGTTAGTATGTGGCCCTGGCAAATTGAAATGTATGTTCAAATTAAATATTGAATGTTTTATATTTTAATTTGAAGAAAAACTGACTCAAACAATTGAATGGGCCTTCGAAACATATCCCATTGTGTTCGGAATGCGGGTAATTAGCTAGTGGCGACAGTTGTTGGGTTTGATTAGAAGTTTGTATCAATAAAAGGGTATTAGTGGAAATAAAAATAATATATAAATATAAAATAATAAAACCCTAGCCCCTCATTACTCTCAACGCCGCCTCCAACCTCTTTCAACAGCGGAAAGCGTTGTTTCCTTCCCAAATTCCCACCTTCTACACGCAAAATTAAACACCAGTACTTTAGAGAATTTTGAAGAGCTATCTGAGCTCTTTAAATCCATACTGGGTTGAGGGGTTCTCGCGTACAGTTTTGGGTGGAATCGGGGTGCAAAGTGGCCGATTTTCGTTCGAAAGGGAGGAGAGAGGAGGCCACCGAGTTGGGCCCCACTCTGGGCGTGGGTAGCGCGCTCCAAGGCGTACCACGAGGCGGGTGCTGATCGAGGTCCGGACCACCACAGTGGAAGCGCAGGGATGCCTTAAGCCATGACCATTTTGGGTTCAGCATCGGCATATATAATTGAAGAGGAAAGTGGATTATTTGATTATTTAATTAATTTAATAATCTCGTTTAAATTATCCAATGTAAACAACATCATAACTTTTCCATATGAGGTTCAAATCGCGCGAAACTGGATCCGTTGTGATCGTGGAGCCGAGAGCATCACAGTGGATTTGACCACGCCCAAAATAGAGCACGTTGGAATTTTAGGCAAATTCAAACCCAGACTATTCAGAATTCAGATAAAAACTGGTGGAGTGGATCCCAAAGTGAGAATTCTCTCACTTTAAATTTACTCTACAGTTATTTATATTATAACTGCATATCTGAACTGTTCACATACGTCCACAGACCATGGATGATTTATTTGATTGTGTTGTGACTGTGAATTGTATATATATACGAAATGTGAAAAGTGAGATTTCTAATTTATAAACAATATGGAAAACGACGATGAATAAATTATACAGTCGATGTATGAGTTATATAAGCATTGTACACCTCTTGTATAAGCGTTGTATAAGTTGTACGTTCGATGTATAAGTTGTATATGCATTGTAAAAATTATATATGTGTTGAAACAGAAGTGAAATGCTATATATAAATATATACATATATATACGCCCCTCGTCCACAAACCATGGACGATATTTATTGGTTGTGATTGGTATGAAAATTGATTGATAGCGAATGGTTGATTGGAATTGTTTGTGGTTGATATTGATTGATTGTGGTTGAAAAATACCCATTTGTGGTTAAGAAATATTTGGTTGAAACCACATAGGATTAGTTTGTGGAAATGAAATAAATATACATGCCGCCTGCATGCGAACTAGATGCATGAATCCCCATTGTCAAAAACCGTGAGGTTTTAAGGTAGAGCGAGGAGCCGTACTAGGGACGGTCCCGGTTTTAACTACCCTGTCGTTATGCTGCCGAAATTTTGAATAATATTCATGTGTTAGAATTATTTTCATTTGTTGAAACTATATTTATTCGTTGTATAGAAAACCTTCACGTGTTGAATCGATATTCATTCGTTGAATTGAAATTCATGTATTGAATGGTATTCGTATTTTAAATATAAAAATCACATTTTTATCTATATATATAAACTATAGAAAACCTTCATGTGTGGAATCGATATTCATTCGTTGAATTGAAATTCATGTGTTGAATGGTATTTGTGTTTTAAATATAAAAATCACATTTTTATCTATATATATAAACTATAGAAAACCTTCATGTGTTGAATCAATATTCATTCGTTGGATTGAAATTCATGTGTTGAATGTTATTCGTGTTTTAAATATAAAAATCACATTTTTACTCTCTATGTATAAACTATAGAAAACCTTCTTGTGTTGAATCGATATTCATTCGTTGGATTGAAATTCATGTGTTGAATGGTATTCGTGTTTTAAATATAAAAATCACCTTTTTATCTATATATATAAACTATAGAAAACCTTCAGTGTTGAATCGATATTCATTCGTTGAATTGAAATTCATGTATTGAATGGTATTCATATTTTGAAAGAAATTGTTTGATAATAAAAATCCTATTTTTATCATCAATATGAACTATATAAAATAATCTTGTTTTGAAATAAATTGTTTTATAATAAAATCCTATTTTTATCACCTTTTATTGACTATATAAAATAGTCGAGTTTTGAAATAAATTGTTTTACATTAAAAATTACATTTTTATTATATACATGAATTGTTAAAAATAGTGAAGTGTTATAATAGAAAACAGTTTGATAAAAATATCATTTTTATCAATTGTATGAAAATCATATAGTTTTGAAATCGAAGAATCGATATATATATATATATATAAGTAGAATTGAAATATATCGAAAAACGAAGTTGCAGTTCGTATTTTGAAACCGTGATTTCAAACGATTAGTGCAGGAGATCCGACCATCGGATTTTCCTGAAATCGCAACCGTTGGGTTCGCTTTGGAAATATCTTTCCAATAGCACCAACTTTGTAAAAATCCAACGGTTGGATTGTCTGGAATGTTTAATTCAAATCTGAAGAAAAACAGCGCCATAATCGATTATATTTATATATATATATAAATATAATTATATTTAATCGAATAATGACGCTGCAGTTTGTATTTTGAAATCGAAACTTCAAACGATTATACCGGGAGATCCGACCGTCGGATTTTCCCAAAACTGGAACCATTGGATTCATTTTGAAAAGATCTTTCTAATGATGTAAATTTTGTGAAGATCCAATGGTCAGATTTTCAGATATGTGTAAATCAAATCTGAAGAAAAACAGCGCCACAGCCGCGTTATTGCCCGAAGCGTCATTTTGAATAAATTGGCTATTTTAAAATAAATAAAAATAGCGATAAATCGTTATAAAATATTATAAACGATATGGATGTGATTTAGAAATTACCTTAAGGTTGGCTAAGTCGAATGGTTTCCTGGGTGTTGATCAGATGTTGGTTTTGGCCTACGGGGTTAATATTTGGGAAATCGTTCTCTTACTGATTGACAGTTAGTGTTGCACTTGTTTATTATATACGCAGTTGTTCAGAAAGTCCGGGTTTATCCCATTTTGAACAACTGAATCGACGATAAGAAATCGAAGATGAAGACGGTGGTCGAAGACCGGAGATCTTCACCTCGTTTGGATGGTAACCGAGGTCCTGATTGGGAGGCATCCCGAAATATGGATAATGAGTAGTGATCGTCCAGACGTACGTGGTGATCGATGGGTTTGCGAGGTATTTAGTGCCTCCGGTTTCGTTTAGACCGACAACGGACTTGCAAATGGACAGTGTGTCTGACATTGGAATTTATTCTGCGTGATTGATAGCCATCAGTTGCACAGTGTGAATTGCCTATGTGGCATGCTAAGATGCAGTGATCAGGACTTCTGTTGAAAAGCAAAGTCTTGTGGTGATGATCAAAGCCCCGCCTGTGTGGCGTAGCCTTGTGTATAACGTGAGTTCACAAACCTCGTACCCCGGTATGAAACAGAAACGGGAGAGGACCTCAGGGAGGACATGCGTTTCTTTCTAGCTAGAAGTGGCGTCAGCGGTTTTACACGCCCTGACGAGTTTGACTTATGTGGTTGTTACTGTTGTGAGGCGCCTCGGTTTGATCGGACGATCCGGGTCCGATGGAGTCATTTGTTGGCTCATTTATGCCCCAAAGGGCGGAGAAACGTATTGTTCAGGCACTATAATCCACTCCGTGTGCACCGGCCCTGTCGCTCCAAGGGGCAGTTGCGCCTGTTTCGGAGACATGGGCTAGATTGTCTCGAAGTCAGTAAGGACAATCTTTTGCCTTGGTTCATGACGGAAATCCAATTTCCAAATACGTGACTCTGCGGTTTTGATTGTATACCTATATATGGCGACGTAGTGGCATGGGACGCTCAAGTCGTCTATGATTGATAGTTATGACTCGAAATTGTTTTTGAAACATATAAACACTAGTAGTAATATCAAATGCTTTTGTTTTATTCGTATCAAGCATATTTTGGCCATTATAAGGTAAAACTCTATCCTCTGGTTTGCGTTGCATTGTGTGTTGGGAACTGAGTCTTATAATGGCTTCATTTTTATAAAAAGTATTGCGATGTTTAAAAGAAAGATTTGTTTTAAAGCACTAGCAATCCAATGGAGAAAACCCGTTCCACGAAAGTGGCGTGGTCCTGTGATTAGCCATATTATAAATGTGTTGAGTAGATTTCTCAAACCAGTCCCATGACTGACTCGTAGTTTGTTTCACTTTCAAACTCGGGTGCCCCTTTTTCTACATGGGCAGCCTTGTATTCATGTATTACCTGGATCTTTTTCTGGATAGCTGGAGCTGAAGATAGATTCTATCATTTATCTCTTTTTATGCTGTTCAGCTCCTATTATACGTTACCTTTATTTCCGCTGTAGAAATTTATGTATAGTTGAACTGTACTTGTACTAAGTAAGATCCGTATACTATGTAACTCTGATGATTACTTTTATCCAGTATATCCTATTGTGCATTATCTGGTGTATTTATTTAATTCTGTTCTGCTATTATCTGTTTCTGTGTTATATTCCAAGGATTACCCTTGCCGCCGTCAGTACGGGGTTTGGGGTCATCTCATTAGTCTTCCTTTTTGATTTTTCTATTCTATTTCTATGTTCTTTTCCTTATCGACTTATATATATATATGTATATATATATATATATCGATACGTTGATTTCTAACTATCAAATTATCTTAAAAATATTATAACTCCTTAAATTCCCGGAAAAATTCGCCATAACCTCCTTCATACCAGGAGCATCGGGATATTTCAAATAGCATCCCATGGCCCTTACCAGTCCAAAAGAAGAAGAAAAAGCCAAGCGGTTATCCGATACGGCGCATAAAATCTCATATATGAATTAAATACGTACCTTTTCGTCGAGTATTCTATTTATGCTCTTCTAACACCCAATTCCAAACCTGTTTAACCTATATCCAACCATTCCCATTTTTGTTTCAACTCAATCAAAAAGTTTTAACTCGTTTCATTAAGTACTTCGCTAATTAGCTCTTTTCCTTATTGCACTTTACATTTGAACACAACATGTTCAAATTTAAGTTTAACTTGTTTATAACTAATTGAATTCCTTTTCAACTTACGTTTCATATCAAATTTCGAAATCTAAGTTCTCAAACCCCATTTACCTTTCAAAGTTCAACTTTAATTAAAAATTCCATTAATTAATTTCTAGTTAACTGTTTTGCCTATCTCCCCCTTTCATTTTGAATATAACCTATTCAAATATAAGTTTAACTTATATATCACTAGTTGGATTCCGTTTTCAATTCCATTTGAATTCTACAAATTCTATATCAAATTCATATTTGAACTTCTCTATTCAAATTCTATATCAAATTCATATTTGAACTTCTCTATTCAAATTCTATATCAAATTCATATTTGAACTTCTCTATTTAAATTCTATATTATAAATCCCATTTGAAATTCAACACAACTTGTCTTTCCCAAAACAAATTCAAAACAGTATTTATGGTAGTAATTTGTCACTTACAACTCGAAAATGAATACTGATGATGCAGCTGTCATCATCAGAATCTATTTTCCAGTGATCGAAGTGAGTTCAATACTATAAAATCATTTCTAAACATTTCCACTTTGAAATTCATTTCAAAATATAATTCACACTGCTTGTAAAACAATTTAAAATCTCCCAAGATCTTAAATTTTCCTTATTTTTAATCCAAATCCATTTACAAACACTTATCCAATTCTCCAGAGTTTTAATTCAATTTCTGGTTTAAATTTCAGATTTAACTCATCTGATTTCATGTATTTCACTTATATGAATTCTGATTGGTTATTTACATAACCTTTTAATTTATAATATTACTCGATTATAATAACAACCAATATATCCACTATATTATAAATTTTGATATATATATATCTTCTCTATATCAAGATATACCTTGGGTAAACTTATTTTAATTTACCCTTTTTTCAAAACATATCGTGTCGACCCATCGTATTCGAGTGTTTATAAACTCCTACTGATACAGTGGATCAAACTGATCGACCAGAACTCATAAATGACTCAACCAATAAATCTCCACAATATAAAACAAATTTTTATATCAATAACAAATACGTTCACTCGTATATAGACACTCAACTCAATCTAGGTTGTTACTAACCCTATCTCTAACGAGTCACGCCACAGAGTCAAGGTAATTCACTTGACTTAAGCTCTGATACCAACTGTAATGACCCGGATTTTTGAAACTTTGGTAATCGCCATAAACTCAATGATGACTAACCAAACATCGAAAAATACCGGATGATTAATGAAAGAAATTAGAGGGTGAGGATAGATAAGATTGAAACTTAGAATAGAAGAAGAAGAAGAACACAACATCAGAGTAACACGAAACTCAAAGCGGAACGAATAACATATAATAGATATGACATAACATTGAAATGTAAATTTGTATATGTATACAACAACATTATCAGAGTAAAACACTTACAACACAGCGGAAATAACTATAGCTATATAATCTTGAAGCCTCCTGCTCCAAGCTCTTCCAATATTTATGTAAATCCCGACTACTTGACTGCCCGTACAAAATTGGGCACCCAAGAGTTTAGGGAAAACAAAACAAAATAAACTCCAGGTCAGTCATGGGACTGGTAAGAGTAAAACAGTTTAAAATAGTTGAACAAGTAAACGATATCTCATAAGACCACGCCGTATAACGGAACGGGTTTTTCCCTTATGAGAATCCAAAATATCTTTATATCAATTATAATGACCCGGGATTTCGACCAACTAATTTTAAATATTTGGAATGGATTTAAATATTTAGTTGATAATATAAATGAATTTTTATATTTATGTTATCAATTTAAATATCGATTTCGATTTAATATAGTATATATTAAATAATCAAAATAAGGAATCAGCGAATAACTGAATTCGAAGTTAAAAATGATTTGAAAAACAGTTCAGATAATTAATTCAAACTCCTGTTTGAATTAGAATAATAATATTAAATTTTTATTGAAGAATTTATCGGTTTGAAATTAATTTATATCAGTTTAAATTTATATCTCTTTCAGATGATCGAATTGGACTTCGTGACCTATCCCAGTGTGTCCGGAATGGTGGATAAACCCTAGAAACGCCAGTTGTTGGGTTCAATAAGGAGCTCGAGATCAAGGTTTGTCTAAATTTTAAGGATATAGTTTTTATTTAAATTAAATTAAAATATTTTTGTGTGGACCAACAAAAAGGAAACCTTTGTCTTCTTTGTGACCACAAACCAAATGAAACCGTGCTCTCTTAGTTACCACAAAACAAATTAGAATGGCCGCACCTCTCCTTATAAACCGTAACTTCCACCTCTTCACTTTCTTCATAAACAAAGTAATCAAAATCCTTAAACAAAAAAAACGACCGCGAACTCAAATCACTCAGCAAATTGAAGCCGTTTCCCTTATCAAAATCATTCCAGTATATATATAAAATGAAATCGTAACGAACTGCAATCTGGAAGGGAAGTAGTAGGGGCGTGATTCAAAACTAATTCGACGGCGTCTAGGGTTCAGATCATGATGGACTCCAAGGATTTCAAGGTCGCGGATATTGTGAATTGAGTGCGATAGAGGATCTCGAGGTCTTCCATTCATCGCGTCGAGTCTGGTGGACTTCGATTTGGTTTTAGGTCTTCATCGTTACTCATCCTGAGTGCTACAGGTTCCAACGTTGTTGGATTTGGGGGTGCGACTTTGGTTTTTGATGGTGTCGATGATTGTTGTGAGGAGTAGCATCGGATAACAGACTTTGGGAGGAATTGGTTCGAATGGAATCGCTACTACTACTGTAGCTTGTCGAAATCGCAACCTGTAACTCGACAAAGTAGGTACCGCAAGTTCAGAAAAATAAGGAGAAAATGGAGATGGCCTGCATGATATACGAGGAAATGACCATGTGAAGAAATGCAGTATAAGGCAGTTTGGGACTGATGCAGATTTAGGGCTGTTTGGGGTTCGTGGACAGATCGATTTATTTATGAGGCAATAAGGTATATGAAAATTTAAATTACATATTTATTTATTAGTTAGTAGTTTATTTAAATTAAATAATCATTAATCGATAAGTAAAAATCAAACAATCGTAGGCGCAAAGCAGATCCAGTTAAGATGATTCAAGTAGATGCATTGACGCAACAACTTGGAAAATTAAACAAGATATTCTGCAGAAATAAAATCATTGGTGAGTAAATCTCACCTTTTATTTAGAATTTATTTTTATATAGTTAAAAATAATTGTCTGTGCTTGTTTGAATAGTGTTTGGTTGATTTAAATATATTAGTTATTTAGGACTATTATATATATATATATATATTGGGTTGATGATTGGTTGGATTCCCGCAGTATCATTAGCGGATGCCCGCGGTTTAATTAGCGGATGATTACCCTATACGCCCCACGCTATGATTAGTGGATGACCTTCTATACCGCGATATCCTGCCTCGAAGCAGGATGGGTATTACTATGTTGACTAACATCTGTGGATGCAGGAAAAACAGGTTGGAGGAATCCAACTGGATTCCTAAAAAATATATATTATTTGTTGTTTGTTTGATTTCATATATATTCATACAGGATGTGTTTAAAATCAAATGATTGAAAATTGGTTGATTTGATTGTTTAAATATCACTGGGACTTGGGATATTGATTTATAAAATACCATGAAAGGGTATTTGAGATATAAAAAGGGAATTCTATTTTTATAAATAGAATTTGAATTTTTAAATAAAACTATAGATAATATTAACTTGTTTTGAAGATATATAAAACAAGTAATTGAATTTATAAACTTTGTTTATAAATGAAAATATGGGATTTGAATCGAATTTATAAACTTTGTTTATAAATGAAAATATGGGATTTGAATTGAATTTATAAACGTTGTTTATAAATGGAAAGGTGGGATTTGAATTGAAGTTATAAACGTTGTTTATAAATAATGCAGAGAAGTCAAATAGAATTTGAATATAGAATTCAAATGGACTTTAACTATAGAATTTGAATATAGAATTCGAATAGACTTTGAATATAGAATTTGAATATAGAATTCAAATAGACTTTGAATATAAAATTTGAATATAGAATTCAAATGGACTTTAAACTATAGAATTTGAAAAATAGAATTCAAATGAAGTTTAAATAAAGAGAATTCAAATAGAATTGTATTGGAATTTGAATAAGAAGTTGATAAGGAAACAAGAGTATGAGTATAATTAGAATTTGTTAATATGCAAGTTAAAATATATTTGAACATGTCATGTTCAAATATGAAGGTGAAATAGACTGAAGAGTTAAGTAACAAGTTTATTTAACAAATTTAGTTGAAATGATTTGTACAGTTAAAATAGATTGGACAGGTATAGACATATAGGAGACAGGTTTGGAATAAAGTATAGAAGTGAAATAAATAGAATGCCCGACAAAAAGGTACGTATTTAATTCATATATGAGATTTTATGCGCCGTATCGGCTAGCCGCTTGGCTTTTTCTTTTTCTTTTTGAGATGAGAAGGACCGGGAAAGCTATTTGAAATTTCTCGATGCTCCCGGTACAAAGGAGGTTATGGCGAATTTTTCCGGGAATTTAAGGAGATAGAATATTTTTAAGATAATTTGATAGTTAGAAATCAACGTTCGATATATATAGAAGTCGATAAGGAAATGAACTTAGAAATAGAATAGTATAATCAAAAAGGAAGACTAGGAATAAAATCTAGTAAGAATAGAAAGAGGAAGAGTATACGTGTTTAAAAGTGAATCAGTAGTGTATGGTATTGATTATTCGAGTAAGTAGTCATATCTGTTTTGACGTTATAAATGTCATTCAGTCAGGGTCTGAGAGGTAGTTATACCCCAACTTGATTGATTTCATTATTAACAGATAAACAGTAAGATTTCAGGCTCGAAGATCAGTGTTGAATAAGAGTTAGTGGAATATAGTATTTGGGTTGTCGTAACGATGTTTTACACAACATCTGTTTTAACCCAAATAAGTATAAGCTTGGAAATAGAATAGAATATGTCCTAAGCATAGAAGCAAAACGAGATTGGAAAGAGATAAGTAATTGGAATATTTTCCAATTATAAATATCATATATTTTCTAAAGTTTAGAAAATAAAGGAAAGCGATATTCGGAAATGTTTTCCAAAGAACGTATAAGGCCAATATGGTTATTGAAAATATTTGGTTAACAAATATTGATAAAGAAATAGAGAAGAGATTTAATTAATGGAATATTAATTAAAGGCTCACTGATTGTTGGATGTTTGGATGAACACTTGTTTTATTCGATAGTTAAATCATTGACTATCGAAACACTTGTTTTTATTCGATAGTTAAATCACAGACTATAGAAGTTTTGACCATCGTTGTCAATATGGAGAGACCGGTTGGATTAATATCCGAAGAACCTCTCCATATCGGCAGTAGCGTGCGAATCAGATTATATAAAGATAATCGAAGACGGAGTAGAGTGCAAGGACTTTTTCTATAAATAGAAATAGTGCCTTCAGTTCATCTTGTTCCTGGGTGACTTGTATGGACGAATGTCTGACAGAGTATTTCCAGAAAGGGTACGTACATTGATTTCTTCAACCGTACCAAGAGTGGAAGCGGAGAAGGAAACTTCTTGTAGCCAACACATAATGTATTGTTGAGGGCGTCAATCAGTGATCTGATGGATTTGACGATGTGGCATTCGAAGTGAATCTTGTGTGATGATAAATCGTAGATTCTAGCCTCATCAACCAGTAAATGACAGAAATCGGGCAGGCAACATGGCTATGTAGGTCGCACCTATTAGGGTGTATAATCACCTGATCTAGAGTTTCATTTACTTCTAAAAATCTATTGTCGATGTTGTCCCATTCGAGAAAGGGTTGCTGATCCCAATCATTGGTGATATACATTCGATACACTCAAGCGAAATGAGTGGTCGGTCATGTGTGGCTGAGTTGCAAGATGTTCTTGTTGAACTCGGTGTATTCTCCACTAGAGATACACCAGCGGAAGGTGGTTCCATACCTTGTCATAGTTGGAAATCCATTACCCAATACGTGCTTGCGGTTTTGATTGTATATATATGTGGAACGTGAGATGCAAACGTTCCACTAGATTGTTATCTACTTGATTTAGACATTATTATAATATCAAAAGAGTTTTGATATAAAGATAAGTCAAGTGTTTGGATTCTCATAAGGGAAAAACCCGTTCCGTGTTATACGGCGTCGTCTTATGAGGTATCATTTAGTTTCTGAAATTGTTTTAAACTGTTTACTCATACCAGTCCCCTGACTGACCCGGAGTTAATTTTGTTTTGTTCTACCTAAACTCTTGGGTGCCTAAATTTGTACGGGCAGTCAAGTAGTTCAGGATTTTTCAGATATATCTAAAGGAGCTTGGAGCAGGAGGCTTCAGCGTTATCTAGTTATAGTATTGTTCCGTTGTGTTGTAAGTGTTGTACTCTGATAAGTGTATGTTATACAGTTAAGATTTGTATTTCAAAGGTTATGATATATTATATTTTGTTCCGTTGCGATGTGAGATTCTGTGTTGTTATTTCTGTTCTTCTTCTATCTCTTTTTTCTAAAAAAAATATGTTCCGTACTTTCGTGATATTTGGGTTGGACGTATTGTAACAACCCGTATTTTTGAATAACTTGTTATAACATAAATGGAGGCAGAATTAAACTGTAAAGTCTGAATCAAGGGAAACGGGCTATGCCATTGCGTTCGTCTCGGAAAAATACGCGAAATAGAGTCCGAGTTTTCGAAAATCGGAGTCCGTATGACCAAGATATGGCCTCGCGAAGTTTCACGAAAAATTCCTAAATTAAAGTATGCTTAATTAAGTGAAATGGGTTGCGCAGAGAAATATATATATATTGATATATATATATATATATATATATATATATATATATAATTGAAAATTAAATAAATAAATATGCAAAAATGTTCAAAACAGTGAATTGGGAGAGGGGAATAACCGAACCGGCTGATTTTTGAGGTCGACCCAAGCTCGCTGGGTCGACTAGGGGTTAATCCAGGGTGTTTGGCTGTCAACCCGTGGGCCGATTCGCTCAAATGCAGATTTTGCATTTGGATGGTTCTCATGGTTCATCTTTAATCTAAAGGCCCTAGATGGTTCCTACACTTGACTTCTTCCCCAAGACATGCTTTGATGGCTTGGATTGAATCTAGGTTTAATCCTATGGCCTAAAACACTTGCCTACTCTATAAATAAGACCCTAACCTACCCTAAATCATCATTATTCATTCATACAACTAAACTATGGCAAAATCAATCCTCTCATGGCCTCCACTCTCTTCATAAAATTCCTAAATCAAATTTCTAAGAGATTTCCATGCATACAAGTGTATTTAGGCTTGTATAATCCTCTTTAGCTTGCATTAAAGTCTTGTTTCTCTATTGGCATCATAAAGGAGGAGTCTTGATCAAGTTTTCTTGCATTTTGGGGTTTTAATTTGTTGCATAAGGGGTTTCTTACATTTGCTATACTCATTTGAGTCCACATAAGCATTGTAAGCCTATTTCTACTCTTGTATTTTAACTATGAAGTTAATATGTTATGTTGCAAGTTGAGTTTGGGGTTAATCATGATATGTGCTTTGATCTTATGATTTTATGCATAAGCTTACTCTATGCATGTTAGTAAAGTCATTACCTTGGCTTTATGCATAGAAAGATGTGATCTTTGGTTGGAAATGTTGCATGATGCAACTTTGAAACTCTCATAAACCTTGTATTAACATGCATATAATGTTATATGCATGTTACTAGTCCTTATCTCATGCTATCTATGGCCATGTTCCGCCTATTTGCCAAGTTTGATGTTATGCATGCATATGAACCTTATGCAAGTTGAAACCATGTTATGCATGCATATGAACACTATGCAAGTTAAAATGATGTTATGCATGCTTAGGAATATTTTTCAAGTTGATAACATGATATGCAAGTTTGTGATCACATCTTTGTCTCATATGCCACCATGTTTAACTTGTGGCTCCAACACCTTTATGTCATGATTTTGCCAAGTTCCCTCTTTCTATCCTTTATGCGCTATTGCGATATGTAAGCGAGGGGATTGCGTTTGGGGTTGGGTAAACTTAAAAGACATAAAAACGTAAGCTTGGGAATTTACCTATTAAGTTAGGTCTACCCATTGGGAATTTACCTATTAAGTTTGGTCTACCCAATTGCTTGAAAATTTGTAATGTGTTTTGGAAACATGATGGACATGACACTTAGAAAACATGAGGATGGCCAACTCGAGGTTGGGTTGAGCTTGTAGCATAAACCTACCCGGAACCGACCGGCTTAACTAGTGGTTACAAGCAATAGGACCCAATGTGAGTAGTTGGTCATGTTGCACGTGAAACCCGAGGTTAGACTAAGTTGTGGTGTAAACCTACCCGGACCCGCCCGACCTAACTAGTAACCACAACAAGGTCTAATGTGAGAGGTTGGGTGCATTAAATTAATTAATGCCACATGGTAGGGTTAATTCATGGACCGCTTGAATACTTAACCAATTAAACACGATGGGTTGATAGGGTTAAGTCATGAACCTTGGGTACACTTAACCAACTTGGTACTTGGATGAGTTGGGTTAACCACGTTTAACCCATTAAGGAAACCCTAGTTATGTGGTCCTTTGCACCAGTAACCCTCTTAGTTGTATCATGATACCCTAGGGACTAGGCTAGGGTGGGGCACGATTACTGGGATGACATGTAAGCGACCAAGACGACGGCTGTGTAGGTGCGCCGGTGTAGGTTCAGGCGGGCCATGGTCGTGCACATGGTCCGGAGTTGAAAAAGCAGGCATGGGCACCAGTAGGTTTAAACTGTGCGTGCTTGGTTTGTGTCAGTGGTTGACACCCTAGGACTTGATACACCCTAGGGTGGACCTAGCACAGTTTAGCTACACTTCGTAGTTGGGCCGTATGACACCGACACTTGACGAGCTAGGCTTTAGGAGAGCCGATCGACTAGACCGTGCTAGTTGGACCTTGGTTTAGGTCATTCATGATGTTGGGCCAAACTTGGGCGTGGGGATCACTTCTTGTTTACACTTGACATGACTTGTGATACTAGTACACTTGGTGCAAACCTCAACCTTGTATATGCGGTGCCACACTTGATCTATCTTGTTGACTTTTTCCATGCCAGTTATCATCCTATGACTTATCCTTGTTTACATATACAGTTAACTTTATTAGTTGTTGTACAATAGTAGGTAGGACTTACCAGTCTTTTGACTGACCCATTTTCTTTCGCCTCTTTTCTTTCGTTCCCCCCCCCTCAGGTTTACAGGGCAGGAATACCAGTACTTAGCTTGGATCTTAGCTGCTTTTCCTGGATAGCTCATGTATGCTTTGGACTTGAGCTCGCTATGGTTTTCTACCTTGGGGATAGCTACTTTATGTTTTCCTTTCCAGTTTCCAGTTTTATGTTTCTAGACTTTGTTTATGGAAAATAATGATCAAGTACTGTGTTGTAACTTAACTTATGGTTTTGATATGCTAGTTTTTATCCGCTGCTATATTTACTCTGTTTTTTTTACTTATATGTTCTGTCTTGTGATATCTGCATGCATGTTTACCTTGTTTAAACGCCCCTCCAAAGTCAGTGCCCTTGCAAGAGTGGCACTGGCGGAGGTGGGGTGTTACATTTGGTATCAGAGCATAAGGTTTACAAGATTGGAGAAAAACGGGTTTTAAAGTTAATTTTAAAAGCTATTTTCAAAACCAATTAAGTATTTTCCAAAGAAAAGTCTAGTTTATTTTGAAAGGCTATCCCCCAAGAGCCATAAGCACTATCCTTCGTTTCCTCGTTCTAAATCTATCTTTTCCTTTTTTTTCAGCATGGCCGATCTCAATCTTCCTGAGGGAGTCACCATTCCCGGATGGTTCCGGAGGTACTTGGAAGCTAGGGCCAACAATGCAGGTCCAGCAACCACTCCCACTATCACTGAGGTTCCACCCCCTCCTCCTCCTCCTCAGCAACCACAAGCCGATTTCGCCAAGGTTTGCAAGGACTTCAAGGCAATGGGTGGCAAAAATTTTATTGGGACGGAGACTTTTGTGGAAGCAAGAAATTGGTTGAAGGAGACCGAAGATCTCTTTGCCATCTTTGATATAGAGGACCGTAGAAAGGTTCTGTTGGCGGTTTGGCTACTAAAGGAGGAAGCTTCTTATTGGTGGGAGGTCACCAGTGCTACTAGGCCCGTAGAAACCTGGGCCAACTTTAGGGCAAGGTTTGGGCTTAAGTTTTTATCGTCTGCGGAGGCAAATTTGCAACTAGAGAAGTTCATAGCCTTGAAGCAAGGAGACATGACAGTGAGAGAATATGTGAATAAGTTCAACCAGCTTGCCCGATTCGGTTTGGACATGGTCAATACTCCCGAGAAGAAGGCTTTACGTTTTGCACGAGGGTTAAATGAGCCATTACAAGGTCTAGCCATGTCACACATACCCATGGGGGCCACTTTCGAGAGCCTAGTAGACATGGCATTGCTGCAGGGAGAGGATAAGAATGGGAAGAAAGAAGTCAAGCCCAATGAGACTCAGCCTAAGAAGGCAGACTCCAAGTGAGGAGGGAATCAGAGTAATCAGAACAGCAAGAACAACAAGAACAACAAGGGCAACAAGAACAAGGCAAAGGACACAAGAAAGTGCCACTTCTGTGGGATTGTTGGGCACGTGGCCAAGGACTGTAGGAAGAAGAGAATGAAATTGGGTGGATGCTTTCATTGTGGAGAGACGGGACATTTTAGCAAGGATTGCCCTAAGAAGCAGGGGCATGGACAAACTCAGCGCGCAGGTTCATCTGGAGGGCAAGTGCATGCTCTCAACACCACTCCAGTTCAGGACCGAGGTACTATTTCTGTGGAAAGTCTTGTTTATATTTCTGGTTTTCCTGTTCGCACTTTGTTTGATTCTGGCGCATCGCATACCTTTATTTCTTCTGATGTTGTTGGAAGTTTGCACCTAAGTACTAGTCTTGTTGAGGATCCCGTTAGTGTTTAAAATCCGATTGGGGGTTCAGCCCATTTATCTATGATCTGTATGGATTTGAGGATTTCTATCTTCACCGTAGAATTCTCGTGTGATGCTTATGTTCTCGGGTTCACGGGATACGGGTTGATCTTGGGCATGGATTGGTTGTCCCGCTATGGAGCCATTCTCGATTGTGAGCATAGGGTGGTGAGACTCATGACTCACCTAGGTAATACCCTAGAGATTTCTTGCAACCCACTAGATCCCGTCATGCTATGTTATCTTGAATCTCTTGACTCGTCCATCGATGATCTGCAATCTGTAAGGGTGGTTCGAGAATACCCTGATGTCTTTGAAGAAGTTAAGGGGTTACCCCCTAAGCGAGAGATAGATTTTCGCATTTATCTGGTTGATAATGCTAAGCCAGTCTCCTTACCAGTTAGGCACATGGCCCCGCGTGAAAGGAGAGAGCTCAGTAAGCAAATCAAGGAGCTACTTGAGAAGAATTTTATTAGGCGAAGCATTTCTGAATGGGGTGCTCCTGTAGTGTTCGCTACTAAGGCGGACGGCTCGCTTCGTCTATGTGTTGATTATCGAGAGTTGAACAAGCTGACCAAGAAGAATAGGCATCCATTACCGAGGATAGATGACCTCTTCGACCAGCTTGTTGGTGCTTCTGTTTTCTCTCAGCTTGATTTAGCCACCGGATTTCATTAGCTTAGAGTGGCCGAAAACAGCATTGATAAGACTGCATTTAGGACTCCAGACGGATTCTTTGAATGGCTTGTTATGCCATTCGGCTTGACTAATGCACCCGCCTACTTCGTAGATTTGATGAGTAGGGTGTTCAGGGAGTTCCTTAACAAGTTTGTTGTTGTCTTCGTGGATGATATTCTGATCTTTTCAAAAGACGAGGAAGAACATGCTAGACACCTCAAGGAAGTGATGGATACGCTTAGAGGCCATCAGTTGAAAGCCAAGTTCTCCAAATGCCACTTTTGGAGAAAGGAAGTCCGATTTCTTGGGCATATAGTTTCTAAGCAGGGTATAGCTGTGGATCCCGCGAAAGTGGTTGCAGTTCAAGACTGGAAGACTCCTAGGAATGCAACCGAAGTGCGAAGCTTTCTCGGTCTGGCAGGCTACTATAGGAAGTTCATTAGAGACTTCGCTAAGATTTCGGCCCCTCTCACAACATTGACGAAGAAGAACTTAGTCTTTGCATGGGACTTAGAGTGTGAGCTTGCTTTTCAAAGGCTCAAAAGGGCCCTTACCACAGCTCCAGTTTTGGCATTACCCGATGGCGGTAAAATGTTTACCGTGTATACCGATGCATGTGGCACGGGGTTAGGCGCTGTTCTGATGCAGGAGAGAAGAGTGATATGTTATGGGGGTAGGCAACTTAAAGTTCATGAGAAGAACTACCCCACTCATGACTTGGAGTTAGCGGCGATTGTCTTTGCACTCAAGTCCTGGCGCCACTCTCTTTTAGGCGAAAGGTTTGAGTTGTATACTGATCACAAATCACTCAAGTATCTCTTCTCGCAGAAAGATCTGAATCTTAGGCAGCAAAGGTGGATGGAATTCTTGGCATCATATGACTTCGAGATAGCTTATACCCCTGGCAAGGGTAATGTTGTGGCTGATACACTAAGCAGAAAGAGGTTGACCCTAAGTCCTCTATTCGTTGAGATGAAGAATTTAGAGTATGTGGCAACCTTTGATTTCTCTTTGGCAATTGAGTCGATGACTGGTTCATTAGCATCTCTGGAACTCAGACCTACCCTTCTTGATCAAGTTGGGGCTTCGCAGAAAGAAGACCCTCAGATAGTTGAGATTATGGATAAGCTGATTCGAGGAGAGACGTCTAGTCATCTTGCTCGATATTCTATTGATGACAAGGGTTGGCTGAGGAGAGATGGAAGGTTATGTGTTCCAGTGGTAGGAGATCTAGTAAGAAAAATTCTTGAGGAAGCGCATCGCTCTAAGTTGACTATACATCCAGGCGGAGATAAGATGTATAAAGATATGAAGCGTATTTTCTTTTGGCCTGGGATGAAGAAGGATGTGGCAGAGTTTGTTTCTAGATGTATCATTTGCCAGCAAGTTAAGGCCGAGTCGAAGAAGCCCGGTGGGCTATTGCATCCTCTAGACGTTCCACTTTGGAAGTGGGAGAGTATTTCCATGGATTTTATTGATGGGCTTCCAAGGTCAAGGAAAGGGAATACGAGCATTTGGGTTATTGTGGACAGACTTACGAAGAGTGCTCATTTCATTCCGGTAAAGAGCAAGAGGACCGCATCTTGGCTAGCGTCTGTATATCTTCGTGAGATTGTGAGACTTCATGGAGTCCCTTCTAGTATAGTCAGCGACCGTGACCCAATCTTTACAAGTCAGCTCTGGAATAGCTTGCAAGAAGCCATGGGCACGAGGTTGAATCTAAGTACTGCTTATCACCCACAGACGGACGGTCAAACCGAAAGGGTGAATAGGGTACTCGAGGATCTGTTAAGGCTTTGTATTCTGGATTTTGGTGGTACTTGGGAAGACCATCTTCCTCTTGTTGAGTTTGCATATAATAACAGTTATCAAGCAAGCATAGGGATGGCACCATTTGAAGCTTTATATGGGAGGCCGTGCAAGTCGCCTACATGTTGGTGGGAGACTACAGATAAGCTTATACTTGGGCCTAATATGATCAGAGATGCATCCGAGAAGATCGAGTTGATTCGAAGACGGATGAAAGCGGCCCAAGACCGACAGAAATCCTATGCTGATAAGCGAAGATCTGATTTGGAGTTTGATGTTGGAGATATGGTTTACATGAAGGTTTCACCTTTGCGGAATGTGGTCCGATTTGGCGCCGTTGGGAAGTTAGCACCGAGATTTGTTGGACCCTTCTCTATTATAGAGAGGATCGGGCAGATGGCTTATAGAGTGAAATTGCCCGAGAAGTTTGCCGGAGTACACGATGTTTTTCATGTCTCGCATCTCCGGAAGTGTTTACATGAGTCAGCAGAGGTTGTTGAGCCAATTGTTCTGGAAGATGTGGAAGTGGAGAAAGAAGCTACTTTGAGGAGAGCTCTGATTCGTATCTTGAGGACGAAGACCAAGAAGCTAAGGAATCGAGAGGTCAAGTTGGTGAAGGTTCAATGGGGTGAAGCCGAAGAAGACGCAACTTGTGAAACCGAGGAGAAGATGCGTGGGCTTTATCCATTCCTTTTTGAGGGTACACTCTCAATCTCTTTTCTTTGTTAGCATATCTTTTTCTTTGCTATCCATGTTTATCTAGTTATCGTGCTAACCTTGTCATGAGAACCTTAGGTAGAAACCCTTTGGATGAAACATGTATTTGAAACATGTTATGCTTGATGGTTGCAAGTGGTTGCAAGTGGTTGCAAGTGGATACTCGTGGATGCATGATACACATTAGGCACTAAGATCGGCTCACACACTCTCATATTGCATATGCATGAGTGTTTATGCTTATTCATGGATGAAAATTTTTGTGTTATCACATGGATGTTGCATATGGATGTATGTGATGTGCACACATATAGATGTTATACATTATGTTAGGAATTGCATACATATGGATTCATTTCACTAACATAATCTGCATTGATGATATTTGCATTAGATAAGTACATATACACACACCTTTGCATATGATCATACAACATTTAGAACCTTTTAAGGACAATGATTGCTCGTGGATGATGTTTTGAGTAGATGGATGATGGATGGTAGGATACGTTCTTCCTAACTTGGATATTTCGGGGACGAAATCCTTTAAGGAGGGGAGAATGTAACAACCCGTATTTTTGAATAACATGTTATAACATAAATGGAGGCAGAATTAAACTGTAAAATCTGAATCAAGGGAAACGGGCTATGCCATTGCGTTCGTCTCGGAAAAATACGCGAAATAGAGTCCGAGTTTTCGAAAATTGGAGTCCGTATGACCAAGATATGGCCTCGCGAAGTTTCACGAAAAATTCCCAAATTAAAGTATACTTAATTAAGTGAAATGGGTTGCGCAGAGAAATATATATATATATTGATATATATATATATATAATTGAAAATTAAATAAATAAATATGCAAAAATGTTCAAAACAGCGAATTGGGAAAGGGGAATAACCGAACCGGCTGATTTTTGAGGTCGACCCGAGCATGCTGGGTCGACTAGGGGTTAATCCAGGGTGTTTGGCTGTCAACCCGTGGGCCGATTCGCTCAAATGCAGATTTTGCATTTGGATGGTTCTCATGGTTCATCTTTAATCTAAAGGCCCTAGATGGTTCCTACACTTGACTTCTTCCCCAAGACATGCTTTGATGGCTAGGATTGAATCTAGGTTTAATCCTATGGCCTAAAACACTTGCCTACTCTATAAATAAGACCCTAACCTACCCTAAATCATCATTATTCATTCATACAACTAAACTATGGCAAAATGAATCCTCTCATGGCCTCCACTCTCTTCATAAAATTCCTAAATCAAATTTCTAAGAGATTTCCATGCATACAAGTGTATTTAGGCTTGTATGATCCTCTTTAGCTTGCATTAAAGTCTTGTTTCTCTATTGGCATCATAAAGGAGGAGTCTTGATCAAGTTTGCTTGCATTTTGGGGTTTTAATTTGTTGCATAAGGGGTTTCTTACATTTGCTATACTCATTTGAGTCCACATAAGCATTGTAAGCCTATTTCTACTCTTGTATTTTAACTATGAAGTTAATATGTTATGTTGCAAGTTGAGTTTGGGGTTAATCATGATATGTGCTTTGATCTTATGATTTTATGCATAAGCTTACTCTATGCATGTTAGTAAAGTCATTACCTTGGCTTTATGCATAGAAAGATGTGATCTTTGGTTGGAAATGTTGCATGATGCAACTTTGAAACTCTCATAAACCTTGTATTAACATGCATATAATGTTATATGCATGTTACTAGTCCTTATCTCATGCTATCTATGGCCATGTTCCGCCTATTTGCCAAGTTTGATGTTATGCATGCATATGAACCTTATCCAAGTTGAAACCATGTTATGCATGCATATGAAGACTATGCAAGTTAAAATGATGTTATGCATGCTTAGGAATATTTTGCAAGTTGATAACATGATATGCAAGTTTGTGATCACATCTTTGTCTCATATGCCACCATGTTTAACTTGTGGCTCCAACACCTTTATGTCATGATTTTGCCAAGTTCCCTCTTTCTATCCTTTATGCGCTATTGCGATATGTAAGCGAGGGGATTGCGTTTGGGGTTGGCTAAACTTAAAAGACATAAAAACGTAAGCTTGGGAATTTACCTATTAAGTTAGGTCTACCCATTGGGAATTTACCTATTAAGTTAGGTCTACCCAATTGCTTGAAAATTTGTAATGTGTTTTGGAAACATGATGGACATGACACTTAGAAAACATGAGGATGGCCAACTCGAGGTTGGGTTGAGCTTGTAGCATAAACCTACCCGGAACCGACCGGCTTAACTAGTGGCTACAAGCAATAGGACCCAATGTGAGTAGTTGGTCATGTTGCACGTGAAACCCGAGGTTAGACTAAGTTGTGGTGTAAACCTATCCGGACCCGCCCGGCCTAACTAGTAACCACAACAAGGTCTAATGTGAGAGGTTGGGTGCATTAAATTAATTAATGCCACATGGTAGGGTTAAGTCATGGACCGCTTGAATACTTAACCAATTAAACACGATGGGTTGATAGGGTTAAGTCATGAACCTTGGGTACACTTAACCAACTTGGTACTTGGATGAGTTGGGTTAACCACGTTTAACCCATTAAGGAAACCCTAGTTACGTGGTCCTTTGCACCAGTAACCCTCTTAGTTGTATCATGATACCCTAGGGACTAGGCTAGGGTGGGGCACGATTACTGGGATGACATGTAAGCGACCAAGACGACGGCTGTGTAGGTGCGCCGGTGTAGGTTCAGGCGGGCCATGGTCGTGCACATGGTCCGGAGTTGAAAAAGCAGGCACGGGCACCAGTAGGTTTAAACTGTGCGTGCTTGGTTTGTGTCAGTGGTTGACACCCTAGGACTTGATACACCCTAGGGTGGACCTAGCACAGTTTAGCTACACTTCGTAGTTGGGCCGTATGACACCGACACTTGACGAGCTAGGCTTTAGGAGAGCCAATCGACTAGACCGTGCTAGTTGGACCTTGGTTTAGGTCATTCATGATGTTGGGCCAAACTTGGGCCTGGGGATCACTTCTTGTTTACACTTGACATGACTTGTGATACTAGTACACTTGGTGCAAACCTCAACCTTGTATATGCGGTGCCACACTTGATCTATCTTGTTGACTTTTTCCATGCCAGTTATCATCCTATGACTCATCCTTGTTTACATATACAGTTAACTTTATTAGTTGTTGTACAATAGTAGGTAGGACTTACCAGTCTTTTGATTGACCCATTTTTTTTCGCCTCTTTTCTTTCGTTCCCCCCCCCCCCCAGGTTTACAGGGCGGGAATACCAGTACTTAGCTTGGATCTTAGCTGCTTTTCCTGGATAGCTCATGTATGCTTTGGACTTGAGCTCGCTATGGTTTTCTACCTTGGGGATAGCTACTTTATGTTTTCCTTTCCAGTTTCCAGTTTTATGTTTCTAGACTTTGTTTATGGAAAATAATGATCAAGTACTGTGTTGTAACTTAACTTATGGTTTTGATATGCTAGTTTTTATCCGCTGCTATATTTACTCTGTTTTTTTACTTATATGTTCTGTCTTGTGATATCTGCATGCATGTTTACCTTGTTTAAATGCCCCTCCAAAGTCAGTGCCCTTGCAAGAGTGGCACTGGCGGAGGTGGGGTGTTACACGTATGATGTATATAGTCAACTCCGATGTTGCGGAAATCTGGGCCGTTACAGTTGGTATCTGAGCCAGGTTGAGCGAATACCTAGGCTTGTTGGAATGTGCTCATTAGAGATACGATCAGTAGTATCCTAGAATGAGTTGAGTGTATATATATACGAGAGAGCGTATTTGTTATTTGGTATAAAAACTGTTTTATATTGTGTTGACTAATCTGTTGAGTGGATTATGAATTCTGATCGAATCGTGGGACGCCACGATGTCGATAGGAGTTTATAAACACTTGAACAGGAGATTGGACACGATATTGTTTTTAAATAGCTAAGTTGATTGTTAGGATTATAATCGAATTATAATATAAAACAGAAATAGTTATATATATAACCAATGGAATTTGTATATGAAATCAAATACAAATGAGATAAATTGAAATTGAATTCCAACCAGAATTTAAAATCCTGGGAGTTTGGAAAATATTTTTCTAAATGGAGTTTGAAAGTAATATAGCACTGGACTCATTCAGTAGCTGGGAAATAATTCTGATGATGGTCGCAACATCATCAGTGTTCATTTTCGAGTTTCTAAGTGATAAATTGCTGCCTTAGAAAATTTTTGATGGAAATTTGTTTGAAAGAAACAAGTTGTTTGAAAATTCAAATGTTTTGAATTTGAGATAGATAAATATATGTATATATTTATATTACTTCAGAGGAATTTTGAAATGGGAAATGGGAACATAGATTTCAAATAGCAGTAAAATAAAGGAATTTGAATATATATATATAATTCAAATAGAAGTGAAATAGAATTTGAATTCAAAGGAATTCAAATGAGTTTGAATAAAGAAAATTCAAATAGAAATTGTATAAGAAAAATTGAAAAGGAATTTGAATTCAAAGGAATTCAAATGGATTTGAATAAAGAAAAGTCAAATAGAGATTTGAATATTAGAATTCAAATGGAGAACGGTTAAATAGAATTTCAAAGAGAATATAAAGTGGAGGTTGAATAATAGAATTCAAGAAAATATAGAGTTTGAAATAGAATTTAAATTCAAAGGATTTCAAATAGAAATTGAACAAAGGAATTTAAATAGAAATTGAATAAAGGATTTCAAATGGAATTTGAACAAAGGATTTCGGATGGATTTTGAATAAAGGAATTCAAATAGAAATTGAAGATAAGAAATTCAAATAGAATCTGAAGATAAGGAAATTGAATTAGAATTTGAATCGAAGAAAATTCAAATAGAAATTGAATAGAAGGAAATAATATAGAGTTTGAATAAAGAAATTCAAATGGAATTTGAATATTGTAAATATATAGGGTTTGAATAAAGAAGTGAAATAGATCGGGAATATTATGTGAAATGGATTGGATATATATTAAAAATATATCAGAATGGAGTTGAATTTATTATAAACAAAGTTAAAACGTTTATATTTATAAATATAATTAAAACGAGCTCGTCGTAGCGCGGCAGTTCGTAAATTGGCGATTCGAACTTCAATTTAGTATACAGAACTCAATTTAAGTCGGAATTCTTTGAAACAAGAATTGCCGGGACCGGTTGAACAATAGTTTTCTAATGAAAGAGAAAAATCTGGATTTCGTCGTATAGATTTTGAGTTATGTCAAAATCAAATTTTTAGGAAAGCAGCGCCAGAACCATCATAAAACCATAACGGTTTAATTAAATAAATAAAAGGATTTTTAGGAAATAAAATCTGAATTGGCATTAGAAAAATCCAGACTAGAGATATAAAATAAATATGAACTCCAGTGAAGTAAGTGAAATGATTTTTAAAACAAAAATCATATTTTAAATGGTTAAATAGAATTAACTAAATTGGAAAATAATTAGTTAAAGGAAATTTGAATCGAAATTGGGTTTTTGGATAAGCGAAAGAGATTGAGAATTTATATTCGAAATCGAATATATAACTCGAGTTGAAAATATAATTAGATTAGTTTATAATTAAGTTGACATATATTTGAACAAGTATATCCAATAAAAAAGGTGAAATAGGCAAAACGGTTAATTAGCAACTAGTTAATGGGAATTTGAATGATTGAAATTTAATTTAACTTACGTAAGTTAAATGGATCGAAATGAATAAATTGAGTAAAATCAATGTGAATATCAATTGGGTGTGAATTAAGGAAAAACCCAAAAGAGTTAAAAAGAAAATATATTTGTAAAACGAATATAAAGAAAATATATTTGTAAAACAAATATAAAGGAAAAATATTTGTAACACAAATACAAAAGCGAGTTATTTGCAAACAAATAGGAGGAGGGAATATTTGTAAAACATTTACAAATAGAATTTAAAAGGGAATATTTTTAAAACATTTACAAATAGATTCAATGGAAATATTTATTTATAGAAAATAAATAGAATGATTAAATGAGATATTTATTTGTTAAATAAATAGAATTTAATCAAAGGAATATTTAGACGATGAATAGAAAATGGAAATCTGTTTTTAATTGATAAATAGAAAAGATTAATTTATATATAACAGTTTATAAATTAAATTAAATATTTATCATTCGAATGGAATATACAAGTCTGGACTTATATAGAGAAGAGATATTGGTTTTTAACACCGATTGTTTTAAATAGAAGGGGTTACACAACACTTGTATAAGTGAAGTACCGTTATTAAAGAGAACATTTATAAAGTGAAGAACCGTTACTAAAAGTAAATCTTTATAAATGAATAAAACGTTATCCAATAGGAGTTATTCGAATAAGAGAAGTCGATTAGAGTTAGAAAAATCGATTAGAGTTGGAATAAATCGATTAGAGTAAGAATTAACCAGTTAGAGTTAATCAGTTAGGGTTAATCCATAGAGTTAATTGAATATTAGTTATTAAATTAGAATTTATCGAATATTTGTTATTCAAATTAAGAGTTAACCAGATAAAGTTAATTGAACATAATTAATCGAATTAGAATTTAATTGAATGATAGTTATTCAATTAAAGTTGATCGAATATAGTACTGAGATAGAGTTAGTCAAACATAGTTACTCAGGATAAGTGCCATTTCGTACGACTGCTAGCGCAATTCGCAGGGCTGCAGATAGCCTAAGGCGGTCGGATGTTTCCTGGGGGAATCAGGCGTAACCATTGTGATCGCTGCGATCTAGAGTCCAGCGAATGGAGTTTAATCGAATATTAGTTTATTTGAATAGAATTAAAAAAGTTATCGAATATAGTTTATTCGAAGGAGTTATCGATTATTTGTTAATCGAAAGGAGTTATCGATTATAGTTTAATCAAAAAGAGTTATCGATTAGTTTAATCGAAGTGAGTTATAGAATATTGGTTATTCGAAGGAGTTATCGAATTTAGTTATTCGATGGAGTTAATCGAAAAGAGTTAAATCCAATAGAGTTAATTGATAAGAGTAAATTGAATAGAGTGAATCGAATATAGTTTATTCGAAGAAAGGTTTTCGAATCTAGTTATTCGAAAGAGAGATTACCGAATATAGTTATTCGAAGGGAGGAGCTATCGAATAAGGATTTATTCGAAAGAGAGTTACGTAAGGAAGTTTGAAATGTTGAGTATCAACATAAATAAGTTTTGAAAAGATAAATGGGTTTGTAGCACTTTTTCTACCTTAGCAATTTCGAGGACGAAATTATTATAAGTGGGGAAGATTGTAACGACCCGGGATTTCGACCAACTAATTTTAAATATTTGGAATGGATTTAAATATTTAGTTGATAATATAAATGAATTTTTATATTTATGTTATCAATTTAAATATCGATTTCGATTTAATATAGTATATATTAAATAATCAAAATAAGGAATCAGCGAATAACTGAATTCGAAGTTAAAAATGATTTGAAAAACAGTTCAGATAATTAATTCAAACTCCTGTTTGAATTAGAATAATAATATTAAATTTTTATTGAAGAATTTATCGGTTTGAAATTAATTTATATCAGTTCAAATTTATATCTCTTTCAGATGATCGAATTGGACTTCGTGACTTATCCCAGTGTGTCCGGAATGGTGGATAAACCCTAGAAACGCCAGTTGTTGGGTTCAGTAAGGAGCTCAAGATCAAGGGTTGTCTGAATTTTAAGGATATAGTTTTTATTTAAATTAAATTAAAATATTTTTGTGTGGACCAACAAAAAGGAAACCTTTGTCTTCTTTGTGACCACAAACTAAATGAAACCGTGCTCTCTTAGTTAACACAAAACAAATTAGAATGGCCGCACCTCTCCTTATAAACCGTAACTTCCTCCTCTTCACTTTCTTCATAAACAAAGTAATCAAAATCCTTAAACAAAAAAAAAACGACCGTGAACTCAAATCACTCAGCAAATTGAAGTCGATTCCCTTATCAAAATCATTCCAGTATATATATAAAATGAAATCGTATCGAACTGCAATCTGGAAGGGAAGTAGTAGGGGCGCGATTCAAATCTAAGTCGACGGCGTCTAGGGTTCAGATCGCGATGGACTCCAAGGATTTCAAGGTCGCGGATATTGTGAATTGAGTGCGATAGAGGATCTCGAGGTCGTCCATTCATCGCGTCGAGTCTGGTGGACTTCGATTTGGTTTTAGGTCTTCATCGTTACTCATCCTGAGTGCTACAGGTTTCGACGTTGTTGGATTTGGGGGTGCGACTTTGGTTCTTGATGGTGTCGATGATTTTTGTGAGGAGTAGCATCGGATAACAGACTTTGGGAGGAATTGGTTCGAATGGAATCGCTACTGCTACTGTAGCTTGTCGAAATCGCAACCTGTAACTCGACAAAGTAGGAACCGCGAGTTCAGAAAAATAAGGAGAAAATGGAGATGGCCTGCATGATATTCGAGGAAATGACCATGTGAAGAAATGCAGTATGAGGCAGTTTGGGACTGATGCAGATTTAGGGCTGTTTGGGGTTATGCTTCGTGGACAGATCGATTTATTTATGAGGCAATAAGGTATATGAAAATTTAAATTACATATTTATTTATTAGTTAGTAGTTAATTTAAATTAAATAATCATTAATCGATAAGTAAAAATCAAATAATCGTAGGCACAAAGTAGATCGAGTTAAGATGATTCAAGTAGATGCATTGACGCAACAACTTGGAAAATTAAACAAGATATTCTGCAGAAATAAAATCATTGGTGATTAAATCTCACCTTTTATTTAGAATTTATTTTTATATAGTTAAAAATAATTGTCTGTGCTTGTTTGAATATTGTTTGGTTGATTTAAATATATTAGTTATTTAGGACTATTACATATATATATATATATATATATATATATTGGGTTGATGATTGGTTGGATTCCCGCAGTATCATTAGCGGATGCCCGCGGTTTCATTAGCGGATGATTACCCTATACGCCCCACGCTATGATTTGTGGATGACCTTCTATACCACGATATCCTGCCTCGAAGCAGGATGGGTATTACTATGTTGACTAACATCTGTGGATGCAGGAAAAACAGGTTGGAGGAATCCAACTGGATTCCTCAAAAATATATATTTTCTGTTGTTTGTTTGATTTCATATATATTCATATAGGATGTGTTTAAAATCAAATGATTGAAAATTGGTTGATTTGATTGTTTAAATATCACTGGGACTTGGGATATTGATTTATAAAATACCCTGAAAGGGTATTTGAGATTTAAAAAGGGAAATCTATTTTTATAAATAGAATTTGAATTTTTAAATAAAACTATAGATAATATTAACTTGTTTTGAAGGTATATAAAACAAGTAATTGAATTTATAAACTTTGTTTATAAATGAAAATATGGGATTTGAATCGAATTTATAAACTTTGTTTATAAATGAAAATATGGGATTTGAATTGAATTTATAAACGTTGTTTATAAATGGAAAGGTGGGATTTGAATTGAAGTTATAAACGTTGTTTATAAATAATGCAGAGAATTCAAATAGAACTTGAATATAGAATTCAAATGGACTTTAACAATAGAATTTGAATATAGAATTCAAATAGACTTTGAATATAGAATTTGAATATAGAATTCAAATTGACTTTGAATATAGAATTTGAATATAGAATTCAAATGGAATTTAAACTATAGAATTTGAAAAATAGAATTCAAATGAAGTTTAAATAAAGAGAATTCAAATAGAATTGTATTGGAATTTGAATAAGAAGTCGATAAGGAAACAAGAGTATGAGTATAATTAGAATTTGTTAATATGCAAGTTAAAATAGATTTGAACATGTCATGTTCAAATATGAAGGTGAAATAGACTGAAGAGTTAAGTAACAAGTTTATTTAACAAATTTAGTTGAAACGATTGGTACAGTTAAAATAGATTGGACAGGTATAGACATACAGGAGACAGGTTTGGAATAAAGTATAGAAGTGAAATAAATAGAATGCCCGACAAAAAGGTACGTATTTAATTCATATATGAGATTTTATGCGCCGTATCGGCTAGCCGCTTGGCTTTTTCTTTTTCTTTTTGAGATGAGAAGGACCGGGAAAGCTATTTGAAATTTCCTGATGCTCCCGGTACAAAGGAGGTTATGGCGAATTTTTCCGGGAATTTAAGGAGATAGAATATTTTTAAGATAATTTGATAGTTAGAAATCAACGTATCGATATATATAGAAGTCGATAAGGAAATGAACTTAGTAATAGAATAGTATAATCAAAAAGGAAGACTAGGAATAAAATCTAGTAAGAATAGAAAGAGGAAGAGTATACATGTTTAAAAGTGAATCAGTAGTTGTATGGTATTGATTATTCGAGTAAGTAGTCATATCTGTTTTGACGTTATAAATGTTATTCAGTCAGGGTCTGGGAGGTAGTTATACCCCAACTTGATTGATTTCATTATTAACAGATAAACATTAAGATTTCAGGCTCGAAGATCAATGTTGAATAAGAGTTAGTGGAATATAGTATTTGGGTTGTCGTAACGATGTTTTACACAACATCTGTTTTAACCCAAATAAGTATAAGCTTGGAAATAGAATAGAATATGTCCTAAGCATAGAAATAAAACGAGTTTGGAAAGAGATAAGTAATTGGAATATTTTCCAATTATAAATATCATATATTTTCTAAAGTTTAGAAAATAAAGGAAAGCGATATTCGGAAATGTTTTCCAAATAACGTATAAGGCCAATATGGTTATTGAAAATATTTGGTTAACAAATATTGATAAAGAAATAGAGAAGAGATTTAATTAATGGAATATTAATTAAAGGCTCACTGATTGTTGGATGTTTGGATGAACACTTGTTTTATTCGATAGTTAAATCATCGACTATCGAAACGCTTGTTTTTATTCGATAGTTAAATCACATACTATCGAAGTTTTGACCATCGTTGTCAATATGGAGAGACCGGTTGGATTATTATCCGAAGAACCACTCCATATCGGCAGTAGCGTGCGAATCAGATTATATAAAGATAATCGAAGACGGAGCAGAGTGCAAGGACTTTTTCTATAAATAGAAATAGTATCTTCAGTTCATCTTGTTCCTGGGTGACTTGTATGGACGAATGTCTGACAGAGTATTTCCAGAAAGGGCACGTACATTGATTTCTTCAACCGTACCAAGAGTGGAAGCGGAGAAGGAAACTTCTTGTAGCTAACACATAATGTATTGTTGAGGGCGTCAATCGTTGATCTGATGGATTTGACGATGTGGCATTCGAAGTGAATCTTGTGTGATGATAAAGCGTAGCTTCTAGCCTCATCAACCAGTAAATGACAGAAATCGGGAAGGCAACATGGCTATGTAGGTCGCACCTATTAGGGTGTATAATCACCTGATCTAGAGTTTCATTTACTTCTAAAAATCTATTGTCGATGGTGTCCCATTCGGGAAACGGTTGGTTATCCCAATCGTTAGTGATATACATTCGATACACTCAAGCGAAATGAGTGGTCGGTCATGTGTGGCTGAGTTGCAAGATGTTCTTGTTGAACTCGGTGTATTCTCCTCTAGAGATACACCAGCGGAAGGTGGTTCCATACCTTGTCATAGTTGGAAATCCATTACCCAATACGTGCTTGCGGTTTTGATTGTATATATATGTGGAACGTGAGATGCAAACGTTCCACTAGATTGTTATCTACTTGATTTAGAAATTATTATAATGTCAAAAGAGTTTTGATATAAAGATAAGTCAAGTGTTTGGATTCTCATAAGGGAAAAACCCGTTCCGTGTTATACGGCGTGGTCTTATGAGGTATCTTTTAGTTTCTGAAACTGTTTTAAACTGTTTACTCATACTAGTCCCATGACTGACCCGGAGTTTATTTTGTTTTGTTCTACCTAAACTCTTAGGTGCCAAAATTTGTACGGGCAGTCAAGTAGTTCAGGATTTTTCAGATATATCTAAAGGAGCTTGGAGCAGGAGGCTTCAGCGTTATCTAGTTATAGTGTTGTTCCGTTGTGTTGTAAGTGTTGTACTTTGATAAGTGTATGTTTTACAGTTAAGATTTGTATTTCAAAGGTTATGATATATTATATTTTGTTCCGCTGCGATGTGAGATTCTGTGTTGTTATTTCTGTTCTTCTTCTATCTCTTTTTTCTAAAAAAAATATGTTCCGTATTTTCGTGATATTTGGGTTGGACGTATGATGTATATAGTCAACTCCGATGTTGTGGAAATCTGGGTCGTTACATCAAAAACCTTTTGATATTATAGTAATGTCTATCAACCACAGTATAATAATCATCTAGCAGAAACGTTTTCATCTCACGTTCTACATATATAGTACACAATCAAAACCGCAAGCACGTATAGGGTAATGGATTTCCAACTATGACAAGGTATGGAACCACCTTTTGCTAGTGTACCTCTAGAAAGGAATACACTGGGTTCAACAAGAACATCTTGCAACCCAGCCACACATGACCGACCACTCATTTCACTTGAGTGTATCGAATGTATATCACCAACGGTTGGGATCAGCAACCGTTCCCGAATGGGACAGCATCAACAATAGATTTTTAGAAATAAATGAAACTCTAGATCAGGCGATTATACACCCTACTTCGGTGCGACCGACTTAGCCATGCTGCCTGCTCGATTTCTGTCATTTACTGGATGTGAGGCTAGCAGCTACGCTTTATCATCACACCAGATTCACTTTGAATGCCACATCGTTAAATCCATCAAATCTCCGATTGACGTCCTCAACCATACATTATATGTTAACTAAAAGAAGTTTCCTTCTCCGCTTCCAATCTTGGTACGGTTGATGAAATCAATATACATGATCGTCTGGAAATACTCTGTTAGACATTCGTCCATAAAAGTCATCCAGGAACAGGATGAACCGAAGGCACTATTCAGTATATCCATCTTAGGCACTGTTATCTAAGACTTATACAATAGCCCTTGCACTTTACTCCGTCTTCAATTATCTTTGGCATATATGATTCGCAACGCTTATGCAAATACAGAGTGGTTCTTTGGATAATAATCCAACAGGTCTCTCCATATTAACAACGTTAAAATGGTCAAAACTTCGATAGTCTGTGATTTAACTATCGAAGAAAAACAAGTGTGCAAACAACGATATTATTTCCAAATGGAAATTTATATCGATTAAACATCATTCAACCTTTATCTCTTTATTTCATTTTTTCATCTCCTGTTTCCCTATATTCAACATTTTCTATTTTCTAAATTTAGAAAATATATGTTATTACCATTGGAAAACATTTCCATTTCTTGTTTTCTATATCAGAAAACATTTCTGGTTCATATTTGGAAAACCTTTCCAAAACTCCTTCATTGGACTTAGATAGATGTTTAAACAAACCATCGCGATGCCAGCTCAAACCATTTCCCTTAATTACTAAATTCACTTAACCATCCTTTACTGCCGAACCTTAACCATTCCTTAGTTAAAAACGAAGCCAATCAAGTTGGGGTAGAACTACCTCTCAGACCTTGACTGAATAACATTTCTAACTTTGAAATAGGCAAAGTTCACTTTATTTTCATTAACACTTCCTTATGTAACTCTCTTTCGATTCATCTCTTATTCGATAATTCTTTCCTTCGAATAAGGTACATTTGATAACTTTATTCAATTTACTCTATTCGATTTACCCTTATCAACTAACTCAATTGGACTAACGCTATTGGATTAACTCTATCGAACTAACAATATTTATTTACTCGTTTGACTTAACTCCTTTCGAATAAACTATATTCGATAACTCCTTTTTCTTTCTATTCGAATAAACTATATTCGATTAACTCAATTTATTCTATTAGAATAAACTATATTCGATTAACTCTATTTACTTTATATTCCAATAGACTATATTCGATTAACTCATTTTACTTTGTATTCGAATAGACTATATTCGATTAACTCATTTGCTTTATATTCGAATAGACTATATTCTATTAACTCATTTGCTTTAACTCTAATTGATTAACTCCAACTGGTTTAACTCTAACTGGTTAACTCTAACTGATTTACTCTTATTCGAATAACAAATATTCGATTAACTCTATTCAACTGACTCGACTCGACTAACCCCTTTCGAATAACTAATTCGATTTACTACTTTCGAATACCATATTCGATTTAACTCCTTTCGAATACCATATTCGATTTAACTCCTTTATTCGCTTTATAAAGATTTTCTTTTTAACAACATGTATTCATTTTAAAGATTTACTTTTAGTAACGGTTCTCCACTTTAAAATGATTTCCTTCTTATAACAGTTTCTTTTTTATAACGTTTTCCCTTTTTCAAAATATCTCCTATTTATAAATATTCCAATTTATAAATATTTCTTATTTATAAATATTCCATTTATAAATATTTTATTTTCAAATATCACTTTGAAAATATTCCCTTATCAACATTTCGGTATGTTATGGTATTCAACATATCAAATCACGATGATCAGTATCGTTCAAACACATATAATCGACAACAGATTATATATCACATCATATATCACAATATATGAATCACAGTAAAATAAATGTTGAGGAATCCAGTTGGATTCCTCCAACATGTTTCCCTGCATCACAGATGTTAACCAATATAGATAACATCACTTTCTGTTCCATATGATATATTCTGTTAAACAGAATCGATATAGAAATTCAACTAACTGACTAGTAGTTCAATCAAACAGTCAACACACAGTCAGTCAACCAATATTTAACAGTTCTAAAAATAGAACATGAAATTATAAACCATTCAGAGTTAGTGAAATTTACTCACATTTGTAGTTCATCGTTAAAGAACGATAAACCGTTTTTGATTTGAATCAAACAATTTATTTCGCCATAAATTCAAACGAGCTTCAATCCTCTCCCAGTCAGCTCCATTTCAAAGCTCTCTTCCATACGATCCCAATGGGTCCGTCTGTTCAAAATTCTGATTTAGTACGTAGAATTTACGATATAAGGAAGTTAGTATACATTTTAAATTTAAAATTAAACTAACTTTTGACTAAAGTTAATTTGGCTTACCTTAATTAATTCCCAGCCCACTACATATTAGGCCCAACGTGATCAGTCGCTTTCCCCCAAATGTATTGTCGTGAGCTTCTCCAGTAATTATCAGGAAACCGAAATGGCCATTTGCCATCTAAATCCCAACACTCCACATTCCTCGTTACTACACCGTTTCTTCCCGAAAATTCACAAAACAAATACCAACACTTTCCTTAACAAATTTTCTTCATCCCCACACCAGTTTCAACCAGCCCGCATTCATCTTCTGGATAACGTTAACACCTCCATTCTCGCGACTGATTCCACCAATAGCTCCTTCGCCATCGCACTTTTCCACAGACCAATACTACCATTTCTCTTCTGGTCTCTGTCTCCTCCTTGCCCACATCGTACATCAGAACTCGAAACCCCCTACCAAAAATGCTCGCCAGTCCTCAACACTCGTCCATTAGGCAAAAGCCAAAACCTTTGGTCATCAATACCATCGAGATTCACACCACACAAAGCTTTTTGCTTCAGCACATCAACACCATAATCGAACTCAGGCATCAACACGACAATCCCCCAAAATATGAAACCTAGGTCTTCTGTTTAGCCTTCGCATTCCAGGAATGTGCGTCGCACATTATAAATCTCACATAGAATGAAGAGCTAAATCCCCTGATTCCAAATATATATGTTTTACTATTTATAGAATTTTATTCCTATTTCTTTTGGAATTTTGAATACATGATCTTTGCTGTAGAAACAACTAGGACCAACGGCGCAATATTGGTTGATGAAATTAGGTTAAGGATTGGTAAAAGACTATTTATAGGAAGGATTATAATGATTTTATAAACCGAACGAGATATTTTTTTGGTGGTGAGAACCTTCAATTGACGTGGACACAAAAGTGGCCGTGCATTTCATATAAAATAAAGTATTAAGTGTTTTAAGTTATAAAATTAAGGTACCTCACTATGAAATATTTCGTTCCCATACGAGTCATTATGATCAGATTTAAAAATACCTACGTGATCTGTAAGGTACCATTATTTCAAAAATATAAAAATACCGATTGGTGAACTCATTTCGTGAAATCTCAAAATGTTGATTACAGGGTGCGAAATACTCCAAATAAAAAGTTTCTTATTAAATTAATTAAAAATTTCGGTAAAATTCTAAAAATTAAATTATCGCTATTTCCCAAAAGAACCTTGTCTGAATTCACACCCGATATCTTGTTATTTTGAAATAACCGTTATAGCCGTTAAATGATTCTATAGAGACTATTCTGAAATTTGATTTGGAAATATCTCAAAATCTACACAATGAAATTCCGATTTTTCTCTTCCACTAGAAAGATATACTCCACCAGCTCCACACGTCTCTTGTTTCACAGAAATCCGGCTTAAAACGAATCCTGTACATTCAGTTGAAGTTCGAATCGCCAATTTACGAACTACAGCGCCATTTCGAGCTTGATTTTAATTATAATATGATTATACGTTCAAACTGTCGTTTATATAATATATTCGTTATTCAAATTCAATTCCAAGCTGAATTAAATATCATAGATGATCCAGTTCACACCATATCGCCATTTCAGCCAATTCCGATTATTTCAGAATTAAATATATTATTTAATTTATTATTTTAATTGAATATTCACATTATTTAATTCCACGACCATTTAATTCACTATATCACAATTTATATAATTAAATAATCAATTATAATACTTCTGCCAATGCGGGTCATTATAGTTTTTTCACATTAAAATTCAGTATGGCCACATACTGACTCCAAAAATCATGAAAACTGAAATCTAACAATAATTTAATATTCCGTATCCAACAAAATTAGTTTTGTTGTAAACAAGGTCATTTGTAAAACTGGCTATTTTCAAAGCTCTAAATAAACCCATTTAAATATTAATATATGATTAAAAATAATTAAATAAATAATAATAATTTAATATTATCATATACATTCACAAAGAATATCATACGGCTCCAAAATAAATATATCGGGATTTATAACTCGATATTTCAAAGTTCCCAGTTGTATCGATGTTCGATTTACATTAAAAATCCATTTTTCGTGTAAATAATTCATTATAAATTATAAAGGATTTCCATAGCAACTATTTTTAAATTTGATTTGATCGTAACTCAAAATCTACACAAAGAAATCTCGATTTTTCTCTTCCATTAGAAAAATATAGTTCACCAGCTCTGAACTTTTCTTGTTTCACAGAAATCCGGCTTAAAACGGATTCTATATATTCAGTTGAAGTTCGAATCGCCAAATTACGGACTGTCGTGCCATTTCAAGCTCGATTATAATTATAATATAATTCGTATGTTCTAACGCTGTTTATTCAATATAATCGTTTTTACAATTCAATTCTATACTGAATTAAATTAGGTAAATCATCAGATTCACACAACATTGCGAATTCTACTATTTCCAACAAATTTCGAAAATTAAATATATTATTTAATTATTAATATTAATTAAATATTCCAAGTTGTTTAATTTAAACCATTTAATTACCAAATAATTATTTAAATACTTAAATAAAATTAATTATTAAATCCTCAAAAATACGAGTTGTTATAGGCTCTATCGGGTCAATGGTAGTAGGTGGAGTTCAATCTTGTAAATGATGGTTTGGGTGGATCTGTAGTGGTCGAAGGTAGGGTGGTGAACGGGAGGTCAGTTTGCGCCAACAAGGGGGGAGTTCGGTTTACAGTTGAAAGCTGGAAGGTTGAACGCAGATGAGTTTCATCTTGGTTTGTTTTGGATGGGCTATGTGAACTGGACGCTGTTATTGGATCAAATTGGAAATGTGGCTGGTTGATGGACTTGTTGACACGTAGGGCTGATGGTTTGATATTTGAAGTGGATTGTATACGGAGATATGAGCTCACGTCAATATTGATGTTGGGGATTTTCTTTTTCTGGCAATTACAGAAATCATGATTCAATTTTGGGTGGTGCAAACACTAACAGAGGAAATGGGAGTTTAATCCTTGGTTTTAGGTATGTAGTGGAGCGAACTATGGAGATATGAGTTGGATTTTCTGATTTTTTTTCGTTGGGGTCGGGAAGGGGAATGCTGAGGTGAAGAAGGGGATTAGGAGGAGAAGGATGCAATATATTCTTCATGGAGGATTGGCTGTATTGAATTTAGAGAAGAAGGAGAGAGAAGTTAGTAGATATAGTTAAAGCATGAGTTAAGGTAAAAATTTAGTTAATGTATTTTTATTAAATTAGATTAGTATGAATTTGTTTATTTATCAGTTAATTTTAAATGAATAATAGTTAATCAAAAATAATTATTTATTGAAATACATCACCCAAATATTTTACCAGCAATATTAACTGAACCACAAAGAAATATTACCTTAATTAAAATATATTAGCTCAATAAAAGTATTATTATATTGATTAAGTAAAAATATAGTGATTATATGCTGATTACATGAATTGAGTAGGGATTGACACGTTGGATTGCGAAGTACACGAGCTAGGGATGATTAGATATTTATCTGAGTCAACTGGGGATCTAGATAATTCAGGAAGATGGATATTCGACAAAAAAAATCAAGGTGAGTAAATCTCACATAAAAAATGATTTTTATCATTAAAAATAAATTTTTAACTGCTTGGATGCATTTGCAAATTAATTATCAGTTTTGGTTATTATATATGTTAGTTATACCTAGGCTTGGTGGTTGTGGCTATTACATATATATTGGATATTCCCGTAGTACCATTAGCGGATGCCCGTAGTATCATTAGCGGATGACCCTATCGCCCCACGATATATGAGTGGATGAATTCTATACTGCGATATCCTGCCTTGAAGCAAGATTGGTATTATTTATGTTGTCAGACATTTGTGAATGTAGGAAAAACAGGTTGGAGGAATCCAACTGGATTCCTCAAATTTATTTACTGTTGTTTGCATATTTATATATGCGTGTGATTTGTTGAATTGGATTGATGATTTGTGTATTTGGTTGATTAAATATCACTCGCTCTAGATGTTGAGAATTAAAAATATTACACAAAGGGATTTTTAGATTTAAAGGGGAAGATTAATTTTCGGAATAGAAATGAAATTTCAAATAAATTGAGAAATACTAACTTGTTTTTAATAATAAAAACAAGTAGCTGAATTTTTAAATGACGTTTATAAATGGAAAGAAATATTATCATTTTATAATATTAAATTTTAAATTCAATTATGGAATTAAAAAGGAAATAATTATTTCTAAAGTGGAAATTGGATTTTTATATGCAATCTGGAATCGAAGCTTCTCTTAATATCTAAGACAAGAAGTGAAATTTATAAACGATATATATAAATAAAGAAAAATAACTATTTGTGACGAAAAGGAATTTCGCTCGATCTAAATTTGCCAAGATGGAAATCCAACTTCCAATACGTGACTTTGCGGTTTTGATTGTAGAGCCTAGTATTGGCGACATGATATATGGTACCCGTGCCGCCTATGATTGATACTTATGATTGAAATTGTTTTGACACTATACACTTATAGATATAATAGATGAAATTTAGCGTATCAAGCATTCTTTGGCTATTATAAGGTAAAACCCTATCGTCCGGATTGTGTTGCATTGTGTGATGGGATCTGGGTCTTATAATAGCTTCATTTTTCCTTATTTAGCATTGCGCCGTTGTTTTATGCACTGGTATTCTTGGGAGGAAACCCGTTCCTTGTTATACGGCGTGGTCCCTTGATTTACCTAACTTTAAAATAAAGATTAATAACTGTTTTAGTTCTCACACCAGTCACATGACTGACCTAATGTTTATTGTTTTAACCTAAACTCTGGGTGCCCTTATTTTCCGCACGGGTAGCTAGTAGTTTTGGTTTTGCAGATTTATATTCATAGGATCCTGATTTACAGCTGGAACAATACTCGGAAAGCTCTGTATCCGTGTATTACTTCTAGTTGTGTATTGTATTATTTTCCACTACTATGTAATGTATTGTAATCTCTTATATTTTATAATGTATATTATTTGTTAATACTCTGTATATTCTAGTATTCTAATGGAATTGTTGTAATAAGCGATGAAATGTTCTTCTGTTTGCGTTCGGATTGGTCTTGTCCTCATAGTAATTCGTTCTTTCTCTTATCTTCGGAGACCGGGGATGTTCGGGTTACTTCACTATTATTAGATAATTTGAATTTTTAATGTAAATATGAATTTAGAAAATGAATTCGGAATCGTTTCGAGAAGAAAACGATAAAATTTATTCCGATATTCGAAATATAAATTGAATTGAAATAAACCCATCAGCTTTAATTTTAGAATTCGACTATGTCGAAATTACAAATGCATTTTGTTTAAGAAAATAAATTACGATAATATTTAGTTGAGTTATATTTTAGAACTATAATGTAAAAAGATGGTACTTCAATATTTAAATATGAAAATATATTCAATGTTTATATATACATAAGTTAAAATAATATAATAAAATGTAAATCAAGTTTCAAATGGAGTTTAAATTGGAAGTTTGCTTTAAAATATGAAATGATGCAGTTAATTTATAAACAATGTTTATAAATGAAATTAAATCAAAAATTGAAAATAGATTATTCCAAAGTAAACACGGTTTATAAAACCATATTTTAATAGACTAGAAAGTGGATTTTAATTCAGTTTTTGTATTACAAGCTTGTATCTATCTCAAGATAAGAACGATGTCGGTCTAGGTTGGAGAGGTAAATAAAATACACCAAGTTGAATGACTTAACTGTTATCAAGGGATGATATTAGTTTGTAATGGTGAAGTATGTTGAAATAATTGATTATTCCCATAAAAGAGTTCATAATTGGAATTTGATTATATCTGATTTTAATAATTTGATTCAATGTGAATTGGAATTGAATATAGAAAATTGGAGTTTGAATCAATTTATAATCGAGTATGAATATGGAATAAAATGATCGATGAGTTTGGGAAATCGGAATTTGTTAAGTTTAGATTTGGATAACGGGTTTATTTAAAAGTATTGAAAGTGTAATTTAAATTTATTTACTAAACAAAGTTTTTAAATGCATATATTTAACTTTAATTAAAACAAACTTGTTGCAGTGCAGGAGTTCGTAATTTGGCATTCCGAACTTCAGCTGATATATAGAAATCAATATAAGTCGGAATTTGATGAAATTAGAAACATTTTAACCGATTGAATAACAATTTGTAATGGAAGAGAAAAATCTAGATTTCGTCTTAAAGTGTTTGAGTTATTTCAAAATCAAATTTTAGAAAAGTCACTATAAAATCATTTAAAAACCTTAACCATTTAATTAATTAATTAATTAAGGAGATTTTTAATAAATAAAAACCGGAATTTCAATTAGAAAAATGCATATTTGAGTTATAAAATAGATTTGAACTCATGTTGAGTAAATGGATTGGTTTTTGGAATAAAAATCATATTTTTTATTATCAAATGAAGTTAACTTTTTGAAATTAGTTAATAAGGTTATGGCCAAATTTAACTTGTTGAAGTAATTTTAATTTGTCAATTGAACTTGGGAATCTGAATCTGGAACATGAAATAAGTTTTGGAATTTGACATGTAGATTGAACGCGACGTGTTTACATAAGCGAATAGAAGTATATTTGATCGTGAGAGGTTCAAACTGAAAGTGGATTAAGTAAAAAAAGAAAATTAAAAAATAATGTGGTAAATTGAATGTGATTTAAAACCTTTAAGTTGATTGGAATTGGAATCAGACGAGTATATGATAGATAGGTATGGAATGAAAAAAACAAAGAGAGTTTGAAGATCAAAATTTAAGTGCCCGAAAAAAAGGTACATGTTTAAATTTCCATATGAGATTTTATGAGCCTATTGGGCAAGCCACTTTGCTTTTTGATTTTCTTTTTGAATGGAAAATTCCTAAAGAGGCGAGTTGGGTTTTGAGCTATTGACCAGTACAAAGGAGGTTGAAGCAACCCAAACATCCCCGTGAAGGAAAGCCTGGATTGAGTTGAGAACACGACAAATCAGAACACAAACAGAAGAACATTTCATTGCTTATTACAACAATTTACAACAGAGTACAAGAATATATAGAGTATGAATAAATATTATACATCAGAAAAATATTAGAGAATTACAAATTACAATGCAGCAGAAAATAATACAAAACACAACTGAAAGAGATATATGGATACAGAGCTTTCGGGATACCATTCCAGATGTAAACCAGGTGTAATAATCCAGAAAATACGAGCCAATTTAAAATTTTTAAATTGGTGATTTCAAAGGAATTTGAACAATTGAAATATAATATTTCAATAAAATAGTGAATTAGAAATAGTGAGTCAGTTTGAAATTTTGAATTCAAACTTTGACTGACTGTGCAGGGTGGAAAATATAACGGATTTTAGCGAAACAAAAAATATTTAAATATGTTAGTCAATACCTTTCTAACGAATCTGAAAAATCGAAGTTTCATAACGGGAATCAAAAGTTATGGCCGAATGAATTATCAGAAAGGTCGCTATATAGAATATATAGCCCTGGAAAATTGATATTTTGCATACGACCTTGGAATTCGACGAAAACACTTTTGTTGGGTCCGGGATGTCAAATTATTTCTAGGTTTCAAATTTCATAATTTTTGAAGCTAATATGTGAGCGTGGAAAAAGAAAATGGGTTCGGTCAATTTCTATTAAATTGGATCGACCAGAAAATGGCCATTTTTCAAACGATCTCAGAATTCGACGAAACTAGTTTTGTTGGGACCGTAGCGTCAAAACATAGCAAGATTTATTTTTCGGGAATTTTTCGAATTAGTTTGTGGCCCTAGCAAATTGAAATGTACTTTCAAAGTTAAAAATTAAATGTTTTATACTTTAATTTGAAAAATAACTGACTGTAACAGTCAAATTGGCCAACGAAACCTATCGCATTGTGTTCGGAATGGGGGTATTTAGCTAGGGGCGACAGTCGTTGGGTTTGAAAAGGAGTTCGTTTGAGAAAACACTATTTAAAAATTTAATAAAACTATCGACCAATCATATTTCTCCATTCATAAATAAAAATAAATAAAAACATCAGAAATCCCCCCCGACCCCCCGACATCGACGACAGAAAAGCTTTTCCCCCTTCCCTGGCGATTTTCGATCGCCACAGCCCGAATCAGCCCCTCCCCCAGTTCAACTTTTTGTAGTTCTCCTTCCCGTGTTCAAATCCATATAAGGAACTCCCCCTATCGTTGTTCCTACGTCGAGATATCTCCCCCCAAAGTCCCGACCTTCAAACCGCCGCTGCGAGCTCTGGTCCCCGACCGACGCCTCCTCCGCCTGAATCGAGGCCGGAAACCCCGCCACTTCCTGGCACCGCCGCCGACGATCCCGACCACCGAACGCCACCAAACCACCACCGATAGGAAGCCCTCTCCTTCCTCTTCCACGTCCAACCCGCCGATCATCCCCTCGTGCCTCGGTTCTCGCGAAAACCGCAAACCTAGTTTTGAACCATCATGAAAGGTGAGTTCTTTTTGATGTGTACACTTTGAAAAATCATATCTTTTTAGTGTGTTGACGAAATTCGATGAAACAGGAAACATCACGACCGCAAGGAAGCTCTCTACACTCTAGAAGAAGCCGCGGATTTTTCTGACATCGTATTTATTTTTAGGAAGCAACAAACCAATGTGAGAAATCTAAATTAATAGAATTTGAATGGAAAATGTCGTGTATAAATTATATTAGCGAAATATAAATTACACACGTGTTGTATACCTCATGTACATGCGTAGTGTAAGCTATATGAGCGAAGTATGAATTATACATGCATAGAATAATTGATATATGTGTTGAAATGCAAGTGAAATATAGCAATTATATATATATATGCTCCCCTCATCCATAAACCATGGACGATATTTATTGTTGTGAATTGGTGTGAAATATTGGATGAAAAATACGAATGGTTGGATAATTGTTTGTGGTTGATATTGTTTGGTTGTGGTTGAAAAATACCCATTGGTGATTGAAATGAATTGGAAATATTTGTGGAAATAAAAATAAACACGCCGCCTGCGTGCGAATTAGATGCATGAATCCCCATTGTCAAAATCCGCGAGGTTTTAAGGTAGAGCGAGGAGCCATACTAGGGACGGTGCCGGTTTTAACTACCCTGCCGTTATGCTGCCGAAATTTTGAATAATCTTTGTATGTTAGAATTATTTTCATATGTTGAAATTATCTTCATGCATTGAAATTAAAGTCATGTGTTGAAACTATATCCATATGTGGAAATGTTCATGTGTTGAAAAGTGATGTGTGAAAATTAAATTCATTTGTGAATGAATGAAGTGTTTAAACAATAAAAATCACATTTTTATAATATATATGAAGTATGAAAAATATTCGCCTTATATATAAATAGTTTTAACAATAAAAATTCCATCTTTCTAATATGAACAACATAAATAAAATATCCATGTGTGGAAATGCTCACGTGTTGAGAAGTGTGTGTAGTGGTAAAGTTCATGTGTTGAATAAAAAGTCCGAACAATAAAAATTACATTTTTATTGAAACTATGAAGTGTTGAAAACATCCATTTGTCGAATAAATATTTTAAATGATAAAAATATCATTTTTATCATATATGTGATATGCTAGAGATATGCGGACGTTGAAATAAATATTTGTGAAGAAATATTATTTCTTACATGCATAGGAACTAAATAAAATAGTCATGTGTTGAAATCTATTTTAGTTCGCCAGAATTATCATCTTTGAAATGTGAAGTGTTAAAAATAGCCACTTGTTCAAATAAATGTGCATGAGTTGAAATATACATTAATTAGCTAATGATATGATTTTAGCCTATGCATGCAAAATTAGAATGAATGGTGTTTTTAAACCAAAGTAAATCAAATATGAAGTTGAATGGAAAATGCTAAGTGATAAAAACTGTATAAATGTACATGCATATTTATTGAACAGGTTATAGCAAAGGGGCTAGAGAAGGGGAATAAAATTTTGTGCCCGACAAATAGGTACACATTTACTGTTTTGTTTGGGTGATGATTTTATGAGCCTGTTGGCTAGCCGCTTGGCTTTTTCTTTTTCTTTTTGACATGAGACGCCCGTGTGGCTATTTGGGAATTTTCCCAGCCCCTCCCGTACAAAGGAGGTTATTGCGAAATTTTCCAAAATTTAAAGGCGTTAGTGAAATAATTGAAGTGAAAACGATATAGGAAAATTTGAATGAACTATATTTATATAAATATATAAAAATAAATAAAATTAAAACAAAACGTGGCCGTGTAGTTCGTAAATTGAAACCGTGATTTAAAATGACTAGTGTGGGAAATCCGACCATTGGATTTTCCCGAAACCGCAACCATTGGGTTCGCCTTGGAAATATCTTTCCAACGGCACCAACTTTGTGAAGATCCGACGGTTGGATTGTCTGGAATGTTTAATTCAAATCTGAAGAAAAACAGTACCAGAAATGATTATATATATATATATATATATATATATATAATTAAATTAAATCGAATAATGACGCTGCAGTTCGTAAATTGAAATCGTAACTTAAATTACTAGTGTGGAAGATCCGACCATCGGATTTTCCTAAAACTGAAACTGTTGGATTCGTTTTGAAATGACCTTCCTAATGACATAAAATTTGTGAAGATCCAACGGTTAGATTTTCAGATATGTGTAAAACAAAATTAGTGAAAAACAGCGCCAGTGCATCGACACGACCTGAAACGTCGTTTAACTAAATATGGTCGTTTTAAAATAAATAAAAATAGCGATATATCGTTATAAAATACTATAGACGATATAGAGTGGAAATAAACCTATTTCGTTGTGTTTGCTTGATATGTGATGGTTGAATGTATTTAACATGAGAATTATAGCTAAAGAACTAAAATGTGAATGTTGAATAGTCCAACCATGTGATGAATTGATTTGAAAATCTAAATATACGTGGGTTATTTGAAAAGGCCGAGTTTATCTCATTTCAAATAATCGACTGACGTTGAGAAGTCGAATAGTGGAAGACGGTTGAAGACCGACGATCTTCACATTGGATGGATGGGCGCTACTAATGCTCGTGATTGGAGTAGCTACCATGAACGAACTGAAGTAGTAGCCGTCCAAATATACTGTTGATTGTACGGATATGCGAGGAATTGGTGCCTCCGATTTCGTTCAGACCCAGAACAGACTTGTAAATGGACTATGTGTCTAACATTGGATTTTGTTCTGTGTTGATTGAACTCTGTTAAATATATATCTATTTGGCGGCGGAGAATTTAATCTCTTGCTTAACGCCCTTCTCTGAGATGTACGAGCTCGGAGGCTATGTATTGACAGAAATCAGTCGCATGGAGTGGATTGCCTGTGTGGCACGCCTAAGTGGCATATGATCAAGGCTTCTGTTGCAAAGTAAAGTCTTGTGGTTGATGATCAAAGCATGGTCTGTGTGACGTAGCTTTGTGTATAACGTGAATTCGCGAGCTTCATACCTCGGTATGAGTCAAAAACGGGAGAGTGACTGCAGGGATAGCACGATGTTTCTTTCTAGCTAAGGTGGTGTCAGTGACCTACCAGCCCTGACATTATATATATACTTTTCACCTGTGTAGTTGTTGGAATGCGAGGCGCCTCGATATAGGTCTTTAAGGACCGGGAAACGTGTGTTCAGGAAAAATTAATCCTCAAAAGTAAGAGAGGACCGGCCCTGATGATCCAATGATCATAGTGGGGTCGTGGGACATTTGCTAGAGTGTCTCAAACGGAGAGGAGCTTGCCCCTTGCCTTGACTCAGGAAGGAATCCAATTCCAATACGAAATATGCCAATGTGATTGTATTACTAGTATGGCGACATGATATATGGTACCCATGCCGTCTAGGATTGATATTTTTGATTGAATTTGCTTTTGAAACTTATATGCACTAGTAATAATATCAAACACTTTTGTTTATACGTATGAAGCATTTTTGCCATTATAAGGTAAAACTCTATCCTCCGGCTTGCGTTGCATTGTGTGATGGGACCTGAGTCTTATAATGGCTTCATTTTATAAAAAGCATTGCGATGATTTAATCATTTACTTTATTTCATGCACTAGCACTCATTGGAGTAAACCCGTTCCGCGAAAGTGGCATGGTCCTTTGATTTGCCTTATTATTGTTGTTAATAAGTTAAGTAGATTTCTCATACCAGTCCCATGACTGACTCGTAGTTTGTTTCACCTTGCAAACTTGGGTGCCCTCATTTTCACACGGGCAGCCTAGTTACAGGTTTCTGACGCACCTTTTGACTCATGGCGAGGCTTGACTACACTGTGCTGACTTGGATTTTCTCCGCCATTATTGTATCTATATTATGATTCCGCCATTGGCGATGTAGACTGATATTTATTTTGTGTACTCTTTATGTATGATTCCGCCTCAGGCGATGGTGACTGATTATGAATCATTATGCACTAAGTTGTATCATGTACTGTGCTTCTCTGATGTGATGATGTCTCTATGATTCCGCTGTCATATGCGTGTAAATTATTCTATTTTATGTTTATGCTATTATCTGTGATCTGCTAATGATGATTAATGTGTTATATTCCAATGATTATACTTAACACCGTGTCACTGGTTTTTTGATCGTCACAGCTGGTATCAGAGCTTTGGTTATCCTTAGTTCTGGAGTCTAACACATTAAACACTTCATCAAGATAGAATCAGTAGTATTCTAAGGCGAGTCGCTCATTAGAGATAGGACTAGTTAAGTCCTAGAATAAGCCGAGCAGAATAGCATAAACAATTTGATCAGTCCATCGTTATCTTTCTATAAATTTTCTGCTTAATCATGCAATAAACTATCAATTCTGTTAGCTGACTCTTTTCTTGCTTATACAGAATTTGACAAATGGCTACCAGAGCAGCCGCCGCTAGAGGAGGCCATGCAGGCCAAGGACGAGGAAGGGGAGAAGCCCCAGTTCAAGAAGGACCTTTGATACAACCTCCGGCAGCTCAACACTTCGAGCTAGATCGTGTAGCTAAGAGATAGAAGAACTTAGGAGGCAAGACCTTCTCGGGAACTGGCACCGTAATAGAGGCCCTTGCATTGCTCAAAACATGCGAGAAATTTCTTGAAGGCCTAAGACTAGGAGACGAAGATAAAGCTATTATGGGCGCCTGGCTTATGCAGGAACAAGCTGAACTATGGTGGGAATCTCTCACCGCCGGGCATAGAGAAGCTGGTAGAACATGGGATGGATTCAAAGAACTCTTCAAGGAGAAATATGTCCCAGAACAAGCTTTAGAACGAATGCATGATGACTTCACCAATCTCCAGCAGGGGGATCTTTCCGTGCAGGATTATCTGAAAAAATTTACACTGTTGTCACCCTATGCTCCGGAGCTCGTCGCCACGACAAAATCCAAAAACAAGCGGTTTTTCCTTGGGCTAAGGCGATAGTATCATGATAGACCCATGGCCCATGTCAAGCTGGAATTCAACGAACTGGTGGAAATGACATGCAACTACGAGGACCTTGATCAAAGTCATCTGGATCAGGACCGTGCTAAAAGCCAGGCCGGGAATAAGCGCAAGCCTGCTGTAAATCAAGGCGAGTCAAGCCAAGCAGCATCTTCAAAACCTCAGACTGGCAAGCCGCCAAGAGGAAACTGCTTTAACTGTGGCAAGCCGGGGCACTACTCAAATGTCTGCACAGCTCTGAAAAGGCAGAGAACCAATTCTCAAGGTTCGAGCCAAGGCTCTCAGAACCCTCGCTCGTGCTTCAACTGTCGCAAGACCGATCATCTGGTCAAAGACTGTCCTTTGCTGAAGAAAGCCACAGTAGCTCACGTATATGACGGGTCGAACCCGCCACCTGCTTCCGACGGAGCAGGTAAACCCGATGTGTTGGGAGGTACCCTTACAATTAAAAATATTCCTGTTTCTGTATTGTTTGACACAGGTGCATCACGTAGTTTTATTGCTAGTAACACAATGCACAAATTAAAGTTAAAACAGAGGAAGCTTAAAGAATCGGTTGAGGTACATAATCCGATAGGTGGTTCTATTATTCTCAGTTCAAGATGTAGAGTGCCAATCTCTTATTCTTCCTACAAATTTCCCATTAATTTGATCGTTATGGATTTTCCCAAATTCGACGTTATCCTTGGATTAGAACGGTTAACGAAATACGAAGCCGAAGTAAATTATGCGGAAAGAATCGTTAAAATTCGAATGAAGCTTTGATATATTACGGTACCCTGTCATAGTTCGAATCTAAATAGAGAAGAATTTTGGTCGGCATTAGAACTTATCCCCACTTCCATAGAAAAGATTCTGATTGTTAGAAATTATGTGGATGTGTTTGAAGAAGTTGAAAACTTACCTCCGCAAAGAGAAATAGAATTCTGAATCGATCTAATTCCCAATGCCAGACCAGTGGTACATCCAATTTGCAGAATGACTCCGAAAGAAAAAGAAGAATTAGGCGATCAAACTCGTCAACTATTGTGGAAGGATCTAATCAGACCTAGTTTTTCTAACTGGGGTGCAGCTGTTGTGTTCATCCCAAAGTCAGACAGTACTCTTCGATTATGCGTTGATTACCGAGACCTCAACAAACAGACACTCAAAAATAAATATCCATTACCCCGCATAGACGATTTGCTAGACCAATTGAATGGGGCGAAAGTATTTTCCCGAATGGACCTAGCTACAGGTTTTCACCAATTGAGAATAGCAGAAAAGTGTGCTCCTTTGACAGCTTTCAGAGGGCCAGACATATTTTATGAATGGTTAGTAATGTCGTTTGGCCTATGCAACGCTCCAGCATACTTTGTCGATCTAATGAATAGAGTGTTCAGGGGAGTTCTAAATAAATTTGTCCTCGTATTCATCGATGATATTTTAATCTACTCCAAATCAAAATCCGAGCATTAAAAACACTTAGAACAAGTATTGGAGATTCTAAGGAAGAACGTCTTCAAAGCCAAATTCTCTAAATGTGTCTTCTGGCAAGAAGAAGTCAAATTTCTTGGCCATGTCGTGTCAGAGAAAGGAATTTCTATTGACCCAAGCAAAATAACAGCGATTCAAGACTAGAAACAACCCACTACTCCCACAGAAGTTAGAAATTTTATGGGGTTGGCTAGTTATTATCGGAAGTTCGTTAAGGATTTTTCGAAGATATCCGGTCGGTTAACGAAGCTCATGAAGAAACATGAGAAATTCAAGTGGACTTCCGACTGTGAAGAAGCTTTCCAGGAATTGAAATCGAAACTGACAACTGCTCCAGTGTTAATCATTATTCATGGAAATCAGGATTTAACGGTTTGGACAGATGCTTCTATTAGAGGTCTTGGTGTAGTGTTAATGCAGAGAGGCCAAGTAGTCGCTTATGCAAGCCGCCAACTGAAACCGCATGTGAAGAATTATGTGACTCATGATCTTGAGTTGCTAGCTATCGTTTTTGCCTTAAAAATCTGGAGGCATTATTTATTGGGCGAGAAATTTGTACTGTACACTGATCATCAATAATTGAAGTATTTATATACCCAGAAAGATCTGAATTTGAGACAGCAGCGTTGGCTAGAATTTCTTGCAGCGTATGATCTTGATATCCTGTACACGCCGGGGAAAGCTAACGTTGTAGCGGATGCACTTAGTAAGAAAACTGCTATCATTGCCAATATTATAATCATACCTGGATTGATTGATAGGATTTCAGCCCTTCAAAAAGACGATGAATTCATTCGGAGAATCAGTCAGAGGGTCAAGGAAGGTGAAACAACGAGTTTTCGTATTGACAATAAGGGGGTTCTCAGGTTAAATAATAGGATTTACATCCCAAATATTCCAGGCCTTCGAAGAGAAGTGTTAGACGAATGCCATAAATCCAAATTTTGCATCCATCCTGGTGTGAGTAAAATGTACAATGATATCAAACGCACTTTCTGGTGAAGGCTACGAAAAGGGATATTTCTTTGAATGTTAGCAGATGCCCTACTTGTCAATTGGTCAAGAGCGACCAACAGAAGCTAGTTGGATTGTTGCAATCGTTGGAAGTCCCAGGCTGGAAATGGGAACAGATTTCCATGGATTTCAAGATGGTTTGCCACGAACCAGGAAAGGTAATGACAACATTTGGGTAATCGTAGATCGCTTCACGAAGACTACCCATTTTATACCTGTCAGATCCAATAGAACCGCTCAAAGTCTAGCACAGATATATTTCAAAGAAATCGCTAAGCTGCATGGAATTCCCATCAGCATAGTCAGTGACAGAGATCCCCTATTTACTAGCAAATTCTGGGAAGCTTTCCAGATAGAATTGGGAACAAAACTGAATATGAGCACCGCTTATCACCCTCAAACAGATGGCCAAACTGAGCGGGTGAATAGAATTCTAGAAGATTTATTGCGAGCTTGTATAATTGATTTTGGTGGGTCATGGGAAGATCATTTTCATTTGGCAGAATTCTCATATAACAATAGCTATCAAGCAAGTTTGGGAATGTCGCCATTTGAAGCATTATATAGCAGACCCTGCAGATCTCCAGCATGTTGGGTAGAACATGGCAACAGACTTGTGTTAGGACCCGATATGATTAGAGAAGCATCTGATAAAGTTGACTTCATTATAAAGCGTTTGAGAACCGCGCAAAGCCGACAGAAAAGTTATGCAGATTCTAGATGGAGAGATTTGACATTTGTTGTTGGTGATCATGTTTATTTGAAAGTTTCTCTGATGAGAGGAGTAATCAGATTTGGCAAAACTGGGAAGTGGGCACCGAGATTTATTGGTCCCTTTCCTATACTCGAACGAATTGGAACTCTTGCTTATAGGGTTCAATTACCAGATTGGTTGCCTAGAGTGCATGATGTATTTCACATATCTCAACTTAGAAGACATGTGCATGATCCGGATCTTGTTGTAGAAGAAGCAACGCAACAGGATGTAGACATAACTCCAGAATTAACAATCAGAAGAGAGCCATTGAAGATTGTTGGCAAAGAAACTAGAGAACTAAGAAGCAAAAAGCTTCATTTAGTTAAAGTGCATTGGAGAAGTGATCCTAGAGACTGTACTTGGGAGACTGAGGAAAGCATTAAGCAAGCTTACCCCAAACGTAGAGTGGATATCTCTGACTAACTCCGGTGCAAGGTACCTTTACAATACTTTGCATTTACATTTTGTTTCCTACTTTACCGTTGTTTCCTTTTCGAGGACGAAAAGTTTTAAGTGGGGGAGATTGTAATAACCCGAAAAATACAAGCCAATTTAAAAATTTTAAATTGGTGATTTCAAAGGAATTTGAACAATTGAAATAGAATATTTCAATAAAATAGTGAATTAGAAATAGTGAGTCAGTTTGAAATTTTGAATTCAAACTTTGACTGACTGTGCAGGGTGGAAAATATAGCGGATTTTAAAGAAACCAAAAATATTTAAATCTGTTAGTCAATACCTTTCTAATGAATCTGAAAAATTGAAGTTTCATAACGGGAATCAAAAGTTATGGCCGAATGAATTTTTAGAAAGGTCGCTATATATAATATATAGCCCTGGAATATTGATATTTTGCATACGACCTTGGAATTCGACGAAACCACTTTTATTGGGTTTGGGATATCAAATTATTGCTAGGTTTCAAATTTCATAATTTTTGAAGCTAATATGTGAGCGTGGCAAAAAAAATGTGTTTGGTCAATTTCTGTTAAATTGGATCGACCAGAAAATGGCCATTTTTCAAACGATCTCAAAATTCGACGAAACTAGTTTTGTTGGGACCGCAGCGTCAAAACATAGCTAGATTTATTTTTATGGAATTTTTCGAACCAGTTTGTGGCCCTGGCAAATTGAAATGTACGTTCAAAGTTAAAAATTAAATGTTTTATACTTTAATTTGAAAAATAACTGACTGTAACAGTCGAATTGGCCAACGAAACCTATCCCATTGTGTCCGGAAAGGGGGTATTTAGCTAGGGGCGATAGTCGTTGGGTTTGAAAAGGAGTTCATTTGGGAAAACACTATTTAAAAATTTAATAAAACTATCGACCAATCATATTTCTCCATTCATAAACAAAAACATCTGAAAACCCCCCCGACCCCCCGACATCGACGACGGAAAAGCTTTTCCCCCTTCCCTGGCGATTTCTGATCGCCACAGCCCGAATCAGCCCCTCCCCTTGTTCAACTTTTTGTAGTTCTCCTTCCCCTCTTCAAATCCATATAAGGAGCTCCCCCTATCGTTGCTCCTACGTCGAGATATCTCCCTCCAAAGTCCGGACCTTCAAACCGCCGCCGCGTGCTCTGGTCCCCGACCGACGCCTCCTCCGCCTGAATCGAGGCCAGAAACCCCGCCACTTCCTGGCACCGCCGCTGACGATCCCGACCACCGAACGCCACCAAACCACCACCGATAGGAAGCCCTCTCCTTCCTCTTCCACGTCCAACCCACCGATCATCCCCTCGTGCCTTGGTTCTCGCGAAAACCGCAAACCTAGTTTTGAACCATCGTGAAAGGTGAGTTCTTTTTGATGTTTACACTTTGAAAAATCATATCTTTTTAGAGTGTTGACGAAATTCGCTGAAACAGGAAACATCACGACCGTAAGGAAGCTCTCTACACTCTAGAAGAAGCCGCGGATTTTTCTGACATCGTATCTATTTTTAGCGAAGCAACAAACCAATGTGAGAAATCTAAATTAATAGAATTTGAATGGAAATGTCGTGTATAAATTATATTAGCGAAATATAAATTACACACATGTTGTATACCTCATGTACATGCGTAGTGTAAGCTATATGAGCGAAGTATGAATTATACATGCATAGAATAATTGATATATGTGTTGAAATGCAAGTGAAATATAGCAATTATATATATATATATATATATATATTTACACTCCCCTTGTCCACAAACCATGTACGATATTTACTGTTGTGAATTGGTGTGAAATATTGGATGAAAAATACGAATGGTTGAATAATTGTTTGTGGTTGATATTGATTGGTTGTGGTTGAAAAATACCCATTGGTGATTGAAATGAATTGGAAACATTTGTGGAAATAAAAATAAACAAGCCGCCTGCGTGCGAATTAGATGCATGAATCCCCATTGTCAAATACCGCAAAGTTTTAAGGTAGAGCGAGGAGTCGTACTAGGTACGGTGCCGGTTTTAACTACCCTGCCGTTATGCTGCCGAAATTTTGAATAATCTTTGTGTGTTAGAATTATTTTCATATGTTGAAATTATCTTCATGCGTTGAAATTAAAGTCATGTGTAGAAACTATATCCATGTGTGGAAATGTTCATGTGTTGAAAAGTGATGTGTGAAAATTAAATTCATTTGTGAATGAATGAAGTGTTTGAACAATAAAAATCACATTTTTATAATATATATGAAGTATGAAAAATATTCGCCTTATATATAAATAGTTTTAACAATAAAAATTCCATCTTTCTAATATGAACAACATAACTAAAATATCCATGTGTGGAAATGCTCACGTGTTGAGAAGTGTGTGTAGTGCAAAAGTTCATGTGTTGAATAAAAAGTCCGAACAATAAAAATTACATTTTTATTGAAACTATGAAGTGTTGAAAACATCCATTTGTCGAATAAATATTTTAAATGATAAAAATATCATTTTTATCATATATGTGATATGCTAGAGATATGCGGACGTTGAAATAAATATTTGTGAAGAAATATTATTTTTAACATGCATAGGAACTAAATAAAATTGTCATGTGTTGAAATCTATTTTAATTCGCCAAAATTATCATCATTGAAATGTGAAGTGTTAAAAAAAGCCACTTGTTCAAATAAATGTGCATGAGTTGAAATATACATTAATTAGCTAATGATAGGATTTTAGCCTATGCATGCAAAATTAGAATGAATGGTGTTTTTAAACCAAAGTAAATCAAATATGAAGCTGAATGGAAGATGATAAGTGATAAAAACTGCATATATGTACATGCATATTTATTGAACAGGTTATAGTAAAGGGGCTAGAGAAGGGGAATAAAATTTTGTGCCCGACAAATAGGTACACATTTACTGTTTTGTTTGGGTGATGATTTTATGAGCCTGTTGGCTAGCCGCTTGGCTTTTTCTTTTTCTTTTTGACACGAGACGCCCATGTGGCTATTTGGGAAATTTCTCAGCCCCTCCCGTACAAAGGAGGTTATGGCGAAATTTTCCAAAATTTAAAGGTGTTAGTGAAATAATTGAAGTGAAAACGATATAGGAATTTTTGAATGAACTATATTTATATAAATATATAAATATAATTAAAATTAAAATGAAACGTGGCCGTGCAGTTTGTAAATTGAAACCGTGATTTCAAACGACTAGTGCGGGAAATCCGACCATTGGATTTTCCCGAAACCGCAACCGTTGGGTTCGGCTTGGAAATATCTTTCCAACGGCACCAACTTTGTGAAGATCCGACGGTTGGATTGTCTGAAATGTTTAATTCAAATATGAAGAAAAAACAGCGGCAGAAACGATTATATTTATATATATAAATATAATTAAATTAAATCGAATAACGACGCTGCAGTTCGTAAATTGAAATCGTAACTGGAAATGACTAGTGTGGAAGATCCGACCGTCGGATTTTCCTAAAACTGAAACCGTTGGATTCGTTTTGAAATGACCTTCCTAATGATATAAAATTTGTGAAGATCCAACGTTTAGATTTTCAGATATGTGTAAAACAAAATTAGTGAAAAACAGAGCCAGTGCATCGACACGACCTGAAACGTCGTTTAACTAAATATGACCGTTTTAAAATAAATAAAAATGGCGATATATCGTTATAAAATACTATAGACGATATAGAGTGGAAATAAACCAATTTCGTTGTGTTTTCTTGATATGTGATGGTTGAATGTATTTAACATGAGAATTATAGCTAAAGAACTGAAATGTGAATGTTGAATAGTCCAACCATGTGATAAATTGATTTGAAAATCTAAATATACGTGGGTTATTTGAAAAGGCCGAGTTTATCTACTTTCAAATAATCGATCGACGTTGAGAAGTCGAATAGTGGAAGACGGTTAAAGACCGACGATCTTCACATTGGATGGATGGGCGCTACTGATGCTCGTGATTGGAGTAGCTACCATGAAGGAACTGAAGTAGTAGCCATCCAAACATACTGTTGATTGTACGGATATGCGAGGAATCGGTGCTCCGGTTCCGTTCAGACCCAGAACGGACTTGTAAATGGACTATGTGTCTGACATTGGATTTTGTTCTGTGTTGATTGATCTCTGTTAAATATATATCTTTTTGGCGGTGGAGAATTTATTCTCTTGCTTAACGCCCTTCTATGAGACGTATGAGCTCAGAGGTTATGTATTGACAAAAATCAGTCGCATGGAGTGGATTGCCTATGTGGCACGCCTAAGTGGCATATGATCAAGGCTTTTGTTGCAAAGCAAAGTCTTGTGGTTGATGATCAAAGCATGGTCTGTGTGACGTAGCTTTGTGTATAACATGAATTCGCGAGCCTCACACCTCGGTATGAGTCAAAAACGAGAGAGTGATTGCAGGGATAGCACAACGTTTCTTTCTAGCTAAGGTGGTGTCAGTGACCTACCAGCCCTAACATTATATATATACTTTTCACCTGTGTGGTTGTTGGAATGCGAGGCGCCTCGATATAGGTCTGTAAGGACCGAGAAACGTGTGTTCAGGAATAATTAATCCTCAAAAGTAAGAGAGGACCGGCCCTGAAGATCCAAGGATCATAGTGGGGTCCTGGAACATTTCATAGAGTGTCTCGAACGGAGAGGAGATTGCCCCTTGCCTCGACTCATGAAGGAATCCAATTTCCAATACGAAATATGCAAATGTGATTGTATTACTAGTATGGCGACATGATATATGGTACCCGTGCCGTCTAGGATTTATATTTATGATTGAATTTGCTTATGAAACATATATGCACTAGTAATAATATCAAACACTTTTGTTTATACGTATGAAGCATTTTTGGCCATTATAAGGTAAAACTCTATCCTCCGGCTTGCGTTGCATTGTGTGAGGGGACTTGAGTCTTATAATGGCTTCATTTGTAAAAAGCATTGCGATGATTTAATCATTTACTCTATTTCATGCACTAGCACTCATAGGAGTAAACCCGTTCCACGAAAGTGGCGTGGTCCTTTGATTTGCCATATTATTGTTGTTAATAAGTTAAGTAGATTTCTCATACCAGTCCCATGACTGACTCGTAGTTTGTTTCAACTTGCAAACTCGGTTGCCCTCATTTTCACACGGGCAGCCTAGTTACAGGTTTCTGACGCACCTTTTGGCTCATGGCGAGGCTTGACTACATTGTGCTGACTTGGATTTTCTCCGCCATTATTGTATCTATATTATGATTCCGCCATTGGCGATGTAGACTGATATTTATTTTGTGTACTCTTTTTGTATGATTCCGCCTCAGGCGATGGTGACTGATTATGTATCATTATGCACTAAGTTGTATCCTGTACTGTGCTTCTCTAATGTGATGATGTCAATATGATTCCGCTGTCATATGCATGTAAATTATTCTATTTTCTGTTTATGCTATTATCTGTGATCTTCTAATGATGATTAATGTGTTATATTCCAATGATTATCCTTAACACCGTGTCACGGGGTTTTGGGATCGTCACACCAGGATCCTATGAATATAAATCTGCAAAACCCAACTACTAGCTGCACGTGTGGAAAATAAGGGCACCTAGAGTTTAGGTTAAAAAAATAAACTCCTGGTCAGTCATGTGACTGGTGTGAGAACTAAAACAGTTATTTAAAACTTCACTTTAAAATCAGATATATCAAGGGACCACACCGTATACACGGAACGGGTTTCCTCCCAAGAATACTAGTGCATATAAGAAAACAACGCAATGGTTTTTGGAAAAATGAAGCTATTATAAGACCCAGGTCCCATCACACAATGCAACGCAAGCCGGAGGATAGGGTTTTCCCTTATAATAGCCAAACATGCTTGGTACGTTAAAACAAATCATTTGATACTATTATAAGTGCATAGTGTATAAAACAACTTCAAATATAAATGTATCAACCCTAGACGGCGTGGGTACCGTATATCATGTCGCCAATACTAGGCCCTACAATTAAAACCCCAAGGTCACGTATTGGAATTTGGATTTCCATCTGTGAACCAAGGCAAGGGACCGTCCTTACCACTTCGAGACTCTCTAGCCCGAGCCTCAGGCAAGTACTCTGTCAAGCCTTTGGATCGTCAGGGCCGGTCCACACGGAGTGAATTAAAATGCCTGAAAACTGCATCTCCCCACCCAATAGGGCGTAAATGTAGTCTGTATAAAGACCATCCATCGGTTTTGTACAGACCAAAATAACCGAGGCGCCTCGCTATCCATCATCCACATAAGCAAAACGTCAAGTCTTGCAAGACGCTGACACCACTCCTTGCTAGAAGGAAACGCATGCCCTTCCTGAGGTCCTCTCCTGTTTCTAGTTCATACCAGGGTGTGAGGCTCACGAATTAACGTTACACAATGCTATGCTATATTAAAGCTGTGCTTTGATCATCAACCACAAGACTTTGCTTTTCAACAGAAGCCTTGATTATTTGCATCTTAGCATGCCACACAGGCAATTCACGCTATGCAACCGATGTTTGTTAATCACACAGAATGAAATCCAATGTCAGATAAACATCCATTTACAAGTTCGTTCTGGGTCTGAACGAAATAGGAGGCACCTTATTCCTCATCCCATATGTCCAATACAGGAGAGAGGCCCTCGCATATCTGGTCGATCTACAAGTATGTCTGGACGATCACCACTTATTACCTTGTCATGGGTGTATAGCCCAATCAAAACATCAGTAATCATCCAAACGATGTGAAGTCCCCCGGTCTTCAACCACCGTCTTCATCATCGACTCATCGCCGATTCAGTTATTCAAAATGGGATAAACTCGGTCTTTCTGAATAACTCGTGTACATAATAAAAAAGTGCTATAAAAACACTACATATGCCACATTCCAATTCTGAATATTCTTTTATTTAAATATTCACATCCTTTGGGGAAGGTTCCTATTATTTTTATCAAAGATAAATTCTTTAAATTTATTCTTTAGTCTTCCTTTGGATATCAATCCAAACAAAATTATAGTTTATCCAAAGTAGTCAGGATTAGCGAACCTTACCAAAATAATCATTTGCTTTAATTTCCCAATCCCAACCTATTCATCCCATGAAGTAAAACTGTAATACTTCATATCTAACACCACGGTGTTATCGGTAAAATTAATTACCATTTCACGTTCAAATCTAATTAAAGATTTAACTAACGCTTGGAGCAAAACTGGTGATACTCCATTCTCGATCATTTCTTGGATTTGATAATTTTAGTTATCAAATTTGCATTTAGATCTACTTAAAGATACATTAAAACTCTAATTCAGTTTTAATTTCCAAAAATCATTACTTAATGATTATTCAATGTTAACAAATTAATCTTATCCTTAACTGGGTTAAAGAACTAATGTCATTTAAAACACAGCTCACGATAAACCCAAAATCTCATTCCATTAACAATGGATTTTTCATGGAAACAAATCAATATATATAATCAATATAAACTTCCATATCCAACCGATAATATAAATGGAATAACGGCAAAGCCTTTTAAATTCCATATATATTAACAGTCTTCCTCCAAAGAAATTCACATCGATTATTATCAAACCGGATTCCATTCCATTCCAATATAATAAGTTAAATTGGAAAATTTACTTTGGAAAATCTCCTTTAAATCTTAACAAAAAACTTATAAATTCCAAATCACACTTCACTGTAAATCGGGTTCAAGAATGAATGTCGATAAAAACACAGTTCATGATAAATCCAATTCAACTTATTCCAATTATTAAATACAATTGGAAACTCCAAAAATCTTAACTAAAAGATTTATTCTCTTCACGTGGGGTTTCAGAACAGTGTTACTGAGGACACCATTCACGACAAACCCAAAATCCCATTTGATATTAAATACAAGGCTCTAAATAGAAAATATATCGGCTTATATTCCATATCAAATACTATAATCAACAAATATCGTATTGGAAGTAACGATATTAATATATCTTTCAAATTTCCATAACAATATATGTATAATCATGAAATCCAACATCGAAATATTCCAAAGACACTTTCGATTAAAATCCATTCCAATTTATATTTTGAAAATCCTGATTATTTTTAAAACCATTTCAAATCAAAATTATTTATTTAAAAATAATTGGATTATAATTCTAGTTAATAACTAGATCATTTCGATGAAAACCTATTTTTAGCTTTTTAAATATGGAATAATTCATCCTAATTCTTTCCAAATCATTTCTTACGATTTTACACTAATTATTGATATTTTTTATAATTATATCACGTCCCGTACAGTCGATTTCCATAAACGGCAATCGAACTGCACTTACATCGACCTTTTCCAAATTTGATTTGGACATAATTCCAAGTCTGACCACTAGATTTCTAATTTCTTGTATTCTTTAGAAAGCTCTTTTCGATACGAACACAACGGTTCCAATTCGGAGAATCTGACGGTCAGATCTCCTGTAATGTTCATTCGAAGTCAATAATCGTAATTCACGAACTGCCACGGCGCAGCGCATTCTATTCACGCCATCATATTATATATATAATATATATAATATATATTTCATCGATTTCTATTTAAAACGTATTTTATAAATCGTTTTTAAATTCGTTTTCAAAACGATTTCAACTTCATATTCAATTTCAAATCAAAATTCAATATTCCATAACATTAATATATAAATGATAATATTTTCAAACATCAGATTTTGAAATCAATTCCTTTTCAATATTCATTATAAAAATGAACAAAATCGATATAAATATAGTTCACATCAAAATGGGATTAAATTAATCAACACGGCTTTATATATTTAAATATATTCGTGTAACATCCCACAATTTTAACTAAGTTTGATTTGTATTTTTATTATATAAATTTGGCTTTTCTGAATACAAATTGATTTTTATTTGGTTTGAATATGAATTTTAACTTTGTATAAGTATTTTGTTTTATTTAATATGATTTCTATAAGAAAACTCATTTTAAAAATTATATTTATAAGATTTATGTTTAAGTAATGATATTTTCTGATTTTGACAATATTTATTTGTTAAAATATGAAATTTGGTAAAGGATAATTTTTAAAGATTTCATAAGAATGATTTTTAAATTTTGAATATCAATAAGTAAGATAATTTATAATGATGTTTATAAAATTTATCAAGCATTTATTTTTAAACCATTTGTTAGTATAAACTTTGGTAAATTATATGATAAACAACATAGATAAATATTTTCAACTATTTATATGTTATTTTTAAAGATTCTTTAGTGATTTTTTTTTGAAATAATTGATGAATTTAAAATATTATTTATTTAAATATGATAACTTATATTTTTGATCTATAAATGCTATATTTATATGTATAACTAAAAAGACACACATATAAGTATCACAAGAGTATTTCTAATTTAAATAAATAAAAAAATATGCATAGGATAAGGATGGAGATTATATGTCCCCTTAAGTGTCATCGTGCATGGAGTAGATGTCATGAAGAGAGCCATGTGTCCATGAATGTATTGACTAAAATAACCTTGAAACCATCCTATATAAAGAAAGCGTAAGCTCCCTTTTTACTTCACACTTTAGTATTATCAAATTCTGGTTCCATACGTCGCTTACTCCTTGTTGTTCATCCTCTATTTTTCCTTTCTCCACTTATAGTAAATAACATATACCATTTCCTCTTAATCAAAAATCAACATCTCTCAATCTAATTGCTTTTAGCCAAATGATCAACATGAATGTTGTTCGTATCATCGTTTGTTATTTTTAGAAATTGACGGATCGAAATTTCACTGATTAATGTGTAGGAGATATCTTAGAATTACAGTGAATGTAAGAAATGTGTTCAAAACTTCAAAAATAAAAATCTCTCAACCCGCTTAGAATTGAATCGCGCCGTCAGCACCATTGAGATCACCGAAGCATGTTGTATTTTAGGTGTAAGTTTGGAGAAATTCGGTGTTGGTGATCGGATATGTTCGAAATTAGGGATGGAGTTCATCAACGATTGAGGTGATGATAGACGAATTAGTGAACGACGTTGTAAAGAGGGAAGAGAGAGCTTCGATGTGGTGTAATTTGTGAAGATCAATGAAAATAAGTGTCGATACCCGTATGCTTCATGCATGCTTCCAGACTTTGGTGATGGGTAATGTATTCGATGTGGGGAGCCGGAGTGGTGGAGATGCGGTTCAGTCGACTGAGGAGGAGAGAAGTTTGCGCATGGTCTCGAATTGGAGTTAAGTGAGGTGTGGGTGTGTGCACAATGCACGACGCGTTCGTTGGATATGGATGTTATTGTTCGAATGGATGTGCATGTAGTTAGATAACACACTGAACACTGGTAAGCGTTATTGACAGTAACGCTTGTGCACAGTTAAAATGTTTGTTGTGATAAATATATTCGTATCCATCTGATCATATGGTTCATTTGGATAAATATGATTGCATTACATGATATTACAACACACACCATGGTTATGGAAATATGGGTGATCGATTTAAAATCTCCTTCCTATATATGATTTTTATTATTTAATTTTTTAAATAATATTTATAATTTGAGTTTGAATTTCGATATCAAAGCTGTTTGAAAAATTAGATAAAAATGATGACTGTTTAGAAAGTATTTTCAACTATTTATAAGTTATTAACCTTTGAATTGAAATTTATTTCGAAAATTTATTTGTGTTATATATTCATAAAATTATTTTATATAAGCAGTTGATCTTATTATTTATAACGGTTATCCATTAAATTTTGAAATGATTGAACAAATTGGGAGAAATGTATTTAATCATAATTGTAAATTTAGTTTGAACTATTAAATGGGATAAATGATATTCGTATAATTTATATCACTATACATATAAAGATCAAATTTTTACTTCGCTACTTATATAAAAATCATATTTTTATTATCTCTATTATATAAAAATCATATTTTTATTATCTCTATTATATAAAAATCATATTTTTAATATGCCCCTTATATAAAAATCGTATTTTTATATAATTAAAAACCATATCTTTCTACAACGAAAAATCATCTTTCTACCTAACCAAAAATCAGATTTTTATGCAACTAAATACCAAAAAAAAACTGATTTAATCCTATGTTTTATATAAGATAAAAGGACTGACTTTAAAACTGTATTTCATATGAATTAAAATTGATTATAAAACTATATTTTATATAAATTAAAAACTGGGAGAACTTACTGATTTTCCTGTCGAACTCGAGGGAGGTCAGGTGGTCGACTAGGCGGTGGGTGCTCTGCGCGGGGAAGGGCGTCGTTGGTGGGAGGTGGAGGTGCATGCAAGGTGGAGGGCTTCAGGTGGTCGATCAAGGGGTAGGGATGGCCTGCTCTGGTGGTTCGATTTGGGGTGAAGGCTTTAGGGGGAATCGGATTAGAGAGCGGGGGAGGGGGGATTGTGAGGAGAGAGGGTAACGCGAGGGAAGGGCCGCGATTGGGGTGCAGCTCCGCCTGTAGCGGCAGCGTAAGGGGCGGCGTGTGGATGAGGGAGGGAGGCGACGGGGGACTCTGTTCATTCCCCCGCTTTTTTCTTCTAATTCTCGTTTTGAGAAAGAAAGGGGGGGAGTGAATAAATATTATTATTTAATTATTTAATTTAATTTAATATTCCATTAAAGTTGACTTCTCTCTCGAACTCGAAACGAGATCCAACGACTGTCGTCTCCAGCTAATTACCCCCATTCCGAACACAATGGGATATGTATCGTAGGCAGATTCGATCGTTTCGATCAATTTTCGTCAAAATCAACATATAACTCTATATATTGAATTTGAACGCGCATTTCATTTTACCGGGGCCACGTACAGACTCTAAAAATTCCCAAAAAATATTTTCTAGCTTCATATTGACGATACGGTCCTAACAAAACTAGTTTCGTCAAATTCTGAGACCGTTTGAAAAATGGCCATTTTCCAGTCGATTAAAATCAACTAAAACTGGTCAAACACGTTTTCCTTTTCCACGCTCACATATTGATTCGAAAAATTAAAAAATTTGAAACCTAGCAATAACTTGACATCACGGATCCAACAAAAGTGGTTTCGTCGAAAACCGAGGTCGTTTGCAAAATTCTCATTTTTAAGGTCCAGAATTCCATAGCGACTATTCTGAATTTTCAGCTGGGAATACCTTTTGATTCCCGCTATGAAATTTCGATTTTTTGGATTTGTTGGAAATAAATTCTCAATTAGATTCAAATATTCTTGGTTTCACTAAAATCCGGTTTATTTTGAATCCTGTACATTCATTTGAAATTTGAAATCGAATTATCGAACTACCACACCATTTTCAATTCCTTTTATAATTTAAAATAAATATTTATATTCTAACGACGACGTATATAAATATGTACATTCTAATTCTATTCAAAATAAATTTCTCGTTGTTATTATTTAAAATAATTAATTTTAAATATTCAAAATTCGTCAAAATTGCCAAAATAAAATTTTAAATTAGCTCGGATTTCCGGGTTATTACAGACATTGTATGTTCAAATCAAATAACAGGAATTGTATGCTTAGTTATAATGTATAACTACTAGTATAGAAATCAATAGCCTGAAATGCTATAAGCAAGACATTAAATGAAAACATGTGATGTTACACCTTGTAAACAGTGAATACATGTACATTTTAAACAATTTACATTACTTAATAGCTAATTATGCAAGAAAAACACATGCAAGAACATACCTGCACATGTAAATGTACCTCAAAAACCTGCTCAGCCATGGCCTTCTAATGTGTAGCCTTGTCAAAAAGGATCCTTATCAATCTAAAACCAAGAGACACAGCAATACATCCTTGTTCTTTCCCTTTCAAATAGCTAATAATCAGCTATAAACTTAGTTGCTCTCCTCATCAACTAGCCAACGCCATACCTGTTTTCAATCAGTCATTACTGCAGCTGGAATGTCCAATCCATCAAGACTGAGCAAGCAATAAACCACCCTGCTAGGCCTTTGAGACCATACACATTTTAACCTATAAATACGTTGCAATATTGGTATGAAGCCATATCTTAGAACCAGTTTAATACAATGTAAAATGGAAGAGGAGTAATGGCTGAGAATAGCAATTGAAAGCAGAAATGAAAATATGTAGTGATAGAGTAAATCAGGTGAGAAAACATCCCTTTTTGTTCTTGTTCCTAGATATTTGCTTCCAAACGGCATATAGATCATTATACACCTGAATTATTATCAACTAAACATGAATGGTTGTGAGGGAGAAATAACTAAAAGTTGTTGAGTTATGTTAGTGAGGTGTATTGCTAGAAACTAGAAGACAGTAGGAAATTTATTAATAGTAGGCTGCCCTTAGACTTCAGGATATTCGAACTGTGTTCTGGTTATATCCGGAGATATAATTGTACTCCTATAATTCGCTCCATGATTTTTTTTAAATCATCACTAAACGGTACAAGGTTTTAGATACCACCGGACAGTGTATCAGTGCGTGAAATTCATTCCCATTTGAATCTAATCTAAGTAGTACGTATGATGCTAGTGTATATATATACTTGCGTGCCATGAATGTATGAATGGAATTTTATTCACATCTGCATGTGAATCTAAATCGGGAAAACCGAAATGGAAATCAATAGTACCTTGGAATTAATGCTCTGTTTAAACCTATGACCATTACCTTGTATCAAGTCAAATCAATATCTTAAATTCTAATGATTTAAAAATGGAATGTAACAGCAAATTTGCTTATATATGTCCATAGCAAATTGTAAAAAAAATATCTTGTATAAAACTATGTATTGCAATGCATAAATATATATATATATATATATATATATATATATATATATATATATATACTTTAAGAGATTCTGAAATTCGAAAATTTCAACCATTATAAATCTTTGATTCAAACTTACGACTAGAATGAGTACTGTCAACACATGAATCTATATTTTATAATATTTTTTATTTTCCCAATTGGAATGAGGCCCAATCAATTACCATATAATGTTAATTAATGGATTCCATACAACACAAGTATATAATAGCAACGATAAATAATTAACCACCATCCAAAGTGCATTCCACACTGTATAAGCATCAAATATAAATATTCAACGCTTGTAACAGTTTGTCAATCAATCGATCGACATACAATTAATTATTGGGATTAGTGTATGTCATATATCATCCCAATACCCGTGTAGGGTTTCAAACAATCAAACACAGATTTTATTTGTGCAGTTGGGCGATGTGTAAAATTTATCGTCCCAATCAATATCAGTCAAATGTGTGTATATGAACAAATCATCCGATTTGTTTATATTAATTTATTTCATTTCATATACACGTTAAAAATTCTATTTTTAACTATAACAATATTTTTATTTCATTCCACATCACACAATCAACTACACATTAAAATCAAACAAACAAGCCATCCATGGTCTGTGGACGACGGGTGTCGGGTGCTACTAAACACCGTTTGCATCCTAGTATATATTTCAACTAGAAATTTAAATTAAAGGTGAGGAGTTCTCACCGAGGGTTCCACTCCACCGTGCTTTGCTTTTGAACTGTTGAACCATCAGGATCTTTTTCGAAATTCCAATGCAGTCCTTTTCACGCTGTTCATAATAAAAAATATATTTTTATTGCTTCATTTCAATAAATAAAAATCATATTTTTATTTCTACTTCATATATTTTTACAATGCTTCTTTCTATATAAAAAATTATATTTTTATATTCCTATTTCATATATAAAGATCGAATTTTAAATCGTCGCTATAAAAATCACATTTTTATTTCAACCTATATATAATAAAAATTATATTTTTATTTCGCTACATATATAAAGATAATATTTTTACTATCTATATAATATAAAAATCGTATCTTTATACTTTCTATACTATAAAAATCATATTTTTAATATCTACATCATATAAAAATGATATTTTTATACTTTCTAAAATATAAAAATCATATTTTTCCCTCGCCTTCATGATAATAATAAAAATTAAAACTTTATTATTTAAAAATTATTTCTTTACAGTTGTTATATGTAAATAAAAATAAAAATCATATTTTTTAATACAAAGTATTTCATATAAAAATTATATTTTTAATTGCAACTCTATGTTATACTAACATAAACAAAAACTTGAGTGAGAAAATTTGTTCTCACCTCGAATAGCGGTACAAAGAAAGGTTTGCGAGCACGAGCCAACATCGATGGAGGAAACAGCAGACGACTGTTGTTCTTGGCTTGCGGTGACGTGCTGAAGCAGAAAATGGAGCTGTGGTTACGAGGGGCGGACGATGGTAGCGTGGTTGCTGCTAGTCTTCGATTCGGAGAAGGCTGCGGGGCCCGGTTCAACAAGGGAAGAGAGGCGCAGGGGGTATTGGAAGATCAGGGGAAGGCGCATTGGCCGGCGGCGGGCGCTAGGGTCGGGTCCGGGTGGTTTGGGCTGGGGTTCGTCGAGGGTTTGGGAGGGCACGGATGTCGATCTAGAGGGAGGGAGGACGGAGACACGATAGGAGGGTAGATGGAGGAAGGAGAGGCACGGGAGGAGGAGGATCATTGAAGGAGGAGGAGGAAGAAGCGGCGGCGGTGGTAGCGGATGGGGGGGGGCGACGTGTTTTAGCTGTAGGGTTTTTTTTCGATTTAAAATGAAGAGAGAGGAGGGTAGGTGAGTCATATAATATATATTATATTATTTAATTATTTTATTATTCAAAAAGGTTGACTTTTTATTTGACCTCGAAATGAGACCCAACGACTATCGCCCCTAGCTAATTACGCCCATTCCGAACACAATGGGATATGTATCGTAGGCTAATTCAATTGTTTCGATCAGTTTTCATCAAAATCAACATATAACTTTATAAATTGAATTTGAACGCACATTTCAACTTACTAGGGCCCCATACTAACTCTAAAAATTCTCAAAAAATATTTTCTAGCTTCGTATTGACGATACGGTCCTAACAAAACTAGTTTCGTCAAATTCTGAGACTGTTTGAAAAATGGCCATTTTCCAGTCGATTAAAATCAACTGAAACTGGTCAAACGCGTTTTCCTTTAACAGACTCACATATTGATTCGAAAAATTACGAAATTTGAAACCTAGCAATAACTTGACATCACGGATCCAACAAAATTGGTTTCGTCGAAAACCGAGGTCGTTTGCAAATTTTCCATTTTTAAGGGTCAGAATTCCATAGTGACTATTCTTAATTTTCAACTGGACATATCTTTTGATTCCCGCTATGAAATTTCAATTTTTCGGATTTGTTGGAAATATATTCTCAATTAGATTCTAATATTTTTGGTTTCGTCAAAATCCGGTTTATTTTGCACCCAGTACATTCATTTGAACTTTGAAATCGAATTATTGAACTACCGCGCCATTTCAGGCTCGTTATATAATTAAAATAAATTATTTATATTCTAACGACGATTCGAATAAATATATATGTTCGAATTCTATTCAAATTAAATTTCTCGTTGATATTATTTAAAATGTTTCATTTTAAATAATCAAAATTCGCTAAAATTGCCAAAATAAAATTTTTAAATTGGCTCAGATTTCCGGGTTATTACAAAGGTAGTACCATCGAAACTTTGTTAACCGTTTAAACTAAAATGATTTATAAAATATGCTTGCATTATTATATTTGTAACTTTTCCAATCAAGGACAAATCCAAACAACTATTGTATTAGATGAATATAGATTTCCTTTTTTCCTTGTAAAAACGAATATCCATATAACAATCATATACAACACTTGTCGGACGGGGCCAAATTTATTTAAGGGGTTCACATAAATAGTCAAAAAACATTCAACCTAAGTTTAAACCAAAAAAACACTGTAAATGAAAAAAGCGCGCTTTTTGCGCTTTGGGCTTATTTGCGATTTTTTTTGCGCTTCACTAACAGGTGCGCCTTAAACTTCAAAAAAGCACCTTAGTTGCGCCTTGCACCTTTTTCGCCTACGCGCACGCGTTATCTACATAGTGTCTACATAATATTTTTCAGTACTTTCAATTTGTAAAATAACATGACAATGAAAATTATGAATTATAAATTAGTTTTAGTTACTTTTAGTTAATTTTAGTTTAAAGTATAAATTATGAAGTTAATTTTAGTTAATTAATATCAATTTTTGAAAGATAAACTAAGCTTTCAAGTTAACTAATTAATTTCATTTCAGATTCATGGAGTTAAGTTATAAATATGATTTTTGTTGCATATAACAAGATTCTTAACGATCTATATCTAAATTAAGAACCATTTTGAATTAACATTTTGAATTAGCATTTCTTATTAAATATTATAGCAACAAATTTGTTTTGTATATTCGAAATGCATTCTTTAAATATGCTTGGACCAACTATTCTTGCATCTGATGGTGACATAATTAATAGTGCATGCAGATGAGGGACATCATTACACCGTTTCAATAATTATAATCAATTTACTACTGGTAAACAATCACATTTACTTCATTTTTTCTCGAATAATCCTACAACATAATCAACCTACAACACAACAACCATAAGCCCAATTACATATATGATAATCATCGTTTTCATGCTCCTAAATCAAGTACATATGTGATAATCAACGTTTTCAACCTCCTAATCAATTACACTTATACCTAGATCAATCTATAAAAAAATCAACGTCATATGCATCTCACAAGGAAACCAATTTCATATCCATAAATAATCAATTTACAAACCCATATAAACATGCAAATTAACCCTAATTAAATATAGAATAGGGATTAGAAGATATACCGGCACAAATTGAGAAGATTGGAATGAGAATTGGATGGATGAAATCGGAGCGAGGAGGAGGGGGCAATAAGCAACAACGGATTCCTCTTTTTTTATTTTGTTACGTGAAATGAATTGGGGGAGAAAGGCTATGGCAGTTGATATGTCCAGGTCGTGCAATGGCTAGTGACAGCTAGCTATAGCTGCTTTTTTAGCCATCGCTAGCGGTTGCCCCTATCCGTTGCAAAAACAGCCACTCCCTGTACTTTATGTAGATATAATATCAAATGCTCTAGCGATCTGATCCACGGGTATTATGAAGGATTTGTGCAACTACAGTTTGTTATTATGATCTAAAATACTTCAAATTATTTATTAATTTGTCCATAAATAAGCAATCTAAACTTGACAAATATATGTCAAGTTTGACATTCAAAATACTACAATACAAAAAATTTAAACCATGACATTAATTATATGTAAAAACGTAGCAAGAGCTTGTTAAAAATTGATGCTTCTATCATATATGGCTAATTTGCATGATAATGTTTTCAAGCCTAATCTGCATGCTTCTATCATAAGTGAGTTTATTATATTCTTTCAAGCTTATACCAATTTTTTTTTAGTTTTAGACCATGAATTAGCTACGTTACTAACAACGCATTATTTAAAGTATTGAGAATGCATTATTTCAATTAAACTATTTTGTTTTTGTTTTCAATTCAGCAGCAACATAGCTAATATTTTGTATCAAACTGCAGTATGTTTTCCATTTAACCTATGTTTACAAAAGAATGCTTCCTAAAAGTATCCAAAGAATTAGTTGATAGGGTCTTTTAAATAAATATATCAATGGGATATACTGCTAAAACTAATATTGTATCTGTAACACCCCATATTTTTAATGTAATCAAAAATGTATATATATCCACAGATAGGATTAATATGGTGATGTATAATGAAAATTAATTAATATATGAAAAAAAAAGATTGGTTGCATGAGATGTAAATATGTTGCATGCACTGATTTGCAAACATAATGCATTAACATTAAAAGAAAAAGATTCATGCACTGGTTTAATTTAAGTATTGTAACTAACATGAAAAAGAGAAGTAAGGATAGAACAATAATTATCATTGTTCTAAGACTTATTAACAAAAGACTTTGTAGCTCAGTTGGTTAAGGCATTGGATTTGTAACATGGAGGTCAGGGGTTCGAACCCCGGCGCCAGCATAATTTTTATCTCTGTTTGAAAGAGGGCCAACTGAACATGCAAATATATGTACATATACAAATCCAAAATTTGAAAGGATAAGAACGTACATATAAGGAAATAAAGAAAATATATGTATATACATGAGAATATATATATATATATATATATATATATGCAGAAATATATGTATACGAAAGATAAAATTTAAGATAAGGCTATAGTAAATGAAATATGGCAAGAATCAAATAACGATGCAACATCGTTTGAATTTTGAAAATAAAATGAAAGTTGTGCGTATATATATATACGCGTAAAATGGTCGTTAAAGGAATTGTATACATATAAGAATATTTCATGTGAATAAAACAGTTAAATAAATTCCAGAAATTCAAAAGTTCGAAATTCAAATTTCTGCGCCAAAACAGCTTGTGGGACCCAATGCTGACTTAGCACTGCATGTACAATAAGATTTGGCTAGATTCATCTGCGAACCTGGACTATTTTCTTAACTAGGTTCAATGCTGACTCAGCGCTGCGTGTACGATAAGGTCTTGAGCAACTATATAAACAGCCCTAGTCTCCTCCTCTATTCACAATTCTTTTCTACCCTTATGCTACGAAGATTCTAGTTAGACATGGCTTCTTCTCCTCCTCTAAAATATATAAATAAATAAATAATATATATAAAATAAAACAAGACAAGGAGATGCTGCTCAAAAGACTTTCAAGAAAAAGAGATTGAAGCTAGGATTCAAAAAGGAGGTTCAAACGACTTCAACGAATGATTTTCTATGAATCATAGCACCGCCATCTTTCTTTTCTAATCTAAATCTCTGTAAGTCAGTTATTTCTAGATTTGAATGTTTTTCTTTGTTCATGACATGAAACTGAATGAATAAAAGAATATACCAATTCTCTTTCTTTCTATTCGAATATGTGCGTATCTCTTGGACCTAATTAAGAACTTTCATGATTCAAAGACAAATAAGACCGTGACTATGAAAATATGGACCTAAAAACCATATGCCTATGACTATGAACATTTGCCTATGACTATGGACATTTGCCTATGACTATGGACATTGCCTATGACTATGGACATTGCCTATGACTATGAACATTGCCTATGATTGTGACTATGACTATAAGGATTACTTCCTTGACAAAACCTGTGCCTTTGATTAACATAAACTATCGCCTATGACATAACAAGGATATCTGTGATTTAACCTCCATGATTTCTAACTAGGAAAGTGTTGCTTAAGTTCTGTGATTTTGAGATTGGGGCTAAATCCAATTATTTATTCTACTTGTCCTTGGTTTTCTTTGGTTTTAGACTATGGGAATTTACCTATTAATTTAGGTATACCCATGTTCTTGAACCTACTCTGTCTATTCTTGGTTTTAGACCTTGGGAATTAACCTATTAAGTTAGGTCTACCCATGTTCTTGAACCTACGTCGTTATTCAAAACCATTTTATGCCAGTTGTTATATCTATCCTTTTCAAAGCAATCTTTGGTTCATTCCCTATTTGCTACGAATCTAGACTCTAGATTGAAACACGATTTTACGAACGGTGGGAATGCGATTTGGGGCAAAATATGAAATTTACTAAAACGTAGTTTAACTTGGAAATTGGCATAAATTGGGAACATGTATTATGGCATGTTCATAGAAATGCAAATTGGATAAATTTGACATGAATTATAAGATGTGTAATTTGAATCTTGTATTGACATGTAAATCTAGCATTTACATGAATAGTGAACTAGAGTAATAAGTCTCAGAATGTTAACCAGAATTGGATTAGCTAATTTGGCTCGATAAGTATATTGGCATAAATTTGAAATTGGCAATAATTGGGGGTAATTTTCAGGATTAGCAGAATCATGGTTAGTGACACTTCATTTGGTATGGTTTACATACCAAAAAGCATAAACATGATATAGAGGGGAAAATGGGTCGTAAGAATAAATGTTGACAATTTACATTAAAAGAGAAATTGGGAAATAAGTAAATTAGGATTAATTTACTTATAGAATTTGTCCTAAATGAGGAAATATTAATCTAGACAAATTAAAGATTTATTAACGACATCTCTTTTAATGAAACACCAGAAAGTTCTAGGGTGACAAAGAGGATAGTGTCTAGGCTTGAGTTTGGAAAATACAAGTTTCCTGCTCTCCCTGGCTATCCCTAACTGATCTGATGGACAGGAAGGTTACTTTCATAACCTGATTTGAAAATTTATCAAAACCCTTTGAACTAGAAAACACGAATAGGCCTAACCCGAGGTTAGACTGAGTTGTGACATAAACCTGCCCAGAACCAACCGGCACATCCAGTAATCGCAACAATATCTGTCTAATGTGAGTGTTCATGGCTTTAATTTATTTAGTTAAAGCTAGAACAAGAATGCTAGGGTTAAGTTAACTAAGACACATAACCAACTTAACATGATAACAAGACTGGTAGGTGGGGTTAGGTTCATACAGTTAAGCTAGAATGGGAGGGTTAAGTCCATAGGAACACCTAACCAACTTAACACAGTTAAGCTAGAAAGGGAGGGTTATGTCCATATGAACACTTAACCAACTTAACACAATTAAGCTAGAATGGGAGGGCTAAGTCCATAGAGACACTTAACCAATCTCAAGGTAGCAAAACGAGACTTGTAGGGGTTAAGTAAAGTTAATACACTTAGCCAAATTTACATGTTAACTAGGCTAGAGTTTGGGGTTAAGTAAGATTTAATACACTTAGCCAATTTGATATGTTAGCTGGGCTGGACCGTAGGGTTAAGTAAACTTAAACACTTAACCATCAGATTTTGATAAAGGAATAGGGTTAAGTCTAAAACATGAAGGGATAATACTTAACCGTTAATAACAGGTTAGTTAAAACAGACGGGCAAGGTTAAGTTAAAAAGGAACACTTAACTAATACAGGGTGAATGGGTAGGGTTAAGTAATAAGAAATACTTAACCAATATAACTTGGTATGTGGTGGGGTTAAGTCAACATGAATTACCAATAACACTTAACCAGTATAACAGGATGAATGAAGAGGGTTAAGTTGGCTTGAATTGACTAATGACACTTAACCAATCCAAATTGACGGGAAAGGGAACTAAGTAGTAAACCTTAGAAAACAACGATTCTGGAAACTAAGAGGTAAATCTTAGTTAGTAAAACAACGTAGTAATTCTTAGTCTAACACGGGAAGGAGCGAATGTCCGTCTGAGTAAAAAGAAGGCTCCAACGAATTGGGTTACGAAGCCTGAGGCTTCGAGGAGACGTGAGGGTACTCTTGGTATCCCTCTGTGAGGCTGCAGATGATTCTCCTGGGCTCACAGAGGTTAAGGTCTGCGTAGAAGAACCAGGAGTATGCCTTGGTTGCAATACATGGCAACCTAAAGACCAGGATGGACCTGCGTGATTCGGCGAGAAGACGGTAGCCCTGTGATAGCAACTCGTCGTCTACCATCCATATTGAGTCAATTGAGATACGTGAAGCGGAAAGGCGGAGAACTCCAAAAGACCATATACGTGCTATCTAGTTATGGTTGCGGATGGCCATAGGATAGTGGGGCACCGGGGGCCGGCGTATAGTTCTCATTTTACAAGGTGTGCCTTTCATTAGTTGAGGGAGGGGTCAAGTGGGACCATAGCCACTGGAATAAAAACAGACCTTAGCATCTGCATCAGCAGATATCTGAAAGCTCCCGACCGAGTTTTGTTTTCCTTGATTTGCCCTGACACAGGACTCGGACCGCACATTATGGGACATATGCACCTAGACAAGCGATAACGATTCGCGATACATGCATGGGGAAGTATAGGAACATATACCACTCTAGGTGGTGTGTCCTAGGACTTGGGGGCATCGCTCGACAGGTAGCGTAATCACTAGTTGGACTAGGTCGCATAAACCCTGAACTCGAGAAGCGTTCAGCAGATAGCGTAAAACTCTAGTTAAATCTAGAAAGCACTTGGTAGAAAACCCTAGATTTGATCTAGGTAATAAATAATGAATGTATGTTGGAAGGCAATGGGAAATACAGGGATTGGGATCACGTTATCGTTACTAGATGGGACACTAGACGGGCGGTGCAGAGATATAGAAACCAGTATAAAAAGGAAATAGCGAAGCGGCGAAAGTATTAGAGCGTATCCAGTTTATCTTAGCATATCTTTTGACTACCTTGTCTAATCTTGTTTACCCTATCGTAATGGTGTAATCTTGTATTCAGTTAATTCATGTCGTTTTGTTTTCCAGGTTCACATGCTAGAAGTTACTGAACTTACTCAGGCTTTATGTCTGACTCTGTTTTTCTTTCGTCTTCTTTTCTTCCGTCCCCCCCCCCCCCAGGTAGTAAAGGAGGGAATAGTTTAGCTCAGGTTAAGTTGGACTGCCACTCTTTCCCAGCTTGAAGATTTGTCGAAGGTTGCTTGGATTCTCTTTTCAGATGCTATGGCTGGCTCTTGCTAAATTTGGGGAATATAAATGTATTTTCATGCTTCTTTATTTTGTAAGACAGATGATATTCTGATATTGTAAAGAAATCATTGTACAAACTATTTATCAATAAAGCAAAGTTTTATTTTTCCGCTGTTTAATTTCTGTCTGTCTTGTAATTTATCTGCATCTTTTACCCTAAATGCTCCACAGAACTTATTTCATTCCCTTTGTGAGTGACACTAACGGATGTGGGGTGTTACAGTATCCAAAATTTCCCAACTAATGTTTATTGAATATACTAAAATATCTTTAGGACTAAAAATGTTAAGAGTATATGAAAAAATAAAATAGGCAGCAATAACATCCAGGGTATGATTCGAAATTTCATGTCTAAAAATGGTTGCTAACCATACCAAGTAGAAATTTTCTAGAAAATGTTCTTACATGTAAAATAAAACAAGAAGTGGCACCGAATATTTGCTCATTAGTCGAGAAGCATCCACAAAGAGAGTCCACTCCACAGCAAAAGCAGGACAGCAATGACATAAATCTGTTTTGATTTACTAATAATGTTCAATTCACAAGAGAGAAAAATTCAGTAGTTTTGTATAATTAAGACTTGCCCCAGAAATTGCAACTATAACAACTTATAAAATAGCTACTGCATTTAGACCTCCAGCGAAAAAATCAACAACTTTCGGCATTATGAAAAATTAAGATATAAGTCTGTGGAGTTTTGTGACTATAACAACTGACTAAGAAAATACCACCTTTTTCAGCCCAAGTTCTAAGGTTTCTTCAACTTTCTCAGAGTAATGTGACACTTCGTATTTTTATTACACAAATAATTATCATGGATCAAATCTAACAACAATGAAACTAACAAAAGGAAATATAAAATGAACATACAATCAGCAAAAAAACATACCAAAGTAGTGCCAAATAAACTGGAACGGGAATGAAACAATCATAATGTAACTAAGAATATGATATCAATTAAGGGTGAGTCAGGTCGGTTAATCGATTCAATATGTTGAAATTTTTGATTTACCGTCAAAAAGCGTACAATTTGGTTAATTGAATTTCGATTAATTTGATATTAGTCTACCGACCAAACCAGTTAAAATTAATCGCGGCTAAATAATCAACATAAACGGTTAACCATTTAAGTTAGTTAGTTAACCAGTCAAATGATTCAGAAACTATTATGAAACTACCCAGTCTAACACTAGAAATAACTAAGTACCATCGAGCTTAGTTTTAATTCGGGTTATATTGTCAACAGACAACATATATGCATCATTACATGATCGCATCACATTTTTGTTCCTTATGCCTTCCGTGATTGATCTGGTGCACCATAATGAGCAATAAAGTTTTTCAAAACTATGGTTGAGGTTCTAAGTATTGAAACAAAAAATAATATTCAAAAGCATCGATGGACTATAATAAAAATTGCTTCAGCATCTCATAGAATAATATGAATATATTAGGATTTAATTTAGAAAACTTAATTTGATAATGGAGATAGACTATGTGAAGAAAATATGAGTAGCAAAATTGAAATTTATGTTCTCCTCTACTAAATATAAGTTTATTCACAAAGTATCATAAAAACAAATGAAATTTTGCTTTTTCATAATGCATTTGTCCCTTAAAATTCTATATGATAAGTTGGTTATTTGAACAATTAAATTACATCACAATATAGTAAAAGTCGTTTTTTTTTATTTTAGTTAATAGTGTAATTTTCCTTAAAACTATGGTTTCTTTTTATGAATGCATGTTAATTTTCTTTATTAACATGTAAACTAACATGCAACATGAGACTGAAATGTTTGAAATGTTGCGTTGGTTATCCTTAAGTAATACTTAATAAGAAACGATGTCAAATATTTTCAAGGAAAGAATATTGCTAAGATTTGCTCCATAAATCGCAACTATAGCAACTGATAAAGTTGTTGCTGCATTTAGACCTCCAACAAATAGACGAATAATTTTCTGCATTATGAAAATTAAGATGTAAATATTTGGAGTTTTATGAAATATATACAAAATAATATTCATTGATTAAGAACATATATCCTGTTTCAGTAGAAGTTTTCAGGTTTCTTCCACCTATTTAAACGTGACACTTCATATTATTTTTACGCGAATGATTATCACAGACAAATTCTAACAACAATGAAATTAACAAAAGAAAAATAAAATGAATCCACAATCCAGCAACTACGGCAAAAAAACATAATGAAAGTAGTGCCAAATCCCATGCTAAGTTCAATTTCAAAAGCATGATTTGCTAATTTTTTAGCAACAACACCCAACCCTCTGAAGTTAGAATCAATCATAAAATTTCTAACGTCTTCGCTTTTCACTTTCAAAAACCCTAATTTTTCCAACATATTTCTTTGAATTTGATTTCTACAAAGAAATGCTTTGGTCTAATTTCCCTATTTAATCTTGTTGTGGGTTGGAAAGTGAGATTGCAAGAAGTAGAGAAAAGGAATATGTATGATAAAGAAATATAGTCAAAGATTCTGCGCGAGAGATGAAATCGGGAGAGAAAGAAAACACGAATTTGGATTGTGGAGGAAGAAATGTAGAAACAAAGAGAAGAATATGCGAAACTATGATTTTACAGCCGAAATTCATTGGCATGGACAAATTGATTTAGCCTCTCTTAAAGTAGAGAAACCTCCCTAATGGTCGGTTTGATTATGTTGTTAAATTAATGTAGTAATTAGGATAATAACAAATAGAGGAAAACTGTTAAATGCACAGAATAATAGGAAACATTAATTGGGGAATGAAGAAGCAGGACACGTAAGCGGAGATTAGTTCCATTTTTTCAGTTTATTTAAACAATATATTAAACTACTTGCGTTTTCGACCGAAAGAAAAACTAAAGGTGCGTACGGCAGTCCATTACAGACCGTTTGGAAGACGAATGCGTCTGACGCGTCCGTCTTTTAATTGTCCATTATGGATCGCTAGCTCAATGGCTCCAATTTGAGCCGTTAAGCACATTTCCTCTTCAACTCCTCTTCTTTACATATACCCCCTTCTATAATCCCTTCTCTAATCCAATCTCCTCACAACCTTCTTCCAAATTTCTCTATCTTCACCTTCGATTACATTTAATGACCAATCCGTTTCTAGACGCAATTGATTCAGATTCTGAAGATCTGGATATATCGCACTAATTGGAGCGTATTTACATGAAAGACATAACTAACGAGGTCATCGGATGGACATGTCGGAGTATACAAGTTTAATGTGGGTAGACGACATATTAAGTGGTCATCAAGGACATTGTCAAAGATAGTTTCGTATGAAGCAGCTTTATTTCCTTTCTTTATTTGATAGGCTGGAAAGTTATGGTTCGGCTTCATTAGAAAACGTTAGTGTTCAAGAAGTCGTTGGTATACTTTTTACACACTATTGATTTAGCTAATCGAATAGACAATTGGTTGAAAGATTTCAATAGTTAGGTAGCACAATCTCCCTTTGTTTTCATGCTATTCTGAATGTTGTCCAAATATTATCTACAAATATTATAAATCCCATTGATCCTCCATTACAACTGAAATTAGAAATAAAAACCGTTACTACCCTTACTTTAAAAACTGTATTGGTGCCATCGACGGTACACATGTAATGACACACTTACCACCAGATCGAATTGTTCCATTTGTAGGACAGAAAGGATACGCTACACAAAATATTTTAGTTGCATGCTCGCTCGGTTTACTGTTTACGTATGTTGTAGCTGGTTGGGAAGGTACTGCACATGACAATCGAATTTTCAATTCTATGGCCAATGACAAAAATTGAAAATTTTCTCTTCCTCACATTGGACAAAATTATGTAGTGGATTCTCATTTCCAACTAACTACTCGGTATGTACCACCATATCGAAATGTTATATATTACATTCTGTAGTTTCGTTTGACAATAAATCAATCAAAGTTGAATAATGAAAATGTTAATTTCTACCATTAAAGTTTATGTATGGCAATTGAGAGAACCTTTGGAATACGGGAAAAAATTGTCATCCTTAGAAATACGCCAACGTACTCATTCGAAACTCAAACAAAAGTTGCTACAATGGCTATAAACAAATACAACACTGGAGATCCAGATTTTATGGCGTATGACGATGATCCAGATCTTATTCCAGATGAATATGTTGAAGAATATGCTGACTTGAGAAACATATGAAATAATGATCTTGCACTGGCTCAACGCTATCAAGGCAGCACTGATATGGCGGTACGTTAAGATAGAATAAGAGATGAGCTTGTTGCAGCAGGATTGCACTGATCGATTTGTACTTTTTGTATTTCTGCATTCTATCACATTCTATATTGTTATTATGTAATTGTTAGATCAAAATTTGGTTCTAATACCCAAATTGTTCTAATTCGTAGAAAATTATAACTGAAAAATGAGGAAAAAGCAGAGGACACACAAGGTTTATAGTGGTTCGGCGTTAACGAGCCTACGTCCACTTTATATGCTATTGATTATACTTTGAATATTAGTACAACCAATGATTTATCTCAAACTCACTCTTACAATTATGATTTCTCTCAGTAATCTCGAAATAAAACTGATAAGAAATAGTGATATGACAATAATGGTGGAATCAATACTCGATACTGCCAAAAGATCCCCCAAAGTGCTAATCTCCGGGCTATTTATAGCTGATTCTGTCCGGCAGATCGCGTTCACACGTGGCGCAAATCCCGAGAATATCGGATCGGATCGAGGCTTGATGAAGAATTGGTCAATATGACAGTTGTGGACAGGTGTCGCGAGATCCATGCATCTCGGATCGTGATGGACTTAGTCAGGAACTTTGCCACGTCCTCGGGGATCAGATCGGTTCGTGATGGCGAAGGAGGGATCGGGTCGCGATCCGCTATAGCGATCCGATTGTGCGATCCGAAGAGGGGCGATTCATATGGGCGATCCGCCTTTCTGTGAAATAGAGGAGAGAAATCTCATACTTTCTTCTTATGTGTTGAAACTTGGTGGCTTGGTCAAAAAGCTAGCCAACATTTTGCCCCCTCAAAGTATGTTTTATCAAGGATGGAACATGCTTCGAAATTACTGAGCTGTCTTTTACACGAAGCGATGTGAATCGGTGGTCGTGTCTATCTGAAATGTCGTGTTTCTTCGAAGAGTCGTATCCTTCGACAAGTATAAATATTGGTTAAATCTTCAATCATTTCCCTGCTTTCCGGATAATTCTTATCTCTGGAATTTTTTGGGGACTTCGTTGTTGAATTTACCAGATAAGTTTCTGAATTTTTTGCAAACATTTCTGAATTTTCACTTCGGTACATCGCTCGATGGTTCGGATCGCCCCAGCGTTTCGCGATTCATGGGAGCGCCCTTGTCACGGTCCAGCGATACGAGGTGCTCGTTTCATTACAACCTTCGTGTGAGCTTTACGCATGGTGAGCCATCCTTCGTAGCGAGCCAACCCAGGGATCGGCCTTTTCTTCTTTGCTGGACCCGGTGGGCTTGTATTCGCGATCCACCAAAGCCCAGTATAAGACAGAAACGAGGAGACTAACGGTCACGGGTTTGGCTATATAAACCCGAACCCACTCCATTGTTCCCCTTCTTTTTCCTTCGCTACCGCCTCTCTTTCCGATTCAGACCCCAATCTTCGTTCTTCGAGGCAATACTTACTCGTTTTCTCCATTTTTAGAAAGGTAATCTCATTAAAAACTCTCTCCCTCATTTTCTCTGAGTTTTTTGCTGATTTGAGGAAGGAAAGAGCCGAATTTGATGGTTTTTGAGGTGTTGGAGATCGTGGAGACGCCATGACTGATGGGTTTCAGTTGCTTAAGGGGAGGAGGAAGAAGAAGGTGAAGGAAGGGAAAGGGATGGTCGGTTCAGTTCGTGTGCGAGCTGACGGGAGAGGAGATAATGATGAAGTACGGATTCAGCTATTGGATCGGATCGTGTCTGAGATCTGGGAGCGAATCGTGGTGAAAGTCAAAAAGGGAAAAAGGAGGAGCAGGTGGTGGATCGCGGTAATGGCAGGAGCACATTTCGCTATGAGCTCATGGCAATCCGAACCGATACACCCCCATGAGTTTGCGCTTCAGCTGCGGATCCATACATGCCTCGCGAATCCAGGAACACGCCATGATCCGAACCGCAACTCGCGATCCGAAAAGGTATCACAAACCAAATAATAAACGATCCAATGAACTTGTGAAATAAGCCGCGCAACTTAATTTCAGTACATCAATGTACAGTTAGGTTAGAGCCTTCAAGACAGACTTTCTGGAATGACTAAATGCATAACTTGACCGCATATGACGACTAATACTTCGATGATCTTGATAACCTTTACGTTTTTTCTTTAAGACATGCACAGGCACACACTTGCACTTGCACAAACGGGGGACGGGTAATTATATTCTTATTTCTCATGTTTACTCGCCTAAACAGCAATGCCGGATAATCATTTCCCTTCAAGATTTGATACAGAGGCGGATCCCGAGGTGTATGAGCACCACAACCCCGAGGTTCTTCCAATTAATCCAGAGGGTGCAGATTCTGGATCCGAATATGAGGCAGAAACAGAATTGGATCCGTCCGAGAGTACCTCGCTTGATGAGGAGTCCGAAGTACACGACCGAGCTCCCGACGAAATTCCTGGTGCAATAGAAATAGAGAAATTCACTGACTCTTTAGCTTCCAAACTTGATGACATAAAGCTTAAGAGAATTTGCTTGAGACACGGGATCCCCTGGGATGATGTGAGGACACCTGGCAGCGAAGATAGACCTCATTTGGCTCCGGAGGGGTATATGACAGTTAGCCGACTTATGTGCTGGGTAGGCGCTATTCCTTCGTTTCCTCCAATCGTCATTGAGACCCTAAAACGATTGGGTATTGCTCCAATGCAGCTTCATCCCAATGCCTACGCAACCCTATACACCCTATACATCGCATATGCGGAAATCATACAAACTGAGCTCACGTTTAAAGATTTGAAATTTTTTTACCTTCTCAAGCATCGCTCCACGGCAACCCCAAATTTTTCTTTCTTCGAATCGGTAGCAAATAGGAAGGTTTTGTCTGACGGGTACAGCAACATAGCGGATCCGAAGGCCGATTGGTTCTATATAAAGAGACAGGTTGGGTGTTCAAGAAGATGGCTAAAATAAAGTAAACATTAAACCTTTGAATGAATAACTTGTTTAAGAAATCGAAGCAATAACATGCTTCTTTTCTCTAAGCAGATCACGCCTTTCCAAAGACGGAAGGCTCGGTGTACAATAATCGACTGTCCCGTCTTCTGCAAAGCAAATCCGACTTCCTAAAGATCAAGAAATGTATTACTGACGAGAATCTTCACAAGCACCACCTTCTGGATATAAGGTTTGGACTTAGTGCAGGCGGCAAACCCTACAAATACGTGCCCCCGACTGAGGGAGAAGGAACGTCACGGGCAGCAGAAACAACTAAATTTCGTAAGAGTCCTTTGCCTATAATCATCCAGGACGACGAAGATCTAAACATATATAGAGGAGATGAGGCCCGTGCTGACAAGTCTAAGGAAATCCCAGTCTCTTCGGGGGTTTCCCCTCAAGGGCCTCTCTACCGGTTGAACCTGCTGCTCCCGGTGATTTAACAGAGGAGCAGTTATTTAAAGAACAGAGCAAGATTCCTTTACCTGATGATGTATATACAAAGGGTGAATTCGAAGGGGAATCATTTTTCCCTGTTTCTGAGGAAACAACTGTTCCAGTTGGAGAACGAGAGACTACTCAGATAAGCCTGACTTCGGGCCCTGGTCTATTAGAGGGAATTATATGGGATGCACAAATCACATGCACTATCTGCCCCTACAATTTTATATCAACAGTATTCAAGGTTTTAATACGTACTTGTGTCTTTTGTAGGAAAGATGTCTCGCAGGCGATCTTATTCCTATCGCTCTCTCCGTGAAGGCACACCTAGTCTTCATCCAAATCCGGAGCGTGCTCGCGGTCATTCTCACAAGCCTACTTCTTCACAATCCAGGTCTCCATCAAAACCAACCCCTGGTAAGCCTCCCAGTCATCCGGTGCCGCCTACAGGGGGAAAACAACTTCCCAAAGACTTAACCCCTCCGAAGAGTGCACCCTCTCAGAGCAGATCATCCAAAAGGCACCACGAGCCCGAGGATAAAAGCAAGGTTCCAATCAAGGATTCTGAGAAGGAGAAAATTGACATTGTCCCTTCCAGCCAACAATGTTTGAGTGCCCCCGGGTCACGAGACTATATCCATGGTCCAGAGACTCAGGCTAAGCTGGAAAAATTACGAGAACAATTCCCTGATATCTTCTTCGAAAGGAAGATGTTCGTTCCAACCTTCTAACCAGTCCCTAGGAATTGGGATACCGAAGTCATCGGACATGTTCTCCATGTAGCCAAGCAGTATGAGGCGATGAAGAAATATGCTGTCAATCTTGCAGACGTCATCTGAACGCTTGAGATGGAAGCGCATAGGTCCAGAGTAAAGATAGGTAACAATGAAAGGGCCAGGGAAAAAATGGAGAAAGACTTAGAAGATGCACAATCTTTGCTTGCCCTGGCTCAACGAGATGCCAAAAATTACAAAACAGAGTTGGAGGAGGCGAGGCAACATTTTCATAATGAGCTCGATTCTAACAGCAAAGAGCGAGCGTTATTAAAGAAAGAGGTGGAAGATCTCAAGATGGCCAACACCGAACTGAAAATAGCACAGGATCATTTTGAGGCTGAAAGAGCTGCTTGGGAGAAAGAAAAGGCAAGTTTGAAAGATAGCTTAGCTCTGGCCGAAAAGGAGTAGGCGATTCTGAATGATCAACTTGCACGTGCAGAGAAGCGCGCTATTCTTGCTGAAAATAAGGTGGAGAGTGCCATTGAAATGGCAACTGTTTCTAATGAAAAGCTCCTCGAGAGAGAGAAGGAGATCGAAGGATATGAAGAAATGTTGTTCGACTTCCTTGGTCAAGTCATCAAGACCCGTAACATCTCCTGGATCCCAGACTACCATGTCACTTTAGACAACATATGGGATGCAATCATTGAGAGCGAGAAACAGTGATTAGGAGTTGATGAGATTGATGAAAATGAGTTGATGCGGACCATTCTTAGGGATAATGAACCTGAGGATTTAGAGAAAGGCAGACGCCTACTCCAAGAAGAAATTGAAAAAGAGAAAACTCGGGCGAAAGGCAAAGAAAAAATGGAAGAAGGCCCGAGCTCAGCTGCAGAGCCCAAGGACTCCGAAATTGAGGAATACAATCCAGATTATCCATTGATTCCTCTGGGACTAACTCCTCCAGCTGTCGGGGGTTCTGCTGCTAGCTTGGATGGAGGATCGGCGGAAGGTATCTCTATATTTTCTCCGCAACTTGCCAAAGCAATTGTCACTTGTCGTCGTCTTGTCGGACATTCAACTGAGCAAACCGCATTTTCTCCCAAAATAACATTTGTTTCTCATGATACAGGTGGCGGGCCAGTTGACAAGGATGCTGAAAAGAAGGCAGAGGCAGAGAAGATTGACATCCTGCCAAGTGTTGGTGCCGATGTCCCCCCAAATGCTGAACCCATCGAGGCTTTGAGAGCCATGGACGGACACCACGACGGCGATGAAGAGGAAGTCGCCATTACCAAAGAGAACAGAGGTGATGATGAGGAAACCATGGCTGAACAACCGGCCGAAGAGGAGGAGCAGTTTCTCCTTATGAGAGGGGGACAGGTTCCAGTATATGTGCCCCCTATTTCCGAGATCGACCCCAAAACTGGGTTGGTCGTAAGATTTTCCTCCTGATCAATAACTTCACAACTGGCCTCTCAATCATCTAGTTCTTCACTGAATCCTCTTGTTGATAAGAGGAAGAGGAAAAAAGGTGGTCGTTCGGATGTTGACAAGGAGGAGTCGGGGAAGCAGAAAAAGAGCAAGAAGCCTACATATCCCCCTCCCCCCAGCATAAGTAGGATGCAGATATCAGTTCATATTTTGTCCTTAGGATTTTTAGGCTTTCCACTGGCCATGAAATGTAATTGTTAGAATGGCCCTCACTTTTGTTTAGGTTCCTCTTTATCTTGTAGGTTTACAGTTTATGAATGAAAGTTTATTTCTTTTGCATCATCGTGTACCTGCAGTCAATAAACTCTTCATACTTAGCCACAAGTCATTTGGCTATAACCAAACTAAAATTATATCACAAATCATTCAAGCAACAGAAAGAATTTAACAATTTCTATGCATGTTGCCCCTTATATTTGAGCATGGGGGACTTGGAATTTATAGTAGAATTATAGTCCTTGAGGCGCCGAATCTCCGGTGCCTCTATGCTTTCCCGATCCATCAGCGGGTTAAATTTCGAACTCGTATCATGATCTTCTCACCGATCCTTTAACGAGGCAGGAATTCTGGGGATGTTGAGTCTCCAGCATCCTTGTCAGTGCTTAATTGTAGATGTTTTTATACTCTCCTGGCGGTCGCCAAGGTTAGAGCTCGAGCTCGGCTGTTCAGTCGCCCCCCGATCCTTAAACGAGGTAAGAGCTCTTTCTCAGCGCTTAATCGTAGACGCCTTTATACTCTCCAGACGGTCGCCAAGGTTAGAGTTCGAGCTCGGCTGTTCAGTTGCCCCCCGATCCTTCAGCGGGGTAAGAGCTCTTTCTCAGCGCTTAATCGTAGACGCTTTTATACTCTCCTGGCGGTCGCCAAGGTTAGAGTTCGAGCTCGGCTGTTCAGTCGCCCGACGATCCTTCAGCGGGGTAAGAGCTCTTTCTCAGCGCTCAATCATGGATGCTTTTATACTCTCCTGGCGGCCGCCCAGGTTAGAGTTCTGTCAATGACATGATTCACTCTATTGTACCTTCAAAGTTCTAGCTGCGAATTGCTCTCCATCCCAATGGAAGCCACCTGAAGTCACATGTTCCTGTGATTGCCGCATAGTTTTCAGCAAATTTCATAAAGAGAGAAGAGCGGATAAATAATAATGCAATAAAGGTAAATGACACACGGTATTTTTATAGTGGTTCGGTCAAATTGTAACCTACATCCACTTTATAATCCTTTGCTTGAAAAATTGGACTATTCTAGGCAAGTCGTGACTTTTACATGGTCATATGAAACAAAAGAATAAATCCGACATCTTTATATCAGATAAGGCCGCAAATGTTGGGCATTCCATAGTCTGGGGATTTCTTCTCCATCCACTATAGCTAGCTTGAAGGTTCCATTATCAAGCTTTCGTAGAATGGAGTACGGTCCTTCCCACTTCGCACCCATATGAGTCGGGGGTGGAAAGACACGCTTCAGAACCAAGTCTCCGGGTTCAAAGGTTCGGGCTCGAACCTTTTTGTTGTAGTATCGAGTGACCTGTTGCTTTTGTCTTGTAAAGACCCGCAAATCCCCACCCTTCGAATCGACCATAAACCACACAGGTCTGATCCAAAAAGTGGAAACCTACGAATACTTTAACTTTGGGCATACAACACATTACAACAGATAACAGAAGACTTTTATAACACTATAATAAATGTTACATCAGAGTACAGAATATAATTACAGCGGAAGACAAATACAAAAAAATGTAATATACTGCAACGGAAGAACACAGCGAAAGACTCTCTATCTCTGGACACAGCTTTAAGCTTCAACCCAGAATCCTGCTTAATATATCTGCAAAAATAGCTACTCGACTGCCCGTGTGGAAAATACGGGCACCCGAGTTTGCCACTGGACAAACTTCAGGTCAGTCATGGGACTGGTGTGAGAATTCTACTTAACCTATATAATATAATAAGGCTAATCACAGGACCACGCCACTTCCGTGGAACGGGTTTTCTCCTATAGATTGCCAGTGCATGACTAAAGTAAATCGTCAAAATAACGCAATGTTTTTTAGAAAAATGAAACCATTATAAGACCCAAGTCCTATCACACAATGCAACGCAAACCGGAGGATGGGGTTTTACCTTATAATGATCAAAAGATGCTTGATACGATAAATACGGTATTATATAATAATAATGTGCAACCAATTTGAAATACATCAAAGTAAATGTATCAATCCTAGATGGCATGAGTGCCCCCATCCCACTAAGTCGCCATATATAGGCATACAATCAAAACCGCGTGATGTCGTATTGGAAATTTGGGTTTCCATCTGAGTCAAGGCTAGGGAGGAGATCCTTACCGATTCGAGACATTCTAGCAAATGCCCCAGGATTGGTACTCTGTCCAACCCTTGGATCCTGCAGGGCCGGTCCATACGTTAACGCTTAATGGATTGGCAATTCCTGAACGCACGCTTCCCGGTCCTTTTGGACCTATAATACGGCCAGTGGCGACCACATAAACCGAGGCCTCGAAAAATCCAACAACCACAATGAATAAATGCCAGCGCTGGTAGGTCCCTGGCACTACTCTAGCTAGAAAGAAACGTGTGCACTCCCTGCGTTCCCTTCTCCCGTTTTAGACTCTACCGGGCTGTGAGGCTCGCGAAGTCACGATATACATAAAGCTGCCTAAATAGACTGTGCTTTGATCATCAACCACATGGCCTGCTTTTCAACAAAGCCTTGATCAATTGCATCTTAGCATGCCACATTGTCAGACTCTACCATATCATTGATCATCTACCAATATATATATATATATATATATATATATAACCTCTAAGCTCATACGTCTTAGAGAAGGGGGTTAAATGAAGAATAAATTCTCCACCACCAAACAGAAATATATAATCAGTAGCGTTCAACAAATACAGTAGAAAAGAATACAATGTCAGACACACAATCCATTTACAAGTCCGCTCTGGGTCTGAGCGAAACAACATGTCCGTCGATCTCCAAATACATTTGGACGATATTTACCAAATACCTTGCCTTGGGGTGTCCAGTCCCATTTCAAGATACCAGTCATTATCATCCCAACGATGTGAAAACTTCGGTCTTCAATTGCCATCTTCATCTTCGACTCTTGATCGTCGTGATGATTAATCAGAATGGGTTAAACCCGGTCTTTCTGAATAACTCGCATATTTTGTGATTAAAAATCAAATATTGGAAAATCACACATTACGCCACATTTCCCACTCAGAATATTCATTTAATTAGATATTCGTATTAAAAGATTCTCATTAATTTTATCAAAGATAAATTAATAAATTTAATCATAATTCTTCCTTAAAAGATTTATTAAAAATTCTAAATTTGATTTAATATCAAAAATCATTTTCACAAGATTATTTATTTTAAAGAATAAATCTTCTTTTAAACGGGTTAAAGAACTCGTGTCATTTAAAAAACAGTTCACAATAAACCCATAAATCAATTTCCAAAATATGGAATTCCACAGAAATCAATCAATACATAATCGGTGTGAATTTCTGTATCGGACTAACAATATACATGGAATAACGGCAAAACCTCTTAAATTCCATATATAATATCGGTCTTCTATTACAGAAGCCCATCTCGAATACTACCAATCGAATTTTCCACTTAATTCCAATTTAATTTTATTAAATTGGAAGACTAGATTTTTAGGAAATGCTCCTTTTAAATCTATAAAATAGATTTATAAATTCCAAATAATAATTTCAATGTAAATTGGATTAAAGGAGAAATGTCATTTAAAAACACCGTCCACGATAAATCTACTTCACATCTCAATTTATTTCATATCATAAAATAAGATTTGCAAATTCTAATAATCTTAAATAAAAGATTTCTCTTTAAATATTTATTATTATAAGAAAAACGTATTTTAGAGATAATCATTAAAAATATTCTTTATATAAAAGATTTTTACCTTTTACAAATATTCTTTGTTTAACATATACTTAATTAAAAAAAAAATATATATATATATATATAAAGAATTTCTAATGTAAAAATATTCTTATTTAAAAGAACATCTGAATCGAAATGCGACTCAACCATTTACCATATAATTTGGATTATATGGATTTAACACACATCATATATAACAATAAAAATGTAATTATCAAGTCATCCATTTACATCCAAAGTGTAAATTCCAACTGTGTAAGCGTTAAAATTAAATAATAACGCTCATCACAGTCTGTCGATCTAACGATCAACATACAACTAAATATTGGGATTAGTGTATGTTAATTTTTATCCCAACACCCGTGTGGGGTTTCATCCAACAAACAAATAATTAATTCATTTGTGCTCTTGGGCGATGTGTGAAAATTATCGACCCAATCACATAAACAAGTCAGGTAACTTGTCTATGGCAGTGTAATACACAATATATAACACGACGATAAAACTGTCTCTTTTTATTTCTATTATTTTTATCGCATGTAGAATGTCAATAAAAATGAATTCTTTATTTCTATTCCTTCATCGCATCTAAAATGACGATAAAAATATAATATTTATTTCAATTCCTTTCATTGTAAATAAATGAAAAGAAAAATGTAATCTTTTAATTCCATTTGTAATAGGGAATACAATCAATAACAAAAATATAACTTCTGATTTCATGCTTCATTTGCAATAGAGAATGCAAATAAAGATTCAACTTTTTAATTTGATGTTTATTTACCTAAAGAAATGTAAATAAAATTTTGACTCTTCATTTCATAAATTATTTGCATTAAGGATTTCAAATGAAAATGTATCCTTTATTCTCATATTTTTATTTGCATTGAGTAATGCAAATAAAAATGTAATATTTATTTTCTAGTTTTATCTACATCAAGAAATGTAAATAAAATAACTACTTCTTATTTTATGTTTATTTACATCAAGTGAAGTAAATAAATAAAAATTATAACCTTTATTTTAATGTTTTGTTCGCATTTAAAAACATGCAACAAAAATGAGACATTTGTTTTTAATAAATTTGTTTGCAACTAAATTTGCAAACAAAATATAAATGTAATTTTTTGTTGTCTTGTTTGTTTGCAACTAAGGTTGCAAACAACAAATGAAATTTTATCTCTTTGTTTATTTGCATGATGGAATGCAAATAATATAGAAAAAATATAAATTAGTTTGCATCTAAATTTGCAAACCAAAAATGCAAATTTTATTTTCTTGTTTGGTTGCAACAAAAGTTGTAAACAAAAAAAAAAAAAAAAATGTAATTTTTTTTTCTTTCTTCTTGTTTTATTTGCATGGTAGGATGCAAATAAAATGTATTTTCTGTTTTCTACATTTCGTTTGCATCAAAAATTGCAACCAAAAGATATATTTTTCCTCTACTTTTGTTTGCATCTAAAATTGCAAACAAAAAGATATTATTTTCTTTTTTTCTATTTTTGTTTGCCTCTAAAATTGCAAACAAAAAGGTATATTTTTTTTTCTCTACTTTTGTTTGCATATAAAATTGAAAACAAAAAGATATTTTTTTTCTTTTTTCTACTTTTGTTTTATAAAATGTAATCATAAAATAAAACTGTCTCTTCGCTCTTACATGTAGTGTTTGCATTTAATTGCAACACGAAAATGTAAATTTTAAATTTTAAGAAACGTTTCCATATGCATGCCAACACAAAAATGTATGTTTTAATTTTATGAAGCGTTTGCATATGTATGTAAACACAAAAATGTAAATCTTTTTTTTTTTTTTATGAAGCGTTTGCATATGTATGCAAACACAAAAATGTAATTTTTTTTTATGAAGCGTTTGCATATGCATGCAAACACAAAAATGTATATTTTTTTTTATGAAGCGTTTGCACATGTATGCAAACACAAAAATAATGAAAATTATATATATTATTTCTTTCTACATTGAATTTTTATTACGAATTGTAATGGGATGAGTTCCTATACTTTGTTGACATTAAAGAATGCAACAATACACTTTCCTTTTCCATCATATAAAATTTTTGTTTGAAAACACAAATCAAAATGTTAATCAATTAACGATGTAAATATTTGTGTTAGGGACACAAGTGAAATACTTTCGATGTATGGTACATGTATTTGTGTTGGGAACACAAGTAAAAATAAATAAAATAAAATTTCAATGGCAGTGCATTCATTTGTGTTTAAGACAAAAATAAAAATAAAACTTTGACGACGAAGTATTTATTTGTGTTTAAGACAAAAATAAAAATAAAACTGTGATGATGAAGTATTTATTTGTGTTTAAGACACAAATAAAAATAATTCATATTCCTGTGTAAATGTATGTGCCAATATATAAATAAAAAGACAATTTTTTTTTATGTTTAGACGTTTCTTTTGAATATTGTTATTCGTGTTGAAACAAAAATATAAAATGAACATCTTTCATGCATGTAGATTTTTGTGCTGAAACACAAAAATAAAGTAAACTTTTTTTTTCATGTAGATTTTTGTGTTGGAACACAAAAATAAAATAAACATTTTTTCTTGTAGATTTTTGTGTTGGAACACAAAAATAAAATAAACACATTTTTTCCTCATGTATACTTTTGTGTTGGAACAAAAAAAATAAAATAAACAATCTTTTTTTTCTATGTATAATTTTTGTGTTGGAACACAAAAATAAAATAAACAATCTTTTTTTTTCTCATGTGTATTTTTGTGTTGGAACAAAAAAATAAAATAAACATTTTTTTTCTATGTATAATTTTTGTGTTGGAACACAAAAATAAAATAAACAATCTTTTTTTTTCTCATGTGTATTTTTGTGTTGGAACACAAAAATAAAATAAACATTTTTTTTTCTATGTATAACTTTTGTGTTGAAACACAAAAATAAAATAAACAATCTTTTTTTTTCCTCATGTGTATTTTTGTGTTGGAACACAAAAATAAAATAAACATTTTTTTTTCTATGTATAATTTTTGTGTTGGAACACAAAAATAAAATAAACAATCTTTTTTTTTCTCATGTGTATTTTTGTGTTGGAACACAAAAATAAAATAAACATTTTTTTTTCTATGTATAATTTTTGTGTTGGAAAACAAAAATAAAATAAACAATCTTTTTTTTTCTCATGTGTATTTTTGTGTTGGAACACAAAAATAAAATAAACATTTTTTTTTCTATGTATAATTTTTGTGTTGGAACACAAAAATAAAATAAACAATCTTTTTTTTTCTCATGTGTATTTTTGTGTTGAAACACAAAAATAAAATAAATAATTTTTTTTCTATGTATATTTTTCCATCGCAATATGAATATTGCGTTGATTATCAAATCAATTCAATAAAAACCAAATCTGAAATAAACGTATCCAAGTTCGCACAACAACCAATACAACAATACATTCATCAAACAGAAAATCAATATAACATACTATACAATTCAGATCTGAACGAATATTATATAATAAATAAATTAATCAACTAATTATTTTAAATTAAAGAAATCTCACCTTCCGTTAATTCAGATCTAAAGATTCAAACAGTCCAGAAAATGTTCCAATCAGTCTCAAACCGTTCTATTTGCTGTTACGATTCCAATGTTTTTGAAATCGTCAAATTCTAAGTTGAAATGAACGAGTCATGGTCAAAACAAGTTTTTAAAATAATTTAAATTGATTAATTAGTTAATTAATTAAGATAATTGCCCTTCTTCCTACTCAAATAGGATCGGCCGTACTTATGAGAATGGAGAGGAGGAGATGGTGGCTCCAGAGAAGATCTAACCTTATGAGAATGGAGAGGAGAAGATGCTCTTTGATTTGGTATAGGAGTTAGGATTTAATTTGAAGAGAAGAGGGAGAAAGTGGCACAAGAATTTTCGGCCATGAAGAGAATAGGGGGCGGCGGCTAATAATTGAAGAAGATGAATAATGATTTAGTTAGGGTTCTCCTCTTTTTTATATTATGTAATTGTTGATTTTTTAAAAAAACCCATTCCTATCAAATTATTTAGAATCCAGTCCAACAAAAGCTACCCTACCCAGTAACCCCTAATACGGATCCATCTAGCCATGTCCCGCAGGCCCAAAAGGTTGTCTAAGCCCTCATTTTTCGAATTTAAAATTAATTCTTTTTATTATTTAATTCGGACACAATCAAAAATCTGCCGAGGCCACATACGGACTCCGAAAAATCTAAAAAAAAAATATATTTAGCTTTCTTATGACGATACGGTTCCAATGAGACTAATTTCATCGAATTCTGAGACTGTTTGAAAAATAGCTCTTTTTAAGTCGATTAAAATTTGACCGTAAATTGACAAAATAGAAATCCTTTTGCCACGGCCACAAATTAATTCCAAAAATTATGAAAAATTAAACTTAACAATATTTTGACATTCCGGATCCAACAAAAGTGGTTTCGTCGAAAACGGAGGTCGTTTGTAAAATATCTATTTTCAAGGGCTATATATTTAATATTAAAAATACATTTTTAAACAAATAATTTCTGAAATTCAAAATATATAAGTGTTTATACTTATTAAATGCAGAAACATCATTCCGGACTCAATGGAAGTGGTTTCGAGTCCAAATTCCTTCGTATGTGAAAAGTACCCTTTCAGGCCATATATATTATATATAAGTATTCTACAACGGCCTTTCTGAAAATTGAATTAGCCATAACTTTTGATTTCCGCAATGAAATTTCAATTTTTCGGATTCGTTGGAAAGATATTTTTAAATAGATTCTAATATTTTTGGTTTTACTAATATCCGTTAAATTTTGCATCCTGTACGGTCAGTCAAAGTTCAAGTTTGACTTTTCAAACTACCGCGCTATTTCTAACTCTTTTGTTAATTAAAATTAAATCATTCATTTTAACTTCGATTTAAATCAAATTTGTGATCATTATTATTTAAATAAATAAATTTACATTGTCAAAATTCATTAAAATTTTCTAAATTAAAAATTTTAAATTGGTCCTGATTTTTGCGGGTTGTTACAATCGCCCCCACTTAAAAACTTTTCGTCCTCGAAAAGGAACGTAGCTAAAAATTGTAAAATTAACTATCTTAATTGTAAATTTTAATGGTTAATTATCTTTTCAAAATATATATAAAAATCATATTTCAAAGAATAGATTATAAATATCAAAAATACGTTAATTATAAATTCGTAACTCTTAACTCGTTCTAGGGCATTACTAACCCCATCTCTAACGAGTTTACTCATTCTAGGATACTGCTGATCCTATCTCTAATGAGTATTCTTATTGGACATTACTAATCCAATCTCTGATGAGTCTTTTGTTCAGTTCTAACAAGTTGTACCCCAAAGATTTGAGCTAACCTGGCTCTGATACCAACTGTAAAGACCCGCAAATCCCCGCCCTTCGAATCGACCATAAACCACACAGGTCTGATCCAAAAAGTGGAAATCTACGAATACTTTAACTTTGGGCATACAACACATTACAATAGATAACAGAAGACTTTTATAACACTATAATAAATGTTACATCAGAGTACAGAATATACATATCGGAGTACATTGGAATATAATTACAGCGGAAGATAAATACAAAAAATGTAATATACTGCAACGGAAGAACACAGCGGAAGACTCTCTATCTCTGGACACAACTTTAAGCTTCAACCCAGAATCCTGCTTAATATATCTGCAAAAATAGCTACTCGACTGCCCGTGTGGAAAATATGGGCACCCGAGTTTGCCAGTGGACAAACTACAGGTCAGTCATGGGACTGGTGTGAGAATTCTACTTAACCTATACAATATAATAAGGCTAATCACAGGACCACGCCACTTTCGTGGAACGGGTTTTCTCCTATAGATTGCCAGTGTATGACTAAAGTAAATCGTCAAAATAACGCAATGCTTTTTAGAAAAATGAAACCATTATAAGACCCAAGTCCCATCACACAATGCAACGCAAACCGGAGGATAGGGTTTTACCTTATAATGATCAAAAGATGCTTGATACGATAAACACGGTATTATATAATAATAGTGTGCAACCAATTTGAAATACATCAAAGTAAATGTATCAATCCTAGACGGCATGAGTGCCCCATCCCACTATGTCGCCATATATAGGCATACAATCAAAACAGCGTGATGTCGTATTGGAAATTTGGGTTTCCATCTGAGTCATGGCTAGGGAGGAGATCCTTACCGATTCGAGACACTCTAGCAAATGCCCCAGGATTGGTACTCTGTCCGACCCTTGGATCCTGCAGGGCCGGTCCATACGTTAACGCTTAATGGATTGGAAATTCCTGAACGCACGCTTCCCGGTCCTTTTGGACCTATAATACGGCCAGTGGCGACCGCATAAACCGAGGCCTCGAAAAATCCAACAACCACAATGAATAAATGCCAGCGCTGGTAGGTCCCTTGCACTACTCTAGCTAGAAAGAAACGTGTGCACTCTCTGCGTTCCCTTCTCCCGTTTTAGACTCTACCGGGCTGTGAGGCTCGCGAAGTCACGATATACACAAAGCTATGCCTAAATAGACTGTGCTTTGATCATCAACCACATGGCCTGCTTTTCAACAAAGCCTTGATCAATTGCATCTTAGCATGCCACATTGTCAGACTCTACCATATCATTGATCATCTACCAATAAATATATAACCTCTAAGCTCATACGTCTTAGAGAAGGGGGTTAAATGAAGAATAAATTCTCCACCACCAAACAGAAATATATAATCAGTAGCGTTCAACAAATACAGTAGAAAAGAATACAATGTCAGACACACAATCCATTTACAAGTCCGCTCTAGGTCTGAGTGAAACAACGTGTCCATCGATCTCTAAATACATTTGGACGATCATTACCAAATACCTTGCCTTGGGGTGTCCAGTCCCAATTCAAGATACCAGTCATCATCATCCCAACGATGTGAAAACTTCGGTCTTCAATTGCCATCTTCATCTTCGACTCTTGATCGTCATGATGATTATTCAGAATGGGTTAAACCCGGTCTTTCTAAATAACTCGCATATTTTGTGATTAAAAATCAAATATTGGAAAATCACACATTACGCCACATTTCCCACTCAGAATATTCTTTTAATAAGATATTCGTATTAAAAGATTCTCATTAATTTTATCAAATATAAATTAATAAGATTAATCATAAATCTTCCTTAAAAGATTTATTAAAAATTCTAAATTTGATTTAATATCAAAAATCATTTTCACAAGATTATTTATTTTAAAGAATAAATCTTCTTTTAAACGGGTTAAAGAACTCGTGTCATTTAAAACACAGTTCACAATAAACCCATAAATCAATTTCCAAAATATGGAATTCCACAGAAATCAATCAATACATAATCGATGTGAATTTCTGTATCGGACTAACAATATACATGGAATAACAGCAAAGCCTCTTAAATTCCATATATAATATCGGTCTTCTATTACAGAAGCCCATCTCGATTATTACCAATTGAATTTTCCACTTAATTCCAATTTAATTTTATTAAATTGGAAAACTAGATTTTTAGGAAATGCTCCTTTTAAACCTATAAAATAGATTTATAAATTCCAAATAATAATTTCAATGTAAATTGGATTAAAGGAGAAATGTCATTTAAAAACACCGTCCACGATAAATCCACTTCACATCTCAATTTATTTCATATCATAAAATAAGATTTGCAAATTCTAATAATATTAAATAAAAGATTTCTCTTTAAATATTTATTATTATAAGAAAAACGTATTTTAGAGATAATCATTAAAAATATTCTTTATATAAAAGATTTTTACCTTTTACAAATATTCTTTGTTCAACATATACTTAATTAAAATATATATATATAAATAAAAAGAATTTCTAATGTAAAAATATTCTTATTTAAAAGAACATCTGAATCGGAATGCGACTCAACCATTTACCATATAATTTGGATTATATGGATTTAACACACATCATGTATAACAATAAAAATATAATTATTAAGTCATTCATTTACATCCAAAGTGTAAATTCCAACTGTGTAAGCGTTAAAATTAAATGATAACGCTCATCACAGCCTGTCGATCTAACGATCAACATACAACTAAATATTGGGATTAGTGTATGTTAATTTTCATCCCAACACCTGTATGGGGTTTCATCCTACAAACAAACAATTAATTCATTTGTGCACTTGGGCGATGTGTGAAAATTATCGACCCAATCACATAAACAAGTCAGGTAACTTGTCTATGGCAGTGTAATACACAATATATAACACGACGATAAAACTGTCTCTTTTTATTTCTATTATTTTTATCGCATGTAGAATGTCAATAAAAACGAATTCTTTATTTCTATTCCTTCATCGCATCTAAAATGACGATAAAAATATAATATTTATTTCAATTCCTTTCATTGTAAATAAATGAAAAGAAAAATGTAATCTTTTAATTCCATTTGTAATAGGGAATACAATTAATAACAAAAATATAACTTCTCATTTCATGCTTCATTTGCAATAGAGAATGCAAATAAAGATTCAACTTTTTAATTTGATGTTTATTTACCTAAAGGAATGTAAATAAAATTGTGACTCTTCATTTCATAAATTATTTGCATTAAGGATTTCAAATGAAAATGTATCCTTTATTCTCATGTTTTTATTTGCGTTGAGTAATGCAAATTAAAATGTAATATTTATTTTCTAGTTTTATCTACATCAAGAAATGTAAATAAAATAACTACTTCTTATTTTATGTTTATTTACATCAAGTGAAGTAAATAAATAAAAATTATAACATTTATTTTAATGTTTTGTTCGCATATAATAACATGCAACAAAAATGAGACATTTGTTTTTAATAAATTTGTTTGCAACTAAATTTGCAAACAAAATATAAATGTAATTTTTTGTTGTCTTGTTTGTTTGCAACTAAGGTTGCAAACAACAAATGAAATTTTATCTCATTGTTTATTTGCATGATGGAATGCAAATAATATAAAAAAAATATAAATTAGTTTGCATCTAAATTTGCAAACCAAAAATGCAAATTTTATTTTCTTGTTTGTTTGCAACAAAAGTTGTAAACAAAAAAAAATGTAATTTTTTTTCTTTCTTCTTGTTTTATTTGCATGGTAGGATGCAAATAAAATGTATTTTCTATTTTCTACGTTTCGTTTGCATCAAAAATTGCAACCAAAAGATATATTTTTCCTCTACTTTTGTTTGCATCTAAAATTGCAAACAAAAAGATATTATTTTCTTTTTTTCTATTTTTGTTTGCCTCTAAAATTGCAAACAAAAAGGTATATATTTTTTTCTCTACTTTTGTTTGCATCTAAAATTGCAAACAAAAAGATATTTTTTTTCTTTTTTCTACTTTTTTTTTTATAAAATGTAATCATAAAATAAAACTGTCTCTTCCCTCTTACATGTAGTGTTTGCATTTAATTGCAACACGAAAATGTAAATTTTAAATTTTAAGAAACGTTTTCATATGCATGCCAACACAAAAATGTATGTTTTAATTTTATGAAGCGTTTGCATATGTATGTAAACAAAAAATGTAAATCTTTTTTTTTTTTTTTTTTTTTTTTTTTTTGTGAAGCGTTTGCATATGTATGCAAACACAAAAATGTAATTTTTTTTTATGAAGCGTTTGCACATGCATGCAAACACAAAAATGTATATATATTTTTTATGAAGCGTTTGCACATGTATGCAAACACAAAAATAATGAAAATCATATATATTATTTCTTTCTACATTGAATTTTTATTACGAATTGTAATGAGATGAGTTCCTATACTTTGTTGACATTAAAGAATGCAACAATACACTTTTCTTTTCCATCATATAAAAATTTTGTTTGAAAACACAAATCAAAATGTTAATCAATTAACGATGTAAATATTTGTGTTAGGGACACAAGTGAAATACTTTCGATGTACGGTACATGTATTTGTGTTGGGAACACAAGTAAAAATAAATAAAATAAAATTTCAATGGCGGTGCATTCATTTATGTTTAAGACAAAAATAAAAATAAAAATTTGATGACGAAGTATTTATTTGTGTTTAAGACAAAAATAAAAATAAAACTTTAATGATGAAGTATTTATTTGTGTTTAAGACACAAATAAAAATAATTCATATTCCTGTGTAAATGTATGTGCCAATATATAAATAAAAAGACATTTTTTTTTATGTTTAGACGTTTCTTTTGAATATTGTTATTTGTGTTGAAACACAAATATAAAATGAACATCTTTCATGCATGTAGATTTTTGTGTTGAAACACAAATATAAAGTAAACTTTTTTTTTCATGTAGATTTTTGTGTTGGAACACAAAAATAAAATAAACATTTTTTCTTGTAGACTTTTGTGTTGGAACACAAAAATAAAATAAACACATTTTTTCCTCATGTATACTTTTGTGTTGGAACACAAAAAATAAAATAAACAATCTTTTTTTTTTCTATGTATAATTTTTGTGTTGGAACAAAAAAATAAAATAAACAATCTTTTTTTTTCTCATGTGTATTTTTGTGTTGGAACACAAAAATAAAATAAACATTTTTTTTTCTATGTATAATTTTTGTGTAGGAACACAAAAATAAAATAAACAATCTTTTTTTTTCTCATGTGTATTTTTGTGTTGGAACACAAAAATAAAATAAACATTTTTTTTCTATGTATAATTTTTGTGTTGGAACACAAAAATAAAATAAAAAATCTTGTTTTTGTCTCATGTGTATTTTTGTGTTGGAACACAAAAATAAAATAAACATTTTTTTTCTATGTATAATTTTTGTGTTGGAACTCAAAAATAAAATAAACAATCTTTTTTTTTTTCTCATGTGTATTTTTGTGTTGGAACACAAAAATAAAATAATCATTTTTTTTCTATGTATAATTTTTGTGTTGGAACACAAAAATAAAATAAACAATCTTTTTTTTTCTCATGTGTATTTTTGTGTTGGAACACAAAAATAAAATAAACATTTTTTTTCTATGTATAATTTTTGTGTTGGAACACAAAAATAAAATAAACAATCTTTTTTTTTCTCATGTGTATTTTTGTGTTGGAACACAAAAATAAAATAAATAATTTTTTTTCTATGTATATTTTTCCATCGCAATATGAATATTGCGTTGATTATCAAACTCAATTCAATAAAAACCAAATCTGAAATAAACGTATCCAAGTTCGCACAACAACCAATACAACAATACATTCTTTAAACAGAAAATCAACATAACATACTATACAATTCAGATCTGAACGAATATTTTATAATAAATAAATTAATCAACTAATTAATTTAAATTAAAGAAATCTCACATTCCATTAATTCAGATCTAAAGATTCAAACAGTCCAGAAAATGTTCCAATCGGTCTCAAACCGTTCTATTTGCTGTTATGATTCCAATGTTTTTGAAATCGTCAAATTCTAAGTTGAAATGAACAAGTCATGGTCAAAACAAGTTTTTAAAATAATTTAAATTAATTAGTTAGTTAATTAATTAAGATAATTACCCTTCTTCCTCCTCAAATAGGATCGGCCGTACTTATGAGAATGGAGAGGAGGAGATGGTGGCTCCAGAGAAGATCTAACCTTATGAGAATGGAGAGGAGAAGATGCTCTTTGATTTGGTATAGGAGTTAGGATTTAATTTGAAGAGAAGAGGGAGAAAGTGGCACAAGAATTTTCATCCATGAAGAGAATAGGGGGCGGCGGCTACTAATTGAAGAAGATGAATAATGATTAAGTTAGGGTTCTCCTCTTTTTTATATTATGTAATTGTTGATTTTTCAAAAAAACCCATTCCTCTCAAATTATTTAGAATCCAGTCCATCAAAAGCTACCCTACCCAATAACCCCTAATCCGGATCCATCTAGCCATGTCCCGCAGGCCCAAAAGGTTGTCTAAGCCCTCATTTTTCGAATTTAAAATTAATTCTTTTTATTATTTAATTCGGACACAATCAAAAATCCGCCGATGCCACATACGGACTCCGAAAAATCTAAAAAAATATTTTTAGCTTTCATTTGACGATATGGTTCCAATGAGACTAATTTCATTGAATTCTGAGACTGTTTGAAAAATAGCTATTTTTAAGTCGATTAAAATTTGACTGTAAATTGACAAAATAGAAATCCTTTTGCCACGGCCACAAATTAATTCCAAAAATTATGAAAAATTAAACTTAACAATATTTTGACATTCCGGATCCAAAAAAAGTAGTTTCGTCGAAAACGGAGGTCATTTGTAAAATATCTATTTTCAAGGGCTATATATTTAATATTAAAAATACATTTTTAAACAAATAATTTCTGAAATTCAAAATATATAAGTGTTTATACTTATTAAATGCAGAAACATCATTCCGGACTCAATGGAAGTGGTTTCGAGTCCATATTCCTTCGTATGTGAAAAGTACCCTTTCAGGCCATATATATTATATATAAATATTCTACAGCGACCTTTCTGAAAATTGAATTAGCCATAACTTTTGATTTCCGCTATGAAATTTCAATTTGTTTGGATTCGTTGGAATGATATTTTTAAATAAATTCTAATATTTTTGGTTTCACTAAAATCTTTTAAATTTTGCATCCTGTACGGTCAGTCAAAGTTCAAGTTTGACTTTTCAAACTACCGCGCTATTTCTAACTCTTTTGTTAATTAAAATTAAATCATTCATTCTAACTTTGATTTTAATCAATTTGTGATCATTATTATTTAAATAAATAATTTTATATTGTCAAAATTCATTAAAATTTTCTAAAATAAAATTTTTAAATTGGTCCTGATTTTTCGGGTTGTTACATGTCTCAAGGCACGCAAGTCTGCTTCATCCCTCTTGTCTTCTATTGAATCTAGGCATTCAAGGAGCAACTCGTTATTAGTCATCGGATCATAATAAGTAACTCGGTGAGATGGTACTTTTAGCTCAACCGGGATGACCGCTTCCGCTCCAAAAGCAAGGGAGAAGGGGGTATAGCCTGTTGCCAATTTATATGTCGTCCTATAGGCCCATAATGCCAAGGGTAACTCATCGACCCACATAGCTATGGCCCGCTTCAATCCTCTTTTGATAATGGACTTAATCACTTTATTTGCTGCTTCGATCTGTCCGTTCGACTGCGGATGTGCCACAGAGGTGTACCGTTTCTCAATGTGGTATTTTTGGCAGAAGTTCCTGAATTCGCTGCTGTCAAATTGGGTTCCATTGTTAGTTACGACGATCTTCGGAATCCCAAACCGGCAAATAATGTTCCTAAAAACGAAATTGATCACTCGCTTGGTTGTAATTGCAGTCAACGGTTCGGCCTCAACCCACTTGGTGAAGTAATCTACAGCTACAATGACGAACTTTGCTCCGCCTTTTGCTATAGGGAGGGTTCCAATGATATCAATTCCCCACATAGCGAAAGGCCATGGACTTGTCATTGTTTTTAACTGACCAGGAGGTGCCTTGGGAATCCTTGAAAATCTTTGGCAAGCATCACAACGTCGCGCGTACTTTGTCGTGTCTTTGTTTATGGTATGCCAGAAATAACCGTACCACAACTCTTTTTTTGCCAGAGTTTGTCCTCCATTGTGATCGCCACATTCACCTTCGTGCACTTCCTGCAGTACACGTTTGATGTCGTCATGGGCTATACGCCGAAGGAGAGGCATCGAAAATCCCTTTCTATACAGGACTCCGTCTTGTAGAACATATCGGGAAGCTTTACGAATTACTTTACGCCTCTCGCTCTTCTTGGTCGGAAGCGTTCCATTCATTAGGAAATTCTTTAGTGGGGTCATCCATGATTCCCTTTCTGGCTCAGTTTCTAGTACCAGATCAATTCCCATCTGGTGTATACTAGGGAACCGAAGCACTTCAACTGGGGCTAGCCTGATCTTTTCAGGATCGTCGGAACTAGCCATCTTGGCTAATTTATTTGCCTATTGGTTCTCTGACCGCGGAATATGAGAGATACTGTAGTGATCAAAACCTATCAGCAACTCCTTTAATTTCTCCAAATACGAAATCAATCTTGGGCTCTTAGCTCGAAATTTTCCAGAAACCTGATTTACAACCAACTTGGAGTCGCAGAATATGTCCAGCTTCACGATCTTTAATTCCTTTGCGATCCTCAACCCGGCTATCAGGGCTTCATATTCGGAGTCGCTGTTAGTGGCGTGAAATTCCAACCGGATAGCATAGGATATCAATCTTTCCTCAAGAGTTTAGAACACCACTCCGGCACCAGATCGTTTATCATTCCTAACACCATCAATATACAATTTCCATGCACTAGGATCGAGAAGTAATTTTGGTGGGTCAGTCTCTTCGTATACCATATCGTCCTCCGAGGCAGTAAATTCTGCTATGAAATCTGCCAGCACTTGCCCCCGTACTGACCGTCGGGGCTGAAAATTTAAATCAAATTGACTCAGTTAAATGTTCCACTTGAGCAACCTTCCAGAAGCTTCTGGTCTCTGTAGAACTTGCTTGAGCGGATGATCTGTCTACATGGTGATAGGATGAGATTGGAAATAACGTCGAAGTTTCCTAGATGCAATCAATAAACTGTACGCCAACTTTTCGATCCTCGGATAATTGCATTCAGCTGCCCCAATTTTTTACTCACGTAGTACACTGGCCTTTGTACCTTGTCTTCTTCTCTCACTAATGCTGAGCTGATCGCGTGGGACGACACCGCTAAGTACACGAATAAATCCTCGTGATCCACTGGCTTAGACAGTATCGGAGGTCTCTCCAGATGATTCAGCCGGTTCTGAAATGCTTCAATGCAATCAGGGGTCCACTTAAAATTGCGCTTTCCTCGCTTTATCAATTCAAAGAACGGGATGCATTTGTCTGTCGCTCTAGAGATGAATCTACTTAATGTCGCTACTTTCCCCACAAGACTCTGCATATCTTTGATTTGTCTAGGCTCCTGAATGTCTCTGATTGCTGCAATCTGGTCTGGATTAATTTCAATCCCGCGCGAGCTGACAATGAATCCCAAGAATTTCCCGGATGCAACTCCAAATGAGGACTTCGTTGGGTTGAGTTTCATCCCATACTTTCGAAGAATACCAAACATCTCTGCCAAGTTCGTAGTGTGATCGGATGATTGTCTGGACTTAACCAACATGTAGTCAACATACACCTCCATCATTTTCCCAATCTGGTTATAGAACATTCTGTTCACTAACCGTTGATATGTAGCGCCTGCGTTCTTCAAACCAAAAGGCATTACCACGTAGCAGTATAATCCAAGATCAGTAATGAAGCTAATGTGTTCTTGATCTGGAACATGCATAGGAATCTGGTTATATCCTGAATAAGCATCCATGAAAGAGAGAAGCTCATGACCTGCCGTTGAATCTATCAACTGATCAATTCTGGGCAACGGAAAGCTATCTTTTGGGCAGGCTTTATTCAAATCCGATAAATCAATACACATACGCCACTTTCCATTGGCCTTCTTTACCAAAACTGGATTTGAAATCCAATCTGGGTAGGTTGAGTCTCTGATGAACCCATTACTCCTTAACTTTTCAACTTCTTCTTTCAAGGCTGCGGACCTCTCTGGGCCCAGCATTCGCCTTTTTTGTTTTACAGGGGGGTGCTTTGGGTTAATGTTCAATGAATAGCTCGTGATTGATGGATATACCCCACACATGTCCGCGTGGGTCCAAGCAAATACAACTAAGTTATCTTTCAGGAAATCCATCAGTTCTTTAGCTCGATCTGGATCCAACTGGGATCCAATCTTCAGGACCTTCTCTGGGTCGCTATCATCGATTGGTACATCCACAGTCGTTTTGTTGGGAGCCGCCATTCCGCCCCCAGTCTCTTCATCCTCTCTGGGATCTATATCCTCGGGCAGTTCTCTGGGCGACTCACCTATAGTAATTCTCTTTAATTGCTATGACGTCTCCTCCCTCGTGGGGGAAGAAGCGTCTTTAATCTCAATATCTTTTCCTTTACGGAGTAGCTTTAGCTCTGCAATGTAACATGCACGTGCAGCAACCTGATCTCCTCTGACTATGCCAACACCGGCTTCCGTAGGAAACTTCAGTATCAAGCACCAGAGGGCTATACAAGCTCTAAACTTTGCTAGGACTGGCCGGTCCAAGAAGGCATTATAAGGCGATTCAATATCCAAAACTACGAAGGGAAGAATTCTCACTCTCTGGCGTTCTCCTTCCCCAAGTGTCACCGGCAGTTCTACATATCCCATTGGAGTAGTTGAAGCCCCGTTAAATCCATGGATCCATCCTTCACATGGCTTTAAATCTTTCAATTCAAGGTTCATTAAATCGAACGTCTTTTTGAATAGAATGTTGACTGAACTCCCGTTATCCACTAAAACTTTATGGACAGTGGCTGGGCCAATAGGAACTGTGATTACAAATGGACCTTCGGTCGAAGCGTGGACTCCAATACTCTCTCGGTTGCGGAAAATGATGTCGTCTGACATCATCTTTTGTTGTTTTACCGAGACATTGTCTTCCGGGTTGCTGCAATCTTCTACCTCGAGATGATGCTTTGCTACGTTTACGTACTGGTTCATCGCCCTGAAACTATGCCCGGCTAGATGAAGCCCTCCGATTATGGTATTGATAACAAGATCCTTTCCTTTTTGCTGGACAGTTGGCCTGGCGGTAGGTTGATTCTGGTTTTGGTTCGGGGTCTGAATAGCTTGCCCCCTGTCTCTAGGAGTCACCCGGTACTCATCCAACTTCCCTTCTCGGAGCAACCTCTCAACTACGTCTCTCAGATGACGACATTCATTTGTAGAGTGGCCGTGAGTCTGATGGAAGAGACAAAACTTCCCCTTCTCATGTTCTATCTCCGTCGAATCTCTTGGAGGAGGCCTTTTATGTTGGAGAACGTTGTACGAGTCGACGAATATATACTATAAAGTATCATTTATTGGCGTATAACTTTCGAAAGACCTGGGACGAGTCCTCTGGGAATCGTTCCCCCGATTTCTCTTTCGATTATTTCCATTACTGTTGTTACCATTATTTCCTGACTGGCGGCCGCCACCCAGGTTTCGGTTTTCAACGTTGACTTCAACCTTTCCCGAGCTGTGTCTGGTTTCCTTGATGGCGACATTACTTTGGATTTCCTCCTTATTTGCCTTTTTCATCTCCCGATTAGCATATACCTCCTCCTGACGTAAGCGTACGTTTGCTTTCTCATAAAAAAATTCTCTAGTATGAGGTGGTTTGCCGGCCAGGTATCTCCCAAATTCAGTATCTTTATCTACCCCATCAATTAGGGTTGCCACAACGGTCGGCTCATGGGGATCCTTCACTTCGGTGGCGACTAGGTTGAAACGATCCAGATACCCCCTCAAACTCTCACCTGATCATTGTTTAACAAGGAATAGGTCAATCACACTTTTCGACCTTTGTGCGTAAATGCGGAACTGTTCTACGAACTTTTCACTCAATTCCCTGAAACTGGAAATTGATCTTGCTGGTAAGCAAGTAAACCATAATAACGCTACATCCTCCGGGAATATAGGGAATGCTTTGCACTTTATAGCGTCGGAAGCTGCGGCAGCAATCATTGACCAAGAATATCTCATTAGATGTTGGATGGGATCAGATCTACCTGCGTAATGGTTCATTTGAGGCATGTTGAAGCGCCTCGAGAATGTTACATCTAGAATGTCGTCGATAAAAGGGGTGTGGCTACGATCAATTCCCCAGTCTTCATTCCTTTTTCCACGGCTATTCGCCAGGATTTGATGGACCATAGCTGCAACATTTGCACTAGTCATCGGAGGCTCGGGGTTAGTGCTTCTAGCTCGGTGGAATTCTCCGATCTCTCTTCTAGGAACATCCACAAAGTCCGGAGCTCGGATTGGGCTTCGCTGCCCCCTGTTACTATGAGTATTTGCATGGCGGAGGAGCTGAGGTGGTCTATTCTCAACAGGATTATTCACAATTCGAGCCCTAGGAGTTGCGGCATGATTATTCAAGTTACAGTTTGAGGGTCCCTCACCAAGTGTCTCTTCCTCCCGTGATGGCAAAGTTCCAAATCGAAGCTGCTCTATGTTTTCAGCCCGCTCATACGGTCGCCGCGGAGGTCTTGGCGATTCCTCCGATGAAGAAGAGTACTCTGGGGTGAGCGGACGGACCGGAGGAGGCATTCTTTGCCTTACAAGATCATCCAGACGTCTATCCATAGCAGTCAAATTCTGTCGCAGCATGGAGTTTTCCTGCCTTTGAGCAGCTATTTCATCAAACAGCCTATCCCACATTTCAACGAAGCGAGAGAGATCTCCTTTAGTAACTGGAGCAGAGGGGTCATACTGGTCATCAACCTTTTCCCTTATGCGCAGAGAGCTTGAGCCAGGTCGAATAGAGGGAACAAGACGGGAAGTGCGAGCCATAGGCTCCTTTCCAGGTTGAGTTGTAATCCGGTCATCACCTCGGATCATGGTGGATCGGTGTCGGTGGCTCGCAGCACCCCCTGGGATCAGATCGCGGTAACGTTGGGAGGGTGTTCGTGGTGTTATCGTGGGACCGGGTGATGGCCCCTTCAACGGTTCCGTTCGGATCGCCCTCTACGGTTCGGTTCGCCATCTCCGTTCCTCGATCCAACGGTCTTTCGTTGACCTGTTCATGCATGCTTTCTTCAATCGCTTTATTCGCAGCTTCACTCGCCTGTGAAGCTCGCACTTCCTTAGACTTCTTTCCAGCCATGATATCAGGTATTGTTGGAATCTTCAAAGGTCTGAATAGTGAGGTTTAGGGATTGTTTTCTTCGGACTTGAATATCCAAACAACGGAGAAACAATCCAATATCCTCGGTTCAATTCCCCGTGAAAGCACCAAAATGTTAGATCAAAATTTGGCTCTAACACCCAAATTATTCTGATTCGTAGAAAATTATAACTGAAAAATGAGGAGAAAGTAGAGGACACACAAGGTTTATAGTGGTTCGGCGTTAACGAGCCTACGTCCACTTTATATGCTATTGATTATACTTTGAATACTAGTACAACCAACGATTACTCTCAAACTCACTCTTACAATTATGATTTCTCTCAGTAATCTCGAAATAAAACTGATAAGAAATAGTGGTATGACAGTAATGGTGGAACCAATACTCGATACTGCCAAAAGATCCCCCAAAATGCCAATCTTTGGGCTATTTATAGCTGATTCTGTCAGGCGGATCATGGTCACACGTGGCACAAATCCCGAGAATATCGGATCGGATCGAGGCTTGATGAAGAATTGGTCAATATGACAGTTGCGGACAGGTGTCACGAGATCCATGCATCTCGGATCGTGATGGACTTAGTCAGGAGCTTCGCCACGTCCTCGGGGATCGGATCGGTTTGTGATGGCGAAGGAGGGATCCGGTAGCGATCCGCTACAGCGATCCGATTGTGCGATCCGAAGAGGGGCGATCCGTATGGGCGATCCGACTTTCTGTGAACTAGAGGAGAGAAATCTCATACTTTCTTCTTATGTGTTGAACCTTGGTGGCTTGGTCAAAAAGCTAGCCAATTGTAATAAACTGTTATGTTTGGCTAACTGTGTCATTCTGCATTAATAATACTATTATGTTTTAATCGTTAATTAATTAAATTACAAAATAAAAATAAAATACTTCGTTCAAATTCTCTGCTCAAATGGTCCGCTTAACACGCCAAATGTATTCTCCACTAACTGCAATTCTCTGGTAATATTGTCCTGTCAAATAGTCTGCTTCCACTTGCGCCAAACGCACCCTTAATTGTTTCCCACTGTAAAAGCTACCCAACACTACTACATTCCCTTCTCCGTTTCAAAGATAAATAACAACCAATTATGTAACTGGATTAAACGCCTTTGAAGTCCCAACCCACCAACATTCCCTTCTCCCTTTCAATGATAAATAACAACCAATTATGAAACTGGATTAAATGCCTTTGAAGTCCCAACCCACCAACCTTTCTTCTGAACTTATAACTCATGTTTTCCTTAGCACTAAAGTACAATTTTCCATGTTCTTAATAGAAAAAAGGAGAAGGAAAAAGTGGTAGTAGTGTAACAAACAACACAACTGCTGCATGAATTAGAGTCAAGGCCTACTATGCGAAAAGAGTGCGCCAAAATCAGTATATATGATGTAATTTTGTGTGTGGGCTGGTAAATGTTGAGACTAGGCTTTGTTTAACGTTTGGGTCTGTTGGCGGACTTGCATAAATGAGTCATGTGTGTGTGTGTACGAGTGTTCAATGGCATCCCAAATAGTGAGCACCACGAAAGCCTCCCTACAGAAACCAATCATTTATATTAGTTTAAGTTGGTGGGAGGTGAGAGAATGAGTGGAGGTAGAGACAAACGGGATATGTAGGGGAAATTAGGGGCATTTTGGGGTGCTGCACTGTTTAGGCAGAGACAGACAGGATATGAAAGTCTATTTGGACACAATATATACACATAATTAGTGATACAGTGAATTTACACTATCGAATTACCACATGAATTTCACTCCTCCATATAAAGACAAAATGATCTAGCGGTTAAAATTGTGTGTCCTCTAATTTATGTCTAATTTTATGTCTAAATAGCCTATATGTGTGTGTGTGTAAGAGAGACAAAGAGAATATTAAAGACATATCCTTAAAATGGAAGATGTTTTGAGCGGCATCCTCCCCTAAAGATTGTTGTAAAGCGGGTTCCTATTTTTGGAGTTACGTGTTTTTCAACATTTTTTTAGCGCTGCGAATAAAAAAATTCAAAAAATAGCAAATATTCATTCAACTAACCTGCGAAAAAAACTGCTAAATCAGTAAGTATAGTGAATAATTTTTGATACGTCAGCAATTATTCACCCAGTTTTAAGTTGAAAATCGAATGAATAATTGCTTATATATTAGGAATTATTCATATATTCTTGCTGATATATCAGCAATTATAGTGTATAATTGCCAACATATCAACAACTATTTTAAAGGTGATGGAAGGATTACAAATACATGCTGATATATCAGAAAGTATTGTATATAATTGTTGAAACATCAATAAGTATTTTATACTTGATGAGGATCCGAATTAATTGAAGGCAGATAAAAAATTGCAATAAAGACTGTAATTATTACTGTAAATTGCAGATATAACAGTAATTATTTTGCGGTTGATGCAAATATTTGGAAAAGTTGTGAAATATAAACAACAATTGCAAATAGTTGCATTATTTGTTGCAATATATTGGAGCATGCTGTTTTTTTTAATTCATTTTTTGTAGTTTTAATGCATGAAAACGATGATTATTTTTCGTTGAAATTAATTTTGACTTTTTGATGATTTTCGGAAAAACGGGGACCTAGTTTATAAAGTTTTTAGATAGGGAGTTTTCTTTAATTTCAAAACATAATAGGGACCTAAGCCAAATTTACACTATATATATATATATATATATATATATATATATATATATATATATATATATATAAACGCACACACACTATATTGCCAGTATGGGGTGTGGAGAAAACTGATAATCATAATTTCTGAATCAATTTCATTTGTGATGCTGCCTTTTTCTCTTTAATGCAAGTTTGTTCCTCTTTAATTCCATTACCTTGCTGCAAACTTTAATTTCATAGTTGGTTTGTTCTTACCTTATATACAATTTAATTCCTGCGTTCTTTCTAGTGCAATTTACTTTCTAGTTAATTTTCTAGCCAATATTAATTTGCTTCCTTGAATATTCATAGCATTGTTTCTAGTATTTTCTTACATTGTTCTGATCTTAATTCCAACAACAATCCTATTGTACATTCTGTTATTTCTTATCCATATCATTTCATTACACAATTTCCATAAAAATTCATACAAAATCCATATCTGTTAGTTTATCTATAAACTGAATTTCTGTAGTTTTGTGTTACTCTTTCTTGTCAAAATCTTTGTACTTCCTTCTGTTTTTGTAAGCAAGCTTGGATTTAGCATGATAACCTGACAGTTTTCATGCACGAATAAAATCTTAATCAATATTTCTTAAACTCGAACCAATGTTTCTTGTTTAGATTCATCAAACTCCTTGCCATTTCATCTTATTTCCTCAAATCTTGATTTACATATCCAATCCATAAATTCAAATATAAAAAAGCTCTCAAAATCTTATTTACTCAATCTAAATGCACACTCTAATTACATCAAAATATGCACTGTCATTTTCAAAAGCATTCGAAGAAATTCAGGTTCATGGTCGCATACCAAGTTGGTCGTTGCAATTGGTATCAGAGCAAGCTTCGAGGGTTGAACCCATCGTTAATCAAACTTGCTTTCAACGATCAAAAGGGTTATTGGAAAACCCCCGTTCTACCCAGACCACCATACGCCATCGTGTCTCGAATATTTGTATTTTCCCATTCTCGATAACTAGGCTCATCATGAATGCCTAGGGTGTACAATCTCTCGAATCTGATCCCAACGTGCGTCCCCATGATACCCTTCCTTTTAGTCTACTAAAACACTTTGATTACCATCGATTCCTTGGCACATCAATTCTGTCAAGACTTTCTTCTTGGCGACTCAATTCATTCTCGAACCATTCCATTACCATCCACGATTGACTTCCATCCTGGCAATCCATCATCGTACAAGATCGTATACCAAACGACGACCAGTGTCACATCAATCTGGCTCTGACCACTCCATCACGGGTTCGCAATCGAAGAACCACCAATCATTGAGTTCATGCACATCAGTCGTTTAAAGTCCATTTCAATTCAGACTTCACCAACAACCTCAAGAAGCCACCACCATTATGCTCCCTAAAACTCACCTCTCCCTGGCCTTCCCCCATGGGTCGGTGCCAAAATTGGCTAAGTGGTTGGCCTATATTCCATCTTGCTTCTACCATATTCCTCTAGTCCAATCTCCAATCATTTCGACGCTTCTACAAAAACTTATGCTAGTCTATTCATCTCTCGAGCAATCAGCCCCTCGACCCATCACAAATCAAATCCAAATGAAATGAAAATTTGGACACAGCTTCTACTCATCATCACAATGCCATGCTATCAAAATCGAGGCCCTTCGACCCTTCCTCATGGGTCAGTGTCGACCCATACCCTTAACCTATCTGGACATGAAATTTTTTGTGCCTTATTATCTTATCTTCCAGAGCGCCTCCGCCAAGTTTTGTCTGAATCCAATCATCTGAACCTTAGATTTGCTCTTTTACTCAGTCCTAAGATCTACTACAAACAATCTTACATACAACTCAAGTAACACAATAAATTCAATCAAAGCAACTAGCAATACAACAATACATATTCATACAAACATGAGTAAATCACAATTATAGCATAAACACATCATAGACATGGTATCGCGCATGATCTGAATCTAAACATATGTATAAACAAGATTAATCTAACGATTATCCAGTTAATATGATTAAAATAGGTTTTCCTATGGTTTCTAAATATGAATTAAACATAATTGATTAGATCTAAGGAGATTGTAATATGAAACATATGAATATGATCCTAATTTACCCATACAATCTGTAGCATCCGTGTGAGAGATATCTATCACTCACCAATTTCTAGATCTGAAGTAGATTCAATGAAATCAGATCTAGACATCGTTGAAACCCTTTGAATTCGATGCAAGTTGATGTGATTTAAGCTTCCTTGATGATGATCTATCTTTTAGATGCAATATACAACGAATTTGATGAAAATAACGGAGAAATAAGTTTTAGGTTGAACCGGAGAAACACGGACGTCCAACCTAAAACTTAGAATGGGAAGAGTAACACTAATTCTCTTTCCAATTCTCCCTATTTATATTTGCTAGTCATAGGTCTAATGGACTTGGCTGATTAGCCCATTAGCCGCTGACCAATCTGCCTAAATAGCAGTCGAAACTTAAATCAATGATTACACCCAAACCACTAAACCAAATTCTTCATGTAGTCACTCTACGGAATCCTAAACAACCATTCCGATCCAATGAAACCAATCTCAACAACTGATTCGATTTCAATCAAAAGCTATAGCCCAAACAATAAATTCAAGGGTAAACTGGTCATAATTAGATTTGATAAAAATTATGGACATGTCTCACATCCCAGTGAACAACATATCAAAATCTGGTAATGATTTGACCGCCATGGAAATAAATATAATTATTATACAATCGATCGATACGTAAAATACGAGTCGTTGCTTGAATAATTACAATAAAGTGAATGTAGACGTTAGTGCAGATCGAACTATTATAAAAGTTGTGCATCGTTTTACTTTTCTTGTAATTTGGTTGTTTGAATATCGGGTTAACTTCTAAATCCACTTTTGGAGGTTGACATGCGCAAATAACCAATTTTCCACGCCAATACAATTCAAATCTTAAATTCAAAACTTATGATTTGAATTTCACAATATATATTTTCAAAATTTTAAGTTTTAAATTCAAATTTAAAATTTTAACCTTTTTCATACATTTTAATTTTTGTGCAATTGAAATTAATCGAAAGATGCAACAAATTTATTAACAAATTAACAAATTATACTATATTATAACAATTATTGGGTTAACAATGGAGTGCTCAGAGGATGTCTCAGCTAATTTAAAGCTCAACCATCATGCATATCATTTTTTTTTCGTCTGTGCTTTTTATTCTACCCTCCTTGCCTTTTTTCCCTAAATATTATTTTTCTTCAAATTTATGCCTCTTCCCATTTATCGATGTTCAGTTATCCTCCAACGCCTCCTATTGCTAAAACCCTGCATCCTTCCAGGAAATCATAATTTCTGTTCGAAATCCTTTCCGTAGATTCGCTCGACTCTTTCATCATCAAAGATTTCATCTGTATAATCCTTGACTATTTCAGTTTCTTGGAGGCAGGCTTACAGCAATCGGCCTATGACATCCTATCTGCATTCCACTTCCCTGCAATTCTCCTCCGTCAGTTCCATTAGCTACAACTTCGACCCCAGTAGCATCAACTTTATCATGCATTTAAATCTCCCGTTCAAATGGTTTTATCGATCAAGTGCTAACTCCAAATATCAAGCATGATATTAGATGGAAAGTTTACGGATTCGAATATTGTAAGTGTTAATCATCATCTTTTTTTGGGTTATAGATATTTAAGTTAATCGGATTTGTTCAAATCTTGGATTATTTGTTTTGCTGGCTTCGGCTGACATCTCAATTGAGAGTTCTTATGTGTCTTTCAGATGTGGATATAAAGTTGATTGCATCATTAAGCTACATTCGAATTGGGGTTAGATGTTGGGGGTCTTTTATTTCACAATTAGATTTTTCATTGGATATGTATTTATGAGTGTTTAATTGAAATAAAAAAAAATTCAGGTTCAACAAGAAGTAGGAAGAATAATTAGGCTTGATAACCTATAGATTGCCAAAGAAGAGGCAAGACCTACAGCTGTTGCACTAATTCATTTTCTTTCATAAAGACAATTGGAGGATTCGATCTCAAAAGGTAATTTTGTACTATTTATCCAATAGTTTTATTTTTACCCTTCATTTTCGACATAGACAGTTTTCTTTTTAATCGGAGTAGGTATATAGAATACTCCAAAATTTATGTGAACGTTATTTGTGGTTCTCATTATGCAATTATTTAAGGGAATATTGAAGGTTTTCTGATCATAGATGAGAGAGGTTTGCATAGGTGTTAAACAAGGTATATTGTAACATGATTTTCTAACTGAATAGATATGGCAATAAAGAAGCATAGACATGTGTTTCCTTGTGTTTTCATGCCATTTCAGTACCTAGCTAAATTGATCCTTTACTGGTGTCTTGCTGCTTGACGTTGAAAATCGGCATTAACACCAAGTTATAGACAAACCTCAAAAACTATCATGATCCTTCTTCACAATATCTACTCAATTAGTTCGATGCATTTTATTTGTTGTTATGCCTGTAAAGAGCAAGCACATTTGGTTTATTTTGTTTTAATATTGATAAGCCCATTTTTTTTTCCTTTCCTACATCATTTTCATTAGCTTATAATTTGAAACGGTTTTTAATTATGGCATAACAAAGGTTGATTACATAACAAATCAACATGTTCAATTCATTACAACTAACTACATTGCAACATGTAGCCAGGTTATGTTTCGGCCTATTCACCAAAAAAGTTGAACTCATATAGGATAGATACTTCTACAAACAATTATTGGTTGATAATAAAAAGGAAGAAGTGAACTGCTACAAGTTAGATGGCAACACAATCAATTAACAGGATTCACAATGATAGTAAAAAGAGTTCTACGATTCCCACTTAAGTGTACTCTTGATCAAATTTTAGGCCCTATATAGTGCAACAGTTAGGTCTTAGATTTTGTTATGTACCTCTAGCAACAGATTTATGCCCAAAAAAAAAGTCTCTAGGTTTGGGGGCTTTAGTTATTTGCTTTTGCTGTTTATTCGCTATCTTTTATTATAATTACATATTTTTCCCATTTTCTTTTTATTTAAACAATTCATACACTCCTCGAGGATTAGTTGCAATAATGCATAAGTTTAGGAGAACTAACTTTATTTTTACCCTTTTTCCCATAGTTTGAGAGAAGAATATTTTCTTTTTCGTTTGCAACTTTAGTACTTCTTCCCTTCATTTAATTTTAAATTATAGTCATATAGTTAATATATTTGTATACTTACATTTAGACATATAAGGGTTATGTCCATACTTGCTAATTTGATTTATGTAAGTTGATAAGAAGTGCATGTTTGAAAAAATGGAAAATTTAAAGGAAAAGATATGTACTAACCATTGGGTGGAAAACATGAGATAAAGTACTGCTTTTGCATCCATGGATTTCTATAACAATGTGACTCATAATCAGGTGATAATTTCATCATTGTAGAACACTATTACAAATATGATGGACTAAAATTTTTTAAGGCTACAATAAGCTAACATGAAAGTATACTCGCATTTATACTCTTTTTGCATGCACAACAAGCATATCATTGTGTTTACAGTATTATGAATCTGATACAGTTGCGCAACATTTTCGAACTTAATAACCCTTATAAAATTCCTAAATGTAAGTAGATGATAGTATTAATATAAATATATAGTTATAGGTGAAATAGTACTTTTAAAACCCAATTAAGGAAAATATCTTATGAAGAACAAAATTAAAATTATATGATTTATTACTAAACGCTGCTTCTTAATTAATCAAATATAAGAATTATGCACATGAATATCACTACTTGCGCATTCTAAGCCATCAACCAATAGGATTTCAACACTTCCATGCACTTTCTAAACATGTCCATTTTTTCCTTTTTATACTTGGTTACATCGATTTATCTAGGTTTAAGTTATATTTAAGAATGGTGTTAATATTATTCGCCAAATTGATTTTTTTTTAGCCATACCTCCTATATAGTTAGATTATTGCTACAAGATTTTTGCTATATATAGTAAAGTGTATGCAGTACTTTTTTTTAAATACTATCTCCTAAATCAGTATAAATTGAACTGATGTATAAGCTCATGTAGTTAGTGTTTAAGCCTTATTAAAGGAATGCTAATTCTAGATGCTAACCTTATGGATTTAGGAAGAAATATGAAGATATATCATTGGCGAATTGTTATATGACTATATGCAAACTTTGGTCTTTTAAATCAGTCTTGCATATGTCTTTCTTCTAAAGTTTTCATTTATAATTATTTTTATCCCAACTTTTAGTGTAATACATTTTAAAGGCTTTTCATGCAAAAATCTCAGATGTTCAAAGAAAATACTTTTAAAATTCCATGTGAATATTTAATTTGTTCCAAGGAAATACAAACTGGCTTATATCTTAGTATTAAATTTTCTTTGTGTAGTTAGTGATTTGGTTCTCTCAAAACTAAATAAGCCGGTGCTTGCAGCATTAAGTTTGCTTGAAGCATTTCTCTTTTCAACTGGTATGTAAATGTAATAACTCGGAAAATCCAAGCCAATTTAAAATTTTTATTTTGGCAATTTTATTGGAATTTGAATATTTAAAATGAATTAGAATGTATATAATTATTTATTTTGAATAGAATTAGAATGTATATAATTATTTAGATCGATGTTAGAATATAAATATATATTTTAAATTATAAAAGGAATTGAAAATGGCGCGGTAGTTCGAAAATTCGATTTCAAACTTCAAATGAACATACCGGGTTCAAAATAAACCGGATTTTAGCGAAACCAAAAATAATAGAATCTAATTGAGAATATATTTCCAACGAATCTGAAAAATTGAAATTTCATAGCGGGGATAAAAAGTTATGTCCAGTTGAAAATTCAGAATAGTCGCTACGGAATTCTGGCCCTTCAAAATGGAAATTTTGCAAACGACCTCAGAATTCAACAAAACCACTTTTATTGGATTCGTGATGTCAAATTATTGTTAGGTTTCAAATTTCGTAATTTTTTGAATCAATATGTGAGCGTGGCAAAGGAAAATGCGTTTGACCAGTTTTTGTTGATTTTAATAGAATGGAAAATGACCATTTTTCAAACTGTCTCAGAATTTGATGAAATTTGTTTTTTTAGGATCATATCGTCAATACGAAGCTAGAAGATATTTTTCGGGAATTTTTAGAGGCTGTATGTGGGCCTGGTAAATTAAAATGCACAATCAAATTCAATATATAGAGTTATATGTTGATTTTGACGAAAACTGATCGAAATGATCGAATCAGCCTACGATACATATCCCTTTGTGTTCGGAATGGGGGTATTTAGCTATGGATGACAGGCGGTGGGTCTCGTTCTGAGGTCGAAATAAAAAGTTACTTTTTAGAATAGAAAAAATAATAATAATTAAATAAATTATAAAATTTCCTTTATCTCCCTTCATACTTTATCTTCCCCATCCATTTCAGTTTTAAAATAAAAAAAAGGGAAAAAAACCCAATCTCGGAGCTGCTCCCCCACCCTCCGTCCACCGCGCCGGTCGCGCCCCATCCCCTCAAGCGCCGATCGCCACCCCCGGCCTCCCCATCGCCCCACCTCAGCCCCCTTTCGATCAATGAGACCCCTCAAACCCCACGCCCCCAAAACTGGCGCTTCCTCCTTCCCTGGCCCCACCTCCAGGCCACCGCGCCATCTCTAGCGAAACCCCCCCCCCCTCGAGCGCCTCTTCTTCTTCCCCCTCCTCCATGCCACCTTCTCCTTCTCTCCCCCTTTACCTCCCCAAAACCGCCCATTCGAGCCCCAACACCACTATAAGTTTTATTCTTTCTTTTTCAATTTTATTCATTTATTTATAAATATAAAGATTAGTTTTCTTTTTATACACATAGTGATAAAAGATATTACTTTTATCTAAGAAGGATTGGATTTTATATACAAGGAAGGTTTAATTTTTATCGTTAAAAAGATTCGATTTTTATTCGTGGAAAGGTGGGATTTTTGATCGTATGAAGTAGCAAAGAAAAATATAATTTTTCTATTAATATAGTTAGTAAAAATATGATCTTTATATCATAGAGGGAATAAAAATATAATTTTTATATGATGTGTAGAATAAAAATATGATTTTTATATAATGTAGATAATAAAAATATGATTTGTATATAATGTAGATAATAAAGATGTGATTTTTATATAGTGGAGATAATAAAAATTTGATTTTTATATAGTAGAAAGAATGAAAATACGACTTTTATATTATATAGATAGTAAAAATTTGATCTTTATATAGGTAGCGAAATAAAAATCTGATTTTTATTATATATATATATATATATATATATGTTGAAATAGAATGTGATTTTTATAGCGATAATATAAAAATTCGATCTTTATATTGGAAATAGAAATATAGAAATATAATTTTTATATAGAAATAAGCGTTATAAAAATATAATCTTTATTATATAAACACCGGGATAAAAATAGAATTTTTATCTATATAGTAGCGGTATAAAAATGTGATTTTTATATACATAGCAACAATATAAAAATGTGATTTTTATATATGCAGTGGCTACGGACAACGAAAGTGACAAAAGGCGATCACGGCGAAGATTTCTACATATGAAGAGCCGCGGCGTTTGGTTTAGCTAGTCGGTGAGAATTTCTCACTTTAAATCTTGTTTTCTAGTTAAAATTATATGCTAGGATGCAGACGGTGCTAAGCAGCACCCGACACCCGTCGTCCATAGACCATGGACGGCTTGTTTGTTTAGTTGGTTGTTTGGTGATTGATTTATTTGTTTGGTTGATTAATTTGATTGAATTTGGTTGGGATGTGAAATGGGATTGATTAAATTGGTATGTGCATGGCGTGGGCCATTATTAGACCGGGGATAAGGCTAGGCCTTGTCCTGTTTCTAGTATCGTGCCGTTATGCCGCCGAAATTTTCTAAAATAAGTTAGAAAAATAAAAATATCATTTTATTGAATAAATGAAATGAGTAGAAATTCATGTGTTAAAATAAATTAATCATCGTTTAAAATATAATTTTTAACGTGAATATGAATAAATAAATATTCATTTACAAACCGGACGGTTTGTTTATGTACACCTATTTGAAGGATATTGATTGGGACGATAAATTTTACACGTCGCCCAACTGAACAAATAATATTCAGTGTTTGTGGATTGATAACCCACACGGGTGTTGGGATGATATTTGACGTACACTTATCCCAATTATTTAGTTGTATGTCGATTGATTGGTCGACAGGCTATGTAAGCGTTAATTATTTATATTTATTGCTTATGTTGTTGTGTAGTGCACTTTGGATGATGGTTGATTATTTATCGTTGCTATTATATACATATGTTGTATGGAATCCATATAATTAACATTATATGGTAATTGATTGGGCCTCATTCCAATTGGGAGAATAATGAATATTGTAAAATAAATATTCATGTGTTGAAAGAAATATTTTAACAATAAAATTTACATCTTTATCATATATAAAATTAGAAACTAACTGGAAAATAGATAAGATGAGTGGTCTCCTGGGTATTGATCTGATGTTGGTTTCGGCGTTTGGGGTTAATAATTAGGGAATCGTTCTCTTACTAATTTATGGTTGGAATCTGATTAAGAATTAAACAATAGAAATCATAATTTTATAAAATATATTAAATAACAAAAATAGTCATGTGTTGACAGTACCCATGTGTTGAGAATAGTCATGTGTTGAAAGAAATATAGATTCATTTGTTGAATAGAATAAGTATTCATTTGTTGAATAGAATAACGAAGTTATTGAAAAATATAAAGCCGTATTGATTAGAGATGCGCTATTTTGACGCAAACGATATTTATATTGATTATATTCGTCTTTATAATGATTATAGAAAAGGAAGTGATTACAAAATATAACATTTTGAAAATATTATCATTTGTATATCGATGATGTGGAATATTCAATTTTGATTCGAAATTGAATATGAAATTGAAATCGTTTCGAAAACGAATTTAAAACGATTTATAAAATACATTTTAAAAGGAAATCGATGAAATATATATAAAATATATATATATATATATTGTATATATAATGGCCTGAATAGAACGCACCGGGCTGCGGTAGTTCGTGAATTTCGACCATTGACTTCGAATTGACGTTACAGGAGATCCGACCGTCGGATTCTCCTGAAACCGGAACCGTTGGGTTCGTATCAAAAAGAGCTTTCCAATGAATATTAGAAATTTGAAATCTAATGGTTGGATTTGGAATTATGTCCAAATCAAATTTGGAAAAGGTCGATGTAAGTGCAGTTCGATGGCCGTTGATGGAAATCGACTCTACGGGCCTTGATAAAATTATTAAAAATAGTAATAATTTGTGTGAAATCATAAGAAATGATTTGGGAAGAATTGGGATGAAAAACTCCATATTTTAAAAGATAAAAATAGTTTTTTTTTATCGAAATGAACTATTTTTAAACTAGAATTATAATTCTATTTATTTTTAAAATAAATAAAGGGGATTTGAAATGGTTTTGAAAATAACCAGAATTTCCAATAGTTGAATTAGAAGAGATTTGAATCGAAATTATCTTCGGAATATTTCGATGTTGGATTTCGTGATTATACAGATATGGTTGTGGAAATTTGAAAGATATATTTATATCGTTATTTCCAATACGATATTTGTGGGTCGTAGAATTTGATATTGAAAATAAGCCGATATATTTTCTATTTAGAGCCTTGTATTTAATATCAAATGTGATTTGGGTTTGATGTGAACTGTGTCTTCAATGACATTCGTTCTTTAACCCTATTAACAATGGGATGTGATTTTGGGTTTATCGTGAACCGTGTTTTAAATGACATTGATTCTTTAACCCAGTTAAAGATTAAAACTAAGTGGAGTTTTAATGAATCTTTTATTAGATTGAAATGATCGAGAATGGAGTATCACCAGTTTTGCTCCAAAGCGATAGTTAAATCTTTAATCAGATTTGGACATGAAATGGTAATTAATTTTACCGATAACACCCGTGGTGTTAGATATGGAGTATTACCAGTTTTGCTTCATGGGATGAATAGGTTGGGATCGGTAAATAAAATAAATAATTACTTCTGTGTGGTTCGCTAATCCCGACTAGTTTGAAATAATATCCAAAGGAAGATTAAAGAATAAATTTAGAAGAATTTATCTTTGATAAAATTAATGGGAACCTTTCCCTAAGAATGTGAAATTTAGAAACTAACTGTAGGTTAGCTAAGAAGGATGGTTTCCTGGGTATTGATCTCATGTTGGTTTCGGCCTTTGGGGTTAATATTTGGGGAATTGTTCTCTTGCTAATTTACGGTTAGTGACTGATGAATTGGAATGATGCGCTTGTATGACACTTGTTTATTATATACGCGGGTTATTCAGAAAGGTCGGGTTTATAACCATTCTGAATAAACGATTCGACGATATGTCGAAGATGAAGACATCGGTTAAAGACCGGAAGTCTTCACATCGTTTGGGTGATTATTGATGTTCTTGATTGTGTTGTACACCCAAGAGGAGGAAATCAGTTGGTGATCGTCCAGACGTACTTAGCAATAGATAGATATGCGAGGAAAGTGCCTCCGGTTTCGTTCAGTCCCAGAATGAAATTGTAAATGGACTATGTGTCTGACATTGGATTTTATTCTGTGTTGATTGATCTCTATTGAATATACATCTGTTTGGCGGCGGAGAATTTATTCTCTTGCTTAACGCCCTTCTCTGAGACATACGAGCTCAGAGGTTGTATATCGATGGACATTAGTCGCACGGAGTGAATTGCCTGTGTGGCATGCCTAAGTGACATATGATCAAGGCTTTTGTTGAAAAGCAAAGTCTTGTGGTTGATGATCAAAGCACGACTTTAATACAGCGTAGCTTTGTGTATAACGTGAATTCGCCTGCCTCACACCTCGGTATGAGTTAAAAACGGGATAGGGACTGCAGGGAGAGCACGACATTTCTTTCTAGCTTTGGTAGTATCAGTGACTTACCAGCCCTGACATTTATATTATTTTCACTTATGTGGTTGTTGGATGCGAGGCGCCTCGGATATAGGTCTGATAGGACCGAGAAACGTGTGTTCAGGAATTGCCAATCCTCAAAGGTAAGAGAGGACCAGCCCTGAAGATCCAAAGGTTACCCAGAGTGTATAGTCCTGGGAAATTTGCTAGAGTGTCTCGAAGCGGAGACGAGCTTGCCCCTTGCCTCGACTCATGACGGAAATCCAATTTCCAATACGAGATATTTCGGTTTTATTTGTAGAGCCTAGTATGGCGACATGATATATGGTACCCATGCCGTCTATGATTGATATTTATGATTGAAATTGTTTTGACACTATACACTTATAATAGTATCAAATGATTTGTTTTAAACGTACCAAGCATGTTTGGCAATTATAAGGGAAAACCCTATCCTTCGGCTTGGGTTGCATTATGTGATGGGACATGGGTCTTAGTATAGCTTCATTTTTCGAAAAAGCATTGCGCTGTTTTGTTATTTGCACTAGTGTTCTTGGGAGGAAACCCGTTCTGTGCTATACGGCGTGGTCCCTTTAATTACTCTCTTTTAAAGTAAAGTTTTAAATAACTTTTTTAGTTCTCACACCAGTCATATGACTGACCCGGAGTTTATTGTTTTAACCTAAACTCTTGGTGCCCCTATTTTTGACACAGGCAGCTAGTAGTTTTGGTTTTGCAGATTTATATTCATAGGATCCTGAGTTATAGCTGGGACGATGCTCGGAAAACTCTGTATCCGTGTATTACTTTCAGTTGTGTTTTGTATTGTTTTCCGCTGTAATGTAATTTAAATCTCTGATATTTTTATGATGTGTAATATTTATTCATACTCTGTATATTCTTGTATTCTGATGGAATTGTTGTAATTAACAATGAAATGTTCTTCTGTTTGTGTTCTAAATCGTCTTGTCCTCAACGCAATCCATGCTTTCCTTTACGAGGAAGTTCGGGTTGTGTCAGTTTGGTATCAGAGCTTTGGTTTACAGAGCTCGAGAACAAGACACATTAGAACCATACGAAAGTATTCATCAGATATTGGATTAGTAATATCCAATAAGAATGACTCATTAGAGATAGGATTTGTAGTATCCTAGAATGAGTCTGAAGAGTATATTTTTCAGATGAAAACAACATTTTTTTGAAAATTTAAACCATTTTATACGTATTTGAATATTTTATTTGTATTGAATTTGGACAATCGAGTATATAGAGATTTTGTGTATACACGTCATGAACGTATATTCGAAGTTTTAATATACTGGATAGATATAGAATCACATTCTAGTCGCCCGGTGATAATTCTGGTGATGTCTGGACATCATCAGTATTTATTTTCGTGTATCGAAGGTGTGCTATCTATATATTTCCATTAGACTGGTGTGAGAACCAAAACTAGATAGAATTATTTGTTGTGATTTGGCATCAAAAACATGATTTTCTGTGTATGTATCAAAATTATGAATTCGAAATTCTAATCAACTAATTGATTGATGGCTGTGCTATTTGTTTATTTGTTTGATATTTTTAACCATTTAGCCTAATTGAACCAAACAGCGAAGTGTATTGAAAATTGGTCGCATTTGCTTGCATATACATGTACTTACATTGAACAGGTCATAGCAAGGAGGCTAGAGCAGAAGAATAAAATTGTTTGCCCAACAAATAGGTACATATTTACTGTTTTGTTTGGGTGATGATGATTTTATGAGCCGATTGGCTAGCCGCTTGGCTTTCTCTTTTTCTTTTGGATTGAAGAAGGCCATTAGAGGCTATATGAAATATCCCGAAGTTCCCGGTGCAGGGGAAGTTATGGCGATTTTTTTCGAAAATTTAGGGTGTTAGCCAAATTTTTGAAAAATTTGAAAAGTTCTTAGAAAGGGAAAGGTTGAAGAACTTAAGCCATAAAGAAAAGAATGGAAGTTGAGTTGGTTTGTAAAACAACTTTCAGCCTCGTTCCTTTTCGGGGATGAAAAGTTTTAAGTGGGGGAGATTGTAATAACCCGGAAAATCCGAGCCAATTTAAAATTTTTATTTTGGCAATTTTAGTGGAATTTGAATATTTAAAAATGAATTATTTTAAGTAATAGCGATGAGAAATATATTTTGAATAGACTTAGAACGTATATATTTATATAGATCGACGTTACAATATAAATATATATTTTTAATTATGAAAGGAATTGAAAATGGCGCGGTAGTTCGAAAATTCGATTTCAAACTTCAAATGAACATAAAGGGTGCAAAATAAATCGGATTTTAGCGAAACAAATAATAATAGAATCTAATTGAAAACATCTTTCCAACGAATCTGAAAAATTGAAATTTCATAACGGGGATAAAAAGTTATGTCCAGTTGAAAATTCAGAATAGTCGTTATGGAATTCTGGCCCTTAAAAATGGAAATTTTGCAAACGACCTCTGAATTCGACGAAACCACTTTTGTTGGATCCGCGATGTCAAATTATTTTTAGGTTTAAAATTTCATAATTTTTTAATATGTGAGCGTGGCTAAGGAAAACGCGTTTGACTAGTTTCATTTGATTTTGATCGACTGCAAAATGGCCATTTTTCAAACGGTCTCAGAATTTGATGAAATTTGTTTTGTTAGGACCGTATCGTCAATACGAAGCTAGAAGATATTTTTAGAGAATTTTTAGAGGCTGTATGTGGGCCTGGTAAATTGAAATGCATGTTCAAATTCAATATGTAGAGTTATATGTTGATTTTGACAAAAATTGATCGAAATGATCGAATCAGCCTACGATACATATCCCATTGTGTTCGCAATGGGGGTAATTAGCTATGGACGATAGGCGGTGGATCTCGTTCTGTGGTCGAAATAAAATGTTACCTTTTAGGATAGAAAAAAAATTATTATTAAATAAATTATAAAATTTCCTTTATCTCCCTTCCTCCTTTATCTTCCCCGTCCATTTCAGTTTTAAATTAAAAAAATGGAAAAAAAACCCCATTTTGCAGCCGCTCCCCCACCCTCCGTCTAACGCGCCGGTCGCCCCCCACCCTCAGGCGCCGATCGCCACCCCCTGGCCTCCCCATCGCGCCACCTCAGCTCCCTTTCGATCGATGAGACACCTCAAACACCACGCCCCCAAAACCGCCGCTTCCACCTTCCCTGGCCCCACCTCCAGGCCACCGTGCCATCTCCAGCGAACACCCCCCTCGAGCGCCTCTTCTTCTTCCTCCTCCTCCATGCCACCTTATCCTTCTCTCCCCCTTTACCTCCCCAAAACCGCCCATTCAAGCCCCAACACCACTGTAAGTTTTATTCTTTCTTTTTCATTTTTATTTATTTATTTATAAACATAAAGATCAGTTTTCTTTTTATATACATAGTGATAAAAGATATTACTTTTATCTAAGAAGGACTGGATTTTATACACAAGGATAGTAACAGCAAAGAATTTCGCTCAATCCGAATCAGTCGTTAAACCAATCTAGACCGTTCGAGACCCCTGATCGTTTGAGAATAGGACAAATCAGAACGCAGACGGAAGAACATTTCATTGTTATTACAACAATTCCATCAGATACAAGAATATACAGAGTATAAATGAATAAATTAAATTCGACAAATATCAGAGATTACAGTAAATTACATAGCAGCGGAAAAATATGCAAAACACAACTGAAAGTGATACACGGATACAGAGCTTTCCGAGCATCGTTCCAGCTGTAAATCAGGATCCGGTGAATAAAAATCTGCAAAACCAAAACTACTAGCTGCCTGTGTCGAAAATAGGGGCACCTAGAGTTAAGGTTAAAATAATAAACTCCAGGTTAGTCATGACTGTTGTGGGAACTAAAACAGTTATTAATATTGGTTTTAAAGTTTGGTAAATCAAGGGACCACGCCGTATAACACGGAACGAGTTTCCTCCCAAGAATACCAGTGCATAGAACGAACAGTGCAATGCTAAATAAAGAAAAATGAAGCTGTTATAAGACCCAGGTCTCATCACACAATGCAACTCAAGTCGAAGGACAGGTTTTTACCTTATAACAGCCAAAGCAAGCTTGATACGTTTAAAACGCATTGTTTGATACTATAATATGTGTATAGTGTCAAAACAATTTCAATCATAAATATCAATCATAGGCGGCATAGCTACCATCTACTATGTCACCATACTAGGCTCTACAAATAAAACTGAAACACACATATTGGAAATTGGATTCCATCATGAGTCGAGGCAAGGGGCAAGCTCCTCTCCGCGTTCGAGACACTCTAGCAAATGTCCAAGGACCCCACTCTGATCCTTGGATCTTCAGGGTCGGTCCTCTCTTACTTTTGAGGATTAGTTATTCCTGAACATACGTTTCCCGGTCCTTATAGACCTATATCCGAGGCGCCTCATATCCAACAACCACACAGGTGAAAAGTATATAAATGTCAGGGTTGGTAGGTCACTGACACCACCCTAGCTAGAAAGAAACGTCGTGCTCTCCCTGCAGTCACTATCCCGTTTTTGACTCATACCGAGGTGTGAGGCTCGCGAATTCACGTTATACACAAAGCTACGTCACACAGACCGTGCTTTGATCATCAACCACAAGATTTTGCTTTTCAACAGAAGCCTTGATCAATTGCCACTTACGCGTGCCACACTGGAAATTCCCTCCATGCGACTGATGTCCATCGATATACAACCTCTGAGCTCGTACGTCTCAGAGAAGGGCGTTAAGCAAGAGAATAAATTCTCCGCCGCCAAACAGATGTATATTTAATAGAGATCAATCAATGTAGAATAAAATTCAATGTCAGATACACAATCCATTTACAAGTTCGTTCTGGGTCTGAACGAAACCGTAGGTACTTTCCTCGCATATCCATCCATCTGCAAGTACGTCTGGACGATCACCAACTGTTTCCGTCATCTTGGGTGTACAGCCCAATCGAGATCATCAGTAATCACCCAAACGATGTGAAGACTTCCGGCCTTCAACCACCGTCTTCATCTTCGACATCTCGTCGAATCGTTTATTCAGAATGGGTATAAACCCGGCCTTTCTAAATAACACACGTATATGATAAACAAATTGTAACACCCCGAGAATTCTATAACTGTGAAATTCATGAATTAAAGTATAATCAAATTCAAATCAAAGAACTAAGGGAAACAGGATACGCCATTGCGTTCGTCTCGGAAAAATACGCGAAATAGAGTCCGAGTTTTCGAAAAACGGAGTCCGTATGAAGAAGATATGGCCTTCGGAAGTTTTGAATTAAATTTAAAATTCAAACAGAATAAAATAATAATTAAAAATCGGGCCCAGTGGGCCAGGGCGGATAAACAACCGCCTAAGCCACCCAGGTCGACTGGGCTGTCGACCTGGGCCACCCATGTCGACAGGGCTGTCGACAGCCCTGTCGACAGGGGTGTCGACCTGGTCGAGCCCAGTCAACCTGGCTGGCCAGGTCTGTGTGTGGTCAATTTTCTGTGGTCTGCTTTGTCATTAGGGCTAGGTGCCGGATTTTTATTGGTCTGTCTATCTAATGAATGGCTACGATCTAACCTAGCAACATCAATGGTCCTAATCAATTCCTAACCTCTATATAAACAACCCTAGACTAAACCCTAATCTATTCATTCAAATTAAGAACATAGCCGCCATGTTGCTGAGGAACGACTAAGAGTAGCCGCCGACTAGAGAGAGAATTAGGAAGAAAGTTCTAAAGCCTAAAGCAATTCAAGCAACCTAAAGCCAATCAATTCAACAAAGAAATCATATCTCTTAATTAGATAATTCGCCGCAACCATTGTAAGTAGAGTATTACTTTGGTATGAATAAACAACTGTATTGATTTGTATGCTTGAATTGGGATAATTAAAGTAGTTCATATTTGTGCAAAATTATGTTATTCATTATAAAGAACTACATGCGGTAGTTCTATGCAAGTATACATTTGGAATATTGCGCAAATTATGTAATCTATGTTGAAGCTACATGTATGTAGTTGATTGAAATTCATGCGAGTTTGGGGCTTTGTTATTATGCCATCATGATGTATATTTTTGTGCATAAATCATTTTGCAAGTAATTGAAACAAGTTTGGTTGTTATAGTTCATATGAAACTATGTTGGAATTTTGACACCATAATCCATGTATTAAGTCATGCTTTTGCAAAACTTATGAATATGGCTAGGCTATGAATGATATTTGGCATAATTGAAATCTATGATTAAGTCTATCTTGTTTAAAAGAATTATATGATGACATATGTGAGACATGGCTAGGTTAGACTCAAAAATCCCTTTTTGCAAGTTTAAAGCAAACACCATGTTTAGGAATATTTATGCATAAGTATGTTCATACCATCGTTATGTGATTAGACTTAAACCATGATTAAGTTGAACTATGCTTTTGTAACAAAGTATCCCCTTTGTAAACATGTTGAACATGACTTGTTTATGTTTATGCCATGAACAAATTTAACTTTACTTATGCCATGCTTATGTTTGACATTATGCCGTGTTTATGCTAAAAGTATTTATGACATGCTTATGTTTGACATTATGCCTAAATAAGAATATAGGTTCATGTTGTAGTTAAACCTATGCAAGTTCACATGCTATGATTCATGTCACCTATGTTACCACAATGCAAGTGCACCAATTTCTATTTTGTATTTCCAACGTCGTATTGCAAGTTCATGCGCTCACCTTCCCCTCTTTGTGTATACGCCATAAGCCTCCCCTTTTCGCATGGCTAAATTGGGCTTTAAAAGGCTAAGCCCAATATATATATAAACGGACGTGTAAAACGGGAGAAAACAACGTTGGGTTAAAATTACTAATGAATGAAAATATAAAATAGAAGGGCCCAAGTTCAAGTATGGGTTGGGCCCGTGATTGGTGTAACCTTTACACCATTAACTTAATAATGGGCCGCAAATATTTACATATAAGAAATAAAGAGGAATGACAAGATATGTAAATGTAGAACATACGATGTGTTTAACCCGAGGTTGGATTGAGTTGTGATGTAAACCTGCCCGGAACCGCCCGGCTGTCCAGTAGTCACAACAATACCTATCCAATGTGGGAGGTTAAACATGGAGCCCAGCAAGGACCCGAGGTTAGACTGAGTTGTGGCGTAAGACTGCCCGGAACCAACCGGCAACAGGCAGCCACAACAATACCTGTCTAATGTGAGAGGTCAGGGCCTTAATAATACAATTAAGGCTGAGTCAGGATTGTTAGGATTAAGTGAACTAAAGACTTAATCAAAATGGAACATGCTAAACTAAATGGACTGGTGGGGGTTAGGTTAGAAACACTTAACCAACTTAGCATGTTGGCTAGAGATAGAAAACCTAGTAACGGGGGACCCTTTTCAGCAGTAACCCTAAAAGGTGTATTATGATACCCTGAAACTAGGCAGGGTGGGGCAAGATTACTGGGCTGATTGTAAGAGGTCAAAGCGACGGCGGTGGTGTAGCAGTGTAGGTTCTAACGGAGTGCGGGCGTGCACACACTCCGGCGCAGAAAAATAAGGCACTGGGCACCAGTAGCATACCTGTGCACTCTAAGGTTGTGTCGGGTTGCCACTATGGGACTTGATACACCCCATGGTGGGACCAGCATACGTAACTACAGACATCGGGGGCCGTAAGACACATGTAACTTTGCGAGTAGGAGCCGATCATCATAGAATGGATCACTTCACCCTGATTATGGGGTGCCAGTTGGGAACTAGTTAAATGGGTTCAGAGATTAACATGGGGTACGATAGTATATTCGACCCTAGACAACTTAACCAAGTTATAATGCATGCCCACTTCCTGTTTATACTTATCATACCCAGTTCTTTATTCATAGACAAAATAGTACTAGACTTACTCAGGCTTTATGTCTGAGTCTACTTTTCTTTCGTCTTCTTTCTTCCGTTTCCCCCCCCCCCCCCCAGGTCCACAGGGAGGGAACTCAGCAGCTTGACCAACCTTAACATCCAGCTTGAAGAAGAGAAATGTATTGCTTGGACTTTCCTGTTTTGAACTATGGCTTTGGACAATCACTATGGGGGCTTTGCAGTTTATCTATGTTTTATTTATGCTTCTTTAAATAATGTACTCAAGACAGATTATGAAAGTGTTATGTTATGTTTTGGAAAGGGTGTTGTTGTAACACGTATTTGACTTTATGAAATAAAAGTTTGTTGTTCTTCCGCTGTTTACAAATATGTGTTCTTATATCTGTCTTGTATATCTGTGACTTGTACTTATAAACCTCCACTGAAATTAGGGCATTCCCTTTGAGAGTGACCCTAACGGAGGTGGGGTGTTTCACAAATGCTATACAAACACAACAAACGCCTCATTCCAATTCAGAATATTCTTTTATTCACAAAATCACATTTTTAGGGAATAGGTTCCCATTAATTTTATCAAAGATAAATTCTTCTAAATTTATTCTTTAATCTTCCTTTGGATATCATTTCAAACAAGTTGGGATTAGCGAACTACACCGAAGTAATTATTTAGTTTATTTCCCAATCCCAACCTATTCCTCCCATGGAGCAAAACTGGTAATACTCCAAATCTAACACCACGGTGTTATCGGTAAAATTAATTACCATTTCACGTTTAAATCTAATCAAAGATTTAACTATCGCTTTGGAGTAAAACGGGTGGTACTCCATTCTCGATCACCTTTCAGATTTGATAATTTAAATTATCAATTCACATTTTAATATAATTAAAGATTCATTAAAACTCCACTTAGTTTTAATCCTCTCAAAAATCAATATTTTGTCTTTAACTGGGTTAAAGGACCAATGTCATCTAAAACAAGATTCACGATAAACCCAAATCATATTTGATATTAAATACAAGGCTCTGAATAGAAAATATATCGGCTTATATTCAATATCAAATTCTGGAACCAACAAATATCGTATTGGAAATAACGATATAAAATATAACTTTCAAATTCCCATAACAGTATCTGTATAGTCACGAAATCCAACACCGAAATATTCCGAAGATAATTTCGATTCAACTCCAGTCTAATTCACGTATTGGGAATATTGATTATTTTTAAAATCACTTTCAAATTCAATTTATTTATTTCAAAAATAAATTGAATTTAATTCTAGTTCAAAACTAGTTCATTTCGACGAAAAACTATTTTTATCATTTCAAATGTGGAGTTTTTCATCCCAGTTCTTCCCAATTCACATACTATGATTTTAGACAAATTATTAATATTTTTAATAAATTTATCAAGGCCCGTACAGTCAATTTCCAATCACGGCCATCGAACTGCACTTACAACGACCTTTTCTGAAATTGATTTGGACATAATTCCAAATCCAACCGTTAGATTTCAAATTTCTAATATTCATTGGAAAGCTCTTTTCGATACGAACCCAACGGTTCCGGTTTTAGGAGAATCCGACGGCCGGATCTCCCGCAACGTCAATTCGAAATCAATGGTCAAAATTCACGAACTGCCGCAGCGCGACGCGTTCTATTCAGGCCATTATATATATAATATAAATATATTATATATATTTCGTCGATTTCCTTTTAAAACGTATTTTATAAATCGTTTTAACTTCGTTTTCAAAACAATTTCAACACTATTTCAATTTCTAATCAAAATTGAATATTTCATATCATTACTATACAATTGATAATATTTTCAAAACGTTATATTTTGAAATCACTTCTTTTCTATATTCATTTTAAAAACGAATATAATCGATATAAATATCGTTCATGTCAAAATGGCGCAACTATAATCAACACGGCTTGATATATTTCAATAAATTTGTTATTCTATTCAACAAATGAATATTTATTCTATTCAACACATGAATCTATATTTCTTCTACTCAACACATGAATCTTTCAACACACAACTATTTTTGTTATGTAAAGTACTTTATAAAATTATGGTATCTATCGTTTGATTTTTAATCAGATTCCACCATAAAGTAGATTCTAATCTTAAATATGATAAAGATGTAAATTTTATTGTTAAAATATTTCAACACATAAATAGTTTCAACACATGAACATCGTCGACACATGACTATTTTTATATTCAACACATGAATTTTCTTTTATAATGAAACACCCCACCTTCGTTAGGGTCACTCTCAAAGGGAATGCCCTAATTTTGGTGGAGGTTTATAAGTATAAGTCACAGATATACAAGACAGATATAAGAACACATATTTGTAAACAGCGGAAAAACAACAACTTTTATTTCATAAAAGCAAATACGTGTTACAACAACATCACCATGATTGTCTTACATCCTTTCCAAAAACATAACATAACACTTTCATAATCTGTCTTGATTACATTATTTAAAGAAGCATAAAGAAAACATAGATAAACTGCAAAAGCCCCATAGTGGTTGTCCAAAGCCATAGTTCAAAACAAAAAGGTCCAAGCAATACATTTCTCTTCTTCAAGCTGGATATGAAGGCTGGTCAAGCTGCAGTATTCCCTCCCTGTGGACCTGGGGGGTGGGGGAAACGGAAGAAAAGAAGACGAAAGAAAAGTAGAGTCAGACATAAAGCCTGAGTAAGTCGAGGACTATTCTGTTTATGAATAAAGAACTGGGTATGATAAGTATAAACAAGAAGTGGGAAAGCACTATAAACTTGGTTAAGTTGTCTAGGGTCGAATATACTATCGTACCCCATGTAAATCTCTGAACCCATATAAACTAGTTTCCAACTGGCACCCCATAATCAGGGTGAAGTGGTCCATTCTATGATGATCGGCTCCTACTCGCATAGTTACATGTGTCTTACGGCCCCCGATGTTGTAGTTACCTGTGCTGGTCCCGCCATGGGGTGTATCAAGTCCCATGGCGGCGGCCTGACACAACCCTAGAATGCACAGGTATGCTACTGGTGCCCAGTGCCTTATTTTTCTGCGCCCGAGTGTGTGCACGCCCGCACCCCGTTAGAACCTACACTGCTACACCACCGCCGTCGATTTGACCTCTTACAATCAGCCCAGTAATCGTGCCCCACCCTGCCTAGTTTCAGGGTATCATGAAACACCTTCTAGGGTTACTGCTGAAAAGGGTCCCCCGTTACTAGGTTTTTTATCTCTAGCCAACATGCTAAGTTGGTTAAGTGTTTTCTAACCTAACCCCCACCAGTCCGTTTAGTTTAGCATGTTCCATTTTGATTAAGTCTTTAGTTCACTTAATCCTAACAATCCTGACTCAGCCTTAATTGTCTTATTAAAGCCTTGACCTCTCACATTAGACAGGTATTGTTGTGGCTGCCTGTTGCCGGTTGGTTCCGGGCAGTCTTACGCCACAACTCAGTCTAACCTCGGGTCCTTATTGGGCTCCATGTTTAACCTCCCACATTGGATAGGTATTGTTGTGACTACTGGACAGCCGGGCGGTTCCGGGCAGGTTTACATCACAACTCAATCCAACCTCGGGTTAAACACATCGTATGTTCTACATTTACATATTTTGTCTTTCTTCTTTATTTTCTTATATGTAAATATTTGCGGCCCATTATTAAGTTAATGGTGTAAAGGTTACACCAATCATGGGCCCAACCCATACTTGAATTTGGGCCCTTCTACTTTATATTTTCATTTATTGATAAATTTAACCCAACGTTATTTTCCCCCGTTTAACACGTCCGTTTATTATATATATGTTGGGCTTAGCCTTTTTAAGCCCAACTTAGCCATGAGAAAAAGGGGAGGCTTAAAGCGTGATTACGTACACAAAAAGGGGAATGTGAACGCATGAACTTGCAACATAACGTTGGAACTACAAAACAGGAACTGGTGTACTTGCATAGTAGCATAAGTGACATGAATCAAAGCATGTAAACTTGTAGTTAAGTTAAGAATCTAAATTGGATATCATTATTGACACATAGTCTTAACTACAACATAAACCTATATTTTTATTTAGGCATAATGTCAAACATAAGCAAATCATGTTTATAAGATTACTACATGTTTACAAAGGTGCTTACTTTTGTTACTAACACAAAAGTATAGTTCAACTTAATCATGATTTTAAATCTATTCACATAACCATGGCATAAATATTTCTAACATGAAATCATGATTTCTACTTTGGTCATGCAAACTTGCAAAAGGGATTTTGAATCTAACCTAGCTATGTACCACACATGTCATCATATAATTCTTGTTAACAATATAGACCTAACATGGATTTCAATTATGCAAAATATCAATCATAGCCTAGTCATATTCATAAGTTTGCAAATAGGTTTTCTAGTACAAAAGCATGGCTTAATACATAGATCATGGTGCCAAAATTTCAACATAGTTTCATATGAACTATAATAACCCAAATTTGTTCCAATTACGTACAAAATGATTTTTGTACAAAAATATACGTTATGATGGCATAGTAGCAAAACCCCAAACTTGCATGAATTTCAATTAATCAACTACATACATGTAGCTTCAACATGAATTACATAATTTGCGAATATTCCAAACGTATACTTGCATAAAACTACCGCATGTAGTTTTTTATAATGAATAACATAATTCGAAAATATCCAAACGTATACAATATTCCAAATCGATAAGAATCATAGTAACGCACAAATATGAATTACTTTATTGCCACAAATCAAGTATACAAACCAACACAATTATTTGTTCATACCAAAATAATACTCTACTTACAATTGTGTGGCGAATTCTCCAATTTAGGATTTTGGAGATGCGATTCCTTGTTGATTTGATTTGATTAAGTTGCTTTATGCTTTAGAATTTGCCTCCTAATCCTCTCTCCAATTGGTGGCTACTCTTAGTCGTTCCTCAGCAACATGATGGCCTTGTTCTTATTTTTGAATGAATAGATTAGGTTGAGTCTAGGGTCATTTTTATAGAGTTTATGAACTGATTAGGACCATCGATGTTGCTTGGATTGATCGTAGCCATTCATTCGAAAGAGAGACCAATTAGAGCCTGCCACCTAGCCCTAATGACAAAGCAAGCTTCTGAAAATCGGCCAAACACAGACCTGGCCAGCCAGGACTAGACCAGACCTGGCCAGCAGGTCATTTTTGACCTGGGCGCACTTGGCAGGTGCGCCAGGTCAAAAATGTACAGGCGCACTTCCCAAGTGCGCCAGTGCATTTTTGTTCTGGCGCACTTCCCAAGTGCGCCAGTGCATTCTGGCTCGTTTTCCGGTTTTTCGCCCAACTTCGTTCGTCCATATCTTCTTCATACGATATCCGTTTTTTGAAAACTCAGACTCTATTTCGCGTATTTTCCGAGACGAACGCAATGGCGTATCCCGTTTCCCTTAGTTCTTTCATTTGAAATTAATTATACTTTAACTTATGAATTTCACAGTTATAGAATACCCGGGGTGTTACATTCTCCCCCACTTAAAAGGATTTCGTCCCCGAAATCTTCAAGTTAGGAGGAATGTATATCTTAACATCCAAACATCCATCTACTCATCCATCAAACACGAGCATCCATTGTCCTTAAAAGGCTTCTAATGCTTCATGATCATATGCAAAGTGTGTGTGTGTACATGAACTTATCTAATGCAAAATCAGGCGGTCTACTGATTCAGTTGACCTCCTTAATGCGAATTATGTAAGTGCCATGAATCCATTATGTATGCAAATTTTCCTTATTCATGATTCTACATGAGTGCACAATCATTCAATACAAATGCAACATCCATATGACAACACATTAAAGTTCAACCATATACGAATGCAAACATATATGCATATGCAATATGAAGTGACTGAGCCGATCTGAAACCTAGATTGTGTGTGTATATGCAACCACGAGCAACCACTAGCAATCACTTGCAACCACTTGCAACCATCATCCATAACATGTTTCAACTACATGTTTTCATCCAAAGAGTTTCTACCTAAAAGATAGGGTCGAGGTGATATACCTAAAAGGATAGATAAAAGCGCAACTTAAGGAAAAAGGAAAGATCAAAGATGTACCCTCAAAAAGAAAAGGGTAGGCTACGCGTATTTTAGCTTCAGTCTCCCAAGTTGCATCTCCTTCGGCGTCGCTCCACTGAACTTTAACGAGCTTGACTTCGCGGTTGCGTAGCTTTTTCACTTCCGTTCCTAATATGCGGGTTGGAATTTTCCTTACGGTTGCTTCGCGTTCCACTTCAGCTTCTTCTAGGATATTTGGCTCTACCTCTTCAGCAGACTCATGTAGACATTTTTCGGAGATGTGAAACGTGAAAGATGTTGTGAAATCCGGCCAATTTTTCGGGTAGCTCTAATCTATAGGACATTTTCCCAATTGTTCCTATCTAAAGGTATAGTCGAATGAAGCAAGTAAAAACTTTGTGCCCATTAGGCAATGTCAAAACTGGAAACCTATGCCACATATATATTGATTAGGAGAAGAACTCTCTAAGTATCAGCCCCGAAGACCGAAATCAACATCAGACTGACACCCAAAGAATTACTCAACCCAACCACTATATATGATTCTAGGAAACTAAGCACGATGGACTCCTTTTAGGTCACAAGGGAGTACCTTCCTAATACCCACCCGTATCCTATAAAACCCAAAAAGTTTAGTCAAACCAATGAACACCCTCGAGCCCCAACATGTGTTACTAAAAGATGAGTCATACTCCCTATGGGGTTTGCAATAGAAATTGGATTGAGAATGGGATCGAGAGGATATATACAAAAGATAGCATGCAAGTAAGCTCTACAGGAAGAGAGGGATTAAGGATATACTCTTCAGAAGAGATATGATGCACGAATCTAGTCTTCAATCTTCCAAGTCGCATTCCTTGAGCTTAACTCCATTATGCTTTGTCCGTCTTTAACTTCACAATTTCGTAGCTTCTTAATTCTTGTTTCCAAAATATGAGTTGGAACCTATGTCACTGTTGCCTCTCGTTCCTCTTTCACTTACTCTACTTCTAGTATACTTGGCTCAAACATAACGACGTACTCATGGTTTCATGCAAGCTCTCCAAAATTCACTAGTGAATCTTGGATCTCGTCCACTCATTATCAGGTATTCCACGTAAAGGAACTATCTTTTGGGAATAAATGCCAACCATGTTGCCAAATGTACTTACTAAGGTGATTCTACACAACTCATTCATAAGCGAAATGAACCTTCTGCCTTAGTGGCGAACACTACTGGAACGCCCCATTCTGAAATGCTCCTTCTAATGAACCCCTTCTATAGAAGCTCTTTAATCTGTTTACTGAGCCCTTACCTTTCCCATGGAGCCACGTGTCTAACGGGCAACGTAACAGGCTTTTCATTATCTACGAGATATATGCGGAAGTCTATCTCCCACTTCGGAGGCAAGCCCTTCACCTCTTCGAAGACATCCAGATATTCCTGGACCACTCTAACTGATTGCAAACTTTCAACAGAGGCATCTAGCGATTCAAGATAACTAAGCATAACCGCATACGAGGGATTACAAGAAATTTCCAAAGTATTACCGAGCTGGGTTAGGAGCCTAACAACCCTTTTCTCACAATCAAGGATGGCCCCATTACTGGATAGCCAATCCATGCCCAAAATCAAACCATATGCCGAAAAGCCCAAAACAAAGGCACTACATTGAAATTCTACGCTTAGAATAGAAATTTTCAATCCCAAACAGACCATAGACAAATGAGTTGGGCCCCCAATTGGGTTTGAAACAATTAAGGGGTCCTCTACCATACTAGTTTTTAGGTGCAGAGATTCTACTAAAGCAGACGAGATAAAGGAGTGTGATGCGCCAGAATCAAATAAAGTGCGAACGGGGTGATCATACTACACTTTCTACAGAAGTATTTTTACCTCGTTTCTTTGGGCAGTCCTTAGCCATGTGGCCTGTCTCACCGCAAGAAAAGCACCCACCATTCATCTTGGCCTTCTTTTTCCGGCAATCTTTCTCTAAGTGCCCCACTTTGCCACAGAATTTACACTTCCTCTTCTCTCGGGACTTGTTGTCTTTCCCGCCCTTCTCAAAGTCTGTCTTCTCAGGGCAGTCTTTGCTGATGTGTCCAGTCTCCCCACAATGAAAACATTCACCTTGCTTTCTTTTCCTCTTTCTACAATCCTTGGCTATGTGCCCCTCCGTACCACAAAAATTGCATTTCCTTTTTTCTCGTTTCTTATTATTACTGTTACGATCCTTTCTTGTTTGACTATTATTCGTCTTCCTACTCTGGGACTCTTCCGCTTGCTGGTTCACGTGGAGGAGTGAAAGCGTCAGCAGCTGGGGAGTAAGGTCTCCAGACATGCTGAAACAGAAAGGATAGATTCAAAACGAAGGATAAGAGATAATACCTATGGCTTTGGGGAGTGGACTTTGCCTTTTAAAATAAAATAATATTTTATTTTTTAAAAATGCTTCTTTAAATTTCCTTTTTGAAAATAAATTTTCAAAACTTTTTATCTTATCAGGTAAACCTATGCTCTGATACCAAGTGAAACACCCCAACTCCGTTAGGGTCACTCTCAAAGGGAATGCCCTAATTTTGGTGGAGGTTTATAAGTATAAGTCACAGATATACAAGACAGATATAAGAACACATATTTGTAAACAGTGGAAAAACAACAACTTTTATTTCATAAAAGCAAATACGTGTTACAACAACATCACCATGATTGTCTTACATCCTTTCCAAAAACATAACATAACACTTTCATAATTTGTCTTGATTGCATTATTTAAAGAAGCATAAAGAAAACATAGATAAACTGCAAAAGCCCCATAGTGGTTGTCCAAAGCCATAGTTCAAAACAAAAAGGTCCAAGCAATACATTTCTCTTCTTCAAGCTGGATATGAAGGCTGGTCAAGCTGCAGTATTCCCTCCCTGTGGACCTGGGGGGGGAACGGAAGAAAAGAAGACGAAAGAAAAGTAGAGTCAGACATAAAGCCTGAGTAAGTCGAGGACTATTCTGTTTATGAATAAAGAACTGGGTATGATAAGTATAAACAAGAAGTGGGAAAGCACAATAAACTTGGTTAAGTTGTCTAGGGTCGAATATACTATCGTACCCCATGTAAATCTCTGAACCCATATAAACTAGTTTCCAACTGGCACCCCATAATCAGGGTGAAGTGATCCATTCTATGATGATCGGCTCCTACTCACATAGTTACATGTGTCTTACGGCCCCCGATGTTGTAGTTACCTGTGCTGGTCCCACCATGGGGTGTATCAAGTCCCATAGCGGTGGCCCGACACAACCCTAGAATGCACAGGTATGCTACTGGTGCCCAGTGCCTTATTTTTCTGCGCCGGAGTGTGTGCACGCCCGCACCCCGTTAGAACCTACACTGCTACACCGCCGTCGTCGATTTGACCTCTTACAATCAGCCCAGTAATCGTGCCCCACCCTGCCTAGTTTCAGGGTATCATGATACACCTTCTAGGGTTACTGCTGAAAAGGGTCCCCCGTTACTAGGTTTTCTATCTCTAGCCAACATGCTAAGTTGGTTAAGTGTTTTCTAACCTAACCCCCACCAGTCCGTTTAGTTTAGCATGTTCCATTTTGATTAAGTCTTTAGTTCACTTAATCCTAACAATCCTGACTCAGCCTTAATTGTCTTATTAAAGCCTTGACCTCTCACATTAGACAAGTATTGTTGTGGCTGCCTGTTGCCGGTTGGTTCCGGGCAGTCTTACGCCACAACTCAGTCTAACCTCGGGTCCTTATTGGGCTCCATGTTTAACCTCCCACATTGGATAGGTATTGTTGTGACTACTGGACAGCCGGGCGGTTCCAGGAAGGTTTACATCACAACTCAATCCAACCTCGGGTTAAACACATCGTATGTTCTACATTTACATATTTTGTCTTTCTTCTTTATTTTCTTATATGTAAATATTTGCGGCCCATTATTAAGTTAATGGTGTAAAGGTTACACCAATCATGGGCCCAACCCATACTTGAATTTGGGCCCTTCTACTTTATATTTTCATTTATTAATAAATTTAACCCAAAGTTATTTTCCCCCGTTTAACACGTCCGTTTATTATATATATGTTGGGCTTAGCCTTTTTAAGCCCAACTTAGCCATGAGAAAAAGGGGAGGCTTAAAGCGTGATTACATACACAAAAAGGGGAATGTGAACGCATGAACTTGCAACATAACGTTGGAACTACAAAACAGAAACTGGTGTACTTGCATAGTAGCATAAGTGACATGAATCAAAGCATGTAAACTTGTAGTTAAGTTAAGAATCTAAATTGGATATCATTATTGACACATAGTCTTAACTACAACATAAACCTATATTTTTATTTAGGCATAATGTCAAACATAAGCAAATCATGTTTATAAGATTACTACATGTTTACAAAGGTGCTTACTTTTTTTACTAACACAAAAGTATAGTTCAACTTAATCATGATTTTAAATCTATTCACATAACCATGGCATAAATATTTCTAACATGAAATCATGATTTCTACTTTGGTCATGCAAACTTGCAAAAGGGATTTTGAATCTAACCTAGCTATGTACCACACATGTCATCATATAATTCTTGTTAACAATATAGACCTAACATGGATTTCAATTATGCAAAATATCAATCATAGCCTAGTCATATTCATAAGTTTGCAAATAGGTTTTCTAGTACAAAAGCATGGCTTAATACATAGATCATGGTGCCAAAATTTCAACATAGTTTCATATGAACTATAATAACCCAAATTTGTTCCAATTACGTACAAAATGATTTTTGTACAAAAATATACATTATGATGGCATAGTAGCAAAACCCCAAACTTGCATGAATTTCAATTAATCAACTACATACATGTAGCTTCAACATGAATTACATAATTTGCGAATATTCCAAACGTATACTTGCATAAAACTACCGCATGTAGTTTTTTATAATGAATAACATAATTCGAAAATATCCAAACGTATACAATATTCCAAATCGATAAGAATCATAGTAACGCAAAAATATGAATTACTTTATTGCCACAAATCAAGTATACAAACCAACACAATTATTTGTTCATACCAAAATAATACTCTACTTACAATTGTGTGGCGAATTCTCCAATTTAGGATTTTGGAGATGCGATTCCTTGTTGATTTGATTTTATTAAGTTGCTTTATGCTTTAGAATTTGCCTCCTAATCCTCTCTCCAATTGGTGGCTACTCTTAGTCGTTCCTCAGCAACATGATGGCCTTGTTCTTATTTTTGAATGAATAGATTAGGTTGAGTCTAGGGTCATTTTTATAGAGTTTATGAACTGATTAGGACCATCGATGTTGCTTGGATTGATCGTAGCCATTCATTCGAAAGAGAGACCAATTAGAGCCTGCCACCTAGCCCTAATGACAAAGCAAGCTTCTGAAAATCGGCCAAACACAGACCTGGCCAGCCAGGACTAGACCAGACCTGGCCAGCAGGTCATTTTTGACCTGGGCGCACTTGGCAGGTGCGTCAGGTCAAAAATGTACTGGCGCACTTCCCAAGTGCGCCAGTGCATTTTTGTTCTGGCGCACTTCCCAAGTGCGCCAGTGCAAATTGGCTCGTTTTCCGGTTTTTCTCCCAACTTCGTTCGTCCATATCTTCTTCATACGATATCCGTTTTTCGAAAACTCGGACTCTATTTCGCGTATTTTTCCGAGACGAACGCAATGGCGTATCCCGTTTCCCTTAGTTCTTTGATTGGAATTAATTATACTTTAATTTATGAATTTCACAGTTATAGAATACACGGGGTGTTACATATAATATTCATTATTTTCCCGATTGGAATGATGCCCAATCAATTACCAAATATCGTTAATTATATGGATTCCATACAACACATGTATATAATAGCAACGATAAACAATCAACCATCATCCAAGGTGCACCGCACAACTGCATAAGCGTCAAATATAAATAATTAACGCTTACAGAGCCTGTCGACCAATCGATCGACATACAATTAAATAATAGGGATTAGTGTACGCCAAATTTCATCCCAACACCCGTGTGGGGTTTCAAATCAACAAACACATATTTTTATTTGTGTAGTTGGGCGATGTGTAAAATTTATCGACCCAATCAATACCAGTCAAATCAGTGTATATAAACAAATCGGCCAATTTGTTTATAAATATTTATTTATTCACATTCACGTTAAAAATTATATTTTTAACGATAATTAATTTATTTCAACACATCTACATTTTATTATCGATTTCACATCAACATCACAAACAATTTTCACAACACATCAATCAAACAAACCAGCCATCCATGGTCTGTGGATGATGGGTGTCGGGTGCTGCTAAGCACCGTCTGCATCTTAGTATATATATATATATATATAACTAGAAAAAGAAATTTAGAGTGAGAAGTTCTCACCAATAGCTATCCCAACTCCACGACTCTTCTTATGTAGAAAATCTTGTCGTTCTCGCCTTTTGTCACTTTCGTTGTCCGTAGCCACTACATATGTAAAAATCGAATTTTTACATTGTTATTCAATATATAAAAATCGAATTTTTACTTCTCTATTCAATATATAAAAATCGAATTTTTACTTCGCTATTCAATATTTAAAAATCGAATTTTTACTTCGCTATTTAATATATAAAAATCGAATTTTTTACTTCGCTATTCAATATACACAAATCGAATTTTTACTTCGCTATTCAATATATAAAAATCGAATTTTTACTTCGCTATTCAATATATAAAAATCGAATTTTCAAATCATTATCGTTCATATGAAAATTACTTCTTCTCTATGATAAAAATCGCTACATTCATCGACGTAAAAATCATATTTTTAACAGTAATCTACCTATATACAAATCTGATTTTAAATTGATTAAACTAAGCTAAACATTTAAAATAAATTAAAACAAAACAAAATATATAAATAAATAAAAGAAAGAAGAACTCACAGTGAATAGGGAGGGGGTTTTGCTGAGGGGACGGCATCGGCTAGGCGGAGGGGGGGAAGGCTGCGTGCGGTGGCTCGATGGGGGTACGGGTCTCGATTTGGACGGAGGTGGTGAGGAAGAAGAGGCGTCAAGGGGGGGGGCTTGGTGCGGTGGCGCACGTGGGGAGGTTGGAGAGCGGCAGTGCCCCCAGCAGCGGAGGGGAGAGCTCCTCCATCGATCGCGAGATGGACATTTTTTTCTTTTGATTTGAAAAAGTGAACCGAGGGGGGCTGAGAGAAGATAAGGGGAGGAGAGGAAGTTTTAATATTATTTATTTTTATTTTTATTATTTTATGTCAATAAAAGTTGACTTTTATTATTTTGACCTTGGAACGAGGCCCACCACCTGTCGTCCCTAGCGTTTTATCCATATTCCGCACACAATGGGATATGTACCGCAGGCTGATTCGATCGTTTCGATTAGTTTCCATTAAAATCAACATATAACTCTATATTTTGAATTTGAACGCACATTTCAATTTACCGGGGCCACATACTAACTCTAAAAATTCCCGAAAAATATTTTCTAGCTTCGTATTGACGATACAGTCCTAACAAAACTAGTTTCGTCGAATTCTGAGACCGTTTGAAAAATGGCCATTTTCTAGTCGATTAAAATCAACTGAAACTTGTCAAACGCGTTTTCCTTTTCCACGCTCACATATTGATTCGAAAAATTATGAAATTTGGAATCTAGCAATAATTTGACATCACGGATCCAACAAAAGTGGTTTCGTCGAAATCCGAGGTCGTTTGCAAAATTCCCATTTTTAAGGGCACGAATTCCATAACGACTATTCAGAATTTTCAACTGGACATATCTTTTGATTCCCGCTATGAAATCTCGATTTTTCGGATTCGTTGGAAAGATATTCTCAAATAGATCCTAATATTTTGGTTTCACTAAAATCCGGATTGTTTTGCACCCGGTACATTTAATTGAAGTTTGAAATCGAATTATCGAACTACCGCGCCATTTCCAATTCTATTTACAATTATAAATAATTATTCATATTCTAACGACGACGTATATAAATATATTCATTCTATTCATATTCAAAATAAATTTCTCGTCGACATTATTTAAAATAATTCATTTTAAATATCAAAATTCGCTAAAATTGCCAAAATAAAAATTTTAAACTGGCCCAGATTTCCGGGTTATTACAATCTCCCCCACTTAAAACTTTTCGTCCCCGAAAAGGAACAATGTCAAAAGTGGTTTGATTAATTAACTCTACGTTCGATCTGGCTTCCATTCTCCAACTTTTCAGTTTCTGAGAATTTTCAAATTCTTCAAAAATTTGGCTAACACCCGGAATTTTCGAAAAATTTCGCCATAACCTCCTTTGTACGGGGAGAGGTTTGGAAATTTATTGGGCCGTATTAGGTACCCAATAAATCCTAATAAGCATACACATATTTATAGTGATATATTCTGGTGTATACAGGGGAGCGTGTATTGATAATAACTCCAGAGAATAAATTCTTGTCACCCTGTCAAAGCCTGAGGGAGTGTGTATTTTAAATGCTCTAGAGGATAAATCCTCGTCACCTCGTCCCGTGTGGGAAATAAATAGTCTATGTGCCGTATCTAATAACTAGAGAGACATGATTATTGTCAACTCTAGACCCGTGTGGGGTTTTTATTAGTCTTGCAATTTTACCATTGCAATTTAAATAGTCCATATCAGTCATCAGTTCACCGTGTAAAATATAGTCATCGCCATACAAGCCTCTCGCTTGTATGGTAAATCTTCCACCTCGTCACACAAGCTCCAAATGCTTATGTGGTATATGATGAAGTATGCGGTATTAAGGAGTATGCTATCTTCAGAAGTATGCCATGCAATGTAGTTCAAAATTAATTGTTGCTATCCTATGGCGATGTTTATTATTTACACACAGAATAACCAGCACTCCGCATCCAATGGCACTCACAAGAGTTGATATAATAATAAAATTGCGCATCCAACTCATTAAGGTTTACCTATTTGTCGGGCACGCAAATAAAATCTTTACTCAACAGCTATCCAATTTCCTGTTCAAACATATATAATGCACAAGTATATATTTCTAACTATTTTATTATCAGTTCAATGTGTGATTTAATTGAATAAATTCGTTCTGGTTTTTATTGATGATATTCTAATCTTCTCCAAACCAAAGGCCGAAAGTTGTTTAACAAATCAACTCAACTTCCATTATTTTGACTACGACTTAAGTTCTTCAACTTTTCAATTTCTAAGAACTTTTCAAATTTTTCAAAAATTTGGCTAACACCCTAAATTTTCGAAAAAATTCGCCATAACCTCCCCTGCACCAGGAGCAACGGGAAAATCCCGAAATTGCCATACAGGCCCTCTAATCTCAAAAAGAAAAAGAAAAATCCAAGCGGCTAGCCAATCGGCTCATAAAATCATCATCACCCAAACAAAACAGTAAATTATGGTAAACATGTACCTATTTGTCGGGCAAACAAATTTTATTCTCCGCTCTAGCCTCCTTGCTATGACTTGTTTAATGTAAGTACATGTATATGCAAGCAAATGCGACCAATTTTCAATAAAATTCAATATGTGATTCAATTAGGCTAAATGGTTCAATATTATCAAACAATAAACAAACAACACAAACATCAATCAATTAGTGAATTAGAGTTTCAAATTCATAATTTTGATATATAGTCAAAAATCATGTTTTTGATGCCAATTCACAACAATGTATTCTAGCTATATTTTGGTTCTCACACCAATCTAATGGAAATATATAGAAATCACACCTTCGAAACACGAACATAAATATTTATGATGCCATGGTCATTATCAACGTCATCTCCTGGCGACTAGAGTGTAATTCTATATCTATCCAGTATATTAAAACTTCGAATATACGTTTATGATGCATATACGCGAAATCTTTATATACTCGATTGTCCAAATTCAAAATAAATAAATAATCAAATACATATAAAATGGTTTAAATTTAAAAAAAAAATGTTTTCATTTTGAAAAATATACTCATCACACTCGTTCTAGGATGCCACTGATCCCATCTCTAACGAGTCATTCTAATTGGATATTACTAATCCAATATCTGATGAATTCTTTCGTATGGTTCTAATGTGTCTTGTTCTCGAGCTCTGTAAACCAAAGCTCTGATACCAAAAGTAACGGCAAAGAATTTCGCTCAATCTGAATCAGTCGTTAAACCGAACTAGACCGTTCGAAACCCCTGATCATTTGAGAACAGGACAAATCAGAACGCAGACGGAAGAACATTTCATTGTTATTACAACAATTCCATCAGATACAAGAATATACAGAGTATAAATGAATAAATTACATTCGACAAATATCAGAGATTACAATAAATTACGCAGCGGAAAAATATACAAAACACAACTGAAAGTGATGCACGGATACAGAGCTTTCCGAGCATCGTTCCAGCTGTAAATCAGGATCCGGTGAATATAAATCTGCAAAACCAAAACTACTAGCTTCCCGTGTCGAAAATAGGGGCACCCAGAGTTTAGGTTAAAACAATAAACTCCAGGTCAGTCATGTGACTGGTGTGAGAACTAAAACATTTATTAATATTGGTTATAAAGTTTGGTAAATCAAGGGGCCATGCCGTATAACACAGAACGGATTTCCTCCCAAGAATACTAGTGCATAGAACAAACAGCGCAATGCTAAATAAAGAAAAATGAAGCTGTTATAAGACCCAGGTCCCATCACACAATGCAACGCAAGTCGGAGGATAGGGTTTTTATCTTATAACAGCCAAAGCATGCTTGATGTGTTTAAAACACATTATTTGATACTATTATAGGTGTATAGTTTCAAAACAATTTCAATCATAAATATCAATCATAGGCGGCATAGCTACCATCTACTATGTCGCCATACTAGGCTCTACAAATAAAACCGAAACACATGTATTGGAAATTGGATTCCATCATGAGTCGAGGCAAGGGGCAAGCTCCTCTCCGCGTTCGAGACATTCTAGCAAATGTTCTAGGACCCCACTCTGATCCTTGGATCTTCAGGGCCGGTCCTCTCTTACTTTTGAGGATTAGTTATTCCTGAACACACGTTTCCCAGTCCTTATAGACCTATATCCGAGGCGCCTCGTATCCAACAACCACACAGGTGAAAAGTATATAAATGTCAGGACTGGTAGGTCACTGACACCAACCTAGCTAGAAAGAAACGTCGTGCTCTCCCTGCAGTCACTATCCCGTTTTTGACTCATACCGAGGTGCGAGGCTCGCGAATTCACGTTATACACAAAGCTACGTCACACAGACCATGCTTTGATCATCAACCACAAGACTTTGCTTTTCAACAGAAGCCTTGATCTATTGCCACTTACGCGTGCCACACTGGCAATTCACTCCATGCGACTGATGTCCATCGATATACAACCTCTGAGCTCGTACGTCTCAGAGAAGGCGCTAAGCAAGAGAATATATTCTCCACTGCCAAACAGATGTATATTTAATAGAGATCAATCAACGCAGAATAAAATCCAATGTCAGACACACAATCCATTTACAAGTTCGTTCTGGGTCTGAACGAAACCGGAGGCACTTTCCTCGCATATCCATCCATCTCCAAGTACATCTGGACGATCACCAACTGTTTCCGTCATCTTGGGTGTACAGTCCAATCGAGATCATCAGTAATCACCCAAACAATGTGAAGACTTCCGACCTTCAACCACCGTCTTCATCTTCGACATCTCGTCGAATCGGTTATTCAGAATGGGTATAAACCCGGCCTTTCTAAATAACACACGTATATGATAAACAAATGTTATACAAACACAACAAACGCCTCATTCCAATTCAGAATATTCTTTTATTCACAAAATCACATTTTTAGGGAATAGGTACCCATTAATTTTATCAAAGATAAATTCTTCTAAATTTATTCTTTAATCTTCCTTTGGATATCATTTCAAACTAGTTGGGATTAGCGAACCATACCGAAGTAATTATTTGGTTTATTTCCCAATCCCAACCTATTCCTCCCATGGAGAAAAACTGGTAATACTCCAAATCTAACACCATGGTGTTATCGGTAAAATTAATTACCATTTCACGTTTAAATCTAATCAAAGATTTAACTATCGCTTTGGAGTAAAACGGGTGGTACTCCATTCTCGATCATTTTTCAGATTTGATTATTTAAATTATCAATTCACATTTCAATCTAATTAAAGATTCATTAAAACTCCACTTAGTTTTAATCTTCTCAAAAATCAATATTCTGTCTTTAACTGGGTTAAAGGACCAATGTCATCTAAAACACGATTCACCATAAACCCAAATCATATTTGATATTAAATACCAGGCTCTGAATAGAAAATATATCGGCTTGTATTCAGTATCAAATTATGGAACCAACAAATATCGTATTGGAAATAATGATATAAAATATAACTTTCAAATTCCCATAATAATATCTGTATAGTCGCGAAATCCAACATCGAAATATTCCGAAGATAATTTCGATTCAACTCCAGTCCAATTCACGTATTGGTAATATTGATTATTTTTAAAATCACTTTCAAATTCAATTTATTTATTTCAAAAATAAATTGAATTTAATTCTAGTTTAAAACTAGTTCATTTCGACAAAAATCTATTTTTATCATTTCAAATGTGGAGTTTTTCATCCCAGTTCTTTCCCATTCACATATTATGATTTTACACAAATTATTAATATTTTTAATAATTTTATCAAGGCCCGTACAGTCGATTTCCAATCACGGCCATCGAACTGCACTTACAGCGACCTTTTCTGAAATTGATTTGGATATAATTCCAAATCCAACCGTTAGATTTCAAATTTTTAATATTCGTTGGAAAGCTCTTTTCGATACGAACCCAACGGTTTCGGTTTTAGGAGAATCCGACAGTCGGATCTCCCGCAACGTCAATTCGAAGTCAATGGTCGAAATGCACGAACTGATAATATTTTCAAAACGTTATATTTGAAATCACTTCTTTTCTATATTCATTTTAAAAACGAATATAATCGATATAAATATCGTTCATGTCAAAATGGCGCAACTCCATTCAACACGGCTTGATATATTTCAATAAATTTGTTATTCTATTCAACAAATGAATATTTATTCTATTCAACACATGAATCTTTATTTCTTCTATTCAACACATGAATCTTTCAACACACAACTATTTTTGTTATGTAAAATATTTTATAAAATTATGGTATCTATCGTTTGATTTTTTATCAGATTCCACCGTAAAGTAGATTCTAATCTTAAATATGATAAAGATGTAAATTTTATTGTTAAAATATTTTACTCAACACGTAAATAGTTTCAACACATGAACATCATCGACACATGACTATTTTTATATTCAACACATGAATTTTCTTTTATAATATTCATTATTTTCCCGATTGGAATGAGGCCCAATCAATTACCAAATATCGTTAATTATATAGATTCCATACAACACATGTATATAATTGCAACGATAAACAATCAACCATCATCCAAGGTGCACCACACAAATGCATAAGCATCAAATATAAATAATTAACGCTTACACAGCCTGTCGACCAATCGATCGACATACAATTAAATAATTAGGATTAGTGTATGCCAAATTTCATCCCAACACCCGTGTGGGGTTTCAAATCAACAAACACAGATTTTTATTTGTGTAGTTGGGCGATGTGTAAAATTTATCGACCCAATCAATATCAGTCAAATCAATGTATATAAACAAATCGGCCGATTTGTTTATAAATATTTATTTATTCACATTCACGTTAAAAATTATATTTTTAACGATAATTTATTTATTTCAACACATCTACATTTTATTATCGATTTCACATCAACATCACAAACAATTTTAACAACACATCAATCAAACAAACAAGCCATCCATGGTCTGTGGATGACGGGTGTCGGGTGCTGCTAAGCACCGTCTTCATCTTAGTACATATATATAACTAGAAAAAGAAATTTAGAGTGAGAAGTTCTCACCAATAGCTATCCCAACTCCACGAATCTTCTTATGTAGAAAATCTTGTCGTTCTCGCCTTTTGTCACTTTCGTTGTCCGTAGCCACTACATATGTAAAAATCGAATTTTTACTTTGCTATTCATTATATAAAAATCGAATTTTTACTTCGCTATTCAATATATAAAAATCGAATTTTTACTTCGCTATTCAATATATAAAAATCGAATTTTTACTTCGCTATTCAATATATAAAAATCGAATTTTTACCTTGCTATTTAATATATAAAAATTGAATTTTTTTACTTCGCTATTCAATATATAAAAATCGAATTTTTACTTCGCTATTCAATATATAAAAATCGAATTTTTACTTCGCTATTCAATATATAAAAATCGAATTTTTACTTCGCTATTCAATATAAAAAAATCGAATTTTCAAATCATTATTATTCATATAAAAATTACTTTTTCTCAATGATAAAAATCGCTACTTTCATCGAAGTAAAAATCACATTTTTAACACTAATCAATCTATATACAAATTTAATTTTAAATTGATTAAACTAAGCTAAACATTTAAAATAAATTAAAACAAAACAAAACAGATAAATATATAAATAAATAAAAGAAAGAACAACTCACAGCGAATAGGGAGGGGGTTTTGCTGAGGGGAGGGCGTCGGCTAGGCCGGGGGGAGGGGTGAGGCTACGCGGGGTGGCTCGATGGGGGTATGGGTCTCGATTTGGACGGAGGTGGAGAGGTAGAAGAGGCGTCGAGGGGGGGGGCTTGGTGCGGTGGCGCATGTGGGCAGGTCGGAGGGCGGTAGCGCCCCCAGCAGCGGAAGGGAGAGCTCCTCCGTCGATCGCGATATGGACATTTTTTTTATTTTCTTTTGATTTGAAAAAGTGAACGGGGTGGGGGGGCTGAGAGAAGATAAGGGGAGGAGAGGAAGTTTTAATATTATTTATTTTTATTTTTATTATTTTATATCAATAAAAGTTGATTTTTATTTCGACCTCGGAACGAGGCGCACCGCCTGTCGTCCCCAGCATTTTACCCCTATTCCGAACACAATGGGATATGTACCGTAGACTGATTCGATCGTTTCGATCAGTTTCCGTTAAAATCAACATATAACTCTATATATTGAATTTGAACGCGCATTTCAATTTACCGGGGCCACATACTAACTCTAAAAATGCCCAAAAAATATTTTCTAGCTTCGTATTGACGATACGGTCCTAACAAAACTAGTTTCGTCGAATTCTGAGACCGTTTAAAAAATGGCTATTTTCCAGTCGATTAAAATCAACTTAAACTGGCCAAAAGCGTTTTCCTTTGCCACGCTCTGATTCGAAAAATTATGAAATTTTGAATCTAGCAATAATTTGACATCATGGATCCAACAAAAGTGGTTTCATCGAAATACGAGGTCGTTTGCAAAATTCCCATTTTTAAGGGCCCGAATTCCATTACGACTATTCAGAATTGAAGTTTGAAATCGAATTATCAAACTACCTGCCATTTTCAATTCTATTTACAAATATAAATAATTATTTATATTCTAACGACGACGTATATAAATATATTCGTTCTATTCATATTCAAAATAAATTTCTCGTCGACATTATTAAAAATAATTCATTTTAATATCAAAATTTGCTAAAATTGCCAAAATAAAAATTTTAAACTGGCCTAGATTTCCGGGTTCTTACAAGGAAGGTTTAATTTTTATCGTTAAAAAGATTCGATTTTTATTCGTGGAACGGTGGGATTTTTGATCGTATGAAGTAGCGAAGAAAAATATAATTTTTCTATTAATATAGTTAGTAAAAATATGATCTTTATATCATAGAGAGAATAAAAATATAATTTTTATATGATGTGTAGAATAAAAATATGATTTTTATATAATGTAGATAATAAAAATATGATTTGTTTATAATGTAGATAATAAAGATGTGATTTTTATATAGTGGAGATAATAAAAATTTGATTTTTATATAGTAGAAAGAATAAAAAATATGATTTTTATATTATATAGATAGTAAAAATTTGATCTTCATATAGGTAGCAAAATAAAAATCTGATTTTTATTATATATATGTTGAAATAGAATGTGATTTTTATAGCGATAATATAAAAATTCGATCTTTATATTGGAAATAGAAATATAGAAATATAATTTTTATATAGAAATAAGCGTTATAAAAATATAATCTTTATTATATAAACACTGGGATAAAAATAGAATTTTTATCTATATAGTAGCGGTATAAAAAATGTGATTTTTATATACATAGCAACAATATAAAAATGTGATTTTTATATATGTAGTGGCTACGGACAACGAAAGTGACAAAAGGAGATCACGGCGAAGATTTCTACATACGAAGAGCTGTGGCGTTTGGTTTAGCTAGTCGGTGAGAATTTCTCACTTTAAATCTTGCTTTCTAGTTAAAATTATATGCTAGGATGCAGACGGTGCTTAGCAGCACCCGACACCCGTTGTCCACAGACCGTGGACGGCTTGTTTGTTTAGTTGGTTGTTTGGTGATTGATTTATTTGTTTGGTTGATTAATTTAATTGAATTTGGTTGGGAAGTGAAATGGGATTGATTAAATTGGTATGTGCATGGCGTGGGCCTAGACCGAGGATAAGGCTAGGCCTTATCCCGTTTCTAGTATCGTACCGTTATGCCGCCGAAATTTTCTAAAATAAGTTAGAAAAATAAAATTATCATTTTATTGAATAAATGAACTGAGTAGAAATTCATGTGTTGAAATAAATTAATCATCGTTAAAAATATAATTTTTAACGTGACTGTGAATAAATAAATATTCATTTACAAACCGGACGGTTTGTTTATGTACACATATTTGAAGGATATTGATTGGGACGATAAATTTTACACGTCGCCCAACTGCACAAATAATATTCAGTGTTTGTGGATTGAAACCCCACTTGGTTATTGGGATGATATTTGACGTACACTTATCCCAATTATTTAGTTGTATGTCGATCGATTGGTCGACAGACTGTGTAACCGTTAATTATTTATATTTATTGTTTATGCAGTTGTGTAGTGCACTTTGGATGATGGTTGATTATTTATCATTCCAATTCGGAGAATAAAGAATATTATAAAATAAATATTCATGTGTTGAAAGAAATATTTTAACAATAAAATTTACATCTTTATCATATATAAAATTAGAAACTAACTGGAAAATAGATAAGATGAGTGGTCTCCTGGGTATTAATCTGATGTTGGTTTCGACCTTCAGGGTTAACACTTAGGGAATCATTCTCTTACTAATTTACGGTTGGAATCTGATTAAGAATGAAACGATAGAAATCATAATTTTATAAAATATATTAAATAACAAAAATAGTCATGTGTTGACAATACTCATGTGTTGAGAATAGTCATGTGTTAAAAGAATTATAGATTCATTTGTTGAATAGAAGAAATATTCATTTGTTGAATAGAATAACGAAGTTATTGAAAAATATAAAGCCGTGTTGATTAGAGATGCGCTATTTTGACGCGAACGATATTAATATTGATTATATTCGTTTTTATAATGATTATAGAAAAGGAAGTGATTACAAAATATAACATTTTGAAAATATTATCATTTGTATATCAATGATGTGGAATATTCAATTTTGATTCGAAATTGAATATGAAGTTGAAATCGTTTCGAAAACGAATTTAAAACGATTTATAAAATACGTTTTAAAGGAAAATCGACGAAATATATATAAAATATATATATTGTATATATAATGGGCTGAATAGAACGCGCCGCGCTGCGGCAGTTCGTGAATTTCGACCGTTGACTTCGAATTGACGTTGCGGGAGATCCGACCGTCGGATTCTCCTGAAACCGGAACTGTTGGGTTCGTATCTAAAAGAGATTTCCAATTAATATTAGAAATTTGAAATCTAACGGTTGGATTTGGAATTATGTCGAAATCAAATTTTGAAAAGGTCGCTGTAAGTGCAGTTCTATGGCTGTTGATGGAAATCGAATGTACGGGTCTTGATAAAATTATTAAAAATACTAATAATTTGTGTAAAATCATAAGAAATGATTAGGGAAGAATTGGGATGAAAAAATCCATATTTGAAAAGATAAAAATAGTTTTTTTTTATCGAAATGAACTATTTTTGAATTCTATTTATTTTTAAAATAAATAAAGTGGATTTGAAATGGTTTTGAAAATACCCAGAATTTCCAATAATTGAATTAGAAGGGATTTGAATCGAAATTATCTTCGGAATATTTCGATGTTGGATTTCGTGATTATACAGATATGGTTGTGGAAATTTGAAAGATATATTTATATTGTTATTTCCAATACGATATTTGTTGGTCGTAGAATTTGATATTGAAAATAAGACGATATATTTTCTATTTAGAGCCTTGTATTTAATATCAAATGTGATTTGCGCTTGTTGTGAACTGTGTCTTCCACGACATTCGTTCTTTAACCCGATTAACAATGGGATGTGATTTTGGGTTTATCGTGAACCGTGTTTTAAATGACATTGATTCTTTAACCCAGTTAAAGATTAAAACTAAGTGGAGTTTTAATGAATCTTTAATTAGATTGAAATGATCGAGAATGGAGTATCAACAGTTTTGCTCCAAAGCGATAGTTAAATCTTTAGTCAGATTTGGACGTGAAATGGTAATTAATTTTACCGATAACACCGTGGTGTTTGATATGGAGTATTACTAGTTTTGCTTCATGGGATGAATAGGTTGGGATCGGGAAATAAAATAAATAATTACTTCGGTGTGGTTCGCTAATCCCGACTAGTTTGAAATGATATCCAAAGGAAGATTAAAGAATAAATTTAGAAGAATTTATCTTTGATAAAATTAATGGGAACCTTTCCCTTAGAATCTGAAATTTAGAAACTAACTATAGGTTAGCGAAGAAGGATGGTTTCCTCGGTATTGATCTGATGTTGGTTTTGGCCTTCGGGGTTAATATTTGGGGAATTGTTCTCTTGCTAGTTTACGGTTAGTGACTGATGAATTGGAATGAGGCGTATGTTGTGTTTGTATGACACTTGTTTATTATATACGCAGGTTATTCAGAAAGGCCGGGTTTTTACCCATTCTGAATAACCGATTCAACGATTTGTCGAAGATGAAGATGGTGGTTGAAGACCAGAAGTCTTCACATCGTTTGGGTGATTTTTGATGATATTGATTGGGTTGTACACCCAAGAGGAGGGAATCAGTTGGTGATCGTCCAGACGTACTTGGAGATCGATGGATATGCAAGGAAAGTGCCTCCGGTTTCATTCAGTCCCAGAACGAACTTGTAAATGGACTGTGTGTCTGACATTGGATTTTACTCTGTGTTGATTGATCTCTATTGAATATACATCTGTTTGGCGGCGGAGAATTTATTCTCTTGCTTAACGCCCTTCTCTGAGACGTACGAGCTCAGAGGTTGTATATCGATGGACATCAGTCGCATGGAGTGAATTTCCTGTGTGGCATGCCTAAGTGGCAGATGATCAAAGCTTCTGTTGAAAAGCAAAGTCTTGTGCTTGATGATCAAAGCACGACTTTAATACAACGTAGCTTTGTGTACAACGTGAATTCGCGAGCCTCACACATCGGTATGAGTTAAAAACGGGATAAGGACTGCAGGCACAGCACGACGTTTCTTTCTAGCTTTGGTGGTGTCAGCGACTTACCAGCCCTGACATTTATATTATTTTCACCTATGTGGTTGTTGGATGCGAGTCGCCTCGGATATAGGTCTGATAGGACCGGGAAACGTGTGTTCAGGAATTGACAATCCTCAAATGTAAGAGAGGACCGGCCCTGAAGATCCAAGGGTTACCTAGAGTGTGTAGTCCTGAGACATTTGCTAGAGTGTCTCGAAGCGGAGAGGAGCTTGCCACTTGCCTTGACTCATGACAGAAATCCAATTTCCAATACGAGGTATTTCGTTTTTATTTGTAGAGCCTAGTCTGGCGACATGATATATGGTACCCATGCCGTCTATGATTGATATTTATGATTGAAATTGTTTTGACACTATACGCTTATAGTAGTATCAAATGATTTGTTTTAAACGTACCAAGCATGTTTGGCTATTATAAGGGAAAACCCTATCCTCCGGCTTGCATTGCATTGTGTGATGGGACATGGGTCTTATAATAGCTTCATTTTTCCAAAAAGCATTGCGTTGTTTTGTTATTTGCACTAGTGTTCTTGGGAGGAAACCCGTTCCGTGCTATACGGCGTGGTCCCTTGAATTACTCTCTTTTAAAGTAAAGTTTTAAATAACTGTTTTAGTTCTCACACCAGTCACATGACTGACCTAGAGTTTATTGTTTAACCTAAACTTTGGGTGCCCCTATTTTCGACATGGGCAGCTAGTAGTTTTGGTTTTGCAGATTTATATTCCCAGGATCCTGATTTACAGCTGGGACGATGCTCGGAAAGCTCTGGATCCGTGTATTACTTTCAGTTGTGTTTTGTATTGTTTTCCGTTGTAATGTAATCTAAATCTCTGATATTTTTCTGATGTGTAATATTTATTCATACTCTATATATTCTTGTATTCTAATGGAATTGTTGTAATTAACAATGAAATGTTCTTCTGTTTGTGTTCTAAATCGTCTTGTCCTCAACGCAATACGTGCTTTCCTTTACGGGGAAGTTCGGGTCGTGTCAGTAAACTTTGTTAAATCATCCCTTTTCGGAAAATTATCTACTGTTATACATACATGTTATGTATCTATGTAGTGGACAGTTCCTGTAATTGTTGAAGGATTTTAAATATATCATCTTACCTATGAGGCTATGATCTCATCTTAATGAAGACTACTGTTTGAATCTGCAAATAAAAATTCTTTATCATAGGTTATGTAACCATGTTGATAAATTTATGGTCCTTATTTATTTCTATAAAGATTAATTTTTAAAATACTCATAAGGAAATTTATGTCTTTTTATTTTTAGTTGTCTTATTCCATAGATTTAAGGAATTGGCATATTCTTTCCTATTTTCTCCAACCTTTTTAGTTTACAACAGACATTAGTACAAAGAATTAATCCACTTTAAAGTGACCAAAATCATCACGTCAACCTTGAAGTGAACCACACTGGCTTTTAAGAACAACCAAAATGTAATAAACAATATTTAATAACTTCATGAAATATTAGTTCTACAGCTTATTCATATTTATATCTCTACGTCCATATAACTGTTCTGCATGCACAACTGAAAGAATATTTCATCTGTAGTTAATGTATCTCTCTTAGGTTTTTATTGATTCTACATATTAAGATACTTATATTACATCAAAAGAACATGATTCTAAATTTATTTACTGATTGTATATCTTTCTTACGGCCTAGAAAGTTACATCGTCTTATCTACCTGAACCCAAACTAAAACGTGATCTAAATTATTAGATGTATATATTTTATAATTTTAATTAAATTATCATGATCCAAATGAGCAAAAAATTGAATTATCATGCCCTACAATTTTTTGTGCAATATAAATATCCAAACGTGATTCAGTATGTGTGTTACTTAAATTTATCCTATGCGAAAGGCATTTTCAATTTAAAAAAAAAAGATTCAATATGCACGTTACTTTTGCAGTGTCTTCAAAGCGAGCACTTTCTTACTTTAGCTTTCAAAAAAGGATTTCAATTTCACAAAAATGCCATTATTCAATTTTATTCCCTTTTATTAGCCTTCCATCCATTGGCTTTCTTACATTGTCATTCACTTTTATATAGATACCGAAATACATCTTCACATAAACTCATTTAAAGGAGTTGTGCAATAAGTTGTTGTTCAAATGCGATTTTTATTCAGTATGTCTATGTCTTCAGGACTACTTCATAAAGCTAGATAGTCTGGTTTCAATGATATTCAATTTCATATGAATTCTAATAACCTGACAGGACACCATGCATAGGTAGTTAAAACAACTTCTGATAACTTTAGTCTTCGTTGATGAACTTTATGTTGTCCTCAATTGCCTGCATTTGCAGACATATATATTGTTTTTCATCTGTCTTAGATGTGAGTTTGAATCTGACATGTGAAAACTCGAAGGAGTTTACCTTTGTTTGCATCAACCACCTTTATGTTATTCTTTTCCTAAGTATACATATGATTTGCTTAGTATTAATGCAAACTTGCATCTGACCATATTACGTTCAAAGTACGAACAATTAAAACTGTTTATCAGTGTAACTAATCAGTATCACTGAGTTATGTAAACGGTTAACATATTTACCTTCAGTGATTATAACTGTAATGGAAGATTCAGTAAATTCTCTTTCATTGGTTATTCGTTTTTTTAACTTTCTTTTGCTATTTACTGGAATTAATGTGATAACTAAACGAGATAATAGGAGATTCTTCGTTTGGTTTGCGTTGATTTTGATTTAGTTAAATGGAAAACTTTTCTCTTCCTCTAAACAAATACCAATGTCCTTCAAACTGCTTTCCTTTCCTGACATGGATGAGTAGTGATAATGGTAATGATTTAATTTCTTTAGTGACGGGAAGATGATAATGGTAATGCACAACTCAAACAATTTGAGAGACAACAGTGACGGGAAGATGATAAACAATCTTACTAACACATAAGTAAAATTATTTTTATCTATATATTTATGAAGTGTTTGCTATTCTGTGATAATCAAGGAAGTTTGTAATGCCCTTTTTGAAACTTTTGATAAAGAAAAGTTTCTACTATCTGCATTAATGGTTTTCTAAACTCAAATGTACAATGAATGTCTAATTGATTCTTTTATCTGATTCTATTTTAGTAATTTAAAGTAAAGTTTATTTATTCTATATGTTCTCTAATTTTATGTATTCTATTTTATGTATCCAGAGTGTTGTCTTTCTAAATAACAATCCATTTCGTTAACAGGGGAATAGCTCAAGATGTGGAACAGCTTTTGCTTATCGAAGAAAAGGGTAGAATATGTTCATTCAAGGAAAATATGCAAAATGCACTATGGTTCATTTGACTGCCTTTGGTAAGTGAAAGAGATAGGTTTATATTCTCTTTAGCTCTTTTCTAAACACATTGAATATGTATAAAATAGGGGATTGTTATTGACACTCCAAGTTTTGTTAAGGGGGGTTCGATTTTTTTTAAAACAAGAATTGGTTAAGGGGAGTACCAATGTAGATAGCACCCCTTAACAAAAGAAACTTTACTTTACCAAATTAGCCTTCTTTACAATAATATTTTTTTAGTTGTTAATCAAAAAAAAAAGTTATATGGTATATTAGTTGAACTACATCAAAATTTTATACCAAATTATAAATAATCTTATTTGTCGACATGCATCAGATTAGATTAAAATATATCATTCATAGAAAATCGATATACATATATTAAACAATTTTTTTATACGGTATCACACCATCGAATTTGTCGATACACCATATCTCCCTCACTTCGGCAACCTGACAACGAATACAAATTTCAAAAATAACAAACAATGTCGAGCAAAAAAATATATAATACCACAGACCTACGTCGTTCATGTCGAACAAAAATAATAAAATTTCTCTCCAAATGATTGCTTTTTTTTATTTGCAAATAATGTAGAGATTGTTTTTTTTTTTTTTTTTTTTTTTTTGCCATTTGAAATTGTATAGGATTTGGGATGGTAACTGATATTTTACCAGGGTAAAAAGGAACGTAAAAAATTAAGTACGTGACCCCCCTTAACATTCTTTTTATGATTGAAGTGTTTTTAAAATTTGACCTCCCCTTAACAATATTTGGAGTGTCAATAACAATGCCCATAAAATAACCAGCTTATTGATATTTATAAATGATAATGGCTCTACTATTATCAACATAAAATATCAGTGGTGCACAAAGTGTCAATGTTAAATATGTGCTTAATTGAATAGATACTAATAAGATCTTCTTTTTTTGAAAGGCTTTGCAAAATTGATGCGGTTTCAAAAGTTGCAAATATTCAGCGGCTTGAATGGAATTAAAAACAGCGGAAAATAGGGAGAAGGACAAACTTAACAAATTTTTTTGGGAGAAAAGTATGGAAAGTTTAGAATTTAGTGAGAAGGACGAATGTTAGTGTAAATGGAAAAAGGATAGTGGGTCCTCTGAATTCCACTTTTAGTGTAAATGTGTCCTTCTCCCTAATTTTGAAATTTTCCATACTTTTCACCAATTATTTTTTGCAAAGTTTGTCTTTTAAAAGAAAATCCTCTTAAAAACAAATGTGTTTTATTAAGCCTCTTTTTAGGGAGGGTTGATTTTGTGTTTTGAAACTTAAGAGGATGTTTAATGAAAATTATTGTTTAATATTTTGTTCATTAACTTTGTTTACACAATAGTAAAAAATTTGTAAGAGTTTTCGATGATCAGCTTAATTCGTTGTAGACTTCAAAAGGCATTCAGTAGTTTTATATATTCCAAATATATTACTCTATAATTTTGTCGCATAATGTTCCGTTCCATTGTTTCCTTCTCTTTTAATTTATGCAATAGTTAACTATATTTCAGAATAACCAAAACTAAATCAGTTGTTCTCTTCAACCACATAATCGTCTTAATTATACATGTTTTCTGCATAAGGAAAAAAAACTATGTTTTTAATAATCGTTGCATTTAAGAATAATTGAATACTTATGACCTTTGATGTTTGAAGGATTGTTCTTCTAATCCAATTTGATTTTTTTTCTATTCCACGCTTTCACAAATTCTGTTATTTTGAATCCTTTTCTTTTCTAACATTAGACCTTAAATTCTATTAACTACTACAATCCTTAGTTGTTTACTAAACATAAAATGCTAAATCTATGAATTTTTTCCATCCTCCTACTTATGGATACTAAATACCTTTTTTCATTGTAAATATTGAGCTCTAAATTTTTGGTGCATTAATAGTATTTATTTTACATATACTCAAAAATAATAAAATAGTTTTAATATTCATGATAATTGCAAATTTTCTTACTTGAAACACTATAATTTTTGTACTTAACTGTTCATGTGACTATAAATCGGATGCATAAATTTTGATATTACGATAAAAGGCTTTTAGTTCAAACAACATTTGAATCAAAGTTAATGTAAGAAATATACAATTTTAGAACTATATCAGTTTCCATTATTTAAATTTTACATTAATGCACATGGTATACTTGGTATAAATTCAGCTAATAACTGGTTTCATGTATAGCTCGAAATTTAGTCGATTAATGCAAGGGAAATACGATAACTTAAAAAACATGGATGACTTTTGTAAGTTATCAGATTTCCCTTGCATTAATTGACAAAATTTCTAAACAATGGCATTATTATAAGCAACAAAAATATTTTTGTTACATGTAAAAATATTTTTGCGGCTTTAAATGGCAACAAGTATGTGTGCAACTGCTATCTTTAGTGAATTTCAGTTACAACTACTTTCTCTATGTAAGAAAGAAAAGATACAGTTCTTAATGTCAGTTTAGGATTCTACTTTCGCCTTTGTCGAATGAAATGAAGGTTAAAGTTTATATATATATATATATATATATATATATATATATATATATCTTTTTTTACATGTTCAGAATCTACTTAAGGAACAAAGTTTCTGTTAGATAATGAACAGGCATTTTCTCATAAATTAACACAATATATTGCAGGTTTAACAGGATAACCTCAAAATCAAATACATCTTTGATTTCTGGAACTTCTTTGGCATTGGAATCTCTTTTTATAATCATATGAGCAACAGAAGTTTGGGATTCAATTAACATTAACACGTATGTGATGTTAGGCCTGAACATCCAACTCTTTCACTGCGAGGTATTTTTAACAACATCATCTTGCTTACAATTTTAGTCCATAATGTTAAAAGGCAGTAATACTTCTATTTCTTCGGCTTCAAGTTTGAAACGTAAGGAGCATAATGCGACCTTATATTGGACTAAAATTTAAGTTTTCAACTGCTCTAGCAAAAGCAGAATTTATAAAACAAAGTAAAAGGCTTCTCTTTTTATGATTTATTTTGATGAATGCTATATTTCTACATATTTTTGAGAGATTTTCTTTTTGTGAAACGAAAATGTTTGATCCAATTTAGTATCGACGATCTTTTATCTTTTTGAAGGGATTACTTCTATTCTTTATGTTGCTTTCCAAAGTATCATATATATATATATATATACATATATATATACATATATATATACATATATATATATATATGTGTGTGTGTATGTATGTATGTGGAGCTCATGAATTTATCTAAGTGCCCATCATAAAATTCAAAGAAAATTAACTAACATATGCACAAATTTGTCATTTCTCATTATTTGGTTTTCATGGCTTCTCATGTTACCATGATGGCCGTCATTATATGTCCTCAAAACCTAATTTTATTCCCTTACTGCTTTCTAATTCATGTTCAGTTATCATGTGTACGTTTGGTTTTTGGGTTTGGGTTTTAACTGAATTAATACGCTTTTGTTACAAATGAAAAGTAGGATAACATCTTAACCCACCGTCGATTCACACTAATAATGTTGACATTGGCCGTAGTTACTCTACACATGCATGCTCCAACTCGCATTTCATCTTCATAAAGCCTAATTGGTTGAATATTGGCTTCTGTGGATGTTTTAACAAAGGAAAATAAATGAACAAATAAACTGGGTATATTTTTTTTATTATGTTTTCCCCATTTCAACTTGAAAATATGTTTTGTATTTTTTCATTATTATTCTTCACTTACTGATATCTACAAATAAAAGCTACAGGCACATTTGATGGTTTCATTACTTCGTCATTTGTCCATAATTCATCATCAATATCTTTCCTGCCTATTACACCTTTAAATCGTGCATAATTTTACCAAACTACTTAGACTGTTTATGCATAAATTATACAAGTTTCTGGTGAAGATATCACCTCATCGTACAATAACTGTAGAAACCTAATTAAGCAAAGTAAATAAAAAATTGAAGACATAAAGTGCAAAGAAGTGATACTGCCGGAACACCAAAATTCGTGCGAACTGAGTTATATAATGGTTAATTCTTAGTTGCCTATAACCGTGTTCATTTACATGTTTATTAACTCATAGCGGTAATTTCTTTTTTGATACCATAACATCAACTGCCTCACTAAGCCCCATTTTCACTTTTCAGATTTAAACAATCACTTGATTTATATGTGAATTTTCCAAATTATTTTAATGTCTATTAGATTTCCTAAATAATGTTTTTCCATACTATTGATTGACCTATAAAGAAGTGATGTTGGCTTTTCTTCTCAACTTCATGCTAATTGTTAAAAAACATGAGTTGTTCCAATTTTCAAGCTTATTAGCTTCCCATTGTATATAACTCAAGTAGTCTTTGATTATCACTAGAAAGTGTCGCTTATTTTTATATCGGGTATATTGGATATATAATGAACTTACACCAGCTCTCTCTAATTTGCTGCAATAATGTGATGATAATTGAGGCTACATAAAGTTTCAAATAACAATAATGTTAAATGATGATGGAAATTTTATATTCACAGCTACCAAAATTTCTTATGAAGCGAATGATATAATGTCAATTCTTGATTGGCAACACATTACAGAAGGAACAAGAGTTAGTCTTGATGATTTTAACAAGAGAAAGCCAATAAATTTAGAGCTTGAATTGCATACTTTCATTACAAAAGAGAGCCATATATATAGGCTTACAACATGACAGTCAAATTTAGTAATTAATGCAATACATCCTTTTAGTTTATTAAAGTTTTAACACGACCTTCCATTTTTTATATTCCCAAGAAAAACTTTGAAGTCAATGCAACCCTTCATAAAAGATACTTCATTCCCTAGGTGAATAGCTTTCAATATCTACTTGGAAAAGCTTTGATCAACTTCAACACCTCCCCTTGATCCAAGCTCGCACATGCCAATTTCCTTCATAAAGTGTTCATGCTTGACTTGATTCAGAGTCTTAGTGAATAAATCTGCATTTGGACAATTTGTTCCACAGAAATGCAGGACAACCTTCTTTTCAGCTACCAAATTCCTGATGAAGTGGTATTGCACATCAATGTGCTTAGTCCTTGCATGAAATGCAGGATTCTTTGTCATAGCTATAGTGGACTTGTTGTCACACCAAATTTCCAATGCCTCTTGTTGCTCACAGCACAAGTCTTTCAACAGCTTCTTTAGCCACAAAGCTTGCTTTGCTGCAGCTCCCACAGCAATATATTCAGCTTCTGATGAAGACAGAGCCACAATATCTTGCTTCTTTGCACTCCATGTCACAGCTCCAGAACCAAGATCAAATACAGATCCTGACATGCTCTTTCTATCATCAATGCAGCCAGCCCAATCACTATCTGTATATCCTTTCAACTTGAACTCCTTCACACTTTCATACCAAATGCCATAATCCAAAGAGCCTGCAACGTACTTCAGAATTCTTTTTGCAGCTCCCAGGTGTTGCTTGGTTGGATTGCGCATATATCTCGACACAACACTAACTGAATAGGCAATATCAGGTCTAGTGTGTGTGAGATAGTTCAAACCTCCCACAATACTTCTAAAAATCCTTTCATCTGCATTCTCACTGCCATCTACTTTCTGCAACTTCTCATTAGCATTCATAGGAGTCTTTGCAACTTCAGATTTCTCCATGTGAAATCTTTTAAGCAAATTTGCTGCATACTTTCTTTGACATAGAAAAATACCATCTTTTGTTTGTCTTACTTCCAAACCAAGGAAGTATTTCAATGTTCCAAGATCAGTCATCTCAAATTCAGACAACATTGAGGCTTTGAACTTACTTAGCATGCTTTCTGAAGAACTGAAATAGATTATGTCATCAACATAGAGACAAACTATGATAAACTCATCCATACCTTGCCTTTTCACATAGATTGTTGGCTCATTTTCACTTCTTTTGAAGCCCGTTGAAATGAAAAATGAGTCAATCCTGCTATACCAGGCTCTTGGTGCCTGTTTTAGGCCATAAAGAGCTTTCTTGAGCTTGAACACCTTCTCTTCTTCTCCCTTCTTCACAAATCCCTGTGGTTGTTCCACAAAGACTTCTTACTGCAATTCTCCATTGAGGAATGCTGACTTCACATCAAGCTGAAAAACCTGCAATTTCCATTGTGCAGCCAATGCTAAAACAATTCTCACTGTTTCAAAGCGTGCAACGGGTGAGAATGTTTCCTCATAGTCTATACCCTCCTGTTGTGCATAGCCTTTTGCCACAAGCCGTGCTTTGTGCTTTGAGATGCTTCCATCTGCATTATATTTAGTCTTGTACACCCATTTTAGACCAATTGCCTTCTTGTTTTGAGGCAAGCTCACTAACTCCCATGTTTCATTTTTCTGAATTGACTTAATCTCCTCTGTCATTGCATCTTGCCACTCATTCTGACATACTGCTTCATCAAACCCTGCAGGTTCTGTAGCTACAAGTGCAAAATCACAGTTTTCATAGATATCAACAAGTGATCTTACGCGGCGTGGAGGAGATTCACTTGATGATGAGGACTGAGTTGATGAAGAACTCTGGCTACTTGAAGATGTTGATGAACCATGAGGTGTTGTTGGAGGAGATTGCTGTGTTGGCACATCAACTGGTTCATCAAATTCTCCAAGTGTGATTGACTTATGTAAGGCTACACTCCTCTTGCTTGGTTCATTCCACTCCCAACATGCTTCCTCATCAAAGATAACATTTCTTCCAATGATGATCTTGCCACTGACTGGATTATACAACCTGTAGGCTTTCGATTGCGTTGAGTAGCCCACAAAGATGCACTTCTCTGCCTTATCATCCAGCTTAGTTCTCAAATTAATCAATGTATAGGCAATACATCCAAAAATTCTAAGATGACTTATAGAAGGCTTTTTATTTCTCCATACCTCAAAAGGTGTAGAGTTCTTGACAGCTTTAGTAGGTGAGATGTTGAGCAAATACACTGCAGTTGCAACAGCTTCACTCCAGAATGTGTTAGGCATCCCCTTAGCCTTTAGCATGCTCCTAGCCATCTCTACCATAGTCCTGTTCTTTCTCTCTGCCACCCCATTCTGCTCTGGTGTGTAAGGTACAGTGAGCTCTCTCCTAATGCCATGATTATCACAGAACTGCGCAAATTCGTTGGAGACAAACTCTCCTCCCCTGTCTGTTCTCAATGCCTTGACTTGCTTTCCACTTTGCTTCTCCACTAGAGCTTTAAATTTCTTGAAGTTCTCAAATGATTCTGACTTGGTCTTCTGAAAATAGACCCAAGACATCCTGCTGTGATCGTCTGTAATCAATAGAAAGTATCTGCTTACTCCTAAAGATTCAGTTTGCATAGGCCCACACAAATCGGCATGTAACAGTTCCAAACATTCACTAGCTCTCCAAGAATTTCCACTTGGAAAGGATCCACGAGCCTGTTTGCCATACACACATCCTTCGCAAAATTCTAGATTCCCAATTTTGGGCAATCCAAGCACCAATTCTTTAGTAGTCAAATGCTTTAAACTATGAACATTTAAATGTCCATACCTGAGATGCCACAGCTTGGCACTGTCATCTCCTTTCACCACGAGTGCACGTCCTGAATTGTTTGACAGATTTAAAGGAAAGACTTTGTTCTTTCCCATTGCAATCTTCATTAGTGCCTTATTGCTTTGCTTCTCCTTGATCACACAGACGCCATCTTCAAACACAACTCTGTAGCCGCCACATACCAGTTGACCAACGCTCAAAAGATTGTGTGCCAGTTTTGGTACATACTGAACATTGTGCAGAAGCTTTGATTTGCCTTGCTCAGTTTGAAAAGCAACTGTACCAAGACCTTCCACTGTCAATTGCTTTCCATCTCCAAGCCTTACAATACTTTTCTTGCTATCATCAAGATTCTGAAACAAGTTTCTTGAATTGGTCATGTGGTTAGAACATCCACTGTCCACATACCAGACTGAATTGCTTTCATTGTCACAACTATGTTGAGCTAAAAACAGATTCTCTTGCTCAACATAATTTGACTTTTGCTCCTGTTTCCCTTTCTCCTTGTCTTCATTCTTTTTCCAGCAAAAAGCTTCCTTGTGGCCAGGTTTGTTACAATAATAACATCTGATTGGCCCCTTGCTTTTAGAAGGTTCTTCTCTTCCTTCACCAGATTGGCCTCTTCCACGGCCCCTGCCTCTATGGCCGCCTCTTCCTCTGCCTCTTGCTGAGTTTTGGTTTGATTTCTCCTTATTTGAAGACTCTCCTTTGACATGAAAAGCTTTCTCCTCTTTCTTTTCATCACTTTTGGAATGCCTTTCTTCATGAGCTTGAAGTGAGCCCATGAGTTCATCAAACGTGTATGATTCCATGTCTTTGGACTCTTCAATTGCAGTGACAACATGATCAAATTTGTTTGTGAGACTTCTTAGCACTTTGCTCACAACCTGTTGAGATTTGATCTCTTCACCATAAGACCTCATCTGTTGCACATTACTTGAAATTCTTGACAGGTACTCTTGAACTGTCTCCGTTTCTTTCATCTGGGACGTCTCAAACTCCCTTCTAAGAGATTGCAATCTCACTGCAATCACCTTTTTGTCTCCCAAGTATTCTTGCTTAAGAATACTCCAAGCTTCTTTTGCAGTAGAAGCCGCTGCAATTCTTGGAAAGATCTCATCATCCAAAGATTGTTGGATAGTATAAAGGGCCCTTGCATCCTTCTTTCTCTTGTCTCTCAAATCTTGACTTGGTTCAGCCGGTGCATCATCCGTGAACCCATCTTCTACAATGCTCCACAACTCTTGTGATCTAAAGAATGTTTTCATCTTTAGACCCCAAAAGTGATAATTCACTCCCTTAAACATAGGCAACTGGGTAACTTGATTCCCATTGCCACCAGCACTATTGTTGTTGTTTTGCATTGTCTCACACTGTGTTTTAATCTTCACACAAAACACTCAATCAAGCTCCTAAAATACCCTCTGGCTCTGATACCAAATGATGATTTTAACAAGAGAAAGCCAATAAATTTAGAGCTTGAATTGCATACTTTCATTACAAAAGAGAGCCATATATATAGGCTTACAACATGACAGTCAAATTTAGTAATTAATGCAATACATCCTTTTAGTTTATTAAAGTTTTAACACGACCTTCCATTTTTTATATTCCCAAGAAAAACTTTGAAGTCAATGCAACCCTTCATAAAAGATACTTCATTCCCTAGGTGAATAGCTTTCAATAGCTACTTGGAAAAGCTTTGATCAACTTCAACAAGTCTGATATTCTTTGTTGGTCAAATATTAGTTCATGTTAGGTATTCTGTAGAACTGTGAATTTTGGAGCAAGAATGTTGCACCATTAGAAGAGATTCTAACTTAATTAACAAACTTAATGCTAATTCACCGACACTTATTAAAGTTGAGATTTGTTTTTCGAGTTGTTGTGGTTAACCCATGTCTGTGTTTTAAATTGTCAATTCCCAAATTGTGTGTACATGCTTAGTTTGCATCAAATGATAAACGAAGTTACATATTGATAACATTTTCATTTGCCTTTTTAGTTTAATTTGTTCCCAATAAAAACTATCATTAGTTCCCAAAGAGTGTCTATGGAACTAAAAAGGTTTTATTTAAGTTTAATTAAGCCATCAGACATGCGATTTATTTTTAGATCATTGCTAGAAGCTTGCTACTCTGCTGCACACAAACTCCACCTTATAAATTTGGTGATTGCATATACTCGAAGTGTTTCACATCCTTGCTATGTTGCCTCTTTGATTTAATATTCTTTACAATTTAAAAGATTACAATTTTATTCAACTGGCCTCGAGGGAAATTTGTTTTGTCATATAAATTTATTTAAAAGATTACTATTTCAAATATGCCTGTAGCTTTCTCTTTACAATGTTATGTCATATAAGTGTATTTATGTTTTCAAATAAATTAACACTGTTCCACTTTCAATCTTAAATTTAGTATCAACAACAAATAATGTTAAATTTATTATCATCAAATAATACAGCACCCTTAAATGCTCCCTAATTTATACTACATAAATCAGTTTCTCTGCCCACCTACTAATTATGTATCCCACTCACACATTATTGAGATCAGAATTGCTAGAAAGCCCGACTGGAAAGCGCCCGAATCAAGTACGAATACCTCTCAGTCGCGTGATTTGCAACCACCCATGAATTACAGTCGTCCCATTTAAATCCCGCATTTTCGCACATTGTTTTTTCGGGCTCTATAGCAATACCCTATTGAGATATAAACGGATGGTTGAGAATGAGGAGCAACAAAGGTGGTACAAAATAGGAATGTTGTGAAGCGCGTTTCTTGAAATAATACATTTATTTTACGGATGTTATTTTGTAACGAAATTGGCTTTTGATTTAAGAATTTTTTTATCTTTATACTCTTACATTAAATTCGATTATACAAGTAATTTACAACTAGATAACACTGATATTAATGAACTTAGACACCAAAAACATTTGTTACCGAAATATACAATATCATTCCTCCAAACTAAAGCTCTTAGCGCTGTACATTGTTCCATCCTTCCTACATTGCTTTAGGTCTTCTTAAAATTACTGTGAACCCCTAAATGCAGTTCGTTTCAATCCTGAATTTTGAAATATACACATCATTCTTCCAAACTAAAGCTCTTAGTATTGTATATTCTTCATCCTTTCCTACATTGCTATAAAACTTGTTGAATCTGTATTAAGTGTTCCGAAAACTGCAATTAATTTGAGATCTGCCATTGTCATGTATTCTTTTTTATATGCAACAAATATGCTAATATACGAAAGGCCATCAATCTGTTCGTTACACAGATGTCTGTTTATTGGGTTAATTAGACATCAATATAAGATGTATATATGTATTTTTAAATTAAAAAGGAAACTCTATTGCTTTATGTTTCTTCGGACAAATGTTTATTTGTTATGTATACATGCTCTTATATATTGCTTTCTCATATTAGCGCGTTTGTATCTTTGTAGGATCTCATCATAAGAAATTTTTGGAATCAAGGAGAAGCACCTCTCTGATGCATAAAATCGGGCTCCCCAATTAACAGCAAATTATAATTGTACTCATTCTATGTATAACGCACTGATGCTGCTTCAATGAAACAAGAATTATACATTTTGCACCGTACTTTTTTTAGCCAAACTGTAACAACCTAGGTATTATAGAGTAAGTTGAATTAATTATTACATAGTATATGACGTATTTTTAGGCATCTTGATACACAGTTAATTACATTATTTGTGCCGGTATTTTATCAGATTCACAGCAACATATTTAATTAAAAAGTTGGTATGTTTCATACTTTAATTCACAGGAGGCTATAATCATCCGTTGTACTGACACTGGAGTTATGCTTGGACTATTTATGTCTTAGTATCAATTTTATTGAGGAATATTTTTTATCTTGAGCTCTAACTGATCGGTGTGCGTAGCACGGGTTCACACTTGTAATAATATAACAACCAACAGGTCAGTTCATCGTTCTGTTGCTAAAGTAGTACCCCGAGACATATTTGATGACTCTGGCCAAGCTGAGTTTGTACATGTCGCTCACGAATTGACCTTAACATCCGAGTCAATGGCCAAGGAGATAATAAAGTATCTCAGCTATCGCCATTCATACGCAGTTCCTCTTTTTTATTTGCATGAGCCAACGTCATGCATGACGCATGTACACAAGCCAACGCAGGATTTTACCAAGTCAATTGAAATATTAAAACCATAGATTCTTTTGTCATTTTTCCGTTCAGGTTTATGTTTCAAGCAGATGCTTCAGAATTTTTTTTTTCGTTCTGCATATAGCATCCTTATGGAGGAAACAATGTTTAGATATCTCCCTGCAACTTAGATAATATAATTATGTGACTGATTAACAAAAATTTAAGGATCTATGTTTGGACGGTTGGACTGGTCTTTGGGTAAAACTAACCTTGATTCTATTTACCCTGTAACCCTATAACAGGATGTAATTTTGGATCAACTGCTCAAGGTGGTAAGATTCCAACTTTATTCATATATATGCACTTTTGTCTCACCTAAACATGCGTGTGTATATAACTAAGGTATGAAGAAGGTAATGTGCTATTTTCAGGTCAGCATTTTACTTTAAAACGACTAATCCCCACAATAGCTGATCAGTGCATTCATTTCTTTTCCAGCTGAAATAAGAAAAAAAAAAAAAGAAAAAAAAGAAAGAAGAAACATGTCCTCAAAGTCAACAATTGAAGAAGCTCATGTGCTGATGTTCCCGTTCCATGTTCAAGGCCACCTCCCTCCCATGTTGGACCTGGCAAAGCTCCTCTCCACTTTCGGTCTCTACGTTACCGTCCTCGAAAGAAACTTCTACAACATACCCGTACATGTACCACACAGTCCCCAACAGTTACCTAATCTCAGGTTTCTCAAACTACATGACAGTGGCAACCAGGAAACTTTTCCCAAATCGTTTATTGGTTTAATCGATGCGGAAGAATCTAGAAGAGTAAGATGCAAGGACGAGTATAGAAGATTGCTTGGATCAGTCCAAGGATGGCCCCCAGTTACATGCGTCGTAGCAGATGGTTTTGTTCTGCCTGCTTTAGACGTACCCGAAGAGATGGGAATTCCTATTTTCATTCTTCGTACCAGCAGCGCTTGCAGCGTTTGGGCCTACTACAACATTCCTCGGCTTATTGATAGCAAAGAGTTCCCCTTTCTTCAAGGTAATAACAAATTTCTTTTATTTCTCTTTGGATTGTACATATTTGTCAACTCGATTAATGGTATGAAAAACAATAGCAGATGAAAACGACATGGACAAGGAAATCCACAGCATTCCAGGAATGGAAGGCATTCTAAGGCGCAGAGATCTACCAAGCTTTATCAGGAATTCAAAGTCCACAGATGATAAAGTGCTTCAATTCCTAATCACTATCAGTAATAACTTGCATCGAGCGGCTGGTCTTTTGTTCAACACAGTAGAGGCAGTTGAAGGGCATGCATTGTCCCATATTCGTTCTGTCTTTCCAGTAACATACACCATTGGTCCTCTTCATGAACTCAATAATACATTAAATGATGATCCGAATAAGGTGGAACAAAAAGATGAAACATGTTTATCCTGGCTCGGCATGCAGTCTACTAAATCTGTGGTGTACGTAAGCTTTGGGAGCACTACCAAATTGTCGAAGGATGAGCTTCTTGAATTTTGGCATGGGTTGACGAATAGTGGGTATCCATTCTTATGGGTGATTAGGAAGGATTTGGTGACAGGGGATGCTATGGAAAATGAGAAAATTGTACAAGGGTTAAAGGACGAGACATATAAATTAAGAGGGTGCATAGTAGAATGGGCGCCACAAAAGGAAGTGCTTGCACATGGAGCGGTGGGCTGTTTTTTGACTCACAGCGGATGGAACTCAACTTTGGAAAGTATTTCAGCAGGAGTGCCAATGATTACTTGGCCATTTTTGGGCGATCAGATGACAAACAGTCGGTTTGTAAGTGAGGTGTGGAAGATTGGGGTGGACATGAAGGATATGATGGGGAGAAGCATCGTTGAGAAGATGATCAGAGAGGTTATGGAGGGCGAGAAAGCCAAAGAAATGAGAGAACTAGTGGAGGTTTTGAAGAAGTTGACGGCAGAAAGTTTGGAAGAAGGATCATCTAGCTTGAATTTGAAAGCACTGGTGAAGCATATCCAATCGTTGAGTGCTAATCAAAAAATTTGAAAGAAACACCAGGAAACCAATTTTGCTTAGTTTGACGTTTTTTTCCCTCCAATACAATGTTCATTGATGCACTGGTTTTATAATCATGGACTTTATCTAATATTGAATCAAAAAATAGCATGGGATTTTTTATTTTATTTTATTTTTTATTTTTTATTTTTTTGACACTATATGTTATGGATTATGGTAAACTTTGTTAATTAACACATGGTATGAGTTTGAAGGCATTGATGACTTCAGCGTGCCAAATCTTACACCGATCAAACCAAATAACTAAAAGATATAAATTTCTTCTTGTTAGATCCAAAATTGGCTCTAACACCCAATTTGTTCAGTTATGCAGAAATTAATATCAGGAAAAATGCTAGAAAATCAAAAAAGACACAAGGTTTATAGTGGTTGGGCGTTAACGAGCCTACATCCACTTTATATCAATGATTATACTTGAAATCAGAGTACAATTGATGATTTATCCCTCAATCTCACTCTTACAATGTTGAATTCACTCAATAATTTCGAGATAACTCTGAATAAAAATGGAGGTGTAATAATGGTGGATTCAGAACTCAGAATTGCCAAAAGGATCCTGAAAAATGCCAAATCTGGGGCTATTTATAGCTGATATTTGCAGACGGATCGCGGTCATACGTGACGCAAATCTTGAGAATCTAGGACTGGTTCGTAGATTGAGAAAGAAATGGTTAATATGACAATTACGGACAGGTGTCGTGAGATCATTCGTTTGCGGATCGTGATGGACTCAGTCATGGCCTTCATCACGTCTCCTGGGCTTGAATCGGATCGCGCTTTCATGGATGGATCGGATCGAGCTAGGAGGAGCGGGTCGGATCGGATAGCAGGGGGGCGATCGCGATCGGGTCCAGGCCTTCTCACAAATAAAGCTTCATCTTGAACTCGTGTTCGAATCTTGGTGGCTTGGTCCAAAAGCTAGCCAACATTTTGTCCCCTCGAAATATGTTTTATCGAGAATGGAACATGCTTCGAAGTTACTAAGCTATCTTTTTATGAAGCGATATGAACCAAAGGTTGTGTTTGTTTGAGATGTCTTACCATTTCAGGAAATTGCGCACCTTAACAAGTATAAATATCAAGTTAACCCTTTGGTTATTTCTTCATTTGCTAGATCATTCTCGTCTCTTGAATTTCAGAGGAAAATAAAAATCAGCTCGTTGGGTAAGCTTTTAGATCTTTTGCGTGTATTTTCACTTCTTTTATTTCACGGTCATTCTCGAGTTCGGTTCCGCGTAGTTCGTTACCAGGGTAGACGTCACGGGCTGACCAAGTGAGAGGATCGCCGCCCTAGCCCTGATGGGCCTTCACAAATGCTCACGGCCTGTGGATTTTTGTGGACCGAGTCGCAAAAAAAAAGGGGAGACGAAAGGACTTTTGGTTTAGCTATATAACCCGCTCCCCCCTTCCTCCCTTACTCCTTCTCTTTCTGCTCCTACCGCCGCCTTCTTCTCTTTCTCAAAAACCCTAATCTCGATTTTCAGAAAACAGGTAATTACACTAGAAATTCTTCCAAATAATTTCATTCTCGTTTCTCTCGAATTTTTACTGATTTGAATGGCAAAGATGGCGGGGTTTTGTGGCGTTCAAGGCTCTAGAGGCGATGATGGTTGATGGGTCCAGCTGTTCGAGCTCGCGAGTGAGGAGGAAGAGAGGAGAGGAAGAAGGAGTTGACCAGGTCGGGTCGTAGGTGTGGTTCGGGTTCGGGTCGTGGTATTATTTGGAGGAAGGAGTTTAACGGATCAGGTCGTGGTATCGATATGGATTATGGAGATGACAAGAAGCGGAGAACGGATCGAGGGGTCTTCATCACGAAACGACGGATCGTTCCGCTGTCCAATTCTCGACTCACGAATCGATGCTCCATTGCCGACTTAGCTCTCCAGGGGTCTGATCCCTACGGACCGACCCGATCCTATGCACTAGCCTTTTCTCCAGCGATCCGACCTCCATCATTCCCACGAACCGACCTGGAAGTGATCCCATATGCACTTTTAACTTAAGCAATGCACTGTTATCACAAGACTTTGAACAGTTAGGTTAGAGCCTCCGAGATGAACCTCTTGGACTGATTGACAACATGACTTAACAGTGTATTTATTACGCTTATCCGATTTGCTTCGTGACTTTATTTTCCAGTATCATACACACTTGCACACATGAGCACTAGCACATACACGTGGTCCACAAGTTATTATCTTCTAATTTCTCATGCTTGCTCACCAAAACAGCAATGTCGGATAATCGTTCTCCTGAAAGATCTGAAACAGAGGTGGACCCGGAGGTGTCGGAACACCATAATCCCGAGGTTCCTCCAATTAATCCAGAGGATGAGGATTCTGAATCCGAATATGAGGCAGAGACAGAATCAAATTCATCTGAGAGTACCTCGCTAGAGGAGGAGTCCGAAGTGGATGACCGAGCACCCGATGAGATTCTCAGCATTCTAGGAATTGAGAAATTCATTGACTCTCTAGCTTCCAAACTAGACGATATAAAACTTAAGAAAATTTGTTTGAAACATGTGATCCCCTAGGACGATGTGAAAACACCCGAAAGCGGAGATAGACCTCATCTTGCTCCAGAATGGTACATGGCAATCAGCCGACTCATGTGCTGGGTAGGCTCTATTCCTCCGTTTCCTCCAATCGTCATTGAAACCTTAAGATGATTGTGTATTGCCCCTATGCAACTTCATCCCAACGCTTACGCAGCCTTGTACACTCTATATGTCGCGTATGCAGAGATTTTGCAAACTAAGCTTACTTTTAAAGACTTGAAATTCTACTATCTTTTAAAGCACTGTTCCACAGCGACCCCAAATTTCTCTTTCTTTGAATCAGTAGCCAACAGGAAGGTTCTGTCTGATGGTTATAGCAACATAAGGGACCACAAAGCTGATTGGTTTGACATAAAACACCAGGCTGGGTGTGCGAGGAGGTGGCTCAAGTCTAGTAAGTTTCGGGCCTCCAGATGCATGACTTAATTGCATAATCGAAGCACTAACATGTTTCTTTTTCTCTTGTGCAGATCAAACATTTTCCAAGGCAGAAGGCTCAGTGTATAACGATTGATTATCCCATCTTCTTAAGAGCAAGTCTGACTTCTTTAGAATCAAGAAATGCATTACCGACGAAAACCTTCACAAGCACCATCTTTTGGACATAAGATTCAGACTCGGCGCGGGCGGCAAACCTTACAAGTATGTGGCCCCAGCTGAAGGAGAAGGAACTTATCAAGTTGTAGAGACGACTACTCTTCGTAAGAGTCCTTCGCCGATGATTAATCAGGATGACGAAGATTTAAACGTGTATAAAGGAGATGAGGGACGAGCTGATGAACCAAAAGAGGTTCCAACCTCCGAGGGGCAGTCTCCCTTAAGAGCTTCATCGCCAATTGAGTCTGTCGCCCAAGATGAATTAACGGAGGAACATATTCTCGGGGGAATTAAATAAAATTCCTTTGCTAGTTGATGTCTATACCCAAGAAGATTTCGGAGGGGAACCAATTTTTCCCCTCTCTGAAGAGACGGGTGCCCCAGTTAGAGAAAAGGAAGTTACCCAAACGAGCCTAACTTCGGGCCCTGGTCTGTTTCAAAAAAGGGGATTTCACGGGATGCACAAAACACATGCACCATTCATCATAACACTCTTTTTCTACTGTGGTTCATAGTTCTAACACGCACTTGTTTTATTTGCAGGAAAAATGTCTCGCAAACGATCTTATTCCTACCATTCCCTTCGCGAGGGCACACCAAGCCTCCTTCCAGATCCTGAGCACACTCGTAGCAATAGTCGAGGAAGGGATAGTCGTCGACCTCGGGATTCTCACCAATCTTACCCTGTACGACCTCGATCTCCACCGAAATAAAGTCATGGAAAGCCATAGATTCGTCCAATGCCACCGGCTGGGGGGAAGCAACTTCCTAGAGACTTAACCCCTCCAAAAAGCACTCCTTCTCACGTCCAATCTTCTAAAAAACACGCCGAGCCAAAGGAAAAGGACAAAGATGAGGGCAGGATTATAGAGAAGGGGAAGAAAGTTCGTACTTCCTATGGTGAGCGTGGCTTGGACACAATTGCTGCAAGGGATGTTTACCCCAGTTCTGAGATTACGGCCAGGCTAGAGCGCTTACGAAAACAGTTTCCCGACAATTACTTTGAGAGGATGGTGTTCGTCTCAGATCATGAACCGGTCCCCGAGGATTGGGACACAGAGGTGATAGGGTATGTACGCCATTTAGCTAAATAATAAGGGTTAATGAAGAAGCATGCTGCTACACTCTCTACTATCATCCGCCGGATGGAGACATATGCGGCCAGGGCCAGAGTGAAGATTGACAATGACGCTAGGGCTAGGTGCAAAGTGGAAAAAGAACTGGAGGATGCACAGGCCCAACTAGCTTTAGCTCGGCAAGACGCAGAGAATTACAAGTCCGAGTTGGAGAATGCCAGGGAACGTTTTTGCAACGAGCTTGACTTAAATAGCCAGGAACGGGTGGCACTGAGGAAGGAAGTAGAGGATCTCAGGGAGGTTAACACCGAACTGAAGACAGTACAGGATCGCTTTTCTACTGAGAAAGAGGCTTGGGATAAAGAGAAGGTGAGATTAAAAAATGACCTTCCCCTCGCCAAGAGGGAGAAGGAGGTTCTAAATGATCAACTCGTTCAAGCTGAGGAGCGTGCTGCTCTCGCCGAAAGCAATGCCAATAGTGCTCTTGAGTCAGCAGCAGCTGCGGCTGATAAGCTTGCCGAAAGAGAGAAAGATATAGATAGTTTTGAGGAATTATTGTTCGATTTCTTTGGTCAAGTTACCAAGCATCGAGACATCTCTTGGATTCCAGACTACCCTGTTACCCTGGCCAATATATGGGACGCAATTGTCGAGGGCGCGAAGCGGTGACTGGGGTTTGATGAGATTGACGAACGCCAGCTGATGCAAACGCTTCTCAGAGGTGAAGAGCCTGAGGCTTTGGAGGAAGGTAGACGCTTTATCCACGAGGAAATGGAGAGGGAGAAGAGCAGGCTCAAGGGCAAGGATAAAGTTGGTGAGAGCTCAAGCACGGTGGTAGAGCCTGAAACCTCTGAAGTCGAGGGATATAACCCCGATGATCCATTGATCCCCTTGGCACCTACTACTCCTATTGTCGGGACCACCAGTACAAATCTGGGAGATGAATTGGTCGAAGGTATCTCCATATTTTCTCCATAGTTTATTAAAGCAATCATAACTTGTCTTCGTCTCGTGGGACAGACAACCGACATGGCCACATCTCCTCTCGATTCGCTAAACTTTACTTCTAATGGTGTAGGTACCAAAGTGGCCGAAAAGGGTGCAGAGGAGAAGGCAAAGGCTGAGAAGGTTGAGGTTCCCTCGGGTTCTGGTATCGAAGCTTCCGAGGTCTCAAAGCAAACCGTTGTCTCAACAAGTGATAGAGTTACAGTAGCACCCATGGAGTCTGGCACTGGCGCTCCTGCAGACGCCGAGATCATTGCTGCTCTGCAGTCATGGAGATGAGGAAGAGCAGGTAGAAATCATTGACGAGGCCAAGGGTGATGATAGTGAAACCTTGGCTGACATACAAGCTTGGAAGGAGAAGCAGTTGGCGCTTAAAAAGGGAGGAACAGAATCCTATGTTCGTGACCCCTATTTCTGAAATCGATCCCAAAACTGGATTGGTTATAAGATTCTCTTCTAGATCGATAACTTCACAGCTTGCCTCTGAACCTTCCAGTCCTCCTCCGGAGCCTCTTGTCGACAAGAGGAAGAGGAAGAAAAGCGACTGCTTCGGTACTGATAAATAAGAGTTGGAAAAACAGAAGAAGGACAAGAAATCAAAGCCATCTCCCAAGTGCAAATAGAATGCAACTATTGGCTCATGTTTTAGTTTTAGGATTTCTTTTGGCCAAAAGATGCAGTCGTGAGAATGGCCCTCACTTTTTGCTTAGTTTCTCGTTTTTTGTATATCCGTTTCCAATAAATAAGGACCTACTTCTTTTGCATCATTGTGTTCCTACAAAATCGTCATGTTAGCAGAGTTTAAATGATCATACTAAAATTTTTATAGTTAAATGTTAAAGTTGAATGTAACGATCATTAATCATAACGAAAACAATCATCGGGAAATACGTGTGCTAAGTAAACGTGTAGTGATGCACATATATATTCCTAATTGATCGTCATTATAGTGCCTGGCCAGGGCGCATTGGCAATCGATTAGAATTATATTCGTACTATCCCGATCTTTCCATGGGGTAATGGTTCTTACGACGCTAAGTCTCTAGCGCTTTTATACTCTCCCGATCCTTCAACGGGTCAGAGTTTGCGTGGCACTAAGTCTCTAGCGCCTTTATACTCTCCCGATCCTTCAACGGGTTAGAGTTTGCGTGGCACCAAGTCTCTAGCGCCTTTATACTCTCCCGATCCTTCAGCGAGTTAGAGTTCGAGCTCGATTTTTTGTCTGCTCACCAAAAAGTAGAGCAACAATCCAATGTACTGAGACTTTTTTCTCAATGAAAGCACCAAAATGTTAGATCCAAAATTGGCTCTAACACCCAAGTTGTTCAGTTATGCAGAAATTAATATCAGGGAAAATGCTAGAAAATCAAAAAAGACACAAGGTTTACAGTGGCTCGACATTAATGAGCCTACGTCCACTTTATATCGATGATTATACTTGAAATCAGAATACAATCAATGATATATCCCTCAATCTCACTCTTACAAAGTTGAATTCACTAAATAATTTTGAGACAACTCTGAATAATAATGGAGGTGTAATAATGGTGGATTCAGAACTCAGAATTGCCAAAAGGATCCTGAAAAATGCCAAATCTGGGGCTATTTATAGCTGATATTTGCAGACGGATCGCGGTCATACGTGGCGCAAATCTCGAGAATCTAGGACTGGTTCGTAGCTTGAGGAAGAAATGCTCAATATGACAGTTACATACATGTGTCGCGAGATCCTTCGTTTGCGGATCGTGATGGACTCAGTCATGGCCTTCATCACGTCTCCTGGGCTTGAATCGGATCGCGCTTTCATGGACGGATCAGATCGAGCTAGGAGGAGCGGGTTGGATCAGATAGCAAGGGGCCGATCGCGATCGGGTCTAGGCCTTCTCACAAGTAAAGCTTCATCTTGAACTCGTGTTCAAATCTTGGTGGCTTGGTCCAAAAGCTAGCCAACACTTCTTCATATCTTGATAACAATTCTCTTACGTGTATTCCTCTTCTTCTCATCTTTCTTCGTACTTGTTTCCTCTCTAAACCCTCTTTGTTGATCAATATAACAGATACGCAGTTTAGATCATAGTTCAAAGTTCCGATCAACACGTCATAATTCATGCCAACTCGGTCTGATTTCGACGTTGAACAGAACGAAATTCGTCCAAAATCCTGTCTCCTGGTAGAAATTCAAAAAATAGATCAATTTGTATTTACCCTCTAAATCCATTGAAAGTAAAATGAATGATGTAATGGAGGAAAAAAAATCATAAATCATGAAAGAAAAGACAACGATGGATAATTGAGGTAGCAATTGATGAAATGAATCAGCAAGTTAAGACCATAGTATTATTTATAAAGGGAACATGAGCTAGGGCTACAAAAGAGAACGAATACTGTGTATTTTGGATCGGATCTTGTAAGCCGACATTTCTGGAAATGTAAAATTGAGTACTTTTATTACTGAATTTGTTGAGCTTTCATTGATTAAACTAAAAACCATGTTAAATCCTTTTAAATTGGGCCTGATTAATTATATTCATACAACTCAATTCCAGAGTCAGTTCAGACATAATATTTTTTTTGTAAGGCCAAAAAGGTTTTTATTGTGGATCATGCCATTATCATTATAACTAGTAATGATACATGAAAGCACAAGTGATAGAGAGTAAATTTATCAACTATAAACGGTTTTGAAGTGGTCCATCCACTAAATCTAACTAGATTACAACACAGAAGTCAAGCTAAATGTCGAACTACTATTGCATTGCAAATAAAAAAAAATGCCAGAACAAGAAAAACGAAAATGAAAAAGCGGTCATAGCTTGAGAGAGAATCCTATTCCAGAGTATCTTGCAGTTGTAAATCTACTAATCACCAAGGTTCAAGAACCTAACAGCTGCCAAGGTAGTCACTTTCCACAAACAAAGTGGCAGACCAATTTCAAGCTGAAACAACATAATCACTTAAAAAATAAACTACTATGGCAATTGATGCAACTAACGCAACTGATATGTAACACCTCACAGTTTTCTGTGCCTAAATTTCGACAAAAATCAAAACTCAAACACATCCAAGCATGGAGCGTGTAAATCTGGTACCTGCAATAAATGAGCATGATCATAATCAGAGTACAATAAGATAACTCATAGCAGAAACAAAATAGGATTAACTAGCATCAACTCAAGCAACTACCTTTTTCAAAGTAAGTCACTTTGCCAATACCAAACATGAGAAAGAGCGCGAACCAGAAGCCAAACTAAAACACCTGTGAGAACCCGACCTTCTCTAGAAAACCTGGGGTTGTAATGAGGAGGGGGGGGGTCAGAACAACAAAATTTTGATATATATGAAATGTACAACACAGATTATAATATACAGATGTATCCTGTTTGGTTCAATCCAAGATGTATACCTATCAATGTTAGTGATTCTAGCCTAACCTTGTAGATATTTACGCACAACCCTACTACTCTTTCCCAAGTAGTGTTCCCAAAGTATAATACCGAGATAGGACGTGTGATGGCCCTCCAATCCGTATTACCTGAGTTCACTAAATACTACACATGTCCAACTCAAATTGCACAGAAATATGAGTCATTAGTGTTAAAGAAATAGAAATAGACAGAAAAAGAACTAAAAGAAACATCCGAATCTCACAACGAAACTGAACAAAATATAATATTATATATCATAACCTTTGAAATACAAAACTGTTTTGTATATACATACCATATCAGAGTACAACACAATATTTGATACAACGGAAATAACTCTAAATAATTAACGGTGAAGCCTCCTGCTTCAAGCTCCTCCAAGTGTATCTGTAAAATCCTGAAACACTTGACTGCCTATACAAATTTGAGCACCCAAGAGTTTAGGAGAAAACAAACAAAATAAAATCTGTGTCAGTCATGGGACTGGTGTGAGTAAACTCCAACCATATTGTTTTACTTTGAAAATCCTTTTAAAAGAAAAAGATAAGAGTAAGACCAGCCCACACATAAATATGGAAGGTTTTTACCTTACTATAACCCAAAGCAATTTGATATAAAAATCCATTGATATTATAATAATGTTTAATCAAATAAATAACCAAGTAGTAGAACGCTTGCATCTCACGCTCTACATATATAGTATAAAATCAGAAATCGTAGGGCGCTTATTAGAGATTGGATCCCAGCTATGACAAGGTATACATGGGACCACCTCCCAATCAGTGTACTCTAGTGGGGATACACTAGGGTTTAGCAAGAACATCTTGCAATTCGGCCACACATGACTGCCCACTCATTTAGCTTGAGTGCAGCAAATATATTGTTATCCACGGTTATCGGCCATCCAACCGTAATCCATATGATACAGAATCGAAAGAAGAACAAATAGTGATTTTTTTCTATATATCAGTGACAAATATACCCTGCTTCGGTATGACCCAATTAGCCATGCTGCCTGCCCGATTTTTGTTATTTCCCGATTGTGAGGCATGAGGCTACATATACCTTTTCTAACATCTGGTCACCATACACTTTGAATGCCACGTCGTCAAACCCATCAAATAACTAGTTGATCTTCCCAAAAATATTATGGGTATAAAAGCTAAGAGAAAAGAATTCCTCCACCACTAGACGTAATACCTTGAAAAGATCATCTTATGTGATCTGTTAGGAATACTCTGCCAGATATTCGTCTATACAAGTTGTCCTGGGTTCGGACAAATAGAACAGCCATTTCACATTACTCCATCTTCATTTATCTTCAAATAATATAATTCGCAATGTCTATGCCTATACGGAGTGGGTTTCGGATAATAAATCCTACCGGTCTCTCCGTATTAACGACGACTGTCAAAAATCTTTGATTGCCAGTGATTTAACTATCAAAGAAATAGAAACATTCACCAAACAATCATTGGCCCTTTTTTATTTATTAATATTTAATTTAAATTTTCTTGTCGAATTCTATATATCGATTTCTGGTTATCAAAATTTCTTAAAAATATTCTAACTCCTTAAATTTTTGGAAAATTTTGCCAGCACCTCCTTTATATCGGTCAATAGATCAAACCCCAACTTGCCTCTCTAAGCCCTTTCCATTCAAAAAGAAAATCAAAAAGCTAAGCGGTTTGCCCATTAGGCTCATAAAATCTCATATGGAAATTTAAAAATGTACCCTTTTGTCGGGCACTTAAATTAAAATCTTCTGTAACGACCCGTAAATTTGGAACAAAATTAAATATTCCAAATTTCATAAGAATAAAAAGAAAATGGATAATTGATGATAATATAATTAAAATAGATTTATAAAAAAATGAGTTTTATTATAAAATAATACGTTTACAAAGGAGTTACAAGAAATATTAATTCTCAGACCCTAGAACTGATTCCATTAGATCCGGAATGATGAAATTAGGTAACTAGCCAAGTTTGGTCAAAAACAGAATCTGTTTAATATTGAGTAAAAAATAAAAGGCCAAAATTTTAATTAAATTTAGACGGTAATTGGAATTTGATAGTGTGAACGGCAAAACCGGAACCTGAGACCTATCCAGGAAAATTCTAAACGTAGGATATTATCTATGTATAAAGTATGAGGAAATTTCTTATCGAATATAAAAAATTATTCGCAAAAAACAAATCTAAAATAAATTATTTGAATATGCAAACTAACTTAGATGTTGGATTTGAGCACATAGAAAAACCGGATCTAATGTTTAAAGAATTTCTGAAAAACGTTATCGTTTGATACTGCGACGCGAGGCCGGAAAGTGCTGAAGAAAACACAAATTACTATTCATGGGGATAATGATGAATAATGGCCTTAGGATCTTCCATCCTTATCCGTAAGACACATGTCATTAATCCTTGCATTACCCTTTATTATATATACCTTATTTCTTCCTTATCACTCCATTTTCTTCTTGGAAAATTATTCCTCCCCTCTCCATGAATTTCTCACATTTTTGACCCATATTAAAAATAGATTTTTTCAAAAAAATTAAGAAGAAAAGCTAGGAGAAGGATCTATACATCCTAGGCTAAATTCTGGAAGCATCAAGTGTGAGAAATCATGTAGTTTAAAGGGTTTATTTCCTTAGTTTTAACATGTATACAAATTGTTTGTAGAAATTCCTAAATTAAACCTTAAGTGATTATGTGGTGAGATGTTCATGGATTTAGGTTAAAGATAGTAGCTTTATACTCCCTTAAAGTTTATATGTGAAAATATTGAGATTAGAAATGATTTCCGAAAAGTAGAAAGAAAAAATCCGATTAGCAAATGGGTATATGAAGTTAGGAACTTAAAATAGCAAAAGTGAATGTTCCTAAGTAAAATTTTAAGTGATTTCCAATTAGTATAATCATGTATTAAGGTTAGTGTACACTTATATGAAGTATTGATGTCATTGGAGTTGAATTAGGAATGAAAATCCTAAAGGTAATAAGCTTTTAAATACCTATTTAAGTGATTAGCAAAGTTAGGTGTAATATTATGAAAGCTATAATGACCTTTGAAAATTGTAATCACATGAATTTAAGTTAGCTCGGTCCATGGAAAAGGTATTCTCATCTATGGATCCATTTTGGTTTGGAAATCAAATTATATTAGAAAGTGTATTCATGATAATTAGAAAAGAATCAATGGCACAAAAAAAACTAATGTTACTTTTAACTTGTAATGACTAGGTTGCTTAACAATCGAGAGAGAGCGCAGAGCTGTGGTGGTCCTACAGTAAAGGAATTTGAAGAAACCTACTGGGACGGTGAGTGGTTTATTCCCTTACATTTGCTTGTGGTATCCGTTTGTGTGAAATGATTTCATGCATGTTGTAGTATGTTTGAAATGTTGAAATGGTTTGGAAACCCTGCACAAGTCATGGGATGAAAGCACACTAGTCCCATGTGTTTATTACACGGATTGTTATTTAATGGTAAACCCCTACACAGGTTATTGGGATGATGACCCACACTAGTCCCAAGTGTTCAATAAATTGTGTATGTTGTTGCTTTGTGGATGTTATAGTGTTTTGATATTTGGATTGGCTTAACCAGTGATTATGAACACCATTTGGCTTGATATGTGTACTGATGTCATATTGAGGCAATAGCGAGGTTGTACAAATCATCCTATATAGTGGAGGTTATGGCAAAATTTTCCAGAATTACAAAAACCAAATTGACACCAACATGTATCGGTAAATAACCAACGGGTTTAAGATACAACTCGTTAGACACATGACATCTTGTTTATGTTTATTGGATGCTGCTTATACCTAATTCTCGGGTTATACAATATTTGAATGAGTCTCATTCTAGAAATCTAATTTTGAATGATTATTTTAATAATAAAATAATCTAGAAATCGTAGTTGAAATGAATAGTAAATCGATTTTACGATGAATAGCAAATTGAAGTTGCGTTTGCGTAGCAAACGAACTCGAATTCCGGAATTTTCAGTTCCAATGTTCTTATTTATTTTTATAATGGAAGTCTGCAAATTTTGGAAACAAAATAATTGGTTTTGAAAAATAATCCTATTTTAATGATATGAATAGTGTTTTAAAATAATGGATTTAAAAAAAAACCCGTAACTAGGAAAATGATTTTTGGAAGTTATTTAATATATTTTAAATAATTATTAGACGTATTTCAAGGCAATACGACAATGTATTTAAGTTAAGTCACTTTTGGGTTCGAATAGGACACGGTGCGTAGCGACTGTTCGCGAATCTCGACCTGATAATTTGAATTGAAATTCTGGGAGATCCGACTGTCAAATTATCCAAAAACGATAAATGTTTTGTCTAGAATAAAAATAATTTTCCAACAAAGGAAGAAGAACGTATTTTCAATGGTTATATTTTGAAGTAAGTCCAAATCAGTTTGGCCAAAAAATCCAGATTTGGTAGTTCATTTGCCAATTCCGATTTATGTTAAAAAGGCTTTATATAAATATTAAAAAATCATTTTAAATTATTTGAAAGTATCTTGAATGAATAAATAATGCTTTAAATAATGAACACCTATTTTGGCTGGGTATGCGAAAACCACGAGTAAGTCTGTCCCGATTGTGAGATCCGGAAAGGTAAACGGGGTGTTTAACAATGTAAGGGATGCTGCAACTAGTGAGCTGAACTTACTTGGTCAATGTTTATTTATCTGGACGAGGATCAGAATGGATTGAAAGAAAATCCCGGATGTTCATTTAACAATTTGTTAAACATTAAATGTGAGAAAGATGTTTATCTTTATATACTGAATCCAAAATAAAGGTAAGGGAAAATTAGAGTTTTCCAATTAATTAAATTAAATTGGAATTGAATGGAAATCGTATTGGTTAATGGTTGAGATAAGTCTCTATAAATGAAGACTTAGACTATTTGAGGAATTTGAATGGCGCTAGCCAATATTCCGCTTATAGTGTTGGTTGGATACGGAGATTAATATCAATTGTAAGCATATATGATTTCCGTGAAGGTTCCATTTTTAATGGAAATACGAACTTAGGTTGGTTGTGAACAATATCTTAAATGACATGGTTCTTTAACCAAGTTAAAGGAAATATTAATTTCTAAGTTAAGAAGAAATGAAATCTTTATTTAATTTAAATAAGGATTATTGAAAGAAATAGACGTGTTTTCATGAAAAGAATAGACGAGTAATTGAAAAGGATTATTCAAGGAATTTAACATTTGAATTGGAAGTTAACAATCGTTCAATATGGTTTTGTGGTATTAAAACTCAATATAGTTTTAATAAGCAATCTGGGTAAACGAATATTCCATGGAATGAGATTCATGAGATCCTGTAAACCGATTGGTTTAAAGGATGCGCTAATTATTTGGAAAGATCGGGTTTTACCCATTTCAAATAATTATACGACGTGAGAAGATTGGTGGAAGAACCAAATTTCTTCACATCGGATGGATTGCCTGTTGATGTTCTCATACGACTGATCCCCACATCGAAAGTTTTTAAATAGCAGCATATCTGACCATACATGAAGTGATTTAGATTGCAAGGATTTGCACTCTCGGGCATGGATATGGAATCAACTGCCTTCGATTTCGTTCCTATACCCGGAATGGACTTGTTGATGGAAGTCATAACTAATATATGATGACTATGGGACATACTAAGTGTTGAGCTATGATCAGAGCTTTTGTTGAAAAGCATGCTTCTGTGGTGGTAATCAAAGCATGACTTAAATATATAGCTCTGTGTAACGTGACTTCGCAGACCTCACACCCCAGAATGAGCCGAAACAGGATGATAGCGGGCAGGGTTTGAGACTAAAGTTCCATCTAGCAAAGGGGTAGTACTATGGTATGGAGCCCTGGTATTTACTTATGTATTTTTTGTATGTGAGGCACCTCGGATAAACGATCTGCATTTCTGACTGTGGAATGTTATGTTAAGGAAACGCCCTGGTTGAAAGATACAGGGGTACCAACCCACATATAAGAAGAGGACTGACTCTGTACTCGCTGAAGGGACGTTGTATGTTCCTGGGACCTTGCTAAAGTTGCCCAAATCGGATAATTAAGGAACTAATCCTTAGCCTGGCTCATTGATGGAATCCAATTTCCAGTACACAACCTCTTTTCGATTTTCATTTGTACTTATGTAGGCCACACAGTGGTATGGGTTACTATGCGAGCTAAGATTTATAAGTTTATTTTTGAAAGTGTTTTCACACCCTAGACATTATTATAATATGGAATTTTCTGTTTTAAAATCATATTAAGCATAATTTGCGATTATAAAGCGAACCCCTATCCTTCAGTTTGCGCTTGCATTGTGTGATGAGACCTGAGACTTATAATCATTCATTTTTCTAAAAATCATGAATTTCTAAAGTTTACATGGATGAAGAGTTGCTATGGTTAGGTTTGGTTACATTATCTTATTAACTGATATAACCCAAGGCTGGCCCGAGTGTTTATCGCTCGGGTAAGATCGGAGCGAACGTTTCAGAATTTAAGCAACATGTGGAGTTCTAGTCAATTTAAGATTACCGGAGTTTTTCATCAGAAGATTAGGCGTATTATATCTTCTACTTATGGGTTGAAAATGTATTTAGGGTATGTTTAAAACTTGTTACTTTCAAATATTTCTGCTGCAATGCTATTTTGATCATTATATTTTATCTATTCCGCTATAAGTTTGGTGTTCCACTGTGTTTGCTCTGATAAACCTATATATCATAACGTGCTTTTTCTTGCTTTGAATCGAGGGGGTTCATATTTGGTCGGTTTAAAGTAAGTGAAAGTGCGGGGGTATCAGAGCTTTGGTTACATAAACCTTGGCTCTATGGAGTGAAAAGCTTAAAGCCAAGAGACAACCTTAACTTTCTGGAATACAGACTTGTCAGAGATAGGATCAGTAGTATCCTAACACAAGTGACTCATTAGAGACAGGGTTAGCAATGCCCTAGTATGGGTAAAGTTGAGAGGATATATTATATATATGTGAAGATGTATTTGCAATTTGATCTCCAAGTAGAAAAGTATTTTCATTTTAATGTGGAATGTTAACATCCTAATATCATAAGGTAAAACTAGTTAACTAACTGTTTGTTTGATGGATGTTGTGCATGCTTAGGAGTTTAATTAATAAACCTAATTTTAAACCATTAGATTATAGTAAGTAATAAGAGATTCTTGGCGATTTTGGTCAGTCAATGAATTCTCACACACCTATGTTTAAATATTATGTAATACATATTCATGATTCTGATAGTAGTTATATAGTTAAATCTATTTATGTATTAATGTAATATCAGATATTTATTACATGAGTACTAATAGGAATTTTTTATATTTTTTATTAGATGGGTCCACTTAGAGGTGGAGGCAGATTTAGAGGCAGGGGTGTCCGAGGGCGTGACCATGGAGTTATGGCTCTCCCGATTGGCATCCTTAGCAGTTCTTTAGATGAGGACCGACGATATCTTGCTCGGCATATTGTTTGATGGAGGCCACCGCTAATTATAACTAGTAGTGCTATCAGCAATTCTAGTTGTAGTTCTAATAGTGACAGTAGCCCTTCTTCAGACGGTACGGCCTACACTACCCATAGTTCTAGACCTGATCCAGATTTAGAGCCATAGGAGAAATCGGGAGACCTTCAGGATTTTGAGTATGAGGACGCGACGTTAGCCCACTTGCGCATGGAGCCAATAGTCTTACCCTCCTCACATGTGGAGTTGGAACTAGTGATACCTGTTGAGAAATACCAGACAAAATCTGAGGATTTTGGTGACAATGACGCATGGATGGACCATATAAAGGATCATATTCCCGTTCCCCCTCCCGATGAGTTAGCAGTGGATTATGTACTAGATGGTGCCCCAGTGGTGGTAGACCTTGTTCCTATGCTAAACAGCGAGGAAGATCCAGAGCCACCATTGGTTACGGACATGGAAGATGGTTGGACAGTGATAGTGATAGAGATGAGGATGAGCCGTAGGATGGTTTGATATGGGTTCGCATGGGTTACCATGGAAGGATTCCTTGTGTGCGCAAGTTTTGGAGAGTCTTGTAGTAGTACATATAATACGGGAATTTGCTGTTTTTGTATACCATCTTAAGTACGTATACGTGCTCGAGTTGGTAGGGTAGGTTATACTTTTGAGGTTTTTGGTATGAGAACATATACATGGTTTGTACCCTGGATAGCACCATACCCTGGGGTCTAAACTGCGTTTATGCTATAGTTGACTTTTGGCTTAGTATGTATATATAGTATGACTATATATTAATATCAAGTATGACTTTGTATTATAGATATAATATGACTTATGACATAATTTGGCTTGGCATCTTTGTTTATGTCTATTTTGCTATTAGATATACTGTTGTTTACTTAGATTCGATTCCGAGGAAGAAATCGTTTTAAGTGGGGGAGAATGTAATGACCTAGAAATATGGAACCAAATTAAATATTCTAATTTTTATAAAAATTAAAATAAAATGGATAATGGATGATGATATAATTAAAACAGATTTATAAAAATGGGTTTAAATATAAAATAGCACGTTTAACAGGAGCTATAAGTAATATTTATTCTCAGACCCTGGAACTGATTCCATTAGATCCGGAATGATAAAATTAGGTAACCAACCAAGTTTGGGCAAAAACATAATCCGTTTAATAATTATTAAAAATTAAATAGCCAAAATTTGAACTAAATTCAGACAGTAATTGGAATTTGATAGTGCGAACAACAAAACTGGAACCTGAGACCTATCTAGGAAAATTCTAAACGTAGGATATTATCTATGTATAAAGTCTGAGGAAATTCCTTTTTGAATATAAAAAGTTATTCAAAAAACAAACTAAAATAAATTATTTGAAAATGCAAATGAACTAAGATTTTGGATTTGAACATATAGGATTGAAGTACGTTAAAAACTGGATTTTATGGTCAAAGAATTTCTGAAAAATGTTATCGTTTGATACTACAATGCGAGGCCGGAATGTGCTGAAGAACACACAAAATACTATTCACGGGGATGGGGATGAATAATGGCCTTAGGATCTAATGCATTACCCCTTTATTATATATACCTTATTCCTTACTTATCACTCCATTCTTCTTCTTGGAAAATTGCTCCTTCCCTCTCCATGAATTGCTCGCTTTTTTTACCCATATTAAAAAAAATTTCAAGAAAATAAAGAAGAAAGGAAGGAGAAAAGTTAGGAGAAGGATCTATACATCATAAGCTAAGTTATGGAAGCATCCAGGGTGAGAAATCATGTAGTTTAAAGGGTTTATTTCCTTAGTTTTAACATGTATACAAAGTGTTTGCAAAAATTCCTAAATGAAACCTTAAGTGATTACGTGGTGAGATATTCATGGATTTAGGTTAAAGTTGGTAGCTTTATACTCTCATAAAGTTTATATGTGTAAATATTAAGATTAGAAATGAATTTCAAAAAGTAGAAAGAAAAAATCCATTAGCAAATGGGTATATGTAGTTAGGAAATTATAATAGAAAAAGTGAATGTTCCTAAGTAAATATTTAAGTGATTTTTGGTTAGTATAATAATGGATTAAGGTTAGTTTACACCTATATGAAGCATTGATGTCACCGGTGTTGAATTATGAATGAAAATCTTAAAGGTAATAAGCTAATTACCTATTTAAGTGATTAGCAAAATTAGGTGTAATATTATGGAAGTTACAATGACCTTTGAAAATTGTAATCATGAATTTAAGTTAGCTAAGTCCATGGAAAAGGTATTCTCATGTATGGATCCATTTAGGTTTGGAAATCAAATTATATTAGAAAGTGTATTCATGTTAATTAGAAAAGAATTAATGGCACAAAATAGTAATAATGTTACTTATAACCTCTAATGACTAGCTTGTTAAACAATCGAGAGAGAGCATAGAGCTGTGGTGGTCCTACAGTAAAGGAATTTGAAGTAACCTACTGGGATGGTGAGTGGTTTATTCCTTCACATTTGATTGTGGTATTCGTTTGTGTGAAAAGATTTCATGCATGTTGTTATGTGTTTGAAATGTCGATATGGTTTGGAAAACCTACACAGGTTATGGGATGAAATCACACCACCCAATGTGTTTATTACACGTATTGCTATTTATTGGTAAACCCCTAACAGGGTATTGGGATGATAACCCACACTAGTCCCAAGTGTTCACTAAATTGTGTATGTGGTTGCTTTGTGGATGTTATAGTGTTTTGATATTCGGATTGGGTTAACCAATGATCATGAACACCATTTGGCTTGATATGTGTGTTGATGGCCTATTATGGCAATAGCGAGGTTGTACCGATGATCCCGTATAGTGGAGGTTATGGCAAAATTTTCGGGAATTACAAAAACCAAATTGACACCGACATGTGTGGGTAAATAACTAACGAGTTTAACATACAATTCGTTGGACACATGACATATTGTTTATGTTTATTGGATGTTATTTATACCTAACTCTCGGGTTAAACAAGATTTGAATGAGTCTCATTCTAGAAATTTGATTTTAAATGATTATTTTAATAATAAAATAATAGGGGAAAAACAAAAATTTGAATTAACTTCCAACATTTGTTGGACATGAAATTGAGTTCTCAACGATGAAATTTTTAAAAAGAAAGAATTGGATTTAAATAAATTAATGACGAGTAATGGCTTGTCGTACTTGAAAATGAATAGTAAATCGATTTTACGATGAATAGTAAATTGAAGTTGCGTGTGCATAGCAAACAAACTCGAATTCCGGAATTTTTAGTTCCGATGTTCTTATTTATTTTTATAGTGGGCATCTACAAATTTTGGAAATAAAATAATTGGTTTTGAAAAATAATATTATTTTAGTGATGTGTTTTAAAATAATGGATTTAAAAAAAAATACGAAACTGGGAAAATGATTTCCATAAGTTATTTAATATATTTAAAATAATTATTAGATGTATTTCAAGACAATATGACAAAGTTTTTAAGTTAGTCACTTTCGGGTTCGAATAGGACGCGTCGTGCAGCGACCATTCGCGAATCTCGACCAGAAACTTTGAGTTGAAGTTTTAGGTGATCCGACCATCGGATTCTCCTGAAATGAAAAAAGTTTAGTCCAGAATAATAATAGTTTTCCAACAAAGGAAGAAGAATTTTTTTTCAATGGTTAGATTTTGAAATAAGTCCAAATCTGTTTGCTTGGAAAATCCAGTTTTGGCAGTTCATGTGCTGAATTCGGATTTTTGGTAAAAAAAAGTCTTTAATAAAATATGGAAAAATCATTTTAAATTATTTGAAAGTACTTTGAATCAATAAATAATGTTTTAAATAATAAACACCTATTTTGGTTGGGTATGCAGAATCCACGAGTAAGTCTGTCCCGATTGTGAGATTCGAAAAGGTAAACGGGGTATTTAACAACGTAAGGGATGCTGCAACCAGTGCGCTGAACTTACTTGGTCAATGTTTATTTATCTGGACGAGGATTGGAATGGATCGAAAGGAAATCCCGGATGTTCATTTAACAGTTTATTAATCGTTAAATGTAAGGAAGATGTTTATCTTTGTATAATGAATCCAAAATAAAGGTAAGTGAAAACTGGAATTTTCCAATTAATTAAATTAAATTGGAATTGAATGGAAATCATATTGGTTAACGGTTGAGATAAGTCACTATAAATGAAGACTTATACTATTTGAGGAATTTGAATGGTGCTAGCCAATATTCCGCTTATAGTGTTGGTTGAATACGGAGATTAATATCAATTGTAAGCAGATATGATTTCCGTGAAGGTTCCATTTTTAATGGAAATACGATCTTGGGTTGGTTGTGGAAAATGTCTTAAATGACATGGTTCTTTAACCTAGTTAAAGGAAATATTATTTTCCAAGTTAAGAAGAAATGAAATCTTTATTTATTTTAGATAAGGATTATTGAAAGAAACAGACGTGTTTTCATGTAAAGAGTAGATGAGTAATTAATAAGGATTATTCATGGAACTTAACTATTGAATTGGAAGTTAAGCAGTCATTTAATATTGTTTTGTGATATTAAAACTTAATATAGTTTTAATAAGAAATTTGAGTAAACAAGTATTCCAATATGGAATGAGATTCATGCGATCCTTTAAACCGATTGGTTTAAAAGATGCACTAATTATTCGGAAAGACTGGGTTTTACCCATTCCAAATAATTATACGACGTGAGATGTAGAAGCCCGTAACTTTCCGGTAAGGAAAGCCCGGATTGCTTTGAAGACAAGCCACATCGGAACGCAAACAGAAGAACATTTCATTGTATATTTACAACAATTCCATCAGAATACAAGAATATACCGGAACGCAAACAGAAGAACATTTCATTGTATATTTACAACAATTCCATTAGAATACAAGAATATACAGAGTATGAATAAATATTACACAGAAAATATCAGAGATTTAAATACATTACTACAGCGGAAAAATAATACAATACACAACTGAAAGAGATATACGGATACAGAGCTTTCTGGATATCATTCCAGCTGTAACCCAGGTTCCTGTGAATATAAATCTACAAAACCAAAACTACTAGCTGCGCGTGTCAAACTAAGGGCACCCAGAGTTTAGGTTAAAACAATAAACTCTAGGTCAGTCATGTGACTGGTGTGAGAACTAAAACAGTTATTTAAAACTTTACTTTAAATCAGATATATCAAGGGACCACGCCCTATAACACGGAACAGGTTTCTCCCAAGAATACCAGTGCATATAACAAAACATCGCAATGCTTTTTTGAAAAATGAAGCTATTATAAGACCCAGGTCCCATCACACAATGCAACACAAACCGGAGGATAGGGTTTTCCCTTATAATAGCCAAACATGCTTGGTATGTTTAAAACAAATCATTTGATACTATTATAAGTGCATAGTGTATAAAACAATTTCAGTCATAAGTATTAAACATAGACGACATGAGTACCATATATCATGTCGCCAATACAAGGCTCTACAATCAAAACCGCAAAATCATGTACTGGAAATTGGATTTCCATCTGTGAACCGAGGCAAAAGATAGTCCTCTACCGAATTCGAGACAATCTAGCCCATGTCTCAGGCAAGCCTTTGGATCGTCAAGGCCGGCCCACCGATGTGGATTAAAATGCCTGAACACTGCGTTTCCCCCGCCCTTTGGGGCGTAAATGAGCCAAATGAGTCCATCGGCTCCACATAGTCACCGATATATCCGAGGCGCCTCGCAACAGCAAAACCACACAAGTGAAAATAATATAAATGTCAGGGCTGGTAGGTCACTGACACCACCATAGCTAGAAGGAAACGCATGCCCTCCCTGATGTCCTCTCCCGTTTCTGGTTCACAACCGGGGTGTGAGGCTCGCGAATTAATGCTACACAAAGCTATGTCACACAGGCCGTGCTTTGATCATCAACCACAAGACTATGCTTTTCAACAAAAAGCCTTGATCATTTGCCACTTAGGAATGCCACACGGGCAATTCACCCCATGCGACTGATATCCATCAATATATAACCTCTAAGCTCGTACGTCTCAGAGAAGGGCATTAAGCAAAAGAATAAATTCTCCGCCACTAAACAGATATATATTTATAAGAAATCAATCACACAGAATAAAATCCTATGTCAGACACACAGTCCATTTACAAGTTCGTTCTGGGTCTAAACAAAACCGGAGGCACCTTATACCTCGCATATCCATCGATCTCCAAGTACGTCTGGATGATCACTAACTGATTCCCTCCTCTTGGGTGTATAGCCCAATCAAGACCATCAGCACTCACCCAAACGATGTGAAGACCTCCGGTCTTCGACCACCATCTTCATCCTCGACACATCGTCGAATCCGTTATTCAGAATGGGATAAACCCGGTCTTTCTGAATAACTCGCATATATAATAAACAAGTGTTACAAAAACATAACATACACCTCATTACAATTCAGAATATTCTTTTACTCAAATATTCTTATACTTTGGGAAAGGTTCCCATTAATTTTATCAAAGATAAATTCTTTAAATTTATACTTTAATCTTCTTTTTAATATCAATTCATATTTGTCGGGGTTAGCGAACCACACCAAAGTAATCATTTATTTTATTTCCCAATCCCAAACTATTCATCCTATGAAGTAAAATTGCTAATACTTCATATATAACACCACGGTGTTATCGGTAAATTCAATTACCATTTCACGTTCAAATCTAATTAGATATTTAACTATCGCCTGGAGTAAAACTGGTGATACTCCATTCTCGATCATTTCAATCTAATTAAAGATTCATTAAAACTCCACTTGGTTTTAATCTTCCCAAAAATCACTATCAATGATTATTTAACTTGGGAAATCATATCATGTCTTTAACTGGGTTAAAGAACCAATGTCATTTAAACACGGTTCACAATAAACCCAAAATCACATTCTATTTCATTAGCCTTTAACCGTAAATTAGCAAGTGAACAATTCCCTAAGTAATAACCCCAAAGGCCGAAACCAACATCAGATCAATACCCAGGAGACCATTCAACTTAACTAATCTCTAGTTAGTTTCTGGTTTTCTTAACACCATTGGGTCTAAGAACAGTATTATTGAAGATACCATTCACGACAAACCCAAATCACATTTGATATTAAATACAAGGCTCTAAATAGAAAAAATATCGGCTTATATTCAATATCAAATTCTATGGCCAACAAATATCGTATTGGAAATAACGATATAAATATATCTTTCAAATATCCATAACAATATCAGTATAATCACGAAATCCAACATCGAAATATTCCAAAGACAATTTCGATTCAAATCCATTCCAATTCAATTATTGGAAATTCTGGTTATTTTCAAAACCGTTTCAAATCCAATTTATTTATTTCAAAAATAAATGAATTATAATTCTAGTTCAAAACTAGTTCGTTTCGATAAAAATCTATTTTTATCTTTTCAAATATGGAATTTTCATCCCAATTCTTCACAAATCATTTCTTATGATTTTACATAAATTATTACTATTTTTAATAATTTTATCAAGGCACGTACAGTCGATTTCCGTCAACGGCATCGAACTGCACTTACAACGACGTTTTCCAAATTTGATTTGGATATAATTCCAAATCCAACCGTTAGATTTCAAATCTCTAATACTGTTTTGAAAGCTCTTTTCGATACGAACCCAACGGTTCCGGTTTTAGGAGAATCCGACGGTCGGATCTCCCGTAATATCAATTCGAAGTCAATGGTCGAAATTCACGAACTGCCGCGGCGTGGCGCGTTCTATTCTGGCCATTCTATATATATAATATATATTATATATATTTCATTGATTTCCTTTTAAAACATATTTTATAAATCCTTTTAAATTCGTTTTCGAAACGATTTCAACTTCATATTCAATTTCTAATCAAAATTGATTATTCCACATCATCGATATACAAATGATAATATTTTCAGAACGTTATATTTTGAAATCACTTCTTTTTCTATAACCATTATAAAAACGAATATAATCGATATAAATACCGTTCGTGTCAAAATGGCGCATATCTAATCAACATGGTTTTATATATTTCAATAACTTCGTTATTCTATTCAACAAATGAATATTTTCTTCAACACATGAATATATATTTTTATTCAATACAAGAATATTTATTTTATTCAATACATGAATTTTCTTTCTATACAACACATGAATTTTCTTTCTATTCAACACATGAATTTTCTTTCTATTCAACACATGAGTTTTCTTTCTATTCAACACATGAATTTTCTTTCTATTCAACACATGAATTTTCTTTCTTTTATAATATTCCTTATTTTCCAAACTGGAAAGAGGCCCAATCAATTACCATATAGTATTAATTATATGGACTCCCTGCAACACATGTATATAATAGCAATGATAAATAATCAACCAACATCCAAAGTGCACCACACAACGACATAAGCATTAAATATAAATAATTAACGCTTACACAGTCTATCAACCCATCGATTGACATACAACTAAACAATTGGGATTAGTGTACGTCAAATATCATCCCAATACCCGTGTGGGGTTTCAAATCAAGAAACACAGATTTTATTTGTGCAGTTGGGCGATGTGTAAAATTTACCGTCCCAATCAATATCAATCTAATCAGTGTATATAAACAAATCGTCTGATTTGTTTATAAATATTTACTTTATATACACGTTAAAAATTATATTTTTAACTATAAAATATTTATACAATCCACATCACACAATCAATTTCCACAACACATCAATCAAATAAGTCATCCATGGTCTGTGGACGACGGGTGTCGGGTGCTGCTAAGCACCGTCTGCATCCTTGTACATATTTCAACTAGAAATTAAAATAAAAGTGAGGAGTTCTCACCTAGAAGCTAAACCAAACGCCGCGACTCTTCTTATGTAGAAAATCTTCGCCGCGTTTTTCAACGAGATCTATTTCACGAATTTTATATTAAAAAATATATTTTTAACAATGCTACTATATATAGAAAAATCACATTTTTATTGCGTTACTTCAGATATATAAAAATTGAATTTTTTTGTAAAGAGAATTCATATAAAAATCACATTTTTATGCTGCTATTCGTATAATAAAAATCATATTTTTATATATAATTCAAATCATAACTTTGATTATTTAAAAATCATAACTTTTTACATATAAAAAAACAAATCTTTTATATGATAAAAATCGAATCTTTATTCTATGAAAAATTAAATCTTTACATTATAAAAACCATACCTTTATCATATTCAAAAATCTAATCTTTTTGTCTTAAAAAATCGAATCTTTTTGTCTTTAAAAATCCAATATTTTTGTCTTTAAAAATCTAATCTTTTTGTGAACAGGATTCTAACTTGTAATAAATAAAAATCATAATTTTTATCGCCATTTACATAAGGAAAAATCCAATTTTTTTTATACGCTATTCACTTAATTAAACTGAAAATGAAATCTATGTTAAAATAAAACAAAATAAAATTACAATTTTCGTAAGGAGGAGGATTAGGGGAGGCACGATCTTCACGCTAGAGGAGGTAGACTGTTGATCGGAATGGGGTGGCCCGGGGCGGCGTTGGCAGTCGGAGAAGTGGCGGCTGTGTGGACTGGCGGGGCTCGGTTTGGGCGGGGTAAGGGGTTGCAGTCTTCAATTGTGGGAAAGAGTAGAGAAGAGAGGGCGAGGCGAGAGAGGGGGAGGGGAACGTTGCCGGAGATGGCGGATGGTGGCTCGCTGTCGGCGATGAGGCGGAGGGGGGGCGCTCGATCGATTAGGGATCGCGACTTTTTTTTGTTTCTTTTTAAATTTGATCTGAGTCAACGGGGGTGGGGGTGTGGGGGAGAGGAAAGGGGTTAAATGGAAAAGGTTATTTATTTATTTCTTTATTTAATTTCTCCAAAAAGTAACTTTAAATTTTGATATCCAAACGAGGCCCAACGATTGTCGCTCCTAGCTAAATACCCTCATTCCGAACACAATGGGATATGTTTCGTAAGCCAATTCTATTATTTCAGTCAGTTTTTCTTTACATTAAAATATAAATCAATATATATTGAATTCAAACGTACATTTCAATTCACTGGGGCCATATACCGACTTTAAACATTCCAGAAAAATTATTTCTAGCTTCATATTGACAATATGGTCCTAACAAAACTAATTTCATCAAATTCTGAGACCGTTTGAAAAATGGTTATTTTCTAGTCAATCGAAATTAACTAAAACTATTAAAACACGTTTACTTTTGCCACGCTCACATATTGATTCAGAAAATTACGAATTTTGGAATCTAGCAAAAACTTGACATCACGAATCCAACAAAAGTGGTTTCGTCGAAAACAGAGGTCGTTTGCAAAATTTCCATTTTTAAGGGCCAGAATTCCATAGCGACTATTCTGAATTTTCAAATGGACATAACCTTTTGTTCCCGCTATGAAATTTTAATTTTTCGAATTCGTTGGAAAGATATTCTCAAATAGATTCAAATATTTTTGGTTTCACAAAAATCCGGTTTATTTTAAATCCTGTACATTCATTTGAAATTTGAAATCGAATTTTCGAACTACTGCGCCATTTTCAATTCCTTTTATACTTAAAAAAAAAATATTTATACTCTATCGTCGATTCAAATAAATATATACGTTCTAATTCTATCCAAAATAAATTTCTCGTTGCTATTATTTAAAACAATTCATTTTAAATATTCAAAATTCACTGAAATTACCAAAATAAAAATTTTAAATTGGCTCGGATTTCCGGGTTATCACAATCTCCCCTACTTAAAAATTTTCGTCCCCGAAAAGGAACGAAGCCGAAAGCTGTTTAACTAATCAACTCAACTTTCATTACGGCTTAAGTTCTTCAACTTTTTAGTTTCTAAGAACTTTTCAAAAAAAATTCAAAAATTTGGCTAACACCTTAACTTTTTGAAAAAATTCGCCATAACCTCCCTTGCACCGGGAGCTTCGGGATATTTCAAATAGCCTCCCATGACCCCCACCAATCTAAAAAGAAAAAGAAACAGCCAAGCGGCTAGCCAATCGGCTCATAAAATCATCAAAATCCCAAGAAATACAATAAACATGTACCAATTTGTTGGGCAAACAATTTTATTTCTCTTCTCTAGCCTCCTTGCTATGACTTGTTCAATGTAAGCACATGTACAAGCAAGCAAATGCGATAAATTTTCAATACAATCCACTATTTGGTTCAATTGGGCTAAAGGTTCAACATTTAATTAATCAAGCAATAATCAAAGAACACAACCAACAATCAATTAGTTGATTAACGTTTCAAATTCATAATTTTGGTACATATGCAGAAAATCATGTTTTTGATACCAAATCACAACAATAAACCTATCTAGCTTTGGTTCTCACACCAGTCTAATGGAAATATATAGATATTACACTTTCGAAACTCGAACACAACGCTGATGATGGGTACCCATCATCAGAATCATTCTCTGGTGACTACAGTGCGATTCTATTTCTATCCAGTATATTAAAACTTCAAGTACACGCGGATCAGACGTATATGCAAAATCTTTATATACTGGACTGTCCATATTCAATACAAAATATAATCAAATACGAATAATTGATTTAAATTTCAAAAACAAAAATTGTTTTCATTTTAAAAATATACTCTTTACACTCGATCTAGGATACTACTGATCCCATCTCTAACGAGTCATTCTTATTGGAAATTACTAATCCAATCTCTGATGAATCCTTTCGTATGGTTCTAATGTGCCTTGTTCTCCGAGCTCTGTAAACCAAAGCTCTGATACCAACTGTAGAAACCCGTAACTTCCCTAGTAAGGAATGCCCGGATTACTTTGAGGACAAGCCACATCGGAACGCAAACAGAAGAACAATTCATTGTATATTTACAACAATTCCACTAGAATACAAGAATATACAGAGTATGAATAAATATTACACAAAAAATATCAAAGATTTAAATACATTACTCCAGCGGAAAAATAATACAATACACAACTGAAAGAGATATATGGATACAGAGCTTTCCGGATATCATTCCAGCTGTAACCCAGGTTCCTGTGAATATAAATCTGCAAAACCAAAACTACTAGCTGCCCGTGCCAAAATAAGGGCACCCAGAGTTTAGGTTAAAACAATAAACTCCAGGTCAGACATGTGACTGGTGTGAGAACTAAAACAGTTATTTAAAACTTTACTTTAAATCAGATATATAAAGGGACCACGCCGTATAACACGGAACGGGTTTCCTCCCAAGAATACCAGTGCATATAAAAAAACAACGCAATGCTTTTTGGAAAAATGAAGCTATTATAAGACCCTGGTCCCATCACATAATGCAACGCATGCCGGAGGATAGGGTTTTCCCTTATAATAGCCAAACATGCTTGGTATGTTTAAAACAAATCATTTGATACTATTATAAGTGCATAATGTATAAAACAATTTCAATAATAAGTATTAATCGTAGACGGCATGGGTACCATATATCATGTCACCAATACTACGCTCTACAATCAATATAGCAAAATCACGTATTGGAAATTGGATTTCCATCTGTGAACCGAGGCAATAGATAGTCCTCTACCGGATTCGAGAAAATCTAGCCCATGTCTCAGGCAAGTACTCAATCAAGCCTTTGGATCGTCAGGGCCAGTCCACCGATGTGGATTAAAATGCCTGAACACTACGTTTCCCCGCCCTTTGTGGCATAAATGAGCCAAATGACTCCATCGGCTCCACACAGTCATTGATATATCCGAGGCGCCTCGCAACAGCAACAACCACACAGGTGAAAATAATATAGATGTCAGGGCTGGTAGGTCACTGAAACCACCCTAGCTAGAAGGAAACGCATGCCCTCCCTAATGTCCTTTCCCATTTCTTGTTCACAACCAGGTTGTGAGGCTCGCGAATTAACGATACACAAAGCTATGCCACACAGCCGTGCTTTGTTCATAAACCACAAGACTCTGCTTTTCAACAAAAGCCTTGATCATTTGCCACTTAGGCATGCCACATAGGCAATTCACCCCTTGCGATTGATATCCATCAATATATAACCTCTAAGCTCGTACGTCTCAGAGAAGGGCATTAAGCAAGAGAATAAATTTTCCTTCGCCAAACAGATATATATTTAATAGAAATCAATCACACAGAATAAAATCCAATGTCAGACACACAGTCCATTTACAAGTTCTGAAACGACCCGAACTTCCCTGCTAAGGAAAGCCCAGATTGAATTAAGGACAAGACACATCGGAACGCAAACAGAAGAACATTTCATTGTTTATTACAACAATTCCATCAGAATACAAGAATATACAAAGTTTGAATAAATATTACACATCAGAAAAATATCAGAGATTACAATACATTACATAGCAGCGGAAAATAATACAATATACAAATACAAGAAAATATACGGATACAGAGCTTTCCGGATATCATTCCATCTGTAAATCAGGATCCTGTGAATATAAATCTGAATATTGAATTCGAACGCACATTTCAATTTACTAGGGCCACATACAGTCTCTAAAAATTCTAGATTAATTATTTCTAGCTTCGTATTGATGATACGGTCCTAACAAAACTAATTTTGTCAGATTCTGAGACCGTATGAAAAATGGCCATTTTCTAGTCGATTAAAATCAACTGAAACTTTCAAAACACGTTTTCCTTTGTCACGCTCACATATTGATTCGAAAAATTACGAATTTTGGAATCTAGCAATAACTAGACATCCCAGATCCAACAAAAGTGGTTTCGTCGAAAACCGAGGCTGTTTGCAAAATTTCCATTTTAAGGGCCAGAATTCCATAGCGACTGTTATCAAAATTTGGCTCTAACACCCAAATTGTTCTGATTTGTAGAGAATTATAACTGAAAAATGAGAAAAAAACAGAGAACACACAAGGTTTATAGTGGTTCGGCATTAACGAGCCTACGTCCACTTAATATGCTATTGATTATACTTTGAATGCTGGTACAACCAATGATTTCTCTCAAACTCACTCTTACAATTATGATTTCTCTCAGTAATCTCAAAGTAAAACTGATAATAAATAGTGGTATCACAGTAATGGCGGAATCAGTACTGCCAAAAGATCCTGAAAAATGCCAAGCTCTAGGCTATTTATAGCTGATTTCTGGTGACGGATCGCGGTCATACGTGGCACACATCCTGAAGATCTTGGACCGGTTTATAGCTTGATGAAGAATTAGTAAAATTCGCCATTGTGGACAGGTGTCGCGATCTCCTTAAACATCGGATCGTGGACGACCAAATCTGTGACCATCATCGTGTCTTCCTGCTCGGATCAGATCGTGATTGTAGCTTAATGAAGAATTAGTCAATATGACAATTGGTGACACGTGTCGCGAGATCCTGCATTCTCGGATCGTGGTGGACTTGGTCTTGGTCATCATCCATCAGCCTAGGGGATCGGACCGGATCAAGCTAGCGATGGATGGATCGGATCGTGGTCAATGGGGGGCGATCGCGAGCCGAGGGGGGGTATGGCGATCCGATCGGGTCTTCGAGGGTTAAAGGTGTGAAACTTCATATTTTCTTCTTATGTGTGAACCTTGGTGGCTTGGTCAAAAAGCTAGCCAACATTTTGCCCCCTCGAAGTATATTTTATTAGAGATGGAATATGCTTTGAAACCGCGGAAACATCTTTTCATAGGAAGATGCAAATCAATGGCTGCGTCTGCCTAAAATGTTGTGTCACTTTGTAAATTTGCATTCCTTGATTGGTATAAATATCGGTTAAATCCTCAATCATGTCTCTATTTATCGGGTAATTTCTATCTCTGGAATTTTTGGAGACTTCATTGTCGAATTTGTCGAGTGATTGTCAGGTGAACTTTTTAAATTTCCATGAATATTTCTGAAATCTCATTTTCATGAGTGTTTGTCGGATCGGATCATTCCTGCTTTCACGGTCCACAAGGAGCGGTATTCGCTATGATGTGATTTTTAGGTGGGCCTTGGGCTTAGCGAGCTCGTCCTTCTCACGAACCAGTCAAGGGACCGCCCTATCTTCCCGATGGGCTTGGCTTCGTTCCCCATCAGGCCCTCACGACTCGTGTAAGACAAAAAGCGGAAGGCTAACGGTCACGAATTTGCCTATATAGGCCCGACCTTGCTTCCTCCTTCTCTCCTTCTTCTTTTGTTGAGCCGCTCGAAGTTTAGACCGATCCCATACTTTCGTCGATCCCGAAAGAAAAAAACTCGTATTTCTTCACTTTTCAAGACAGGTAATTGCGTCAAAAACACATTCTAGCGTCTCTATCTTCGTTTTACTTTAGTTTACATCGATTTGTGATAAGAATTGGAGGGATCTGATGCCATAGGCGTTGGCCGTTCGAGTTCGGAGGAGGGAGAGGGAAGAAGAAGGAGGTGAATGCCAGATCGGGTCATGGTGATGGTGAGGCTCGGGTTCGGATCATGGGTGAGGCTTGGGTTGTGGATCGTGAAGGTGGTAGGCGAAAGAAGTGGAGTAGAACGGATCGGGTCGTGGCATAGAGGAGAACTAGTTTATGGAGATGTGGTAAAGTGGATCGTGAGGGGTTGGCCTGATCCGACAAGTACCCCGATCCATGTTGCATCACGATCCAAAGAAGGGGGCGATCCATTCACCCCGATCCGCCATGCTTTCCACGATCCGACCCGCACACTCCTTACGAACCGAGCCTAGATGACGATCCAACATATGATTTGAACTTTAGTCAATACATTGCAGTCACCAGATTCTGAACAGTTAGGTTAGAGCCCATGAGATGAACTTCTTGGACTCAACAATGATAAGACCTAGCAGCATATTCTATCCGCTTTGTGACTTTACTTTTCCGTATCATACACACTTGCACACACAAACACTTGCACATGCATGGGGTTCGGGCAATTATATTCTTATTTCTCATGTTTACTCGCCTAAATAGTAATGTCGGATAACCGTTCCCCTTCAAGATCTGATATAGAGATGGATCCCGAAGTGTATGAGCACCACAACCCCGAGGCTCTTCCAATTAATCCAGAGGGTGAGGATTCTGGATCTGAATATCAGGCAGAAATGGAATTGGATCCGTCTGAGAGTACCTCGCTCGATGAGGAGTCCGAAATAGACGACCGAGCTCCCGACGAGATTCCTGGTGCAATAGAAATAGAGAAATTCACCGACTCTTTAGCTTCCAGACTTGATGACATAAAGCTTAAGAGGATTTGCTTGAAACAAGGGATCCCCTGGGATGATGTGAGGACACCTGGTAGCGAAGATAGACCTCATTTGGCTTCGGAGGAGTATATGACAGTTAGCCGACTCATGTGCTGGGTAGGCGCTATTCCTCCGTTTCCTCCCATCGTCATTGAAACCTTAAAACGATTGGGTATAGCTCCGATGCAGCTTCATCCCAATGACTACGCAGCCCTATACACTCTATACATCGCATATGCGGAAATCCTGCAAACTGAGCTCACATTTAAAGATTTGAAATTCTATTACCTTTTCAAGCATCGCTTTATGGCAACCCCAAATTTTTCTTTCTTCGAATCGGTAGCAAATAGGAAAGTCTTATCTGACGGTTAAAGGAACATAGGGGATCCCAAGGCCGATTGGTTCTATATAAAGAGACAGGCCGGGTGTTCAAGAAGATGGCTTAAATCAAGTAAATTTTAAACCCTTGAATGAATAACATGTTTAATAGATCGAAGCGTTAACATGCTTCTTTTCTCTATGCAGATCACACCTTTCCAAAGGCGGAAGGCTCGGTGTACAGTAATCGATTATCCCTTCTTCTGAAAAGCAAATCCGACTTCCTAAAGATCATGAAATGTTTTACTGACGAGAATCTTCACAAGCACTGCCTTCTGGATATAAGGTTTGGACTTGGCACGGGTGGCAAACCTTACAAATACGTGTCCCCGACCGAGGGAGAAGGAACGTCACAGGCAGCAGAAACAACTAAATTTCATAAGAGTCCTTCGCCGATAATTATTCAGGACGACGAAGACTTAAATGTATATAGAGGAGATGAGGCTCATGTTGACGAGTCTAAGGAAATCCTAGCCTCTCCGGGGGGTTTCCCCTCAAGGGCCTCTCTACCGGTTGAACCTGCTGCTCCCGATGATTTAACAGAGGAGTAGTTATTTAAAGAATTGAGCAAGATTCCTATACTCGACGATGTATATACACAGGAAGACTTCGAAGGGAAGCCATTTTTCCCTATTTATGAGGAAACAACTGTTCCAGTTGAAGAACGAGAGACTACACAGATGAGCCTAACTTCGGGCCCTGGTCTGTTAGGAGAATTATGTGGGATGCACAAATCACATGCACTGTCTGACCTCACACTTTTATACCAACAGTATTCAAGGTTTTAATATGTACTTGTTTCTTTTGCAGGAAATATGTCTCGCAAACGATCTTATTCCTATCGCTCTCTTCGTGAAGGCACACCTAGTCTTCATCCACATCCTGAGCGTGCTCGTAGCATTAGCCGAGGGGGAGATAGGCATTGGTCCCGGGATTCTCACAAGCCTACTCCTTCACGGTCCAGATCTCCATCAAAACAAACCTTTGGAAAGCCTCCCAATCATTTAGTGCCACCTATACGGGGAAAACAACTTCCCACAGACTTAACTCCTCCGAAGAGCGCACCATCCCACAGCAGATCATCCAAAAAGCACCATGAGCCTAAGGATAAAAATAAGGATCCAAACAAGGATTCTGAGAAGGAGAAAACTGACATTGTCCCTTCCAGCCAACAAAGTTTGAGTGCCCCCGGAGCACGAGACTATATCCACGGTCCTGAGACTCAGGCTAAGCTGGAAATTTAAAAGAACAATTTCCCAATATCTTCTTCGAAATGATGATGTTTGTTCCAACTCTGGAACCAGTCCCTAGGAATTGGCATACTGAAGTCATCATACACGTTCACAGAGTAGCCAAACAATATGAGGCGATGAAGAAACATGCTGTCATTCTTTCAGATGTTATCCGAACGCTAGAGATGGAAGCGCACAGGTCCTAAGTGAAGATAGATAACAATGAAAGGGCCAGGGTAAAAATGGAAAAGGACTTGGAAGATGCACAATCTTTGCTTGCCTTGGCTCAACGAGATGCTAAAAATTACAAGACAGAGTTGGAGGAGGCCAGGCAATGTTTTCATAATGAGCTCGATTCGTCATTGAAGAAGGAGGTGGAAGATCTCAGGATGGTTAATACTGAACTGAAAACAGCACAGGATCATTTTGAAACTGAAAAAGCTGCTTGGGAGAAAGAAAAAGCAAGCTTGAAAGATAGTTTAGCCCTGGCCGAAAAAGAGAGGGCTATTCTGAATGATCAACTCGCGCGTGTAGAGAAGCGCGCGATTCTTACTGAAAATAATGTGGAAAGTGCCATTGAAATGGCTATTGTTTCTAATGAAAAGCTCCTCGAGAGAGAGAAAGATATTGAAGGATTTGAAGAAATGCTGTTTGACTTCCTTGGCCAGGTCATCAAGGCCCGTAACTTTTCCTGGATCCCGGACTACCATGTCACTTTAGCCAACATATGGGATGCAATTATCCAGAGTGAGAAACATTGATTAGGAGTCGATGAGATTGATGAGAATGAGTTGGTGTGGACCATTCTTAGGGATAACAAACCTAAGGATTTAGAGAAAGGCAGACGCCTACTCCAAGAAGAGATTGATAAAGATAAAACTCAGGCCAATGGCAAATATAAATTTGAAGAAGGCTCGAGCTCAGCTGTAGAGCCCAAGGCCTCCGAAATTGAGGAATATTATCCCAACGATCCATTGATTCCTCTGGGTCCAACTCCTCCAACTGTCGGAGGTTCTGCTGCTAGTTTGGATGGAGGATCGGCGGAAGGTATCTCTATATTTTCTCCGCAACTTGTCAAAGATATTGACACTAGTTGTCATCTTATCGGATAATCAACTGAGCAAACTGTATTCTCTCCCAAAATAACATTTGTTTCTCATGGTACAGGTGGCTGGCCAGTTGATAAGGATGCTGAGAAGAAGGCAGAGGCAAAGAAGGTGACATCCCGCCAAGTGTGGGTGCTGATGTCCCCTTAGATGCTGAGCCCATCGAGGCTTTGAGAGATATGGACGGGCGCCATGAAGGCGATGAAGAGGAAGTCTTGGCTAAGCAACAGGCTGAAGAGGAGAGACAGTTGCTCCTTATGAGAGGGGAACATGACCCAGTATATGTGCCCCCTATTTCCGAGATCGATCCCAAAACTGGGTTGGTCGTAAGATTTTCCTCCCGATCAATAACTTCACAACTAGCCTCTAAATCCTCTAGTTCTTCGCCAGAGCCTCTTGTTGATAAGAGGAAGAGGAAAAAAGGTGATCGTTCGGATGTTGATAAGGAGAAATTGGGGAAGCAGAAGAAGAGCAAGAAGCCCACATAGCCCCCTCCCCCCGGCATGAGTAGGATGCATACATCAGTTCATATTTTGTCCTTAGGATTTTTAGGCTTTCCACTAGCCATGAAATGTAATTGTGAGAATGACCCTCACTTTTGTTTAGGTTCCTCTTTATCTTGTAAGCTTGCGGTTTATGAATGAAAGTTTATTTCTTTTGCGTCATCGTGTACCTACATTCAAAAACTCTTCACACTTAGTCACAAGTCATTTGACTATAATCAAGTTGAAATTATATTACAAATCCTTCAAGCGATAGAAAAATTTAAAAATTTCTATGCACGTTGCCCCTATCTCTAGTTACGGGGGACTTGGAATTTTTTAGTGGGATTATAGTCCTTGAGGCACAAAATCTCCTGTATCTCTATACTTTCCCGATCCGTCAGCGGGTTAAAGTTCGAACTCGTATCATGATCTGCTCACCGATCCTTCAGCGTGGAAGAAATTCTGGGGGCGCTGAGTCTACAGCATCCTTCTTAGCGCTTAATCATAGACGCTTTTATACTATCTCGGCGGCGGTCGCCAAGGTTAGAGTTCGGGCTCAGCGGTTTAGTCGCCCCTCGATCCTTTAGCGGGGTAAGAGCTCTTTCTCAGCGCTTAATCATAGACGCTTTTATACTCTCCTGGCGGTCGCCAAGGTTGGAGTTCGAGCTCAGCTGTTCAGTTGCCCCCCGATCCTTCAGCGGAAGAGCTATTTCTCGACGCTTAATCATAGACGCTTTTATACTTTCCTAGCGGTCGCCAAGGTTAGAGTCCTGTCAAGGCGGTTTTCATCATGGTGCGTCGCCTTGCCATGTGGACGTTATTTTTGCGTCCTTTACTTTCTCTCTCGGCTCTGGAAAGTTAGAGTGCAATCAATGGTGCGACTCACTTTATTGCACCTTCAGCGTTCAGGCTGTGGGTTACTCTCCATTCTGATGGAAGGCACTTAGAATTACAAGTTTCTGTGATCGCTATATGGTACTATAGCAAACTTTATAAAGATAGAAGACCAGATAAATAATAGTTCAAATAAAGGTAAACGACACACAATATTTTTATAGTGGTTCGGTCAAATCGTGACCTACGTCCACTTTATAATCCTTTGCTTAAGACATTGGACTATTCTAGGCAAGTCATGCCTTTTACATGGTCCTATGAAACAAAAGGATAAATCTGATGACTTTACGTTAGATAAGGCCTCAAATGTTGGGCATTCCACACTCTGGGGATTTCTTCTCCATCTACGGTTGCTAGCTTGAAGGTTCCATTTTCAAGCCTTCGTAGAACGGAGTATGGCCCTTCCCACTTCGCACCCATATGAGTTGGGGGTGGAAAGACACGCTTCAGAACCAAATCTTCGGGTTCAAAGGTTCGGGCTTGAACCCTTTTGTTGTAGTACCTAGCGACCTGTTGCTTGTGTCTCAAGGCACGCAGGTCTGCTTCATCCCTCATCTCCTCTATTGTATCTAGGGATTCAAGGAGCAACTCGTTATTAGTCATCGGATCGTAATAAGTGACTCGGTGAGATGGTACTTTTAGTTCAACCGGGATGACTGCCTCTGCTCCAAAAGCAAGAGAGAAGGGGGTATGGCCCGTCGCCGATTTATACGTTGTCCTGTAGGCCCATAATGCCAAGGGTAATTCATCGACCCACAAGGCTTTGGCCCGTTTCAATCTTCATTTGATAATGGACTTAATCACTTTATTTGCTGCTTCGACCTGTCCGTTCGACTGCGGATGTGCCACAAAGGTGTACCGTTTCTCAATGCGGTACTTCTGGCAAAAGTTCGTGAACTCGTTGCTATCAAACTGGGTTACGTTGTCAGTTATGATGATCTTCGGGATCCCAAACTGGCAAAAAATGTTCCTAACAATGAAATTAATCACTCGCTTGGTTGTGAATGTAGTTAACGGCTCAGCCTCGACCCATTTGGTAAAGTAGTCTACAGCCACAACAACGAACTTTGCTCCGCCCTTTGCTATAGGGAGGCTTCCGATGATATCAATTCCCCACATAGCGAAAGGCCATGGACTCATCATTGTCTTGAACTGGCCAGGAGGCGCCCTGGGAATTTTCGAAAATCATTGACATGCATCACAATGTCGTGCGTATTTTTCCGCATCTTTGTTTATGGTAGGCCAGAAGTAGCCATACCGCAATACCTTTTTTGCCAATGTCTGTCCTCTAGAATGGTCACCGCATTCACCCACATGTACTTCTTGCAGTACATGTTTGATTTCGTCATGGGCTATACACCGGAGAAGGGTCATCGAATATCCCTGTCTGTACAGGACTCCGCCTTGCAGAACGTATCGGGAAGCTTTACGGATTATTTTACGCCTCTCGCTCTTCTTGGCCAGAAGCGTTCCATTCATCAAGTAATTCTTTAGAGGGGTCATCCATGACTCCCTTTCTGGCTCAGTCTCTAGTATCGGATCAACTTCCATCTGACCTATGCTAGGGAACTGAAGTACTTCAACTGGGGCTAGCCCAGCTTCTTCAGGATCGCCGGAACTAGCCATCTTCGCTAACTTGTCCGCCTGTTGGTTCTCTGACCGCGGAAATGAGATATACTGTAATGATCAAAGCCATTCAGCAACTCCTTCACTTCCTCCAAATATGAAATAAATCTTGAGCTCTTAGCTCTGAACTTCCCAGTGACCTGATTTACAACCAACTTGGAATCACAAAATATGTCCAGCTTCGCGATCTCTAATTCCTTTGCGATCCTCAGCCCGGCTATCAGGGCTTCATACTCGGAGTCGTTGTTAGTGGCGCGAAATTCCAACCGGATGGCATAGGATATCAGTCATTTTTCAGGAGTTTCAAGCACCACACCGGCACCAGATCGTTTATCATTCCTGGCACAATCAGTATATAATTTCCAGGCGCTAGGATCGAGAAGCAGTTTTGGTAGGTCAGCCTCTTCGTTTACTATGTCATCCTCCGGGACAGTAAATTCTGCTATGAAATTTGCTAGCACTTTCCCCCGTATCGATCGTCGGGGCTGAAAATTCAGACCAAATTGACTCAGTTCAATGTTCCATTTGAGCAATCTTCCGGAGGCTTCCGGTCTCTATAGAACTTGGTTGAGCGGGTGATCAGTGTACACAGTGATAGGATGAGCTTGGAAATAGTGCCGAAGCTTCCTAGATGCAATCAATAAACTGTACGCCAGCTTTTCTATCCTCGGATAATTGCGCTCAGCTGCCACCAATTTTTTACTTACGTAGTACACTGGCCTTTGAACATTGTCTTCTTCCCTAACTAATGTTGAGCTGATTGCGTGGGACGACACCGCTAAGTACACGAATAAATTCTCGTGGTCCACTGGCTTAGACAGTATCGGAGGCCTCTCCAGATGATTCAACAGGTTCTGAAATGCTTCTATGCAATCAGGAGTCCATTTAAAATTGTGTTTTCCTCGCTTTATCAATTCAAAGAATGGAATGCATTTGTCTGTTGCTCTAGAGATGAATCTGCTTAATGCTGCTACTTTCCCTGCAAGGCTTTGCACATTTTTGATTTGTCTAGGCTCCTGAATGCCTCTGATTGCGGCGATCAGGTCTGGATTAATCTCAATCCTGCGCGAGCTGACAATGAATCTCAAGAATTTCCCGGAGGCAACCCCAAATGAGCATTTCGTTGGGTTGAATTTCATCCCATACTTTCAAAGGATACCAAACATCTCGGCCAAATCTGTAGTGTGATTGAGTGATTGTCTGGACTTAACCAACATGTCGTCAACGTATACCTCCATCGTTTTCCCAATCTGGTTATAGAACATTCTGTTCACTAACCATTGATATGTAGCGCCTGCGTTCCTCAAGCCAAAAGGCATTGCCACGTAGCAGTATAATCCCAGATCCGTAATGAAGCTAGCGTGTTCTTGATCTGGAACATGCATAGGGATCTGGTTATATCCTGAATAAGCGTCCATGAAAGAGAGAAGATCATGACCTGCCGTTGAATCTACCAACTGATCAATTCTAGGTAACGAAAAGCTATCTTTTGGGAAGGCTTTATTCAAATCCGAAAAATCAATGCATGTATGCCACTTTCCATTAGCCTTCTTTACCAAAACTGGATTTGAAATCCATTCTGGGTAGGTTGAGTCTCTGATGAATCCATTACTTCTTAATTTTTCAACTTCTTCTTTCAAGGCCGCGGACCTCTCTGGGCCCAGCGTTCGCCTTTTTTGTTTTACAGGGGGATGCATTGGGTTAATGCTTAATGAGTGGCTCATGATTGATGGGGATACCCCATACATGTCCGCGTGGGTCCAAGCAAATACATCCAAGTTATCTTTTAAGAAATCCGTCAATTCTTTAGCTCGAACCGGATCCAACTGGGATCCAATCTTCAAGACCTTCTCTGGGTCACTGTCATTGATCGGTACATCCACAGTCGTTTCGTTGGGTGCCGCCATTCTGCCCCCAGTTTCTTCGTCCTCTCTGGGATCTATATCCTCGGGCAGTTCTCTTGGCGATTCACCCATAGTCACTCTCTTTAATTGCTTTGACGCCTCCTCCCTTGTGGGGGAAGAAGCGTCTTTAGTTTCTATATCCCTTCCTTTACGGAGTAGCTTTATCTCTGCAACGTAACACGCTCGTGCGGCAACCTAATCTCCTTTGACTATGCCAACACCAGCTTCCGTAGGAAACTTCAATAACAAGAACCAGGGAGCTATACAAGCTCTAAACTTTGCTAGGGCCGGTCGGCCCAAGAAGGCATTATAAGGCGATTCAATACCCAAAACCACGAAGGGAAGAATTCTCACTCTCTGGCGTTCTCCTTCCCCAAGTGTTCCCGGTAGTTCTACATATCCCATTGGAGCGGTTGAAGCTCCGTTAAATCCACGGATCCATCCTTCACACGTCTTTAAATCTTTCAATTCAAGGTTCATTTGATCGATCGTCTTTTTGAATAGAATGTTGACTGAACTCCCATTATCCACTAGAACTTTATGAACAGTGGCCGGGCCAATAGGAACTGTTATTACAACTGGATCTTTGGTCGGAGCGTCGATTCCAATACTCTCTCGATTGTGGAAAATGACGTCATCTAACATCATCTTTTGTTGTTTTATCTGGACATTGTCTCGGGGTTGCTACATTCTCCTACCTCAAGATGCTGCTTTGCTGCGTTTACATACTGATCCATCGCCTTGAAACTATGCCCGGCTAGGTGAAGCCCTCCGATTATGGTATTGATAACAAGATCCTTTCCTTTTTGCTGGGCAGTTGGCCTGGCAGTAGGTTGGTTCTGGTTTTGGTTTGGGGTCTGAATAGTTTGCCCCTTGTCTCTAGGAGTCACCCTATACTCATCCAATTTCCCTTCCCGGAGCAACCTTTCAACTACATCACTTAGGTGACGACATTCATTTGTAGAGTGGCCGTGAGTCTGATGGAAGAGACAAAACTTTCCCGTCTCACGTTCTTTCTCCGTCGAATCTCTTGGAGGAGGCCTTTTATGTTGGAGAACGTTGTATGAGTCTACGAAGATATTCTCCAAAGTATCAATTATTGGCGTATAATTTTCGAAAGACCTGGGATGGGTCCTTCTCTGGGAATCGTTCCCCCGATTTCTTTTCCAATTATTGCCATTACCGTTATTATCATTATTTCCTGACTGGCGTCCACCGCCCTGGTTTCGGTTTCCAACATTAACTTCAACCTTCCCTGAGCTGTCTCCTGTTTGCTTAATGGTGACATTGCTTTGAATTTCCTCCTTACCCGCCACTTTCATCTTCCGGTTAGCATACACATCCTCCCGACGTAAGCGTACGTTGGCTTTCTCATAGAACAATTCTCTAGTATGTGGTGGCTTGCCAGCCAGGTATCTTCCAAATTCAGTATCTTTATCTACCCCATCGATCAGGGCTGCCACAACAGTTGGCTCATGGGGATCCTTGACTTCAGTGGCCGCTAGGTTAAAACGATCCAGATACACCCTCAAGCTCTCGCCTGGTCGTTGTTTGACAAGGAACAGATCAATCACACTCTTTGTCCTCTGTGCATAAATGCGGAACTATTCCACGAACCTTTCACTCAACTCCCTGAAATTGGAAATTGATCTTGCTGGTAAGCAAGTAAACCACAATAACACTACATCCTCCAGGAATATAGGGAATGCTTTGCACTTTACAGCGTCAGAGGCTGCGGCAGCGGTCATTGAACAAGAATGTCTCATTAGATGTTGGTTTGGATCAGATCTGCCTGCGTAACGGTTCATCTACGGCATGCTGAAGCTCCTCGGGAATGTTACATCTAGAATGTCATCAGTAAAAGGGGTGTGACTGCAGTCAATCCTCCAATCTTCATTCTTTTTTCCATGGCTATCTACCAGGATTTGATGAACCATAGCTGCAACATTTGCACTGGTCTTCGGAAGCTCGGGATCAGCGCTTCTCGCTCGGTGGAATTCTCCGATCTCTCTTCTAGGAACATCCACGAAATCCGAAGCTCGGACTGGGCTTCGTTGCCCCCTGTTACCATGAGTATTTGTACGGCAAAGGGGCTGGGGTGGTCTATTCTTAACAGGATTGTTCACAACTCGAGATCTAGGAGTTGCGGCACGATTATTCAAGTTGCGGTTTGAGGGTCCTACACCGAGTGTCTCTTCTTCTTGTGATGGCAGGGTTCCAAATCAGAGCTTCTCTATGTTTTCAGCCCTCTCATATGGTCGCCGCGGAGGTCTTGGCGATTCTTCTGATGAAGAAGAGTACTCCGGGGTAAGCGGACGAACTAGGAGTGTCCTTTGCCTTGCGAGATCATCAAGCCGTCTATCCAGTCAAGTTCTGTTGCAACATAGAACTTTCCTGCCTTTGAGCAGCTAATTCATCAAACAACCTATCCCACATTTCAGAGAAGCAAGAGAGATCTCCTCCAATGACTAGAGCAGAGGGGTCATATTTATCATCAACATTTTCTCTTATGCGCAGAGAACTTGAGCCAGGCCGAACAGAGGTACTGGGACAGGAAGAGCGAGCCATAACCTCCTTTCCAGGTCGAGTTGTAGTCTGGTCATCACTTCGGATAGCAGTAGACCTGTGTATATCGCTCGTAGCGCCCCCTGGGATCGGTTCGCGGTAACATTATGGGGAGGGTTCGCGGCGTTGTCTCGGGATCGAGTGACGACCCCTTCAGATGTTCGGTTCGTACCGCCCTCGATTCGGATCGTGGCGCCCCCTTCAAACTGTTTCGTGACGCCACGTTCGGGTCGGATCGCCCCTATGTCCCTGCGATCCGCGAGGCCCTCCTCAACCTTCTCATGTACAATTTCTTTAACCGCTTCATTCGCTTGCGAAGCACGTACTTCCTTAGACTTCTTTCCAGCCATGATATCAGATGCCGTTGGAATCTTCAAAAATCTGAACAGTGAAGTTTTGGGACTGTCTTCTTCGGACTTGAGTATCCAAACAACAGAGCAACAATGCAATATGCTGAGAAATCAATTCTCAGTGAAAGCACCAAAATGTTAGATCAAAATTTGGCTCTAACACCCAAATTGCTATGATTTGTAGAGAAGTATAACTGAAAAATGAGAAAAAAACAGAGAACACACAAGGTTTATAGTGGTTCAGCGTTAACGAGCCTACGTCCACTTTGTATGCTATTGATTATACTTTGAATGCTGGTACAACCAATGATTTCTCTCAAACTCACTCTTACAATTATGATTTATCTCAGTAATCTCAAAGTAAAGCTGATAAGAAATAGTGGTATGACAGTAATGGTGGAATCAATACTCAATACTGCCAAAAGATCCTGAAAAATGCCAAGCTCTGGGCTATTTATAGCTGATTTCTGGTGACGGATCACGGTCATACGTGGCCCACATCCCGAAGAACTCGGACAGGTTCGTAGCTTGATGAAGAATTAGTCAAATTAGCCGTTGTGGACAGGTGTCGCGATCTCCTTAAACATCGGATCGTGCCGTGGCCATCATCGTGTCTTCCTGCTCGGATCGGATCGTGATCGTAGCTTAATGAAGAATTGGTCAATATGACAGTTGGTGACACGTTTCACGAGATCCTGCATTATCGGATCGTGGTGGACTTGGTCTTGGTCATCATCCATCAGCCTAGGAGATCGGATCGGATCTAGCTAGCGATGGACGGATCGGATCGTGGTCAATGGGGGGCGATCGTGAGCCGAGGGGGGGTATGGAGATCCGATCGGGTCTATGAGGGTTAAAGGTGTGAAACTTCATATTTTCTTCTTATGTGTGAATCTTGGTGGCTTGGTCATAAAGCTAGCCAACAGCGACTATTCTGAATTTTCAACTGGGCACAACTTTTTATCCCCGCTATGAAATTTCAATTTTTCGGATTTGTTGGAAAGATATTCTCAATTAGATTCTAATATTTTTGGTTTTGCGAAAATCCGGTTTACTTTGAATCCTGTACATTCATTTGAAATTTGAAATCGAATATTCAAACTACCGCGCCATTTTCAATTCCTTTTATAATTTAAAGTAAATATTTATATTCTAATGACGATCTATATAGATATATACGTTCTAATTCTATTCAACTAAATTTTTTGTCGTTTTTATTTAAAATAATTCATTTTAAATATTCAAAATTCATCAAAATTGCCAAAATAAAATTTTTAAATTGCCTCCGATTTCCGTGTTATTACAATCTCCCCCACTTAAAACTTTTCGTCCCCGAAAAGGAACGAAGTCGAAAGTTGTTTAACTAATCAACTCAACTTTCATTATTTCCACTATGGCCTAAGTTCTTCAACTTTTCAGTTTCTAAGAACTTTTCAAATTTTTCAAAAATTTGGCTAACACCCTAAATTTTCGAAAAATTTCGCCATAACCTCCCCTGCACCGGGGACTTCGGGATATTTCAAATAGCCTCCCATGGCCCTCATCAATCCAAAAAGAAAAAGAAACAGCCAAGAGGCTAGCCAATCGTCTCATAAAATCATCCAAAACCCAATAAATTAGTAAACATGTACCTATTTGTCGGGCAAACAATTTTATTCTTCTGCTCTAGCCTCCTTGCTATGACCTGTTCAGTGTAAGTACATGTATATGCATGCAATTTCAAAAAAATTTCAATTCAGTCCAACATTTGATATAATTTGGCTAAAGGTTCAACATTTAATTAATTTAAACAATAATCAAACAACAAAACCAGCAATCAATTAGTTGATTATCTTTTCAATCACATAACTTTGATACATATCTAAAAAATCAGATTTTTGATGCTAGTCACAACAATAAGCCCTATCTAGTTTTGGTCCTTACACCAGTCAAAAAGAAATATATAAATATCACACCTTCGAAACTCGAATACCAATTCTGATGATGTTCGAACTATAGCAATCATCTGAACCATCTCCGGGTGACTAGAGTGTGATTCTATATCTATCCAGTATATTAAAACTTCAAATACACGCGGATTAGACGTATACGCAAAATCTTTATATACTGGATTGTCCAAATCAATATAAAATAAATAATCAAATACGAATAATTGATTTAAATTTAAAAAAACTCGTTTTCATTTTACAAATGTACTCTTCACACTCATTCTAGGATACTACTGATCCCATCTCTAATGAGTCATTCCCGTTAGACATTACTAATCCAGTCTCTGATGAATTCTTTCGTTTGGTTCTAACGTGTCTTGTTCTCCGAGCTCTGTAAACCAAAGCTTTGATACCACGATGAAACGACCCGAACTTCCCCGCTAAAGGAAGCCCGGATTGAATTGAGGACAAGCCACATAGGAACGCAAACAGAAGAACATTTCATTGTTTATAACAATAATTCCATCAGAATACAAGAATATACAGAGTATGAATAAATATTACACATCAGAAAAATATCAGAGATTACAATACATTACATAGCAACAGAAAATAATACAATATACAACTAGAAGAAGATATACGGATACGGAGCTTTCCGGATATCATTCCAGCTGTAAATCAGGATCCTGTGAATATAAATCTGCGTATTGAATTTGAACGCACATTTCAATTTACCAGGGCCACATACAGTCTCTAAAAATTCTAGAAAAGTTATTTCTAGCTTCGTATTGACGATGCGGTCCTAATGAAACTAATTTTGTCAGATTCTGAGACCGTTTGAAAAATGGCCATTTTCCAGTCGATTAAAATCAACTGAAACTGTCAAAACATGTCTTCCTTTGCCACACTCACATATTGATTCGAAAAATTACGAATTTTGGAATCTAGCAATAACTAGACATCCCAGATCCAACAAAAGTGGTTTCATCGAAAACCGAGGTCGTTTGCAAAATTTCCATTTTTAAGGGTCAGAATTCCATAGCGACTATTCCGAATTTTCAACTGGGCATAACTTTTTATCCCCGCTACTAAATTTCAATTTTTCGGATTTGTTGGAAAGATATTCTCAATTAGATTCTAATAATTTTGGTTTCGCCAAAATCCGGTTTATTTTGAATCATGTACAATCATTTGAAATTTGAAATCGAATTTTCAAACTACCACACCATTTTCAATTCCTTTTATAATTTAAAATAAATATTTATATTCTAACGACGATCTGCATAAATATATACGTTCTAATTCTATTCAAATAAATTTCTCGTCGTTATTATTTAAAATAATTCATTTTAAATATTAAAAATTCATCATAATTGCCAAAATAAAAATTTTAAATTGTCTCAGATTTCCGGGATATTACAAGTGTGTTCTGAGTCTGAACGAAACCGGAGGCACCTTGTACCTCGCATATCCATCGATCTCCAAGTATGTCTGGATGATCACCAACTGATTCCCTCCTCTTGGGTGTACAGCCCAATCAAGATCATCAGCAATCACCCGAACAATGTGAAGGCCTCCAGTCTTCGACCACTGTTTTCATCCTCGACACATCGTCGAATCCGTTATTCAGAATGGGATAAACACGGTCTTTCTGAATAACTCACATATATAATAAACAAGTGTCACACAAACACAACATACGCCTCATTCCAATTCAGAATATTCTTTTATTCAAATATTCTTATACTTTGGGAAAGGTTCCCATTAATTTTATCAAAGATAAATTCTTTAAATTTATTCTTTAATCTTCTTTTGAATATCAATTCAAATTAGTCGAGTTTAGTGGACCACACCAAAATAATCATTTCTTTTATTTCCTAATCCCAACCTATTCATCCCATGAAGTAAAACTGGTAATACTTCATATCTAACACCAAGTTGTTATCGGTAAATTCAACTACCATTTCACGTTCAAATCTAATTAAAGATTTAACTATCACCTGGAGTAAAACTGGTGATACTCCATTCTCGATCATTTCAATCTAATTAAAGATTCATTAAAACTCCACTTGGTTTTAATCTTCCCAAAAATCACTATCAATAATTATTTAACTTGGGAAATCATATCTTGTCTTTAACTGGATTAAAGAACCAATGTCATTTAAACACAGTTCCCAATAAACCCAAAATCACATTCTATTACATTAGCCTTTAACCGTAAATTAGCAAGTGAACAATTCCCTAAGTAATAACCCGGAAGGTCGAAACCAACATTAGATCAATACCCAGGAGACCATTCAACTTAACTAATCTCCAGTTAGTTTCTAGTTTTCTTAACTCCATTGGGTCTAAAAACAGTATTATTGAATATAACATTCACGACAAATCCAAATCACATTTGATATTAAATACAAGGCTCTGAATAGAAAATATATCAGCTTATATTCAATATCAAATTCTACGACCAACAAATATCGTATTGGAAATAACGATACAAATATATCTTTCAAATTTCCATAACTATATCTGTATAATCATGAAATCCAACAACGAAATATTCCAAAGACAATTTCGATTCAAATCCATTCCAATTCAATTATTGGAAATTCTAGTTGTTTTCAAAACCATTTCGAATCCAATTTATTTATTTCAAAAATAAATGAATTATAATTCTAGTTCAAAACTAGTTCATTTTGATAAAAATCTATTTTTATCTTTTCAAATATGGAAATATTCATCCCAATTCTTCACAAATCATTTCTTATTATTTTACACCTATTATTACTATTTTTAATAATTTTATCAAGGCCCGTACAGTCGATTTCCATCAACGGCCATCGAACTGCACATACAGCGACCTTTTCCAAATTTGATTTGGACATAATTCCAAATCCAACCGTTAGATTTCAAATCTCTAATATTCATTAGAAAGCTCTTTTTGATACGAACCCAACGGTTCCGGTTTTAGGAGAATCCGACGGTCGGATCTCCTGCAACGTCCATTCGAAGTCAATGGTCGAAATTCGCGAACTACCGCGGCGCGGTGCGTTCTATTCAGGCCATTATATATATATAATCTATATTATATATATATGTCGTCGATTTCTTTCTAAAAGTATTTTATAAATCGTTTTAAATTCGTTTTCGAAACAATTTCAACTTCATATTCAATTTCTAATCAAAATTGAATATTCCACATCATCGATATACAAATGAAAATATTTTCAAAACGTTATACTTTGAAATCACTTCTTTTTCTATAATCATTATAAAAATGAATATAATCGATATAAATACTGTTCGCTTCAAAATGGCGCATATCTAATCAACACGGCTTTATATATTTCAATAACTTCGTTATTCTATTCAACAAATGAATATTTTCTTCAACACATGAATATTAATTTTTATTCAACACATGAATATTTATTTTATTCAACATATAAATTTTCTTTCTATTCGACACATGAATTTTCTTTCTATTCAACACATGAATTTTCTTTCTATTCAACACATGAATTTTCTTTCTTTTATAATATTCCTTATTTTCCAAATTGGAATAGTCCCAATCAATTACCATATAGTATTAATTATATGGATGTGATGAACCCAAGACCCCGTACGACGGTGGCAAGGGTAATCTTTGGAATATAACACGTAAACAGATAATAGCAGAACAGAAATAAATAAATACACTAGACAACAATAGAATACACTGGATAAAAATAATCATCAGAGTTACACAGTATACAGGATCATACTTAGTACAAAATACAGTTCAGCTATACATAAATGTCTACAACGGAAAACAAAACATAATATGTACAACAGGAGCTGAACAACATAAAAAGAGATAAATGATAGGATCCATCTTCAGCTCCAGCTATCCAAAAAGAACCAGCTGGAACCTGAATACAAGGCTGCCCGTGTAGAAAAAGGGGCACCCGAGTTTGCGAGTGAAACAAACTACGAGTCAATCATGGGACTGGTTTGAGAAATCTACTTAACATATTTTATATATGGCCAATCACAGGACGACGCCACTTTCGCGGAACGGGTTTACTCCATTGGATTGCCAGTGCTTTAAAACTAGTAAATCATTTAAACATCGCAGTGCTTTTTTATAAAAATGAAGCCATTATAAAACTCAGTTCCCAACAAACAATGCAACGCAAACCGGAGGATAGAGTTTTACCTTCTAATGGCCAAAATATGCTTGATACAAATAAAACAAAACCATTTGATATTTTTACTAGTGTTTATATGTTTCAAAAATAATTTCAAATCATATGTATCAATCATAGACGGCATGGGTACCATATATCATGTCGCCATATATAGGTATACAATCAAAACTGCAAAGTCACGTATTTGGAAATTGGATTTCCGCCATGAATCGAGGCCAGGGATCGTCCTCACCGCTTCGAGACAATCTAGCCTACCATGTCTCGGGATCAGAGCTCAAGTGTCCCTTGGATCGTCAGGGCCGGTTCACTTGGTGTGGATTAAACTTAAACCCTGAACACTGCATTCCCCCGCCCTATGGGGCGAAAATGAGCCCAATGACTCCATATCTGAGGCGCCTCGCAACAGCAACAACCACACAGGTGAAAATAATATAAATGTCAGGGATTGTAGGTCACTGACACCACCCTAGCTAGAAGAAAACGCATGTCCTCCCTGAGGTCCTCTCCCGTTTCTGGTACATACCGAGGTGTGAGGCTCACGAATCAACTTGATACACAAACCTACGCTACGTAGGCCGTGCTTTGATCACCAACCACAAGACTTTGCTTTTCAACAGAAGCCTTGATCATTTGCCACTTAGGCATGCCACACAGGCAATTCACTCTATGCGATTGATTTCTATTGATATATAACCTCTGATCTCGTACGTCTCAATGAAGGTCGTTAAGCAAGAGAATAAATTCTCCGCGCCAAACAGATACATATTTAATAGAGATCAATCAGCATAGAACAAAATCCAATGTCAGACACACAGTCCATTTACAAGTTCATTCTAGGTCTGAACAACACTGGGGGCACCATATACCTTGCATACCCATCGATCTCCAAGTATGTCTGGACGATCACCACTTATTATCTATATTTCGGGATGCCTCCCAATCAAGACATCAGTTATCATCCAACCGAGGTGAAGATCTCCGGTCTTCAATCATCGTCTTCATCATCGACTTCTTACTGCCGATCAATTATTTGAAATGAGATTTAACTCGACCTTTTCAAATAATTCACACATATTTAGAATTTAAATCATTTCATTTCAATGGTTAAATTATTCGACATCAATAGTTCTGTTCTTAAATGTAATTTCCATCCCAAACACATTCAACCATCAAATTTCTAATAAACTGGGCAAATTCGATTTATTTTCCATTCCATATCTTTTATAATATTTTATAACGATTTATCGCTATTTTTATTCATTCAAAAATAGCCAATTCATTCAAATGGCGCTTCAGGCCATAAAGCGGCCGTGGCGCTATTTTTCTTCAGATTTGATTTACACATATCTGAAAATCTAACCGTTGGATCTTCACAAATTTTATATCATTAAAAAGATATTTTCAAAACAAATTCAACGATTTCAGTTTTGGGAAAATCCGACGGTAGGATCTCCCGGTACCCTCGTTTGAAGTTTCGATTTCAAAATACGAACTGCAGCGTCGTTATTCGATTTAATTTAATTATGTTTTTATTTATATATATGTATATAAATATAATCGATTCTGGCACTGTTTTTCTTTAGATTTGAATTAAACACTCCAGACAATCCAACCGTTGGATCTTTACAAAGTTGGTGTCATTGGAAAGATATTTCCGAAGCGAACCCAACGATTTCTGTTTCGGGAAAATCCGATGGTCGGATCTCCCGCACTAATCATTTGAAATCACGGTTTCAAAACACGAACTGTAGCTTCGTTATTCGATTTATTATATATATGTATATATATAATTCATTCTTCGATATCAAAACCATATTCACTTCATATATTTGATAAAAATGATATTTTTATCCAACAGATATTTACTTCAACACATCACCATTTTTAACACTTCATATTCACAATAAAAATGTAGATTTTATTGTTCAATATATATATTCAACACATGAATGTTTTCGACTTCACACATACGATAAAAATATGATTTTTATCGTTCTAGTCCTTTATTCAACACAAGAATTTTTCTATAGTTCATATATATAATAAAAATGTAAATTTCATTGTAAAACAATTTATTTCAAAACACGGTTATTTTATATAGTTTATATATATCATAAAAATGTGATTTTTATCGTAAAACAATTTACTTCAAAACACGATTATTTTATGTAGTTTATACATAAGGTAAAAATGTTATTTTTGGTGTTAAAACATTTTCTTTAAAACACTATATTAGTCCTTATATATAATAAAAATGTTATTTTTATTTTTCAAATAATTTATTCAATACATGAACTCCATTCAACACATGAATTTTTTTATTCAACACATGAATTCTATTTTAACACATGAATTTAATTTCGACACATGAATTTCTATTCAACATATGAATTTAATTTCAACACATGAATTTTATTTCAACACATGAATTTTATTTCAACACATAAATTCTAGTTCAACACATGAATTTTATTTCAGCACATGAAATTAAATCAAACACAGAAATATTTCATAAAATTTTGGCAGCATAACGGTAGGTAGTTAAATCCGGGACCGTCCCTAGTACGACTCCTCGCTATACCTTAAAGCCTGTTAGCTTTTGACAATGAGGATTTTCAATATCTAGTTCGTACGCAGATGAATTTTCCCATATACTAATCCTATTGGGATTTCAATCACAATCAATAAATTCAAACCAACCATTCATGATATTCACCAAATTTTCACATCAACCAATAATCCAAACAATATCACACCCAATATATATCGTCCATGGTCTGTGAACGAGGGGAGTACACACACACACACACATATATATATAACTATATTTTGATTTCATTTCAAAAACATTTCAATTTATTTCAGCACATATATTACTTTTACAACGCATATATAACTTATAAATCGAACATACAACTTATACAATGCTTATACATGAGGTGTACAATGCTTATATAACTCATACTTCGACTATATAATTTATACATCGTTGTTTTCCATATCGATTATAATTCAGAAATCTCACATTGGGTTGCACTCCACCAAAAAATAGCAGAAGGCTCAGAAAAATATCCGGTCTCTTGTAGAATGTAGAAGACTTTCGCACGAGTCCACTGTCTCTTGTTTCACTGGATTTCGTCTATGTAGCAAAAAGATATGATTTTTAAACGAAAAAAATTAGTAATGCATAAAAGTGTTATTTTTTATTTCAAAGAAAACAAAGCCGTTACCTTCCCTGAGCGTTCAAAACTAGGTCATCGCTTTTCGTGAAATCCGGCGCACTTGGTGATGATCGGAGGCGACTGCGTCAAAAGGGGAGGTGGGGCGCTTCTGTGCAGGGTGGTGCGGTGTCCTTCGGTGGCCTGTAGGTGGCGCGGCGGCGCTTCAAAGTTCGTGCCTTCCCGGAGGTGATTCTGCCTCCACGCACCACGATAAAAATCTCCAACGGGTATGGATTTGAAGCTCTCTTCGAGGGCTACAAATAACTCCAAAGGAGCAGCTGGTTTTGATTCAAAAATTAGAAGAAAAAGAAGAGAGAAGATTGAAGCCTCAACCGCCATTCGCGATTTAGAATTACGGGGAGAGAGAAAATGTGATGGCCAATGATTTTTTTTTATATTTTTAAAAATCCAAAAATACCCCTTGCCTCATACGAACTCCAATCCAAACCCAACGACTGTCGTCCTTAGCTAATTACCCCCATTCCGAACACAATGGGACATGTTTCGAAGGCCCATTCGAACGTTTCAGTCATTTTTCCTTCAAATTAAAATATAAAACATTCAATATTCGATTTGTACGTACATTTCAATTTGTCGGCCACATACTGATCCCAAAAATTCCAGAAAAATAGTTCTAGCTATTTTTTGATGATATGGTTCCAACAAAACTAGTTTCGTCGAATTCTAAGACCGTTTGAAAAATAGCCCTTTTTCTGGTCGATCCAATTTAATAGAAATCGACCAAACACATTTTCCTTTTCCATGCTCACATACTAAAGTCAAAAATTATGAAATTTAAAATCTAGCAATGATTTGACATCCCGGATCCAACAAAAGTGGTTTCATCGAATTCTGAGGTCGTTTGCAAAATGTCTATTTTCAAGGGCTATATATTCTCTATAGCGACCTTCTGAAAATTCATTTGGCCATAACTTTTGATTCCCTCTATGAAACTTCGAATTTTCAGATTCTTTAAAAAGATATTCACTAACAGATTTAAATATTTTTGGCTTCACTAAAATCTGCTTTATTCTGCACCCGGTACAGTTAGTCAAAGTTTGAATTCAATTTTTGAAACTGTCGCGCCCTTTCAGGCCTTTTTTATAATTAAAATTAATTATATTTATTTTCAAACATTGATTCAAACATACTTTTCGTAGTTATTATTTAAAATATTTATTTTAAATATTTAAAATCCACTAAAATAGCCAATTTAAAATTTTCAAACTGGTTCAGATTTTCCGGGTTGTTACAATCTCCCCCACATAAAACTTTTCGTCCTCGAAAAGGAACGAAGTTGAAAGTTGTTTAATTAACCAACTCAACATTCATTCTGGCTTACATTCATCAACTTTTCAGTTTCTAAGAATTTTCAAATTTTTCAAAAATTTGGCTAACACCCGAAATTTTCGAAAAATTTCGCCATAACCTCCTTTGTACGGGGAGCTTCGGGATATTTCTAATAGCCTCCAATGGCCCTCACCAATCCAAAAGAAAAAGAAAAAGCCAAGCGGCTAGACAATCGGCTCATAAAATCAACAAATCCCAAGAAATACAATAAACGTGTACCTATTTGTCGGGCAAACAATTTTATTCCTCTGCTTGGCTGTTTATCCATAACCTGTTCACACATATATAATGCACATGTATATATTTCTATCTATTTTCAATTAAATGCAGTATTTGTTCAATTTGGCTAAATGGTTCAAAATTCTAATTAATCAACCAAAAATCAAACAACACGACCAGCAATCAATTTGTTTTATCTTTCAAAAAACATACTAATTAATTCATATACTCTTTTGAAAACATTCAGACTATATAATTAAAAAGCTTACATGCATGAAAAGAAAACAACAGCAAAGTAGAGAACAAAATGAAAATGCAAAATATGGTAAATGTATCTTGCACCGGAGTCAATCAGAGATATCCACCCTACACTTAGGATAGGGTTTCTTAATACTTTCCTAAGTTTCCCAAGCACAATCTCGCGGATCTCCACTCCATTGCACTTTGACTAAGTGAACCTTCTTGTTCCTCAGCTCTTTTGTTTCTTTGCCAATTATCTTTAGCGGCTCTCTTCTAACAGCCAATTCTGGAGTAATTTCTATATCCCACTGTTCTGCTTCTTCCATGATCAAGTCTAGATCATGAACATGCTTTCGAAGTTGAGATACGTGAAATACATCATGCACTCCAGGAAACCAATCTGGCAGTTGAACTCTATAAGTGAGAGTTCCAATCCGTTCAAGTATAGGGAATGAACCAATAAATTTGGGTGCCAACTTCCCAGTTTTGCCAAATCGAATTACTCCTCTCTTCGGATAAACCCTTATATACACATAGTCACCAACAACAAATGCTAAATCCCTCCTTCTCGAGTTTGCATAGCTCTTCTGTCGGCTTTGAGCTGCTAGCAATCGTTTCTTAATGAAATCGACTTTATCCGCAGCTTCGCGAATCATATCTGGTCCCAATACAAGCCTATTGCCAAGTTCTACCCAACAAGCAGGAGATCGGCACGGTCTACCATACAATGCTTTGAATGATGACATTGTCAGGCTCGTTTTGTAGCTGTTGTTGTATGAAAACTCAGCCAAATGCAAATGGTCTTCCCACGATCCACCAAAATCAAGAACACAAGTCCGCAATAAATCTTCTAGTATACGATTCACCCTCTCAGTCTGACCATCTGTTTGAGGATGATAGGCGGTGCTTAGATTCAGCTTCATTCCCAGTTCTACTTGAAATGCCTTCCAGAATTTTCTAGTAAATATTGGATCTCTATTACTAACTATACTGATCGACACTCTATGTAGCCTAACAATTTCTTTGAAACAAATCTGTGCTAAACTTTAGGCGGTTCTATTGGATCTGACAGGTATAAAATGGGCGATCTTCGTGAAGCGATCTACGATCACCCAAATGCTGTCATTTCTTTTGTTGGTTCTAGGAAATCCTTCTATGAAGTCCATGGAAATATGTTCCCACTTCCAATTTGGAACGTCCAATGGTTGCAACAATCCGGCTAGTTTCTGTTGGTCACTTTTGACTAGTTAGCAAGTAGAGCACCTGCTCACATATGAAGAAATGTCTCTCCTCATCGACCTCCACCAGAATGTACGCTTAATATCCTTATACATTTTGCTCACTCCTGGATGGATACTAAGCTTTGACTTGTGGCATTCATCCAGCACTTCCTTCCGGAGCTCAGCAAAGTTAGGAACACAAATTCGACCTTTAGCCTTAGAACCCCTTGGTTATCAATCTGGAAACACAAGGGTTCGCCTTTCTGTATTCTTTCTCTGATCCTCTGAATGAAGTGATCGTCCTTCTAAAGAGCCGATATTTTATCAATCAATGAAGTTGTAATAATAAAACTGGCGATCATTACACTCTTTCTACTTAGCGCATCGGCCACAATATTGGCTTTCCCTAGAGTGTACAAATCTCAAAATCGTATGCTGCAAGAAATTCTAGCCAACGTTGCTGCCTCAGATTCAAGTCTTTCTGGGTGAACAGATACTTTAGCGACTGATGATCTGTATATAGTTCGAATTTCTCACCCAAAAGATAGTGTCTCCAGATTTTTAAAGCAAATACGATGGCTAACAACTCAAGATCATGAGTGACGAAATTTTTCTCATGCGGTTTCAGCTGACGGCTAGCATAAGCAACCACTTGACCTCTTTGCTTTAACACTACACCAAGGCCTTCTCTAGAGGCATCTGTCCAGACTTTCAAGTCTTGATTGCCATCGATAATCGTTAAGACTGGAGCAGTTGTTAATCTTAATTTTAGCTTCTGAAAAGACTCCTCACATTTAGGATTCCACTTGAATTTTGTGTGCTTCTTCGTAAGCTTTGTTAAGGAACTAGATATCTTCGAAAAATCTTTAAGAACTTCCGATATTAACTAGCTAATCCAAGAAAACTTTGAACTTCTATGGGAGTACCAGGCTGCTTCCTATTTTGAATAGCTGTGATTTTACCGGGATCCACAGAAATTCCTTCTTTTTATACAACATGGCCAAGAAACTTGACTTCTTCTTACCAGAATATACATTTGTAAAGTTTGGCCTTCAAGACATTCTTTTTGAGAATTTCCAACACTTGTTCCAAATGTTTCGCGTGCTCGCTCTCTGACATAGAGAAGATCAATATGTCATCAATAAAAACCAGAACAAATTTATTCAAGACATCGCGGAATACTCGATTCATTAAATCCACAAAATAGGCAGGAGCGTTACATAAGCCGAACGACATTACTAACCACTCATAGAATAAGTCTGGACCACTGAATGCTGTCATAGGAACACACTCTTCGGCAATACGAAGCTGATGGAAGCCAGTAGCTAGGTCCATCCTTGAAAATACTTGTGCGCCATTCAATCGATCCAACAAATCGTCAATTCGCGGCAATGGATATTTGTTTTTCAATGTCTACTTGTTCAAGTCACGATAATCCACACATAGTCGAAGAGTACCATCTGACTTCGGGACAAATACCACTACTGCTCCCCAATCAGAGAAACTAGGTCTGATCAGTCCCTTCCATACAAGCTGTCGAGTTTGATTATCTGATTCTTCTTTCTCCTTTAGAGTCACTCTCCGAATAGCGTGCACTACTGGCCTTCCATTCGGAATTAAAGTGATCTTGAAATCAATTTCTCTCTTCGGAGGTAAGCTAACAACTTCTTCGAACACATCTGCAAAATTCTTCATAATAGGAATATCTTTTATGAGGTCCGGAATATTCTCTGTGACTACAGGGATATTTTCTATTTGAGCAGGAGAAACATCAAGAGCTGACCAAAAGTCTTTTCTATCCGAATTCGGACCTTCACATGGTATGGTGATATAATCCCCTGATTTAATCTTTGCCCTAACCACTCTCTCGGCACATTTAACCTCAGCTTCATATTTGGTTAACCAATCCAATCCCAAAATAAGATTGAATTCGGTAAAATTCATGACCATCGAGATGGTAGGAAACTGATATCGGGAAAAAGAGACAGGCACCCCACAAATACACATAAGATCGAGAGAACCCCCAACCGGATTATGGACATTGATGGGTTCCTTGAGCTTTTTCAAATTCAAATCCAACTTCTTAACTGCATTCGTTGCAATAAAGCTTCGCGACGTGCCTGTATCAAACAGTACTTTAACTTGAATGTTTTTGACAGTAAGCGTGCCCTCCAAAACAGCAGACCTTTCCTGACCAGATGAAGATGCAGGCACTTCTGCCACTTCATTTACATGTACTGCTTCAGGTTTCTTTGATAGCTGGCAGGCCTTTGAAAGATGACCGGACTGATGGCATCGATTGCAGTTTCTAATCTCTTGAAACTTGTCCCTAGATTTAGATCCTTCCCTTTTCGAGGATCTACATTTCCTTATCGAATTCCCTTTCTGATTACACTTCAGACACACTACTGTCTTTACCTTTTTCTGAGTAGCCTTTGGCCTCCTTTTGCCTTCAGACTTTTTACTCGCTTCAGGATGCGTGCTTATCTCTGGGCTATCAGTTTCAAATTTCCTTTTGTTGCTAAAGCTAGCTTCCTCTTCGCTGACAAAAAGACCTCGCTTATCATCTTCATACTGATAAGCCATGTATATCATTTTAGTAAAGGGAAGCTTCACATGCCCCATCACACTATTCTGGCACTTCCTTTGAAGACCATTAATAAACCGTAGATTCTTCCTCTTCGGATTTTGAATTGGATGAGGGGTAAAATGAGAAAATTCATTGAATTTCTTACGATATTCTGGGATATTCATATCTCCTTGTATCAAGTAGTAAAATTCATCACATAACTGCTCAGTTGCTTCTGGAGGAGTAAATCTTTCACTGAAAATCTCTTTGAATCTATCCCAGGTGATATTACCTTCTGGATTATCTGTAATAACCGTTTCCCACCATGTTAAAGCTTCGTCTTTGAGTGCCCAAGATGCCACTAATCTTTTATGATCATCTCTCAGCTGGAAACATTCAAAAATTCTTTCAGCAGAGCTCATCCTACTTGAGTTTGAATAATCGATTCATTGCCCGAGAATTGTGCTCCACCCAGATTTTGATATCTCTTAAATAGAGCCTCTAGATCTGGTTCTGTATTCCTTCTGTTTCTGACACTCATTTTCTAGTACTTCTGCAAATAGCAGACCAAGTGTCAGGTCAACAAAAAAGATATTATAAAGCATAGAGACATATACTTGAAGGTAAATGCATCTATCGAGGTGTGTAATCAATTCTACTTTACTCATACTAGGATATTACTGATCCTATCTGTAATGAGTTACTCGTCCTAGAACCCTACTGGTTCTATTTCTGACGAGTTCGTTAATATGTTATATTCCAGAACTGACCTTAACCAAGGCTCTGATACCACGTTGTGACGACCCCAAGTCCCCGTATGATGGTGGCAAGGGTAATCTTTGGAATATAACACATAAACAGATAATAGCAGAACAGAAATAAATAAATACACCAGATATTGTACAATAGAATACACTGGATAAACATAATCATCAGAGTTACACAGTATACAGGATCTTACTTAGTACAAAATACAGTTCAACTATACATAAATATCTACAACGGAAAAAACATAATATGTACAATAGGAGATGAACAGCATAAAAGGAGATAAATGATAGGATCCATCTTCAGCTCCAGCTATCCAGAAAGAGCTTGCTAAAACCTGAATACAAGGCTGCCCGTGTAGAAAAAGTGGCACCCGAGTTTGCGAGTGAAACAAACTACGAGTCTGTCATGGGACAGGTATGAGAAATCTACTTAACATATTTTATACATGGCCAATCACAGGACCACGCCACTTTCGCGGAACAGGTTTACTCCATTGGATTGCCAGTGCTTTAAAACAAGTAAATCTTTTAAACATCGCAATGCTTTTTATAAAAATGAAGCCATTATAAGACTCAGTTCCCATCACATAATGCAACGCAAACCGGAGGATAGAGTTTTACCTTATAATGGCCAAAATATGCTTGATACGAATAAAACAAAAGCATTTGATATTATTACTAGTGTTTATATGTTTCAAAAACAATTTCAAATCATAAGTATCAATCATAGACGGCATGGGTACCATATATCATGTCGCCATATATAGGTATACAATCAAAACCGCAAAGTCACGTATTTTGAAATTGGATTTCCGTCATGAACCGAGGCCAGGGATCGTCCTCACCGGTTCGAGACAATCTAGCCTACCATGTCTCAGGATCAGAGCTCGAGTGACCCTTGGATCGTCAAGGCTGGTCCACTTGATGTTGATTAAACTTAAACCCTGGACACTGCGTTCCCCTTCCCTATGGGGTGAAAATGAGCCCAATGACTCCATATCCGAGGTGCCTCATAACAGCAACAACCACATAGGTGAAAATAATATAAATGTCAGGGCTGGTAGGGCACTGATACCACCCTAGCTAGAAGGAAACGCATGCCCTCCCTGAGGTCCTCTCCCGTTTCTGGTTCATACCGATGTGTGAGGCTCGCGAATCAACGTTATACACAAAGCTTTGCCACACAGGCCGTGCTTTGATCATCAACCACAAGACTTTGATTTTCAACAGAAGCCTTGATCATTTCCCACTTAGGTGTGCCACATAGGCAATTCACTCTATGCGTCTGATTTCTATCGATATATAACCTCTGAGCTCGTACGTCTCAGAGAAGGGCGTTAAGCAAGAGAATAAATTCTCCGCCGCCAAATAGATATACATTTAATAGAGATCAATCAGCACAGAACAAAATCCAATGTCGGACACACAGTCCATTTACAAGTTTGTTCTGGGTCTGAACGACACCGGAGGCACCATATACCTCGCGTAACCATTGATTTCCAAGTACGTCTGGATGATCACCACTTATTATCTATATTTCGGGATGCCTCCCAATCAAGACATCAGTTATCATCCAACCGTGGTGGAGATCTCCGGTCTTCAACCATCGTCTTCATCATCGACTTCTTACCGCCGATCAATTATTTGAAATGAGATTTAACTCGGCCTTTTCAAATAATTCATGTATATTTAGAATTTAAATCAATTCATTTCAATGGTTAAATTATTCGACATCAATAGTTCTGTTTTTAAATGTAATTTCCACGCCAAACACATTCAACCATCAAATTTCTAATAAACTAGGTAAATTCGGTTTATTTTCCATTCCATATCATTTATAATATTTTATAACGATTTATCTCTATTTTTATTCATTCAAAAATAGGCTATTCATTCAAATGGCGCTTCGGGCCGTAACGCGGCCGTGGCGCTGTTTTCTTTAGATTTGATTTACACATATCTGAAAATCTAACTGTTGGATCTTCACAAATTTTATATCATTAGAAAGATCTTTTCAAAATGAATCCAATGGTTTCAGTTTTGTGAAAATCCGACGGTCGGATCTCCCAGTACCCTCGTTTGAAGTTTCGATTTCAAAATACGAACTGCAGCGTGGTTATTCAATTTGATTTAATTTAATTATATATATATATATGTATATATATATATATAATCGATTCTGGCGCTGTTTTTCTTCAGATTTGAATTAAACATTCTAGACAATCCAATCGTTGGATCTTTACAAAGTTGGTGTCGTTGGAAAGATATTTCCAAAGCGAACCCAACAGTTTCGGTTTCGGGAAAATCCGATGGTCGGATCTCCCGCACTAATCATTTGAAATCACGGTTTCAAAACACGACCTACAGCTTCGTTATTCGATTTATTTTATTTATATTTATATTTATATATATATATATAAATATAATTCATTCTTCGATTTCAAAACCATATTCACTTCATATATTTGATAAAAAATGATATTTTTATCCAATAGATATTTACTTCAACACCACCATTTTTAACACTTCATATTCACAGTAAAAATGTAGATTTTATTGTTCAATCTATATATATTCAACACATGAATGTTTTCGACTTCACACATACGATAAAAATATGATTTTTATCGTTCTAGTCCTTTATTCAACACTTGAATTTTTCTATAGTTCATATATATAATAAAAATGTAAATTTCATTGTAAAACAATTTATTTCAAAACACGATTATTTTATATAGTTTATATATATCATAAAAATTTGATTTTTGTCGTAAAACAATTTATTTCAAAACACGATTATTTTATATAGTTAATACATAAGGTAAAAATGTTATTTTTGGTGTTAAAATAATTTCGTTAAAACACTAATATTTTATATTGTCTTTATATATAATAAAAATGTTATTTTTATTTTTCAAAGAATTTATTCAATACATGAACTCCAATCAACACATGATTTTTTTTATTCAACACATGAATTCTATTTCAACACATGAATTTAATTTCGATACATGAATTTCTATTCAACATATGAATTTTATTTCAATACATGAATTTTATTTCAACACATGAATTTTATTTCAACACATGAATTCTAGTTCAACACATGAATTTTATTTCAACACATGAATTTAAATCAAACATAGAAATACTTCAGAAAATTTCGGCAGCATAACGGCAGGGTAGTTAAAACCGGGACCGTCCCTAGTACGGCTCCTCGCTCTACCTTAAAGCCTCGCAGCTTTTGACAATGGGGATTTTCAATATCTAGTTCGTACGCAGGCGAATTTTCCCATATAATAATCCTATTCGGATTTCAATCACAATCAATCATTTCAAACCGACCATTCATGATATTCACCAAATTTTCACATCAACCAATAATCCAAACAATATCACACCCAATATATATCATCCATGGTCTGTGAACGAGGGCAGTATATATATATATATATATATATATATGTATATGTATATAACTATATTTCGATTTCATTTCACCATCATTTCAATTTATTTCAACGCATATATTATTTTTACAATGCATATATAAGTTATACATTGAACATACAACTTATATAATGCTTATACATGAGGTGTACAATGCTTATATAACTCATACTTCGACTATATAATTTATACATCGTTGTTATCCATATCGTTTATAATTTAGAAATCTCACACTGGGTTCCACTCCACCAAAAAATAGCAGAAGGCTAAGAAAAATATCCGGTCTTTTCTAGAATGTAGAAGACGTCCGCACGAGTCCATTATCTCTTGTTTCACTAGATTTCGTCTACGTAGCAAAAAGATACGATTTTTAAATGTAAAACAAAATTAGTAACGCATAAAAGTGTAATTTTTTTTATTTCAAAGAAAACAATGCCGTTACCTTCCCTGAGCATTCAAAACTAGGTCATCGTTTTTCGTGAAATCCGGCGCACTTTGTGACGATCGGAGGTGACTGCGTCAAAGGGGGATGTGGGGCGCTTCTGCACAGGGTGGTGCGGTGGCCTTCGATGGCCTGCAGGCAGCGCGGCAGTGCTTCAAAGTTCGTGCCTTCCCGTAGGTGATTCAGCCTCCATGCTCAAAGATAAAATCTCCAACAGGTATAGATTTGAAGCTCTCTTCGAAGGCTACAAATTACTCCAAAGGAGCAGGTGGTTTTGATTCATGGATTAGAAGAAAAAGAAGAGAGAAGATTGGAGCCTCAACCGCCATTCGCGATTTAGAATTACGGGGAGAAAGAAAATGTGACGGGCAATGATGTTTTATTTATTTATATTTTTTAAAATCCAAAAATACCCCTTGCCTCATACGAACTCCAATCCAAACCCAACGACTGTCGTACTTAGCTAATTATCCCCATTCCGAACACAATGGGACATGCTTTGAAGGCCTATTCGAATGTTTCAGTCAGTTTTCCTTCAAATTAAAATATAAAACATTCAATATTCGATTTGAATGTACATTTCAATTTGCCGGGGCCACATACTGATCCCAAAAATTCCAAAAAAATAAATCTAGCTATGTTTTGACGATACGGTCCCAACAAAACTAGTTTCGTCGAATTATAAGACCGTTTGAAAAATGGCACATTTTCTGGTCGATCCAATTTAATAGAAATCGACCAAACACATTTTCCTTTGCCACGCTCATATACTAACTTCAAAAATTATGAAATTTGAAACCTAGCAATGATTTGACATCCCGGATCCAACAAAAGTGGTTTCGTCAAATTCTGAGGTCGTTTGCAAAATGTCTATTTTTATGGGCTATATATTCTCTATAGCGACCTTTCTGAAAATTCATTTGGCCATAACTTTTGATTCCCGCTATGAAACTTTGATTTTTCAGCGTTAGAAAGATATTCACTAACGTATTTAAATTTTTTTGGTTTCACAAAAATCCGTTTTATTCTGCACCCAGTACAGTCAGTCAAAGTTTGAATTCAATTTTTGAAACTGCCGCGCCCTTTCAGGCCTTACTTATAATTAAATTTAATTATATTTATTTTCGAACGTAGATTCAAACATACTTTTCGTCGTTATTATTTAAAATATTTATTTTACATATTTAAAATCCACTAAAATAGCCAATTTAAAATTTTCAAACTCGTTCAGATTTTCCGGGTTGTTACAATGGATTCCCTACAACACATGTATATAATAGCAATGATAAATAATCAACCATCATCCAAAGTGCACCACACAATGGCACAAGCATTAAATATAAATAATTAACGCTTACATAGTCTGTTAACCCGTCGATTGACATACAACTAAACAATCGGGATTAGTCTACGTCAAATATCACCCCAATACCCGTGTGGGGTTTCAAATCAACAAACATAGATTTTATTTGTGCAGTTGGGCGATGTGTAAAATTTATCGCCCCAATCAATATCAGTCAAATCAGTGTATATAAACAAATCATCCGATTTTTTTATAAATATTTTATATACACGTTAAAAATTATATTTTTAACTATAAAATATTTATTTAATCCACATCACACAATCAATTTCCACAAAAAATCAATCAAACAGGTCATCCATGGTCTGTGGACGACGGGTGTCGGGTGCTGCTAAGCACCGTCTGCATCCTAGTATATATTTCAACTAGAAACAAAAATAAAAGTGAGGAGTTCTCACCTAGAAGCTAAACCAAACACCGCGAATCTTCTTATGTAGAAAATCTTCGCAGCGTTTTTCAACGAGATATGTTTCATGAATTTTATATTAAAAATTATATTTTTAACAACGCTATTATATATATATATATATAAATCAAATTTTTATTGCGTTACTTCATATATAAAAATCGAATTTTTATGTAAAGAGAATTCATATAAAAATCACATTTTTACACCGCTATTCGTATAATAAAAATCGTATTTTTATATATAATTCAATTCATAACTTTGATTATTTAAAAATCATAACTTTTTATATATAAAAAAAGAAACTTTTATATGATAAAAATCGAATCTTTATTCTATGAAAAATTAAATCTTTACGTTATAAAAACCATACCTTTATCATATACAAAAATATAATCTTTTTGTCTTTAAAAATCTAATCATTTTGTCTTTAAAAATCGAATCTTTTTGTGAACAAGAGTCTAACTTTTAATAAATAAAAATCATAATTTTTATCGCTATTTACATAAGGAAAATTCCAATTTTTTTTATACGCTATTCACTTAATTAAACTGAAAATGAAATCTATGTTAAAATAAAACAAAATAAACTTACAATTTTCGTAAGGAGGAGGATTAGGGGAGGTACGATCTTCACGCTGGAGGAGGGGGACTGTTGATCGGAATGGGGTGGCCCGGGGCGGCGTTGGCGGTCGGAGGAGTGGCGGCCGTAGCTGTGTGGACTGGCGGGGCTCGGTTTGGGTGGGGTAAGGGGTTGCGATCTTCAATTGGGGGAAAGAGGGGAGAAGAGAGGGCGAGGCGAGAGAGGGGGAGGGGAACGTTGCCGGAGACGGCGGCTGGTGGCTCGCCGTCGGGGATGAGGCGGAGGGGGGGGGGGCGCTCGATCGATTAGGGATCGCGACGTTTTTATATTTCTTTTTTAATTTTATCTGAGTCAACGGGGGGGGGGGGGAGGAAAGGGGTTAAAGGGAAAAGGTTTTTATTTATTTATTTAATTTCTCCAAAAAGTAACTTTAAATTTCGATCTCCAAATGAGGCCCAACGACTATCGCCCCTAGCTAAATACCCTCATTACGAACACAATGGGATATGTTTCGTAAGCAAATTTTATCTTTTCAGTCAGTTTTTCTTTAAATTAAAATATAAATCAATATATATTGAATTCAAACGTACATTTCAATTCACTGGGGCCATATACTGACTTTAAAAATTCCAGAAAAATTATTTCTAACTTCGTATTCACAATATGGTCATAACAAAACTAATTTCATCAAATTCTGAGACCGTTTGAAAAATGGGCCTTTTCTAGTCGATCGAAATTGACTGAAACTGTGAAAACAAGTTTACTTTTGCCACGCTCATATATTGATTCAAAAAATTACGAATTTTGGAATTTAGTAATAACTTGATATCACGGATCCAACAAAAGTGGTTCCGTCAAAAACATAGGTCGTTTGCAAAATTTCCATTTTTAAGGGCTAGAATTCCATAGCGACTATTCTGAATTTTCAACTGGACGTAACTTTTTATTCCCGCTGTGAAATTTCAATTTTTCGGATTCGTTGGAAAGATATTCTCAAATGGATTCAAATATTTTTGGTTTCACTAAAATCCGGTTTATTTTGAATCCTGTACATTCATTTGAAATTTGAAATCGAATTTTCGAACTACCGCGCCATATTCAATTCCTTTTATAATTAAAAATAAATATTTATATTCTATTGTCGATTCAAATAAATATATACGTTCTAATTCTATTCAAAATAAATTTCTCGTCGCTATTATTTAAAATAATTCATTTTAAATATTCAAAATAATTCATTTTAAATATTCAAAATTCTCTAAAATTGCCAAAATATTTTTTTTAAATTGGCTCGGATTTCTGGGTTATCACATGAGAGATTAAGTTCTCAATAAAGATGGTGGAAGAACCGATTTTCTTCACATTGGATGGATTTCCTGTTGATGTTCTCATATGACTGATCCCTATATTGAGAGTTTTAATGTAGCGGCATATCTGACCGTACTTGAAGCGATTCAGATTGCAAGGACTTGCACTCCTAGGCGGGGACGTGGAATCAAGTCTCTCTGGTTCCGTTTCTATACCCGCAGTGGACTTGTTGATGGAAGTCATGTCTGACATAGGTTGACTATGGAACATACTAAGTGTTGTGCTATGATCAGAGTTTTTGTTTAAAAGCAGGGCTCTGTGGTGATGATCAAAGCATGACTTAAATGCGTAGCTTTGTGTAACATGACTTCGTGGACCTCACACCTCGAAATGAGTCGAAATAGGATGATAACCGACCAGGTTTGAGACTAAAGTTCCATCTAGAAAAGGTGTAGTACTACGGTATGGAGCCTTGGTATTTATTTATGTGGTTGTTGGATATGAGGTGCCTCAGATAATTGGTCTGCATTCCTGACCGTGGAACGTTATGTTAAGGAAACGCCCTGGTTGGAAGATATTAGGTTACTAATCCATGAATAAGAAGTGGACCAACTCTGTACTCACTGAAAGGACGTTGGATGTTCATGGGACCTTTTTAGGGGTGCACGAATCAGATAATTAAGGAACTAATCCTTAGCCTGGCTCATTGATGGAATCCAATTTCCAATACGCAAACTCTTTACGATTTTCGTTTGTACTTATGTAGCCAACATAGTAGTATCGGATACTATGCGTGCTAAGATTTATATGTTTATTTTCGAAAGTGTTTTCATACCCTAGACATTATTATAATATGAAATGTTTTGTTTTTAAATCATATTAAGCATAATTTGCGATTATACGGAAAACCTCTATCCTCTGGTTTGTGCTTGCATTGGGTGATGGGACCTGAGGCTTATAATCGTTCACTTTTCTAAAAAGCATGAATTTCTAAAGTTTTCATGGATGAAGGGTTGCTATGGTTAGTTTGTGTTACATTATCTTATTAACTGATATATAAGCCTGACCCGAGTGTTTTTGCTCGGGTCAAATTAGAGCTAATGTTTCAGGATTTAAGCAAGTTGTGGAGTTCTAGTCAATTCAAGATAGCTGGAGTTTTGCATCATATGATTAAGCGTATTTTATCTTCTACTTATGGGTTAAAAATGTATTCATGGTATGTTTAAAACTTGTTACTTTCAAATATTTTCGTTGTAATGCTATTTTGATCATTATATTTTATCTGTTCCACTATATGTTTTGTGTTCCGTTGTGTGTTCTCTGATAAACCTATACAACTAACGTGCTTTTGCTTGCTTTGAATCGACGGGTGTTTGGATTTGGTCGGTTTAAGGTAAGTGGAAGTGCGATTCACCACATCTTCATTATCTTCACTCCATGCATGTTTAAAATATACACGGCCATTTACAATTCATTTTAATCAATTCATCGCTTTTACATAACTCGCTTTCCATTCGCTAATTAAATTTTTAATTAGCTTCTTGGTTTCATTTACCTTTAATTCGAACATATCTCATTCAAATATATTTGTAATCGCTTATATACAAATCAAACTCAAACTCCTTGCTCGCTTCCTAATTCTAATTCACGTTTTATACTCGGATTTTCAATTTCAATTAATAAATTATAATAATTTAAACAAAGTTCAATTCGGGCCAAAATCTATTAGCTAATTTCAAAGAAATTAGTTAACTTCATTCGATAATTAAAAATTGATTTTTAATCCAAAAATCAACCCATTTACTCGATTTGAGTCTATATTTATTTTATGACTCAAATCTGGATTTTTCTAATGGAAATTCTAATTTTACTTACTTAAAATCCTTTTAATTTATTAAATAAACTATTATGGTTTAAAAACGATTATGGCGTTGTTTTTTCAAAAATTTGATTTTGACGTAACTCAAAATCGATAAAACGAAATCTAGAATTTTCTCTTCCATTAGAAAACTATCATTTAATAAGTCCCAATGTTTCTTGTTTCATCGAACTTCGACTTATATTGAATTCTATATTCTCAATTGAAGTTCGAATCATCAAATTACGAACTACCAAGCTGTGGTGAGTTCGTTTTAATTATAAATTAAATATAAATGTTAACTTCGTTTATAAAATATTTTTCAACTGCATTTTCAATCTTTTAAAGTAAATTGAGCCAGTTATCCAAATCTAACTTAACACTTCAAATTATTCAAACTTGTTGATTATTTCATTCCATATTCATAAATCAATTATGAATTTATATAAAATTCATAACTCGGTTATAATTTAATCACAACTTGACTTCTATATTAAATTTCAATTCCGATGGACATAATTTTTTTTGTAAAAACTCAATATAATCGTATTCCAATAAATTTCCTTTATGGGGAAAATCAATTTATTCAACATCCTTACTATTACAAACTAATATCATCCCTTGATAATAGCGAAGTCGTTCAAGTTGGCGTATTTTATTTATCTCTCAGACGTTGACCGACAACGTTCTTATCTTAAGATAGATAGAAGCCTGTAATAGCCTAAACTCACTTTGAACCTCACCTTCTATTTCATTTCTTACATTTGGAAATTTTATTTCCAAATTATTCGATGAAAATTACTTATTACATATATTAATTTCCTTATTCAAACAAATTTTATTTTAATAATCTATTTGAAACTCCATTCCCGTTTCTGGAATATTTTATTTTTTTATAACTTATATACATATTTACATGGAATTTATTTTCATATTTAAATTTTAAATTTTAGTTTCTATTCAATATAAACCCAATATCTTATCTGGAAATATTTTATTTATTTTATAAATTCGATATAGTCGAATTCAAATCATAAATCCATGTGGATTTGTTTAAATTCAGTTTACATTTCGAACATCAGAATAAATTTCAGCGTTTCTTTTCCCTAAAGGATTTCAAATTATAAATCCCCTTTTTAAATTCATACTTGAATTTAAATTACACATTATCCAATAAAATTTCCCTTTTTTATTTAAAAATATCATTTATAAATTTCACTTCTTATTTTAAATATTTAAATAAGTTTCCTATTTCAAATCTTATTTGAAATCCAATTCCCATTCTGGAAAATAAATTTTCCATTTTAAATTCAGAATTGAATTAAAAATCAAATATTATCAAATGATAATTTTTATTTCCATTATAACATTGTTTATAAATTCAGCTACTTGTTTTTATTATTAAAAACAAGTTAATATTTCCTAATCCATTCAATGTTCCATTTCCATATCAAAAAATAAATTTTCCTTTTTAAATTAAAATATCCCTTTTGATATTTTTAAATATAATATCTAGGGCTATTGATATTCAAACATCCAATCACCTAACTATCAATCATAGGTTTATAACACATCATATATGATTATATATATATATATATATATATATATATACGAAAACAAAGAATAATATATTTGAGGAATCCAGTTGGGTTCCTCCAACATGTTTTTCCTACATACACAGATGTTAGACAACATAAATATTACCAATCATGCTTCAAGGACGGATATCGCGGTATAGAAGGTCATCCACTCATATATCATGAGGCGATAGGGTCATCCGCTAATGATACTGTGGGTATCCGCTAATGGTACTGCGGGAAATCTAATACATATATATATATATATATATATATATTGAAGTTGGGTTTAAATTTTACTCTAGGCATATCAGCCTAAATGGGAACGTTGGCCCAAGACCAAGTTACACATTGGTTCTGCAAACCGACATTACACCACTTTACAAAACAAAAGCGAGAATATTCTCGAAAAGTAAATACATTTCTTAGATCTATACCTTCTCCTCTTTGTCGTCTTCTTCATATTTAAACTCATGGCGACTGGAAAGTGTAAAAGCTCATGCCTGTTCCTTAGAGCTGGGCCGATGGCGGCAACAGATCCATTTCTCGCCTTTCGTCTTCTACAGGTCCCTTTCTAATGGTGAGTACCTTGTTCTTTCTCATCAACGTCAGTTTCAAGGTTTGAATTGCAAGTTTACTAACCAACTCTACTATTTTTTCATGCTTTTGGAACACTTTGTTGTTTCTCTCCTTCCAAATGCTCCAAAGAACAATTGTAAGAGCAACACCGTCCACTTCGCGTACCTTACCTTGATTTTTAATTCGATACATTCTGATCCGATATTAATTCCTACTTATGTAATCCACAGCCATAGACTCAATGTGATTCATGCTGTTCACATCTGATTTTTATATGAATAACATATATCTTATGTAAATAACCAATTGAACTAAATATAATTAAATTAATTTAAATTGGCTAAAGATAATTATTTACGATAATTACCTCGATATTACACTCTAAACTTTCCATGACAACAACTAAAACTCATTTCAATGCAACAATATAAAGAAGGCAATATGGCACTTAATCACTGCTCCAGTATAGACCTAATTAAGATAGGAATTAAACCATCTGACCATGCCTCCTTCACCTCACTTACCCACTTCTGTGCCTCGAAAACTTAAACTACGCCTTTGCTTAAAACCTGTAACCCACTGGAGTGCCTTCACCAAACTGAACTTAGCGCCTCCTACTTCATTTGCAGCCTCAACACAAAAAAAATTCCATTGCCAGACTAAATCATACTGTTCATAACTCCACTTTATCTTATCATCCTCTTACTGTCCAAATTCCTTCAGGCAACGTCTTCATCAACATCCCAAAAATCAGAGCCTAACTCCCCAATTTTTCCCTACCGTCGAACCACTCCAATAATTTCTCAACCAAACTTCAACCCTGCTTAGAACAAGACTTCGACAAGAAACAACAAGTGCGACTATATACTGTCACTTTTCACCCTAGCCAACACAAGCATGCCGAACTACTTCGTCATCATTGAAGACTGCCATAGCCCTCCATGTCTCAATCCTGAACCTCAGCCTGCTAAAGTCAAATTACCTTATCTTATTGGCATCGATTTCTGCAAAAATCTACTATGATGTGCAAAATCCCATTATAAACTGCAATCGATAATCGATTTTCCAAAATCGAAACCCTATATCGTGATCCCTTAAGTCAAGCTTCAGAAAATATGCTCGTGCCCATACCTGAACTCGCGATGATTACCTTATCGCAACTTGATTCCCTTTCTGTTTTAGAAAAAACGGATTTTGATTTTTTACGATGGTTTATTTAAGGGAAACTCTCGATTTGAGTTGCGGAAGAAAAAAGATAACATGGGGAAGGGAAAGATATTGTAATTTAAGGTATAGGGGTTAGGGCCATTCATAGATTTCAATTTTTTATTATATATAAGAGGGAATTCATGGTTTTTTCATTACTCAGGAGAATTGAACGAGAGGAAGAAATATAGAGGGATGTTGTGATTTATAGTAGTTGAAAGAGGGAATAAAACGTACATTAAATTAAAGCTTGCCTCCCAACGTACATAATAAAATTAATTCGAGTTGATTTTTGATTTAATATGATTCTATTTCTAATTAATACGATTTGATTTTGATCCTATCCATTTAATTTTATAATAATAAAATTCGCGGTTCAGAACCCCTATTTTAACTTAATGACTGAAGTCTCCAAGTAATATTGCTATTCTGAACTTAGCGGATCCGATTTTGAATTTAATTTGAATGTATATATGGAATAACCATATGATAAATATAATTTAAAATCAAACCAATCAAATTTATCGATAATAGATAATTTTATCATTATAATTCAAATAGAATTTAAGTTGATCGACTGAATTGTTTTGGTTCAGTTTTAACTGTGAATTCAATTATTCTTGTTTTCAAATTACGATAATTCAATACATTCGAAATTAATTCGACAACTTCATGTTAAAAATCCATTTATTATTCCAAATAAAAATTTAAAATAAATTTAAATATTTAAAATAAAGGACTAAAAATTGGGGATGTTACATTCCTTCCCCCTTAAAAAAATTTCATCCCCGAAATTACTAAGGCAAAAGAAATGCTATAGGTCCATTTACTTTTGGAAAGCCTACTTTCTTCTAACTCAATATACCACATTCTATACTCAAGTATTATAAAATTTTATGTTTCATGGAAATATCTTATTTTCAAATTTTCTATTCAAAAACCCTCAATAATTCAATTAGAAAATCATCTCTTCTATCTTTACAAAAAAAATCAAAACTTTTGAAAATTTTCTAACTCCCTAAATTTTGGAATTTTTTTGGCAGAGTCTCCCCTGTACGGAGGAGCTTTTTCAATATACCAAAAGAGATAAAAAAGTATACACTGACCCATATTGGTCGGAAAACAATTCATATACCCTAATTTGATTTTTTGCGTAAGCGTACCTTACCTAGGCGTTTATTACATGCGCAAGCTTCGCATATAAGCAATTTACAAATCCAAAATCAAGTCAAGTAGCTCCATTTACCTATACTAACTCAATTTAAATACATAAGTCTCATATATGTGAAATTTCAATAACTGCCATTCATTTAAATGATTAAACACTTGAATTCAATACCAAACAAGTCATATCAAGTAAACTTAGTACATGTGTACTAATACAAGTTTCAATATTTAGTATATGCGTTATTTCATTCATATTATACATTATATATACTCATATTCATTTAGTTCAAAGGATTTACGATCATTTTCATCTCATTCAATTCATATGCATTTATTGATTTTAGTTGGTTTGTTTATTTTCGTTTATAATAAGCGATGAATTTTCTATACGCATTTAGTGTTATAAGATTAATAAAATAACCACTTACATTTTGGCCAATTTTACATTGATTCTAAATCTATTTATTTTATTTCATTTAACTGCCTTACACCATTTCAATTTATTTAACTTTCTTAAGTTAAATTTAGATTCCAGAATTCAAATTCTTGGATTTTTTTATTTTAAATTCTTTTTGAAATCATATAAATATTTATTCTCATCTCAAATTCAAAACTGAATTTTCTAAACAACTTGTTTTCTAAAATAATTTCCTATTGGAAATTGGTAGCAATTCATCACTTAGAAACTCGAAAATGAACACCGATAATGTCGCGATCATCATCGGAATTATTTTCCGGCTATTGAAGTTATTTCAGTACTTTATCCCTTTAAAAATTCATTCAAAAATGATTTTTATAAAAAAATCCTTCCAAAACAAAGCTATCTTATTTTGTATAATTTGGATTTTTTTGTTTTTTCAACTTCCGTGATTTAAATTCCAATTCTGGGTTGAATTCAACTCAATTTCATCTCATTTGTATATATCATAAACAAATTCTATTTGATAATATATAACCATTCCAATTTGATAATTCCATAATAGCAACCAACACATCCATATATAAATTACTATAAGAAAATTATTTATCTTTTATATCAAAATATAATTTTGGGTATATTTGAATTTAGATTATACATTATCCAATAAAATTTCCCTTTTTTGTTTAAAAATATCATTTATAAATTTCACTTCTTGTTTTAAATATTTAAATAAGTTTCCTAATTCGAATCTTATTTGAAATCCAACTCCCATTCTGGAAATAAATTTTCCATTTTAAATTCATACTTGGAATAAAATCTAATATTATCAAACGATAATTTTTCTTTCCATTTATACTATTGTTTAAAAATTCAGCTACTTGTTTTTATTATTGAAAACAAGTTAATATTTCTCAATCCATTCGAAATTCCATTTCCAATTTGGAAAGTAATTTTTCCTTTTTAAATCCAAAAATCCTTTTTTGATATTTTTTAATATAATATCTAGGGCCATGATATTCAAACACCTAAATCACCCAATTATCAATCAAAGGTTTATAACACATCATATATGATTATATATATATATATATATATATATATACATATGAAAACAAGGAATAATAGATTTGAGGAATCCAGTTGGATTCCTCCAACCTACTTATCTTGCATACACGGATGTTAGACAACATAAATAATACCAATCCTGCTTCAAGCCAGGATATCGCAGTATATAAGGTCATCCAGTCATATATCGTGGGGCGATAGGGTCATCCACTAATGATACTGCGGGCATCCGCTAATGGTGCTACAGGAAATCCAATATATATATATATATATATATATATATATATATATATTATAGCCACAAACACCAAGCCTAAATAACTAATATATATAATAACCATAATTTATCAATTAGCAACAATGCACCAAGCAAACAACAATCATCATATAAATATTTGTATTAAATAAAAATTAGATTATAATAAATTATAATCGAACTAGAGAGTGTGTTTACTCACCTTGATTTTTAACTCGATACATTCTGATTCTGATTTAAATTCCATCTTAAGTAATCCGCAGCTATAAACTCACCATTATTCCCGACGTTCGCATCTTACTTTTACATGAATAACATATTGCGTATATAAATAACAAATTGAACAAAATATAATTAAATAAATTTAAATTGGCTAAAGATTATTATTAACACTTGTTACCTTTATATTCCACTCCAAATCCTTCTATGACAACAACTGAAACTCAGTTTAACGCAACAATGTGAAGACATCAATATGGCACTTAATCACTACTCCAGTATGGACCTAATTGATATAGGAATTGAACCATCCGATCATGCCTCCTTCACCTCACTTATCCACTTCCTTGCCTCAAAAACTTAAACTACACCTTCGCTTAAAACCTGGACTGAAGATTGCCAAAGCCCTCCATGTCTCAATCCCGAATCTTGGCCTACTACAGTCAAAGTAGCGTACCTTATTGGCATCGATTTCTGCCAAAATCTACTACGAGGTGCAAAATCCTATTATAAATTCCATTCAATAATCGATTTTTGTAACGGCCCGAAAAAAATTCGACCCTCGAATTTTCAATAATAATACATAATCCTGTATTACTTGTCAAAAATCCAAGTATCGAACTCCAGACTATTAATCGAAAGAAGTTAGAGGAAGAGAAGTAGAAAGAAAGAAATACTAGAATAGAAGAAAAAGAAGAACACATCAGAATCTCACAGTGGAACGAATAACTATAATATATCAAATCTCTTTATACAATAGAGAACTATATACACTTACCAATCATTAGAGTACAGCATATATCTTTCACAGTGAAAATACACTTATATAGCTAATGGTGAAGCCTCCTGCATCCAGCTCCTGAAACTCCAAGCGAAACCTAACATGGAAATATATTCGGTCTGACCCGAGCACATTTGAAGCAAAGAAAAATTCACCCGGATCAGTCTGGAATACTTTTAGTGATAATTTCACAGTACAAACAATTAGTTTAACTTTGAAAATTTCTTTTGAAAGAAAGGATAATAGTAAGACCAGCCCGCACTTAAACACGGACGGTTTTTACGTTACTATAACCCAAAACATTTTTAAAATCAATATCCTTTCCGATAATATAATAATGTCTATCAAACCACAAATAAATAGTAATCTAGCAGAACGCTTGCATCTCACGCTCTAAATATATAGTATACAATCAAAACTGCAGACTCTTATTGGAGAATGGATTTCCTGGTAAGGTATGGGCCACCATCCGACAGTGTACCTCTGGAGAGGAATACATTGGGGTTCAACAAGAATGTCTTGCAACCCAGCTACACATGACCAGCCCATCATTTTGCTTAAGAGTACCGAATATATCATTACCACGGTTGGGGGCTATAATAACTCGGGAAATCCGAACCAATTTAAAATTTTTATTTTGGCAATTTTCATGCATTTTCAATATTTAAAATGATTTATTTTAAATAATAACGATGAGAAATTTATTTTGAATAGAATTAGATCATATATATTTATATAGGTCATCGTTAGAATATAAATATTTATTTTAATTATAAAAGGAATTGGAAATAGCATGGTAGTTTGAAAATTCGGTTTCAAATTTCAAAATTAATGTAAATGACTCAAAATAAACCAGATTTTGGTGAAACCAAAAATATTGGAATCTAATTGAAAATATATTTCCAATGAATCCGAAAAATCAAAATTTCATAGCGGGAATAAAAATTTATGCCCAGTTGAAAATTCAGAATAGTCGCTAGGGAAAATATAGCCCTTAAAAATGGCAATTTTGCAAACGACCTGTAACAACCCTGATTTTTGGGGTAAATTAAAAAATTTATTTTAAGTTATTTTATTGAGTTTTGGCTATTTAAAATAATTTATTTTAAATAATAATGATTAAAAAATTATTCTACTTGAAGTAAGACTTTAAAATTTATATAAATTCCATTCCAAGCCCGAAAGGGTGCGGTAGTGTCAAATTTTAGTTTGGAACTTTGAAAAATTGTATAAAATTGGTTCTAAAACGAAATTGGATAAAACAAGAAATGTTAGGTTCGTATTGTCAATATCTATATAATGAATTTAAGAAATTTAAATTTTAGATTATAATTTATAAGTTATGTCAAAATTTTGAAAGGTCACTGTAAGAATTTATATAATATATATATATGGTCCAAAAAGCTACTTTTCACATACGAAGGAATTTGAACTCAAAACCACTTCCATTGAGTCCAAAATGATGTTTCTGCATTTAAGAAGTATAAACACTTATATATTTGGAGTTTCAAAAATTATTTGTTTAAAAATGTATTTTTAATATAAAATATATAGCCATGGAAAATAATGATTTTTCAAACAGTGTCCGTTTTCGACGGAACCACTTTTGTTGGATTTGGAATATTAAATTATTAATAGATTTCAAATTTTAGACTCTTCGGAGTTAATTTGTGAGTGTGGGAAAAGAAACTGTATTTTGTCAATTTCGGTCAAAATTAATTGACTGAAAAATAGTCATTTTTCAAAAAGTCTCAGAATTCAACGAAATAAATTTTGTTGGATTCGAATCATCAAAACAAAGCTAAAAATGTTTTTTTGGTAATTTTAAGAATTAAAATATAATTATAAATGATTTTTCAGTGTAAATGGGCAAATTTTTGACTTTAAAAATTCATTAAAAATCTATATGGGTTCAGAATTGAACAAAATTAATTTTCATAGGTCCAAAGCATCAAAACATAGCTAAATATATTTTTCTAGAATTTTTGAAGTTAATTTGTGACCTCGGTGAATTTTCTGTACGGTACACATTAAAATATTAATAAAATAATGTAATTATTCCAAAACTCATAACAGGCCTCGGAATTAGACCCCGGGACATTGCCCATTGCGTTCAGAAGGTGTCAAAACCTTAAGAACGATAGTAAGCAGGCCTGAATCGGAGTTCGGACCAAAACGGGCTAATTAAATTACTAAATAATGATTAGGAAAACCTAATATAATATTATAAAACCCGAAATCACTGTTCATCTCTCCTCCTCTTCATTGTCTTCAGCCGACATATGCAGCGACCAAAACCCATCATGGCCGAAATCTTCAAACTTCGATTTCTCCTTCATTTTTCAACGAAATTTAGCGTGTGATTACCCGTTTCGAAGCTCTTCCCGAGCTCTTTCTTCTCCGACAAGAGTCACCTCGAACCGTGCCATGACGAAGCCGCCATTGCCCCGCAAACCAACCACGGTCGCGCCTCCCCTCGGTCCCACCGCCGCCGCCGAGTGCCCCCACCTTCTGGCCGATCATAGGTCTCTCCAAGCTCTTCCACCTCCAACAAACGGTTCGTCATTTCATCGACCGTAGCTCCGGCAAATTGAAAACAAAGATTTGAACACTTTCCTAAAGGTTAAAGCTTCAGATTTTGTAACGCTTATAAACGTGGCTGTGACAGTTGTTAAAAGCTGTTTTTTATTTTTCATATGAATTTGCATGTAAAATGTTTCAGATCCGCAACCGTCTTGAATTCGAACACCAAATCTGACCAAACTTGATTCATCTCAGAACCAACAGCAGTGAGAATTTATTTTTAATTAAATTTAATTTATTTAATTATTAATTCTTTGTTATTAAAGAATATTGACTGATCTGCTATGTAGCGATATTGAAATACGGATCTAAGTTGTTTATGACTGTATGATTTTAGATCCGCGAATCTAAACGTTAGATCTGAAATTATTGGCTAATTAAAATAGATTACTTGTTAATATCATTGAATTATGCCTCGCCGATTTTTCATATGCCAAAATATACATCACCCTGTATATTATTTTGATTTGAATTGCTAGATCTAGACCTCTGGGATTATTTGAATGTTGTTGATTTGATGACATGAAATTTACAATTTATTTTGTAAATTAGAATTTGTTGTTGATATGAAATTTACAATTTATTTTGTAAATTAAAAATTAGAATTTGTTGTTGAGATGAAATTTACAATTTATTTTGTAAATTAAAAATTAGAATTTGTTGTTGATATGAAATTTACAATTTATTTTGTAAACTAAAAATTAGAATTTGTTGTTGAGATGAAATTTACAATTTATTTTGTAAATTAAAAATTAGAATTTGTTGTTGATATGAAATTTACAATTTATTTGGTAATTAAAAATTAGAATTTGTCGTTGATATGAGATTTACAATTTATTTTGTAAATTAAAGTTAAAACTTGGCGTTGACGCAAAATTTAAATTTTATTATGTAGATTAACTTTAGAATTTGGCGTTGAAACAAAATTTACATTTTATTATGTAGATTAACATTAGAATTTGGCGTTGAAACAAAATTTACATTTTATTATGTTGATTAACATTAGAATTTGGCGTTGAAACAAAATTTACATTTTATTATGTAGATTAACATTAGAATTTGGCGTTGAAACAAAATTACTTTTTTTTTTTTTGTAGATTAATATTAGAATTTGGCGTTGACGCAAAATTTACATTTTTATTATGTATATTAAAGTTAGAATTTTGCGTTGATATAAAATTTACATTTTATTATGTAACTTAAAGCTAGAATTTTGCGTTGATATAAAATTTAAATTTTATTATGTAAGTTAAAATTAGAATTTTGCGTTGATATAAAATTTACATTTTATTATGTAAGTTAAAATTAGAATTTTGCGTTGATATAAAATTTACATTTTATTATGTAAGTTAAAATTAGAATTTTGCGTTGATATAAAATTTACATTTTATTATGTAAGTTAAAATTAGAATTTTGCGTTGATATAAAATTTACATTTTATTATGTAAGTTAAAGTTAGAATTTTGCGTTGATATAAAATTTACATTTTATTATGTAAGTTAAAATTAGAATTTTGCGTTGACATAAAATTTACATTTTATTATGTAAGTTAAAATTAGAATTTTGCGTTGATATAAAATTTACATTTTATTATGTAAGTTAAAATTAGAATTTTGCATTGATATAAAATTTACATTTTATTTTGTAAATTTAAGCTAGAATTTTGCGTTGATATAAAATTTACATTTTATTATGTAGATTAACATTAGAATTTGGTGTTGAAACAAAATTTACATTTTTATTATGTAGATTAAAGTTAGAATTTTGTGTTGATATAAAATTTACATTTTATTATGTAAGTTAAAGCTAGAATTTTGGCGTTGATATAAAATTTACATTTTATTATGTACGTTGAAGCTAGAATTTTGCGTTGATATAAAATTTACATTTTATTATGTAAATTAAAGCTAGAATTTTGCGTTGATATAAAATTTACATTTTTTTTAATGAAAATTAAAGTTAGAATTTGGCGTTGATATAAAATTTACATTTTATTATGTAAATTAAAGTTAGAATTTGGCGTTGATATAAAATTTACATTTTTTATGTAAATTATAGTTAGAATTTGGCGTTGTTATAAAATTTACATTTTATTATGTACGTTAAAGCTAGAATTTTGCGTTGATATAAAATTTACATTTTTTATGTAAATTAGAGCTAGAATTTTGCGTTGATATAAAATTTACATTTTATTATGTAGATTAACATTAGAATTTGGCGTTGATATAAAATTTACATTTTATTATGTAAATTAAAGTTAGAATTTGGCGATGTTGTAAAGTTTATATTTTATTTTGTAAATATAAAGTTAGACTTTGCGATGACATTAAGATTACATTTTGTTTTTTGTAAATTTAAAATTAGAATTTGCAATGTCATGAAGATGTACATTTTATTATGTAAATTAAAATTAGAATTTGTGATGACATGAAATTTTACATGTTATTATGTAAATAAAGTATTTTCACCGCATGCATAAATTTACATTATTTTTAATGTGAATTAAATAGTAAATTTAACCGTAGGATGCAATTAACATTTTTAATGTTAATATAACACTATGGGTTGTCATTAACAATTTTAATGTTAATATTTAAGAGAAATTTAACCATAGGAAGATTTATATTATTTTTTTATGAAATAAAAAGAATGGACTTTACAATGTAATTAAAAAGTCAATTTTTACATTATAAAGAAAGAATGGATTTCACATTGTAATTAGAGAATGAAAATTTACATTTTTCCTAATATATATATGTATGAATTTCACCATGTGTACATCTTATATTATTTTAAATGTAAATTATATAGTAATTCCAACGTAGGATAATTTTGCATTATTTTATAATGTAGATAAAAAGGGGATTTACACGGTAGGAAATTAATATTATTTATAATGTTAATATACAAGAGTGATACCATAGGATAAATTAATATTATTTATAATGTTAATATAAAAGAATGACACCGTAGGATAAATTGACATTATTTATGATGTTAATAAAAAGAAAATTGACCGTAGGATAAGTTACATTATTTTATAATGTAATTTAAAGGAAGAAATGTCGCATGAAATAAAATACATTTTTTTATATGTATTTTATGAATGAATTAACACCGCATGAAATAAAATACATTTTTTTATATTTATTTTATGAATGAATTAACACCGCATGAAATAAAATACATTTTTATATGTATTTTATGAATGAATTAACACCGCATGAAAGAAAATACATTTTATATGCATTTTATGAATGAACTTAAATCGCATAAAATATATTACATTTTTATATGTAATTTAGGAATGAAATAAGACCGCATGAAATAAATTACATTTTTATATGTCATTTATGAATGAAATAAGTCCGCATGAAATAAATTGCATTTTTATAATGTAAATAAGAAATAGGATTTACAATGTACATAAAATTTATAATTTATATGGAATTAAGGATGATGGATTATAAATTACATTTTACATGTAAGAATGGAATTAAAAGAAGGAATTGGTCGATGAAATATAATTTACATTTTACCGTAAATTAAAGAAATTAAAGGAATTAAAAAGGAAGAATTCATCATTCAAGCATGATTTTACATTTTCCTGTAAATAAAGGGATGAAAAAGATAAAGAATGGCAATATTCATAAGAATAAAGAATTAAACGGTTTATGTTTATATATTTATATATAAATATAATTAAAATTAAACGAATCGAGCGCGGTAGTTCGCATTTTAAAATTATATCATTAAATGACTATACAAGAAGATCCGAACGTCGGATTTTCTTGAAACTGAAACCGCTAGGACCGTCTTGGAAAAATCTTTCCAACAATATATAATACGTCAAAATCCAATGGTTAGATTTTTAGATATGTGAAAATAAAAATTGGTTGAAAACAGCGCCAGAATCACCATTGACCTGAATCGTCGTTGATTAAAGATTTAATTATTTTTAATTAAATAAAATAACGATAAGGAAGAGTTTTTCAATATATATATATATACATATACATATCTATACGAAGATTATTTGGAAAGGCCGAGTTAATCTCATTCCAAGTAATCAAAACGACGATGAGAATTGAAGAAGAAGGCGACTAATGAAGACCGTCAATCTTCCCCTCAGGAAGACAGCGACTGAGGCTTTGAATTGATTTGCTCCCAATTCGAAGTCATGATCATCGTCCGAACGAACATGTTGATTGAACGGATTTGGCTTTCGCTCAGACGTAGAGCATAAGCGTATAAATGGATCACATGTCTGACGTGGTACTCCTTTATACTGTATCTATTGATCCTTGCTAAACATATATCTGTTTGGTGTTTTACACCCTTCTCTGAGACGTACGAGCTCAGAGGTAATATGCTGGTAGAAATCAGTAGTATGGTATGGATTGATGATGTGGGATGCTAAGATGCATAAGATCAAGGCTTTGTTGAAAAGAAGGCCTTGTGGGATGATCAAAGCATAACCTGTTTAGGCATAGCTTTGTGTATGACATGACTTCACGAGCCTCACATACCGGCGGAGTCTAAAATGGGAAAAGGGAACGCAGGGAGAGCAGCATGTTTCTTTCTAGCTAGAAGTGGTGTCATGGTATGGAGCCTAGACATTTCACTTATGTGGATGATGGAATTAGGCGCCTCGGATGATAGGTCCCATAGGACCGGGAAACATGTGTTCAAGCATAACTAATCTACAAAAGTAAGTGTGGACCGACCCTGCAGGATCCAAGGGTTGGACATAGTACCAATCCTGGGACACTGGCTAGAGTGTCTCAAATCGGTAAGGAGCTCCTCCCTAGCCTTGACTCAGATGGAAATCCAAATTCCAAATACGACCCTACGGTTTTGATTGTATTACTAGTATGGAGATATCGTAGGATGGGGTGCTATGTTTCCTAGGATTGATACATTTATTTTGAAATGTTTAATTATACACTAATAATAATATTAAACTCATATTTGCCGTCTTTAACATGTTTAATCACCATAAGGGAAAACTCTATCCTCTGGTGTGCATTGCATTGTGTGATGGGACTTGAGTCTTATGGTGATTCCATTTTTCTAAAAAGCATTGCGATGTTGTACGATCTATTTATCTGCTTGTTCCGACACTTTAAATTATGCACGACAATCCATTGAGTAAATCCGTTCCGCATTAGCGGCGTGGTCTTTGGATTTGTCATATTATTATTAGTAAACTAGTTAAGAATTCTCATACCAGTCCCACGACTGACACGTAGTTTATTTCACCTTTTTGCAAACTCGGGTGCCCTATTTACACACGGGCAGCAAAGTAAACAGGTTCATTCTCTGCTTGGAGTCTTGTCTTGGAGTTGCTCATTATCTTTTCTTGGATTTGCTTTTGTGGAGAGGTGATGGCTTGGAGCTTTGAAGATATCTATCATTTCTCTCTATTGCATTTTTCTCTTTTTATTTTCAGACATTAGACTTGTTTCAATTCGTGTTGCTTATTTTGGGAGTTGGAACTTATTTCCATTTCTGCAGACTTGATGTAATAATTTGGAATTCTGTGACTGTTGGGATTCTGTGGTTTATGACATAATATTTCCACGGCTATGATGTTATTATACTATGGTTTTCCTTTGCTATGTTGTATCAGTGATATGTATTGTTATATTTATGTTGTATTCCATATGATTATTCCTTACTTTCACCGAGTGGAAGTTTGGGGTTATCACAGTTGGTATCAGAGCTTTGGTTAAACTTAGCTTTGGAATATGACATATTTATAACAAATACGTTTACATAGAATCACAATATTCTATGGCGAACATTTCATGTGATACATAATAGCCAGTCATCTTTTCATTCATCCTTCGATCTTTTCTATCTCTTAGAATCACCATTATAGTTGTTTTGACTCTTCCCTTGATCATACATTTGAAGAAGACTAAAGAAAGTGGCGATGCTCAAGTGGCACATGTTTACGAAGGAGCGAAAGGACCAACTTCTTCAGTGCCAGTTTCTACTGAAGGAGGAGGGAAGTCTGATGTTTCTATAGGTACGCCTAGAATAAGTTACATCTCCCATGTTGCTTTTATTTCCTTTTGAGTTTGATTTTATGAGCAGTTGCTTGGCTTTCTCTCTCTCCTATCCTCTTTCTTCTTTTTCTTTTTCTTTTTCTTTTTCCTTTTCGAGGACGAAAAGTTCTTAAGTGGGGGAGATTGTAACAACCCTGATTTTTGGGGTAAATTTAAAAATTTATTTTAAGTTATTTTAATGAGTTTTGGCTATTTAAAATAATTTATTTTAAATAATAATGATTAAAAATTTATTCTATTTGAAGTAAGACTTTAAAATTTATATAAATTCCATTCCAAGCCTGAAAGGAAGCGGTAGTTTCAAATTTTAGTTTTGAAATTTGAAAAATTGTATAAAATTGGTTCTAAAACGAAATTGGATAAAACAAGAAATGTTAGGTTCGTATTGTCAATATCTATATAATGAATTTAAGAAATTTAAATTTTAGATTATAATTTATAAGTTATGTTAAAATTTTGAAAGGTCGCTGTAAGAATTTATATAATATATATATATATATATATATATATATATAAATATATGGTCCAAAAAGCTACTTTTCACATACGAAGGAATTTGAACTCGAAACCACTTCCATTGAGTCCGGAATGACGTTTCTGCATTTAAGAAGTATAAACACGTATATATTTGGAGTTTCGAAAATTATTTGTTTAAAAATGTATTTTTGATATAAAATATATAGCCATGGAAAATAGTTGAGACGACCCGAAATCCCGTTCAGACGGAGACAAGGGTTATCTTTGGAATATAACACAGAAACAGATAATAGCAGAACAAAATTAAATAAATACACCAGATAATGAACAATAAAATATACTGGATAAAAGTAATCATCAGAGTTACACAGTATACAGGATCTTATTTAGTACAAATACAGTTCAGCTATACATAAATGTCTACAGCGGAAATAAACAAAATATGTACAATAGGAGCTGAACAACATAAAAAGAGATAAATGATAGAATCCATCTTCAGCTCCAGCTATCCAGAAAGAACCAGCTAAACCTGAATACAAGGCTGCCCATGTAGAAAAAGGGGCACCCGAGTTTGAGAGTGAAACAAACTACGAGTCAGTCATGGGACTGGTATGAGAAATCTACGCAACACATATATAAAATGGCTAATCACAGGACCACGCCACTTTCGTGGAACGGGTTTACTCCATTGGATTGCCAGTGCTTTAAAACAAATCTTTCTTTTAAACATCGCTATGCTTTTATAATAATGAAACCGTTATAAGACTCAGTTCTCATCACACAATGCAACGCAAACCGGAGGATAGAGTTTTACCTTATAACGGTCAAAATATGCTTGATACGAACAAAACAAAGGCATTTGATATTATTGTTAGTGTCTATATGTTTTGAAAACAATTTCAAATCATAACTATCAATCATAGACGGCATGGGTACCATATATCATGTCGCCATATATATATACAATCAAAACCGCACGATGTCGTAATTATAAATTGGATTTCCATCATGAACCAAGGCAAAAGATAGTCCTTACTGAATTCGAGACGCTCTAGCCCGCCCCTCAGGCACAGCCGCAACCGTACCTTGGATCGTCAGGGCCGGTCCACACGAAGTGGATTATAATGCCTGAACAATGCGTTTCTCCACCCTTTGGGGTGTAAATGAGCCAACGAATGACTCCATCGGACCCGGATCGTCCGATCAAACCGAGGCGCCTCGCAACAGCAACAACCACATATGTGAAAAGTATATAAATGTCAGGGCTGGTAGGTCACTGACACCACCCTAGCTAGAAAGAAAACGCACGTCCCCCCTGAGGTCCTTCTCCCGTTTCTGGTTCATACCGGGGTGTGAGGCTCGCGATTTCACATTATACACAAAGCTACGCCACACTGGCGGTGCTTTGGTCATCACCACAAGACTTTGCTTTTCAACAGAAGTCCTGATCACTGCATCTTAGCATGCCACACAGGAAATTCATGCCATGCGACTGATATCCATCGATATACAACCTCTGAGCTCGTGCGTTTCAGAGAAGGGCGTTAAGCAAAAGAATAAATTCTCCGCCGCCAAACAGATGTATATTTAATAGAAATCAATCAACACAGAATAAAATCCAATGTCAGACACACAGTCCATTTACAAGTCCGTTCTGGGTCTGAACGAAACCGGAGGCACTAAATACCTCGCAAACCCTTCGATCACCACGTACGTCTGGACGATCACCACTCATTATCCATATTTCGGGATGCCTCCCAATCAGGACCTCGGTTACCATCCAACCGAGGTGAAGATCTCCGGTCTTCGACCGTCGTCTTCATCTTCGAATTTCAATCGTCGGTCAATCATTTGAAATGAGAATTAACTCGGCCTTTTCAAATAATTCACGTATATTTAGAATTTCAAATCAATTTATTTCAATGGTTAAGTTATTTGACAACAGCAATTTTGTTCTTTAATGTAATTTTCACCCCAAAGACATTCAACCATCAAAAGCCACATAAATCGAGCAAATTCAGTTTATTTCCATTCCATATCGCTTATGATATTTTATAACTATTTATCGCTATTTTTATTTATTTTAAAATAGCTAATTTATTCAAAACGACGCTTCGGGCCATAAAGCGGCCATGGCGCTGTTTTTCTTCAGATTTGATTTACACATATCTGAAAGTCTAACCGTTGGATCTTCACAAAATTTACATCATTAGAAAGGTCTTTTCAAAACGAATCCAACGGTTCCAGTTTCGGGAAAATCCGACAATCGGATCTCCGGTTAAATCGTTTGAAATTTCGATTTCAAAATACGAACTACAGCGTCGTTATTCGATTAAATATATAATTATATTTATATATATATAAATATAATCGCTTCTGGCGCTGTTTTTCTTCAGATTTGAATTAAACATTCCAGACAATTCAACCGCTGGATTTTTACAAGGTTGGTGCCGTTGGGAAGATATTTCCAAGGCGAACCCGACGGTTGAGGTTTCGGGAAAATCCAATGGTCGGATTTCCCGCACTAGTTGTTTGAAATCACGGTTTCAAAATACGAACTGCACGGCTACGTTTCATTTTAATTTTATTTATATTTATATAATTATATAAATATAGTTCATTCAACAATTTCAATATCGTTTTCACTTCAAATATTTCACTAACGGCTTAAAATTTTGGAAAATTTCGCCATAACCTCCCCTGCACCGGGAGCATCGGGAAATCGCAAATAGCTTTCCCGGTCCTTCTAATCTCAAAAAGAAAAAGAAAAAAGCCAAGCGGCTAGCCAACAGGCTCATAAAATCATCACCCAAACAAAACAGTAAATGTGTACCTATTTGTCGGGCACAAAATTTTATTCCTCTTCTCTAGCCCCTTTGCTATAACCTGTTCAATGAATATGCATGTACATATATATACAGTTCTTATCATTTATCATTTTCTATTCAACTTCATATTTGATTTCTATTTGGTTTAAAAACACCATTCATTCTAATGTTACATACATAGGCACAAATCATTTCATTAGCTAATTAATGAATATTTCAACTCATATATGTTGATTTGAACAAGTAGCTATTTTTAACACTTCACATTTTAACGATTCATGCATACAATAAAAATGTGATTTTTATTGTAAAACAATTCATTTCAAAACCCTATTATTTTATATAGTTTATATCGGTGATAAAAAATAGGATTTTTATCATAAAACAATTTCTTTTATTACGAGATTATTTTACACAGTTCATATAGTCGATAAAAGGTGATTTTTTTATTATCAAACAATTTATTTCAAAATATGAATACCATTCAACACATGAATTTCAAATCAACGAATGAATATCGATTCAACACATGGAGGTTTTCTATAGTTTCTATATATAGATAAAAATGTGATTTTTATATTTAAAACGCGAATACCATTCAACACATGAATTTCTAATCAACGAATGAATATCGATTCAACACATGAAGGTGTTCTATTCAATGAATAAATATAGTCTTAGCAAATGAAAATAATTCAAACACATTAATGTTATTCAAAATTTCGGCAGCATAACGGCAGGGTAGTTAAAACCGGGACCGTCCCTAGTACGGCTCCTCGCTCTACCTTAAAACCTCGCGGTTTTTGACAATGGGGATCATGCATCTAGTTCGCACGCAGGCGGCATGTATATATTTATTTCATTTCCATAAACTAATCCTATGTGGTTTCAACCAAATATTTTTCAACCACAAACGGGTATTTTTCAACCACAATCAATCAATATCAATCACAAACAATCCCAAACAACCATTCGCTATCAATCAAATTTCACCACAATTTCAATCAATAAATATCGTCCATGGTTTGTGGACGAGGGGCGTATATATATATATATATATATATATATATATATATATATTTATTTATATATATAGCAATTCACTTTTATTTCAACACACATATGTATAGCTAGAAAAAGAAATTGAAGAGTGAGAAATTCTCACCGAATAGCTAATTCAATCCCACTACTTTCCTTTGCATAAATCTTCACCGTTCTCGCCTTTTTGTCGCTTTCGCCCGTAGCCACTACACATATAAAAATCACATTTTTAACCTTTCTATATTATAAAAATTATATTTTTATTTTCTTCATCATACCAAAAATTATATTTTTGTCACTTCTTTTCAATAACAAAGATTATATTTTTATTTCGTTCTTTTCATAAAAAAGATTATATTTTTATTACTCTACATGAATAAAAACCATATTTTTACTATCATACCTATATAAAAATCATATTTTTAATATGTCACTAGTAAAAAAATTATATTTTTAACTTCTCCACTATATAAAAATCGAACCTTTCACTTGTAAAAATCGTTTCTTCACGTCATTAAAAATCTAATTTTTTTTCCTAAGGAAAAATCTAATCTTTAACTAATAAAAATATAATCTTACTTGTCAACAAAAATCAAATCTCTGTACAAGAAAAAAAAATCTAAACTTTCCTAATCAAAAATCAGTTGCAATGTAGAATCAAAATCAGTTTTAATAAAACAAACGAAATCAAAGAAGCTCACCACGTTCATTGGAGGGGAGGGGGCGTTTTCTCGCTGCGTCGGAGGACAAGGGGGAGATGGATGTCGGCGTCAGGTTTCAGGAGGGCGGAGGGGTGGCCACCGATGGTCAGGGGGACGTGCTAGGGTTTGAGGAAGGAGGAAGGCTGCTCGATTTGATTCGACGGAGGTAGAAAGAAGGGAGCGGCGCGGCGTCTGGAGAAGATGAACGGAGGGGGGGCAGGGATGAGCGGCAAGAGGCGGAGGCGATCGACGATGAAGGGGGGCGCCTGAATGAAGTCGGTTTTTTTTGTTTTTATTCTTTTTTCTTCTATTTTGAACGTGAACGAATGGGAAAGGGAGAAGATAGGGGGTTTAGTGAAATAAGGGTTGACCTCTTTATTTAATTAAAATTTTATATTCCCAAAAAGCAACTTAAAATTTCGGACTCGAAATCGAACACACCGACTGTCGTCCCCAGCGTTTTATCCCCCTTCCGAACACAATGGGATATGTATCGTAAGCCAGTTCGGCTGTTTCGATAGGTTTTTGCTTAAATTATAATATAAATCTATATATTTTTAATTTAAACACACATTTCAAATTACCGAGGCCACATACTAACTCGAAAAATTCCTGAAAAATATTTTCTACCTTCGTATTGACGATACGGTCCTAACAAACTTAATTTCGTCAAATTCTTAGACCCTTTGAAAAATGGCCAATTTCCAGTCGACTAAAATCAACTGAAACCAGTCAAACGCATTTTCCTTTGCCACGCTCACATATTGATTTGAAAAATTATGAAATTTGAAACCTAGAAATAATTTGACATCACGGATCCAACAAAAGTGGTTTCGTCGAAATCCGAGGTCGTTTGCAAAATGCCCATTTTTAAGGGCCTGAATTCCATAGCGACTATTCAGAATTTTCAATTGGACATATCTTTTGATTCCCGCTATGAAATTTCGATTGGTCGGATTCGTTAAAAAGATACTCACTAACAGATTTAAATATTTTTGGTTTCACTAAAATCCGGATTGTTTTGCACCTGGTACAGTCCGACAAAGTTTGAATTCAATTTTTGAAACTGCCACGCCCTTTCAGGCCTTGTTTATAATTATAATTAATTATATTTGTTTTCAATTGTCGATTCAAACTCAGTTTTCATCGCCATTATTTAAAATATTCATTTTAAATATTTAAAATCCATTATTTTAGCCAATTTAAAATTTTTAAATTGGTTCAGATTTTCTGGGTCGTTACAATCTCCCCCACTTAAAACTTTTCGTCCCCGAAAAGGAACAAAGTCGAAAGTGGTTTGATAAATCTACTATCACACAACACAACAAACAATCCAATTGTTTTTAACCTTCAAAAACATACTAATCAAATCCTATACCCCTTAAAAATCATTCAGACTATATAATTAAAAGTGCACATCTATGAAAAGAAAATAACAATAGAGTAGAGAATTGGATGGTAGTGCAAAGTAGGGTAAATGTACCTTGCACCGGAGTCAATCAGATATATCTACTCGGCATCTAGGATAAGCTTTCTGAATGCTCTCCTCAGTTTCCCAAGTACAATCTCGCGGATCTCCACTCCATTGCACTTTGACTAAGCGAACCTTCTTGTTCCTCAGCTCTTTGGTTTCATTGCCTATTATCTTTAGCGGCTCTCTTCTCACAGCTAGTTCTGGGGTTATTTCAATGTCATGTTGAGCTGCTTCTTCCACGATCAAGTCTGGATCATGAACGTGCTTTCGAAGTTGAGATATGTGAAATACATCATGAATTTCCGGCAACCAATTAGGCAGTTTGACCCTATAAGCGAGCGTTCCGATCCGTTCCAGAATAGGAAACGGACCAATAAATTTGGGCGCTAACTTTCCAGTTTTACCGAATCGGATAACTCCTCTCATCGGCGATACTTTCAAATATACATAGTCGCCAACTTCAAAGGATATATCTCTTCTTCTTCTATCGGCATAGCTCTTTTGTCGGCTTTGAGCGGTGAGTAAGCGCTTCTTAATAAAATCGACTTTGTCGGCAGCTTCTCGAATCATATCGGGACCCAACATAAGTCTATTTCCAGGCTCGACCCAACAAGCAGGAAATCGGCATGGTCTACCGTACAATGCTTCGAATGGCGACATTGTCAGACTCGCCTGGTAGCTGTTGTTATAAGAGAATTCAGCCAAATGCAGATGGTCTTCCCATGATCCACCGAAATCTAGAACACAAGCTAGCAATAGATCTTCTAAAATGCGATTCACCCTCTCAGTCTGACCGTCTGTCTGAGGATGATAAGCGGTGCTCAAGTTCAACTTCGTTCCCAGCTCGACTTGAAATGCTTCCCAGAATTTGCTAGTGAATATTGTATCTCTATCACTTACTATACTGAGCGGCACTCCATGTAGTCTAACTATTTCCCTGAAGTATATCTACGCCAGACTCTGAGCAGTTCTGTTTGATCTGACAGGTATGAAATGGGCGGTCTTCGTAAAGCGATCTACGATTACCCAAATACTGTCATTTCCTTTTCTGGTCCTGGGCAGACCATCAATGAAATCCATAGAAATATGTTCCCACTTCCAGCCAGGAACTTCTAGTGGTTGTAACAATCTAGCCAATTTCTGTTGGTCACTTTTGACTAGCTGGCAAGTAGGGCATTGGCTGACATATAAAGAAATGTCCCTTTTCATCGACTTCCACTAGAAAGTGTGTTTGATGTCATTATACATTTTGCTTACTCCCGGATGGATACTGAGTTTTGACTTGTGGCATTCATCCAGTACTTCCTTTCGAAGTTCAGGAATGTTAGGGACACAGATTCGACCTTTGAGCCTTAAAATCCCCTCATTGTCTACTTGAAAACTCGAGGGTTCGCCTTGTTGAATTATCCCTCTGATCTTCTGAATGAAGTGATCATCCTCCTGAAGAGCAGATATCTTATCTAGCAATGAAGTCGTGATAATAAAACTGGCGATCATTTCATTCTTTCTGCTTAACGCATCAGCCACGACATTGGCTTTTACTGGAGTATATATAATTTCAAAGTCATATGCTGCAAGAAACTCCAGCCAACGTTGTTGCCTCAAATTCAAGTCCTTCTGAGTGAACAGATACTTTAGCGACTGGTGATCTGTAAACAGTTCAAATCTCTCTCCCAGAAGATAGTGTCTCCAGATTTTCAAAGAGAATATGATAGCCAATAACTCAAGATCATGAGTTACATAGTTTTTCTCGTGCGGCTTCAGTTGACGGCTAGCATAAGCAATCACTTGACCTCTTTTCATTAACACTGCGCCAAGGCCTTCTCTAGAAGCATCAGTCCATACTTTTAAATCCTGGTTGCCATCAATGATGGTTAACACTGGAGCTGTCGTCAATCTTAACTCTAGCTCTTCGAAAGCCTCCTCACTTTCTGGAGTCCATTTGAATTTAGAGTGCTTCTTTGTAAGCTTTGTTAAATGACCAGATATCTTCGAAAAGTCTTTAACGAACTTCCGGTAATAGCTAGCCAATCCGAGAAAACTGCGGACTTCAGTGGGGGTACTGGGCTGTTTCCAATTCTGAATGGCTGTGATTTTGCTTGGATCCACAGCAATTCCTTCTTTCGATACAACGTGGCCCAGAAATTTTACTTCATCTTGCCAGAAGATACACTTGGAAAAATTGGCTTTTAGTACATTCCGTCTCAGAATTTCTAGAACCTGTTCCAAATGCTTTTCATGCTCGGCCTTTGATTTAGAAAAGATTAGAATATCGTCAATGAAAACCAGAACAAATTTATTCAATACTCCTCTGAATACTCTGTTCATTAGATCGACAAAGTAAGTTGGAGCGTTACATAAGCCGAATGGCATTACTAACCACTCATAGAATAAGTCGGGGCCTCTGAACGCTGTCATTGGAACACACTCTTCGGCAATTCGAAGTTGATGGAAACCTGTAGCTAGGTCCATTCTTGAAAATACTTGTGCTCCATTTAACCGATCCAACAAATCATCTATTCGCGGCAATGGATATTTGTTCTTTATTGTCTGTTTGTTCAGATCACGATAATCCACACATAGACGTAGAGTACCGTCAGATTTTGGGACAAACACCACTGCTGCACCCCAATCAGAGAAACTAGGCCTGATCAGACCTTTCCATACTAGCTGTCTTGTTTGATTGTCTAATTCCTCCTTCTCTTTCAAGGACATTCTTCGAATAGCGTTAACTACCGGCCTTGCATTGGGAATTAAAGCAATCTTGAAATCTATTTCTCTCTGCGAAGGTAAGCGAACAACTTCTTCAAACACATCCGCATAATTCTTGACGACAGGAATATCTTTGATGAGGTCGGGAATATTCTCTGCAACTTCAGGGATAATTTCTATTTGAGCTGGAGAAACATTCAAAGCTGCCCATAAGTCTTTTCTATTAGCATTTTGACCTTCACAGGGAATGGTTATATAATCACCTGATTTAATCTTCGCCTTTATGACTCTGTTGGTGCATTTAACATCAGCTTCATATTTGGTCAACCAGTCTAACCCCAAGATAAGATCAAACTCTTTAAAATTCATGACGGCTGCGATGGTAGGAAACCGATAACGAGAGAAAGAAACCGGCACTCCACAAACCAAACTTAGATCAATGGAACCCCCAACCGGATTCTGGACAGTCATTGGTTCCTTGAGCTTTTTCAAATTCAAATCCAGTTTCTTAGCTGCATCTTTTGCTATGAAACTTCGCGATGCGCCTGTGTAAAACGGTACTTTGACTGGAATGTTTTTGACAGTTAGCGTGCCTTCTAAAACATCTGGCCTTTCTTGAATAGCTGAGGGCCCAGAAGTTTCTGCTACTTCATTTACCTGAGCTTCTTTGGTCGTTTTTAACAGCCGGCAATCTTGCTTTACATGACCAAACCGATGACATTGATTGCACCTTTTCTTTCCTTGAAAAACCTTCTTGGGTTTAGATCCACTCTTTCTTTGTTCGTTCCAAGATTTGCAACTTATCGCCAAATGTCCTTTTCTATTGCAGCTTGAGCACGTGGCGGTTGTTACGGGTTCCTTCTTAGATATAGCCCTTTTTCTCTTGGCACTAGGCTTCTTACTGGCTTCAGGAATATCAGTTTCCGACTTTTCTTTGTCACTAGAACAAACTTCTTCTTCGTCGCGTAACATTCCTTTCTTATGGAGATCTTCATACTGATAAGCCATGTATATCATTTCAGAGAAAGGAAGCTTCACATTCCTCATTACACTATTCTGATATCTCCTTTGCAGGCCATGAATAAATCTCAGATTTTTCCTCTTTGGATCTTGAATCAGATGAGGAGTAAAGTGAGCAAGTTCGTTGAATTTCTTATGATATTCTGGGATGGTCATATCACCTTGTATTAGATAAGAAAATTAATCACATAATCTCTCGGTTGCTTCGGGAGGAGTAAATCTTCCTAGGAAAACCTCTTTGAATCTACCCCAGGTGATATCACCTTCTGGATTATCTTTTATGATTGTTTCCCACCATATTAAAGCTTCTCCATTGAGCACCCAAGATGCTACTAATCTTTTCTGGTCGTCTCTCAGCTGGAAATGCTTAAATATTCTTTCTGTAGAGCTCACCCAAGCTTGAGTTTGAATAATAGATTCATTGCCCGAAAACTGTGCTCCGCCCAGATTTCGATATCTCTTAAATAGAGCCTCTAGATCGGGTTCTGCATTTCTCCTGTTTCTGACACTCATTTTCTAGTACTTCTGCAAATAGCAGATCAAGTGTCAGGTCACAGAAAAGAAAATTTTCAAACATAGAAACATATACTTCAAGTGTAAATGTGTCTATCGAGGTGTAATTTCATTCTGCTTTACTAATACTAGGATATTGCTGATCCTATCTGTATAGAGTTACCCGTCCTAGAACATTACTGGTTCTATTTCTGACGAGTTCGTTCAAATGTTATATTCCAGAACTAAGCTTAACCAAAGCTCTGATACCACGTTGAGACGACCCGAAATCCCGTTCAGACGGAGACAAGGGTTATCTTTGGAATATAACACAGAAACAGATAATAGCAGAACAAAATTAAATAAATACACCAGATAATGAACAATAAAATATACTGGATAAAAGTAATCATCAGAGTTACATAGTATACAGGATCTTACTTAGTACAAATACAGTTCAGCTATACATAAATGTCTACAGCGGAAATAAACAAAATATGTACAATAGGAGCTGAACAGCATAAAAAGAGATAAATGATAGAATCGATCTTCAGCTCCAGCTATCCAGAAAGAACTAGCTAAACCTGAATACAAGGCTGCCCGTGTAGAAAAAGGGGCACCCGAGTTTGAGAGTGAAACAAACTACGAGTCAGTCATGGGACTGGTATGAGAAATCTACTCAACACATATATAAAATGGCTAATCACAGGAGCACGCCACTTTCGTGGAACGGGTTTACTCCATTGGATTGCCAGTTCTTTAAAACAAATCTTTCTTTTAAACATCGCTATGCTTTTAAAAAAATGAAACCGTTATAAGACTCAGTTCCCATCACACAATGCAACGCAAACCGGAGGATAGAGTTTTACCTTATAACGGTCAAAATATGCTTGATACGAACAAAACAAAGGCATTTGATATTATTGTTAGTGTCTATATGTTTTGAAAACAATTTCAAATCATAACTATCAATCATAGACGGCATGGGTACCATATATCATGTCGCCATATATATATATACAATCAAAACCGCACGATGTCGTATTTGGAAATTGGATTTCCGTCATGAACCAAGGCAAAAGATAGTTCTTACCGAATTCGAGACGCTCTAGCCCGCCCCTCAGGCACAGCCACAACCGTACCTTGGATCGTCAGGGCTGGTCCACACGAAGTGGATTATAATGCCTGAACAATGCGTTTCTCCACCCTTTGGGGTGTAAATGAGCCAACGAATGACTCCATCGGACCCGGATCGTCCGATCAAACCGAGGCGCCTCGCAACAGCAACAACCACATAGGTGAAAATTATATAAATGTCAGGGCTGGTAGGTCACTGACACCACCCTAGCTAGAAAGAAAACGCACGTCCCCCTTGAGGTCCTTCTCCCGTTTCTGGTTCATACCGGGGTGTGAGGCTCGCGATTTCACATTATACACAAAGCTACGCCACACTGGCGGTGCTTTGGTCATCACCACAAGACTTTGCTTTTCAACAGAAGTCCTGATCACTGCATCTTAGCATGCCACACAGGCAATTCATGCCATGCGACTGATATCCATCGATATACAACCTCTGAGCTCGTGCATTTCAGAGAAGGGCGTTAAGCAAAAGAATAAATTCTCCGCCGCCAAACAGATGTATATTTAATAGAGATCAATCTACACAGAATAAAATCCAATGTCAGACACACAGTCCATTTACAAGTCCGTTCTGGGTCTGAACGAAACTAGAGGCACTAAATACCTCGCAAACCCTTCGATCACCACGTACGTCTGGACGATCACCACTCATTATCCATATTTCGGGATGCCTCCCAATCAGGACCTCGGTTACCATCCAAACGAGGTGAAGATCTCCGGTCTTCGACCGTCGTCTTCATCTACGAATTTCAATCGTCGGTCAATCATTTGAAATGAGAATTAACTCGGCCTTTTCAAACAATTCACGTATATTTAGAATTTCAAATCAATTTATTTCAATTGTTAAATTATTTGTCAACAGCAATTTTGTTCTTTAATGTAATTTTCACACCAAACACATTCAACCATCAAAAGCCACATAAATCGAGCAAATTCAGTTTATTTCCATTCCATATCGCTTATGATATTTTATAACTATTTATCGCTATTTTTATTTATTTTAAAATAGCTAATTTATTCAAAACGACGCTTCGGGCCATAAAGCGGCCGTGACGCTGTTTTTCTTCAGATTTGATTTACACATATCTGAAAGTCTAAACGTTGGATCTTCACAAAATTTACATCATTAGAAAGGTCTTTTCAAAACGAATCCAACGGTTCCAGTTTCGGGAAAATCCGACGGTCGGATCTCCAGGTACAATCGTTTGAAATTTCGATTTCAAAATACGAACTGCAGCGTCGTTATTCGATTAAATATATAATTTTTTTTTTTGAAACTGGGTAAATATTATTAAGGCCTATTCCAGCCCAAAAGAGATGCACATCAACATTCGACAACGCACAGTAGCAATGATTATACAGACGTGGTAAACGAAATCATTAAATACATTATTTTACTTTAACTGCAACTTTCCAAATTAGGGATGGCGGCCAGCTTCGTCTTCAACGAGCAATTCATGGCGGCTTTAGGTTTTGAGCTGCTGACCGTGGTTCCTGCGCATCCACTCGATCCTCTACTCCAATACGAGGTAGTAGTGTTACCGCAGATGTAGTAAGTCTTCTCCCCCTTGTGCGTAGAATCAAATTGACTTCAAATTCGATTAGCTTTGTAATCTCAGTCGCTGATTTCTTTTTGTTTTGAAAAATGCGCCTATTCCTCTCCTTCCATATCCACCAACAAGCAGTAACTACGCAAATGCCGTACTCTTTTACTTTTGCGTCTATGTCCGCCCAATTCAAGCTCAGGTGAGTAATTATGCTCTGAAAGCTTTCATCTTGTGTGTTTGTAGTGTATTTCTGTTTGATGAATCCAAGAATTTCACATGCAAAGTTACACTAGAAAAATAAGTGTTGATGAGTCTCTACATTATTATCACATTGGGCGCAACTATTGATAGGAATAATACCCCAATTAAACAGCCTGTCTCTAGTGGGAAGACGATTTAGCATAATTTTGTATGTAGTGTGTGACACTTTTGGGGGAAATAATTTGTCCCAAATCACTTTGTGCCACTCCACCTTAGGTTCAGATATTCTGCTTGCATTCCATGCTTCTTTTAATTTGAAGTCAGTGCCTGATGACCATTTCCATATATCAAAATCTCTATCAAAATATAAAGGCATGAATTCGATTTCCTTCTTCATCGCAAAATTACAAGGAATACCATCACAGTTCCATCTGCCGTCTTGAATGATGTGGTTAACAGTTTGATTCGGGCACCCATAAGCTGAATAAGTGTCCCATCCCAGAGTGTTGATTAAAGATTTACCTTTGATCCAAGGGTCATGCCACAAATCAGTTTCATTTCCATTTGCAAAAACTCTTTCACAATTCACAGCTAGCTTGTTTCTAACTCTGAGAATAGCTTTCCACGTAGCCGATGCATTATTATCTATTTCCATAGTCCAGAAATTAGTCCTGACATATCTTTTCCTCATCCATCTAGCCCATAATCCATTAGCATTTATGATTTTCCATGCTTGCTTCAGATTAAAATCCTCTCTCATGTCTCTAATCCTCCTAAATCCAACACCCCCTTCTTCTTTTGGCCTGCATAGATCATCATATTTTATTTTATGTAGACCTCCCTTCCAAATAAAATCTGCACACACACTTTCAATTTTTCCAATAGAAGTCTCAGGAATCTGAAATGTCTGTAACCAAAAATTGATTTTTGCTTGAATTACTATGTGGACAAGTTCAATTCTTCCAACAAAAGATAATAATCTAGAGTTCCACCCCTGTAGTCTTTCTCTGATCTTGGTGATAAGCACTGCACATTCTCTATCGGTTATTTTATTTGAAGAGAGAGGGACTCCTAGATATTTTACAGGTAATTCACCCTCTTTACCCCCAAAATGTTAAGCACCCTTTCCTTGTTCACACAGAACTTGTTGAAGTAACATTTAGTCTTTTGCTCATTCAGCTTGAGCCCAGCATATTTCCCCAAATTGTCAAAAATCAAAGTGATCGAATTCGCTGCTTTAACATTTGACCTGACACATATTATCAGGTCGTCAGCATACAACAAGTGGCTAATGGACGGTTGGAAATTATGAATTGGTTGTATCTCTTTAGCAAACTCTGCTAACTCCATCTGCAGTGTAAAATACTCCATAGCAATAGCAAACAAATAAGGGGAAAGAGGATCCCCTTGTCTGATACCTCTGTTGCTGGTAATAAATCCTTTTGGCACTCCGTTGATTAGAATAGAAAAAGTAGGGGATTGTATACATTCTGAAATTAATCTAGTAATTTTCGCAGGGAAGCCCATCGCTAATAACATGTGAATAATGAACTGTCTGTTGACTTTATCATATGCTTTTTGCAAATCAACTTTTAAACAAAATTTGTCTACTCCATTTTTATTGAAATTTCCAATAAGTTCATGAGCTAGGAGGGAATTATCAGATATACTTCTGCCTTTAATAAAAGCACTTTGGCATTCAGCGATCAAATTCGGTAGAACCACCTTAATTCTATTACATATGACTTTGCTTAAAATTTTATATAGCACATTGCAGCATGCAATAGGTCTGTAGTCAGCAACCCTGGAAGGTTTCTCATTTTTTGGTATAAGGCATAGGAACGTGTGGTTAATTTCTTTAATAATTTTACCTGAGTTGAAGGCTTCTTGCACAACTGACAGCAAATTATCTTTCAGGTCAACCCAGTGGGTGTGGAAGAAGCTGGACCCGAACCCGTCGGGCCCGGGGGCGGAGTCAACACCAATGGACTAGGTGGCTTCCTTCAGCTCCTCCTCAGTTATGCGCCTGCACAGCATTCTGCGCCCTCTGGCATTCAACAGTTTGTGGGGGTTGATGTTGGGTAAGATTGTCTCACATTCACCATTATATAGTTCTGTAAAGTATTTTATTGCTTCATCCTCAAATTTCTTCAAGTCTGTTATAGCATTGCCATCCTGATCAAGAAGTTGAAAATTAAAGTTAGTATTACGTCTAACTGACATTTTAGTGTAAAAAAATTTTGTGCATTCATCTCCATCTGTTATCCATTTCTCCTTGGCTTTTTGTTTTAGCTCTACTGCCTTAATTTTTAATGCATCCGTTAGCTCAGTTCTACACTCTTGATACTGCCTCCACGTTTCATTGCTATCATCCCCATCATCTATTTGTTGCAGAAGTTCAGCATTGCGTTTTTCAAGATCTTTGATATGAGCATCGTCTTTAGGTCGAGTTTTATTCCATTCTTTGAGTTTGATTTTGGTATTCTTGATAAACCGAAGGAAGTGAAGCATGTGATTATCTGTAGACACCACAAAGCTTTGATTGTCTACTGTAGGGTAATACCCTTGTATAGCACTCCAATGATTAGCGTATGGAAACGGTTTTCCTTTGACATCATTTTCTCGTTCAACCAAGCACACGTGGATAGGGCAGTGATCACTGGTTGATGCTGGCAACACATTAACTTTCAGATCAGAGAATTTATTCATACAATCAGTATTAATAAGCACTCTATCAAGTTTGCATGAAATTTTCCGATTTTCACCACTTTGCCATGTGTATTGTAGGCCACAGTGGACTGGTTCAACCAATCCAGATGCAACAATGCAACTGTTAAACTCCGATAACTGGGAAACTCTTATGGTAACACCCCCTTGTTTTTCGCTTGGTTTAAGTATAGCATTAAAGTCCCCCATAACTATCCAGGGACCGTCCATGCTTTGAGCCACCAGTTTTAACTTGTCCCATAACTTAGTTCTTTCACTCGCATTATTACTAGCATAAACAACAGTTACGCACAGTTTAAGCCCTCCTGTGTTGTTTATAGTGACAGTTATTTGTTGATCATCCTTGTCATTGATGACACAATTCCAAACTGAATTACACCAAGCTACAAGGATCCTGCCTTTATCAGTGAATTCATTGTTATTAATTAGATCCCATTCACTTCCCATCTGTTCGCTCAAGAAACATAAATTATCTTCATTAAGCTTGTTTTCCAAGATACCCAAAAAGGAAGGAAGAAAATTCCTTCGAAGATTGTAGAGGTCTAAAAGTCGGGTATCATTATTTAGACCTCTAACATTCCAACTAATTAACGACATTTAGAATTGTGGAATTTACTCATCAAATCCCAAGGAGGAATTCCACGCCTACTATTAGCGTCTTCGTTACTCTGCTGAGTGCGAAACTGTTGAGTATATTGTGGGTTTGATTTTGTATAGTTCTCACCCTTGCTATTAACCTCATACTCTTTGTCTTCTTCTTTGTCCTCAAGACCAATGTTTAAGTCTTTCAATTGCTCTACTGTTTCAGGGTCAGGAGCTTGAAGTGCCTGTTGCGGTGGGCGAGCAGGGGACGAATGAACTAGATCAACTACTCCAGATGTCTCAACCTGTGCCACCTGATCCGGTGTTGCATCCACAACCTGAATGACCTCATCTACTTCATCATCAGACTCGTTTTGGTTTGTACAGTTAAGGGGGGAGCTGGGTACAACTGTTTTGTCACTGATGGTCTCAGTGTATATGTGCTGTTGGGCCTCATCAACAGAGTTTTTGGGCTGCTGGGCATCCTCTTTAGGGTTATCACTCGGGTCTTTCCTAACCCAGACCTGACTAACAGGCTTCGCTACAATGGCACATTGATCAGTATTGTGGCCAAAGCATTTGCAGTTAATGCAAGTAGGGGGAATGTGTTCATATTCTACTTGTTGGTATATATATGTTTCCTTGTTTGTCTTTTCCCCTGATTTGCTTTTTCATTTCTGTGTTCGCTTTAATGTCTACAAGAACTCTAGCATAGTTTAAGCGTTTGATATGTTTAGTGAGATCATCCATGGCCAACGGGGTACCAATCAAACTGGCTAATTTACATATTCCTCTAGCATTCCACAGTGATAAGTCTAGATTCAACAATCTTACCCACACTGGGTGAGATTAAATATATAATTATATTTATATATATATAAATATAATCGCTTCTGGCGCTGTTTTTCTTAAGATTTGAATTAAACATTCCAGGCAATTCAACCATTGGATTTTTACAAGGTTGGTGCCGTTGGGAAGATATTTCCAAGGCGAACCCGACGGTTGAGGTTTCGGGAAAATCCAATGGTCGGATTTCCCGCACTAGTTGTTTGAAATCACGGTTTCAAAATACGAACTTCACGGCTATGTTTCATTTTAATTTTATTTATATTTATATAATTATATAAATATAGTTCATTCAACAATTTCAATATCGTTTTCACTTCAAATATTTCACTAACGCCTTAAAATTTTTGAAAATTTCGCCATAACCTCCCCTGCACCGGGAGCATCGGGAAATTGCAAATAGCTTTCCCGGTCCTTCTATTCTCAAAAAGAAAAAGAAAATAGCCAAGCGGCTAGCCAACAGGCTCATAAAATCATCACCCAAACAAAACAGTAAATGTGTACCTATTTGTCGGGCATAAAATTTTATTCCTCTTCTCTAGCCCCTTTGCTATAACCTGTTCAATGAATATGCATGTACATATATATACAGTTCTTATCATTTATCATTTTCTATTTAACTTCATATTTGATTTCTATTTGGTTTAAAAACACCATTCATTCTAATGTTACATACATAGGCACAAATCATTTCATTAGCTAATTAATGAATATTTCAACTCATATATGTTGATTTGAACAAGTAGCTATTTTTAACACTTCACATTTTAACGATTCATGCATACAATAAAAATGTGATTTTTATTGTAAAACAATTCATTTCAAAACCCAATTATTTTATATAGTTTATATCGGTGATAAAGAATAGGATTTTTATCATAAAACAATTTCTTTTATTACGAGATTATTTTACACAGTTCATATAGTCGATAAAAGGTGATTTTTTTTATTATCAAACAATTTATTTCAAAATATGAATACCATTCAACACATGAATTTCAAATCAATGAATGAATATCGATTCAACACATGAAGGTTTTCTACGAATGTTATTCAAAATTTCGGCAGCATAACGGCAGGGTAGTTAAAACCGAGACCGTCCCTAGTACGGCTCCTCGCTCTACCTTAAAACCTCACGGTTTTTGACAATGGGGATCATGCATCTAGTTCGCACGCAGGCGGCATGTATATATTTATTTCATTTCCACAAACTAATCCTATGTGGTTTCAACCAAATATTTTTCAACCACAAACGGGTATTTTTCAACCACAATCAATCAATATCAACCACAAACAATCCCAAACAACCATTCGCTATCAATCAATTTTCACCACAATTTCAATCAATAAATATCATCCATGGTTTGTGGACGAGGGGCGTATATATATATATATATATATATATATATATATATATATATATATATATAGCAATTCACTTTTATTTCAACACATATATGTATAGCTAGAAAAAGAAATTGAAGAGTGAGAAATTCTCACCGAATAGCTAATTCAATCCCAGTACTTTCCTTTGCATAAATCTTCACCGTTCTCGCCTTTTTGTCGCTTTCGCCCGTAGCCACTACACATATAAAAATCACATTTTTAACCTTTCTATATTATAAAAATTATATTTTTATTTTCTTCATCATACCAAAAATTATATTTTTGTCACTTCTTTTCAATAACAAAGATTATATTTTTATTTCGTTCTTTTCATAACAAAGATTATATTTTTATTACTCTACATGAATAAAAACCATATTTTTACTATCATACCAATATAAAAATCATATTTTTAATATGTCACTAGTATAAAAATTATATTTTTAACTTCTCCACTATATAAAAATCGAACCTTTCACTTGTAAAAATCGTTTCTTCACGTCATTAAAAATCTAATTTTTTTTCCTAAGGAAAAATCTAATCTTTAACTAATAAAAATATAATCTTACTTGTCAACAAAAATCAAATCTCTGTACAACAAAAAAAATATCTAAACTTTCCTAATCAAAAATCAGTTGCAATGTAGAATCAAAATCAGTTTTAATAAAACAAACGAAATCAAAGAAGCTCACCGCGTTCATTGGAGGGGAGGGGGCGTTTGCTCGCTGCGTCGGAGGTCAAGGGGGAGATGGATGTCGGCGTCAGGTTTCAGGAGGGCGGAGGGGTGGCCACCGGCGGTCAGGGGGACGTGCTAGGGTTTGAGGAAGGAGGAAGGCTGCTCGATTTGATTCGACGGGGGGAGAAAGAAGGGAGCGGCGCGGCGTCTGGAGAAGATGAACGGAGGGGGGGGGGGCAGGGATGAGCGGCAGGAGGCGGAGGCGATCGACGATGAAGGTGGGTGCCTGAATGAAGTCGGTTTTTTTTGTTTTTATTCTTCTTTCTCCTATTTTGAACGTGAACGAATGGGAAAGGGAGAAGATAGGGGGGTTTAGTGAAATAAGGGTTGACCTTTTTATTTAATTAAAATTTTATATTCCCAAAAAGCAACTTAAAATTTTGGACTCGAAATCGAACACACCGACTGTCGTCCCTAGCATTTTATCCCCCTTCCGAACACAATGGGATATGTATCGTAAGCCAGTTCGGCTGTTTCGATAGGTTTTTGATTAAATTAAAATATAAATCTATATATTTTTAATTTAAACGCACATTTCAAATTACCGAGGCCACATACTAACTCGAAAAATTCCTGAAAAATATTTTCTACCTTCGTATTGACGATACGGTCCTAACAAAACTAATTTCGTCAAATTCTGAGACCGTTTGAAAAATGGCCAATTTCCAGTCGACTAAAATCAACTGAAACCGGTCAAACGCGTTTTCCTTTGCCACGCTCACATATTGATTCGAAAATTATGAAATTTGAAACCTAGCACTAATTTGACATCACGGATCCAAGAAAAGGGGTTTCGTCGAAATCCGAGGTCGTTTGCAAAATGTCCATTTTTAAGGGCCTGAATTTCATAGCGACTATTCAGAATTTTCAATTGGACATATCTTTTGATTTCCGCTATGAAATTTCGATTGGTCGAATTCGTTTGAAAGATATTCACTAACAGATTTAAATATTTTTGATTTCACTAAAATCCGGATTGTTTTGCACCCGGTACAGTCCGACAAAGTTTGAATTCAATTTTTGAAACTACCACGCCCTTTCAGGCCTTGTTTATAATTATAATTAATTATATTCGTTTTCAATTATCGATTCAAACTCAGTTTTCATCGCCATTATTTAAAATATTCATTTTAGATATTTAAAATCCATTATTTTAGCCAATTTAAAAAATTTAAATTGGTTCAGATTTTCTGGGTCGTTACAATAATGATTTTTCAAACAGTGTCCATTTTCGACGAAACCACTTTTGTCAATTTCGGTCAAAATTAATTGACTGAAAAATAGCCATTTTTCAAAAAGTCTCAGAATTCAACGAAATAAATTTTGTTGGATTCGCATTATCAAAACAAAGCTAAAAATGTTTTTTTGGTAATTTTTAGAATTAAAATATAATTATAATTGATTTTTCAGTGTAAACGGGCAAATTTTTGACTTTAAAAATTCATTAAAGATCCATATTGGTTCAGAATTGAACGAAATTAATTTTCATAGGTCCACAACATCAAAACATAGCTAAATATATTTTTCGAGAATTTTTGAAGTTAATTTGTGACCTCGGTGAATTTTCATGTACGGTACACATTAAAATATTAATAAAATAATGCAATTATTCCAAAACTCATAACAGGCCTCGGAATTAGACCCCGGGACATAGCCCATTGCGTTATGAAGGTGTCAAAACCTTAAGAATGACAGTAAGCAGGCCTGAATCGGAGTTTGAACCAAAACGGGCTAATTAAATTATTAAATAGTGATTAGGAAAACCTAATATAATATTATAAAAACCGAAATCACTGTTCATCTCTCCTCCTCTTCGTTGTCTTCAGCTGACATATGCAGCCACCAAAACTCATCATGGCCGAAATCTTCAAACTTCGATTTCTCCTTCATTTTTCAACGAAATCTAGCGTGTGGGTACCCGTTTCGAAGCTCTTCCCGAGCTCTTTCTTCTCCGACAAGAATCACCTCGAACCGTGCCTCGACGAAGCCGCCATAGCCCCGCAAACCGGCCACGGTCGCGCCTCCCCTGGGCCCCACCGCCGCCGCCAAGTGCCCCCACCTTCTGGCCGATCATAGGTCTCTCAAAGCTCTTCCACCTCCAACAAACGGTTCGTCATTTCATCGACCGTAGCTCCGGCAAATTGAAAACAAAGATTTGAACACTTTCCTAAAGGTAAAAGCTTCAGATTTTGTAACGCTTATAAATGTGGCTTTGACAGTTGTTAAAAGCTGTTTTTTATTTTTATATGAATTTGCATGTAAAATGTTTCAGATCCGCAACCGTCTTGAATTCGAACACCAAATCTGACCAAACTTGATTCATCTCAGAACCAACAGTGGTGAGAATTTATTTTTAATTAAATTTAATTTATTTAATTATTAATTCTTTGTTATTAAAGAATATTGACTGATCTACTATGTAGCGATATTGAAATACGGATCTAAGTTGTTTATGACTGTATGATGTTAGATCCGCGAATCTAAACGTTAGATCTGAAATTATTGGCTAATTAAAATAGATTACTTGTTAATATCATTGAATTATGCCTCACTGATTTGTCATATGCCAAAATATACATCACCCTGTATATTATTTTGATTTGAATTGCTAGATCTAGATCTCTGGGATTATTTGAATGTTGTTGATTTGATGACATGAAATTTACAATTTATTTTGTAAATCAGAATTTGTTGTTGATATGAAATTTACAATTTATTTTGTAAATTAAAAATTAGAATTTGTTGTTGAGATGAAATTTATAATTTATTTTGTAAATTAAAAATTAGAATTTATTGTTGATATGAAATTTACAATTTATTTTGTAAATTAAAAATTAGAATTTGTTGTTAAGATGAAATTTACAATTTATTTTGTAAATTAAAAATTAGAATTTGTTGTTGATATGAAATTTACAATTTATTTGGTAAATTAAAAATTAGAATTTGTCGTTGATATGAGATTTACAATTTATTTTGTAAATTAAAGTTAAAACTTGGCGTTGACGCAAAATTTACATTTTATTATGTAGATTAACATTAGAATTTGGCGTTGAAAAAAAATTTACATTTTATTATGTAGATTAACATTAGAATTTGGCGTTGAAACAAAATTTACATTTTATTATGTAGATTAACATTAGAATTTGGCGTTGAAACAAAATTTACATTTTATTATGTAGATTAACATTAGAATTTGGCGTTGAAACAAAATTCACATTTTATTATGTAGATTAACATTAGAATTTGACGTTGAAACAAATTACATTTTTTTTTATGTAGATTAATATTAGAATTTGGTGTTGACGCAAAATTTATATTTTTATTATGTAAATTAAAGTTAGAATTTTGCGTTGATATAAAATTTACATTTTATTATGTAAGTTAAAGCTAGAATTTTGCGTTAATATAAAATTTACATTTTATTATGAAAGTTAAAATTAGAATTTTGCGTTGATATAAAATTTACATTTTATTATGTAAGTTAAAATTAGAATTTTGCGTTGATATAAAATTTACATTTTATTATGTAAGTTAAAGTTAGAATTTTGCGTTGATATAAAATTTACATTTTATTATGTAAGTTAAAATTAGAATTTTGCGTTGACATAAAATTTACATTTTATTATGTAAGTTAAAATTAGAATTTTGCGTTTATATAAAATTTACATTTTATTATGTAAGTTAAAATTAGAATTTTGCATTGATATAAAATTTACATTTTATTATGTAAATTAAAGCTAGAATTTTGCGTTGATATAAAATTTACATTTTATTATGTAGATTAACATTAGGATTTGGTGTTGAAACAAAATTTACATTTTTATTATGTAGATTAAAGTTAGAATTTTGCATTGATATAAAATTTACATTTTATTATGTAAGTTAAAGCTAGAATTTTGGCGTTGATATAAAATTTACATTTTATTATGTAAGTTAAAGCTAGAATTTTGTGTTGATATAAAATTTACATTTTATTATGTAAATTTAAGCTAGAATTTTGCGTTGATATAAAATTTGCATTTTTTTTATGAAAATTAAAGTTAGAATTTGGCGTTGATATAAAATTTACAATTTATTATGTAAATTAAAGTTAGAATTTGGCGTTGATATAAAATTTACATTTTTTATGTAAATTATAGTTAGAATTTGGCGTTGTTATAAAATTTACATTTTATTATGTACGTTAAAGCTAGAATTTTGCGTTGTTATAAATTTACATTTTATTATGTAAATTAGAGCTAGAATTTTGCGTTGATATGAAATTTACATTTTATTATGAAGATTAACATTAGAATTTGGCGTTGATATAAAATTTACATTTTATTATGTAAATTAAAGTTAGAATTTGGCGATGTTGTAAAGTTTACATTTTATTTTGTAAATTTAAAGTTAGACTTTGCGATGACATTAAAATTACATTTTGTTTTTGTAAATTTAAGATTAGAATTTGCAATGTCATGAAGATGTACATTTTATTATGTAAGTTAAAATTAGAATTTGTGATGACATGAAATTTTACATGTTATTATGTAAATAAAGTATTTTCACCGCATGCATAAATTTACATTATTTTCAATGTGAATTAAATAGTAAATTTAACCGTAGGATGCAATTAACATTTTTAATGTTAATATAACACTATGGGTTGTCATTAACATTTTTAATGTTAATATTTAAGAGAAATTTAACCATAGGAAGATTTATATTATTTTTTTATGAAATAAAAATAATGGACTTTATATTGTAATTAAAAAGTCAATTTTTACATTGTAAAGAAAGAATGGATTTCACATTGTAATTAGAGAATGAAAATTTACATTTTTCCTAATATAAATATGTATGAATTTCACCATGTGTACATCTTATATTATTTTAAATGTAAATTATATAGTAATTCCAACGTAGGATAATTTTGCATTATTTTATAATGTATATAAAAAGGGGTAGGAAACTAATATTATTTATAATGTTAATATACAAGAATGATACCGTAGGATAAATTAATATTATTTATAATATTAATATAAAAGAATGACATCGTAGGATAAATTGACATTATTTATGATGTTAATAAAAAGAAAATTGACCGTAGGATAAGTTACATTATTTTATAATGTAATTTAAAGGAAGAAATGTCGCATGAAATAAAATACATTTTTTTATATGTATTTTATGAATGAATTAACACCGCATGAAATAAAATACAATTTTTTATATGTATTTTATGAATGAATTAACACCGCATGAAATAAAATACATTTTTATATGTATTTTATGAATGAATTAACACCGCATGAAAGAAAATACATTTTTATATGCATTTTATGAATGAACTTAAATCGCATAAAATATATTACATTTTTATATGTAATTTAGGAATGAAATAAGACCGCATGAAATAAATTACATTTTTATATGTAATTTATGAATGAAATGAGTTCGCATGAAATAAATTGCATTTTTATAATGTAAATAAGAAATAGGATTTACACTGTACATAAAATTTATATTTTATATGGAATTAAGGATGATGGATTATAAATTACATTTTACATGTAAGAATGGAATTAAAAGAAGGAATTAGTCGATGAAATATAATTTACATTTTACTGTAAATTAAAGAAATTAAAGGAATTAAAAAGGAAGAATTCATCATTCAAGTATGATTTTACATTTTCCTGTAAATAAAGTGATGAAAAGATAAAGAATGGCAATATTCATAAGAATAAAGAATTAAACGGTTTATGTTTATATATTTATATATAAATATAATTAAAATTAAACGAATTGAGCGCGGTAGTTTGCGTTTTAAAATTATATCTTTAAATGACTATACAAGAAGATCCGACCGTCGGATTTTCTTGAAACTGAAACCGCTAGGACCGTCTTGGAAAAATCTTTCCAACAATATTTAATACGTCAAAATCCAACGGTTAGATTTTTAGGTATTTGAAAATCAAAATTGGTTGAAAACAGCGCCAGAATCGCCATTGACATGAATCGTCGTTGATTAAAGATTTAATTATTTTTAATTAAATAAAATAACGATAAGGAAGAGTTTTTCAATATATATTGTAACAACCTGAAAATCTGGGCCAGTTTAAAATTTTTATTTTGGCGATTATAGCGAATTTTGAATATTTAAAATGAATTATTTTAAATAATATCGACGAGAAATTTATTTTGAATAGAATTCGAATGTATATATTATATACGTCGTCGTTAGAATATAAATATTTATATATAATTATAAATGGAATTGAAAATGGCGCGGTAGTTCGATAATTCGATTTCAAACTTCAATTGGATGTACCGGGTGCAAAACAATCTGGATTTTAGTGAAACCAAAAACATTAGGATCTATTTTAGAATATCTTTCCAACGAATCCAGAAAATTGAGATTTCATAGCGGGAATCAAAAGATATGTCCATTTGAAAATTCTGAATAGTCGCTATGGAATTCAGGCCCTTAAAAATGGAAATTTTGCAAACGGCCTCGGATTTCGACGAAACCACTTTTGTTGGGTCCATGATGTAAAGTTATTGCTAGGTTTCAAATTTCATAATTTTTCGAATCAATATGTGAGCGTGGCAAAGGAAAACGCGTTTGACCAGTTTCAGTTGATTTTAATCGACTGGAAAATGGCCATTTTTCAAACGGTCTCAGAATTCAACGAAACTAGTTTTGTTAGGACCGTATCGTCAATACGAAGCTAGAAAATATTTTTAGGGAATTTTTCTAGTTAGTATGTGGCCCCGGTAATTTGAAATGTACGTTTGAAATTCAATATAATGATTTAAATGAAAATTCAACGGAAATGGATCGAAACGATCGAATCGGCCTACATGGGATATCCCATTGTCTTCGGAATGAGGGTAATTAGCTAGGGGCGGCAGTCGTTGGGTCTCGTTTCAGGGTCAAATAAAAAGTAAATCTTTTGGAAAATATAAAATAATAAATATATAAACAAATACCCCCCCCTCCTCTCTATCTCCCTTCATTCAGATCCGAAATAAAAAACCCGAACTACCCCGTCGTTCGATCCCGACCGCGCTCCTCCAGGTGGCGTTGGGCCACCGCGCCGCAGCTGGACCTCTCAAGCAGCGCCGCCCCTCAGCAAAACCCCTCCCCCGACGCCCTTTCTTCTTCCGCTCAGTCGCGAGCGTAGCCCTAAATCAGCCACCGCCGACCTCCTCGAGACCACCGCCGCCTTATGCGACTCCCCCAACTCCATACGATCGCCACCGCCCAACCCGACTTCCCTTTCTGACGTAAACTACTCCTACAACAAAAAAATCCGACTTTGAAAGCCACAGTGAGTTTCTTTTATTTCTTTTATGTGATTATAATTTTCTTTTAAGCCGAAATGAACCTTTATGGTATATATTGAATGCATAAAAATCTAATTTTTTAAAATATATATATATATATATTCATTTTTGATTGTTTAAAATAATTAGTTTAAAAATAAAAGGAAAAGAATCAGTTCTATGTATTAAGGCATTTCTGAAATAAAGTTTATTTTTTTTAATTATTGTATAAAGTTATAATCTTTGACATGAGAATGTTTGAATTTTTAACATAGGAATTTTTGAATCTTTAAAAAGGAAAAATTCGATTTTTATATATTAAATAGCATAGTAAAAATTTGATTTTTATATATTGAATAGCCTAGTAAAAATTCGATTTTTATATATTGAATAGCATAGTAAAAATTCGATTTTTATATATTGAATAGCATAGTAAAAATTCGATTTTTATATATTGAATAGCATAGTAAAAATTCGATTTTTATATATTGAATAGCATAGTAAAAATTTGATTTTTATATATTGAATAGCATAGTAAAAATTCGATTTTTATATATTGAATAGCGAAGTGGAAATTTGATTTTGAAATGTATGAAGCGATTATAAAAATATGATTTTTAAACTGAAAGTGAATGGATAAAAATGTGATTTTTTATCTTTTATTTTAAAGACATCAAAATATAAAAATGTGCGATTTTTATATGTGTAGTGGCTACGGGCAACGAAGATGGCGAAGATGCGACAACGACGAAGATTTAGATTTAATGAAGTGTCGTGAAGTTGGATAGCTCTCGGTGAGAATTTCTCACTCTTTAATTTATTTTTAGTTAAAATATATACTAGGATGCAGACGGTGTTTAGTAGCACCCGACACCCGTCATCCGCAGACCATGTATGGCTTGTTTGTTAAATTGTTTGGTTGTGTAGTTGGTTAGATTATTTGGTTTGAAATTGAATTGTTTGGTGAAATGAAATTGATTTGATTCATGTGTGAATGGCGTGGGCCTTCACTAGACCGGGGATAAGGCTAGGCCTTGTCCCGTTTCTAGTATCGTGCCGTTATGCCGCCGAAATTTCCTAAAATATGTTAGAAAAATAAAAATATCATTTTCATTGTGTAAATGAACGGAATAAAAATTCATGTGTTAAAATAAAATATTTTATCATTAAAAATATAATTTTTAACGTGAAGTGAACAAGGTAAACTATTCATTTACAAACCGGACGGTTTGTTTATGTACACCTATTTGAAGGACATTGATTGGGACGATAAATTTTACACATCGCCCAACTGCACAAATAAAATATGTGTTTGATTGCTTGAAACCCCACACGGTTATTGGGATGATATTTGACGTACACTAATCCCGATTGTTTAGTTGTATGTCGATCGATTGATTGACAGACTGTTATAAGCGTTGAATATTTATATTTGATGCTTATACAGTGTAGAATGCACTTTGGATGATGGTTGATTATTCATCGTTGTTAATATGTACATATGTTGTAGAAAATCCATATAATTAACATTATATGGTAATTGATTGGGCCTCATTCCAATTTAGAAAAGAACGAATATTATAAAATAAAGGTTCATGTGTTGACTGTACTCATCCGTTGAGATTAGTCATGTGTTGAACGAAATATTTTAATAATAAAATTTACATCTTTATCAATATAAAATAAAGATTCATGTGTTGACTATACTCATCCATTGAGATTAGTCATGTGTTGAACGAGATATTTGAAATAGAAATATTTGAAATAGAATATTCGAAAATAGAAATATATGAAGCCGTATTGATTAGATTGACGCCATTTTGACGTGAACGATATTTATATCGAATTTATTTGAAATGAATTGAATTGAATTGAATAGAAAATGAATTCGAAACGAAATGAATTGAATAGAAAACGAATTCGAATTAAATTGAATAGAAAACGAATTCGAAATGAATTGAATATAAAATGAATTCGAATTGAATTGGATTGAATAGAAAACGAATTCGAATTGAATTGAATAGAAAAAGAATTAGAATTGAATTGAATTCAAATTGAATTTGAAATTCGAATTGAATAGAAATGAATTTTAAAACGAATTTATAAGGAAGAATTCAATTTTGATTTGAAATGAATTTAAATTGGAATATTCAATTTTGATTTGTAACTGAATATGAAGTTGAAACCGTTTTGAAAATGAATTTAAAACGATTTATAAATCGTTTTGAAAAGAAAATCGACGATATATATATATTATATATATAATATAATGGCCTGAATAGAACGCGCCGCGCCGCGGCAGTTCGCGAATTTCGACCATTTATTTCAAACAGACATTACGGGAGATCCGACCGTCAGATTCTCCTAAAACCGGAATCGTTGGGTTCGTATCAAAAAGAGCTTTCTAACGAATATTAGAAATTTGAAATCTAACGGTTGGATTTGGAGATACGTCCAAATCAAATTTGAAAAAGGTCGCTGTAAGTGCAGTTCGATGGCCATTGATGGAAATCGACTGTACGGGCCTTGATAAAATTATTAAAAATAATAATAAATTGTATAAAATCATATGAAATGATTTGGGAAAAATTGGGATGAAAAACTCCATATTGGAAAAGATAAAAATAGATTTTTATCGAAATGAACTAGTTTTGAACTAGAATTATAATTCTATTTATTTATTTTTTAAATAAATAAATTGAATTTAAAAAGGGTTTTAAAAATAACCAGAATTTCCAATGATTTCATTGGAGTGGATTTGAATCGAAATTGTCTTCGGAATATTTCGATGTTGGAATTCGTGATTATACAGGTGTTGTTATGGAAATTTGAAAGATATATATTTATATCGTTATTTCCAATACGACATTTGTTAATCGTAGAATTTGATATTGAATATAAGCCGATATATTTTCTATTCAGAGCCTTGTATTGAATATCAAATGTGATTTGGGTTTGTCGTGAATGGTGTCTTCATTAACACTGTTCTTGAACCCTGTTGAGAAAAGATTAAATCTTTTTATTTTAGATTTAATGAAGTGTACCAATTAAATAATATTTAGTTGGAATTGAATTGATATTGATTTTTGGGTTTATCGTGGACAGTGTTTTTAAATAACACTTGTTCTTTAACCCGATAATTAATGGAATGATATTTTGTGTTTATCGTGAACAGTGTTTTTAAATAACACTTGTTCTTTAAACCGATAATTAATGGAATGATATTTTGGGTTTATCGTGAACCGTGTTTTAAATGACACTGATTCTTTAACCCAGTCAAAGATTAAAAAAACTAAGTGGAGTTTTAATGAATCTTTAATTAGATTGAAATAATCGAAATGGAGTATCACCAGTTTTGCTCCAGGCGATAGTTAAATCTTCAATTAGATTTGAACGTGAAATGGTAATTGAATTTACCGGTAACACCGTGGTGTTAGATATGAAGTAAGACCCGTTTTACTTCATGGGATGAATAGGTTGGGATTGGGAAATTAAAACAAATGGTTACTTCGGTAAGTTTCGATAATCCCGACTAATTTGAATTGATATTCAAAAGAAGATTAAAGAATAAATTAAAGAATTTATCTTGGATAAAATTAATGGGAACCTTTCCCTATGAATGTGAAATTTAGAAACTAACTGTCGGTTAGCTAAGCAGAATGGTTTTCTGGATGTTGATCTGATGTTGCTTTCGGCCTTCGGGGTTAATATTTGGGGAATTATTCTCTTGATTAATTTACGGTTAGTGACTGATGAATTGGAATGAGGCGTATGTTGTGTTTGTGAAACACTTATTTAAAATATACGCGAATTATTCGGAAAGACCGGGTTTATCCCATTCTGAATAACTGATATGACGATAAGTCGAAGATAAAGACGGTGGTCGAAGACCGGAAGTCTTCACGTCGTTTGGATAATTACTGATGATCTTGATTGGGATGTACCCCCAAGAAGATGGAAACTGTTAGTGATCGTCCAGACGTACTTGGAGATCGATGGATATGCGGGGTACTAGGTGCCTCCGGTTTCGTTCAGACCTAGAACGGACTTGTAAATGGATTGTGTGTCTGACATTGGATTTTAGTCCGTGTGATTGATCTCTATTAAATATATATATATGTTTGGCGGCGGAGAATTTATTCTATTGCTTAACGCCCTTCTCTGAGACGTACGAGCTCAGGGGTTATATATTGATGGATATGAAATGCATGGAGTGAATTGCCTATGTGGCATGCCTAAGTGGCAAATGATCAAGGCTTCTGTTGAAAAGCAAAGTCTTGTGGTTGATGATCAAAGCACGGCCTTTGGGCATAGCTTTGTGTAACGTTGATTCGCGAGATTCACACCCGGTATGAACCAAAAACGGGAGAGGACGCTAGGGAGGGCATGCGTTTCTTTCTAGCTAGAAGTGGCGTCAGTGGTTTTACACGCCCTGACGAGTTTGACTTATGTGGTTGTTGCTGTTGCGAGGCGCCTCGGTTTGATCGGACGATCCGGGTCCGATGGAGTCATTCGTTTGCTCATTTACGCCCCATAGGGCGGGGAAATGCATGTTCAGGGTTTAAGTTTAATCCACATCGGTGGACTGGCCCTGAGGATCCAAGGGTCGATGCGCTCTGACCCTGAGGTTCGGGCTAGACAGTCTCGAAGTCGGTGAGGACTATCTTTTTCCTCGGTTCATAGACGGAAATCCAATTTCCAAATACGTGACATGTGCGGTTTTATTTGTAGAGCCTACTATGGCGACATAGTGGGATGGGGCGCTCATGCCGCCTATGATTAATACTTATGATTTGAAGTTGTTTTATATACTATACACTTATAATAGTATCAAATGATTTGTTTTAAACGTATCAAGCATTCTTGGCTATTATAAGGTAAAAAACCCTTTCCCCCGGCTTGCGATTGCATTGTGTGATAGGACCTGGGTCTTATATTAGCTTCATTTTTCTTTATTTAGCATTGTGCTGTTGTTTTATGCACTGGTATTCTTGGGAGGAAACCCGTTCCATGTTATACGGCGTGGTCCCTTGATTTACCTAACTTTAAAATAAAGATTAATAACTGCTTTAGTTCTCACACCAGTCACATGACTGACCTGGAGTTTATTGTTTTAACCTAAACTCTGGGTGCCCCTATTTTCCGCACGGGCAGCTAGTAGTTTTGGTTTTGCAGATTTATATTCACAGGATCCTGGTTTACAGCTGGAACGATATCCGGAAAGCTTTGTATCCGTATATCTCCTTCAGTTGTGCATTGTATTATTTTCCGCTGCTATGTATTTAAATGTAATTTAAATCTCTGATATTTCTGTGTAATATTCATTTATATTCTATATATTCTTGTATCTGATGGAATTGTTGTAATAACAATGAAATGTTCTTTTGTATGCGTTCTGTTGTGGCTTGTTCTCGAACTATCCGACACTTTCCTTTACGGGGAAGTTACGGGTCTTTACATATATATATATACATATCTATACGAAGATTATTTGGAAAGGCCGAGTTAATCTCATTCCAAATAATCAAAACGACGATGAGAATTGAAGAAGAAGGCGACTAATGAAGACCGTCAATCTTCCCCTCAGGAAGACAGCGATTGAGGCTTTGAATTGATTTTCTCCCAATTCAAAGTCATGATCGTCGTCCGAACGAACATGTTGATTGAACGGATTTGTCTTTCGCTCAGACCCAGAGCATAAGCGTATAAATGGATCGCATGTCTGACATGGTACTCCTTTATACTGTATCTATTGATCCTTGCTAAACATATATCTGTTTGGTGTTTTACACCCTTCTCTGAGACGTACGAGCTCAGAGGTAATATGTTGGTAGTAATCAGTAGTACGGTATGGATTGACGATGTGGCATGCTAAGATGCATAAGATCAAGGCTTTGTTGAAAAGCAGACCTTGTGGGATGATCAAAGCATAACCAGTTTAGGCATAGCTTTGTGTATGACGTGACTTCACGAGCCTCACACACCGGCGGAGTCTAAAACGGGAGAAGGGAACGCAGGGAGAGCAGCATGTTTCTTTCTAGCTAGAAGTGGTGTCATGGTATGGAGCCCTGACATTTTACTTATGTGGATGATGGAATGAGGCGCCTCGGATGATAGGTCCCATATGACCGGGAAACATGTGTTCAGGCATAACTAATCCACAAAAGTAAGTGTGGACCGACCCTGCAGGATCCAAGGGTTGGACATAGTACCAATCCTGGGAACTGGCTAGAGTGTCTCAAATCGGTAAGGAGCTCTTCCCTAGCCTTGACTCAGATGGAAATCCAAATTCCAAATACGACCCTACGGTTTTGATTGTATTACTAGTATGGGGATATAGTAGGATGGGGTACTATGTTTCCTAGGATTGATACATTTATTTTGAAATGTTTAATTATACACTAATAATAATATTAAACTCGTATTTGCCGTATTTAACATGTTTAATCACCATAAGGGAAAACTCTATCCTTTGGTGTGCGTTGCATTATGTGATGGGACTTGAGTCTTATGGTGATTCCATTTTTCTAAAAAGCATTGCGATGTTGTACGATCTATTTATCTGCTTGTTCTGACACTTTAAATTATGCACGACAATCCATTGTGTAAATCTGTTCCGCATTAGCGGCGTGGTCTTTGGATTTGTCATATTATTATTAGTAAACTAGTTAAGAATTCTCATACTAGTCCCACGACTGACCCGTAGTTTGTTTCACCTTTTTGCAAACTCGGGTGCCCTCTTTAAACACGGGCAGCCAAGTAAACAGGTTCATTCTCTGCTTGGAGTCTTGTCTTGGAGTTGCTCATTATCTTTGCTTGGATTTGCTTTTGTGGAGAGGTGATGGCTTGGAGCTTTGAAGATATCTATCATTTCTCTCTATTGCATTTTTCTCTTTTTATTTTCAGACATTAGACTTGTTTCATTTCATGTTTCTTATTTTGGGAGTTGGAACTTATTTCCATTTCTGCAGACTTGATGTAATAATTTGGAATTCTGTGACTGTTGGGATTCTGTGGTTTATGACATTATATTTCCGCTGCTATGATGTTATTATACTATGGTTTTCCTTTGCTATGTTGTATCAGTGATATGTATTGTAATATTTATGTTGTATTCCATATGATTATTCCTTACTTTCACCCAGTGGAAGTTTGGGGTTATCACACGACCTCCGTTTTCGATGAAACCACTTTTGTTGGATCTGGAGTGTCAAGTTTTTGCTAAATTCCAAAGTTCATAATTTTTGGGATTAGTATGCGCGCATGGCAAAAGAAAACGTGTTTTAATAGTTTTGGATCGACCAGAAAATGGCCATTTTTCAAACGGTCTTCAAATTTAATGAAAATAGTTTTGTTAGGACCGCATTGTAACGATCGGGAATTATGCTTGATCCGAATCAGTCGCTAAACTGACTAAGACCGTTCAAAACACCTGATTTTTTTGAGAACACGACAAACCAGAACTCAAATAGAAGAACATTTCATTTTTAATTACAACAATTCCATCAGAATAGAAGAATATACAGAGTATAAATAATTATTATACATCAGAGAAATAACAGAGATTACAATACATTACATAGAAATGAAAAATAATACAATAAACAACTAGAAGTAATACATTGATATAGAGCTTTCCGAGTAACATTCCAGCTGTAAATCAGGATCCTATGAATATAAATCTGCAAAACCAAAACTACTAGCTGCCCGTGTCAAAATAAGGGCACCCAGAGTTTAGGTTAAAACAATAAACTCCAGGTCAGTCATGTGACCGGTATTGAGAACTAAAACAGTTATTTATCTTTATTTTAAAGTTAGGAAAATCAAGGGACCACGCCGTATAACACGGAACGGGTTTCCTCCCAAGAATACTAGTGCATAAAACAACAGCGCAATGCTAAATAAAGAACAATGATGCTATTATAAGACCTAGGTCCCATCACACAATGCAACGCAAGCCGGAGGATAGGGTTTTTACCTTATAATAGCCAAGAATGCTTGGTACGTGAAATTTCATGTTTTATTATTACTATAAGTGTATAGTGTATAAAATAACTTCAAACCACAAGTATCAATCATAGACGGCATATGTGCCCCATACCACTATGTCGCCATATATAAGTCATACAATCAAAACCGCAAAGTCACGTATTGGAAGTAGGATTTCCATCTGTGAACCGAGGCAAAAGATAGTCCCCACTGAATTCGAGACTCTCTAGCCCGAGTTTCAGGACAAGTACTCAGTCAAGCCCTTGGAGCGACAGGGCCGGTCCACCGATGTGGATTAAAATGCCAGAACACTGTGTTTCCCCACCCTTTGGGTCGTAAATGAGCCAAATGACTCCATCGGCTCCACGCAGTCACCGATATATCCGAGGCGCCTCGCAACAGCAACTACCACATAAGCCAAACTCGTCATGGAATGTAAAACCACTGACGCCACTTCTAACTAGAAGGAAACGCATGCCCTCCCTTAGGTCCTCTCCCATTTCTAGTTCACAACCGGGGTGTGAGGCTCGCGAATCAACGCAACACAAAGCTGCGCCACACAGGCCGTGCTTTGATCATCAACCACAAGACTCTGCTTTTCAACAGAAGCCTTGATCATATTGCCACTTAGGCCTGCTACACAGGCATTTCACTCCATGCGTTTGATACACATCAATATATAACCTCTGAGCTTGTACGTCTCAGAGAAGGGCGTTAAGCAAGAGAATAAATTCTACTCCGCCAAACAGGTATATATTTAATAGAAATCAACCACACAGAATAAAATCCAATGTCAGACACACAGTCCATTTACAATTCCGTTCTGGGTCTGAACGAAACCGGAGACACCTTGTACCTCGCTTATCCATCGATCTCCAAGTACGTCTGGACGATCACCAACTGATTCCCTCCTCTTGGGTGTACAACCCAACCCAGATCATCAGTAATCACCCAAACGACGTGAAGACCTCCGGTCTTCGACCACCGTCTTCATCCTTGACACCACGTCGAATCAGTTATTCATAATGGGTTAAAACCGGTCTTTCTGAATAAATCGCGTATATAATAAACAAGTGTTACACAAACACAACATACGCCTCATTCCAATTCAGAACATTCCTTTATTCAAATATTCTCATACTTTGGGAAAGGTTCCCATTAATTTTATCAAAGATAAATTCTTTAAATTTGTTTTTAATCTTCTTTGAATATCAATTCAAACTAGTCGGGATTAGCGAGCCACACCGAAGTAATCATTTATTTTATTTCCCAATCCCAACCTATTCATCCCATGAAGTAAAACTGGTCTTACTTCATATCTAACACCAAGGTGTTATCGGTAAATTCAATTAACATTTCACGTTCAAATCTAATTAAAGATTTAACTATCGCCTGGAGCAAAACTGATGATACTCCACTCTCGATCACTTCAATCTAATTAAAGATTCATTCAAACTCCACTTGGTTTTAATCTTCCCAAAAATCAATATCCTGTCTTTAACTGTGTTAAAGAACCAACGTCAATTAAAACACAGTTCACTATAAACCCAAAATCACATTCCATTAATTATCGGGTTAAAGAACAAGTGTTATTTAAAACACTGTTCACGATAAACCCAAAAATCAATTCAAATTCAATTCCAATTAAATACCATTTAATTGGTACACTTCATTAAATCTAAATAAAAAAAAATTTAATCTTTTTCTCAACTTGGTTTAAGAATAGTGTTAATGAAGACACCATTCACGACAAACCTAAATCACCTTTGATATTCAATACAAGGTTCTGAATAGAAAATATATCGGCTTATATTCAATATCAAATTCTACGACCAACAAATATCGTATTGGAAATAACGATATAAATATATCTTTCAAATTTCCATAACAATATCTGTATAATCACGAAATCCAACATCGAAATATTCCAAAGACAATTTTGATTCAAATCCATTCCAATTCAATTATTGGAAATTCTGGTTACTTTAAAAACCGTTTCAAATCCAGTTTATTTATTTTAAAAATAAATAGAATTATAATTCTAGTTCAAAACTAGTCCATTTCAATAAAAATCTATTTTTATCTTTTCAAATATGGAGTTATTCATCCCAATTCTTCACAAATCACTTCTTATGATTTTACACAAATTATTACTATTTTTAATAATTTTATCAAGGCCCGTACAGTCGATTTCCACAAACGGCCATCGAACTGCACTTACAACGACCTTTTCCAAATTTGATTTGGACATAATTCCAAATCCAACGGTTAGATTTCAAATCTCTAACATTCATTAGAAAGCCCTTTTCGATACGAGCCCAACGGTTCTGGTTTTAGGAGAATCCGACGGTCGGATCTCCCGTAATATCCATTCGAATTAATGGTCGAAATTCGCGAACTGCCGCGGCGCGGCGCATTCTATTCAGGCCATTATATTTATATAATATATATATATTATATATATTTCATTGATTTCCTTTTAATATGCATTTTATAAATCGTTTTAAATTCGTTTTCAAAACGATTTCAACTTCATATTCAATTTCTAATCAAAATTGAATATTCAACATCATCAATATACAAATGATAATATTTTCAAAACATTATATTTTGAAATCACTTCTTTTCTATATTCATTATAAAAATGAATAAAATCGATATAAATATCGTTCACATCAAAATGGCGTCAATCTAATCAACACGGCTTTTATTCCACACATGAATTTATTTTCAATTCAACACATGAATTTATATTTCTATTCAACACATGAATATATATTTTCAATTCAACACATAAATTTATATTTCTACATTGGAATGAGGCCCAATCAATTACCATATAACGTTTATTATATGGATATCCGTACAACACATGTATATAATAGCAACGATAAATCATCAACCATCATCCAGAGTGCACCACACAACTGCATAAGCATTAAATATAAATAATTAACGCTTACACAGTCTGTCAACCCATCGATTGACATACAACTAAACAATCGGGATTAGTGTACGTCAAATGTCATCCCAATACCCGTGTGGGGTTTCAAATCAACAAACACATATTTTATTTGTCCAGTTGGGCGATGTGTAAAATCTGTCGTCCCAATCAATATTAGTCAAATCAGTGTATATAAACGAATCGTCCGATTTGTTTATAAATATTTATTTTATATATACGTTAAAAATCATATTTTTAACTATAAAATATTTTTTTCCATTCCACATCACACAATCAAATTTCACAATACATCAAACTAGCATACAAGTCATCTGTGGTCTGTGGACGACGGGTGTTGGGTGCCACTAAAAACCGTCTGCATCCTAATATATATTTCAACTAGAAAATAAATTAAAAGTAAGGAGTTCTCACCAAGAGCTAAACCAAATGTAGTGACTCTTCTTATGTAGAAAATCTTCATCGTGCTCGCCTTTTTTCACTTTCATTGTCCGTAGCCACTACATATATAAAAATCACATTTTTACAATCACTCTATATGGATAAAAATCACATTTTTATACCGCTGTCTTTAAAGTAAAAATCACATTTTTATTTGTTCACTTTCAATTTAAAAATCATATTTTTCCTTAACCATTCTATTGATAAAAATTTGTATTTTTACTTTGCTATATAAATGATAAAAATCACGTTTTTACTTCGCTACTTCATACAAGGAAAAATTATATTTTTACAATGCCACATTCTATATAAAAAGATTATATTTTTACAATGCTATTCTATATAAAAAGATTATATTTTTAAAATGCTATTCTATATAAAAAGATTATATTTTTACCTTCATACTTATATAAAAATTATATTTTTATTATCTATAGCTATAAATTAACATCGTTTCTTTATCTACTAAAAATCAAATCTTTTTATAAGTAAATAAAATCAGTTTCAATAACTATATAAAATCAGTTTTACTAACTAAAAAAAACCAGTTTTTAATAAGTAAAGAAAGAAAAGGGAAGGGGGAAAACTTACTGTGTTGGATTGAAGGGGGGATGGCGCCGGAGTCAGGTGGTGGCGATCAGGGGGCGAGGCAGTGGGATCGACGAGGAAAAGCGTCTTTGTTTGGGCGTTGGGGGTTTAGGCTGTGGAAGTTCGAACGGCGAAAGGGGCGAGGAAGGGAGGAGCAGATCGAGGGGGAGGGGGTTCACCTACGGCGGCGGCAGTAGGGGCGCGATCCCCTTTTTTTCTTTTTTTCTTTTTGAATGAATGAAATGGGGGAGGGTCCCGAGGGTATAAAGATGAAAGGGGGATTTTTTTATTTATTGAATTATTTAATTTCAAAAATCAACTTTTTATTTCGACTTCGAAATCAAACTCACCGACTGTCGTCCATAGCTAATTACTCCCATTCTGAACACAATGGGATATGTATCGTAGGCTGATTCGACCGTTTCGATCAGTTTTCGTTTAAATCAAAATTTAAATCTATATATTCTATTTTTAATGTACATTTGAATATACGGGGCCACATACGAACTCTAAAAATCCCCGAAAAATATTTTCTAGCTTCGTATTGACGATACGGTCCTAACAAAACTAGTTTCGTCAAATTCTGAGACAGTCTGAAAAATGGCCATTTTCCAGTCGATTAAAATCAACTAAAACTGGTCAAACGCGTTTTCCTTCGTCACGCTCACATATTGATTCATAAAATTATGAATTTTGGAATCTTGCAATAACTTGACATCACGGATCCAACAAAAGTGGTTTCGTCGAAAACCGAGGTCGTTTGCAAAATTCCCATTTTTAAGGGCCGAAATTCCATAGCGGCTATTCTGAATTTTCAACTGGGCACAAATTTTTATTCCCGCTATGAAATTTTGATTTTTCGGATTCGTTGGAAAGATATTCTCAAATATATTCTAATATTTTTGGTTTCACCAAAATCCGGTTTATTTTGAATCCTGTACATTCATTTGAACTTTGAAATCGAATTTCAAACTACCGCGCCATTTTCAATTCCTTTTATAATTATAAATAATTATTTATATTCTAACGATGACGTATATAAATATATACGTTCTAATTCTATTCAAAATAAATTTCTCGTCGTTATTATTTAAAATAAATCATTTTAAATGTTCAAAATTCACTAAAATTGCCAAAATAATTTTTTTTTTAAAAAGCTCAGATTTCCGGGTTATTACAATGTCCCCCACTTAAAACTTTTCGTCCCCGAAAAAGAACGAAGCTGAAAGTTGTTTAACAAATCAACTCAACTTCCATTATTTTCTTTATGGCTTAAGTTCTTCAACTTTTCAGTTTCTAAGAACTTTCCAATTTTTTCAAAAATTTGGCTAACACCTTAAATTTTCGAAAATTTTCGCCATAACCTTCCCTGCACCGGGGACTTCGGGATATTTCATATAGCCTCCCATGGCCTTCTTCAATCCAAAAGAAAAAGAAAAAGCCGAGCGGCTAGCAAATCTGCTCATAAAATCATCCAAACCCAATAAATTTGTAAACATGTACCTATTTGTCGGGCATACAATTTTATTCTTCTGCTCTAGCCTCCTTGCTATGACCTGTTCAATGTAAGTACATGTATATGCATGCAAATGCGATAAATTTTCAATACAATTCACTTTTTGGTTCAATTTGGCTAAAGGTTCAACATTTTAATTAATCAAACTATAATCAAACAACACGACCAGCAATCAATTAGTTGGTTATCATTTCAAATTCATAATTTTGATACATAGTCAAAAATCACATTTTTGATGCCAAATCACAACAATAAGCCCTATCTAGTTTTGGTTCTCACACCAATCAATAGGAAATATATAAATATCACACCTTCGAAACTCGAACACAAATACTGATGATGTCGCGACATCACTAGAATTATCCCCGAGCGACTACAGTGCGATTCTATATCTATCCACTATATTAAAACTTCAAATACACGCGGATGAGACGTATACGCAAAACTTTATACACTGGATTGTCCAAATCAATATAAATAAATATTCAAATACGAATAATTGAATTGAATTTTTAAAAACAAAACTCGATTTCATTTTAAAAATATACTCTTCACACTCGTTCTAGGATACTACTGATCCCATCTCTAACGAGTCACTCCCAATGGATATTACTAATCCAATCTCTAATGAATTCTTTCGTTTGGTTCTAATGTTCCTTGTTCTCCGGATTTGTAAACCAAAGCTCTGATACCATACGTAACGTTTGGGAATTTCGCTAGATCTGAATCAGTCGCTAAACCGACCAAGACTGTTCGAAACCCCTGATTGTTTTGAGAACATGACAAACCAGAACTCAAACAGAAGAACATTTCATTGTTAATTACAACAATTCCATCAGAATAGAAGAATATACAGAGTAGAAATAAATATTATACATCAGAGAAATATCATAGATTACAATACATTACATAGTAGCGGAAAATAATACAATACACAACTAGAAGTAATACACGGATACAGAGCTTTCCGAGTATCGTTCCAGATGTAAATCAGGATCCTATGAATATAAATCTGCAAACCCAAAACTACTAGCTGCCCGTGTCAAAATAAGGGCACCCAGAGTTTAGGTTAAAACAATAAACTCCAAGTCAGTCGTGTGACTGGTATGAGAACTAAAACAGTTATTTATCTATATTTTAAAGTTAGGTAAACCAAGGGACCACGCCGCATAACACGGAACTGGTTTCCTCCCAAAAATACCAGTGCATAAAACAACAGCGCAATGCTAAATATAGAACAACGAAGCTATTATAAGACCTAGGTCCCATCACACAATGCAACGCAAGCCGGAGGATAGGGTTTTTACCTTATAATAGCCAAGAATGCTTAGTACGTGAAATTTCATGTTTTATTATTACTATAAGTGTATAGTGTATAAAACAACTTCAAATCATAAGTATCAATCATAGACGGCATAAGTGCCCCATACCACTATGTCGCCATACATAGGTTATACAATCAAAACCGCAAAGTCACGTATTAGAAGTTGGATTTCCATCTGTGAACCGAGGCAAAAGATAGTCCTCACCGAATTCGAGACTCTCTAGCCCGAGCCTCAGAACAAGTACTCAGTCAAGTCCTTGGAGTGGTAGGGCCCGTCCACCGATGTCGATTAAAATGCCTGAACACTGCATTTCCCCACCCTCTGGGGCGTAAATGAGCCAATTGACTCCATTGGCTCCACACAGTCACCGTTATATCTGAGGCGCCTCGCAACAGCAATAACCACATAAGTCAGACTCGTCAGGGCGTGTAAAACCACTGATGCCACTTCTAACTAGAAGGAAACGCATCCCCTCCGTGAGGTCCTCTCCCATTTCTGGTTCACAACCGAGGTGTGAGGTTCGCGAATCAATGCTACACAAAGCTGTGCCATACAGGCTATGCTTTGATCATCAACCACAAGACTCTGCTTTTCAACAGAAGCCTTGATCATATTGCCAATTAGGCATGCCACACAAGCAATTCACTCCATGCAATTGATATCCATCAATATATAACCTCTTAGATCGTACATCTCAGAGAAAGGCGTTAAGCCAGAGAATAAGTTCTCCACCGCCAAACAGATATGTATTTAATAGAAATCAACCACACAGAATTAAATCCAATGTAAAACACACGGTCCATTTACAAGTTCGTTCTGGGTCTGAACAAAACAGGATTCACCTTGTACCTCGCTTATCCATCGATCTCCAAGTACGTCTGGACGATCGCCAACTGATTCCCTCCTCTTGGGTGTACGGCCCAATCCAGATCATCAGTAATCACTTAAACGACGTGAAGACCTCCGGTCTTCGAACACCGTCTTCATCCTCGACACCACGTTGAACCAGTTATTCAGAATGGGTTAAACCCGGTCTTTCTGAATAACTCGCGTATATAATAAACAAGTTTTATGCAAACACAACATAAGCCTCATTCCAATTCAGAATATTCCTTTATTCAAATATTCTCATACTTTGGGAAAGGTTCCCATTAATTTTATCAAAGATAAATTCATTAAATTTATTCTTTAATCTTCTTTGAATATCAATTCAAACTAGTCGGGATTAGCGAACCCCACCGAAGTAATCATTTATTTTATTTCTCAATCCCAACCTATTCATCCCATGAAGTAAAACTGGTCTTACTTCATATCTAACACCACGGTGTTATCGGTAAATTCAATTACCATTTCATGTTCAAATCTAATTAAAGATTTAACTATCGCCTAGAGCAAAACTAGTGATACTCCACTCTCGATCACTTCAATCTAATTAAAGATTCATTAAAACTCCAATTGGTTTTAATCTTCCCAAAAATCAATATCCTGTCTTTAACTGGGTTAAAGAACCAATGTCATTTAAAACACGGTTCACTATAAACCCAAAATCACATTCCATTAATTATCGAGTTAAAGAACAAGTGTTATTTAAAACACCGTTCACGATAAACCCAAAAATCAATTCAAATTCAATTCCAATTAAATACCATTTAATTGGTACACTTCATTAAATCTAAATAAAAAGATTTAATATTTTTCTCAATCGGGTTTAAGAACAGTGTTAATGAAGATACCATTCACGACAAACCCAAATCACCTTTGATATTAAATACAAGGCTCTGAATAGAAAATATATCGGCTTATATTCGATATCAAATTCTACGACCAACAAATATCGTATTGGAAATAACGATATAAATATATCTTTCAAATTTCCAAAACAATATTTGTATAATCACGAAATCCAACATCGAAATATTCCAAATACAATTACGATTCAAATCCATTCCAATTCAATTATTGAAAATTCTGGTTACTTTTAAAACCATTTCAAATCCACTTTATTTATTTTAAAATTAAATAGAATTGTAATTCTAGTTCAAAACTAGTTCATTTCGATAAAAATCTATTTTTATCTTTTCAAATATGGAGTTTTTCGTCCCAATTCTTCACAAATCACTTCTTATGATTTTACACAAATTATTACTATTTTTAATAATTTTATCAAGGCCCGTACAGTCGATTTCCACAAACGGCCATCGAACTGCACTTACAACGACCTTTTCCAATTTTGATTTGGACATAAATCGAAACCCAACCGTTAGATTTCAAATCTCTAATATTCATTAGAAAGCTCTTTTCGATACGAACCTAACGATTCCTATTTTAAGAGAATCCGACGGACGGATCTCCCGTAATATCCATTCGAAATTAATGGCCAAAATTCGTGAACTGCCGTGGTGCGACGCGTTCTATTCAGGACATTATATGTATAATATATATATATATATATTATATATTTTGTCGATTTCCTTTTAAAACGTATTTTATAAATCGTTTTAAATTCGTTTTCAAAACGATTTCAACTTCATATTCAATTTCTAATCAAAATTGAATATTCCACATCATCGATATACAAATGATAATATTTTGAAAATGTTATGTTTTGAAATCACTTCTTTTCTATATTCATTATAAAAATGAATAAAATCGATATAAATATCGTTCACATCAAAATGACATCAATCTAATCAACACGGCCTTTATTCCACATATGAATTTATTTTCAATTCAACACATGAATTTATATTTCTATTCAACACATGAATATATATTTTCAATTCAACACATGAATTTATATTTCTGTATTGGAGTGAGGCCGAATCAATTACCATATAACGTTTATTATATGGATTTCCATACAACACATGTATATAATAGCAACGATAAATCATCAACCATCATCCAGAGTGCACCACACAACTGCATAAGCATAAAATATAAATATTTAACGCTTACACAGTCTGTCAACCCATCGATTGACATACAACTAAAAAATCGGGATTAGTGTACGTCAAATATCATCCCAATACCCGTGTGGGGTTTCAAATCAACAAACACATATTTTATTTGTGCGGTTGGGCGATGTGTAAAATTTATCGTCCCAATCAATATCAGTCAAATCAGTGTATATAAACAATTGCCCAATTTGTTTATAAATATTTATTTTATGTGTACGTTAAAAATCATATTTTTAACTATAAAATATTTTCCACTGTAAAATATTTTATTTCATTCCACATCACACAATCAAATTTCACAACACATCAAACAAGCATACAAGTCATCCATGGTCTGTGGACGACGGGTGTCGGGTGCCAATAAACACCTTCTGCATCCTAGTATATATTTCAACTAGAAAATAAATTAAAAGTGAGGAGTTCTCACCAAGAGCTAAACCAAACGCCACGACTCTTCTTATGTAGAAAATCTTCACCGTGCTCGCCTTTTTTCACTTTCATTGTCCGTAGCCACTACATATATAAAAATCACATTTTTATTTTGTTGTTATGTATATAAAAATCACATTTTTATGATCACCCTATATGGATAAAAATCACATTTTCATACAGCTGTCTTTAAAGTAAAAAATCACATTTTTATTTGTTCACTTCCAATTTAAAAATAATATGTTTTTCCTTAACCATTCTCATGATAAAAATCGTATTTTTACTTTGCTATATATACGATAAAAATCACGTTTTTACTTCGCTACTTCATACAAGGAAAAATTATATTTTTACATCGCCACTTTGTATATAAAAAGATTATATTTTTACAATGCTATTCTATATAAAAAGATTATATTTTTACAATGCTATTCTATATAAAAAGATTATATTTTTACAATGCTATTCTATATAAAAAGGATTATAGTTTTACCTTCGTACTTATATAAAAATTATATTTTTATTATCTATAACTACAAATAAACATCGTCTCTTTATCTACTAAAAATCAAATCTTTTTATAAGTAAATAAAATCAGTTTTAATAACTATATAAAATCAGTTTTACTAACTATAAAAAATTAGTTTTTAATAAGAAAGAAAGAAAAGGGAAGGGGGAAACTTACTATGTTGGATTGAAGGGGGGGATGGCGCCGGTGTCAGGTGGTGGCGGTCAGGGGGGCGAGGCAGTGGGATCGACAGGGACAAGCGGCTTTGTTTGGGCGTTGGGGGTTTAGGCTGTGGAAGTTCGAACGGCGAAAGGGGCGAGGAAGGGAGGAGCAGATCAAGTGTGTGTGTGTGGGGGGGGGGGGGGGGGGGGGTTCACATGCGGCGGCGGCGCAGGGAGGGGCAGCGGCGACAGTAGGGGCGCGATCCCTTTTTTCTTTTTGAATGAATGAAACCGGGAGGGGGGCTGAGGGTATAGAGATGAAAGGGGGATTTTATTTATTTATTTATTTAATTTCAAAAAGCAACTTTTTATTTCAACTTCGAAATCGAACTCACCGACTATCGTCCATAGCTAATTACTCCCATTTCGAACACAATGGGATACGTATAGTAGGCTGATTCGACCATTTCGATCAATTTTCGTTTAAATCAAAATTTAAATCTATATATTATATTTTAAACGTACATTTCAATTTACCGGGGCCACATACGAACTCTAAAAATTCCCGAAAAATATTTTCTAGCTTCGTATTGACGATACGGTCCTAACAAAACTAGTTTCGTCAAATTCTGAGACCGTCTGAAAAATGGCCATTTTCCAGTCGATTAAAATCAAGTAAACTAGTCAAATGCATTTTCCTTCGCCACACTCACATATTGACTCAAAAAATTATGAATTTTGGAATATAGCAATAACTTGACATTACGGATCAAACAAAAAGTGGTTTTGTCGAAAACTGAGGTCGTTTGCGAAATTCCCATTTTAAGGGCCGAAATTCCATAGCGACTATTCTGAATTTTCAACTAGGCGTAACTTTTTATTCCCGCTATGATATTTTGATTTTTTTGGATTCATTGGAAAGATATTCTCAAATAGATTCTAATATTTTTGGTTTCACCAAAATCCGGTTTATTTTGAATCCTGTACATTCATTTGAACTTTGAAATCGAATTTTCAAACTACCGCACCATTTTCAATTCCTTTTATAATTATAAATAATTATTTATATTCTAACGACGACGTATATAAATATATACGTTCTAATTCTGTTCAAATTAAATTTTTCATCGTTATTATTTAAAATAAATCATTTTAAATGTTCAAAATTCACTAAAATTGCTAAAATAAAATTTTAAATTGGCTAAGATTTCCAGGTTATTACACGCATCGTCAATACGAAGCTAGAAATAATTTTTTTGGAATTTTTAGAGTCTGGATGTGGCCCCAATAAATTAAAATGTACGTTCAAATTCAATACATAGATTTATATTTTGATTTTGACAGAAACTGATCGAAACGATAGAATTGGCTTGTTGGACATATCCCATTGCGTTCGAAACGGGGGAAATTAGTTATGGATGACCGTCGTCGTTTCGAAGTCAAAATAAAAATTACTTTTTGGATAATTAAATTAATATATATATATTTTAATAAACCTCCTCCTTCTCCATAACCCAAGTCAACCCCCTTCCTTTTATTTTCCTTAGATCGGGTTTTATAAAAAAAAAGTAAAAACCAACACCGCTCGTCGCTCCTTCCCAGGCGTCGCCCGCTCGACCTCGCCGGCGCCCACCTGCCCCGACGCGCCCCTCCTTCGCCTCCGCTGCCCCCCATTCCTCCGTAGAAGAAACCAAAACCCCTTCCTTGATTTAGACCTAGCCGCCGTTGATTCCCCCCGAGCACCACCACCAGACCATCGCATCTCGCCTCTGACCTACTGCGCCCCACTGACCTTCCCACCTCCATGATGTGCCCTCCTCCCCCCTTTAAAAGTAAGTTATTTTTTTATTTATTCCTTCTGCTTTTGTTTTCTTTATATGTATTAAAGGAGTGTTTAAAATTTTGGTTTACATATAAATCATTGAATTTATTTTCAGTTTTGATCTAATAAAAATAAAAATGCGATTTTTATTTAAGTAATGTTGCTATATAAAAAGATGGGAATTTTCTTCATGTGAATGGCATAAAAAGATTGGATTTTTCATCTTGAGAATGGCACGAAAAGATTGAATTTTTTTATGTGTTAGAAGTTTGAATTTTTATATGTTGAAAGTTTAGATTTTTATAATTATAGAAAGATTTGATTTTTAGTGATATAAAAATTTGATTTTTATGTACTGGTTAGCGAATTAAAAATATGTTTTTTATTTCATATGGTTTCAAAATAAAAATATAATTTTTATTACACGTATAGTGAAATAGATATTATTTGATTAGCAATGTAAAGATATGATTTTTACAATGAAAAGATTGGTATACAAATACGATTTTCATACATATGACTTTGTTCTAAGAAATGGATTTCAATATGTAAAACTTTATTTTAAAAATATAATTTTTATAATGAAGTAGCGCTAAGAAAAATATGATTTTTATTATGTAGAAAAATAAAAATGTGATTTTTATACCGTTGAAATAAAAATGTGATTTTTAACATAAACTGTATGAAAACAGATTACGTTGGGAAAACACGACGAAGATTTTCTACATATGAAGAGTCGCGACGTTTGGTTTAGCTTCCTGGAGAGAGCTTCTCACTTTTTAATTTATTTTCTAGTTAAAATATATACTAGGATGCAGACGGTGCTTAGCAGCACCCGACACCCATCGTCCACAGACCATAGACGACTTGTTTGTTTGTTTATGTTGAGAAAATTGATTGTGTGATATGCAATGGAGTAAAATATTTTATAGTTAAAAATATAATTTTTAACATGTATATAAATAAAACAAGTATTTATAAACAAATCGAACGATTTGTTTATATACACACATTTGACTGATATTGATTGGGACGATAAATTTTACACATCGCCAAACTGCACAAATAAATCTGTATTTGTTGATTGAATGCCCACACGGGTATTGGGATGATATATGACATGCACTAATCCCAATAATTAGTTGTATGTCGATCGATCGATTGACAGGCTGCTGTAAGCGTTAAATATTTATATTTGATGCTTATGCGCTGTAGAATGTACTGTGGATGATGGTTGACTGTGTTTGATTGTTGTTGTATGCATGTATGTATGAAATCCATATAAATCACATTATATGGTAATTGACTGTGTCTGATTCCAGTTCAGAAAGAAAGAATATTTGAAAATAACGAATATTTTGAAATAATGAATATTTTAAAATAATATTCAGTAAAAGATCAAAAACTTGGTTTTGATGTCCGATTTGGGGTGGACACGAATATATTTAAATATATATAAATCCGTGTTGATTAGATTGACGTATTTTGATGTGAACGATATTTATATCGATTTTATTCGTTTTTATAATGAATACTGAAAAGGAATTGATTTAAAACTCTAATGTTTTGAAAATATTATCATTTATATATATCGATGATATGGAATATTCAATTTCGATTAGAAATTGAATATGAAGTTGAAATCATTTTGAAAACGAATTTAAAATAATTTATAAAATAAGTTTTAAAAGGAAATCGATGAAATATATAATAGTATATATATATAATGGCGTGAATAGAACGCGTCGCGCCGCGGCAGTTCACGAATTACGACCATTGACTTCGAATGGACATTACGGGAGATCCGACCGTCGGATTCTCCTAAATGCGGAACCGTTGGGTTCGTATTGAAAAGAGATTTCTAATGAATATTAGAGATTTGAAATCTAACAGTTGGATCTGGAATTATGTCCAAATCAAATTTGGAAAAGGTCGTTGTAAGTGCAGTTCGATGGCCGTTTGTGGAAATCGATAGTACGGGCCTTGATAAAAAATATTAACAATATCAATAATTTGTGTAAAATCATAACAAATGATTTAGAAAGAATTGGGATGAAAAATTCCATATTTGAAAGGATAAAAATATTTTTTTATCAAAATGAACTAGTTATGAACAAGAATTACAATCCAATATTTCTAAATAATTAAATTGGATTTGAAATGGTTTTAAATAAACAGAATTTCCAATATACGAATTGGAATCGGTCGAAATCGAAATTACCTTCGGAATATTTTGATAATGGGTTTCGTGATTATTCGGATATTGTGGGGGAATTTGGAAGATATATATCGTTATTCCAATATGATATTTGCTAGTTTTAGAATTCGACATTGAATATACGACGATATATTTTCTATTAAGAGCCTTGTATTTAATATCGAATTGGGGTTTGGGTTGTTGTGAATGGTATCTTTAATAGTACTGTTCTTAGACCCAATGGAGTTAAGAAAATCAGAAACTAACTGGAAATTAGTTAAGTTGAATGGTTTCCTGGGTATTGATCTGATGTTGGTTTCGTCCTTCGGGGTTAACACTTAGGGAATTGTTCACTTGCTAATTTACGGTAAAAGGCTGATGGAATGGAATGTGATTTTGGGTTATCGTGAACCGTGTTTTAAAGGACATTGGTTCTTTAACCCAGTTAAAGACAGGAATAAGATTTTGGGTTGTCGTGAATGGTATTTTTAATAATACTGTTCTTAGACCCAAATGAAGTTAAGAAAATCAAGAACTAACTGCAGATTAGTTAAGTTGAATGGTTTCCGGGGTATTGATCTGATGTTGATATTGGCCTTCGGGGTTAATACTTAAGGAATTGATCACTTGCTAATTCACGGTTAAAGGTTGATGGAATGGAATGTGATTCTGGGTTTATCGTGAACCGTGTTTTAAATGACATTGGTTCTTTAACCCAATTAAATGTAGGATATGATTTCCCAAGTTAAATAATCATTAATATTGATTTTTGGGAAGATTAAAACTAAGTAGATTTTTAATGCATCTTTAATTAGATTGAAATGATATCCAAAGGAAGATTAAAGAATAAATTTAAAGAATTTATCTTTGATAAAATTAATGGGAACATTTCCCAAAGTAAAAGAACATTTGAATAAAGGAATTTTCTGGATTGGAATAAGGCGTATGTTCTCTTTTTGTAGCACTTGTTTATTATATACACGAGTTATTTGGGAAGACCGGGTTAATCCCATTCTGAATAACTGATTCGACGATATGTCGAGGATGAAGACGGTGGTGGAAGACCGGAGGTCTTCACATCGTTTGGATGATTACTGATGTCTTGATTGGGCTATACACCCAAGGCAAGGTAATAAGTGGTGATCGTCAAGACGTACTTGGAGATCGATCGGATATGCGAGGGCCTCTCCCCTGTATTAGACATATGAGGGAGGAATAAGGTGCCTCCGGTTTCGTTTAGACCCAAAACGAACTTGTAAATGGATGTGTGTCTGACATCGGATTTCATTCTGTGTGATTGATAGACATCGGTTGCATAACATGAATTGCCTTTGTGGCATGCTGAGACTCAAATGATCAGGGCTTCTGTTGAAAAGCAGAGTTTTGTGGTTGATGATCAAAGCATGGCTTTAATATAGCATAGCATTGTATAGCGTCAATTAGCGAGCCTCACATCCCGGTGTGAATCAGAAACGGGAGAGAACATCAGGGAAATGGACATATGCTGGTTTCTAACGAGGAGTTGTGTTTTGGGTTTTACAGGGCTGGACATTTTACTTATGTGGATGATGGATAGCGAGGCGCCTCTGTTATATCGGTCGATCCGGGGCCGACGGAGTCATTTGGCTTATTTATGCCCCATAGGGCAGACTAGCATATCGTTTACGGTATTTTTAATCCACTCCGTGTGGACCGGCCTTGACGATCTAAAGGCTTGATAGAGTACTTGCCTGACGCTCGGGCTAGACAGTCTCGAAGTGGTAAGGATGATCCCTTGCCTTGGTTCACAGATGGAAATCCAACTTCCAATACGAGAAATTTGCGGTTTTGATTGTAGAGCCTAGTGTTGGCGACATGATATATGGTACCCATGCCGTCTACGATTGGTACACTTATATTTGAAGTTGTTTTATACACTATGCACTTATAATAGTATCAATTGATTTGTTTTAACGTACCAAGCATTTTTGGCTATTATAAGGGAAAACCGTATCCCCCGGCTTGCGTTGCATTGTGTGATAGGACCTGGGTCTTATAATAGCTTCATTTTTCCAAAAAGCATTGCGCTGTTTTGTTATATGCACTGGTATTCTTGGGAGGAAACCCATTCCGTGTTATATGGCGTAGTCCCTTGATATATCTGATTTAAAGTAAAGTTTTGAATAACTGTTTTAGTTCTCACACCAGTCACAAGACTGATCTGGAGTTTATTGTTTTAACCTAAACACCGGGTGCCCCTATTTTCCGAATGGGCAGCTAGTAATTTTGGTTTTGCATATTTATATCCACAGTATCCTGGTTTATAGCTGGAATGATATTCGGAAAGCTCTATATCCGTGTATCTGTTTCAGTTGTGTATTGTATTATTTTTGCGCTTCTATGTAATGTATTGTAATCTCTAATATTTTCTGATGTATAATATTTATTCATACTCTGTATATTCCTTTATTCTGATGGAATTGTTGTAATAAGCAATGAAATGTTCTTCTGTTTGTGTTCTGATTCGTCTTGTTCTCAAAGTAATCAGGGCTTTCCTTCACGGGGAAGTTCGAGTCGTCTCAGGTGGTATCAAAGCTCTGGTTTACAGAGCTCGGAGTATAGGACACGTTAGAACCAAACGAAAGAATTCATCAGAAATCTGATTAGTTATATCCAATGAGAATGACTCGTTATAGATAGGGTCAGTAGTATCCTAGAACGAGTGTAAAGACTGTTATTTTTAAAATAAAAATGAAAATAAATTTTTTTTTGAAAATTTAAACTTTATTATTTGTATTTGAATATCTATTTTAAATTGATTTGGACAATCAGGTATATAGAGATTTGAATATACGTCTGATCCACGTGTATTGAAGCCTCAAATATACCGGATGGATATAGAATCACACTCTAGTCGCCCGAAGATGATTTTGATGATGAAGCTCCGTCATCAGGATTTATGTTCGTGTTTCGAAAGTGAGATATCTATATATTTCCAATTGACTGGTGTGAGAACCAAAATATAGTTAGAATATATTGTTGTGAATTAGCATCAAAAACATGACTTTTTGAGTATACAAAAAAAATTGTGAATTTGAAACGTTAGTCAACTAATTGATTGCTGATTGTGTTTTTTGATTATTGTTTTGATTAATTAGAATTTGGAACCATTAAGCCAAATTGTATCAAATCTTGAACTGTATTGAAAATTTATCTCATTTGCATACATGTACATGCTTATATTTTAAACGGGTAGTAGCGGGGAAGCTAAGAAGAGGAATAAAATTGTTTGCCCGACAAATAGGTACATTTTTATTGTATTTCTTAGGGTTTTTAATGATTTTATGCGCCGATTGGCTAGCCGCTGGCTGTTTCTTTTTATTTTTGGATTGGAGAGGCCTGTTTTGCAATTTCGGGATTTTTGCGGTGCTTCTGTACAGGGGAGGTTATGGCGAAATTTTTTGAAAATTTAGGGTATTAGCTAAATTTTTGAAGAATTTGAAAACTTCTTAGAAACAGAAAAGTTGAAGAACTTAAGCCATAAAGAAAATAATGAAAGTTGAGTTGGTTTGTAAAATAACTTTCAACTCAGTTCCGTTTCGGGGATGAAAAGATTTTAAGTGGGGGAGATTGTAATAACCCAGAAAATCCGAACAAATTTAAAATTTTTATTTTGGCAATTTTAATGCATTTTGAATATTTAAAATGATTTATTTTAAATAACAACAATGAGAAATTTATTTTGAGTAGAATTAGAATGTATATATTTATATAGATCGTCATTAGAATATAAATATTTATTTTAATTATAAAAGGAATTGGAAATGGCGCGGTAGTTTGAAAATTCGATTTCAAATTTCAAAATGAATGTACAGGATTCAAAATAAACTGGATTTTGGAAAAACCAAAAATATTAGAACCTAATTGAAAATATCTTTCCAACGAATCTGAAAAATCAAAATTTCATAGCGGGGAAAAAAGTTATGCCTACTTGAAAATTCCGAATTGTCGCTAGGGAAAATATAGCCCTTAAAAATAAAGATTTTGCAAACGACATCCGTTTTCGATGAAACCACTTTTTTTGGATCTGGAGTGTCAAGTTATTGCTAAATTCCAAAATTTATAATTTTTTGGATTAATATGTGAACGTAGCAAAAGGAAACGTGTTTTAACAGTTTCGGTCAATTTGGATCGACCATAAAATGGCCATTTTTCAAACGGTCTTCAAATTTGACGAAATTTGGTTTGTTAGGACCGTATCGTCAATACGAAGCTAGAAATAAATTTTCTGGAATTTTTAGAGTCTGTATGTGGCCCCAATAAATTGAAATGTACGTTCAAATTCAATATATAGATTTGTATTTTGATTTTGACGGAAACTGATCGAAACGATAGAATTGGCTTGCTGGACACATCCCATTGCATTCGAAACGGGCGTAACTTGTTATGGATGATAGTCGGTGGGTCTCGTTTTGAAGTCAAAATAAAAAGTTACATTTTGGATAATTAAATTAATATATATATATATATATATATATATTAATAAACCCCCTCCTTCTCTATAACCCAAGTCAACCCCCCTTCATTTTATTTTCCTCAGATTGGGTTTCATAAAAAAAGGAAAAGGAAAAACCAACACTACTCGTCGCTCCTCCCCAGGCATCGCCCCCTCGACCTCGCTGGCTCCCACCTGGCCCGACGCGCCTCTCCTTCGCCTCCGCTGCCCCTCCCCCCCGTTCCTCCATAGAAGAAACTGAACCCCTTCCTCGATTTAGACCTAGCCGCCGTTGATTCCCCACGAGCACCACCACCAGACCATCGCATCTCGCCTCCGACCTGCTGCGCCCCACTGACCCCCACCACCACCACGCTGCGCCCTCCTTCCCCCTTTAAAAGTAAGTTATTTATTTATTTATTCCTTTTTCTTTCTTTTTCTTTATATGTATAAAAGTAGTGTTTAAAATTTTGGTTTACATATAAATCATTGAGTTTATTTTCAGTTTTGATGTAATAAAAATAAAAATGCGATTTTTATTTATGTAACGTTGCTATATAAAAAGAAGGTATTTTTCTTCTTGTGAATGGCATAAAAAGATGGGATTTTTCTTCATGAGAATGGAATGAAAAGATTGAATATTTTTTTATGTGTTAAAAGTTTGAATTTTTATATGTTGAAAGTTTAGATTTATATAATTATAGAAAGATTTGATTTTTAATGGTGTAAAATTTTGATTTTTATATATAGGTTAGCAAATTAAAAATATGGTTTTTTTTTTGCATATGCTTTCAAAATCAAAATATAATTTTTATTATACGTATAGTGAAATAGATATGATTTTTATTGTTTGATTAAAGTAAAGATATGATTTTTGCAAAGAAAAGATCGGTATACCAATACGATTTTCATACATATGACTTTGTTTTAAGAATTGGATTTCTATATGTAAGACTTTATTTTAAAAATATAATTTTTATAATGAAGTAGCGCTAAGAAAAATATGATTTTTATTATGTAGAAAAATAAAAATGTGACTTTTATAGCGTTGAAATAAAAATGTGATTCTTAACATAAATTGTGTGAAAACAGAGTACGTTGGGAAAACACGGCGAAGATTTTGTACATATGAAGAGTCGCGGAGTTTGGTTTAGCTTCCTGGTGAGAGCTTCTCACTTTTTAATTTATTTTCTAGTTAAAATATATACTAGGATGCAGACGGTGCTTAGAAGCACCCGACACCCGTCGCCCACAGACCGTGGACGACTTGTTTGTTTGTTTGTTTATGTTGAGAAAATTGATTATGTGATGTGGAATGGAATAAAATATTTTATAGTTAAATATATAATTTTTAACATGTATATAAATAAAACAAATATTTATAAACAAATCGGTTGATTGGTTTATGTACACACATTTGACTGATATTGATTGGGACGATAAATTTTACACATCGCCCAACTGCACAAATAAATCTGTATTTGTTGATTGAAACCCCACACGGGTATTGTAACACCCCGCATCCATTAAGGTCACTCACAAGGGGAATGCCTTAACTTCAATGGAGCATTATAGGTACTGGAACAGAAATATTACAAGACAGACATATATAAAACAGCGGAAAGTAAAGTGGAAGTACTTAAAATCATTTATTAAATATGATTGTTTACAATAAAAGCCCATCAACTTCCAATACCCAATTACATAGTTAATATATCTGTCTTGCTCAAAAACAAAGAAGCATAAAAATAAGTTATAGTATTCCCCAATAAAGCAAAGCAAGCCATTGGCAAGAAAAATCCAAGCCTTGCATGAAAGAGCCTTGGAGCTTGATAAGGTCCGAGGTACGCTGTATTCCCACCTTGCGAACCTGGGGGAGGGGGGGAAACGGAAGAAAAAGAGGCGAAACAAAATGGGTCAGTCATAAAGACTGAGTAAGTCCTAGTGACTTTCAGCATAAAAATAGTTAAGGATAATATGGCATGAGTAAACTGAAAGTAAACATAAGCATGATGACAAGATAAGCAACAGGCACGATAACTAAGGTTAACATGATGTGTTTTTTGTCAAGTAACATCGCAAGGTTCCCATTCAAGATAAACTAAGTATAATTTCGTAAGATTCCTATCAAGCATATCTCGATTCCTCTGCTTCGCCATTTAAAGATTTCTGTCATATCTATTTGCTCTGCACCACCTAACTAGCATCCTCACAAATGTCTTACAAGGAATGATCCGTATTCTTACTAGTACTCCAACTAGTGTCCTGTGTAACAAGGATCCTTACCCCCTACTAGTGTCCCAACTAGTAGCCCGTGTTATATAATAAGGTGATCCCACCCACTACTTAGAATTCATAATACTAGTCTTATGTACCCCTAGCTGACTACATAGGTGCCGCCTGCCCCTATCTCCACTAGGTGTAACCCCTACTAGTGTCCCAACTAGTAGCCCGTGTTATATAATAAGGTGATCCCACCGACTACTTAGAAATCATAATACTAGTCTTATGTACCCCTAGCCGACTACATAGGTGCCACCTGCCCCTATCTCCACTAGGTGTACCCACCAACCCCCATGCGATCGGCTTCCTAACTCGTAGATACCCGTGCTGGCCCCACAGTGGGGTGTATCACTCCCCTAAAGTGGCAACCCGATACAACTTGAGGATGCACGACTTATACCTACACGATGCAACGTCTTACCTACCAGCCCGGGTCTACACAAGCATATGAAACCCGTTGGACTTGCGTTGCCACCGCTAACCTGTTTTGACCTCTTACAATCAAACCCAGTATGCGTGTCCCGTCCTCGACATGGGTCGAGCTCACAAAGATACGTAATGGGCTACTGGTCTGAAAAGGGTCCCCTTTCCTCGACACAAGCTTCCCTCCTATGCTTGGTCCCTTATAGTAATTCTTACTTAACCCCTTCTTATTCATGTCCACTTACATGCTTAAATTTTGGTTAAGTATACACCGGTTATGTCTTACATGTTACCCATGTCCTCCACTTAACCCCTACATCGTCCTCATGTCTTAATACATGCTTTATCTTGGTTAAGTGCTTCTAGGTTATATTTTAAATGTCATTCATATTACCACCAATGTCTGGGTTTTACCAAGCGCCTTGGCTTTATCTGCCATTAGACCCTATGTCTATCCATTAACCATGAGCTTGTGCTACCTCATCACTCTTGTCATTTAACTTGGTTATTTCCATTTATATCAACCTTCAACTTGCTAATTAATTCAATTCTTAACATGAACTATACTAAGTCCATTAATAAGCCCACAACATGTTATTCCTATGATTCATACATTAACCCCTGTTATGGTACAATAGCATGTTCTTATTCAATCTTTACAACCAAGTACCCCTTAACTTACAAACACACTGGAGAGAGAGAATAATTCCCTAAATACCAACCCCGAAGACCGGAATCAACATCGGATTGATACTCAGAGGATTATCCAACCTAACCAAGGTTTTGTTCCTTTTTATAATATAACTTATGTCACCTTCAATTGTAAATTCATTCTTGTCTTTACATATTGCTTAACCTACAATGAAGCACATCTTTCCTTATTACATAAGTTATCTCATCTTATCTATTGTTCTGCCTAACTTACTTTATTCCATAATTTATCATTCCCACTTAGGCATTAACTAAGATTTACTTAACTCAACCATTCATGTCATAAAAGTTAAGTGTCATTAGGTTGGTCATATTACTTAACCCACCCATTCATACCATATTGGTTAAGTGTCATTAGCCTAATCATATTACTTAACCCACCCATTCATACTTTATTGGTTAAGTGTTCTTAGTTTACTTAACCCTATCCACTAGTCTAATTACCATGTTATATTGGTTAAGTATTACTATTTGTATTTCCACATGTCACCCACATGTCACCCGCTTAACCCCCATGTCCCACCACATGTTTATCTGGTTAAGTATTTCTTAATTCATTAAGGCCGTAACCCTACAAAAGACCTCTCACATTAGACTGACATTTTTGGCAGCTGTATTTGCCGGGCGGGTCCGGGCAGTCTTACACCATAAAAGAGTCTAACCTCTTGTCTTTACAACTGTTTTGGCTTTTAATTTGGGCATAGGACCTCTCACATTGGGCTACCATTTGTGACTACTGGATTCGCCGGGCGGGTCCGGGCAGTTTTACGTTACAAATGAGTCTAACCTCGTGTCCTAAGCATTGATTATCACTTATAATCTTTTACCCCAGTCTTAATAATTTACTTATTCCAATTATCAATTAATTCCTAATTTAACGATGTCCATAATTGACTCAATTATATTCATCAATTAATGGTATGCAAAATCATACCAATTTTATCACAATTTATCTTATGCCATTAAAGGCAACTTATCTCAATTTATATTTATCCCTCCTTTAAGGCTATTACATTCCAACTACCCAAAACCCTCTAGGCATGTTCATATTAGCCCCTTTTCAAGACATAAATTATCATATGTGTTTCAACTACAAATCTCGTATAATTAACATATGCCCAAGTTCTAGATTACATATCAGTTTTACATATGCCCAATTCATACCAAATCTACATATGTTCAGTTCATACCGTTTTATACGTATGCCAATTTTTATGTCAATTTACACATATCAAGTTCTAGCCAAAAATTACATATGCCAATCCTAATTCTTACAATTACCATTTTAATAGCAATACCCAATTATTCAATTCTATATTATGCCTTCGATTCTACCAAACACACATAGATCTAACTAAGCAATATCTCGGTATTTCCCCCGTATCCAATCACACATAAATCGCAGTTTAGGCCTAGGTCCGAAATTGACCTAGGTTCATCAAAGGAAAATAAATAGGGGGAGGTAGAAGTTGCAATGAAACAAGATCAGGGAGAAAACAACATATATCGTCATGATAGGCACAAAGATTAGATCTTGATAATAATATCAACATGAATCCAAGAAACTGATTTACAACGAGTGAATAGAGCATGAACTAGACATAAGAATGGGGATGAACAAGTCTCAAAACCCAAAGTTCAGAGGTAAACAGGAATAGATCGAAATTGATAAACATTCTTATATCCAATTACACTTTATTCCATAGCCATATTAAAATTAAGTATTTTAGTCTAAAAAGTAACTAGAACTTACATAACATGGCTAGCGAATTAAGAATTGAAATCGATGTAGAAACATTGTAGAGTTGTTGATTCATCTCCTTGAATTATTGTAGAAGTCTTCATCTTTTTATTGGATTGCGTATGAAAGCTTAAAAAGAAGATTAGAGACGGCGACCATGACCAAGAGGGATTTTAGTAGCATAACGGTGGCTAGACGTGTTGTAGTGAATTAGGGTTTAGGCATCAGGGGGTTTATATTGGATTAGGCAGACGAACCTAGACAGAGAGCGAGACTAGGAACATCAGGATGCACCCAGGCCCAAAAGTGGGCTCGGGGACCAGGTCGACACCCAGGTCGACTGCCCAGTCGACCTGGTCTGGGGGGTCGACTGCCCAGTCGACTCCCTAGTCGACCTGGGTACTGGGCGGGAAATTTCCCGCCCAGCCTTTTCTGGGTTTTGAATTAGAAATTTGAATTCGAATTCGAGCTGTTTTCGATTCTGAAAATCCTGAAACATCAGAAGGTCAATCTCTCTCATACGGACTCCGATTCTCGCAAACTCGGACTCGTTTCCAAGAAGAATTTCGAGACGAACGCAATGGCGCAACCCATTTCCCTTGATTCTTATTTTAAAAATTAATTCTGCCTTGATTTATGATTTTAATATGTTATTAAAATTCGGGTTTTTACATTCTCCCCTCCTTTAAGGATTTCGTCCCCGAAATCTTCAAGTTAAGAAGAATGTGTCCTACCATCCAATCATCCATCTACTCAATCATCAATCACAAGCATTCATTGTCCTTAAGAAATATCTAATTCTGTATAAACATATGCAAGAAGTGTGTGTATATGTTCCTTGTCTAATGCAAATGATCAGGCCTGATTGATCCTCTTAATGCAAAAATTTGTTTGGTGTCATGAGTCCAACATGTATGCGAATAGTTTTAGTCACATAAACACTATATGTGTGCACAAACATCCATCCTTATGCAACATCCGTATGATAACACATTCAATTTCATCCACAAACAAGTGTAAACACTCATGCATATGCAATATGAAAGGTGACTAAGCCGATCTAGTCCCTAAAGTGCGTGTATATGCATCCACGAGCAACCACTAGCAACCACTTGCAACCATCAATCATAACATGTCTCAAACACATGTTTACACCCAACTGTTCCAACCTAAAGATATAGTCGAATGATAGAAGCAAGTAAAAACTCTGCGCCCATCAAAGCTAGAAATCTACGTCACATATATACTGATTAGAAGAAGAATTCCCTAAGCACCAGCCCCAAAGACCGAAATCAACATCAGACTGACACCCAAAGAAATTCTCAACCCAACCAATATATATGTGATTCTAGGAAACTAAGCATGATGGACTCCTTTTAGGTCACAAGAAATCCCTTCCTAAAACCAACCCATATCCTATAAAACCCAAAAGGTTTAATCAACCCAACGGACACCCTCTAGCCCCAACATGTAAAACTAATAGATGAGTCATACTCCCTATTGGGTTTGCAACAGAAATTGGATTGAGAATAGGACCGAGAGGATATACACAAAAGATAGCATGCAAGTAAGCTCTACAGGAAAAGAGGGATCAAGGGTATACTATTAAAAAGAGATGTGATGCACGAATCTAGTCTTCAATCTTCTAAGTCGCATTTCCATGAGCTTAACTCCATTGTGCTTTGACCGTCTTTAACTCCACAATTTCACAGCTCCTTGATTCTTATTTCCAAAATACGAGTTGGAACTCATTTCACTGTTGCCTCTCGTACCGCTTTCACTTATTCTCCCTCTAGTGTACTCGGTCTCAAACATAATTGTGTACTGAGGGTTCCATGTAAGCTCTCCAAAATTCACTAGTGAATCTTGGATCTCGTTCACTTACTTGAAGATATTCCACATAGATGAGTTATCTCTTGAAAATAAACAAATGTCAACCATGTTGCCCAATGTACTTAGGTGACTCTCTATAACTCATGCATAAGCGAAATGACCCATCCGCCTTAGTGGCGAACACTACTCGAGCGGACCAACTAATGTATCAAGAGATTCTAGGTAACTAATCCTAAAAGAACCCTAAAGGTTACAAACAACTTCGAGGGTATTACCGAGGCAAGTCAAAAGTCTAACTACCCTCCTTTCGAAACCGAGAATGGCACCCTTATTGGATAACCACTTCATCCCTAGAATCAACTCATAGCTCACAAAAACATGAGCATTCCTTCTAAACTCAACACTTAGCATAGACATTCTCAAATCCTAACAAGTCATGAATAAATGAGCCGATTGCCCAATAGGATTTGAGACAAAAATGGGATCCTCTACTACGCTAGTACTAAGGTACAGAGACTCAACTACCGAAGCAGAATTAAAAGGATGCGATGTACAAAACAAAGTTCTAGCGGGATGATAGGAAGAAAAGCTAAACCTTTAAAAAAACGTTACCACCTCCCTTAGGTACGCTAGTAGTGAGAGCATACAATTTCCCTCTCAATGATCTTGTCCTTTGCGCTTGTCCTTGTTCTTGTATAGTTGTTGACAAATCGTTCGAAGCTACCTCCAACGTACGGCAATTCTACACAGCTTGAAATACGATTAGTCGCAAGTAAAAAATACTGCAGCTACAGATGGAGGTTGGGCACTTCTTTGCCCTCCGACATATGTCAGATGCCTACGAAACTATGGTGAAAAGAGAGAAAGGAGAGATTTCAAGAGGGAATCAAAAGATAATGCATATGGCTTTGGGGAATATGCCTTTTAATCAACACAAAATTTTCTTGAAAATTTGCTTCTTTGTAAATGTTTTGAAAACCAGTTCAGAAGGTTTTTGAAAACTTTTGCCCAGTCTGGTAACCTTATGCTCTGATACCAAATGTAACACCCCACATCCATTAAGGTCACTCACAAGGGGAATGCCTTAACTTCAATGGAGCATTATGGGTACTGGAACAGAAATATTACAAGACAGACATATATAAAACAACGGAAAGTAAAGTGGAAGTACTTAAAATCATTTATTAAATATGATTGTTTACAATAAAAGCCCATCAACTTCCAATACCCAATTACATAGTTAAAATATCTGTCTTGCTCAAAAACAAAGAACCATAAAAATAAGTTATAGTATTCCCTAATAAAGCAAAGCAAGCCATAGGCAAGAAAAATCAAAGCCTTTGATGAAAGAGCCTTTGAGCTTGATAAGGTCCGAGCTAAGCTGTATTCCCACCCTGCGATCCTGGGGTGGGAGGGGGGTGGGGGATGGAAGAAAAAGAGGCGAAACAAAACGGGTCAGTCATAAAGACTGAGTAAGTCCTATTGACTTTCAGCATAAAAATAGTTAAGGATAATATGGCATGAGTAAACTGAAAGTAAACATAAGCATGATGACAAGATAAGCAACAGGCAAGATAACTAAGGTTAACATGATGTGATTTTTGTCAAGTAACATCGCAAAGTTCCCATTCAAGATAAACTAAGTATAATTTCGTAAGATTCCTATCAAGCATATCACGATTCCTATGCTTCGCCATTTAAAGATTTCTGTGATATCTATTTGCTCTGCACCACCTAACTAGCATCCTCACAAATGTCTTACAAGGAATGATCCGTATTCTTACTAGTAATCCAACTAATGTCCTTTGTAACAAGGATCCTTACCCCCTACTAGTGTCCCAACTAGTAGCCCATGTTATATAATAAGGTGATCCCACCCACTACTTAGAAATCATAATACTAGTCTTATGTACCCCTAGCTGACTACATAGGTGCCGCCTGCCCCTATCTCCACTAGGTGTACCCCCTACTAGTGTCCCAACTAGTAGCCCGTGTTATATAATAAGGTGATCCCACCCACTCCTTAGAAATCATAATACTAGTCTTATGTACCCCTAGCTGACTACAAAGGTGCCGTCTTCCCCTATCTCCACTAGGTGTACCCACCAACCCCCATGCGATCGGCTCCCTAACTCGTAGATACCCGTGCTGCCCCACAGTGGGGTGTATCACTCCCCTAAAGTGGCAACCCAATACAACTTGAGGATGCACGGCTTATACCTACACGATGCAACAACGTCTTACCTACCAGCCCGGGTCCACACGCGCATATGAAACCCGTTGGACTTGCGTTGCCACCGCTAACCCGTTTTGATTGCTTACAATCAAACCCAGTATGCGTGTCCCGTCCTCAACATGGGTCGAGCTCACAAAGATACGCAATGGGCTACTGGTCTGAAAAGGGTACCCTTTCCTCGACACAAGCTTCCCTCTTATGCTTGGTCCCCTCTAGTAATTCTTACTTAACCCCCTTCTTATTCATGTCCACTTACATGCTTAAATTTTGGTTAAGTATACACCAGTTATGTCTTACATGTTACCCATGTCCTCCACTTAACCCCTACATCATCCTCACGTCTTGATACATGCTTTGTCTTGGTTAAGTGCTTATAGGTTATATTTTACATGTCATTCATATTACCCCCAACGTCTGGGTTTAACCAAGCGCCTTGGCTTTATCTGCCATTAGACCCTATGTCTATCCATTAACTATGAGCTTGTGCTACCTCATCAGTCTTATCATTTAACTTGGTTATTTCCATTTATACCAACCTTCAACTTGCTTATTAATTCAATTCTTAACTTGAACTATACTAAGTCCATTAATAAGCTTGTAACATGTTATTCCTATGATTCATACATTTACCCCTATTATGGTACAATAACATGTTCTTATTCAATCTTTACAACCAAGTACCCCTTAACTTACAAACACACTGGAGAGAGAGAGAGAGAATAATTCCCTAAATACCAACCCCGAAGACCGGAATCAACATCAGATTGATACTCAGAGGATTATCCAGCCTAACCAATGTTTTGTTCCTTTTTATAATATAACTTATATCGCCTTCAATTGTAAATTCATTCTTGTCTTTACATATTGCTTAACCTACAATGAAGCACATCTTTCCTTATTATATAAGTTATCTCATCTTATCTATTGTTCTGCCTAACTTACTTTATTCCATAAGTTATCATTCCCACTTAGGCATTAATTAAGATTTACTTAACTCAACCATTCATGCCATAACAGTTAATTGTCATTAGCCTGGTCATATTACTTAACCCACCCATTCATACCATATTGGTTAAGTGTCATTAGCCTAATCATATTACTTAAACCACCCATTCATACTTTATTGGTTAAGTGTTCTTAGTTTACTTAACCCTATCCACCAGTCTAATTACCATGTTATGTTGGTTAAGTATTACTATTCGTATTTTCACATGTCACCCACATGTCACCCACTTAACCCCCATGTTCCACCACATGTTTATCTGGTTAAGTATTTCTTAATTCATTAAGGTCATAACCCTATAAAGACCTCTCACATTAGACAGACATTTATGGCAGCTGGATTTGCCGGGCGGGTCCGGGCAGTCTTACACCATAAAAGAATCTAACCTCGTGTTTTTACAACTGTTACGCTTTTAATTTGGTCCTACGAGCTCTCACATTGGACTACCATTTGTGACTACTGGATTCGCCGGGCGGGTCCGGGCAGTTTTACGTCATAAATGAGTCCAACCTCGTGTCCTAAGCATTGATTATCGCTTATAATCTTTTACCCCAGTCTTAGTAATTTCCTTATTCAAATTATTAATTAATTCCTAATTTAACGATGTCCATAATTGACTCAATTATGTTCATCAATTAATGGTATGCAAAATCATACCAATTTTATCACAATTTATCTTATGCCATTAAAGGCAACTTATTTCAATTTATATTTATCCCTCCTTTAAGGCTATTACATTCCAACTACACAAAACCCTCTTAGGCGTGTTCATATTAGCCCCTTTTCAAGACATAAATTATCATATGTGTTTCAGCTACAAATCTCACATAATTAACATATGCCCAAGTTCTAGATTACATATCAGTTTTACATATGCCCAATTCATACCAAATCTACATATGTTCAGTTCATGCCGTTTTATACGTATGCCAATTTTTATGTCAATTTAAACATATCAAGTTCTAGCCAAAAATTACATATGCCAATCCCGATTCTTAAAATTACCATTTTAATAGCAGTACCCAATTATTCAATTCTATATTATGCCTTCGATTCTACCAAACACTATCTAACTAGGCAATATCTCGGTATTTCCCCCCGTATCCAATCGCACATAAATCGCAATTTAAGCCTAGGTCCGAAATTGACCTAGGTTCATCAAAGGAAAATAAATAGGGGGAGGTAGAAGTTGCAATGAAACAAGATCAGGGAGAAAACAGCGTAGATCGTCATGATAGGCATAAAGATTAGATCTTGATAATAATATCAACATGAATCCAAGAAACTGATTTACAATGACTGAATAGAGCATGAACTAGACATAAGAATGGAGATGAACAAGTCTCAAAACTCAAAGTTCAAAGGTAAACATGAATAGATCGGAATTGATAAACATGCTTATATCCAATTACACTTTATTCCATAGCCATATTAAAATTAAGTATTTTAATCTAAAAAGTAACTAGAACTTACATAGCATGGCTAGCGAATTAAGAACTGAAATCGATGTAGAAACGTTGTAGAGTTGTTGATTCATCTCCTTGATTTGTTGTAGAAGTCTTCATCTTTGTATTGGATTGCGTATGAAAGCTTAAGAAGAAGATTAGAGATGGCAGCCACGACCAAGAGGGATTTTAGTAGCATAACGGTGGCTAGACGTGTTGTAGTGAATTAGGGTTCAGGCATCAGGGGGTTTATATAGGATTAGGCAGACGAACCTGGACAGAGAGCGAGACTAGGAACATCAGGATGCACCCAGGCCCAAAAGTGGGCTCGGGGACCAGGTCGACACCCAGGTCGAATGCCCAGTCGACCTGGTCTGGGGGGTCGACTCCCCAGTCGACTCCCTAGTCGACCTGGGTACTGGGCGGGAAATTTCCCGCCCATCCTTTTCTGGGTTTTGAATTCGAAATTTGAATTCGAATTCGAGCTGTTTTCGATTCTAAAAATCCTGAAAATTCAGAAGGTCATATCTTTCTCATACGAACTCCGATTCTCACAAACTCGGACTTGTTTTCAAGCAGAATTTCAAGACGAACGCAATGGCCCAACCCATTTCCCTTGATTCTTATTTTAAAATTTAATTCTGCCTTGATTTATGATTTTAATATGTTATTAAAATTCGGGTTGTTACAGGTATTCGGATGATATATGACATACACTAATCCCAATAATTAGTTGTATGTCGATCGAATGATGACAGGCTGTTGTAAGCGTTAAATATTTATATTTGATGCTTATGCAGTGTCGAATGTACTATGGATGATGGTTGACTGTGTTTGATTGTTGTTGTATACATGGGTGTATGAAATCCATATAAATCACATTATATGGTAATTGATTGTGTCTGATTCCAGTTCAAAAAGAAAGAATATTTTACAATAACGAATATTTTGAAATAATGAATATTTTAAAATAATATCCAGTAAAAGATCAAAAACTTGTTTTTGATGTCCGATTTGGGATGGACACGAATATACTTAAATACTTATAAAGATGTGTTGATTAGATTGACGTTATTTTGACGTGAACAATATTTCTATCAATTTTATTCATTTTTATAACGAATACCGAAAAGGAATTGATTTAAAAATCTAATGTTTTGAAAATATTATCATTTATATATCGATGATATGGAATATTCAATTTTGATTAGAAATTGAATATGAAGTTGAAATCGTTTTGAAAACGAATTTGAAATGATTTATAAAATACGTTTGAAAAGGAAATCGACGAAATATATATAATGTATATATTATATATATAATGGCCTGAATAGAACGCACCGCGCCGCGGCAGTTCACGAATTTTGACCATTGACTTCGAATGGACATTACGGGAGATCCGACTGTCGGATTCTCCTAAAACCAGAACCGTTGGGTTCGTATCAAAAAGAGCTTTCTAACAAATATTAGAGATTTGAAATCTAACGGTTGGATTTGGAATTATGTCCAAATAAAATTTGGAAAAGTCGTTGTAAGTGCAGTTCGATGGTCGTTTGTGGAAATCGACTGTACGGGCCTTGATAATTTTTTTAAAAATATCAATAATTTGTGTAAAATCATTACGAATGAGTTGGAAAGAATTGGGATGAAAAATTCCATATTTGAAAGGATAAAAATATATTTTTATCTAAATGAACTAGTTATGAACTAGAATTATAATCCAGTGTTTTTAAATAATTAAATTGGATTTGAAATGGTTTTAAAATAACCAAAATTTCCAATATATGAATTGGAATGGATTGGAATCGAAATTACCTTCGGAATATTTAGATATTGAGTTTTTTGATTTTACATATATTGTGAGGGAATTTGGAAGATATATATATATCGTTATTCCAATACGATATTTGTAACACCCCGTAATTTTATAACATTAAAATTCACAAATTAAAGTATGCTTAATTTTTTAGAAAAGAATTAAGTGAAATGGGTTGCATAGAGAAATATATATATATTGATATATATATATATATATATATATATAAATTAAAAATTAAATAAATAAATATGCGAAAAAGTTCAAAACAGCGAATTGGGAGGAGAAATAACCGAACCGACCCATTTTTGAGGACGACCCGAGCTTTGCTGGGTCGACTAGGGGTTAATCCAGGGTGTTTGGCTGTCAACCCGTGGGCCGATTCGCTCAAAGGCAGATTTTGCATTTGATTTGTTCTCATGGTTCAGGGTTAATCTAATGGTTCTAAATAACTTCCTACACCTATAAATACATCCTAATGCTAACTCTAAACCTAATTAAAATAGAATAGTTACCGTCATACCATCGCCATGGAAATCAATGGAGCCGCCGCCAACTAAGAAAGAAGAAAAGCAAATTCAATTCTAATTCTCTCAACCCTAAAGCAAAGCAAAACTCTCTCTTTTCTTCTCTAAATTTTGAGTATGATGATCTTAACAAGATTATTATCATTTTAATAAGGTTGAGTTATGAATGGATTATGAGTAGATGATGTGAATTATCATATATTTTGTTGTAAACCCCTTTTGCTATCATGTATATTGTAAATCCAATGTTATGTGATTATGATATCTTATATCTTGTAAATCATGCTATGATGATGTTATGTATATTGAAAGTTTCTATGCTAAGTTGTGATGAATCATACGTGTTAAAAAGGCCATGATGTTACCATCTATGCTAGTTAGTTCATATTAATTAAATAATCATGTTTGGGTTATGTTGATCTATATGACAAGTCACATATGCAAGTTAGATTGATTAGAAAAGTTATGAACATAAGCCAAGACATCTATTATGACATCTAGAATTACACTATGACATATGTGATATCCTATGCTAGTTCACACCATCATTATGTTGCCTAAAAAACCCCATATGCAAGTTTATGTATAGATTTAGGCTATGATCATATCATGTAAATTGAGACATTTAACAAGTTGACACCTTTTGATCCTTAACATGTGTAGTTTATGCAAGTTTCACCCCTAATATGATTAGATTTATTTTAATTGTCTATATGTTGTGATAATTTATCTTTGTGCTAGGTGTTAGACTATACAAGTCTAGCCTATATTATGCGTTGAATAAGCGAAGGTATAAACGTGGGGTAGGGGTAATATTAAGGATTTAATATTAAAAAGTTGGGGTGCAATTGATATGACTTTGCATGCCATTAGTGGATGGCCATAATTGAGTCAATTATGGACATCATTAAAAGTTGACTTAATTAATAATTTGAATAGGGAATTATTAAAACTGGGGTAAAAGATTTTAAGTGTTAATCAATGCTTAGGACACGAGGTTGGACTCGTTTGTGACGTAAAACTGCCCGGACCCGCCCGGCAAATCCAGTGGTCACAAATGTCAGCCCAATGTGAGAGGTCCTAGGCATAAACTAAAGTATAACGGTTGTAAAGACACGAGGTTAGACTCTTTTATGGTGTAAGACTGCCCGGACCCGCCCGGCAAATCCAGCTGCCATAAATGCCAGTCTAATGTGAGAGGTCTTTATGAGGTTATGGCCTGAATGAATTAAGAAATACTAAACCAGATAAACATGTAAGGTGGGACATGGGGGTTAAGTAGATGCCTTGGGTGGCATGAGGAATCTAGGGGGTGCCCTTAGTGGCATGTGAAATACGATTCGTAAGACTTAACCAAACACACATGTAAATTAACATGACTAAGAGGGTTAAGTGGGATATACCAGTGACAAGATTAGGTGGGTAGCTTGTGGGGGCCCATTTCGACCAGTATCCCAAACGTATCTTTGTGGGCTCGACCCAAGTCAAGGACGGGACACCCATGCTGGGTTTGACTATAAGAGGCCAAAATGGGGAGCGGTGGCAACGCATGACCAACGGGTTTCGTATGCGTGTGTGGACCCGGGCTGGTAGGTAAGAAGTTGTTGCATCGTGTAGGTATAAGCCGTGTATTCTCAAGTTGTATCGGGTTACCACTTTAGGGGAGTGATACACCCCACTGTGGGGCCAGCACGGGTATCTGCGAGTAAGGAGCCGATCGAAAGTGGGTAGTGGGGTACACCTAGTGGAGATAGGGGCAGACGGCACCTATGTAGTCAGCTATGGGTACGTAAGGCTATTTATAAAGTTTCTGTGTGAAGCAAGTGGGATCAAACAATAGGGTGACTGGTGTGGTGCAGTGTAGTAATGTGCGGTGCAGTGTAGTAATCATTCGTTAGTAATTAGGTGTGCCTTTACCGTTATCTTTAACATTATCTTAAAAGCTATCTTTGTCTTCCTAAGAGTTCATAGACATTTACTTGTCAACCAGCTTATGCCTTAGTCTAGTTATTTTGATAATAGTATTGTTAGAATTATCATACTCGCCGGACTTTATGTCTGTCCCCTCTATTTCTATCCTTTTTCCCCCTCCAGGTCCTCAGGTTGGGCCCAGCTCTAGTGGAGTTTGATTGAATTGCTTCATCTCTCTTTGGTAAGCTTGGACTGTTGAAGTAAAGTCCAGCTTGTTATCTTTTTAATGGCTATTTATGTAATGGGATTATGTATTTTGTTTTTATGAAGATGGATATTGTACTTGGTTATGATATATGGTTTTATGATGTAACAAAAATGTTTAATTTCCGCTGCAATAAAATGAAGTTTTAGATTTCCAAGTACTATTTATTATCTGTCATGTTGTAATTTTTCTATTCTATATTCACTTATAACCTCCATGGAAGTTAATGCATTCCCTTTGTGAGTGACATTAATGGACGTGGGGTGTTACACGTGGTATCAGAGCTTAAGGTTACCAGAACAGATTAAAATACTTTAGAAAAATAGTTATTTTTGGAAGAAGTGTTTTCAAAAACATGTTTTAATGAGAAATTTTAGAGAAAAGTTTTTAAGAAAAACATAATCCCCAATAGCCACATATCTTTGTCTTTCGAATTCTCCATTCTGAATCTTTCCTTTTTTCGTTTCAGCATGGCTGGAGATCTTATTCTACCCGACAGTTTAACGATACCAGGATGGTATAGGAGGCTATTGGAGGCTAGGGCCGCTGCAGGTCCAGCCAATGTTCCCCCACCACCAGTTGCACCCGTTCCTCCTCCTCCTCCTCGCGTAGATACTTTTGCAAAGACGTGCAAGGAATTCAAGGCTATGGGTGGAAAACCATTTCTAGGGTGAGAAACGTTTGTGGAAGCTAGAGATTGGCTTAAGGAGGTGGAAGAATTGCTTGAAATCTTTGAAGTAGAAGAAGGGAGGAGAGCTCGTTTAGCAGCTTGGTTGATGAAGGGAGAGGCCTCGTTTTGGTGGGAGGTCACTAATGGGGAGCGTCCTGTTGAATCTTGGGCGGATTTCAGACGTAGGTTCGAGGCGAAGTTTCTCTCAAGGGTGGAAGAAAATCTATATATGGAAAGGTTCTTGATATTTAAGCAAGGAAGCTCATCAGTGAAAGAATATGTCAATAAATTTAATTAGTTAGCAAGGTTTGGCTTGGACTTAGTAAACACACTGGAGAAGAAGGCTCTAAGGTTCGTGAATGGCTTAAATGAACCATTGCAAGGGTTGGTTATTACCCACATCCCGATGGGGGCCACCTTTGAGAAGTTAGTAGAAATGGCGCTTATGCATGAGGAGAAAAGCGCTAAAGCTGATAAGGCACCCGAGAAGAAGTGGGATCAGAAGAAACCACAACAACAAAACAAGAAGGGTGGTAAAGACAATAATGGCAAGGGAAAGAAGAAATGTTTTAACCGTGGGACACCAGGCCATCTCAGCAAGGATTGCCGAAATAAAAAGAAGACAGGCTGTTTTCATTGTGGCAATGCGGACATTTAGTGAAGGACTGCCCAAAGAAGGGGCAGAGGGCAGGAGCTACGTCGGGAGGACAGGTGCAGGCTCTTATGGCACCAGGGCTGGCTAGGGGACAAGTTCAGTTTCTCGCGATCCCACCGCTGCAAGAACGAGGTAGAACCATTTCTGTTGAAAGCTTAGTTTTTCTGTTTGATCATCTTCTCCATACCTTATTCGATTCGGGCGCATCACATTCGTTTATCTCTACATCATTAGTTGAATCACTGCACTTAAACACCAGTTTAGTAGAGGATCCCTTAGTTGTTTCGAATCCAATAGGGGGCTCAGCTTATTTGTCCATGATGTGTTTGGATTTGAAAATGTCCATACTTAGCGTTGAATTTAGATGTGATGCTTATGTGTTGGGCTTCATGGGCTATGGGCTAATTTTAGGAATGGATTGATTATCCAGAAATGGGGCCGTTTTTGATTGTGAAAGGAGAGTAGTTAGGCTCGTGACTCGCCTTGGCAACACTCTCGAAATCTTCTGTAATCCCATAAATTCGGTTATGCTAAGTTATCTAGAATCGCTTGACGCATCTGAGGAAAATCTACGATCTTTTAGAGTGGTCCGAGAATATTCGGATGTGTTTGAGGAGGTGAAGGGCTTGCCTCCGAAGCGGGAGATAGATTTTCGAATATATCTTGTGGATAATGCGAAACCAGTATCTTTGCCAGTACGCCACATGGCTCCACGTGAAAGGAGGGAAATCGGTTAGCAAGTGAAGGAGTTGCTTGAGAAGGGGTTCATAAGACGAAGTACATCGGAGTGGGGTGCTCCAGTAGTATTTGCCATGAAGGCGGATGGGTCCATTAGACTTTGTGTGGACTATAGAGAACTTAATAAACTTACTAAGAAGAACAGACACCCACTGCCGAGGATAGACGATCTGTTCGATCAGTTAGTTGGCGCCTCAGTGTTTTTGTAGTTGGACTTAGCCAATGGTTTCTATAAGTTAGGAGTGGCTGAGGAGAGCATTGACAAGACTGCCTTTAGAACTCCGGATGGTTTCTATGAATGGCTAGTGATGCCCTTCGGTTTGACAAACGCCCCAGCATATTTTGTTGATTTGATGAGTAGGGTGTTTAGGGAGTACCTTAACAAATTCGTGGTAGTCTTTGTAGATGACATCTTGATCTTTTCTAAGGATGAAGAAGAGCATGCCCTACATCTTAGGGAAGTGTTGGAGACCCTACGAGCACATAGCCTTAAGGCTAAATTTTCTAAGTGTCACTTCTGGAGGAAGGAAGTACGGTTCTTAGGACACGTGGTTTCCAAAGAAGGGATAGCTGTAGATCCCGCGAAGGTGGTGGCCATCCAAGATTGGAAGGTTCCTAAAAATGCTACCGAAGTGAGAAGTTTCTTGGGGTTGGCTGGCTACTATAGGAAGTTTATCAAAGACTTCACAAAGATATCAGCTCCATTGACACGCTTGACGAAGAAGAACCTAGTTTTCACATAGGACGTAGATTGTGATGATGCGTTCCAACGGTTGAAGAGAGCTTTGACTTCAGCCCCAGTCTTAGTATTGCCAGACGGGAGTAAGCCATTTACCGTTTATACTGACGCTTGGGGGACAGGACTAGGCGCAGTCTTAATGCAAGAGGGCAGGGTAATAGCCTATGGTGGAAGGCAGTTGGGAGCGCATGAGAAGAATTACCCCACACATGACCTAGAGTTGGCCACTATTGTTGTCGCGCTTAAGTCTTGGCGTCATTTTCTTCTTTGTGAGAAATTCGAACTATTCACTGACCACAAATCTTTAAAATACATATTCTCTCAGAAGGACTTGAACTTAAGACAGCAAAGGTAGATGGAGTTCTTAGCGTCCTACGACTTTGAGATAGCATAAACCCCTGGCAAGGTTAACGTGGTGGCCGATGCCTTAAGTAGAAAAAGATTATCCTTAAGTCCTTTGTTTGTTAAGCGGCAAAGTTTAGAATTCATTTCAATGTTTGACTTTAGACCTTCCGTTGACTTCGTACCCGGTTTGCTAGCATCCTTGGAGGTCAGACCTACGCTTTTGGGACGGATTGGCGAGGCACATCGAGACGACCCACAGTTAGTTGAGTTAGTAGAAAATCTCAAAGGAGGGGAGTCATCAAGCTATCTCCGTAGGTATACCCTAGATGATAAGGGTTGGTTACGTAGGGATGGTAGACTTTGTGTGCCAAAAGATGATGACCTAAGGAAGACTATTCTTGACGAAGCACATCATTCGAAGATGACCATTCATCCCGGAGGGGACAAGATGTACAAAGACATGAAGAGAGTTTACTTTTGGGCCGGCATGAAGAAAGACGTGGCCGAGTATGTCGCTAGATGCTTGGTGTGCCAACAAGTAAAAGCGGAGCAAGAGAAACCCGGTGGGTTGCTTCACCCATTGGAGGTTCCACTATGGAAATGGGAAAGCATCTCGATGGATTTTGTGGATGGATTACCGCGATTGAGGAAGGGTAATACGGGAATTTGGGTTATAGTAGATAGACTTACTAAGAGCGCCCATTTTATTCCCGTGAAGAGTAAGAGGACTGCTCCATGGTTAGCTTCTGTATATGTTCGAGAGATAGTTCGTTTGCATGGTGTTCCTTCTAGCATAGTGAGTGACCGCGATCCTATTTTCACTAGCGAATTTTGGAGAAGCTTACAAGAGGCGGTAGGGAATCAGTTATGTTTGAGCACCGCATATCATCCTCAGACGGACGGCCAGACCGAGAGAGTGAATTGCATTCTAGAGGATCTTTTGAGGCTGTGTATCCTAGACTTTGGGGGTACATGGGAAGAGCATCTTCCATTGGTTGAGTTCGCATATAATAATAGCTTTCAGTCCAGCATTGGTATGGCACCATTCGAAGCTCTTTATGGATGACCTTGTCGTTCACCTACATGTTGATGGGAATCTATGGATAAGATCTTCCTTGGGCCCGATATGATTAGGGAGACTTTGGAGAAGATCGACTTGATTCGAAGGAGGATGAAAGCAGCACAGGATAGGCAGAAATCTTATGCGGATAAGAGGAGGACAGATCTCGAGTTTGAAGTTGGGGACATGGTCTTTGTCAAAGTATCTCCATTACGGAACGTTGTTCGCTTTGGGTCCATTGGGAAAATAGCACCAAGGTTTGTAGGGCCGTTTCCTATTAAGGAGAAAATTGGACAGATGGCGTATAGAGTGGAGTTGCCCGAGAGACTTAGTGGTGTACACGACGTATTCCATGTGTCACATTTGAGGAAGTGCTTGCACGAGACCGCGGAAGTGGTAGAGCCGAGCTTTCTTGGAGAGGTGGAGATAGAGTGTGATGCGTCAATTCGACGAGCTCCTACGCGCATTCGTGGGTCGGAGATCAAGTGGTTGAGGAATCGAGAGGTCAAACTAGTCAAAGTGCAATGGGGAGATGATGAGAGCAACGCTACTTGGGAGACAGAAGAGAAGATGCGTTCACGATACCCTTTTCTTTTTGAGGGTATGTCTTTTAATTTCTCCTTTATCGCTTAGCTTATACTTATCTTATCTTTAGTATATCCTCTCGCTAGTATCTTTGATCTTTAGTTAGGATAATCCTATGGTTGAAACATGTGTTTGAGACATGTTATGTATGGTGGATGCAAAGTGGATGCAAGTGTTTGCTAGTGGTTGCTCGTGGATGCATATACACACACTATTAGGCACCAGATCGGCTCAGTCACATCATATTGCATATTGCACATATATGGATGTCTTTAGTAAAATGGATGTATAATGGTTGTATTATCATATAGTTGCTGCATTCGGGTGGATGGTTGTGCACGCATATAGAATTAATATGTGTCATTAGGAATCTTTTGCATACATATTAGACACATGGCACTATCATGAATTGCACTAAGGAGGTCGATTGAATCAGTTGACCACCTAATTTTGCATTAGATATGGACATATACACACAGTGTGCATATAAACATTAAAGCATTAGAAGTCTTTTAAGGACAATGGATGTTGGTGTTTGATAGTTGATTAGATGGCTATTAGATTGTAGGATATACATTCTTCTTGACTAGGAGATTTCCAGGACAAAATCCTTTAAGCAGGGGAGAATGTAACACCCCGTAATTTTATAACATCAAAATTCACAAATTAAAGTATACTTAATTTTTTAGAAAAGAATTAAGTGAAATGGGTTGCGCAGAGATATATATATATATATATTGATATATATATATATATAGATTAAAAAATAAATAAATAAATATGCGAAAAAGTTCAAAACAGCGAATTGGGAGGGGAAATAACCGAACCAGCCCATTTTTGAGGTCGACCCAAGCCCCGCTGGGTCGACTAGGGGTTAATCCAGGGTGTTTGGCTGTCAACCCGTGGGCCGATTCGCTCAAAGGCAGATTTTGCATTTGATTGGTTCTCATGGTTCAGGGTTAATCTTATGGTCCTAAATAACTTTCTACACCTATAAATACATCCTAATGCTAACCCTAAACCTAATTAAAATAGAATAGTTACCGTCATACCATCGCCATGGAAATCAATGGAGCCGCCGCCAACTAAGAAAGAAGAAAAGCAAATTCAATTCTAATTCTCTCAACCCTAAAGCAAAGCAAAACTCTCTCTTTTCTTCTCTAAATTGTGAGAATTATGATCTTAACAAGATTATTGTCATTTTAATTAGGTTGAGTTATGAATGGATTATGAGTAGATAATGTGAATTATCATATATGTTGTTGTAAACCACTTTTGTTATCATGTACATTGCAAATCCAATGTTATGTGGTGATGATATCTTATATGTTGTAAATCATGCTATGATGATGTTATGTATGTTGAAAGTTTCTATGCTAAGTTGTGATGAATCATACATGTTAAAAAGGCCATGATGTTACCATCTATGCTGGTTAGTTCATATTAATTAAATCATCATGTTTGGGTTATGTTGATCTATATGACAAGTCACATATGCAAGTTGGATTGATTAGAAAAGTTATGAACATATGCCAAGACATCTATTATGACATCTAGAATTATGCTATGACATATGTGATATCCTATGCTAGTTCACACGATCATTATGTTGCCTAAAAACCCCATATGCAAGTTTATGTATAGATTTGGGCTATGATCATATCATGTAAATTGAGACATTTAACAAGTTGACACCTTTTGATACTTAACATGTGTATTTTATGCAAGTTTCACCCCTAATATGATTAGATTTATTTTAATTGTCTATATGTTGTCATAATTTATCTTTGTGCTAGGTGTTAGACTATACAAGTCTGGCCTACATTATGCGTTGAATAAGCGAACGTATAAACGTGGGGTAGGGGTAATATTAAGGATTTAATATTAAAAAGTTAGGGTGCAATTGATATGATTTTTCATGCCATAAGTGGATGGCTATAATTGAGTCAATTATGGACATCATTAAAATAGGGAATTATTAAAACTGGGGTAAAAGATTTTAAGTGTTAATCAATGCTTAGGACACGAGGTTGGACTCGTTTGTGATGTAAACCTGCCCGGACCAGCCCGGCAAATCCTGTGGTCACAAATGTCAGCCCAATGTGAGAGGTCCTAGGCCTAAACTAAAGCATAACGGTTGTAAAGACATGAGGTTAGACTCTTTTATGGTGTATGACTGCCCGGACCCGCCCGGCAAATCCAGCTGCCGTAAATGCCAGTCTAATGTGAGAGGTCTTTATGAGGTTATGGCCTGAATGAATTAAGAAATACTTAACCAGATAAACATGTAAGGTGGGACATGGGGGTTAAGTAGGTGCCTTGGGTGGCATGAGGAATCTAGGGGGTGCCCTTAGTGGCATGTGAAATACGATTAGTAAGACTTAACCAAACACACATGTAAATGAACATGACTAAGAGGGTTAAGTGGGATATACTAGTGACAAGCTTAGGTGGGTTGCTTGTGGGGGCCCATTTCGACCAGTATCTCAAACGTATCTTTGTGGGCTCGACCTAAGTCGAGGAAGGGACACGAATGCTGGGTTTGATTGTAAGAGGCCAGAACGGGGAGCGGTGGAAACGCAAGTCCAACGGGTTTCGTATGCGTGTGTGGACCCGAGATGGTAGGTAAGACGTTGTTGCATCGTGTAGGTATAAGCCGTGCATTCTCAAGTTGTATCGGGTTGCCACTTTAGGGGAGTGATACACCCCACTGTGGGGCCTGCACGGGTATCTACGAGTAGGGAGCCGATCGAAAGTAGGTAGTGGGGTACACCTAGTGGAGATAGGGGCAGACGACACCTATGTATTCAGCTAGGGGTACGTAAGGCTATTTATAAAGTTTCTGTGTGAAGCAAGTGGGATCAAACAATAGGGTGACTGGTGTGGTGCAGTGTAGTAATGTGCGGTGCAGTGTAGAAATCATTCGTTAGTAATTAGGTGTGCCTTTACCGTTATCTTTAACGTTATCTTAAACGCTATCTTTATCTTCCTAAGAGTTCATAGACATTTACTTGTCATCCAGCTTATGCCTTAGTCTAGTTATTTTGATAATAGTATTGTTAGAATTATCATACTCGCCAGAATTTATGTCTGACCCCTCTATTTCTATCCTTTTTCCCCCTCCAGGTCCCCAGGTTGGGCCCGGCTCTAGTGGAGTTTGATAGAATTGCTTCATCTCTCTTTGGAAAGCTTGGACCGTTGAAGTAAAGTCCAGTTTGTTATCTTTTTAATGGCTATTTATGTAATGGGATTATGTATTTTGTTTTTATGAAGATGGATATTGTACTTGGTTATGATCTATGGTTTTATGATGTAACAAACATGTTTAATTTCCGCTGCAATAAAATGAAGTTTTAGATTTCCAAGTACTATTTATTATCTGTCTTGTTATAATATTTCTGTTCTATATTCACTTATAACCTCCATGGAAGTTAATGCATTCCCTTTGTGAGTGACATTAATGGACGTGGGGTGTTACAATATTTGTTGGTTTCAGAATTCGACATTGAATATAAGCCGATATATTTTCTATTCAGAGCCTTGTATTTAATATCGAATTGGGTTTTGGGTTGTCGTGAATGGTATCTTTAATAATACTGTTCTTAGACCCAATGGAGTTAAGAAAATCAAAAACTAACTGGAAAATAGTTTAGTTGAATGGTTTCCTGGGTATTGATCTGATGTTGGTTTCGGCCTTCGGGGTTAATACTTAGGGAATTGTTCACTTGCTAATTTACGGTTAAAGGCTGGTGGAATGGAATGTGATTTTGGATTTATCGTGAACCGTGTTTTAAAGGACATTGGTTCTTTAACCCAGTTAAAGACAGAAATAATATTTTGGGTTGTCGTGAATGGTATCTTTAGTAATACTGTTTTAGACCCAAATGAAGTTAAGAAAATCAGAAACTAACTGTAGATTAGTTAAGTTGAATGGTTTCTTGGGTATTGATCTGATGTTGATTTCGGCCTTCGGGGTTAATACTTAGGGAATTGTTCACTTGCTAATTTATGGTTAAAGGCTGATGGAATGGAATGTGATTTTAGATTTATCGTGAACAGTGTTTAAATGACATTGGTTCTTTAACCCTATTAAAGAGAGGATATGATTTCCCAAGTTAAACAATTGTTAATATTGATTTTTGGGAAGATTAAAACCAAATGGAGTTCTAATGCATCTTTAATTAGATTGAAATGATATCCAAAGGAAGATTAAAGAATAAATTTAAAGTATTTATCTTTGATAAAATTAATGGGAACCTTTCCTAAAGTAAAAGAATATTTGAATAGAGGAATATTCTGGATTGGAATAGGGCATATGTTGTGTTTTTGTAGCACTTTTTTATTATATACACGAGTTATTCGGAAATACTGGGTTTATCCCATTCTGAATAACAAATTCGGCGATATGTCGAGGATGAAGACGGTGGTGGAAGATCAGAGGTCTTCACATCGCACGGATGATTACTGATGTCTTGATTGGGCTGTACACCCAAGGTAATAAGTGGTGATCGTCCAGACGTACTTAGAGATCAACTAGATATGCGAGGGCCTCTCCCCTGTATTGAAAATATGGGGGAGGAATAAGGTGCCTCCGGTTTCATTCAGACCCAGAACGAACTTGTAAATGGACGTGTGTCTGACATCGGATTTCATTCTATGTGATTGAAAGACATCGGTTGCATAGCATGAATTGCCTATGTAGTATGCTGAGATGCAAATGATCAGGGCTTCTATTGAAAAGCAGAGTCTTGTGGTTGATGATGAAAGAACAACTTAAATATAGTGTAACATTGTGTAGCGTTAATTCGCGAGCCTCACACCCCGGTGTGAACCAGAAATGGAAGAGGACATCAGGGAAATGGACATATGCTGGTTTCTAGCTAGGAGTTGTGTTTTAAGGTTTACACGCCCGGACATTTTACGCATGTGGATGATGGATAGCGATGCGCCTCGGTTATATCGGTCGATCCGGGGCCGATAGAGTCATTTGGCTCATTTATGCCCCATAGGGAAGACTAGCATATCATTTACGGTATTTTTAATACACTGCGTATGGACCGACCCTGATGATCTAAAGGCTCAGAGTACTTGCCTGAGGCTCGTGCTAGACAATCTCGAAGTGGTAAGGACGATCCCTTGCCTTGGTTCACAGATGGAAATCCAACTTCCAATATAAGACATTTTCAGTTTTGATTGTAGAGCCTAGTATTGGCGACATGATATATGGTACCCATGCCGTCTAGGATTGATACATTTGTATTTGAAGTTGTTTTATACACTATGCACTTATAATAGTATTATATGATTCATTTTAACGTATCTAGCATGTTTGGCTATTATATGGGAAAACCCTATCCCCTGGCTTGCGTTGCATTGAGTGATAGGTCCTGGGTCTTATAATAGCTTTATTTTTCCAAAAATCATTGCGCTGTTTTGTTATATGCACTGGTATTCTTGGGAGGAAACCCATTCCGTGTTATACAACGTGGTCCCTTGATATATCTGATTTAAAGTAAAGTTTTAAATAACTGTTTTAGTTATCACACCAGTCACATGACTGACCTGGAGTTTATTGTTTTAACTTAAACTCTGGGTGCCCATATTTTTCGCATGGGCAGCTAGTAGTTTTTGGTTTTGTAGATTTATATCCACAGGATCCTGGTTTACAGCTGGAATGATGTTCGGAAAGCTCTGTATTCGTGTATCGGTTTCAGTTGTGTATTGTATTATTTTCCGCTGCTATGTGATGTATTGTAATCTCTGATATTTTTTTATGTATAATATTTATTCATACTCTGTATATTCTTTTATTCTGATGGAATTGTTGTAATAAGCAATGAAATGTTCTTCTGTTTGTGTTCAGATTCGTCTTATTCTGAAAGCAATCTGGGCTTTCCTTCACGGGGAAGTTCGAGTTGTCTTAGGAGCCAACCAACCGAACCGATAGCGTAAAATTTAAAATAAGGGGACAACCGAAGGCATTTGATTCTCCGGATCAGGTAACGATATACCCTTTTAATGGGTGCGACCCACATAGCCATGCCGCATACCCGATTTTTTGCCATTTCCCGGTTGGTGAGGCTTCAGGTAACGTTTATCAGCACTTCTCTGAATGCCACATTGTCAGATCCGTCAAATCACTAATTGACGTCCACAAATACACTTTGGGTATTAAGCAAGAGAATTTCTCCGCCAACAAACTTGGTATATTTGTAAAAATCAACGTACATGATTTTTAAGGAAATACTCTGTCAGACACTCGTCCATACAACTCATCCAGGAATAGGATGAACCGAAGGCACCCTCTTACCACATCCTAGGTATCACCCTATAGATCAGTAGTGAGTAGTCCTTGCAAATACGAAGATTTCAATCATGATAGAATCACAGGTCATCATAACTCTGTTAGCTAGCAAGAGAAATTTAACGAGTAGTTCTTCCACTCATGAAGATTAACAGTCTTCAATGCTCCATCACGACCATCTTCAGATATATTCAACGTTACGTATTTACTGGTCGGAATGGGTTTCGAATATAAATTCGATCCCGGTCTTTCCGTACCAACAATTGATCAAAGGCCAGATTTTGATAGTCGGTTGTTTAACTATCAAATCGTAGTAGTGTATCTAGGAAAATTGGCAGCTCAGGTCCTTAATATGAAATATTTCATTATCTCTATTCCCTCGACTCTTGTAATCGATTCCATGAGTTTAGTCTTATCAAAACTCTTCTGGTTTCGTTACTTTGAAAACATTACTCAACGCTGTTTTTACTAACTTCTCTTTTTATTTCCTTTGTTTGGAAATGTTACCATATTTTATAAATCATCTTTTATTTTCCTCTATTGTGGAAACACTGTTTAATTTACTCAAAATCCTTTTCATAATGAAATTATCTCTATGGTTTTATAAACTCACTTTTTATTTTCCTTACCATTTGGGCATATCGTTATATTTCTATTTAATCAAACGACATTTGATAAATTACCAAAATCTCTTTCTTTATTTTTGATTAAACCATTTCACTTAATTCCGTTCCCAGGTGAACGCTTATTTTTAAAATAATCGGTTTGGGTAGAACCCTTTTCACACCTTATTTGTATGATTTGAATTAAACTTCAAATCCTTTCCATACTGATCCACCTCATAACCTTAGTTCATTTAAGAATAGAATTCCAATCATAAAGTACTCGCTCTAGTTATAATCAGATAAACGTAGTTATATTTCCGATTAACTAAATCTAGTATAGTTAATTGATTTTAGTAGGTTATTTAAATAATGATAAATTATATTAATCGCAAATAACTCGGTACTCACTCTCCAACCCATTACAAACTAATATTACCTCTCGATAATAGTGAAGCCGTTCAAGTTGGGTTATTCTATTACCTCTCAAACCATGATTGATAGCATTCTTATCTTAAGATAGTACAAGTTTGCAATACCCAATTTCTGATACATCATTCCCACTCTCATTTAGTATGGCTTTATAAACCATTTCCTATTATTTGAAAACCCACTATACAAGTTAATTCCTTTTACCCCATCGAGTAAGCTTTCCAATCTCTACCAATCGAATTCAATATGATTTTCATATCATATCTTATATTGGTCATTGATTTATAATCTCTTTACTTACATGATTAAGCGATTTAGTATCTTTTTGCACGAATCCATTTAATCATCTTCTATGAAGTCTAATTTAATCCTCTTCATTTTTACTTAATGAAATTATGCCGTCATTCCCGCATTAGCTTATAAATCCCATTTATACTTGGTTTATACGATTTGAATTAAACTCAAATCCTTTTATGCCAATCTATTTTCATCACTTTTATTTCGTAAATCTCTTTCCAATCGGGTCGCTTTTATTAAGTTAAAGATCATCTTAAACATCATCGTAGCTCAAGCCTTCCTTTATAAACTTATGTTTATAAAATCTGGGGATTTTCAACAATTTCCTTCTGTAATCTTTACATAGTTAGAATCTCATTATCATTCGATTCCCTTTTCGAAAGGAGCGCCGATAATTGGAACAGTAGTTTAATTATTATTAATATATAAATTTACTCCATTATTAACCGAATAAAGGTAATTTATTTCAATAATTAATCATTTACCAATTACATCATTGTTAATTACAGTAAAAGTTGTTAGCTTCATTATTTAATAAAGACAAGCTAATTAAATAATTTTAAAAAGGTTACTAAATAATAATTAACTTTATAAATAAATAAATAAATAGTTCAATAATCATGTAGTATCATAGTTAATCAATGATTAACTAACTTCTAACCCATTCGTTAAGTTAACGAATATTTTGTAAACCATTGATTAGATTAACCCAACAGTCAAATTTCAAATTATTTTTGCTAGCCGTTCATATCAGTTAACCGTTTAACTGATTTCTGTTATCATTTCCTCCCTAAATTAATTAAATGACTTAATTAATTTAAAACATCAGTTAATTGTTTTACAAAAACAATTATCCCATTTTTACTAACTCGTAGGTTAGTTTCTGATTGTAGTTCATAAATCTCATTAATAACATTAAATGCTTATTATAAACTATTAAAAACATGATTATACATGTATAAATATATTTATAAACTTTTTATTCATTCCTATAAGTAAATAAACTCAAAACTTTAATTCAGTTATAAAATAAATTTTATACTTTAAAACTGCGTCAATTCGCCTGACGGCAACGCGACACCTTAAAATAGTAGATTTTAGGCCTTTACTGCCAATCACTTAATCAATACTGTTGAATGATTAAAATCACAACAATAATCACATCCATTAAACCATAAACACTTAAACAAGTTTTAGTGTCATTTGGGGTTAAATCAGTTCATGTGTAATTAATATAAAAATAAACAACACACATGATATTTTGAGGAATTCAGTCGAATCCCTCCAACCTGTCATTCCCTGTATCATAGATTATTATAACATTTCCTGATAGCATATAATTTAAATAAATATATTAACAACAATAATATAACTAACAGCAACCATTTAATCAACCATAAACAACCAATACAGCCAATCGACCAATATATATATTTTCAATGGTATTTTAATTATTTGGATTCATCACATCATAGCAGTCTAGAAAAGTGTGAGAGTTAACTCACCGTTAATTTCGGTTGACGAATGTCGCGCCATTTCCTTTAGTTTTAAACAAGCATTAAAATTAAACAAAATTCCCAGCAGCTCCAGCGTTAACCAAATCAATACGTACGTATAACCTTCGTCACTGCGACCTCACCGCCTCTTGTTCCGTTGAATTCTACAAACGAATGAATACGATATCACTATTATAAAATTACCGTGAATTATACGAACATATAATTTGTTCAAATTATTAATTAAATATTATTACCATAATTAAGCATGGATTATGGTAAGCCGCAAATTACCTCTAATACATCACGCCCATTCTCCCATGGGCTGTCCAGAAGCCCGACTTCCCTACTTTAAAATACTACTACTCCTCCTTTAACAGACGCGCCATGCCAACTTAACTTTCCAATGCTTCTTCTATTCCATGCAAGCCATATAACCCATTTTCTTCCCAATGTGATACCCTGCACCGCACTGGCCTTGTCCCCATTTCCACGTCTTAAAATACTTCCTCACCAAGTTATACCGTTCCAGCTCCTCTTTTTAAATATTAAAAACCGTAAGCCCAAATCACCAATCCCCTTCAAATTATCTTCTTCTCTAAACATGCGAGCAGCTCACAAATTATTCCCATCATCCTGGCAAAAGCTTTCCCCATACACTTGAAAAACACCTTCACCACATACGCTGGTCACAGACTTCGACACCTCCACCTTACCCACTCCTTTCCATTCACTTCTCTACCAACTATCCATGCAGCAAGAAAAATATACCCAACACCCTTCCAATCATGTGTTTCTTCCCAGGTCTAAAGCCATTCAGAAGCCTCTAATGCCAGTGAACAACAAGCCATGCAAAACCACAATGAACGACTTCCCTTAACAATCGAGATTCATGGTGCTGACCCTCCCCTTCCCTTTTCGCGTTATCACACTACAATACTCCCATTGCTCACTTATGCCCCACCACCATACACTCAGTCCGCACAACTATCCTCGCCTCGAATTCCGGCAATAACCTTTCTCACCACTATAAAACAAAATGGAGCTACAACATTTGTCTTTCCTTTATTTCATTTTGCTTTTGAATGATTTGCGGATTTACCTGTTTGCTGGGGAAATGGAATAATGTAACGGTAAGGAATTACGCTCGATCCGAATCGATCGTTAAACCAACCAAGACCGTTCGAAACCCCTGATCGTTTTGAGAACATGACAAATCAGAACACAAACAGAAGAACATTTCATTGTTTATTACAACAATTCCATCAGAATACAAGAATATACAGAGTATAAATAAATAAAATACATTCGATAAATATCAGAGATTAAAATAAATTACATAGCATCGGAAAAACAATACAAAACACAACTGAAAGAAATACACGGATACAGAGCTTTCAGAGCATCGTTCCAATTGTAAATCAGGATCCTGTGAATATAAATCTGCAAAACCAAAACTACTAACTGCCCGTGTGGAAAATAGGGGCACCTAGAGGTTAGATTAAAACAATAAACTCCAGGCCAGTCATGTGACTGGTGTGAGAACTAAAACAGTTATTAATCTTTATTTTTAAAGTTAGGTAAATCAAGGGACCACGCCGTATGACACGGAACGGGTTTCCTCCCAAGAATACCAGTGCATAAAACTAACAGCGCAATGGAAAATAAAGAAAAATGAAGCTATTATAAGACCCAGGTCCCATCACACAATGCAATGCAAGCCGGAGGATAGGGTTTTTACCTTATAATAGCCAAAGCATGCTTGATACATTTGAAAACAGATTATTTTGATAATACTATAAGTGTATAGTTTCAAAACAATTTCAATCATTAGTATCAATCATAGACAGCATAAGTGACCCATACCACTATGTCTCCATACTAGGCTCTACAAATAAAACCGAAATATCACATATTGGAAATTGGATTCCATCATGTGTCGAGGAAAGGGGCAAGCTCCTCTCCGTTCGAGACACTCTAGCAAATGTCTTCGAACCACACACAACGGTCCTTGGATCTTCAGGGCCGGTCCTCTCTTACTTTTGAGGATTGGCAATTCCTGAGCACACGTTTCCCAGTCCTAACAGACCTATATCCGAGGCGCCTCACATTCTAACAACCACACAGGTGAAAAGTATATAAATGTCAGCCAGTTTAAGCACTGACACCACCACTAGCTAGAAAGAAATGCCGTGCTCTCCCTGCAGTCACTATCCCGTTTTTGACTCATACCGAGGTGTGAGGCTTGCGAATTAACGCTATACACAAAGCTTCACCACACAGGCCGTGCTTTGATCATTAACCACAAGACTTTGCTTTTCAACAGAAGCCTCGATCATCTGCCACATAGGCATGCCACACAGGCAATTCACTCCATGCGACTAATGTCCATCGATATACAACCTCTGAGCTCTTACGTCTCAGAAAAGGGCGTTAAGCAAGAGAATAAATTCTCCGCCGCCAAACATATGTATATTTAATAGAGATCAATCAACACAGAATAAAATCCAATGTCAGACACACAGTCCGTTTACAAGTTCATTCTGGGTCTGAACGAAACCGGAGGCACTTTCCTCGCATATCCATCGATCTCCAAGTACGTCTGGACGACCACTAATTGATTCCCACCTCTTAGGTGTACAACCCAATCAAGATCATCAATAATCATCCAAACGATGTGAAGACTTCCGGTCTTCAAACACCATCTTCATCTTCGACATATCGTCAAATCGGTTATTCAGAATAGGTATAAACCTGGCCTTTCCGAATAACCCGTGTATATAATAAACACGTGTTACACAAACACAACATACGCCTCATTCCAATTCAGAATATTCTTTTATACAAAATTTCAAATTCTTAGGGAAAGGTTCCCATTAATTTTATCAAAGATAAATTCTTCTAGATTTATTCTTTAATCTTCCTTTGGATATCATTTCAAACCATATTATGGTTTTCCAAACTAGTCGGGATTAGCGAACCACACCGAAGTAATTATTTATTTTATTTCCCAATCCCAACCTATTTATCCCATGGAGAAAAACTGTTAATACTCCATATCTAACACCACGGTGCTATCGGTAAAATTAATTACCATTTCACGTTCAAATCTAATTAAAGATTTAACTATTGCTTTGGAATAAAACTAGTGATACTCCATTCTCGATCACTTTCTAAATTTGATAATTTAAATTATCAATTCACATTTCAATCTAATTACATATTCATTAAAACTCCACTTAGTTTTAATCTTCCCAAAAATCAATATCCTGTCTTTAACTGGGTTAAAGAACCAATGTCCTCTAAAACACGGTTCACGATAAACCCAAAAGCACATTCTATTTTTAATCGGGTTAAAGAACAGGTGTTGTTCAAAACACCCCTCACGATAAACCCAAAAACCAATTTAAATTCAATTCCAATTAATATTATTTAATCGGTACAATTCATTAAATCTAAATAGAAAGATTTAATCTTTTTCTCAACTAGATTTAAGAACAGTGTTAATGTAGACACCATTCATGACAAACCCAAATCACATTTAATATTAAATATAAGGCTCTGAATAGAAAATATATCGGCTTATATTCAATATCAAATTCTACGGCCAACAAATATCATATTGGAAATAACGATATAAATATATCTTTCAAATTCCCATAGCAATATCTCTATAATCACGAAATCCAAAAACGAAATATTCCAAATACAATTTCGATTCAAATCCATTTCCACTTCAATGATTGGAAATTCTGGTAACTTTTAAAACCCCTTTCAAATTCAATTTATTTATTTCAAAAATAAATTAATTTTAATTCTAGTTCAAAACTAGTTCATTTCGATAAAAATATATTTTTATCTTTTCAAATATGGATTTTTTCATCCCAATTCTCCCCAATTCATATATTATGATTTTACAGAAATTATTGATATTTTTTAGAATTTTATCAAGGATCGTACAGTCAATTTTCAATAACGGCCATCGAACAGCAATTACAGCGACCTTTTCCTAATTTAATTTGGACATAATTCCAAATCCAAACGTTAGATTTCAAATTTATAATATTCTTTGGAAAGCTTTTTTCGATACGAACCCAACGGTTCCGGTTTCAGGAGAATCGGACGGCCGGATCTCCCGTAACGTCAATTCAAAGTCAATGGTCGAAATTCGCGAACTGCCGCAGCGTGACCCGTTCTATTTAGGCCATTTAATATATATAATATATATATATATATTATATATATCGTCGATTTCCTTTTAAAACGTATTTTATAAATATTTTTAAATTCGTTTTCAAAACAATTTCAACTTCATATTCAATTTCGAATCAAAATTGAATACTTCATATCATTACTATATAAATGATAATATTTTCAAAACGTTATATTTTGAAATCACTTCCTTTTTCTATATTCATTATAAAAATGAATATAATCGATATAAATATCGCTCGCGTCAAATGGCGCATATCTAACCAACACAGCTTTATATATTTCAATAACTTCGTTATTCTATTCAACAAATGAATATTTATTCTATTCAACACATGAACCTATATTTCTTTCAACACATGAATATTCTCAACACATGACAATTTTTATTATTTAATATAATTTATAAAATTATGATTTCTATCATTTAATTTTTAATCAGACTCCAACCGTAAATTAGTAAGAGAACGATTCCCTAAGCATTAACCCCGAAGGCCGAAACCAACATCAGATCAATACCCAGGAGACCACTCTTCTTATCTATTTTCCACTTAGTTTCTAATTTCATATATGATAAAGACGTAAATTTTATTGTTAAAATATTTTACTCAACACATAAATATTCTCAACACATGAGCATCATCAAGACATGACTATTTTATTCTATTCAACACATGAATCTTCTTTATTCTATTCAACACATGAATATATATATTTTATAATATTCTTTATTTTCCCAATTGGAATGAGGCCCAATCAATTACCATATAACGTGAATTATATGGATTTCCATGTATATAATTGCAATGATAAATAATCAATCATCATCCAAAGTGCACTACACTGTATGAGCATTAAATATAGATATCTAACGCTTATAACAGCCTGTCAATCAACTAATTATTGGGATTAGTGTATGTCGTATATTATCCCAATACTCGTGTGGGGTTTCAAATCAACAAACACATATTTTTATTTGTGCATTTGGGCGATGTGTAAAATTTATCGTCTGAATCAATATCAGTCAAATCAGTGTATATAAACAAATCGTTCGATTTGTTTATAAATATTTATTTATTCACATACCCGTTAAAAATTATATTTTTAACGATAAAATATTTTTAACTATATAAATATTTTATTTCATTTCACATCACACGATCAATTTTCTCCACAACAAACAATCAACCATATAAGCTATCCATGGTCTGTGGACGACGGGTGTCGGGTGCTGCTAAGCACCGTCTGCATCCTAGTATATAATTTTAACTAGAAAACAAGATTTAAAGTGAGAAGTTCTCGCCGACTAGCTAAACAAAACGCCACGACTCTTCTTATGTAGAAATCTTCGTCGTGCTCGCCTTTTGTCAATTTCATCGTCCATGGCAACTACATATATAAAAATCACATTTTTATATTGTTGCTATGTATATAAAAATCACATTTTTTTATACCGCTACTATATAGATAAAAATTCTATTTTTACACCACTACTATATAGATAAAAATTCTATTTTTACACCGCTACTATATAGATAAAAATTCTATTTTTACAGCGGTGTTCATATAATAAAGATTATATTTTTACCACGCTAACTTCATAATAAAAAATATATTTTTATATTGCTCTTCTTTTAAAAAAGATTATATTTTTAATCTTCCTATCATATAAAAATCATATTTTTAATTCTATACTTATATAAAAATCATATTTTTAATCTTCTACGTCTTCATATATAAAAATTTCATTTTTACTTCACCATTTCAACTACATAAAGATTCAAACTTTTCTAATATAAAAATTCGATTTTTATACTTTAAAGATTCAATTCTTTTCTTGTTTCAAAATCAAACTTTTCAAATTAAAAATCCAACCTTTCATATATGATAAAAATCTTTTCTTTCTAATAAAAATCTTGCCTTTACTATGATAAAAATCTAATCTTTATTTAAATGATAATCTAAACTTCGAATGAATAGAAATTAAATCCTTCTATGTTAAAAATATAAATAAAAATCAAAGCTTTCTATGTTAACAATATAAATAAAAATCAAAGCTAAGTGGAATGCAAAGAACTCACAGTGGGGGCGAATTTTTTGATTGAATTACAGAGGGGAGGGTGGAATCGCGCGTTGCAGAAATCGAGGAGGGGGAGGAGGCGGTTTTGGGCTGGAGGGGGTACGGTTTGGGGTGTGTCGGTGGGGAGTTGGCTGTGGGGGCTTTGGTGGATCGAAGGAGAGATAGAGGAGGGAAAGAAGGGGAAGACGCGACAGGAGGGGGAGAGGGAGAACGACCAGAGGAGGAGGAAGACGAAGAAGCTGCGGCGGCGGCAGATGCGCTGGTGCGCGATTTTATTATTATTTTTTCTCTTTTTTTCTTCGAATGAAATGAATCGGGGGGGGGGGGGGCTGAATGGTTAAAGGAAAAGAGAGAGGAATTTTATTATTTAATTATTTGATTTCAAAAAGCAACTTTTGATTTCGACCTCGAAATCGAACCCACCGACTGTCGTCCATAGCTATTTACCCCCATTCCGAACACAATGGGACATGTATCGCATGCTGATACGATCGTTTTGATCAGTTTTCATCAAAATCAAAATATAACTCTATATATTGATTTTGAACGTACATTTCAATTTACTAGGGCCACATACTAACTTTAAAAATTCCCCGAAAATATTTTCTAGCTTCGTATTGACGATACGGTCATAACAAAACTAGTTTCGTCAAATTCTGAGACCATTTGAAAAATGGCCATTTCCTAGTTGATTAAAATCAACTGAAACTGGTCAAATGCGTTTTCTTTTGCCATGCTTACATATTGATTCGAAAAATTACGAGTTTTGGAATCTAGCAATATCTTGACATCCCGGATCCAACAAAAGTAGTTTCGGCAAAAACCAAGGTCGTTTGCAAAATCTCCATTTTTAAGGGCCAGAATTCCATAGTGACTATTCTGAATTTTCAACTGGACATATCTTTTTATTCCCGCTATGAAATTTCAATTTTTCAGATTCGTTGGAAAGATATTTTCAATTAGATTCAAATAATTTTTGTTTCTCTAAATTCCGGTTTAGTTTGGATCTTGTACACTAATTTAAAATTCGAAATCGAATTTTCAAACTACCGCGCCATTTTCAATTCCTTTTATATTTAAAATAAAATAATTATATTCTAACGACGATCTATATAATTATATACGTTATAATTCTATTTAAAATAATCTTTTTGTCGTTATTATTTAAAATAATTCATTTTGAATAATCAAAATTGCCAAAATAAAAATTTTAAATTGGCTCAGAATTTCCGGGTTGTTACATTCTCGCTCACTTAAAAACTTTTCGTCCTCGAAAAGGAACGAAGCCAAACATTGTTTAACTAACCAACTCAACTTCCATTATTTTCTTTACGGCTTAATTTCTTCAACTTTCCAGTTTCTAAGAACTTTTCAAATTTTCCAAAAATATGGCTAACACCCTAAATTTTTGAATTTTTTTGCCATAACCTCCCCTGCACCGGGGACTTCGGGATATTTATTATAGCCTCCCTTGGCCTTCTTCAATCCAAAAGAAAAATCCAAGAGGCTTGCCAATCGACTCGTAAAATCATCCAAACCCAAAGAAATACAATAAACATGTACCTATTTGTCGGGCAAACAATTTTATTCTTCTGCTATAGCCTCCTTGCTATGACCTGTTCAATGTGAGTACATGTATATGCATGCATTTTCAAACAATTTTCAATACAGTTTTATATTCGGTTCAATTTGGCATAATGGTTCAAAATTTCAAACCAATAATCAAACAAAACAACCATAAATCAATTAGTGAATTAGCTTTTCAAATTTATAATTTTGATACATATACAGAAAATCATGTTTTTGATGCCAAATCACAGCAATAAACCCTATTTAATTTTGGTTCTCACACCAGTCTAATGGAAATATATAGATATCACACCATCAAAACACGAACATAAATACTGATAATGTGGCCACATCACCAGAATTAAACCCGGGTGTCTAGAATGTGATTCTGTATCTATCCAGTATATTAAAACTTCGAATATACGTTCATGACGCATATACGTGAAATCTTTATGTATCGGATTGTCCAAATTCAATACAAATAAATATTAAAATACGTATACTCTGGTTTAAATTTTCAAAACAATATTGTTTTCATTTGAAAAATATACTCTTTACACTCATTCTAGGATACTAATGATCCTATCTCTAACGAGTCATTCTAATTGGATATTACTAATCCAATATCTGATGAATTCTTTCATTCGGTTATAATATGTCTTGTTCCCGAGCTCTGTAAACCAAAGCTCTGATACCAAATGTAACGGTAAGGAATTTAGCTCGATCCGAATCGATCGTTAAACCGACCAAGACTGTTCGAAACCCCTGATCGTTTTGAGAACATGACAAATCAGAACACAAACAGAAGAACATTTCATTATTTATTACAACAATTCCATCAGAATACAAGAATATACAGAGTATGAATAAATAAAATATATTCGATAAATATCAGAGATTACAATAAATTACATAGCATCGGAAAAATAATACAAAACACAACTGAAAGAAATACACAGATACAGAGCTTTCCGAGCATCGTTCCAATTGTAAATCAGGATCCTATGAATATAATCTGCAAAACAAAAACTACTAGCTGCCCGTGTGGAAAATAGGGGCAACCGGAGTTTAGGTTAAAACAATAAACTCTAGGTTAGTCATGTGACTAGTGTGAGAACTAAAACAGTTATTAATATTTATTTTTAAAGTTAGGTAAATGAAGGGACCAAGCTGTATAACACGGAAGGACTTTCCTCCCAAGAATACCAGTGCATAAAACAAACAGCGCAATGCTAAATAAAGAAAAATGAAGCTATTATAAGACCCAGGTCCCATCACACAATGCAACGCAAGCCGGAGGACAGGGTTTTTACCTTATAATAGCCAAAGCATGATTGATACATTTGAAAATAGATTATTTTGATATTACTATAAGTGTATAGTTTCAAAACAATTTCAATCATAAGTATCAATCATAGACGGCATAAGTGACACATACCACTACGTCGCCGTACTAGGCTCTACAAATAAAACTGAAATATCACGTATTGGAAATTGGATTCCATCATAAGTCGAGGCAAGGGGCAAGCTCCTCTCCATTGGAGACACTCTAGAAAATGTCTCAGGACCACACACAGCGATCCTTGGATCTCCAGGGCTGGTCCTCTCTTACTTTTGAGGATTGGCAATTCCTGAGCACACGTTTCCTGGTCCTAACAGACCTATATCCGAGGCACCTCACATTCCAACAACCACACAAGTGAAAAGTATATAAATGTCAGCCAGTTTAAGCACAGACACCACCACTAGCTAGAAAGAAATGTCGTGCTCTCCCTGCAGTCAATATCCCGTTTTGACTCATACCGAGGTGTGAGGCTCGCGAATTAACGTTATACACAACGTTGCGCCACACAGGCCGTGCTTTGATCATCAACCACAAGACTTTGCTTTTCAACAGAAGCCTTGATCATCTGCCACTTAGGCATGCCACACAGGCAATTCACTCCATGCGAGTGATGTCCATCGATATACAACCTCTGAGCTCGTACGTCTCAGAGAAGGGCGTTAAGAAAGAGAATAAATTCTCCGTCGCCAAACAGATGTATATTTAATAGAGATCAATCAACACAGAAAAAAATCCAATGTCAGACACACATTCCATTTACAAGTTCATTCTGGGTCTGAATGAAACCGGAGGCACTTTCCTCGCATATCCATCGATCTCCAGGTACGTCTGGACGACCACTAATTGATTCCCTCCTCTTGGATGTAAAGCCCAATCAAGATCATCAATAATCATCCAAACGATGTGAAGACTTCCGGTCTTCAACCACCGTCTTCATCTTCGACATATCGTCGAATCGGTTATTCAGAATGGGTATAAATGCGGCCTTTCCGAATAACCCACGTATATGATAAACACGTATTACACAAACACAACATACTCCTCATTCCAATTCAGAATATTCTTTTATTCAAAATTTTACATTCTTAGAGAAAGGTTCCCACTAATTTTTTCAAAGATAAATTCTTCAAGATTTATTCTTTAATCTTCCTTTGGATATCATTTTAAACCATATTATGGTTTTCCAAACTAGTCGGGATTAGCGAACCACACCGAAGTAATTATTTATTTTATTTCCCAATCCCAACCTATTTATCCCATGAAGCAAAACTGGTAATACTCCATATCTAACACCACGGTGCTATCGGTAAAATTAATTACCATTTCACATTCAAATCTAATTAAAGATTTAACTATCGCTTTGGAGCAAAACTGGTGATACTCCATTCTCGATCACTTTCCAAATTTGATAATTTAAATTATCAATTCACATTTCGATCTAATTACAGATTCATTAAAACTCCACTTAGTTTTAATCTTTCCAAAAATCAATATCCTGTCTTTAACTGGGTTAAAGAACCAATGTCCTCTAAAACACGGTTCACGATAAACCCAAAAGCACATTCTATTTTTAATCGGGTTAAAGAACAGGTGTTGTTCAAAACAACCCTTACGATAAACCCAAAAACCAATTTAAATTCAATTCCAATTAATATTATTTAATCGGTACACTTCATTAAATCTAAATAGAAAGATTTAATCTTTTTCTCAACTGGATTTAAGAACAGTGTTAATGTAGACACCATTCACGACAAACCCAAATCACATTTAATATTAAATACAAGGCTCTGAATAGAAAATATATTGGCTTATATTCAATATCAAATTCTACGGCCAACAAATATCATATTGGAAATAATGATATAAATATATCTTTCAAATTCCAATAACAATATCTGTATAATCACAAATCCAACATCGAAATATTCCAAAGAAAATTTCGATTCAAATCCATTTCCACTTCAATTATTGGAAATTTTTGTTACTTTTAAAACCCCTTTCAAATTCAATTTATTTATTTCAAAAATAAATTGATTTTAATTCTAGTTCAAAACTAGTTCATTTCGATAAAAATTTATTTTTATCTTTTCAAATATGGAGTTTTTCATCCCAATTCTCCCCAATTCATATATTATGATTTTACATAAATTATTGATATTTTTAATAATTTTATCAAGGCTCGTACAGTCGGGTTTAAATAACTGCCACCGAACTGCACTTACAACGACCTTTTAGTAATTTGATTTGGACATAATTCCAAATCCAACCGTTAGATTTCAAATTTCTAATATTCATTGGAAAGCTCTTTTCGATACGAACCCAACGGTTCCAGTTTCAGGAGAATCCGACGGTCGGATCTCCCGTAACTTCAATTCGAAGTCAATGGTCGAAATTCGTGATCTGCCGCAGCGCGGCGCGTTCTATTCAGTCCATTTAGTATATATAATATATATTATATATATATATATATATATATCATCGATTCGTTTTAAATTCATTTTCAAAACAATTTCAACTTCATATTCAATTTCAAATCAAAATTGAATACTTCATATCATTGCTATATAAATGATAATATTTTCAAAACGTTATATTTTGAAATCACTTCCTTTTTCTATATTCATTATAAAAACGAATATAATCGATATAAATATCGTTCGCGTCAAGTGGCGCATATCTAACCAACACTGCTTCATATATTTCAATAACTTTGTTATTCTATTCAACAAACGAATATTTATTCTATTCAACACATGAATCTATATTTCTTTCAACACATGAATATTCTCAACACATGAGTATTCTCAACACACGGCTATTTTTATTATTTAGTATATTTTATAAAATTATGATTTCTATCGTTTAATTTTTAATCGCACTTCAACCGTAAATTAGTATGAGAACAATTCCCTAAGCAACATCAGATCAGTACCCAGGAGACCACTCTTCTTATCTATTTTCCATTTAGTTTCTAATCTCATATATGATAAAGACGTAAATTTTATTGTTAAAATATTTTACTCAATAGATGAATATTCTCAACACATGAGCATCGTCAACACATGACTATTTATTCTATTCAACACATGAATCTTCTTTATTCTATTTAACACATGAATATATATATTTTATAATATTCTTTATTTTCCCAATTGGAATGAGGCCCAATCAATTACCATATAATGTTAATTATATGGATTTCCATACAACAGATTAATATAATAACAATGATAAATAATCAACCATCATCCAAAGTGCACTACACTGTATGAGCATCAAATATAGATATCTAGCGCTTATAACAGCCTGTCAATCAATCGATCGACATACAACTAATTATTGGGATTAGTGTATGTCGTATATTATCCCAATACCCGTGTGGGGTTTCAAATCAACAAACACAGATTTTTATTTGTGCAGTTGGGCGATGTGTAAAATTTATCGTCCCAATCAATTTCAGTCAAACCAGTGTATATAAACAAATCGTTCCATTTGTTTATAAATATTTATTTATTCACAAACCCGTTAAAAATTATATTTTTAACGATAAAATATTTTTAACTATATAAATATTTTATTTCATTTCACATCACACGATCAATTTTCTCCACAACAAATAATCAAACATACAAGCCATCCATGGTCTGTGGACGACGGGTGTCGGGTGCGGCTAAGCACTGTCTACATCCTAGTGTAACACCCCGTATTTCAGTTAATGCTAAAATTCACTAATTGCAGAATAAATAATCTCAAATGTGAGAATTGGGGGAAACGGGCTGCGTCATTGCGTTCGTCTCGGAAAAATACGCGAAATAGAGTCCGAAATTTTGTAAATCGGAGTCCGTATGGCCCAGTGAAGTTTGCAGAAAATTCAAAGCTAAAAACAGATTTAAAAATTCAAATTCAGATTTTTAATTTCAACCAGCGGGGCCAGGCGGGAAAGTTCCCGCCCTAGCCATGTCGACAGGGTTGTCGACAGGCCTGTCGACTGGGGAGTCGACTTCCCTGTCGACTTGCCTGTCGACACGGGGTGTCGAACCACTTGGCCTGGGTGCACCAGGTCTGGTTTTCTGGCTAGGGCTGGGCTGTGTTCTGGAGACTTCCTAAATCTGACGGACCTAATCTAACCTAGGGTTAATCCTATGGTCTAAAACACACCCTAATCCTATAAATACACCCTAATGCAAGCCTAATCCATACTAAAAATAGAAATGATGGCCTCATGCCGCCAAAATCAACCTTAAGAGGAGCCTCCACTAGTTTATGAAGGAAGTTGCAAGCTAATCAACCTCTAATCATCATCTCCTTCAAATATTGCAACTAGTTCTACTTCATGAGTTTGCTAATCTTGGTTTTGGTGAGTTTCTATGCCTTTATCAAGTAATTGCTAAACTAATTAGGATAGGATATTAGGAGGCTATGGATGTAAATGTGGATTATGCAAGTTGTGGTTGTCATATGTAATAAGTTCATATGTAAACTTGCCTCTTTTTATGATATGATGTGTTATGTAAGATCATTTGCAAGTTTTATGCAAGTTCTTATGCAAAATCATATGCAAGTTAGTCTCTTTTTATGATATGCATAACATATGCAAGTTTGCCTTTGTGATATGACATGATATATGCAAGTTCATGTGCAAGTTAGTCTCTTTTTATGATATGCATAACATATGCAAGTTTGCCTTTGTAATATGACATGGTATGCAAGTTCATATGCAAGTTTTATGCAAGTTTATATGCAAGTTCATTTGCAAGTTTTATGCAAGTTCATATGCAAGTTTTATGCAAGTTTATATGCAAGTTCATATGCAAGTTTTATGCAAGTTTATATGCAAGCTCATATGCAAGTTTGTCTCTTTTTATGATGTGCATAACATATGCAAGGTTGTCCCTAGGTATGACATGTTATGTAAACGAATTACGTGGGAAACGATGGGGTTAATATGCATGAGTATAAAAAGGTGTAAAGTTGTTATGATTAAGCATAACATAAAATGAATGACATAATTGGGAATTTACCTATTAAGTTAGGTCTACCCATATTATGTTTGGAATTTACCTATTAAGTTAGGTCTACCCATACTATGGAATTGGGAATTTACCTATTGAGTTAGGTCTACCCATATTCTTAAAAATGTGTGATTAATTAGGGATAATTAATACAAATTATGGGGGTGATTAATTAGGTGTAATTAATCAACTAAGACACGAGGTTGGACCCTTTTGTAGCGGAAGTCTGCCCGGAACCGACCGGCCATCCAGCAGCTACAAATGATTGGCCCAATGTGAGAGGTCTTAGTCATAAGTTAAATACGTGATTAAAGTAAAGACACGAGGTTAGATCCTTTTTATGATGGAAGTCTGCCCGGACCCAACCGGCATATCCAGCAGTCATAAAAGATGGTCTAATGTGAGAGTCTTTATGAGGTCATGATCTTAATTAATTAAGAAACACTTAACCATATTAGCATGTAGAGGGACATGAGTGGTTAAGTGGGTGCCTTGGGTGGCATGTGGAAATCTAGTGGTTGCCTTGGGTGGCAATAGAAAATACGATTAGAATACTTAACCAAAGTGGAACATGTAATTAAAACATGATTAAAGGGTTAAGTGGTATACACTAGAAATGACAAGCTTAGGTGGGTAGCTTGTGGGGGCCCATTTCAACCAATATCCCAAACGTATCTTTGTGGGCTCGACTCTAGTCGAGTGACAGGACACGCATATTGGGCTTGACTATAAGAGGCCAAAACGGGTTAGCGGTGGCAACGCAGGATCAACGGGTTTCATATGCGTGTGTGGACCCGGGCTGGTTGGTAAGTCGTTGTTGCATCGTGTAGATATAAAGCCGTGCACCGTTGATATTATCAGGTTGCCACTTTGGTGAATGATACACCCCATTGTGGGACCAGCACGGGTATCTACGGTAGGGAGCCGATCGCTTGGAAGTAGTGGGTACACCTAGTGGAGATAGGGGCAGACGGCACCTATGTAGTGAGCTAGGGGTACACGAAACTACTGGGTAAATTTTCTAAGTCCTTGGGAGGGATCAACCTTTAAGTAGGAATGTCTGGTGTGGTGCAGTGTAGTAATTATCCTTGGGTGGGTAAATGCGTCTTTATCGTTATCTTAGTTCACTCTAAGTCTGATGGGCTACTGAGTGTAGTCATTTATCCCCAGTCACACCGTACCAAGTTATATCATATCCTTATTACTTTAATGATTACATTGTTAAAGTTATAGGACTCGCTCAGACTTATGTCTGACCCCGTTGTTTTTATCTTTTTTCCCAACCCTCAGGTTCTCAGAGTGGGCCCAGCGCGAGTGGGCTTTGATCAGGCTGCTTTTATTATTCTCTTGGAGCTTGGACCCTAGATGTAGAGCTCAGTTTACCCTTTTCTTTTATGGCTATCAGTTCATGTATTGGGATTATGTATTTTTATTTAGCAGGATGGATATTTGTACTTGACTTCTATTATGGTTTTGTAATGTAACCAGACATGTTTTATTTTCCGCTGCAATTGAAATGATGTTTTAAATTTTCAAAGTATTACTTATATCTGTCTTGCTGTAATTACTCTATTCTATATTCACTCAAAATACTCCACCGATGTTATGGCATTCCCCTAGAGAGTGACCATAGCGGGCGTTGGGGTGTTACACCTAGTATATAATTTTAACTAGAAAACAATATTTAAAGTGAGAAGTTCTCACCGACTAGCTAAACCAAACGCCGCGACTCTTCTTATATAGAAGTCTTCGTCGTGCTCGCCTTTTGTCAGTTTCATCGTCCGTAGCCACTACATATATAAAAATCACATTTTTATATTGTTACTATATATATAAAAATCACATTTTTTAATACCGCTACTATATACATAAAAATTCTATTTTAACACCGCTACTATATAGATAAAAATTCTATTTTTACACCTCTACTATGTAGATAAAAATTCTATTTTTACAGCGGTGTTCATATAATAAAGATTATATTTTTACCACGCTAACTTCATAATAAAAATTATATTTTTATATTTCTCTTCTTCTAATAAAAATTATATTTTTAATCTTCCTATCATATAAAAATCATATTTTTAATTCTCTACTTATATAGAAATTATATTTTTAATCTTCTACGTCTTCGTATATAAAAATTTCGTTTTTACTTCACCATTTCAACTATATAAAGATTCAAACTTTCCAAATATAAAAATTCGTTTTTTATACTTTAAAGATTCAATTCTTTTCTTGTTTCAAAATCAAACTTTTCAAATTAAAAATCCAACCTTTCATATATGACAAAAATCTTATCTTTCTAATAAAAATCTCTCCTTTACTATGATAAAAATATAATCTTTATTTAAATGAAAATCTAAACTTCGTATGAATAGAAATCAAATCCTTCTATGTTAAAAATATAAATAAAAATCAAAGCTTTCTATGTCAACAATATAAATAAAAATCAAAGCTAAGTGGAATGCAAAGAACTCACACCGGTGGCGAATTTGTTGATTGAATTGCAGAGGGGAGAGGGGAATCGCGTGTTGTTGAAATCGAGGAGGGGGAGGAGGCGGTTTTGGGCTGGAGGGGGTACGGTTTGGGGTGCGTCCGTGGGGAGTTGGCTGTGGGGGCTTCGGTGGATCGGAGGAGAGATATAATAGGGAAAGAAGAGGAAGACGCGGCAGGAGGAGGAGAACGGCCAGAGGAGGAGAAGGAGAACGGCCAGAGGAGGAGGAAGAAGAAGCGGCGGCGGTGGCAGATTGGCTGGGGCGCGATTTTATTATTATTTTTCTCTTTTTTTTCTTCGAATGAAATGAATCGGGGGGGGGGGGGGGCTGAGTGGTTAAAGGAAAAGAGAGAGGGATTTTGTTTTATTTTTATTTATTTAATTATTTGATTTCAAAAAGCCACTTTTAATTTCGACCTCGAAATCGAACCCACCGAATGTCGTCCATAGCTAATTACCTGCATTCCGAACAAAATGGGATATGTATCGTAGGATGATTCGATCAGTTTTCATTAAAATCAAAATATAACTCTATATATTGATTTTGAACGCACATTTCAATTTACCGGGGCCACATACTAACTTTAAAAATTCCCGAAAAATATTTTCTAGCTTCGTATTGACGATACAGTCATAATAAAACTAATTTCGTCAAATTCCAAGATCGTTTGAAAAATGACCATTTTCCAGTCGACTAAAATCAGCTAAAACTGGTCAAATGAGTTTTCTTTCGCCACGCTCACATATTGATTCGAAAAATTACAAATTTTGGAATCTAGTAATATCTTGACATCTCGAATCCAACAAAAGTGGTTTCATCGAAAACCGAGGTCGTTTGCAAATTCTCCATTTTTAAGAGCCAGAATTCCATAGCGACTATTCTGAATTTTCAACTGGACATATCTTTTTTTTTCCCGCTATGAAATTTCAATTTTTCGGATTCGTTGGAAAGATATTTCCAATTAGATTCAAATATTTTTGGTTTCTCTAAAATCCGGTTTATTTTGAATTCTGTACACTCATTTGAAATTCGAAATCAAATTTTCAAACTACCGCGCCATTTTCAATTCCTTTTATATTTAAAATAAAATTATTATATTCTAACAACGACTATATAAATATATACGTTCTAATTCAATTCGAAATAAACTTTTTGTCGTTATTATATAAAATAGTTCATTATAAATAATCAAAATTGCCAAAATAAAAATTTTTAATTGGCTCAGAATTTTTGGGTTGTTATAAATAAACACTAATTGAAGAATTCTGATTGTATATATAGGTGAAGAAGTGTGGTCAGCAAGCCATTTTGGTTTGGCGAGCACGCAATATAGGGTGTAGGTACACAGTCTGTTTGATTGGGTAGGCATACCTCATTTCCTTTCAATTCCTTTCAAAACAGCATGTGCGTAGGTTTCCATTCGTACAGATATGGGCAACCCCTTTTTTCATATATATATATATATATATATATATATATATATATGCGCAAGCAGGTTTAATGAAGTAGGCATGTGCATTTTAAAGATGCAGGCTACGAGTTCTGATATTTTAATTTGAAGAACACGGTGCGTCCCCACGTTTTGTCTACTGACTTTGAAATGGATAGAAAAATATAGTATATAGGTTAGGGAGTTAAGTATGTCCTATATTTATTTATTTTACTATTATTATACTTCTTGTTTTGGCGTGATGGAGAAGGACAAGATTTAAGGTGTATTTACAGTAGAAGAGGCTTCACGAGGAGGAAAAAGGCAACCTAGGGTAGCATGCGAATGACAGAAGTTTTCAGAACACATGGGCTGAACAGTTGGAAATGAGAGCGACATCACATGCGTGGCAGAAATTTCAAAGAAGCAAATGCACAAACATGTCGAGAAAACCGTATTATTAATTTAAAATGACCAAATTTTTTGTACAAGATGACCAACGATATCTATTCGAAATGGTTTATTCAGCATGTAATGCTCACGGTTTAAAATCCACGCAACGTTCCCTAGTTGAAACAAAATTTGAAAACATACAAAAGTAAATTATTATTAACATATACCTACAAACAGAATTATATACAAATTTCAAAATATAATAGTTTAAATTTTAAACTCAATATTAAATTAAATATTAAAATGTTTAAAATCCTTTTATTTATATAATAAATCGTTATAATTTATAAATGAATTTCATAGCGATTATTTGAAAATTTGATTTAGACATAAAAAAAAATCTACAATATGAAAACTTGAATTTTCTCTTCCATTGGAAAAATATTATCAAATAGATTCGGGCGTTTCTTGTTTCGAGAAAATCCGACTTATATTTGATCCTGTACAGTCAATTAAAGTTCAAAACCCAATATTTACAACTACCGCACCGCTACAGTTCGTTTTATAATTAAATTTTAAATTAAACGTCCTAATTTCATTTAATTAACGAATACATTAATAAAATTTCAATATAAACCATATTAAACCATTTTAAACTGCCTGTTCACATTATAATGCAAACACAACATTTTCCGACCGTCGGAAATAAAATATTATTAATATTAATAACATATTCAAAATAAAAGGTTAAATTCAATTATTTAAATTTGAATCAACATTGTAAATAATAAATTAAATTAAATAATTTCCTAGAAAATACGGGACGTTAAATTCCATCCCCCTTAAAAGAATTTCGTCCCTGAAATTACTAAGGTAGAAGAAATGCTGCAAATCCGTTATCATTACAAAAATATTTAATTAAAACTCAGTTTTATTTTCAAAACTAACCCTATTGGTTTTAAAATTAATTTATTTCAAATAACAGATTTTTTTTTTCAAAAATTTTAAAAATATTCTAACACCTTAAATTTGGAAAAATTTCGGCAGAGTTTCACTAGTACGGAGGGACAACTGCAATATTGTAGGTTCAAGAAATATATATACATCGACCAAAACGGTCGGAAAAATCCAAAATCCAATCTCAAACCCAAATAAAACCAAAATTTTATATTTTACGTTGGCGTGCCGTTCTGAGAGCGCTAATATGCGATAAACGATAAATATACTCATGCTTGTTTGATTAACATGCCAAACTGGATTCAATTTACTTCAAAATTCTCTCGGATGAATTTTAAAGTTGAATTAACTCTTCTGCACCTATTCTCAACTCCAATGAACTTCGTTAGTCTTTAAAACAATGTTAGTCAAGTCCAAATATCCATATCATTAATATTATCCACATCAATCATTCCAACCAATTGGAAATAATCATACAACTTTATTCAATTCTCATAGATTTAATTATAGCTATGTCTTAGCAGTTCGTTTATTTATTTAAATATCTATTCAATTTCATTAATCCTGAATTAATTCATTTACTAGTTTCCAACCAATGTTTAAATCTATATCCATGCCATATATTCAACTAAACAATTCCTTGATTTCCGCATTATACTTTGATACGTCTCAATAGTTTCAATTCATTTATTCTAGATTGGTTTTCAATCAACTATTGGCGGATTCCATACAAACCACCCAACATATAATAAATAATCAATGCATAACAATTCAACCAAACCATTTTGTTTCACATTAATATTTCTCGTTTGCTTTCACTTTGATTTCACATCAATTGATTAATATTGGATTAATTTCCATTCAATTATCATTTACGAGATTTCACAAGTGAAAACTTTTTTTATTATAGAAATATATTCCAGTCCAATATTCCAATTTGAATTCTTATTTAAGTTACTTAAACAAATCCATATTATAATCATTTGAGAAAAATATATCTATATAAAGATATAATCCGAGCAAACTATATAAAAATAATTTTATAATAAATTACAAATATGCGCTCTCATATATATACACTCAAACTCAATCCAGGTTATTACAAACCCTATCTCTATCGAGTTACACCACAGAGCAAGGTTATCACTAAACCAATAGCTCTGATACCAACTGTAACGGCCCGAAAAAAATTTCGATGCTCGAATTTTCAACAATAATACATAATCCCATATTACTTGTCAAAAATCCAAGTATTGAACTCCAGACTGTTAATAGAAAGAAGTTAGAGGATGAGAAGCAGAAAGAAAGAAATACTAGAATATAAGAAAAAGAAGAACACATCAGATTCCCACAGCGGAATGAATAAATATAATATATCAAATCTCTTTATACAATAGCGAACTGTATAAACATACCAATCATTAGAGTACAACATGTATCTGTCACAGCGGAAATACACTTATATAGATAATGGTGAAGCCTCCTACTTCCATCTCCTGAAACTCCAAGCGAAACCTAACCTGGAAATATACTTGGTCTGACACGAGAACATTTGAAGCAAAGCAAAATTCACCCGGATCAATCTGGAATACTTTCAGTGATAAATTCACAGTGCAAAAAAATTTTTTAACTTTGAAAATTTCTTTTGAAAGAAAGGATAATAGTACGACCAGCCCACACATAAACACGGACGGATTTTACCTTAATATAACCCAAAACATTTTTGAAATCAATATCTTTTATGATATTATAATAATGTCAATCAAACCACAAATGAATAGTAACCTAGCAGAACGCTTGCATCTCACGCTCTACATATATAGTATACAATCAAAACCATAGGCTGTTATTGGAAAATGGATTTCCTGGCAAGGTATGGGACCTCCTTCTGACAATGTACCTCCGGAGAGGAATACATTGGGATTTAATAAGAACGTCTTGAAACCCAGCTACACATGACCGACCCCTCATTTCGCTTGGGAGTACCGAATAGATCATTACCATGGTTGGGGGCCAGCTAACCGAACTGATAGCATAAAATTTAAAATAAAGGGACAACCGAAGGCATTTTATTTCTCTAGATCAGGTAACGATATACCCTTTTAATGTGTGCGACCCACATAGCCATGTTGCCTACCCGATTTTGTGCCATTTCCCGGTTGGTGAGGCTTCAAGTGAGGTTTTTCAGCACATCTCTGAATGCCACATTGTCAGATCCGTCAAATCACTAATTAATGTCCACAAATACACTCTGGTGTGAAGAAAGAGAATTTCTCCACCACCGAACTTGGTATATTTGTAAAAATTAATGTACATGATTCTTAAGGAAATACTCTGTCAAATACTCGTCCATACAAGTCATCCATGAACAGGATGAGCCAAAGGCACCCTCCTACTGCATCCTAGGTATCACCCTATAGATCAGAAGTGAGTAGAACTTGCAAATCCGAAGATTTCAATCACGAAAGAATCACAGGTCATCATAACTCTGGTAGCTAGCCAGAGAAATTGAACGAGTAGTTCTTCCGCTAATGAAGATCAATAGTCTTCAATGATCCATCACGACTATCTTCTGATATATTCAACGTTACGCATTTGCTAGTCGGAATGGGTTTCGAATATAAATTCGATCCCAGTCTTTCCGTACAAAATAAGACGACCCGAACTTCCCCAGTAAGGAAAGCTCGGATTGAATTGAGAACAACACACAAAAGAACGCAAACCGAAGAACATTTCATTGTTAATTACAACAATTCATCAGAACACAAGAATATTCAGAGTATTAACAAATAATATACATTATAAAATATCAGAGATTACAATACATTACATAGTAGCGGAAAAATAATACAATACATAACTAGAAGTAATACACAGATACAAAGCTTTCCGAGTATCGTTCCAGTTGTAAATCAGGATTCTGTGAATATAAACCTGCAAAACCAAAACTACTAGCTTCCCGTGTCAAAATAAGGGCACCCAAAGTTTAGGTTAAAACAATAAATAAATACACCAGAATCCGGGATTTCCTTACTGTAAGAACCCGTAACTTCCCCGTGAAGGAAGCAGCGGATACTTTGAGAAAAACACACAAAAGAACGCAGACAGAAGAACTTTTCATTGTTAATTACAACAATTTCATCAGATTACAAGAATATATAAAGTATGAATAAATATTATACATAAAATATCAGAGATTTAAATTACATTTAAATACATCGTAGCTGAAAATAATACAAAAACACAATTAGAAAGTAATACACGAATACAGAGCTTTCTGAGTGTCATTCCAGCTGTAAATCAGGATCCTGTGAATATAAACCTGCAAAACCAAAACTACTATCTGCCCGTGTCAAAATAAGGGCACCCAGAGTTTAGGTTAAAATAATAAACTCCAGGTCAGTCATGTGACTGGTGTGAGAACTAAAACAGTTATTAATCTTAATTTTTAAAGTTAGGTAAATCAAGGGACCACGCCGTATAACACGGAACGGGTTTCCTCCCAAGAATACCAGTGCATAAAACAACAGTGCAATGCTTAATAAAGAACAATGAAGCTATTATAAAACCCAGGTCCCATCACACAATGCAACGCAAGCCGGAGGATAGTGTTTTACCTTATAATAGCAAAAGAATGCTTGATATGCTAAATTTCATGTTTTATTATTACTATAAGTGTATAGTGATAAAACAATTTCAATCATAAATATCAGTCATAGACGGCATGGGTACCATATATCATGTCGCCATACTAGGCTCTACAATCAAAACCGCAAATGTCACGTATTTGGAAGTTGGATTTCCATATGTGAAACATGGAAAAAGATAGTCCTTACCGGTTCGAGATTGTCTAGCCCAAGTCTCAGGATCAGAGCTCGAGTGACCCTTGGAGCGACAGGGCCGATCCAACGATGTGGATTAAAATTCCTGAACACTGCGTTTCCCCACCCTTTTGGGCGTAAATGAGCCAACGAATGACTCCATCGGCTTCACATAGTCACCAATATATCCGAGGCACCTCGCAACAACAACAACCACATAAGTCAAACTCGTCAGGGCGTGTAAAACCACTGACGCCACTTCTAGCTAGAAGGAAATGCATGCCCTCCCTGAGGTCCTCTCCTGTTTCTGGTTCACAACCGGGGTGTGAGGCTCGAGAATCAACGTTACACAAAGCTATACCACACAGGCCGTGCTTTGATCATCAACCACAAGGCTTTGCTTTTCAACAAAAGCCTTGATCATTTGCCACTTAGGCATGCCACACAGGAAATTCACTCCATGCGTTTGATATCCATTGATATATAACCTCTGAGCTCGTACGTCTCAGAGAAGGGCGTTAAGCAAGAGAATAAATTCTCCGCCGCCAAACAGATTTATATTTAATAGAAATCAATCACACAGACTAAAATTCAATGTCAGACACACAGTCCATTTACAAGTTTGTTCTGGGTCTGAATCAAAACCGAAGGCACCTATTACCCCGCATATCCATCGATCTCCAAGTACGTATGGACGATCACCAACTGATTCTCTCCTCTTGGGTGTACGGCCCAGTCAAGATCATCAGTAATCACCCAAACGACGTGAAGACCTCCAGTCCTCGACCACCTTCTTCATCTTCAACTTATCGTCGTATCAGTTATTCAGAATGGGATAAACCCGGTCTTTCCGAATAACTCGCGTATATAATAAACAAGTGTTACACAAACACAACATACGCCTCATTCCAATTCATCAGTCACTAACCTTAAATTAGTAAGGGAACAATTCCCAAAATATTTACCCCAAAGGCCGAAACCAACATCAGATCAATACCCAGGAAACCATTCATATTAACTAATCTTCAGTAAGTTGCTAAACTTCACATTCTTAGGGATAGGTTCCAATTAATTTTATCAAAGATAAATTCCTCAAATTTATTCTTTAATCTTCTTTTGAATATCGATTCAACTAGTCGAAATTAACAAACCTTATCGAAGTAATCATTTGTTTTAATTTCCCAATCCCAACCTATTCATCCCATGAAGTAAAACTGGTCAAACTTTGTAACAACCCGTATTTTCAATAACCTGTAATAACATAAATCGAGGCAGAATTTAATTCTAAAATGGGAATCAAGGGAAACGGGCTATGCCATTGTGTTCGTCTCGGAAAAATACGCGAAATAGAGTCCGAGTTTTCGAAAATCGGAGTCCGTATGACCAAGATATGGCCTCGCGAAGTTTCACGAAAATTCCCAAATTAAAGTATACTTAATTAAGTGAAATGGGTTGTGTAGATATATATATATATATATTGATATATATATATATATAATTGAAAATTTAATAAATAAATATGCAAAAATGCTCAAAACAGCGAATTGGGAGAGGGGAATAACCGAACCGGCCGATTTTTGAAGTCGACCCGAGCCTGCTGGGTCGACTAGGGGTTAATCCAGGGTGTTTGGCTGTCAACCCGTGGGCCGATTCGCTCAAGTGCAGATTTTGCATTTGAATGGTTCTCATGGTCCATCTTTAATCTAAAGGCCCTAGATGGTTCCTACACTTGACTTCTTCCCCAAGACATGCTTTGATGGCTTGGATTGAATCTAGGGTTAATCCTATGGCCTAAAACACTTGCCTAATCTATAAATAAGACCCTAACCTACCCTAATTCATTCATAATTAAACCTAGTGACTAAACTATGGCAAAATGCTAGCTCTCATGGCCTCCACTAATTTTATGAAGAGGGTTGCATACTAATCACTCTCTAATCAACTTCTAATCCCTTCTTAGCATCTTAATCTTCTTCATTTGGTGTTCAAAGTTGCTAGTTGTGAGTTTCTATCACTTTGATGATCTTTTGGTAAACTAATTAGATGAGATGTGATGAGATTTATGGTTTTGTATGTGGGTTAATGAGCTTTGAATCATATGATATGATGTTAGCATTAATCTTATGTTTATGCATGTTGAGTATGTAAGCTTATGCAAGTTTAATATGATGTATGTTATGTTTGCATGATGCTAAATATGCAAGTTGTGGGCTATGTAATCATATGCATGTTATGCAAGTTCATGGTAATATGCTATGCAAGTTACATGTTTGTTAATATGCAAGTTACATGTTTGTTAATATGCAAGTTACATGTATGTAAATATGCAAGTTACATGTTTGTTAATATGCAAGTTACATGTTTGTTAATATGCAAGTTACATGTATGTAAATATGCAAGTTACATGTTTCTTTATATGCAAGTTCATGATGACACATTATGCAAGTCTATAAGCTAATATGCAAGTTTGTTATGCAAAATGAATATGTAAGTTATGTGACATATTATATGCAAGTTATGTGACATGTTATGCAAGTTCATATGCAAGTTATGTGTTTGTTAATATGCAAGATGGCACCTTTGAAACATGTTCATTCATATGCAAGTTGACACCTTTTATATGTGTTATATCATGAACGAAATTACGTGGGAACGATGGGGTAATTAAATGCATAAGTTAATAAGATTGTGTGAAATTAATATAATTATGCATAACACAAAATAAATAAACATAGTATGGGAATTTGCCTATTTGGTTAGGTGTACCCATACTATGTGTTGGGAATTTACCTATTGAGTTAGGTCTACCCCATGGGAATTTACCTATTAAGTTAGGTCTACCCATGTTAAGAAAACTTGATTAATTAGGGATAATTAATATAAAATTATGAGGGTGATTAATTAGGTGTAATTAATTGACTAAGACACGAGGTTGGACTCAGTTGTAGCGTAAAACTGCCCGGACCCAACCGGCTTAACCAGTTGCTACAAATGTTAGCCCAATGTGAGAGGTCTTAGGCACAAACTAAATACGTAATTAATGTAAAGACACGAGGTTAGACTCTGTTATGACATAAGGCTGCCCGGACCCAACCGGCTTAACCAGCGGTCATAAAAGACAGTCTAATGTGAGAGGTCTTTACAAAGGTTACGTTCTTAATTAATTAATTAAGAAACACTTAACCACATTAGCATGTAGAGGGACATGAGGGGTTAAGTGGGTGCCTCGGGTGGCATGAGAAAATCTAGTGGTTGCCTTGGGTGGCAATAGAAAATACGATTAGAATACTTAACCAAAATAGAACATGTAATTAAAACATGATTAAAGGGTTAAGTGGGATATACTAGAAAAAGGGACAAGCTTAGGTGGGTAGCTTGTGGAGGCCCATTTCAACCAGTAACCCATACGTATCTTTGTGGGCTCGACCCATGTCGAGGACGGGACACGCATACTGGGCTTGACTGTAAGAGGCAAACGGGTTAGCGGTGGCAACGCAAGTCCAACGGGCTTCATATGCGTGAGTGGGCCCGGGCTGGTAGGTAAGCCGTTGTTGCATCGAGTAGATATAAGCCGTGCACCTTTAGTTTCATCAGGTTGCCACATTGGGGAATGATACATCCCACGGTGGGGCCAGCACGGGTATCTACGTTAGGGAGCCGATCGAATGGGAAGTAGTGTGTACACCTAGTGGATTGTAGGGCCCCGTGGCGCCTACTTGGTCACCTAGGGGTACGCAGGTACTAATTAGTAAATTTTATAAGTCCTTGGGTGGGATCAACCTTTAAGTTAGGAACGACTGGTGTGGTGCAGTTTAGTAATTTACCTTAGGGAGGGTAGATGCGTCTTTATCCTTTATCTTCGTTTAGTTGACTGCTTAGGGTAGCCATTCATCCCTATATGTTACCGTATATCAGTTTATGTCTTCTCTGGTTACTTTAACGATTGTATTGTTAAAGTTATAGGACTCGCTCAGACTTATGTCTGACCCTGTTGTTTTTATCTTTTTCCCAACCCTCAGGTCCTACGGTGGATCCTAGCAGTAGTGGAGCTTGATCGGATTGCTGTTCCAGTCTTTAGGAGCTTGGATAGATGTAAAGCTCCAGTTATCCAGTTATCTTTTCTTTTGTTTGGCTATTGTATGAGAGTGGGATTATGTACTTCTTTATTTTGATGGATATTGTACTTGACCTTTATTGTGGTTTTATGATGTAACCAGACATGTTTTACTTCCGCTGTTATGAGATGATGTTTTAAAATTTCAAGTACTATTTATATCTGTCTTGTTGTAATTTTTCTGTTCTATATTCACTAAAATACTCCACCGATGCTATGGCATTCCCTTAGTGAGTGATCATAGCGGGAGTGGGGTGTTACACGTGGTATCAGAGCTTAAGGTTACCAGAACAGATAAAATTTTTGAGAAAAACTACTTTCTAAGAGTATTTTCGAAGAAAGTATTTTTAAAAGCATGTCTTCTAAGAGAAAAAGTTTTTGAAAAAGAAAAGCATAATCCCCAATAGCCATATCTTTATCTTTCGGAATCTCCTTTTTGAATCTTTCCTCTTTCGTTTCAGCATGGCTGAAGATCTTAACATCCCGGAGGGTTTAGTTATACCACTATGGTATAGGAGGTTGCAAGAGGCTAGGGCCGCGGCTGCGGGTCCGGCCAATGCTACTACACCAGAGACAACCGCTCCTCCTCCTCAGCCTAGAGTGGATAATTTTGCTAAGGTTTGCAAGGAGTTCAAGGCTATAGGAGGAAAACCTTTTCTTGGTTCAGAGACTTTCGTAGAGGCTAGAGATTGGCTTAAGGAAGTGGAAGAGTTGCTAGATATCTTTGAAGTGGAAGAGGGAAAGAAAGTCAAGTTGGCGGCTTGGTTAATGAAGGGAGAGGCCTCATTCTGGTGGGAGGTCACTAATGGAGAACGCCCTGTTGACTCTTGGGCAGATTTTAAGCAAAGGTTTGGGGCTAAGTTTCTCTCAAGGGCGGAAGAGAATCTGTTTATGGAGAAGTTCTTGAATTTGAAGCAAGGGAATCTCACGGTGAAAGAATATGTCAACAAATTCAATCAATTAGCAAGGTTTGGCATAGAGTTGGTGAATACACCGGAGAAGAAGGCTTTGAGGTTCGTTAGAGGCTTGAACGAACCATTGCAAGGAATAGCTATGACTCACATTCCTATGGGGGCCACTTTTGAGAAGCTTGTCTACATGGCACTTATGCATGAGGATGATAAGAATTCTAAGGCACCAGAGAAAAAGGGGGATCAGAAGAAACCGCAACAGCAACAACAAGGCAAGGGCGGAAAAGGCAATGGTGACAAAAAGAAGACGAAGAAGAAGTGCTTCAATTGTGGAACACCAGGACACCTCAGTAAGGATTGTCGCAAAAAGAAGAAGACCGGTTGCTTTCATTGTGGTGAAGCAGGGCATCTTGTGAAAAACTGCCCAAAGAAGGGGCAGAAGACGGGGTCTACCTCAGGAGGCCAGGTGCAAGCTCTTATAGCACCACCTCAGTCAGGGGGGCAAGTTCAGGTTCTCTCAGTTCCACCGATTCAGCAGAGAGGTAGAACTATTTCCGTTGAAAGTCTGGTTTTTCTGTTTGATCATCCAGTTCGTACTTTGTTTGACTCTGGCGCATCGCATTCTTTTATCTCATCATCGTTAGTTGAGTCACTGCACTTAGACACCAGTCTAGTTGATGATCCCTTGGTTGTCTCAAACCCAATTGGGGGCTCCATATATCTGTCTATGATATGTTTGGGTTTGAAGATTTCTATACTTAGCGTTGAGTTTAGATGTGATGCTTTTGTATTGGGCTTCACGGGCTATGGGTTGATCTTGGGCATGGACTGGTTATCCAGTAATGGTGCCGTTCTTGATTGCGAAAGGAGAGTTGTCAGGCTCATGACCCGCTTGGGTAACACTCTCGAGATCTCTTGCAATCCCATGGAATCTGTTTTGCTAAGTTATCTTGAATCGCTCGATGCTTCGGTCGAAAGTTTGTGTTCTGTCAGAGTAGTCCGGGAATATCCGGATGTGTTTGAAGAAGTAAAGGGTTTGCCTCCGAAGCGGGAGATAGATTTCCGAATTTATTTGGTGGATAATGCCAAACCAGTGTCTTTGCCAGTACGCCACATGGCTCCTCGTGAGAGAAGAGAACTTCATAAGCAAGTAGGGGAGTTGCTTGAGAAGGGGTTCATAAGGCGAAGTATATCGGAGTGGGGAGCTCCAGTAGTGTTTGCCACGAAGGCGGATGGGTCCCTCAGACTTTGTGTGGATTATAGGGAACTTAATAAGCTCACGAAGAAGAATAGACACCCATTACCGAGGATAGATGATCTCTTTGATCAGTTGGTTGGCGCGTCAGTATTTTCGCAGATGGACTTAGCTACAGGGTTTCATCAGTTAAGAGTGGCGGAGGACAGTATAGAGAAGACTGCTTTCCGGACTCCGGATGGTTTTTATGAGTGGCTAGTGATGCCATTTGGGTTGACAAACGCCCCCGCATACTTTGTTGATCTCATGAGTAGAGTGTTCAGAGAGTATCTGAATAAGTTTGTAGTAGTTTTTGTGGATGACATCTTGGTCTTTTCCAAGAATGAAGAAGAGCATGCCTTACATCTCAAGGAAGTGTTGGAGACTCTTCGAGCGCATAGTCTTAAAGCTAAATTCTCTAAATGCCATTTTTGGAGAAGAGAAGTGCGATTCTTAGGGCATGTGGTCTCTAAGGAAGGGATAGCTGTGGATCCCGCAAAGATAGTATCTATCCAGGATTGGAAAGTTCCTAGAAATGCTACCGAGGTAAGAAGTTTCTTGGGGTTGGCAGGATATTATAGGAAGTTCATCAAAGACTTCGCGAAGATATCAGCCCCATTAACCCGCTTGACGAAGAAGAATCTGGTTTTCTCATGGGATGTAGATTGTGATGATGCTTTCCGACGGTTAAAGAGAGCTTTGACCACCGCTCCAGTTTTAGTGCTTCCAGATGGGAGTAAGCCGTTTGTTGTTTATACCGATGCTTGTGGAACAGGATTAGGCGCAGTCTTGATGCAGGAGGGAAGGGTAATAGCCTATGGAGGGAGACAATTGAGAGTGCATGAGAAGAATTACCCTACCCATGATCTAGAGTTGGCCGCGATTGTTTTCGCACTTAAGTCTTGGCGCCATTATCTTCTTGGTGAGAGATTCGAGTTGTTCACCGACCATAAATCATTGAAGTACTTATTCTCTCAGAAGGATTTAAACTTAAGACAGCAAAGGTGGATGGAGTTCTTAGCATCCTATGATTTCGAGATAGCGTATACCCCTGGTAAGGGTAACGTGGTGGCAGACGCCTTAAGTAGAAAAAGGCTATCTTTGAGTCCATTGTTCGTGGAACGACGAAGCTTGGAGTTTCTTTCTTTGTTTGACTTCAGACCTTCTGTTGATTTTGTACCTGGTTTGTTGGCATCCTTGGAGGTTAGACCTACTCTTTTGAGACGGATTGGCGAGGCTCAGCGAGACGACCCACAGTTGGTGGTGTTGGTAGAGAAGCTTATAAGAGGGGAGTCGTCCAGCCATTTGGGTAGATACACCATAGATGATAAGGGATGGTTGCATAGAGACGGTAGACTTTGTGTACCGCAAGATGAGGGTTTGAAGAAGGCTATTTTGGATGATGCACATCGTTCAAGAATGACTATTCATCCCGGTGGAGACAAAATGTACCAAGACATGAAGAGAGTTTTCTTTTGGGCCGGTATGAAGAAAGATGTGGCCGAGTATGTGGCTAGATGCTTAGTGTGCCAACAAGTTAAAGTGGAGCAAAGGAAACCCGGTGGGTTGCTACACCCATTGGAAGTTCCACAGTGGAAGTGGGATAGTGTCTCGATGGATTTCATCGACGGGTTACCGAGATCGAGGAAGGGCAATACGGGAATTTGGGTTGTGGTAGACAGACTTACAAAGAGTGCCCATTTTATACCCGTAAAGAGTAAGAGGACCGCTCCATGGCTTGCTTCAGTCTATGTTAGAGAGATTGTTAGATTGCATGGCGTACCATCCAGCATTGTGAGTGATCGAGATCCTATTTTCACTAGTGAGTTTTGGAGAAGTTTGCAAGAGGCGGTAGGGACTCAGTTGTGTTTGAGCACCGCATATCATCCTCAGACGGACGGTCAGACCGAGAGGGTGAACCGTATCTTAGAAGATCTTTTGAGGCTTTGTATCTTGGATTTTGGAGGTACATGGGAAGAACATCTTCCTTTGGTGGAGTTCGCATATAATAACAGCTTTCAGTCCAGTATTGGTATGGCTCCTTTCGAAGCTCTTTATGGAAGGCCTTGTCGATCTCCTACATGTTGGTGGGAATCTACGGATAAGATCTTGCTTGGGCCGGATATGGTTAGAGAGACTTCAGAGAAGATTGATTTAATTCGAAAAAGGATGAAAGCAGCGCAAGATAGACAGAAATCTTATGCGGATCGGAGAAGGACGGATCTTGAGTTTGAGGTTGGGGACATGGTTTTTGTCAAAGTATCTCCATTGAGAAATGTTGTTCGCTTTGGGTCCGTAGGGAAGTTAGCACCGAGATTTGTTGGGCCGTTTCCTATTAAGGAAAGGATTGGACGGATGGCATATAGGGTGGAGTTGCCCGACAGACTTAGTGGTGTTCATGATGTATTCCATGTATCACATTTGAGGAAGTGCTTACATGAGACCGCGGAGGTGGTAGAGCCGAGCTTGCTTAGAGATGTAGAGGTAGAGCGTGATGCGACGATTCGACGAGCTCCTACTCGCATCCTTGGGTCAGAAACTAGGAAGTTGAGGAACAGAGAAGTTCAGCTAGTTAAAGTGCAATGGGGAGATGACGAAAGCAATGCTACTTGGGAGACGGAAGCAAAGATGCGTTCTTTGTATCCATTTCTTTTTGAGAGTATGTCTTTTAACTTCTCCTTTATTGCTTGTCTAGTACTTATCTTATCTTTAGTATATCCTCTCGCTAATACCTATGACCTTTAGATAGGGTAAAACCTATGGTTGAGACATGTGTTTGAAACATGTTATGGTTGATGGATGCATATGGATGCAATTGTTTGCTAGTGGTTGCTCGTGGATGCATATACACACACATTAGGCACTAGATCGGCTCAGTCACTTCATGTTGCATATTGCATAAATGGATGTGGTAGTTAGATTGATGGATGTATCATGGCTGTGTTATCATATGGATGATGCATTTTTGTGTATGGTTGTGCACGCATGTAGAAATTTGTATGTGTCAATAGGGTTTCGCATACATATTGGATGCATGGCACTATCATGGTTTGCATTAAGGAGGTTTACTGTATCAGTAACCGCCTGATTTTCGCATTAGGTAAGTACATATACACACACTTTTGCATATATCCATCCAGCATTTAGAATCTTGTAAGGACAATGATTGCTCGTGGATGATGCTTTGAGTAGATGGATGATTGGATGGTAGGATACGTTCTTCCTAACTTGAAGATTTCGGGGACGAAATCCTTTAAGGAGGGGAGAATGTAACAACCCGTATTTTCAATAACCTGTAATAACATAAATCGAGGCAGAATTTAATTCTAAAATGGGAATCAAGGGAAACGGGCTATGCCATTGTGTTCGTCTCGGAAAAATACGCGAAATAGAGTCCGAGTTTTCGAAAATCGGAGTCCGTATGACCAAGATATGGCCTCGCGAAGTTTCACGAAAATTCCCAAATTAAAGTATACTTAATTAAGTGAAATGGGTTGTGTAGATATATATATATATATATATATATTGATATATATATATATATATATATATATATATAATTGAAAATTTAATAAATAAATATGCAAAAATGCTCAAAACAGCGAATTGGGAGAGGGGAATAACCGAACCGGCCGATTTTTGAAGTCGACCCGAGCCCGCTGGGTCGACTAGGGGTTAATCCAGGGTGTTTGGCTGTCAACCCGTGGGCCGATTCGCTCAAGTGCAGATTTTGCATTTGAATGGTTCTCATGGTCCATCTTTAATCTAAAGGCCCTAGATGGTTCCTACACTTGATTTCTTCCCCAAGACATGCTTTGATGGCTTGGATTGAATCTAGGGTTAATCCTATGGCCTAAAACACTTGCCTAATCTATAAATAAGACCCTAACCTACCCTAATTCATTCATAATTAAACCTAGTGACTAAACTATGGCAAAATGCTAGCTCTCATGGCCTCCACTAATTTTATGAAGAGGGTTGCATACTAATCACTCTCTAATCAACTTCTAATCCCTTCTTAGCATCTTAATCTTCTTCATTTGGTGTTCAAAGTTGCTAGTTGTGAGTTTCTATCACTTTGATGATCTTTTGGTAAACTAATTAGATGAGATGTGATGAGATTTATGGTTTTGTATGTGGGTTAATGAGCTTTGAATCATATGATATGATGTTAGCATTAATCTTATGTTTATGCATGTTGAGTATGTAAGCTTATGCAAGTTTAATATGATGTATGTTATGTTTGCATGATGCTAAATATGCAAGTTGTGGGCTATGTAATCATATGCATGTTATGCAAGTTCATGGTAATATGCTATGCAAGTTACATGTTTGTTAATATGCAAGTTACATGTTTGTTAATATGCAAGTTACATGTATGTAAATATGCAAGTTACATGTTTGTTAATATGCAAGTTACATGTTTGTTAATATGCAAGTTACATGTATGTAAATATGCAAGTTACATGTTTCTTTATATGCAAGTTACATGTTTGTTAATATGCGAGTTACATGTATGTAAATATGCAAGTTACATGTTTATTAATATGCAAGTTCATGATGACACATTATGCAAGTCTATAAGCTAATATGCAAGTTTGTTATGCAAAATGAATATGTAAGTTATGTGACATATTATATGCAAGTTATGTGACATGTTATGCAAGTTCATATGCAAGTTATGTGTTTGTTAATATGCAAGATGGCACCTTTGAAACATGTTCATTCATATGCAAGTTGACACCTTTTATATGTGTTATATCATGAACGAAATTACGTGGGAACGATGGGGTAATTAAATGCATAAGTTAATAAGATTGTGTGAAATTAATATAATTATGCATAACACAAAATAAATAAACATAGTATGGGAATTTGCCTATTTGGTTAGGTGTACCCATACTATGTGTTGGGAATTTACCTATTGAGTTAGGTCTACCCCATGGGAATTTACCTATTAAGTTAGGTCTACCCATGTTAAGAAAACTTGATTAATTAGGGATAATTAATATAAAATTATGAGGGTGATTAATTAGGTGTAATTAATTGACTAAGACACGAGGTTGGACTCAGTTGTAGCGTAAAACTGCCCGGACCCAACCGGCTTAACCAGTTGCTACAAATGTTAGCCCAATATGAGAGGTCTTAGGCACAAACTAAATACGTAATTAATGTAAAGACACGAGGTTAGACTCTGTTATGACATAAGGCTGCCCGGACCCAACCGGCTTAACCAGCGGTCATAAAAGACAGTCTAATGTGAGAGGTCTTTACAAAGGTTACGTTCTTAATTAATTAATTAAGAAACACTTAACCACATTAGCATGTAGAGGGACATGAGGGGTTAAGTGGGTGCCTCGGGTGGCATGAGCAAATCTAGTGGTTGCCTTGGGTGGCAATAGAAAATACGATTAGAATACTTAACCAAAATAGAACATGTAATTAAAACATGATTAAAGGGTTAAGTGGGATATACTAGAAAAAGGGACAAGCTTAGGTGGGTAGCTTGTGGAGGCCCATTTCAACCAGTAACCCATACGTATCTTTGTGGGCTCGACCCATGTCGAGGACGGGACACGCATACTGGGCTTGACTGTAAGAGGCAAACGGGTTAGCGGTGGCAACGCAAGTCCAACGGGCTTCATATGCGTGAGTGGGCCCGGGCTGGTAGGTAAGCCGTTGTTGCATCGAGTAGATATAAGCCGTGCACCTTTAGTTTCATCAGGTTGCCACATTGGGGAATGATACATCCCACGGTGGGGCCAGCACGGGTATCTACGTTAGGGAGCCGATCGAATGGGAAGTAGTGTGTACACCTAGTGGATTGTAGGGCCCCGTGGCGCCTACTTGGTCACCTAGGGGTACGCAGGTACTAATTAGTAAATTTTATAAGTCCTTGGGTGGGATCAACCTTTAAGTTAGGAACGACTGGTGTGGTGCAGTTTAGTAATTTACCTTAGGGAGGGTAGATGCGTCTTTATCCTTTATCTTCGTTTAGTTGACTGCTTAGGGTAGCCATTCATCCCTATATGTTACCGTATATCAGTTTATGTCTTCTCTGGTTACTTTAACGATTGTATTGTTAAAGTTATAGGACTCGCTCAGACTTATGTCTGACCCTGTTGTTTTTATCTTTTTCCCAACCCTCAGGTCCTACGGTGGATCCTAGCAGTAGTGGAGCTTGATCGGATTGCTGTTCCAGTCTTTAGGAGCTTGGATAGATGTAAAGCTCCAGTTATCCAGTTATCTTTTCTTTTGTTTGGCTATTGTATGAGAGTAGGATTATGTACTTCTTTATTTTGATGGATATTGTACTTGACCTTTATTGTGGTTTTATGATGTAACCAGACATGTTTTACTTCCGCTGTTATGAGATGATGTTTTAAAATTTCAAGTACTATTTATATCTGTCTTGTTGTAATTTTTCTGTTTTATATTCACTAAAATACTCCACCGATGCTATGGCATTCCCTTAGTGAGTGATCATAGCGGGAGTGGGGTGTTACAAACTTCATATCTAACACCACGGTATTATCGGTAAATTCAGTTACCATTTCATGTTTAAATCTAATTAAAGATTTAACTATCGCCTGGAGCAAAACTGGTGATAATCCATTCTCGATCATTTCAATCTAATTAAAGATCCATTAAAACTCCACTTGGTTTTAATCTTTAATTTGGTTAAAGATTCAATGTCATTTAAAACACGATTCACGATAAACCCAAAATCACACTCCATTCTTACAGCCTTTAACCGTAAAATAGCAATTGAGCAATTCCCTAAGCATTAACCCTGAAGGCCGAAACCAACATCAAATCAATACCGAAGAAACCATTCAACTTAACTAATCTCAAGTTAGTTTCTGATTTTCTTAACTCACTTGGGTCTAAGAACATTATTGTTGAAGATACCATTCACGACAACCCAAAATCACATTCCATTAAGAATCGGATTAAAGAACAAATGTTATTTAAAACACTATTCATGATAAACCCAAAAATCAATTCAAATTCAATTCCAATTAAATACAATTTAATTGGTACACTTCAATAAATCTAAATAAAAAGATTTAATCTTTTTCTCAACTGGGTTTAAGAACAGTGTTAATGAAGACACCATTCACGTCAAACCCAAATCACATTTGATATTAAATACAAGGCTCTGAATAGAAAATATATCGGCTTATATTCAATATCAAATTCTGCGACCAACAAATATCGTCTTGGAAATAACGATATAAATATATCTTTCAAATTTCCATAACAATATCTATATAATCACGAAATCCAACATCGAAATATTCCAAGGACAGTTTCGATACAAATCCATTCCAATTAAATTATTGGAAATTCTAGTTACTTTTAAAACCATTTCAAATCCAATTTATTTATTTAAAAATAAATAAATTATTATTCTAATTCAAAACTAGTTCATTTCGATAAAAATCTATTTTTATCCTTTCAAATATGGAGTTTTTCACCCCAATTCTTCACAAATCATTTCTTATGAATTTACACAAATTATTACTATTTTTAATTATTTTATCAAGGCCCGTATAGTCGATTTCCATCAACGGCCATCGAACTACACTTACAGCGACCTTTTCCAAATTTGATTTGGACATAATTCCAAATCCAACAGTTAGATTTCAAATCTCTAATATTCCTTAGAAAGCTCTTTTCGATATGAACCCAACGGTTCCGGATTTAGGAGAATCCGACAGTCGGATCTCCCGCAAAATCCATTCGGAGTCAATGGTCGAAATTCACGAACTACCGTGGCGCGGCGCGTTCTATTCAGGCCATTATATTATATATATAATAGTATATATAATATATATTTCGTCGATTTCCATTTAAAACAAATTTTATAAATCGTTTAAAATTCGTTTTCAAAAACAATTTCAACTTCCATTTCAAATTCAAATCAAAATTGATTTTTTCCTTATAAATTCGTTTTAAATTCATTTCAAATTGATTTCAATTCAAATCGACTTTTAATTCTATTTCAGTTCGTTTTCAATTCAATTTGAATTTTAAATTTATTCAATTCGAATTCATTTCTATTTAATTTCAATTCGAATTCAATTCTATTCAATTTCAGTTCGAATTCATTTCTATTCAATTTCAATTCGAATTCATTTCTACTCAATTTCAATTCGAATTCATTTCTTTTCAATTTCAATTCGAATTCATTTCTATTCAATTCTATACAATTTCATTTCGAATTCATTTCTAAATGTTCGATTTTGAAATCACTTTCAATATTCATTATAAAATCGACAAAATTCCCGTTCGTGTTAAAATGGTATGTAACTACTTAACACGGCTTCACATTTCAATATTCAAAGAATATTATTTTTAAATTGTTCGATAATTATGAACTGGAATAAGACATAGTCAATTACCATATAATTTGAGTTATATGGATTTCATCAAATTCGTATATACAACAATGACGATAAACACCCAACCATCATCCAAAGTGCGTTCTACACTGTACAAGCATCAAATATAAATATTCAATGCTTATAACAACCTTTCAATCAATCGATCGACATACAGCTAATTATTGGGACTAGTGTATGTCATATATCATCCCAATACCCGTGTGGAGTTTCAAATAATCAAACACAGATTTTATTTGTGCAGTTGGGCGATGTGTAAAATTTATCGTCCCAATCAATATCAGTCAAATCATTGTATATAAATAAATCGTCGATTTGTTTATAAATTGTTAGACCAGAAAGTGTTTCTAACACCCAAATTGACTAAAATCAAAATAAAATAAGTTCAAAATTAAAATGGAGACACAGAATTTATAGTGGTTTGGCGTTGAAAAGCCTACGTCCACTTTGTTATCACTATTCTCGATGATATAGATGCAATTACAATGAGATATTCACTCAATTTCACTCACAACTCACGTTCATTCACTCAATTGTCTCAAAACAAATGACGATTTGGATTATCTGGGAATGCTGGAATTCGGTTTTTGAAAGTGTTTTAACTCTCAAAGTGCCAAAAAGAAGATCCTTTTTACTGTCTCTTGATGGGGTATTTATAGGTGGAAATTCACTCAGATTCAGTTCGGTTCGGAGCCATGTGTCCTTCATCCCATCGTACTCGGGCTCGGATGGATTCCAGTGCTGACAGCGCATCAGAGTAGTAGTCATCGTGGGTAGGAAATGGTCGTAACCGCCCTGAATATTCAGGCGATCGTGGGGTGAAATGATATGCAATGTGGGTTCGGTTCGGAGGAGCGAGAAGAAGGTGTTCGGATCGGGGCATCCGATCCGACCCGACCTGAGCTGAAACTGAGTCCTTATCCATTTTGATCTGCTCCGTTCCGAACTGGTAGTAGCCCTCCGATCCGACTGGTAGTAGCCCTCCGATCCGACCCGATGCTTTCTAAGAAGAAAAGTTCTTCAACGCTTGACATATCGACTTTGGGTTGCCTAGTTCACAAAGTAGGCTAACATTTTGCCCCCTCAAAGGATGCTTCTGTTGGAAATAGAGCATGCTTTGATTGTCATTGCACAGTGCCTTCCAGGTAATCCTCCTTTCAATTTTCCTCTTTAAGTCTGATCCAGTTTAAACGCTGAGGAAATATATGAAATTTCGTCCATTTCGGATTCCGATCCGAATGGTTTTCTCTCTTCTTTCACTTAGCACTGGGTTAACAGGCCAAAAAGAGTTTTTGGGCTCACATTCCGATCCGAGCGGGGATACGAATAGCCACCATGTATCTATATAAATCCAGCCTTCATCTTCCCCTCACTTTCTTTTTCTTTCATTGTTTTATAAATTTCGCTCCGAAACCCTAGGTCTCAAAAAAGGAAAACTCTTACAATTCTCGTGATAATCCCCAAATTAAACACCTTGGTAGGTTTAAATCCTTGATTAATTTCATGATAATTGGTTTTAATTGAAATTTACGGTCAATTCGACCGATTTGGGTGTGGCTTCAATTCTACAGCATCCTCTTCCTTCGTTATCGTCGTTGGTGGCTCCGTTGCCATTTCGAGGCATTGGAAGAGGGAGTTTTAGCTTATTCGATCATAACTGGGGTTTCAGAGACAAGATTGGGTTTAAAATTAAAGACGAGGAAGAAGAAGGAGATTACAGGGGGTTGGTTCAGGCGATGGAGTATGGAAAATGGAGGAAAAGAAAGGGAAGAGAGATCCAGAAGGCCGGATCGGGTCAGGGCAAACAATTGAAGAAGGAAATAGAGCTCACCTAACTGGATCGGGTCGGACTGTAAAATAAAGGAGGAGTCTACTTCCGAACCGATCCGACTTTGATTCGTAGGGTTCAATGTTTGTCCGAGTCCAAGGTAGGGCTACACCCCCGATCTGATCCCAATGAATGCACCCGAACCGAATCGAAGAGAAGTCCAACTTAATGCATAAGAACTTGTTTAACTGGCTTAATCAACTCTTGGCATAATCTTCAACTTAATGGATAGTTAGGATAGTGCCTTGCGAACATACACGAACATCAAGAACTGCCCTGAACATTATTGCTTTGCCAAGATTTTGAGTCGCGCTTTCGAGCGTTTAACTTTACACTTTCTGCATACACTGCTCACACTTTAGTTTATACACATGCACGGGGGGATACGGGCTAATTTACTCTAACTTGTGCTATTGCTTCTTCAATAGTTTTGGGACCATGACATCCAGACGCTCCTCTAGATTAGCAGAGACGAAGGAGGTCCCAGAGACATCCAACAAAATTACTCTTGAGGATATATCTTCTTCCTTGGATCCAGAATGGGATGACGAGGGCTTAGACTACGAGGTTGAAACTCGCGAAAGCGACAATGTGTCTTCTTAGGGTGGAGTTTCCCTAGGTTGTGAAGAGGTAGGAGGGATTGGCGATGACCGAGCTCCTGATGAATTTGAGTCTTCCATCATATTGGAATCACCTCAAGATTTCGTTGAATCGACGATCGACAATGACAGACTTATCCGAATTCGACTAAAGTACGGGATACCCAAAGGGGATACCTTGTTGCCATCCAAATCTGACCGTCCCCACAACCCTCCAAAGGGGTATATGGCAATCACTCGGTTGATGTGCATGGTCGGGGCTATCCCTCTGTTTTCTCCTTTCGTCGTCGATTTTCTAAGACAAATGCGGATTGCCCCCATGCAGCTGCATCCCAATTCCTATGCTTACTTGTACACCTTATATGTAGCGTATCGTGAGATCTTAGGCATAGAGTTCACTTTTGACGACGTTCACTTCTTCTATAACTTCAAGCATCGGACTCGAGAGACTCCTTCTTTCTGTTACTTCGAGTCTGTCCCTAAGAGGAAAATAATTCCAGCACCATTCAGTAGTAAAGCTGGGGACTCCAGGCTGGAATGGTTTTATGTAAAGCAACAACCAGGGTGTGCTAGGAGGTGGACGAAATCAAGTAAAGCACTGGTTTTCTAAATCTCGACTCTGTATATTCAAACCATCGCATTAATTCGTTTTTCTTTTTGTTTGCAGTTGATAACCCAAAAGAAATATCGGACCAAGCATTCTTTGATCGATGCACCAACTCCTTAATGGTGATCAGAAGTTTTTAACTATTGATGAAGTCCTTAAGGAAGAATATCTTCATCTTCATGGGTTGCTGTCCATTACCCATAACATTGGTCACGGGACGGGTCCATATGTATATATTCCTCCAGTGGACGTAATCCCAGAAATGGGCGAAGGTTCGAGAGCTCCTACAGTGCCTCTTCAGACTTCACCCTCTCCATCTTCTACTCAAGATGATGAATTGGCTAACATGGCCGAAAAGCACCGCGAAGGGTATACTGTTCCCGAGGATGCCATTTCTCTGGAAAGGTCAACGTCTTCCAAAGAGTCGCCGATTGATGCTTCTAAAGGAGATGTCCCTAGTACAGATGACCCACTATTTCAGGGTTTGGGGGATCTCCCCTTACCTGAAACTATTTACACTTCAGAGGATTCTGGGAAGAATCCTTTAGTTTTCACTTCTTCCGAAGAGATCACTCCTGCTAAGGCCAAAGAACCCGCTCGCACTAGTCTAGCTTCGGACTCGGGTTTGTCCGGGGGAAAACACCACTTAGGACGCACTTAACACAATAGCACCACAACTCACAGCATCTTTTTCTTCATGAAAATATTGATCCTGAATTTCATTTGTCTTGTTGTGCAGGCACGATGTCCCGATCCTATTATGACATCAGGAAACTCCGCCGCAGCATGTCTAATCCGCCCTATGATACTGAGCATGATCGCCGTGAATATCGCAGTAGGCAGGATATAAGGCCCTATGACCCTTATCATTTGTGAACCTCGCGTTCTCGCTCTCCTGTCTAGACAGACGCAGAGCGATATAAAGGTTACCAAGGTCTTCGGGAAGAGGACAGGCCGCAATCAAGAGACTCAACCTCTTCTCAAGAAAAGCGCAGTAGGGAGAGGAGTCCGCCAAAAGAAACTGAATCACGAAGCAAGCGTAAGGTTCCCGCTAAACGGCCTAGACCGAATAAAGAGGCCATTGAACCCTCCACGCACAGGGATACTGAGCTGACAATCCCCGCCCCTCCACCGCTAGATGCTGAAACTGCAGTTAAGCAGGCGTATCTGGAGGAGCAATTTCCTGAACATTACTTCGAAAACTTGACTTTTTTACCTGCTCTTGGGCCTATTTCTTCAAGGTGGGCAGATGAGGCCAAAGCAAAGATAGATGCGGTCGAGAAATAGTATTCATAAATGTTCAAGTATTTGCGCAGCCTTTCCAGAATCATCCGCACTTTAATCACGAATGCTGACTCGATGCAAAAAACCGCAGAAGACGATGCAAAGGCCTTAAAAAATCTAGGAAAAGACTTGGAGGATACACTATCATGATTTGCTTGAGTCCCATACCCAAGAGCGTTCGTAATTGAAAAAATAAGCCGAAGATGCCAAGTCAGATGCTGCCAAAACACGACTTGCTTAGGCTGACCTTAAGCGGAAGAATGCCGAGTTAGTGAGGAAGAATGCTGAATTGGAAAAGAAAAACGCTGACTTGGCTTCTAAGTTAGCGGAGGCGGAGAACAGGGCTGCCCTAGCGGAGGGTAACGTCGAATGTGCTATCAAGTCCACTGAAGAGGCCCGCAAACAACTATCGGAGGCTGAGGGAGAGGTGCAGGGTTTTGGCGAATTAATGATTGAATTCTTTGCGCATATCATCTGCCGTCGGAACATTTCTTGGATTGAAGATTATCCATCTACCTTAGTCCAAGTGTGGAGTCAGATCGTTGAATGGGAGAAATAGGAGCTTAAGGTTGATTCCATTGACGAGGACAAGCTGATGGAGAAATATTTATGAGATGATGAACCAGAACGCCTAGCCAAAGGACGCTGCCTCATTGCTGCTGTTATGGACGAAGAGAGGCGGAAGGCTAAGCAAAAGAACATTCCTGAGGCTGGTTCTTCCTCTACTGCCTCTGCAACTTCTGAAGTAGAGGGATATGATCCTGAAAACCCAGGGATCCCTCGGACATCTCTTTTATCCCCCATACCCGAAATGGCATCGGAGACAGCAGTCACTCCAGCCGAGAAGTCTTCGGAAAGTACCTCTACATTTTCTCCTCAATTCGTCAAAGCTATCTCTACCTTTCGTCACGTAACTGAACAGTCGATGAAGAACCCATTATTTTCTCCTGAGTTGATAACTGTTGCTTCTCACTCTATAGGTATTGAACCGTCCAAAAAGATAGATGTGTCCCAGGGAACCGCCTCTGGTGCAGAGCCTATGGAAAGGGCAAAAGGGGGAAAAGACAAGGCTGCCCCCACAGATTCGGGAGAAGGAAATGAACCGTCTAAGGCTGACACTCCTCATGATGATGAAATGATAGATGCCTTAAAGGATGATGGCGGCAATGGGGGACATGAGGAAGAACCTGAGGTGGCTATAGTCGGGGAGTCGAAAAGCGCCGATGATGTTACCTTAGCTGCACTAAAAGCTGAGCAAGATAAACGCATGCAGCTTAAATCAGAAGACTTAGACCCTGAAAGCCTTAAGCCCCTCGCAGTAGTGGATGCGGGATCAAGGTTAGTTGTTAAGCTTTCAACTAGATCTATTACAGAGGAACTTGCTAAAAAGTCTTCTCTTGATTCCAACGCTCCGCCTTCTGGGAAGAAGCCAACTGATTCCAGCACTTCAGCTTCAGTGAAGAAAAAGTCAAAGCGCATCCTGACGGAGGCCAAAAAAGAGGCGAAGGATGCGGAGAAGGCTGCTAAGAAGTCCAAGCCTCCTTCGAAGTCTAAATAATGGAGTGTCTTGTGTTATTTTAGCCTTTGATTGACCCAAAATTGTTGCTGCAAGGGTGGCCCTTGCACCTTCTTTTTGTCTGTTTTCCTGTACAAATTCATTCATTTGTAAAATAAAAAATAATTCGTTTTCTGCAATGTCTGTTAGTTATCAGATTTGCACTTATGTATGACTGCATGTCCCACTATAAGTGTGTAATGAAGTTATGGTGGGGGGAAACATGTGTGTACATATATGCCCCCAGTCAATCTTGAAAAACTATTCAAAATTTAGTCAAGTAGTCTGAATGTCCCCGATTCTCCGACGGGGTCACATTCTCTGTGTCCTTAATGCCTGTTGTTTTTTCTGGCATTTTTATACTCTTCTGTCTTATACTCAGGTTAGAGTTCTTACTGAGGCGGTCTCTTTTCTGGGTGCACCTTCACGCCTCAGAGGACGTCGTCTTCCCGTCCTTTATACTCTCTCTCCATTCTCGAGAGTTAGAGTTAAGAATGTCGTCTTCCCATTCTTTTATGTCTTATCGCACAAACAGTCATTGTGCTTTTTCTTGCGTATAAACTATTTTCAACCTTTCAGGTTTTACATCATCTTATATTCCATAATCGTAACGGAATAATAGTTGAAGATATATATATATATATATATATATATATATATATATATATATATATATATATATAATTCAGGAAAGTAAATGACACACGATATTTTTATAGTGGTTCAGCTAAGTCGTAGCCTACATCCACTTTATAGTTCTTTGTTCATATCAATAGACTTTTCTAAGGCAAGTCGTGCCTTTTTATAGAGTTCATAAGAAAAACAGCAAGGAGTACAACATTTTTAATTCAAATATCGCACCAAGTGTTGGGCATTCCATGCCCTAGGCACCTCTTCGCCATCAACGGTCGTTAACTTGAAGGTTCCTATTTCAAGTTTCCGTTGGATGACAAAGGGTCCTTCCCACTTTGGACCGAGGTGAGGAAGGGATGGAAAGACTCTCTTTAGCACCAAATCTCCTGGTTCAAAAGTCCTAAGACAAACTTTTTTGTCATAATAGCGTGCCATATGATGTCGATGTCTTGACGCACGCAAGTCTGCTTCGTCCCTTTTTTCTTCGATTTCATCAAGAGACTCGAGTAAGATTGCCCGATTCGTCATCGGGTCATAATATGTCACCTATGGGAGGGAACTTCAAGATCTACTGGAATTACTGCTTCTGAACCAAATGAGAGGGAGAAAGGGGTATGAACGGTAGCTTTCTTAAACGTTGTCTGATATGCCCACAAAGCTAAGGGCAATTCATCCACCCATTTTGCCTTTGCGCGTTCTAATCTTTTCTTGAGGATGGATATTATGATTTTGTTTATTGCTTCTACTTGCCCATTCGACTGCGGATGAGCGACCACAGTGTATCGTTTGTCGATCTTATATTTCTGGCAGAAATTTCTGAATTCGGCACCATCGAACTGGGTTCCGTTATCAGTTATAATGGTCCTTGGGATCTCAAATCGGCATATAATATTTCTAACCACAAAACTTATTACCTTTCTCGCCGTGATTTTGGTTAGGGACTCAGCTTCCACCCACTTCGTAAAATAGTCCACGGCAACTATTGCATATTTCGCTCCTCCTTTAGCAAATGGTAGAACTCCGATGATGTCAATTCCCCACATTGAAAACGGCCAAGGACTCACCATCGATCTGAGTTGGGTTGGTGGTGCTCTGGGGGTTTTGGCGGATCTCTGGAACTTGTTGCAGCGTCGTGAATAATCAGCTGCATCTTTATTAATTGTGGGCCAGAAGTATCCATACCGCAATATCGTTTTCGCTAAAGTCTGACCTCCTGTATGATCTCCACACTCACCTTCGTATACTTCTCGTAGTACACATTTGATGTCGTTGTGTGCTATATATCGTAACAGGGGCATAGAAAATCCTTGTCTATAAAGAATATCATCTTGAAGGATGTATCTGGTGGCCTTGCGAACTATAGCCCGTCTCTCACTCTTCTTTGATTGGAGTATCCCATTCTTAAGGAAATTCTTAATTGGGTTCATCCATGACTCCTTCTCCGGTTCTGCTTCGAAAGCGAATTCAATTTCCATCGACTCAAAGCTTGGCGATTCCAACGTTTCAATTGGGATTATTTCAGTTTCTTCTGGGTTGTCGGAACTAACTAGCTTTGCTAGCCTGTCTGCCTTCTGGTTTTCGGCTCTTGGGATATGCGTTATGTTGTACCGCTCCAAGTTGCTCAACAACTTTTCCACTTTCCCGAGATAAGCGACAAGTCGAGGTCCCCGAGCCACAAACTCCTTTCGCACTTGGCAAACAACTATTTTGGAGTCGCAAAATATGTCTAATGTCTTTACTCCGAGTTCTTTAGCAAGTTTCAGCCCGGCAATCAGGGCTTCATATTCAGAGTCGTTATTAGTCGCTGAAAATTCTAATCGTAGAGCGTAATATAACGACCGTCCCTTAGGAGTAACTAAGACGATTCCAGCTCCGGACCTTCGGTCGTTCTTGGCTCCGTCTGTGTACAGCTTCCGTGGATCTAATTTTAACTCGTCCTCTAACTTGACCACTTTGTCATTGATCATTTCCTCCTCTGGGATTGTGAACTCCGCTATAAAGTCAGCCAGAGCTTGCCCCCTGATCGACCTCCACGGCTGAAATTTAAATCAAACTGACTCAATTCAATATTCCATTTGATCAAACGCCCCGATGCTTCGGGTCTCTGCAACACCTGCCTCAGAGGATGGTCAGTGTATATGGTTATTGGGTGAGCTTGGAAATAATGACGAAGTTTTCGGGAGGCAATTAAGAGGCTGTAAGCGAGCTTCTCAATCCTTGGGTAGTTGCGTTCTGCAGGTGCCAATTTCTTGCTTACATAATATACTGGCCTTTGCACTTTATCTTCTTCTCAGACCAAGGCTGTGCTAACAGCGTGAGCCGAAACCGCTAAGTAAACAAATAACTCTTCATGATCCACTGGCTTTGACAAAATCAGTGGTTTTTCTAGTAATTCCAATAAATTTTGAAAGGCCTCAACACAGTCCGGAGTCCATTCGAAGTTCTTCTTCCCCCTTTTAATCAAGTCAAAAAATGGGACGCATTTGTCCGTTGCTTTGGAGATAAATCTACTCAACGCGGCTACTTTCACTGCAAGACTTTGGACATCCATAATTCTCCTCGGTTCTTTAATGTTTCTTATCGCTGCAATTTGGCTGGGATTGATCTCAATCCCTCGAGAGCTCACAATGAAGCCTAGAAACTTTCCCGATGCCACTCCAAATGAGCATTTCTAAGAATTCAACTTCATCCGATACTTTCGTAGGATACCAAACATTTTTGCCAAGTCTTGTATATGGCTGGAGGACTGTTTCGATTTGACAAGCATATCATCCACATAAACTTCCATAGTCTTCCCTATTTGGTTATAAAACATCCTGTTCACCAAGCGTTGATAAGTGGCTTCGGCATTTTTCAATCCGAACGGCATGACCACATAACAATACAACCCCAAACTTGTAATGAAACTCATATGTTCTTGATCTGGCACGTGCATAGGAATCTGGTTGTACCCGGAATATGCATCCATGAAAGAAAGAAGTTCGTGTCCCACTGTCGAATCTACAAGCTGGTCAATTTTGGGAAGTGGGAAGCTATCTTTCGGGCAAGCTTTGTTCAAGTCTGAAAAATCAATGCAAGTCCGCCACTTTCCGTTTGGCTTCTTTACTGAGACGGGATTCGATATCCAGTCGGGATATGTCGAATCTCTAATAAGTCCGCTCTGTCTCAGCTACTCCACTTTTTCTTTTAGAGCTGCCGACCTCTCTGGGCCCAGCACACGTCTCTTTTGCTTTACAGGCGGGTGTTTTGGGTTTATATTTAGTGAATGACTCATGACGGATGGAGATATCCCACACATGTCGGCGTGGGTCCAGGCAAACACATCCAGGTTTGCCTTCAGGAAGTTAGTTAATTCTTTGGCTCAATGTGGATCCAACAGGGATCCAATCTTCAAAACTCTTGTTGGATCAGCTTCGCCAATGGGTATGTCCACTGTCGCTTCGTTAGGAGTCGCATTTCTAGCCTCTGGTTCCTCATCTTTTCTGGGATCCAAGTCTTCGGGCGTTCCTTTGGGCAACTCCTTCGGGGCCGATCCCTCTAATTGCTATGCCGAACCCTCCTTTGGAGGAGGCGAGGCACCTTTACTCTCAATGTTGAGTCCCTTCATCAACATCTTTAATTAGGCAACATAGCAAGCCCGTCCGGAGACTTGATCTCCTCTCACTACTCATGTTCCGGCTTCAGTTGGGAACTTAAGCAATAAACACCAAGGGGCGATGCAAGCCCTGAATTCTGCAAGGGCAGGCCTTCCCAAAAATGCGTTGTAAGGCGAATCTACGTCCAACACTACGAACTGAAGCATCCGTACTCTTCGGCATTCCCCTTGCCCCAATGTTACGGGCAATTCTATATACCCCATTGGAGTTGTCGATGCTCCGTTGAAGCCTTGGATCCAACCTTCGCATGGCTTCAAATCTTTAGACTCGAGCTTCATCTGATCGAATGATTTTTTAAATAAAATATTAACAGAGCTTCCGTTGTCTACTAGCACCTTATGAACCAATGCCGGTCCAATGGTGGTGGTAATGACCAACGGATCGTCGGTGGGTGACTGGATTTTGGTACTGTCTCTGCTACGGAATACCACGTCATCTAACATTGTCCTCTGCTGTTTCATAGGGGCGACATCTTCCAAATCATCACATTCATCCACATCTACGTGCTTAGCTGCATTAACGTATTGATCCGTTGATCTAAAACTGTGGATCGCTGAGTGGGGTCCACCTACTATGGTTTTAATAACAATACCCTTGCCTTTCTGCTGCGCTGTAGGCTTGGGAGCAGATTGATTCTGGTTGGGAGCCTGTTCTCCTTGCCCCCTATCTCTTGGGGCAACCTTATATTCATCCAATTTTCCTTCGCGCAGCAACTTCTCAATCACGTCTCTCAAATGTCGACATTCATTTGTTGAATGCCCATGAGTTCCATGAAACAAACAAAATTTTCCAGTTGCGATTTCTTTCTCCGTTGAGTCTCGAGGTGGCGGTGTTTTATATTGCAAAACATTGTATGTATCCAAGTAAATGTTCTCCAGAGTGTCGTTCAGCGGTGTATAATTCTTATAAGTCTGGAACCGGGGTCTTTTGTCAGGATTACCTCCTCTATTCCTATTTCTTCTGTTACCATTCGCGTTAAGGTTGTTGTTGTTGCCCCCGTTTCCATTATTGTCGTTTTCACTCTTGTTTCCCACATTCACCTCAACTTTCCCGGAACTTTCTCCAGACTGCTTCATGGCGACATTACTCTGAATAGTTTCTTTTGAAGCCGCTCCGGACTTCCTTTTTATGTTTGCCCTTGCCTCCTCTCGTCTTAAGTGAATATCGACCTTTTCATAGAATAACTCTCTTGTGGGAGGTGGTTTCCCAGAAAGATAATCTCCAAACTCGGAGTCAGGATCGACTCCTTCCATCAAAGCCATCAAGATTGTGGGCTCGTGCGGGTCACTAACTTCTGTTACAGCTAAGTTGAAACGGTCGAGATATGACTTCAAAGACTCTCCCGGCGCTTGCTTAATTCTTGATAATTCAATAACATTTTTGGACTTTCGAGTATGGAGTCGGAACTGATTCATAAAACGTTCGCTTAATTCCCTAAAATTCGATATCGACCTAGGAGGAATTCGGGTAAACCATAACAGCGCCACGTCTTCTAAATAGATCGGGAATGCTTTACACTTCACTGCGTCAGGGGCAGCAGCAGCATTCATGAGCCATGCGTATCACATCAAATGTTGTCCCGGATCGGTTCTCCCGTTGTACTTGTCCATCTGTGGCAGGTTAAAACGTCGGGGAAACTGAAAGTTGACGATGTCATCAGTAAAAGGAGTATGGCTTCTCTCAATGCCATAATCTTCATTGGTGTAGTTCCGACTTTTAGACATAATCTGCCATACCATAGTCCATACGTCAGCGTTGGTCAGAGGCCGTTCGGGCTCCCTGGCTCTGATATCCGGGTTCCTTCTAGGCTCTTGATTAGGGGACGCCCTCCTTCTAATGTTCGGGTTTCCTCTGAGTTCCTGTTTAGGGGACGCCCTCCTTCTTCGAGCCACTTCTTCTCTGCTTTGTTCCCTACGCTCCCGGTCGATCTCGGGTGGAAGGGGCTGGAGCATTTGTCCTTGAGTGGCATTGGCGAGGTTAGGGTCTCTGGGTAATACGTGGGATCCCCGCATTGGTAACAACATAGGCTCTCTTAAGCTCGGATCATTGGGTCCTAGTACCCGTGCAGCGTCCTCGCGGGACCCCAAAGATCCGAACGTCAGCTGCTCCAAATTCTGAGGTCGTTCGAGCGGCCTTCTTTCACGGGGCCGTTCTTCCTCAGAAGAAGAAGACTGATCCGTTGGTGTGTGATGAACCGGGGATGGAGTTCTCTATTTGCAGAGTTCGTTAATCTCCCTGCTCATGATTCTCATATTTTCCTGCATCATGAGATTGGTGCGCTCGTGGACTTTCATAGCCTCTCTAGTACTCTCAAGCATGTCAAGAAGGCACGAAAAATCTCCTTGGGTAATAGGTGAAGATTGATTGGCCTGATCATTGATCGTGGTGGCTGGAGACGGAGCATTTGGAGGAGCTCGAGTAGAGGTTCCAGCATCACCAAGCGACGGATCGGATTGGAGCTGAGCTATCTGTTCGGGTCGGAGCTAGGAGACTTGTTCGGGTCGGTGCAATGCAACTTGTTCGGGTCGGTTATGGTTGGGGGAGTGCACTGCTTCAGATTCTCCTACTCGGATTGGATCGGAGCTCTCTCCTTGAGTTCGATTCAGATTTCCTGTATCTATCCGATCCACTCCCAAGCTCTGCCCATGAGACCTTGTCACAACCGCGTTTTTCTGATCTTCACCAACTCCGTTTCCTCAACTGGTTTGAACTTCCTTGCCTTTTCCTTTGGCCATAGTTCTTCAACAATCAACCAACAAATATTCAAAAGCGTCGAAACTTGAGGATTAACTTCTTTGAACTCAACGGTCCAAAAAGTAGAACGATAATCCGAAAAAGCAGAGAATTCAAATGCTTCTCAGTGAAAGCACCAAAATGTTAGACCAGAAAGTGGTTCTAACAACCAAATTGACTAAAATCGAAATAAAATAAGACCAAAAGTAAAATGGAGACACAGAATTTATAGTGGTTCGGCGTTGAAAAGCCTACGTCCACTTTGTTATCACTATTCTCGATGATATAGATGCAATTACAATGAGATATTCACTCAATTTCACTCACAACTCACGTACATTCACTCAATTGTCTCAAAACAAATGACGATTTAGATTATCTGGGAATGCTGGAATTCGGTTTTTGAAAGTGTTTTAACACTCAAAGTTCCAAAAAGAAGATCCTTTTAACTGTCTCTTGACGGGGTATTTATAGGTGGAAATTCACTCAGATTCAGTTCGGTTCGGAGCCACGTGTCCTTCATCCCATTGTACTCGGGGTCGGATGGATTCTAGTGCTGACAGCTCATCAGAGTAGTAGTCATCGTGGGTAGGAAACGGTCGTAACCGCTCCAAATATTCAGGCGATCGTGGGGTGAAGTGATATGGAATGTGGGTTCGGTTCGGAGGAGCGAGCAGAAGGGGTTCGGATCGGGGCATCCGATCCGACCCGACCTGAGCTGAAACTGAGTCCTTATCCATTTTTCTCTGCTCCGTTCCGAACTGGTAGTAGTCCTCCGATCGGACTAGTAGTAGCCCTCCGATCCGACTGGTAGTAGCCCTCCGATCCGACCCGATGCTTTCTAAGAAGAAAAGTTCTTCAACGCTTGACATCTCGACTTTGTGTTGCCTAGTTCAAAAGTAGGCTAACATAAATATTCATTTTAAAACACGTTAAAAATTCTATTTTCAACTATAAAATATTTTATTTCATTTCCCGTCATATCACAGAATCAACTACAAATCAAAATCAAACAAACAAGCATACAAGTCGTCCATGGTCTGTGGACGACGGGTGTCGGGTGCTACTAAACACCGTCTGCATCCTAGTGTATATTTTTAACTAGAAATTTAAATTAAAGGTGAGGAGTTTTCACCGACTAGCTAAACCAAACGCCACGACTCTTCTCATGCAGGAAACCTTCATCGTGCTCGCCCTTTTGTCACTTTCGTTGTCCGTAGCCACTACATATATAAAAATCACATTTTTATATTTTTGCTATATATATAAAAATCACATTTTTATACCGTGTTCATAAAGATTATATTTTTCTCTCACCATTCTCTATGTAAAAATCACATTTTTATATATAGAGTTCGTATATTTATATCTCTACTACCTATGTAAAAATTATTCCCTTACAACGCTACTTCTATGATAAAAATTATATTTTTATCCTGCTAGTAATATAACAAAAATTATATTTTTATTACTCTACATAAATAAAAATCATATTTTTATTCTTCCTATGATATAAAAATATTATTTTTTTTATCTCATAATCATATTTCTATAACGCTACTGAATATATAAAAATCGTATTTTTATATAACTAAAAGTCAAATCTTTTCTATAATAAAATCAAATCTTTAACCCTATAAAAATCTAATCCTCTTTATTTAAATAATCTTATCTTTCCTATTCACAAAATCCTATCTTTTCTATATTTTTAAACTGTTCAATTTTATTTTAAAAATCATATTTTTACTCCGATTTCATATGTATAAAAATCTAGTCGTTACTTTAAATTTACATACATAAAAATCGAACATTTATCTAAATTAAAAATCAAAGCTTTATTTATTTAAAAATACTATAAAACCTTATTTTTGTTCATAAAAAGCCAGTTACTTTTCAATAAACAACTACAACAGAAAAAGAAAGCAAAATAAAATAATTAAAATAAAAAAAAACTTACAGTAAACGGAGAGGAGGGGCTACGCGGGCGGAGGGGTGGTGGATCGGGGACAGGTGGCGGATCTGAGGCCCACGACGGCGGCGCTGAGGGTTTCCGTCCTCACGATTTGGATGCGAAGGGGAGGACGGTGGAGGAGAAAGAGGGCTTCGGGGGAAAGGATGGGGATCAGAGCTTGGGGGAGGCGGACTTGCGACGGCGGCGTTGGTTTACGGGGGGAGGGGGCGACGAGTAATATAAATATAATTTTTATTATATTACAAGCAGGATCAAAATATAATTTTTATTATAGAAGTAGCGTTGTAAGGGAGTAATTTTTACATAGGTATTAGAGATATAAAAATACGATCTTTATATATAAAAATGTGATTTTTATATAGAGAATGACGAGAGAAAAATATATTCTTTATTATATGAACACGGTACAAAAATGTGATTTTTATATATATAGTAACAATATAAAAATGTGATTTTTATATATGTAGTGGCTACGGACAACGAGAGTGACAAAAGGGCGAGCACGATGAAGATTTCCTGCATGAGAAGAGTCGTGGCGTTTGATTTAGCCAGTTGGTGAGAACTCCTCACCTTTAATTTAAATTTCTAGTTAAAAAATATATACTAGGATGCAAACGGTGTTTAGTAGCACCCGACACCCGTCGTCCACAGAGCATGGACGACTTGTATGCTTGTTTGTTTGATTTTGATGTCTAGTTGATTGTGTGATGTGATGTGAAATGAAATAAAATATTTATATAGTTAAAAATATTTTATAGTTGAAAATAGAATTTTTAACGTGTATTCAAAATGAATATTTACAAACAAATTGATGATTTATTTATATACACTGATTTGACTGATATTGATTGGGACAATAAATTTTACACATCGCCAAACTGCACAAATAAAATCTGTGTTTGATCGTTTGAAACCCCATACGGGTATTGAGATGATATATGACGTACACTAATCCCAATAATTAAGTGTATGTCGATCGATTGATTGACAGGCTGTTATAAGCATTGAATATTTACATTTGATGCTTATACAGTGTAGAACGCACTTTGGATGATGGTTGGGTTTTTATCATCATTGTTGTATATATGAATTTGATGAAATCCATATAACTGAAATTATATGGTAATTGACCGTGTCTGATTCCAGTTCAGAATTATCGAATAATTTAAAAATAATATTCTTTGAATATTGAAATGTGAAGCTGTGTTAAGTAGTTACACGCAGTTTTAACACGAACGGGAATTTTGTCGATTTTATAATGAATATTGAAAGTGATTTCAAAATCGAATATTTAGAAATGAATTTGAATTGAATAGAAATGAATTTGAATTGAATTCGAATTGAAATTGAATTTGAATTGAGATTGAATAGAAATGAATTTGAATTGAAATTAAATAGAAATGAATTCGAATTGAAATTGAATAGAAATGAATTCAAATTGAAATTGAATTGTAACACCCCGTATTTTCTGTGAACGTATAAGTAACAAATCAGAGGATAATTAATTTTTAAAATAAGAATCAAGGGAAACAGGTTGTGTCATTGCGTTCGTGTCGGAATTTTGCTTAGAAACGAGTCCGAGTTTGCAAGAATCAGAGTCCGTATGAGGGAGATATGGCCCTCCGAAGTTTCAGAAATTTTCAGAATCGAAAACAACTCGAAATTCAAATTCAAAATTCGAATTCAAACCCAGAAGCGTGCTGGGCGGGAAATTTCCCGCCCAGGACCCAGGTCGACTAGGGAGTCGACTGGGCAGTCGACCCCCCAGGGCCCAGGTCGACTGGGGAGTCGACTGGGCAGTCGACCCCCCAGACCAGGTCGACTGGGCAGTCGACTTGGGGGTCGACCTGCTCCCGAAATCCAGTTTTCTGGACCTGGTTCGTTCTGATGTATTTGGTTGCGTTTTCTGCCTGGGTTCGTCCGCCTAACCCTATATTAACAGCCCCAAACCTATCCTTCTCTACACACAATTCTATTCTGCTTCTTCTCTGCCTCTGTTCTAAATAAAAATTATAATGGCATCGCTACTCTGCTGGAATCAAAACTAGAAGCTAACCAACATCAACCTAAGCAACTAAATTCAAATTAGGGATTAATGCTTCTACAACAATTCTGCAACAACTGAAGTTCTTTCTTTAATCCAATCAAGGCAAGTACAATTATTTTCAGATATTAACATTAATTTTTATTGTGACATGAATTGTAAATTTGGATCTGAGGTTATATCTGTTCTGTTTTGTTTGGATCTATTTTATTCTGTATCTCTTTCCTCTTTCTGTTTTATAGCCAGGCTACCACGAGCCTGAGCCAATCTCATAAGAGATTAACATACGCTAAAATGTTTGGGACAGTAAAATGAATTGGGCATGACCAATAGGTGACTGATTTAAGGAAAGAACATGGACTGTAGCTAGAACGTAAATCTGAGACATATGACTGGACATGTTATATTTATAACATAAAGGGTATTGAACATATGATTTGAGGACATGACATAGAAAAGGTATATAATTGGACATAAATATAGACTGTATTGAACATATGACTTGAGATAAAGAGAATATGGTTTAGGTATAAAGATTTACATTAAAGTAGGATATTTATCAAATGTGAATAATACCTAAGTAGGAGATTTTTGTCGATGGCTATATTTGGTATAATTTATATGTGAATCTTTTGTACTAGGCAAGTTGAACTAAATTGGGACATGTAAATTATGACCATAACCTGTGACATGTAAATTTAATGCAAACATGGGGTATATGATCATATTGTGAACCATGACTATTATTTATGCATGTGAACTTAGGCAAGATTTATAATTAGGCAAGATATGTTTGTGAAACCTTAAGGAATGATTAAATCTGTTATATTTTCATAATTTTCTTGTTTTGTTACATTGCCTAATCTGCTAGTTCTGTTATATTGCTTAATCTGCTAGTTCTGCTCTACTGCCTAGTCTGCTAGAATGGTTCATCTGCCAAATCTGTCATCTGCTAAGTCTGTTGAAAATGCGAAATCCGCTAAACTAAATCGGTTGAGATGTCTAATCTGTTATCTGCTAAATCTGCTAGTTTGCTTAATCTGCTAAATCCATTTGGTCGCCTAATCTGCAAAATCTGTTATCTGCTATATCTGTTGAGTTGATATAATTAGTCCGTTATTGACATAATCTGAATTGGCTATAGTTATGAATAATTGACATGTATATTAGGCACGGGTATAAATGGTAAATCATAAATTAATTGACCGCAAAGATAAGCATGGCTAACTCGACGTTAGACTGAGTTTACGGCGTAATTATGCCCGGAACCGCCCGACATATTCCAGTGGTCACAAACTATAGGTTCTAATGTGAGAAGTTAGTCATAACATGCTTGAAACCCGAGGTTAGACTCAGTTTGCGACAGAAACCTGCCCGGAACCAACCGGCCTAACCAGTAGCTGCAAACTGTCAGTCTAATGTGAGAGGTCTGGGCATTAATATTTAATTAATGAAAATCTGAGATAAATATGATGTCTAAAACGTGTTGGGCGGATAGTGTTAAACCCACTAGACTGATGAATTTAATAAATCTGTTACGTGAATCTGTAGGCCCAATTACAAAGTTAGACAAATCTGTAAATCTGTTAAATCCGTGTATCTGATCCGTTAGTCTGAAAACTCATCTGATCTGTGAACTAGGTTATCTGAATTCTGTATGTCTGAAACTTGTAAATAAGTTAATCTAAAATCTGTTAGTCTGGGGACACAAGGTTAGGAGGGTTATTACTTGTGTCATATGTTGTTTGGGACCCATATTAGTCAGTAACCCTTTCTGGTATCAAAACTTTGACCCAACATTAGGTAGGGTCGGGGCACGCTTACTGAACTAATTATAAGCGGTTCATTCTGATAATGGCGAGGGGTGTTGATGGTGCGTTCCAATCGGGTCAAGTGCGTGCACGGATCCCGGTCTGCCTCTGAGGATGTAAGATGCCTTGACATCTGTAAATAGGTCTGTGCCAATTGGTTGTCACTTTAGGGAGTGATACACCCTACTGTGGGGCCGACACAGGATATTAATGTATTAGGGAGCCGATCGCTTGGGGTAGGGTTTTAGGGTACACTTAGTTCTGTCTGTTTCTTTTGGTATCGTCTGTTTCTGTTGGGTGGCAACACCTGTCTGTTTCTGCGTGATTCCGTCTGTTCGGGTGATAAAGGCCCAATTACTAGTGTACACCTAATTCTACATTCTGTTTCCGAAGGGATTAATCTGTTCTGCTTCTGTCAGTTTCTGTTCGGGTGGTAAAGGCCCATTACTAGCACTCTCTTTTGTGGAAATTATTCTGTACCCGTTTCTGTTTTAGTTTAGACATTAGGGCGACACTTAATTCTGTTATACTAGTATTAGTGCAGAGGAGTGTAAAACAATAGCTTATATCATTCTGTTCTTCTGTTATATCTGCTACACCTGTTACAGTTATCTCTCATCCAGTCTTATGTTCATGTCATGTTATTATTATCTGATCATAACTGAAAATCACTGGACTTGCCTGACTTTTTGTCTGACTCTTGTTGTTTCGCCTCCTTTCTTCCGTTCCCCCCCCCCCAAGTTTTGTAGAAGGGAATATTCTAGCTTGATCCGGATTTCTTCCGCTTGCAGTGCTTAAAGTATGGCTTGTCTTCTTCTGTGGGGATTATGATTTTTAACTATGCATTCTAAAGGCTTTTGTACAAGACTGATATTTTGTACATGAATTCTGATATTGTGATTTGAAAGGATGTAACCAAGCTTCTATTGAAATAAAATTATAAATTTTTCAAGTACTGTTTTATCTGTCTTGTAAGTTTCTGTTCTATTTACTAAAATGCTCCACCAAAGTGAAGGCATTCCCTTTGTGAGTGACCTTAACAGAGGTGGGGTGTTACACTTGGTATCAGAGCTGAAGGTTATCAGAATGGGTAAAGTTTTTGAAAACTATTTTCAAAAAGGTTTTAAAAAGAAGTATTTTAAAAAATAAAGCTTATTTTTAAAAACATGATCCCCAAGAGCCATATATCTTTCCTTCAGTCCTTTTTGTATTGAATCTTTCCTTTTTCGTTTCAGCATGTCTGAAGCATCTAAGATACCTGAGGGAATTCATGTACCCGGTTGGTTTCGTCAATATCTTCAGGCTAGGACAGCCGCCGCAGGTCCAGCAAATGATCCTCCTCCTCCACCCCCTCCTCGTGCAATTACTTTCTCAAAGAACTGTAGAGATTTTAGGGCCATGGGTGGAAAGTATTTCAAGGGAACTGAATCATTCGTAGAAGCGAGGAACTGGCTCAAAGAAACTGAGGATCTATTCGTTATCTTCGAGGTGGACGATAGGCAGAAGGTACAGTTGGCGGTATGGCTGCTCAAAGACGAAGATTCCTACTGGTGGGAAGTCACTAACGCCGAGAGGCCGGTTGAGACATGGATGGATTTTAGAACAAGGTTTGAGACAAAATTCCTCCCACAAGCTGAACGAAGTTTACAATTGGAAATGTTCTTATCTCTTAAGCAAGGAAGTATGATGGTCAAGGAATACGTCAACCAGTTCAACCAACTGGCTAGGTTCGGATTGGATTTAGTCAACACTCAGCATAAAAAGGCTCTCTGCTTTGTTAAAGGATTGAACGAGCCACTGCACAGCCTAGCCATGACTCATGTACCCATGGGAGCGACTTACAAGAGATTGGTGGACATGGCACAACTGCACGAGGAAGACAAAGGCCCGAAAGAGACAAAGAAGGAAGTACCACAGAGTAAGAAATCAGGGCCCAAAAAGGAAACACAGAGGAAGGATGAGAAGTCTGAAGACAAGAAGGGGAAAAAGTGCTTTACTTGTGGGAGCTCGACTCATCTGAACAAGGATTGCAGAAAAAGGAAGGGCACTTGCTTCAACTGTGGAGAGATGGGACACTTCACTAGGGACTGCCCGAAGAAACGGGGGCAAGGAGGGCAGGCGAACACTCTTGAGGCTAGTGGCTAGGATAGAAATAGGAAAATTCCTATAGTAGTTTTAATTTCTTTATCTGATTATGGAGTTAAGACTCTTTCTGATTCTGGTATTTTGATTTTGTAATTAGTACTCCGCACTTTAATACTAGTATTGTTTCTGATTCTGCTGTAGACCCAAATCCATGAGGGTTATGACTAATCTGTTTGTGATAGATTGGGGTTAGAGATATATCTATGTTAGGCGTCAAGTAGGACGCATACATTTTGAGTTTTATCATGCTTAGTTCGGTAACCTGATCTGTACCAGTAATTTGTAAATATCTGAATATTCCCGATAAGGTTAAGATTTCCAGTTTTGACTTTATCTAAAGAGGGTAATCCTCTGGGTGTCAATTTGATGTTGGTTTCGGTCTTCGGGGCCGATACTTAGGACCCATGCCTAATGGGAACCAAGTTTTTGGTTTATCTGTACTTGCTTCCATCATTCGACTGTACCCTATCGATCGAATCTTCGAACTTTAGGTAGAAACTAATGGGTGTAAACATGTGTTTGAGACATGTTATGTTTGATGGTTGCAAGTGGTTGCTAGTGGTTGCTCGTGGATGCATATACACACACTTGGCACTAGATCAGCTCGAAAATACTCTCATACTGCATATGGATGTGTGAGCATTTTCAATTTTTGTGGATGCAAAATGATTGACTCAGCACATGGATGTTGCATAGGACTGAATGGTTGTGCACTCATATATAAATGATATGTATCAAATAGGAAAATTTTCATACATGTTGGACTCATGGAACTGGCATAATTCTGATTAAGGAGGTCAACTGAATTAGTGGACCGCCTGATCTTTGCATTAGATAAGGAAACATATACACACACCTTTGCATATGTTCATACAACATTAGAAGTTTCTAAGGACAATGGACGCCAGTGATTGATGATTGAGTATACGGATGTTGGATGGTAGGGCACATTCTTCTTAACTTAAAGATTTTGGGGACGAAATCCTTTAAGGAGGGGAGAATGTAACACCCCGTATTTTCTGTGAACGTATAAGTAACAAATCAGAGGATAATTAATTTTTAAAATAAGAATCAAGGGAAATGGGTTGCGCCATTGCGTTCGTCCCGGAATTCTTCTTGGAAACGAGTCCGAGTTTGCAAGAATTGGAGTCCGTATGAGGGAGATACGACCCTCCGAAGTTTCAGAAAGTTTCAGAATTAAAAACAGCTCGAAATTCAAATTCAAAATTCCAATTCAAACCCAGAAGCGGGCTGGGCGGGAAATTTCCCGCCCAGGACCTAGGTCGACTGGGGAGTCGACTGGGCAGTCGAACCCCAGGACCAAGGTCGACTGGGGAGTCGACTGGGCAGTCGACCCGCTAGACCAGGTCGACTGGGCAGTCGACCTGGGGGTCGACCTTCTCCCGAAATCCAATTTTCTAAACCTGGTTCGTTCTGATGTATTGGGTCGCGTTTTCTGCCTTGGTTCGTCGGTCTAACCCTATATAAACAGCCCCAAACCTAGCCTTCTCTACACACAATTATATTCTGCTTCTTCTCTGCCTCTGTTCTAAATAAAAATAAAAATGGCATCGCTACTCTGCTGGAATCAAAACTAGAAGCTAACCAACATCAACCAAAGCAACTCAATTCAAATTAGGGATTAAAGCTTCTGCAACAATTCTACAACAAATAAATTCTTTCTTTAATCCAATCAAGGCAAGTACAGTTATTTTCCGATATATACTTTAATTTTGATTGTGACATGAATTGTAAATCTGAATCTGAGGTTATATCTGTTCTTTTCTGTTTGGATCTATTTTATTCTGTATATTTTTCCTCTTTCTGTTTTATAGCCAGGCTACCACGAGCCTAAGCCAATCTCATAAGAGATTAACATACGCTAAAATGTTTGGGACAGTAAAATGAATTGGGCATGACCATAGGTGACTGATTTGAGGAAAGAACATGGACTGTAGCTAGAACGTAAATCTGAGACATATGACTGGGCATGTTATATTTATAACATAAAGGGTATTGAACATATGATTTGAGGACATGACATAGAAAAGGTATATAATTGAACATAAATATAGACTAGAACATATAACTTGAGATAAAGAGAATATGGTTTAGGTATAAAGATTTACATTAAAGTAGGATATTTATCAAATGTGAATAATAACTAAGTAGGAGATCTTGTTGATGGCTATATTTGGTATAATTTATATGTGAATCTTTTGTACTAGGCAAGTTGAACTAAATTGGGACATGTAAATTATGACCATAATCTGTGACATGTAAATTTAATGCAAACATGGGGTATATGATCGTATTGTGAACCATGACTATTATTTATGCATGTGAACTTAGGCAAGATTTATAATTAGGCAAGATATGTTTGTGAAATCTTAAGAAATGATTAAATCTGTTATATTTGCCTAATTTGCTAGTTTTGTTACATTGCCTAATCTGCTAGTTTTGTTATATTGCTTAATCTGCTAGTTCTGCTCTACTGCCTAGTCTGCTAGATTTGTTCATCTGCCAATTCTGTCATCTGCTAAGTCTGTTGAAAATGCCAAATCCGTTAAACTAAATCTGTTGAGATGACTAATATGTTGTCTGCTAAATCTGCTAGTTTGCTTAATCTCCTAATTCCATTTGGTCGCCTAATCTGTTATCTGCTATATCTGTTGAGTTGATATAATTAGTCCGTTATTGACATAATCTGTATTGGCTATAGTTATGAATAATTGACATGTATATTAGGCGTGGGTATAAATGGTAAATCATAAATTAATTGACCGCAAAGATAAACATGGTTAACTCGAGGTTAGAATGAGTTTGCGGCGTAATTCTGCCCGGAACCTCCCGGCATATTACAGTGGTCGCAAACAATAGGTTCTAATGTGAGAAGTTAGTCATTACATGCTTGAAACCCGAGGTTAGACTCAGTTTGCGACAGAAACCTGCCCAGAACCAACCGGCCTAACCAGTAGCCGCAAACTGTCAGTCTAATGTGAGAGGTCTGGGCATTAATATTTAATTAATGAAAATCTGAGATAAATATGATGTCCAAAAAGTGTTGGGCGGATAGGGTTAAACCCACTAGACTGGTGAATTTAATAAATCTTTTACGTGAATCTGTAGGCCCAATTACAAAGTTAGACAAATCTGTAAATCTGTTAAATCCGTGTATCTGATCCGTTAGTCTGAAAACTTATCTGATCTGTGAACCAGTTGATCTGAATTCCGTATGTCTGAAACTTGTAAATAATTTAATCTCAAATCTGTTAGTCTGGGGACACAAGGTTAGGAGGGGAATTACTTGTGTCATCTACTGTTTGGGTCCCATATTAGTCAGTAACCCTTTCTGGTATCAAAAATTTGACCCAAAATTAGGTAGGGTCCTGGCACGCTTACTGAACTAATTATACGCGGTTCACTATGATAATCGAGAGGGGTGTTGATGGTGCGTTCCAACCGGGTCATGTGCGTGCATGGATCCCGGTCTTCCTCTGAGGATGTAAGACGTCGTGACATCTATAAATAGGTCTGTGCCAATTGGTTGTCACTTTTGGGAGTGATACACCCTACTGTGGGGCCGACACAGGATATTTATGTATTAGGGAGCCGATCGCTTGGGGTAGGGTTTTAGGGTACACTTAGTTCGGTCTGTTTCTGTTGGTACCATCTGTTTCTGTTGGATGGCAACATCTGTCTGTTTCGGCGTGGTACCATCTGTTCGGGTGGTAAAGGCCCAATTACTAGTGTACACCTAATTCTACATTCTGTTTCCATAGGGATTAATCTGTTCTGCTTCTGTCTGTTTCTGTTCGGGTGGTAAAGGCCTATTACTAGCACTCTCTTCTATGGAAAATATTCTGTACCCGTTTCTTTTTCAGTTTAGACATTAGGGTGACACTTAATCTTGTTAAACTAGTATTAGTGCAGAGGAGTGTAAAACAATAGCTTATATCATTCTGTTCTTCTGTTATATCTGCTAAACCTGTTACAGTTATCTCTCATCCAGTTTTCTGTTCATGTCATGTTATTATTATCTGTTCATAACTGAAAATCACTGGACTTGCCAGACTTTTTGTCTGACCCTTGTTTTTTTGCCTCCTTTCTTCCGTTCCACCGCAGGTTTTGTAGAAGGGAATACTCTTGCTTGATTCAGATTTCTTCCGCTTGCAGTGCTTAAAGTATGTCTTGTCTTCTTCTGTGGGCATTATGATTTTAAACTATGCATTCTGAAGGCTTTTGTACAAGACTGATATTTTGTACTTGAATTCTGATATTGTGATTTGAAAGGATGTAACCAAGCTTCTGTTGAAATAAAGTTATAAATTTTTCACATACTGTTTTATCTGTCTTGTAAGTTTCTGTTCTGTTTACTAAAATGCTCCACCAAAGTTAGGGCACTCCCTTTGTGAGTGACCTTAACGGAGGTGGGGTGTTACATGAATAGAATTGAATTCGAATTGAAATTGAGTAGAAATGAATGCGAATTGAAATTGAACAAATTTAAAATTCAACTTGAATTGAAAACAAACTGAAATTGAATAAAAAATCGATTTAAACTGAAATTAATTTGAAATGAACTTAAACCGAATTTCTAAAGAAAAATTCAATTTTGATTTGAATTTGAGTAAGAAGTTGAAATCGTTTTGAAAACGAATTTAAAACGATTTATAAAATACATTTTAAAAGGAAATCGACGAAATATATATAATATATATATTATATATATATAATGGCCTGAATAGAACGCGCCATGCCACGGCAGTTCGTGAATTTCGACCATTGACTTCGAATGGATATTGCGGGAGATCAGACCGTCGGATTCTCCTGAAACAAGAACCGTTGGGTTCGTATCGAAAAGAGCATTCTAATGAATACTATAGATTTGAAATCTAATGGTTGGATTTGGAATTATGTCCAAATCAAATTTGGAAAAGGTCGTTGTAAGTGCAATTCGATGGTCGTTGATGGAAATCGACTGTACGGGCCTTGATAAAATTATTAAAAATAGTAATAATTTGTGTAAAATCATAAGAAATGATTTGTGAAGAATTGGGATGAAAAACTCCATATTTGAAAAGATAAAAATAGTTTTTTATTAAAATGAACTAATTTTGAATTAGAATAATAATCCATTTATTTTTAAAATAAATAAGTTGAATTTGAAATGTTTTAAAAGTAACCAGAATTTCATATAATTGAATTGGAATGGTTTTGAATCGAAATTGTCTTTGGAATATTTCGATGTTGGATTTCGTGATTATACGGATATTGTTAGGGAAATTTGAAAGATATATTTATATCGTTACTTCCAATACAATATTTGTTGGTCATAGAGTTTGATATTGAATATAAGCCGATATATTTTCTATTCAGAGCCTTGTATCTAATATCAAATGGGATTTGGGTTTGTCGTGAATGGTGTCTTCATTAACACTGTTCTTAAACCCAGTTGAGAAAAAGATTAAATCTTTTATTTATATTTAAAGAAGTGTACCAATTAAATGGTATTTAATTGGAATTGAATTTGAATTGATTTTTGGGTTTATCGTGAACGGTGTTTTAAATAACACTTGTTCTTTAACCCGATAATTAACGGGATGTGATTTTGGGTTGTCGTGAACGGTATCTTCAATAATACTGTTCTTAGGCCCAACTGAGTTAAGAAAATCAGAAAGTAACTGGAGATTAGTTAATATGAATGGTTTCTTGGGTATTGATTTGATGTTGGTTTCGGCCTTCGGGGTTAATATTTAGGGAACTGTTCTCTTACTAATTTACGGTTAGAGACTAATAGAATGGAATGTTGTAACACCCCACCTCCGCTAGGGTCACTCCCAAAGGGAATGCACTAGGTTTGGTGAAGCATTATCGAGGTAATCATGCGCAGAAATATTACAAGACAGAACATATATAAAACAGCGGAAGTAAAACAAATTTCATTACCTTATAAAATAAGGTCTAAAGCCATTTACATCAGAGTACAACAGAACCTGTCTTGCAATAGTAAAGAAGCATAAAACCTTTTCATAAATTATTCCCCAAAATAAAGCGGTGAAGCAGCCATAGCCAATAGAAGACCAAGCTATACATGATGACCTTCAAGCATAAGAGGTCCGAACTAAACAACATCATTTCCTCCCTGAAAACCTGGGGGAGGGGGGAAACGGAAGACAAAGAGGCGAAACAAAACGGGGTCAGTCATAAAGACTGGTAAGTCCTATCTACTTCCAGTATAAAAACAGGTAAAGGTAACACGACATGCATAAACTGAAAGTAAACATAAGGATGACGACAAGATAGATAAACTAAACCAAGATAACTGGATGAACTACTGTAGCAAGATAAACTAAGGTATCATGATAAACTACGGTGTCAAGATAAATCAAGGTATCACATCGTCAGGTTTCTATCAAGCATACTATCCCAACGTATCTATCATGTATAACATCCCATGGTATTTATCATGTATAACATCCCACGGTATATATCATGTATAACATCCCAAGGTATTTATCATGTATATTTGCTCTGCACCTCTCGTACTAGTATCCCAACCCGCGTTATGTGTTAACTATGAATGTTCTTGCCCAATGTCATGTAATGGTCCATGTCAACCTAATATATAGCATATGTAGGTTTTCCCCACTCGTATGTTTCTTTCCATGTATAAGTTCAGTCCTTTGTCGTAGGCCGTACGGGCTTTCCCATGTAAATCTATACCACCTCAACGTAGTACCATTTTATCCTTGAAGTTGTTTTGGATTGCTACCCTTGACCTGGTTATGTTTTCTTACCATGAACTATCGCGTGTTCACTTAGGATTTATGCCAGCTAGGACCGTTAGGGATTTTGATACCTAATGAACGTTTCTGTAACTTGGTTTGGGTCTTAGCCACCTAGGACCACTAGGGATTATGCCGCCCGTCCACCACGCCCTTTGCCCCACGTATACATCGTGAATCTTTTTCCATGTCTAGACGCGCATGTATCACAATGTGCCATCCGAGTTCCGTGCTAGGGCAAATCGAGAAATACAGAACTCGGTTGGGTGCTTTAAGTCGTCTACTGATGCAGATATCAAGGTCTGTTTTTGTATACGTGGCTATGGTCCCATGTGACCCCTCCCTCAACTAGTGAAAGGCAATCCAAGAAAAATCATGTATGAGAACTACATCCCGGCCCCACTATAGCCCCACTTTCCTATTGGCCAACCTCACCCATAACTCGATAGCAAGTATATGGTCTGTTGGGAGTTCTCTGCCTTTCCGTTCGTACACGATTGACTAAAGATCGTAGGTAGTCGACGACGTACTATCCAGAGCAAAAACAAGAATCGATGAATCCACGCTAATCCATCCCAGTCTTTAGGTCGCTCGCATAGCAACCAAGGCATACTCTTGGCTCTTCTACCGCAGACCTTAACCTCTGTGAGGCCAGGTTCCATGGACCATCTGCCACCTCACAAAGGGATACCAAGAGTACCCTCATCTCCCCCGAAGCTACCGCTTCGTCACCCAGTTCGTTGGAGCCTTTATCTAAGTCAGATAATTTGCTCCTCCTCGTGTGTTTAAGCGATGACCTACCGTATCGGGTTACTCATCTATCTGTGAACTGGTCCAAATCCCTTGACTAAGAATTATTACTTAGTTTCCTAAACTAAGGATTACCACTTAGTCTCCTTTACCGTTATCCTTGTTAATCCCGGTTTTCCACCTAGTCCCTTGAACTAGGGTTTTGTCTAATTGGTTAAGTATTGTCATTTAAGTTCATGACTTAACCTGCCTACGAATCATGTCAAGATTTGGCTAAGTATTCAAGACCAAGACCTAGCCCTACAAGTTGGTTAAGTATACCAAGAAGCTCATGACTTAACCCTATTTAATCATCAAGTCAAATTGGTTAAGTATTTTTTTATCTTAACTCTATCAGATTATAGTGTTAGATTGGTTAAGCATAAATTATCTTAATCCCATCAGATTATCGAGCTGGATTGGTTAAGTATGGGTTAGCTTAACCCCATCCACTAATCGTATTACAATGGTTAAGTATATTTAAAAGGTCTTGTGACTTAACCCTATTAGATCCACATATTAGATTGGTTAAGTATAGGTTACTTAACCTCATCAAATCACCATGTATAATTGGTTAAGTATAAGTTACTTAACCCCATTAAATTATCATGTTAAGTTGGTTAAGTATTGATTACTTAACCTCATTGAATTACCAAGTTTAGATTGGTTAAGTGTTTAACTTAACCCCATCAAATTACCGTGTTTAGATTAGTTAAGTGTAGGTTACTTAACCCCATTAATTATCGTGTTTAGGTTAGTTAAGTCTATGTTGCTTAACCCCATCTAATTACCGTGTTTAGATTAGTTAAGTCTAAGTTACTTAACCTCATCTAATTACCAAGTCGGATTAGTTAAGTGTAAATTACTTAACCCCATCCCCTAATTGCCTTATATGGTTAAGTTCATTAAGAAATCAAGTCCGGTTCCATTTAACCCACCCATTCGTGTCATATCGGTTAAGTGTCGTTAGTCAAAATTACTTAACCTTTCCATGTGGAATTAATTAGATTAATGCACCCCAACCTCTCACATTAGACTTTGTTTTGGTTACTAGTTAAGTCGGGCGGGTCCGGGTAGCTTTACACCACAACCTAGTCTAACCTCGGGTTTTAAGTGCTATATGACCAACTACTCACATTGGGTCCTATTGTTTGTAGCCACTAGTTAAGCCGGGCGGGTCCGGGTAGATTTATGCTACAAACTCAACCCAACCTCGAGTTGGCCACTTTCATGCTTGGTCTAGTGTCATATTAAACTTACAACCCATATGTGTCTAGTTTCAAGTCCCATGTTTACCCCACATGTCATGTCCACGTTTAGGTGTATCGTGAGTGCCACATTTTCATGAAATCCCATGTCAAATTATCATGTCATAATCACGCACGTCTATCCTACCCCAAATCGTGTTTCCAACCCAAGTAAAAGCGAGTCAACATAGTAAGGATACTATGCTGCATATTGGCCTCAAAACATGCACGATGTCAAAAAGTGATTAGCCACCAACATGTATGTTATCACAAGGGGTTTGGCCTCAAAATATGCATAGCATCATGAGGGAGTTTGGCCACAAACATGCATAGTATCATAAGGTAATTTGGCCACAAACATGCATAGTATCATAATGGAATTTGGCCACAAACATGCATGATAACATAAGGGGTTTGGGTTCATTTACATGCATAAGCCCCAAAGTCAAGTCGTTGCCAATGTTTCACAAGTCAAATGGTTCCCAAAGGTTCATGCTAACATTCCATAGATAAAGATTCAAACTTGCAAGATAAACTAGGTTAAACATAACATGAGTAGCATGATTTAGTCACTAAGCATATCCAAAAGTCATAGGTTCAAGCAAAAGAGGCATGACAAGGTTCATATAGGCTAGCATACTTAGATTAATCTTGTTTTATTCCATGCCATCATTAAAACTACCGTTTAGATCAAGAAGTAGCTAGAACTTACATAGTGTGGCAAGAGGGTTAGGAGCATGAATCGTCTTAACAAAGAAAGGTGACTCCTTTGTTGAAGAATCATCATGAAATTTGCGTAGCCACGTTGATCTACCCTCGATTTGATGTAGAAAGCTTGCACCTTTTGATTTGAACCCGATTTGAATGCATAAGCCCTTAGAGTTGGAGATGGAGGCCATGATCAAGATTGATTTTGGCGGCACTTCGTGGCATGAGTGATTTTTGAGGGTTTAGGGTAGGCTTAGGGGTCTTTTTATAGAGATTAGGAGTAGTTTAGGCCCTTAAATTAACCCTAGGATAGATCTGAGCCTTTAAAATCCGTCACAAGCCTCCAACCATGTCTTGAGGAACAAGTCAGGCGCACCCAGGCCAAACTGGCCGACCACCTAAGTCGACAGGGGTGTCGACTGGGCAGTCGACACCACCTGGGGTGTTTCGACTCCCAAGTCGACTCCCCAGTCGACTTGGGGGTGGCGGGAATTTTTCCCGCCTGTTCTTCTTGGCTAAATTTGAATTCTGAATTCAAATTTGAACTGTTTTTGAACTTGAAATTTTCTGAAAACTTTGACGGGCCATCACTTGGTCATACGGACTCCGATTTTCGAAAACTCGGACTCTATTTCGCGTATTTTTACGAGAAGAACGCAATGGCATAGCCCGTTTCCCTTGATTCACATTTTAAAATTAAATTCTGCCTTGATTCTTGTCTTAGCATGTTGTAAAAATCTGGGTTGTCACATTCTCCCCAACTTAAAGGATTTCGTCCCCGAAATCTCCCAGTTAGGAAGAAAGTATCCTACCATCCATCATCCATCTACTCAAAACATAATCCACAGGCAACCATTGTCCTTAAACGATTTCTAATGCCATATGAACATATGCAGAACGTGTGTGTATATGCTCCTTAGCTAATGCGAATGATCAGGCCTGAATGATCTTTCTAATGCAAAATATGTTTAGTGCCATGAGTCCAACATGTATGCAAATACTCCTAGTCATATAAGTATTACATGAGTGCACAAAAATTCATTCATATGCAACATCCGCATGAAAACACATTAACTTTCAAACAAGTATAAATACTCGTGCATATGCAATGCAAAATGTGAGTGCGTCGATCTAGTAACTAACATGTTTTCGCGCATCCACGAGCAACCACTTGCAACCATTTGCAACCATATCAATCATAACATGTTTCAAATACATTTTTACATCCATAGATTTCTACCTAAGGTTCCGAAGGTAATATTGAGGAGATAAACAAGACAAACTCCTTAGGGGATTTGCAACAGAAACAGGACCGAGAGGATATCCACCAAGTGATAGCATGCAAGCAAGCTCTACAGGAGAACCAGGGATCAACGATATACTCTTAAAAAGAGACATGATGCGCGCGTCTAAGCCGCATTTCCTTGAACTTAATTTCATTGTGCCTTGACCACCTTTGACTTCATGATTTCGTAGCTCCTTGATTTCTATTTCCAAGGTATGAGTCGGAACTCATTTCACTATCGCCTATCGTTTCACTTCCACTTATTCTTTCTCTAGTATGCTTGGCCCAAACATATCTGCGTACTCATGCAAGCTCTCCAAAATTCACTAGTGAATTCTGGATCTCGTTTACCGATGCCAATCCATGTTACCACGTGCACTTACTAGGGTGATTCCTATATCCCATGCTTAAGCGGAATGAACCATCCGCCTTATTGGCGAACGTTACTTGATCGGATCAGAGATTTCCGATAAATAAATCAAGTGATTCTAGGTAACTAACCATGACAAAGCCCAAAAGGTTACATGAGACTTCGAGGGTATTACCAAAGCAAACCAAGAGTCTGACTACCCTCTTTTCAAAACCGAGAATGGTATCACTTACTGGATAACCACTTTACCCCTATAATCCATCCATAGCCCAAAAATAGAAGCATTGCTTCTAATCTCAACACTTGGCATTTACACTCTCAATTCCAAAAAAGTCATGAATAAATGTACAGACTCTCCAACCAGATTTTGGTATAAAAGTGGGATCTTCCACCATGCTAGTACTAAGGTGCAGAGACTTATCTATCGAAGCAGACTTAATTGATGCGATGATCAAAACAAAGTCTGGACGGGATGATAGAAAAGAAAGGCTAAGCCTTTAACAGAAACGGTACCATTCCTCTTAGGTACGTTAGAAATGAGAGCATACAATTGCCCTCTAGCTGATCTTGTCCTTATCTTCCTTTGTGGATCAAGCCATACCAACAAGTTGCTTATTCTTAAGCCCGTGTCCTTTATCCTTGCTCTTATTATCCCTTCTTATAACTTCGGTAACAGGTCTCTCGAGAACTTCCTCCATCGCACAGGAAAACACTTACGTTGCTAGACAAGGATTAGTCGCAGTTAAAACTACTGTGACTACAGATGGAGGAAAGAAAGGAAAAGAGTTTCAATCAAGGAAACGAAGGATAGTGCTAATGGCTTTTGGGGAATAGCCTTTAAAAACTTTTCTTGAAAAATGCTTCTTTGTAAATGGTTTCTCAAATAGTTTTCAAAAGGTTTTAAAAAAATTTGCCCAGTCTGGTAACCTTCTGCTCTGATACCAAATGTAACACCCCACCTCCGCTATGGTCACTCCCAAAGGGAATGCACTAGGTTTGGTGAAGCATTATCGAGGTAATCATGCACAGAAATATTACAAGACAGAACATATATAAAACAGCGGAAGTAAAACAAATTTCATTACCTTATAAAATAAGGTCTAAAGCCTTTTACATCAGAGTACAACAAAACCTGTCTTGCAATAGTAAAGAAGCATAAAACCTTTTCGTAAATTATTCCCCAAAATAAAGCGGTGAAGCAGCCATAGCCAATAGAAGACCAAGCTATACATGATGACCTTCAAGCATAAGGGGTCCGAACTAAACAACATCATTTCCTCCCTGAAAACCTTGGGTGGGGGGGAAACGGAAGACAAAGAGGCGAAACAAAACAGGGTCAGTCATAAAGACTGGTAAGTCCTATCTACTTCCACTATAAAAATAGGTAAAGGTAACATGACATGCATAAACTGAAAGTAAACATAAGGATGACGACAAGATAGATAAGCTAAACCAAGATAACTGGATGAACTACTGTAGCAAGATAAACTAAGGTATCATGATAAACTACGGTGTCAAGATAAATCAAGGTATCACATCGTCAGGTTTCTATCAAGTATACTATCCCAAGGTATCTATCATGTAAAACATCCCACGGTATTTATCATGTATAACATCCCACGGTATCTATCATATATAACAACCCAAGGTATTTATCATGTATATTTGCTCTGCACCTCTCGTACTAGTATCCCAACCCGCGTCATGTGTTAACTATGAATGTCCCTTGCCCAATGTCATGTAATGGTCCATGTCAACCTAATATATAGCATATGTAGGTTTTCCCCACTCGTATGTTTCTTTCCACGTATAAGTTCAGTCCTTTGCCGTAGGCCGTATGGGCTTTCCCATGTAAATCTATACCACTTCAACGTAGTACCATTTTATCCTTGAAGTTGGTTTGGACTGCTACCCTTGACCTGGTTATGTTTTCTTACCATGAACTATCGTGTGTTCACTTAGGATTTATGCCACCTAGGACTGCTATGGATTATGCTACCTAATGAACGTTTCCGTAACTTGGTTTGGGTCTTAGACACCTAGGACCACTAGGGATTATGCCACCCATCAACCATGCCCTTTGTCCCTCGTATACATCGTGAATCATTTTCCATGTCTAGACGCACATGTATCTCAAGTTCCATCCGAGTTCCATGCCAGGGCAAATCGAGAAATACGGAACTCGGTCGGGAGCTTTAAATCGTCTGCTGATGCAGATATCAAGGTCTATTTTTGTATCCGTGCCTATGGTCCCACGTGACCCCTCCCTCAACTATTGAAAGGCAATCCAAGAAAAATCATGTATGAGAACTACATTCCGGCCCCACAATAGCCCCACTTTCCTATTGGCCAGCCTCACCCATAACTCGACAGCAAGTATATGGTCTGTTGGGAGTTCTATGCCTTTCCGTTCATACACGATTGACAAAAGATGGTAGGTAGTCGACGACGCGCTATCCAGGGCAAAAACAAGAATCGACGACTCCACGCTAATCCATCCCAGTCTTTAGGTCACTCGCATAGCAACCAAGGCATACTCTTGGCTCTTCTGCCGCATACCTTAACCTCTGTGAGGCCAGGTTCCATGGACCATCTGCCACCTCACAGAGGGATACCAAGAGTACCCTCACGTCCCTCGAAGCTACCGCTTCGTCACCCAGTTCGTTGGAGCCTTTATCTAAGTCAGATAATTTGCTCCTCCTCGTGTGTTTAAGCGATGACCTACCGTATTGGGTTACACATCTATCTGTGAACTGGTCCAAATCCCTTGACTAAGAATTATTACTTAGTTTCCTAAACTAGGGTTTACCACTAAGTCTCCTTTCCCGTTATCCTTGTTAATCCCGGTTTTCCAACTAGTCCCTTGAACTAGGGTTTTGTCTAATGGGTTAAGTATTGTCATTTAAGTTCATGACTTAACCTGCCTACGAATCATGTCAAGATTTGGCTAAGTATTCAAGTCCAAGACCTAGCCCTACAAGTTGGTTAAGTATACCAAGAAGCTCATGAATTAACCCTATTCAATCATCAAGTCAAATTGGTTAAGTATTTGTTTATCTTAACCCTATTAGATTATCGTGTAAGATTGGTTAAGCATAGATTATCTTAAACCCATCAGATTATCGAGTTGGATTGGTTAAGTAGGGGTTAGCTTAACCCCAACCACTAATCGTATTACAATGGTTAAGTATATTTAAAAGGTCTTGTGACTTAACCCTACCAGATCCGCATATTAGATTGGTTAAGTATAGGTTACTTAACCTCATCAAATCACCATGTATAATTGGTTAAGTATAAGTTACTTAACCCCATTAAATTATCATGTTAAGTTGGTTAAGTATTGATTACTTAACCTCATTGAATTACCAAGTTTAGATTGGTTAAGTGTTTAACTTAACCCCATCGAATTACCGTGTTTAGATTAGATAAGTGTAGGTTACTTAACCCCGTCTAATTACCGTGTTTAGATTAGTTAAGTCTAAGTTGCTTAACCCCATCTAATTACCGTGTTTAGATTAGTTAAGTCTAAGTTACTTAACCCCATCTAATTACCATGTCGGATTAGTTAAGTTTAAATTGCTTAACCCCATCCCCTAATTGCCTTATATGGTTAAGTGTCATTAAGAAATCAAGTCCGGTTCCACTTAACCCACCCATTCGTGTCATATCGGTTATGTGTCATTAGTCAAAATTACTTAACCTTTCCATGTGGCATTAATTAGATTAATGCACCCCAACCTCTCACATTAGACTTTGTTGTGGTTACTAGTTAAGCCGGTCGGGTCCGGGTAGCTTTACACCACAACCCAGTCTAACCACGAGTTTTAAGTCCTATATGACCAACTACTCACATTGGGTCCTACTGTTTGTAGCCACTAGTTAAGCCGGGCGGGTCCGGGTAGATTTATGCTACAAACTCAACCCAACCTCGAGTTGGCCAATTTCATGTTTGATCTAGTGTCATATTACACTTACAACCCATACATGTCTAGTTTCAAGTCCCATGTTTACCCCACATGTCATGTCCACATTTAGGTGTATCATGAGTGCCATATTTTCATGAAATCCCATGTCAAATTATCATGTCATAATCACACACGTCTGTCCCACCCCAAATCGTGTTTCCAACCCAAGTTAAAGCGTGTCAACATAGTAAGGATACTATGCTACATATTGGCCTCAAAACATGCACGATGTCAAAAAGGGATTGGCCACCAACATGCATGGTATCGTAAGGGGTTTGGGCTCAAAATATGCATAGCATCATAAGGGAATTTGGCTACAAACATGCATAGTATCATAAGGGAATTTGGCCACAAACATGCATAGTATCATAAGGAAATTTGGCCACAAACATGCATGATAACATAAGGGATTTGGGTTCATTTACATGCATAAGCCCTAAAGTCAAGTCTTTTCCAATGTTTCACAAGTCAAATAGTTCCCAAAGGTTCATGCTAACATTCCATAGATAAAGATTTAAACTTGCAAGATAAACTAGGTTAAACATAACATGAGTAGCATGATTTAGTCACTAAGCATAGCCAAAAGTCATAGGTTCAAGCAAAAGAGGCATGACAAGGTTCATATAGGCTAGCATACTTAGTTTAATCTCGTTTTATTCCATGCCATCATTAAAACTACCGTTTAGATCAAGAAGTAGCTAGAACTTACATAGCGTGGCAAGAGGGTTAGGAGCATGAATCGTCTTGACGAAGAAAGGTGACTCCTTTGTTGAAGAATCGTCATGAAATTTGCGTAGCCACGTTGATCTACCCTCGATTTGATGTAGAAAGCTTGCACCTTTTGATTTGAACCCGATTTGAATGCATGAGCCCTTAGAGTTGGAGATGGAGGCCATGATCAAGATTGAATTTGGCAGCACTTTGTGGCATGAGTGATTTGTGAGGGTTTAGGGATGGCTTAGGGGTCTTTTTATAGAGATTAGGAGTAGTTTAGGCCCTTAGATTAACCCTAGGATAGATCTGAGCCTTTAAAATACGTCACAAGCCTCCAACCATGTCTTGAGGAACAAGTCAGGTGCACCCAGGCCAAACTGGCCGACCACCCAAGTCGACAGGGGTGTCGACTGGGCAGTCGACACCACCTGGGGTGTGTCGACTCCCCAGTCGACTTGGGGGTGGCGGGAATTTTTCCCGCCTGTTCTGCTTGGCTAAATTTGAATTCTGAATCCAAATTTGAACTGTTTTTGAACTTGAAATTTTCTGAAAACTTTGATGGGCCATAACTTGGTCATACGGCCTCTGATTTTTTAAACCTCGGACTCTATTTCGCGTATTTTTAAAAGACGAACGCAATGGAACAGCCCATTTCCCTTGATTCACATTTTAAAATTAAATTCTACCTTGATTCTTGTCTTAGCATGTTGTAAAAATCCGGGTTGTCACAAATGTGATGTGAGTTTATTGTGAACCATGTTTTAAATGACATTGGTTCTTTAACCCAGTTAAAGATTAAAACTAAGTGGAGTTTTAATGAATCTTTAATTAGATTGAAAAGATCGAGAATGGAGTGTCACCAGTTTTGCTCCAGGCGATAGTTAAATCTTTAATTAGATTTGAACGTGAAATGTTAATTGAATTTACTGATAACACTGTGGTGTTAGTTATGAAGTATTACCAGTTTTACTTCATGGGATGAATATGTTGGGATTGGGAAATTAAAACAAATGATTACTTCGGTAAGGTTCGTTAATCCCGGCTAGTTTGGTTAAACCATAATTTGGTTGGAATTGATATTCAAAAGAAGATTAAAGAATAAATTTGAGGAATTTATCTTTGATAAAATTAATGGGAAACTATCCCTAAAAATGTGAAATTTAGCAATTAACTGAAGATTAGTTAAGATGAATGGTTTCCTGCGTATTGATCTGATGTTGGTTTCGGCCTTCGGGGTTAATATTTGGGAAATTGTTCTCTTACTAATTTACGGTTAGTGACTGATGAATTGGAATGAGGCGTATGTTGTGTTTGTGTAACAATTGTTTATTATATACGCGAGTTATTCGAAAAGACCGGGTTTATCCAATTCTGAATAACTGACACGACGATAAGTCGAAGTTGAAGACGGTGGTTGAAGACCGGAGGTCTTCACGTCGTTCGGGTGATTACTAATGATCTTGATTGGGCCGTACACCCAAGAGGATGGAATCAGTTAGTGGTCGTCCAAACATACTGGGAGATCGATGGATATGCGAGGTACAAGGTGCCTCCGGTTTCGTTTAGACCCAGAACGGACTTTTAAATGGAATGTGTGTCTGACATTGGATATCATTTCGTGTGATTGATGGATATCGGTTGCATGGAGTGGTTTGCCTGTGTGGCATGCTAAGATGCAAATGATCGAGGCTTCTGTTGAAAAGCAGAGTCTTGCGGTTGATGATCAAAGCCCGACATGTGTGGCATAGCTTTGTATAACGTGGATTCGCGAGCCTCACACCCCCGATTGTGAACCAGAAATGGGAGATGACATCAGGGAGGGCATGCGTTTCCTTCTAGTTAGATGTGGCGTCAGTCATTTTACACGCCCTGACGAGTTTGACTTATGTGGTTGTTGCTATTGCGAGGCGCCTCGGATATATCGGTGACTATGTGAAGCCGATGGAGTCATTCATTGGCTCATTGACACCCTAAAGGGTGGGGAAATGCAGTGTTCAGGCATTTTAATCCACATCGGTGGACCAGCCCTGATGATCCAAAGGTCACTTGAGCTCTGACCAGAGACACAGACTAGAGTGTCTCGAATCGGTAGAGGACTACCTTATGCCTCGGTTTATAGATGGAAATCCAACTTCCAATATGTGACTTTGCGGTTTTGACTGTTGAGCCTAGTATGGCGACATGATATATGGTACCCATGCCGTCTATGATTGATATTTATGATTGAAATTGTTTTGACACTATACACTTATAGTAACAATAAAAATGAAATTTAGCGTATCAAGCATTCTTTGGCTATTATAAGGGAAAACCCTATCCTCCAGCTTGAGTTGCATTGTGTGATGGGACCTGGGTCTTATAATAGCTTCATTTTTCTTTATTTAGCATTGCGCTGTTTGTTTTATGCACTGGTATTCTAGGGAGGAAACCCGTTCCGTGTTATACGGCGTGGTCCCTTGATTTGCCTAACTTTAAAATAAAGATTAATAATTGTTTTAGTACTCACACCAGTCACATGACTGACCAGGAGATTATAGTTTTAACCTAAACTCTGGGTGTCCTTATTTTGATATGGGTAGCTAGTAGTTTTGGTTTTGCAGATTTATATTCACAGGATCCTGGTTTACCCAGCTGGAACGATACTCGGAAAGCTCTTTATCCGTGTATTACTTCTAATTGTTTATTATGTTATTTTTCCGCTGCGATGTATTTAAATGTAATTTAAATCTCTTATATTTTCGGTTTAATATTTATTCATACTATGTATATTCCTGTATTCTGATGGAATTGTTGTAATTAACAATGAAATGTTCTTCTGTCTGCGTTCCAATTTGTCCTGTTCCCAAAATGATCATGGGTTTCGAACGGTCTTGGTCGGTTTAATGATCAATTCGGATCGAGCAAAATTCCTTACCGTTACATTTGTTCTCAAAGTATCTGTTTGCGACTGGCAAGTATTCATGTTCTAGATTTGAAAGTGGGATTTCTATATATTTCCTATTGACAGGTGCGAGAACCAAAAATATTTGAATCTAATTGAGGATATCCTTCCAACGAATCCAAAAATTTGAAATTTCATAGCGGGGATAAAAAGTTATGCCCAGTTGAAAATTCAGAATAGTCGCTATGGAATTCTGACCCTTAAAAATGGCCATTTTGCAAACGACCTCGGTTTTTGATGAAACCACTTTTGTTGGATCCGCGATGTCAAATTATTGCTTGGTTTCAAAATTCATCATTTCATGAGTTAATATGTGAGCGTGGCAAAGGAAAACGCGTTTGACCAGTTTTAGTTGATTTTAATCGACTGGAAAATTGGCCATTTTTCGAACGGTCTCAGAATTTGATGAAATTAGTTTTGTTAGGACCGTATCATCAATACGAAGTTATAAAATATTTTTTGGGAATTTTTAGAGTTAGTATGTGGCCCCGGTAAATTGAAATGTGCATTTAAATTCAATATATAGAGTTATATTTTGATTTTTACGAAAATTGATCGAAACGATCGAATCAGCCTGCGATACATATCCCATTGTGTTCGGAATGGGGGTAATTAGTTATGGATGACAGTCAGTGGGTTCGATTTCGAGGTCGAAATTTAAAGTTTCTTTTTAAAATGAATTAATTAAATATAATAAAAAAAATCCTCTCTCTTTCTTTATACTCTCAGCCCCTCTGTTTAGTTTTCAAAAGAAAAAAAAGAAAAAAACCTCCGCCCTCGTCGATTCAACGTGCCGCCACCCATGGCGGGGCCACCGCTCCCCCTCCCCCTAACTTCTCCTCCCTCTCCGAGCTTCACCCTCTCTCCACCTTCTTCGATTGAAGCCGAACCCCCCCCCCCTCGACGTCAAGCACAGCCGCACCCCCCTCCCCCCCGTTCCTCTCCCCTGCTCCTCCGTCGCTTCCTCTATCCGCACCCCGCCTTTGCCTGAGCGCGCCGCTGACACCCCCCCTCCCGACCTCCCACCGACGGTGAAAACCCTCCCCTTCTCACAGAAAAAAAGAAAACAACACTGTAAGTTTATTTTATTTTTATTTTTCTTTATTTTATTTATATAGTGTGATAAGTTTTATAGAAAAAATCAATTTTATACACGATATTAGCGAATAAAAATCAATCCTTTTATATATGGAGCAATTAAAATTTTGATTTTTGATTAATAGAAAAGGTCGTATTTTTATAGAGTTAATCAAATAGAAATGGTCGGATTTTTATATAGTTAATCAAATAAGAAAGGTCAGATTTTTACATATGAAGTAGCAAGAAAGATTTGATTTTTATATTTAAAAAGGAGAAATCTTTATATAGTAGAAATAATGAAAATGTGATTTTTATATAGTAGAAATAATAAAGAGGTGATTTTATATAGTAGAAATAATAAAAATGTGACTTTTATATAGTGGAAATAATAAAGATGTGATCTTTATAGAAGTAGCCATATAAAAATATGATTTTTATATTATATAGACAATAAAAATTTGATTTTATATCATAGGAAGGATAAATATATGATTTTTATTCATGTAGAGTAATAAAAATATAATTTTTATTATATTACTAGCAAGGTAAAAATGGAATTTTAATCTATATTGTAGCGATACAAAACTAGAATTTTTATATACATAGTAACAATATAAAAATGTGATTTTTATTTATGTTGTTGCTACGGACAATGAAATTGACAAAATGCGAGAACGTCGAAGATTTCTACATAAGAAAAGTCGCGGTGAATTGGTTTAGCTAGTCGGTGAGAACTCCTCACTTTTATTTTTATTTCTAGTTTAAAATATATACTAGGATGCAGACGGTGTTTAGTAGCACCCGACACCCGTCATCCACAGACCATGGACGGCTTGTATGCTTGTTTGTTTGATTTTGATGTGTAGTTGATTGTGTGATGTGATGTGAAATGAAATAAAATATTTATATAGTTAAAAATATTTTATAGTTGAAAATAGAATTTTTAACGTGTATTTAAAATGAAATAAATATAAACAAATCGGATGATTTGTTTATATACACACATTTTACTAATATTGATTGGGATGATAAATTTTACACATCGCCCAACTGCACAAATAAAATCTGTGTTTGATTGTTTGAAACCCCACACGGGTATTGGGATGATATATTATGTACACTAATCCCAATAATTAGCTGTATGTCGATCGATTGATTGACAGGCTGTTACAAGCGTTGAATATTTATATTTGGTGCTTATACAGTGTAGAACGCACTTTGGATGATGGTTGGGTGTTTATCGTCATTGTTGTATATATGAATTTCATGAAATCCATATAACTGAAATTATATGGTAATTGACTGTGTCTGATTCCAGTTCAGAATTATCGAATAATTTAAAAATAATATTCTTTGAATATTGAAATTTGAAGTCGTGTTTAGTAGTTACACGCCATTTTAACAGGAACGGGAATTTCGTCAATTTTATAATGAATATTGAAAGTGAATTCAAAATCGAATATTTAGAAATGAATTCGAATCGAAATCGAATAGAATTGAATTCGAATTGAAATTGAATAGAATTGAATTCGAATTGAAATAGAATTGAATTCGAATTGAAACTGAATAGAATTGAATTCGAATTGAAATTGAATAGAATTTAATTCGAATTGAAATTGAATAGAATTAGAATTGAAATTGAATAGAAAAGAATTCGAATTGAAATTGAATAGAAATGAATTCAAATTCCAATTGAATAAATCCAAATTGAAAACCAACTGAAATTTAATTAAAAATAGTTTTGAATTGAAATCAATTTGAAATGAATTTAAAACAAATTAATATTGAAAAATTCAATCTTGATTTGAATTTGGAAAGGAAGTTGAAATCGTTTTGAAAACCGGAACGTCGGATTCAAATGGATATTGCGGGAGATCCGACCGTCGGATTCTCCTGAAACCGAAACTGTTGGGTTCGTATCGAAAAGATCTTTCCAATGAATATTAGAAATCTGAGATCGAATGGATGGAATTGGAATTATGTCTAAATCAAATTTGGAAAAGGTCGTTGTAAGTGCGGTTCGATGGCCGTTGATGGAAATCGACTGTACGGACCTTGATAAAATTATTAAAAATAGTAATAATTTGTGTAAAATCATAAGAAATGATTTGTGAAGAATTGGGTTGAAAAACTCCACATTTGAAAAGATTAAAAAAGATTTTTATCGAAATGAACTAGTTTTGAACTAGAATAATAATTTATTTAGTTTTAAATAAATAAATTGGATTTGAAATGGTTTTAAAAGAAACCAGAATTTCCAATAATTGAATTGGAATGGATTTGAATTGAAATTGTCTTCGGAATATTTCGATGTTGGGTTTCGTGATTATACAGATATTGTTATGGAAATTTAAAAGATATATTTATATCGTTATTTCCAATACGATATTTGTTGGTCGTAGAATTTGATATTGAATATAAGCTGATATATTTTCTATTCAGAGCCTTGTATTTAATATCAAATGTGATTTTGGGTTTATCGGGATCGGTGTTTTAAATAACACTTGTTCTTTAACCCGATATTTAATGGAATGTGATTTTGGGTTGTCGTGAACGATATCTTCAATAATATTGTTCCTATACTGAACTGAGTTAAGAAAATCAGAAACTGATTGCAGATTAGTTAAGTCGAATGGTTTCTTGGGTATTGATCTGATGTTGGTTTCGGCCTTCGGGGTTAATATTTGGGGAACTGTTCTCTTACTAATTTACGGTTAGAAACTAATAGATTGGAACGTGATGAGGGTTTATGAACAACCGTGTTTTAAATGACATTGGTTCTTTAACCCAGTTAAAGATTAAAACCAAGTGGAGTTTTAATGAATCTTTAATTAGATTGAAATGATCGAGAATGAAGTATCACCAGTTTTGCTCCAGGCGATAGTTAAATCTTTGATTAGCTTTAAACGTGAAATGGTAATTGAATTTCCCGATAACGCCATGGTGTTAGATATGAAGTATTACCAGTTTTACTTCATGGGATGAATAGGTTAGTTTTGGGAAATTAAAACAAATGATTACTTCGGTAAGGTTCGTTAATCCTGACTAGTTGAATCGATATTCAAAAGAAGATTAAAGAATGAACTTGAGGAATTTATCTTTGATAAAATTAATGGGAACCTATCCCTAAGAATGCGAAGTTTAGCAACTAACTGGAGATTAGTTAAGAATAATGGTTTCCTGGGTATTGATCTGATGTTGGTTTCGGCCTTCAGGGTTAATAATTGGGGAATTGTTCTCTTACTAATTCACTGTTAGTCACTAATGAATTGGAATGAGGCGTATGTTGTGTTTGTGTAACACTTGTTTATTATATACGCGAGTTTCAGAATGGCCGGGTTTATCCCATTCTGAATAACTAATACGACGATTTGTCGAAGATGAAGACGGTGGTTGAAGACCGGAGGTCTTCACGTCATTTGGGTGATTACTTATGATCTTGAATGGGCCGTACACCCAAGATGTAATGACCCGCATTTTTAGAGATGGAATAATTTATTTAATTTAATTATTTAATATCGTTATAGCGATATCGAGAACCATAATTAAATAATATTGAATATTTAATTAATATTTAAAATGAATAATAAATTATAAATATCGAAATAGTCGAAAATAGTGAAATTCACAATTTATCATGTGAATTGAATAGTATACGAGATGTGGTTGAGTTTCGATTCGAAATATAAGAACGAATATATTCAATCGACGACAGTTTGAACGTATAATTATAATATAATTAAAATAGAGCGCGTAACGACGCGGTAGTTCGCTATTTGGCGATTTGAACTTCAACAGAATGTACAGGATTCGTTTTAGGCCGGATTTCTGTGAAACAAGAAACGTGTGGAGCTAGTGGAGTATATCTTTCTAGTGGAAGAGAAAAATCGGGATTTCGTCGTGTAGATTTTAAGTTACGTCCAAATCAAATTTCAGAAAAGTCGCTGTGGAATTCCTTTATAATTCGTAACGCTTTATATACGTTATTAAAGGGATTTTCAATGTAAATTGAATATCGAATCAATCTGGACTCGGAATAGCGAGTATACAAATATACTGGAGCTGTATGATATTCCTCGGTGAATATATACGAGAATATATATTTATTTATATTTAATTTAATTTAAATATATTTATATATTTAAATAGGCTATTTAGAGCTGTAAAAATAGCCACTTTTGCAAACGAAGTCGGAATTCGACGAAACCAGTTTTGTTGGATCCGCAATATCAAATAGTTGCTAGATGTCAAGTTTTGTGATTTTTAGAGTCACTGTGTGGCCGTACGGATTTTTAGAGTGAAGAAAAGTTAGTATTTCGACAGTTAAAAATACGCTGTGTGGGCATACGGAGTCGGAATTTGACGAAACCAGTTTCGTTGGGACCATAATGTCGAACTGAAGGTGCACGTCCAGTTTGGTGATTTTTGGGTGTCGTATGTGATCGCGGGGATTTTTAAGGACAAGAGACAAGCATATAATCGATAAAATAAAATAAGTAAATCAAATATAAAATATCCTAACAAATTTATGATTAACAAGAGGCCACGCATGACTCAAATTCCAGCCACAAATCTTACCAACTTCAAACAAGTATAAATCCCATAGGACAGTCGCGTCCCTCAAACAACATCACAGCAGTGTAAAAGCAGAAAGAAAAATCCAAACAAAGTATAAGTAAATCTTTAAATCCCAAGTCTTATATATTTGAATTCTGGAAGCTCCCCTCTTTAATTTAATGCCTACTATATGGGTTGCGACGCAGTTCGTTTTGATGTTGAAAACCTGCAGAAAAGTTAGGGTTAGCGGGTTTGGGAAATTCAGGTATCGTTTCGAATTTTCGATGTGGTATTGGAGTTGATGATGCTATTTAGCATCTGCGAAAGGATTTGGAGGGGGATCCGACGATAAAGGGTTCGCACCCTCTTCTTTGGAGCTGCTGTTGGATTCTTGGGGTGGCAGCGGATTCGAGGTGATGGTGGTGGGGACGGAGAGCCGGTGATGGCGAGAACAGTGGTGGCTTCGATTTGATCTACGGTGTGGAATTGGTGGCACGAGGTGGAGTTGGAGTGGAGGAAAAAGGCCACGAATGGATTTCTGGAGAACGATGTAATTGGGGAGGAAGAAATATCGGTGCAGACTTTTAATGAAGCGGTAGTGGGCCTTGATGGAGTGGGCCGATTGGGAAAGAAAAGAGGGTGAGGCCCGGAAAGTTTTATCCAAGTTTTATTTAAATTTTTGTGTATATAACTTCGTAAAATCATAACCTGGTCATACGAAATCAGAATTGGGTGAAACAAGATCCGTTGGGATCGTATGGACGGGAGCAACACAATGGGACTGACCGCGAGTCGATGGAAGCACGTTACAATTTATGGAGAAATAAATTGTCCGACTGAGTCGAATAACGCAAACCGTTATTCAACGGTTAACGCGCAACTGTGAGTAAATCTCACTAACTCTGAACAGTTTATATTTTCATGTTATATTTTTAGAACTGTTAAATATGGACTGATTGATTGTGTGTTGACTGTTTGATTGAACTGCTAGTCAGTTAGTTAAATTTCTATATTGATTCTGTTTAACAAAATATATCATATAGAACTGAAAGTGATGTTATCTATACGGTCTAACATCTGTGATGCAGGGAAACAGGTTGGAGGAATCCGACTGGATTCCTCAACAGTTATTTTATTGTTTTTCATATATTTTAATATATGATGTGAATTATAACCTGTTGTTGATTCTGTGTGTATGGACGAGATTAGACATCGTGATTTGATATGATTGAATACCATAACATACCGGAATGTAGATAAAGGAGATTTTTCAAAGTGATATTGAAAAATAGAATATTTATAAAGTGGAATATTTATAAATAAGGAATATTTATAAATTGGGATATTTATAAATAGGAGATATTTGAAAAGGAAATAAATTCAAAACATTTCTTTTTGAATGGAAAGGCCTGTGTGGCGAGTTTGGGGATTTTCCCGATGCTCCCGTTACAAAGGAGGTTATGGCGAATTTTCCCGGGAATTTAAGGAGTTAGAATATTTCAAGTATAAATTTGAAAAGGAAATATTTGTAAACCATTTACAAATAGAATTGGAAAGGAAACATTATAAAAAGGGAAATCATTTTTAAAGGGTAGAATCGTTATTTAAAAAGTAAATCTTTTCCAATGAATAAAACGTTGTTGAAAAGGAAATCTTTATAAAGTGAAGTTAGTTAATCGAATATGGTATTCGAAGTTAGTTAATCGAATATGGTATTCGAAGTTAGTTAATCGAATATGGTATTCGAAGTTAGTTAATCGAATATGGTATTCGAAGTTAGTTAATCGAATATGGTATTCGAAGTTAGTTAATCGAATATGGTATTCGAAGTTAGTTAATCGAATATGGTATTCGAAGTTAGTTAATCGAATATGGTATTCGAAGTAAGTTAATCGAATATGGTATTCGAAGTTAGTTAATCGAATATGTTATTCGAAAGGGGTTAGTTTGTTGAGTTAGTCAAATAGAGTTAACCAGTTAGAGTTAATCAGTTAGAGTTAACCAGTTAGAGTTAATCAGTTAGAGTTAACCAGTTAGAGTTAATCAGTTAGAGTTAATCAGTTAGAATTAACCAGTTGGAGTTAATTAGTTAGAGTTAATCGATTAGAGTTAACACGAACTAGAATTAATCAAATATAGTTATTTGAGACAGAGTTAGTCAAACATAGTATTCAGGGTAAGTTGCCATCTTGTATGACTGCTAGCGTAATTCGCAGGGCTGCAGATAGCCTAAGGCGGTCGGATGTTTCCTGAGGGAATCAGGCGTAACCATTGTGATCGCTGCGATCTAGAGTCAAGCGAATGGAGTTGAATAGGGTTAATCGAATAATAGTTATTCGAATAGAGTTAAATGGAGTTAAATCGAATATTAGTTATTCGATATGAGTAATCAAGTTAAGATAATCAAGTTAAGATAACCGAGTTAAGTTAGCAAGTTAAGTTATCAAGTCAAGATGATTGAGTCAAGTGATTTAGTTAAGATAATCGAGTTAAGTTAGCAAGTTAAGTTATCAAGTCAAGATGATCGAGTAAAGTAAATAAGTTCAGTTCGTCGAGTTAAATTAATCGATGTTAGTTTCATCGAAAGGAATTAATCGATGTTAGTTTCATCGAAAGGAGTTATCGATGTTAGTTTCATCGAAAGGAGTTATCGATGTTAGTTTCATCGAAGGGAGTTATCGATTATAGTTTAATCGAAGTGAGATTTTCAAATATGAGATATTTGAAAAGAAAGAGTTATCGAATATTAGTTGATCAAAGAGAGATTTTCGAATATCGTTTATTCGAGAAGAAGTTAGTCGAATATAGGTTATTCGAAGAAGAGTTAATCAAATAGAGATTTCTCGAAGAGGGTTAATCGGCAAATTCGATTATATCGAATTCGGGAAAGTACTTATACTTTCCAGTGTTTAAATAGAGATTTATTTATTTATAAATAAATAAGTGTTAGGTTAAGTATTCACTAATAAGAATAGAAGTTATAATTAAAGTTAGATAATTCAAAAGTAAGGATTATAACGTTATCGTTATAACCAATGTTTTAAATATAGAAGTGGATTAGTAAAATTGAATCCGAGAAAGGCGTAAAGAAGTTGTTAAAGATAAAAAGATAAACTTTGACCATTTCGAAGTTATAACGTTGTTCAGTTAAGGTCTGAGAGGTAATTATACCCCAACTTGAGTGACTTCCTTCTTAACTAAGAAATGGTAAGGTTTGATCGTAAAGGAGTTTTGGAAATGTTTTCCAAACGAGAATCAGAAATGTTTTCTGATAAAAGAAAATAAGAATTTAAAATATAGGGAAACAGGAGATAAGTAAATAAATGAACTAAAGAGATTTATGTTAAATGATGTTTGTTCGATAAAATTTCCATTTGAAATTAATATCGTTGTTTGCACACTTGTTTTTCTTTGATAGTTAACTCACAGACTATCAAAGTTTTGACCATTTTAACGTTGTTAATATGGACAGACCGGTTGGATTATTATCCATAGAACCACTCTGTATTGGCATAAGCGTCACGAATCATATATGTCAAAGATAATTGAAGACGGAGTAAAATGCAAGGGCTATCCTGTTTACAGAATAGTGCCTTCGGTTTGTCCAGCCCCAGGACAACTTGTATGGACGAAGGTCTGACAGAGTATATCCAATGGATCACGTAAGTTGATCTGTTCAAACGTATTCACGTTTGGTGGCGGAGGAATTTGTTTCTCTTAGCTGTATACCCGTGTTATTTTTGGATAAGTCAATTTGTGATTTGGCGGGTATGACGATGTGACATTTCTAAGTGAATGAAGATGGATGTCTGACATAGTATTTCCAGACGGTCACGTACATTGATTTCTTCAACTATACCAAGAGTGGAAGCGGAGAAGGAAACTTCTTTTAGCTGACACGTAATGTATGGTTGTAGACGTCAATTAGTGATTCTGATGGATCTGACAATGTGGCATTCGAAGTGAATCTGATGTGATGATAAAGCGTAGCTTCTAGCCTCATCAACCGGTAAATGACAGAAATCGGTCAGGCAGCATGGCTAAGTCGGTCGCACCGAAGTAGGGTGTATAATCACCTATCTAGTGAATATTCATTTGTTTCTTAAATCTATCAATGCTGTCCCATATATATACGGGAACGGTTGCTGATCCCAACCGTTGGTGATGTACATTCGATACACTCAAGCGAAATGAGTGGTCGGTCATGTGTGGCTGAGTTGCAAGATGTTCTTGTTGAACTCCAGTGTATCGTTCCTAGAGTACACTGATCGGAAGGTGATTCCATACCTTGTCATAGTTGGAAATCCATTACTCAATACGTGCTTGCGGTTTTGATTGTATACTATATATGTAGAACGTGAGATGAAAGCGTTTCTGCTAGTTGATATCTATTTGTACATAGACATTATTATAATATCAAAAGGTTTTTGATATAAAGATATTTTGGATTCTCATAAGGGAAAAACCCGTTCCGTTCTACGGCGTGGTCTTATGAGATATCGTTTACTTGTTCATATACCTGTTTAAACTGTTTTACTCATACCAGTCCCATGACTGACCCGGAGTTTATTTGTTTTGTTTTCCCTAAACTCTTGGGTGCCTAATTTTGTACGGGCAGTCAAGTAGTCAGAAATTTACAGATATACTGGAAGAGCGTGGAGCAGGAGGCTTCAAGATCATATAGCTATAGTTATTTCTGCTGTGTTGTAAGTGCTGTACTCTGATAAGTGCTATTGTATACATAACTGTTATATTTCAAAGTTATGTTATCTATTATATGTTATTCGTTCCGCTGTGAGGTTCGTGTTACTCTGATGTTGTGTTCTTCTTCTTCTTCTTCTTCTTCTATTCTAAGTTTCTATCTTATCTATCCTCACCCTCTGTCTTCTTTCTATTAGTTTCTTGAATTTCCAGTGCGATTTGGGTTGGACTTGTGTTATTTAGTCAGCTCAAATTTCCCCGGATTTTCGGGTCACTACAGTTGGTATCAGAGCTTAAGTTAAGAATTACCTTGGCTCTGTGGCGTGACTCGGTAGAGATAGGGCTAGTAACACCCTAGATTGAGTTTGAGTGTATATATACGAGTGCGTATTTGTATTTGATATAAAAATGGTTTTATATTGTGAAGATTCATTGGCTGAGTTGTTTATGAGTTCTGGTCGATCAGTTTGATCCACTGTATCGGTAGGAGTAAATAAACACTTGAATACAATGAACCGTCATCGTATGTTTTGAAAAGAGGGTAAACGAAATAATTTTACCCAAAGTATATTTGATATATATTGGATTTATAATATATGAGATATATTGGTTGTTGTTATAATCGAGTAAGATTATAACAATGTGAAAAGATTATATGTAACCAATCAGAATTCATATAAGTAAAGTATATGAAATAAGATGAATTGAATATGAATTTAAATCAGATTTGGAATTAAAATAAGGAAATTTTAATTTCCTGGGAGATTTTGAAATGTTTTCAAAATAGAAGTATTTAGAAATGGTATTGGAAATGGTATAGTATTGAAATCACTTGGGTCGCTGGGAAATAATTCCGACGATGACTGCGCAGTATCATCGGTGTGATTTTCGAGTTTCTAAGTGGTGGATTACTACCAAAGGTTTTGTTTTTGGATTGTTTTGAGAAAACAAGTTGTTTGGAAATTCAAAGGTTTTGAATTGGTATTATGATTTCAAATTGATTTAAAAGAAACCCAGGAATTTGAGTTCTGGAATTAAAATTTAACTAATGAAGTTAAATAAAAATGAGATAGTAAAAATAAAATTGAATTTAACTTGAACTGAGTTAAATAGAATTGAATTGGATTAGAGAATAATCTGTTATGGAATTGGGTTGATGAGTTAAGAATTTGAAATTTGATATGGGGGTTCGAATGAAATTCGATTTGGATTTGAGGATATGAACTGATTGGAATTTGATTGAGATAACATTGGTATATGCTGAGTTGATAGCATATGGAAGTGATAAAGTTAATATGCCCGACAGAAAGGTACAAGTTTATATTTCATATGAGTTTGGTGATTTATGAGCCGATTTGGCAAGCCGCTTGGCTATTTGATTTTCTTTTGGGTTGGAGAAGGCCTAGAGAGGCGAGTTGTGGTTTTACCGATAGGGCTGTACAAAAGAGGTTATGGCAAAATTTTCCGAAAATTTAAAGTGTTAGAAAATTTTCAGGATTTTTGGAAATTTTAGTTAGTCGGAATAAATTAATATTGAAATCGATATTTATTGGTTCAGTTGAAACTGAAGTTGAGAGGTAAACAAATCTTAGGAATTCCAATAGATAGGGTCGTCCTCTACCTTAGCAATTTCGAGGACGAAATTATTTTAAGTGGGGAAGAATGTAATGACCCGCATTTTTAGAGATGGAATAATTTATTTAATTTAATTATTTAATATCGTTATAGCGATATCGAGAACCATAATTAAATAATATTGAATATTTAATTAATATTTAAAATGAATAATAAATTATAAATATCGAAATAGTCGAAAATAGTGAAATTCACAATTTATCATGTGAATTGAATAGTATACGAGATGTGGTTGAGTTTCGATTCGAAATATAAGAACGAATATATTCAATCGACGACAGTTTGAACGTATAATTATAATATAATTAAAATAGAGCGCGTAACGACGCGGTAGTTCGCTATTTGGCGATTTGAACTTCAACAGAATGTACAGGATTCGTTTTAGGCCGGATTTCTGTGAAACAAGAAACGTGTGGAGCTAGTGGAGTATATCTTTCTAGTGGAAGAGAAAAATCCGGATTTCGTCGTGTAGATTTTGAGTTACGTCCAAATCAAATTTCAGAAAAGTCGCTGTGGAATTCCTTTATAATTCGTAACGCTTTATATACGTTATTAAAGGGATTTTCAATGTAAATTGAATATCGAATCAATCTGGACTCGGAATAGCGAGTATACAAATATACTGGAGCTGTATGATATTCCTCGGTGAATATATACGAGAATATATATTTATTTATATTTAATTTAATTTAAATATATTTATATATTTAAATAGGCTATTTAGAGCTGTAAAAATAGCCACTTTTGCAAACGAAGTCGGAATTCGACGAAACCAGTTTTGTTGGATCCGCAATATCAAATAGTTGCTAGATGTCAAGTTTTGTGATTTTTAGAGTCACTGTGTGGCCGTACGGATTTTTAGAGTGAAGAAAAGTCAGTATTTCGACAGTTAAAAATACGCTGTGTGGGCATACGGAGTCGGAATTTGACGAAACCAGTTTCGTTGGGACCATAATGTCGAACTGAAGGTGCACGTCCAGTTTGGTGATTTTTGGGTGTCGTATGTGATCGCGGGGATTTTTAAGGACAAGAGACAAGCATATAATCGATAAAATAAAATAAGTAAATCAAATATAAAATATCCTAACAAATTTATGATTAACAAGAGGCCACGCATGACTCAAATTCCAGCCACAAATCTTACCAACTTCAAACAAGTATAAATCCCATAGGACAGTCGCGTCCCTCAAACAACATCACAGCAGTGTAAAAGCAGAAAGAAAAATCCAAACAAAGTATAAGTAAATCTTTAAATCCCAAGTCTTATATATTTGAATTCTGGAAGCTCCCCTCTTTAATTTAATGCCTACTATATGGGTTGCGACGCAGTTCGTTTTGATGTTGAAAACCTGCAGAAAAGTTAGGGTTAGCGGGTTTGGGAAATTCAGGTATCGTTTCGAATTTTCGATGTGGTATTGAAGTTGATGATGCTATTTAGCATCTGCGAAAGGATTTGGAGGGGGATCCGACGATAAAGGGTTCGCACCCTCTTCTTTGGAGCTGCTGTTGGATTCTTGGGGTGGCAGCGGATTCGAGGTGATGGTGGTGGGGACGGAGAGCCGGTGATGGCGAGAACAGTGGTGGCTTCGATTTGATCTACGGTGTGGAATTGGTGGCACGAGGTGGAGTTGGAGTGGAGGAAAAAGGCCACGAATGGATTTCTGGAGAACGATGTAATTGGGGAGGAAGAAATATCGGTGCAGACTTTTAATGAAGCGGTAGTGGGCCTTGATGGAGTGGGCCGATTGGGAAAGAAAAGAGGGTGAGGCCCGGAAAGTTTTATCCAAGTTTTATTTAAATTTTTGTGTATATAACTTCGTAAAATCATAACCTGGTCATACGAAATCAGAATTGGGTGAAACAAGATACGTTGGGATCGTATGGACGGGAGCAACACAATGGGACTGACCGCGAGTCGATGGAAGCACGTTACAATTTATGGAGAAATAAATTGTCCGACTGAGTCGAATAACGCAAACCGTTATTCAACGGTTAACGCGCAACTGTGAGTAAATCTCACTAACTCTGAACAGTTTATATTTTCATGTTATATTTTTAGAACTGTTAAATATGGACTGATTGATTGTGTGTTGACTGTTTGATTGAACTGCTAGTCAGTTAGTTAAATTTCTATATTGATTCTGTTTAACAGAATATATCATATAAAACTGAAAGTGATGTTATCTATACGGTCTAACATCTGTGATTCAGGGAAACAGGTTGGAGGAATCCGACTGGATTCCTCAACAGTTATTTTTTTGTTTTTCATATATTTTAATATATGATGTGAATTATAACCTGTTGTTGATTCTGTGTGTATGGACGAGATTAGACATCGTGATTTGATATGATTGAATACCATAACATACCGGAATGTAGATAAAGGAGATTTTTCAAAGTGATATTGAAAAATAGAATATTTATAAAGTGGAATATTTATAAATAAGGAATATTTATAAATTGGGATATTTATAAATAGGAGATATTTGAAAAGGAAATAAATTCAAAACATTTCTTTTTGAATGGAAAGGCCTGTGTGGCGAGTTTGGGGATTTTCCCGATGCTCCCGTTACAAAGGAGGTTATGGCGAATTTTCCCGGGAATTTAAGGAGTTAGAATATTTCAAGTATAAATTTGAAAAGGAAATATTTGTAAACCATTTACAAATAGAATTGGAAAGGAAACATTATAAAAAGGGAAATCATTTTTAAAGGGTAGAATCGTTATTTAAAAAGTAAATCTTTTCCAATGAATAAAACGTTGTTGAAAAGGAAATCTTTATAAAGTGAAGTTAGTTAATCGAATATGGTATTCGAAGTTAGTTAATCGAATATGGTATTCGAAGTTAGTTAATCGAATATGGTATTCGAAGTTAGTTAATCGAATATGGTATTCGAAGTTAGTTAATCGAATATGGTATTCGAAGTTAGTTAATCGAATATGGTATTCGAAGTTAGTTAATCGAATATGGTATTCGAAGTAAGTTAATCGAATATGGTATTCGAAGTTAGTTAATCGAATATGTTATTCGAAAGGGGTTAGTTTGTCGAGTTAGTCAAATAGAGTTAACCAGTTAGAGTTAATCAGTTAGAGTTAACCAGTTAGAGTTAATCAGTTAGAGTTAACCAGTTAGAGTTAATCAGTTAGAGTTAATCAGTTAGAATTAACCAGTTGGAGTTAATTAGTTAGAGTTAATCGATTAGAGTTAACACGAACTAGAATTAATCAAATATAGTTATTTGAGACAGAGTTAGTCAAACATAGTATTCAGGGTAAGTTGCCATCTTGTATGACTGCTAGCGTAATTCGCAGGGCTGCAGATAGCCTAAGGCGGTCGGATGTTTCCTGAGGGAATCAGGCGTAACCATTGTGATCGCTGCGATCTAGAGTCAAGCGAATGGAGTTGAATAGGGTTAATCGAATAATAGTTATTCGAATAGAGTTAAATGGAGTTAAATCGAATATTAGTTATTCGATATGAGTAATCAAGTTAAGATAATCAAGTTAAGGTAACCGAGTTAAGTTAGCAAGTTAAGTTATCAAGTCAAGATGATTGAGTCAAGTGATTTAGTTAAGATAATCGAGTTAAGTTAGCAAGTTAAGTTATCAAGTCAAGATGATCGAGTAAAGTAAATAAGTTCAGTTTGTCGAGTTAAATTAATCGATGTTAGTTTCATCGAAAGGAATTAATCGATGTTAGTTTCATCGAAAGGAGTTATCGATGTTAGTTTCATCGAAAGGAGTTATCGATGTTAGTTTCATCGAAGGGAGTTATCGATTATAGTTTAATCGAAGTGAGATTTTCAAATATGAGATATTTGAAAAGAAAGAGTTATCGAATATTAGTTGATCGAAGAGAGATTTTCGAATATCGTTTATTCGAGAAGAAGTTAGTCGAATATAGGTTATTCGAAGAAGAGTTAATCAAATAGAGATTTCTCGAAGAGAGTTAATCGGCAAATTCGATTATATCGAATTCGGGAAAGTACTTATACTTTCCAGTGTTTAAATAGAGATTTATTTATTTATAAATAAATAAGTGTTAGGTTAAGTATTCACTAATAAGAATAGAAGTTATAATTAAAGTTAGATAATTCAAAAGTAAGGATTATAACGTTATCGTTATAACCAATGTTTTAAATATAGAAGTGGATTAGTAAAATTGAATCCGAGAAAGGCGTAAAGAAGTTGTTAAAGATAAAAAGATAAACTTTGACCATTTCGAAGTTATAACGTTGTTCAGTTAAGGTCTGAGAGGTAATTATACCCCAACTTGAGTGACTTCCTTCTTAACTAAGAAATGGTAAGGTTTGATCGTAAAGGAGTTTTGGAAATGTTTTCCAAACGAGAATCAGAAATGTTTTCTGATAAAAGAAAATAAGAATTTAAAATATAGGGAAACAGGAGATAAGTAAATAAATGAACTAAAGAGATTTATGTTAAATGATGTTTGTTCGATAAAATTTCCATTTGAAATTAATATCGTTGTTTGCACACTTGTTTTTCTTTGATAGTTAACTCACAGACTATCAAAGTTTTGACCATTTTAACGTTGTTAATATGGACAGACCGGTTGGATTATTATCCATAGAACCACTCTGTATTGGCATAAGCGTCGCGAATCATATATGTCAAAGATAATTGAAGACGGAGTAAAATGCAAGGGCTATCCTGTTTACAGAATAGTGCCTTCGGTTTGTCCAGCCCCAGGACAACTTGTATGGACGAAGGTCTGACAGAGTATATCCAATGGATCGCGTAAGTTGATCTGTTCAAACGTATTCACGTTTGGTGGCAGAGGAATTTGTTTCTCTTAGCTGTATACCCGTGTTATTTTTGGATAAGTCAATTTGTGATTTGGCGGGTATGACGATGTGACATTTCTAAGTGAATGAAGATGGATGTCTGACATAGTATTTCCAGACGGTCACGTACATTGATTTCTTCAACTATACCAAGAGTGGAAGCGGAGAAGGAAACTTCTTTTAGCTGACACGTAATGTATGGTTGTAGACGTCAATTAGTGATTCTGATGGATCTGACAATGTGGCATTCGAAGTGAATCTGATGTGATGATAAAGCGTAGCTTCTAGCCTCATCAACCGGTAAATGACAGAAATCGGTCAGGCAGCATGGCTAAGTCGGTCGCACCGAAGTAGGGTGTATAATCACCTATCTAGTGAATATTCATTTGTTTCTTAAATCTATCAATGCTGTCCCATATATATACGGGAACGGTTGCTGATCCCAACCGTTGGTGATGTACATTCGATACACTCAAGCGAAATGAGTGGTCGGTCATGTGTGGCTGAGTTGCAAGATGTTCTTGTTGAACTCCAGTGTATCGTTCCTAGAGTACACTGATCGGAAGGTGATTCCATACCTTGTCATAGTTGGAAATCCATTACTCAATACGTGCTTGCGGTTTTGATTGTATACTATATATGTAGAACGTGAGATGAAAGCGTTTCTGCTAGTTGATATCTATTTGTACATAGACATTATTATAATATCAAAAGGTTTTTGATATAAAGATATTTTGGATTCTCATAAGGGAAAAACCCGTTCTGTTCTACGGCGTGGTCTTATGAGATATCGTTTACTTGTTCATATACCTGTTTAAACTGTTTTACTCATACCAGTCCCATGACTGACCCGGAGTTTATTTGTTTTGTTTTCCCTAAACTCTTGGGTGCCTAATTTTGTACGGGCAGTCAAGTAGTCAGGAATTTACAGATATACTGGAAGAGCGTGGAGCAGGAGGCTTCAAGATCATATAGCTATAGTTATTTCTGCTGTGTTGTAAGTGCTGTACTCTGATAAGTGCTATTGTATACATAACTGTTATATTTCAAAGTTATGTTATCTATTATATGTTATTCGTTCCGCTGTGAGGTTCGTGTTACTCTGATGTTGTGTTCTTCTTCTTCTTCTTTTACTCTAAGTTTCTATCTTATCTATCCTCACCCTCTGTCTTCTTTCTATTAGTTTCTTGAATTTCCAGTGCGATTTGGGTTGGACTTGTGTTATTTAGTCAGCTCAAATTTCCCCGGATTTTCGGGTCACTACACAAGAGGAGGGAATCAGTTAGTGGTCGTCCTGAAGTACTTGGAGATCGATGGATATGCAGGGTAATACATGCCTCCGGTTTCGTTCAGACCCAGAACGAACTTGTAAATGGACTGTGTGTCTTACATTGGATTTTATTCTGTGTGATTGATTTCTATTAAATATATATATGTTTGGCAGTGGAGAATTTATTCTCTTGCTTAACGCCCTTCTCTGAGACGTACGAGCTCAGAGGTTATATATTGATGGATATCAAATGCATTGAGTGAATTTCCTGTGTGGCATGCCTAAGTGGCAAATGATCAAGGCTTCTATTGAAAAGCAAAGTCTTGTGCTTGATGATCAAAGCACGGCCTGTGGGGCATAGCTTTGTGTAGCGTTGATTCGCGAGCCTCACACCCCGGTTGTGAACCAAAAATGGGAGAGGACCTCAGGGAGGGCATGCGTTTCCTTCTAGTTAGAAGTGGCGTCAGTGGTTTTACACGCCCTGACGAGTTTGACTTATGTCGTTGTTGCTGTTGCGAGGCGCCTCGGATATATCAATGGCTATGTGAAGCCGATGGACTCATTCGTTGGCTCATTTACGCCCCCAAAGGGTGGGGAAACACAGTGTTCAGGAATTTTAATCCACATCGGTGGACCGACCCTGTCGCTCCAAAGGTCACTCGAGCTCTGATCCTGAGGCTCAGGCTAGAGAGTCTCGAATCAGTGAGGACTATCTTTTCCCTCGGTTCACAGATAGAAATCCAACTTCCAATACATGAGCTTGCGGTTTTGATTGTAGAGCCTAGTATGGCGATAAGATATATGTACCCATGCCGTCTGTGATTGATATTTATGATTGTATATAAAATCATAAACTAACTGGAAACGAACTAAGATGAGTGGTTTCCTGGGTATTGGTCTGATGTTGGTTTCGGCCTTCGGGGTGAATAATTAGGGAATCGTTATCTTACTAATTTACGGTTGGAGTCTGAATAGGAATCAAAAGATAAAATTTCATGTATCAAGCATTCTTTGGCTTTTATAAGGTAAAACCCTATCCTCCGTCTTGCGTTGCATTGTGTGATGGGACCTGGGTCTTATAACAGCTTCATTTTTCTTTACTTAGCATTGCGCTGTTGTTTTATGCACTGGTATTCTTGGGAGGAAACCCATTCCGTGTTATACGGCGTGGTCCCTTGATTTTCATAACTTTAAAATGAAGATTAATAACTGTTTTAGTTCTCACAGCAGCCACATGACTGACCTGGAGTTTATTGTTTTAACCTAAACTCTGGGTGCCCTTATTTTGACACGAGCAGCTAGTAGTTTTGGTTTTGCAGATTTATATTCAAAGGATCCTGATTTATAGCTGGAACGATACTCGAAAAGCTCTGTATCCGTGTATTACTTCTAGTTGTGTATTGTATTATTTGTCCGCTGCTATGTAATGTATTGTAATTTCTGATATTTTTCTGTAGTGTAATATTTATTTGTACACTGTATATTCTAGTATTCTGATGAATTGTTGTAATAAACAATGAAATGTTCTTCTGTTTGCGTTCTTGACGATACGGTCCTAACAACAGTAATTTCATCGAATTCTGAGACCGTTTGAAAAATGGCTAAATTTTCCAATCGATTAAAATCAACTAAAACTGGTCAAACGCGTTTTCCTTTGCCACGCTCACATATTAATTCAGAAAATTATGAATTTTGATACCAAGCAATAATTTTACATCGCGGATCCAACAAAAGTGGTTTCGTCGAAAACCGAGGTCGTTTGCAAAATGGCCATTTTTAAGGGCCAGAATTCCATAGCGACTATTCTGAATTTTCAACTGGGCATAACTTTTTATCCCCGTTATGAAATTTCAATTTTTCGGATTCGTTGGAAAAATATCCTCAATTAGATTCAAATATTTTTGGTTTCGCTAAAATCCGGTTTATTTTGGACCTGGTTCATTCATTTGAAGTTCGAAATCGAAATTTCAAACTACCGCGCCATTTCAGGCTCGTTATATAGTTAAAATAAAATATTTAGATTCTAACAACGATACAAATAAATATATACGTTCAAATTGTATTCAAAATAAATTTCTCATCGTTATTATTTAAAATAATCCATTATGAATAATCAAAATTCACTAAAATTTCCAAAATAAATTTTTTAAATTGGTTTAGTTTTCCGGGTTATTACAATCTCCCCCACTTAAAACTTTTCGTCCCCGAAAAGGAACGAAGCCGAAAGTTGTTTAACTAATCAACTCACTTTCATTATTTTCATTACGGCTTAAGTTCTTCAAATTTTCAGTTTCAAATAACTTTTCAAATTTTTCAAAAATTTGGCTAACACCCTAAATTTTCGAAAATTTTCGCCATAACTCCCCTGCACCGGGGACTTCGGGATATTTCATATAGCCTCCCATGGCCTTCTTCAATCAAAAGAAAAAGAAAAAGTCAAGCGGCTAGCAATCGGCTCATAAAATCATCCAAAACCCAAGTAATACAATAAACATGTACCTATTTGTCGGGCAAACAATTTTATTCCTCTGCTCTAGCCTCCTTGCAATGACTTGTTCACACATATATATATCTACATGCATGCAATTGCAAATAATTTTCAATACAGTTCAAAATTTGGTTCAATTTGGCATAAATTCACCGTTCTTTCATATAATGGTTCTAAAGGAACAATCATACAACACAACCATCAATCAGTTAGTGAATTAACGTTTCAAACTCATAATTTTGATATACAGGCAAAAATCACATTTTTGGTGCCAATCACAACAATGTACCCTATCGAGTTTTGGTTCTCACACCAGTCTAATGGAAATATATAGAAATCCCACTTTCGATACTCGAAAATAAATACCGGCGATGGTGCCCCATCACCATAATTATACCCGGGCAACTAGAGTATGATTTTATAACTATCCAGTACATTAAAAATTCGAATACACGTTTGCAAGGCGTATATGCAAAATCTTTATATATCAAATTGTCCAAATCAATTTAAAATGAATATTCAAATACGTATAAGGTTTAAATTTTCAAAACAAAGTTGGTTTTCATTTTAAAAACATACACTTCACACTCGTTCTAGGATACTACTGATCCCATCTCTAACGAGTCATTCCTTATTGGATATTACTAATCCAATTTCTGATGAATTCTTTTGTATGGTTCTAATGTGTCTTGTTCTTCGAGCTCTGTAAACCAAAGCTCCGATACCAAAATGAAATGACCCGAACTTCCCCGTGAAGGAAAGCACGGATAGAATTGAGGACAAGACGAATCAAAACACAAACAGGAGAACATTTCATTGTTAATTACAACAATTCCATCAGAATACAAGAATATACAGAGTATGAATAAATATTAAACAGAAAATATCAGAGATTTAAATTACATCGCAGCGGAAAAATAACACAATACACAAATAGAAGTAATACACAGATACATAGCTTTCCGAGTATCGTTCCAGCTGTAAACTAGGGTCCCGTGAATATAAATCTGCAAGACCAAAACTACTAGCTGCCCGTGTCAAAATAAGGGCACCCAGAGTTTATGTTAAAACAATAAACTCCAGGTCAGTCATGTGACTGGTGTGAGAACTAAAACAGTTATTAATCTTTATTTTAAAGTTAGGTAAATCAAGGGGCCATGCCGTATAACACGGAACGGGTTTCCTCCCAAGAACACCAGTGCATAAAACAACAGTGCAATGCTAAATAAAGAACAATGAAGCTATTATAAGACCCAGGTCCCATCACACAATGCAACGCAAGCCGGAGGATAGGGTTTTTACCTTATAATAGCCAAGAATGCTTGGTGCGCGAAATCTCATGTTTATTATTACTATATGTGTATAGTGTCAAAACTATTTCAAATCATAAGTATCAATCATAGACGACATAAGCGCCCCATCCCACTATGTCGCCATACTAGGCTCTACAATCAAAACTGCAAAGTCACGTATTGGAAGATGGATTTCCATCTGTGAACCGAGGCAAAAGATAGTCCTCTACCGAATCGAGAGCCTCTAGTCCGCCCCTCAGGAACAACCACAACTGACCCTTGGATCGTTAGGGCCGGTCCACCGATGTGGATTATTATGCCTGAACACTACGTTTCCCCGCCCTTAGGGGGTGTAAATGAGCCAACGAATGACTCCATCGGCTTCACATAGTCACCGATATATCTGAGGCGCCTCGCAAACCAACAACAACATAAGTCAAACTCGTCAGGGCATGTCAAACCATTGACGCCACTTCTAACTAGAAGGAAACGCATGCCCTCCTTGATGTCCTCTCCCGTTTCTGATTCACAACCGGTGTGCGAGGCTCGCGAATTAAAGCTACAAAAAGCCGTGCCACACAGGCTGTGCTTTGATCATCAACCACAAGGCTATGCTTTTCAACAGAAGCCTTGATCATTTGCATCTTAGCATGCCACACAGGCAGACCACTCCATGCATCTGATATCCATCAATCACACAGAATGATATCCAATGTCAGACACATAGTCCATTTACAAGTCCGTCCTGGGTCTGAACAAAACCGGAGGCACCTTGTACCTCACATATCCATCGACCTCCAGGTACGTCTGGACGATCACCAACTGATACCCTCCTCTTGTGTGTACGGCCCAATCAAGATCATCAGTAATCACCATAACGACGTGATGACCTCCGTTCTTCAACCACCGTCTTCATCTTCGACTAATCGTCGAATCAGTTATTCAGAATGGGATAGGCCCGGTCTTTCTGAATAACTCGCATATATTATAAACAAGTGTTACACAAACACAACATATGCCTCATTCCAGTTTTGAAATGGAATATTTGAATAGATTTGAAATACAAATTAAATTGAAATGAATCGAAATTCGAATTAAATTGAATAGAATTGAAATTCGAATTAAATTGAATAGATTTGAAATTCTAATTAAACTGAATAGATTTGAAATTTGAATTAAATTGAAATGAATTGAAATTCGAATTAAATTAAAATTGAATTTAAATCGTTTTGATATGAAATTAAAACGAATTTATATTGAAAAATTCAATCTTGATTTGAAATTGAATAGGAAGTTGAAATCGTTTTGAAAACGAATTTAAAACGATTTATAAAATACGTTTTGAAAGGAAATCGACGTAATACACACATATATATAGTGTATATATATATATATAATGTCCTGAATAGAACGCGCCGCGCCGCGGCAGTTCCCGAATTTTGACCATTGACTTCGAATGGATATTGCGGGAGATCCTACCGTTGGATTCTCCTAAAACCAGAACCGTTGGGTTCGTATCGAAAAGAGCTTTCTAACGAATATTAGTAATTAGAAATCTAACGGTTGGATTTGGAATTATGTCCAAATCAAATTTGGAAAAGGTCTTTGTAAGTGTAGTTCGATGGCCATTGATGGAAATCGACTGTACGGGCCTTGATAAAATTATTAAAAATAGTAATAATTTGTGTGAAATCATAAGAAATGATTTGTGAAGAATTAGGATGAAAGACTCCATATATAACAATCCGAATTTTAATAACGTGTTAAAACCATAAATCAAGGCAGAATTAATTTTTAAAATAAGAATCAAGGGAAATGGGTTGCTCCATTACGTTCATCTCGAAATTCTTCTTGAGATAGAGTCCGAGTTTGCGTAAAATGGATAAAGTATGAAGAAGATATGGACGAACGAAGTTAGGCAGAAAAACCGGAAACAGGCCAGAATACACTGGCGCACTTGCGAAGTGCGCCAGTACAAAAATACACTGGCGCACCTGCCAAGTGCACCCATGCAGATCCAGCACAGAATTCTGAAGTGTTCTGTGATGACGTGTCTTCTTCTGAGTGGTTGGACGACTTGTCTTCGAGCTAGGTGGTTCTGATGACTTCTGGACTGTTCTGAAGGCTCTAAATTACCCTATTCTCCTATTTAAACACCCATAAACCTAGCTTTCTCTCCACACCGAACCATTGCAATGTTATGCTGCCTCCACCTTAATTAAATTAGATTAAAAATAAAACACGAAGATTATTTCTTGAAGACTACGGCTAGGAATTGGGGATTTGCTTCTACAATCAAAGCAAGATTCAACGATTCAACAATTCGACGACTAGTTTATAGATTCAACTTCTACATCTTTCTTAGACCACAATCTGTAAGTTCCAGTTACTTTTAGATAAAAACTATAAATCTAATATGTGCATGGTATAATTTGGAAGTGATTTATGTATGATTCATATCTTTTCTTAGTTTCTTCTTGGATCTTGACTATTGGGAATTTTGCCTACGACGTTGAAACTATTGTTAATGACATAAGACTATGAGTATGCCTATAACTGTGGACATAAGAATTTTACTATGCTTATGACTATGACGGCGAACATAAGACTATTTCTATGACTATGACGGTGAACTTACGACTGACTATGACTAATAAGACTATGCCTATGCCTATGATGGTGAACATAAGACTACCTATGACTATGAACAATAAGACTATGGCCTATGACTATGACAAGGAAAATTGTGGTTAATCACCTATGATTCATTGCCTAGGGTTATGACTATGAAATTGGATCTAAGCTTGATTTTCTATTCAGAACTATTTTCTTTATTTGTCCTTTGATCTTGATTTTGGGGATTTTTCTATTTAAGTTAGATCTATCCATGTTCTTGAATCTAGATTAGCATTCAAACCTTTTTATGTTCGTAATGTTATCAGATTTATATGCCTGTGATGTTTTAATCAATTTATTCAGTTATGTCATACCTTGAAAATAGATTGACTATGCTATTGAATGATAGTGATCTATGCTTGTGGTTTATTTTATTATCATGTTGAATTGGGAATTAATGAATAAGTCTATTCATATGTATAGGAACTTGAAGTATAACCCGTTATGACAAGTTGTGTAGTTTATCATGTTAAGCAAGTTTTAGGTTGTAAAATCATATCACATATGTGACTAAATTCTAGATCTACATGTTTATGTGTATATGTTAAACCTATGTCATATTTCAAGTTCACACTTATTCATATGCTCGTGATTGATTTGCAAGTACACATATATGTAAGTTAACTTAGTCGATATATGTATGTTGATTTAGTCTACGTTGCAAGATTCACGCCTATGATATTCATGTTGACTATTTTGCAAGTTCACACCTATGGTGTTTATATTGAATTTGCCGAGAATGCCAAGTTTACACCTATGACATGTTTATGTTAATGAATCGCTTTATGCAAATTTTGTGTACGTTAAGTTAGGCTAAGTTTTTAGCCTAATATCATATGTCAAAAATCATGCGGACGAGAAATTAGGCTAAGATTGTTAGCCTAATATTTAGATGGGGTAACATTGGGAAAAATTGGTAATTATAGGAAACTTGGTATGAAACTTACCTTGAAAATTTGACACGAACTTGACATGAATCTTGAACATGGACATGACAGTAGAATGAACTTGAAAATGGCCAACTCGAGGTTAGGTTGAGTTTGTAGTGTAATTCTTCTCGGAACCGCTCGGCAAATCCAATTACTGCAAACAATAGGATCCAATGTGGGTAGATGGTCATATTGCACTTGAAAACCCTAGGTCAAATTGAGTTGTGGTGTAATTCTGCCCGGAACCACCCGACATATCCAGTGACCACAACAACAGGTCTGATGTGAGAGGTTGGGGTGCATTAATGAATTAATGCCACATGATAGTGTTAAGTCATGAATATGTAAGACAACACTTAACCAACTTGATACATGATTCGTAGCTGGGTTAAGTCACGAACTTGAATGACAACACTTAACCAACTTGACATGCTAGACTGATGGGGGTTAAGTCACGAATTTAAATGACAACACTTAACCTATTAGACGGAGACCCTAGTTACACGGTCCGTTTCAGCAGTAACCCACTAGATGTATCATGGTACCTTAGGACTAGGAAGGGTGGGACACGATTACTGGGCTGATTGTAAGAGACCAGAACGACGGTTGTGTTGGCATGCCAGTGTAGGTTCAGGCGGGCTATAGTCGTGCACGTGGTCCGGAGTTGAAATAGCAGGCATTGGGCATCAGTAGGTTTATCTGTGCATTCTTGATTCGTGTCGGTGGTTGGCACCCTAGGGCTTGATACACCCTATGGTGGACCTACCACAGGTAACTACATTCGTGACAGGGTCGTATGACTCAGACACATGACGAGCTAGAACTTGTAAGGAGCCGATCGACTAGTGAATCGTTTCGTTGGACCTAGAAATGGGTCATTTCATGATGTTGGGCCAAGGAATCATTTCATGATTAATACAGGACATGGGTTTGGGATTCTAGTACAGTTGATGCAGCGAACCTTGAATACGTGATGCTGTACTTGAATTATACATGATTTATCATGTTATCTTAGTGTATCTTGCCCGTCTTGTCATCATCTGTATGTTTACTTTCAGTTTATACATTTCATGTTAACTTTACTTGTTTTTATGTTGAAAGTCACTTGGACTTACCAGTCTTTATGACTGACCCGTTTTCTTTTGCCTCTTTTTCTTCCGTTCCCCCCAGGTTATCAGGGAGGAAACTCTAGCACTTAGCTTAGATTTTGCTTTCTTTCGGTTCAGCTCATGTACGGTTTGATCTTGAGCTATGCTATGGCTGCATCTGCTACCTTTGGGGAATTAAGCTACTTTTGATGTTTTAAGTCTATGCTTCTTTATTTATGCAAGACATAATTTGTTGTAATGGAAAATAATGACCTTGGCTATTTGATGTAAAAGGTTTTGACTCTTTTTGAAAGTAATGAAATTTATCTTTTGATTCTTCCGTCGTTTTACCTATGTTATGTCTTGTAATATTTTTGTGTTTGTTTACCTCGATAACGCTCCTCCAAAACTAGTGCATTCCCTTTGTGAGTGACCCTAGCGGAGGTGGGGTGTTACATTTAGTATCAGAGTAGAAGGTTACCTGACCGGGCAAAAGTTTTTAAAACCTTCTAAAACTATTTTAAAAACCATTTACAAAGAAGCATTTTTCAAGAAAAGTCTTGTTTTATTTAAAGGCTATTCCCCAAAAGCCATTAGCACTATCCTTTGTTTCCTTGTTTGAATCTCTTCTTTTCCATTTCTACATGTCCAGGAATCTTAACTTTCCAGAGGGCGTGCCAATACCTGGCTGGTTCAGGAGGTACTTAGAGGCTAGGGCCAATGATGCTGGCCCAGTAGATATTCCTCCACCAGCTGCAACAATTCCTCCTCCTCCTGCTCCTCGTGCACTTGCTTTCTCAAAGATCTGTAAAGATTTTAGGGCCATGGGTGGAAAGGATTTCAAAGGAACTGAATCATTCATAGAAGCGAGGAACTGGCTCAAAGAAACTGAGGATCTGTTCATTATCTTTGAGGTGGACGATAGGCAGAAGGTACAGTTGGCGGTATGGTTGCTCAAAGATGAAGCTTCCTATTGGTGGGAAGTCACTAACGGCAAGAGGCCTATTGAAACATGGATGGACTTCAGAACAAGGTTCGAGATGAAGTTCCTCTCGCAAGCAGAACGAAGTCTACAGGTGGAAAAATTCTTATCTCTTAAGAAAAGAAGTATGACGGTCAAAGAGTACGTCAATCAATTCAATCAGCTGGCTCTATTTGGACTGGACTTAGTAAATATCCCTCATAAGAAGGCTCTTTGTTTTGTTAAAGGATTGAATGAGCCACTTCACAGCTTGGCTATGACCCACATACCTATGGAGGCTACTTACGAAAAGCTAGTAGACATGGCGCTCTTAAATGAAGAAGATAAGAGTGACAAGAAGGAGGTCAAGGCGAATGAGCCTCCAAACAAGAAGGTAGACTCCGAGAAAGGAGTCAAGAACAACAACAACAAGAACGATAACAAGACACGCGAGAAAAGAAAATGATACTTCTGTGGTATTGAGGGGCATATAGCCCAGGATTGTAGAAAGAAGAAGATGAATATGGGAGCATGCTTCCAGTGTGGTGAAACTGGACATATCAGCAAGAACTGCCCTAAGAAGCAAGGGAATGCCCCGCAAGCAGGACCTTCTGGGGGTACATCTTTAACTTCTTCTTCTAGATGTTTTGTTTTATCTTGCTTATCTTCCCAATCCTATCTTGAGAACCTTAGGTAGAACCTTTTTTGGATGTGAACATGTGATTGAAACATGTTATGGTTGATGTTTGCAAATGATTGCAAGTGGTTGCAAGTGGTTGCTCGTGGTTGCATAACACACATTAGGCACTAGATCGGCTCAGACACATTTTTCATATTGCATATGCATGAGTGTTTATACTTGTTTGTGGATGAAACTGAACGTGTTATCATGTGGATGTTGCATATGGATGGATGTTTGTGCACTCATATAGCGTTTATGTGACTAGGTCTATTTGCATACTTGTTGGGTTCATGGCATTAAACATATTTTGCATTAAGAAGATCAATCAGGCCTGATCATTTGCATTAGATAAGGAACATATACACACTCTTTCTGCATATGTTCATATAGCATTAGAAATCGTTTAAGGACAATGGTTGCTTGTGGATGATGTTTTGAGTAGATGGATGGTTTGATGATAGGACGCATTCTTCTTAACTTGAAGATTTTGGGGACGAAATCCTTTAAGGAGGGAAGAATGTGACAACCCGAATTTTAATAACGTGTTAAAACCATAAATCAAGGCAGAATTAGTTTTTAAATTAAGAATCAAGGGAAACGGGTTGCGCCAATGCGTTCGTCTCGAAATTCTTCTTGAGATAGAGTCTGAGTTTGCGTAAAACGGATACCGTATGAAGAAGATATGGACGAACGAAGTTAGGCAGAAAAACCGGAAACAGGCCAGAATACATTGGCACACTTGTGAAGTGCGACAGTACAAAAATACATTGGCGCACCTGCCAAGTGCGCCCATACAGGTCCAACACAGAATTCTGGAGAGTTCTGTGAGGACGTGTCTTCTTCTGAGTGGCTAGATGACCTGTCTTCGAGCTGGGTGGTTCTGATGACTTCTGGACTGATCTGAAGGCTCTAAATTACCCTATTCTCCTATTTAAACACCCATAAACCTAGATTTCTCTCCACACCAAACCATTGGAATGTTATGCTGCCTCCACCTTAATTAAATTAAATTAAAAATAAAACGCGAAGATTATTTCTTGAAGACTACGGCTAGGAATTGGGGATTTGCTTCTACAATCAAAGCAAGATTCAACGATTCAACAATTCGACGACTAGTTTATAGATTCGACTTCTACATCTTTCTTAGACCACGATCTATAAGTTCTAGTTACTTTTAGATAAAAACTATAAATCTAATATGTGCATGGTATAATTTGGAAGTGATTTATGTATGATTCATATCTATTCTTGGTTTCTTCTTGGATCTTGACTATTGGGAATATTGCCTACGATGTTGAAACTATTTTTAATGACATAAGACTATGACTATGCCTATGACTGTGGACATAAGATTTTGCCTATGCCTATGACTATGACGGTGAACATAAGACTATGCCTATGACTATGGCGGTGAACTTACGACTGACTATGACAAATAAGACTATGCCTATGACTATGACGGTGAACATAAGACTGCCTATGACTATGAACAATAAGACTATTGCCTATGACTATGACAAGGACAATTGTGGTTAATCACCTATGATTCATTGCCTAGGGTTATGACTATGAAATTGGATCTAAGCTTGATTTTCTATTCAGACCTATTTTCTTTATTTGTCCTTGGATCTTGATTTTGGGGATTTTTCTATTTAAGTTAGATCTATCCATGTTCTTGAATCTAGATTAGTATTCAAACTGTTTTATGTTCGTAATGCTATCAAATTTATATGCCTATGATGTTTTAATCAATTTATTCAGTTATGTCATACCTTGAAAATAGATTGATTATGTTATTGAATGATAGTGATCTATGCCTGTGGTTCTATTTTATTATCATGTTGAATTGGGAATTAATGAATAAGTCTATTCATATGTATATGAACTTGAAGTATAACCCGTTATGACAAATTGTGTAGTTTATCATGTTATGCAAGTTTTAGGTTGTAAAATCATATCACATATGTGACTAAATGCTAGATCTACATGTTTATGTGTATATGTTAAACCTATGTCATATTTCAAGTTCACACTTATTCATATGCTCGTGATTGATTTGCAAGTTCAAATATATGTAAGTTGATTTAGTCTATATATGTATGTTGATTTAGTCTACGTTGCAAGATTCACACCTATGATATTCATGTTGACTATTTTGCAAGTTCACACCTATGGTGTTTATATTGACTATGCCGAGAATGCCAAGTTTACACCTATGACATGTTTATGTTAATGAATAGCTTTATGCAATTTTTTTGCACGTTAAGTTAGGCTAAGTTTTTAGCCTAATATCATATGTCAAAAATCATGCAAACGAGAAATTAGGCTAAGATTGTTAGCCTAATATTTAGAAGGGGTAACATTGGGAAAATTTGGTAATTATAGGAAACTTGGTATGAAACTTACCTTGAAAACTTGACACGAACTTGACATGAATATTGAACATGGACATGACACTAGAATGAACTTGAAAATGGCCAACTCGAGGTTGGGTTGAGTTTGCAGTGTAATTCTGCCCGAAACCGCCCAGCAAATCCAGTTACTGCAAACAATAGGACCCAATGTGGGTAGTTGCTCATATCGCACTTGAAAACCCAAGGTCAGACTGAGTTGTGGTTTAATTCTGCCCTGAACCCCCCGACATATCCAGCGACCACATCAACAGGTCTGATGTGAGAGGTTGGGGTGCATTAATGAATTAATGCCACATGATAGGGTTAAGTCATGAACATGTAAGACAACACTTAACCAACTTGATACATGATTCGTAGGTGGGTTAAGTCACGAACTTTAATGACAACACTTAACCAACTTGACGTGCTAGACTGATGGGGGTTAAGTCACGAATTTAAATGACAACACTTAACCTATTGGACGGAAACCCTAGTTACGCGGTCAGTTTCAGCAGTAACCCACTAGATGTATCATGGTACCCTGGGACTAGGTAGGGTGGGGCATGATTACTGGACTAATTGTAAGTGACCAGAACGACGGCTGTGTTGGTGCGCCAGTGTAGGTTCAGGCGGGCTATGGTTGTGCACGTGGTCCGGAGTTGAAATAGCGGGCATTGGGCATCAGTAGGTTTATCTGTGCATTCTTGATTCGTGTCAGTGGTTGGCACCCTAGGGCTTGATACACCCTATGGTGTACCTAGCACAGGTAACTACATTCGTGACAGGGCCGTATGACACAGACACATGATGAGCTAGAACTTGTAGGGAGCCGATCTACTAGTGGATCGTTTCGTTGGACCTAGAAATGGTTCATTTCATGATGTTGGGCCAAGGAATCATTTCATGATTAATATAGGACATGGGTTTGGGATTCTAGTACAGTTGACGCAGCGAACCTTGAATACATGATGTTGTACTTGATTTATACTTGATTTATCATGTAATCTTAGTCTATCTTGCCCATCTTGTCATCATCTGTATGTTTACTTTCAGTTTATATATATCATGTTAACTTTACTTGTTTTTATGCTGAAAGTCACTTGGAATTACAAGTCTTTTTGACTGACCCGTTTTCTTTTGCCTCTTTTTCTTCCGTTTCCCCACCCAGGTTCTCAGGGAGGAAACTCTAGCACTTAGCTTACATTTCGTTTTCTTTCGATTTATCTCATGTACGGTTTGATCTTGAGTTATGCTGTGGCTGCATCTGCTACCTTTGGGGAATTAAGCTACTTTTGATGTTTTAAGTCTATGCTTCTTTAATTATGCACGACAGAATTTGTTGTAATGGAAAATAATGACCTTGGCTATTTGATGTAAAAGGTTTTGACCCTTTTTGAAAGTAATGAAATTTATCTTTTGATTCTTCCGATGTTTTACCTATGTTGTGTCTTGTAATATTTATGTGTTTGTTTACCTCGATAACGCTCCTCCAAAACTAGTGCATTCCATTTGTGAGTGACCCTAGCGGAGATGGGGTGTTACACCATATTTGAAAAGATAAAAATAGATTTTTATCGAAATGAACTAATTTTGAATTAGAATGGAATGTGAAGTAATGGGGCATGTGAAGCTCGAGAACCTGAGATTTATTAACGTGCTTCAAAGAAAGTACCAAAGTAAAGTAATGAGGCATGTGAAGCTTCCTTTTTCAGAAATAATACACATAGCTTACCACTACGAGGATCTCGATAAGAAGGGTATGCTGCACTTCGAAGAGGAAGTCAGTTCTAGTATTAAAGGGGAGTCAGAGACTGATAGTCCTGAGGCCAGTATGATGCCTGAGGTCGGTAAGAAGCCCCGAGCCAAGAGAAAAAGGGTTAAATTTGAGAATGAACCGATAACGATGGCCACATGTTCTAACTGCAAGAAGACATGGCACTTCGCGATAAATTACGGACCCTTAAAGAAGCAATTAAAAGGTGGACTTCAATCCAAGAAGGGATTTCAAGAGAATAGGAAATGCCGCCAATGTCATCAGACTGGTCATCTTTTATAGGCTTGCCCGTTATTCAGAAAACCTGAAGCAGTACATGTAAATGAAGTGGCAGAAGTGCCTGCATCTCCATCTGGTCAGGAAAGGTCTGATGTTTTGGAAGGCACGCTCAGTGTCAAAAATATTCCAGTTAAAGTACTGTTTGATACAGGCGCATCATATAGCTTTATTGCAAATAATGCAGTTAAGATGTTGGATTTGAAATTGTAAAAGCTCAAGGAACCCATCACTGTCCATAATCCGGCTGGGGGTTCTCTGGATCTTAGTTCGATTTTTGTGGTGCCTGCCTCTTTTTCCTGTTATAAGTTCCCTACCATCTCGATCGTCATGAATTTTACTGAATTCGATCTTATTCTGGGATTGGATTAGTTAACCAAATATGAATCCGAGGTTAAATGTGCCGAGAGAGTTGCTAAGGCAAAGGCCCAATTAGGGAACTATATCACTATACCATGAGAAGGTCCGAATCCAAATAGAAAAGACTTTTGGTCAGGTCTTGGTGTTTCTCCTGCCCAAGCAGAAAATATCCCTAGAGTCACAAAGAATATTCCCGACCTCATAAAGGATATTCCTGTTGTTAAGAATTATGCAGATGTGTTCGAAGAAGTTGTTAGCTTACCTCCGCAGAGAGAAATTGATTTCAAGATCGCTTTAATTCCGAACGCAAGGCCAGTAGTGCAAGCTATTCAGAGAATGACTCTAAAGGAGAAAGAAGAATTAGACAATCAAACTCGACAGCTTGTATGGAAGGGTCTGGTCAGGCCTAGTTTCTCGGATTGGGGAGAAGTAGTGGTGTTTGTCCCAAAGTCAGACGGTACTCTTCGACTATGTGTAGACTACCGTGACTTGAATAAGCAGACAATAAAGAACAAATATCCATTGCCGCGAATCGATGATTTGTTGGATCGATTGAATGGTGCACAAGTATTTTCAAGGATGGACCTAGCTACAGGCTTCCATCAACTTCGTATCGCCGAAGAGTGTGTTCCTATGACAGCACTCAGCAGTCCCGATTTATTCTATGAGTGGTTAGTAATGTCGTTCAGCTTATGTAACACTCCAGCTTACTTCGTCGATTTAATGAATCGAGTGTTCAGAGGAGTCTTGTATAAGTTTGTTCTGGTTTTTATCAATGATATTCTAATCTTCTCTAAGTCAAAGGCCGAACATGAAAAACATTTGGAGCAAGTTCTAGAAATTCTGAGAAGGAATGTATTGACAGCTAAACTTTCCAAATGTATATTCTGGCAAGATGAAGTAAAGTTTCTGGGCCATGTTGTATCAAAAGAAGGAATTGCTGTGGATCCAAGTAAAATCACCGCTATTCAAAATTGGAAACAGCTTAGTACTCCTATAGAAGTTCGAAGTTTTCTTGGATTAGCTAGTTATTATCGGAAGTTCGTTAAAGATTTTTCGAAGATATCTAGTTCTTTGACAAAGCTTACAAAGAAGCACACAAAATTCAAGTGGACTCCCGAATGCGAGGAGGCTTTTCAAAAGCTGAAATTAAGATTAACAACTGCCCTTGTGTTGACAATAATCGATGCCAATCAAGACTTGAAAGTCTGGATGGATGCCTCTAGAGAAGGCCTTGGTGCAGTGTTAATGCAAAGAGGTCAAGTGATTGCTTATGCTAGCCGTCAACTGAAACCGCATGAGAAAAATTACGTCACTCATGATCTTGAGTTGTTAGCCATCGTATTTGCTTTAAAAATCTAGAGGCACTATCTTCTGGGTGAGAAAATTCGAGCTATATACACATCATTGGTCGCTAAAGTATCTGTTCACCTAGAAAGACTTGAATCTGAGGCAGCAACGTTGGCTAGAATTCCTTGCAGCATACGATTTTGAGATTTTGTACACTCCAGGGAAAGCCAATGTTGTGGCCGATGCGCTAAGTAGAAAAAATGTAATGATCTCCAGTTTTACTATTATGACTTCATTGATTGATAAAATATCTGCCCTTCATAAGGACGATCACTTCATTCAAAGGATAAGAGAAAGGTTAAAGAAAGGTGAACCCTTGAGTTTCCAGATTGATAATCAAGGGGTTCTAAGGCTAAATGGTCGAATTTGTGTTCCTAACATTGCTGAACTCCGGAAGGAAGTGTTGGATGAATGCCACAAGTCAAAACTGAGTATCCATCCAGGAGTGAGCAAAATGTATAATGATATTAAGCATACATTCTGGTGGAGATCAATGAAGAGAGACATTTCTTTGTATGTTAGCAGGTGCTCTACTTGCCAACTAGTCAAAAGCTACCAGCAGAAGCTTGCTGGATTGTTGCAACCGCTGGATGTTCCAGGTTGGAAGTGGGAAAATATTTCCATGGACTTCATAGATGGTTTGCCCAGAACCAGGAAAGGAAATGACAGTATTTGGGTGATCGTAGATCGCTTCACGAAGACCGCCCATTTCATACCTGTCAGATCGAACAGAATTGCTCAGATTCTGGCGCAGATATATTTCAAGGAAATTGTTAGGCTACATGGAGTGCCGATCAGTATAGTTAGTGATAGAAATCCAATATTTACTAGCAAATTTTGGGAGGCATTTCAAGTAGAAATGGGGACAAAACTGAACCTAAGCACCACCTATCATCCTCAAAAAGATGGTCAAACTGAGAGGGTGAATCATATTCTAGAAGATTTATTGCGGGCTTGTGTTCTTGATTTTGGTGGATCATGGGAAGACCATTTCCATTTGGCTGAGTTCTCATACAACAACAGCTACCAAGCGAGCCTGACAATGTCACAATTCCAAGCATTGTATGGTAGATTGTGCCGATCTCCTGCTTATTGGGTAGAACCTGGTAATAGGCTTGTATTGGGACCAGATATGATCCGTGAAGCTGTAGACAAAGTCGATTTCGTTAAGAAATGATTACTCGCCGCTTAAAGCCGACAGAAGAGCTATGCTGATTCGAGAAGAAGAGATTTGGCTTTTTCTGTTGGTGACTATGTGTATATAATGGTTTTTCCGATGAGAGGAGTAATTCGTTTTGGCAAAACTGTGAAGTTGGCACCCAGATTTATTGGTCCATTCCCTATACTTGAATATATTGGAACCCTCGCTTATAGAGTTCGATTGCCAGATTGGTTGCCTGGAGTACATAATGTGTTTCATGTATCTCAACTTCGAAAGCATGTTCATGATCCAGACTTGATCATGGAAGAAGCAGCATAGTGGGATATAGAAATTACACCAGAATTGGCTGTTAGAAGAGAGCCGCTGAAGATAATTGGCAAAGAAACCAAAGAGCTAAGGTACAAGAAGGTCCACTTAGTCAAAGTGCAATGGAGTGGAGATCCACGAGATTGTACTTGGGAAACTAAGGAGAGTATTATGAGAGCCCATCCTAAGTGCAGGGTGGATATCTCTGATTGACTCTGGTGCAAGGTACATTTACCATATTTTTAAATTTCCATTATGTTCTCTACTTTGTCTTTGTTTTCTTTTCATGCATGTAAACTTTCAAATATATAGTCTGATGGTTTTTACAAGAGTATGTGAGTAAATTAGTATATTTTTGAAAGTTAACAAACAAATTGATTGCTGGTTGTGTTGTTTGATTTTTGGTTGTTTGATTAGAGTTTTGACTCATTTACCCAAATTGAACAAATATTGAACTGATTTGAAAATAGATAGAAATATATACATGTACATTATTTATGTGTTAACAAGTTATGGATGAACAGCTAAGCAAAGGAATAAAATTGTTTGCCCGACAAATAGGTACACGTTTATTGTATTTCTTGGGATTTGATGATTTTATGAGTCGATTGGCTAGCCGCTTGGCTTTTTCTTTTTCTTTTGGATTGGTGAGGGCCATGGGAGGCTATTGGAAATATCCCGAAGTCCCTCGTACAAAGGAGGTTACGGCGAAAATTTTCGAAAATTTATGGTGTTAGCCAAATTTTTGAAGAATATGAAAATTCTTAGAAACTGAAAAGTTGAAAAATGGAAGCCAGATTGAAAGTAGAGTTGGTTAATTAATCCACTTTCGACTTTGTTCCTTTTCGGGGACGCAAAGTTTTAAGTGGGGGAGAGTGTAACAACCCGGAAAATCTGAACCAGTTTAAAAAATTTTAATTGCCTATTTTGGTGGATTTTAAATATTTAAAATAAGTATTTTAAATAATAACGATGAAAAGTAGGTTTGAATCGACGTTTGAAAATAAATATAATTAATTCTAATTATAAACAAGGCCTGAAATGGCGCGGTAGTTTCAAAATTTGAATTCCAAATTTGACTGGTTGTACCGGGTGCAAAATAAAACGGATTTTAGTGAAACTAAAAATATTTAAATCTGATAGTGAATATCTTTCTAACGAATCAAAAAAATCGAAGTTTCATAGCGTGAAGCAAAAGTTATGGCCAAATGAATTTTCATAAAGGTCGCAATAGAGTTTATATAGCCCGTGAAAATGGCCATTTTGGAAAAGACCTCAGAATTCGGCGAAACCACTTTTGTTGGATCCAAGATGTCGAATTATTGTTAAGTTTCAAATTTCATAATTTTTGAAGCTAGTATGTGAGCGTGGCAAAGGAAAATGTGTTTGGTTGATTTCTATTAAATTGGATCGACCAGAAAAGGGCCAATTTACTAACGGTTTCAGAATTCGACGAAACTAGTTTTGTTGGGACCATATCGTCAAAACATACCTAGATTTATTTTTCAGGAATTTTTAGAATCAGTATATGGGCCCGGAAAATTGAAATGTACATTCAAAATAATTATTGAATGTTTTATATTTTAATTTGAAGGAGAACTGACTGAAGCAATCGAATGGGCCTACGAAACATATCCCATTATGTTCAGAATGGGGATATTTGGCTAGGGATGACAGTCGTTGGGTTTAGATTGGAGTTAGTATGTGAGGAGGGGTATTTTTGGATTTTTAAAATTTTTAAATATAAAAAAAATATCATTGGGCCACATCAGATTCTCTCTCCCCGACGCTCGCAATAAACGATGGAAATCCCTTCAATCCTTCCCATTCATTTTCTAGCCAAACCACTTCGATTCAGACCTCGACACAGTTGAGGATTTTGAAGAGCTCGGAGAGAGCTTCAAATCCATACCAGTTGGAGGCTTTATCATGGAGCGTGGAAGGAGAATCGAGCTCCGGAAGGCACGACGTTTCAACCGCCGCTGAGACCCCTACCCGCCATCGAACTGACCAACTCCCCCCAGCGCCTGAGCGCCACTCCTCCCCCTTCGACACTGCATAGCCTGATCCTCTTCAAGCTTCACGGATTTCGAGTAAAATCGAGACCTAGTTTCGAACCTTTCAGCTGAGGTACGACATATTTTAAATTAAACAACTCTATTGCACTTTAAAGCGCTACGGTTTTAGATTTCACTGTAAAAATCATATCTTTTTCGTTTGTTGACGAAATTCAGTGAAACAAGAGAGTGGACTTGTGTGGACGTCTTCTACATTTTTGAAGAGACCACATATTTTTTTGAGCCTCCTGCTATTTTTGGTGGAGTGGAACCCAATGTGAGATTTCCGAATTATAAAAGATATGGAAAACAATGAAGTATAAATTATATAGTCGATGTATGAGTTATATAAGCGTTGTACACCACATGCATAAGCGTTATATGAGTCGTATGTTCGATGTATAAGTTATATATGCGTTGTAAAAATTATATATTTGTTGAAATAGAAGTGAAATATACTTATATAAATATATATATATATACACCCCTAGTCCACAAACCATGGACGATATTTATTGGTTGTGATTGGTGTGAAAATTTGTTGATAGCGAACGATTGATTATAATTGTTGGTGGTTGAAATTGATTAATTGTGGTTGAAAAATACCCGTTTGAGGTTGAGAATTAATTGGTTGAAACCACATAGGATTAGTTATGGAAAAGAAAATAAACATGCTGCCTGCGTGCGAATTAGATGCATGAAATCCCATTGTCAAAAGCTGTGAGGCTTTAAGGTAGAGCGAGGAGCCATACTAGGGACGGCCCCGGTCTTAACTACCATGCCGTTATGCTGCCGAAATTTTCTGAAATATTTCCGTGTTTGATTTAAATTCATGTGTTGAATATTGAAATAAAACTCATGTGTTGAATTTTGAAATAAAATTCATGTGTTGAATGTTGAAATAAAATTCATGTATTGAATGTTGAAATAAAACTCATGTGTTCAGTGTTGAAATAAAATTCATGTGTTGAATGTGGAAATTAAATTCATGTGTTGAATAGAAATTCCTGTGTTGAAATAAATTCATGTGTTGAATGAAGTTCTTGTATTGAATAAATTCTTTGAAAAATAAAAACATATTTTTATCATCTATATGAACTATATAAAATAGTCGTGTTTTGAAATAAATTGTTTTATAATAAAAATCATATTTTTATCATCTATATGAACTATATAAAATAGTCGTGTTTTAAAATAAATTGTTTTATAATAAAAACCCTATTTTTATAAATAGTTTTACAATAAAAATCACATTTTTATTATGTACATGAATTGTTAAAAATAGTGAAGTGTTGAAATAAATGTCTGTTGGATAAAAATATCATTTTTATCAAATGTATGAAAAGAATATCGTTTTGAAATCGAAGAATAGATTATATAAATAAAATCAAAATGAATTGAATAACGAAGCTGCAGTTCGTGTTTTGAAACCGTGATTTCAAACGATTAGTGCGGGAGATCTGACCGTCGGATTTTCCTGAAACCGTAACCGTTGGGTTCGTCTCGGGAATATCTTCCCAACGATACCCACTTTGTGAAAATCCAATGGTTGGATTGTCTGGAATTTTTAATTCAAATCTGAAGAAAAACAGTGCCACAATTTATTATATTTATATTTATATATATATATATAATTAATTAAAATAAAATGAATAACGACGTTGCAGTTCGTATTTTGAAATCGAAACTTCAAACGAGTGTACCGGGAGATCCGACCGTCGGATTTTCCCAAAGCTGAAACCGTTGGATTCGTTTCGAAAAGATCTTTCTAATGATATAAAATTTGTGAAGATCCAATGGTTAGATTTTCAGATATGTGTAAATCAAATCTGAAGAAAAACAGCGCCACTACCGCGTTATGGCCTGAAGCGTCGTTTGAATGAAATGGCTATTTTTAAAATGAATAAAAATAGCGATAAATCATGATAAAATATTATAAACGATATGGAATGGAAATAAACCAAACTTACCTGGTTTATTGGATATTTGATGGTTGAATGTGTTTGACATGAAAATTATACTAAAGAATTTATCTTTGATAAAAATAATGGGAACCTTTCCCTAAGAATGTGAAATTTAGAAACTAACTGAAGGTTGGATAAGTTAAATGGTTTCCTGGGTTTTGATCTGATGTTGGTTTCGGCCTTCCGGGTTAATACTTGGGAAATCGTTCTCTTACTAATTTACGGTTAGAGACTGATGAATTGGAATGAGGCGTATGTAGCGTTTGTGTAGCACTTGTTTATTATATACGCGAGTTGCTCAGAAAGATCGGTTTTATCCCATTCTGAATAACTGAATCGACGATAAGAAGTCGATGATGAAGACGGTGGTTGAAGACCGGAGATCTTCACCTCGGTTGGATGATAACTGATGTCCTGATTGGGAGGCATCCCGAAATATGGATAATGAGTGGTTATCGTCCAGACGTACATGGAGATCGATGGGTATGCGAAGTATATAGTGCCTCCGGTTTCGTTCAGACCCAGAACGGACTTATAAATGGACTGTGTGTCTGACATTGGAATTCATTCTGTGTGATTGATAGCCATCAGTTGCATGGTGTGAATTGCCTATGTGGCATGCTAAGATGCAGTGATCAATTCTTCTGTTGAAAAGCAAAGTCTTGTGGTTGATGATCGAAGCACGGCCTGTGTGGCATAGCTTTGTGTATAACGTTGATTCGCGAGCCTCACACCTCGGTATGAACCAGAAACGGGAGAGGACCTCAGGGAGGGCATGCGTTTCCTTCTAACTAGATGTGGTGTCAGTGCTTAAGCTGGCTGACATATATATTATTTTCACATGTGTGGTTGTTGCTGTTGTGAGGCGCCTCGGATATATCGGTGACTATGTGAAGCCGATGGAGTCATTCGTTGGCTCATTGACGCCCCAAAGGGTGGGGAAACGCAGTGTTCAGGCATTTTAATCCACATCGGTGGACCGGCCCTGTCGCTCCAAGGGTCACTCGAGCTCTGATCCCAAGACACGGGCTAGAGCATCTCGAATTCGGTAACGGACTATCTTTTGCCGTGGTTCATGGCATAAATCCAATTTCCAAATACGTGACTTTGCGGTTTTGATTGTATACCTATATATGGCGACATGATATATGGTACCCATGCCGTCTATGATTGATATTTATGATTGAAGATGTTTTTGAAACATATAACAATAGTAATAATATCAAATGATTTGTTTTGCTCGTATCAAGCATATTTTGGCTATTATAAGGAAAAACACTATCCTCCAGTTTGCGTTGCATTGTGTGATGGGAACTGAGTCTTATAATGGCTTCATTTTTTATAAAAAGCATTGCGAAGTTTAAAAGATTTACTTGTTTTAAAGCACTGGCAATCCAATGGAGTGAACCCGTTTCGCAAAAGTGGCGTGGTCCTGTGATTAGCCATATTATAGAATGTGTTAAGTAGATTTCTCATACCAGTCCCATGACTGACTCGTAGTTTGTTTCACTTGCAAACTCGGGTGCCCCTCTTTCAACACGGGCAGCCTTGTATTCAGGTTTTAGCAGGCTCTTTCTGGATAGCTGGAGCTGAAGATTGATTCTATCATTTATTTCTTTTTATGCTGTTCTGCTCCTATTGTACATATTATGTTTGTTTCCGCTGTAGACATTTATGTATAGCTGAACTGTATTTTAAGTTAAGTATGATCCTGTATACTGTGTAACTCTGATGATTATGTTTATCTAGTGTATTCTATTGTACCTTATCTGGTGTGTTTATTTATTTCTTTTCTGTTATTATCTGTTTATGTGTTATATTCCAAAGATTACCCTTAACACCGTAGTACGGGGTTTTAGGGTCGTCACAACGTCGATATGGAAATGACGATGTATAAATTATATATTCGAAGTATGAGTTATATAAGCGTTTTACACCTCATGTATAAGCATTGTAAAAGTTGTATGTTCGATGTATAACTTATTTATGCATTGTAAAAAAATTATATGTATGTTGAAATAGAAGTGAAATTTACTTATATCAATATATATACGCCCCTCGTCCACAAACCATGAACGATATTGATTGGTGTGAAAATTGGTTGATAGTGAATGGTTGATTTGAATTGTTTGTGGTTGAAATTGATTTATTGTTGTTGAAAAATACCCGTTTGTGGTTGAGAATTATTTGGTTGAAACCACATAGGATTAGTTTGTGGAAAAGGGAAAATAATAAACATGCCGCCTGCATGCGAACTAGATGCATGAAATCCCGATTGTCAAAGGTTGCGAGCCTTTAAGGTAGAGCGAGGAGCCGTACTAGGGACGACCCCGGTTTTAACTACCCTGTCGTTATGCTGCCGAAATTTTCTGAAATATTTCTGTGTTTTATTTGAAATTCATGTTTTGAATGTTGAAATAAAATTCAAGTGTTGAATGTTGAAATAAAATTCATGTGTTGAATGTCGAAATAAAATTCATGTGGTGAATGTGGAAATAAAATTCACGTGTTGAATAGGAATTCATGTGTTGAATTAAATTCATATGTTGAATGGAGTTCGTGTATTGAACAAATTCTTTGAAAGATAAAAATAACCTTTTTATCATATATATAGACTATATAAAATACTAGTGTTTTAAATAAATTGTTTTAACATTAAAAATAACATTTTTATCATCTATATGAACTATATAAAATACTAGTGTTTTAAATAAATTGTTTTAACATTGAAAATAATATTTTTATCATCTATATGAACTATATTAGTGTTTTAAATAAATTGTTTTAACATTAAAAATAACATTTTTATCATCTATATGAACTATATAAAATAGTCGTGTTTTAAATAAATTGTTTTAACATTAAAAATAACATTTTTACCATCTATATGAACTATATAAAATAGTCGTGTTTTAAAATAAATTGTTTTACAATAAAAATCACATTTTGATTATATACATGAATTGTTAAAAATAGTGAAGTGTTGAAATAAATGTCTGTGGGATAAAAATATCATTTTTATCAAATGTATGAAAAGAATATGGTTTGAAATCGACGAATGAATTTATAATATATATATATATATATATATATATATATATATATATATATAAAAAATAAATCGAATATAAAAGCTACAGCTCGTGTTTTGAAACCGTTATTTCAAACGATGAGTTGGGGAGATCCGACCATCGGATTTTCCCAAAACCGCAACCGTTGGGTTCACCTTGGAAATATCTTTCCAACGACACCCACTTGCTGTAGATCCAACGGTTAAATTGTATGGAATATTTAATTCAAATCTGAAGAAAAACAGTGCCAGAATCGATTATATTTATATATATATATATACATATATATAAATAATTAAATTAAATCGAATAACGACGCTGTAGTTCGTATTTTGAGATCGTAACTTCAAACGATTGGTGCGGGAGATCCGACCGTTGGATTTGCCCGAAACTGAAACCGTTGGATTCATTTTGAAAAGATATTTTTAATGATATAAATTTTATGAAGATCCAACAGTTAGATTTTCAGATATGTGTAAATCAAATCTGAAGAAAAACAGCGCAACGGCCGCATTATGGCCTGAAGCGTCGTTTGAATAAATTGGCTATTTTAAAATAAATAAAAATAGCGATAAATCATTATAAAATATTGTAAACGATATGGAATGGAAATAAACCCTATTTACCTGGTTTATTGGATATTTGATGGTTGAATGTGTTTGATATGAAAATTATACTAAAGAAATTATCTTTGATAAAAATAATGGGAACTTACCCCTAAAAAAATATGAAATTCATAAACTAACTGAAGGTTAGCTAAGTCGAATGGTTTCCTGGGTTTTGATCTGATGTTGGTTTCAGCCTTCGGGGTTAATATTTGGGAAATCGTTCTCTTACTAATTTATGGTTAGTGATTGATGAATTGGAATGAGGCGTATGTTGTGTTTGTGTAGCACTTGTTTATTATATACGCGACTTGCTCAGAAAGACCGGGTTTATCCCATTCTGAATAACTGAATCGACGATAAGAAGTCGATGATGAAGATGGTGGTTGAAGACCGGAGATCTTCACCTCAGATGGATGATAATGGATGTCCTGATTGGGAGGCATCCCGAAATATGGATAATGAGTGGTGATCGTCCAGATGTACGTGGAGATCGATGGGTATGCGAGGTATATAGTGCCTCTGGTTTTGTACAGACCCGGAACGGACTTGTAAATAAACCGTGTGTCTGACATTGGATTTCATTCTGTGTGATTGATAGACATCAGTTACATGGCGTGAATTGCCTATGTGGCATGCTAAGATGCAGTGATCAAGGCTTCTGTTGGAAAGCAAAGTCTTGTGGTTGATGATCAAAGCATGACCTGTGTGGCATAGCTTTGTGTATAACGTGAATTCGCGAGCCTCACACCCCGGTATGAACTAGAAACGAGAGAGGACATCAGGGAGGGCATGCGTTTCCTTCTAGCTAGAGGTGGTGTCAGTGCTTAAACTGGTTGACATATATATTATTTTCACCTATGTAGTTGTTGCTGTTGCGAGGCGCCTCGGATATATCGGTGACTATGTGATGCCGATGGAGTCATTCGTTGGCTCATTGACGCACCATAGGGCGGGGAAACGCAGTGTTCAGGCATAATAATCCACATCGGTGGACTGGCCCTGACGATCAAGGGGCAGTTGCGGCTGTTCCTGAGACATGGGCTAGAGCGTCTCAAATTCGGTAAGGATTATCCTTTGCCTTGGTTCATGACGGAATTTCAATTTCCAAATACGTCATCGTGCGGTTTTGATTGTAAACCTATATTTGGCGACATAGTGGCATGGGACGCTCATGTCATCTATGATTGATACTTATGATTTGAAATTGTTTTTGAAACATATAAATACTAGTAGTAATATCAAATGCTTTTGGTTTATTCGTATCAAGCATATTTTGGCCATTATAAGGTAAAAACTCTGTCCAACGGTTTGCGTTGCATTGTGTGATGGGAACTGAGTCTTATAATGGCTTCGTTTTTGTAAAAAGCATTGCGATGTTTAAAAGATTTACTTGTTTTAAGCACTGGCAATCCAATGGAGTATACCCGTTCCGTGAAAGTGGCGTGGTCCTGTGATTAGCTATATTATAAATGTGTTAAGTAGATTTCTCATACCAGTCCCATGGCTGACTCGTAGTTTGTTTAACTTGCAAACTCGGGTGCCCCTTTTTCTACATGGGCAGCCTTGTATTCAGGTTTTAGTAGGCTCTTTCTGGACAGCTGGAGCTGAAGATGGATTCTGTCATTTATCTCTTTTTATGTTGTTCGCCTCCTATTGTTCATATTATGTTTTGTTTTCCGCTGTAGACATTTATGTATAGCTGAACTGTATCTGTACTAAATATGATCCTGTATACTATGTAACTCTGATGATTATGTTTATCCAGTGTATTATTTGTACATTATCTGGTGTATTTATTTAATTCTATTCTGCTATTATCGGTTTATGTGTTATATTCCAAAGATTACCCTTGACACCATCGTACGGGGTTTTGGGGTCGTCACAACGTGGTATTAATTAAGCGTTGTATAAGTATGAGTTTTGGACTGTATATATTTATTTAATTTTCGTTGATTTTCAATTCGAGGTGCCTCGCAACAGCAACAACCATACAGGTGAAAATAATACATATGTCAGCTAGTTTAAGGACTGACACCACCTCTAGCTAGAAGGAAACGCATGCCCTCCCTGATGTCCTCTCCCGTTTTTGGTTCATACCGGGGTGTGAGGCTCGCGAATTCAAGTTATACACAAAGCTATGCAACATAGGCCGTGCTTTGATCATCAATCACATGCTTTAATACCACGTTGTGACAACCCCAAAACCCCGTACTACGGTGTCAAGGGTAATCTTTGGAATATAACACATAAACAGATAATAACAGAACAGAAATAAATAAATACACCAGATAAGGTTCAATAGAATACACTGGACACACATAATCATCATAGTAACACAATATACAGCATCATACTTAGCACAAAATACAGTTCATCTATACATAAATGCCTACAATGGAAACAAATATAATATGTACAATAGGAGCTAAACAACATAAAAAGAAATAAATGATAGAATCCATCTTCAGCTCCAGCTATCCAAAAAGAGCCTGCTAAAACCTGAATACAAGGCTGCCCGTGTTGAAAGAGGGGCACCCGAATTTGCAAGTGAAACAAACTACGAGTCTGTCATGGGACTGGTATGAGAAATCTACTTAACACATTCTATAATATAGCTAATCTTAGGACCACGACACTTTCGCGGAACGGGTTCACTCCATTGGATTGCCAGTGCTTTAAAATAAGTAAATCTTTTAAACTTTGCAATGCTTTTTATAAAAAATGAAGCCATTATAAGACAGTTCCCATCACACAATGCAACGCAAACCGGAGGATAGAGTTTTTCCTTATAATGGCCAATATATGCTTGATACGAGCAAAACAAATCATTTGATATTATTACTAGTGTTTATATGTTTCAAAACCAACTTCAATCATAAATATCAATCATAGACGGCATGGGTACCATATATCATGTCGCCATATATATGTATACAATCAAAACCGCAAAGTCACGTATTTGGAAATTGGATTTCCATCATGAACCAAGGCAAAAGATAGTCCTTACCGAATTCGAGACGCTCTTGCCCGTGTATCAGGATCAGAGCTCGAGTGACCCTTGGAGCGACAGGGCCGGTCCACCGATGTGGATGAAAATGCCTGAACACTGTGTTTCCCAGCCCTCTAGGGCGTCAATGAGCCAACGAATGACTCCATCGGCTTCACGTAGTCACCGATATATCTGAGGCGCCTCGCAACATCAACAACCACGTAGGTGAAAATAATATATATGTCATCCAGTTTAAGCACTGACACCACCTCATGTTAGAAGGAAACGCATGCCCTCCCTGAGGTCCTCTCCCGTTTCTGGTTCATAACGGGGTGTGAGGCTCGCGAATCAACGTTATACACAAAGCTATGCCACACATGCCGTGCTTTGATCATCAACCACAAGACTTTTCTTTTTAACAGAAGCCTTGATCACTGCATTTTAGCATGCCACACTGGCAATTCACACCATGTAACTAATGGCTATCAGTCACACAAATTGAATTCCAATGTCAGACACATAGTCAATTTACAGGTCCATTCTGGATCTGAACGAAATCGGAGGCACTATGCACCTCGCATACCCATCGATCTCCATGTACGTCTGGACGATCACCACTCATTATCCATATTTCGGGATACCTCCCTATCAAGACATCAGTTATCATCCAACCAAGATAAAGATCTCCGGTCTTCAACCACCGTCTTCATCATCGACTTCTTATCGTCGATTGAGTTATTCAGAATGGGATAAACCCGGTCTTTCTGAGCAACTCGCGTATATAATAAACAAGTGCTACACAAATGCTACATATGCCTCATTCCAATTCATCAGTCACTAACCGTAAATTAGTAAGAGAACGATTTCCCAAGTATTAACCCCGAAGGCCGAAACCAACATCAGATCCAAACCCAGGAAACCATTCGACTTAGTTAACCTTTAGTTAGTTTCTAAATTTCACATTCTTAGGGAAAGGTTCCCATTATTTTTATCAAAGATAAATTCTTTAGTATAATTTTCATGTCTAACACACTCAACCATTAAATATCCAATAAACCAGGTAAATTCGGTTTATTTCCATTCCATATCGTTTATAATATTTTATCACGACTTATCGCTATTTTTATTCATTTTAAAAATATCCATTTCATTAAAATGCACTTCAGGCAATAACGCGGCCGTGGCGCTGTTTTTATTCAAATTTGATTTACACATATCTGAAAATCTAACCATCGGATCTTCACAAATTTTATATCATTAGAAATATCTTTTCGAAACGAATCCAACGGTTTAAGTTTTGGGAAAATCCGATGGTCGGATCTCCCGGTACACTCGTTTGAAGTTTCGATTTCAAAATACGAACTACAGCGTCGTTATTCGATTTATTTTAATTATATATATATATATATATAATCGATTCTGGCACTGCTTTTCTTCAGATTTGAATTAAACATTCCAAACAATCCAACCGTTGGATTTTCACAAAGTGGGTATCGTTGGGAAGATATTTCCGAGACAAACCCAACGTTACGGTTTCGGGAAAATCCGATGGTCGGATTTCCCGCGCTAATCGTTTGAAATCACGGTTTCAAAACACGAACTGCAGCTTTGTTATTCAATTCATTTTGATTATATACATATATATATGTATATATATATATATATATATTCTTCTATTTCAAAACGGTATTCTTTTCATACATTTGATAAAAATGATATTTTTATCCAATAGACATTTCAACATTTCACTATTTTTAACAATTCATGTATATAATAAAAATGTGATTTTTATTGTAAAACTATTTATAGAAATAGGGTTTTTATTATAAAACAATTTATTTTAAAACACGACTATTTTATATAGTTCATATAGATGATAAAAATATGATTTTTATTATAAAAAAATTTATTTCAAAACACGACTATTTTATATAGTTCATATAGATGATAAAAATATGATTTTTATTATTAAACAATTTATTTCAAAACACGACTATTTTATATAGTTCATATAAATTATTAAAATATGATTTTTATTTTTAAAATAATTTATTCAATACATGAACTCCATTCAACACATGAATTTATTTCAACATAGGAATTTCTATTCAACACATGAATTTAATTTGCACATTCAACAACATGAGTTTTATTTCAACACTCAATACATGAATTTTATTTTAACATTCAATACATGAATTTTATTTCAACATTCAACACATGAATTTTATTTCAACATTCAACACATGAGTTTTATTTCAACATTCAACACATGAATTTAAATCAAATACAGAAATATTTCAGAAAATTTCGGCAACATAACGGCAGGGTAGTTAAAACCAGGGCTGTCCCTAGTACGGCTCGTCGCTCTGCCTTAAAGCCTCGCAGCTTTTGACAATGGGGATTTCATGCATCTAGTTCGCACGCAGGCGGCATGTTTATTTCCTTTTCCACAACTAATCCTATATGGTTTCAACCAAATAATTCTCAACCACAAACGGGTCTTTTTCAACCACAATCAATCAATTTCAACCACTAACAATTCTAATCAATCGTTCGCTATCAACAAATTTTCACACCATCGTTTGTGGACGAGGGGCGTATATATATATATATATATATATATATATATATAAGTATATTTCACTTCTATTTCAACACATATATAATTTTTACAATGCACATATAGCTTATACATCGAACATACGACTCATACAACGCTTATACATGTGGTGTACAACGCTTATATAACTCATACATCGACTATAAAATTTATACATCGTTGTTTTCCATATCTTTTATAATTCAGAAATCTCACATTGGGTTCCACTCAAACAAAAATAGCAGGAGGCTCAGAAAAATATGCGGTCTCTTCTAGAATGTAGAAGACGACCACACGAGTCCACTGTCTCTTGTTTCACAGAATTTTGTCAAAAAACGAAAAAGAAATGATTTTTACAGTGAAATCTAAAACTGTAGCGCTTTAAAGTGCTATAGAATAGTTTAATTTAAAATGGGCCGTATCTGAACTGAAAGGTTCGAAACTAGGCCTCGATTTTACTCGAAATTCGTGAAGCTTGAAGAGGATCGGGCTATGCAGTGTCGAAGGGGGAGGAGTTACGCTCAGGCGCCGGGGGGTGTTGGTCAGTTCGACGGCGGGTAGGGGTCTCGGCAGCGGTTGAACCTTCGTGCCTTCCCGAGCTCGATTCTCCTTTCACGCTCCACGATAAAGCCTCCAACTGGTATGGATTTGAAGCTCTCTCCGAGCTCTTCAAAATCCTCAAGTATGTCGAGGTCTGAATCGAAGTGGTTTGGCCAGAAAATGGATGGGAAGGATTAAAGGGTTTTTCATCGTTTATCGCGAGCGTTGGGGAGAGAGAATCTGATGTGGCCCAATGATTTTTTTTTTATATTTATAAATTTTAAAAATCGAAAAATACCACTCCTCACATACTAACTCCAATCCAAACCCAACGACTGTCGTCCCTAGCCAAATGCCCCCATTCCGAACGAAATGGGATATGTTTCGTTGGCCCATTCGACTGTTTCAGTCAGTTTTCCTTCAAATTAAAATATAAAACATTCAATAATTATTTTGAGCGCACATTTCAATTTGCCGGGGCCACATACTGATTCTAAAAATTCCCGAAAAATAAATCTAGCTATTTTTGGATGATACGGTCCCAACAAAACTAGTTTTGTCGAATTCTGAGACCGTTTGAAAAATGGCCCTTTTCTGGTCGATCCAATTTAATAGAAATCGATCAAACACATTTTCCTTTACCACGCTTACATACTAGCTTCAAAAATTATGAAATTTGAAACCTAGCAATAATTCGACATCCCGGATTCAACAAAAGTTGTTTTGTTGAATTCTGAGGACGTTTGCAAAATGGCCATTTTCACGGGCTATATAAACTCTATAGTGACCTTTTTGAAAATTCATTTGGCCATAACTTTTGCTTCCCGCAATGAAACTTCAATTTTTCAGATTCGTTAGAAAGATATTCACTAACCGATTTAAATATTTTTGGTTTCACTAAAATCCGTTTTATTTTGCATCCGGTACATCCAGTCAAAGTTTGAATTCAAATTTTGAAACTACCGCGCCATTTTAGGCCTTGTTTATAACTAGAATTAATTATATTTATTTTCAAACATCGATTCAAACCTACTTTCGTCATTATTATTCAAAATATTTATTTTAAATATTTAAAATCCACCAAAATAGCCAAATTAAAATTTTCAAACTGGTTCAGATTTTCCGGGTTGTTACAATCTCCCCCACTTAAAACTTTTTGTCCCCGAAAAGGAACAAACTCGAAAGTGGATTAATTAACCAACTCTACTTTCAATCTGGCTTCCATTCTTCAACTTTTGAGTTTCTAAGAATTTTCAAATTCTTCAAAAATTTGGCTAACACCCTAAATTTTCGAAAAATTTCACCATAACCTCCTTTGTACGGGGGATTTCGGGATACCTATAATAGCCTCCCATGGCCCTCACCAATCCAAAAGAAAAAGAAAAAGCCAGTCGGCTCATAAAATCATCAAATCCCAAGAAATACAATAAACATGTACCTATTTGTTGGGCAAACAATTTTATTCCTTTGCTTAGCTGTTCATCCATAACCTGTTCACACATAAATAATGTACATGTATATATTTCTATCTATTTTCAATTCAGTTCAATATTTGTTCAATTTGGCTAAATGGCTCAAAACTCTAATCAAACAACCAAAAATCAAACAACACAACCAGCAATCTATTTGTTTGTTAACTTTCAAAAATATACTAATCAACTCAAATACTCTTGTAAATACCATCAGACTGTATAATTAAAAGTTTACATGCATGAAAAGAAAACAACGACAAAGTAGAGAACATTGACTAAGTGAACCTTCTTGTTCCTCAGCTTAGGATAGGCTTTCATAACACTCTCCTCAGTTTCTCAAGTACAATCTCGCGGATCTCCACTGCATTGCACTTTGACTAAGTGAACCTTCTTGTTCCTCAGCTCTTTGGTTTCTTTGCCAATTATCTTCAGCGGCTCTCTTCTAACAGCCGATTCTGGAGTATTTTCTATATCCCACTGTGCTGCTTCTTCCACGATCAAGTCTGGATCATGAACATGCTTTCGAAGTTGAGATACGTGAAACACATTATGTACTCCAGGAAACCAATCTGGCAATTGAACTCTATAAGCGAGGGTTCCAATCCATTCAAGTATAGGGAATGGACAAATAAATCTGGGTGCCAACTTCCCAGTTTTGCCAAAATGAATTACACCTCTCATCGGAGAAACCTTTATATACACATAGTCACCAACAGAAAAAGCCAAATCTCTTCTTCGCGAATCAGCATAGCTCTTCTGTCGGCTTTTATTACTATAAGTGTATAGTGTCAAAATAATTTCAAATCATAAGTATCAATCATAGATGGCATGGGTACCATATATCATGTCGCCAATACTACGTCGTACAAACAAAACCGCACATGTCACGTATTGGAAGTTGGATATCCAACTGTGAACCGAGGCAAAAGATAGTCCTCTACCGAATTCGAGACGCTCTAGCCCGTGTCTCAGGCAAGTACTCAGTCAAACCTTTGGATCGTCAGGGCCGGTCCACCGATGTGGATTATAATGCCTGAACACTGCGTTTCCCCACCCTTTGGGGCGTAAATGAGCCAACAAATGACTCCATCGGCTTCACATAGTCACCGGTATATCCGAGGCGCCTCGCAACAGCAACAACCACATAAGTCAAACTTGTCAGGGCGTGTAAAACCACTGACGCCACTTCTAGCAAGAAAGAAACGCATGTAACCCCTGAGGTCCTTCTCCCGTTTCTGTTTCACAACCGGGGTGTGAGGCTCGCGAATCCACGCAACACAAAGCTATGCCACACAGGTCATGCTTTGATCTTCAACCACAAGACTCTGCTTTTCAACAAGAGCCTTGATTATTTGCATCTTAGCATGCCACACAGTAAAACCACTCCATGCAACAAATATCCATCAATCACACAGAATGATATCCAATGTCAGATACACAGTCTATTAACAAGTCCGTTCTGGGTCTGAACGAAACCTAGGGTACCTTGTGCCTCGCATATCCATCGATCTCCAAGTACGTCTGGACGACCACTAACTGATTCCCTCCTCTTGGGTGTACGACCCAATCAAGATCATCAGTAATCACCCAAACTACGTGAAGACCTTCGGTCTTCGACCACCGTCTTCATCTTCGACTAATCGTCGTAACAGTTATTCAGAATGGGATAAACCCGGTCTTTCCGAATAACTTGCGTACATAATAAACAAGTGTTGCACAAACACAACATACGCCTCATTCAAATTCATCAGTCACTAACCGTAAATTAATAAGAGAATAATTCCCCAAAACATTAACCCCAAAGGCCGAAACCAACATCAGATCAATACCCAGGAAACCATTCTTCTTAACTAACCTTCAGTTAGTTGCTAAATTTCACATTCTTAGGGATAGGTTCCCATTAATTTTATCAAAGATAAATTCCTTAAATTTATTCTTTAATCTTCTTTTGAATATCAATTAAACTAGTCGGGATTAGCGAACCACACCGAAGTAATCATGTATTTTATTTCCCAATCCCAACCTATTCATCCCATGAAGTAAAACTGGTCATACTTCATATCTAACACCTCGGTTTTATTGGTAAATTCAATTACCATTTCACGTTCAAATCTAATTAAAGATTTAACAATCGCCTGGAACAAAACCGGTGATACTCCATTCTCGATCTTTCCAATCTAATTAAAGATTCATTAAAACTTCACTTGGTTTTAATCTTTAACTGGGTTAAAGAACCAATGTCATTTAAAACACGGTTCACGATAAACCCACATCACATTCCATTCTATTATTCTCTAACCGTAAATTGGTAAGAGAACAGTTCCCTAAATATTAACACCGAAGGCCGAAACCAACATCAGATAAATACTCAAGAAACCATTCGACTTAAATAATCTCCAGTTAGTTTCTGATGTTCTTAACTCCGTTGGGTCTAAGAACTGTATTATTGAAGATACCGTTCACGACAACCCTCACATTCCATTAATTATCGGGTTAAAGAACAAGTTTTATTTAAAACACCGTTCACGATAAACCCAAAAATCAATTCTTATTTAATTCCAATTAAATACCGTTTTAATTGGTACACTTCATTAAATCTAAATAAAAAGATTTAATCTTTTTCTCAAATGGGTTTAAGAACAGTGTTAATGAAGACACCGTTCACGACAAACCGAAATCACATTTGATATTAAATACAAGGCTCTGAATAGAAAATATAATGGCTTATATTCAATATCAAATTCTACGACCAACAAATATCGTATTGGAAATAATGATATAAATATATCTTTCAAATTCCCATAACAATATCTGTATCATCACGAAATCCAACATCGAAATATTCCAAAGATGATTTCGATTCAAATCCATTTCAATTCATATATTGGAAACTTCTGGTTATTTTAAAACCATTTCAAATTCAATTTATTTATTTTAAAAATAAATAAATTATTATTCTAGTTCAAAACTAGTTCATTTCGATAAAATTCAATTTTTATCTTTTCAAATATGGCGTTTTTCATCACAATTCTTCATAAATCATTTCTTATGATCTTACACAAATTATTACTATTTTAAATAATTTCATCAAGGCCCGTACAGTCGATTTCCATCAACGGCCATCGAACTGCACTTACAGCGACCTTTTCCAAATTTGATTTGGACATAATTCCAAATCGAACCATTAGATTTCAAATTTCTAATATTCGTTAGAAAGCTCTTTTCGATACGAACCCAACGGTTTCGGTTTTAGGAGAATCCGACGGTCGGATCTTCCGTAATATCCATTCGAAGTCAATGGTGGAAATTCGCGAACTACCGCAGCGCGACGCGTACTATTCAGGCCATTTTATATATATACTATATATATTATATATATTTCGTCGATTTCCTGTCAAAACGTATTTTATAAATCTTTTAAATTCGTTTTCAAAACGATTTCAACTTTCTTTTCAAATTCAAATCAAGACTGAATTTTTCAATATAAATTCATTTTAATTTCATTTCAAATCGATTTCAATTCAATTTCGATTTAATTCAAATTTCAATTCATTTTAATTTAATTCAAATTTCAATTCATTTCAATTTAATTCGAATTTCAATTCATTTCAATTTAATTCGAATTTCAAAATCACTTTCAATATTCATTGAAAAATGAATAAAATCGATATAAATATCATTCACGTCAAAATGGCATCAATCTAATCAACACGGCTTTTATTCAACACATGAATGTTTATTCTATTCAACACATGAATATTTTTCAACTCAACACATGAATTTATTTTCTATATTGGAATGAGGCCCAATCAATTACCATATAATGTTAATTATATGGATTCTCTACAACACATGTATATAATAGCAACGATAAATAATCAACCATTATCCAGAGTGCACCACACAACTGCATAAGCATTAAATATAAATAATTAACGCTTACACAATCTGTCAATCCACCGATTGACATACAAATAAACAATCGGCATTAGTGTACGTCAAATCTCATCCCAATACCCGTATGGGGTTACAAATCAACAAACATAGATTTTTATTTGTGCAGTTGGGCGATGTGTAAAATTTATCGTCCCAATCAATATCAGTCAAATGTGTGTATATAAACAAATCGTCCGATTTGTTTATATTTATATGTTTCATTTTATATACACGTTAAAAATTATATTTTTAACTGTAAAATATTTTTAACTATATAAATATTTTATTTCATTTCACATCACATCACACAATCAACTACACATCAAAATCAAACAAACAAGCATACAAGTCGTCCATGGTCTGTGGACGACGGGTGTTGGGTGCTACTAAACACCGTCTGCATCCTAGTATATATTTTAACTAGAAATTTAAATTAAATGTGAGTATTCTCACCGACTAGCGAAACCAAACGCCACGACTATTCTCATGTAGGAAATCTTCATCGTGCTCGCCCTTTTGTCACTTTCGTTGTCCGTAGCCACTACATATATAAAAATCACATTTTTATATTGTTGCTATATATATAAAAATCACATTTTTATATCGTGTTCATATAATAAAGATTATATTTTCTCTCGCCATTCTCTATATAAAAATCACATTTTTATATATAGAGTTCGTATTTTTTTATCTCTACTACCCATGTAAAAATTACTTCCTTACAACGCTACTTCTATGATAAAAATTATATTTTTATCCTGTTGGTAATATAATAAAAATTATATTTTTATTACTCTACATAAATAAAAATCATATTTTTATTCTTCCTATGATATAAAAATCATTTTTTTTATTTCGTAATCATATTTCTATAGCGCTACTGAATATATAAAAATCGTATTTTTATATAACTAAAAGTCAAATCTTTTCTATAATAAAAATCAAATCTTTAACCCTATAAAAATCTAATCCTCTTTATTTAAAAATCTTATCTCTCCTATTCACAAAATCCTATCTTTTCTATATTTTTAAACTTTTCTATTTTATTTTAAAATCATATTTTTACTCCGCGTTCATATGTATCAAAATCTAATTTTTACATTAAATTTACATACATAAAAATCGAACCTTTATCTAAATTAAAAATCAAACCTTTATTTATTTAAAAATTATATAAAAATCTATTTTTGTTTATATTAAGCCAATTACTTTTCAATAAACAACTACAACAGAAAAAGAAAGTAAAATTAAAAAAACTTACAGTAAACGGAGAGGAGGGGCTACCATCGTTCGCCAGAGGCTGGGGGGCTGCGCGGGAGGACGGGTGGTGGAGCGGGGACAGGTGGCGGGTCTGAGGCCTACGACGGCGGCGCTGAGGGTTTCCATCCTCATGATTTGGGTGTGAAAGGGCGGAGGGTGGAGGAGAAAGAGGGCGTCGGGGGAAAGGAAGGAGATCGGAGTTGGGGGTAGGCAGACTTGCGACGGCGGCGTTGGTTCTCGTGGGGGAGGCGACGAGATCGCGATTCCCCCTTCTTTTTTTCCTTTTTTTTCCTTTTTCTGTTTTGATTCTAACGTGGGAGGGGGGCTTTATATAAATATATATATTTTATTATTAAATTAATTCTAAAAAGAAACTTTTATTTTCGACCTCGAAACGAGACCCACCTCCTGTCATCCCTAGCTAATTACCCCCATTCCGAACACAATGGGATATGTATCGTAAGCTGATTTGATCGTTTCGATCAGTTTCGTCAAAATCAAAATATAACTCTATATATTGAACTTGAACGCACATTTCAATTTACTGGGGCCACATACTAACTAGAAAAATCCCCAAAAAATATTTGCTAGCTTCGTATTGACAATACGGTCCTAACAAAACTAGTTTCATCGAATTCTGAGACCGTTTGAAAAATGGTCATTTTCCAGTCGATTAAAATCAACTGAATCTGGTCAAACGCGTTTTCCTCTTCCACGCTCACATATTAATTCGAAATATTATGAATTTTGAAACCTAGCAATAACTAGACATCACGGATCCAACAAAAGTGGTTTTATCGAAAAACGAGGTCGTTTGCAAAATTTCTATTTTTAAGGGCCAGAATTCCATAGCGACTATTCTGAAATTTTCAACTGGGCGTATCTTTTGATTCCTGCTACGAAATTTCAATTTTTCGGATTCGTTGGAAAGATATTCTCTAATAGATTCTAATATTTTTGGTTTCACTAAAATCTGATTTATTTTGCACCAGGTAAATTCATTTGAAATTTGAAATCGAATTATCAAACTATCGCGCCATTTTCAATTCCTTTTATAATTATAAATAGTTATTTATATTCTAACGATGACGTATATAAATATATACGTTCTAATTCTATTCAAAATAAATTTCTCATCGTTATTATTTAAAATAATTCATTTTAAATAATCAAAATTCACCAAAATTGTCAAAATAAAAATTTTAAATTGGCTCAGATTTCTGGGTTATTACAATCTCCCCCACTTAAAACTTTTCATCCCCGAAAAGGAACGAAGCCGAAAGTTGTTTAACTAATCAACTCAACTTTCATTATTTCCATTACGGCTTAAGTTCTTCAACTTTACAATTTCTAAGAACTTTTCAAATTCTTCAAAAATTTGGATAACACCCTAAATTTTTGAAAAATTTCGCCATAACCTCCCCTGCACCGGGGAATTCGGGATATTTCATATAGCCTCCCATGGCCTTCGTCAATCCAAAAGAAAAAGCCAAGCGGCTAGCCAATCGGCTCATAAAATCATCCAAACCCAAATAAATACAATAAACATGTACCTATTTGTCAGGAAAACAATTTTATTCTTCTGCTCTAGCCTCTTTGCTATGACCTGTTCAATGTAAGTACATGTACTAGCATGCAAATGCGACAAATTTTCAATATAATTCCATGTTTGATTCAATTGGGCTAAAGGGTTCAACATTTAATTAATCAAACAATATCAAACAACACAACCAGCAATCAATTAGTTGATTAACATTTCAAATTCATAATTTTGATATATAGTCCAAAAATCATATTTTTGATGCCAAATCACAACAATAAGCCCTATCTAATTTTGGTTGTCACACCAGTCTAGTGGAAATATATAGAATTCTCACTTTCATCAGATGAATATAAATACTGGCGATGGTGCCTCACCACCAGAATTATCCCCGGGCAACTATAGTGTGATTCTATAACTATCCAGTACATTAAAACTTCGAATACGCGTTTGCAAGACATATATGCAAAATCTTTATATATTGGATTGTCCTAATCAATTTAAAATAAATATTCAAATATGTATAAAACGATTTAAATTTCAAAACAAAAATTGTTTTCACTTTTAAAAATATACTCTTCACACTCGTTCTAGGATACTACTGATCCAATCTTTAACGAGTCATTCCCATTGGATATTACTAATCCAATTTCTGTTGAATTCTTTCATATGGTTCTAATGTGTCTTGTTCTCCGAGCTCTGTAAAACAAAGCTCTGATACCAAACTGAGACGACCCGAACTTCCCCGGTAAGGAAAGCCCAGATTGAATAGAGAACAATACACAAAAAAACGCAAACAGAAGGACATTTCATTGTTAATTACAACAATTCATCAGAATACAAGAATATACAGAGTATTAAAAAATAATATACAATATAAAATATCAGAGATTACAATACATTACATAGCAACAGAAAAATAATGCAATACACAACTAGAAGTAATACACGGATACAAAGCTTTCCGAGTATCGTTCCAGCTGTAAATCAGGATCCTGTGAATATAAACCTGCAAAACCAAAACTACTAGCTTCCCATGTCAAAATAAGGCACCCAACGTTTAGGTTAAAACAATAAACTCTAGGTCAGTCATGTGACTAGTGTGAGAACTAAAATAGTTATTTAAAACTTTACTTTAAATCAGATATATCAAGAGACCAAGCCATAAAACACGGAACAGTTTTCCTCCCAGGAATACCAGTGCAGAAAACAAAAGCGCAATGCTAAATATAGAAAAATGAAGCTATTATAAGACCCAGGTCCCATCACACAATGCAACGCAAGCAGGAGGATAGGGTTTTACCTTATAATAGCCAAAGAATGCTTGATACGCTAAATTTCATCTTTTATTACTATAAGTGTATAGTGTCAAACCAATTTCAAATCATAAGTATCAATCATAGACGGCATGGGTACCATATATCATGTCACCAATACTAGGCTCTACAATCAAAACCGCACATGTCATGTATTGGAAGTTGGATTTCTATCTGTGAACCGAGGCAGAAGATAATCCTCTACCGAATTCGAGACGCTCTAGCCCGTGTCTCAGGCAAGTACTCAGTAAAGCCTTTGGATCGTCAGGGCCGGTCCACCGATGTGGATTAAAATGCCTGAACACTGCGTTTCCCCACCCTTTGGGGCGTAAATGAGCCAACTCCATCGGCTTCACATAGTCACCGATATATCCGAGGCGCCTCGCAATAGCAACAACCACATAAGTCAAACTCGTCAGGGCGTGTAAAGCCACTGACGCCACTTCTAGCTAGAAAGAAACGCATGTCCCTCCTGAGGTCCTTCTCCCGTTTTTGGTTCACAACCGGGGTGTGAGGCTCGCGAATCCACGCTACACAAAGCAATGCCACACAGGCCGTGCTTTGATCTTCAACTACAAGACTCTGCTTTTCAACAGGAGCCTTGATCATTTGCATCTTAGCATGCCACATAGGAAAACCACTCCATGCAACTGTTATCCATCAATCACACAGAATGATATCCAATGTCAGACACACTGTCTATTTACAAGTTCGTTCTGGGTCTGAACGAAACCGGAGGCACCTTGTACCTCGCATATCCATCAATCTCCAAGTACGTCTGGACGACCACTAACTGATTCCCTCCTCTTGGGTGTACGGCCCAGTCAATATCATCAGTGATCACCCAAACGACGTGAAGACCTCCGGTCTTCGACCACCGTCTTCATCTTCGACTTATCATCGTAATAGTTACTCAGAATGGGATAAACCCGGTCTTTCCGAATAACTCACGTATATTATAAACAAGTGTTACACAAACGAAACATATGCCTCATTCCAATTCATCAGTCAGTAACCGTAAATTAGCAAGGGAATAATTCCCCAAAACATTAACCCTGAAGGCCGAAACCAGCATCAGATCAATACCCAAGAAACCATTCTTCTTAACTAATCTTCAGTTAGTTGCTAAATTTCACATTCTTAGGGATAGGTTCCCATTAATTTTATCAAAGATAAATTCCTTAAATTTATTCTTTAATCTTCTTTTGAATATCAATTAAACTAGTTGGGAATAGCGAACCACACAGAAGTAATCATTTATTTCATTTCCGAATCCCAGCCTATTCATCCCATGAAGTAAAACTGGTCATACTTTATATCTAACACCACGGTTTTATCGGTAAATTCAATTACCATTTCACGTTCAGATCTAATTAAAGATTTAACAATCGCCTGGAGCAAAACCGGTGATACTCCATTCTCGATCTTTTCAATCTAATTAAAGATTCATTAAAACTTCACTTGGTTTTAATATTTAACTGGGTTAAAGAACCAATGTCATTTAATACATGGTTCACGATAAACCCACATCACATTCCATTATATTCGTCTCTAACCATAAATTGGTAAGAGAACGGTTCCCTAAATATTAATCCCCGAAGGTCGAAACCAACATCAGATCAATACTCAAGAAACCATTCAACTTAACTAATCTCCAGTTAGTTTCTGATTTTCTTAACTTCGTTGGTTCTAAGAACAGTATTATTGAAGATACCGTTCATGACAACCCAAAATCACATTCTATTAATTATCGGGTTAAAGAACAAGTGTTATTTAAAACACTGTTCACGATAAAACCAAAAATCAATTCTTATTCAATTCCAATTAAATACTGTTTTAATTGGTACACTTCATTAAATCTAAATAAAAAGATTTAATCTTTTTCTCAAGTGGGTTTAAGAATAGTGTTAATGAAAACACCATTCACGACAAACCCAAATCACATTTGATATTAAATACAAGGCTCTGAATAGAAAATATATCGGCTTATATTCAATATCAAATTCTATGACCAACAAATATCGTACTGGAAATAACGATATAAATATATCTTTCAAATTCCCATAACAATATCTGTATCATCACGAAATCCAACATTGAAATATTCAAAGATGATTTCGATTCAAGTCCATTCCAATTCATATATTGGAAACTTCTGGTTATTTTAAAACCATTTCAAATCCAATTTATTTATTTTAAAAATAAATAAATTTTTATTCTAGTTCAAAACTAGTTCATTTCGATAAAAATCAATTTTTATTTTTTCAAATATGGAGTTTTTCATCCCAATTCTTTACAAATCATTTCGTATGATTTCACACAAATTATTACTATTTTTAATAATTTTATCAAGGCCCGTACAGTCGATTTCCATCAACGGCCATCAAACTGCACTTACAGCGACCTTTTCCAAATTTGATTTGGACATAATTCCAAATCCAACCGTTAGATTTCAAATTTCTAATATTCGTTAGAAAGCTTTTTTAGATACGAACCCAACGGTTCCGGTTTTAGGAGGATCCGATGGTCGGATCCCCCGTAATATCCATTCGAAGTCAATGGTCGAAATATGCGAACTGCCGCAGCGCGACGCGTTCTATTTAGGCCATTTTATATATATTATATAATATTATATATATTTCGTCGATTTACTTTCAAAACGTATTTTATAAATCGTTTAAATTCATTTTCAAAGCGATTTCAACTTCCTTTTCAAATTCAAATCAAGACTGAATTTTTCAATATAAATTCGTTTTAATTTCATTTCAATTTAACTCGAATTTCAATTCATTTCCATTTAATTTTAATTTCAATTCATTTCAATTTAATTCGAATTTCAATTCATTTCATTTAATTCGAATTTCAAAATAACTTTCAATATTCATTGAAAAATGAATAAAATCGATATAAATATCGTTCACGTCAAAATGGCGTCAATCTAATCAACACGGCTTTTATTCAACACATGAATGTTTATTCTATTCAACACATGAATATTTTTCAATTCAACACATGAATTTATTTTCTATATTGGAATGAGGCCCAATCAAATACCATATAATGTTAATTATATGGATTCTCTACAACACATGTATATAATAGCAACGGTAAATAATCAACCATCATCCAGAGTGCACCGTACAACTGCATAAGCATTAAATATAAATAATTAATGCTTACGCAGTCTGTCAATCCACCGATTGACATACAACTAAACAATCGGGATTAGTGTACGTCAAATCTCATCCCAATACCCGTGTGGGGTTTCAAATCAACAAACACAGATTTTTATTTGTGCAGTTGGGCGATGTGTAAAATTTATCATCCCAATCAATATCAGTCAATTGTGTGTATATAAACAAATCATCCGATTTGTTTATATTTATATATTTCATTTTATATACACGTTAAAATTTATATTTTTAACTATAAAATATTTTTAACTATATAAATATTTTATTTCATTTCACATCACATCACACAATCAACTACACATCAAAATCAAACAAACAAGCATGCAAGCCGTCCATGGTTTGTGAATGACGGGTGTCGGGTGCTACTAAACATCGTGTGCATCCTAGTATATATTTTAACTAGAAATTTAATTTAAAGGTGAGGAGTTCTCACCGACTAGCTAAACCAAATGCCACAACTCTTCTCATGCAGGAAATCTTCATCGTGCTCGCCCTTTTGTAACTTTCGTTGTCCGTAGCCACTACATATATAAAAATCACATTTTTATATTGTTGCTATATATATATAAAAATCACATTTTTATACCGTGTTCATTTAATAAAGATTATAATTTTCTCTCGCCATTCTCTATATAAAAATCACATTTTTATATATAGAGATCGTATTTTCATATCTCTACTACCTATGTAAAAATTACTTCCTTACAACGCTACTTCTATGAAAAAATTATATTTTTATCATACTAGTAATATAATAAAAATTATATTTTTATTACTCTACATAAATAAGAATCATATTATTATTCTTCCTGTGATATAAAAATCATATTTTTTTATTTCGTAATCATATTTCTATAACGCTACTGAATATATAAAAATTGTATTTTTATATAACTAAAAGTCAGATCTTTTCTATGATAAAAATCAAATCTTTAACCCTATAAAAATCTAATCCTCTTTATTTAAAAATCTTATATTTCCTATTCACAAAATCCTATCTTTTCTATATTTTTAAACTGTTCTATTTTATTTTAAAAATCATATTTTTACTCCGCTTGCATATGTATAAAAACTAATCTTTACTTAAAATTTACATACATAAAAATCGAACCTTTATCTAAATTAAAAATCAAAGCTTTATTTATTTAAAAATAATATAAAACCCTATTTTCGTTCATAATAAGACAATTACTTTTTAATAAACAAATATAACATAAAAAGAAAGTAAAATAAAATAATTAAAATAAAAAAAACTTACAGTAAACGGAGAGGAGGGGCTACCATCGTTCGCCGGAGGTTGGGGGGCTGCACGGGCGGAGGGGTGGTGAAGCGGGGATAGGTGGCGGGTCTGAGGCCCACGACAGCGGCGCTTAGGGTTTCAGTCCTCACGATTTGGGTGCAAAGGGGCGGAGGGTGGAGGAGAAAGAGGGCGTCGGGGGAAAAGAAGAGGATCGGAGCTGGGGGGAGGCGGACTTGCGACGGCGTGGTTGGTTCTCGAGGGGGCGGCGACGAGATCGCGATTCCCCCTTCTTTTTTTTCTTTTTTTTCCTTTTTCTGTTTTGATTCTAACGGGGGAGGGGAGCTTTATATAAATATATATATTTTTTGTTATTAAATTAATTCTAAAAAGCAACTTTTATTTTCGACCTCGAAACGAGACCCACCGCCTGTCGTCCCTAACTAATTACCCCCATTCTGAACACAATGGGATATGTATCATAAGCTGATTCGATAGTTTCGATCAGTTTTCGTCAAAATCAAAATATAACTCTATATATTGAATTTAAATGCACATTTCAATTTACCAGGGCCACATACTAACTAGAAAAATCCCTGAAAAATATTTTCTAGCTTTGTATTGACGATACGGTCCTAACAAAACTAATTTCATCGAATTATGAGACCGTTTGAAAAATGGCCATTTTCCAGTCGATTAAAATCCATTGAAACTGGTCAAACGCGTTTTCCTCTGCCACGCTCACATATTGATTCGAAAAATTACGAATTTTGAAACCTAGAAATAACTAGACATCACGGATCCAACAAAAGTGGTTTCGTCGAAAACCGAGGTCATTTGCAAAATTTCCATTTTTAAGGGCCAGAATTCCATAGCGACTATTCTGAAATTTTCAACTGGGCATATGTTTTGATTCCCGCTATGAAATTTCAATTTTTAGGATTCGTTGGAAAGATATTCTCAAATAGATTCTAATATTTTTGGTTTCACTGAAATCTGATTTATTTTTCACCTGGTACATTCATTTGAAATTTGAAATCGAATTATCGAACTACCGCGCCATTTTCAATTCCTTTTATAACTATAAATAATTATTTATATTCTAACGATGACGTATATAAATATATACGTTCTAATTTTGTTCAAAATAAATTTCTCGTCGTTATTATTTATAATAATTCATTTTAAATAATCAAAATTCTCCAAAATTTCCAAAATAAAAATTTTTAATTGGCTCAGATTTCCGGGTTATTACACCAACAATCGATAAAAGGCCAGGTTTTGATAGTCGGTTGTTTAATTATCAAATCATAGCAGTGTATCTAGGTGAATTGGCAGCTCAGGTCCTTAATATGAAATATTTCATTATCCCTATTCCCTCGACTCTTGTAATCGATTCCATGAGTTTAATCTTATCAAAACTCTTCTATTTTCGTTACTTTGAAAACATTACTCAACACTGTTTTTACTAACTTCTCTTTTTATTTCCTTTGTTTGGAAATGTTACCATATTTTTTAAATCATCTTTTATTTTCCTCTATCGTGGAAACACTGTTTAATTTACTCAAAATCCTTTTCATATTGAAATTATCTCTATGGTTTTATAAACTCACTTTTTATTTTCCTAACCATTTGGGCATATCGTTATATTTCTACTTAATCAAATGACATATGATAAATTACCAAAATCTCTTTCTTTATTTTTGATTAAACCATTTCACTTAATTCCATTCCCAGGTGAACGCTTATTTTTAAAATCATCGGTTTGGGTAGAACCCTTTTCACACCTTATTTGCATGATTTGAATTAAAGTTCAAATCCTTTCCATACTGATCCACCTCATAACTTTATTTCATTTAAGAATAGAATTCCAATCATAAAGTACTCGCTCTGGTTATAATTAGATAAACGTAGTTATATTTTTTATTTACTAAATCTAGTATAGTTAATTCATTTTAAAAGGTTATTTAAATAATGATAAATTATATTAATCGCAAATAACTCGGTACTCACTCTCCAACCCATTACAAACTAATTTTACCTCTCGATAATAGTGAAGCCATTCAAGTTGGGGTATTCTAATTACCTCCCATACCTTGATCGACAACGTTCTTATCTTAAGATAATACAAGTTTGCAATACCCAATTTCTGATACAACATTTGCACTCCCATTTAGTATGGCTTTATAAACCATTTCCTATTATTTGAAAACCCACTATACAAGTTAATTCCTTTTCCCCCATCGAGTAAGCTTTCCAATCTCTACCAATCGAATTCAATATGATTTTCATATCATATCTTATATTGGTCATTGATTTATAATCTTTTTACTTACATTATTAAGCGATTTAGTATCCTTTTTGTATGAATCCATTCAATCATCTTCTATGAAGTCTAATTTAATCCCCTTTACTTAATAAAATTATGTCGCCTTTCCCGCATTAGCTTTAAATCCCATTTACACTTGGTTTATACGATTTGACCTAAATTCAAATCCTTTTATGACAATATATTTTTCATCACTTTTATTTCATAAATCTCTTTCCGATCGGGTCGATTTTATTAAGTAAAAGACCATCTTAAACATCGTTGTAGCTCGAGCCTTCCTTTATAAACTTATGTTTATAAAATCCGGGGATTTACAACAATTTCCTTCTGTAATCTTTACTTAGTTAGAATCTCATTATCATTTGATTCCCTTTTGGAAAGGAACGCCAATAATTGGAACAATAGCTTTAATTATTATTAATATAAAAATTTAATCCACTATTAACCGAATAAAGGTAATTTATTTCAATAATTAATTATTTATCAATTACTTCATTATTAATTATAGTAAAAGTTGTTGACTTCATTATTTAATAAAGACAGGCTAATTAAATGATTTTACAAAGGAAATTAAATAGTAATTAACTTTATAAATAAATAAACAATGCAACAATCACTTAATATTATAGTTAATCAAAGATTAACTAACTTCTAACCCCATTCATTAAGTTAACAAATATTTTGAAACCATTGATTAGATTAACCCAACCGTCAAATTTCAAATTAAAACGGTTGATTTTTGCTAACCGTTCATATCAGTTAATTATTTAACTGATTTCCGTTATCATTTTCTCCTTAAATTAATTAAATAACTTAATTAATGTAAAACATAAGTTAACTGTTTTATAAAAACAAATATTCCATTTTTACTAACTCGTAGGTTAGTTTCTGACTGTAGTTCATAAATCTCATTAATGACATTAAATGCTTATTGTAAACTATTAAAAACATGAATATACATGTATAAATATATTTGTAAACTTCATATTCGTTCCTAAAAAAATAAACTTAAAACTTTAATTCAGTTAAAAATAAATTTTATACTTTAAAATTGCGTCAATTCGCCTGATGGCAACGCGACACCTTAAAATAGTAGATTTCAGGCCTTCACTGCCAATCACTTAATCAATACTATCGAATGATTAAAATCACAACAATAATCACATCCATTAAATCATCAACACTTAGACAGGTTTCAGTGTCATTTGGGGTTAAATCAGTTCATGCGTAATTAATATAAAAATAAACAACACACATGATATTTTGAGGAATTCGGTCGGATCCCTCCAACCTATCCTTCCCTGCATCACAAATTATTATAAATTTTCCTGATAGCATATAATTTAAATAAATAAATTAATGACAATAATATAACTAATAGCAACCATATAATCAACCATAATCAACCAATGCAGCCAATCGACCAATATATATATATATATATATATATATATATATATATATATATATATTCAATGGTATTTTAATTATGTGGATTTGTCACATCATAGCAGTCTAGAAAAGTGTGAGAGTTAACTCACTGTTTATTTCAGTTGACAAACATCGCGCCATTTTGTTTAATTTTAAACGAGCATTAAAATTAAAAGAAATTCCTAGCAGCTCCAACGTTAACCAAATCAATAGGTACATATAACCTTTGTCACTGCGACCTCACCGACTCTTGTTCCATTGAATACTACAAACGAACGAATACGATATCACTATTATAAAATTACCGTGAATTATACGAACATATAATTTGTTCAAATTATTAATTAAATATTATTACCTTAATTAAGCATGGATCATGTTAAGCCGCAAATTACCAATAATACGTCACGCCCATTCTCCCATCGGCCATCCAGAAGCCCGACTTCCCTACTATAAAATACTACTACTCCTCCTCTAATAGACGCGCCATGCCAACTTCACGTTCCAACGTTTCTTCTATTCCATGCAGGCCATATAAACCATTTGCTTCCCACTGCGATACTCAGCATCGCACTGACCTTGTCCCCATTTCCACGTTTTAAAATACTTCCTCACCAAATCTGTGACAAACAGGAATTTCGCTCGATCCGAATCGATCGCTAAACCGACGAAGACCGTTCGAAACCCCTAATTGTTTTGAGGACAAGACACGTCAGGACGCAAACAAAAGAACATTTCATTGTTTATTACAACAATTCCATTAGAATACAAGAATATACAGAGTATGAATAAATATTACACAGAAAATATCAGAGATTACAATACATTACATAGCAGCGGAAAAATAATACAAAACACAAATAGAAGTAATACACGGATACAGAGCTTTCCGAGTATCGTTCTAGCTGTAAATCAGGATCCAGTGAATATAAATCTGCAAAACCAAAACTACTAGCTGCCCATGTCAAAATAAGGGCACTCAGAACTTAGGTTAAAACAATAAACTCCAGGTCATTCATGTGACTGGTGTGAGAACTAAAACCGTTATTAATCTTCATTTTAAGGTTAGGTAAATCAAGGGACCACGCCGTATAACACGGAACGGGTTTCCACCCATGAACACCAGTGCATAAAACAACAGCGCAATATTAAATAAAGAAAAATGAAGCAATTATATGACCCAAGTCCCATCACACAATGCAACGCAAGCCGGAGGATAGGGTTTTTACCTTATAATAGCCAAGAATGCTTGGTATGTGAAATTTCATGTTTTATTATTACTACAAGTGTATAATGTCAAAACAATTTCAAATCATAAGTATCAATCATAGACGGCATAAGTGCCCCATACCACTATGTCGCCATATATAGGTTCTACAAATAAAACCACAAAGTCACGTATTGGAAGATGGATTTCCATCTGTGAACCAAGGAAAAAGATAGTCGTCACCAATTCGAGACTCTCTAGCCGACCCTCGAGACAAGTACTCAGTTAAGCCTTTGGAGCGACAGGGCTGGTCCACCGATGTGGATTAAAATGCATGAACACTGCGTTTCCCCACCCTTTGGGGCATAAATGAGCCAAATGACTCCATCGGCTCCACACAGTCACCGATATATATGAGGCGCCATGCAACAGCAACAACCACACAGGTGAAAATAATATAAATGTCAAGGCTGGTAGGTCACTGACACCACCCTAGCTAGAAGGAAATGCATGCCCTCTGTAACACCCCGTGTATTTTATAACAGTGAAATTCACAAATTGAAGTATAATAAATTTCAGATCAAAGTATTAAGGGAAACGGGATATGCCATTGCGTTCGTCTCGGAAAAATACGCGAGATAGAGTCCGAGTTTTCGAAAAACGGAGCCCATATGACTAAATTAAGGCCCGATGAAGTTTCAGAAAATTCAAATTTCGAAAACAGATTTGAATTTCAGCCCAATCAGAGTAGGCGGGAAAATTCCCGCCCAAACCCACCAGGTCGACCTGGGAGTCGACCCTAGGGTCGACCTGCCAGGCGACCTGGTGGTCGACCTAGGTGTCGACCTGCCCCAGGCAGGTCGACTCTAGAGTCGACCTGGGGGTCGACTGGGGAGTCGACCTGGCCCCTGAGCCAGGTCGAACCCAGCCCACCCTGGCTGTCCTGGTCTGTGTTTGGTCGATTTTCTGAGCCTTGCCTTGTCACTAGGGCTAGGTGTCACTCCTGATTGGCCTCTCCTTTGAACGAACGGCTATTATTAAACCAAGCTCCATCGACGGTCTAAATCAACTCAAAAACTCTATAAAAAGGACCTAAGACTAACCCTAATTTACACAAACTAAAATGGAGATGAGACCGTCATGCTGCTGAGGAGAGACTGAGGATAGTCGTCAGAAATAGAGAGACAATTAGGAGATAATTCAAAGCTTAAAGCAACGTCAAATCAATCAAAATAACGCCTACAACAAAGGATAGCATCTCCAAATTCAGAATTCAGATTCCTGAATTGAAGATTCGTCATACGTTGTAAGTAGAGTGCTATTCCGATGTGAATTAAATAATTGTGTTGATTTGTGTAAAGTAAGAAATGGAATTGTGGCGATAATAATCTATTATTGTATGTTGCTTTGATGCTAAACGATTTGGGAATATTATGGTATACGATTGGATATTTGTAAGTACGCGATTTGCGTTGGAAGTTAACATGGAAATGGAATTGTAGCAATAATAACCTATATTTGTACGTTATTTTGATTCTAAACGATTTGGCAATGCTATGGTGTACGATTGGATTCATACAAGTATATGGTTTATGTTGACAACCACATGTTGTGGAATTTTAATTGGGATTCATGCAAGCATATGATTCATATTGAAAACTACATGTTTGTGGTAGTTATTTACAACACCCATTTGATAATTGCAAGTATATGATTCATGTTGAAAATGACAACTATATGTTGTAATAGTTTATTTGAAATTCATGCAAGTATATGATTTATTGTTATGCCAACATGATGTATAATTCTATGGTCATCTTTAGTGTAATTTGGTCCATTTGAGTATTATGATTCATATGAAGTTATGTTGGAATTGGCATTATAGTTCAAGTATAAAAATCATGCCTTTGTGATAGTGACAAAAGCAAGCATCTTTGTAAGCTTGTATTAATTTTATGAACATGACTAAATTATGCTTGTTATTATGCCCAGTTGAAAACATGTTTGCAGGCTTATGTTGTTATCATAATCATATGATAATATATGTGACACATAAGTTACATTAGAATTACACTAGAATTACATCCCACTTGCAAGTTACATAGATAGGATAAAAACCATAATTATATGAATAGTAGTATTCATGTTCAATTATGTTTATGCCATGACTATATGAATAGAAGGACTCATGTTCAATTATGATTATGCCATAATTATATGATTAGAATGGTTCATGTTTAAGTATTATTTATGCCATGACTACATGAATAGAATGATTCATGTTTTGTTTATACCATGATTATTTGAATTGAATGATTCATGTCTAAATATTGCTTATATTATATGTTGTTACAATTGAAAGTTTACATGTGCCTAGCTTATGTTAATTGAGTCGTTATGTTGCAAGTTCATGCGTTCACACTCCCATTTTTTTTATGTTACCTTGTAAACACCATGTTATAAGCCTCCCCTTTTCATATGGCTAAATTGGGTTTGAGTGTTAAACCCAACACACCTTACATTGGAGCGAACGTACAAAACGGGGGTAATGACGTTTGGGCTAAAATATAGAACATATGTGTTGGCATGTTTGACGCATGCCAACAACCTTGAAAAATAATTAAGTGGCATAAATAAATCTCAATCAATAAAGATGAATTTGAATAATGGGCCGCAAATATTTACATATAAAAAGAAAAGAGACAAAATATGTAAATGTAGAAAATACGATGTGTTTAACCCAAGGTGGATTGAGTTGTGATGTAAACCTTCCCGTAACCGCCCGGCTGTCCAGTAGTCACAACAATACCTATCCAATGTGGGTGGTTAAACACGGAGCCCAATAAGGACCCGAGGTTAGACTGAGTTGTGGCGTAAGACTGCCCGGACCCAACCGGCAACAGGCAGCCACAACAATACCTGTCTAATGTGAGAGGTCAAGGCTTTAATAAGACAATTAAGGCTGAGTTAGGATTGATAGGATTAAGTGAATTAAGAATTAATCAAAATATAACATGTTAAACTAAACGGACTGATTGGGGGTTAGGTTTATAAAACACATAACCAACTTAGCATGTTGGCTAGAAATAGAAAACCTAGTAGCGGGGGACCCTTTTCAGCAGTAACCCTACAAGGTATCATGATACCCTGAAACTAGGCAGGGTGGGGCACGATTACTGGGCTGACTGTAAGAGGTCAAATCGACGGCAGTGGTGCACCAGTGTAGGTTTCTAACGGGGTGTGGGCGTGCACACACTCCGGCGTAGAAAAATAAGGCATTGGGCACCAGTAGCATACCTGTGCATTCTAGGGTTGTGTCGGGTCGCCACCATGGGACTTGATACACCCCATGGTGGGACCAGCATAGGTAACTACAACATCGGGGGCCGTAAGACACATGTAACTATGCGAGTAGGAGCCGACCATCAGAAAAAGGATCACTTTACCCTGATTATGGGGTGCCTGTTAGGAACTAGTTTATATTGGTACAGAGATTAATATGGGGTACGATAGTATTCGACCCTAGACCACTTAACTTAGTTTATAATGCTTTCCCATTTCTAGTTTATGCTTATCATACCCAGTTCTTTATTCATAGACTGAATAGTCCTAGACTTACTCAGGCTTTATGTCTGACTCTACTTTTCTTTCGTCTTCTTTTCTTCCGTTCCCCCCCCCCCCCCCCCCCAGGTCCACAGGGAGGGAATACCGCAGCTTGACCAGCCTTCATATCCAGCTTGAAGAGAAAGAATGTATTGCCTGGATCTTTTCGTTTTGGACTATGGATTTGGACAACAATTATGGGACTTTTGCAGTTTATTTATGTTTTCTTTATGCTTCTTTAAATAATGTAATCAAGACAGTTATGAAGATGTTATGTTTTTGGAAGTATTGTAAGACAATTATGGTATGGTTGGTGTAACACGTATTTCGATGAAATAAAAGTTGTTGTTTTCCGCTGTTCAAAAATATGTGTTATTATATCTGTCTTGTATATCTGTGATTTATACTTATAAACCTCCACCAAAATCAGGGCATTCCCTTTTACAGCGACCCTAACGGAGGTGGGGTGTTTCACCCTCCCTGAGGTCCTCTCCCTTTTAGGTTCACAACCGGGGTGTGAGGCTTGCGAATCAACGCAACACAAAGCTATGCCACACAGGTCGTGCTTTGATCATCAACCACAAAACTCTACTTTTCAACCGAAGCCTAGATCATATTGCCACTTAGGCATGCCACACAGGCAGTTGACTCCATGCATTTGATATCCATCAATATATAACCCCTGATCTCGTACGTCTCAGAGAAGGGCGTTAGGCAAGAGAATAAACTCTTCGCCGCCAAATAGATATATATGTTTATAATAGAAATCAATCACACAGAATAAAATTTAATGTCAGACACACAGTCCATTTACAAGTCCGTTCTGGGTTTGAACGAAACCGGAGGCACCTTGTACCTCGCATATCCATTGATCTCCAAGTACGTCTGGACGATCACCAACTGATCCCCTCCTCTTGGGTGTACAACCCAATCCATATCATCATTAATCACCCAAACGATGTGAAGTCCTCCGGTCTTCAACCACCGTCTTCATCCTCGACACCACGTCGAATCTGTTATTCAGAATGGGATAAATCCGGTCTTTCCGAATAACTCGCGTATATAATAAACAAGTGTTACACAAACACAACATTCGCCACATTCCAATTCAGAATATTCTTTTATTCAAATATTCTTATACCTTGGGAAAGGTTCCCATTAATTTTATCAAAGATAAATTCTTTAAATTTATTCTTTAATCTTCTTTTGAATACTAATTCAAACTAGTCGGGATTAGCGAACCACACCGAAGTAATCATTTATTTTGTTTTCCAATCCCAACCTATTCATCCCATGAAGTAAAATTGGTTATATTTCATATCTAACACCACGGTGTTATCGGTAAATTCAATTACCATTTTACGTTCAAATCTAATTAAAGATTTAACTATCGCCTGGAGCCAAACTGGTGATACTCCATTCTCGATCACTTCAGTCTAATTAACGATTCATTAAAACTCCACTTAGTTTTAATCTTCCCAAAAATCAATATCCTCTCATAAACCGGGTTAAAGAACCAATGTTATCTAAAACACGGTTCAAGATAAACCCAAAATCACATTCCATTAATTATCGGGTTAAAGAACAAGTGTTATTCAAAACACCATTCACGATAAACCCAAAAATCAATTCCAATTCAATTCCAATTAAATACCATTTAATTGGTACACTTCATTAAATCTAAATAAAAAGATTTAATCTTTTTATCAACTGGGCTTAAGAACAGTGTTAATGAAGACACCATTCACAAAAAAACCAAATAACATTTGATATTAAATACAAGGCTCTGAATAGAAAATATATCAGCTTATATTCAATATCAAATTCTGCGACCAACAATTATCATATTGGTAATAACGATATAAATATATCTTTCAAATTCCCATAACAATATATGCATAATCACAAAATCCAACTTCGAAATATTCCAAAGACAATTTCGATTCAAATCCTTTTCCACTTTATATATTGGAAATTCTGGTTATTTTCTAAACCATTTCAAATCCACTTTATTTATTTCAAAAATAAATGAATTATAATTCTAGTTCAAAACAAGTTCATTTCGATAAAAATATATTTTTATCTTTTAAAGTATGGAAATTTTCATCCCAATTCTTCAAAAATCATTTCATATGATTTTACACAAATTATTACTATTTTTAATAATTTTATCAAGGCCCGTATAGTCGATTTCCATCAACGGCCATCGAACTGCACTTACAGCGACCTTTTCCAAATTTGATTTGGACATAATTCCAAATCCAACCGTTAGATTTTAAATTTCTAATATTTGTTAGAAACTCTTTTCATGACAAACCCAACAGTTCAAGTTTTAGGAGAATCCGACGGTCGGATCTCCCGTAATATCAATTCGAAGTCAATGGTCGAAATTCGCGAACTTCTGCGGCGCGTTCTATTCAGGCCATTATATTATATATATAATATATATAATATATACTTCGTCGATTTTCTTTTAAAATGTATTTATAAATTGTTTTAAATTCGTTTTCAAAACGATTTCAACTTCATATTCAATTTCGAATCAAAATTGAATATTCCATATCATCGATATATAAATTATAATATTTCCAAAATGTTATATTTTGAATTCACTTCCTTTTCTATATTCATTATAAAAATGAATATAATCGATATAAATATCGTTCACGTCAAAATGGCGCCAATCTGACCAACACAGCTTTATATACTTCAATAACTTCGTTATTTTATTCAACAAATGAATATTTTCTTCAACACATGAATTTTCTTTTATTCAACACATGAACTTTTCTCTATTCAACACATGAATTTTTTTCTATTCAACACATGAATTTTCTTCTATTCAACACATGAATATATATTTTATTCAACACATGAATTTTCTTTTACTCAACACATGAATTTATATTTTATTCAACACATGAATTTTCTTTTATTCAACACATGAATTTTCATTTATTTTCCAAATCGGAATGAGGCCCAATCAATTACCATATAATGTTAATTATATGGATTCCATACAACACATGTAAATAATAGCAACGATAAATAATCAACCAACATCCAGAGTGCATTCTACACTGTATAAGCATCAAATATAAATATTCAAAGCTTATAACAGCCTGTCAATCGATCGACATACAGCTAATTATTGGGATTAGTGTATGTCCAATTTCATCCCAACTCACGTGTGGGGTTTTCAAATAATCAAACACAGATTTTATTTGTGCAATTGGACGATGTGTAAAATTTATCATCCCATCAATATCAGCCAAATCGGTGTACATAAACAAATCGTTCGATTTGTAAACGAATATTTATTTTATTTCAACACATGAATCTATATTTTATTTCAACACATATATATATATATATTTTATTTCAACACATGAATATATTTTTTGTGACAACCCCATTCCCCGTACGGCGGTGGCTAGGGTAATCTTTGGAATATAACACATAAACAAATAATAGCAGAACAGAAATAATTAAATACACCGGATAATGTACAATTGAATACACTGAATAAACATAATCATCAGAGTTACACAGTATACAGGATCATACTTAGTACAAATACAGTTCAGCTATACATAAATGTCTACAGCGGAAAACAAAACATAATATGAATAATAGGAGCTGAACAGCATAAAAAGAAATAAATGATGGAATCCATCTTCGGTTCCAGCTATCTAGAAAGAGCCTGCTAAAACCTGAATGCAACGCTGCCCTGTAGAAAAAGGGGCACCCGAGTTTGCAAGTGAAACAAACTACGAGTCAGTCATAGGACTTGTATGAGAAATCTACTTAACACATTTTATAATATGGCCAATCACAGGACCACGCCACTTTCGCAGAACGGGTTTACTCCATTGGATTGCCAGTGCTTTAAAACAAGTAAATCTTTTAAACATCGCAATGCTTTTTATAAAAATGAAGTCATTATAAGACTCAGTTCCCATCACATAATGCAACGCAAACCGGAGGATAGAGTTCCCATCATTATAAGAAACAGGAAATAAGAAGCTACGAAATCGCAAAGTTAAAGGACGGATAAGGCACAATGGAATTGAGCTCAAGGAAATACGACTTTGATGGCCAAAGGCTAGATGCGCGCATAATATCTCTTTTTGGGAGTATATCCTTGATCCCTGTTTTCTGTAGAGCTTACTTGTAGGCTATCTTTTGTGAGCATCCTCTCGGTCCTATTTTCTGTTACAAACCCCGTAAGGAGTTTGTCTTGTTTATCTTCTCGACCCTGTTTCAGGGAATCCTAGGTAGAACCCTATGGATGTAAACATGTATTTGAAACGTGTTATGATTGATATGGTTGCAAGTGGTTGCAAGTGGTTGCTCGTGGATGCGCGAATACACATTAGATACTAGCTCGACTCGGTCACATTTCATATTGCATATGCACGAGTATTTATACTTGTTTATGGATGAAATCGAATGTGTTATCATGCGGTTGTTGCATATGATTGAATGATTGTGCACGCATATAGTATCTATATGACTAGGACTATTTGCATACATGTTGGATTCATGGCACTATACATATTTTTGCATTAGAAAGATTATTCAGGCCTGATCATTAGCATTAGCTAAGGAACATGTACACACACGTTTTGCATATATTCATATAACATTAGAAATCGTCTAAGGACAATGGTTGCTAGTGGATGATGTTTTGAGTAGATGGATGATGGATGGTAGGATATGTTCTTCCTAACTTGGAGATTTCAGGGACGAAATCCTAAAAGGTGGGGAGAATATAACAACCCGTATTTCGATAACATGATTAAGACGAGAATCAAGGCAGAATTTAATTTTAAATTCTGAATCAAGTTAAACGGGCTATGCCATTGCGTTCGTCTCGGAAAAATACGCGAAATAGAGTCCGAGTTTTCGAAAATCGGAGTCCGTATGACCCGATTAAGGCCCAACGAAGTTTTCAGAAAATTTCTAAGTAAAAACAGATTTCAAATTCAAACTGGAACTTGGGAAATTGGGCCAGTTGGGCCAGGCGGGAAAATTCCCGCCACAGTACCCAAGTCGACAGCCCTGTCGACTTGGGAGTCGACTTGGTCTGACCAAGTAGACATCCCTGTCGACTTGGCTGTCGACTTGGCTCAGACGAGCATTCTTGCCTGGTGCACCTATTCTCTATCTTGGCTAGGTTTTTTGGGCCTGGTTTGAAATCTGACGGTTCAGGTTGGTCCTAGGGTTAATCTAAGGGTCCTAACTAGCCTAATCTTCTATAAATAAACCCCTAAACCCCCCTAAATCCTCATTATTCACTCATGTAACTAAACTATGGCAAAATTTCTACTCTCATGGCCTCCACTCAACTATCCTAGCCTCCACTTCATTTCTATGAGAGGTTTCATGATCATGAGAGTATTAGAGAGTCCCTATGTTAGTATGAGAGCTTCTCAAGTTGATTCCAAGGCAAAAGCTTTGATCTTTGTTCATAAAGAGGGGGTTTTCATTGATTTGGAGGGTTCATCTTTGGGGTTTTGGGTAATGGCATGCATAGGCTTCATCACAAGTTTTAGCTTAATCAATTTAGGCCTTCATAGCAATGTAAGCCCTTTCCCTACTCTTAGATATTAACTATGAAGTTAAATGTTCATGTTGCAAATTTGGGTTTGATCATTGGGTATGATTTGTGCTATCATGTCATGCAAGTTTATGAAGTCATCATCTTGATCTTATGAGCTAAAAGCTACAACCTTTATGTTGAAATGTTGCATTATGCAACATGAGAACCTTCATACATTTTATGTCAACTTTCATATGAAGTCATAACCCTTATATGATGATATATGCGAGTTTCTAGTCATCATTCCATGTCATTTGTCGCCATGATTCGCTTATGTTGCAAGTTTGGGTTTATGCATGTCTTTGTGAGGCTTAAGAATGTAACATGCAAGCTAATGAACACATTTGTGCCTCATTTGCCACCATGATTAACTTGTGGCTTAATATCCATTTTTGTCATGCCTTTGTCAAGTCTCTTCTTTTAGTCCATTACGTTGTTGCGAACGTATATGCGAGTTTAAAAGTGTTGGGGTCACATTATGAGGGAAATATAATGACATGAACATGATTTGGGTAATTGGGTATAAACATGACTACATGTAACGTTAAATATGACATGTGTTTATACTTGAAAACACGACTTGAAATATAACATGAAAGTTGACATGTAAGTATGCTTGAAAACATAAGCTTGGGAATTTACCTATTAAGTTAGGTCTACCCATTGGGAATTTAACTATTAAGTTAGGTCTACCCAATTGCTTGAAAACTTGAATATGAACATGACACTAGACTAAACATGAAAGTGGCCAACTCGAGGTTGGGTTGAGTTTGCAACATAAAGCTACCCGGAACCGACCGGCCTAACTAGTAGTTGCATACAATAGGACCCAATGTGAGAAGTTAGTCATGTTGTGCTTGAACCCGAGGTTAGACCAAGTTGTGGTGTAAAGCTACCCGGAACCGACCGGCTTAACTAGTAACCACAACAAAGTCTAATGTGAGAGGTTGGGGTGCATTAAGTAATTAATGCCACATGATAGGGTTAAGTTAATTTGATTAATGACTCTTAATCAAATATGACATGGACAAACGGGTTAAGTAAATTGATTGGGCTAATGATACTTAACAAAACATGACAAGGTGGGGTAGGTTAAGTAACTCGATTTGCCTAATGACACTTAACCATTTTGACACGACTAGTGGACGGGGATTAAGTTAACCAACACTTGATCAATCCAACATGATAATTTGGTATGGTTAAGTAAGTTTTCTTAATGACACTTAACCAAAAGATACAGTAAATGGATGGGGTTAAGATTAGACTCAACTAGTCTAAACATGATAATCGGATGGGGTTAAGTTAGCTTAGACTTAATTAATCCCACTTGGTAGTTGAAAGGGGGTTAAGTTAAACACTTGACTAATCTAACCCGTTAATTTGATGTGGTTAAGTGACTTATACTTAACCAATCTAACTCGTTGATTTGATGTGGTTAAGTGACCTATACTTAACCAATCTAACCCGTTAATTTGATGTGGTTAAGTGATTTATACTTATCCAATCTAACTCGTGAATTTACTGAGGTTAAGTTAACCCGTACTTAACCAATATAACGTGAAAACATGATAAGGCTAAGTCATGAATCGCTTGAATACACTTGACCGGTTTGACTAAGTAATTTGGTAGGGTCAAGTTAATATATACTTAACCAATTTGAGCATGGTTTGTAGGGTTAAGTTTTGAACTTGGATACTTAGCCAATTTTGACATGATTTGTAGACGGGTTAAGTTTTGAACTTGGATACTTAGCCAATTTTGACATGATTTGTAAATGGGATTAAGTCATGAACTTAAGTGACACTTAATCTATTATGCAAACCCTAATTCGGGGAATTAGGTGGGTAACCGTAATTAACAAGGGTAACGGGAATAAGGCTAAGTGGTAAACCTTAGTTGATGGATAACTAAGTAATGATTCTTAGTCAAGGAAATTTAGACCAGTTCATAGATAGATGAGTAACCCGATACGGTAAGTCATCGTTTAAGTATACGAGTGGGAGCATGTATCTGATTTAGATAAAGGCTCCAGCGAATTGGGTAACGAAGCAGCGGCTTCTGGGAACGTGAGGATACTCTTGGGATCCCTCTGTGGGCTGCCAGGTAATTATACTAGGCCCATGAGAGGTTAAGGTCTGCGTTAGAAGGACCAAGAGTATGCCTTGGTTGCTATACGAGCGACCTAAAGACGGGGATGGATAGGGCATAGTCGGCGAGACACGGTCGTACCCTAGATAGCATTTGCTCGTCAGACTACCTTCCATCTTTGGTCAAGCATGTACGTACGGAAAGGCAGAGAACACCCAATAGACCATAATTGCTATCTAATTATGGGTGCGGTAAGGCTCGGATTGGGGGTTGGCCAGTAGTGTGTTCTCGTACAGGATTTATCCTGTCTTGTCTTTCGCTAGTTGAGGGAGCTGTCGCGTGGGACCATAGCCACGTATAGAAAAACAGACCTTAGCGTCTACATCGACAGATAAATTGTAAGCTCCCGACCGAGTCCTGTATTTCTTGGTCTGCCCTGTGATAGGACTCGGGTGGCACGATGTGATACATGTGCACACAGTCATGGAAAACGATTCACGATGAATGCGTGGGAAAAAGGGCGCGGTTGGTGGTTAGCGTAATCCCTAGTGGCCCTAGGTGGTTGAACCCAAACCGAGATACGAAAACGTGCAATAGGTAAGCGTAATCCCTAGTAGCCCTGGGTAGCATAAGTCCTAGTTGTACAGACGATAATTCATGTTGGAAGACCCTAGCTAGGTTTAGGGTAACAGTCCAAACCGATCTTAAGGATCATGGAACTATGTCAAAGTAGTATAGAATCTCATGGGAAAGCCCGTATGGTCTACGGCAAGGGACTGAACATTTACATGGAATAAAATATACGAGTAGAGTAATCTATATATGCAATATACTAGGTTGACATGGACCATTACACGACTTTTGAGTAAGGGTCATTCATGGTTAACACAGGATATGGTGGGGATACTAGTACGGTGGGTGCAGAGCGGGCATACAGGATAGACACCATGGGACGTTACACGTGATAGATATCTTGGGGATATTATACTTGATAGAAACTTGACGATGTGATACCTTGTTTTATCTTGACATCGTAATTTATCATGACACCTTAGTTTACCTGAGTTCAGTAGCTCATCCTGTTATTCTGATTTAGCTTATCTATCTTATTATCATGCTTATGTTCATCTCAGTTTCTCATGACAGTTAACTTTACTAGTTTTTATACTAATAGTAGATAGGGCTTACTCAGTCTTTTTGACTGACCCGTTTTGTTTCGCCTCTTTTCTTCCGTTTCCCCCCCAGGTTATAGGGAGGATATACTGTTGTTTAGTTCGGACTTCTCCTGCTTGAAGGTCATCATGGATGGCTTGGACTTTTCTTGGCTATGGCTACTTTACTGTTTTTACTTGGGGAATAATTTATGAAAATGTCTTTATGCTTCTTTACTATTGCAAGACAGGTTTTGATGTACTCTGATGTAAAAGGCTTTAGACCTTATTTATTCATGATTATGAAAGTTTGATTTTACTTCCGCTATTTTATATGTTCTGTTTTGTGATATTTCTGTGCATGTTTACCAATAATGCCCCTCTAAAGCTAGTGCATTCCTTTGCGAGTGACCCTAGCGGAGGCGGGGTGTTACATTTGGTATCAGAGCAGAAGGTTACCAGACTGGGCAAAAGTTTTTTTAAAGACCTTCTGAAAACTATTTGAAGAATCGTTTATAAAGAAGCATTTTTCAAGAAAATTTTCTTTTAAAAGAAAAATACTATTCCCCAAAGGCCATTAGCACTATCCTTGTTTCCTTGATTGAGTCTCTTTTCCTTTCATTCCTCCATTGGTAGTCACAGTGGTTTTAACTGCGACTAGTCTTTTCTATCTACGAAAGTGCTTTCCATGCGATGGAGGTGGTTCTCGAGAGACCAGTGGCCGTGTTATAAGAAAGGATAATGGGAAAGAGAATAAAGGATACGAGTTTAAGGATGAACAACTTGTTGGCCTGACTTAATCCTCAAAGGAGGGAGAAAGATGAACAATGAAACCCATGACGAGAGAGTACCTTTGGCATGGTAAAACGGGACAGATAGTTAAGTATCATGGGACAAGGACAAGATCATCGGGAGGGCAGTAGTATGCTCTCATTTCTGGAGTACCTCGGAAGGAGGGTAACGATCTTGTTAAAGGTTTAGCTTTTCTTCTCTATCATCCCGTTAGGACTTTGGTTTGATCATCGTATCATTTAAGTCTGCTTCGATAGTAGAGTCTCTGCACCTTAAGTACTAGCGTAATAGAGAATCCCAATTTTTGTCTCAAAGTCCTATTGGAGAGTCAGTCCATGTATACATGACTTGTTTGGATTTGAGAATGTCTAGGCCAAGTGTTGAGTTTGGAAATAATGCTTATGTTTATAAGCTATGGATGGATTCTAGGGATAAAGTGGTTATCCAGTAAGGGGTGCCACTCTCGGTTTTGATAGGAGGGTAGTTAGACTCTTGACTAGCCTTGGTAATACCCTCGAAGCCTCATGGAACCTTTTTGGGTTCGGTCATGATTAGTTACCTAGAATCCCTTGATACCTTTATTGGAAATTTGAAGCCCGATCGAGTGGTGTTCGCCGATAAGACGGGTGGTTTATTTCACTTATGCATGGGTCATAAAGACCACCTTAGTAAGTGCGCTTGGTTGACATCCGTTTACTTTCAAGAGAAAGTTCTTCTACGTGGAATACCTTATGGTACGAGGTCCGAGATTCACTAGTGAATTTTGGGAAAGCTTGCATAAGATCATGAGTACGCAGTCATGTTTGCGCCAAGTGGGCGAGGGGTACGAGAGGCGACAAAGAAATGAGTTCCAGCTCATGTTATGGAAACAGGAAATAAGAATCTACGAAATCGCAAAGTTAAAGGACGGACAAGGCACAATGGAATTGAGCTCAAGGAAATACGACTTTGATGGCCAAAGGCTAGATGCGCGCATAATATCTCTTTTTGGGAGTATATCCTTGATCCCTGTTTTCTGTAGAGCTTACTTGTAGGCTATCTTTTGTGAGCATCCTCTCGGTCCTATTTTCTGTTACAAACCCCATAAGGAGTTTGTCTTGTTTATCTTCTCGACCCTGTTTCAGGGAATCCTAGGTAGAACCCTATGGATGTAAACATGTATTTGAAACATGTTATGATTGATATGGTTGCAAGTGGTTGCTCATGGATGCGCGAATACACATTAGATACTAGCTCGACTCAGTCACATTTCATATTGCATATGCACGAGTATTTATACTTGTTTATGGATGAAATCGAATGTGTTATCATGCGGTTGTTGCATATGAATGAATGATTGTGCACGCATATAGTATCTATATGACTAGGACTATTTGCATACATGTTGGATTCATGGCACTATACATATTTTTGCATTAGAAAGATTATTCAGGCCTGATCATTAGCATTAGCTAAGGAACATGTACACACACGTTTTGCATATATTCATACAGCATTAGAAATCATCTAAGGACAATGGTTGCTTGTGGATGATGTTTTGAGTAGATGGATGATGGATGGTAGGATATGTTCTTCCTAACTTGGAGATTTCGGGGACGAAATCCTAAAAGGTGGGGAGAATGTAACAACCCGTATTTCGATAACATGATTAAGACGAGAATCAAGGCAGAATTTAATTTTAAATTCTGAATCAAGTTAAACGGGCTATGCCATTGCGTTCGTCTTGGAAAAATACGCGAAATAGAGTCCAAGTTTTCGAAAATCGGAGTCCGTATGACCCGATTAAGGCCCAACGAAGTTTTCAGAAAATTTCTAAGTAAAAACAGATTTCAAATTCAAACTGGAACTTGGGAAATTGGGCCAGTTGGGCCAGGCGGGAAAATTCCCGCCACAGTACCCAAGTCGACAGCCCTGTCGACTTGGGAGTCGACTTGGTCTGACCAAGTCGACAGCCCTGTCGACTTGGCTGTCGACTTGGCTCAGAGGAGCATTCTTGCCTGGTGCACCTATTCTCTATCTTGGCTAGGTTTTTTGGGCCTGGTTTGAAATCTGACGGTTCAGGTTGGTCCTAGGGTTAATCTAAGGGTCCTAACTAGCCTAATCTTCTATAAATAAACCCCTAAACCCCACTAAATCCTCATTATTCACTCATGTAACTAAACTATGGCAAAATTTCTACTCTCATGGCCTCCACTCAACTATCCTAGCCTCCACTTCATTTCTATGAGAGGTTTCATGATCATGAGAGTATTAGAGAGTCCCTATGTTAGTATGAGAGCTTCTCAAGTTGATTCCAAGGCAAAAGCTTTGATCTTTGTTCATAAAGAGGGGGTTTTCATTGATTTGGAGGGTTCATCTTTGGGGTTTTGGGTAATGGCATGCATAGGCTTCATCACAAGTTTTAGCTTAATCGATTTAGGCCTTCATAGCAATGTAAGCCCTTTCCCTACTCTTAGATATTAACTATGAAGTTAAATGTTCATGTTGCAAATTTGGGTTTGATCATTGGGTATGATTTGTGCTATCATGTCATGCAAGTTTATGAAGTCATCATCTTGATCTTATGAGCTAAAAGCTACAACCTTTATGTTGAAATGTTGCATTATGCAACATGAGAACCTTCATACCTTTTATGCCAACTTGCATATGAAGTCATAACCCTTATATGATGATATATGCGAGTTTCTAGTCATCATTCCATGTCATTTGTCACCATGATTCGCTTATGTTGCAAGTTTGGGTTTATGCATGTCTTTGTGAGGCTTAAGAATGTAACATGCAAGCTAATGAACACATTTGTGCCTCATTTGCCACCATGATTAACTTGTGGCTTAATATCCATTTTTGTCATGCCTTTGTCAAGTCTCTTCTTTTAGTCCATTACGTTGTTGCGAACGTATATGCGAGTTTAAAAGCGTTGGGGTCACATTATGAGGGAAATATAATGACATGAACATGATTTGGGTAAATGGGTATAAACATGACAACATGTAACGTTAAATATGACATGTGTTTATACTTGAAAACATGACTTGAAATATAACATGAAAGATGACATGTAAGTATGCTTGAAAACATAAGCTTGGGAATTTACCTATTAAGTTAGGTCTACCCATTGGGAATTTACCTATTAAGTTAGGTCTAAACAAATTCCTTGAAAACTTGAATATAAACATGACACTAGACTAAACATGAAAGTGGCCAACTCGAGGTTGGGTTGAGTTTGCAACATAAAGCTACCCGGAACCGACCGGCCTAACTAGTAGTTGCATACAATAGGACCCAATGTGAGAAGTTGGTCTTGTTGTGCTTGAACCCTAGGTTAGACCAAGTTGTGGTGTAAAGCTACCCGGAACCGACCGGCTTAACTAGTAACCACAACAAAGTCTAATGTGAGAGGTTGGGGTGCATTAAGTAATTAATGCCACATGATAGGGTTAAGTTAATTTGATTAATGACTCTTAATCAAATATGACATGGACAAACGGGTTAAGTAAATTGATTGGGCTAATGATACTTAACAAAACATGACAAGGTGGGGTAGGTTAAGTAACTCGATTTGCCTAATGACACTTAACCATTTTGACACGACTAGTGGACGGGGATTAAGTTAACCAACACTTGATCAATCCAACATGATAATTTGGTAAGGTTAAGTAAGTTTTCTTAATGACACTTAACCAAAAGATACAGTAAATGGATGGGGTTAAGATTAGACTCAACTAGTCTAAACATGATAATCGGATGGGGTTAAGTTAGCTTAGACTTAATTAATCCCACTTGGTAGTTGAAAGGGGGTTAAGTTAAACACTTAACTAATCTAACCCGTTAATTTGATGTGGTTAAGTGACCTATACTTAACCAATCTAACTCGTTGATTTGATGTGGTTAAGTGACCTATACTTAACCGATCTAACCCGTTAATTTGATGTGGTTAAGTGATTTATACTTAACCAATCTAACTCGTGAATTTACTGAGGTTAAGTTAACCCGTACTTAACCAATATAACATGAAAACATGATAAGGCTAAGTCATGAATCGCTTGAATACACTTGACCGGTTTGACTAAGTAATTTGGTAGGGTCAAGTTAATATATACTTAACCAATTTGAGCATGGTTTGTAGGGTTAAGTTTTGAACTTGGATACTTAGCCAATTTTGACGTGATTTGTAGACGGGTTAAGTTTTGAACTTGGATACTTAGCCAATTTTGACATGATTTGTAGATGGGATTAAGTCATGAACTTAAGTGACACTTAATCTATTATGCAAACCCTAATTCGGGGAATTAGGTGGGTAACCGTAATTAACAAGGGTAACGGGAATAAGGCTAAGTGGTAAACCTTAGTTGAAGGATAACTAAGTAATGATTCTTAGTCAAGGAAATTTAGACCAGTTCATAGATAGATGAGTAACCTGATACGGTAGGTCATCGTTTAAGTATACGAGTGGGAGCAAGTATCTGATTTAGATAAAGGCTCCAGCGAATTGGGTAACGAAGCAGCGGCTTCGGGGAACGTGAGGATACTCTTGGGATCCCTCTGTGGGCTGCCAGGTAATTATACTAGGCCCATGAGAGGTTAAGGTCTGCGTAAGAAGGACCAAGAGTATGCCTTGGTTGCTATACGAGCGACCTAAAGACGGGGATGGATAGGGCATAGTCGGCGAGACACGGTCGTACCCTAGATAGCATTTGCTCGTCAGACTACCTTCCATCTTTGGTCAAGCGTGTACGTACGGAAAGGCAGAGAACACCCAATAGACCATAATTGCTGTCTAATTATGGGTGCGGTAAGGCTCGGATTGGGGGTTGGCCAGTAGTGTGTTCTCGTACCGGATTTATCCTGTCTTGTCTTTCGCTAGTTGAGGGAGGGGTCGCGTGGGACCATAGCCACGTATAGAAAAACAGACCTTAGCATCTGCATCGGCAGATAAATTGTAAGCTCCCGACCGAGTCCTGTATTTCTTGGTCTGCCCTGTGACAGGACTCGGGTGGCACGATGTGATACATGTGCACACAGTCATGGAAAACGATTCACGATGAATGCGTGGGAAAAAGGGCGCGGTTGGTGGTTAGCGTAATCCCTAGTGGCCCTAGGTGGTTGAACCCAAACCGAGATACAAAAACGTGCAATAGGTAAGCGTAATCCCTAGTAGCCCTGGGTAGCATAAGTCCTAGTTGTACGGACGATAATTCATGTTGGAAGACCCTAGCTAGGTTTAGGGTAACAGTCCAAACCGATCTTAAGGATCATGGAACTATGTCAAAGTAGTATAGAATCTCATGGGAAAGCCCGTATGGTCCACGGCAAGGGACTGAACATTTACATGGAATAAAATATACGAGTAGAGTAACCTATATATGCAATATACTAGGTTGACATGGACCATTACACAACTTTTGAGTAAGGGTCATTCATGGTTAACACATGATATGGTGGGGATACTAGTACGGTAGGTGCAGAGCGGGCATACAGGATAGACACCATGGGACGTTACACGTGATAGATATCTTGGGGATATTATACTTGATAGAAACTTGACGATGTGATACCTTGTTTTATCTTGACATCGTAATTTATCATGACACCTTAGTTTACCTGAGTTCAGTAGCTCATCCTGTTATTCTGATTTAGCTTATCTATCTTATTATCATGCTTATGTTCATCTCAGTTTCTCATGACAGTTAACTTTACTAGTTTTTATACTAATAGTAGATAGGGCTTACTCAGTCTTTTTGACTGACCCGTTTTGTTTCGCCTCTTTTCTTCCGTTTCCCCCCCCCAGGTTACAGGGAGGAAATACTGTTGTTTAGTTCGGACTTCTCCTGCTTGAAGGTCATCATGGATGGCTTGGACTTTTCTTGGCTATGGCTACTTTACTGTTTTTACTTGGGGAATAATTTATGAAAATATTTTTATGCTTCTTTACTATTGCAAGACAGGTTTTGATGTACTCTGATGTAAAAGGCTTTAGACCTTATTTATTCATGATTATGAAAGTTTGATTTTACTTCCGCTATTTTATATGTTCTGTCTTGTGATATTTCTGTGCATGTTTACCAATAATGCCCCTCTAAAGCTAGTGCATTCCTTTGCGAGTGACCCTAGCGGAGGCGGGGTGTTACAGAAAATTCAAATTTCGAAAACAGATTTGAATTTCAGCCCAATCAGAGTAGGCGGGAAAATTCCCGCCCAAACCCACCAGGTCGACCTGGGGGTCGACCCTAGGGTCGACCTGCCAGGCGACCTGGGAGTCGACCTAGGTGTCGACCTGCCCTAGGCAGGTCGACTCTAGAGTCGACCTGGGGGTCGACTGGGGAGTCGAACTGGCCCCTGGGCCAGGTCGAACCCAACCCACCCTGGCTGGCCTGGTCTGTGTTTGGTCGATTTTCTGAGCCTTGCCTTGTCACTAGGGCTAGGTGTCACTCCTGACTGGCCTCTCCTTTGAACGAACGGCTATTATTAAACCAAGCTCCATCGACGGTCTAAATCAACTCAAAAACTCTATAAAAAGGACCTAAGACTAACCCTAATTTACACAAACTAAAATGGAGATGAGACCGTCATGCTGCTGAGGAGAGACTGAGGATAGCCGTCGGAAATAGAGAGACAATTAGGAGATAATTCAAAGCTTAAAGCAACGTCAAATCAATCAAAATAACGCCTACAACAAAGGATAGCATCTCCAAATCCAGAATTCAGATTCCTGAATTGAAGATTCGTCATATGTTGTAAGTAGAGTGCTATTCCGATGTGAATTAAATAATTGTGTGATTTGTGTAAAGTAAGAAATGGAATTGTGGCGATAATAATCTATAATTGTATGTTGCTTTGATGCTAAACGATTTGGGAATATTATGGTATACGATTGGATATTTGTAAGTACGCGATATGCGTTGGAAGTTAATAAGGAAATGGAATTGTAGCAATAATAACCTATATTTGTATGTTATTTTGATTCTAAACGATTTGGCAATGCTATGGTGTACGATTGGATTCATACAAGTATATGGTTTATGTTGACAACCACATGTTGTGGAATTTTAATTGGGATTCATGCAAGCATATGATTCATATTGAAAACTACATGTTTGTGATAGTTATTTACAACACCCATTTGATAATTGCAAGTATATGATTCATGTTGAAAATGAAAACTATATGTTGTAATAGTTTATTTGAAATTCATGCAAGTATATGATTTATTGTTATGCCAACATGATGTATAATTCTATGGTCATCTTTAGTGTAATTTGGTCCATTTGAGTATTATGATTCATATGAAGTTATATTGGAATTGGCATTATAGTTCAAGTATAAAAATCATGCCTTTGTGATAGTGACAAAAGCAAGCATCTTTGTAAGCTTGTATTAATTTTATGAACATGACTAAATTATGTTTGTTATTATGCCCAGTTGAAAACATGTTTGCAGGCTTATGTTGTTATCATAATCATATGATAATATATGTGACACATAAGTTACATTAGAATTACACTAGAATTACATCCCACCTGCAAGTTACATAGATAGGATAAAAACCATAATTATATGAATAGTAGGATTCATGTTCAATTATGTTTATGCCATGACTATATGAATAGAAGGACTCATGTTCAATTATGATTATGCCATAATTATATGATTAGAATGGTTCATGTTTAAGTATTATTTATGCCATGACTACATGAATAGAATGATTCATGTTTTGTTTATACCATGATTATTTGAATTGAATGATTCATGTCTAAATATTGCTTATATTATATGTTGTTACAATTGAAAGTTTACATGTGCCTAGCTTATGTTAATTGAGTCGTTATGTTGCAAGTTCATGCGTTCACACTCCCATTTTTTTATGTTACCTTGTAAACACCATGTTATAAGCCTCCCCTTTTCATATGGCTAAATTGGGTTTGAGTGTTAAACCCAACACACCTTACATTGGAGCGAACGTACAAAACGGGGGTAATGACGTTTGGGCTAAAATATAGAACATATGTGTTGGCATGTTTGACGCATGCCAACAACCTTGAAAAATAATTAAGTGGCATAAATAAATCTTAATCAATAAAGATGAATTTGAATAATGGGCCGCAAATATTTACATATAAAAAGAAAAGAGACAAAATATGTAAATGTAGAAAATACGATGTGTTTAACCCAAGGTGGATTGAGTTGTGATGTAAACCTTCCCGGAACCGCTCGGCTGTCCAGTAGTCACAACAATACCTATCCAATGTGGGTGGTTAAACACGGAGCCCAATAAGGACCTGAGGTTAGACTGAGTTGTGGCGTAAGACTGCCCGGACCCAACCGGGAATAGGCAGCCACAACAATACCTGTCTAATGTGAGAGGTCAAGGCTTTAATAAGACAATTAAGGCTGAGTTAGGATTGATAGGATTAAGTGAATTAAGACTTAATCAAAATATAACATGTTAAACTAAACGTACTGAATGGGGGTTAGGTTTATAAAACAGTTAACCAACTTAGCATGTTGGCTAGAAATAGAAAACCTAGTAGCGGGGGACCCTTTTCAGCAGTAACCCTACAAGGTATCATGATACCCTGAAACTAGGCAGGGTGGGGCACGATTACTGGGCTGACTGTAAGAGGTCAAATCGACGGCGGTGGTGCAGCAGTGTAGGTTTCTAACGGGGTGTGGGCGTGCACACACTCCGGCGTAGAAAAATAAGGCATTGGGCACCAGTAGCATACCTGTGCATTCTAGGGTTGTGTCGGGTCGCCACCATGGGACTTGATACACCCCATGGTGGGACCAGCATAGGTAACTACAACATCGGGGGCCGTAAGACACATGTAACTATGCGAGTAAGAGCCGACCATCAGAAAAAGGATCACTTTACCCTGATTATGCGGTGCCTGTTAGGAACTAGTTTATATTGGTACAGAGATTTATATGGGGTACGATAGTATTCGACCCTAGACCACATAACTTAGTTTATAATGCTTTCCCATTTCTAGTTTATGCTTATCATACCCAGTTCTTTATTCATAGACTGAATAGTCCTAGACTTACTCAGGCTTTATGTCTGACTCTACTTTTCTTTCGTCTTCTTTTCTTCCGTTCCCCCCCCCCCCCCAGGTCCACAGGGAGGGAATACCGCAGCTTGACCAGCCTTCATATCCAGCTTGAAGAGAAAGAATGTATTGCCTGGATCTTTTCGTTTTGGACTATGGCTTTGGACAGCAATTATGGGACTTTTGCAGTTTATTTATGTTTTCTTTATGCTTCTTTAAATAATGTAATCAAGACAGTTATGAAGATGTTATGTTTTTGGAAGTATTGTAAGACAATTATGGTATGGTTGGTGTAACACGTATTTCGATGAAATAAAAGTTGTTGTTTTCCGCTGTTCAAAAATATGTGTTATTATATCTGTCTTGTATATCTGTGATTTATACTTATAAACCTCCACCAAAATCAGGGCATTCCCTTTTACAGTGACCCTAATGGAGGTGGGGTGTTTCACCCTCCCTGAGGTCCTCTCCCTTTTTGGTTCACAACCGGGGTGTGAGGCTCGCGAATCAACGCAACACAAAGCTATGCCACACAGGTCATGCTTGGATCATCAACCACAAAACTCTACTTTTCAACCGAAGTCTAGATCATATTGCCACTTAGGCATGCCACACAGGCAGTTGACTCCATGCATTTGATATCCATCAATATATAACCCCTGATCTCGTACGTCTCAGAGAAGGGCGTTAGGCAAGAGAATAAACTCTTCGCCGCCAAACAGATATATATGTTTATAATAGAAATCAATCACACAGAATAAAATCCAATGTCAGACACACAGTCCATTTACAAGTCCGTTCTGGGTTTGAACGAAACCGGAGGCACCTTGTACCTCGCATATCCATTGATCTCCAAGTACGTCTGGACGATCACCAACTGATCCCCTCCTCTTGGGTGTACAACCCAATCCATATCATCAGTAATCACCCAAACGATGTGAAGTCCTCCGGTCTTCAACCACCATCTTCATCCTCGATACCACGTCGAATCTGTTATTCAGAATGGGATAAACCCAGTGTTTCCGAATAACTCGCGTATATAATAAACAAGTGTTACACAAACACAACATTCGCCACATTCCAATTCAGAATATTCTTTTATTCAAATATTCTTATACCTTGGGAAAGGTTCCCATTAATTTTATCAAAGATAAATTCTTTAAATTTATTCTTTAATCTTCTTTTGAATACTAATTCAAACTAGTCGGGATTAGCGAACCACACCGAAGTAATCAATTATTTTGTTTTCCAATCCCAACCTATTCATCCCATGAAGTAAAATTGGTTATATTTCATATCTAACACCACGGTGTTATCAGTAAATTCAATTACCATTTTACGTTCAAATCTAATTAAAGATTTAACTACGCCTGGAGCCAAACTGGTGATACTCCATTCTCGATCACTTCAGTCTAATTAACGATTCATTAAAACTCCACTTAGTTTTAATCTTCCCAAAAATCAATATCCTGTCATAAACCGGGTTAAAGAACCAATGTTATCTAAAACACGGTTCAAGATAAACCCAAAATCACATTCCATTAATTATCGGGTTAAAGAACAAGTGTTATTCAAAACACCATTCACGATAAACCCAAAAATCAATTCCAATTCAATTCCAATTAAATACCATTTAATTGGTACACTTCATTAAGTCTAAATAAAAAGATTTAATCTTTTTATCAACTGGGCTTAAGAACAGTGTTAATGAAGACACCATTCACAAAAAACCCAAATAACATTTGATATTAAATACAAGGCTCTGAATAGAAAATATATCAGCTTATATTCAATATCAAATTCTGCGACCAACAATTATCATATTGGTAATAACGATATAAATATATCTTTCAAATTCCCATAACAATATATGCATAATCACAAAATCCAACTTCGAAATATTCCAAAGACAATTTCGATTCAAATCCTTTTCCACTTTATATATTGGAAATTCTGTTTATTTTTTAAACCATTTCAAATCCACTTTATTTATTTCAAAAATAAATGAATTATAATTGTAGTTCAAAACTAGTTCATTTCGAGAAAAATATATTTTTATCTTTTCAAGTATGGAAATTTTCATCCCAATTCTTCAAAAATCATTTCATATGATTTTACACAAATTATTACTATTTTTAATAATTTTATCAAGGCCCGTACAGTCGATTTCCATCAACGGCCATCGAACTGCACTTACAGCGACCTTTTCCAAATTTGATTTGGACATAATTCCAAATCCAACCGTTAGATTTTAAATTTCTAATATTTGTTAGAAAGCTCTTTTCATGACAAACCCAACGGTTCTAGTTTTAGGAGAATCCGACGGTCGGATCTCCCGTAATATCAATTCGAAGTCAATGGTCGAAATTCGCGAACTTCTGCGGCGCGTTCTATTCAGGCCATTATATTATATATATAATATATATAATATATACTTCGTCGATTTTCTTTTAAAATGTATTTATAAATTGTTTTAAATTCGTTTTCAAAACGATTTCAACTTCATATTCAATTTCTAATCAAAATTGAATATTCCATATCATCGATATATAAATTATAATATTTTCAGAATGTTATATTTTGAAATCACTTCCTTTTCTATATTCATTATAAAAATGAATATAATCGACATAAATATCGTTCACATCAAAATGGCGCCAATCTGACCAACACAGCTTTATATACTTCAATAACTTCGTTATTTTATTCAACAAATGAATATTTTCTTCAACACATGAATTTTCTTTTATTCAACACATGAACTTTTCTCTATTCAACACATGAATTTTCTTCTATTCAACACATGAATTTTCTTCTATTCAACACATGAATATATATTTTATTCAACACATGAATTTTCTTTTACTCAACACATGAATTTATATTTTATTCAACACATGAATTTTCTTTTATTCAACACATGAATTTTCATTTATTTTCCAAATCGGAATGAGGCCCAATCAATTACCATATAATGTTAATTATATGGATTCCATACAACACATGTAAATAATAGCAACGATAAATAATCAACCAACATCCAGAGTGCATTCTACACTGTATAAGCATCAAATATAAATATTCAAAGCTTATAACAGCCTATCAATCGATCGACATACAGCTAATTATTGGGATTAGTGTATGTCCAATTTCATCCCAACTCACGTGTGGGGTTTTCAAATAATCAAACACAGATTTTATTTGTGCAGTTGGACGATGTGTAAAATTTATCGTCCCATCAATATCAGCCAAATCGGTGTACATTAACAAATCGTTCGATTTGTAAACGAATATTTATTTTATTTCAACACATGAATCTATATTTTAATTCAACACATATATATATATATATATATATATATATTTTATTTCAGCACATGAATATATTTTTTGTGACAACCCCATTCCCCGTACGGCGGTGGCTAGGGTAATCTTTGGAATATAACACATAAACAAATAACAGCAGAACAGAAATAATTAAATACACCGGATAATGTACAATTGAATACACTGAATAAACATAATCATCAGAGTTACACAGTATACAGGATCATACTTAGTACAAATACAGTTCAGCTATACATAAATGTCTACAGCGGAAAACAAAACATAATATGAATAATAGGAGCTGAACAGCATAAAAAGAGATAAATGATGGAATCCATCTTCGGTTCCAGCTATCTAGAAAGAGCCTGCTAAAACCTGAATGCAAGGCTGCCCTGTAGAAAAAGGGGCACCCGAGTTTGCAAGTGAAACAAACTACGAGTCAGTCATAGGACTGGTATGAGAAATCTACTTAACACATTTTATAATATGGCCAATCACAGGACCACGCCACTTTCGCAGAACGGGTTTACTCCATTGGATTGCCAGTGCTTTAAAACAAGTAAATCTTTTAAAACATCGCAACGCTTTTTATAAAAATGAAGTCATTATAAGACTCAGTTCCCATCACATAATGCAACGCAAACCGGAGGATAGAGTTTTAGCTTATAATGGCCAAAATATGCTTGATACGAATAAAACAAAAGCATTTTATACTATTTCTAGTGTTTATATGTTTCAAAAACAAATTTCAATCATAACTATCAATCATAGACGGCATGAGTACCATATATCATGTCGCCTTATATATACACGATCAAAACCGCACGGTGTCTTATTTGGAAATTGGATTTCCATCATGAACCAAGGCAAAAGATAGTCCTTATTGAATTCGAGACGCTCTAGCATGTGTCTCAGGCAAGTGCGCATGTAAGCCTTGGATTGTCAGGGCCGGTCCACCGATGTGGATTAAAATTCCTGAACACTGCATTTCCCCGCCCTATGGGGCGTCACTGGTCATATCCGACCACACCATCGGCTCCGAAGAGACCGAAGCAAACCGAGGCCTCGTTTTCTATCATCCACATAAGTAAAATACCCGGGCGTGCAAAACCCAAAGCACCACTCCTAGCTTGAAGGAAATGCATGTCCTCCCTGATGTGCTTCTCCCGTTTCTGGCTCATACCGGGGTGTGAGGCTCGCGAAACAACGCTACATACAAAGCTATGCCACACAGGCCGTGCTTCGATCATCAACCACAAGACTTTTCTTTTCAACAGAAGCCTTGATCATCTGCCACTTAGGCTTGCCACACAGGCAATTCACTTCGTGCGACTGGTTTCTATCGATATATAACTTACGAGCTCTTATGTCTCAGAGAAGGGCGTTAAACAAGAGAATAAATTCTCCGCCGCCAAACAGATATATATTTAATAGAGATCAATCAGCACAGAACAAAATCCAATGTCATACACGTAGTCCATTTACAAGTTCGTTCTGCGTCTGAACGAAGCCAGAGGCACTCAATACCTCGCATATCCGTACAATCAACAAGTACATCCAGACGGCTACTACTTCATCCCCTTCAAGGTAGCTACTCCTATCATGAGCATCGGTACCACCCCTCCATTCAACTTGAAGATCTTCGGTCTTGCACTGTCTTCATATCTTTGATTTTCAATCATCGATCAATTATTTGAAATGAGAATCAACTCGGCCTTTTCAAATAATTCACGTATATTTAGAATTTCAAATCAATTTATTTCAATGGTTAAATTATTCGACACCAATAATTAAATTCATTAATGTAATTTTCACGCCAAACACATTCAACCATTAAATATCACATAAGCCGAGCAAATTCAGTTTATTTCCTGTGAAAACCCGTAACTTCCCCGGTGAGGAAAGCGCGGATAGTTCGAGAACATTTCATTGTATATTACAACAATGCATCAGATTACAAGAATATACAGAGTATAAATGAATATTACACAGAAATATCAGAGATTTAAATTACATTTAAATACATCGCAGCGGAAAATAATACAATACACAACTAGAAGAGATATACGGATACAAAGCTTTCCGGATATCATTCCAGCTGTAAACCAGGATCCTGTGAATATAAATCTGCAAAACCAAAACTACTAGCTGCCCGTATGGAAAGTAGGGGCACCCAGAGTTTAGGTTAAAACAATAAACTCCAGGCCAGTCATGTGACTGGTGTGAGAACTAAAACAGTTCTAAATCTTTGTTTTAAAGTAAGGTAAATCAAGAGACCACGCCGTATAACACGGAACGGGTTTCCTCCCAAGAATACCAGTGCATATAAGTAAACAGCGCAATGCTTTTCTAAAAATGAAGCTATTATAAGACCCAGGTCCCATCACACAATGCAACGCAACCAAAGGATAGGGTTTTCCCTTATAATAGCCAAACATGCTTGGTACGTTTTAAAAAAATCAAATCATTTGACACTATAATAAGTGTATAGTGTCAAAACAATTTCAATCATAAATATCAATCATAGACGGCATGGGTACCCTATATCATGTCGCCATACTAGTTCTACAATTAAAACCGCAATACACGTATTGGAAATCGGAATTCCATCATGGTAGCTCCTGATCCGAAAGATCGATTGCGTTGTGCAATTCACCACGGCTTACGTCCCAACAAGAGAAAACACCGTCTACACATCCACACATTTGGGACCAGAGTATCACCGCGGCTTACGTCCCAGTGAGAGAAAACACCGCTTACTCTATATATCCCTGAGCACTAAGCTCATCTCGGTCGACCGAATCCACGAACCACTAAGGTGCCCATCCACTAAAAAGCATACTGATCAAACCATCTGTTTACCACCATACCGGGATGTGAGGCTCGCGAATCAACGCTATACACAAAGCCATGCTATATTAAAGATGTGCTTTGATCATCAACCACCAAACTTTGCTTTTCAACAAAAGTCTGGATCACTGCATCTCAGCATGCCACACTATCAATCCATATCATACCACTGATTTCTGCCAATATATAACCTCTGAGCTCGTATGTCTCACAGAAGGGCGTTAAGCAAGAGAATAAATTCTCCGCCGCCAAACAGATATATATTTAGCAGAGATCAACGAATACAATATAAAGGAATACAATGTCAGACACACCATCCATTTACAAGTCCGTTCTAGGTCTGAACGAAACCGGAGGCACTTTCCTCGCATATCCGTCGATCTCCAAGTACGTCTGGACGACCACTAACTGATTCCCTCATCTTGGGTGTACAGCCTAATCAAGATCATCAGTAATCACCCAAATGATGTGAACACTTCCGGTCTTCGACCACCATCATCATCTTCGACTTATCGTCGAATCGGTTATTCAGAATGGGTATAAACCCGACCTTTCCGAACAACCCGCGTATATTATAAACAAATGTTACACAAACACAACATACGCCCCATTCCAATTCAGCAGTCACAACCGTAAATTAGCAAGAGAACAATTCTCCAAATATTAACCCCGAAGGCCAAAACCAACATCAGATCAATACCCAGGAAACCATCCTTCTTAGCTAACCTACAGTTAGTTTCTAAATTTCACGTTCTTAGGGAAAGGTTCCCACTAAATTTATCAACGATAAATTCTTTAAAATTTATTCTTTGATCTTCCTTTGGATGTCATTTCAAACCAAATTATGGTTTTCCAAACTAGTCGGGATTAGCGAACCACACCGAAGTAATTATTTATTTTATTTCCCAATCCCAACCTATTCATCCCATGAAACAAAACTGGCAATACTCCATATCTAATACCACGGTGTTATCGGTAAAATTAATTACCATTTCACATTCAAATCTAATTAAAGATTTAACTACCGCTTTGGAGCAAAACTGGTGATACTCCATTCTCGCTCAATTTCTAAATTTTATAATTTAAATTATCAATTCCCATTTCAATCTAATTGAAGATTCATTTAAACTCCTTTTACTGGGTTAAAGAACTAATGTCTTTTAAAACACAGTTCACAACAAACCCAAATCACATTCTATTTATTATCGGGTTGAAGAACAAGTGTTATTTAAAACACTGTTCACGATAAACCCACAAATCAATTCTATTTAAAACCCATTTCAAATCCGATTTATTTATTTATTTAAAAATAAATGGGTTTTAATTTTAATTCAAAACTAGTTCATTTCGATAAAAATCTATTTTTATCTTTTCAAATATGGAGATTTTCATCCCAATTTTTCTCAAATAATTTCTTATGATTTTACACAAATTATTACTATTTTTAATAATTTTATCAAGGCCCGTACAGTCGATTTCCATCAACGGCCATCGAACTGCACTTACAGCGACCTTTTTCGAATTCGATTTGGACGTATATCCAAATCCAACCGTTAGATTTCAAATTTCTAATATTCTTAGAAAGCTCTTTTCGATACGAACCCAACGGTTCCGGTTTTAGGAGAATCCGACGGTCGGATCTCCCGTAATGTCCATTCGAAGTCAATAGTCGAAATTTACGAACAACCGCGGCGCGGCGCGTTCTATTCAGGCCATTATATTATATATATAATATATATAATATAAATTTCATCGATTTCTATTTAGAACGAATTTTATAAATAGTTTTAAATTCATTTCAAAAACAATTTCAACCTCCATTTCAAATTCAAATCAAAATTGAACTTTCTATTATAAATCCCTTTTACTTTCATTTATATTTGATTTCAATTCAAATCGATTTTAATTCGATTCGAAATCATTTTCTTTTCAATTCGATTCTATTCGAATTCGTTTTCTTTTCAATTCGAATTCAATTCGTTTTCTATTCAATTCGAATTCAATTCGATTTCTATTCAATTCGAATCAAACTCATTTTATATTCAATTGAAATCAAATTCGTTATATATTCAATTGAAATCAAATTTGTTATATATTCAATTAAAATCAAATTCGTTATATATTCAATTGAAATCAAATTCGTTTTCTATTCCATTCAAATCAAACTCGTTTTCTATTCCATTCAAATCAAATTCGTTGTATATTCAATTGAAATCAAATTCGTTGTATATTCAATTAAAATCAAATTCGTTTTCTATTCCATTCAAATCAAATTCGTTTTCTATTCCATTCAAATCAAATTCGTTGTATATTCAATTGAAATCAAATTCGTTGTGTATTCAATTGAAATCAAATTCGTTGTGTATTCAATTGAAATCAAATTCGTTATATATTCAATTGAAATCAAATTCGTTATATATTCAATTGAAATCAAATTCGTTTTCTATTCCATTCAAATCAAATTCTTTGTATATTCAATTGAAATCAAATTCGTTGTGTACTCAATTGAAATCAAATTCGTTATATATTCAATTGAAATCAAATTCGTTTTCTATTCCATTCAAATCAATTTTTTTTCTATTCCATTTAATTCAAATTTCATTTCAAAATATTCGATTTCGAAATCACTTTTCAATATTCATTTAAAAATGAATAAAATCAATATAAATATCGTTCACGTCAAAATGGCGTCAGTCTAATCAACACAGCTTCATATATTTCTATTTTCTAATATTCTATTTCAAATATTTCTTTTTCAAATATTTCCTTTTCAAATATTTATATTTCAAATATTTCTATTTCAAATATTTCTATTTTTAAAAATATTTCGTTCAACACATGACTAATCTCAACGGATGAGTACTGTCAACACATGAACCTTTATTTTATATTGATAAAGATGTAAATTTTATTATTAAAATATTTCGTTCAACACATGACTAATCTCAACGGATGAGTACTGTCAACACATGAACCTTTATTTTATATTGATAAAGATGTAAATTTTATTATAAAAATATTTCGTTCAACACATGACTAATCTCAACGGATGAGCACTGTCAACACATGAACCTTTATTTTGTAATATTCTTTATTTTTCAAATTGGAATGAGGCCCAATCAATTACCATATAGCGTTAATTATATGGATTCCATACAACGCATGTATATAATATCAACAATAGATAATCAACCATCAACCAAAGTGCACTACACTGTATAAGCATCAAATATAGATATCTAACGCTTATAACAACCTGTCAATCAATCGATCGACATACAACTAATTATTGGGATTAGTGTATGCCGTATTTTATCCCAATACCCGTGTGGGGTTTCAAACAATCAAACACATATTTTATTTGTGCAGTTGGGCGATATGTAAAATTTATCGACCCAATCAATATCAGTCAAATCAGTGTATATAAATAAATCGGCCGATTTGTTTGTAGATATTTATTTATTCACTTTCACGTTAAAAATTATATTTTTAACGACCAAAATATTTTATTCAAACTATGAATATTCTATTCGGTTCATTTATTCAATAAAATGATATTTTTATTTCTCTAACATATTTTAGAAAATTTCAACGGCATAACGGCACGAGACTAGAAATGGGACGAGGCCTAGCCTTATCCCTAGTCTAGTGAAGGCCCAAGCCATTCACACATCAATCAAATCCATTCATTTCACCAAACAATTCAATTCAAACCAAATAATCTAACCAACTACACAATCAAACAAACAAGTCCATGGTCTGTGGACGATTGTGTCGGGTGCTACTAAACACCGTCTGCATCCTAGTATATATATATATAACTAGAAAAGAAATTGAAGAGTGAGAAATTCTCACCGATAGCTATCCTAACTCCACGACACTTCTAATGTAGAAATCTTCGTCGATCTCGCCTTTCATCACTTTCGTTTCCCGTAGCCACTACATATATAAAAATCGAATTTTTACTTTGTTATTCAATATATAAAAATCGAATTTTTGCTATGCTATTCAATATAGAAAAATCGAATTTTTACTATGCAATTCAATATAGAAAAATCGAATTTTTACTTCGCTATTCAATATAGAAAAATCGAATTTTTATTTCGCTATTCAATACAGAAAAGTCGAATTTTTTATCTGCTATTTATATTTAAAAAACAATGTTAATTTTATTTTCAAAATCAATGCAAAATTCATTTTCAAAAAGAATGCAAACTTGGTTTTCAAAGCTAATTCAGATTTTGTTTTCAAAGCAAATTCAAATTTTGTTTTCAAAACAAATTCATTTTTTTGTCATTTAAAACTTATTTAACTATGTTAAATAAATAAAATAAAATTAAAACAGCAAAGGAGAACTCACGTTCACGGGGAAGGAGGGGGGTCTCTTCATCATCGCCGGAGGGGCTTCAGGTGGCTCGGTCGACGGTGTGGTGCGCAGGCGGTTTCAGGCGAGGTATGGGGGGTCGCGCTCTGGTCTTTGGGTCTCGACGCGGAGGAGGTCGTCCGATGGGAGGCGCCGTTCAACTGGGGGGGCGATAGGGTGGAGGCGCGGTGGCGTTGTGAATGGCGATGGGTTTTAGTTGAGCGGGGTTTTTTTTTTCTTTTCCTTAGATCCGAAATGAATGAAAAGGAGGGGGGCCAACGGTTTTGAAGGGCAGAGGGTTATTATTATTTTTATTTAATTACTTAATTATGAAAAAGTTGACTTTTACATACGACCTCTAAACGAGGCCCACCGCCTGTCATCAATAGCGTTCTACCCCCATTCCGAACACAATGGGATATGTATCGTAAGCTGATTCGATCGTTTCGATCAGTTGCCCCAAAATCAACATATAATTCTATATATTAAATTTGAACGCGCATTTCAATTTACCGGGGTCACATAATAACTAGAAAAATTCCTGAAAAATATTTTCTAGCTTCGTATTGACGATACGGTCCTAACAAAACTAGTTTAGTCGAATTCTGAGACCGTTGGAAAAATGGCCATTTTCCAGTCGATTAAAATCAACTAGAACTGGTCAAACGCGTTTTCCTTTGCCACGCTCACATATTGATTCGAAAAATTATGAAATTTGGAATCTAGCAATAATTTGACAACACGGATCCAACAAAATTGGTTTCGTCGAAATCCGAGGTCGTTTGCAAAATTCCCATTTTTAAGGGCCTGAATTCCATAGCGACTATTCAGAATTTTCAACTGGACATATCTTTTGATTCCCGCTATGAAATTTCGATTTGTCAGATTTGTTGGAAAGATATTATCAATTAGATCCTATTATTTTTGGTTTCACTAAAATCCGGATTGTTTTGCACCCGGTACATTCAATTGAAGTTTGAAATCGAATTATCGAACTACCGCGCCATTTCAATTCCTTTTATAATTATAAATAATTATTTATATTCTAACGACGAGCTATATAATATATACGTTCGAATTCTATTTAAAATAAATTTTTCGTTGATATTATTTAAAATAATCTATTTTAAATGTTTAAAATTCGCTAAAATTGCCAGAATAAAAATTTTAAACTGGCCCAGATTTTCGGGTTGTTACAATCTCCCCCACTTAAAACTTTTCGTCCCCGAAAAGGAACAAAGTCGAAAGTGGTTTGATTAATCAACTCTACGTTCGATCTGGCTTCCATTCTCCAACTTTTCAGTTTCTGAGAATTTTCAAATTCTTCAAAAATTTGGCTAACACCCTAAATTTTCGAAAAATTTCGCCATAACCTCCCCTGCACCGGGAGCCACGGGAAAATCCCGAACTTGCCATACAGGCCTTCTGATCTCAAAAAGAAAAAGAAAAAGCCAAGCGGCTAGCCAATAGGCTCATAAAATCATCATCACCCAAACAAAACAGTAAATAATGATAAACATGTACCTATTTGTCGGGCAAACAAATTTTATTCTCTGCTCTAGCCTCCTTGCTATGACCTGTTCAATGTAAGTACATGTATATGCAAGCAAATGCGACAAATTTTCAATACAATTCAATGTTTGATACAATTAGGCGTGATAGTTCAAAATTATCAAACAAATAAACAAATAACACAAACATCAATCAATTAGTGAATTAACGTTTCAAATACATAATTTTGCTATATAGTCAAAAATCACATTTTTGATGCAAATCACAACAATAAGCCCTATCTAATTTTGGTTCTCACACCAGTCGATAGGAAATATATAGAAATCTCACTTTCGTCACTCGAACATAAATTCTGATGACGACGCATCAATCATCAGAATTCACTCCGGGCGACTAGAAGGTAATTCTATATCTACCCAATATATCAAAACTTCGAATACACGCGGATCAGACGTATACGCAAAATCTATATATACTGGATTGTCCACATCAATATAAATAAATAACCAAATATGAATAATTAATTTATATTTCAAAACAAGATTTGGTTTTCATTTTCAAAAATATACTCTTCACACTCGTTCTAGCATACTACTGATCCCATCTCTAACGAGTCATTCTTGTTCGATATTAGTAATCCAATTTCTGATGAATTCTTTCGTATGGTTCTAATGTGCCTTGTTCTCTGAGCTTTGTAAACCAAAGCTCTGATACCAACTATGAAAACCCGTAACTTCCCCGGTGAGGAAAGCTCAGATAGTTCGAGAACAAGCCACAAAATAGAACGCTGACGGAAAAACATTTCATTGTATATTATGACAATGCATCAGATTACAAGAATATACAGAGTATAAATGAATATTACACAGAAATATCAGAGATTTAAATTACATTTAAATACATCGCAGCGGAAAATAATACAATACACAACTAGAAGAGATATACGGATACAAAGCTTTCCGGATATTATTCCAGCTGTAAACCAGGATCCTGTGAATATAAATCTGCAAAACCAAAACTACTAGCTGCCCGTATGGAAAATAACGGCACCCAGAGTTTAGGTTAAAACAATAAACTCCAGTTCAGTCATGTGACTGGTATGAGAACTAAAACAGTTGTAAATCTTTATTTTAAAGTTAGGTAAATCAAGAGACCACGTCGTATAACACGGAACGGGTTTCCTCCCAAGAATACCAGTGCATATAAGTAAACAGCGCAATGCTTTTCTAAAAATGAAGCTATTATAAGACCCAGGTCCCATCACACAATGCAACGCAGCCGGAGGATAGGGTTTTCCCTTATAATAGCCTAACATGCTTGGTACGTTTTAAAAAAATCAAATCATTTGATACTATAATAAGTGTATAGTGTAAAAACAATTTCAATCATAAATATCAATCATAGACGGCATGGGTACCATATATCATGTCGCCATACTAGTTCTACAATTAAAACCGCAATACACGTATTGGAAATTGGATTTCCATCATGGTGGCTCCTGATTCGAAAGATCGACCGCGTTGTGCAATTCACCACGGCTTACGTCCCAACAAGAGAAAAAACCGTCTGCACATCCGCATATTTGGAACCAGAGTATCACCGCGGCTTATGTCCCAGCGAGAGAAAACACCGCTTACTCTATATATCCCTGAGCACTAAGCTCATCTTGGTCGACCGAATCCACGACACCACTAAGGTGCCCATCCACTGAAAAGCATATTGATCAAACCATCAGTTTACCACCATACCAGGATGTGAGGCTCTCGAATCAACGCCATACACAAAGCCATGCTATATTAAAGCTGCACTTTGATCATCAACCACCAAACTTTGCTTTTCAACAAAAGTCTGGTACACTGCATCTCAGCATGTCACACTATCAATCCATATCATACCACTGATTTCTGCCAATATATAACCTCTGAGCTCGTATGTCTCAGAGAAGGGCGTTAAGCAAGAGAATAAATTCTCCGCCGCCAAACAGATATATATATAGCAGAGATCAACGAATACAATATAAAGGAATACAATGTCAGACACACCATCCATTTACAAGTCCGTTCTAGGTCTGAACGAAACTGGAGGCACTTTCCTCGAATATCCGTCGATCCCCAAGTACGTCTGGACGACCACTAACTGATTCCCTCATCTTGGCTGTACAGCCTAATCAAGATCATCAGTAATCACCCAAACGATGTGAAGACTTCCGGTCTTCGACCACCGTCATCATCTTCGACTTATCCTCGAATCGGTTATTCAGAATGGGTATAAACCCGGCCTTTCCGAACAACCCGTGTATATTATAAACAAATGTTACACAAACACAACATACGCCCCATTCCAATTCAGCAGTCACTAACCGTAAATTAGCAAGAGAACAATTTCCCAAATATTAACCCCGAAGGCCAAAACCAACATCAGATCAATACCCAGGAAACCATCCTTCTTAGCTAACCTACAGTTAGTTTCTAAATTTCACGTTCTTAGGGAAAGGTTCCCATTAATTTTATCAAGATAAATTCTTTAAAATTTATTCTTTGATCTTCCTTTGGATGTCATTTCAAACCAAATTATGGTTTTCCAAACTAGTCGGGATTAGCGAACCACACCGAAGTAATTATTTATTTTATTTCCCAATCCCAACCTATTCATCCCATGAAGCAAAACTGGCAGTACTCCGTATCTAATACCACGGTGTTATCGGTAAAATTAATTACCATTTCACGTTCAAATCTAATTAAAGATTTAACTACCACTTTGGAGCAAAACTGGTGATACTCCATTCTCGCTCAATTTCTAAATTTGATAAATTAAATTATCAGTTCCCATTTCAATCTAATTGAAGATTCATTAAAACTCCTTTTACTGGGTTAAAGAACTAATGTATTTTAAAACATAGTTCACGACAAACCCAAATCACATTCTATTTATTATCGGGTTGAAGAACAAGTGTTATTTTAAACACTGTTCACGATAAACCCACAAATCAATTCTATTTAAAACCCATTTCAAATCCGATTTATTTATTTATTTAAAAATAAATGGGTTTTAATTTTAATTCAAAATTAGTTCATTTCGATAAAAATCTATTTTTATCTTTTCAAATATGGAGTTTTTCATCCCAATTTTTCCCAAATCATTTCTTATGATTTACACAAATTATTACTATTTTTAATAATTTTATCAAGGCCCGTACAGTCGATTTCCATCAACGGCCATCGAACTGCACTTACAGCGACCTTTTTCGAATTTGATTTGGACGTATCTCCAAATCGAGCCGTTAGATTTCAAATTTCTAATATTCGTTAGAAAGCTCTTTTCGATACGAACCCAACTGTTCCCGTTTTAGGAGAATCCGACGATCGGATCTCCCATAACATCCATTTGAAGTCAATGGTCGAAATTTACGAATTGCCGCGGCGCGGCGCGTTCTATTCAGGCCATTATATTATATATATAATATATATAATATATGTTTCGTCGATTTCTATTTAAAACGAATTATATAAATAGTTTTAAATTCATTTCAAAAACAATTTCAACCTCCATTTCAAATTCAAATCAAAATTGAACTTTCTATTATAAATCCCTTTTACTTTCATTTCTATTTGATTTCAATTAAAATCGTTTTTAATTCGATTCGAATTCATTTTCTTTTCAATTCGATTCTATTCGAATTCGTTTTCTTTTCAATTCGAATTCAATTCGTTTTCTATTCAATTCGAATTCAATTCGTTTTCTATTCAATTCGAATCACATTCGTTTTATATTCAATTGAAATCAAATTCGTTATATATTCAATTGAAATCAAATTCGTTATATATTCAACTGAAATCAAATTCGTTATATATTCAATTGAAATCAAATTCGTTTTCTATTCCATTCAAATCAAATTCGTTTTCTATTCCATTCAAATCAAATTCGTTGTATATTCAATTGAAATCAAATTCGTTGTATATTCAATTAAAATCAAATTCGTTTTCTATTCCATTCAAATCAAATTCGTTTTCTATTCCATTCAAATCAAATTCGTTGTATATACAATTGAAATCAAATTCGTTGTGTATTCAATTGAAATCAAATTCGTTGTGTATTCAATTGAAATCAAATTCGTTATATATTCAATTGAAATCAAATTCGTTTTCTATTCCATTCAAATCAAATTCGTTGTATATTCAATTGAAATCAAATTCGTTGTGTATTCAATTGAAATCAAATTCGTTATATATTCAAATGAAATAAAATTCGTTTTCTATTCCATTCAAATCAAATTCGTTTTCTATTCCATTTAATTCAAATTTCATTTCAAAATATTCGATTTCGAAATCACTTTTCAATATTCATTTTAAAATGAATAAAATCGATATAAATATCGTTCACGTCAAAATGGCGTCAATCTAATCAACACGGCTTCATATATTTCTATTTTCTAATATTCTATTTCAAATATTTCTTTTTCAAATATTTCCTTTTCAAATATTTCTATTTCAAATATTTCTATTTCAAATATTTCTATTTTTAAAAATATTTCGTTCAACACATGACTAATCTCAACGGATGAGTACTGTCAACACATGAACCTTTATTTTATATTGATAAAGATGTAAATTTTATTATTAAAATATTTTGTTCAACACATGACTAATCTCAACGGATGAGTACTATCAACACAAGAACCTTTATTTTATATTGATAAAGATGTAAATTTTATTATAAAAATATTTCGTTCAACACATGATGTAACACCCCTTGTATTCTATAACAGTGAGATTCACAAATTAAAGTATAATTAATTTCAAATCAGAGAATTAAGGGAAACGGGTTACGCCATTGCATTCGCCTCGAAATTCTGCTTGAGATAGAGTCCGAGTTTACGCAAAACGGATAACGTGTGAAGAAGATATCTTTAATTTAAATATCGCAGCAAAACATGAAAAAAAAAATAATGGGAAACGAATAATGTTTAGCATTGTTCTAGGGTTTGTAAGCAAAAGACTTAATAGCTCATTTGGTTGGAACACATGACTTGCATACAAGAGGTACAGAGTTCGATCCCCGCCAGCGCCCTATTTTTGTTTTAGGGGAATGGCTTAAAATAGCCTAGTGTGAACGCAGTTCAAAAAGTGGTTTATTGTGAAAATGGGTAATTGGGAAGATAGAGAAAAAAATGAATATATATATATATATATACATATACGCATATATATATATATATATATATATATATATATATATATATATGACGTGTACGCATCATGTAGCGTACGTTGCGCATTTTTGGTTGTCAAGGATGGTTTTTTTTCTTTTTATTTTTAGAGCCTTCTCCAATTTTTAATTATGACAAATTAAAGGTAAGAAAATATTTATTCATGTATAAATAAATATTTTTATATGGGTAATTAATACGGTAAAGGGGAAAATGTATCTATTAAATACGTATTTACGTTTGAATTGGTGAACATTTAATACACTGAGTCATTTCTGACTCATCGCTGAGTCAATGCTGAGTCATTTCTGACTCATGGCTGAGTCAATAGGATAACTCTATCCTGACTGAACGGGTGTGGTCATTTCTAGGATTAATCAAACGGCCTAAATTAATCCTAAAATTCTATATATACAACTCAAACCTAACCTAAACTCACAAAAATAATAGAATATAATAGCCGTCATGCTGCTGGAGAGAAACTAAGAATGGCCGTTAATTAGAAAGCCTAGAGACAAGCCTAAGAGACGAATCAAATTAAAAGAAGATCAAAGCTTAAAGCAACAACAACTAAATCAAATCAACGCCTACAACAGAGGATAGCATCTCAGATTTCTGAATTAAAGATTCGCCATACGCTGTAAGTAGAGTGCTATTCCGATATGAAATAAATAATTGTGTTGATTTGTGTAATGTAAGAAATGGAATTGTGGCGATAATAATTCATATTTGTGCGTTGCTATGATTCTAATCGATTTGGAATGTTGTGATATAATAATTGGATATTCGCAAGTATGTAATTCATGTTGAAGCTACATGTTTGTGGTTGATTTATTGAGATTCATGCAAGTATGTGGTTTTGTTACTATGCCAACATAATGTATATTTTTGTACAAAATAACTTTGTGTGTAATTGGATCAAATTTGGGGTATTATGATTCATATGAAATTATGTTGGAATTGGCATCATGATCTATGTATAAAACCATACTTTTGCATTAAAAACACAAGTAAGCCTCTTTGTGAACTTATGTTGATTTTATGAATATGACTAGGCTATGTTTGGTATTTTGCCTAATTGAAAAACATGTTAGGCCTATGTTGTTAACAAGAATTATATAATATATGTGACACATAGCTAAGTTAGATTTACATTCTAATTGCAAGTTTGCATGAATAAAGTAAAAACCATGATTTCATGTTTAGGAATATTTATGCCATGATTATATGAATAGATCAAAAACCATCATTTCATGTTTGGGTATAATTGTGCCATGATTATGTGAATAGATTAAAAACCATGATTTAGTTGGAATAATTCTAGTTGAACTATACTTTTGTATTAGTAACAAAAGTAAGCACCTTTGTAAACATATAGTAATTTTATAAACATGATTTGCTTAAGTTTGACATTATGCCTAAGTAAAAATATAGGTTTATGTTGTAGTTAAGACTATGCGTCAATAACGATATCTAATTTAGTTAGATTCTCAACTTAACTACAAGTTTACTTGGTTTGATTCATGTCACTTATGCTTTATGACCAAAGTATATGTTACCACAATGCAAGTACACCAGTTTCTATTTTGTAATTCCAACGTTATGTTGCAAGTTCATGCGTTCACATTCCCCTTTCTGTATATAACCATGTTTTAAGCCTCCCCTTTTTCTCGTGGCTAGGTTGGGCTTAAAAGGCTAAGCCCAACATATATTATAATAAACGAACGTATTAAACGGGGGAAATAGCGTTGGGCCAAATTAATTAATAAATGAAAATATAAAAGTAGAGGGGCCCAAATTCAAGAATGGGTTGGGCCCATGATTGGTGTAAACCCTTACACCATTAATTGATTTTGAATAATGGGCCGCAAATATTTACATATAAGAAAATAAAGAAGAAAGACAAAATATGTAAATGTAGAAAATACGATGTGTTTAACCCGAGGTTGGATTGAGTTGTGATGTAAACCTGCCCGGAACCGCCCGGCTGTCCAGTAGTCACAACAATACCTATCCAATGTGGGTGATTAAACATGGAGCCCAATAAGGACCCGAGGTTAGACTGAGTTGTGGCGTAAGACTGCCCGGACCCAACCGGCAACAGGCAGCCACAACAATACCTGTCTAATGTGAGAGGTCAAGGCTTTAATAAGACAATTAAGGCTGAGTCAGGATTGATAGGATTAAGTAAATTATATTAATACTTAATCAAAATGGAACATGCTAAACTAAACAGATTGATTGGGGGTTAGGTTTATAAAACACTTAACCAACTTAGCATGTTGGCTAGAGATAGAAAACCTAGTAGCGGGGGACCCTTTTCAGCAGTAACCCTATAAGGTGTATCATGATACCCTGGAACTAGGCAGGGTGGGGCACGATTACTGGGCTGATTGTAAGAGGTCAAATCGACAGCGGTGGTGCAGCAGTGTAGGTTCTAACGGGGTGCGGGCGTGCACACACTCCGGCGCAGAAAAATAAGGCACTGGGCACCAGTAGCATACCTGTGCATTCTAGGATTGTGTCGGGCCGCCACCATGGGACTTGATACACCCCATGGTGGGACCAGCATAGGTAACTACAACATCGGGGGTCGTAAGACACATGTAACTATGCGAGTAGGAGCCGATCACCATAAAATGGATCACTTCACCCTGATTATGGGGTGCCTGTTGGGAACTAGTTTATATGGGTACAGAGATTAACATGGGGTACGATAGTATATTCGACCCTAGACAACTTAACTAAGTATGTGGTGCTTTCCCATTACTAGTTTATACTTATCATACCCAGTTCTTTATTCATAGACTGAATAGTCCTAAACTTACTCAAGCTTTATGTCTGACTCTACTTTTCTTTCGTCTTCTTTTCTTCCGTTCCCACCCCCCCCCCCCCCCCCCAGGTCCACAGGGAGGGAATACTGCAGCTTGACCAGCCTTCATATCCAGCTTGAAGTGAAAGAATGTATTGCTTGGATCTTTTCGTTTTGGACTATGGCTTTGGACAACAACTATGGGACTTTTGCAGTTTATTTATGTTTTCTTTATGCTTCTTTAAATAATGTAATCAAGACAGTTATGAAGGTGTTATGTTTTTGGAAGTATTGTAAGACAATTATGGTATGTTGTTGTAACACATATCTTTTATGAAATAAAAGTTGTTGTTTTTCCGCTGTTCAAAAATATGTGTTCTTATATTCTGTCTTGTATATATGTGACTTATACTTATAAACCTCCACCAAAATTAGGGCATTCCCTTTAAGAGTGACCCTAATAGAGGTGGGGTGTTTCACTTGGTATCAGAGCATAGGTTTACCAGATAAGATAAAAAGTTTTGAAAATTTATTTTCAAAAAAAAGAAATTTAAAGAAGCATTTTTAAAAGAAAAATATTATTTTATTTTTTAAAAAAAAAGGCAAAGTCCCCCCAAAGCCATAGGTACTATCTCTCATCCTTCGTTTTGAATCTACCCTTTTTGTTTCAGCATGTCCGAAGAACTTAACTTGCCAGAGGGTGTACCAATACCTGGTTGGTTTAGACGGTTCTTAGAAGCAAGGGCCACTCAGCCAGGTCCTACCGTTCCTCCTCCCCCAGCTGCAGGAAATCATCTAGCTGCAGCAGCACCTCTTCCTCCACCTCCTCCACGGGGAAACACATTTGCTAAGATATGTAAAGATTTTAAAGCTATGGGAGGAAAGGATTTTCATGGAACTGAGTCCTTCGTGGAAGCTAGAAACTGGCTGAAAGAAACCGAGGACTTATTCATCATCTTTGAGGTAGAAGATAGACAGAAAGTACAACTGGCAGTATGGCTACTAAAGGGTGAGGCTTCCTACTGGTGGGAAGTCACTAATGCAGAAAGACCGGTGGAAACATGGGAGGACTTTAGGGCAAGGTTTGAGGCTAAATTTCTCTCGGAAGCTGAAAGGAGTCTTCAGTTGGAAAAATTCTTATTTCTTAAGCAAGGGAATATGACAGTCAAAGAGTATGTTAATCAATTCGATGAGCTGGCTAGGTTTGGGATGGACCTAGTCAACACCCCGCACAAGAAGGCTCTCCGCTTTGTCAAAGGGTTGAATGAGCCATTACACAGTTTGGCCATGACCCATATACCCATGGGAGCTACGTACGAAAGGTTGGTGCAGATGGCATTGCTGAACGAGGAAGATAAGGACAAGAAGGAAACAGAGGCAGAAAACTCTCAAGGGAAGAAAGAGGTCAAGCCCAACGATTCTAAGAATAAGAAGGTAGACCCCGAGAAAGGAGGCAAGAACAACAACTCACGTGATAAAAGGAAATGCAATTACTGTGGTACGGAAGGGCACATAGCCAAGGATTGTAGAAAGAGGAAGAGAAAGCAAGGTGAATGTTTTCATTGTGGGAAGACTGGACACATCAGCAATGACTGCCCTGAGAAGCAGACCGGACCTTCTGGCGGTACATCGTTAACTTATTCTAGATGCTTTGTCCTATTTCTCTCCTCGATCCTATCTTGAGAACCATAGGTAGAATCTTTTTGGATATAAACATGTAGTTGAAACATGTTATGGATGATGGTTGCAAGTGGTTGCAAGTGATTGCTAGTGGTTTCTCGTGGTTGCATATACACACACAATCTAGGTTCTAGATCGGCTCAGTCACTTCATATTGCAAATGCATATATGTTTGCATTCGTATATGGTTGAACTTTAATGTGTTGCCATATGGATGTTGCATTTGTATGAATGATTGTGCACTCATGTAGAATCATGAATAGGAAAAATTTGCATACATAAAGGATTCATGGCACTCACATAATTCGCATTAAGGAGGTCAACTGAATCAGTAGACCGCCTGATTTTGCATTAGATAAGTACATGTTCACACACACTTCGCATATGATCATGAAGCATTAGAAGTCTTTTAAGGACAATGGATACTCGTGTTTGATGGATGAGTAGATGGATGTTTGGATGTTAGGATATACATTCCTCCTAACTTGAAGATTTCGGGGACGAAATCTTTTTAAGTGGGGGAGAATGTAACACCCCGTGTATTCTATAACAGTGAGATTCACAAATTAAAGTATAATTAATTTCAAATCAAAGAATTAAGGGAAACGGGTTACGCCATTGCATTCGCCTCGAAATTCTGCTTGAGATAGAGTCCGAGTTTACGCAAAACGGATAACGTGTGAAGAAGATATCTTTAATTTAAATATCGCAGCAAAACATGAAAAAAAAAAGAATGGGAAACGAATAATGTTTAGCATTGTTCTAGGGTTTGTAAGCAAAAGACTTAGTAGCTCATTTGGTTGGAACACATGACTTGCATACAAGAGGTACAGAGTTCGATCCCCGCCAGCGCCCTATTTTTGTTTTAGGGGAATGGCTTAAAATAGCCTAGTGTGAAAGCAGTTCAAAAAGTGGTTTAGTGTGAAAATGGGTAATTGGGAAGATAGAGAAAAAATGAATATATATATAATATATATATATATACATATACACATATATATATATATATATATATATATATATATATGACGTGTACGCATCATGTAGCGTACGTTGCGCATTTTTGGTTGTCAAGGATGGTTTTTTTTCTTTTTATTTTTAGAGCCTTCTCCAATTTTTAATTATGACAAATTAAAGGTAAGAAAATATTTATTCATATATAAATAAATATTTATATATGGGTAATTAATACGGTAAAGGGGAAAATGTATCTATTAAATACGTATTTACGTTTGAATTGGTGAACATTTAATACGCTGAGTCATTTCTGACTCATCGCTAAGTCAATGCTGAGTCATTTCTGACTCATGGCTGAGTCAATAGGATAACTCTATCCTGACAGAACGGTTGTGGTCATTTCTAGGATTAATCAAACGACCTAAATTAATCCTAAAATTCTATATATACAACTCAAACCTAACCTAAACTCACACAAATAATAGAATACAATAGCCGTCATGCTGCTGGAGAGAAACTAAGAATGGCCGTCAATTAGAAAGCCTAGAGACAAGCCTAAGAGACGAATCAAATTAAAAGAAGATCAAAGCTTAAAGAAACAACAACTAAATCAAATCAACGCCTACAACAAAGGATAGCATCTCAGATTTCTGAATTAAAGATTCGCCATACGCTATAAGTAGAGTGCTATTCCGATATGAAATAAATAATTGTGTTGATTTGTGTAATGTAAGAAATGGAATTGTGGCGATAATAATTCATATTTGTGCGATGCTATGATTCTAATCAATTTGGAATGTTGTGATATAACGATTGGATATTCGCAAGTATGTAATTCATGTTGAAGCTACATGTCTGTGGTTGATTTATTGAGATTCATGCAAGTATGTGGTTTTGTTACTATGCCAACATAATGTATATTTTTGTACAAAATCACTTTGTGTGTAATTGGATCAAATTTGGGGTATTATGATTCATATGAAATTATGTTGGAATTGGCATCATGATCTATGTATAAAACCATACTTTTGTATTAAAAACAAAAGTAAGCCTCTTTGTGAACTTATGTTGATTTTATGAATATGACTAGGCTATGTTTGGTATTTTGCCTTATTGAAAAACATGTTAGGCCTATGTTATTAATAAGAATTATATAATATTTGTGACACATAGCTAAGTTAGATTTACATTCTAATTGCAAGTTTGCATGAATAAAGTAAAAACCATGATTTCATGTTTAGGAATATTTATGCCATGATTATATGAATAGATCAAAAACCGTCATTTCATGTTTGGGTATAATTGTGCCATGATTATGTGAATAGATTAAAAATCATGATTTAGTTGGAATAATTCTAGTTGAACTATACTTTTGTATTAGTAACAAAAGTAAGCACCTTTGTAAATATATAGTAATTTTATAAACATGATTTGCTTAAGTTTGACATTATGCCTAAGTAAAAATATAGGTTTATGTTGTAGTTAAGACTATGCGTCAATAATGATATCTAATTTAGTTAGATTCTCAACTTAACTACAAGTTTACATGGTTTGATTTATGTCACTTATGCTTTATGACCAAAGTATATGTTACCACAATGCAAGTACACCAGTTTCTATTTTGTAGTTCCAACGTTATGTTGCAAGTTCATGCGTTCACATTCCCCATTCTGTATATAACCACGTTTTAAGCCTCCCCTTTTTCTCGTGGCTAGGTTGGGCTTCAAAGGCTAAGCCCAACATATATTATAATAAACGAACGTATTAAACGGGGGAAATAGCATTGGGCCAAATTAATTAATAAATGAAAATATAAAAGTAGAGGGGCCCAAATTCAAGAATGGGTTGGGCCCATGATTGGTGTAAACCCTAACACCATTAATTGATTTTGAATAATGGGCCGCAAATATTTACATATAAGAAAATAAAGAAGAAAGACAAAATATGTAAATGTAGAAAATACGATGTGTTTAACCCGAGGTTGGATTGAGTTGTGATGTAAACCTGCCCGGAACCGCCCGGCTGTCCAGTAGTCACAACAATACCTATCCAATGTGGGTGGTTAAACATGGAGCCCAATAAGGACCCGAGGTTAGACTGAGTTGTGGCGTAAGACTGCCCGGACCCAACCGGCAACAGGCAGCCACAACAATACCTGTCTAATGTGAGAGGTCAAGGCTTTAATAAGACAATTAAGGCTGAGTCAGGATTGATAGGATTAAGTAAATTATATTAATACTTAATCAAAATGGAACATGCTAAACTAAACAGACTGATTGGGGGTTAGGTTTATAAAACACTTAACCAACTTAGCATGTTGGCTAGAGATAGAAAACCTAGTAGCGGGGGACCCTTTTCAGCAGTAACCCTATAAGGTGTATCATGATACCCTGAAACTAGGCAGGGTGGGGCACGATTACTGGGCTGATTGTAAGAGGTCAAATCGACGGCGGTGGTGCAGCAGTGTAGGTTCTAACGGGGTGCGGGCGTGCACACACTCCGGCGCAGAAAAATAAGGCACTGGGCACCAGTAGCATACCTGTGCATTCTAGGATTGTGTCGGGACGCCACCATGGGACTTGATACACCCCATGGTGGGACCAGCATAGGTAACTACAACATCGGGGGTCGTAAGACACATGTAACTATGCGAGTAGGAGCCGATCACCATAAAATGGATCACTTCACCCTGATTATGGGGTGCCTGTTGGGAACTAGTTTATATGGGTACAGAGATTAACATGGGGTACGATAGTATATTCGACCCTAGACAACTTAACTAAGTATGTGGTGCTTTACCGTTTCTAGTTTATACTTATCATACCCAGTTCTTTATTCATAGACTGAATAGTCCTAGACTTACTCAGGCTTTATGTCTGACTCTACTTTTGTTTCGTCTTCTTTTCTTCCGTTCCCCCCCCCCCCCCTCCCCCAGGTCCATAGGGAGGGAATACTGCAGCTTGACCAGCCTTCATATCCAGCTTGAAGTGAAAGAATGTATTGCTTGGATCTTTTCGTTTTGGACTATGGCTTTGGACAACAACTATGGGACTTTTGCCGTTTATTTATGTTTTCTTTATGCTTCTTTAAATAATGTAATCAAGAAAGTTATGAAGGTGTTATGTTTTTGGAAGTATTGTAAGACAATTATGGTATGTTGTTGTAACACATATCTTTTATGAAATAAAAGTTGTTGTTTTTCCGCTATTCAAAAATATGTGTTCTTATATTCTGTCTTGTATATCTGTGACTTATACTTATAAACCTCCACCAAAATTAGGGCATTCCCTTTAAGAGTGACCCTAACAGAGGTGGGGTGTTTCACATGACTAATCTCAACGGATGAGTACTGTTAACACATGAACCTTTATTTTATAATATTCTTTATTTTTCAAATTGGAATGAGGCCCAATCAATTACCATATAGCGTTAATTATATGGATTCCATATAACGCATGTATATAATATCAACGATAGATAATCAACCATCAACCAAAGTGCACTACACTGTATAAGCATCAAAAATAGATATCTAACACTTATAACAGCCTGTCAATCAATCGATCGACATACAACTAATTATTGGGATTAGTGTATGCCGTATTTTATCCCAATACCCGTGTGGGGTTTCAAACAATCAAACAAAGATTTTATTTGTGCAGTTGGGCGATTTGTAAAATTTATCGACCCAATCAATATCACTCAAATCATGTATATAAAAAAATCGGCTGATTTGTTTATAGATATTTATTTATTCACTTTCACGTTAAAAATTATATTTTTAACGACCAAAATATTTTATTCAAACTATGAGTATTCTATTCAGTTCATTTATTCAATAAAATGATATTTTTATTTCTCTAACGTATTTTAGAAAATTTCGGCGGCATAGCGGCACGAGACTAGAAACGGGACGAGGCCTAGCCTTATCCCCGGTCTAGTGAAGGCCCACGCCATTCACACATCAATCAAATCCATTCATTTCACTAAACAATTCAATTCAAACCAAATAATCTAACCAACTACACAACCAAACAAAAAAGTCCATGGTCTGTGGACCATTGTGTCGGGTGCTACTAAACACCGTCTGCATCCTAGTATATATATATATATATATATATAACTAGAAAAAAGAAATTGAAGAGTGAGAAATTCTCACCGATAGCTATCCTAACTCCACGACACTTCTAATGTAGAAATCTTCGTCGTTCTCGCCTTTCATCACTTTCGTTGCCCGTAGCCACTACATATATAAAAATCGAATTTTTACTTTGTTATTCAATATATAAAAATCGAATTTTTACTATGCTATTCAATATAGAAAAATCGAATTTTTACTATGCAATTCAATATAGAAAAATCGAATTTTTACTTCTCTATTCAATATAGAAAAATCGAATTTTTATTTCGTAATTCAATACAGAAAAGTCGAATTTTTAATCTGCTATTTCTATTTAAAAAACAATGTTAATTTTATTTTCAAAATCAATGCAAAATTCATTTTCAAAAAGAATGCAAACTTTGTTTTCAAAGCTAATTCAGATTTTGTTTTCAAAGCAAATTCAAATTTTGTTTTCAAAGCAAATTCATTTTTTTGTAATTTAAAACTGATTTAACTATGTTAAATAAATAAAATATAAAAACAGCAAAGGAGAACTCACATTCAAGGGGAAGGAGGGGGGTCTCTTCATCGTCGCCGGAGGGGCTTCAGGTGGCTCGGTCGTCGGTGGGGTGCGCAGGCGGTTTCAGGTGAGGTATGGGGGGTCGCGCTCTGGTCTTGTGGTCTCGACGCGGAGGAGGTCGTCCGATGGGAGGCACCGTTCAACTGGGGGGCGGTGGCGATAAGGTGGAGGCGCGGTGGCGTTGTGAGGGGCGACGGGTTTTAGTTGAGCGGGTTTTTTTTTCTTTTCTTTTCCTCATATCTGAAATGAATGAAAAGGAGGGGCCCAACGGTTTTGAAGGGGAGTGGGTTATTTTTTTTATTTAATTATTTAATTATGAAAAATTTGACTTTTACATACGACCTCTAAACGAGGCCCACCGCCTGTCGTCAATAGCGTTCTACCCCTATTCCGAACACAATGGGATATGTATCGTAAGCTGATTCGATCGTTTCGATCAGTTTCCCCAAAATCAACAAATAATTCTATATATTAAATTTGAACGTGCATTTCAATTTACCGGGGTCACATACTAACTAGAAAAATTCCAGAAAAATATTTTCTAGCTTCGTATTGACGATACGGTCCTAACAAAACTAGTTTCATCGAATTCTGAGACCGTTGGAAAAATGGCCATTTTCCAGTCGATTAAAATCAACTAGAACTGGTCAAACGCGTTTTCCTTTTCCACACTCACATATTGATTCGAAAAATTATGAAATTTGGAATCTAGCAATAATTTGGCATCATGGATCCAACAAAAGTGGTTTCGTCAAAATCCGAGGTCGTTTGCAAAATTCCCATTTTTAAGGGCCTGAATTCCATAACGACTATTCAGAATTTTCAACTGGACATATCTTTTGATTCCCGCTATGAAATTTCGATTCGTCGGATTCGTTGGAAAGATATTATCAATTAGATCCTATTATTTTTGGTTTCACTAAAATCCGGATTGTTTTGCACCCGGTACATTCAATTGAAGTTTGAAATCGAATTATCGAACTACCGCGCCATTTTCAATTCCTTTTATAATTATAAATAATTATTTATATTCTAACGACGAGCTATATAATATATACATTCGAATTCTATTCAAAATAAATTTTCCGTTGATATTATTGAAAATAATCTATTTTAAATGTTCAAAATTCGCTAAAATTGCCAAAATAAAAATTTTAAACTGGCCCAGATTTTCGGGTTGTTACATTTCCATTCCATATCGTTTATAATATTTTATCACGATTTATCGCTATTTTTATTTATTTAAAAATAGCCAATTCATTCAAACGACGCTTAATGCCATAACGCGGCCGTGGCGCTGTTTTTCTTCAGATTTGATTTACACATATCTGAAAATCTAACCATTTGATCTTCGCAAATTTTATATCATTAGAAAGATCTTTTTAAAATGAATCCAACGGTTTCAGTTTTGGGCAAATCCGACGGTCGGATATCCCGGTACAATCGTTTGAAGTTACGATTTCAAAATACGAACTACAGCGTCGTTATTCGATTTAATTTAATTATATATATATACACACACACACACACATATATATATATATATATATATATATAATCGATTCTGGCACTGTTTTTCTTCAGATTTGAATTGAACATTCCAGCCAATCCAACCATTGGATCTTCACAAAGTGGATGGCGTTGGAATGATATTTCCAAAGTGAACCCAACGGTTTTGGTTTCGTGAAAATCCGATGGTCGGATCTCCCGCACTAACCGTTTGAAATCACGGTTTCAAAACACGAACTGCAGCTTCGTTATTCGATTTATTTTAATTATATTTATATAAATATATATATATATATATATATATATAATTCTTTCTTCGATTTCAAAACTATATTCATATCACATATTTGATAAAAATGATATTTTTATCATCAAAAATATTTATTCAACACATGAATATTTTTAGCACTTCATATTCACAATAAAAAAATGTATACTTTATTGTTCAATCTATATATTCAACACATGAATGTTTTTGACTTCACACATACGATAAAAATATGGTTTTTATCGTTCTAGTCCTTTATTCGACGCATGAATACTTTCTATAGTTGATATATATAATAAAAATGTGATTTTTATTGTAAAACAATTTATTTCAAAGCACAATTATTTTATATAGTTTATACATAAGGTAAAAATGTAATTTTTTTATCTTTCAAAGAATTTATTCAACACATGAATTTCTATTCAACACATGAATTCCTATTCAACACACGAATTTTGTTTCAACACATGAATTTGTTTCTATAGTTTATATATATATATATATATTAAAAATGTGATTTTTATTGTAAAACAATTTATTTCAAAACACGATTATTTTATATAGTTTATACATAAGGTGAAAATGTAATTTTTGTGGTTAAAACAATTTATTTAAAATACTAATATGTTATATAGTGTTAATATATAATAAAAATGTTATTTTTATTTTTCAAAGAATTTATTCAACACATGAACTTCATTCAACACATGAATTTCTATTCAACACATGAATATAGTTTCAACTCATGAAAATAATTCTAACACATGAATATTATTGAAAATTTCGGCAGCATAACGGCAAGGTAGTTAAAACCGGCAACGTCCCCAGTATGGCTCCTCGCTCTACCTAAAAACCTCGCGGTTTTTGACAAAGGGGATTTTCAATATCTAGTTCGTACGTAGACGAATTTTCATATATACTAATCCTATTGGGATTTCAACCACAATCAATCATTTAAAATCAACCATTCATGATATTCACCAAATTTCACATCAACCAATAATCCAAATAATATCACAACCAATATATATCGTCCATGGTCTGTAAATATATATATATATATATATATATACGTATATAACTATATTTCGATTTTATTTCAATATCATTTCAATTTATTCACCACATATATCACTTTTACAACGCATATATAAATTATACATCGAACATACAACTTATACAACGCTTATACATGAGGTGTACAACGCTTATATAACTCATACATCGACTATATAATTTATACATCGTTGTTTTCCATATCGTTTATAATTTAGAAATCTCACATTGGGTTCCACTCCACCAAAAATAGCAGAAGGCTCAGAAAAATATGCGGTCTCTTTTAGAATGTAGAAGACGTCCACATGAGTCCACTGTCTCTTGTTTCACTGGATTTCGTCAATACAGCAAAAACACATGATTTTTGCAATGAAATCATAAACCGTAGTGCTTCAAAGCGCTATAGAACAGTTAAATAAAATAAAGGCCGTACGTTTCTATTTTGATTCAAAACTAGGTTTTAGTTTTTCGATCAATCCGCGCAATGATATGATGATCGGCCTTTACCACAGCGTAGGGCTTGGAAATCCGCACCTAGTGGTGTCACCACCTCGAACTCGCACGCGCCAGGGTGGAGGAAAAGAGGCCGACGCCGGCGATCTTCAAGAGGGCGGATCTCTCGAACGACGCGACGAGGTGGGTTGAGGCTGCTATGGATTTGAAGAGGAAGGGATTCTCTACAGAATTACCAACTGGGTCGAGGTGTTTCATGGAGAAGATTGGAAGAAATCGGCCTAGGAAGTGATGAACAACTTCCGCCGTCACCTGGGGTATTATCGGGGAAAGAGAAAAAGTAAATGGGCCAATGAGATTTTTTTCTTTTATTTATATATTTTTAAAAATTCGAAAATACCCCTCCTCACATACTAACTCCAATCCAAACCCAACGAATGACGTCCCTAGCTAAATACCCCTATTCCGAACACAATGGGATATGTTTCGTAGGCTCATTCGACTGTTTCAATCAGTTTTCCTTCAAATTAAAATATAAACCATTCAATATTTGATTTGAACGCACATTTCAATTTGCTGGGGCCACATACTGAATCTAAAAATTCCAGAAAAATTATTTCTAGCTTCGTATCGACGATACGGTCCTAACAAAACTGATTTCGTCGAATTCTGAGACCGTTTGAAAAATGGCCATTTTCTGGTTGATCCAATTTAACAGAAATTCACCAAACACATTTTCTTTTTCCACGCTCACATATTAACTTCAAAAATTATGAAATTTGAAACCTAGCAATAATTTGACATCCTGGAGACAACAAAAGTGGTTTCGTCGAATTCCGAGGTCATTTGCAAAACGTCTATTTTCACAGGCTATATAAATTGTACAACGACCTTTCTGAAAATTCCTTTGGCCATAACTTTTGACTCCCGCTATGAAACTTCGATTTCTCAGATTCGTTAGAAAGATATTCACTAACAGATTTAAATATTTTTGGTTTCACTAAAATCCGTTTTATTTTGCACCTGGTACAATCAGTCAAAGTTTGACTTCAAATTTTGAAACTGCCTCGCCATTTCAAGCCTTGTTTATAATTTAAAATAATTATATTTATTTTCAAACATCGATTCAAACATACTTTTCGTCATTATTATTTAAAATATTTATTTTAAATATCTAAAATCCACTAAAACAGCCAAATTAAATTTTTTAAATTGGCCCAGATTTTCCGGGTTGTTACAATTTTATTTCAACACATGAATATATATTTTATTTCAATTCCAATCACACAATCAATTTTCACAACACATCAATCAAACAAACAAGCCGTGCATGGTCTGTGGACGACAGGTGTTAAGTGCTGCTAAGCACTGTCTGCATTCTAGTATATATTTTAACTAGAAAACAAATTAAAAGTGAGGAGTTCTCACCGAGAAGCTAAACCAAACGCCACGACTTTTCATATGTAGAAAATTTTGCCGTGCTCGCCTTTTGTCACTTTCGTCGTTCATGTCCACTACATATATAAAAATCGCATCTTTATATTATTGCTATGTATATAAAAATCACGTTTTTATAACTAAGCTATATGGAGAAAAATTCTATTTTATAACGCTATTATATAGATAAAAATTCTATTTTTATAACTGTGGTCATATAATGAAAATCATATTTTTGATTCACTACATATATAAAAATCATATTTTTATCGCTTCATTCTAATAAATAAAAATCATATTTTTATTTTTACAACGCTCCTTCCTATATAATTTTTTTTTGATTCACTACATATAAAGAAATCATGTTTTTGTGTCTTTTATATAATAAAAATTCAATTTTTAACGCTACTTCATATTGATAAAAACCATAATTTTATCTCGCTACTCTATAAAATAAAAATCACATTTTTATTCTATTCTATAAAATTTAAAAATCTAAACCTTTCTTTATTTAAAAATATGACCTTTCTTTATTTGAAAATATAAACTTTCCTATTATAAAAATAAAATCTAATATTTACCATATCAAAAATCTAATCTTTATAAGATTTTTTTATTCATGCATAAAGTTCAAATCTCTCTTCGCTAATATCCTATATAAAAATCCCATCTTTTTACGCTACGTATTTATATAAAAACCCAATATTTATAAATAAAAACCCATTTTTAAATCAATGTGAATTTATATAAAACTGAAAAATAAATTCATGACGGAGTAAAATAAAATCCGAGAATAACTTACATTGAATCTCAGAGAAAAAGGGGGTTTTAGTTGAGGAGAACGGCGGCCCGGTGCTTGCAGGCGAGGAGGAGGCGCGGGGGGGGGGGTGTCAGGTGGAAGGCCGTGGAAGAGGAGAGAGGAGGTGCGACAAGAGGAGGGGGCGCGATGTTCGATTGAAGCAAAAGGGGCTCGCAGGATTCGATTCGTGGAGGCTCGAGGGGGTGGAGAGGATAAGGCGGAGGGGAGCGAGGAGGAGGAGTAGGGGGTGCGCACGACGGCGGTGGCGCTTGGAAGGGGGGCGACGCATGTAGATCGATTTTTCCTTTTTTTGTTTTGAAAAGTGTTGACTGAGTGGTGAGAAGGGAGAGGGAGAGTATAAGGAGGAATTATATATATAATATATATATATATATATATGTATATATATATATTATTATTTTTATTTCAAAAAGTAACCTTTTATTTCAAACTCGAAATCGAACCATCGCCTGTCGGCCATAGCTAATTACCCCCATTCCGAACACAACGGGATATGTATCGTAAGCTGATTCGATCGTTACAATCAGTTTCCATTCAAATTAAAATATAAATCTATATATTGAATTTTAAACGTACATTTCAATTTACTAGGGCCACATACTGACTCAAAAAATTCCCAAAGAATAGTTTCTAGCTTCGTATTAACGATACTGTCCTAACAAAACTAATTTCATCAAATTCCAAGACCATTTGAAAAATGGTCATTTTCTGGTCGATCGAAATTGACTGAAACTTTCAAAACACGTTTTCCTTCGCCACGCTCACATATTGATTCGAAAAATTACGAATTTTGGGATCTAGCAATAATTTGACGTCGCGGATCCAACAAAAGTGGTTTCGGCGAAAATGAAGGTCGTTTGCAAAATTTCCGTTTCTAAGGGCCAGAATTTCATAGCGACTATTCTAAAATTTCAACTGGGCATAACTTTTTATTCTCGCTATGAAATTTCAAATTTTTCGGATTCGTTGGAAAGATATTCTCAATTAGATTCTAATATTTTTGGTTTCACTAAAATCTTGCTTATTTTGCATCCTGCACATTCATTTAAATTTTGAAATCCAATTTTCGAACTACCGCGCCATTTCAGGCTCGTCATATAATTAAAATAAATATTTATATTCTAACGACAATTCAAATAAATATATACGTTCTAATTCTATTCAAAATAAATTTCTCGTCATTTTTATTTAAAATAATTCATTTTAAATATTCAAAATTCGCTAAAATTGCCAAAATAAAAAATTTAAATTTGCTCAGATTTCCGAATTATTATAATATCATACCGTTCCTGCTCCTCTTTTTAAATATTAAAAACCATAAGCCTAACTCACCAATTCCCTTCAAATAATCTTCTTCTCTAAACATGCGAGCAGCTCACAAATTATTCCCATCATCTTGGCAAAAGCTTTCCCCAGAAGCTTGAAAACCACCTTCACCACACACGCCGGTCATAGACTTCGCCATCTCCACCTCACCCACTCCTTTCCGTTTACTTCTCTACCAAGTATCCATGCAGCAAGAAAAATATACCCAACACCCTTCCAATCACTTTTTTCTTCCTATGTCTAAAGCCATTTAGAAGCCGCTAATGCCAGGGAACCACAAGCCATGCAAAACCACAATGAACGGCTTCCCTTAACAACGGAGATTCATGCATGCTGACCCTCCCCTTCCCTTATCGCCTTCTCACACTACAATACTCCCATGGCTCACGCATGCCCCACCACCATACACTCAGTCCGCACAACAATCCTCGCCTCGAATTCCGGCAATAACTGGTCTCACCACTGTGAAATAAAATGGAGCAACAACATTTTTCTTTCCTTTATTTCAATTTGCTTTTGAATGATTCATGGATTTACTAATTTGCTGGGGAAATGGAATGTACACAAACTGAAGAATCCTGATTGTATATAGAGGTGAAGAAGTGTGATCAGTAAGCCATTTTTGTTTGGCGAGCACGCAATATATAGTGTAGTTATACAGTCTGTTTGACTAGGTAGGCATACCTCATTTCCTTTCAAAACAACATGTGTGTAGATTTCAATTCATATAGATAGGAAACCCCTTTTTTCATATATATATATATATATATATATATATATATGCGCAGGCAGGTTTAATGAAGTAGGCATGTGCATTTTAAAGATACAAGCTACGAGTTCTGATATTTTAATTTGAAGAACATGGTGCGTCCCCACGTTTTGTCTACTGACATTGAAATGGATAGAAAAATATAGGATATAGATTAGGCAGTTAAGTACGTCCTATATTTATATATTTTACTATTATTATACTTCTTTTTTGGTGTGATGGAGAAGGACAAGATTTAAGGTGTATTTACAGTAGAAGAGGCTACACAAAGAAGAAAAAGGCAACATAGGGTAGCAAGTGAATGACAAAAGTTTTCAGAACACATGGGCTGAGCAGTTGAAAATGAGATTGACATCACATGCATGGAAGAAATTTCAAAAGTAGCAAACACACAAACATGTCGGGAAAACCGTATTATTAATATGAAATGACCAAGATTTTTATACGAGATGACCAACGATATTTATTCGAAATGGCTAACGATTTTATTTAGCGTGTAACACTCACCATTTAAAATCCACACAACGTTCCATGGTTGAAACGAAATTCGAAAACGTACAAAAGTAAATTATTATTAACATATACCTTCAAACAGAATTATATACAAATTTCAAAATATAGTAGTTTAAATTTTAAACTCAAGATTAAATTAATCTTAAAATATTTAAAATCCTTTTATTTATATAATAAATCTTTATAATTTATAAATGAATTTCATAGCGACTATTTGAAAATTTGATCTGGACATAAAGCAAAATTTACAACATGAAAACTCGAATTTTCTCTTCCATTGGAAAAATATTATCAAATAGATTCGGGCTTTTCTTGTTTCGAGAAAATCCGACTTATATTTGATCTTGTACATTCAATTAAATTTCAAAATGCAATATTTCGAACTACCGCACTGCTACAGTTCGTTTTATAATTAAATTATAAAATAAACGTCCTAACTCCGTTTAATTAATGAATACGTTAATAAAATTTCAATATAAATAATATTAAACCATTTTAAACTGCCCATTCACATTATAATGCAAACACAACATTTTCCGGCCATTGGAAATAAAATACTATAAATATTAATAACATATTCAAAATAAAAGGTTAAATTCAATTATTTAAATTCGAATCAACATTTTAAATAATAAAATAAATTAAATAATTGCCCAGAAATTACGGGATGTTATAATTTTCTAAAATCGAAACCCTAGATCGCGATTCCTTAAGTCAAGCTTCAGAAAATACACTCGTGCCCAAAGTTGAACACGCGATGATTACCTAATCGTAGCTTGATTCCCCTTTTTTTTAGAAGAAACGACTTTTGATTTTTGATGATGCTTTATTTAAGGGCAGCACTCGATTGGAGTTGCTGAGGAAAAAAGATAACACTGGGAAGGAAAAGACGTTGTGATTTTAAGGAAAAGGCGTTGGGCCCATTCAAAGATTTCATTTTTTTATATATAAGAGGGAATTCAAGGTTTTTACATTACTTAGGAGAATTCAACGAGAGGAGGAAATAGAGAGTGATGTTGCGATATATGGTAGTTGAAAGAGGAGACAAAACATACATTAAATTAAAGCTTGCCTCCCTAAGTACATAACAAAATTAATTCGAGTTGATTTTTGATTTAATATGATTTGATTTCTAATTAATACGATTTGATTTTGATCCTATTCGTTTAATTTTATAATAATTAAGTTCGCGGTTCTGAACCCCTATTTTAACTTAACGACTGATGTCTCCATGTCATACTGCTATTCTGAACTTAACGGATCCGATTTTGAATTTAATTTGAATGTATATACAGAATTACCATATTAAATTGATATAATATAATTTAAACTCAACCCAAACAAATTTATCAATAATATATTATTATTATTATCATTATAATTCAAACAAAATTTATATTGATCAACTGAATTGTTTTGATTCACTACAACAAAACAGTCATTTTACAACGGGCAAAAACCGTTGTAATATGCATTTAACAACGGGCATACGCCCGTCTGAATATGCACCGTCGTAATAGCTCCTGACTATTTAACAACGGGTAATGACCGTTGCAAAGGACCATTGTAATAACTTGCTTTGTCACGTGCAATGACTCTATGACAATGGTTATTAACCCATTGTAATAGCTAATAAATTACAAGCGGCCTTTGCCCGTTGTAATACAGTATATTAAAACGGTTTTTGCTCGTTGTAATAGAAAATTTAAATATAACTGCTGCAATATACATCCCTAATAATAATGAATATTTTAACATGCAATAAATACTATAATGCAACAATCAAAATCACATAATAACACATACTAAAAGACTGAAGCAAGAATCATATATTTCCAACACATTTCAAAAAGTTCGATAAGTTTATACTCCAAAAGACTAGATAAGTTTACATTTCAAAAGGTTAGATAAGTTACGTCGACATAGTTCTAACATAAATTACATAACTAGTTTCATAAGTACCAACAGTAGACCAAGGAAAGGTAATTTTTGTGCCACGCGACGGTAGATCCAACGGCCTGTTGATCTTGAGTATGCATATAGTTACTAGCACGGGGTGACTGCAAAAAAAGAAAAATAAGTTACCAAATGTAGAGAGAATATATTATTATACACCAGTCAAAACTTATTATACAACATTTAGGTCTTGCATTTGCTTTAACCTTACAGCCTTTGGTTCCATAGTCATCCTACTTCGGTTTAGACACAGTTTAGACACCACCATATCCACAGTTTTCAGTTGTATTTAAGTAAAAATATTTGTACTTGTAACTGACATTATATACGAACTTTTATTTCTTCAATTATATGACCAAAGGAAGAATTAATACAATTATATACGAACTTAGTTGCTGTGCTTCGGCACAGCAACTTATTTGCTGTGCTTCGGCACAGCAACTTAGTTGCTGAAGCAACTAAGTTACTGTGCTTCGGCACAGCAACTTTGTTGTTGTGCCTCGGCGAAACAACTAAGTTGCTTCAGCAACTAAGTTGTTGTGCTTCGGCACAGCAACTAAGTTGCTGTGCTTCGGCACAACAACTTAGTTGTTGTTCAAGGCACAACAACTAAGTTGTTGTTCAAGGCACAGCAACTAAGTTGTTGTGCAGAGCACAACAATTTAGTTGTTGTGCCTTGAACAACAACTAGTTGTAGTGAAAAAGAAACATATCTAATGACAGAAAATTAAGGGATAAAAACAAGGAAAAGATACATAGGCGGTAAAAAAGGCATTTTTTGGTCGCAGTGAAAGTCATTTTATGCTCCCTTCTGAGAGCTTATTATAGAAACAGATTTATTTCAAAGAATCAAAACTAATTACACAAGCAAGCTTGCATCTACAAGGATAGAAAAAAAATTAATGGAACAACTTAAGATAGCAAACTGACACCACCCAGATCGCGCTTTAGTATATTTCTTAAGAAAAAAAATGTTATGCAACAATCAAACAAAATAAAATTGCCAATATGACATAACTAGGTCTGCTATCGAATTTAGTTTCAAAACTTGCATGTTTATGTAACAAAATTAGTAGTAATGAACATGATATTTTATGTAAAATTTGATCACTTAATCTCAATTCTTATTAGCATGAGGAGTCTAAGTGGATTCCCAACATATTTTAAAACAAAGGTAATAATATGGTTTTCGCCTATCATTTCATAAACCTTAATATTATATACTGTCCATCTCATAGGCATTGATTGGCGATTGCATTAATATCTATTCTTTTGAGATAATCCCTACATCATCTTAGTAAACTCTAGATTGCAAAAGAAAAGAAACACTTCTTTTAGATGATTATTGCGGGTGTTAATGCTTATAGGAGTAACTCAACCACTCCTAAATGTTATTTTTACCAAACTTTGAAGCATGCCTGTAGACTGAAAGTGCAAGATCAAAATAAAAAATGGTTACTAACTAGTGTAGGATTTTTCTGAATCTTTTTCCTAATGTATTAGTGTTGACTCATATTAGTGTGTTTGCGTTGACTCATATTATGATAAGATTTCAAAAGAACGAAGGTAAAAGGAAAAAAATATCAGTTTACTGTCAGTAGATTAACTGCACACTAGTCTCCGGTTCAATATGATTTCATGAATAGGTAGTATTACTGCATGTGTATGATGAAAAATTATATAGTACCTGCTGTTTTTTTTTTCTTTTTTATTTTGTGTACATTCTGCTCATTGTGTTCAACAAATCATTTGTCAAAGAAAGTACCAATTTTTATTTTTAAAAACAATGTAATTTCACAAATCACCTTCCCCTATAAAAAAATTACACATGCATTTCACACAAATGAAAACACAGTAAACACATCAAATATAACTCTGAAAAAAAGTGATAAAACAAATGACTATTGATAGACTAGAAAAAAAGAAATAAACCCAATTCACTATATAATTTGTATTTTATCATAGTAAAATACCAAATAAAAAGAGTTAAATAGACGAATAATAACCTGATAGGGGCGAAGAAAAAATACGTATGCCAAGATAATAACATCGCCTGATTGATCAATAGCCTTAGTAAGAGAAACACCGTTATCCAAAACCCAAGACTTCCCGCACATCTCCATACGTTCCTTGAAAAGAATCCGATCTTTATCCATCATCCTTAGTTTCGTCCAAAGATTCTCAAGTTGTGTTGCTTTAAACACTTTCCTCGCCTCCTTCATTGACAACATAAGCTATTCTTTTTTAATTTTAGGTCTAGCCAAGCAACCCAACCGGGCTGGATACCCGTTAAGAAACTGTATATGATTTCGGTCTTTCTATAGGAAATGGCTGAAAATGGCATTGGTCTCGGATTATCACACAGTTTGTCGAATCAAGCGAATATTGGAAGCGAACAATTTAGCCGCTTGGATGAACCGATGAGCTACGCTTTAGTATGGGAAACCTGTCATTAAGATAAAAACAAAAAAGTAAAACACATAAATTGCAAGAAATTTTTGCTAATAAAAATACTGATTATCAATACAAAGCAATTAGCTACAACAATCATTGGAACAACAAGAGAAAACCTACCTAGCTTTCGTATAGAATGTAAATTTCATATGGTAAAAATAAGGCAGAACATAAGTGGAATTCGTAAGTGAAATGCTAATTTCGTTTAATTTTTTTGGAAATTTGTTAAAATCAGTAGAATGGAGAAAAAAAATAATTGTGCTGAATAACTAATTATTGGAAGTGTGAATGTTGGCTTGCAAGAGTGCAAGGTGATGACGTAAACAGACAAGTTCTTAGATCAGCTATCAATTTTTTTCATAAATTGGAATGTAAAAACTCAAAAGGGAAGTAAATTAGATTATCAAACAAAATAGGCAAATATATGAATAGAAAGGATGGCCATCTTCAAGGCTATTTCATGTTCATTTGCTCTGCCACTTCTCTTAATCTATCAATTGTATGTGTTGATAATCAAAATAAAATTAAACATAATAATACCAGAGATATTTGATGTACTCTAATATACTTCAACCATCTCCACCCATTAGTGCAAAATTCTTCCATGTTCCAGTATGGAACCGTTTTTGGGAAATTTGTTAAAATCAATAAAATGGAAAAAAAATTAATTGTGCTGAATTGCTAAGTGGAAGTGTGAACATTGGCTTGCAAGAGTGCAAGGTGATGACGTAAACAGACAGTTTCTTAGTTCAGCTATATTTTTTTTTCATAAACTGGAATGTAAAAACTTAAAAGGGAAGTAATTCTGAGTGATCCGACAATGTTGTTTTGAATACCTAGGATTTTTGAGAACTCATGTTATCATCAATCTTACTGCTATAGGCTACCTCTCGAATTAACTCGATAAAAAGTGCTTTTCATATTATATTCATTGATTCATTCTTTGTATATTTGATGCGTGCTAAAATTTTGCCCAGCTAGGCTAAATAATTCCTGGATCTATTTGCATAGGCTTTCATATTAGAGATAATGGGTGAACTTCATCATAGATCTAGTATGGAAAAAGAGGTCATATTTTTACATATAATTCTAATGACGCATCACATTATGACTACAATTCTGCATCTATTTCATATTGTTTTATCCATGCAAAATACTGATTGATCTGAAAGCTGAACTATTGAAATAAAAGCAAAGCCTAACTTCTCCTTCCTTAGTTATATCAAAAATTTGAACTTCTGTTCAAGCTATCATTTCATTATGCTTGAAATTTTGGTTTATGAAATTTTATTCCTCGAATTTATTTTTTCAGTTAGCAACTTACCTAACTCCTTATTGTTCCGTAGTTAGAATTATTAATTTGGAGTCCTTGGATCTTCTTCATTAACATTCAACTTGTAATCGTAATTTGATATTGAAATATACTAACTATACGCAAGATTCTGAGAACAATGCATATGCAGATCTTTATCACTTTGCATTTGTAATAACCCGGAAAATACGAGCCAATTTAAAATTTTTAAATTGATTACTTAAAAGCAATTTGAACCATTGAAATAGAATATTTCAATAAATTAGTGAATTAGAAATAGTAAGTCAGTTTGAAAATTTGAATTCGAACTTTGACCGACTATGCAGGGTGGAAAATATAACGGATTTTAGTGAGACCAAAAATATTTAAGTCTGTTAGTCAATACCTTTCTAACGAATCTGAAAAATCGAAGTTTCATAACGGGAATCAAAAGTTATGGCCGAATGAATTTTCAGAAGAGTCGGTATATAGAATATATAGGCCTGGAAAATTGATATTTTGCATATGGCCTCGGAATTCGACGAAACCACTTTTGTTGGGTCCGGGATGTCAAACTATTGCTAGGTTTCAAATTTCATAATTTTTCGAATCAATATGTGAGCGTGGCAAAAGAAAACGCGTTTGACCAGTTTCTGTTGAATTTAATCGACTGGAAATTGACCACTTTTCAAACGATCTCAGAATTCGACGAAACTAGTTTTGTTAGAACCGTATCGGCAATACGAAACTAGAAAATATTTTTCTGGAATTTTTCTAGTTAGTATGTGACCCCGGTAATTTGAAATGTACGTTTAAAATTTAATATAAGGATTTAAATGTAATTTCAACGGAAACTGGTTGTAACGATCAAACCAGCTTACGATACATATCCCATTGTGTTCGGAATGGGGGTGAAACGCTATGGACGACAGGCGGTGGGCCTCGTTTCGAGGTCGTATGTAAAAGTCAACCTTTTTGCATAATTAAATAATTAAATAAAAAAATAAAAAATAAAAAATAAATATATATTACTTTAATTTTTCCCCCCTTTTTCTTCTGCTTGCCCCCCCCTCCCCCGATTCATTATTCAGAAACAAGAAAAAAAAAAGAAAACCTAAATCAAATCGAGCCGCTCCTCCCTCCAGACATCGCCGCCAACACCTCGAAGCCGCCGCCCTCACTACCGAAGACCCCGCCTTCGCCTCGAACCCCTCGCGACGCCCCCCCCCCCCCAGTCGAATCAAATCGAGCCCCCGCTGAAGCCCTGCCGCCGACACCATCGGACAACACCTCGAAGCCGCCGACGCTTTCTTCTTCTTCCCTCCCCCCTTTTTCGCAAGCTATCGGTGAGTGATTAGGTTATTTTATTTTTATTTTTGTTTTTGTTTTGCAAAAACTAATTTCTGAAATTTTTTTAAAAGAATTTAAAAACTAAGTTTTTAAGAACTTAAAAACTGTTTTTTTTTTAGAACTTAAAAACTGATTTTTTTTAGATATAAAAACTGATTTAATAAGAATTTAAAATTGATTTTAGATTTGATTTTTTTTTAAGATTTATAAATTGATTTTAATTAGGTTTCAAAAACTGATTTTTAAAGATTTAAAAACTGAATTTTTAAAGGAAATAAAAACTGATTTTATTTTAAGGTTTGAAAAAAAAGGGGTTTAAACTTTGAAATAGAAAAAGGTTTAATCTTTTAAAAGAAAAAGATTTGAACTTGCAAAAATAAAGATCATATTTTTAAAAAGAGAAAAGACGGAATTTTTGTTAAGTAGAAGAAGTAAGATATGATTCTTATATTTTTAAAGCAATAAAAATATAATTTTTACATCATAGGAATTTTAAAAATATAATCTTTGTTTTTAGAATATGATCTTTATATATTGAATAACATAGTAAAAATTCGATTTTTACCTATGTAGAGAATACGGGCAACGAAAGCGACAAGAAGGCGAAATAGACAAAGATTTCCATAAAGGAAGAGTCGTGTTATTGGATAGCAATCGGTGAGAATTTCTCACTCTTCAATTTCTTTATATATATATATATGTGTGTGGAAATAAAAGTGAATTGCTATATATAAATATTTATATATATATATACGCCCCCTCGTCCACAAACCATGGACGATATTTATTGGTTGAAATTGTTGTGAAAATTGGTTGACGGTAAATTGTTGTTTGGGATTGTTTGTGGTTGATATTGAATTGATTGTGGTTGAAAAATACCCGTTTGTGATTGGAAAATATTTGGTTGAAACCACATAGGATTAGTTTGTGGAAATGAAATAAATATAAACATGCCGCCTGCGTGCGAATTAGATGCATGATCCCCATTGTCAAAAACCGCGAGGTTTTAAGGTAGAGCGAGGAGCCCTACTAGGGACGGTGCCGGGTTTAACTACCCTGCCGTTATGCTGCCGAAATTTTGAATAATCTTTGTGTGTTAGAATTATTTTCATATGTTGAAATTATTTGCATGCATAGAAATTAAAGCCATATATTGAAACTATGTCCATGTGTGGAAATATTTATGTGTTGAAAAGTGTTGTGTGAAAATAAAATTCATTTGTGAATGAATGAAGTGTATAAACAATAAAAATCACATTTTTATATATATATGAAGTATGAAAAATATTCGCCTTATATAAATAATTTCAATCATAAAAATCCCATCTTTCTAATATGAACAACATAAATAAATTGTCCATGTGTGGAAATACTCATTTGTTGAGAAGTGTGTGTAGTGGAAAGGTTCATGTGTTGAATAAAAAGATTGAACGATAAAAATTACATTTTTATTGAAACTATGAAGTGTTGAAACCATACATTGGTTGAATAAATATTTTAAACGATAAAAATATCATTTTTATCATATGTGTGACATGCTAAAGAGATGCGGACGTTGAAATATATATTTGTGATAGAAGTATTAATTTTAACATGCATAGGAATTAAATAAAATAGACGTGTGTTGAAATCTATTTTAGTTCGCCAAAATTATCATCTTTTGAAATGTGAAGTGTTAAAAATAGCCACTGGTTTGAATAAACGTGCATGAGTTGAAATATACATTAACTAGCTAATGATATGATTTTAGCTTATGCATGCGATGTTAGAATGAATGGTATTTTTAAACCAAAGAAAATCAAATATGAAGCTGAATAGAAATTGATAAATGATAAGAAATTGTATATATGTGCATGCATATCTATTGAACAGGTTATAGCAAAGAGGCTAGAGAAGAGGAATAAAATTTTGTGCCCGACAAATAGGTACACGTTTACTGTTTTGTTTAGGTGATGATTTTATGAGCCTGTTGGCTAGCCGCTTGGCTTTTTCTTTTTCTTTTTGAGATTAGAAGGACCGGGAACGCTATTTGCGATTTCCCGATGCTCCCGGTGCAGGGGAGGTTATGGCGAAATTTTCCAAAATTTTAAGGTGTTAGAAAAATATTTGAAGTGAAAACGATATGGAAATCATTGAATGAACTATATTTATATAAATATATAAATATAAATATAATTAAAACGAAACGTGGCCGTGCAGTTCATAATTTGAAACCGTGATTTCAAATGATTAGTGCGGAAGATCCGGCCATTGGATTTTCCCGAAACCTCAACCGTTGGGTTCGCCTTGGAGATATCTTTCCAACGGCACCAACTTTGTGAAGATCCGACGGTTGGATTGTCTGGAATGTTTAATTCAAAATTAGTGAAAAACAGCGCCAGAAACGATTATATTTATATATATATATATAAATATAATTAAATTAAATCGAATAACGACGCTGCAGTTCTTAAATTGAAATTGTAACTTCAATTGGTTAGTGTGGAAGATCCGACCGTCGGATTTTCCCAAAACTGGAACCGTTGGATTCGTTTTGAAAAGACCTTCCTAATGGTGTAAAATTTGTGAAGATCCAATGGTTAGATTTTCCTATATGTGTAAAACAAAATTAGTGGAAAGCAGCGCCAGTGCATCGACACGACCTGAAACGTCGTTTAATTAAATATGGCCGTTTTAAATTAAATAAAAATGGCGATATATCGTTATTAAGTGCTATAGACGATATAGAGTGAAAATAAACCAATTTTGTTGTGTTTGCTTGATATGTGATGGTTGAATGTATTTAACGTGAAAATTATAACTAAATAACTGAAATGTGAATGTTGAATAGTTCAACCATGTGATTAATTGGTTTGAAAATCTAAATATACGTGGGTTATTTGAAAAGGCCGAGTTTATCTCATTTCAAATAATCGATCGACGTTGAGAAGTCGAAGAGTCGAAGACGACTGAAGACCTACGATCTCCACATTGGATGGATGGGCGCTACTGATGCTCGTGATTGGAGTAGCTACCATGAAGGAATTGAAGTAGTAGCCGTCCAAACATATTGTTGATTGTACGGATATGCGAGGAATTGGTGCCTCCGGTTTCGTTCAGACCCAGAACGGACTTGTAAATGGACTGTGTGTCTGACATTGGATTTTGTTCTGTGTTGATTGATCTCTGTTAAATATATATCTGTTTGGCGGCGGAGAATTTATTCTCTTGCTTAACGCCCTTCTCTGAGACGTACGAGCTTAGAGGTTATGTATTGACAGAAATCAGTCGCATGGAGTGGATTGCCTGTGTGGTACGCCTAAGTGGCATATGATCAAGGCTTCTGTTGCAAAGCAAAGTCTTGTGGTTGATGATCAAAGCATGGTCTGTGTGACGTAGCTTTGTGTATAACGTGAATTCGCGAGCCTCACACCCCGGTATGAGTCAAAAACGGGAGAAGGACCCAAGGAGTGCATGACGTTTCTTTCTAGCTATGGTGGTGTCAGTGACCTCCCAGCCCTGACATTTATATCTTTTTCACCTGTGTGGTTGTTGGAATGCGAGGCGCCTCGATTATAGGTCTGTAAGGACCGGGAAACGTGTGTTCAGGAATTGCCAATTCTCAAAAGTAAGAGAGGACCGGCCTTGGAGGATCCAGGGGATTGCTGTGTGCGGTCCCGAGGCATTTGCTAGAGTGTCTCGAACGGAGAGGAGCTTGCCCCTTGCCTCGACTCATGAAGGAATCCAATTTCCAATACGAAATTTGCGAATGTGATTGTATTACTAGTACGACGACATAGTAGATGGTAGCTAAGCCGCCTAGGATTGATATTTATGATTGAATTTGCTTTTGAAACATATATGCACTAGTAATAATATCAAACACTTTGTTTTATTCGTATGAAGCATCTTTGGCCATTATAAGGGAAAACTCTATCCTCCGGCTTGCGTTGCATTGTGTGATGGGACCTGAGTCTTATAATGGCTTCATTTTATAAAAGCATTGCGTTGATTTCATCGTTTGTTTTATTTCATGCACTAGCACTCATTGGAGTAAACCCGTTCCGCGAAAGTGCCGTGGTCCTTTGATTTGCCTTATTATTGTTGTTAATAAGTTGAATGGATTTCTCATACCAGTCCCATGACTGACTCGTAGTTTGTTTCACCTTGCAAACTCGGGTGCCCTTATTTTCACACGGGCAGCCTAGTTACAGGTTTCTGATGCACCTTTTGGCTCATGGCGAGGCTTGACTACACCGTGCAGACTTGGATTTTCTCCGCCATTATTGTATCTATATTATGATTCCGCCACTGGCGATGTAGACTGATATTCCTTTTGTGTACTCTTTATGTATGATTCCGCCTCAGGCGATGGTGACTGATTATGTATCATTATGCACTAAGTTGTATCCTGTACTGTGCTTCTCTGATGTGATGTTATCTATATGTTTCCGCTGTCATATGTGTGTAAATTATTCTATTTTCTGTTTATGCTATTATCTGTGATCTGCTAATGATGATTAATGTGTTTTATTCCAATGATTATCCTTAACACCGTGCAACGGGGTTTTGGGATCGTCACAGCTGGTATCAGAGCTTTGGTTAACCTTAGTTCTGGAGTCTAACACATTAAACACTTCGTCAAGATAGAATCAGTAGTATTCTAAGGCGAGTAGCTCATTAGAGATAGGACTAGTAAAGTCCTAGAATGAGCTGAGCAGAATAGCAAAAACAATTGATCAGTCCATCGTTATCTTTCCGTAGGAATTTCTGCTTAACTATGCAATAGACTATTATTTCTGTTAACTGACTTTTTCGTTATTTATACAGAATTTGACAAATGGCTACCAGAGGAGCCGCTGCTAGAGGAGGCTGTGCCGGCCGAGGCCGAGGAAGGGGAGAAATCCCAGCTCAAGAAGGACCTTTGATACAATCTCCGGCAGCTCAATACTTCGAGCTCGACCGTGTAGCTAAGAGATATAAGAACTTAGGAGGCAAGACCTTCTCGGGGACTGGCACCGTAATAGAGGCCCTTGCATGGCTCAAAACATGCGAGAAAATTCTTGAAGGCCTAAGGCTAGGAGACGAAGACAAAGCTATTATGGGCGCCTGGCTTATGCAGGAACAAGCCGAATTATGGTGGGAATCTCTTACCGCCGGGAATAGAGAAGCTGGAAGAACATGGGATGGATTCAAAGAACTCTTCAAGGAGAAATATGTCCCAGAACAAGCTCTAGAAAGAATGCACGATGACTTCGCCAATCTCCAGCAAGGGGATCCTTCCGTGCAAGATTATTTGAACAAATTCACAATGTTGTCGCCCTATGCTCCAGAACTTGTTGCTACCGCGAAATCCAAAAATAAGAGGTTCATCTTTGGACTAAGACGACAATATCATGATAGAGCCATGGCCCATGTCAAGCTGGATTTCAACGAGCTAGTGGAAATGACATGCAACTATGAAGACCTTGATCAAAGGCATCTGGATCAGGATCGCGCTAGAAGTCAAGCAGGAAACAAGCGCAAGCCTACTGTAAATCAAGGCGAGTCAAGCCAAGCAGCATCTTCAAAGCCTCAGACTGGCAAGCCGCCAAGAGGAAATTGCTTTAATTGTGGTAAGCCGGGGCACTACTCAAACGTCTGCACAGCTCCAAAGAGACAGAAAACAAATTCTCAAGGCTTGAGCCAAGGCTCTCAGAACCCTCGCTCGTGCTTCAACTGTCGCAAGACCGACCATCTGGTCAAAGACTGTCCTTTGCTAAAGAAAGCTACTGTAGCTCATGTCTATGACGGGTCTAGCCCGCCAGCTGCTTCCGACGGAGCAGGTAAACCCGATGTTTTGGGAGGTACCCTTACAATTAAAAATATTCCTGTTTCTGTATTATTTGACACAGGTGCATCGCGTAGTTTTATTGCTAAAAACACAGTGCATAAACTAAAGTTAAAACAGCGAAAGCTTAAAGAATCGGTTGAAGTTCATAACCCGATAGGGGGTCCTGTTACTCTAAGTTTATATTGTAGAGTGCCAATCTCCTATTCTTTCTACAAATTTCCTTTTGATTTAATCGTTATGGATTTTCCGGAATTCGATATTATTCTCGGGCTAGATTGGTTAACGAAATATGAAGCTGAAGTGAAGTGTTCGGAAAGAATTGTTAAAATCCGAATGGAGCTTGGACATATATATATTCCCTGTCATGGTTCGAATCCGAATAGAGAAGAATTTTGGTCAGCATTAGAACTTATCCCCACTTCCATGGAAAAGATTCCGATTGTTAGCAACTATGCGGATGTGTTTGAAGAAGTTGAAAACTTACCTCCGCAAAGAGAAATAGAATTCCGAATCGATCTAATTCCTAATGCCAGACCCGTGGTACATCCAATTCGTACAATGACTCCGAAAGAAAAAGAAGAATTAGGCGACCAAACTCGTCAACTGTTGTGGAAAGGTCTAATCAGACCGAGTTTTTCCAATTAGGGTGCAGCTGTCGTGTTTGTCCCGAAGTCAGACGGTACTCTTAGATTATGTGTTGATTACCGAGACCTCAACAAACAGACGCTCAAAAACAAATATCCACTACCCCGCATTGATGATTTGCTAGACCAATTGAATGTGGCGAAAGTATTTTCCCGAATGGACCTAGCTACAGGTTTTCATCAATTGAGAATAGCAGAAGAGTGTGTTCCTTTGACCGCTTTCAGAGGTCCAGACATATTTTATGAATGGTTAGTAATGCCGTTTGGCCTATGTAACGCTCCAGCATACTTTGTCGATCTAATGAATAGAGTGTTCAGGGGAGTTCTGAATAAATTTGTCCTCGTATTCATCGATGATATTTTAATCTACTCCAAATCAAAACCCGAGCATGAAAAACACTTAGAACAAGTATTGGAGATTCTAAGGAAGAACGTCTTCAAAGCCAAATTCTCTAAATGTGTCTTCTGGCAAGAATAAGTCAAATTTCTTGGCCATGTCATGTCAGAGAAAGGAATTTCTGTTGACCCAAGCAAGATAACAGCGATTCAAGACTGGAAACAACCCACTACTCCCACAGAAGTTAGAAGTTTTATGGGGTTGGCTAGTTATTATCGAAAGTTCGTTAAGGATTTTTCGAAGATATCAGGTCCGTTAACGAAGCTCACAAAGAAACATGAGAAGTTTAAGTGGACTTCCGACTGTGAAGAAGCTTTCCAGGAATTGAAATCGAAGCTGACCACCGCTCCAGTGTTAACTATTATTGATGGCAATCAGGATTTAACGGTTTGGACAGATGCTTCTATTAGAGGTCTTGGTGCAGTGTTAATGCAGAGAGGCCATGTAGTCGCTTATGCAAGCCGCCAATTGAAACCGCATGAGAAGAATTATGTGACTCATGATCTTGAGTTGCAAGCCATCGTATTTGCCTTGAAAATCTGGAGGCATTACTTATTGGGCGAGAAATTTATACTGTACACAGATCATCAATCATTGAAGTATTTATACACCCAAAAAGATCTGAATCTGAGACAGCAGCGTTGGCTAGAATTTCTTGCAGCGTATGATCTTGATATCCTGTATACGCCGGGGAAAGCTAACGTAGTAGCGGATGCACTTAGTAGGAAGACCGCAATTGTTGCCCATCTTATAATTACACCTGGATTGATTGATAGGATTTCAGCCCTTCAGAAAGAAGATGAATTCATTCAGAGAATCAGTAAGAGAGTCAAGGAAGGTGAAACCACGAGTTTCCGTATTGACAATAAGGGGTTTCTCAGGTTAAATAACAGGATTTGTATCCCAAATATTCCAGGCCTTCGAAGAGAAGTGCTAGATGAATGCCATAAATCCAAATTTTGCATCCATCCTGGGGTGAGTAAAATGTACAACGATATCAAACGCACTTTCTGGTGGAAGGCAATGAAAAGAGATATTTCTTTGTATGTTAGCAGATGCCCTACTTGTCAATTGGTCAAGAGTGACCAACAGAAGCTAGCTGGACTGTTGCAACCGTTGGAAGTCCCAGGTTGGAAATGGGAACAGATTTCCATGGATTTCATAGATGGTTTGCCGCGAACCAAGAAAGGTAATGACAGTATTTCGGTAATCGTAGATCGCTTCACGAAGACTGCCCATTTTATACCTGTCAGGTCCAATCGAACTGCCCAAAGTCTAGCACAGATATATTTCAAAGAAATTGTTAAGCTGCATGGAATTCCCATCAGCATAGTCAGTGATAGAGATCCGCTATTTACTAGCAAGTTCTGGGAGGCTTTCCAGACAGAATTGGGAACAAAACTGAATATGAGCACCGCTTATCACCCCCAAACAGATGGCCAAACTGAGCGGGTGAATAGAATTCTGGAAGACTTATTGCGGGCTTGTATAATCGATTTTGGTGGGTCATGGGAAGATCATTTGCATTTGGCAGAATTCTCATATAACAATAGCTATCAAGCAAGTTTGAGAATGTCACCATTTGAAGCATTATATGGCAGACCCTGCAGATCTCCAGCATGTTGGGTAGAACATGGCAACAGACTTGTACTAGGACCCGATATGATTAGGGAAGCATCTGATAAAGTGGACTTCATCAAGAAGCGATTGAAAACCGCCCAAAGCCGACAGAAAAGTTATGCAGACTCTAGAAGGAGAGATTTGACATTTGCTGTTGGTGATCATGTTTATTTAAAGGTTTCTCCGATGAGAGGAGTAATCAGATTTGGTAAGACTGGGAAGTTGGCACCGAGATTTATTGGTCCCTTTCCTATACTTGAGCGAATTGGAACTCTTGCTTATAGGGTTCAATTACCAGATTGGTTGCCTGGAGTGCACAATGTATTTCACGTATCTCAACTTAGGAGACATGTGCATGATCCAGATCTTGTTGTAGAAGAAGCAGCGCAACAGGATGTGGAGATAAATCCAGAATTAGCACTCAGAAGAGAGCCATTAAAAATTGTTGGCAACGAAACTAGAGAACTCAGAAGCAAAAAGGTTCATTTAGTTAAAGTGCAGTGGAGCAATGATCCTAGAGACTGTACTTGGGAAAATGAGGAAAGCATTAAACAAGCTTACCCCAAATGCAGAGTGGATATCTCTGACTAACTCCGGTGCAAGGTACCTTTACCATACTTTGCATTTACATTTTATTTCCTACTTTATTGTTGTTTCCTTTTCGAGGACGAAAAGTTTTAAGTAGGGGAGATTGTAATAACCCGGAAAATACGAGCCAATTTAAAAATTTTAAATTGATTATTTAAAAGCAATTTGAACCATTGAAATAGAATATTTCAATAAATTAGTGAATTAGAAATAGTAAGTCAGTTTGAAAATTTGAATTCGAACTTTGACCGACTATGCAGGGTGGAAAATATAAAGGATTTTAGTGAGACCAAAAATATTTAAGTCTGTTAGTCAATACCTTTCTAACGAATCTGAAAAATCGAAGTTTCAAAACGGGAATCAAAAGTTATGGCCGAATGAATTTTCAGAAGAGTCGGTATATAGAATATATAGGCCTAGAAAATTGATATTTTGCATATGGCCTCGGAATTCGACGAAACCACTTTTGTTCGGTCCGGGATGTCAAACTATTGCTAGGTTTCAAATTTCATAATTTTTTGAATCAATATGTGAGCATGGCAAAAGAAAACGCGTTTGACCAGTTTCTGTTGAATTTAATCGACTGGAAATTGACCATTTTTCAAACGGTCTCAGAATTCGACGAAACTAGTTTTGTTAGAACCGTATCGGCAATACGAAACTAGAAAATATTTTTCTGGAATTTTTCTAGTTAGTATGTGACCCCGGTAATTTGAAATGTACGTTTAAAATTCAATATAAGGATTTAAATGTAATTTCAACGGAAACTGGTTGTAACGATCAAACCAGCTTACGATACATATCCCATTGTGTTCGGAATAGGGGTGAAACGCTATGGACGACAGGCGGTGGGCCTCGTTTCGAGGTCGTATGTAAAAGTCAACCTTTTTGCATAATTAAATAATTAAAAATATATTTAATATATATATATTACTTTAGTTTTTCCCCCCTTTTTCTTCTGCTTGCCCCCCCCCCCCCCCCCCGATTCATTATTCAGAAACGAGAAAAAAGAAAAAGAAAACCTAAATCAAATCGAGCCGCTCCTCCCTCCAAACATCGTCGCCAACACCTCGAAGCCGCCGCCCTCACTACCGAAGACCCCGCCTTCACCTCGAACCCCTCGCGACGCCCCCTCCCCTCCCCCAGTCGAATCAAATCGAGCCCCCCCCCCTGAAGCCCTGCCGCCGACACCATCGGACAACACCTCGAAGCCGCCGACGCTTTCTTCTTCTTCCCTCCCCCCTTTTTCGCAAGCTATCGGTGAGTGATTAGGTTATTTTATTTTTATTTTTATTTTTGTTTTGCAAAAACTAATTTCTGAAATTTTTTTAAAAGAATTTAAAAACTAAGTTTTTAAGAACTTAAAAACTGTTTTTTTTTTAGAACTTAAAAACTGATTTTTTTTAGATATAAAAACTGATTTAATAAGAATTTAAAATTGATTTTAGATTTGATTTTTTTTTAAGATTTATAAACTGATTTTAAGTAGGTTTCAAAAACTGATTTTTTAAAGATTTAAAAACTGAATTTTTAAAGGAAATAAAAACTGATTTTATTTTAAGGTTTGAAAAAAAAGGGGTTTAAACTTTGAAATAGAAAAAGGTTTAATCTTTTAAAAGAAAAAGATTTGAACTTGCAAAAATAAAGATCATATTTTTAAAAAGAGAAAAGACGGAATTTTTGTTAAGTAGAAGAAGTAAGATATGATTCTTATATTTTTAAAGCAATAAAAATATAATTTTTACATCATAGGAATTTTAAAAATATAATCTTTGTTTTTAGAATATGATCTTTATATATTGAATAACATAGTAAAAATTCAATTTTTACCTATGTAGAGAATACGGGCAACGAAAGCGATAAGAAGGCGAAATAGACAAAGATTTCCATAAAGGAAGAGTCGTGTTATTGGATAGCAATCGGTGAGAATTTCTCACTCTTCAATTTCTTTTTATATATATATATATGTGTGGAAATAAAAGTGAATTGCTATATATAAATATTTATATATATATATATATATATATACGCCCCCTCGTCCACAAACCATGGACGATATTTATTGGTTGAAATTGTTGTGAAAATTGGTTGACGGTAAATTGTTGTTTGGGATTGTTTGTGGTTGATATTGAATTGATTGTGGTTGAAAAATACCCGTTTGTGATTGGAAAATATTTGGTTGAATCCACATAGGATTAGTTTGTGGAAATGAAATAAATATAAACATGCCGCCTGCGTGCGAATTAGATGCATGATCCCCATTGTCAAAAACCGCGAGGTTTTAAGGTAGAGCGAGGACCGTACTAGGGACGGTGCCGGTTTTAACTACCCTGCCGTTATGCTGCCGAAATTTTGAATAATCTTTGTGTGTTAGAATTATTTTCATATGTTGAAATTATTTGCATGCATAGAAATTAAAGCCATATATTGAAACTATGTCCATGTGTGGAAATATTTATGTGTTGAAAAGTGTTGTGTGAAAATAAAATTCATTTGTGAATGAATGAAGTGTATAAACAATAAAAATCACATTTTTATATATATATGAAGTATGAAAAATATTCGCCTTATATAAATAATTTCAATCATAAAAATCCCATCTTTCTAATATGAACAACATAAATAAATTGTCCATGTGTGGAAATACTCATTTGTTGAGAAGTGTGTGTAGTGGAAAGGTTCATGTGTTGAATAAAAAGATTGAACGATAAAAATTACATTTTTATTGAAACTATGAAGTGTTGAAACCATACATTGGTTGAATAAATATTTTAAACGATAAAAATATCATTTTTATCATATGTGTGACATGCTAAAGAGATGCGGACGTTGAAATAAATATTTGTGATAGAAGTATTAATTTTAACATGCATAGGAATTAAATAAAATAGACGTGTGTTGAAATCTATTTTAGTTCGCCAAAATTATCATCTTTTGAAATGTGAAGTGTTAAAAATAGCCACTGGTTCGAATAAACGTGCATGAGTTGAAATATACATTAACTAGCTAATGATATGATTTTAGCTTATGCATGCGATATTAGAATGAATGGTGTTTTTAAACCAAAGCAAATCAAATATGAAGTTGAATAGAAATTGATAAATGATAAGAAATTGTATATATGTGCATGCATATCTATTGAACAGGTTATAGCAAAGAGGCTAGAGAAGAGGAATAAAATTTTGTGCCCGACAAATAGGTACACGTTTACTGTTTTGTTTAGGTGATGATTTTATGAGCCTGTTGGCTAGCCGCTTGGCTTTTTCTTTTTCTTTTTGAGATTAGAAGGACCGGGAACGCTATTTGCGATTTCCCGATGCTCCCGGTGCAGGGGAGGTTATGGCAAAATTTTCCAAAATTTTAAGGTGTTAGAAAAATATTTGAAGTGAAAACGATATGGTAATCATTGAATGAACTATATTTATATAAATATATAAATATAAATATAATTAAAGCGAAACGTGGCCGTGCAGTTCATAATTTGAAACCGTGATTTCAAATGATTAGTGCGAAAGATCCGGCCATTGGATTTTCCCGAAACCTCAACCGTTGGGTTCGCCTTGGAGATATCTTTCCAACGGCACCAACTTTGTGAAGATCCGACGGTTGGATTGTCTGGAATGTTTAATTCAAAATTAGTGAAAAATAGCGCCAGAAACGATTATATATATATATATATATATAAATATAATTAAATTAAATCGAATAACGACGCTGCAATTCGTAAATTGAAATCGTAACTTCAAATGGTTAGTGTGGAAGATCCGACCGTCGGATTTTCCCAATACTGGAACCATTGGATTCGTTTTGAAAAGACCTTCCTAATGGTGCAAAATTTGTGAAGATCCAACGGTTAGATTTTCCTATATGTGTAAAACAAAATTAGTGGAAAGCAGCGCCAGTGCATCGACACGACCTGAAACGTCGTTTAATTAAATATGGCCGTTTTAAATTAAATAAAAATGGCGATATATCGTTATTAAGTGCTATAGACGATATAGAGTGAAAATAAACCAATTTTGTTGTGTTTGCTTGATATGTGATGGTTGAATGTATTTGACGTGAAAATTATAACTAAATAACTGAAATGTGAATGTTGAATAGTTCAACCATGTGATTAATTGGTTTGAAAATCTAAATATACGTGGGTTATTTGAAAAGGCCGTGTTTATCTCATTTCAAATAATCGATCGACGTTGAGAAGTCGAAGAGTCGAAGACGACTGAAGACCGACGATCTCCACATTGGATGGATGGGCGCTACTGATGCTCGTGATTGGAGTAGCCACCATGAAGGAATTGAAGTAGTAGCCGTCCAAACATATTGTTGATTGTACAGATATGCGAGGAATTGGTGCCTCCGGTTTCGTTCAGACCCAGAACGGACTTGTAAATGGACTGTGTGTCTGACATTGGATTTTGTTCTGTGTTGATTGATCTCTGTTAAATATATATCTGTTTGGCGGCGGACAATTTATTCTCTTGCTTAACGCCCTTCTCTGAGACGTACGAGCTTAGAGGTTATGTATTGACAGAAATCAGTCGCATGGAGTGGATTGCCTGTGTGGCACGCCTAAGTGGCATATGATCAAGGCTTCTGTTGCAAAGCAAAGTCTTGTGGTTGATGATCAAAGCATGGTCTGTGTGACGTAGCTTTGTGTATAACGTGAATTCGCGAGCCTCACACCCCGGTATGAGTCAAAAACGGGAGAAGGACCCAAGGAGTGCATGACGTTTCTTTCTAGCTATGGTGGTGTCAGTGACCTCCCAGCCCTGACATTTATATCTTTTTCACCTGTGTGGTTGTTGGAATGCAAGGCGCCTCGATTATAGGTCTGTAAGGACCGAGAAACGTGTGTTCAGGAATTGCCAATCCTCAAAAGTAAGAGAGGACCGGCCTTGGAGGATCCTGGGGATTGCTGTGTGCGGTCCCGAGGCATTTGCTAGAGTGTCTCGAACGGAGAGGAGCATGCCCCTTGCCTCGACTCATGAAGGAATCCAATTTCCAATACGAAATTTGCGAATGTGATTGTATTACTAGTACGGCGACATAGTTGATGGTAGCTATGCCGCCTAGGATTGATATTTATGATTGAATTTGCTTTTGAAACATATATGCACTAGTAATAATATCAAACACTTTTTTTTATTCGTATGAAGCATCTTTGGCCATTGTAAGGGAAAACTCTATCCTCCGGCTTGCGTTGCATTGTGTGATGGGACCTGAGTCTTATAATGGCTTCATTTTATAAAAAGCATTGCGTTGATTTAATCGTTTGTTTTATTTCATGCACTAGCACTCATTGGAGTAAACCCGTTCCGCGAAAGTGGCGTGGTCCTTTGATTTGCCTTATTATTGTTGTTAATAAGTTGAATGGATTTCTCATACCAGTCCCATGACTGACTCGTAGTTTGTTTCACCTTGCAAACTCGGGTGCCCTTATTTTCACATGGGCAGCCTAGTTACAGGTTTCTGACGCACCTTTTGGCTCATGGCGAGGCTTGACTACACCGTGCAGACTTGGATTTTCTCCGCCATTATTGTATCTATATTATGATTCCGCCACTGGCGATGTAGACTGATATTCCTTTTGTGTACTCTTTATGTATGATTCCGCCTCAGGCGATGGTGACTGATTATGTATCATTATGCACTAAGTTGTATCCTGTACTGTGCTTCTCTGATGTGATGTTATCTATATGATTCCGCTGTCATATGTGTGTAAATTATTCTATTTTCTGTTTATGCTATTATCTGTGATCTGCTAATGATGATTAATGTGTTATATTCCAATGATTATCCTTAACACCGTGCAACGGGGTTTTGGGATCTTCACAGCATTCTATGCCTGTGTGCTGGACGTGACGGTGCAACTTAGTCGGTCAGGAAAACTGAAATAATAAAAATTTCCTTAGGCCTCTGAAGAAAATTTGCAAAATTTATTGTATCATTTGTTTACTGCTCTAGGTTTAGTCTATCCATTGAGAAAGATTTGCAAAATATATTTTGTACTATTACATACGAGTCTCTTTTTTGTGATTGTGCTGATTGTTACATAAGTGATTTCTCTGGTGTGCAATGAGGGCAAGAAGATACCTTTAGTAAGGATTGATTGCATATTGTGTGAGTAATTGGTAACTATTTATTTATTTTTCTGATAGCAATGACATTATTGGAAGAAGTTTTGTCAATTTACAATCTCCTTCCAAATCTGTTTGCTTATTAATAGACCATGAATTTTAATCTTTCCTAAAATGTTCATCTTCTCAAAAAATTTTGATTTGAATATATTCATTTCTATATTTATCTCTTTGTTGATTCCTCATTTTACAACGTTTGGTTGTCTTGCATGATAAAAGCTTCATACTATTAGTTTCTTTTGCTTATTCTTGCAAGATATAAGTTTTGATAGTCCTATGGAAAAGCAAATGGAGGCATCTAATGACAGTGCTATTTTCATCAGAAAACCCATTAACAAAATTCTATTCCCAAGTCATTTTCTTTATGTATTCATTTGTTTTCAATGATTTATGGTCCACATGGTTTGTCTTGGCTCTCTGACTATATCTAAACTAGATTTATATTACAAATTCCACTTTTATGAATCCCATTAATATGCTTTTTCATATTTTGATGTTTTTTCTTTTCTGATTTTCAACTAGTACTTTTCTAAATTACACCAGTAATTTAACTATATTTCAAACATATATGAAAAAATAATTTCGGATTACTACTGACATAAAATTGTGGTTATGTAAAATTATTTCTTATATGATATTTTTAACTCCATCATCTACATACTACCTATGCTGAGGAATACAACTGCACTTCGATGGATATAATTGCACTTTGGTTGTTATAGACTTTTTTTATTACCTAAAAATAGCAAGGAGAATTTTTTTACATCAATTTAAGTCTTACAAGTGGTAATAACGATATTAATCTAAAGGGAAATTCAACATTAGATTAGTGTTTTATTATTTTTTATATAACTTAGTCTCATTATTGTTTCAATAAACTGTTTAACTGTGAAGATATATGGATAAAAATATACAAAATTATGTATATTTCAAATTCATGTTGTACAATCCAACAAAGCTTACAAATAGTGATTTTTAATACTAACCACACCTGCGAACGTGCATCACACATGGACCGAAGAAGAAATATAAGTGGAATTATATTTGGAATATTCATCTTCTAACTAGATCAATGGGAACTATTTCATCATATCATTGAATATCTTACTAAAAGAAATGGTTTTGTTCCTTCTCAATTGCATTTTCGATTTCTAATTTCCAGTATGACTGAAGTTAAGAATAACAGGTTACAACTATATATATTCATATAATAAGAGTTCTCCAATTTATATTGTTATCCCTTTCCAAAGATCAATCATATCTGTATTTAATGCATGTTATATTTTTAAATGGTGTAAATTAGTGCATGCAGTTATATATATCATTTTTGAATAAACATCAGACTTTAACGAATATGGTTTGGGATAAAGTTTGGGTAATATGGACTTTTAGTTGTGATATATCACGTTTAATAGATTTCAATAATCAACTACATGAAAATTTCATGACCAAGTACTAATGCAAAACTTTTATTCCAACAATCTATGGAAAATCAGGCAGTTTAAGGTATGTATTCCAGGGTGCAAACCCAGGAACATGCGCAGGTTTCAATAAAAATGCATGTATTTAATTCAGAGCAGCATCATAAGGCCACCAATATCACAACTTCAACAATCACAAGGTACCACTATCATATTTAGTACGAGTTGAAATTTAATTCTTGAAAACAATAGAAATCGTGAGTTTGAGACTCACCTGTACACTGGAAAGAAGGCGCAGGAAATGCCTCTCGATTTGAAAGGCAGTGATGCGGGCTTCGTACAATGGAGGAGCGATCGACGTCGGTCTTGATTAGCGCAGGCGAACGTGACAGGCTAGGTGCCACGTTAGTGGTCGGAGAGCTACCAAGAGGTGGCGCTGTTCGAGATGGGGTTCCGGCTTCGAGGTGGCTGCGGTTTTCAAGGCGCGGAGGCGGAACCACAGCAGGCAGAACACGATTTATGGAAGAGGGACAGAGAGGCGGATTTGATTTTGGGAAAGCATATGGGGATAAATTATCGGTTGCCATGAATACTGATTTTGGGGGTAATTTGATTAGGGAGAGCAAGATGGTTTTCCTTCTTCACGGTGGCCATGAAAACTTTGATTTGGGAATTCGATTTGGAAAAGGTGAATTTTCTCAGCTGAAATAAAATAGAAAGGAAAAAAAATAAAAGAGGACGGTTTTCACAAGAGAAAGGACCGCGTTGAAATAATCAGAACAGGGTAAACACGTGTTGTCAACAAATGTACACCAAAAATGTTTTTTTTTCCAATTATATAAAGTGGCAAACTTATAAATAAAATTTTAAAGAGTATATACCACTTATTATACCCTAAATAACAAAATACAAGTTTATTCCTTACACATAAAATACATTCCAAATTCAACTGAAATAAATTACTAAAATCCAATTCAAATCTAAAAATAAATAAACTCAAGTTTAAATTATAAAAAAATTCATGATTTCTCAAATAATATATTTCAATAAAATTTAAAACGTTAATAGCGTTAAAATTTGACGAAACCACTCAGATTTACGTATCCAAAATAATTTATACTCAAAAGATTTCATTCAAAACCAAGTTAAATAAACTAAATTTCAAAATTATAAATAAAATTCAATTTCTAAAATAGAAATCCCAAATTAATTCATATTTTTAAATGTCAGAAATTTTTGTTCGTTACAACCATGGTTACCTTTTTTTCAGACATAAGTGAAGATTTCTATGATGGAACTGTCAAAAATTCATTTTGTTAACCGTAGAAAAAAAGATAATAAAAAATCAAAATTAATTTTAAAAAGTATTGTAATTATTAATTATTGATTGCCAAAAATTGGTAAATAAATATTTAATACAACATGCATTTTATGATCATTGTAAAATTGGCATCGGTTAAAACGGGTATGTTATGAGAGATGCAAAATTGGTACCTATTACAATGGACGTTACCTATTGTAAAATTAGCATCTCTTACAATAGGCATTTTGTGACCGTTGTAAAATAAACAAAGATTACAATGGACATTTTGTGAACATTGTAAAATTGACATCTGTTACAACGGGCCTTAAATGACCGTTGTAATAGCATTCTATTACAACGGTCAGACCATGTCCGTTGTAAAAAGGGTATTTTATAGGACATCTATTACAACGGTCCAGAAATGACCGTTGTGATAACATTCTATTACAACGGGCAATAGAGGCCCGTTGTAAAACGGACGTTGTAAGAGAGTATTTTTGTTGTAGTGATTCAGTTTTAAAAGCGAATTCAATTATTCTCGTTTTCAAATTACGATAATTAAATATATTCGAAATTAATTCGATAACTTCATGTTAAAAATCCATTTATTATTCCAAATCAGTATTTAAAATAAATTTAAATATTAAAATTTAAACGAGTAAAAACCTAGGATGTTACAGGACGTTTACGCATATTTGTGTGAAGCCTTTATAGTAGAGCTTAGCTAGTTACTATATCGAGATTAGACCCCTAATTACGGAGTTTCTAACTTTCATTCTCTTATCCCTCATCATTTATTGCCTCACTATCAATGATAGATAGGGTAGATTCTTCCTGATTGCTTAAGACCCTAGGCGGACTGATTGGTTACTTATTGTTTCTCAATAATTTACTTAACGTTAACATGAACTAGAGGGCACTAGCTACGGGCCCTAAGGCTTCTGTCATTCACACATATACCCTTGCCCAGCAAAAGGTGAGACATGGTATTTTATCATTTGCTATACCTTCTAGCTGACCTTATTAGATGACCCCCTTAGTTGCTTATTACTTCCCGTAGGATAGGCAACCATATCTGACGTTTCTAGTTTCTAGATTTGTGTAGGGCCACACACACCTTCCATTTAAGACCTCTAAACTGAAAGACCTATTCCCAGATGGAGTCCTCAACCCTAGCTGCTTAAGACCCAAGGAAGCGGACTATACATGAATGATATTGGACTTATACCCCATTTGCCTATAGCACCTTTCCCTATTGGGATAAAGTAGGCTACGTTATTAAGTTATTCCGTTTAGTCCCTCTACACGGAAATACTACACATATACAATTCATTATCATCACCGGTTTATATGGTTAATAATATTTTATATTATTAACCTACTAAGTCCAACTATATTTTATATTTTAAGCTCTATATTTATTAGCATAATTGAGGAAGGTTGTATACCTTTTCCCTTAAGGTATTTATTTGATTTCTTCCTAATTTGAGCTTAGTATTTAAACGACAATCAATATCCATTAGTCCCCTTTTTCACATCCATTTTCGTTTGTTTCTATTTTTGTTGCCCTTTATGACCATAACAGTCATATTATCCTAAGGCAACCATTTATCAGTCCTAAGGTATCTACTTGTTGTACCCCAATAGGCAATTATTATTCTTATTCATTTATTTATCTATTTATTTATTTATTGGTTTATTGTTATATATATATATATATATATGCACTAGGCCTCTTACATTAAGTTGACTATATATGGATGTTGGATTTACCGGTCAGCTCCAGGCAGACTTCTATCACAAGTTGAACTTAACCTTATGCCTTAGTACATTTATCTTTACACAGTTGACCCTTCACATTAAGCTAACCACTTGTGGATGCTAGATATGTCAATTGGTTCTGGGCATACTAATTCCATGTGTAAAGCTTAACCTCATGACTAAACGCGGTTTATAAATTCTAATTTCCTAATTGGGGTCCATAACATTTATCCTAATAAATTTAGGAATTTTAACCATTTTTCTATTAATTTCATTTTCCCCAATCAACATTAGTCACAATTGTTATTTATTGATTTGCGGTCTTATTTACAGCAATTAATTATATAGATTGCTACAAATAGTCAGCACAATATATTCATTCAATATGAATTTCATTTACATATAATTCCATAATTGAACCTTATCCAAACATTCAAACATTCCATACAATGTATATTCTACCGTTTTACGCTGATTTGGATGGATAATATGTATATATTTATATTTTATGTTTTCGTGCGGTCAATGTAGTTATTATTTTTTATTTTATTATTATTATTATGAATCAAATGATTTGGTTAAGCAAATAACCAAACACTCTTTTTTGCTTTCAATCTTGCCAAAAGGTTTCAAATCTCATAAAAGACCATTTGCCATAATCATTGTAAATAATTCCTAATTAGTGGAATTGATGTATTTCAAAATCACAAAAAATATATGCAAATATAAAATTTGGAATATTCGATGAAAATTGCGTGTGTGTATATATATATATATACACACACGTATATTTGCACCACTTTTCCTTTTAATCCTTTTTATCATATCTGTTGTGATTTTAAAATAATTCCTTTTTATTCAAAAGGAGGAAAATGACATATTCACAATGATTATGCCAAAACCCATCAATATTGAATACGAACAAGCATATTTCTTCTAAATATTACAATCATATAATGTACCAATTGCATCTTTTTACCCCAAATTCACATACTTTATTACTTAACACTGAACTAAAGATCCAGGATGTAACTACATCTAATTAGTGTTTAATGGGACTGATTTCCAGATCTATAGTGTTATGCAACAACTACACATATTTTAGACCATAACTATTGGAACATGTGTGAACAAGATTAAGAATCCTACAATTGATATTATGCATAACCACAACTTACAATTCACAAGTTTTAACAATGTTCATAATCAGATCTAAGGGTTGTTAATATACTTAAATGAACAGATCTGATAGGAAATAAGGATAAAATTCTAGATCTATTCATATGAAATAGACAAGTTATTATAACTATGTTTGTAAATTTCTCCCTCACCTTATAGTCTGCAAATCCAAAGTTTGAACCCTTTATGCCTACAATCCCCAGATTCTTATAAATCTACAATTTATTTAGAAAGGGGAAGATTCCAGATCTGTAGAGATGTAAGAAAATAGGAAGAGAGGGGATAATCTGATTTGGAGCTTCAACTTGGATTCTTTTCCATTAGATCTGCTAATTCTCACAATTTCATGTGAATTGGATTTGATTTGTTTTTATGAGTATATTTTTATTTTAGAAATTAGGTTTGGAGAAGGAGGAAAATGATAGAGCTCCACTGTCAGGTAGATTTGTAAGGAAAAAAAATTGAGGCTTTACCCCTGTATTTATAAGGGTGGAATTTTCCTTGAACCGTTGGATTAGTTTTAAGTTATATTTGTCCATCCATTTTATAAATATTATAAACCAAACCCTCAAGTCATAGTTGTCACTTGGCAAACTGAAGCCCAGTAGGTCGACCGTGGCGGTCGACCATCGTTGACTGCTATGGTTGATTGCTTGAGCCATCAGATGCCCAGCTCGACTAGTTATATAAGGTATAATATTTATATAAATTTTGATTTATTTATTTTCCATCCATTTTAGTTTTTCATCCGTAACTTTTTCATATGGACTTCGTTCGCGAAACTCCACACATAAAAGTTGACTAGAATTTCGAGACCAATGTATCGGTTAAAATTTCATGGCCAAATTCCTTCGTTTGCAGAAATTCTTATTTTTGAAATTTTAATAATTAATTTATATCGCCAAAATTCCGGGTTGTAACATTCTTCCCTTCCTAAAAGGAATTTCGTCCCACAATTCTGTCGCCTATAGTCCTATTCTAAACAATAATTTGTGTACATCCACTTTGCAACCATGTGTATATGTGCATGGTGTACATAATGCAATTCAACCATAAAATATGCATGTAAGATGATTCTAACCAGATCCTCCTATATGTTTACATTAAAAATTTGAAATACATTTGAAAACATGATGTAGAACATCCTAAACATACTGGCAATTCTATGTGAATGCAAATATTGAAAACTCTTTTTCATCCATTACCCTCACACAATTACGAATAAAAGTGTGAAGCAACTAATTTTGCATCCAAAACCTAGTATCCAAAACATCAAGCAATCTAACAATTTCTTATTTAGTTTCTCCTAAACCGGAAAAAGGAAATCGAAGTGAAGTATTTTAACATTTTTCTCGCTTACAAGTCCTCCATTTTCCGCCCTACAGTGGAATTCTTACCCCAGCTACCCAAAATTCTCTCAAAATTTCCATATGCAGACTATAAAGGAGGCTTAAAACAAGCTCTAAAACATAAAATGAGCTAAGTAATAACTCATGTGCATTGTTGACAAGCTATGGAAAAGTGTTTCCAAGGATAAACAGCATCTTCCTTATTGTCATTAACATTTTTACGATATCTTCGGTTCTACTGCACTGCTAAAACGTGCACATAAAGCATCCAAAAATGTTCCTCTCACCGTTCTTGTGACCAAATATTGAAAATTTTCATAAAAATAATTTTTCGCTTAAAATCTTGTTATGTTTTGTAATGACCTGTATTTGTACGACATAATAATTAATTAATTTAATTATTTAAATATCGATTTGGCGATATCGATGACCTGAATTAAATAATAATGAATATTTAATTAATATTTATAATATAATAATATATTATAATGTCAAAATAGTCGAAATTAGCTGAATTCACAATACAGTATGAGTTGGATTATATATAAGGTATAATTCAGTTTAGAATTGAATTTGAATGACGAATATATTTATATAATAGAGTTTGAACGTATAGATTATAATATAAATATAATCGAGCTCAAAATGGCGCGGCAGTTCGCGATTTGGTGATTTGAACTTCAACTGGATGTACAGGGTTCGTTTTAAATCAGATTTTTGGGAAACAAGAAACGTGTGGAGCTGGTGGTGTATATTTTTCTAATGGAAGAGAAAAATATGGATTTCGTCGGGTAGATTTTGATTTACGTCCAAATCAAATTCTAGAAAAGTCACGATGGAATTCCTTTATAATTCGTAACGCTTTATTTGCGTTATAAAAGGGATTTTAGTATATAATTGAATATCGATTCAACCAGGACTTGGAATATCGAGAATATAATTATTCTGGAGCTGTATGATATTCCACTGTAAATATATACGACAATATATATTTATTTGTATTTAATTTAATTATATTATAAATATATTTATATATTTAAATGGGTCATTCAGAGCTGTAAAAATAGCCAGTTTTTCAAACGATCTCAGAATTCAACGAAACTAATTTTGTTGGATCCGCAATGTTAAATTATTGATAAATGTCAAGTTTCGTGATTTTTAGAGTTAGTATGTGGCCGTACGGATTTTTAGAGTGAAAAACAGTCAGTATTTCGATGGTTAAAAATACGTTGTTTGAGCAAATGGAGTCGGAATTCGACGAAACTAGTTTCCTTGGCACCGTAATGTCGAACTGTAGCTGCATGTCCAGTTTCACGATTTTTGGTATTATTTTGTGAGCATGGCAAGCTAAAATGTAATTGAAATAGAAAAGGAATATTCCAGGAATATACCTTGACCTTACCCTATATAATCACTTTAACGTTCTAACCTAAAACCATTTTCCCCAGACATCATTTTTCCGCCGCCGCTCATGATAAAACCGTAAGTAAGAAAGCCAAAAGGAAAATCCACATAAATTCAAAACAATTCCTAAAAAAATCAAAAGGGTTTTGTATTTCAATTCCTGCTAAGTACAGTTCATCCTCAAATGATTTTCTCAGAGTGCGATCCACGTTTATGATCGACAGTTAAGAGCGGAACCTAGGGTTTCAATTCAATCTCATTTTGAGCAATACGGTGGAGTCCGATGACGATCCTTTGTCGATGGGTTTACTGTAGTGGTTTTGTGAATTCGGAAGACTCGAGGATGGACCTTGCGATGAAGTATGGGGGGATCTTGCTTCTCTGAATACCAGTAATGGTGTTCGATCCATTCCAAAGCAGGTTACAGGCGTTTCAACGTAGAAGTGGGTGCTTGGGAGTTTGATGAAGTGTGTACAGAGGTGTAGGAATTGTAAAGTGATGAAGTTGGTAATTTTTGGTGTGTGGGAGTTGGGATCTGGGAATCGAGTTGAGAAATGAAAGTGGGGTTTTGTTGGTCTGTAGAGGGGAAGATGGAACTTTGTGTAACAATGACGACATGGGATGTTTAAGGATATTGGAAGAGGGATGAACACGAGATGGTGAGAAATGGAGCAGTGTACAATAGCTTTTGGCGGACGTGAGTGGGATGTAAAAGGAGGGGTATTGTTTAGTTTAAGGGAGCAGTTAAGATCTGGTGTGTTGCATGTTTGATGGGTGAAGCAATGGGTCATATGTGAGTTAATTATGGAGGAAGTTTATTGTGATTAATGAGATGACACTATGGCATTTGGGTCTAACATGGAGACGGACACAGGTTGAGGTGTACTATGTTGGTGCGTACAGGGATGGTGCAGTTTTGTGTTGAAGCAACAATGGAAGGAAAATGCACGATAATGGGATTCATGTATCAATGGAGGAAGAAAAGAGATATGCAACGGTGGCCGTTGTTTTGTTTTTAGGCTTACTGTAGTGGTTCTAACTGGGAGATGAAGTCGATGTCGGGTGCAGTAAGAATGTTGGGTGGAATAAAATGATGGTCGTTGTTTTCCTTGGATAGGATCGTGAAGTCTGGCCATGTTTTGTGTAGTTGGAGTTCAAGTTCTGGAATGTGGATATCCATTTTAGGGAAGAAAAGGAAAATGGTGAAGCGGGTTATATTAGTCTGGGCCGACGTTATCGAAAAAGGCAAATCAGGGTCCGACAAGATCATATGAATGCACGCCAGACGTTGGAACCTACTTGGATTGATTTGAAGCTCGTCTCCAATTACGACAAAATTGAATGTCCGACCCGAACCAACAACCGTAAATCGTTATTTAACGATTACGCACAATGTGAGTAAAACTCACCTACTCTGAACAGTTATATTTTTACAACGTACTTTTAGAACTGTTAGATATTGATTGACTGTTGTGTGTAGATTGGTTGATTGAACTGCTAGTCTGTTAGTTGAAATTATATATATATATATACATATACCATTAAATATTGATGTTTCTTATCGGAACATTTCATACTGAAATGAATTTGATGTATATTATACCGTGTAACATTTGTGGATACAGGGATACAGGTTGGAGGGATCCGACTGGATTCCTCAACATTTATTTTACTGTTTTCATATATTGTGATATATGATGTGATGTATATCTGTTATGGGTTATGTGTGTTAGAATGATATTTATCATTTGTTATTCGATATTTTAAATATCATAAGAAACCCTGGGATGTAAAAAGGAATATTTCAATGTATATTGAAATAAAGGAATTTTATAAAATCAACCGACTATATAAAAGGAAATAAATTTGAAAATAAACCATTATAGAAATCATAGGATATTATAAAGGAGGATATTTGTTTAGAAATTAAATAGGATATTATTAAAAAGGAAAACATTATTAAAAGTAAATCTTTATAAATGGATAAATGTTGTTAAAAGGGAAAATCTTCGTAAATCTATAAAGTAATCGAATATTAGTATTCGAAAGGAGTTAATCAAAAAGGAGTTGAATCAAATAAGTTATTTAATTAGAGTTAACCAGTTAGAGTTAACCAGTTAGAGTTAATCAGTTAGGGTAAATCGGTTAGAGTCAAATCGAACTAGAGTTATTCAAACATAGTTAATCGAATTTGGGTTAGCTGAATATTAGTTATTCAATTAGAGTTGATCGAATTTAGTTATTCGGGATAGAGTTAAAAACAATATTAGAAACTGACTAGAGATTATTTAAGTCGAATGGTTTCCTGAGTGTGGATCTGATGTTTGTTTCGGCCTTCGGGATTTATACTTAGAGAATTATTCTCTTGCTAGTTTACAGTTAGGGACTGATGGTTGTGGAAGAAAAGTGATACGTGAATAAGCTATGGAAATGTTCTCCAGTGTTAATAACGTATATTTTCTAATCATAGAAAGTAAGGAAATATATGTATATATGTCGGATGATTTGATCGATAATTCCATTTTGAATTAAGATCGTTGTGTGAACACCGACATGTTTTCATTTGATAGTTAAATCACAGACCATCAAAGTTTTGACCATTTTAACGTTGTTATTATGGAGACACCGGTTGGATTCCTATCCCAAGAACCACTCTGTATTGGCATAAGCATTGCGAATATGCCGAAGAAAATGGAAGACGGAGTAAAGTGCAAGGGATGTTGTATAAATCTTAGATAACAATGGACTAAGATGGATGTACTGAATAGTGCCTTCGGTTTCGTTCAGTCCCAGAACGAACGTAAATGGACGAATGTCTGACAAAGTATTTCTAATGATCGAATGGATTGGTCTGTATAAATATATATGGTTGCAACGGATTTATTCCCTTAGCATAACATCCAGAATATTTGTGTAAACCAATTAATGATTTACGAATTTGATAATGTGGCATTCAAAGTGATCGTGTTATCAATGAATGGAAATAATCGTAACCTCTGGCATCAACAACTGGTAAATGACAAAATTCGGGCAGGCAGCATGGCTAAGTCGGTCACACCGAAGTAGGGTGTATAATCACCTATCTAGAGAATATTCATTTGCTTCTTTAATCTATCAATGTTGTCCCATATATATATATGGGAAATAGTTGCTGATCCCAACCGTTGGTGATATGCATTCGATACCCTCAAGCGAAATGAGTGGTCGGTCATGTGTGGCTGAGTTGGAAGATGTTCTTGTTGAACTCCAGTGTATCGTTCCTAGAGTACACTGATCGGAAGGTGATTCCATACCTTGTCATAGTTAGAAATCCATTACCCAATACATGCTTGCGGTTTTGATTGTATACTATATATGTAGAACGTGAGATGAAAGCGTTTCTGCTAGATGATTATAATAGTTGTGGTTGATAGACATTATTATAATATCAAAAGGTTTGATATAAAGATATTTTGGATTCTCATAAGGAAAAACCTATTCCGTTATATGGCGTGGCCTTATGAGATATCATTTACTTGTTCAAATTGTTTTAAACTGTTTTACTCATACCAGTCCCATGACTGACCCGGAGTTTACTTTGTTTTGTTCTACCTAAACTCTTGGGTGCCGAAATTTGTACGGGCAATCAAGTAGTTCAGGATTTTACAGATACACTTGGAGAGCTTGGAGCAGGAGGCTTCAAGATTCTATAGCTATTATTATTTCCGCTGTTGTTGTAAGTGTTGTACTCTGAAATGTTATTGTATACATATACTGTTGTATTTCAAAAGTTATGTTATATTTTATTCGTTCCGCTGTGAGATTCGTGGTTACTCTGATGATGATGTTCTTCTTCTTCTTCTTTTCTAATGGTTCTATCTTATCTATCCTAACCCTCTATCTTCTTTCTATTAAATTCTTGAATTTCCAGTGCAATTTGGGGTTGGACTTGTGTTATTTGGTCAGCTCAAATTGGACCGGATTTTCGGGTCCTTACTGTTGGTATCAGAGCTTAAGGTTAAGTGAATTACGTTGGCTCTGTGGCGTGACTCAGTAGAGATGGGGTTAGTAATACCCTAGATTGAGTTTGAGTGTATATATACGAGTGAGTGTATTTGTTATTTAATATAAAAATCTTTTTTAAATTGAGTAGATTTATTGGTTGAGTTGTTTGTGAATTCTGATCGATGGTGGGGCACCACAATATCGATAAGCGTTTCTAAACATTCAAATACGATGGGTCGATACGGTATGTTTTGAAAACGGGTGAATGAAGTAATTTTACCCGAATTATATTTTGATATAAAAGAACGGTTAAGATTTGAATCATTATAGTATATTGGATGTGTTGGTTGTTATTTAATCGAATGAGATTATAACTGAAATGGTTATATAAATAACCAAGTAGAATTTATATAAGTATAATATATGAGAATTTTAAAATCCTAGGAGATTTTAAATGTGTTTACAAACATTGGAAGGATATTTTGAAATAGTTTAAAAATGGGAAATGTTTAAGAATGTTTTTGAAAATGATATAGTATTGAACTCACATTGATAAACTGGGAAATAACCCTGATGAGTGTGGCCACATCATTAGTGTTCATTTTCGAGTTGCTAAGTGACGGATTACTACCAAAGATTTTGTTTTTGAATTGTTTGTGGGAAACAAGTTGTTTTGAATCCTGAAAAAGGGTATATCTGGTTTTTGGAAAAGGCTAAGCTGTTTAAAAACTCCCAGAAACAGATTATTTGAATTAAAACAAATTAAATTAGAATTTGTAAAAGCAAAGAGAAATAGAAATTGAATTAGATTATAATGATATCGAGTAAGTTGGATTGATGTCATAAGAAATGGAATCAAGAATGGAACTTGAATTTGAAATTGAATTTTGCTTGGATAAGCGAATGGTTGTGTTGGAGATAAAAGTGATTTGAGTTGATTGGAGTGACCTTGGTATATGCAGAGTTGGTAATAAATGGAAGGGATATAATAATATGCCCGACAAAAAGGTATAAGTTTATATCCTATATATGAGTTTGGTGATTTATAAGCCGATTTGGCAAGCCGCTTGGCTGTTTGATTTTCTTTTGGGTTGGAGAAAGCCTAGAGAGGCGAGTTGTGGTTTTACCGATAGGGCTGTACAAAAGAGGCTATGGCGGAATTTTCCGAAAATATAAAGTGTTATAAAATTTTCAGAATTTTTGGAAATTTTTGTTAGTCGGAAGGAATTAATATTTTAGTCGATATTAATTGGATCAGTTGAAACTAAAGTTAAGAGGTAAACCGATATATTTACCTAGTAGATAGGGTCGTCCTCTACCTTAGCAATTTCGAGGACGAAATTATTTAAGTGGGGAAGAATGTAATGGCCCGTATTTTTACGGCATAATAATTAATTAATTTAATTATTTATATATCAATTTGGCGATATCGATGACCTAAATTAAATAATAATGAATATTTAATTAATGTTTATAATATAATAATATATTATAATGTCGAAATAGTCGAAATTAGTTGAATTCACAATACAGTATGAGTTGGATTATATATAAGGTTTAATTCAGTTTAGAATTGAATTTGAATGACGAATATATTTATATAACGAAGTTCGAACGTATAGATTATAATATAAATATAATCGAGCTAGAAATTGCGCGGCAGTTCGCAATTTGGCGATTTGAAATTCAACTAGATGTACAGGGTTCTTTTTAATTAGATTTCTGCGAAAAAAGAAAGTGTGGAGCTGGTGGAGTATATTTTTCTAATGGAAGAGAAAAATCTGGATTTCATCGGGTATATTTTGATTTACGTCCAAATCAAATTCAAGAAAAGTCGCTATGGAATTCTTTTATAATTCGTAACGCTTTATTTACGTTATAAAAGGGATTTTAATATATAATTGAATATCGATTCAACCAGGACATGGAATATCGAGAATATTATTATTTTGGAGCTGTATGATATTCCACTGTAAATATATACGACAATATATATTTATTTATATTTAATTTAATTATATTATAAATATATTTATATATTTAAATGGGTCATTAAGAGCTGTAAAAATAGCTAGTTTTTAAAACGACCTCAGAATTTGACAAAACTAATTTTGTTGGATCCGCAATGTTAAATTATTGCTAAATGTCAAGTTTCGTGATTTTTAGAGTTAATATGTGGCCGTATGGATTTTTAGAGTGAAAAACAGTCAGTATTTCGATGGTTAAAAATACGTTGTATAAGCAAACTGAGTCGGAACTCGACGAAACCAGTTTTGTTGGGACCGTAATGTCGAACTGTAGCTGCATGTCCAGTTTAACGATTTTTGGTATTATTTTGTGAGCATGGCAAGCTAAAACGTAAATGAAATAGAAAAGGAATATTCCAGGAATTTACCTTGAACTTACCCTATATAATCACTTAAACGTTCTAAACTAAAACCATTTTCCTCAGACATCATTTTTCCGCCGCCGCTCATGATAAAACCGTGAGTAAGAAAGCCTAAAGGAAAATCCACTTAAATTCAAAACAATTCCTAAAAAATCAAAAGGGTTTTGTATTTCAATTCCTGCTAAGTACAGTTCATCCTCAAATGATTTTCTTAGAGTGCGATCCACGTTTATGAAGATCGACAGTTAAGAGCGGAACCTAGGGTTTCAATTCAATCTCGTTTTGAGCAATACGGTGGAGTCCGGTGACCATCCTTTGTCGATGGGTTTACTGTAGTGGTTCTTTGAAGTCGGAGGACTCGAGGATGGACCTTGCGATGAAGTATGGGGGGATCTTGCTTCTCTGAATACCTGTAATGGTGTTCGATCCATTCCAAAGCCGGTTACGGGAGTTTCAACGTAGAAGTGGGTGCTTGCGAGTTTGATGAAGTGTGTACAGAGGTGTAGGAGTTGTAAAGTGATGAAGTTGGTAATTTTTGGTTTGTGGGAGTTGGGATCTCGGAAGCGAGTTGAGAAATGAAAGTAGGGTTTTGTTGGTCTGTAGAGGGGAAGATGGAACTTTGTGTAACAATGACGGCGTGGGATGTTTAAGGATATTTGAAGAGGGATGAACACGATATGGTGAGAAATGGAGCAGTGTACAAGAGCTTTTGGCAACCGTTAGTGTGCAGGGAAAGGAGGGGTACTGTTCAGCTTAAGGGAGCAGTTAAATTCTAGTGTGTTGCATGTTTGATGGGTGAAGCAATGGGTGGTATGTGAGTTAATTATGGAGGAAGTTTGTTGTGATTAATGAGATGACACTGTGGCATTTGGGTATAACACGGAGACGGACACAGGTTGAGGTGTACTATGTTGGTGTGTATAGTGATGGTGCAGTTTTGTGTTGAAGCAACAATGGACGGAAAATGCACGATAATGGGATTCATGTATCAAAGGAGAAAGAAAAGAGATATGCAATGGTGTCCGTTGTTTTGTTTTTGGGCTTACTGTAGCGGTTCTAATTGGGAGATGAAGTCGATGTCGGGTGCAGTAAGAATGTTGGGTGGAATGAAATGATGGTCGTTGTTTTCCTTGGATGGGATTGTGAAGTCTGGCCGTGTTTTGTGTTGTTGGAGTTCAAGTTCTGGAATGCGGATATCCATTTTAGGGAAGAAAAGTAAAATGGTGAAGCGGATAATATTAGTCTGGGCCGACGTTATCGAGAAATGGCAAACCAGGATCCGACAGGATCGTATGAACGCACGCTAGACGTTTGAACCGACTTGGATTGATTTGAAGCTCGTCTCCAATTACGAAAAAATAGAATGTCCCACCCGAACCAACAACCGTAAATCATTATTTAACGATTACGGACAATGTGAGTAAAACTCACCAACTCTGAACAGTTATATTTTTACAACGTACTTTTAGAACTGTTAGATATTGATTGACTGTTGTGTGTAGATTGGTTGATTGAACTACTAGTCAGTTAGTTGAAATTATATATATTATATATATAAATATAAATATATATACCATTAAATATTGATGTTTCTTATCGAAACGTTTCATACTGAAATGAATTTGATGTATATTATACTGTGTAACATCTGTGGATACAGGGATACAGGTTGGAGGGATCCGACTGGATTCCTCAACATTTATTTTACTATTTTCATATATTGTGATATATGGTGTAATGTATATCTATTATGGGTTATGTGTGTTAGAATGATATTTATCATTTGTTATTCGATATTTTAAATATCATAAGAAACCCTGGGATGTAAAAAGGAATATTTCAATGTATATTGAAATAAAGGAGTTTTATAAAATCAACCGATTTTATAAAAGGAAATAAATTTGAAAATAAAGCATTATAGAAATCATAGGATATTATAAAGGAGGATATTTGTTTATAAAATAAATAGGATATTATTAAAAAGGAAAACATTATTAAAAGTAAATCTTTATAAGTGGATAAACATTGTTAAAAGGGAAAAATCGTTGTAAATCAATAAAGTAATCGAATATTAGTATTCGAAAGGAGTTAATCAAAAAGGAGTTGAATCAAATAAGTTATTCAATTTGAGTTAACCAGTTAGAGTTAACCAGTTAGCATTAATCAGTTAGAGTAAATAAGTTAGAGTCAAATCGAACTAGAGTTATTCAAACATAGTTAATCGAGTTTGGGTTAGTTGAATATTAGTTATTCAATTAGAGTTGATCGAATTTAGTTATTCGGGATAGAGTTAAAAATAATATTAGAAACTGACTAGAGATTAGTTAAGTCGAATGGTTTTCTGAGTGTGGACCTGATGTTGGTTTCGGCCTTCTATATTTATACTTAGAGAATTGTTCTCTTGCTAGTTTACAGTTAGGGACTGATGGTTGTGGAAGAATAGTGATACGTGAATAAGCTATGGAAATGTTCTCCATTGTTAATAACGTATATTTTCTAATCATAGAAAATAAGGAAATATATATATATATATATATATATGTTGGATGATTTGATCGATAATTCCATTTGGAATTAAGATCATTGTGTGAACACCGACATGTTTTCATTTGATAGTTAAATCATAGACTATGAAAGTTTTGACCTTTTTAACGTTGTTAATATGGAGAGACCGGTTGGATTCTTATCCAAAGAACCACTCTGCATTGGCATAAGCGTTGCGAATATGCCAAAGAAAATGGAAGACGGAGTAAAGTGCAATGGTTGTTGTATAAATCTTAGATAACAATGGAATAAGACGGATGTACTGAATCGTGCCTTCGGTTTCGTTCAGTCCCAGAATGAACGTAAATGGACGAATGTCAGACAAAGTATTTCTATTGATCGAATGGATTGGTCTGTATAAATATATATGGTTGAAACGGATTTATTCCCTTAGCATAACATCCAGAATATTTGTGTAAACCAATTAATGATTAACGAATTTGGCAATGTGGCATTCAAAGTGATCGTGTTATCAATGAATGGAAAGTAATCGTAACCTCTGGCCTCAACAACCGGTAAATGACAAAAATCGGGCAGGCAGCATGGCTAAGTCGGTCTCACCGAAGTAGGGTGTATAGTCACCTATCTAGAGAATATTCATTTTCTTCTTTAATCCATCAATGCTGTCCCATATATATATATATATATATATATATATATATATATATATATATATATATATATACGGGAAATGGTTGCCGATCCCAACCGTTTTTGATATACATTCGATACACTCAAGCAAAATGAGTGGTCGGTCATGTATGGCTGAGTTGAAAGATGTTCTTGTTGAATTCCAGTGTATCGTTCCTAGAGTACACTGATCGGAAGGCGGTTCCATACCTTGTCATAGTTAGAAATCCATTACCCAATACGTGCTTGCGGTTTTGATTGTATACTATATATGTAGAACGTGAGATGAAAACATTTCCGCTAGATGATTATTATAGTTGTGGTTGATAGACATTATTATAATATCAAAAGGTTTGATATAAAAATATTTTGGATTCTCATAAGGGAAAAACCCGTTCCGTTATACGACATGGTCTTACGAGATATCGTTTACTTGTTCAAATTGTTTTAAACTGTTTTACTCATACCAGTCCCATGACTTACCTGGAGTTTACTTTGTTTTGTTCTACCTAAACTCTTGGGTCCCTATATTTGTACGGGCAGTCAAGTAGTTCACGATTTTACAGATACACTTGGAGAGCTTGGAGCAGGAGGCTTCAAGATTCTATAGCTATTATTATTTCCGCTGTTGTTGTAAGTGTTGTACACGAAATGTTATTTTATACATATACTGTTGTATTTCAAAAGTTATGTTATATTTTATTCGTTCCGCTATGAGATTCGTGGTTACTCTGATGATGATGTTCTTCTTCTTCTTCTATTCTAATAGTTCTATCTTATCTATCCTCACCCTCTATCTTCTTTCTATTAATTTGTTGAATTTCCAATGCAATTTGGGGTTGGACTTGTGTTATTTGGTCAGCTCAAATTGGACCGGATTTTCGGGTCATTATATGTTTATTTGAAAATCCCTTTTCAATATCGCTTTGCTTTCCATATGAGATTCGTATGAAAAATCAAAATTTTGGTAACGTGCACTTTGCGCCATTCAAATCATCTATCTTAATGTAAATAGACGTTTAGATATGCATAATTTGCCGTATCCAAACTTTGCATTTTTGCACAAACCGAAACAAAAGAATGTAAACTAGTTAAACTTTAAAAAGGGTAAAAAGTTTTTTTTTTCAAATTACGTTTTTCAATAGCTTTAAAAATGTATTTTGCAGAAAATTAAGCGATTCAAGTCACATGTTTGAGAAAAAAGAAAGTTAGTCACGCCAAAAATGCGAAAACTGAAATTACGCACAAAAAGATCAAAATACATTTTAGCCTTAATAAGTAATGGTGATTTATTTATTTTTATACCTGTGACGTAGAACCAATCATTCACTAAAGTTTGCCTAACACAGAATTCTATTCTTTCCAACTCTAGGGCAACTGTTAGTTTAGATAAGAAAAATGAGATTTCATTCAAATAGGCATGCGTGAATGAAATGAATACCTCCAAACATAGAAATCTCATTAACCTAAATCTTGCAATTTAAACAACACTAATAATTATAAGAACGAATCACCACCAAGCCAAGAACCTGGTGTTGGAAAGGGAAAACAACAAAGACAGTGACAAAACAACAACACCGAAACTCTCAAAACCATGGCTGTAAACAATGAGATGTCTTGCTTCACGGCTGGAGCTCAAACTAGTTTTTGTGACCTTTAATTAACCATATCATGGTAACATAATGCTCAATCTCATGTTACAAACACTGCTGGTGTCGTTGGAGGTTTCCACATCACCATCTCTTCTAAGAGAGAATTTGCAATAAAAAAAGAAACCTACCACAAAACTATTTCTCATGGAAATCCACCTAATATCATCTAAATAAAAAATGGATAGGCGAAATCATAGAAAGTAACTCCATTAACAACGCACAAGAACAACAATTTGAATCAAATATAATGCGGTACTAGATGACTGTTACACCATCAATCAAGTAAAAGTTTAATTTCCGCATCGTGAGACAAATCTAGTCATAACTCCCTATCTATAAAACGATGTGCTAAATGGGTGACATGTTTACATGGGTAGTTTAAACATAGATTCTTGAACTCAAGAGCCGACACTACGAAAAGAGACTTACTGCAAAATTTCCAAAGCCAGTCAAATAAAAGACCATATAAGTCCCCGTAAGACACAAATTCCTCTAAAATCTCTTCAAGATTCTCCTTAGAAAAAACATCCAAAGATAGCTAAAACGACCCGCAAATCCGTACCCCTTTGAGTCGACAAATAACACCACACGTCCAACCCAAATTGCACAGAAACACGAATCATTATTAGAAAGAAGTTAGAGGATGAGAAATAGAAAGAAAGAAATATTAGAATAGAAGAAAAACAAAGATCACAAACTCACAGCCGAACGAATAAAATATATTAGATAACATAAACTTTGAAATACAAATCTGTAACTGTATATATGCATACCATTATCAGAGCACAACGGTTATCTCTGGAACAATTATAAACTCTTGTTTCCAGTTACAATATAGTACACAACGGAAAATATGATAGTCTATAGCTAACAGGTGAAGCCTCCTGCTTCGAGCTCCTCCAAGTAATCTGGAAAATCCTAACTACTTGACTGCCCGTACAAATTTGGGCACCCAAGAGTTTAGGGAAAAACAAAACAAAATAAACTCTGGGTCAGTCATGGGACTTGTGTGAGTAAACTCCAACATTTGTTTAACTTTCAAAATCTTTTTGAAAGAAATGATAATCGTAAGACCGATCAACACATAAACACGGATGGTTTTTACCTTACGATAACCCAAAACATTCTGATATCAAAATCTGGTGATATTATAATAGTGTCTACATCAAATAAATAGAATCTAGCGGAACGCTTGCATCTCACGTTCCATATATAATATTAAATCAAAAACCGCAGGGCGCTTATTGGAGATTGGATTTCTAACATGACAAGGTATGGGACCACTTGCCGATAGTGTATCTCTAGAGGCGAATACACTGGGTTCAACAAGAACATCTTGCAACCCGGCCCATACATGACCGACAACTCATTTCGCTTGAGTGTATCGAATGTATATCAACAACGGTTGGGATTAGCAACTGTAACACCCCACGCCCATTAATGTCACTCACAAAGGAATGCATTAACTTCCATGGAGGTTTTAAGTGAATATAGAACAGAAAAATTACAACAAGACAGATAATAAGTAGTACTTGGAAATCTAAAACTTCATTTTATTGCAGCGGAATTTTAAACATGTTTGTTACAACATAGAACCATAAATCAGAGTCAAGTATAATATCCATCTTGATAAAACAAAATACAGAACCCCATTACATAAATAGCCACTAAAGAAGATAACAAGCTGGACTTTACTTCAATGGTCCAAGCTTTCCAAAAGAGAGATAAAGCAATCCAATCAAACTCCACTAGAGCTGGGTCCAACCTGAGGACCTGGAGGGGGAAAATGATAGAAATAGAGGGGGTCAGACATAAAGTCTAGCGAGTATGATAATTCTAACAATACTATTACCAAAATAACTAGACTAAGGCATAAGCTGGAAGACAAGTAAATGTCTATGAACTATTAGGTATGGAAGAGCAGATAAAGATAACGTCAAAGATAACGTTAAAGGCACACCTAATTACTAACGAATAATTACTACACTGCACCGCACATTACTACACTGCACCGCACCAGTCTCCCTAAAGGTTGAACCCGCTTGCTTCACACAGAAACTATATAAATAGCCTTGCGTACACCTACCTGACTACATAGGTGCCGTCTGCCCCTATCTCCACTAGGTGTACCCCACTACCTACATTCGATCGGCTCCCTACTCGTAGATACCAGTGCTGGCCCCACAGTGGGGTGTATCACTCCCCTAAAGTGGCAACCCGATACAACTTGAGAATGCACGGTTTGTACCTGCATGATGCAACAACATCTTACCTACCAGCCCGGGTCCACACACGCATATGAAACCCGTTGGACTTGTGTTGCCACCGCTCCCCGTTTTGGCCTCTTAGAGTCAAGCCCAGCATGCGTGTCTCGTCCTCGACTTGGGTCGAGCCCACAAAGATACGTTTGAGATACTGGTTGAAATGGGCCCCCACAAGCTACCCACCTAAGCTTGTCCACTAGTACATCCCACTTAACCCTCTTAGTCATGTTCATTTACATGTGTGTTTTGTTAAGTCTTACTAATCGTATTTCACATGCAACTAAGGGCACCCACTAGATTCCTCATGCCACCCAAGGCACCTAGTTAACCCCCATGTCCCATCTTACAAGTTTATCTGGTTAAGCATTTCTTAATTCATTCAGGCCATAACTTCATAAAGACCCCTCACATTAGACTGGCATTTATGGCAGCTGGATTTGCCGGGCGGGTCCGGGCAGTCTTACATCATAAAAAAGTTTAACCTCGTGTCTGTACAACTGTTATGCTTTAGTTTAGGCCTAGGACCTCTCACATTGGGATGACATTTGTGACCACTAGATTTGCCGGGCGGGTCCGGGCAGGTTTACGTCATTAACGAGTCCAACCTCGTGTCCTAAGCATTGATTATCACTTATAATCTTTTACCCCAGTTTTAATAATTCCTATTCAAATTATTAATTAACTCCAATTTTAATGATGTCCATAATTGACTCAATTAGGGCCATCCATTCATGGCATGCAAAATCATATCAATTGCACCCCAACTTCTTAATTTTAAATCCTTAATATTACCCCTACCCCACGTTTATACGTCCGCTTATTCAACGCAGAATATACGTTAGACTCGAATAGTCTAACTCATAGCACAAAGATACAACATATAGACAAATAAAATAATCTAATCATAATAGGGGTGAAACTTGCATAAAACTACACATGTTAAGGATCTAAAGGTGTCAACTTGTTAAATGTCACAATTTACATGATATGATCATAACCCAAATTTATGTATAAACTTGCATATGGTGTTTTATGCAACATAATGATGGTGTGAACTAGCATCTAATACATAGAATTCACATATGTCATAGCATAATTCTAGCTGTCATAATTCTAGCTCTAAAGAGATGTCATGGCATAGGTTCATAATCAATCTAACTTGCATGCATGGTTTGTCATATAGATCAACATAGCCCAAACATTATGATTTGATTAACATGAACTAATTAGCATAGATAATAGCATCATGACTTTAAAGAATGTATGATTTATCACAACTTAGCATAGATAATTACAACCTATACAATATCATTATGGCATGATTTACAACATATAGGATATCATCATCACATAACATAGGATTTATGACATACATGATAACATAAGGTTTACAACAACATATATGATAATCCACATCATTCACTTATAATCCATTCATAACTTAATATAATTAGTCTAATAATAATCTTGTTAAGATCATCGTACTCACAATTTAGAGAGTCTTGATTTGCTTTAGAGTTGAGTAGAATTAGAATTTGATTAGCTTTTCTTCCTTCTTAGTTAGCGGCGGCTAGACTGAGTTCCATGGCGGCGGTATGACGGTGGCTATTCTATTTTTCATGTGAATTAGAGTGAGAGACTACCTAGGTATTTATAGAGTTTAGGGTTTATATAGACCGTCAGATCAACTCAGAATTAAACTAAACCGTTTAATTTGCCAACTCAGCCCTAAAGACACATCAGCAGCTCAAGATTGGGCTCAGTCAAAACCCTAGCCGACTGACCGGGTTAACACCCAGGTCGACTCCCTAGTCGACTTGGGGGGGGGGGGTTGACTGCCTAGTCGACTCCCCAGTCGACCTGGGGTGCTGGGCGGGAATTTTCCCGCCTAGCCTGATTTGACTCCGAATTTGAAATTTAAATTATCTGAAATCTTTTTTGAATTTTATGAAACTTCCGATGGCTATAACTTCTTCATAATAGTTCAATTCACACAAACTCGGACTCTATTTCAACCAGAATTCCGAGACGAACACAATGGAGCAAACCGTTTCCCACAATTCTCACGTATGAGATTAGTTATTCTTTAATTTGTGAATATTATTATTAACAGAAATACGGGGTGTTACAATAACCGTTTCCCGAAAGGGACAGCATCGATAGATTAAAGAAGTATATGGAATTTCTCTAGATAGGTGATTATACATCCTAATGGGTGCGACCCACTTAGCCATGTTGCCTGGCCGATTTTTTTGTCAATTCCCGGTTGTGAGGCTTGAGGTTTAAATTATCTTCCTGGACATCTGGCGACCATTCACTTTGAATGCCACATCGTCATACCCGCCAAATCACAAATTGATTTCCCCAAAAATACCACGGGAATAAAGCTAAGAGAGACGAATTCCTCTGCCACCAAACGTAAGTACGTTTGAAGAGATCAACTTACGCGATCCATTAGATATACTCTGTCAGACATTCGTCCATTCACATTGTCCTGGGACTGGACAAACCGAGGGCACTATCCCGTAAACGGGATAGCCCTTGCATAACTCCGCCTTCAATTATCTTCATCATATTTGATCGCAATGCTAACGTCCATATAGAGTGGTTTTTAAATGCTGGATCTGATCCCGGTCTCTCCATATTGACGACGGAAAAATGATCAAAAACTTCGACAGTCGGTGATTTAACTATCAAAGAAAAATAAGTGTGCAACCAACGATCTTATTTCCATGTAGGAATTCGATTGATTAATCATCAATCAACATTGGCCCCTTTAAATTAACTCCTTATTATATTATCATTTCAAAAATCCATTTCCCCTCTTTCGTATTCTTTCAAATCTCAATCTCGATTCTTAGAAGACATTCCCAACGTCATTATTCCTTTATTTGAGAAGATATCTCTTATTACAATTTGAAACCATTTCTATATATTCATATATTCTTTTACTAATCTGATCTCTAACCACTCTTCACTACCGAACCTTAACCACTCCTCATTTAACTACGAAGTCAATCAAATTGGGGTATAATTACCTCTCAGACCTTAACCGAACAACATTCTTAACTTTGAAACAGTCAAAGATCACCACTTCAAACAAACCATTGCTTACGCGACTTTCGGATTTAATCTAAGAACTCACTTCCTTTACAGAAAAATATTGATTATAACGGTAGCATTATAATCGCTGTTTCCAAGTATTTGATTTATAAAACATTGCTTTTAACAACAGCGTTACAATCGCTGTCTAGAGTTATAGTACATTTATTATATCAATAGTGTTAAGATTGCTGTTAAATCAGTTATTATAATGGTAGCGTTAAAAATTTTATTTAGAATTTTCAAACCATTTATTTAACAACAGCGTTAAAATCGCTGTTTAGAATTTACAAATCATCCCAGTTTACATAACGTTATCACACTTCATTTCACATTCCAGATTTTGGAATAAAACTCATCATTTTCATTTTAAATGATTATCCATTTCCTTTCCTTATTCAAATTCCAATTTGGTTTCATATTTCCAATCTAAATTCCTTTTAGATATCTCGTTTGCAAAATATTTGCTTTAACCCATTCACTTTAAATCGTGTGTAACACTTCTGTTTTATAAAATCAATTCATTTGACTTCATTCCTTTCGATAATATTTTAGAAATCAAAATTTTCCTTTACTAACATCTAATGGCAGAACCATTTACAAAATTTTTTTTTTACTATATCCCTTTTAAATCTCGTTTAGAATTTCAGTCATAATTGCTAAGTGCTAAAAAATTTCAAATATCAGTTTCAAACCCATTTCCACTTTCTATATAAACCCAATCATGAATTTATATTTCAATTAATCTAATGATAAATAATTCAATTAATATATATTCTCATTCATACACAAATCCTTGATTTATTCATTTGAAACAGGTTTTCTACTTCTAATTCTATCAAAATTTAAATTTCTATTTTTGAAAATAAATTCCTGTTTTTTTAAAAAAAATTGGAATTCCCCTTTTCTATATTCGAATATATATATGGCAACTAAATATCAAATCCTAGGGCCAATGTGACGATCCCAAAACCCCGTACGATGATGTTAATAATAATCATTGGAATATAACACATTAATCATAATTAGCAGAGTACAAATAATAGCATAAGCAACAAATAAAATAATTTACACAAATATGACAATGGAATCATATATATCACCACATCTGAGAGCACAGTGCAGGATACAACTTAGTGCATAATAATACATAATCAGTCTACATCGCCTATGGCGGAATCACATATATAAAGAGTACATAAACGATACATCAGTCTACATCGCCTGTGGCAGAATCATAATACATATAGTAATGGCGGAAAAAATCTCAGTCATCATGGTGTAGTCAAGCCTCGCCATGAGCCAAAAAGTGCGCCTCTACTGCGGTGCCAAGCCAAAATATGCCATCTATCTGATACTAGGCTGCCCGTGTGAAAATAAGGGCACCCGAGTTTGCAAGGTGAAACAAACTACGAGTTAGTCATGGGACTGGTATGAGAAATCTACTTAACTAATCAACAACAATAATAAGGCAAATCAAAGGACCACGCCACTTTCGCGGAACGGGTTTACTCAATTGAATGTTGGTACATGAAATAAAGTAAATTTTAAATCATTGCAATGCTTTTTATTAAAATTAAGCCATTATAAGACTCAGGTCCCATCACATAATGCAGCGCAAGCCAGAGGATAGAGTTTTACCTTATAATGGCCAAGAGATGCTTCATACGAATAAAACAAAAGTGTTTGATATTATTACCAGTGCATATATGTTTCAAAAACAAATTCCATCATAAATATAAATCATAGACGGCATGGGTACCATATATCATGTCACCATACTAGTAATACAATCAAATCCGCAACTTGTTATTGGAAATTGGATTCCATCATGAGTCGAGGAAAGGGGCAAGCTCCTCTCCGTTCGAGACACTCTACCAAATGTCCCAGGACCGCAAACAACAATCCTTGGATCTTCAAGGCCGGTCCTCTCTTACTTTTGAGGATTAGTTATTCCTAAACACACGTTTCCCGGTCCTTACAGACCTATAATCGAGGCACCTCGCATTCCAACAACCACACAGGTGAAAAGTATATATAAATGTCAGAGCTGGTAAGTCACTGACACCACCATATCTAGAAAGGAACGTCGTGTTCTCCCTGCAGTCACTATCCCGTTTTTGACTCATGCCGAGGTGTGAGGCTCGCGAATCCACGCTATACACAAAGCTACGCCGCACAGGCCATGCATTGATCATCAACCATAAGACTTTGCTTTGCAACAGAAGCCTTGATCATATGCCACTTAGGCGTGCCACACAAGAAATTCACTCCATGCGACTGATTTCTATCGATATATAACCTCTGAGCTCGTACGTCTCACAGAAGGGCGTTAAGCAAGAGAATAAATTCACCGTCGCCAAATAGATATATATTTAATAGATATCAATCGACACAGAACAAAATCCAATGACAGACAAACAGTCTATTTACAAGTTCGTTCTGGGTTTGAACGAAGCCGGAGGCACCATATTCCTCGCATATCCGCATAATCAACAATACGTCGGGACGGCTACCACTTCAGCTCCTTCAAGGTAGCTACTCCAATCATGAGAATCAGTAGCCCCCATCCATCCAATGTGAAGATCGTCGGTCTTGAACCGTCTTCAACTCTTCGACTTCTCACCGTCGACCGATTATTTGAAATGAGAATGAACTCGGCCTTTTCTAATAATCCACATATATTTAGATTTTCAAATCAATTCTTCACATGGTTAAAATATTCAACATTCACATTTCAGTTCCTTAGTATAGTTTTCATGTCAAACACATTCAACCATCAAATATCAAGCAAACCAAGCAAAATCGGTTTATTTCTATTCTATATCGCCTATAATATTTTATAACGATATATCGCCATTTTTATTTATTTAAAACGACCATATTTAATTAAACGACGTTTCAGGTCGTGCCGAGGCACTAGCGCTATTTTTCACTAAATTTGTTTTACACATAGTTGAAAATCTAACCGTTGGATCATCACAAATCTTGTATCATTAGAAAGATCATTTCAAAACGATTCAAAACGAATCCAACTGTTTCAGTTTTGGGAAAATCCGACGGTCGGATCTCCCGCACTAGTCGTTTGAAGTTACGATTTCAAAATACGAACTGCAGCGTCGTTATTCGATTTAATTTAATTATATTTATATTTATATATAAATATAATCAATTCTGGTGCTGTTTTTCTTCAGATTTGAATTAAACATTCCAGACAATCCAACCGTTGGATCTTTACAAAGTTGGTGCCGTTGGAAAGATATTTCCAAGGTGAACCCAACGGTTACGGTTTCGGGAAAATCCGATGGTCGGATCTCCCGCACTAATCGTTTGAAATCACGGTTTCAAAACACGAACTGCACGTCCACGATTTGTTTTAATTTTATTTATATTTATATGTAAATGTAAATATAGTTCATTCGGCGATTTCAATATCGATTTCTCTTCAAATATTTCACTAACGCCTTTAAATGTTGGAAAATTTCGCCATAACCTCCTTTGTACGGGAAGGGCTGGGAAAATTGCGAAATAGCCACACAGGCGTCTAATCTCAAAAAGAAAAAGAAAAAGCCAAGCGGCTAGCCAATCGGCTCATAAAATCATCACCCAAGCAAAACAGTAAACATGTACCTATTTGTCGGGCACACAATTTTACTCCTCATCTCTAGCCTCTTTGCTATAACATGTTCAATAAATATGCATGTACATATGTGCAATTCTTATCACTTATCATTTTCCATTCAACTTCATTTTTGATTCGATTTGGTTTAAAGTTACCATTCATTCCAATGTTGCATACAAAAGCAAAAATCATATCATTAGCTAATTAATGAATATTTCAACTCATGCATATTTATTTGAACTAGTGGTTATTTTTAACACTACACATTTCATTTAAAAATGATATTTTTAGCGAACTAAAATATATTTCAACACATGACTATTTTATTTAGTTCCTATACATGTTAAAAGTAATATTCATAGCAAACGAATATTTATTTCAACACTTGTATATTTTTAACAAATCACATATATGATAAAAATGGTATTTTTATCATTTAAAATATTTATTCAACACATGAATGTTTTTAACACTTCATATTTTCAATAAAAATGTAATTTTTATTGTTCGATATTTTTATTCAATACATGAACCTTTTCATCACACGCACTTCTCAACACATGAGCATTTCCACACATGGATATTTTATATAGTTTGTTCTTATAAGAAAGATGTAATTTTTATTGTTGAAACAATTTATTTTAAAACAAGAATATTTTACATGCTTCATATGTATAATAAAAATGTGATTTTTATTGGTTAAACACTTTATTCATTCAACACATGAATTTAATTTTCAACACATGAACTTCTGAACACATGAGCTTTTCCACACATGGATATAGTTTCAACACATGACTTTAGTTTCAACACATGAAAATAATTTCAACATATGAAAATAATTCCAACGCATGAATATTATTCAAAATTTCGGCAGCATAACGGCATGGTAGTTAAAACCGGCACTGTCCCGAGTACGGCTCCTCGCTCTACCTTAAAACCTCGCGATTTTTGACAATGGGGAATTCATACATCTAATTCGAACGCAGGCGAGTATGATTTTTCTTTTCCACAATTTATTTCAAATTTGTTTCAATCACAAATGGGTATTTTTCAACCATAGCCAAACAATACTAACCATAAACAATTCTATCAACCATTCGCATTATTCACCAAAATTTTCACACCAATTCAGAATCAATAAATATCGTCCATGGTTTTTGGACGAGTGGAGTATATATATATATATATATATATATATATATATATATATTCATATATAAATATATTTTATTTTCATTCCAACACACATATCATTTATACAATGCATGTATAATTCATACTTCGCTCATATAATTTATACAACGCATATACATGAGGTATACAACACATATATAATTTATATTTCACTTATATAATTTATATATGACATTTCAATTCACATTTCAGTTTAGAAATCTCACTTTGGTTTTCGAGATGCTAAAAATTGTAGCTAGCTCAGAAAAATCCGCGGTCTCTTCTAGATTGTAGAGAGCGCCCTTGCAGTCATAATGTTTCATGTTTCATCGAATTTCGTTAACACACGATAAAGATATGATTTTTCAAAGTTTGCAACACTTAAAAGTGTTATTTTCAGTTCAAATATAATAAAGCCGATACCTTTCAATGTTGTTCAAAACTAGGTTTCCAATTTTCGAGCGAACCCCTGCACGATAGGATAATCGGCTTGTACCACGCAAAAGAGGGTCGAGGGGGCTTCAGGCGCGTGGCGTTCAACTCGGTGGGGCCCAGCGTGCGTGGCGGCGCATGAAATTTCGGGACTTTGGAGGGGGAAATCTCGAGGTAGGAGCAACGATAGGGGGAGTTCTTTATATGGATTTGAAGAGGGGGAGGAGAACTGCAAAAAGTTCAACTGGTGGTGGGGTTGATTCGGGCTGTGGCGATCGGAATCGCCTGGGAAGCAGCGAAAGGTATTCCGCCGTCGAGACGGGTTAGGGGGGGTGGGGGTTGAGATTTTTTTATTATTTTAATTATGAATAGAGAAATCCTATTGGTCGATGGTTTTATAAAATTTTAAAATAGTGTTTCTCCACACGGACACCAATTCAAACCCAATGACTATCGCCCCAAACTAAATACCTCCACTCCGAACACAATGGGATATGTTTCGTAGGCCAATTCGACTGTTACAGTCAGTTATTCTTCAACCTAAAATATAAAACATTCAATATTCGATTTAAACATACATTTCAATTTGCCAGGGCCACAAACTGATTCGAAAAATTCCAGAAAAATATATCTAGCTATGTTTTGACGCTATGGTCCCAACAAAACTAGTTTCGTCGAATTCTGAGATCGTTTGAAAAATGGCCATTTTCTGCTCGATCCAATTTAAAAGAAATTAACCAAACACGTTTTCTTTTGCCACGCTCACATATTAGCTTCAAAAATTATGAAATTTGAAATCTAGCAAAAATTTGACATCCCTGATCCAAAAAAAGGGGTTTCGTCGAATTCCGAGGTCGTTTGCAAAATGTTTATTTTCAAGGGCTATATATTCTCTATAGCGACCATTCTAAAAATTCATTTGGACATAAATTTTGATTCCCGCTATGAAACTTCGATTTTTTAGATTCGTTAGAAAGATGTTCATAAACAGATTTAAATATTTTTGGTCCCACTAAAATCCGTTTTATTTTGCACTCGGTACAGTCAGTCAAAGTTTGAATTCAAATTTTCAAACTACCACACTCTTTCTAATTCACTATTTTATTGAAATATTCTATTTCAATTGTTCAAATTCCTTTAAAATATCCAATTTAAATTTTTTTAAATTGGCTCGTATTTTCCGGGTTGTTACAATCTCCCCCACTTAAAACTTTTCATCCCCGAAAAGGAAACAACAGTACAGTAGGAAACAAAAATGTAAATGTAAAGTATTATGAAGGTACCTTGCACCGGAGTTAGTCAGAGATGTCCACTCTGCATTTGGGGTAAGCTTGCTTAATGCTTTCCTCAGTCTCCCAAGTACAGTCTCTAGGATCACTACTCCACTGCAATTTAACTAAATAAACCTTCTTGCTCCTTAGCTCTTTAGTTTCTTTGCCAATAATCTTTAATGGCTCTCTTCTGACTGCTAATTCTGGAGTAATTTCCAAGTCCTGTTGCACTTCTTCTTCTACAACAAGATCCAGATCATGCACATGTCTTCTAAGTTGAGATACGTTAAATACATTATGCACTCCGGACAACCAATCAGGTAGTTGGACCCTATAAGCAAGAGTTCCAATTCGTTCAAGTATAGGAAAAGGACCAATAAATCTGGGTGCCAACTTCCTAATTTTACCGAATCGGATTACTCCTCTCATCGGAGAAACTTTCAAATAAACATAAACACCAACAGCGAATGCCAAATCTCTTCTTCTATAATCCACATAACTTTTCTGTCGGCTTTGTGCGGTTTTCAATCTTTTCTTGATGAAATCGACTTTATCAGATGCTTCTGATATCATATCGGGTCCCAACACAAGTCTGTTGCCAGGTTCTACCCAACATGCGGGAGATCTGCAGGGTCTACCATACAATGCTTCAAATGGTGACATTTCTAAACTTGCTTGATAGCTATTGTTGTATGTGAATTCTACCAAATGCAAGTGATCTTTCAATAACCCACCAAAATTAATAATAAAAGCCCGAAGTAAATCTTCTAAAATTCTATTCACTCGCTCAGTTTGACCATCTGTCTGAGGGTGATAAGCGGTGCTCATCTTTAGTTTTTTTCCCAATTCTGTTTGGAATGCCTCCCAGAATTTGCTAGCGAATATTGGGTCTCTATTACTGACTATGCTGATGGGATCTCCATGCAGCTTAAAAATTTCTTTGAAATATATCTGTGCTAGACTTTGGGTGGTTCTATTGGATCTGACAGGTATGAAATGGGCGGTCTTCATGAAGCGATCTACGATCACCCAAATACTGTCATTACCTTACTTGGTTCGGGGCAAACTATCTATGAAATCCATGGAAATATGTTCCCATTTCCAACCTGGAACTTCCAACGGTTGCAAAAATCCTGCTAGCTTTTGTTGGTCACTCTTGACCAATTGACAAGTAGGGCACCTGCTAACGTATAAAGAAATGTCCCTCTTCATCGCCGTCCACCAGAAAGTGCGCTTGATATCATTGTACATTATACTTACTCCAAAATGGATACAAAGCTTGGATTTATGACATTCATCGAGCACCTCTCTTTTGAGCTCTGGGATGTTGGGAACACAGATTCTCCCTTTCAATCTCAGAACCTCTTCTTTATCTACTCGAAAACTTGAGGGCTCACCCTTTTGTATTCTCCCTCTGATCCTTTGAATGAAGTGATCATTCTTCTGGAGAGTAGATATTTTATCAATCCATGCAGGCATAATTATAAGATTGGCAATGATTGCGGTTTTTCTACTAAGCGCATCAGCTATACCCGGAGTATATAGAATATCCAGATCATATGCTGCAAGAAATTCTAGCCAACGCTGTTGTCTCAAGTTCAGATCTTTCTGTGTGAACAAATATTTCAATGATTGATGATCAGTGTATAATTCAAACTTCTCACCCAATAAGTAATGCCTCCAAATTTTCAAAGCAAAAACGATGGTTAGCAACTCAAGATCATGATTTACATAATTCTTCTCATGCGGTTTCAGCTGGCGGCTTGCACAAACGACTACTTGGCCTCTTTGCATTAACACTGCACCAAGACCTCTAATAGAAGCATCCGTCCAAACCATCAAATCCAGATTTCCATTGATAATGGTTAATAATGGAGCGGTTGTCAATTTTGATTTCAATTCCTGGAAAGCTTCCTCACAGTTGGAAGTCCACTTAAATTTCTCGTGCTTCTTCGTAAGCTTCGTTAATGGACCGGATATCTTCGAGAAATCCTTAACGAATTTTTGATAATAACTAGCCAACCCCATAAAACTTCGGACCTATGTAGGTGTAGTAGGTTGTTTCCAGTTTTGAATTGCTGTAATTTTGCTTGGATCTACAGAAATTCCTTCCTTTGATACGACATGGCCAAGGAACTTCACCTCTTCTTGCCAGAAGACACATTTGGAGAATTTGGCTTTGAAAATGTTCTTTCTCAAAATCTCCAATACTTGTTCTAAATGTTTTTCATGCTCAGGTTTTGATTTGGAGTAAATTAAAATATCATCGATGAATACAAGGACATATATATTCAGAACTCCTCTGAACACTATATTCATTAGATCGACGAAGTACGCTAGACCGTTGCATAGGCCGAACGGCATTACTAACCATTAATAAAATATGTCTGGACCTTTAAAAGCTGTCAAAAGAACACACTCTTCGGCAATTCTCAGTTGATGGAAACCTGTAGCTAGGTCCATTCTGGAAAATACTCTCGCCCCATTCAATTGTTCTAACAAGTCATCGATGCGGGGTAACGGGTATTTGTTTTTAAGCGTCTGTTTGTTGAGGTCTCGGTAATCAACACACAATCGGAGAGTACCGTCTGACTTAGGGACAAACACTACAGTTGCACCCCAACTAGAAAAGCTAAGTCTGATCAGACCCTTCCATAGCAGTTGACGAGTTTGATCGCCTAATTCTTCTTTTTCTTTCGGAGTCATTCTTAGAATTGGATGTACCACTGGTCTGGCATTGGGAGTTAGATCGATTCTGAATTCTATTTCTCTTTGCGGAGGTAAGTTTTCAACTTCTTCTAACACATCCGCATAGTTTCTAACAATAGGAATCTTTTCTCAGGAAGTGGGGATAACTTCTAGTGCAGACCAAAATTCTTTTCTATCTGGATTCGAACCATGGCATGGTACAGTAATGTATCCAAGCTTCGTTCTAATTTTTACTATCCTTTCCGCACACTTTACTTTGGCTTCGTATTTCGTTAACCAATATAGCCCGAGAATAATATCGAATTCGGAAAAATCCATGGCGATCAAATTAAAAGAAAATTTGTAGGAAGAATAAGAGACTGGGACTCTACAATATGAACTGAGAATAAGAGATCTTCCTATCGGATTATGAACTTTAAACGATTCTGTAAGCTTTCTCTGTTTTAACTTTAAATTGTGAATTGTGTTACTAGCAATAAAACTACGTGATGCACCCGTGTCAAATAATACAAAAACAGAAATATTTTTAATTGTAACGGTACCTCCCAAATCTTCGGGTTTACCTGCTCCATCGGAAGCAACCGGCGGGTTCGTCCTGTCACATAGATGAGCAACCTCGGCCCTCTTAAGCAAGGGACAGTCTCTAACAAGATGTACTGTCTTGCGGCAGTTAAAGCATGAGCAAGGGTTCTGAGAGCTCTGGCTTGAACCTTGCGAGTTGTTCTTCTGCCGTTTCGGGGCTGTGCAAACATTGGAGTAGTGCCCCACCTTGCCACAATGGTAGCAGCTTCCCTTTGGTGGCCTGCTATTCTACTGATTAGTGGATGCCGCATTACTTGACTCAGCTTGATTCGTAGCCGGCTTGCGTTTATTCCCTTCTTGGATCTTAGCACGATCCAGATCGAGGTTCCTTTGATCTAGGTCCTCATAATTGCATGCCATCTCCACTAATTCATTAAACGCCAGCTTATTGTGGGCCATTGCCCTATCTTGGTATTTACGTTTAAGCCCGAGTATGAACCTCTTATTCTTGGAATTAGCGGTCGCAATGATCTCGGGAGCATAGCGGGATAATTGTGCAAACTTGTTCATATAGTCTTGCACCGCGAGATCTCCCTGCTGGAGGTTTGCGAATTTGTCGTGCATGCGCTCAAGGGCTTGATCTAGGACGTACTTTTCTTTGAATTCATCCCATGTCCTACCTGCATTTATGTTCCTTGCGGTGAGAGCTTCCCATTATAATTCGGCTTCCTCTTGCAGAAGCCAAGCACCCATGAATGCTTTGTCTTGATCACCCAGCCTCAAGCCTCCTAATATCTTCTCGCATGTTTTCATCCATGGCAGGGCCTTGATCACAGTGCCCGTTCCAGAGAAGGTTTTGCCTTCTAGATTCTTGTAACTTTTAGCCACGCGGTCGAGCTCGAATGGCTGAGCGACCGGGGGTTGTATTAAGGGTCAATCTTCAGCTGGGACTTCTCCTAGTCCTCTACCATGGCCAGCTCGGCCTCCTCTACCTGCGGCTGCTCGGGTAGCCATTGTTCAAGTTTTGTATAAGCAAGAAAAGAGTCAGCCTATAAAAATGATAATTTTATTGTATGGTAAAGCAGAAGAACTTAAGGAAAGACCACGACGTACTGATCAAATTATTTTTGCTATTCTGCTTAGCTTATTCTAGGACATTACTAGTCATATCTCTAATGAGCTACTCGCCTCAGAATACTACTGATTCTATTCTGACAAAGTGTTTAATGTGTTAAATTCCAGAACTAAGGTTAACCAAAGCTCTGATACCACCTGTGACGATCCCAAAACCCTGTACGACGGTGTTAAGTATAATCATTGAAATATAGCCCATTAATCATCATTAGCAGAGTATAGATAATAGCATAAACAACAAATAAAATAATTTACACAAATATGACAGCGGAATCATATATATCACCACATTAGAGAGCACAGTGCAGGATACAACTTAGTGCATAATAATACATAATCAGTCTACATCGCCTGTGGCGGAATCACATATATAAAGAGTACATAAACGATACATCAGTCTACATCGCCTGTGGTAGAATCATAATACATAAAGTAATGGCGGAAAAAATCATGGTCATCACGGTGTAGTCAAGCCTCGCCATGAGCCAAAAAGTGTGCCTCTACTGTGGTGCCAAGCCAAAATATGCCATCTACTTGATACTAGGCTGCACGTGTGAAAATAAGGGCACCCGAGTTTGCAAGGTGAAACAAACTACGAGTCAGTCATGGGACTGGTATGAGAAATCTACTTAATTAATCAACAACAATAATAAGGAAAATCAAAGGACCACGCCACTTTCGTGGAACGGGTTTACTCCAATGAATGCTGGTGCATGAAATAAAGTAATTTTAAATTATCGCAATGCTTTTTTATAAAAATGAAGCCATTATAAGACTCAGGTCCCATCACACAATGCAACGCAAGCTGGAGGATAGAGTTTTACCTTATAATGACCAAGAAATGCTTCATACGAATAAAACACAAGTTTTTGATATTATAACTAGTGCATATATGTTTCGAAAACAATTTCCATCATAAATATAAATCATAGACGGCATGGGTACCATATATCATGTCGTCATACTAGTAATACAATCAAATCCGCAACTTCGTATTGGATATTGGATTCCATCATGAGTAGAGGCAAGGGGCACGCTCCTCTCCGTTCGAGACAATCTAGAAAATGTCCCAGGACCACACACAACAATCCTTGGATCTTCAGGGCCGGTCCTCTCTTACTTTTGAGGATTAGTTATTCCTGAACACACGTTTCCCGGTCCTTACAGACCTATAATCGAGGCGCCTCACATTCCAACAACCACACAGGTGAGAAGTATACATAAATGTCAGGGCTGGTACGTAACAACCCGCATTCTACGCATCAGGGATCGTATGATATTTATTTCTTTCCCATATGAAGTCGTATGGTCATATAACTTTGGGAAACAACCAGCAGAGTCATTTCCCATGTTCATGATTTTTGTCGATTTTTAAATGACCGTTTTGCCCCTACCTGATCTTGTTTCGGCCATAACTTTTGATTAGAAAGGAATTTTGACTTGGAACCACTTCCATTGGCTCCGGATGATGGTTTACCCTTCCGTAGAGTGGTCACATGTGAAAAACGGACTTAACGTTTGGGAGATATGGCTAAAATAAGGTTTGGAAGATGAAAAACTGCTTAACCGGGCCGAATAGGGTGATAAGTGAATGAGCCCATAACCCATTTCGGGATTAGGGTTATTGGGAGGCTAAAATGAGTTAGGGCTTCATTTTATTTCAGTTTTCTACCCTCCACTTACCTCTTGGAAACCCTAAAAATGGCCACCAACCTCTAAATCACCTCCAAATCGCTTTCTAATCAAGGATTGAGTTTAGCAACATCAAACCAAGGGAAATTGTATCACGCCGTGTATTCTATAGCTGTGAAATTAAAAAATTAAAGTATAATTAATTCGAAATCAAAGAACTAAGGGAAACAGGTTACGCCATTGCGTTCTTCTTGAAATTCTGCTTGAGATAGAGCCTGAGTTTTCATAAATTGGACTCCGTATGAAAAAGATATCCTTAAATTAAAAATTGCAGCAAAACATGAAAAAAGAGGAATGAGAAAAGAATAATGTTTAGCATTGTTCTAACTTTTGTAAGCAAAAGACTTAGTAGCTCATTTGGTTGGAACACATGACTTGCATACAAGAGGTATAGAGTTCGATCCCCGCCAGCGCCTTATTTTTGTTTTAGGGGAATGGCTTAAAATAGCCTAGTGTGAATGCAGTTCAAAAAGTGGTTTAGTGTGAAAATGGGTAATTGGGAAGATAGATAAAAAGAAAAAAAAGAAATATATATATATATATATACATACGTATAAATACATATATATATGACATGTACGTATCATGAGGCGTATGTTGCGCATTTTTGCCTGCCAAGAATTGTTTTTTTATAAGTGGCCTTCTCTAATTGGATTCATGAAAAATTAAAGGAAAGAAATATTTAACATATTCGTACATATGTGCATTTATGTCATAAACATACAAATTAAATAAAAATGTGTGGATGCAAGCAGTGAAAAGAAAGGTTTATGCATAATATTTGTATGCAGTAAATGGGGATTTTCAAAGAGGAAGAATATGATTAGGTTAGACTTAATTTTCTATTAATAGGAATGTCATTTATAAACCTGCAATTGACATCAATGTGGCACTGAATAAGAAAAATATGGTATGTGATATTATTTTGTGAACATAACATGCAAGCATATTAATATGACGAATATTTATCTGGCATTTAATTTAAAGATATGTCAGTAGGACATTGATTTGAAAACATGCTATTAACATTTATCTGTACATGTTAATTTGAGAAATATATAAATATGTTGAGAAATATATAAATATGCTAATTTACAATGAAAAGGATACATTAATATTGTCATTCTTGTTAATTGACATGTATATATGAATAATTAATGTATACGGTAAAAGGAAAGATGTATCTATTAAATACGTATTTATGTTTGATGGATTGGCAATAAATAATAAATGTTGATAATGTACATTAAGGGAGTAATTATGGCATAAGTGTGTTAGGAATTATTTATATATAGAATTTGACCTAAATGAGAAATGTGTACATTGTAGGAAATATATATATATGCTAAAACATGGAATTGCATAGTAATTATGACATAATTTAAAATGGGAGTAATTTACAGTCCTTAATTGTGAACATAATTGGCCTCTTTTGAAATTGATGGCCTTGATTTACCCTAGCATCATCGGACGGCTCAAATTAACTTGCAACTCTATAAAAATGACCCTAGACTCTACCTAGGTTTCTTACACAATTCTCTAGCCTCCATTGCTCTGTTCTTCTAATAAAAATAAAAATAAAAATGGCGTCGCTGCTCTGCTGGAATTAAAACTAGAAGATAATCAACATCAGCCTAAGCAACTCAATTCAAACTAGAGATTAAAGTTTCTGCAAAGATTCTACAACAAGTTAAAGTTCTTTCTTTAATCCAATCAAGGAAAGTACAGTTACTTTCCGCTATAAACGTTATTTATAATTTTGATATGTTTTTAATTCTGAATCTGAGATTGTATATATATTCTCTTTTGTCAGATTTGTTTTCCTGTGACTGTTCTGTATCCCTTTTCTTCTTTTCTGTTTTTATAGCCAGGCTACCACGAGCCAGTGCCTAATCTCATAAGAGATGAACGTATGAACGCAAATTTTGGGATAAATAATGAATGATGCGGAATTTGACAAGACTAAATTGAATGTATGACTTTAGGTCTGAGGCATAAAATATATTGGACATATGCATAAATTTGACTATGAACATATAATTTATGCATGTTGTATGCATAGTTATGTTGTAATTTAGAACTGTAATTAATGAGCATATGTTGTAAACTAGATTTGGATCTATGCATATTGTATGATAGAAGAAGAAAGGAACCATTGTAAGATTACATATGATTTGAGACTTTGGACAAAATGCATATAAAAGTCAAGATATGATTTTTAGAAGATATGATTTAAAGATTTATATTGGGTATAGTTTGCATAATGATTCATGACTCAAAAAGAAGAAGATATGGAAACTTAGGTGTAAAGATTTACATTAATTAGGATATCTATTATTGTGATTACACCTAAATAGGGATTTTTGGATATATGGCATGCATTGAAATTAATGGTTATATTTGGTATAATTTATATGTGAATCTGCTGTAAAATGCTAGTTTAACAAAAATTGGAACATATGTTATATGGCAAATTATGTCCATATTCTGCGAGTGTATGTTGTGAATCATGGCAATTATGTAGGCATATGAATTTAGGCTAATTTATGACTAGGCAAGGCATGTAAATAGAACCTTTGGAAATATTAAATTTGCTAAATCTGCTAATTTGCCAAGTTGCCTAAACTGCTAGTTTTGTTATATTGCCTAGACTGCTAATTAGATTGAAATGCCTAATCTGTTAAATTTGTCGGTAGAAATGCCTAACCTGTTATATGCCAAATTCTGCTAAGATGCTAAATCTGTAAAATCCGTTAATTCATATAAAATCTGTTATCTGCTATGTTGATATAATCATCCTGTTATTGACATAATCTGAATTGGCATATATATATATTGGGCGTGCGCATAAACGGTAAATTATTAATTAATTGGCCGCAAAGATAAACATGGCTAACTCGAGGTTAGAATGAGTTTGCGGCGTAAATCTTCCCGGAACCGCCCGGCACATCCAGTGGCCGCAAACAATAGGTTCTAATGTGAGAAGTTAGTCATAACATGCGTAAGACACGAGGTTAGGTCTGGCTTGTGGCAGAAGTCTGCCCGGAACCGCCCGGCATATCCAGCGGCTACAAGCTACCGACCTAATGTGAGAGGTCTGTGCATTAATAATTAATTAATGCAAATCTAAGATAAGAATGACGTCTAAAACGTATTGGGGAAAATAGGGTTAAACCAATGGGATTAATAGATGTAGTAAAACCCGTCCATGAATCTGTAGGCCCAATACAAAGTTAGACAAATCTGAAAAGTCTGTACATCTGACCCGTTAGTCTGAAAACTTGTTAACTTAATTTGGGAATTAGTAAATCTGAACTCTGTATGTCTGAACTTGTAAACAAGTTAATCTGAAATCTGTTAGTCTGGGGACACAAGGTTAGGAAGGGGAATTACTTGTGTCGTCTGTTGTTTGGGACCCATATTAGTCAGTAACCCTTTCTGGTATCAAAACTTTGACCCAATAGTAAGTAGGGTCCGGGCACGCTTACTGAACTAATTATAAGAGGTTCATTCTGATAATGGCGAGGGGTGTTGATGGTGCGTTCCAACCGGGTCATGTGCGTGCATGGATCCCGGTCTGCCTCTGAGGATGTAAGACGCCGTGACATCTGTAAATAGGTCTGTGCCAATTGGTTGTCACTTTAGGGAGTGATACACCCTACTGTGGGGCCGACACAGGATATTTATGTATTAGGGAGCCGATCGCTTGGGGTAGGGTTTTAGGGTAAACTTAGTTCTGTCTGTTTCTGTTGGTACCGTCTGTTTCTGTTGGGTGGTAACACCTGTCCGTTTCTGTGTGGTACCGTCTGTTCGGGTGGTAAAGGCCCATTACTAGTGTACACCTAATTCCACATTCTGTTTCCGTAGAGATAAATCTGTTTCTGCTTCTGTCTGTTTCTGATCGGGTAGTAAAGGCCCATTATTAGCATTCTGTTTCTGTTAAAGTATTATGTACCCGTTCCTGCTTCAATTTAGACATTAGGGTGACCCCTAATTCTGTTATACTAGTATTAGTGCAGAGAAGTGTAAAACAATAGTTTATATCATTCTGTTTTTCTGTTATATCTGCTACACCTGTTATAGTTATCTCACATCCAGTTTTATGTTCATATCATATTATTATTATCTGTTCATATGCTGAAAGTCACTGGACTTGCCAGACTTTTTGTCTGACCCTTGTTGTTTCGCCTTCTTTCTTCCGTTCCCCCCCCCTCCCCCCCAGGTTATCCAAGGAGGGAAATACTTTAGCTTGATCCGGATTTCTCTTTGCTTGAAGTACTTAAAGTATGGCTTGGCTCTATATAGCTTCCGTTCCATGGGGATTATGATTTTAAACTATGCATTTTAAAGGCTTTTGTACAAGACTGATATTTTGTACTTGAATTCTGAAATTGAAAGGATGTAACCATACTAATTTCTGTTTCTGCTGTAATAAAGTTAAAAATTTTCAAGTACTGTTTTATCAGTCTTGTAAGTTTCTGTTCTGTTTACTAAAATGCTCCACCAAAGTTAAGGCATTCCCTTTGTGAGTGACCTTAACGGAGGTGGGGTGTTACACTTGGTATCAGAGCTGAAGGTTACCAGATTGGGTAAAGTTTTTGAAAACTATTTTCAAAAAGGTTTTGGAAAGGAAGTATTTTCAAAAATAAAGCTTATTTTGAAAAACATGATGCCCAAGAGCCATATATCTTTCTTTCAGTCCTTTTTGTATTGAACCTTTCCTTTTTCGTTCCAGCATGTCTGAAGCATCTGAGATACCAGAGGGTGTTCATGTACCCGGTTGGTTTCGTCAATATCTTGAGGCTAGTACCGCCGCTGCAGGTCCAGCAAATGATCCCCCTCCTCCACCCCCTCCTCGTGCTATTGCTTTCTCAAAAATCTGTAGAGATTTTAGGGCCATGGGTGGGAAGGATTTCAAAGGAACTGAATCATTCGTAGAAGCTAGGAATTGGCTCAAAGAAACTGAGGATCTGTTCGTTATCTTCGAGGTGGACGATAGGCAGAAGGTACAGTTGGCAGTATGGCTGCTCAAAGACGAAGTTTCCTACTGGTGGGAAGTCACTAACGCCGAGAGGCCGGTTGAGACATGGATGGATTTCAGAACAAGGTTTGAGACAAAATTCCTCTCGCAAGCTGAACGAAGTTTACAATTGGAAAAGTTCTTGTCTCTTAAGCAAGGAAGTATGACGGTCAAGGAATACGTCAACCAGTTCAACCAACTAGCAAGATTCGGATTGGATTTAGTCAACACTCAGCATAAAAAGGCTCTCCGCTTTGTTAAAGGATTGAATGAGCCACTGCACAGCCTAGCCATGACCCATGTACCCATGGGAGCAACTTACGAGAAATTGGTGGATATGGCACTACTGCACGAGGAAGACAAGGGCCCGAAAGAGACAAAGAAGGAAGAACCACAGAATAAGAAAGCAGGGCCCAAAAAGGAAACACAAAAGAAGGATGAGAAGTCTGAAGATAAGAAGGGGAAAAGTGCTTTACTTGTGGGAGCTCAACTCATCTGAACAAGGATTGTAGAAAAAGGAAGGGCGCTTGCTTCAACTGTGGGGAGATGGGACACTTCACTAGGGACTGCCCAAAGAGACGAGGACAAGGAGGGCAGGCGAACACTCTTGAGGCTAGTGGCTAGGATAGAAATAGGAAAATTTCTATAGTAGGTTTAATTTATTTATCTGATTATGAAGTCAAGACTTTTTCTGATTCTGGTATTTTGATTTTGTAATCGATACTCTGCACTTTAATACTAGTATTATTTCTGAATTCCGCTGTAGACTCAGACCCATAAGGGTTATGGATCATCTGTTTGGGACTGGGGTTTGAGGGATATCTGTGTTAGGCGTCAAGTATGACACATACATTCTGAGTTTTCGTGGGGTATCAATTTGATGTTGGTTCCGGTCTTTGGGGCCGATACTTAGGACCCATGTCTAATGGGAACCAAATTTTCGTTCTATCTGTACTCGCTTCCATCATTCGACTGTATCCTATCGATCGAATCTTCGAACTTTAGGTAGAAACTAATGGGTGTAAACATGTGTTTGAGACATGTTATGTTTGATGGTTGCAAGTGGATGCAAGTGGTTGCTAGTGGTTGCCCGTGGATACATATACACACACTAGGCACTAGATCGGCTCGAAAACACTCTCATACTGCATATGGATGAGTGAGCATTTTTCAATTCTTGTGGATGCAAAATGGTTGATTCAGCACATGGATGTTGCATTTGAGTGAATGGTTGTGCACTCATATAGAAATAATATATATCATCAGAATTCTATTGCATACATGTTGGACTCATGGCACTGACATAATTCGCATTAAGGAGGTCAACTGAATCAGTAGACCGCTTGATTTTTGCATTAGGTAAGGAACATATACACACACTTTTGCATATGTTCATACAACATTAGAAGTTTTCTAAGGACAATGGATGCTTGTGGATGATGGTTGAGTAGATGGGTGATTGCATGGTAGGACACATTCTTCTTAACTTGAAGATTTCGGGGACGAAATCCTTTTAAGTGGGGGAGAATGTAACACCCCGTGTATTCTATAGCTGTGAAATTAACAAATTAAAGTATAATTAATTCGAAATCAAAGAACTAACGGAAACAGGTTACGCCATTGCGTTCTTCTTGAAATTCTGCTTGAGATAGAGTCTGAGTTCGCGTAAATTGGACTCCGTATGAAAAAGATATCCTTAAATTAAAAATTGCAGCAAAACATGAAAAAAGAGGAATGAGAAAAGAATAATGTTTAGCATTGTTCTAACTTTTGTAAGAAAAAGACTTAGTAGCTCATTTGGTTGGAACACATGACTTGCATACAAGAGGTATAGAGTTCGATCCCCGCCAGCGCCTTATTTTTGTTTTAGGGGAATGGCTTAAAATAGCCTAGTGTGAATGCAGTTCAAAAAGTGGTTTAGTGTGAAAATGGGTAATTGGGAAGATAGATAAAAAGAAAAAAAAAAGAAATATATATATATATATATATATATACATATACGTATACATACATATATATATATGACATGTACGTATCATGAGGCGTATGTTGCGCATTTTTGCCTGCCAAGAATTGTTTTTTTATAAGTGGCCTTCTCTAATTGGATTCATGACAAATTAAAGGAAAGAAATATTTAACATATTCGTACATATGTGCATTTATGTCATAAACATACAAATTAAATAAAAATGTGTGGATGCAAGTAGTGAAAAGAAAGGTTTATGCATAATATTTGTATGCAGTAAATGGGGATTTTCAAAGAGGAAGAATACGAATAGGTTAGACTTAATTTTCTATTAATAGGAATGTCATTTATAAACCTGCAATTGACATCAATGTGGCACTGAATAAGAAAAATATGGTATGTGATATTATTTTGTGAACATAACATGCAAGCGTATTAATATGACGAATATTTATCTGGCATTTAATTTAAAGATATGTCAATAGGGCATTGATTTGAAAACATGCTATTAACATTTATCTGTACATGTTAATTTGAGAAATATATAAATATGTTGAGAAATATATAAATATGCTAATTTACAATGAAAAGGATACATTAATATTGTCATTCTTGTTAATTGACATGTATATATGAATAATTAATGTATACGGTAAAAGGAAAGATGTATCTATTAAATACGTATTTATGTTTGATGGATTGGCAATAAATAATAAATGTTGATAATGTACATTAAGGGAGTAATTATGGCATAAGTGTGTTAGGAATTATTTATATATAGAATTTGTCCTAAATGAGAAATGTGTACATTGTAGGAAATATATATATATGCTAAAACATGGAATTGCATAGTAATTATGACATAATTTAAAATGGGAGTAATTTACAGTCCTTAACTGTGAACATAATTGGCCTCTTTTGAAATTGATGGCCTTGATTTACCCTAGCATCATCGGACGGCTCAAATTAACTTGCAACTCTATAAAAATGACCCTAGACTCTACCTAGGTTTCTTACACAATTCTCTAGCCTCCATTGCTCTGTTCTTCTAATAAAAATAAAAATAAAAATGGCGTCGCTGCTCTGCTGGAATTAAAACTAGAAGATAATCAACATCAGCCTAAGCAACTCAATTCAAACTAGAGATTAAAGTTTCTGCAAAGATTCTACAACAAGTTAAAGTTCTTTCTTTAATCCAATCAAGGCAAGTACAGTTACTTTCCGCTATAAACGTTAATTATAATTTTGATATGTTTTTAATTCTGAATCTGAGATTGTATATATATTCTCTTTTGTCAGATTTGTTTTCCTGTGACTGTTCTGTATCCCTTTTCTTCTTTTCTGTTTTTATAGCCAGGCTACCACGAGCCTGTGCCTAATCTCATAAGAGATGAACGTATGAACGCAAATTTTGGGATAAATAATGAATGATGCGGAATTTGACAAGACTAAATTGAATGTATGACTTTAGGTCTGAGGCATAAAATATATTGGACATATGCATAAATTTGACTATGAACATATAATTTATGCATGTTGTATGCATAGTTATGTTGTAATTTAGAACTGTAATTAATGAGCATATGTTGTAAACTAGATTTGGATCTATGCATATTCTATGATAGAAGAAGAGAGGAACCATTGTAATATTACATATGATTTGAGACTTTGGACAAAATGCATATAAAAGTCAAGATATGATTTTTAGAAGATATAATTTAAAGATTTATATTGGGTATAGTTTGCATAATGATTCATGACTCAAAAAGAAGAAGATATGGAAACTTAGGTGTAAAGATTTACATTAATTAGGATATCTATTATTGTGATTACACCTAAATAGGGATTTTTGGATATATGGCATGCATTGAAATTAATGGTTATATTTGGTATAATTTATATGTGAATCTGCTGTAAAATGCTAGTTTAACAAAAATTGGAACATATGTTATATGGCAAATTATGTCCATATTCTGCGAGTATATGTTGTGAATCATAGCAATTATGTAGGCATATGAATTTAGGCTAATTTATGACTAGGCAAGGCATGTAAATAGAACCTTTGGAAATATTAAATTTGCTAAATCTGCTAATTTGCCAAGTTGCCTAAACTGCTAGTTTTGTTATATTGCCTAGACTGCTAATTAGATTGAAATGCCTAATCTGTTAAATTTGTCGGTTGAAATGCCTAACCTGTTATATGCCAAATTCTGCTAAGTTGCTAAATCTGTAAAATCTGTTAATTCATATAAAATCTGTTATCTGCTATGTTGATATAATCATCCTGTTATTGACATAATCTGAATTGGCATATATATATATATATGTATATTGGGCGTGCGCATAAACGGTAAATTATTAATTAATTGGCCGCAAAGATAAACATGGCTAACTCGAGGTTAGAATGAGTTTGCGGCGTAAATCTGCCCGTAACCGCCCGGCACATCCAGTGGCCGCAAACAATAGGTTCTAATGTGAGAAGTTAGTCATAACATGCGTAAGACACGAGGTTAGGTCTTGCTTGTGGCAGAAGTCTGCCCGGAACCGCCCGGCATATCCAGCGGCCACAAGCTACCGACCTAATGTGAGAGGTCTGTGCATTAATAATTAATTAATGCAAATCTAAGATAAGAATGACGTCTAAAACGTATTGGGGAAAATAGGGTTAAACCAATGGGATTAATAGATGTAGTAAAACCCATCCATGAATCTGTAGGCCCAATACAAAGTTAGACAAATCTGAAAAGTCTGTACATCTGACCCGTTAGTCTGAAAACTTGTTAACTTAATTTGGGAATTAGTAAATCTGAACTCTGTATGTCTGAACTTGTAAACAAGTTAATCTGAAATCTGTTAGTCTGGGGACACAAGGTTAGGAAGGGGAATTACTTGTGTCGTCTGTTTTTTGGGACCCATATTAGTCAGTAACACTTTCTGGTATCAAAACTTTGACCCAACAGTAAGTAGGGTCCGGGCACGCTTACTGAACTAATTATAAGAGGTTCATTCTGATTATGGCGAGGGGTGTTGATGGTGCGTTCCAACCGGGTCATGTGCGTGCATGGATCCCGGTCTGCCTCTGAGGATGTAAGACGCCGTGACATCTGTAAATAGGTCTGTGCCAATTGGTTGTCACTTTAGGGAGTGATACACCCTACTGTGGGGCCGACACAGGATATTTATGTATTAGGGAGCCGATCGCTTGGGGTAGGGTTTTAGGGTACACTTAGTTCTGTCTGTTTCTGTTGGTACCGTCTGTTTCTGTTGGGTGGTAACACCTGTCCGTTTCTGTGTGGTACCGTCTGTTCGGGTGGTAAAGGCCCATTACTAGTGTACACCTAATTCCACATTCTGTTTCCGTAGAGATAAATCTGTTTCTGCTTCTGTCTGTTTCTGATCGGGTAGTAAAGGCCCATTATTAGCATTCTATTTCTGTTAAAGTATTCTGTACCCGTTCCTGCTTCAATTTAGACATTAGGGTGACCCCTAATTCTGTTATACTAGTATTAGTGCAGAGAAGTGTAAAACAACAGTTTATATCATTCTGTTTTTCTGTTATATCTGCTACACCTGTTATAGTTATCTCACATCCAGTTTTACGTTCATATCATATTATTATTATCTGTTCATATGCTGAAAGTCACTGGACTTGCCAGACTTTTTGTCTGACCCTTGTTGTTTCGCCTTCTTTCTTCCGTTTCCCCCCAGGTTATCCAAGGAGGGAAATACTTTAGCTTGATCCGGATTTCTCTTTGCTTGAAGTACTTAAAGTATGGCTTGGCTCTATATAGCTTCCGTTCCATGGGGATTATGATTTTAAACTATGCATTTTGAAGGCTTTTGTACAAGACTGATATTTTGTACTTGAATTCTGAAATTGAAAGGATGTAACCATACTAATTTCTGTTTCCGCTGTAATAAAGTTAAAAATTTTCAAGTACTGTTTTATCTGTCTTGTAAGTTTCTGTTCTGTTTACTAAAATGCTCCACCAAAGTTAAGGCATTCCCTTTGTGAGTGACCTTAACGGAGGTGGGGTGTTACAGAAATCTTCACCAAATCAAGAATAGAGCTGCTGTTTAGCATTAATATTCACGCGCAAACAGAGAATCATTTCAGGTTGAGGTTTTATTTGTGGCTAAGGTGAGTGATTTGCAAAGTTCCTCACTAATTATGGCTAATTAAGGGTAATTAGTATTAATTAGCGAAGTTAAACATGATAAAATTCTGGAAAAATATTTATAAAATCCGAAATGATGTTTTAGACCTCTGATATAAACTTAGGTTAATTTGGTTAATTTTTGCTAATCATATCATTATTTTCACCTAAACATGCTTAAAGGAAAATATGGAGTTTTGGCTAGGTTTGATCCGTTTTAACCTACCATATTGTTGTTTTGGTGTTTTTGGTTGATTATACATGTTGCTATAACTGTATGGTATGCTTTGTGATTGATTAGAATAGTTGGAATGGTCGAAAACGCCGTCGAGTGGCGTAAACTGTTCGCTGGAAAAAGTTGCAGGAAATGCTATAGGAATCCGGATCGGATAGCCGAACCGAACCAAAGTGGTGGCATCTCCAGCAACATACAAATGCTGGGGCGAGAAGGAAGGCCCGGACTGGATCGAATTGGGGTGAAGCTGGATCGGATCGGACAAGAACTAGGAGTGGGATCGGACCGGAGCATCACAACCGAAGGGGCGTAGCGTGGGATTGGAGAGCACGAGGAGAACCGAACCAGGAGCAACACCCGAACCGAACCGAAGTGATGTGATCGACCCGAACCAAACGTGAAGATCAAACAACATAGTACGAGCTGAAGACCCGAACGCCATGCCGAACCGAACCGAGAGACATGGACAAGAGAACCGAAAAAGAAAAAAAAACCTAAACTACTACACCTCCCCCCCCCCCCAGGGGTGAGCATTATTTGGTTAAACCGAATAAACCAACCAAACCAATTGAATTTGGTCGGTTTGGTTTGGTTTTGAAATTACAACGGTTTATAATCGGTTTGGAAAATTATTTAGTTTGGTTATCGGTTTAACCGAATTAACCGAACTTTTGTTATATTTTCAAAATTATCGATATTATAGTAAATATTTTTAGGTTAATTTAGTTATGTAAATTAATTTTAATCATCATATATGTAACATAATTATTTTTGAGAAGCATAAAAATCATAAATAATAATACTTTAATCACATATTTATAATTTATTTCAAATTATAGTTAATATTACGAGCATAAAGTCTGAAATAGTTTAAGTTCGGTTAAATCGGATAACCAACTGAACCAACCTATCTTAATTTGGTCGGTTTGGTTTGGTTTTCATTTTTATCGGTTTTAGTTTGGTTTGACAATTTTCATCATTGGATAAACCAAATCAACCAAACGCTCACCCCTACCCCCCCCCGTTCATTATTTTACAAATCGAAAAAGAAAAAAAACCTAAACTACTACACCTCCCCCCCCCCCCCCCCCGATCGATCGTCGCGCCGACAGCCCCCCATCCTCCAGCGTAGTCGCGCTATCCCCTCTCTCTCCACTGCGACGCGATACCCTCCCCCCTCTTTCCACTGCGATGCGATACCCCCTCCCCCCCCCTTTCCACTGCGACGCGATACCCCCCCCCCCCACTTCCTCCTGTGCCACCGAGCCGACACCCCCCCTCCCCCGCGCCTGCCAAAACAGCCGAGCCCCCCCTACGTCGAAGACCGCAGACACCCCCCACTTTTGGAAAATCCGATTCAATGTAAATTTCATTTATTTTTATTTTTATTTTGGTTTATTAAATTGTCTAGGTTATTTATTTATAAAGTAATTAGTTTGTTAGAGATAAAAATATGATTTTTGATATTAGTAGACTATTAAAAATATAATTTTTATAAGATAGGCATAGGAAAAATATAATTTTTACATGATAGAAAGAATAAAAATTCGATTTTCATCATGTGTGAAATATAAAAATATAATTTTTATAATATAGAAAGGTTAAAAATATAATTTTTATACTAGTGGCAGAATAAAAATAAATCTTTATATTTAAAAAGGCGAGATTTTTATATATTGAATAGCGTAGTAAAAATTCGATTTTTATATATTGAATAGCGTAGTAAAAATTCGATTTTTATATATTGAATAGCATAGTAAAAATTCGATTTTTTATATATTGAATAGCATAGTAAAAATTCGATTTTTATATATTGAATAGCATAGCAAAAATTCGATTTTTATATATTGAATAGCGAAGTAAAAATGTGATTTTTATATAGGTAGAGAATACGGGCAGTGAAAGTTGACAAAAAGCGAAAATAGCGAAGATTCCTACAAAAGAAGAGCTGTGGAATTGGATTAGCTATCGGTGAGAATTTCTCACTCTTTAATTTATTTCTAGTTGAAATATATACTAGGATACAGATGGTGTTTAGTAGCACCCGACACCCGTCGTCCACAGACCATGGACGTCTTGTATGCTTGTTTGTTTGATTTTGATGTGTAGTTGTTTGTGTGATGTGATGAGAAATGAAATAAAATATTTATATAGTTAAAATATTTTATAGTTAAAAATAGAATTTTTAACATGTACATGAAATGAAATAAAAATAAACAAATCGGACGATTTGTTTATATACACACTTTTGACTGATATTGATTGGGACGATAAATTTTACACATCGCTCAACCGCACAAATAAAATCTGTGTTTGATTGTTTGAAACCCCACACGGGTATTGGGATGATATATGACATACACTAATCCCAATAGTTAGTTGTATGTCGATCGATTGTTTGACAAACTGTTATAAGCGTTGAATATTTATATTTGATGCTTATACAGTGTAGAATGCACTTTGGATGATGGTTGATTATTCATCGTTGTTATTGTATACATGTGTTGTAGAAAATCCATATAATTAACATTATATGGTAATTGATTGGCCCTCATTCCTGTTTTGAAATAGAAATATTTGAAATAAAATATTTGAATAGAAATATTAGAAATGCAAATATTTGAATAGAGATATTAGAAATAGAAATATTTGAACAGAAATATTTGAAAAAGAAATATTTGAAGTAGAATATTTGAAAATCGAAATATAAGAAGCCGCGTTGATAGACTGACGCCATTTTGACGTGACCGATATTTATATCGATTTTATTCAAATTAAAGTGAATATTAAAGTGAATTGAAATTCGAATTTAATTGAATTGATTTGAAATTCGAAATAAACTGAAATGGTTTGTGATTCGAATAGAATTGAAATAGAATTGAAATCGTTTTGAAATGAATTCGAATAGAATTGAAATATAATTGAAATCGTTTTGAAATGAATTCGAATAGAATTGAAATAGAATTGAAATCGTTTTGAAATGAATTCGAATAGAATTGAAATAGAATTGAAATCGTTTTGAAATGAATTCGAATAGAATTGAAATCGTTTTGAAATGAATTCGAATAGAAATCGATTAGAAATGAATTTGAATTGAAATTTAATTAATATGAAAATTCAAATTGAATTAAAAATCGTTTTGAAAAGGAAACCGACGAAGTATATATTATATATATAATATAATGGCCTGAATAGAAAGCGTCGCGCCGCGGCAGTTCGCAAATTTCGACCATTGACTTCGATCGGATATGGTGGGAGATCTGACCGTCGGATTCTCCTAAAACCGGAACCGTTGGGTTCGTATCGAAAAGAGCTTTCTAAAAATATTGGAAATTAGAAATCTAACGGTTGGATTTGAAATTATGTTCAAATCAAATTTGAAAAAGGTCGCTGTAAGTGCAGTTCGATGGCCGTTGATGGAAATCAACTGTACGGGCCTTGATAAAATTATTAAAAATAGAAATAATTTGTGCAAAATCATAAGAAATGATTTGGGAAAAATCGGGATGAAAAACTCTATATTTGAAAAGATAAAAATATATTTTTATCGAAATGAACTAGTTTTGAACTATAATTATAATTCATTTATTTTAAAATAAACAAAGTGGATTTGAAATGGTTTTGAAATATAACCATAATTTCCAATAATTATATTGGAATGGATTTGAATTGAAATTGTCTTTGGATTATTTCGATGTTAGATTTCGTGATTATACAGATGTTGTTATGGAAATTTGAAAGATATATATATATATCGTTATTTCCAATACGATATTCGTTGGTCGTAGAATTTGATGTTGAATATAAGCCGATATATTTTCTATTCAGAGCCTTGTATTTAAAATCATATGTGATTTGGGTTTGCCGTGAATGGTGTCTTCATTAACACTGTTCTTGAATCCAGTTGAGAAAAAGATTGAATCTTTTTATTTATATTTAATGAAGTGTACCAATTAAATAATATTTAATTGGAATTGAATTGATATTGAATTTTGGGTTTATCGTGGACAGTGTTTTAAATAACACTCGTTCTTTAACCCAATAATTAATGGAATGTGATTTTGGGTTTATCGTGAACCGTGTTTTAAATGACACTGATTCTTTAACCAAGTTAACGATTAAAACTAAGTGGAGATTTAATGAATCTTTAATTAGATTGCAATGATCGAGAATGGAGTATCACCAGTTTTGCTCCAGGCGATAGTTAAATCTTTAATTAGATTTGAATGTGAAATGGTAATTGAATTTACCGATAACACCGTGGTGTTAGATATGAAGTATAACCAGTTTTACTTCATGGGATGAATAGGTTGGGATTGGGAAATTAAAACAAATGATTACTTCGGTAAGGTTCACTAAACCCGACTAGTTTGAATTGATATTCAAAAGTAGATTAAAGAATAAATTAAAGAATTTATCTTTGATAAAATTAAGGGGAACCTTTCCCTATGGATGTGAAATTTAGAAACCAACTGTCGGTTAGCTAAGCAGCATGGTTTTCTGGATATTGATCTGATGTTGGTTTCGGCCTTCGAGGTTAATATTTGGGGAATTATTATCTTGATTAATTTACGGTTAGTGACTGATGAATTGGAATGAGGCGTATGTTGTGTTTGTGTAACACTTATTTAAAATATACGCGAGTTATTCGGAAAGACCGGGTTTATCCCATTCTGAATAACTGATACGACGATAAGTCGAAGATGAAGACGATGGTCGAAGACCGGAGGTCTTCACGTCGTTTGGGTGATTACTAATGATCTTGATTGGGATGTACACCCAAAAAGATGGAAACAGTTGGTGATCGTCCAAACGTACATGGAGATCGATGGATATGCGCGGTAATAGGTGCCTCCGGTTTCGTTTAGACCCAGAACGGACTTGTAAATGGACTGTGTGTCAGACATTGGATCTTAGTATATGTGATTGATTTCTATTAAATATATATCTATTTGGCAATGGAGAATTTATTCTCTTGCTTAACGCCCTTCTCTGAGATGTACGAGGTCAGGGGTTATATATGGATGGACATCAATCGCATGGAGTGAATTGCCTGTGTGGCATGCCTAAGTGGCAATTGATCAAGACTTATGTTGAAAAGCAAAGTCTTGTGGATGATGATCAAAGCAAGGCCTGTGTGGCATAGCTTTGTGTAGTGTTGATTCGCGAGCCTCACACCCCGATTGTGAACCAAAAACTGGAGAAGGACCTCAGGGAGGGCATGCGTTTCTTTCTAGCTAGGGTGGTGTCAGTGACCTACCAGCCCTGACATTTATATACTTTTCACCTGTATGGTTGTTGCTGTTGCGAGGCGCCTCGGTTAGATCGGACGATCCGGGTCCGATGGAGCCATTCGTTGGCTCATTTACGCCCCAAAGGGCGGGGAAACGCAGTGTTCAGGCATTTTAATCCACATCGGTGGACCAGCCCTGTCGCTCCAAGGGCCCACCTGAGTCTGGGTCCTGAGGCTCGGGCTAGAGAGTCTCGAATCGGTTGAGGACTATCTTTTGCCTCTGTTCATAGATGGAAATCCAATTTCCAAATATGCGACATTTGCGGTTTTATTTGTAGAGCCTAGTATGGCGACATGATATATGGTACCCATGCCGTCTATGATTGATATTTATGATTTGAAGTTGTTTTATGCACTATGCACTTATAATACTATCAAAATAATCTATTTTAAACGTATTAGGCAGTCTTTGGCTATTATAAGGGAAAACCGTATCCCCCGGCTTGCGTTGCATTGTGTGATAGGACCTGGGTCTTATAACAGCTTCATTTTTCTTTATTTAGCATTGCGCTGTTTGTTTGATTCACTGGTATTCTCGGGAGGAAACCCGTTCCGTGTTATACGGCGTGGTCCCTTGATTTACCTAACTATAAAATAAAGATTAATAACTGTTTTAGTTCTCACACCAGTCCCATGAATGACCTGGAGTTTATTGTTTTAACCTAAACTCTGGGTGCCCTTATTATGACACGGGCAGCTAGTAGTTTTGGTTTTGCAGATTTATATTCACAGGATCCTGGTTTACAGATGGAATGATATCCGGAAAGCTTTGTATCCGTATATCTCTTCTAGTTGTGTATTGTATTATTTTCCGCTGCTATGTATTTAAATGTAATTTAAATCTCTGATATTTCTGTGTAATATTTATTCATTTATACTCTATATATTCTTGTATTCTGATGCATTGTTGTAATATACAATGAAATGTTCTTCCGTATGCATTCTGTTTTGTCGTGTTCTCAAAACAATCCGCGCTTTCCCCTATTTTCGGAGACCGGGGAAGTTCGGGTCGTTTCATCGTGGTATCAGAGCTTTGGTTTACAGAGCTAGAGAACATGACACATTAGAACCATACGAAAGAATTCATTAGATATTGGATTCGTAATATCCAATGGGAATGACTCGTTAGACATGGGATCAGTAGTATCCTAGAACGAGTGTGAAGAGTATATTTTTAAAATGAAAACAAATTTTGTTTTGAAAATTAAATCAACTATTCGTATTTGATTATTTATTTGTATTGATTTGGACAGTCCAGTATATAAAGATTTTGCATATACGCCTTGCAAACGTGTATTTGAAGTTTTAATATACTGGATAGATATAGAATTACACTCTAATCGCCCGAAGATGATTTTGATGATTGAGCTCCATCATTAGAATTTATGTTCGTGTGACGAAGGCGGACTTTCTATATATTTCCTATTGACTGGTGTGAGAACCAAAATTAGATAGGACCTATTGTTTTGATTTGGCATCAAAAATCTGATTTTTGACTATGTATCAAAGTTATGAATTTCAAAAGCTAATCAACTAAAGGATTGATGTTTGTGTTATTTGTTTATTTGTTTGATAATTTTGAACCATTACGCCTAATTGTATCAAATAGTGAATTGTATTGAAAATTGGTCGCATTTGCTTGCATATATATGTACTTACATTGAACAGGTCATAGCAAGGAGGCTAGAGCAGAGAATAAAATTTGTTTGCCCAACAAATAGGTACATGTTTACTATAATTTACTGTTTTGTTTGGGTGATGATGATTTTATGAGCCTATGGGCTAGCCGCTTGGCTTTTTCTTTTTCTTTTTGAGATCAGAAGGCCTATATGGCAATTTCGGGATTTTCCCGTGGCTCCCGGTGCAGGGGAGGTTATGGCGAAATTTTTCAGAATTTTAGGGTGTTAGCCAATTTTTTTGAAGAATTTGAAAATTCTCAGAAACTGAAAAGTTGGAGAATGGAAGCCAGATCGAACGTAGATTTGATAAATCAAACCACTTTCAACTTTGTTACTTTTCGGGGACGAAAATTTTTAAGTGGGGGTGATTGTAACAACCCGAAAATCTGGGCCAGTTTAAAATTTTTATTTTGGCAATTTTAGCGAATTTTGATTATTTAAAATGAATTATTTTAAATAATAAAGACGAGAAATTTATTTTGAATAGAATTCGACGTATATATTATATACGTCGTCTTTAGAATATAAATAATTATTTATAATTATAAAAGGAATTGAAAATGGCGCGGTAGTTCGATAATTCGATTTCAAACTTGAATTTAATGTACCGGGTGCAAAATAAACCGGATTTTAGTGAAACCAAAAATATTTGAATCTATTAGTGAATATCTTTCCAACGAATCCGAAAAATCGAAATTTCATAGTGGGGAAAAAAGATATTGTAACACCCCACCTCCGTTAAGGTCACTCACAAAGGGAATGCCTTAATTTTGGTGGAGCATTTTAGTAAACAGGACAGAAACTTACAAGACAGATAAAACAGTACTTGAAAAATTTTAACTTTATTACAGCGGAAACAGAAATTAATATGGTTACATCCTTTCAATTTCAGAATTCAAGTACAAAATATCAGTCTTGTACAAAAGCCTTCAAAATACATAGTTTAAAATCATAATCCCCATGGAACGGAAGCTATACAGTGCCAAGCCATACTTTAAGCACTTCAAGCAAAGAGAAATCCGGATCAAGCTAAAGTATTTCCCTCCTTGGATAACCTGGGGGGGAAACGGAAGAAAGGAGGCGAAACAACAAGGGTCAGACAAAAAGTCTGGCAAGTCCAGTGACTTTCAGCATGTGAACAGATAATAATAATATGATATGAACATAAAACTGGATGTGAGATAACTATAACAGGTGTAGCAGATATAACAGAAAAACAGAATGATATAAACTATTGTTTTACACTTCTCTGCACTAATACTAATATAGCAGAATTAGGTGTCTCCCTAATGTCTAAATTGAAGCAGGAACGGGTACAGAATACTTTAACAGAAACAGAATGCTAATAATGGGCCTTTACTACCCGATCAGAAACAGACGGAAGAAGAAACATATTTATCCCTATGGAAACAGAATGTGGAATTAGGTGTACACTAGTAATGGGCCTTTACCACCCAAACAGACGGTACCACACAGAAACAGACAGGTGTTACCACCCAACAGAAACAGACGGTACCAACATAAACAGACAGAACTAAGCGTACCCTAAAACCCTACCCCAAGCGATCGGCTTCCTAATACATAAATATCCTGTGTCGGCCCCACAGTAGGGTGTATCACTCCCTAAAGTGACAACCAATTGGCACAGACCTATTTACATATGTCACGGCGTCTTACATCCTCAGAGGCAGACCGGGATCCATGCACGCACATGACCCGGTTGGAACGCACCATCAACACCCCTCGCCATTATCAGAATGAACCTCTTATAATTAGTTCAGTAAGCGTGCCCAGACCCTACTTACTGTTGGGTCAAAGTTTTGATACCAGAAAGGGTTAGTGACTAATATGGGTCCCAAACAACAGATGACACAAGTAATTCCCCTCCTAACCTTGTGTCCCCAGACTAACAGATTTCAGATTAACTTGTTTACAAGTTCAGACATACAGAATTCAGATTTACTAATTCACAAATTAAGTTAACAAGTTTTCAGACTAACGGATCAGATGTACAGATTTTTCAGATTTGTCTAACTTTGTATTGGGCCTACAGATTCATGGACGGGTTTTACTACATCTATTAATCCCTTTGGTTTAACCCTATTTTTCCCCAATACGTTTTAGACGTCATTCTTATCTTAGATTTGCATTAATTAATTATTAATGCACAGACCTCTCACATTAGGTCGGTAGCTTGTGGCCGCTGGATATGCCGGGCGGTTCCGGGCAGACTTCTGCCACAAGCCAGACCTAACCTCGTGTCTTACGCATGTTATGACTATCTTCTCACATTAGAACCTATTGTTTGCGGCCACTGGATGTGCCGGGCGGTTCCGGGCAGATTTACGCCGCAAACTCATTCTAACCTCGAGTTAGCCATGTTTATCTTTGCGGCCAATTAATTAATAATTTACCGTTTATGCACACGCCCAATATATATGCCAATTCAGATTATATCAATAACAGGATGATTATATCAACATAGCAGATAACAGATTTTATATGACTTAACGGATTTAGCAACTTAGCAGATTTTGGCATATAACAGGTTAGGCATTTCAACCGACAAATTTAACAGATTAGGCATTTCAATCTAATTAGCAGTCTAGGCAATATAACAAAACTAGTAGTTTAGGCAACTTGACAAATTAGCAGATTTAGCAAATTTAATATTTCTAAAAGTTCTATTTACATGCCTTGCCCAATCATAAATTGGCCTAAATTCATATGCTTACATAATTGTCATGATTCACAACATATACTCCATGTTTGCATAAGCGCAGAATATGGACATAATTTGCCATATAACATATGTTACAATTTTTGTTAAACTAGCATTTTACAGCAGATTCACATATAAATTATACCAAATATAACCATTAATTTCAATGCATGCCATATATCCAAAAATCCCTATTTAGGTGTAATCACAATAATAGATATCCTAATTAATGTAAATCTTTACACCTAAGTTTCCATATCTTCTTCTTTTTGAGTCATGAATCATTATGCAAACTATACCCAACAATATAAATCTTTAAATCATATCTTCTAAAAATCATATCTTGACTTTTATATGCATTTTGTCCAAAGTCTCAAATCATATGTAATCTTACAATGGTTCCTCTTTTCTTCTATCATAGAATATGCATAGATCCAAATCTAGTTTACAACATATGCTCATTAATTACAGTTCTAAATTACAACATAACTATGCATACAACATGCATAAATTATATGTTCATAGTCAAATTTATGCATATGTCCAATATATTTTATGCCTCAGACCTAAAGTCATACATTCAATTTAGTCTTGTCAAATTTCACATCATTCATTATTTATCCCAAAATTTGCGTTCATACGTTCATCTCTTATGAGATTAGGCACAGGCTCGTGGTAGCCTGGCTATAAAAACAGAAAAGAAGAAAAGGGATACAGAACAGTCACAGAAAAACAAATCTGACAGAAGAGAATAAATATACAATCTCAGATTCAGAATTAAAAACATATCAAAATTATAATTAACGTTTATAGCGGAAAATAACTGTACTTGCCTTGATTGGATTAAAGAAAGAAATTTAACTTGTTGTAGAATCTTTGCAGAAACTTTAATCTCTAGTTTGAATTGGGTTGCTTAGGATGATGTTGATTATCTTCTAGTTTTAATTCCAACAGAGCAGCGATGCCATTTTTTTTTTTTTTATTAGAAGAAGAGAGCAATGGAGGCTAGAGAATTGTGTAAGAAACCTAGGTAGAGTCTAGGGTCATTTTTATAGAGTTTATGAACTGATTAGGACCATCGATGTTGCTTGGATTGATCGTAGCCATTCATTCGAAAGAGAGACCAATTAGAGCCTGCCACCTAGCCCTAATGACAAAGCATGCTTCTGAAAATCGACCAACATAGACTAGGCCAGCCAGGGTGGACTGGGTTCGACCTGGGTCTGGACCAGGTCGACAGCCCTGTCGGCAGCCCTGTCGACCTGGCTAGACCAGGTCGACAGCCCAGTCGACCTGGGTGCCTTAGGCGGGAATTTTCCCGCCCTGGCCAATTGGGCCCGATTTTTAATTTTAAACTTGTTTTTCTGAGCTGTTTGAATTTTAAACTTAATTCAGAAACTTCCGGAGGCTATATCTTCTTCATACGGACTCCGTTTTTCGAAAACTCGGACTCTATTTCGCGTATTTTTCCGAGACGAACGCAATGGCGTATCCCGTTTCCCTTAGTTCTTTGATTTCAAATTAATTATACTTTAATTTGTTAATTCCACAGTTATATTATACACGGGGTGTTACAGATATGTCCAGTTGAATTTTCAGAATAGTCGCTATGGAATTCTGGCCCTTAAAAATGGCCATTTTGCAAACGACCTCGGATTTCGACGAAACCACTTTTTTTGGGTCCGTGATGTAAAGTTATTGCTAGATTCCAAATTTCATAATCTTTCGAATCAATATGTGAGCGTGGCAAAGGAAAACGCGTTTGACCAGTTTTAGTTGATTTTAATTGACTGGAAATTGGCCATTTTTCAAACGGTCTCAGAATTCGACGAAACTAGTTTTTTAGGACCGTATCATCAATACGAAGCTAGAAATAATTTTTCGAGAATTTTTAGAGATTGTATGTGGGCCTGGTAAATTGAAATGCGCATTCAAATTCAATATATAGAGTTATATGTTGATTTTGACGAAAACTGATCGAAGCAGTCGAATCAGCTTACGATACATATCCCATTTTGTTCGGAATGGGGGTAATTAGCTATGGACGACAGGCGGTGGGCCTTGTTTCGAGCTCGAATGGAAAAGCTACCTTTTGGGATTAAAATAATATAAAATTATAATTAAAAATAAATCCCTCCCTCTTTATTTAACTTCTCAGCCCCCCCCCCCCCCCCCCGTTCATTATTTTACAAGTCGAAAAAGAAAAAAACCTAAACTACTACACCCCCCCCCCCGATCGATCGCCGCGCGATACCCTCCTCCCCCCTCTTTCCACTGCGACGCGATACCCCCCCACTTCCTCCTGCGCCACCGCGCCGACACCCCCCCACCCCCCCGCCTGCCAAAACCGCCGAGCCCCCCCCACGTCGAAGACCGTAGACACCCCCACCTTTTGGAAAATCCGATTCAGTGCAAGTTTCTTTTATTTTTATTTTGGTTTATTGAATTGTCTAGGTTATTTATTTATAAAGTAATTAGTTTGTTAGAGATAAAAATATGATTTTTGATATTAGTAGACTATTAAAAATATAATTTTTATATGATAGGCATAGGAAAAATATAATTGTTATATGATAGGCATAGGAAAAATATAATTTTTACATTATAGAAAGAATAAAAATTCGATTTTTGTAACACACCACCTCCGCCAGGGTGACTCTTGCAAGCACTCTGACTTTGGAGGGGCGTTTGAATCAGGTAAACATGCATAATGATATATCAAGGAAGAACAAGAACATATGTATATATGTAAACAGAGTAAATAACATAGATAAAACAGCGGAAGATTTCAAAGCCACTTCAAAACAAGTCTGGTACAACATAATGTCAACTTTCCAAATACACAAGTCTAGATAAAAACAACATTTCTGAAAAACTGGAATACATAAGTACTATCCCCAAAATAAGTGATATCCATAGCTAGCTTCATGTCAAGACCGTACATGAGCTAAATCCCACAAGCAAGCGGTCAGAAATCCAAGCTAAGCTCCAATATTACCTCCCTGAGAACCTGGGGGAGGGGGGGGGGAACGGAAGAAAAGAGGCGAAAGAAAACAGGTCAGTCAAAAATACTGAGTAAGCCCTACTACAATCAATGTAAACTGATAAAGTTAACTGGCATGATGAAAGCTGTGATGAACATAAGGATACCAACATACTAGCATGATGATTAACTAACAAGGTAGATAAAGGTGTCATCGCATAATCAGGTTTAAGGTTTTGCACCACAGGTGTACTAGCAAACTAACATGACTTGAATAAACAAGTATTGATCCCTTGGCCCAAGCTTTGGCCCAATAACATGAAGTGCCCCTAACACGAGGTCCAATAGCATGAAATGACCGTACGCTGTCCAACCAAACGGTCTAGTCGATCGGCTCCCTAAGCCTAACTCGTCACGTGTTGGTGTCAATGCGGCCCAAACATAATTGTAGTCAGACTGTGCAGGGTCTCCCGTCGGGTGTATCAAGCCCTAGGGTGGCAACCCCTGGACACCATAAACATGAGTGCACGGTCTCGATCTACTGGTACCCGTGCATGCTTTCCCCGGCTTCGGACTATGTGCACGACCATGGTCCGCCCGGAACTACACCGGCGTACCCTCTGCCGTCGCTTTTGGTCGCTTACCTCCAGCCCAGTAATCGTGCCCCCTCCCTAGCCTAGTCCCTAGGGTCATGATGATACTAACTTGGGATTACTGCTGGAGTGGGCCCCCCATTGCTAGGATTTTTCTAGTGGGTTAAGTACAGTTTAACCCCCTTGCTAACCATGGATTAACTTGGCTAAGTGTAACGATGAGTTCACGACTTAACCCCGATTAATCTACCGAGCCCAAATTGGTTAAGTATTAAGTGGACCATGACTTAACCCTAATCACGAGGCATTAATTAATTTAATGCGCATTAACCTCTCACATTAGACTTTGTTGCGGTTACTAGTTAAGCCGGGCGGGTCCGGGTAGCTTTACACCACAACTTGGTCTAACCTCGGTTCAAGGTACAACATGGCCAACTTCTCACATTGGGTCCTATTGTTTGTAGCAACTAGTTAGGCCGGTCGGTTCCGGGTAGGTTTACGCTACAAACTCAACCCAACCTCGAGTTGGTCACACTTAACTTTTCTAAGTGTCATGTCCATCATGTTTCCCAAAACATGTTACAAGTTTTCAAGCATTTGGGTAGACCTAACTTAATAGGTAAATTCCCAAAGGGTAGACCTAACTTAATAGGTAAATTCCCAAGCTTATGTTTTTATGTCTTTTAAGTTTACCCAACCCCAAACGCAATCCCATCGCTTACATATCGCAATAGCGCATAAAGGATAGAAAGAGGGAACTTGGCATAATCATGACATAAAGGTGTTGAAGCCACAAGTTCAACATGGTGGCATATGAAATGTAAATATGTTCATATACTTGCATATTACATTATTAGGCCTCAAAAGCATGCATAAAACCAAACTTGGCATATTGGTGATGCATGGTGATAAACAACATGTAGAGATGGCCATAAGTTCACATTTAGCCTCACATGCAAGTTATCATAAGAGATATGATAACCTACATGTTGCAAAAATGCAACCTTTAGCATAAAGCTTGAAAACTTTAAGCTCATAAACCCAAGATAAGCTTGCATAACATGCTAACATGAACAAAAGGATCTACCCAAACTTGCATAACATAACTTGGCAACTTGCATATCATAACATAGCAAACTTGCATACATAACATGATAGACTTGCATATTATAACATAGCAAACTTGCATAACATGATAAACTTGCATATCATATGACAAACTTGCATAACATGATAAACTTGCATATCATACTTGCATAACATAATAAACTTGCATATCATACTTGCATAACATAATAAACTTGCATATCATACTTTCATAACATAATAAACTTGCATATCATATCATAATGATCAAACACAACTTGCATCATTCATTAACTTTAGAGTTTAAGTATGAAAGCAGAAAACGGCTTACAATGCTTATGAGGACTCAAATGAGTATAGCAAATATAAGAAAGCCATTATGAAATCAATAAAACCCAAAATGCAAGCAAAACCCTTGAACCAAAATGATCAAAACTCTTCCTTTATGATGTAAATATAGAAACTTGACTTGAATGCAAGCTAATGATGCTCATACAAGTCTAAAAACACTTGTATGCATGGAAAATCACTTAAAAATTGATTTAGGAATTTTTATGAAGAGAGTGGAGGCCATGAGAGGGATGATTTTGCCATAGTTTAGTTGCTAGAATGAATAATGATGATTTAGGGTAGGTTAGGGTCTTATTTATAGAGATTAGGACTAGTTCTCGCCTTAGTATTAAAGCCTAGTTCCAATCTCAGCCCTTAAAACCGAATCTGGCCCCCAAACTCAACACAAAACCAAAATGGTGCACCAGGCAGAGCTGCCCGGCGGGACCAAGTCGACAGCCAAGTCGTCAGGGCTGTCGACTTGGGTCCAACCAAGTCGACTCCCAAGTCGACAGGGCTGTAGACTTGGGTACTCTGGCGGGAATTTTCCCGCCTAGCCCAATCTGACCTAATTTTCAATTTCAAACTTGAATTTGAAATCTATTTTTACTTTGAAATTTTCTGAAAACTTCGTTGGGCCTTAATCGGGTCATACGGACTCCGATTTTCGAAAACTCGGACTCTATTTCGCGTATTTTTCCGAGACGAACGCAATGGCATAGCCCGTTTCCCTTGATTCAGATTTTAGAATTAAATTCTGCCTCGATTTATGTTATAACAGGTTATTGAAAATATGGGTTGTTACATTCTCCCCTCCTTAAAGGATTTCGTCCCCGAAATCTTCAAGTTAAGAAGAACGTATCCTACCATCCAACATCCATCTACTCAAAACATCATCCACGAGCAATCATTGTCCTTACAAGATTCTAAATGTTGTATGAACATATGCAAAGGTGTGGGTATATGTACTTATCTAATGCAAATATCATCAATGCAAATTATATTAGTGAAATGAATCCATATGTATGCAATTCCTAACATAATGTATAACATCTATATGTGTGCACATAACATACGTCCATATGCAACATCCATGTGATAACACAAAAATTTTCATCCATGAATAAGCATAAACACTCATGCATATGCAATATGAGGAGTGTGTGAGCCGATCTAGTGCCTAACGTGTATAATGCATCCACGAGTAACCACTTGCAAACACTTGCAACCACTTGCAACCATCAAGCATAACATGTTTCAAACACATGTTTCATCCAAAGGGTTTCTACCTAAGGTTATCATGACAAGATTAACACGATAACCTAGATAAACATGGATAGCAAAGAGAAAGATATGCTAACAAGGAAAAGAGATTGAGAGTGTACCCTCAAAAAGGAATGGATAAAGCCCACGCATCTTCTCCTCGGTTTCCCAAGTTGCGTCTTCTTCGGCTTCACCCCATTGAACCTTCACCAACTTGACCTCTCGATTCCTTAGCTTCTTGGTCTCCATCCCCAAGATACGAATCAGAGCTCTCCTCAAGGTAGCCTCTTTCTCCACTTCCACATCTTTCAGAACACTTGGCTCAACAACCTCTGCTGATTCATGTAAACACTTCCGGAGATGCGAGACATGAAAAACATCGTGTACTCCGGCAAGCTTCTCGGGCAACTCCACTCTATAAGCCATCTGCCAGTTCCTTTCTATAATAGGGAATGGTCCAACAAACCTCGGTGCTAACTTCCCAACGGCTCCAAATCGGACCACATTCCGCAAAGGAGAAACCTTCACGAAAACCATATCCCCAACATCAAACTCCAAATCAGTTCTTCGCTTATCAGCATAGGATTTCTGTCGGCCTTGGGCCGCTTTCATCCATCTCCGAATCAACTCGACCTTCTCGGATGTATCTCTGATCATATCAGGCCCAAGTATAAGCTCATCTGTAGTCTCCCACCAACATGTAGGCGACTTGCATGGCCTCCCATATAAAGCTTCAAATGGTGCCATCCCTATGCTTGCCTGATAACTTTTATTATATGCAAACTCAACAAGAGGAAGATGGTCTTCCCAAGTACCACCAAAATCCAGAATACAAAGCCTCAACAGATCCTCGAGTACTCTATTCACCCTTTCGGTTTGACCGTCCGTCTATGGGTGATAAGCCGTACTTAGATTCAACCTTGTGCCCATAGCTTCTTGCAAGCTATTCCAGAATTGACTTGTAAAGATTGGGTCACAGTCACTGACTATACTAGAAGGGACTCCATTTAGTCTCACAATCTCACGAAGATATACAGACGCTAGCCAAGATGCGGTCCTCTTGCTCTTCACCGGACTGAAATGAGCACTCTTCGTAAGTCTATCCACGATAACCCAAATGCTCGTATTCCCTTTCCTTGACCTTGGTAGCCCATCGATAAAATCCATGGAAATACTCTCCCACTTCCAAAGTGGAACGTCTAGAGGATGCAATAGCCCACCGGGCTTCTTCGACTCGGCCTTAACTTGCTGGCAGATGATACATCTAGAGACAAACTCTACCACATCCTTCTTCATCCCAGGCCAAAAGAAAATGCGCTTCATATCTTTATACATCTTATCTCCGCCTGGATGTATAGTCAACTTAGAGCGATGCGCTTCCTCAAGAACTTTTCTTACTAAATCTTCTACCATTGGAACACATAACCTTCCGTCTCTCCTCAGCCAACCCTTGTCATCAATAGAATATCGAGCAAGATGACTAGACGCCTCTCCTCGAATCAGCTTATCCATAATCTCCACTATCTGAGGGTCTTCTCTCTGCGAAGCCCCAACTTGATCAAGAAGGGTAGGTCTGAGTTCCAGAGATGCTAAAGAACCGGTCATCGACTCAATCGTCAAAGAGAAATCAAAGGTTGCCACATACTCTAAATTCTTCATCTCAACGAATAGAGGACTCAGAGTCAACCTTTTTCTACTCAATGCATCTGCTACCACATTCCCCTTGCCAGGGGTATAAGCTATCTCAAAATCGTAGGACGCCAAGAATTCCATCCATCTTTGTTGCCTCAGATTCAGATCTTTCTGAGAAAAGAGATACTTCAGTGACTTGTGATCGGTATAAAGCTCAAACCTTTCTCCCAGAAGATAATGGCGCCAAGCTTTTAGTGCGTATACTATTGCTGCCAACTCTAAGTCATGAGTGGAATAATTCTTCTCATGCACTTTGAGTTGTCTACCGCCAAAGCATATCACTCTTCCTTCTTGCATCAGAACAGCTCCTAACTCCGTGCCACATGCATCGGTGTATACTGTAAATAACTTCCCTCCATCGGGCAAAGCTATAACAGGTACTGATGTGAGAGCTCTCTTGAGCTTCTGAAAAGCAAGCTCGCATTATATGCTCCAAGCAAAAACTATATTCTTCTTCGTCAATTTAGTGAGAGGAGCGGAAATCTTCGCGAAGTCCTTGATGAACTTCCGGTAAAAGCCTGCAAGACCTAGAAAACTTCTCACTTCGGTTGCATTACTTGGAGTCTTCCAATCCTGAACTGCAACCACCTTAGCGGGATCCACCGCTAAGCCTTGCTTAGATACTATATGCCCAAGGAATCTAACTTCCCTTCTCCAAAAGCGACACTTGGAGAACTTGGCCTTCAACTGATGCGCTCTAAGCGTATCCATCACCTCCACGAGGTGCCTTGCATGCTCTTCCTCATCCTTAGAGAAGATCAGAATATCATCTACGAAGACCACGACAAACTTGTTCAAGAACTCCCTGAACACCCTACTCATCAAGTCCACGAAATATGCGGGTGCATTAGTCAAGCCGAACGGCATGACAAGCCATTCGAAGAATCCATCTGGCGTTCTGAACGCAGTCTTGTCTATACTATCTTCAGCTACCCTGAGCTGATGGAATCCCGTAGCAAGATCAAGCTGAGAGAGAACAGAAGCTCCGACAAGATGGTCAAAGAGATCATCAATCCTCGGTAACGGGTGTCTGTTCTTCTTAGTCAGCTTATTCAACTCTCGATAGTCAACACAAAGTCGGAGAGAACCATCTGCCTTGGTAGCAAATACCACAGGCCCTCCCCATTCAGATATACTTCGTCTAATGAAGTTCTTCTCAAGCAACTCCTTCACTTGCTTACTTAGCTCCCGCCTTTCACGCGGAGCCATGTGCCGAACGGGCAAAGAAACCGGCTTTGCATTATCCACCAGATAAATGCGGAAATCAATCTCTCGCTTAGGGGACAACCCCCTAACTTCATAGAAAACATCCGGATACTCTCGAACCACTCTCACAGACTGAAGAGTTTCCATTGACGAGTCGAGTGATTCCAGATAGCATAACATGACGGGACCTCTCGGATCACAAGAAATCTCTAGGGTGTTTCCGAGGCGAGTCACGAGCCTCACAACCCTATGCTCACAATCAAGGATGGCTCCATATCTGGACAACCAATCCATGCCTAATATCAATCCGTATCCCCTGAAACCAAGAACATAAGCACTACACAAGAACTCTACACTCAGTATAGAGATCCTCAAATCCCCACATAGACAGATGGGCGGAACCCCCAATAGGATTTGAGACACAGGCGGGATCATCTACCAAGCTAGTACTAAGGTGCAAACTATCAACAAGATCAGATGAGATAAAGCTATGCGATGCACCAGAATCAAACAAGGTACGAACTAGAAATTCAGAAATATATACAAGGCTCTCAACAGAAATACTACCTCGATCGGGAACTGGAGCGGTATTGAGAGCATGAACTTGCCCTCCTGAAGATCCAGCACGCTGAGTCTGACCCCGGCCTTGCCCTTGCTTCCTCGGGCAATCCTTACTGAAATGTCCAGTCTCACCGCAGAAAAAGCATTCACCATTCTTCCTTTTCCTCTTCTTACAATCCTTAATAAGATGCCCAACTGAACCGCAATAATGGCACTTCCCCTTGTTGTTCTTGCCCTTGTTGTTGTTCCCCTTGTTGCCTTGACTCTTGTTCTTGTTCTGATTGCCTTGACTGCTTTGACCACTTGGATTACCCTGATTTCCTTTTCCTTGGGGATCAGTCTTCTTGGCTTGAGTATCATTCATCTTGGTCTCTTTCTTGACATCTCCCTGAAGTAATGCCATATCAACCAAGCTCTCAAACGTGGCCCCATAGGGAATATGTGACATAGCCAATCCCTGCAACGGCTCATTCAATCCTCTAGCAAAACGAAGAGCCTTCTTCTGAGGAGTATTCACCATATCCAAGCCAAAACGAGCTAACTGATTGAACTTGTTCACATATTCTTTGACAGACATATCTCCTTGCTTCAAAGTTATGAACCCTTGCTTCAAAGTTATGAACCTCTCCATTTGCATATTCTCCTCAGCGGAAGATAAAAACTTAAGCACGAATCTTGCCCTGAGATCGGCCCAAGTCTCAACAGGCCTAGTACCATTGGTGACTTCCCACCAATAAGCGGCTTCAACCTTCATAAGCCAAACAGCCAACAAGATCTTCCTCTGATCGTCTAACCCAAAGATAGCAAATAAATCCTCGGTCTCTTTCAACCAATTTCTGGCCTCTACAAAAGTCTCAGTGCCTTGAAAGTTCTTGCCACCCATTGCTTTGAAATCTTTGCAAGTCTTTGCGAAGTCAGCTTGAGGATGCTGAGGGGGAGGAGGAAGAGGAACCTCAGCGACAGGAGGAGGAGGAACATTAACTACGGGAGGAGGAGGAGCATTAACTACTGGAGGAGGAGGAGGAATGTCTGCGGGGCCGGCTTCGGTCGCCCTAGCCTCCAAAAGTCTCCTATACCAAACAGGTACGTGTACTCCCTCCGGAAGAGCAAAGTTATCGACCATACTGGAAATAAAGAAAAAGACAGATTCAGAATGGATAAAAACGAAGGAATTTTGCTAATGGCTTTTTGGGGAATAGCCTTTAAAATAAACTAGACTTTCTTTGGAAAATACTTTATACTTGGTTTTGAAAATAGTTTTCCAAAAGTTTTCTAAAAACCTTTTTGTTCCTTCTCGAAAACCATATGCTCTGATACCAAATTGTAACACACCACCTCCGCCAGGGTGACTCTTGCAAGCACTCTGACTTTGGAGGGGCGTTTGAATCAGGTAAACATGCATAATGATATATCAAGGCAGAACAAGAACATATGTATATATGTAAACAGAGTATATAACATAGATAAAACAGCGGAAGATTTCAAAGCCATTTCAAAACAAGTCTGGTACAACATAATGTCAACTTTCCAAATACACAAGTCTAGATAAAAACAACATTTCTGAAAAACTGGAATACATAAGTACTATCCCCAAAATAAGTGATAACCATAGCTAGCTTCATGTCAAGACCGTACATGAGCTAAATCCCACAAGCAAGCGGTCAGAAATCCAAGCTAAACTCCAATATTCCCTCCCTGAGAACCTTGGGGGGGGAACGGAAGAAAAGAGGCGAAAGAAAACAGGTCAGTCAAAAAGACTGAGTATGCCCTACTACAATCAATGTAAACTGATAAAGTTAACTGGCATGATGAAAGCTGGGATGAACATAAGGATACCAACATACTAGCATGATGAATAATTAACAAGGTAGATAAAGGTGTCAGCGCATAATCAGGTTTAAGGTTTTGCACCACAGGTGTACTAGCAAACTAACATGACTTGAATAAACAAGTATTGATCCCTTGGCCCAAGCTTTGGCCCAATAACATGAAGTGCCCCTAACACGAGGTCCAATAGCATGAAATGACCCTACGCGGTCCAACCAAACGGTCTAGTCGATCGGCTCCCTAAGCCTAACTCGTCACGTGTTGGTGTTAATGCGGCCCAAACATAATTGTAGTCAGACTGTGCAGGGTCTCCCGTCGGGTGTATCAAGCCCTAGGGTGGCAACCCCTGGACACCATAAACATGAGTGCACGGTCTCGATCTACTGGTACCCGTGCATGCTTTCCCCGGCTTCGGACTATGTGCACGACCATGGTCCGCCCGGAACTACACCGGCGTACCCTCTGCCATCGCTTTTGGTCGCTTACCTCCAGCCCAGTAATCGTGCCCCCTCCCAAGCCTAGTCCCTAGGGTCATGATGATACTAACATTGGATTACTGCTGGAGTGGGCCCCTCATTGCTAGGATTTTTCTAGTGGGTTAAGTACAGTTTAACCCCCTTGCTAACCATGGATTAACTTGGTTAAGTGTAACGATGAGTTCACGACTTAACCCCGATTAATCTACCGAGCCCAAATTGGTTAAGTATTAAGTGGACCATGACTTAACCCTAATCACGAGGCATTAATTAATTTAATGTGCCTTAACCTCTCACATTAGACTTTGTTGCGGTTACCAGTTAAGCCGGTCGGGTCCGGGTAGCTTTACACCACAACTTGGTCTAACCTCGGGTTCAAGGTACAACATGGCCAACTTCTCACATTGGGTCCTATTGTTTGTAGCAACTAGTTAGTCCGGTCGGTTCCGGGTAGGTTTACGCTACAAACTCAACCCAACCTCGAGTTGGTCACACATATCTTTTCTAAGTGTCATGTCCATCATGTTTCCCAAAACATGTTACAAGTTTTCAAGCATTTGAGTAGACCTAACTTAATAGGTAAATTCCCAAAGGGTAGACCTAACTTAATAGGTAAATTCCCAAGCTTATGTTTTTATGTCTTTTAAGTTTACCCAACCCCAAACGCAATCCCATCGCTTACATATCGCAATAGCGCATAAAGGATAGAAAGAGGGAACTTGGCATAATCATGACATAAAGGTGTTGAAGCCACAAGTTCAACATGGTGGCATATGAAATGTACATATGTTCATATACTTGCATATTACATTATTAGGCCTCAAAAGCATGCATAAAACCAAACTTGGCATATTGGTGATGCATGGTGATAAACAACATGTAGAGATGGCCATAAGTTCACATTTAGCCTCACATGCAAGTTATCATAAGAGATATGATAACCTACATGTTGCCAAAATGCAACCTTTAGCATAAAGCTTGAAAACTTTAAGCTCATAAACCCAAGATAAGCTTGCATAACATGATAACATGAACAAAAGGATCTACCCAAACTTGCATAACATAACTTGGCAACTTGCATATCATAACATAGCAAACTTGCATACATAACATGATAGACTTGCATATTATAACATAGCAAACTTGCATAACATGATAAACTTGCATATCATATGACAAACTTGCATAACATGATAAACTTGCATATCATACTTGCATAACATAATAAACTTGCATATCATACTTGCATAACATAATAAACTTGCATATCATACTTTCATAACATAATAAACTTGCATATCATATCATAATGATCAAACACAACTTGCATCATTCATTAACTTTAGAGTTTTAGTATGAAAGTAGAAAAGGGCTTACAATGCTTATGAGGACTCAAATGAGTATAGCAAATATAAGAAAGCCCTTATGAAATCAATAAAACCCAAAATGCAAGCAAAACTCTTGAACCAAAATGATCAAAACTCTTCCTTTATGATGTAAATATAGAAACTTGACTTGAATGCAAGCTAATGATGCTCATACAAGTCTAAAAACACTTGTATGCATGGAAAATCACTTAGAAATTGATTTAGGAATTTTTATGAAGAGAGTTGAGGCCATGAGAGGGATGATTTTGCCATAGTTTAGTTGCTAGAATGAATAATGATGATTTAGGGTAGGTTAGGGTCTTATTTATAGAGATTAGGACTAGTTCTAGCCTTAGGATTAAACCCTAGTTCCAATCTCAGCCCTTAAAACCGAATCTGGCCCCCAAACTCAACACAAACCCAAAATGGTGCACCAGGCAGAACTGCCCGGCTGGACCAAGTCGACAGCCAAGTCGACAGGGCTGTCGACTTGGGTCCAACCAAGTCGACTCCCAAGTCGACAGGGCTGTCGACTTGGGTACTCTGGCGGGAATTTTTCCGCCTAGCCCAATCTGACCTAATTTTCAATTTCAAACTTGAATTTGAAATCTGTTTTTACTTTGAAATTTTGTGAAAACTTCATTGGGCCTTAATCGGGTCATACGGACTCCGATTTTCGAAAACTCGGACTCTATTTCGCGTATTTTTACGAGACGAACGCAATGGCATAGCCCGTTTCCCTTGATTCAGATTTTAGAATTAAATTCTGCTTCGATTTATGTTATAACAGGTTATTGAAAATACGGGTTGTTACAATTTTTATCATGTGTGAAACATAAAAATATAATTTTTATAATATAGAAAGGTGTAAAATATAATTTTTATACTAGTGGCAGAATAAAAATAAATCTTTATATTTAAAAAGGCGAGATTTTTATATATTGAATAGCATAGTAAAAATTCGATTTTTATATATTGAATAGCGTAGTAAAAATTCGATTTTTATATATTGAATAGCATAGTAAAAATTCGATTTTTTATATATTGAATAGCATAGTAAAAATTCGATTTTTATATATTGAATAGCATAGCAAAAATTCAATTTTTATATATTTAATAGCGAAGTAAAAATGTGATTTTTATGTAGGTAGAGAATACGGGCAGTGAAAGTTGACAAAAAGCGAAAACAGCGAAGATTTCTACAAAAGAAGAGCTGTGGGATTGGATTAGCTATCGGTGAGAATTTCTCACTCTTTAATTTATTTCTGGTTGAAATATATACTAGGATACAAACGGTGTTTAGTAGCACCCGACACCCATCGCCCACAGACCATGGACGGCTTGTATGCTTGTTTGTTTGATTTTGATGTGTAGTTGTTTGTGTGATGTGATGAGAAATGAAATAAAATATTTATATAGTTAAAATATTTTATAGTTAAAAATAGAATTTTTAACGTGTACATGAAATGAAATAAAAATAAACAAATCAGACGATTTGTTTATATACACACTTTTGACTGATATTGATTGGGACGATAAATTTTACACATCGCACAACCGCACAAATAAAATCTGTGTTTGATTGTTTGAAACCCCACACAGGTATTGGGATGATATATGACATACACTAATCCCAATAGTTAGTTGTATGTCGATCGATTGATTGACAAACTGTTATAAGCGTTGAATATTTATATTTGATGCTTATACAATGTAGAATGCACTTTGGATGATGGTTGATTATTCATCGTTTCTATTGTATACATGTGTTGTAGAAAATCCATATAATTAACATTATATGGTAATTGATTGGGCCTCATTCCAGTTTTGAAATAGAAATATTTGAAATAAAGTATTTGAATAGAAATATTAGAAATAGAAATATTTGAATAGAAATATTTGAAAAAGAAATATTTGAAGTAGAATATTTGAAAATCGAAATATAAGAAGCCGCGTTGATAGACTGATGCCATTTTGACATGACCGATATTTATATTGATTTTATTCAAATTGAAGTGAATATTAAAGTGAATTGAAATTCGAATTTAATTGAATTGATTTGAAATTCGAAATAAACTGAAATGGTTTAAGATTCGAATAGAATTGAAATCGTTTTGAAATGAATTCGAATAGAATTGAAATAGAATTGAAATCGTGTTGAAATGATTTCGAATAGAATTGAAATATAATTGAAATCGTGTTGAAATGATTTCGAATAGAATTGAAATAGAATTGAAATCGTTTTGAAATGAATTCGAATAGAATTGAAATAGAATTGAAATCATTTTGAAATGAATTCGAATAGAATTGAAATAGAATTGAAATTGTTTTGAAATGAATTCGAATAGAAATTGATTAGAAATGAATTTGAATTGAAATTGAATTAATTTTAAAATTCAAATTGAATTAAAAATTGTTTTGAAAAGGAAATCGAAGAAGTATATATGTAACGACCCAGAAAATATGAACCAATTTAAAATTTTTAAATTGGCTAAAATAATGGATTTTAAATATTTAAAATAAATATTTTAAATAATGGCGATGAAAACTGAGTTTGAATTGACATTTGAAAACGAATATAATTAATTATAATTATATATAGAATTGAAAATGGCGCGGTAGTTCGATAATTCGATTTCAAACTTCAATTGAATATACCGGGTGCAAAACAATCCGGATTTTAGTGAAACCAAAAACATTAGGATCTAATTGAGGATATCTTTCCAACGAATCTGACGAATCGAAATTTGATAACGGGAATCAAAAGATATGTCCAGTTGAAAATTCTGAATAGTCGCTATGGAATTCAGGCCCTTAAAAATGGACATTTTGCAAACGACCTCGGATTTCGACGAAACCACTTTTGTTGGATCCGGGACGTGAAGTTATTGCTAGGTTTCATATTTCATAATTTTTCGAATCAATATTTGAGCGTGGCAAAGGAAAACGCGTTTGACCAGTTTTAGTTGATTTTAATCGACTGGAAATTGACCATTTTTCAAACGGTCTCGGAATTCGACGAAACTAGTTTTGTTAGGACTGTATCGTCAATACGAAGCTAGAAAATATTTTTCTGGAATTTTTCTAGTTAGTATTTGACCCCGGTAATTTGAAATGTACGTTTAAAATTCAATATAGTGATTTAAATGTAAATTCAACGGGAACTGAGTAACGATCAAATCAGCTTGCGATACATATCCCATTGTGTCCGGAATGGGGGTAAAACGCTATGGACGACAGTCGGTGGGTCCCATTTCGACTTCGAATAAAAAGTCAACTTTTAAATAGAAATTTAATAAAAATAATAATTTATATAAACCCTTTTCTCTCTCTCTCTCCTCACTTTCTTTCTGCAGTTCGAAATAAAAAAAAGGGGAAAACCCTAAATCGACCGGCGACGCCGCTCCATCGAAGCTCCACCCACGACCGCCTCCACCGAAGCTCCACCCACGAACCGCCAGTGACATCGCACCCCCCCCCCCCTGAACCAATCGCGAGCCCCCCGAAGCATCGCGACGCCACCACCGAAGACCGCCGTGCCCCTCCGCTTCGCCTGCTCTGCCTCCTGCCGCCGACGTCTTCTTCCCCCCCCCCCTTATTCGCAGAGCAATGTAAGTGTTTTTATTTTATTTTTATTTTTATTTTTAAATTCTGAAATACTGATTTTTTAAAAGGTATTAAAACTGATTTTTTAAAAGGTATTAAAACCGATTTTTTTAGGTATTAAAACTGATTTTTTTTAAAAGGTTTTAAAACTGATTTAAATTTAAATAGAAAAGGATTTGAATTTTAAATAGGAAAATATTTGAACTTTAAATAGGAAAAGATTTGAACTTTAAATAGGAAAAGATTTAAACTGGGATGGAAAGATCAGATTTTTTAGAATAGAAAAGATCATATTTTTAAAATAGAAAAGACAGAATTTTTATTAAGTAGAAAAAGTAAGATATGATTTTTATATTTTTAAAGTAATAAAAATATAATTTTTACATCATAGGAATATTAAAAATATAATCTTTATTTTTGAAAAGGCGGAATCTATATTTTTGAAATTCGATTTTTATATATTGAATAACATAGTAAAAATTCGATTTTGACATATGTAGAGAATACGGGTGAAAGCGACAAAAAGGCGAGATTGGCGAAGATTTCTCTAAAGGAAGAGTCGTAGTATTGGATAGCTATTGGTGAGAATTTCTCGCTCTTCAATTTCTTTTTCTATATATATATGTGTTGAAATAAAAGTGAATTGCTATATATAAATATATATATATATACGCCCCTTGTCCATAAACCATGGACGATATTTATTGGTTGAAATTGTTGTGAAAATTGATTGATAACGAATGATTGTTTGGGATTGTTTGTGGTTGATATTGATTGATTGAGGTTGAAAAATACCCGTTTGTGGTTGAGAAATATTTGGTTGAAACCACATAGGATTAGTTTGTGGAAATGAAATAAATATATACATACCGCCTGCGTGCGAACTAGATGCATGATCCCCATTGTCAAAAACCGCGAGGTTTTAAGGTAGAGCGAGGAGCCGTACTAGGGACGGTCCCGGTTTTAACTACCCTGCCGTTATGCTGCCGAAAGTTTGAATAATATTCGTATGTTTGAATTATTTTCATATGCTTAAACTATATTTATTCATTGATTAGAAAACATTCATGTGTTGAATTGATATTCATTCGTTGATTAGAAATTCATGTGTTGAATGGTATTCATATTTTAAAATAAATTGTTTGATAATAAAAATCACATTTTTATCTATATATAGAAACTATAGAAAACATTCATGTGTTGAATTGATATTCATTCGTTGATTAGAAATTCATGTGTTGAATGGTATTCATATTTTGAAATAAATTGTTTGATAATAAAAATCACATTTTTATCTATATATAGAAACTATAGAAAACATTCATGTGTTGAATTGATATTCATTCGTTGATTAGAAATTCATGTGTTGAATGGTATTCATATTTTGAAATAAATTGTTTGATAATAAAAATCACCTTTTATCGACTATATGAACTGTGTAAAATAATCTCGTTTTAAAAGAAATTGTTTTATGATAAAAATCCCATTTTTATCACCAACTTGAACTATATAGAAAAATAGTGTTTTGAAATGAATTGTTTTACAATAAATATCACATTTTTATTGTATGCATAAATCGTTGAAATGTGAAGTGTTAAAAATAGCCACTTGTTCAAAATAAACATATATGAGTTGAAATATTCATTAATTAGCTAATGAAATGATTTGCACCTATTTATGTAACACTAGAATGAATGGTGTTTTTAAACCAAATAGAAATCAAATATAAAGTTGAATAGAAAATGATAAATGATAAGAACTGTATATATATATGTACATGCATATTCATTGAACAGGTTATAGCAAAGGGGCTAGAGAAGAGGAATAAAATTTTGTGCCCGACAAATAGGTACACATTTACTGTTTTGTTTGGGTGATGATTTTATGAGCCTGTTGGCTAGCCGCTTGGCTTTTTCTTTTTCTTTTTGAGATTAGAAGGACCGGGAAAGCTATTTGCAATTTCCCGATGCTCCCGGTGCTGGGGAGGTTATGGCGAAATTTTCGAAAATTTTAATGTGTTAGTGAAAAATTTGAAGTGAATACAATATTGAAATCATTGAATGAACTATATTTATATAAATATATAAATATTAATAAAATTAAAACGAAACGAAGCCGTGCAATTCGTATTTTGAAACTGTGATTTCAAACAACTAGTACGGGGAATCCGACCATTGGATTTTCCCGAAACCTCAATCGTCGGGTTCGCCTTGGAAATATCTTCCCAATGGCACCAACTTTGCAAAAATCCAACGGTTGGATTGTCTGGAATGTTAAATTCAAATCTAAAGAAAAACAGCGCCAGAAGCGATTATATTTATATATATATAAATATAATTATATATTTAATCGAATAACGACGATGCAGTTCGTATTTTGAAATCGAAATTTCAAACGATTGTACCGGGAGATCCGACCGTCGGAATTTCCCGAAACTGGAATCGTTGGATTCGTTTTGAAAAGACCTTTCTAATGATGTAAATTTTGTGAAGATCCAACGGTTAGATTTTTAGATATGTGTAATTCAAATCTGAAGAAAAACAGCGCCACGGCCGCTTTATGGCCCGAAGCGTAGTTTTGAATAAATGAGCTATTTTAAAATAAATAAAAATAGCGATAAATCATTATAAAATATCATAAACAATATGGAATGGGAATAAGCTGAATTTGCTCGATTTATGTTGTGTTTGATGGTTGAATGTGTTTGGTGTGAAAATTACATTAAAGAACAAAATTGGTGTTGTCGAATAATTTAACCATTGAAATAAATTGATTTGAAATTCTAAATATCCGTGAATTATTTGAAAAGGCCTAGTTAATTCTCATTTCAAATAATTGACCGACGATTGAAATTCGAAGATGAAGACGATGGTCGAAGACCGGAGATCTTCACCTCGTTTGGATGGTAACCGAGGTCCTGATTGGGAGGCATCCCGAAATATGGATAATGAGTGGTGATCGTCCAGACGTAAGTGGTGATTGAAGGGTTTGCGAGGTATTTAGTGCCTCTGGTTTCGTTCAGACCCAGAACGGACTTGTAAATGGACTGTGTGTCTGACATTGGAGTTTATTCTGTGTTGATTGATTTCTGTTAAATATACATCTGTTTGGCGGCGGAGAATTTATTCTTTCGCTTAACGCCCTTCTCTGAAACGCACGAGCTTAGAGGTTGTATATCGATGGACATCAGTCGCATGGCATGAATTGCCTGGGTGGCATGCTAAGATGCAGTGATCAGGGCTTCTGTTGAAAAGCAAAGTCTTGTGGTGATGATCAAAGCACCGCCTGTGTGGCGTAGCTTTGTGTATAACGTAGAATCGCGAACCTCACACCCTGGTATGAACCAGAAACGGGAGAGGACATCAGGGAGGGCTTGCGTTTCTTTCTAGCTAGGGTGGTGTCAGTGACTTACCAGCCCTGACATTTATATACTTTTCACCTATGTGGTTGTTGCTGTTGCGAGGCGCCTCGGTTTGATCGGACGTTCCGGGTCCGATGGAGTCATTCGTTGGCTCGTTTGCGCCCCAAAGGGCGGGGAAACGTATTGCTCAGGCATTTTAATCCACATCGGTGGACCGGCCCTGACGATCCAAGGGTCACTCGAGCTCTGATCCTGAGACATGGTAGGCTAGATTGTCTCGAATTCGGTAAGGACTATCTTTTGCCTTGGTTCATGACGGAATTCCAATTTCCAAATACGTGATCGTGCGGTTTTGAGTGTATATATATATGGCGACATGATATATGGTACCCATGCAGTCTATGATTGATAGTTATGATTTGAAATTGTTTTCAAAACATATAAACACTAGCAATAATATCAATTGCCTTTGTTTTATTCGTATCAATCATATTTTGGCCATTATAAGGTAAAACTCTATCCTCCGGTTTGCGTTGCATTGTGTGATGGGAACTAAGTCTTATAACGGCTTCATTTTTATAAAAAGCATAGCGATGTTTAAAAGAAAGATTTGTTTTAAAGCACTGGCAATCCAATGGAGTAAACCCGTTCCACGAAAGTGGCGTGGTCCTGTGATTAGCCAATTATATATGTGTTGAGTGGATTTCTCATACCAGTCCTTGTTGCTGGCCCTGTGTGGGCTGGGTACGCGTGATAGGGGGTTCTCGCTTCGCAGTTTGGTGGCGAACGGGAGACTCTTACCCCTACATGTCCCTGTTGAGGGTTGGTTCGCCAGTGGGCGCGAGACTCGAGAGGGTCGCCGTAAAACAAGTGGTTGGGGTACCATTGGGAGCCACGGTGGGTTTTACCTGCTGTACTGGAGGATGAAGGAATGGTTGCAAAGCCTACCGGATTTCGCGGTATCATCTCAACGTGGTATCAGAGCTTTGGTTAAGCTTAGTTCTGGAATATAACATTTGAACGAACTCGTCAGAAATAGAACCAGTAGAGTTCTAGGACGGGTAACTCCATACAGATAGGATCAGTAATATCCTAGTATGAGTAAGGTAGGATGAAATTACACCTCGATAGACACATTTACATTCAAGTATTTGTCTCTATATTTTCAAATATCTTTTCCATTGACCTGACACTTGATCTGCTATTTGCAGAAGTACTAGAAAATGAGTGACAGGAACAGAAGAGATAATCGTATGGCTCGACCAGCTAATGAGCCAGTTGTGCTCCCACAGCCAGAATCCGATATAGAAGTTCTATTCAAGAGATTTCGGTGGATCATGGGAAGACCATCTGCATTTGGCTGAATTCTCTTATAACAACAGCTACCAGGCGAGTCTGACAATGTCGCCATTCGAAGCATTGTACGGTAGACCGTGCCGATCTCCTGCTTGTTGGGTCGAGCCTGGAAATAGACTTGTGTTAGGGCCTGATATGATTCGAGAAGCTGCTGACAAAGTCGATTTTATTAAGAAGCGATTACTCGCCGCTCAAAGCCGACAAAAGAGCTATGCCGATAGAAGAAGAAGAGATATATCCTTTGAAGTTGGCGACTATGTATATTTGAAAGTATCGCCGATGAGAGGAGTTATCCGGTTCGGTTAAACAGGAAAGTTAGCGCCCAAATTTATTGGTCTGTTTCCTATTCTGGATCGGATCGGAATTCTCGCTTATAGGGTCAAACTGCCTGATTGGTTGCCTGGAGTTCATGATGTATTTCATATATCTCAACTTCGAAAGCACGTTCATGATCCAGACTTGATCGTGGAAGAAGCAGCTCAACAGGACATTGAAATTACTCCAGAATTGGCCGTGAGACGAGAGCCGCTAAAGATCATCGGCAAAGAAACCAAAGAGCTGAGAAACAAGAAGGTTCACTTAGTCAAAGTGCAATGGAGTGGAGATCCGCGAGATTGTACTTGGGAAACTGAGGAGAGAATTCAGAAAGCTTATCCCAGATGCCGAGTAGATATCTCTGATTGACTCCGGTGCCAGGTACATTTACCCTACTTTGCATTACCATTTAATTCTCTATTCTATTGTTGTTTTCTTCCCATAGATGTGCACTATTAATTATATAGTCTGAATGATCTTTAAAGGGTATAGGATTTGATTAGTATAATTTTGAAGGTTAAAAACAATTGGATTGGTTGTTGTGTTGTGTGATTGTAGATATATCAAACCACTTTCGACTTTATTCCTTTTCGGGGACTAGAAGTTTTAAGTGGGGGAGATTGTAACGACCCAGAAAATCTGAACCAATTTAAAAATTTTAAATTGGCTAAAAAAATGGATTTTAAATATTTAAAATAAATATTTTAAATAATGGAGATGAAAACTGAGTTTGAATTGACATTTGAAAACGAATATAATTAATTATATTTATATATAGAATTGAAAATGGCGCGGTAGTTCGATAATTCGATTTCAAACTTCAATTGAATATACCGGGTGCAAAACAATCCGGATTTTAGTGAAACCAAAACCATTAGGATCTAATTGAGGATATCTTTCCAACGAATCTGACGAATCGAAATTTGATAACGGGAATCAAAAGATATGTCCAGTTGAAAATTCTGAATAGTCGCTATGGAATTCAGGCCCTTAAAAATGGACATTTTGCAAACGACCTCGGATTTCAACGAAACCACTTTTGTTGGATCCGGGATGTGAATTTATTGCTAGGTTTCAAATTTCATAATTTTTCGAATCAATATGTGAGCGTGGCAAAGGAAAACGCGTTTGACCAGTTTCAGTTGATTTTAATCGACTGGAAATTGACCATTTTTCAAACGGTCTCGGAATTCGACGAAACTAGTTTTGTTTGGGCCATATCGTCAATACGAAGCTAGAAAATATTTTTCTGGAATTTTTCTAGTTAGTATGTGACCCCGGTAATTTGAAATGTACGTTTAAAATTCAATATAGTGATTTAAATGTAAATTCAACGGGAACTGATTGTAACGATCAAATCAGCTTGCGATACATATCCCATTGTGTCCGGAATGAGGGTAAAACGCTATGGACGACAGTCGGTGGGTGCCATTTCGACTTCGAATAAAAAGTCAACTTTTAAATAGAAATTTAATAATAATAATAATTTATATAAACCCTTTTCTCTCTCTCTCTCTCTCCTCACTTTCTTTCTGCAGTTCGAAATAAAAAAAAAGGGGAAAACCCTAAATCGATCGGCGACGCCGCTCCACCGAAGCTCCACCCACGACCGCCTCCACCGAAGCTCCACCCACGAACCGCCAGTGACATCGCACCCCCCCCCTGAACCAATCGCGAGCCCCCCCGAAGCATCGCGACGCCACCACCGAAGACCGCCGTGCCCCTCCGCTTCGCCTGATCCGCCTCCTGCCGCCGACGTCTTCTTCCCCCCCCCCCCTTCTTCGCAGAGCAGTGTAAGTGTTTTTATTTTATTTTTATTTTTATTTTTAAATTCTGAAATACTGATTTTTTAAAAGGTATTAAAACTGATTTTTTAAAAGGTATTAAAACCGATTTTTTTTTAGGTATTAAAACTGATTTTTTTTAAAAGGTTTTAAAACTGATTTAAATTTAAATAGAAAAAGATTTGAATTTTAAATAGGAAAATATTTGAACTTTAAATAGGAAAAGATTTGAACTTTAAATAGGAAAAGATTTAAACTGAGATGGAAAGATCAGATTTTTTAGAATAGAAAAGATCATATTTTTAAAATAGAAAAGACAGAATTTTTATTAAGTAGAAAAAGTAAGATATGATTTTTATATTTTTAAAGTAATAAAAATATAATTTTTACATCATAGGAATATTAAAAATATAATCTTTATTTTTGAAAAGACGGAATCTATATTTTTGAAATTCGATTTTTATGTATTGAATAACATAGTAAAAATTCGATTTTTACATATGTAGAGAATATGGGCGAAAGCGACAAAAAGGCGAGATTGGCGAAGATTTCTCTAAAGGAAGAGTCGTAGTATTGGATAGCTATTGGTGAGAATTTCTCGCTCTTCAATTTCTTTTTCTATATATATGTGTGTTGAAATAAAAGTGAATTGCTATATATAAATATATATATATATATATATATATATATATATATATACGCCCCTCATCCACAAACCATGGACGATATTTATTGGTTGAAATTGTTGTGAAAATTGATTGATAACGAATGATTGTTTGGGATTGTTTGTGGTTGATATTGATTGATTGAGGTTGAAAAATACCCGTTTGTGGTTGAGAAATATTTGGTTGAAACCACATAGGATTAGTTTGTGGAAATGAAATAAATATATACATGCCACCTGCGTGCGAACTAGATGCATGATCCCCATTGTCAAAAACCACGAGGTTTTAAGGTAGAGCGAGGAGCCGTACTAGGGACGGTCCCGGTTTTAACTACCCTGCCGTTATGCTGTCGAAAATTTGAATAATATTCGTATGTTTGAATTATTTTCATATGCTTAAACTATATTTATTCATTGATTAGAAAACATTCATGTGTTGAATTGATATTCATTCGTTGATTAGAAATTCATGTGTTGAATGGTATTCATATTTTAAAATAAATTGTTTGATAATAAAAATCACATTTTTATCTATATATAGAAACTATAGAAAACATTCATGTGTTGAATTGATATTCATTCGTTGATTAGAAATTCATGTGTTGAATGGTATTCATATTTTGAAATAAATTGTTTGATAATAAAAATCACATTTTTATCTATATATAGAAACTATAGAAAACATTCATGTGTTGAATTGATATTCATTCGTTGATTAGAAATTCATGTGTTGAATGGTATTCATATTTTGAAATAAATTGTTTGATAATAAAAATCGCCTTTTATCGACTATATGAACTGTGTAAAATAATCTCGTTTTAAAAGAAATTGTTTTATGATAAAAATCCCATTTTTATCACCAACTTGAACTATATAGAAAAATAGTGTTTTGAAATGAACTGTTTTACAATAAAAATCACATTTTTATTGTATGCATAAATCGTTGAAATGTGAAGTGTTAAAAATAGCCACTTGTTCAAAATAAACTTATATGAGTTGAAATATTCATTAATTAGCTAATGAAATGATTTGCACCTATTTATGTAACATTAGAATGAATGGTGTTTTTAAACCAAATAGAAATCAAATATAAAGTTGAATAGAAAATGATAAATGATAAGAACTGTATATATATGTACATGCATATTCATTGAACAGGTTATAGCAAAGGGGCTAGAGAAGAGGAATAAAATTTTGTGCCCGACAAATAGGTACACATTTACTGTTTTGTTTGGGTGATGATTTTATGAGCCTGTTGGCTAGCCGCTTGGCTTTTTCTTTTTCTTTTTGAGATTAGAAGGACCGGGAAAGCTATTTGCAATTTCCCGATGCTCCCGGTGCAAAGGAGGTTATGGCGAAATTTTCGAAAATTTTAAGGTGTTAGTGAAAAATTTGAAGTGAAAACGATATTGAAATCATTGAATGAACTATATTTATATAAATATATAAATATAAATAAAATTAAAACGAAACGAAGCCGTACAATTCGTATTTTCAAACCGTGATTTCAAACAACTAGTACGGGGAATCCGACCATTGGATTTTCCCGAAACCTCAACCGTCGGGTTCGCCTTGGAAATATCTTCCCAACGGCACCAACTTTGTAAAAATCCAACGGTTGGATTGTCTGGAATGTTTAATTCAAATCTAAAGAAAAACAGCGCCAGAAGCGATTATATTTACATATATATAAATATAATTATATATTTAATCGAATAACGACGTTGCAGTTCGTATTTTGAAATCGAAATTTCAAACGATTGTACCGGGAGATCAGACCGTCGGAATTTCCCGAAACTGGATCCGTTGGATTCGTTTTGAAAAGACCTTTCTAATGATGTAAATTTTGTGAAGATCCAACAGTTAGATTTTTAGATATGTGTAAATCAAATCTGAAGAAAAACAGCGCCACGGCCGCTTTATGGCCCGAAGCGTAGTTTTGAATAAATGAGCTATTTTAAAATAAATAAAAATAGCGATAAATCGTTATAAAATATCATAAACAATATGGAATGGGAATAAGCTGAATTTGCTCGATTTATGTTCTGTTTGATGGTTGAATGTGTTTGGTGTGAAAATTACATTAAAGAACAAAATTGATGTTGTCGAATAATTTAACCATTGAAATAAATTGATTTGAAATTCTAAATATCCGTGAATTATTTGAAAAGGCCTAGTTAATTCTCATTTCAAATAATTGACCGACGATTGAAATTCGAAGATGAAGACGATGGTCGAAGACCGGAGATCTTCACCTCGTTTGGATAGTAACCGAGGTCCTGATTGGGAGGCATCCCGAAATATGGATAATGAGTGGTGATCGTCCAGACGTACGTGGTGATCGAAGGGTTTGCGAGGTATTTAGTGCCTCCGGTTTCGTTCAGACCCAGAACGGACTTGTAAATGGACTGTGTGTCTGACATTGGAGTATATTCTGTGTTGATTGATTTCTGTTAAATATACATTTGTTTGGCGGCGGAGAATTTATTCTTTCGCTTAACGCCTTTCTCTGAAACGCACGAGCTCAGAGGTTGTATATCGATGGACATCAGTCGCATGGCATGAATTGCCTGTGTGACAAGCTAAGATGTAGTGATCAGGGCTTCTGTTGAAAAGAAAAGTCTTGTGGTGATGATCAAAGCACCGCCTGTGTGGCGTAGCTTTGTGTATAACGTAGAATCGCGAACCTCACACCCTGGTATGAACCAGAAACGGGAGAGGACATCAGGGAGGGCTTGCGTTTCTTTCTAGCTAGGGTGGTGTCAGTGACTTACCAGCCCTGACATTTATATACTTTTCACCTATGTGGTTGTTGCTGTTGCGAGGCGCCTCGGTTTGATCGGACGTTCCGGGTCCGATGGAGTCATTCGTTGGCTCGTTTGCGCCCCAAAGGGCGGGGAAACGTATTGCTCAGGCATTTTAATCCACATCGGTGGACCGGCCCTGACGATCCAAGGGTCACTCGAGCTCTGATCCTGAGACATGGTAGGCTAGATTGTCTCGAATTCGGTAAGGACTATATTTTGCCTTGGTTCATGACGGAATTCCAATTTCCAAATACGTGATCGTGCGGTTTTGATTGTATATATATATGGCGACATGGTATATGGTACCCATGCCGTCTATGATTGATAGTTATGATTTGAAATTGTTTTCAAAACATATAAACACTAGAAATAATATCAATTGCCTTTGTTTTATTCGTATCAATCATATTTTGGCCATTATAAGGTAAAACTCTATCCTCCGGTTTGCGTTGCATTGTGTGATGGGAACTGAGTCTTATAACGGCTTCATTTTTATAAAAAGCATAGCGATGTTTAAAAGAAAGATTTGTTTTAAAGCACTGGCAATCCAATGGAGTAAACCCGTTCCACGAAAGTGGCGTGGTCCTGTGATTAGCCAATTATATATGTGTTGAGTGGATTTCTCATACCAGTCCCATGACTGACTCGTAGTTTGTTTCACTTTCAAACTCGGGTGCCCCTTTTTCTACACGGGCAGCCTTGTATTCAGGTTTAGCTGGTTCTTTTTCTGGATAGCTGGAGCTGAGGATGGATTCTATCACTTATTTCTTTTTATGCTGTTCAGCTCCTATTGTACATATTTTGTTTATTTCCGCTGTAGACATTTATGTATAGCTGAATTGTATTTGTACTAAGTAAGATCCTGTATACTGTGTAAATCTGATGATTACTTTTATCCAGTATATTCTATTGTTCATTATCTGGTGTATTTATTTAATTTTGTTCTGCTATTATCTGTTTCTGTGATATATCCCTAAGATAACCCTTGTTTCCGTCTGAACGGGATTTCGGGTCGTCTCAATATATTATATATATAATATAATGGCCTGAATAGAACGCGTCACGCCGCGGCAGTTCGCGAATTTCGACCATTGACTTCGAACGGATATTGCGGGAGATCCGACCGTCGGATTCTCCTAAAACCGGAACCGTTGGGTTCTTATCGAAAAGAGCTTTCTAACGAATGTTGGAAATTAGAATTCTAACGGTTGGATTTGAAATTATGTTCAAATCAAATTTGAAAAAGGTCGCTTTAAGTGCAGTTCAATGGCCGTTGATGGAAATCGACTGTACGGGCCTTGATAAAATTATTAAAAATAGTAATAATTTGTGTAAAATCATAAGAAATGATTTGGGAAAAATCAGGATGAAAAACTCTATATTTGAAAAGATAAAAATAGTTTTTTATCGAAATGAACTAGTTTTGAACTAGAATTATAATTCATTTATTTTTGAAATAAATAAAGTGGATTTGAAATGGTTTTGAAATATAACCATAATTTCCAATAATTATATTGGAATGGATTTGAATCGAAATTGTCTTTGGATTATTTCGATGTTAGATTTCGTGATTATACAGATGTTGTTATGGAAATTTGAAAGATATATATATCGTTATTTCCAATACGATATTTGTTGGTCGTAGAATTTGATGTTGAATATAAGCCGATATATTTTCTATTCAGAGCCTTGTATTTAAAATCAAATGTGATTTGGGTTTGTCGTGAATGGTGTCTTCATTAACACTGTTCTTGAATCCAATTGAGAAAAAGATTGAATCTTTTTATTTAGATTTAATGAAGTGTATCAATTAAATAATATTTAATTTGAATTGAATTGATATTGAATTTTGGGTTTATCGTGGACAGTGTTTTAAATAACACTCGTTCTTTAACCCGATAATTAATGGAATGTAATTTTGGGTTTATCGTGAACCGTGTTTTAAATGACACTGGTTCTTTAACCCAGTTAACGATTAAAACTAAGTGGAGTTTTAATGAATCTTTAATTAGATTGAAATGATCGAGAATGGAGTATCACCAGTTTTTCTCCAGGCGATAGTTAAATCTTTAATTAGATTTTAACGTGAAATGGTAATTGAATTTACCGATAACACCGTGGTGTTAGATATGAAGTCTAACCAGTTTTTCTTCATGGGATGAATAGGTCGGGATTGGGATATTAAAACAAATGATTACTTCGGTAAAGTTCGCTAATCCCGACTAGTTTTAATTGATATTCAAAAGTAGATTAAAGAATAAATTAAAGAATTTATCTTTGATAAAATTAATGGGAACCTTTCCCTATGAATGTGAAATTTAGAAACTAACTATCGGTTAGCTAAGCAGAATAGTTTTCTGGATATTGATCTGATGTTGGTTTCGGCCTTCGGGGTTAATATTTGGGGAATTATTCTCTTGATTAATTTATGGTTAGTGAATGATGAATTGGAATGAGGCGTATGTTGTGTTTGTGTAACACTTATTTAAAATATACGCGAGTTGTTCGAAAAGACCGGGTTTATCCCATTCTGAATAACTGATACGACGATAAGTCGAAGATGAAGACGATGGTCGAAGACCGGAGGTCTTCACGTCGTATGGGTGATTACTGATGATCCTGATGGGATGTACACCCAAGAAGATGGAAACAGTTGGTGATCGTCCAGACGTACATGGAGATCGATGGATATGCGGGGTACTAGGTGCCTCCGGTTTCGTTCAGACCCAGAACGGACTTGTGAATGGACTGTGTGTGACATTGGATTTTAGTCTGTGTGATTGATTTCTACTAAATATATATCAGTTTGGCGGCGGAGAATTTATTCTCTTGCTTAACGTCCTTCTCTGAGACGTGCGAGCTCAGGGGTTATATATGGATGGATATCAATCGCATGGAGTGAATTGCCTGTGTGGCATGCCTAAGTGGCAATTGATCAAGGCTTCTGTTGAAAAGCAAAGTCTTGTGGATGATGATCAATGCAAGGCCTGTGTGGCATAGCTTTGTGTAGCGTTGATTCGCGAGCCTCACACCCCGGTTGTGAACCAAAAACGGGAGAAGGACCTCCGGGAGGGCATGCGTTTCTTTCTTGCTAGGGTGGTGTCAGTTACCTACCAGCCCTGACATTTATATACTTTTCACCTGTGTGGTTGTTGCTGTTGTGATGCGCCTCGGTTAGATCGGATGATCCGGGTCCGACGGAGCCATTTGTTGGCTCATTTACGCCCCAAAGAGCGGGGAAACGCAGTGTTCAGGCATTTTAATCCACATCGGTGGACCGACCCTGTCGCTCCAAGGGCCCACCTGAGTCTGGGTCCTAAGGCTCGGGCTAGAGAGTCTCGAATCGGTTGAGGACTATCTTTTGCCTCGGTTCATAGCTGGAAATCCAATTTCCAAATACGCGACATTTGCGGTTTTATTTGTAGAGCCTAGTATGGCGACATGATATATGGTACCCATGCCGTCTATGATTGATATTTATGATTTGAAGTTGTTTTATGCACTTATAATACTATCAAAATAATCTATTTTAAACGTATCAGGCATTCTTTGGCTGTTATAAGGGAAAACCCTATCCCCCTGCTTGCATTGCATTGTGTGATAGGACCTGGGTCTTATAACAGCTTCATTTTTCTTTATTTAGCATTGCGCTGTTTGTTTGATGCACTGGTATTCTCCGGAGGAAACCCGTTCCGTGTTATACGGCGTGGTCCCTTGATTTACCTAACTATAAAATAAAGATTAATAACTGTTTTAGTTCTCACACCAGTCTCATGACTGACTTGGAGTTTATTGTTTTAACCTAAACTCTGGGTGCCCTTATTTTGACACGGGCAGCTAGTAGTTTTGGTTTTGCAGATTTATATTCACAGGATCCTGGTTTACAGCTGGAATGATATCTGGAAAGCTTTGTATCCGAATATCTCTTCTAGTTGTGTATTTTATCATTTTCCGCTGCTATGTATTTAAATGTAATTTAAATCTCTGATATTTCTGTGTAATATTTATTCATTTATACTTTGTATATTCTTGTATTCTGATGCATTGTTGTAATATACAATGAAATGTTCTTCCGTATGCATTCTGTTTTGTCATGTTCTCAAAACAATCTGCGCTTTCCCTTCTCTTCGGAGACCGGGGAAGTTCGGGTCGTTTCAAAAATTTTGAAGAGCATCACGAGAGCTTCAAATCTATATAAGAAGCATCACGTATCGTTGCTCCATCGTCGAAATTCGCCTGCTCGAACTCCGGAGGTTTAAAGCACCGCCGTGGCTACCTGATGACGTCGAGTTCGACGTTGCACCCACCACCTGGCGCGGATTTTGAGGCCCTACCTCATGGTGAAGCCCGATCGTGCAACCCCTACACGGTTTGATCAGAAAATCAAAACCTAGTTTCGAACAAATCAGAAAGGTAACGACTGTTTTTAATTTTAACTGATTATGGCACTTTAAAGCGCTACGGATTATGATTTTACAATAAAAATTATATCTTTTTGCTATGTGATCGAAATTCAGTGAAACAAGAGACAGTGGACTCGTACGGACGTCTTCTACATTCTAGAAGAGACCAGGTATTTTTCTGAGCCTTTTACGATTTTTGGTGGAGTGGAACAAAATGTGAGATTTCTAATTTATAAACAATATGGAAACAAGGATGTATAAATTATATAGTCAATGTATGAGTTATATAAGCGTTGTACACCTCATGTATAAGCGTTGTATTAGTTGTGTTCGATGTGTAAGTTATATATGCACTGTAAAAACGATATATGCGTTGAAAAGAATTGAAATGAAATCGAAATATAATTATATACGTATATATATATATATATATACATATATACTCCCCTCATCCACAGACCGTGGGCGATATATATTGGTTGAGATATTGTTTGGATTATTGGTTGATATGAAATTTAGTGAATATCATGAATGGTTGATTTGAAATGATTGATTGTGTTTAAAATCCCAATAGGATTAGCATATGGGAAAATTCGTCTGCGTATGAGCTAGATATTGAAAATACCCATTGTCAAAAGCTGCGAGGCTTTAAGGTAGAGCTAGGAGCTGTACTCGGGACGGTGCCGGTTTTAACTACCCTTCCGTTATGCTGCCGAAATTTTCAATAATATTCATGTGTTAGAATTATTTTCATGTGTTGAAACTATATTCATGTATCGAATAGAAATCCATGTGTTGAATAGAAATTCATGTGTTGAACGAAGTTCATGTATTGAATAAATTCTTTGAAAAATAAAAATAAAATTTTTATTATATATATAGACTATATAAAATACTAGTGTTTTTAATAAATTGTTTTACGATAAAAATAACATTTTTATTATATATATATAGACTATTTAAAATATTAGTATTTTAAATAAATTGTTTTGCGATAAAAATAACATTTTTACCTTATGTATGATGTGACGGCGCGCCCCGCACCAACTGACATTTACTCCAAAGGTGCGCTGTACACATGTCCAGTTAGCATGGAACGGGTCATCAGAAGGAAAGGGAAGAAGGAAATGAACTAACGAGGAACCTGTAAAATGTCTCACAGCACATAGGATAAAATATATTAATAACATACTTGACATAAAACAGGTGAGACAGTGCATAAGCTGAAACAACTAACATAGCAGCGGAAAATGTAAGTACAGCTTATGATCCAAAGTTAAGCATTATTACAACTTTTCAAACTGTCTCAAAGCAAAAGCAAGATAAAGGAGGTACACTACTAATGCCCAAGTAGCGACCACCAACGACACAGGGAGAATATTTATATATCATACGTGGAAGCCTCCTGCCCGCCTCCGAATCAGCTACTCGCGCATCACCAGCTAACATGTCTCTAGTCTGCTCGTGTGAGCACCCAGAGTAATAAGAGGAGACATAAAACTCTGGGTCAGGCTTAAAGCCTGGTATGAGCGATAAGCATCTAAACAGAACAATAACAGGTAGACTAAAACATACCTGAACCTGGACCTGCAACCAAAGAGTTAGCACTAAATACTGTACAACACTCAAAGGTGCCATTTCAGATGGAGTAAGGATAACAGGGGTGGGGGTGTGCATGTCATAATGATGGCCAACAATCAAACATAGCATCCGTCCTCACATCTCTAACTCAGTGCGTAAAGCATACGATATTCACCACTTCGATCACCCAACGTACCTTGCTACGATCACTTTGCCCCATGAAGTCATCAATGGCTTCACTGCACTGATAACGTAGCCACAAATCCTTCGCTATGTCCACTTTGCCCCATGGAGTCACAAGGACCCCACTGCACTGGCTCATAGCCTTACTAATCCTTACTATGTCCATTCTGCCCCATGGAGTCACAATGACTGTACTGCACTGGCTCATAGCCTTACTACGCATCTCCTTGCCCCTCGAGTCATAATGACTCTACTGCACTGATAACGTAGTCTTGATACCATCACTTTGCCCCTCGAGTCATAGTGACTTTACTGCACTGGTAAGTAGCCCATCATCCATTTTCTGTGGTGAATCGAAGTTATGAACGTCGACAACTCCTTAGCACACGTCCCGCAGCAAAGTCTAACTCATGAAGTCGACTCTTTGGTCCCCATCTGGATCCTGAGTCATAACTTCCAACTTGGACTACCTTTGCTTCTCGGGTTATTGGTCTTCTCTCCTGTTCGGGTCAGTCAGTCAAGCACCTTTCATCCTGGTCGGTTTTCATCATCCCTGGTCGATTTTCATCATCCCTAGTTGGTTTCCATCATCCCTGGTCGGTCGGTATTGCCCCCCTGGTCGGTCGAACACTTTACCAATCCTGGTCGGTCGTTGCCAGGGTCGGTCGGTCCTCCTCCACCATTCCTATTCGGTCGTTCGATGTCAGGGTCGGTCGGTCCTCTTTCACTATTTCTGGTCAGTCGTTCGATGTCAGGGTCGGTCGGTCCTCCTTCACTATTTTTGGTCGGTCGTTCGATGTTAGGGTTGGTCGGTCCTCCTTCACTATTTCTGGTCGGTCCAGGAACTCGGGTAGGTCAAAACCCCCCTGGTCGGTTATCTCGACCCCAAACCTGCACCATTTCAACCAGCTATATTCGCCTCTCGACGGCGTTTTCGACCAATCTAACACTTCTAATCAATCACAAAGCATACCATATAGACATAGAAACATAATGAATCAACCACAAACATCAAAACTTCAATATGATAGGTTAATATGGATCAAACATACCCAAAACCCCATATTTCCCCTTAAGCATGTTTAGGTGAAACTAAGGATGTGATTAGCAAAACTTAACCAATTTAACACAAATTCATATCAGAGGTCTAAAACATCATTTAAGAATTTATGAACATTTTTCCAAAATTTTATCAAGTTTAAATTCGCTAATTAACACTAATTACCTCTAATTAGCCATAATTAGTGAGGAACTATGCAAATCATTCACCTTAGCCACAAATAAACTAAGATCTGAAATAAAGCTCTGATTTGATGTGAATCCCGATGCTAAACAGCAGCTCCAATATTGATTTGGTGTAGATCTCCCTTGATTTGATGTTGTTAAGCTTAATCCTTGATTAGAAGATGATTTGGAGGTGATTTAGAGGTTGGAGGCCATTTTTAGGGTTTCTTGGAGATAAGTGGAGGCTAGAAAACTGAAATGGAATGATTCTCTAACCCTTTTCAGCCTCCCCATAAGCCTAATCCCGAAATGGGTTATGGGCCCATTCACTAATCACTCTCTTTGGCCCTGTTAAGCAGTTTTTCACCTTCCAAACCTTATTTCAGTGATATCTCCCAAACAGTAAGTCCGTTTCTCACATGTGACCACTCTACGGAAAGGTAAACCATCAAAACGAATCTAATGGAAGTAGTTTCAGGTCAAAATTCCTTTCAATCAAAAGTTATGGCCAAAACAAGATCAGCTAGGGGCAAAACGGTCGTTTAAAAATCGACAAAAATCATGAACATGGGAAATGAGTCAAATGGTTGTTTCCCAAAGTTACACGACCATACAACTTCATATGGGAAGGAAATAAATATTCTACGATCCTTTGGTGTGTAGAATGCGGGTTGTTTCATTCGCGCCCCCCCCCCCCCCCCAAAGAAATTTCGCCCCCGAAATTCCCTAACTAAAACACACAAAGGGTCCCGCATGCCTATCAACCATAAAACAACAATCAAACATGCAAAACAAGTCTATCCTGGCATGCGGAATAACTAAATTACGAAGTAAGTCTTACCAGGCAAAGAGTTCTGGATACGTCTTTCTAATGCTCTCCTCTGTCTCCCAAGTACAATCATGCTCGTTCTCGCCCCACTGAACCTTGACTAGCTTCACCGCCTTCCTTCGAAGTTGCTTCGTATCGTGCCCCATAATACGAATCGGCTTGCGGTTCCCAACCGCCTCGGGTTCTATTTCAAAGTGCTCTAACTGATCAGGTGAAATAGTCGTATGAGTCGTGAACGAACTTCCTTAATTGGGAAACATGAAATACATTGTGAACTCCCGCCATCTTCTCTGGTAAATCAATTCTATATGCCAAATTCCCGACTAGTTCAAGAACAGGGAACGGGCCAACAAATCTTGGTGCCAACTTGCCTCTCCTGCCAAATCGTATCACGCTCTTCAACGGAGAAATCTAGACAAACACCAAGTCACCAACGGAGAATTTTAAGTCTCTTCTCCTCTTATCAGCATAACTCTTCTGCCTATCATGGGCAGCTTTCATTCATTGTCGAATGATCTTAATCTTATCTAAAGTTTCCCTCACCATATCGAGTCCAAGCATAAACTTCTCACCAGTCTCTATCCAACATGATGGTGAGTTGCATGGTCTTCCGTACAAAGCTTCATATGGAGCCATACCGACACTGGATTGGTAGCTATTATTATATGCAAACTGTACTAGGTGCAAATGGTCATCCCATGATCCACCAAAATCCAATATACATGCTCTCAAGAGATCTTCCAATATACGATTCACCCTCTCCGTCTGACCGTCGGTCTGAGGACGATATGCGGTACTGAGATGTAATCCTAACCCTAGAGCCTCTTGCAAGCTCTTCCAAAACCAACTAGTGAACAACGGGTCTCGGTCACTCACAATGCTTTTAGGTACTCCATGAAATCTCACTACCCACTTCATATACAATTCTACTAACTTAGCTGTCGTTCTAGTCGATTTGACTGGTATAAATCTTGCACTCTTAGTCAATCGATCCACAATTACCCAAATGCTATCATGTCCCGATCTAGTCCTTGGTAAAGCATCGATGAAATCCATCGAGACTTGCTCCCATTTCCATTCGGGAGTTTCTAATGGTTGCAACAACCCACTAGATTTCTTTTGCTCGGCTTTAACTAGCTGGCAATACATGCATTTGGATATAAACTTCCCAACGTCTCTTTTCATCCCTTCCCAGTAGTAAGTTTGCTTCATGTCTCGATACATCTTATTACCACCGGGATGTATAGTCAGTTTTGAGTGATGACACTCTCTAAGTACTTCATCTCTCAACCCATTCATGTTGGGTACAACTAGTCTTCCATTCTTTCTAAGCCATCCTTCTTGATCAAGCCCATACAAATTCATCTCCTCATCGTCGATATTCATCTCTAACTTGGAGATGATTTCTAATAGATTAGTATCATCCCTCTGGCTGGAACCAATCCGCTCTATCAAAGTTGGTCTGATCGCCAAACTAGCTAGCATTTCTGGATCCAATTCGCACTTTGGTTTGAAATCAAACCCTGCGATATACTCCAGTTGCTTCCATTCAAGAAACATAGCCCCTAAACTGGCATGTCTCCTACTCAAGGCATCGGCTACCGCATTACCCTTCCCAGGTGTGTATGCGATATCAAAATCATACGAAGCCAAGAACTCTAACCATCTTTGCTGACGGAGAATTAGATCTTTCTGGGAGAAGAGATACTTTAACGATTTATGATCGGTGAACAACTCAAATCTTTCTCCCAAGAGATAGTGTCTCCACATCTTCAGCGCAAACACGATCGCTGCTAATTCCAAATCATGGGTAGGATACTTCTTCTCATGCGGCTTTAGCTGCCGACTAGCATAAGCTACAACCCTACCCCCTTGCATCAATACAGCACCTAGTCCGGTACCACAAGCATCTGTGTATACCTTCATCTCTTCGTTCCCTTTAGGAATGACTAATACTAGCGCACGCGTCAACTTTTCCTTTGGACTCTTGAATGCCTTCTCACACACTCCGTCCCAGACGAAGGACTGATTTTTCTTAGTCAACTGAGTCAACGGTGCTGCTATCTTGGAGAAGTCCTGGATAAACTTACGATAATATCCAGCTAACCCCAAGAAACTTCTTACATCTGTTGCATTCTTGGGCGTAGGCCAATCCTGTACCGTATACACCTTTGTAGGGTCCACGGCAATACCAATCTCTGAAACAACATGACCCAAGAATCTCACCTCCCTTCTCCAAAAGTGACACTTAGAGAATTTCACTTTCAATTGGCGTTTCCTCAACACCTCCAACACTATCCTCAAGTGTCCCTTTTGTTCCTCCTCTGTCCTTGAGTAAACAAGGATATCATCTACGAACACAAGAACAAACTTATTCAATTGATCTCTGAATACTCGATTCATAAGATCCACAAAGTAGGCTGGTGCATTGGTCAACCCAAATGGCATGACCAACCATTCATAAAATCCAGACGGTGTCCTAAATGCCGTTTTCGGAACACTCTCATCCGCTACTCGGAGCTGATGAAATCCTATCGCGAGGTCCAAATGGGAGAACGCTCTTTCTCCTTCCAGTTGATCAAACAAATCATCTATCCGTGGTAGAGGATACTTATCCTTCCTCGTTACTTTATTCAACTCGCGATAGTCCACACACAACCGAAGGGAACAATCTGCCTTAGTGGAAAACATAACTGGTGCTCCCCACTCGGAGACACTTCTTCTAATAATTCCCTTCTTCAAAAGATTGCTGACTTGCACCCCAAGCTCTCGCTGCTCCCTTGGTGCCATACGATGAAGTGGCATCACTATAGGTCTGGCATCTTTCACTAAATCAATACGGAACTCAATCTCTCGGTGTGGTGGAAGCCCGGTCACCTCCTCGAAGACGGCCGGATACTGGCCAACCACGGGCACATCTGACAGCTCATCCTGCGGGATGTCGAGGGAATTTATAAAACTAGCCATTACCCCATGACTAGGTAGACTACCAAACACTACCCTCCGCATATCATCCGCCCTAACTGTCACCAAAAATCCCTCACAGTCGTCCACCACCCCGTATCTTTGGAGCCAATCGACCCCCAATATAATGCCATACCCAGTAAAGCCCAAAACAAAGCAAACACAAATAAACATACATCCATGACTCGATAAGACCACATTTCGGCAAATCATACTAAGGCTAGTCGAACCACCAATCGGGTTCGTCACAACCAATGGTCTATCGACTATCTCTGGTTCCAGTCCCAACCTATCTACAAGGTCACTAGATATGAAGGAACGGGAAGCCCCGGTATCAAACAAAACTCGAACTGGTACATCATAAATAGAAAGCATACCTTGAATAACAATATTCTTTCCTTTCTCCGCCGTAGTCGGGGCATTCGATGAAGAAGGAACAGCATCAATAGCATATGCTTACACAATCTGCTTCTCCTTAAGAGGTTGCGGACACTTATCCTTATGATGTCCCACTTGACCACAGTTGTAGCACTTCCTTTCCGCTGGCTTGACCCGACATTCTTTAGCATAATGGCCCTTCTTACCACAGCTAAAGAACTCAACATCCTTCTTGTTCTTTTTCTGGCCACCCTTAGATTCATCCTGCTTCCTCTTATTCTAAGAGTTATTCTTGCCTCCACCGCCTGCTTGCGGCTTTGGCCCTTCTGCAGATGCAGCCTCAGTCTTTGGCTTAGGGTAAAGACTCTCTGATCTCAAAGCTTTCCCCACAATCGATTCAAAAGTCTCATCGATGTGGTTGATAAGCCTTTCCCCCAAGTATCCATCCAAACCAGTAATGAACTTCTCATTCTTCTTCTCAGGAGTATCGATAAGAGACAGTCCATACTTCGACAAAGTGTCAAACTCAGCAATATAGTCCAAGACTGCCCTACCATTCTACTTGAGTTCTAAGAATCTCTTAAACAACACTGACTTCTGTGCAGCTGGAATGAACTTCTCGCTAAAGCGAGCCTTGAACTGATCCCAAGTAACCTGATCTTCTGGAGTAGCTATTCTAATGGAATTCCACCAATTCATCGCTCTCCTTTGCAGCTAACGAGACGCTAGCCTTCTCTTCATCACATCCTCAAGACCCAAGTCGTCGAAGATACGGTCACAGCTATCCATCCAATCTTGAACATCTATGGCCGACTCCGTCCCGTGGAACAGCTTCCCACCAAGGTTAATGTAATCCTTGCACAACTTGGCGAAATCGACCCTAGGCGCCTGCACTACTGGGCCAACACCAATTCCGAGATTGGGAATTGCCCCTTGCACTTCTCTAAGCATGTCTCTCATGAGGTCAGTAAACATCGCCTTCATGTCAGTAGCATTCCCATTATTGGCTCCTCTACCAGCACCTCTAACATATCGGCTCATCATCAATCTGAAAAAAAGGGAAACGATTAACGACCCCATAGTGGTGCTAGTGCAGTACGACTTCATTCTTATACTACTAACAGTATATATATAGCTTTTGAAAACCAAAGTAATCACAAATACCCACTCTCATATACGTACTATCTCTCCCTAGTGTCTTTCCCTAGGTTAACTACGCAACCTAGAGCTCTGATACCAAATGTGACGGCCCACCCCGCACCAACCGACATTTACTCCAAAGGTGCACTGTACACATGTCCAGTTAGAACGGAACGGGTCGTCAGAAGGAAAGGGAAGAAGGAAATGAACTAACGAGGAACCTGTAAAATGTCTCACAGCGCATAGGATAAAATATAATAATAACATACTTGACATTAAACAGGTGAGACAGTGCATAAGCTGAAACAACTAACATAGCAGCGGAAAATGTAAGTACAGCTTATGATCCAAAGTTAAGCATTATTACAACTTTTCAAACCGTCTCAAAGAAAAAGCAAGATAAAGGAGTTACACTACTAATGCCCAAGTAGCGACCACCAACGACACAGGGAGAATATCTATATATCATACGTGGAAGCCTCCTGCCCGCCTCCGAATCAGCTACTCGCGCATCACCAGCTAACCTGTCTCTAGTCTGCTCGTGTGAGCACCTAGAGTAATAAGAGGAGACATAAAACTCTGGGTCAGACACAAAGCCTGGTATGAACGGTAAGCATCTAAACAGAACAATAACAAGTAGACTAAAACATACCTGAACCTGGACCTGCAACCAAAGAGTTAGCACTACATACTGTACAACACTCTAAGGTGCCATTTCAGATGGAGTAAGGATAACGGGGGTGGGGGTGTGCATGTCATAATGATGGAAAACAATCAAACATAGCATCCATCCTCACATCTCTCACTCAGTGCGTAAAGCATACGATATTCACCACTTCGATCACCCAACGTACCTTGCTACGATCACTTTGCCCCATGAAGTCATCAATGGCTTCACTGCACTGATAACGTAGCCACAAATCCTTTGCTATGTCCACTTTTCCCTATGGAGTCACAAGGACCCCACTGCACTGGCTCATAGCCTTACTAATCCTTACTATGTCCACTCTGCCCCATGGAGTCACAATGACCCCACTGCACTGGCTCATAGTCTTACAACGCATCACCTTTCCCCTCGAGTAATAATGACTCTACTGCACTGATAACGTAGTCTTGCTACCATTACTTTGCCCTTCGAGTCATAGTGACTCTACTGCACTGATAAGTAGCCCATTATCCATTTTCAGTGGTGAATCGAAGTTATGAACGTCGACAACTCCTTAGCACACGTCCCGCAACAAAGTCCAACTCATGAAGTCGACTCGTTGGTCGCCATCTGGATCCTGAGTCATAACTTCCAACTTGGACTACCTTTGCATCTCGGGTTATTGGTCTTCTCTCCTGTTCGGGTCGGTCGGTCAAGCACCTTTCATCCTGGTCGGTTTTCATCATCCCTGGTCGGTTTTCATCATCCCTGGTCGGTTTCCATCATCCCTGGTCGGTCAGTATTGCCACCCTGTGTAACACCCCGTAATGTGAACATAAAAATTCACAAATTAAATTATACTTAATTAAGTGAAATGGGTTGCGCAGAGAAATATATATATATATATATTAATATATATATATATATATAATTGAAAATTAAATAAATAAATATGCAAAAATGTTCAAAACAGCGAATTGGGAGAGGGGAATAACCGAACCGGCCGATTTTTGAGGTCGACCCGAGCTTGATGGGTCGATTAGGGGTTAATCCAGGGTGTTTGGCTGTCAACCCGTGGGCCGATTCGCTCAAATGCAAATTTTGCATTTGAATGGTTCTTATGGTTCAGCTTTTATCTAAAGGCCCTAGATGGTTCCTACACTTGACTTCTTCCCCAAGACATGCTTTGATGGCTTAGATTGAATCTAGGGTTAATCCTATGGCTAATACTATCCTAATCCTCTATAAAAAAAACCCAAAACCTAGCCTAAATCACCATTATTCAATCCTACAACAAAACTATGTCAAATTTGTTCCTCTCATGGCCTCCACTCTCATGCTAAAATTCCTAAGCATATTTCTATGAGAGATTGTGAGTTCATACAAGTGCTTTCAAACTTGTATGAGTGTTCTTAGTTTGCATTCAAGTCAAGTTGCAACATTTCTATTTCAAAGCAAGGATTTTTATTGATTTGGCGTAAGGGATTTTCAATTGGGGCTTTCATATTTTGGTGCTTGCATAAGGCCTTCGTCTCAATCTTTATAATAAATATTCATTTGTGTCTTCATAGCGTAGTAAGCCCTTTTCTACTTTCTTTTTATTGAACTCTAAAGTTAAATGAATGATGCAAGTTTGGGGTTGATCATTATGATATGCAAGTTTGGTTGATCATTATGATATGCAAGTTTGGTTGATTATTATGATATGCAAGTTTGGTTAATCATTATGCTACGCAAATTAGTTTAATCATTATGTATGACACATATTGCTATGTTATGCAAGTTAAACTTGATGTTGTGAGCATAAACCTCCAAGCTTTATATCAAAGGTTGCATTTTGGCAACATGAAAGTTATCATATCCCTTATGATAACTTGCATGTGAGGCTAAATGCGAACTTCTAGCAACTTCTACATGTCATTTATCACCATGTATCACTCATATGCTAAGTTTGGTTTTATGCATGCTTTTGAAGCCTAACAATGCAATATGCAAGTATATGAACATATGTACATCTCATATGCCATCATGATAAACTTGTGGCTTCAACACCTTTTTGTCATGATTATGCCAAGTTCCCTATTTTACCCTTTATGCGTTGTTGCGATTATGTAAACGATGGGATTACGTTGGGGTTGGGTAAAATTATGACATGAACATGATTTTTATAACATAACGTGATATGTTAACTTGTAATTATGTTTTGGAAACATAATGGACACGACACTTAGAAAATATTAGTGTGGCCAACTCGAGGTTGGGTTGAGTTTGTAGCATAAATCTACCCAGACCCGCCTGGCTAAACTAGTGGCTACAAACAATAGGACCCAATGTGGGAAGTTGGTCATGTTGTGCTCGAACCCGAGGTTAGACCAAGTTGTGGTGTAAAGCTACCCGGACCCGCCCGGCTTAACTAGTAACCACAACAAAGTCTAATGTGAGAGGTTAAAGCACATTAAGTTAATTAATGCCTCCTGATTAGGGTTAAGTCATGGTCCACTTAATACTTAATCAATTTGGGCTGGATGGGTTAATCGGGGTTAAGTCACAAACCTTGGGTATACTTAACCAATTTAATCCACGTTTGGATCGGGTTAACCACATTTAACCCGTTAAGGAAACCCTAGTTGCGTGTTCCTTTTCAGCAGTAACCCTCTTGATAGTATCATAAGACCCTAGGACTAGGCTAGGGTGGGGCACGATTACTAGGCTGACATGTAAGCGACCAAAACGACGGCTGAGTAGGTACGCCGGTGTAGATCCAGGTGGACTATGGTCGTGCACATAGTCCGGAGTTGGAGAATCAGGCACGGGTACTAGTAGATCTAGACTGCGCATACTTGATTCGTGTCTGAGGTTGACACCCTAGGAGTTGATGCACCCTAGGGTGTACCGAGCGCAGTTTAACTACGTTGCATGTTTGGGCCGTATGACACCGACACTTGACGAGTTAGGCTTATAGAGAGCCGATCGACTCGACTGTGTAGTTGGACCTTAATTTAGGTCACCTAATGATGATGGGCCAAGCTTGGGCCAAGGGATCAATTCTTGTTTTTACTTGACATGTTAGAATGCTAGTACACCCGTGGTGCAAAAACTTAACCTTAATTATGCGATGACACATTTATCTATCTTGTTAGTTAATCATCATGCCAGTATGTTGTTATACTTATGTTCATCTCAGCTTCTCATGCCAGTTAGCTTTACTAGTTCATAGACAAATAGTAGTAGGGCTTACCAGTCTTTTTGACTGACCTGTTTTCTTTCGCCTCTTTTCTTCCGTTCCCCCCCCCCCCTCAGGTTCTCAGGGTGGGAACATTGGAGCTTATCTTGGATCTTTACAGCTTGCTTACTGGATTTGCTCATGTACGGTTTTGGACATTGAGCTAGCTATGGTTTATCACTTCATTTTGGGGATAGTACTTTATGTATTTCAGTCTTTCAGTTTATGCTTTTATCTAGACTTTGTTGTTGGAAAATAATGACCAAGTACTTTGTTGTAACCTGACTATGGTTTTGAAATGCTAAGTTTTATCCGCTGCTTTACTACGTTGTTTTACTTATATGTTCTGTCTTGTGATATCTACATGCATGTTTACCTTGTTTAACGCCCCTCCAAAGCTAATGTCCTTGCAAGAGTGGCAATTATCAACCAAACTTGCATATCATAATGATCAACCCCAAACTTGCATCATTCATTTAACTTTAGAGTTCAAAGAAAGAAAGTAGAAAAGGGCTTACCAGTCTTTTTGACTGACCTGTTTTCTTTCGCCTCTTTTCTTCCGTTCCCCCCCCCCCTCAGGTTCTCAGGGTGGGAATATTGGAGCTGAGCTTGGATCTTTACAGCTTGCTTACTGGATTTGCTCATGTACGGTTTTGGACATTGAGCTGTGTAACACCCCACCTCCGCCAGTGCCACTCTTGCAAGCACACTGGCTTTGGAGGGGCGTTTAAACAAGGTAAACATGCATGCAGATATCACAAGACAGAACATATAAGTAAAACAGAGTAGTAAAGCAGAAGATTAAACTAGCATTTCAAAACCATAGTCATATTACAACAAAGTACTTGAGCATTATTTTCCAACAAACAAAGTCTAGGCAAAAGCATAAACTGAAAAACTGAAATACATAAAGTACTATCCCCAAAGTGAAGTGATAAACCATAGCTAGCTCAATGTCCAAACCTGTACATGAGCGAATCCAGTAAGCAAGCTAGAAAGATCCAAGCTAAGCTCCAATGTTCCCACCCTGAGGACCTGAGGGGAGGGGAAACGGAAGACAAGAGGCGAAAGAAAACAGGTCAGTCAAAAAGACTGGTAAGCCCTACTACTATCTGTCTATGAACTAGTAAAGTTAACTGGCATGAGAAGCTGAGATGAACATAAGGATAATAACATACTGGCATGATGATTAACTAACAAGGTAGATAAAGGTGTCATCGCATAATCAAGGTTAAGTTTTGAACCATGGGTGTACTAGCATTCTAACATGTCAAGTAAAAACAAGAATTGATCCCTTGGCCCAAGCTTGGCCCAACATCATGAGATGACCTAAATCAAGGTCCAACTACTCGGTCTAGTCGATCGGCTCCCTATAAGCCTAACTCGTCAAGTGTCGGTGTCATGCGGCTTAATCATGTAATGTAGTTGACTGTGCAGGGTCCACCCTAGGGTGTATCTGGCCCTACGGTGTAAGCCTCTGACACCATACCATGATGCACAGTCCAAACCTACCGTTGCCCGTGTTCAACTCCGGACTTGATGTGCACGACCATGGTCCGCCTGAACAACCGGGGCATCATTCAGCCGTCTCTTTTGGTCTCTTACAATCAGCCCAGTAATCGTGCCCTACCCTAGCCTAGTCCTAGGGTCTTATGATACATCTAGAAGGTTACTGCTGAAAAGGACCACGCAACTAGGGTTTCTTAATGGGTTAAATGTGGTTAACCCGATCCAAACGTGGATTAAATCGGTTAAGAGTACCCAAGGCTCCTGACTTAACCTCGATTAATCCATCAAGCCCAAATTGGTTAAGTATTAAGTGGACCATGACTTAACCCTAATCAGGAGGCATTAATTAACTTAATGCGCTTTAACCTCTCACATTAGACTTTGTTGTGGTTACTAGTTAAGCCGTGCGGGTCCGGGTAGCTTTACCCCACAACTAGGTCTAACCTCGGGTTCGAGCACAACATGACCAACTTCTGACATTAGGTCCTATTGTTTGTAGCCACTAGTTAAGCCGGGCGGGTCCGGGTAGATTTATGCTACAAACTCAACCCAACCTCGAGTTGGCCACACTCATATTTTCTAAGTGTCATGTCCATTATGTTTCCAAAACATAATTACAAGTTAACATATCACGTCATGTTACAAAAATCATGTTCATGTCATTATGTTACCCAACCCCAACTTAATCCCATCGTTTACATAATGGCAACAACGCATAAAGGATAAAATAGGGAACTTGGCATAACCATGACATAAAGGTGTTGAAGCCACAAGTTTAACATAGTGGCATATGAAATGTACATATGTTCATATACTTGCATATTGCATTATTAGGCTTCAAAAGCATGCATAAAACCAAACTTAACATATGAGTGATACATGGTGATAAATGACATGTAGAAGTTGCTAGAAGGTCGCATTTTGCCTCACATGCAAGTTATCATAAGGGATATGATAACTTTCATGTTGCCAAAATGCAACCTTTAATATAAAGCTTGGAGCTTTATGCTCAAAACCTCAAGTTTAACTTGCATAACATGATAACATGTCAACCCAAACTTGCAAAACATAGCAACATGTGTCATACATAATGATTAAACCAACTTGCATAATGATCATCCAAACTTGCATATAATGATCAACCAAACTTGCATATAATGAACAACCAAACTTGCATATAATGACCAACCAAACTTGCATATAATGATCAACCAAACTTGCATATAATGATCAACCCCAAACTTGCATCATTCATTTAACTTTAGAGTTCAAAGAAAGAAAGTAGAAAAGGGCTTACTACGCTATGAAGACACGAATGAATATTTATTATAAAGATTGAGACGAAGCCCTTGTGCAAGCACCAAAAACCCAAATATGCAAGCTCCATATGAAAACCCTTGAGCCAATTCAATAAAAACCCTTGCTTTGAAATAGAAATGTTGCAACTTGACTTGAATGCAAGCTAAGAACACTCATACAAGTTTGAAAACACTTGTATGAACTCAAAATCTCTCATAGAAATTAACTTAGAAATTTTAGCATGAGAGTGGAGGCCATGAGAGGAACAAATTTGGCATAGTTTAGTTGTAGGATTGAATAATGGTGATTTAGGCTAGGTTTAGGGGTCTTTCTATAGAGTTTTAGGATAGTATTAGCCATAGGATTAACCCTAGATTCAATCCAAGCCATCAAAGCATGTCTTGGGGAAGAAGTCAAGTGTAGGAACCATCTAGGGCCTTTAGATTAAAGCTGAACCATGAGAACCATTCAAATGCAAAATCTGCATTTGAGCGAATCGGCCCAAGGGTTGACAGCCAAACACCCTGGATTAACCCCTAGTCGACCCAACGGGCTCGGGTCGACCTCAAAAATCAGCCGGTTAAGTTATTCCCCTCTTCCAATTCGCTGTTTTGAACATTTTTGCATATTTATTTATTTAATTTTCAATTATATATATACATATATATCAATATATATATATATATATATATATTTCTCTACGCAACCCATTTCACTTAATTAAGTATACTTTAATTTGTGAATTTTTCGTGAAACTTCGCGAGGCCATATCTTGGTCATACGGACTCTGATTTTCGAAAACTCAGACTCTATTTCGCGTATTTTTCCGAGACGAACGCAATGGCACAGCCTGTTTCCCTTGATTCAGATTTTACTGTTTAATTCTGCCTCCATTTATGTTATAACATGTTATTCAAAAATACGGGTTGTTACATTCTCCCCTCCTTAAAGGATTTCATCCCCGAAATCTCCAAGTTAGGAAGAACGTATCCTACCATCCATCATCCATCTACTCAAAACATCATCCATGCGCAATCATTTTCCTTAAAAGGTTCTAAATGTTGTATGATCATATGCAAAGGTGTGTGCATATGTACTTATCTAATGCGAAAATCAGGAGGTTACTGATTCAGTAAATCCCTTAATGCAAAATATGTTAGTGAAATGAGTCCATATGTATGCAAATTCCTAACATAATTTATAATATCTACATGAGTGCACATAACATTCATCCATATGCAACATCCACGTGATAGCATAACAAGTTTTCATCCATGAATAAGCATAAACACTCATGCATATGCGGTATGAAAGTGTGTGAGCCGATCTTAGTGCCTAACGTGTATTATGCATCCACGAGTATCCACTTGCAAACACTTGCAACCCCTTGCAAACATCAAACATAACATGTTTCAAATACATGTTTCAACCAAGGGTTTCTACCTAAGGTTCTCATGACAAGAATTACGAAACAAGATAAACTAGATAAGCATGGATAGCAAAGGGAAGATATACCAATCTAGGAAAAGAGATCGAGAATGTACCCTCAAAAAGAAATGGATAAAGCCCACGCATCTTCTCCTTGGTTTCCCAAGTTGCATCTTCGTCGGCTTCACCCCACTGAACTTTCACCAATTTGACTTCTCGATTCCTTAGTTTCTTGTTCTCTGTTCCCAAGATACGGATCGGAGCTTTTCTCAAGGTTGCTTCTTTCTCTACCTCAATGTCTTCAAGAATGCTTGGTTCAACCACCTCAGCGGACTCATGCAGGCACTTTCGGAGATGCGAGACATGAAAGACATTATGCACTCCGGCAAGCTTTTAGGGCTATTCAACCTTATAGGCCATCTTTCCAATTCTCTCTATGATAGGGAAGGTTCCTACGAACCTTGGTGCCAACTTCCCAACTGCTCCAAAACGTACCACATTACGCAAAGGAGAAACCTTCACGAAAACCATGTTCCCACTTCGAATTCCAAATCTACCCTTCGCTTGTCAGTATAGGATTTCGGTCTATCTTGGGCCGCTTTCATTCTTCTTCTAACCAATTCAACTTTCTCGGATGTGTCCCGTATCATATCGGGCCCAAGTATAAGTCTATCTGTTGTCTCCCACCAACAAGATGGTGACCTACACGGCCTCCCATATAAAGCTTCAAATGGTGCCATCCCTATGCTGGCTTGATAGCTATTATTATAAGAAAATTCTACAAGAGGAAGGTGGTCTTACCAAGTACCACCGAAGTCGAGAACACAAAACCTCAAAAAATCTTCTAGCACTCTATTCACCCATTCGGTTTGGCCATCCGTCCGGGGGTGATAGGCTGTACTCAGATTCAATCGCGTACCCATTGCTTCTTGCAAACTGTTCCAGAACTGGCTAGTGAAAATTGGGTCACGATCGCTAACTATGCCAGAAAGAACTCCATGCAGCCGCACTATCTTTTGAAGATAAACAGATGCTAGCCGTGATACGGTCCTCTTGCTTTTCACCGGAATAAAATGGGCTCTCTTTGTAAATCTATCAATTATTACCCATATCCCATAAAGCCCAAATAGTTTGGTGGCGAACTTCTTCACCCCAACCATATACCACAAATAGGCTAGCCATACTCCTTAGGGGGTTTGTAAAAGAACTAAGATTGAGGATAGGACTGAGAGGATATACTTAAAAGGTAGCATGCGAGTAAGCTCTACGGAACAATAGGGATCAAGGATATACTCTTAGAAAGAGATTAAATGCGCGTATCTAGACTTCAATCTTCTAAGCCGCATTATCTTGTGCTTAATCCCATCGTGCCCTGACCGTCTTTTATCTTCGCAATTCCGTAGTTCTTAATTCTTGTTCCCAAAATATGAGTTAGAACTCATTTCACCGTTGCTTCTCGTTCCACTTCCACTTATTCTTTGCCTAAAATACTTGGCTTAAACATAACTGCGTGCTCATGGTTCATGCAAGCTTTCCAAGATTCGTTAGTGAATCTTGGATCTCATTTACATACTATACGGTATCCCACGCAGAAAACTATCTCTTGAAAATAGTGCCAATCCACGTTGCCAAACTGGAGCTGAGGTAAGGGCTCTCTTGAGCCTTTGAAAAGCAAGCTCACACTCCAAGTCCCATGCACAGACTAAGTTCTTCTTCGTCAACTTAGTAAGAGGGGCTGAAATCTTAGCGAAGTCCCTGATGAACTTCCTATAGTAGCCCGCCAAACCGAGAAAGCTTGTTACTTCGGTTGCACTCCTAGGAGTCTTCCACAACCACTTTCGCAGGATCCACCGCTATGCCTTGCTTAGAAACTATATGTCCAAGAAACCGAACTTCCCTTCTCCAAAAATGACATTTGGAGAACTTGGCTTTCAACTGATGCGCTCTAAGCGTATCCATCACTTCCTTGAGATGCCTTGCATGTTCTTCCTCATCCTTTGAGAAGATCAGAATATCATCCACGAAGACAACAACAAACTTGTTAAGGAACTCCCTGAACACCCTACTCATCAAGTCCACGAAGTATGCGGGTGCATTAGTCAAACCGAATGGCATGACAAGCCATTCAAAGAATCCATCTGGGGTCCTAAACGCAGTTTTATCAATGCTATCCTCAGCTACTCTAAGCTGATGGAATCCGGTGGCTAGATCGAGTTGAGAGAAAACAGAAGCACCTACAAGCTGGTAAAAGAGATCATCAATTCTCGGTAACGGGTGCCTATTCTTCTTTATCATCTTGTTCAACTCTCGATAATCAACACATAGACGAAGCGAACCATCCGCCTTAGTAGCGAATACCACAGGACCACCCCATTCAGAAATGCTTCGCCTAATAAAATTCTTCTCAAGCAACTCCTTCATTTGCTTACTGAGCTCCCTTCTTTCACGAGGAGCCATGTGCCTAACGGGCAATGATACTGGCTTGGCATTATCAACTAGATAAATGCGGAAATCTATCTCTCGTTTAGGGGGTAACCCCTTAATTTCTTCAAAGACATCGGGATAGTCTCGGACCACCCTTACAGATTGCAGATCATCGATGGACGAGTCGAGAGATTCAAGATAACATAACATGACGGGACCTCTAGGGTTACAAGAAATTTCTAGGGTATTACCGAGGCGAGTCATGAGCCTCTCCACCCTATGCTCACAATCGAGGATGGCTCCATAACTGGACAACCAGTCCATGCCCAAGACCAACCCATATCCCATGACCCCGAGAACATAAGCACTACACGTGAATTCTACGGCCAAGATAGAAATTTTCAAATCCACACAAATCATAGACAGATGGGCGGAACCCCCAATTGGATTTGAAACACAAACGGGATCCTCAACTAAGCTAGTACTTAGGTGCAAACTTTCAATAATATCAGAAGAGATAAAACTATGCGATGCGCCAGAATCAAATAAGGTGCGAACAGGAAAATCAGAAATGTAAACATGAATTTCTATAAAAACTCTACCTCGATCAAAAGCTGGAAGAGCGAGGAGAGCCTGCAATTGCCCTCCAGAGGGTCCTACTTGCTGAGTTTGTCCTTGCCCTTGTCCATGCTTCTTGGGACAATCCTAGCTGAGATGTCCAGATTCTCCGCAATGAAAACACTTGCCTAACTTCCTCTTCTTCTTCTTGCAATTCTTGGCTATGTGCCCAGTGATCCTACAGAAGTTGCACTTTCTTGTCTTTCTTGCCTTGTTGTTGTTCTTATCTCTTTTCTCGGTATCTTCCTTCTTGCCTTGGGACTCATTTGCCTTGACCTCCTTCTTGCTACTCTTATCTTCCTCTTGAAGTAGGGTCATATTCACCAAACTCTCGAAGGTCGCCCCCAGGGGTATATGAGATATGGCCAAACCGCCCAAGGGCTCATTTAATCCTAGAGCAAAGCGTAGTGCCTTCTTCCGAGCGGTGTTAACCCATTCTAGACCGAACTGAGCAAGTTGATTAAACTTATCCACGTATTCTCTAACGGTCATGTCCCCTTGCTTTAGTGATAGGAACCTCTCTAGCTGAAGGTTCTCTTCTGTCGATGATAGAAACTTTAGTCCAAACCTTCTCCTAAAGTCATCCCAAGTCTCAATGGGTCTAGTAGTGGTGGTGACTATCCACCAATAAGCAGCTTCCCCTTTCAATAGCCATACCGCCAACAGAACTTTCCTACGATCTTCCACATCAAAGATAGCAAAGAGGTCTTCAGTTTCCTTTAACCACTTTCTTGCCTCCACGGGAGTCTCCGTTCCGACAAAATTCTTGCAACCCATCGCCTTAAAGTCTTTGCAAAGATTTGCGAAATCCTCCTGCGGATGCTGAGGGGGAGGAGGAACCTCAGCTACGGGAGGAGGAGAGATGTTAGCGACGGGGGAAGGAGGAGGAATGTTCGCGGGGCCGGCTTCATTCGCCCTTGCCACCATAAATCTCCAGAAACAGACGGGTACTTGTACGCCTTCCGGGATGTTAAAGCGATCGACCATACTAAAACGAAGAAAAAGATAGATTCAGAACGAAGAAACGAAGGATAGTGCTATGGCTTTTGGGGAATAGCTTTTCTAAAATAACTAGACTTTTCTTGGAAAATACTTAATTGGTTTTGAAAATAGTTTTTCAAAAGGTAAGTTTCAAAAACACTTTTTCTCAAATCTTGTAAACCTTATGCTCTGATACCAAATGTAACAACCCACCTCCGCCAGTGCCACTCTTGCAAGCACACTGGCTTTGGAGGGGCGTTTAAAAAAGGTAAACATGCATGCAAATATCACAAGACAGAACATATAAGTAAAACAGAGTAATAAAGCAGCAGATTAAACTAGCATTTCAAAACCATAGTCATATTACAACAAAGTACTTGAGCATTATTTTCCAACAAACAAAGTCTAGGCAAAAGCATAAACTGAAAAACTGAAATACATAAAGTACTATCCCCAAAGTGAAGTGATAAATCATAGCTAGCTCAATGTCCAAACCCGTACATGAGCGAATCCAGTAAGCAAGCTAGAAAGATCCAAGCTAAGCTCCAATGTTCCCACCCTGAGGACCTGAGGGGGGGGAACGGTAGACAAGAAGCGAAAGAAAACAGGTCAGTCAAAAAGACTGGTAAGCCCTACTACTATCTGTCTATGAAATAGTAAAGTTAACTGGCATGAGAAGCTGAGATGAACATAAGGATAATAACATACTGGCATGATGATTAACTAACAAGGTAGATAAAGGTGTCATCGCATAATCAAGGTTAAGTTTTGCACCACGGGTGTACTAGCATTCTAACATGTCAAGTAAAAACAAGAATTGATCCCTTGGCCCAAGCTTGGCCCAACATCATGAGATGACCTAAATCAAGGTCCAACTACTCGGTCTAGTCGATCGGCTCCCTATAATCCTAACTCGTCAAGTGTCGGTGTCATGCGGCTTAATCATGTAATGTAGTTGACTGTGCAGGGTCCACCCTAGGGTGTATCTGGCCCTACGGTGTAACCCTCTGACACCATACCATGATGCACAGTCCAAACCTATCATTGCCCGTGTTCAACTCCGGACTCGATGTGCACGACCATGGTCCGCCTGAACAACCGGGGCATCATTCAGCCGTCTCTTTTGGTCTCTTACAATCAGCCCAGTAATCGTGCCCCACCCTAGCCTAGTCCTAGGGTCTTATGATACATCTAGAAGGTTACTGCTGAAAAGGACCACGCAACAAGGGTTTCTTAACGGGTTAAATGTGGTCGACCCGATCCAAACGTGGATTAAATCGGTTAAGAGTACCCAAGGCTCCTGACTTAACCTCGATTAATCCATCAAGCCCAAATAGGTTAAGTATTAAGTGGACCATGACTTAACCTTAATCAGGAGGCATTAATTAACTTAATGCGCTTTAACCTCTCACATTAGACCTTGTTGTGGTTACTAGTTAAGCCGGGCGGGTCTGGGTAGCTTTACACCACAACTAGGTCTAACCTCGGGTTCGAGCACAACATGACCAACTTCTCACATTGGGTCCTATTGTTTGTAGCCACTAGTTAAGCCGGGCGGGTCCGGGTAGATTTATGCTACAAACTCAACCCAACCTCGAGTTGGCTACACTCATATTTTCTAAGTGTCATGTCCATTATGTTTCCTAAACATAATTACAAGTTAACATATCACGTCATGTTACAAAAATCATGTTCATGTCATTATCTTACCCAACCCCAACGTAATCCCATTGTTTACATAATCGCAACAACGCATAAAGGATAAAATAGGGAACTTGGCATAACCATGACATAAAGGTGTTGAAGCCACAAGTTTAACATGGTGGCATATGAAATGTACATATGTTCATATACTTGCATATTGCATTATTAGGCTTCAAAAGCATGCATAAAACCAAACTTAACATATGAGTGATACATGGTGATAAATGACATGTAGAAGTTGCTAGAAGTTCGCATTTTTCCTCACATGCAAGTTATCATAAGGGATATGATAACTTTCATGTTGCCAAAATGCAACCTTTAATATAAAGCTTGGAGCTTTATGCTCAAAACCTCAAGTTTAACTTGCATAACATGATAACATGATCAACCCAAACTTGCATAACATAGCAACATGTGTCATACATAATGATTAAACCAACTTGCATAATGATCATCCAAACTTGCATATAATGATCAACCAAACTTGCATATAATGAACAACCAAACTTGCATATAATGACCAACCAAACTTGCATATAATGATCAACCAAACTTGCATATAATGATCAACCCCAAACTTGCATCATTCATTTAACTTTAGAGTTCAAAGAAAGAAAGTAGAAAAGGGCTTACTACGCTATGAAGACACAAATGAATATTTATTATAAAGATTGAGACGAAGCCCTTGTGCAAGCACCAAAAACCCAAATATGCAAGCTCCATATGAAAACCCTTGAGCCAATTCAATAAAAACCCTTGCTTTGAAATAGAAATGTTGCAACTTGACTTGAATGCAAGCTAAGAACACTCATACAAGTTTGAAAACACTTGTATGAACTCAAAATCTCTCATAGAAATTAACTTAGAAATTTTAGCATGAGAGTGGAGGCCATGAGAGGAACAAATTTGGCATAGTTTAGTTGTAGGATTGAATAATGGTGATTTAGGCTAGGTTTAGGGGTCTTTCTATAGAGTTTTAGGATAGTATTAGCCATAGGATTAACCCTAGATTCAATCCAAGCCATCAAAGCATGTCTTGGGGAAGAAGTCAAGTGTAGGAACCATCTAGGACCTTTAGATTAAAGCTAAACCATGAGAACCATTCAAATGCAAAATCTGCATTTGAGCGAATCGGCCCAAGGGTTGGCAGCCAAACACCCTGGATTAACCCCTAGTCGACCCAGCGGGTTCGGGTCGACCTCAAAAATCGGCCGGTTCGGTTATTCCCCTCTCCCAATTCGCTGTTTTGAACATTTTTGCATATTTATTTATTTAATTTTCAATTATATATATATATATATATCAATATATATATATTTCTCTGCGCAACCCATTTCAATTAATTAAGTATACTTTAATTTGTGAATTTTTCGTGAAACTTCGCGAGGCCATATCTTGGTCATACGGACTCCGATTTTTGAAAACTCGGACTCTATTTAGCTTATTTTTCCGAGACGAACGCAATGGCACAGTCCGTTTCCCTTGATTCAGATTTTACAGTTTAATTCTGCCTCCATTTATGTTATAACACGTTATTAAAAAATACGGGTTGTTACAAGCTGGCTATGGTTTATCACTTCATTTTGGGGATAGTACTTTATATATTTCAGTTTTTCAGTTTATGCTTTTATCTAGACTTTGTTGTTGGAAAATAATGACCAAGTACTTTGTTGTAACCTGACTATGGATTTGAAATGCTAAGTTTTATCCGCTGCTTTACTACTCTGTTTTACTTATATGTTCTGTCTTGTGATATCTGCATGCATGTTTACCTTGTTTAACGCCCCTCTAAAGCTAATGTCCTTGCAAGAGTGGCATTGGCGGAGGTGGGGTGTTACATTTAGGGTTAGGGGTCTTTTTGTAGAAGACTAGGATAGTGTAGGCCGTAGGATAAACCCTAGTTTAGATCCTAGCCATCCAAAGAATGTCTTGGGGAAGAAGTCAAGTCTAAAAAAATGGAGTGGTGTCTTAACCAGGCCTAAAAATGGAGTGGTGTCTTAATTGGGCTGAATTTCAAATCTGTTTTCGGATTTGAATTTTCGTGAAACTTTGCGAGGCCATATCTCGGTCATACGAACTCCGATTTACGAAATTTCGGACTCTATTTCGCGTATTTTTCCGAGACGAACGCAATGGCGCAACCCGTTTATCCTGATTCAGGTTTTATAATTAAATTCTACCTTTATTTATGTCTTAACACGTTGTTAAAATTCAGGTTGTTACATTTTCCCCTCCTTTAAGGATTTCGTCCCCGAAATCTCCAAGTTAGGAAGAACGTATCCTACCGTCCATCATCCATCTACTCAAAACATCATCCACAGGCAACCATTGTCCTTAGACGATTTCTAATGCCATATGAACACATGCAGAAAGTGTGTGTATATATTCCTTAGCTAATGCTAATGATCAGGCCTGAATGATCTTTCTAATGCAAAGTATGCTTAGTGCCATGAATCCAACATGTATGCAAATAATCCTAGTCATATAAGTACAACATGCGTGCACAAACATTCATTCATATACAACATCTGCATGACAACACATTCAATTTCATCCATAAACAAGTATAAATACTTGTGCATATGCAATATGAAATGTGAGTGCGTCGATCTAGTATCTAATGTGTATTCGCGCATCCACGAGCAACCACTTGCAACATATCAAACATAACATGTTTCAAGCACATGTTTACATCCATAGGATTCTACCTAAGGTTCCCAAGATAAGATCGACGAGATAAACAAGACAAACTCCTTACAGGGTTTGCAACAGAAACAGGACCGAGAGGATATCCACCAAGCGATAGCATGCAAGCAAGCTCTACAGGAGAACCAGGGATCAACCAGGAACCTCAGTTATATTGGGGGTATTTGCTGGGCCCACATCGTTGGCCCTAGCTTCCAAGTATCTCCGGAACCATCCGAGAATGGTCACTCCCTCGGGAAGGTTAAGATCGGCCATACTGAAAGGGTGAATAGAGTGCTAGAAGATCTCTTGAGGCTTTGTGTTCTCGACTTCGGTGGTACTTGGGAAGACCACCTTCCTCTTGTAGAATTTGCTTATAATAATAGCTATCAAGCCAGCATAGGGATGGCACCATTTGAAGCTTTATATGGGAGGCCGTGTAGGTCACCATCTTGTTGGTGGGAGACAACAGATAGACTTATACTTGGGCCCGATATGATACGAGACACATCCGAGAAAGTTGAATTAGTAAGAAGAAGGATGAAAGCGGCCCAAGATAGACAGAAATCCTATGCTGACAAGCGAAGGGCAGATTTGGAATTCGAAGTGGGAGACATGGTTTTCGTGAAGGTTTCTCCTTTGCGAAATGTGGTACGTTTTGGAGCAGCGGGGAAGCTGGCACCAAGGTTCGTAGGACCCTTCCCTATCATAGAGAGAATTGGAAAGATGGCCTATACGGTGGGATTGCCCGAGAAGCTAGCCGGAGTGCAAAATGTCTTTCATGTCTCACATCTCCGAAAGTGCCTACATGAGTCCGCTGAGGTGGTTGAACCAAGCATTCTTGAAGACATTGAGGTAGAGAAAGAAGCAACCTTGAGAAGAGCTCCGATTCGTATCTTGGGAACAGAGATCAAGAAGCTAAGGAATCGAGAGGTCAAGTTGGTGAAAGTTCAGTGGGGTGAGGCCGACGAAGATGCAACTTGGGAAACCGAGGAGAAGATGCGTGGGCTTTATCCATTTCTTTTTGAGGGTACATTCTCGATCTCTTTTCCTAATTAGCATATCTTTCTTTTTATCCGCGTTTATCTAGTTTATCTTGTTTCGTAGATCTTGTCTTGAGAACCTTAGGTAGAAACCCTTGGTTGAAACATGTATTTGAAACATGTTATGCTTGATGGTTGCAAGTGGTTGCAAGTGTTTGCACGTGGATACTCGTGGATGCATGATACACATTAGGCACTAAGATCGGCTCACACACTTTCATGTTGCATATGCATTAGTGCTTATACTTATTCATGGATGAAACTTGTTGAGCTATCACGTGGATGTTGCATATGGATGAATATTATGTGCACTCATGTAGAGATTATAAATTATGTTAGTAATTTGCATACATATGGACTCATTTCACTAACATATTTTGCATTAAGGAGGTTTACTGTATCAGTAACCGCCTGATTTTTGCATTAGATAAGTACATATACACACACCTTTGCATATGATCATACAACATTTAGAACCCTTTAAGGACAATGACTGCACGTGGATGATGTTTTGATTAGATGGATGATGGATAGTAGGATACGTTCTTCCTAACTTGGAGATTTCGGGGACGAAATCCTTTAAGGAGGGGAGAATGTAACCCCCGTAATTTGAACATAAAAATTCACAAATTAAAAGTATACTTAATTAAGTGAAATGGGTTGCGTAGAGAAATATATATATATTGATATATATATATATATATATATATATATATATATATATACTTGAAAATTAAATAAATAAATATGCAAAAATGTTCAAAACAGCAAATTGGGAGAGGGGAATAACCGAACCGGCCGATTTTTGAGGTCGATCCGAGCTCGCTGGGTCGACTAGGGGTTAATCCAGGGTGTTTGGCTGTCAACCCGTGGGCCGATTCGCTCAAATGCAGATTTTGCATTTGAATGGTTCTCATGGTTCAGCTTTAATCTAAAGGCCCTAGATGGTTCCTACACTTGACTTCTTCCCCAAGACATGCTTTGATGGCTTGGATTGAATCTAGGGTTAATCCTATAGCTAATACTATCCTAATCCTCTATAAAAAATGTAACACCCCACCACCGTTAAGGTCACTCACAAAGGGAATGCCTTAACTTTGGTGGAGCATTTTAGTAAACAGAACCGAAACTTACAAGACAGATAAAACAGTACTTGAAAATTTTTAACTTTATTACAGCGGAAACAGAAATTAGTATGGTTACATCCTTTCAATTTCAGAATTCAAGTACAAAATATCAGTCTTGTACAAAAGCCTTCAAAATGCATAGTTTAAAATCATAATCCCCATGGAACGGAAGCTATACAGAGCCAAGCCATACTTTAAGCACTTCAAGCAAAGAGAAATCCGGATCAAGCTAAAGTATTTCCCTCCTTGGATAACCTGGGGGAGGGGGAAACAGAAGAAAGAAGGCGAAACAACAAGGGTCAGACAAAAAGTCTTGCAAGTCCAGTGACTTTCAGCATATGAACAGATAATAATAATATGATATGAACATAAAACTGGATGTGAGATAACTATAACAGGTGTAGCAGATATAACAGAAAAACAGAATGATATAAACTATTGTTTTACACTTCTCTGCACTAATACTAGTATAACAGAATTAGGGGTCACCCTAATGTCTAAATTGAAGCAGGAACGGGTACAGAATACTTTAACATAAACAGAATGCTAATAATGGGCCTTTACTACCCGATTAGAAACAGACAGAAGCAGAAAACAGATTAATCCCTACGGAAACAGAATGTAGAATTAGGTGTACACTAGTAATGGGCCTTTACCACCCGAACAGACGGTACCACACAGAAACGGACGGGTGTTACCACCCAACAGAAACAGACGGTACCAACAGAAACAGACAGAACTAAGTGTACCCTAAAACCCTACCCCAAGCGATCGGCTCCCTAATACATAAATATCCTGTGTCGGCCCCACAGTAGGGTGTATCACTCCCTAAAGTGACAACCAATTGGCACAGACCTATTTACAGATGTCACAGCGTCTTACATCCTCAGAGGCAGACCGGGATCCATACACGCACATGACCCGGTTGGAACGCACCATCAACACCCCTCGCCATTATCAGAATGAACCACTTATAATTAGTTCAGTAAGCGTGCCCGGACCCTACCTACTGTTGGGTCAAAGTTTTGATACCAGAAAGGGTTACTGACTAATATGGGTCCCAAACAACAGATGACACAAATAATTCCCCTCCTAACCTTGTGTCCCCAGACTAACAGATTTCAGATTTATTTGTTTACAAGTTCAGACATACAGAATTCAGATTTACTAGTTCACAAATTAAGTTAACAAGTTTTCAGACTAACGGATCAGATGTACAGATTTTTCAGATTTGTCTAACTTTGTATTGGGCCTACAGATTCATGGACGGGTTTTCTACACCTATTAATCCATTTGATTTAACCCTATTTTCCCCCAATACGTTTTAGACGTCATTCTTATCTTAGATTTGCATTAATTAATTATTAATGCCCAGACCTCTCACATTAGGTCGCTAGCTTGTGGCCGCTGGATGTGCCGGGCGGTTCCGGGCAGACTTCTGCCACAAGCCAGACCTAACCTCGTGTCTTAAGCAGGTTATGACTAACTTCTCAAATTAGAACCTATTGTTTGCGGCCACTGGATGTGCCGGGCGGTTCCGGGCAGATTTACGTCGCAAATTCATTATGTAACACCCCACCTCCGCTAGGGTCACTCATAAAGGGAATGCCCTAGTTTTAGAGAGGTATTATCGAGATAACATCACAGAATTATCACAAGACAGAAAATAAATAAATAATTAAGTAAACAGCGGAAGAATTTCTGAGCAAAACAGAACTTCATTTCATTCCAAATTAAACCATGTCTTTTACAAACATTTCAAGTAACCTCATTACAACTGTCTTGTAATAATAGCCAAAGAAGCAGTAATTTAAAAACAGTAAAACAGCTTATTCCCCAGGTGCAGTCAAAAGAAGCAGCCAAAGCAAACCGTACATGCTGAGCCAAAGCAAGTGATATCCAAGCTAAGAGCTAGTTATTCCTCCCTGAGAACCGGGGGTGGGGGGGGGGGGGACGAAAGAAAAAGAGGCGAAAGGAAAAGGGTCAGTCATAAAGACTGAGTAAGTTCTAGTGACTTTCAGTGTAAAAACGGTTAAAACAACCTGTCATGTATGAACTGGAACTAGACTTAAGAATAGTGTCAAGGTGAACAAGATAGACTAAGGTGATCAGGATAAGTCAAGACAAGTCAAGTAAAGCATCACATGTTCGAGATCCGTTGCATCGACTTCACTAGTATACTAAGCCCGTGTCACAAGTTAATCACGAAATAAATCCCACGGCCCAATATCATGAAATGACCCTGAAACGGGGTCTGACCCAAGTACGGGGTCCTACGGAGCGATTATCTAGTCGATCGGCTCCCTACAATTTCTAGCTCGTCAAGTGTCCGTGTCATACGGCTAATCACGAATGTAGTCACCTGTGCTGGGTCCACCTTCCGGTGTATCAGCCCTAAGGTGTCAACCCCTGACACGATTCAAGATGCACAGATAAATCTACGGATACCCAGTGTCTGCCCCGGATACGTGCACGATCGTAGTCCGCCGAACCTACATTGGCGTACCCCACTGCCGCCGTTCACCTCTTACAATCAGCCCAGTAATCGTGCCCCCACCCGGCCTAGCCCCAGGGTACCTTGATACATCTAGAGGGTTACTGCTGAAAGGGGTCGTGTCTAGGGTTTCGCCTAATAGATTAGGTCATGTATTTCGTGACCCAACCCGCCTAACAGATTAAGTCATGTAATTCGTGACTCAATCCTTTTCTAGTCTAGTCATGTCAAGATGGTTAAGCATGTCATTTCAGTTCGCGACTTAACCCGCCTACGTGTCATGTCAAGTTGGCTAAGTGTCGTCGTTTTCAAGTTCATGACTTAGCCCTTCAAATCGTGTTCAAGTTGGTTAAGTTGTCTTTTCATGTTCATGACTTAACCCTACTTGGCATTAATTGATTCGTTAATGCACCGAACCACTCACATTGGATCCTGTTGTTCGTAGCCACTGGATTTGCCGGGCGGTTCCGGGCAGGTTTACACTACGGACTCAACCCAACCTCGGGTTTCAAGCGCGATGTGACCAACTACCCACATTGGATCCTATTGTTTGTAGCAACTGGATTTGCCGGGCGGTTCCGGGCAGATTTACACTACAAACTCAACCCAACCTCGAGTTGGCCACTTTCTTGTTTTCTAAAGTCATGCCCATGTTCTTATCAGATTTTTATATCATGTTCATATGTCAACCTCGTGCCCAACTAAGGCATGTTTAAAGTCAAGTTATGGCATGTTCAAGTCAAGTTTTTCGTGCCATATTTCATGTTCTACTTATGCCAAATTTCATAGTTTATGCTTATAATTAATTCAAGTTTTGCCTATTCTACCCAATCGTATCCCCAACGTATATAAACGTACTTCGTTCACAAGTATAAACAGTTCAAGAGATAAAGGGGAATAATACCAAACATGTGATAGGCATATGTGACAGTTATAACATTACTTGCATAATAAACAGGCTATAACATATCACATAGTTGCAATACTGGTATGGTGATAACTTGGCATAGTGATGATTCCAACTTAATTTAACATGATGTTTTCAACTTTGCATCATAGGCATAATAATCATTGCGGCATCATAAAAATTTTATTATAAACATGAAACATTAAAGGCATAGTAATCCTAATGGGCAAAGTGGATTCCAATTTAGCATTTTTAACATAATGATTCTCATAGACATAATAATTCCAATTTATCATAATGATTCTCATCTAATATTATAAACATAATGGTTCCAACTTAGCATTATTAACATAATGATTCTCAACTAACATGATAGACATAATGATCCCAATTTAGCGTTTTTAACATAATTAACATGATAGACATAATGAGTCCAATTTAGCGTTTTTAACATAATTAACATGATAGACATAATGATTCCAATTTAGCGTTTTTAACATAATTAACATGATAGACATAATGATTCCAACTTAGCGTTTTTAACATATCTAACATTATAACAATTTCAACTTTTCATCATAGCCTAGCAATACCCTATTTTTCATAAATCATGATGGGTATAATAACACCACAGGCATAATTCCATCAATATTCACAGCCATGGTCTAATTAGCATCATAGGCATGGTTTAATCAACATAAATATTTCAATAAACATAGCGATTTCATGGACATGTATTAGTCCAACTTGCCAAACAATTAAGCCCAAGTGATTCATAACAACATCAAAATCATGACAAGTTTAACTTGCAACGTTGCCATAGCAATATCCCCAAATTATAATTCAACGATAAATAATATAAACAATGGATTAGCAATAGTTCATAAATTCGGTTTCAATTCATCGCATGTCCATATTTTTTTAGCGTTTTTGCCTAAAAAGTAACATAGAACTTACAATATGAAGCAATTAAAAATCCCAAATCAATTAGTCTCGAATTCGTTGTCTAAAGCGTCGTAGTTGTTGTAGCTTCTAGTTGTAGCCTTCAAGAATCGTCCTCCATCTTCTATAATTTTATTCTTTATATTTTTAATTCAGAGCTTCTAGGTTTAATGGCGGCGGCCTGAGGCTAAAATGAAATAGTATGATTTAGGCTAGGTCTTAGGTCCTTTTTATAATGTTTGTGAGTTGTTTTAGACCGTCGATGGAGCTTGATTCAAGAATAGCCGTTCAGTCAGGATAGAGTTATCCTATTGACTCAGCCATGAGTCAGAAATGACTCAGCATTGACTCAGCGATGAGTCAGAAATGACTCAGCGTATTAAATGTTCACCAATTCAAACGTAAATACGTATTTAATAGATACATTTTCCCCTTTACCGTATTAATTACCCATATATAAATATTTATTTATATATGAATAAATATTTTCTTACCTTTAATTTGTTATAATTAAAAATTGGAGAAGGCCAAAAAAAGAAAAAAAACCATCCTTGACAACCAAAAATGCGCAACGTACGCTACATGATGCGTACACGTCATATATATATATATATATATATATATATATATATATATATATATATATATATATATATATATGCGTATATGTATATATATATTATATATATATTCATTTTTTTTTTCTATCTTCCCAATTACCCATTTTCACACTAAACCACTTTTTGAACTGCGTTCACACTAGGCTATTTTAAGCCATTCCCCTAAAACAAAAATAGGGCGCTGGCGGGGATCGAACTCTGTACCTCTTGTATGCAAGTCATGTGTTCCAACCAAATGAGCTACTAAGTCTTTTGCTTACAAACCCTAGAACAATGCTAAACATTATTCGTTTCCCATTCTTTTTTTTCATGTTTTGCTACGATATTTAAATTAAAGATATCTTCTTCACACGTTATCCGTTTTGCGTAAACTCGGACTCTATCTTAAGCAGAATTTCGAGGCGAATGCAATGGCGTAACCCGTTTCCCTTAATTCTTTGATTTGAAATCAATTATACTTTAATTTGTGAATCTCACTGTTATAGAATACACGCGGTGTTACATTCTCCCCCACTTAAAAGGATTTCGTCCCCGAAATCTTCAAGTTAGGAGGAATGTATATCCTAACATCCAAACATCCATCTACTCATCCATCAAACACGAGTATCCATTGTCCTTAAAAGACTTCTAATGCTTTATGATCATATGCGAAGTGTGTGTATATGTTCCATAGCTAATGCTAATGATCAGGCCTGATTGATCTTCTAAATGCAAAATATGTTTAGTGAAATGAATCCAATATGTATGCAAATTTTTCCTACTATAATTCACAATTTCTACATGAGTGCTCAAACATTCAATCATATGCAACAACCAAATGATAGCACAACCAAGTTTCCAAAATAAACACTCATGCATATGCAATATGTAAATGTGCCTGAGCCGATCTAGTGCCTAATGTGTATTCATGCATCCACGAGCAACCACTTGCGACCACTTGCAACCATTTCGCAATCATAACATGTTTCAATTACATGTTTACATCCAAAAAGATTCTACCTATGGTTCTCAAGATAGGATCAAAGAGATAACAAAACAAACATGGATAGCAAGAGAAATGTATGTAAACCTATAGGAAAAATAGACCTAGAATGTACCCTAAAAAGAAATGGGTATAGCGCGCTTAGCTTTTCTTAAATTTCCCAAGTTGCGTCTTCTAGGGCTTCACCCCACTGTATTTTAACTAGCTTGACTTCTTGATTCCTTAGCTCCTAGATCTCCGTTCCTAAGACACGAATCAGAACTCGCGTCAATGTTTCCACTTTTACGCCTTCAAGGATGCTTGGCTCAATCACTCCGGAAGACTCATCCGCCTTATCTTTATCCTTATCACTCATACCTATCCTATATAACATGTTAATAAGCCTCACGAAAACTATCTCCATCATACGGGAAAACCCTCTACGAAGCTAGAAAGAAGATTAGCCGCAGGTAAAGCTACAGTGACTACAGATGGAGAAAAGAAAGGGAAAGAGATTCAAACAAGGAAACAAAGGATAGTGCTAATGGCTTTTGGGGAATATCCTTTAAAAACTTTTTCTTGGAAAATGCTTCTTTGTAAATGGTTTTGAAAAAAAAAATTCAAAAGGTTTTCAAAACTTTTGCCCAGTCTTGGTAACCTTCTGCTCTGATACCAAGTGTAACACCCCACCTCCGCTAGGGTCACTCACAAAGGGAATGCCCTAGTTTTGGAGAGGTATTATCAAGATAACATCACAGAATAATCACAAGACATAACATAAATAAATAATTAAGTAAACAGCGGAAGAATTTCTGAGCAAAACAGAACTTCATTTCATTCCAAATTAAACCATGTCTTTGACAAACATTTCAAGTAACCTCATTACAACTGTCTTGTAATAATAGCCAAAGAAGCAGTAATTTAAAAACAGTAAAACAGCTTATTCCCCAGGTGCAGTCAAAAGAAGCTGCCATAGCAAACCGTACATGCTGAGCCAAAGCAAGTGATATCCAAGCTAAGAGCTAGTTATTCCTCCCTGAGAACCTGGGGTGGGGGGGGGGGGAACGAAAGAAAAAGAGGCGAAAGGAAAAGGGTCAGTCATAAAGACTGAGTAAGTTCTAGTGACTTTCAGTGTAAAAACGGTTAAAACAACCTGTCATGTATGAACTGGAACTAGACTCAAGAATAGTGTCAAGGTGAACAAGATTGACTAAGGTGATCAGGATAAGTCAAGACAAGTCAAGTAAAGCATCACATGTTCGAGATCCGTTGCATCGACTTCACTAGTATACTAAGCCCGTGTCACAAGTTAATCACGAAATAAATCCCACGGCCCAATATCATGAAATGACCCTGAAACGGGGTCTGACCCAAGTACGGGGTCCTACGGAGCGATTATCTAGTCGATCGGCTCCCTACAAGTTCTAGCTCGTCAAGTGTCCGTGTCATACGGCTAATCACGAATGTAGTCACCTGTGCTGGGTCCACCTTCGGGTGTATCAGCCCTAAGGTGTCAACCCCTGACACGATTCAAGATGCACAGATAAATCTACGGATACCCAGTGTCTTCCCCGGATACGTGCACGATCGTAGTCCGCCGAACCTACACTGGCGTACCCCACTGCCGCCGTTCACCTCTTACAATCAGCCCAGTAATCGTGCCCCCACCCGGCCTAGCCCCAGGGTACCTTGATACATCTAGAGGGTTATGCTGAAAGGGGTCGTGTCTAGGGTTTCGCCTAATATATTAGGTCATGTAATTCGTGACCCAACCCGCCTAACAGATTAAGTCATGTAATTCGTGACTCAATCCTTTTCTAGTCTAGTCATGTCAAGATGGTTAAGCATGTCATTTCAGTTCGCGACTTAACCCGCCTACGTGTCATGTCAAGTGGGCTAAGTGTCGTCGTTTTCAAGTTCATGACTTAGCCCTTCAAATCGTGTTCAAGTTGGTTAAGTTGTCTTTTCATGTTCATGACTTAACCCTACTTGGCATTAATTGATTCGTTAATGCACCGAACCACTCACATTGGATCCTGTTGTTCGTAGCCACTGGATTTGCCGGGCGGTTCCAGGCAGGTTTACACTACGAACTCAACCCAACCTCGGGTTTCAAGCGCGATTTGACCAACTACCCACATTGGATCCTATTGTTTGTAGCAACTGGATTTGCCGGGCGGTTCCGGGCAGATTTACACTACAAACTCAACCCAACCTCGAGTTGGCCACTTTCTTGTTTTCTAAAGTCATGCCCATGTTCTTATCAGATTTTTATATCATGTTCATATGTCAACCTCGTGCCCAACTAAGGCATGTTTAAAGTCAAGTTATGGCATGTTCAAGTCAAGTTTTTCGTGCCATATTTCATGTTCTACTTATGCCAAATTTCATAGTTTATGCTTATAATTAATTCAAGTTTTGCCTATTCTACCCAATCGTATCCCCAACGTATATAAACGTACTTCGTTCACAAGTATAAACAGTTCAAGAGATAAAGGGGAATAATACCAAACATGTGATAGGCATATGTGACAGTTATAACATTACTTGCATAATAAACAGGCTATAACATATCACATAGTTGCAATACTGGTATGGTGATAACTTGGCATAGTGATGATTCCAACTTAATTTAACATGATGTTTTCAACTTTGCATCATAGGCATAATAATCATTGCGGCATCATAAAAATTTTATTATAAACATGAAACATTAAAGGCATAGTAATCCTAATGGGCAAAGTGGATTCCAATTTAGCATTTTTAACATAATGATTCTCATAGACATAATAATTCCAATTTATCATAATGATTCTCATCTAATATTATAAACATAATGGTTCCAACTTAGCATTATTAACATAATGATTCTCAACTAACATGATAGACATAATGATCCCAATTTAGCGTTTTTAACATAATTAACATGATAGACATAATGAGTCCAATTTAGCGTTTTTAACATAATTAACATGATAGACATAATGATTCCAATTTAGCGTTTTTAACATAATTAACATGATAGACATAATGATTCCAACTTAGCGTTTTTAACATATCTAACATTATAACAATTTCAACTTTTCATCATAGCCTAGCAATACCCTATTTTTCATAAATCATGATGGGTATAATAACACCACAGGCATAATTCCATCAATATTCACAGCCATGGTCTAATTAGCATCATAGGCATGGTTTAATCAACATAAATATTTCAATAAACATAGCGATTTCATGGACATGTATTAGTCCAACTTGCCAAACAATTAAGCCCAAGTGATTCATAACAACATCAAAATCATGACAAGTTTAACTTGCAACGTTGCCATAGCAATATCCCCAAATTATAATTCAACGATAAATAATATAAACAATGGATTAGCAATAGTTCATAAATTCGGTTTCAATTCATCGCATGTCCATATTTTTTTAGCGTTTTTGCCTAAAAAGTAACATAGAACTTACAATATGAAGCAATTAAAAATCCCAAATCAATTAGTCTCGAATTCGTTGTCTAAAGCGTCGTAGTTGTTGTAGCTTCTAGTTGTAGCCTTCAAGAATCGTCCTCCATCTTCTATAATTTTATTCTTTATATTTTTAATTCAGAGCTTCTAGGTTTAATGGCGGCGGCCTGAGGCTAAAATTAAATAGTATGATTTAGGCTAGGTCTTAGGTCCTTTTTATAATGTTTGTGAGTTGTTTTAGACCGTCGATGGAGCTTGATTCAAGAATAGCCGTTCAGTCAGGATAGAGTTATCCTATTGACTCAGCCATGAGTCAGAAATGACTCAGCATTGACTCAGCGATGAGTCAGAAATGACTCAGCGTATTAAATGTTCACCAATTCAAACGTAAATACGTATTTAATAGATACATTTTCCCCTTTACCGTATTAATTACCCATATATAAATATTTATTTATATATGAATAAATATTTTCTTACCTTTAATTTGTTATAATTAAAAATTGGAGAAGACCAAAAAAAGAAAAAAAACCATCCTTGACAACCAAAAATGCGCAACGTACGCTACATGATGCGTACACGTCATATATATATATATATATATATATATATGCGTATATGTATATATATATATGCGTATATGTATATATATATATTATATATATATTCAATTTTTTTTTTCTATCTTCCCAATTACCCATTTTCACACTAAACCACTTTTTGAACTGCGTTCACACTAGGCTATTTTAAGCCATTCCCCTAAAACAAAAATAGGGCGCTGGCGGGGATCGAACTCTGTACCTCTTGTATGCAAGTCATGTGTTCCAACCAAATGAGCTACTAAGTCTTTTGCTTACAAACCCTAGAACAATGCTAAACATTATTCGTTTCCCATTCTTCTTTTTTTTTTCATGTTTTGCTACGATATTTAAATTAAAGATATCTTCTTCACACGTTATCCGTTTTGCGTAAACTCGGACTCTATCTTAAGCAGAATTTCGAGGCGAATGCAATGGCGTAACCCGTTTCCCTTAATTCTTTGATTTGAAATCAATTATACTTTAATTTGTGAATCTCACTGTTATAGAATACACGGGGTGTTACACATTCTAACCTCGAGTTAGCCATATTCATCTTTGCGGCCAATTAATTAATTATTTACCGTTTATGCGCACGCCCAATATATATGCCAATTCAGATTATATCAATAACAAAATGATCACATCAACTCAAATGATATAGCAGATAACAGATTTTAGCAGATTGGGTGACTTAACAGATCTAACCGATTTAGCACTTAGCAGATTTTGGCATATAACAGATTAGGCATCTCAACAGACAAATTTAACAGATTTGGCATTTCAATCTAATTAGCAGTCTAGGCAATATAACAAAACTAGCAGTTTAGGCTACTTAGCAAATTAGCAGATTTAGCAAATCTAATATTCTAAAGGTTCTATTTACATGCCTTGCCCAATCATAAATTGGCCTAAATCCATATGCTTACATAATTGTCATGATTCACAACATATACTCCATGTTTGCATAAGCGCAGAATATGGACATAATTTGCCATATAACATATGTTCCAATTTTTGTTAAACTAGCATTTTACAGCAGATTCACATATAAATTATACCAAATATAACCATTAATTTTAATGCATGTCATATATCCAAAAACCCCTATTTAGGTGTAATCACAATAATAGACATCCTAATTAATGCAAATCCTAAGCTTCCATATCTTCTTCTTCTTGAGTCATGAATCATTATGCAAACTATACCCAACAATATAAATCTTTAAATCATATCTTCTAAAAATCAGATCATGCCTTTTATATGCATTTTGTCCAAAGTCTCAAATCATATGTAATCTTACAATGGTTCCTCTTTTCTTCTATCATAGAATATGCATAGATCCAAATCTAGTTTACAACATATGCTCATTAATTACAGTTCTAAATTACAACATAACTATGCATACAACATGCATAAATTATATGTTCATAGTCAAATTTATGCACATGTCCAATATATTTATGCCTCGGACCTAAAGTCATATGTTCCATTTAGTCTTGTCAAATTTCACATCATTCATTATTTATCCCAGAATTTGCGTTCATACGTTCATCTCTTATGAGATTAGGCACAGGCTCGTGGTAGCCTGGCTATAAAGACAGAAAAGAAGAAAAGGGATACAGAACAGTCACAGAAAAGCAAATCTGACAGAAGAGAACACCATTCTCAGATTCAGAATTAAAAACATATCAAAATTATAATTAACGTTTATAGCGGAAAATAACTGTACTTGCCTTGATTGGATTAAAGAAAGAACTTTAACTTGTTGTAGAATCTTTGCAGAACTTTAACCTCTAGTTTGAATTGAGTTGCTTAGGCTGATGTTGATTATCTTCTAGTTTTAATTCCAGCAGAGCAGAGACGCCATTTTTATTTTTATTTTTAGAAGAAGAGAGAAATGGAGGCTAGAGAATTGTGTAAGAAATCTAGGTAGAGTCTAGGGTCATTTTTATAGAGGTTATGAACTGATTAGGACCATCGATGTTGCTTGGATTGATCGTAGCCATTCATTCGAAAGAGAGACCAATTAGAACCTGCCACCTAGCCCTAATGACAAAGCAGACTACAGAAAATCGACCAACATAGAATAGGCCAGCCAGGTTGGGCTGGGCTCGACCTAGCTCTGGACCAGGTCGACAGCCCTGTCGACAGCCCTATCGACAGCCCTGTCGACCTGGCTAGACCAGGTCGACAGCCCAGTCGACCTGGGTGTCTTAGGCGGGAATTTTCCCGCCCTGGCCAATTGGGCCCGATTTTTAATTTCAAACTTCTTTTCTGAGCTATTCGAATTTTAAACTTAATTCAGAAACTTCCAGAGGCTATATCTTCTTCATACGGACTCCGTTTTTCGAAAACTCGGACTCTATTTCGCGTATTTTTCCGAGACGAACGCAAATGTGTATCCCGTTTCCCTTAGTTCTTTGATTTCAAATTAATTATACTTTAATTTATGACTTTCACGGTTATAGAATACACGGGGTGTTACATTCTCCCCCAGTTAAAAGGATTTCGTCCCCGAAATCTTCAAGTTAAGAAGAATGTGTCCTACCATCCAATCATCCATCTACTCAATCATCAACCACATGCATCCATTGTCCTTATAGACTTCTAATGCTTTCATGTTTAAATGCACAGTGTGTGTTCATGTCCGTATCTAATGCAAAATCAGGCGGCCCACTGATTCAGTCGACCTCCTTAATGCAAATCATGTTAGTGCCATGAGTCCAATATGTATGCAAATTTTCCTACTTGAGACATATCATTTCTATATGAGTGCGCAACTGCTCATTCATATGCAACATCCATATGCTGATTCAACCATTTTGCATCCATAAAAATTTAAAAATGCTCACACATCCATATGCAGTATGAGAGTGCTTTCGAGCCAATCTAGTGCCTAGTGTGTGTATATGCATCCACGAGCAACCACTAGCAACCACTTGCATCCACTTGCAACCATCAAACATAACATGTCTCAAACACATGTTTACACCCATTAGTTTCTACCTAAAGTTCAAATATTCGATCGATAGGATACAGTCGAATGATGGAAGCATGTACAGATAGAATGAAAATTTGGTTCCCATTAGACATGGGTCCTAAATATCGGCCCCAAAGACCGGAACCAACATCAAATTGATACCCCACGAAAACTCAGAATGTATGCGTCATACTTGACGCCTAACACAGATATCCCTCAAACCCCAATCTCAAACAGATGATCCATAACCCTTATGGGTCTGAGTCTATAGCGGAATTCAGAAATAATACTAGTATTAAAGTGCAGAGTACCGATTACAAAACTAAAATACCAGAATCAGAAAAAAGTCTTAACTCCATAATCAGATAAAGAAATTAAACCTACTATAGAAATTTTCCTATTTCTATCCTAGCCACTAGCCTCAAGAGTGTTTGCCTGCCCTCCTTGTCCTCGTCTCTTCGGGCAGTCCCTAGTGAAGTGTCCCATCTCCCCACAGTTGAAGCAAGCGCCCTTCCTTTTTCTGCAATCCTTGTTCAGATGAGTTGAGCTTCCACAAGTAAAGCACTTTTTCCCCTTCTTATCTTCAGACTTCTCATCCTTCTTTTGTGTTTCCTTTTTGGGCCCCGCTTTCTTATTCTGTGGTTCTTCCTTCTTTGTCTCTTTCGGGCCCTTGTCTTCCTCGTGCAGTGGTGCCATATCCACCAATTTCTCATAAGTTGCACCCATGGGTACATGGGTCATGGCTAGGCTGTGCAGTGGCTCATTCAATCCTTTAACAAAGCGGAGAGCCTTTTTATGCTGAGTGTTGACTAAATCCAATCCGAATCTTGCTAGTTGGTTGAACTGGTTGACGTATTCCTTGACCGTCATACTTCCTTGCTTAAGAGACAAGAACTTTTCCAATTGTAAACTTCGTTCAGCTTACGAGAGGAATTTTGTCTCAAACCTTGTTCTGAAATCCATCCATGTCTCAACCGGCCTCTCGGCGTTAGTGACTTCCCACCAGTAGGAAGCTTCGTCTTTGAGCAGCCATACTGCCAACTGTACCTTCTGCCTATCGTCCACCTCGAAGATAACGAACAGATCCTCAGTTTCTTTGAGCCAATTCCTTGCTTCTACGAATGATTCAGTTCCTTTGAAATCCTTCCCACCCATGGCCCTAAAATCTCTACAGATTTTTGAGAAAGCAATAGCACGAGGAGGGGGTGGAGGAGGGGGATCATTTGCTGGACCTGCAGCGGCGGTCCTAGCCTCAAGATATTGACGAAACCAACCGGGTACATGAACACCCTATGGTATCTCAGATGCTTCAGACATGCTGGAACGAAAAAGGAAAGGTTCAATACAAAAAGGACTGAAAGAAAGATATATGGCTCTTGGGGATCATGTTTTTCAAAATAAGCTTTATTTTTGAAAATACTTCCTTTCCAAAACCTTTTTGAAAATAGTTTTCAAAAACTTTACCCAATCTGGTAACCTTCAGCTCTGATACCAAGTGTAACACCCCACCTCCGTTAAGGTCACTCACAAAGGGAATGCCTTAACTTTGGTGGAGCATTTTAGTAAACAGAACAGAAACTTACAAGATAGATAAAACAGTACTTGAAAATTTTTAACTTTATTACAGCGGAAACAGAAATTAGTATGGTTACATCCTTTCAATTTCAGAATTCAAGTACAAAATATCAGTCTTGTACAAAAGCCTTCAAAATGCATAGTTTAAAATCATAATCCCCGTGGAACGGAAGCTATACAGAGCCAAGCCATACTTTGAGCACTTCAAGCAAAGAGAAATCCGGATCAAGCTAAAGTATTTCCCTCCTTGGATAACCTGGGGGGGAAACGGAAGAAAGAAGGCGAAACAACAAGGGTCAGACAAAAAGTCTGGCAAGTCCAGTGACTTTCAGCATATGAACAGATAATAATAATATGATATGAACATAAAACTGGATGTGAGATAACTATAACAGGTGTAGCAGATATAACAGAAAAACAGAATGATATAAACTATTGTTTTACACTTCTCTGCACTAATACTAGTATAACAGAATTAGGGGTCACCCTAATGTCTAAATTGAAGCAGGAACGGGTACAGAATACTTTAACATAAACAGAATGCTAATAATGGGCCTTTACTACCCGATCAGAAACAGACAGAAGCAGAAAACAGATAAATCCCTACGGAAACAGAATGTAGAATTAGGTGTACACTAGTAATGGGCCATTACCACCCGAACAGACGGTACCACACAGAAACGGACGGGTGTTACCACCCAACAGAAACAGACGGTACCAACAGAAATAGACAGAACTAAGTGTACCCTAAAACCCTACCCCAAGCGATCGGCTCCCTAATACATAAATATCCTGTGTCGGCCCCACAGTAGGGTGTATCACTCCCTAAAGTGACAACCAATTGGCACAGACCTATTTACAGATGTCACAGCGTCTTACATCCTCAGAGGCAGACCGGGATCCATGCACGCACATGACCCGGTTGGAACGCACCATCAACACCCCTCGCCATTATCAGAATGAACCACTTATAATTAGTTCAGTAAGCGTGCCCGGACCCTACCTACTGTTGGGTCAAAGTTTTGATACCAGAAAGGGTTACTGACTAATATGGGTCCCAAACAACAGATGACACAAGTAATTCCCCTCCTAACCTTGTGTCCCCAGACTAACAGATTTCAGATTTATTTGTTTACAGGTTCAGACATACATAATTCAGATTTACTAGTTCACAAATTAAGTTAACAAGTTTTCAGACTAACGGATCAGATGTACAGATTTGTCTAACTTTGTATTGGGCCTACAGATTCATGGACGGGTTTTCTACACCTATTAATCCATTTGATTTAACCCTATTTTCCCCCAATACGTTTTAGACGTCATTCTTATCTTAGATTTGCATTAATTAATTATTAATGCCCAGACCTCTCAGATTAGGTCGCTAGCTTGTGGCCGCTGGATGTGCCGGGCGGTTCCGGGCAGACTTCTGCCACAAGCCAGACCTAACCTCGTGTCTTAAGCAGGTTATGACTAACTTCTCACATTAGAACCTATTGTTTGCGGCCACTGGATGTGCCGGGCGGTTCCGGGCAGATTTACGTCGCAAACTCATTCTAACCTCGAGTTAGCCATATTCATCTTTACGGCCAATTAATTAATTATTTACCGTTTATGCGCACGCCCAATATATATGCCAATTCAGATTATATCAATAACAGAATGATCACATCAACTCAACTGATATAGCAGATAACAGATTTTAGCAGATTGGGTGACTTAACAGATCTAACCGATTTAGCACTTAGCAGATTTTGGCATATAACAGATTAGGCATCTCAACAGACAAATTTAACAGATTTGGCATTTCAATCTAATTAGCAGTCTAGGCAATATAACAAAACTAGCAGTTTAGGCAACTTAGCAAATTAACAGATTTAGCAAATCTAATATTCTAAAGGTTCTATTTACATGCCTTGCCCAATCATAAATTGGCCTAAATCCATATGCTTACATAATTGTCATGATTCACAACATATACTCCATGTTTGCATAAGCGTAGAACATGGACATAATTTGCCATATAACATATGTTCCAATTTTTGTTAAACTAGCATTTTACAGCAGATTCACATATAAATTATACCAAATATAACCATTAATTTTAATGCATGTCATATATCCAAAAACCCCTATTTAGGTGTAATCACAATAATAGACATCCTAATTAATGTAAATCATAAGCTTCCATATCTTCTTCTTCTTGAGTCATGAATCATTATGCAAACTATACCCAACAATATAAATCTTTAAATCATATCTTCTAAAAATCAGATCATGCCTTTTATATGCATTTTGTCCAAAGTCTCAAATCATATGTAATCTTACAATGGTTCCTCTTTTCTTCTATCATAGAATATGCATAGATCCAAATCTAGTTTACAACATATGCTCATTAATTACAGTTCTAAATTACAACATAACTATGCATACAACATGCATAAATTATATGTTCATAGTCAAATTTATGCATATGTCCAATATATTTTATGCCTCAGACCTAAAGTCATATGTTCCATTTAGTCTTGTCAAATTTCGCATCATTCATTATTTATCCCAGAATTTGCGTTCATACGTTCATCTCTTATGAGATTAGGCACAGGCTCGTGGTAGCCTGGCTATAAAGACAGAAAAGAAGAAAAGGGATACAGAACAGTCACAGAAAAGCAAATCTGATAGAAGAGAACACCATTCTCAGATTCAGAATTAAAAACATATCAAAATTACAATTAACGTTTATAGCGGAAAATGACTGTACTTGCCTTGATTGGATTAAAGAAAGAACTTTAACTTGTTGTAGAATCTTTGCAGAACTTTAACCTCTAGTTTGAATTGAGTTGCTTAGGCTGATGTTGATTATCTTCTAGTTTTAATTCTAGCAGAGCAGAGACGCCATTTTTATTTTTATTTTTAGAAGAAGAGAGCAATGGAGGCTAGAGAATTGTGTAAGAAATCTAAGAAGAGTCTAGGGTCATTTTTATAGAGGTTATGAACTGATTATGACCATCGATGTTGCTGGGATTGATCGTAGCCATTCATTCGAAAGAGAGACCAATTAGAACCTGCCACCTAGCCCTAATGACAAAGCAGACTACAGAAAATCGACCAACATAGAATAGGCCAGCCAGGTTGGGCTGGGTTCGACCTGGCTCTGGACCAGGTCGACAGCCCTGTCGACAGCCCTGTCGACAGCCTTGTCGACCTGGCTAGACCAGGTCGACAACCCAGTCGACCTGGGTGTCTTAGGCGGGAATTTTCCCGCCCTGGCCAATTGGGCCTGATTTTTAATTTCAAACTTCTTTTCTGAGCTGTTCGAATTTTAAACTTAATTCAGAAACTTCCAGAGGCTATATCTTCTTCATACGGACTCCGTTTTTCGAAAACTCGGACTCTATTTCGCGTATTTTTCCGAGACGAACGCAATGGCATATCCCGTTTCCCTTAGTTCTTTGATTTCAAATTAATTATACTTTAATTTATGACTTTCACTGTTATAGAATACACGGGGTGTTACAAAAAAAAACCCTAAACGTAGCCGAAATCACCATTATTCAATCCTACAACTAAACTATGTCAAATTTGTTCCTCTCATAGCCTCCACTCTCATGCTAAAATTCCTAAGCCCATTTCTATGAGAGATTATGAGTTTATACAAGTGCTTTCGAACTTGTATGAGTGTTCTTAGTTTGCATTCAAGTCAAGTTGCAACATTTCTATTTCAAAGTAAGGATTTTTATTGATTTGGCGCAAGGGTTTTTCAATTGGGGCTTTCATATTTTGGTGCTTGCATAAGGGCTTCATCTCAATCTTTATAATAAATATTCATTTGTGTCTTCATAGCGTAGTAAGCCCTTTTCTACTTTCTTATATTGAACTCTAAAGTTAAATGAATGATGCAAGTTTGGGGTTGATCATTATGATATGCAAGTTTGGTTGATCATTATGATATGCAAGTTTGGTTGATCATTATGATATGCAAGTTTGGTTGATTATTATGATATGCAAGTTTGGTTAATCATTATGCTATGCAAGTTGGTTTAATCATTATGTATGACACATATTGCTATGTTATGCAAGTTAAACTTGATGTTGTGAGCATAAAGCTCCAAGCTTTATATCAAAGGTTGCATTTTGGCAACATGAAAGTTATCATATCCCTTATGATAACTTGCATGTGAGGCTAAATGCGAACTTCTAGCAACTTCTACATGTCATTTATCACCATGTATCACTCATATGCTAAGTTTGGTTTTATGCATGCTTTTGAAGCCTAACAATGCAATATGCAAGTATATGAACATATGTACATCTCATATGCCACCATGATAAACTTGTGGCTTCAACACCTTTTTGTCATGATTAAGCCAAGTTCCCTATTTTACCCTTTATGCGTTGTTGCGATTATGTAAACGATGGGATTACGTTGGGGTTGGGTAAAATTATTACATGAACATGATTTTTATAACATAATGTGATATGTTAACTTGTAATTATGTTTTGGAAACATAATGGACATGACACTTAGAAAATATGAGTGTGGCCAACTCGAGGTTGGGTTGAGTTTGTAGCATAAATCTACCCGGACCCGCTCGGCTTAACTAGTGGCTACAAACAATAGGACCCAATGTGAGAAGTTGGTCATGTTGTGCTCGAACCCGAGGTTAGACCAAGTTGTGGTGTAAAGCTACCCGGACCCGCCTGGCTTAACTAGTAACCACAACAAAGTCTAATGTGAGAGGTTAAAGCACATTAAGTTAATTAATGCCTCCTGATTAGGGTTAAGTCATGGTCCACTTAATACTTAATCAATTTGGGCTGGATGGGTTAATCGGGGTTAAGTCACGAACCTTGGGTATACTTAACCAATTTAATCCACGTTTGGATTGGATTAACCACATTTAACCCGTTAAGGAAACCCTAGTTGTGTGGTCCTTTTCAGCAGTAACCCTCTTGATAGTATCATAAGACCCTAGGACTAGGCTAGGGTGGGGCACGATTACTGGGCTGACATGTAAGCGACCAAAACGACGGCTGAGTAGGTACGCCGGTGTAGGTCTAGGCGGACTATGGTCGTGCACATAGTCCGGAGTTGGAGAATCAGGCACGGGTACCAGTAGATCTAGACTGCGCATACTTGATTCGTGTTTGAGGTTGACACCTTAGGACTTGATACACCCTAGGGTGTACCTAGCGCAGTTTAACTACATTGCATGTTTGGGTCGTATGACACCGACACATGACGAGTTAGGCTTATAGGGAGCCAATCGACTAGACCGTGTAGTTGGACCTTAATTTAAGTCACCTCATGATGATGGGCCAAGCTTGGGCCAAGGGATCAATTCTTGTTCTTACTTGACATGTTAGAATGCTAGTACACCCGTGGTGCAAAAACTTAACCTTAATTATGCGATGACACCTTTATCTATCTTGTTAGTTAATCATCATGCCAGTATGTTGTTATCCTTATGTTCATCTCAGCTTCTCATGCCAGTTAACTTTACTAGTTCATAGACAGATAGTAGTAGGGCTTACCAGTCTTTTTGACTGACCTGTTTTCTTTCGCCTCTTTTCTTCCGTTTCTCCCCCCCCCCCTCAGGTTCTCAGGGTGGGAACATTGGAGCTTAGCTTGGATCTTTACAGCTTGCTTACTGGATTTGCCCATGTACGGTTTCGGACATTGAGCTAGCTATGGTTTATCACTTCATTTTGGGGATAATACTTTATGTATTTCAATCTTTCAGTTTATGCTTTTATCTAGACTTTGTTGTTGGAAAATAATGACCAAGTACTTTGTTGTAACATGACTATGGTTCTGAAATGCTTAGTTTTATCCGCTGCTTTACTACTCTGTTTTACTTATATGTTCTGTCTTGTGATATCTGCATGCATGTTTACCTTGTTTAACGCCCCTCCAAAGCTAATGTCCTTGCAAGAGTGGCATTGGCGGAGGTGGGCTGTTACACCCTGGTCGGTCTAACACTTTACCAATCCTGGTCGGTCGTTGCCAGGGTCGGTCGGTCCTCCTCCACCATTCCTAGTCGGTCGTTCGATGTCAAGGTCGGTTGGTCTTCCTACACTATTTCTGGTCGGTCGTTCGATGTCAGGGTCGGTCGGTCCTCCTTCACTATTTTTGGTCGGTCATTCGATGTTAGGGTCGGTCGGTCCTCATTCACTATTTCTGGTCGGTCCAGGAACTCGGGTCGGTCGAAACCCCCCTGGTCGGTTATCTCAACCCCAAACTGCACCATTTCAACCAGCTATTTTCGCCTCTCGATGGCGTTTTCGACCAATGTAACACTTCTAATCAATCACAAAGCATACCATACATTCATAGAAACATAGAGAATTAACCGCAAACATCAAAACATCAATATGATAGGTTAATATGGATCAAACATACCCAAAACCCCATATTTCCCCTTAAGCATGTTTAGGTGAAACTAATGATGTGATTAGCAAAACTTAACCAATTTAATCCAAATTCATATCAGAGGTCTAAAACATCATTTAAGAATTTATGAACATTTTTCCAGAATTTTATCAAGTTTAAATTCGCTAATTAACACTAATTACCTCTAATTAGCCATAATTAGTGAGGAACTATGCAAATCATTCACCTTAGCCACAAATAAACTAAGATCTGAAATCTCTGATTTGATGTGAATCCGATGCTAAACAGCAGCTCCAATTTTGATTTGGTGTAGATCTCCCTTGATTTGATGTTGCTAAGCTTAATCCTTGATTAGAAGATGATTTGGAGGTGATTTAGAGGTTGGAGGCCATTTTTAGGGTTTCTTGGAGATAAGTGGAGGCTAGAAAACTGAAATGGAATGATTCTCTAACCCTTTTCAGCCTCCCCATAACCCTAATCCCGAAATGGGTTATGGGCCCATTCACTAATCACCCTCTTTGGCCCGGTTAAGCAGTTTTTCACCTTCCAAACCTTATTTCAGCCATATCTCCCGAACGGTAAGTCCGTTTTTCCCATGTGACCACTCTACGGAAAGGTAAACAATATAAAGAATCTAATGGAAGTGGTTTCAAGTCAAAATTCCTTTCCAATCAAAAGTTATGGCCAAAACAATATCAGATAGGGGCAAAACGGTCATTTATAAATCGACAAAAATCATGAACATGGGAAATGGGTCAAATGGTTATTTCACAAAGTTACATGACCATACAACTTCATATGGGAAGGAAATAAATATTCTACGATCCTTCGGTGCGTAGAGTGCGGCTTGTTACATATGAACTATAAGAAATAATCGTGTTTTGAAATAAATTGTTTTACAATAAAAATCACATTTTTATTATATATATAAACTATAGAAAACATTCATGTGTTGAATAAAGGACTAGAACGATAAAAATCAAATTGTTATTGTATGTGTGAAGTCGAAAACATTAATGTGTTGAATATATAGATTGAACAATAAAATCTACATTTTTATTGTGAATATGAAGTGCTAAAAATATTCATGGGTTGAATATATATTTTTGATGATAAAAATATCATTTTTATCATGTAATCGACTCGTTAAAAATACACAAGTGTTGAAATAAATATTTGTTTGTTATGAATATTATTTTTAACATGTGTATGAACTAAATAAAATAGTCATGCGTTGAAGGATATTTTTGTTCGCTAAAAATATCATCTTTATACGAAATATGAAGTGTTAAAAATGGTGATGTATTGAAATAAATATCTACTGGATAAAAATATCATTTTTAACAAATATATGAAGTGAATATGGTTTTAAATCGAAGAATGGATTATATATATATAATTAAAAATAAATCGAATAATGAAGCTGTAGTTCATATTTTGAAACGGTGATTTCAAACGATTAGTGCGTGAGATCCGACCATCGGATTTTCACGAAACCGAAACTTTTGGGTTCGCTTTGGAAATATCTTTACAACGACACCCTCTTTGTGAAGATCCAATCGTTGGATTTTCTGGAATGTTTAATTCAAATCTGAAGAAAAACAGCGCCAGAATCGATTATATATATATATATATATAATTAAATTAAATCGAATAATGACGCTGTAGTTCGTATTTTGAAATCGTAACTTCAAACGATTGTACCGAGAGATCCGACCATCGGATTTTTACCAAAATAGAAACCGTTGGATTCGTTTTGAAAAGATCTTTCTAATGATATAAAAATTGTGAAGATCAAACCGTTAGATTTTCAGATATGTGTAAATCAAATCTGAAGAAAAACATCGCCACGGCCGCGTTATGGCCTAAAAGCGTCGTTTGAATGAATTGGCTATTTTTAAATAAATAAAAATAGCGATAAATCGTGATAAAATATTATAAACGACATGGAATGGAAATAAACTGAATTTGCTCGGTTTATTTGATATTTGATGGTTGAATGTGTTTGACGTGAAAAATACATTAAAGAACAGAATTATTGATGTCGAATAATTTAACCATTGAAATGAATTGATTTGAATTCTAAATATACGTGAATTATTTGAAAAGGCCGAGTTAATTCTCATTTCAAATAATTGATCGACGATTAGAAGTCAAAGATACGAAGACAGTGCAAGACCGATGATCTTCACGTCGAATGGAGGGGTGCTACTGATGCTCATGATAGGAGTAGCTACCTTGAAGGTGCTGAAGTAGTAGTCGTCTGGATGTACTTGTTGATTGTACGGATGTGCGAGGTATTAAGGGCCTCCGGTTTCATTTAGACCTAGAATGGACTTGTAAATGGACTGAGTGTCTGACATTGGATATCATTCTGTGTGATTGATGGATATTGGTTGCATGGAATGGTTTGCCTGTGTGGCATGCTAAGATGCAAATGATCAAAGCTTTTGTTGAAAAGTAGTGCTTTGTGGTTGATGACAAAAGCATGGCTTTGAATGTCTAGCTTTGTGTTTAGCTTTGTTTAGCCAGCTTCACACCCCGGTATGAGCCAGAAATAGGAGAGGACATGCGTTTCCTTCTGGCTAGGAGTGGTGCTTTGGGTTTTGCACGCCCGGGTATTTTACTTATGTGGATAATGGAAAGCAAGGCCTCAGTTAGCTCGGTCTCTTCGGAGCCGATGTTTGGTCGGATATGACCAGTTTACGCCCCATAAGGCGGGGAAATGGAATGTTCATGCATTTTAATCCACATCGAGTGGACCGGACCTGACGATCCAAGGGCCTACCTATGTCTGGGTCCTAAGACATGGGCTAGATTGTCTCGAAGCAGTAAGGACGATATCCTGCCTTGGTTCATGACGGAAATCCAATTTCCAAATACGACACCGTGCGGTTTTGATTGTATATATATATATATATATATATATATATATATATATATATATATATATATATATATATATATATATATGGCGACATGATATATGGTACCCATGCCGTCTATGATTGATATTTATGATTGAAATTGTTTTTGAAACATATAAACACTAGCAATAATATCAAATGATTTGTTTTGCTCGTATCAAGCATATTTTGGCCATTATAAGATAAAATTCTATCCTCCGGTTTGTGTTGCATTGTGTGATGGGAACTGAGTCTTATAATGGCTTCATTTTTAAAAGAAGCATTGCGATGTTTAAAAGATTTACTTGTTTTAAAGCACTGGCAATCCAATGGAGTAAACCCGTTCCGCGAAAGTGGCGTGGTCCTATGATTGGCCATATTATAAAGTAAGTAGAGTAGATTTCTCATACCAGTCCCATGACTGACTCGTAGTTTGTTTCATTTGCAAACTCGGGTGCCCCTATTTCTACATGGGAAACCTTGTATTCAGGATTTAGCAAGCTCTTTCTGGATAGCTGGAGCTGAAGATGGATTCTATCATTTATCTCTTTTTAATGTTGTTCAGCTCCTATTGTACATATTATGTTTAGTTTCCACTGTAGACATTTATGTATAGCTGAAATGTATTTTGTACCCAGTATGATCCTGTATACTGTGTACCTCTGATGGTTATGTTTATCCAATGTATTCTATTGTACATTATCTGGTGTATTTATTTATTTCAGTTCTGTTGTTATCTGTTTATGTGTTATATTCTAAAGATTACCCTTGCCATCGTCGTATGGGGTTTAGGGTCATCACAAACGTGGTATCAGAGCTTTGGTTAAGCTTAGTTCTGGAATATAACATATTAATGAATTCGTCAGAAATAGAACCAGTAGTGTTCTAGGACGAATAGCTCATTATAGACAGGATCAGTAAGGTCCTATTATGAGTATAGCAGAATGAAATACACCTCGATAGGCACATTTACATTCAAGTATATGTTTCTTTGCTTTATAATATATTTTCTGTTGACCTGACACTTGTTCTGCTATTTGCAGAAGTACTAGAAAATGAGTGTCAGATACAGAAGAAGAAATAAAGAACGAAATCTAGAAGATCTATAAAAGAAATATCGAAATTTGGGTGGAGTACCAATCTTGCGAAATGAATCTATTATACAAACTCAAGCTTGGAAGAGTTCCACTGAAAGAAGTTTTGAACGTTCCTAGCAAAGAGATGATCAGAAAAGATTAGTGGCATCTTGGGCACTCAAAGATGAAGCTTTAATCTGATGGGAAATGGTTATTAAGGATAATCCAAAAGGTAATATTACCTGGGATAGATTTAAAGAGATTTTCATAGAAAGATTCACTCCTTCGGAAGCAACAGAGCAGTTATGTATTGAATTTTATTATCTGATATAAGGAGATATGACCGTTCCGAAATATCATAAGAAATTCAATGAACTTTCTCATTTTGCCCCTCATCTAATTCAAAATCCGAAGAGAAAGAATCTGAGGTTTATTAATGGTCTTCAAAGAAGATACCAGAATAGTGTAATGGGGCATGTGAAGCTTCCTTTTTCTGAAATGATATACTTGGCTTATCAGTATGAAGATCTATATAAGCGAGGCCTTTTTGTCGACGAAGAGGAAGTCAGTTCGAGCAACAAAAGGGAAACTGAAACTGATAGCCCAGAGACAAGTACACAGGCTGAGGCAAGTACGGCATCTGGAGTCAGAAAGAAGCCTAGATTCAATCGGGAAAAGGTTATAGCTGAGAAAGGACCAGTGACGACTGCAATATGCAATAATTGCTAGAAGCCAGAGCATTTTCAAGTGAATTGCAAATCCTTGAGGAAAGAAAGAAATGTTTGATCAAAATTCAATAAGAAGGGTCGAGTGAATAGGAAATGTAATCTTTGCCATCAGGCTGGACATGTTGCGAAGAATTGCGAACTATCACAAAAATCAGAAGTAGTGCAGGTAAATGAAGTGGTAGAAGTTCCTGGATCCTCATCCAGTCAGGAAAGGCCAGATGTTTTAGAAGGCACGCTTACTGTCAAAGATATTCCAGTTAAAGTATTGTTTGATACAGGCGCATTCCGAAGCTTTGTTGCAAAGAATGCGGTTAAGAAACTGGATTTAAATTTGAAAAAGCTCAAAGAACCCATGACTGTCCATAATCCGGTTAGGGGTTCCCTCGATCTTAGTTGGGTTTATGGGGTGCCTTTCGCTTTTTCCCGTTATCGGTTCCCCACTATCGCGATCATCAAGAATTTTACAGAATTTGACCTTATATTAGGATTGGATTGGTTAACCAAATATGAAGCAGAAGTTAAATGCGCCGAGAGAGTTGTTAAGGCAAAAACAAAGTTTGGGGAATATATAATTGTTCCATGTGAAAGTCCGAATTCTGGTAGAAAATACTTTTAGTCAGCTTTAGATGTTTCTCCTGCTCAAATAGAACCTGTCCCTATCATTCCGGCCTGTTGTCAAGAACTAGGCAGATGTGTTCGAAGAAGTTGTTAGCTTGCCTCCGCAGAGAGAAATTGATTTTAAAATCTCTTTAGTTCCGAATGCAAGGCCAGTAGTTCATGCTATTCGAAGAATGACCTTGAAAGAGAAAGAAGAGTTAGATAATCAAACTCGACATCTGTTATGGAAGGGTCTGATCAGGCCTAGTTTCTCTGATTGGGGAGCAGCTGTGGTATTTGTTCCGAAGTCAGATGGTACCATAAGATTATGTGTGGATTATCGTGACTTGAATAAGCAGACGCTGAAGAACAAATATCCATTACCGCGAATTGATGATTTTTTGGATCGATTGAATGGCGCAGAAGTATTTTCCCGAATGGATCTAAAAACAGGTTTTCAATCAACTTCGTATTGCCGAAAAGTGTGTTCCTTTGATAACATTCAGAGGTCCATACTTATTCTACGAGTGGTTAGTAATGTCGTTCGGCTTATGCAATGCTCCAGCTTATTTTGTCGATCTAATGAACCGGGTATTCAGAGAAGTATTGAGTAAATTTGTTCTGGTTTTCATTGATGATATATTGATCTTATCTAAGTCAGAAAGCGAGCATGAAAAACATTTGGAATAGGTGTTAGAAATTCTCAGAAAGAATGTTTTAAAAGAAAAAATTTCCAAATGTATATTCTGGCAAGAAGAAGTCAAATTCCTTGGCCACGTTGTGTCAAAGGAAGGAATTTATGTGGATCCCAGTAAAATCACTGCTATTCAGAATTGGAAACAGCCTCGTACACCTATAGAATTCAGAAGTTTTCTCGGGTTGGCCAGTTATTATCGGAAATTCATTGAGGATTTTGCGAAGACATCCAGTCCCTTAAAATAGCTTACTAAGAAACATTCAAGATTCAACTAGACTCCTGAATGTATGGCAGCTTTCCAAGAGCTGAAGTTAAAATTGACGACTGCTCCAATGCTCACAATTATTGATGGCAACCAAGACTTGAAAGTCTGGACTGTTGCTTCTAAAGAAGGCCTTGGCGCAGTGCTAATGCAAAGAGGCCAAGTAGTTGCTTATGCTAGTCGTCAATTGAAACCACATGAAAAGAATTATGCAACTCATGGTCTTGAGTTGTTAGCCATCGTGTTTGATATGAAAATCTGGATGCATTATCTATTGGGTGAGAAGTTCGAATTATATACTGATCATCAATCATTGAAGTATTTATTCACCCAGAAGGATCTTAATATGAGACAACAGCGTTGGTTAGAATTTCTCGCGGCATATGACCTTGATATCTTATATACTCCGGGGAAAGCTAATGTTGTGGCTGATGCGCTCAGCAGAAAGAATGCAATTATCGCCAGTCTTATCATCACGCCTTCATTAATTGATAACATATCTGATCGTCAGAAGGATGATCACTTCATTCGTAGGATCAGAGAGAGAATTCAAAAAGGCGAGCCCTCGAGTTTTCAGATAGATAACGAGGGGATTTTGAGATTGAATGGCCGAATATGTGTGCCAAACATTCCTGAACTTCGGAGAGAAGTATTAGATGAATGTCACAAAGCCAATCTTAGTATCCATCCATGAGTGAGCAAAATGTATAATGATATCAAACACACTTTCTGGTGGAGATCTATGAAAAGGGACATTTCTTTATATGTTAGCCGGTGTCCTACTTGTCAACAAGTCAAAAGCGATCAACAGAAGCTCGCTGGATTGTTGCAACCTTTAGAAACTACAGGTGGAAAGTGGTAACAGATTTCTATGGATTTCATAGATGGATTTCCCAGAACTAGGAAAGGAAATGACAGTATTTAGGTGATCGTCGATCATTTCATGAAGACCGCCCATTTCATACCTGTCAGATCGAATAAAACTGCTCAGAGTCTGGCGCAGATTTATTTCAAGGAAATAGTTGGACTGCACGGAGTTCCCATGAGCATTGTTTGTGATAGCCCGTAACTTCCCCGGTAAGGAAAGCCCGGATTATCTTGAGAACACGACAAAATAGAACGTAAACGGAAGAACATTTCATTGTTATTACAACAATTCCATCAGATACAAGAATATACAAAGTTTGAGTAAACATTATACAACAGAAAGATATCAGAGATTACAATAAATTACATAGCAGCGGAAAAACAATACAAAACACAACTGAAAGTAATACACGGATACAAAGCTTTCCGAGCACCGTTCCAGCTGTAAATATGGATCATGTGAATATAAGTCTGCAAAACCAAAACTACTAGCGACCCATGTCGAAAGTAGGGGCACCCAGAGTTTAAGTTAAAACAATAAACTCCAGGTCAGTCATGTGACTGGGGTGAGAACTAAAACGGTTATTCAAAACATTACTTTAAAAATAAGGTAAATCAAGGGACCACGCCGTATTGCACGGAACGGGTTTCCTCCCAAGAATACCAGTGCATATAGATAAACAATGCAATGCTTTTTCGAAAAATGAAGCTATTATAAGACCCAGGTCCCATCACACAATGCAACGCAAGCCGGAGGATAGGGTTTTACCTTAATGGCCAAATAATGCTTGATACGTATAAAACGACATCATTTGATACTATTATAAGTACATAGGTGTTTCAAAACAATTTCAATCACAAATATCAATCACAGACAGCATAAGTGCCCCATCCCACAATGTCGCCATACTAGGCTCTACAAATAAAACCGAAATACACGTATTGGAAATTGGATTCCATCATGAGTCGAGGCAAGGGCAAGCTCCTCTCCGCTTCGAGACACTCTAGCAAATGCCTCAGGACTACATACTCTGGGTAACCCTTGGATGCTACAGGGCTAGTCTACACTTACGTTGGTGGATTAGTATTCCTGAACACACATTTCCCGATTCTAACAGACCTAAAATCGAGGCGCCTCAACCCAACAACCACATAGGTAAAAATAATATAAATGTCAGCCAGTTTAAACACTAACACTACCTCTAGCTAGAAAGAAACGTTGTGCTCTCCCTACAGTTCTTATCCCGTTTTTGACTCATACCGAGGTGTAAGGCCCGCGAAATCCACGCTATACACAAAGCTATGCCACGTAGGCCGTGCTTTGATCATCAACCACAAGACTTTGCTTTTCAACAGAAGCCTTGATCAATTGCCACTTAGGCGTGCCACACAGGCAATTCATGCCATGCGACTGATGTCCATCGATATACAACCTCTGAGCTCGTACGTCTCAGAGAAGGGCGTTAAGCAAGAGAATAAATTCTCCACTGCCAAACAGATGTATATTTAATAGAGATCAATCAACACAAAATAAAATCCAATGTCAGACACAAAGTCCGTTTACAAGTTCGTTCTGGGTCTGAACGAAACCGGAGGCACTTTCCTCGCATATCCATCGATCTCCAAGTACGTCTGGACGATCACCAACTGATTCCCTCATCTTGGGTGTACAACCCAATCAAGATCATCGGTAATCACCCAAACGATGTGAAGACTTACGGTCTTCAACCACCGTCTTCATCTTCGACATCTCGTCGAATCAGTTATTCAGAATGGGTATAAACCTGGCCTTCCCGAATAACCCACGTATATAATAAACACGTGTTACACAAACACAACATACGCCTCATTCCAATTCAGAATATTCTTTTTATTCAAATTTTCACATTCTTAGGGAAAGGTTCCCATTAATTTTCTCCAAGATAAATTCTTCTAAATTTATTCTTTAATCTTCCTTGGGATATCATTTCAAACCCTATTATGGTTTTTCCAACCTAGTCGGGATTAGCGAACCACACCGAAGTGCTTATTTATTTCCCAATCCCAACCTATTTATCCCATGAAGCAAAACTGGTAATACTCCATATCTAACACCACGGTTTTATCGGTAAAATTAATTACCATTTCACGTTCAAATCTAGTTAAAGATTTAACTATCGCCTGGAACAAAACTGGTGATACTCCATTCTCGATCATTCCAATCTAATTAAAGATTCATTAAAACTCTACTTAGTTTTAATCTTTAACTGGGTTAAAGAACCGAGGTCATTTAAAACACAGTTCACGATAAACCCAAAGTCACATTCCATTCTATCAGCCCTTAACCGTAAAATAGCAAGTGAGCAATTCCCTAAATATTAACCCCAAAGGCCGAAACCAACATCTGATCAATACACAAGAAACCATTCAACTTTACTAATCTCCGGTTTGTTTTTGATCTTCTTAACTCAGTTGTGTCTGAGAACAGTTTTGTTGAAGATACCATTCACGATAACCGAAAATCACATGGCAATAATTATCGTGTTAAAGAACAAGTGTTATTCAAAACACCGCTCACGATAAACCCAAAAACCAATTCAAATTCAATTTATTTATTTCGAAAATAAATTGAATTTAATTCTAGTTCAAAACTAGTTCATTTCGATAAAAATCTGTTTTTATCTTTACAAATGTGGGATTTTTCATCCCAGTTCTTCACAATTCATATATTATGATTTTACACAAATTAATGATATTTTTAATAATTTTATCAAGGCCCGTATAGTCGATTTCCAACAACGGCCATCGAACTGCACTTAAAGCGACCTTTTCTGAAATTGATTTGGACATATCTCTAAATCCAACCATTAGATTTAAAATTTTTAATATTCGTTAGAAAGCTCTTTTCGATACGAACCCAACGGTTCTGGTTTTAGAAGAATCCAACGGAAGGATCTCCCGTAATGTCCGTTTGAAATTAATGGTCGAAATTCACGAACTGCCGCGGCACGTCTTATTCAGGCCATTGTATTATATATAATAAATATAATATATATTTCGTCGATTTCCTGTTTAAAATGAATTTTATAAATCATTTTAAATTCGTTTCAAAACAATTTCAACTTCCATTTCAGATTCAAATCAAAATTGAATTTCTCCTTATAAATTCGTTTTAAATTCATTTCAAATTGGTTTTAATTCAAATCGATTTTTAATTCAATTCAGTTCGTTTTCAATTCAAATCGATTCAATTTTTATTCATTTCAAATTGGTTTTTATTCTATTTCCATTCGTTTTCTGTTCGTTTTCAATTCGTTTAAGTCGATTTCTATTCAATTTCAATTCAATTCGAATTTCTAATTCATTCAATTTGAATTTCTAATTCATTCAATTCAATTCGAATTTCTTTTCTATTCAATTCAATTCAAATTCCTTTTCTATTCAATTCAATTCGAATTCGTTTTATATTCAATCCAATTCGAATTCGTTTTCTATTCAATTCAATTCGAATTCGTTTTCTATTTAATTTAGTTCGAATTCGTTTTATATCCAATTCAATTCGAATTCGTTTTCAATTCATTTCAATTCAATTTTGAATTCATTTCAATTCGAATTCGTTTTATTTTCAAAAATACTCAATTTTGAAATCACTTTTCAATATTCATTAAAACAAATAAAATCGATATAAATATCGTTCGCGTCAAAATAGCGCATATCTAATCAACACGGCTTTATATTTTTCAATAACTTCGTTATTCTATTCAACAAATGAATATTTATTATGTTCAACAAATGAATATTTGTTTTTCACCACATGACTAATCTCAACAAATGAGTACTGTTAACACGTGACTATTTTTGTTATTTAATATAATTTATAAAATTTATGGTATCTATCATTTGATTTCAAATCAGACTCCAACCGTAAATTAGTAAGAGAATTATTCCCTAAGTATTAACCCAAAAGGCCGAAACCAACATCAGATCAATATCCAGGAAACCACTCATCTTATCTATTTTCCAGTTAGTTTCTAATATTATATATGATAAAGATGTAAATTTTATGGTTAAAATATTTTTTCTTTTCTAAATTGGAATGAGGCCCAATCAATTACCATATCATCTTAATTACATGGATTCCATACAACACATGTGTATAATAGCAACGACAAATAATCAACCATCATCCAAAGTGCATTACACAACTGCATAAGCATCAAATATAAATAATTAACGCTTACATAGTCTGTCAAAAAATCGATCGACATACAGCTAATTATTGGGATTAGTGTATGTTATATATTATCTCAATACCCGTGTAGGGTTTCAAATCAACAAACACAGATTTTTATTTGTGAAGTTGGGCGATGTGTAAATTTATCATCCCAATCAATATCAGTAAAATCAGTGTACATAAACAAAAATGAATATTTATTTATTCGCATTCACGTTAAAAATTATATTTTTAATGATATAATATTTTTAACTATATAAATATTTTATTTTATTTCATTTCACATCACACAATCAGTTCAATCAAATTTATCAACCAAACAAATAAATCAATCACCAAACAATTAACCAAACAAACAAGTCGTCCATGGCCTGTGGACGATGGGTGTCGGGTGCTACTAAACACCGTCTACATCCTAGTATATATTTTTAACTAGAAAAGGAAATTTAAAGTGAGAAGTTCTCACCGACTAGCTAATCCAAACGCCTCGACTTTTCTTATGTAGAAGTCATCGCTGTTCTCTCCTTTTGTCACTTTCGTTGCCCGTAGCTATAAAAAATCACCTTTTTATATGTACGCAATGTGGATAAAAATTCTATTTTTACACCGTTGTTCATATAATAAGGATTATATTTTTATCACGCTATTCTCTATATTAAAATTATATTTATATATATAAAGATCGTATTTTTATATCACGACTTCATATGCAAAAATCACTGCTTTACAACGCTACTATATAGATAAAAATTATATTTTTATCTTGCTAGCAATATAATAAAAATTATATTTTTATTACTCTACATGAATAAAAATCATATTTTTATATCTCTTATATAATAAAGATCGAATTTTTATTCTTTCTAAAATATAAAAATCATATTTTTAATCTTCACATCTAATAAAAATTATATTTTTAATACTCTACTATAATAAAAACTATATTTTTACTACATAAAATCATATATTTTTCAGTTTTAAAATTATAATGGGTTCAATGCAAACAAATCATACTTTACTAAACAAATTAAAAGGGAATGGAGGACTTACATTGCCAGGTTTTTCGATCAAGGGCAAGGAAAAAGGGATCGGAGGTTGAGGGGTTGCTGTCGGCGCTCAGGCGCGGCGAGGTGGGGCCAGGCGACTGGTTGGCGGAAGGTGGTGGATGGGGTCTTGGGCTGACCGGCGGTGGTCAAATCGAGGGCTAGGGCGCGGGTTCAGTAAGATAAAGGAGGGAAGGAGAAGGCGGCGTGGAGGAGGAGGAAGGAGAGGCTGAGCACGAGGGGGAGGTCGGCTGGAGGAGCGTCGGTGGGCGGCTACGAGGGCTAGGGCTCCATCGCGGGTTTTTATTTATTTATTTCTGATTTGAATAAGAATGAACGGGGAAGGGAGATAAAGTAAGGGTGAGGGTATTTATTTTATTTTATTTTTATATTATTTTTATTTCAAAAGTTGACTTTTAATCCGAACACCAAACGAGACCCAACGACTGTCGTCCCTAGCTAATTACCCCCATTCCGAACACAATGGGATATGTATCGTAGGCTGATTCGACTGTTTCAATCAGTTTTCATTGAATTTACATTTAAATCATTATACTGAATTTTAAACGTACATTTCAAATTACCGGGGCCACATACAGCCTCTAAAAATTGCAGAAAAATATTTTCTATATTCGTATTGACGATACGGTCTTAACAAAACTAGTTTCGTCGAATTCTGAGACCGTTTGAAAAATGGCCATTTTCCAGTCGATTAAAATCAACTGAAAATGGTCAAACGCGTTTTCCTTTGCCACGCTCACATATTGATTCGAAAAATTATGAAAATTGGAATCTAGCAATAATTTGACATCACAGATCCAACAAAAATGGTTTCGACGAAATCCGAGGTCGTTTGCAAAATTTTCATTTTAAGGGCCTAGAATTCCGTAACGACTATTTTGTAAATTCATTTGGACATATCTTTTTATCCCCGCTGTGAAATTTTTATTTTTCGGATTCGTTGGAAAGTTATCCTCAATTAGATTCCATTATTTTTGGTTACACTAAAATCCGCTTTATTTTGCACCCGGTATGTTCAATTGAAATTTGAAATCGAATTATCAAACTACCGCGCCATTTTCAATTCCTTTTATAATTAAAATAAAATTATATTCTAACGACGACGTATATAAATATATACGTTCTAATTCTATTCAAAATAAATTTCTCGTCAATATTATTTAAAATAATCTATTTTAAATATTTAAAATTCAATAAAATTGCCAAAATAAAAATTTTAAACTGGCTCAGATTTTACGGGTTGTTACAATCTCCCCCACTTAAAACTTTTCGTCCCCGAAAAGGAACGAAGCCGAAAGTTGTTTAACAAATCAATTCAGCTTTCATTATTTTCGCTATGGCTTAAGTTCTTCAACTTTTCAGTTTCTAAGAGCTTTTCAAATTTTCAAAAATTTGGCTAACACCCTAAATTTTCGAAAAATTTCGCCATAACCTCCCCTGCACCGGGGACTTCAGGATATTTCATATAGCCTCCCATGGCCTTCTTCAACTCAAAAGAAAAAGAAAAAGCCAAGCGGCTAGCCAATTGGCTCATAAAATCATCATCACCCAAACAAAACAGTAAATTATGGTAAACATGTACCTATTTGTCGGGCAAACAATTTTATTCTTATGCTCTAGCGTCCTTGCTATGACTTGTTCAATGTATACACATGAATATGCAAGCAAAAGCGACCAATTTTCATTATAATTCAATATTTGATTCAATTAGGCTAAATGGTTTAAAATATCAAACAAATAAACAAACAACACAACCATCAATCAATTAGTGGATTAACGTTTCAAATTCATAATTTTGATACATATAAAGAAAATCATGTTTTTGATGCCAAATCACAACAATAAATCTATGTAAGTTTTGGTTCTCACACCAGTCTAATGGAAAAATATAGATATCACACCTTCGAAACACAAACATAAATTCTGATGATGATCGATCAATCATCAGAACCATCTCCGGGCGGCTAGAGTATGATTCTATATCTATCCAGTATATTAAAACTTCGAATATACGTTCATGACGTGTATATGCAAAATCTATATATACTCGATTGTCCAAATTCAAAATAAATAAATATTCAAATACGTATAAAACGATTTAAATTTCAAAACAAAATTGTTTTCATTTGAAAAATATACTCTTCACACTCGTTCTAGGATACTACAGATCCTATCTCTAACGAATAATTCTAATTGGATTTTACTAATCCAATATCTGATGAATTCTTTCGTTCGGTTCTAACGTGTCTTGTTCTCGAGCTCTGTAAACCAAAGCTCTGATACCAACTGTGATAGCCCGTAACTTCCCCGGTAAGGAAAGCCCGGATTACCTTGAGAACACGACAAAATAGAATGCAAACAGAAGAACATTTCAATGTTATTACAACAATTCCATCAGATACAAGAATATACAGAGTATGAATAAACATTATACAACAGAAAGATATCAGAGATTACAATAAATTACATAGCAGCGGAAAAAACAATACAAAACACAACTGAAAGTAATACACGGATACAGAGCTTTCCGAGCATCGTTCCAGCTGTAAATCAGGATCCTGTGAATATAAATCTGCAAAACCAAAACTACTAGCTACCCGTTTCGAAAGTAGGGGCACCCAGAGTTTAGGTTAAAACAATAAACTCCGGGCCAGTCATGTGACTGGCGTGAGAACTAAAATGGTTATTCAAAACTTTACTTTAAAAATAAGGTAAATCAAGGGACCACGCCGTATAACACGGAACGGGTTTCCTCCCAAGAATACCAGTGCATATAGATAAACAACGCAATGCTTTTTCGAAAAATGAAGCTATTATAAGACCCAGGTCCCATCACACAATGCAACGCAAGCCAGAGGATGGGGTTTTACCTTATAATAGCCAAATAATGCTTGATACATATAAAACGAAATCATTTGATACTTTATAAGTGCATAGGTGTTTCAAAACAATTTCAATCATAAATATCAATCATAGACGGCATAAGTGCCCCATCCCACTATGTCGCCATACTAGGCTCTACAAATAAAACCGAAATACATGTATTGGAAATTGGATTCCATCATGAGTCGAGGCAAGGGGCAAGCTCCTCTCTGCTTCGAGACACCCTAGCAAATGCCTCAGGACTACACACTCTGGTTAACCCTTGGATGCTTTAGGGCCGGTCCACACTTACGTTAGCGGATTAGTATTCCTGAACACACGTTTCCCGGTCCTAACAGTCCTAAAATCGAGGCGCCTCATCCCAACAACCACATAGGTAAAAATAATATAAATGTCAGCCAGTTTAAGCACTAACACTACCTCTAGCTAGAAAGAAACGTCGTGCTCTCCCTGCAGTCCTTATCCCGTTTTTGACTCATATCGAGGTGTGAGGCTCGCGAAATCCACGCTATACACAAAGCTATGCCACGTAGGCCGTGCTTTGATCATCAATCACAAGACTTTGCTTTTCAACAGAAGCCTTAATCAATTGCCACTTAGGCGTGCCACACAGGCAATTCATGCCATGCGACTGATGTCCATCGATATACAACCTCTGAGCTCGTACGTCTCAAAGAAGAGTGTTAAGCAAGAGAATAAATTCTCCGCTGCCAAACAGATGTTTATTTAATAGAGATCAATCAACACAGAATAAAATCCAATGTCGGACACACAGTCCATTTACTAGTTCGTTCTGGGTCTGAACAAAACCGGAGGCACGTTCCTTGCATATCCATCGATCTCCAAGTATGTCTGGACGATCACCAACTGATTCCCACATCTTGAGTGTACAGCCCAATCAAGATCATCGGTAATCACCCAAACGATGTGAAACTTCCGGTCTTCAACCACCGTCTTCATCTTCGACATCCCGTCGAATCAGTTGTTCAGATTGGGTATAAACCCGGTCTTCCCGAATAACCATATATTATAAACACGTGTTACACAAACACAACATACGTCTCATTCCAATTCAGAATGTTCTTTTTATTCAAATTTTCACATTCTTGGGGAAAGGTTCCCATTAATTTTATCCAAGATAAATTCTTCTAAATTTATTCTTTAATCTTCCTTTGGATATCATTTCAAACCCTATTATGGTTTTTCCAACCTAGTCGGGATTAGCGAACCACACCGTAGTACTTATTTATTTCCCAATCCCAACCTATTTATCCCATGAAGCAAAACTAGTAATACTCCATATCTAACACCACGGTGTTATCGGTAAAATTAATTACCATTTCACGTTCAAATCTAGTTAAAGATTTAACTATCACCTGAAGCAAAACTGGTGATACTCCATTCTCGATCATTCCAATCTAATTAACGATTGATTAAAACTACACTTAGTTTTAATCTTTAACTGGATTAAAGAACCGATGTCATTTAAAATACGGTTCACGATAAACCCAAAGTCACATTCCATTCTATCAGCCCTTAACCGTAAAATAGCAAGTGAGCAATTCCCTAAATATTAACCCCGAAGGCCAAAGCCAACATCAGATCAATACCCAAGAAACCATTCAACTTAATAATCTCCGGTTAGTTTCTGATCTTCTTAACTCAGTTGGGTCTAAGAACAGTATTATTGAAGATACTGTTCACGACATCCCAAAATCACATGGCATTGATTATCCGGTTAAAGAACAAGTGTTATTCAAAACACCGCTCACGATAAACTCGAAAACCAATTCAAATTCAATTTATTTATTTCAAAAATGAATTGAATTTAATTCTAGTTCAAAACTAGTTCATTTCGATAAAAATCTATTTTTATCTTTACAAATGTGAGATTTTTCATCCCTGTTCTACACAATTCATATATTATGATTTTACACAAATTATTGATATTTTTGATAATTTTATCAAGGCCCGTACAGTCGATTTCCAACAACGGCCATCGAACTGCACTTACAACGACCTTTTCTGAAATTGATTTGGACATATCTCCAAATCCAATTGTTAGATTTCAAATTTCTAATATTCGTTAGAGAGCTCTTTCCGATACGAACCAAACGGTTCTAGTTTTTGGAGAATCCGACGGTCGGATCTCCCGTAATATTCGTTTGAAATTAATGGTCGAAATTCACAAACTGCCACGGCGCGCTCTATTCAGGCCATTATATTATATATATAATATATATAATATATATTTCGTCGATTTCCTTTTTAAAACAAATTTTATAAATCATTTTAAATTCATTTAAAAACAATTTCAACTTCCATTTCAGATTCAAAACAAAATTGAATTTCTCCTTATAAATTCGTTTTAAATTCATTTCAAATTGGTTTTAATTCAAATCGATTTTTAATTCAATTCAGTTCATTTTCAATTCAAATCGATTCAATTTTGAATTCATTTCAAATTGATTTTTATTCTATTTCCATTCATTTTCTATTCGTTTTCAATTCGTTTAAATTGATTTCTATTCAATTTCAATTCAATTCGAATTTCTAATTCATTCAATTTAATTCGAATTTCTTTTCTATTCAATTCAATTCGAATTTCTTTTCTATTCAATTCAATTCGAATTTGTTTTATATTCAATCCAATTCGAATTCGTTTTCTATTCAATTCAATTCGAATTCGTTTTCTATTTAATTTAGTTCGAATTCGCTTTATATCCAATTCAATTCGGATTCGTTTTCAATTCATTTCTATTTTGAAATCATTTCAATTCGAATTCGTTTTATTTTCAAAAATACTCGATTTTGAAATCACTTTTCAATATTCATTAAAACAAATAAAATCGATATAAATATCGTTCGCGTCAAAATAACGCATATCTAATCAACACGGCTTTATATTTTTCAATAATTTCGTTATTCTATTCAACAAATGAATATTTATTCTGTTCAACAAATCAATATTTATTTTTCACCACATGACTAATCTCAACAAATGAGTACTGTCAACACGTGACTATTTTTGTTATTTAATATATTTTATAAAATTTATGGTATCTATCGTTTGATTTCAAATCAGACTCCAACCGTAAATTAGTAAGAGAATGATTCCCTAAGTATTAACCCCGAAGGCCGAAACCAACATCAGATCAATATCCAGGAAACCACTCATCTTATCTATTTTCCAGTTTGTTTCTAATTTTATATATGATAAAGATGTAAATTTTATGGTTAAAATATTTTTTCTTTTCTAAATTGGAATGAGGCCCAATCAATTACCATATCATGTTAATTACATGGATTCCATACAACACATGTGTATAATAGCAACGACAAATAATCAACCATCATCCAAAGTGCATTACACAACCGCATAAGCATCAATTATAAATAATTAACGCTTACACAGTCTGTCAATCAATCGATCGACATACAGCTAATTATTGGGATTAGTGTATGTTATATATTATCCCAATACCTATGTGGGGTTTCAAATCAACAAACACAGATTTTTATTTGTGAAGTTGGGCGATGTGTAAAATTTATCGTCCCAATCAATATCAGTCAAATCAGTGTACATAAACAAACCGTCCGGTTTGTAAATGAATATTTATTTATTCACATTCACGTTAAAAATTATATTTTTAATGATAAAATATTTTTAACTATATAAATATTTTATTTTATTTCATTTCACATCACACAATCAGTTCAATCAAATTTATCAACCAAATAAATAAATCAATCACCAAACAATTAACCAATCAAATAAGCCGTCCATGGTCTGTGGACAACGGGTGTCGGGTGCTACTGAACACTGTCCACATCCTAGTATATATTTTTAACTAGAAAAGGAAATTTAAAGTGAGAAGTTCTCACCGACTAGCTAATCGAAATGCCTCGACTCTTCTTATGTAGAAGTCATCGCTGTTCTCGCCTTTTGTCACTTTCGTTGCCCGTAGCCACTACATATATAAAAAATCACCTTTTTATATCTACGCTATATGGATAAAAATTCTATTTTTACACCGGTGTTCATACAATAAAGATTATATTTTTATCACGCTATTCTCTATATAAAAATCATATATATATATATATATATATATATATATATATATATATATAAAAAGATCGTATTTTTATATCACGGCTTCATATGCGAAAATCACTTCTTTACAACGCTACTATATAGATAAAAATTATATTTTTATCTTGCTACCAATATAATAAAAATTATATTTTTATTACTCTACATGAATAAAAATCATATTTTTATATCTCCTATATAATAAAGATCGGATTTTTATTCTTTCTAAAATATAAAAATCATATTTTTAATCTTCACATCTAATAAAAATTATATTTTTAATACTCTACTAAAATAAAAACTATATTTTTATCACATAAAATCATATATTTTTCAGTTTTAAAATTCATATGGGTTCAATGCAAAGAAATCATACTTTACTAAACCAATTAAAAGGGATTGGAGGACTTACGTTGCTTGGTTTTTCGATCAAGGGCAAGGAAAAAGGGATCGGAGGTTGAGGGGTTGCTGTCGGTGCTTAGGCACGGCGGGTTGGAGGTGGGGCCAGGCGACTGGTGGGTGGTAGGTGGTGGATGGGGTCTTGGGCTGACCGGTGGTGGTCAAATCGAGGGCTAGGGCGCGGGTTCAGTCAGAGAAAGGAGGGAAGGAGAAGGCAGCGTGGAGGAGGAGGAAGGAGAGGCTGAGCGCGAGGGGGATGTCGGCTGGAGGAGCGTCGGTGGGAGGCTACGAGGGCTAGGGCTCCATCGCGAGGTTTTATTTATTTATTTCTGATTTGAATAAGAATGAATGGGGAAGGGAGATAAATTAAGGGTGGAGGTTTTTATTTTATTTTATTTTTATATTATTTTAATTTCAAAAGTTGACTTTTAATCCAAACACCAAACGAGACCCAACGACTGTCGTCCCTAGCTAATTACCCCCATTCCGAACACAATGGGATTTGTATCGTAGGCTGATTCGACTGTTTCGATCAGTTTTCGTTGAATTTACATTTAAATCATTATACTGAATTTTAAACGTACATTTCAAATTACCGGGGCCAAATGCAGCCTCTAAAAATTCCAAAAAAATATTTTCTATTTTCGTATTGAAGATACGGTCCTAATAAACTTGTTTCGTCCAATTCCGAGACCTTTTGAAAAATGGCCATTTTCCAGTCGGTTAAAATCAACTGAAAATGGTCAAACGCGTTTTCCTTTGCCATGCTCACATATTGATTCAAAAAATTACGAAAATTGGAATCTAGCAATAATTTGACATCACGGATCCAACAAAAGTGGTTTCGTCGAAATCCGAGGTCGTTTGCAAAATTTCCATTTTAAGGGCCTAGAATTCCATAGCGACTATTCTGTAAATTCATTTGGACATATCTTTTCATCCCCGCTATGAAATTTTGATTTTTTGGATTCGTTGGAAAGATAACCTCAATTAGATTCCATTATTTTTGGTTTCATTAAAATCCGGTTTATTTTGCACCCGGTATGTTCAATTGAAATTTGAAATCTAATTATCGAACTACTGCTCCATTTTCAATTCCTTTTATAATTAAAATAAAATTATATTCTAACGACGAAGTATATAAATATATACGTTCTAATTCCATTCAAAATAAATTTCTTCTCGATATTATTTAAAATAATCTATATTAAATATTCAAAATTCGTTAAAATTGCCAAAATAAAAAATTTAAACTGGCTCAGATTTTACGGGTTGCTACATTGTTAGTGATCGTGACCCGATTTTTGCTATTAAATTCTGGGAAGCATTCCAACCAGAATTGGGAACGAAACTGGACTTGAGCACTGCATATCATCCTCAAACAGATGGTCAAACTGAGAGGGTGAATCATATTCTAGAAGATTTATTACGGGCTTGTGTTATTGATTTTGGCGGATCATGGGAAGACCATTTGAATTTGGCCGAGTTCTCATACAACAACAGCTACCAAGCGAGCCTGACAATGTCACCATTCTAAGCACTATATGGTAGACCGTGCCGATCTCCTGCTTGTTGGGTAGAACCTGGTATTAGACTCGTATTGGGACCCAATTTGATTCCAGAAGCTGCGAAGTCAATTTCATTAAGAAACGATTACTAGCCGCTCAAAGCCGACAGAAAAGCTTTGCAGATAAGAGAAGAAGAGATATATCATTTGCTGTTGGTGACCACGTGTATTTGAAGGTGTCTCCGATGAGAGGAGTAATCCAGTTTGGTAAAACAGGGAAATTGGCGCCCTAATTTATTGGTCTGTTTCCTATTTTGGAACGGATTGGAACTCTCGCTTATAGGGTTCAATTACCTGATTGGTTGCCTGGAGTACATAATGTGTTTCACGTATATCAACTTCGAAAGCATGTTCATGGTCCAGACTTGATAGTGGAAGAAGCAGCGCAATGGGATATAGAAATTACTCCAGAATTGGCTGTGAGAAGAGGGCCACTAAAGATTATTGGCAAAGAAACCAAAGAACTGAGGAACAAGAAGGTTCACTTTGTCAAAGTGCAATGGAGTGGAGAACCGCGAGATTGTACTTGGGAAACATAGGAAACCATTAAGAAAGCCTATCCTAGGTGCAGGGTGGATATCTCTGATTGACTCCAGTGCAAGGTACATTTACCATACTTTGCATTACCATTTTGTTCACTACTTTGCTATTGTTTTCTTTTCATGATGTAAACTTTTTAATTATATAGTCTGAATGTTTTTAAAAGAGTATATGAATTATTTGGTATATATTCGAAATGTTAAAAACAAATTGATTGTTGGTTGTATTGTGTGATTGTGGATTCGATTAATTAAATTATTAGAATGATAGTTAATTTAATCAATAAGAAAATGATGTTAAATGTATGCAATTGTACAAGTATTGAACTGGTTTAGAAATAGATAGAAATATATAAATGTGCATTATATATGTGTGAACAAGTTATGGATAAACTGCTAAGCGAAGGAATAAAATTGTTTACCCGACAAATAGGTACATGTTTATTGTATTTCATGGGATTTGATGATTTTATGAGCCGATTGGCTAGCCGCTTTTTCTTTTTGATTGGTGAGGGCCATGGGAGGCTAATTGAAATATCCCAAAGCTCCCCGTACAAAGGAGGTTATGGCGAAATTTTTCGAAAATTTAGGGTGTTAGCCAAATTTTTGAAGAATTTGAATATTCTTAGAAATTGAAAAGTTGGAGAATGGAAGCCAGAAGGAAAGTTGAGTTGGTTAATTAAACGACTTTCAACTTCGTTCCTTTTCAGGGACGAAAAGTTTTAAGTAGGGTAGAATGTAACAACCCGGAAAATCTGAGCCAGTTAAAAATTTTTAATTTGGCTATTTTAGTGGATTTTAAATATTTAAAATAGATTATTTTAAATAATAACGACGAAAAGTATGTTTGAATCGATGTTTGAAAATAAATATAATTATTTCAAATTGTAAACAAGGCCTGAAATGGCGTGGCAGTTTCAAAATTTGAATTGAAACTTTGACTGACTGTACTCGGTGCAAATTAAAATGGATTTTAGTGAAACCAAAAATATTTAAATCTGTTTATGAATATCTTTCTAACGAATCTAAAAAATCGAAGTTTTATAGCGGGAATCAAAAGTTACAGCCGAATGAATTTTCAGAAAGGTCGCTATAGAGAATATAAAGGCCTTGAAAATAAACATTTTGCAAACGACCCCAAAATTCGACAAAATCACTTTTGTTGGATCCAAGGTGTCAAATTATTACTAGTTTTTAAATTCCATAATTTTTGAAGTTAATATGTGAGCGTGACAAAGGAAAACGTGTTTGGTTGATTTCAGTTAAATTGGATCGTTTGGAAAATGGCAATTTTTCAAACGGTCTCAGAATTCGATGAAATCGGTTTTGTTGGGACCGTATCGTCAAAACATAGCTAGATTTATTTTTCGGGAATTTTTGGGATCAATATTTAGGCCCGGAAAATTGAAATGTACGTTCAAATCAAATATTGAATATTATATAGTTTAATTTGAAGAAAAACTAGATGAAACAGTCGAATATGCCTACGAAACATATCCCATTGTGTTCGGTATGGGGGTATTTAGCTAGGGACAACAATCGTTGTGTTTGGATTGGAGTCCGTTTGTGGAAGGGAGGTATTTTTGAAATTATAAAACCACGGGTCAATCAAACAATTTCTTTCATAAATTAAAAATATTAAAAATTCAAACCCATCCCCTGTTAACATAAACAACGACGGAAATGATTTCGGTTCTTCCCGGCCACTTTCCGATCAATCCACGCCCTGATAGTCTTCGACGCAGTTGAAGATTTTGAAGAGCATCACAAGAGCTTCAAATCAATATAAGGAGCATATCGTATCGTTGCTCCAACGTTGAGATCCGCCTGCTCGAACACCGGAGGCTTGAAGCACCGCCGCGGCTACCTGCTGACGTCGAGTTCGACATTGCATCCACCCCTTGGCGCGGATTTCGAGGCCCTACCTCATGGTGAAGTCCGATCGTGCAACCGCTACACGGTTTGATTAGAAAATCGAAACCTAGATTCGAACAAATCAGAAAGGTAACGGCTTTTTTAATTTTAACTGATTATAGCACTTTAAAGTGCTGCGGTTTATGACTTTACACTAAAAATCATATCCTTTTGCTATGTGGTCGAATTTCAGTGAAACAAGAGACAGAGGACTCGTGCGGACGTCTTCTACATTCTAGAAGAGACCAGATATTTTTCTGAGCCTTCTACAATTTTTGGTGGAGTGGAACAAAATGTGAGATTTCTGATTTATAAACGATATGGAAACAACGATGTATAAATTATATAGTCGAAGAATGAGTTATATAAGCATTGTACACCTCATGTATAAGCATTGTATAAGTTGTATGTTCGATGTATAAGTTGTATATGTGTTGTAAAAACAATATATGCGTTGAAAAGAATTGAAATGGTATTGAAATGAAATCGAAATTTAGTTATATATGTATGTATGTATGTATGTATGTATATATATATACTCCCCTCGACCACAGATCATGGACGATATATATTGGTTGTGATATTGTTTGGATTATTGGTTGATGTGAAATTTGGTGAATATCATGAATGGTTGATTTGAAATAATTGATTGTGGTTGAAATCCCAATAGGATTAGTATAGGGGAAAATTCGTCTGCGTACGAACTAGATATTAAAAATCCTCATTGTCAAAAGCTGCGAGGCCTTAAGGTAGAGCGAGGAGCCGTACTCGGGACGGTGCCAGTTTTAACTACCCTACCGTTATGCTACCGAAATTTTCAATAATATTCATGTGTTAGAATTATTTTCATGTGTTGAAACTATATTCATGTGTTGAATAGAAATTCATGTGTTGAATGAAGTTCATGTATTGAATAAATTCTTTGAAAAATAAAAATAACATTTTTATTATATATATAGACTATATAAAATACTAGTGTTTTAAATAAATTGTTTTACGATAAAAATAACATTTTTATTATATATATATAGACTATATAAAATATTAGTGTTTTAAATAAAAAAAATTACGATAAAAATAACATTTTTACCTTATGTATGAACTATATGAAATAATCGTGTTCTAAAATAAATTGTTTTACAATAAAAATCACATTTTTATTATATATATAAACTATAGAAAACATTCATGTGTTGACTAAAGGACTAGAATGATAAAAATCATATTTTTATCGTATGTGTGAAGTCAGAAACATTCATGTGTTGAATATATAGATTGAACAATAAAATTTACATTTTTATTGTGAATATGAAGTGCTAAAAATATTCATGGGTTGAACAAATATTTTTGATGATAAAAATATCATTTTTATCATGTAAACGACTCGCTAAAAATACACAAGTGTTAAAATAAATATTTGTTTGCTATGAATATTATTTTTAACGTGTATGAACTAAATAAAATAGTCATGCGTTGAAAGATATTTTTGTTCGCTAAAAATATCATCTTTATACGAAATATGAAGTGTTAAAAATGGTGATGTATTGAAATAAATATCTACTAGATAAAAATATCATTTTTATCAAATATATGAAGTGAATATGATTTTGAAATCAAAGAATGAATTATATTATATATATATACATATAATCAAAATAAATCGAATAACGAAGCTGCAGTTCGTATTTTGAAACCGAGATTTCAAACGATTAGTGCGGGAGAACCGACCATCGGATTTTCCCGAAACTGAAACCGTCAGGTTCGCTTTGGAAATATTTTTCCAACGACACCCACTTTGTGAAGATCCAACGGTCGGATTGTCTGGAATGTTTAATTCAAATCTGAAGAAAAACAGCGCCAAAATATTCGATGCTGCAATTCGTATTTTGAAATCGTAATTTCAAACGATTGTACTTGGACATCCGACCGTCGGATTTTCCCAAAACTGAAACCGTTTTATTCGTTTTGAAAAGATCTTTCTAATGATATAAAATTTGTGAAGATCCAATGGTTAGTATTTCAGATATGTGTAAATCACATCTGAAGAAAAACAGCGCCACGGCCGCGTTATGGCCTGAAAGCGTCGTTTGAATGAATTGGCTATTTTTATATAAACAAAAATAGCGATAAATCGTGATAAAATATTATAAATAACAGGGAATGGAAATAAACTGAATTTGCTCGGTTTATTTGTTATTTGATGGTTGAATGTGTTTGGCGTGAAAATTACATTAAAGAACAAAATTATTGATGTCGAATAATTTAACCATTGAAATGAATTGATTTGAATTCTAAATATACGTGAATTATTTGAAAAGGCCGAGTTAATTCTCATTTCAAATAATTGATCGACGATTAGAAGTCGAAGATATGAAGACGGTGCAAGACCGATGATCTTCACGTCGAATGGAGGGGTGCTACTGATGCTCATGATAGGAGTAGCTACCTTGAAGGGGCTGAAGTAGTAGCCGTCCGGACGTACTTGCTGATTGTACGGATGTCCGAGGTATTAAGGGCCTCCGGTTTCGTTCAGACCTAGAACGGACATGTAAATGGACTGTGTGTCTGACACTGGATATCATTATATGTGATTGATGGATATCGGTTGTATGGAATGGTTTGCCTGTGTGGCATGCTAAGATGCAAATGATCAAAGCTTTCGTTGAAAAGCAGAGCTTTGTGGTTGATGATCAAAGCATGGCTTTGAATGGCTGGCTTTGTCTTTAGCGTTATTTCGCGAGCCTCACACCCCGGTATGAGCCAGAAACGGGAGAGGACTCCAGGGAGGACATGCGTTTGCTTCTAGCTAGGAGTGGTGCTTTGGGTTTTGCAAGCCCGGGTATTTTACTTAGCGCGGCCTCGGTTAGTTCGGTCTCTTCGAAGCCTATGTTTGGTCGGATACGATCAGTTTACGCCCCATAGGGTGGGGAAACGCAATGTTCAGGCATTTTAATCCACATCGAGTGGACCGGCCCTGACGATGCAAGGGCCCACCTGTGTCTGGGTCCTGAGACATGGGCTAGATTGTCTCGAAGCGGTAAGGATGATCCCTTGCCTTGGTTCATGACAGAAATTCAATTTCCAGATACGACACCGTGCGGTTTTGATTGCATATATATACATTTATATACATATACATATATATATATATATATATATATATATATATATATGGCGACATGATATATGGTACCCATGCCGTCTACGATTGATATTTATGATTGAAATTGTTTTTGAAACATATAAACAATAGCAATAATATCAAATGATTTGTTTTGCTCGTATCAAGCATATTTTGTCCATTATTAGGTAAAACTCTATCCTCCTATTTGTGTTGCATTGTGTGATGGGAACTGAGTCTTATAATGGCTTCATTTTTATAAAATGCATTGCGATGTTTAAAATATTTACTTGTTTTAAAGCACTGGCAATCAAATGGAGTAAACCCGTTCCGCGAAAGTGGCGCTGTCCTATGATTGGCCATATTATAAAGTAAGTAGAGTAGACTTCTCATACCAGTCTCATGAATGACTCGTAGTTTGTTTCACTTGCAAACTCGGGTGCCCCTATTTCTACACGGGCAGCCTTGTATTCAGGTTTTAGCTGGCTTTTTCTGGATAGCTGGAGCTGAAGATGGATTTTATCATTTATCTCTTTTTATGTTGTTCAGCTCCTATTGTACATATTATGTTTAGTTTCCGCTGTAGACATTTATGTATAGCTGAACTGTATTTTGTACTAAGTATGATCCTATATACTGTGTAACTCTGATGATTATGTTTATCCAGTATATTCTATTGTACATTATCTGGTGTATTTATTTATTTCAGTTCTGCTGTTATCTGTTTATGTGTTATATTCCAAAGATTACTCTTGCCACCATCGTACAGGGTTTGGGGTCGTCACAAAACAATTTATTCGACATATGAATGTTTTATATACTTCATTTCACATCACCAACCAATTTCAAATAAACAAATCAATCCAAACACACAACCAAACAAACAAGTCGTCCATGGTCTGTGGACGAAGGAAAGCAGTTTATATATACAGTTATAAAATAAATAACTGAACCAAAATAATTTTTTAGTGAGGAGTTCTCACCTTTGGGGTTCCACTCCTTCAGTCTATTCTGAATTTCTGAGCCGTTGGATTTTCCTGAAATTCCAACGCAATCTTTTCCATGTTGTTCATAGTAAAAATTATCTTTTTAATATGATGTTTATATATTTAAAAATCTTATTTTTATACTGATGTTGATATTATAAAAATCATATTTTTATACTGATGTTGATACTATAAAAATCACATTTTTATACTAATGTTGATAATATAAAAATCACATTTTTTTACTGATGTTGATGTAAGTTAAAATCGATCTAATCGAATTCTTAATTGTGTTTTAACATCTTGAAACTAGGATCTTAGCGAGAAAGTTAAATCAAAACTTGTACAGATTTAGGATTCAAAAATCATACCTGTCGATGCAAGAAACCAGAAAGACAAATCGATCGAGCCTGGAAGAATTGAAACCCTAGCATGTCAATCGCTATGCCTCCATAGATATCCACGAGAATGCATCTCTCTGTTTCAATCGAATTGAAGATGAGAAGAAGAGGAGAGCGATACTAGCCGCCATTAAATTTCTAGGGTTTTGGAATGGTTTTCGGGTGGACCAAGTTTTTGATCTGAATCATGCCTCTTCTTTTATGTTGCCGTGTATTATATAAAAAGGAAATAAAATATCTACTTTAATATAAGCGTCAACCATATAATAGGAATCGACCCAACTGCTCATTCCAACTTCAAATGAAATATCAACAGATTGGTATTTTATTTGACCCAAAATTATTTTCTCCCTTGTTACGTTCTAGTTGTGTGACCCTATAGGTTATTACAACGTTGGCAATAATTTAAATCGTATCTAAATTATAAACATTGAGCGGCATCTAGTAATACATCACTGCTACCCAAGTTATAATAATATTGACGATTCAATACAACCTGTTTTGTGACCAGTGTCTCAATGTAATATAATCCTTTTAAACAATATATCCTGGATTAAACTAGAGGCATGGATCATATCATTCTCATTATAATTTAATCCGTTTTCTTGATCGATGAGTAGACTGTTTAAAACAAATCAATATTTTATCACGGTCATGCATTTCATAGTCTCACTCAATCAAGAGGCCCATGGATATCACTATGAATATATCGTAGGGTTAAATTCCATCTAGATCATTCATAATTTTCATTCGACTCGAGATGTATCCAATAATCACCGTTATCGTTACTCTGTTACGAAATAACATTAGATGATATCAAAACACAAATATCCTCGAATAAAATTATAATGATTTCAGGTTTGAGGACCATTACATCACTGTCACTATGAAAATGACTTATGATATTATTTATAATATTCCATGGATTTAACTCACAGTGGGTCAGCCCAATACGATATTCTCCGATACGTACTTATGTTTTGACATTAATATCACGTATATCAAGGATCAATGAGATGTGATCATCAGTCAATCAACATACTAGTCTCAACGCTTTATTGTTGTCCTATATAAACAATAAAACTTGACTAGGGACATTTAAGAATTATAATACTTATCACATTATATAATCTCAAGTTCAGTCTTACTCGAATTATATAATTCCGTATTATTATTCTAAGGACTTCTAATATATTATTATTTATATTTCGCAGTAAATACAATATAATAGAATAATATTTTATTCCAAATAAAATAATAACATCAACAGTGTTATCAATCTCATCAAATGAATTGCCTCTAGGGCATAAACTCTAACAATCTCCCACTTGCACTGGAGTCAATCATTTATGTATCATATACTTAAGTGTGACTATTAAACTTCTACTACGACAGAGTTTAATTCTGTAGGTATGCAACATTAAAACTATTGTAACTTTGCAGATATGTTCATTTCTTCTGTGAACAACTTCACGTAAGAATTATATTTCTTAAAATATATGTTTGGATTGATGATGAGTTTAATGTTTTAGGCCTGAGCAACAGCCATATTGTTATCGCAATGTGTATCATTCGATCAACAATGAATTAAGTTCAATCATGAACTTCTTAATCCAAACATTTTCTTTCTTAGAATCAGTATCTATTTATTGTTTTTAAACTAACATTATTTACAATAACCAATGTGTTTTCAAATAACATTAGAGTTATTGTGTCACTTCCACTCAATTTCTTGTCTATACAAAATTTAATGGTATCTTGTTGTTTTCAATATATCTTGAATTCTATTTTATTCCCATCGGTATCTTAGAGACTGACTCTCCTTCACAAGGATAACAAATCAAATAATAAACATTTTATTCTTAGAGAATTTATATCCACAAAATAGTTATCTGATTTGGGTCCAATCTTATCAGAGGAAGGACGTTTAACAAACGCCTTACATCCCAAATCTTCGTATTAGACACACTAGGACATTTCCTAGTTCATATTTTATATGGCGTCTTCAAATCGTTTTAGTGGGATTTAATATAATTGTTCTAAATTTAACTTATAGGAAGATCTATATGACTTATCATTAATCGTACTATATCTTATAAGGTTCGATATCTCCGTTCAGACATACCATTCTAATATGGTGTTGTAGGTGGACAGAGTTGTTAAACAATTCCAAACTCATTCAGATAGTCATTAAATTTATTGGCTTAAATGTTCTCTTTCGAACTATTCGAAAAATATTTATTTTCTATTAAAATTTGTTTCTAACTCCATTTTGAATTCTTTGAACTTTTCAAAGGATTCTGATATGTATTTCATAAGATATACATATCTATATCTACTAATATCATCAGTAAATATAAAGAAGTAATAAAACCTACCTCTAGCTTATGTATTCGTTGCTCCATATACATCATTATGTTCGAGACCCAATACTTGTCACTCAATCGCTGTGTCAAGTGAAAAGGTGATTCAGTTATTTTGCCTAATAAACAAGATTTGTATTCTTCATATAATTCAAAATCAAATGATCTCAAAATTCCATCAATATGGATTTTGATATACTTTCTTGTTTATATTGGCTAACTGGTAATGCTAAAAGTATGTTGGATTTAAATCACTAAATTTAATCCACTTGGTATTTATGTTAGGTACATTATAGTTAAAGATTTATAAAATTCATTAACTATTTGTAAAATTCCATTAGATATTTCATTTAAATAAAATGAACAACAATTGTTCTTTTACTACAAATGAAATTTAATCCTGTCAAAACAAGTTTTATAATAACATTTATTTTAATTAAGCCAGTATATAGAACAAGAATCAACTTGCTTTGGATAATCCAACAACTTTTGTTTCATTTCCATTCGTAAGTCCACTTGTCTTTTTATCAGATTTCTACTTATAATGCAATTTCCTTAAATCAACGTACATTTATGTGATTTATATCTAGTATCTAATACAAGGAATGTATAAGTAGATTATTATAACATTTATATCTTATTCAGTTGAAGTCATACTTTAACTTTGGTTTTAGATCCTCTATATTCGTTAGAACAATTACGTTTGATTTATTTGAGGACAATCCTCAAATTTCAATGTTAGTCAAGAAATTTGATTTAATTCAATTTATATCCTTCTTAAGGATTAATTTAAATTATCGAGTTATTTATTATTTAATATCTACATTAGATAATAAAATAATAACTTATTCTGTAATATTTATTTAATACAAAATTTTGACAATCAAAATTTATATTAACATAAATATGTAATTGAAACTAAAATACGCTCCCACTCAAATTAACATCCCTCTGTTTATATACGTAAATCATTATATACATATAATGGTGTTCCAAGAACCATATCTAGTCATGCCTTGACCCAGCTTTGGCTAAACTCAAAACACAACCTTTTAGGTAGACATCTTATATCAATTATATCGTTTATATAACTCTTGGATCGCATGTTGAACAGATTGTTCAGTATTATTCATTTTCTCAAAATATATAGAATAATTCATGCTTTTTTCTCTAAGGCCATAATCGTATTATGCAGCCTAGTTAAATCAGACCCAATAATAGGTTGGAGCACCACATTTTACTCCATCGCATATAACCAAAGTTAAAATGTGCACAACGCTTTGTTGTTAGTTACAACTAGTAATTTTGGATAGTGATGAGTATATTATTGGAAGACGTCACCGTGACTTAATATAACAAAATAATTTGCTTTAAAGGGAATTTTATAATCCGTAGTGGTAAACAATATCAGAGTTATTTACATATATCAAGATATATGTATTTTATATTCGTAATATAAGTCCAATTTAAATGAAATATATGAACCATATATTTATATTTATATTTATATTTATATTTAATGATGTATATAAATAGAGTGCCTAACCTTCTATATAACATTTCAAAGTTATGATAGTCAGAACCAAACTTTGTATAGTATCTCACAAAATTGAACTTGTAAACTGAATTCACGAGTAAATAATTTCTAATGGACTGTGTGACAGCAATACATGTATAGTTTGGCCTCTAAACAAGTCATACTTGTTTTATTTTGTATCAATTATATAAAACTAATATTCATACATAACACAAATAAAGGAACAGACCCTTTCCAGCATTACAAAATTTAATAGGGTATCTACAAACTTGCTTTGTGATAATACATGCTAGTACATAATATTAGGTATCTCAAACAAGTTCAAAAACTTTAAAATTTACAAATATTTCTTCTCACTGTCTGTAAAAACCCGTAACTTCCCCGTAAAGGAAAGCGTCGGATAGTTCGAGAACAAACCACAACAGAACTCATACAGAAGAACATTTCATTGTATATTACAACAATGCATCAGATTACAAGAATATACAGAGTATAAATGAATATTACACAGAAATATCAGAGATTTAAATTACATATTAATACATAGCAGCGGAAAATCATACAATACACAACTAGAAGAAGATATACGGATACAAAGCTTTCCGGATATCGTTCCAGCTGTAAACCAGGATCCTGTGAATATAAATCTGCAAAACCAAAACTACTAGCTGCCCGTGTCAAAATAAGGGCACCCAGAGTTTAGGTTAAAACAATAAACTCCAGGTCAGTCATGTGACTGGTGTGAGAACTAAAACAGTTATTAATCTTTATTGTAAATCATTAGGTAAATCAAGGGACCACGCCGTATAACACGGAACGGGTTTCCTCCCAAGAATACCAGTGCATAAAACAACTAGCGCAATGCTAAATAAAGAAAAATGAAGCTGTTATAAGACCCAGGTCCCATCACACAATGCAACGCAGCCGAGGATAGGGTTTTCCCTTATAACAGCCAAAGAATGCTTGATACGGTTAAAACAAATCGTTTGATACTATTATAAGTGCATAGTGTATAAAACAACTTCAAATCATAAGTATCAATCATAGGCGGCATGAATGGCCCATAACACTATGTCGCCATATATAAGTTTACAATCAAAACCGCAAATGTCGTATTGGAAGTTGGGTTATCATTTATGGTATGAACCGAGGCTAGGGGCAAGATCCTCACTGATTCGAGACTGCCTAGCCTGAGTCTCAGGATCAGAACGCATCGACCCTTGGATCGTCAGGGCCGGTCCACACGGAGTGGATTAAAATACCTGAGCACTACGTTTCGCCGCCCTTTGGGGCGTAAGCGAGCCAACTAAATGACTCCATCGGTTCGAGAACGACCGATCAATCCGAGGCGCCTCGCAACAGCAACAACCACATAAGTCAAACTCGTCAGGGCGTGCAAAACCACTGACACCACTTTTAGCTAGGAGGAAACGTAGGCCCTCCCTGAGGTCCGTCTCCCGTTTTTGGTTCATACCGGGTGTGAAACTCGCGAAGTAAACGTTACACAAAGCTACGCCACAAAGGCCGTGCTTCGATCATCAACCACAAGACTTTTCTTTTCAACAGAAGCCTTGATCTTTTGCCACTTAGGCATGCCACACAGGCAATTCACTCCATGCGATTGATATCCATCAATATATAACCCCTGAGCTCGTACGTCTCAGAGAAGGGCGTTAAGCAAGAGAATAAATTCTCCGCCGCCAAACAGATATATATTTAATAGAGATCAATCACACGGACTAAAATCCAATGTCAGACACACAGTCCATTTACAAGTCCGTTCTGGGTCTGAACGAAACCGGAGGCACCTAGTACCCCGCATATCCATCGATCTCCAAGTACGTCTGGACGATCACTAACTGTTTCCATCTTCTTGGGTGTACAGCCCAATCAAGATCATCAGTAATTACCCAAACGACGTGAAGACCTCCGGTCTTCGACCACCGTCTTCATCTTCGACTTATCGTCGTATCAGTTATTCAGAATGGGATAAACCCGGTCTTTCCAAATAACTCGCGTATATTTTAAATAAGTGTTACACAAGCACAACATACGCCTCATTCCAATTCACTAGTCACTAACTGTAAATTAATCAAGAGAATAATTCCCCAAATATTAACCCCGAAGGCCGAAACCAACATCAGATCAATATTCAGAAAACCATTTTGCTTGGCTAACCGACAGTTAGTTTCTAAATTTCACGTTCATAGGGAAAGGTTCCCATTAATTTTATCAAAGATAAATTCCTTGAATTTATTCTTTATCTATTTTTGAATATCAATTCAAACTAGTCGGGATTAGCGAACCTTACCGAAGTAATTATTTATTTTAATTTCCCCATCCCAACCTATTCATCCCATGAAGTAAAACTGGTAATACTTCATATCTAACACCACAGTGTTATCGGTAAATTCAATTACCATTTCACGTTCAAATCTAATTAAAGATTTAACTATCGCCTGGAGCAAAACTGGTGATACTCCATTCTCGATCATTTCAATCTACTTAAAGATTCATTAAAACTCCACTTAGTTTTAATCGTTAACTGGGTTAAAGAATCAGTGTCGTTTAAAACACGGTTCACAATAAACCCAAAATCACATTCCATTAATTATCGGGTTAAAGAACGAGTGTTATTTTAAAACACTGTTCACGATAAACCCAAAAATCAATATCAATTCAATTCCAATTAAATATTATTTAATTGGTACACTTCATTAAATCTATATAAAAAGATTTAATCTTTTCTCTACTGGGTTCAAGAACAGTGTTAGTGAAAACACCATTCACGACAAACCCAAATCACATTTGATATTCAATACAAGGCTCTGAATAGAAAATATATCGGCTTATATTCAATATCAAATTCTACGATTAACAAATGTCGTATTGGAAATAACGATATAAATATATATCTTTCAAATTTCCATAACAACACCTGTATAATCACGAATTCCAACATTGAAATATTCCGAAGACAATTTCGATTCAAATCCACTCCAATGCAATCATTGGATATTCTGGTTATTTTTAAAACCCTTTTCAAATTCAATTTATTTATTTAAAAATAAATAGAATTATAATTCTAGTTCAAAACTAGTTTACTTCGATAAAAATCTATTTTTATCTTTTCAAATATGGAGTTTTTCATCCCAAATATTCACAAATCATTTCTTATGATTTTACACAAATTATTATTATTTTTAATAATTTTATCAAGGCCCGTACAGTCGATTTCCATCAACGGCTATCGAACTGCACTTACAGCGACCTATTTCAAATTTGATTTGGACATAACTCCAAATCCAACCGTTAGATTTCAAATTTCTAATATTCATTAGAAAGCTCTTTTCGATACGAACCCAACGGTTCCGGTTTTAGGAGAATCCGACGGTCGGATCTCCCGCAATGTCAGTTTGAAATAAATGGTCGAAATTCGCGAACTGCCACGGCGCGGCGCGTTCTATTCAGGCCATTATATTATATATATAATATATAATATATATTTCGTCGATTTCTATTAAAAACGAATTATATAAATAGTTTTAAATTCGTTTCAAAAGCAATTTCAACTTCCTTTTCAATTCAAATCAAAATTGAATTCTTCTTTATAAATTCGTTTTAAAATTCATTTCTATTCAATTCAAATTTCAATTCAATTTGAATTCATTTCAAAATCATTTTCAATTCAATTCATTTCGAAATCATTTTCAATTCAATTCATTTCATTTCGAAATCGTTTTCAATTTAATTCATTTCGAAATCGTTTTCAATTCAATTCATTTCATTTCGAAATCGTTTTCAATTTAATTCATTTCATTTCGAAATCGTTTTCAATTCAATTCATTTCATTTCGAAATCGTTTTCAATTCAATTCATTTCATTTCGAAATCGTTTTCAATTTAATTCATTTCATTTCGAAATCGTTTTCAATTCAATTCATTTCGAAATGAATAAAATCGATATAAATATCGTTCACGTCAAAATGGCGTCAATCTAATCAACACGGCTTCATAAATTTCTATTTCAAATATTTTATTTCAAATATTTCTTTTTCAAAATAGTTGTTACTATCAAAATATTTCGTTCAACACATGACCAATCTCAAAGGATGAGTACTGTCAACACATGAACCGTTATTTTATATTGATAAAGATGTAAATTTTATTATCAAAATATTTCGTTCAACACATGACCAATCTCAAAGGATGAGTACTGTCAACACATGAACTTTTATTTTATAATATTCTTTATTTTCTAAATTGGAATGAGGCCCAATCAATCACCATATAATGTTAATTATATGGATTTTCATACAACACATGTATATAATAGCATTGAAAAATAATCAACCATCAACCAAAGTGCACTACACTGTATAAACATCAAATATAGACATTTAACGCTTATAGCAGCTTGTCAATCAATCAATCGACATATTTAATCAATCAGGATGAGTGAACTTCAAGTTTCATCCCAACACCCGTGTGGGGTTTCAAACAATCAAACAAATATTTTATTCGTGCAGTTGGGCGATGTGTAAAATTTATCGTCCCAATCAATGTCCTTCAAATAGGTGTACATAAACAAACCGTCTGGTTTGTAAATGAATATTTATTTATTCACATTCACGTTAAAAATTATATTTTTAACGATAAAACATTTTATTCCAACATATGAATTTCTATTAAGTTCGTTCTTTAAATAAAATGATATTTTTATTTTTCTAACACATTTTAGAAAATTTCGGTGGCATAACGGCACGATACTAGAAAAGGAACGAGGCCTAGTCTTATCCCCGGTCTAGTGAAGGCCCATGCCATTCACACATCAATCATATCAATTTCAATTTCACCAAAACAATCAAATCCAAATCAAATAATCTAACCAACTACACAACCAATCAAACAAGTCCATGGTCTGTGGACGGGTGTCGGGTGCTTCTAATAAGCACCGTCTGCATCCTAGTATATATATATATATATATATATAACTAGAAAAGTAGAATTTGAGTGAGAAGTTCTCACCGATAGCTATCCAATCATCTTGACTCTTCTTCTCGCCTTTTTATCATCTTCTTGTGCCCGTAGTCATTATATATATAAAAATCACACATTTTTATATTTCGATGTCTTTAAAATAAAAATCACATTTTTATTTATTCACTTTCAATTTAAAAATCATATTTTTATAATCTCTTCATATATTTAAAAATCGAATTTTTACTATGCTATTCAATATATAAAAATCAAATTTTTGATTCGAAGTTCAATATATAAAAATCATATTTTTGTTTCGAAGTTCAATATATAAAAATCATATTTTTATTTTGAAGTTCAATATATAAAAATCATATTTTTATTTCGAAGTTCAATATATAAAAATTCTATTTTTATTTCGAAGTTCAATATGTAAAAATTCTATTTTTATTTCGAAGTTCAATATATAAAAATTCTATTTTTATTTCGCTAATGTATATATAAAAAAACGTATTTTTATAACACTTTTCATATATATAAAAATTATATTTTTCTTTCGAAGTTCAACATATAAAAATCCTATTTTCTTTTCGCTAATGTATATATAAAAAAACGTATTTTTATAACACTTTTCATATATATAAAAATTATATTTTTACTTCAAAAGCAAAGTATATTTTTACTTCAAAAACAAATGTATATTTGACTATAAAATATTTGTTTCCAAAAACATTACTCATATATGTATATATATATCTATGAAGTGAAATCGTATCTCTTTCTTTTTTTTCCTTGTGTTTCATATTTAAAAATCTGGAATTATACAATATTTTTACATTTAAAAATCTGAAATTTAAAGCAATGTTTTTATTTTTAAAACACTTGATAATTTTATTTTTTATTTTAAAACACTTGTTAATTTTATTTTTTATTTTAAAACACTTGTTAATTTTATTTTTTATTTTAAAACACTTGTTAATTTTATTTTTTTAAAACACTTGTTGATTTTATTTTTTTATTTTAAAACAAAAACTGATTTTTTTTCCAATGAATTTATAAATCAAAACTGGTTTTAAACAATATATTTTGCTTAAGTAAAATAAAATAAAATAAAAATAAAAATAAAAATAAAATAAAATAAAATAAAAACAGCACCTTTCTTCTAGGAACACCAGGTTCCAGGCGTTCTTCTCCATCGCGAATGATTTCCAGGTAACCCAAACCCATCGTTCAACCACTCTCTCTCCTCACCGCTCCTCCACCTGACCTCAGACCACCGATCAACTCCTACCCCCCTGACCGCCTACAAAAACTGCACCATACCCTGCCCCCTTGGCCAATTCGGCTCTCCCTCCGACGCTAGAAGGCCGCACGAAAGCTCGAGCTTTCAGCTCGGGAATCACACACTCCGATCCCCGAAAATAAATCATAATTATATGGATTTCAAGATCTCTCGTAGCACTCTGATTTTCGTTCTATTTGATTTTCAAAATAATGAATGGATCGAATGAAATTTGGAGAAGAACCCTGGAACGTTTCCGCCGTCTACTTCAGGAATTGGCCGCTCGGTTTTCTGAATGGAGAAAGCTAGGGTTTCTAAATATATATATTATATTTTTAATATTATTAAATTCATATTTTACTTGTTTATCGCTTTGAACTTCAAATCAAACCCAATGACTATCGCCCCTAGCTAAATACCTCTATTCCGAACACTATGGGATATGCCACGCAAGCTGATTCGGCTGTTACAATCAGTTTCCGTTAAATTTACATTTAAATCGCTATATTGAATTTTAAACGTACATTTCAAATTACCGGGGTCACATACTAACTCTAAAAATTCTCGAAAAATATTTTCTAGCTTCGTATTGACGATACGGTCCTAACAAAACTAGTTTCGTCAAATTCTGAGACCGTTGGAAAAATGGCCAATTTTCAGTCGATTAAAATCAACTGAAACTGGTCAAACACGTTTTCCTTTGCCACGCTCACATATTGATTCGAAAAATTATGAAATTTGGAATCTAGCAATAACTCAACATCACGGACCCAACAAAAGTGGTTTCGTCGAAATCCGAGGTCGTTTGCAAAATGTCCATTTTTAAGGGCCTGAATTCCATAGCGACTATTCAGAATTTTCAACTGGACATACCTTTTGATTCCAGCTACGAACTTTTGATTTTTCGGATTCGTTGGAAAGATATTCACTATTAGATTCCATTATTTTTGGTTTCACTAAAATCCGGATTGTTTTGCACCCGGTACATTCAATTGAAGTTTGAAATCGAATTATCGAACTACCGCGCCATTTTCAAATCTATTTATAATTATATATAATTATTTATATTCTAACGACGACGTATATAATATATACGTCGAATTCTATTCAAAATAAATTTCTCGTCGATTTTATTTAAAATAATCTATTTTAAATATTCAAAATTCGCTAAAATTGCCGAAATAAAAATTTTAAACTGGCCCAGATTTACCGGGTTGTTACAATCTCCCCCACTTAAAACTTTTCGTCCCCGAAAAGGAACAAAGTCGAAAGTGGTTTGATTAATCGACTCTACGCTCGATCTGGCTTCCCTTCTCCAACTTTTCAGTTTCTGAGAATTTTCAAAATCTCAAAAATTTGGCTAACACCCTAAATTTTTGAAAAATTTCGCCATAACCTCCCCTGCACCGGGAGCATCGGGGAATTTCAAATAGCTTCCCCGGTCCTTCAGATCTCAAAAAGAAAAAGAAAAAGCCAAGCGGCTAGCCAATAGGCTCATAAAATCATCATCACCCAAACAAAACAGTAAATTATGTAGTAAACATGTACCTATTTGTCGGGCAAACAAATTTTATTCTCTGCTCTAACCTCCTTGCTATGACCTGTTCAATATAAGTATATGTATATGCAAGCAAATGCGACCGATTTTCAATACAGTTCAATATTTGATTTAGTTAGGCATAATGGTTCAAAATTATCAAACAATTAAACAAACAACACAAACGTCAATCAATTAGTGAATTATCATTTGAAATTCATAACTTTGATATATAGTCAAAAATCAGATTTTTGATGCCAAATCACAACAATAAGCCCTATCTAATTTTTTGTTCTCACACCAGTCAATAGGAAATATATAAATATTACACGTTCGTCACTCGGATATAAACTCTGATGATGATATATCAATCATCAGAATCACCCCCGGGCGACTAGAGTATAATTCTATATCTATCCAGTATATTAAAATTTCGAATACACGCAGATCAGACGTATACGCAAAATCTATATATACTGGATTGTCCACATCAATATAAATAAATAACCAAATACGAATGATGGATTTATATTTTCAAAACAAAATTGTTTTCATTTTAAAAATATACTCTTCATACTCGTTCTAGGATACTACTGATCCCATCTCTAACGAGTCATCCTCATCGGATATTACTAATCCAATATATGACGAATTCTTTCGTATGGTTCTAATGTGTCTTGTTCTCTGCTTTGTAAACCAAAGCTCCGATACCAACTGTAAAAACCCGTAACTTCCCCGTAAAGGAAAGCGTCAGATAGTTCGAGAACAAACCACAACAGAACTCATACAGAAGAACATTTCATTGTATATTACAACAATGCATCAGATTACAAGAATATACAGAGTATAAATGAATATTACACAGAAATATCAGAGATTTAAATTACATATTAATACATAGCAGCAGAAAATCATACAATACACAACTAGAAGAAGATATACGGATACAAAGCTTTCCGGATATCGTTCCAGCTGTAAACCAGGATCCTGTGAATATAAATATGCAAAACCAAAACTACTAGCTGCCCGTCTCAAAATAAGGGCACCCAGAGTTTAGGTTAAAACAATAAACTCCAGGTCAGTCATGTGACTGGTGTGAGAACTAAAACAGTTATTAATCTTTATTGTAAATCATTAGGTAAATCAAGGGACCACGCCGTATAACACGGAACGGGTTTCCTCCCAAGAATACCAGTGCATAAAACAACTAGCGCAATGCTAAATAAAGAAAAATGAAGCTGTTATAAGACCCAGGTCCCATCACATAATGCAACGCAGCCGAGGATAGGGTTTTCCCTTATAACAGCCAAAGAATGCTTGATACGGTTAAAACAAATCGTTTGATACTATTATAAGTGCATAGTGTATAAAACAACTTCAAATCATAAGTATCAATCATAGGCGGCATGAATGGCCCATAACACTATGTCGCCATATATAAGTTTACAATCAAAACCGCAAATGTCGTATTGGAAGTTGGGTTATCATTTATGGTATGAACCGAGGCTAGGGGCAAGATCCTCACTGATTCGAGACTGCCTAGCCCGAGTCTCAGGATCAGAACGCATCGACCCTTGGATCGTCAGGGCCGGTCCACACGGAGTGGATTAAAATACCTGAGCACTACGTTTCGCCGCCCTTTGGGGCGTAAGCGAGCCAACTAAATGACTCCATTGGTTCGAGAACGACCGATCAATCCGAGGCGCCTCGCAACAACAACAACCACATAAGTCAAACTCGTCAGGGCGTGTAAAACCACTGACGCCACTTTTAGCTAGGAGGAAACATAGGCCCTCCCTGAGGTCCGTCTCCCGTTTTTGGTTCATACCGGGTGTGAAACTCGCGAAGTAAACGTTACACAAGGCTACGCCACAAAGGCCGTGCTTCGATCATCAACCAAAAGACTTTGCTTTTCAACAGAAGCCTTGATCATTTGCCACTTAGGCATGCCACACAGGCAATTCACTCCATGCGATTGATATCCATCAATATATAACCCCTGAGCTCGTACGTCTCAGAGAAGGGCGTTAAGCAAGAGAATAAATTCTCCGCCGCCAAACAGATATATATTTAATAGAGATCAATCACACGGACTAAAATCCAATGTCAGACACACAGTCCATTTACAAGTCCGTTCTGGGTCTGAACGAAACCGGAGGCACCTAGTACCCCGCATATCCATCGATCTCCAAGTACGTCTGGACGATCACTAACTGTTTCCATCTTCTTGGGTGTACAGCCTAATCAAGATCATCAGTATATACCCAAACGACGTGAAGACCTCCGGTCTTCGACCACCGTCTTCATCTTCGACCTATCGTCGTATCAGTTATTCAGAATGGGATAAACCCGGTCTTTCCGAATAACTCGCGTATATTTTAAATAAGTGTTACACAAGCACAACATACGCCTCATTCCAATTCACTAGTCACTAACCGTAAATTAATCAAGAGAATAATTCCCCAAATATTAACCCCGAAGGCCGAAACCAACATCAGATCAATATTCAGAAAACCATTCTGCTTGGCTAACCGACAGTTAGTTTCTAAATTTCACGTTCATAGGGAAAGGTTCCCATTAATTTTATCAAAGATAAATTCCTTGAATTTATTCTTTATCTATTTTTGAATATCAATTCAAACTAGTCGGGATTAGCGAACCTTACCGAAGTAATTATTTATTTTAATTTCCCCATCCCAACCTATTCATCCCATGAAGTAAAACTAGTAATACTTCATATCTAACACCACAGTGTTATCGGTAAATTCAATTACCATTTCACGTTCAAATCTAATTACAGATTTAACTATGGCCTGGAGCAAAACTGGTGATACTCCATTCTCGATCATTTCAATCTACTTAAAGATTCATTAAAACTCCACTTAGTTTTAATCGTTAACTGGGTTAAAGAATCAGTGTCGTTTAAAACACGGTTCACAATAAACCCAAAATCACATTCCATTAATTATCGGGTTAAAGAACGAGTGTTATTTTAAAACACTGTTCACGATAAACCCAAAAATCAATATCAATTCAATTCCAATTAAATATTATTTAATTGGTACACTTCATTAAATCTAAATAAAAAGATTTAATCTTTTCTCTACTGGGTTCAAGAACAGTGTTAGTGAAAACACCATTCACGACAAACCCAAATCACATTTGATATTCAATACAAGGCTCTGAATAGAAAATATATCGGCTTATATTCAATATCAAATTCTACGATTAACAAATGTCGTATTGGAAATAACGATATAAATATATATCTTTCAAATTTCCATAACAACACCTGTATAATCACGAATTCCAACATCGAAATATTCCGAAGACAATTTCGATTCAAATCCACTCCAATGCAATCATTGGATATTCTGGTTATTTTTAAAACCCTTTTCAAATTCAATTTATTTATTTAAAAATAAATAGAATTATAATTCTAGTTCAAAACTAGTTTACTTCGATAAAAATCTATTTTTATCTTTTCAAATATGGAGTTTTTCGTCCCAAATCTTCACAAATCATTTCTTATGATTTTACACAAATTATTATTATTTTTAATAATTTTATCAAGGCCCGTACAGTCGATTTCCATCAACGGCTATCGAACTGCACTTACAGCGACCTTTTTCAAATTTGATTTGGACATAACTCCAAATCCAACCGTTAGATTTCAAATTTCTAATATTCATTAGAAAGCTCTTTTCGATACGAACCCAACGGTTCCGGTTTTAGGAGAATCCGACGGTCGGATCTCCCGCAATGTCAGTTTGAAATAAATGGTCGAAATTCGCGAACTGCCGCGGCGCGTTCTATTCAGGCCATTATATTATATATATAATATATATTTCGTCGATTTCTATTTAAAACGAATTATATAAATAGTTTTAAATTCGTTTCAAAAGCAATTTCAACTTCCTTTTCAATTCAAATCAAAATTGAATTCTTCTTTATAAATTCGTTTTAAAATTCATTTCTATTCAATTCAAATTTCAATTCAAATTGAATTCATTTCAAAATCGTTTTCAATTCAATTCATTTCGAAATCGTTTTCAATTCAATTCATTTCATTTCGAAATCGTTTTCAATTTAATTCATTTCGAAATCGTTTTCAATTCAATTCATTTCATTTCGAAATCGTTTTCAATTCAATTCATTTCATTTCGAAATCGTTTTCAATTCAATTCATTTCATTTCGAAATCGTTTTCAATTCAATTCATTTCGAAATGAATAAAATCGATATAAATATCGTTCACGTCAAAATGGCGTCAATCTAATCAACACGGCTTCATAAATTTATATTTCAAATATTTTATTTCAAATATTTCTTTTTCAAAATAGTTGTTATTATCAAAATATTTCGTTCAACACATGACCAATCTTAAAGGATGAGTACTGTCAACACATGAACCATTATTTTATATTGATAAAGATGTAAATTTTATTATCAAAATATTTCGTTCAACACATGACCAATCTCAAAGGATGAGTACTGTCAACACATGAACTTTTATTTTATAATATTCTTTATTTTCTAAATTGGAATGAGGCCCAATCAATCACCATATAATGTTAATTATATGGATTTTCATACAACACATGTATATAATAGCATTGAAAAATAATCAACCATCAACCAAAGTGCACTACACTGTATAAGCATCAAATAAAGACATTTAACGCTTATAGCAGCTTGTCAATCAATCGATCGACATATTTAATCAATCAGGATGAGTGAACTTCAAGTTTCATCCCAACACCCGTGTGGGGTTTCAAACAATCAAACAAATATTTTATTCGTGCAGTTGGGCGATGTGTAAAATTTATCGTCCCAATCAATGTCCTTCAAATAGGTGTACATAAACAAACCGTCTGGTTTGTAAATGAATATTTATTTATTCACATTCACGTTAAAAATTATATTTTTAACGATAAAACATTTTATTCCAACATATGAATTTCTATTAAGTTCATTCTTTAAATAAAATGATATTTTTATTTTTCTAACACATTTTAGAAAATTTCGGCGGCATAACGGCACGATACTAGAAACGGGACGAGGCTTAGCCTTATCCCCGGTATAGTGAAGGCCCACGCCATTCACACATCAATCATATCAATTTCAATTTCACCAAAACAATCAAATCCAAATCAAATAATCTAACCAACTACACAACCAATCAAACAAGTCCATGGTCTGTGGACGGGTGTCGGGTGCTTCTAATAAGCACCGTCTGCATCCTAGTATATATATATATATAACTAGAAAATTAGAATTTGAGTGAGAAGTTCTCACCGATAGCTATCCAATCATCTTGACTCTTCTTCTCGCCTTTTTATCATCTTCTTGTGCCCGTAGTCACTATATATATAAAAATCACACATTTTTATATTTCGATGTCTTTAAAATAAAAATCACATTTTTATTTATTCACTTTCAATTTAAAAATCATATTTTTATAATCTCTTCTTATATTTAAAAATCGAATTTTTACTATGCTATTCAATATATAAAAATCGAATTTTTGATTCGAAGTTCAATATATAAAAATCATATATTTGTTTCGAAGTTCAATATATAAAAATCATATTTTTATTTTGAAGTTCAATATATAAAATTCATATTTTTATTTCGAAGTTCAATATATAAAAATTCTATTTTTATTTCGAAGTTCAATATATAAAAATTCTATTTTTATTTCGAAGTTCAATATATAAAAATTCTATTTTTATTTCGCTAATGTATATATAAAAAAACGTATTTTTATAACACTTTTCATATATATAAAAATTATATTTTTCTTTCGAAATTCAACATATAAAAATCCTATTTTCTTTTCGCTAATGTATATATAAAAAAACGTATTTTTATAACACTTTGCATATATATAAAAATTATATTTTTACTTCAAAAGCAAAGTATATTTTTACTTCAAAAACAAATGTATATTTGACTATAAAATATTTGTTTCCAAAAACATTACTCATATATGTATATATATATATCTATGAAGTGAAATCATATCTCTTTCTTTTTTTTCCTTGTGTTTCATATTTAAAAATCTGGAATTATACAATATTTTTACATTTAAAAATCTGAAATTTAAAGCAATGTTTTTATTTCTAAAACACTTGTTAATTTTATTTTTTATTTTAAAACACTTGTTAGTTTTATTTTTTATTTTAAAACACTTGTTAATTTTATTTTTTATTTTAAAACACTTGTTAATTTTATTTTTTTAAAACACTTGTTGATTTTATTTTTTTATTTTAAAACAAAAACTGATTTTTTTTATCCAATGAATTTATAAATCAAAACTGGTTTTAAACAATATATTTTGCTTAAGTAAAATTAAATAAAATAAAATAAAAATAAAATAAAATAAAATAAAAACAGCACCTTTCTTCTAGGAACACCCGGTTCCAGGCGTTCTTCTCCATCGCGAATGATTTCCAGGTAACCCAAACCCATCGTTCAACCACTCTCTCTCCTCACCGCTCCTCCACCTGACCTCAGACCACCAATCAACTCCTACCCTCCTGACCGCCTACGAAAACTGCACCATACCCTGCCCCCTTGGCCAACTCGGCCCTCCCTCCGACGCTAGAAGGCCGCACGAAAGCTCGAGCTTTCAGCTCGGGAATCACACACTCCGATCCCCGAAAATAAATCATAATTATATGGATTTCAAGATCTCTCGTAACACTCTGATTTTCGTTCTATTTGATTTTGAAAATAATGAATGGATCGAATGAAATTTGGAGAAGAACCCTGGAACGTTTCCGCCGTCTACTTCAGGAATTGGCCGCTCGGTTTTCTGAATGGAGAAAGCTAGGGTTTCTAAATATATATATTATATTTTTAATATTATTAAATTCATATTTTACTTGTTTATCGCTTTGAACTTCAAATCAAACCCAATGACTATCGCCCCTAGCTAAATACCTCTATTCCGAACACTATGGGATATGCCACGCAAGCTGATTCGGCTGTTACAATCAGTTTCCGTTAAATTTATATTTAAATCGCTATATTGAATTTTAAACATACATTTCAAATTATTGGGGTCACATACTAACTCTAAAAATTCTCGAAAAATATTTTCTAGCTTCGTATTGACGATACGGTCCTAACAAAACTAGTTTCGTCAAATTATGAGACCGTTGGAAAAATGGCCAATTTTCAGTCGATTAAATCAACTGAAACTGGTCAAACACGTTTTCCTTTGCCACGCTCACATATTGATTCGAAAAATTATGAAATTTGGAATCTAGCAATAACTCAACATCACGGACCCAACAAAAGTGGTTTCGTTGAAATCCGAGGTCGTTTGCAAAATGTCCATTTTTAAGGGCCTGAATTCCATAGCGACTATTCAGAATTTTCAACTGGAATACCTTTTGATTCCAGCTACGAACTTTTGATTTTTCGGATTCGTTGGAAAGATATTCACTATTAGATTCCATTATTTTTGGTTTCACTAAAATCCGGATTGTTTTGCACCCGGTACATTCAATTGAAGTTTGAAATCGAATTATCGAACTACCGCGCCATTTTCAAATCTATTTATAATTATATATAATTATTTATATTCTAACGACGACGTATATAATATATACGTCGAATTCTATTCAAAATAAATTTCTCGTCGATTTTATTTAAAATAATCTATTTTAAATATTCAAAATTCGCTAAAATTGCCGAAATAAAAATTTTAAACTGGCCCAGATTTTCCGGGTTGTTACACTGTCTTGTACAGTTTCAAATATATATATCAACATCAAATGCTTACAATATATATATATATATATTCTTTTTTGTATAGACCAATAAGAAGAGAAAACTGAAATATTTTCCACATCCGTCACTACAACAAAATGAGGATTTGATAGCACTAACACAGAGCGTTTACGCAATTCCATCTTAAACTGCTATGCAATTTATGGTTTTCCACGCTAAGGTAAATTAACACGTGTCCTCAACGCTATTCAACGAAGAGGCGGAAAATGAATTATTTTGTGCGGGAATAAAAAAATGCCCTAATCACATACTGCATCCTTCACAAAACACAGCCTTCTTTCCATCGTTACCTATGGAAAACGATAACCAAATCTATCTCAAAAAATTTCCCAGTCTATTCAATAGAAACTGTTAACATCTGTCATCAATCGTCGTTAATTTCTGAATCGCGTAACCCTAATCTCTATCATCAATATTGGATCCCAATCCGTAAGAGTAGCCGCCGTTTCAACTGTCGAGATCCCTAATTCCACGCTTCCAATTTGTACTGCCATGAGAGGTACCGTAACTTTTTTTTTAACTTCTAATGATTCTTAATCTATTGATTATTTTCTCTGCTCATTGTGCTATTGTGTAAAGCTTGTATCTTCTCATGGTGCTTTATTCATAAAAGTGAATGTTGGGTTTATGATTATTTTTAATCCTTTTACTTTAGACATGAACATAGTAATTGTCGCTAGAGGATTGAGGATGTACAATTGCATAATCTCAGTCGAGAAAAAATTGTAAAAGAAGATGAAAAAGGATGTGAACTAAACATAAAATTTGTGTTATTTCGTTTTTAATGTCAAAACCTAAATGTACAATATGGCTGTAGTTTAACCAAAAAAAAAAAAATCATTTTTCTAGTTACCATCTTTTATTTCATTTCAAATATTTTCCTGATATCCTTAACAAGGAACATCTTAATTTTTTCAGAAAAATAGTTTTTGACTTTTAGAAGCAGCCTTTTTTACTTCCTGGAGATTGGAAGCCTTGATCATAAATGATTTAGTGATTTTACTGGGAGACACAACCACATAAAACTAGGCTAACGGTTGGATATAGGTTTCCATTTATATCTGAAATCGTTTTTGTACTAACATTCTTTATCAATTCACAACACATACATTAAAACAAACAAATAAGTTTTGATTGATTTTTAAGTCCATTTCAGTGCTATATAAAAGTAAAAATGGCAAGTAAAAAAATTTTAAGCAGCGATTATTGGTTTTTATACACATTTTTTAACCTATATAAAATAGTAAATGACAATCAATATGTAGTAAATAGAAAAAGCTATGATACTGATAATTATCGGATTGGCATCTACACTTGTTTTTCAGATATCGTGTAAATTTTCATGTTTCATATACAAATACGGATGGGATTTTATTTTTTTGAGTACTTATTGGCTAACTTACATATTGCTCGTTTTATTTTTTTCTCTTTTATTCTTTTAAAATAAGCAAGATTTTGTAACAAACCAGTTGATAAATTATGTTATAAATGGACTTTGTTTTTTTTTTTGAAGTTTCTAGAGAATAAAGAAAAAATGACCATGGTAACACATCTATAGAGTGGTGAATGGTCTTGGAGAAAAATGAGATGTAAACTAATAAAGAAGAATTTCTGGGAATGCAAAGCTAGATGATTTGGATCATCTCATGTTTAATATGTTTTAATATCTTTTGCTCATAACATTGTAAATTGTTCCAATAAAAGGATTTCTTCTATTGGGAATATGAAATTCTTTTACTGCAGTAAATCTGTGATGTTTACAATTTTTACTACCAAAGTTAGTTTATGCCCTATAAATTACCTATAAATAAAGAAGCACATCATATTTACATATATTTATATATAATTATGTATCCGTGTGTCGATTTCCAAATTTGTAAGCTGCCGTATGCATCACTTGGCTAACACTTAGGTAGTGAGTTCAGTCATGATTCTATGGATTTATATCTTTACTTATTATTTACACCAGAAATCTTGGATATAGCTGCTTTTGGTTGTTTGTTATGGAGCTTGAAGGCAGTTTATAATTTTTTTATTGATGATATTCTAAATATACAAGATCTTTTATCATCTTTAATTTATCCAAATATCTCAAGCTGGAATCATTCAACTCATTCAAATGTATAAACTAAGTGTTCTTAATTTATGGTTATAATGAGCCAAAATTTTACATATCCAAAATTTTATGGATCGTTAGTTACGGTTTATTTTTTCTTTACTGAAACTATTTAAAATATTTCAGCAAAATTTGAGCATTATATTTATCGGTCTTTTGTCAATGTTATGGAGACAAGTGTAGAATCTATATTCTTTGTTGATAATAGCCTAAACGTTCCACTGGCTATTGCTTGATTTCACTTTAATGGTGAACAATCAGTTTAGTTCTTTTGTTGCCACCAAATTCAGCATTAATGTAGCCGATGAATCACATGTTAGGTCTGAATAAGTGCATATATTTATATATCGTTACCCTTTGTTTTTTTTTCCCAAACGCTTATCCATTTCTAAATTTCTCCTACACGATTAACAGATCAAAAAGGTAATGCATAGGACAGTAATTATCATCGCCGTCCTCTAATAACCAACAATAGTATATATGGTTAGAAATGATAACAAAAGAGAGCCTACTAACTAAACTTCATAACAAAACATCCGCATGCATGTTAGAATGCAATGAGTAAGCTCTTAATCCTTCACCTTTCCAATTGCTTTTTTGTCCAAATGAATTTCCTTTAGTTTGCAAAATACGTCAGTATTAGAGAAAAATGCCATAGCGTTGCTAAAATAAAAAGAAAGGCACCAATAATGTTTTTGCACGTGCATAGTTTTGTAGTTAACTGTGAAATTAATTCAGTGCTCATTTGAAAAATGCAGCTGGATTTCGAAATATTCTTGGTAGTGGCAATTCATTAAAGTATGAAGTCCCATCTCAGAAGCTTTTTCTGTTAAATGTTGCTCTCCAAATCACTGCTCGAGCCATTGATAATGCTTGGTTTATTGGCCCAGGTGATTTTTCGACATCATTCCACAATATAGTCTAGAATGTGTGCAAACGTTAATCAACTGACTAAACACTTGAGATATCCTAAAGAAAACAAAACCCTTTGCTATATGCATCGGTTAAGGTACAGATATTAGAAGATAGTGCATACTTTCCTATAAGTATCTCATAGAATACTAGTCAACTTTGAACATTTAGTCATTACATGACTGATGAAGAATTAATATTCTGTGAAACCAAAAATTGGGAGGATCATTCATATTTTTTGTACTAAAGATCGTTTTTTACTTGACAATGTCACCGACGATAAAACTTGAAGAAAATTTCAGTAAAAGAACAAAAGGTTAGGTAACTTAAAAGAGCCAGAAAGAGGAAAAAGAGAATAAATCGTATAAGTCTGAAAGTTAAAGATGAAGTGAAGTAGCCCATGGTTTACAATTTGAGACCAGCCTGTTATTTTGCATATTCTTGACATTCCACGTATAGTAGAGGCATTGAATGGTGTTAAAATGGATATGGTTGATGCAACATCTCCTCTACTTAAAGGTGAAGTTGCTACCTTTATTTTCTCTAAAGGCTTTTAATTTAGGATCTATTTTGGTGTTTTAAATCAAACACCAATATTCTCATAACATAGTTTGCTGAAACGTTAAAAAGAGTGTTGATTTTTACATTGACAGTTTTATTTTATCTGAAGTTTTCATTACTGTTTTAAATTTCTAGGTACAATTATCGTGCATACATTAATGTCGGTATTTTCTTTGGTTTTAAGTCTTCTTACATATTTTATTCACAAGAAGTGTTTGAATAAATGATCCAATAAGCATTCTTCTTTGACTTTTCCACTACTTCAATTATGCCTTTATGCTGTATAGGCTAAATTAAGTTCTAACATTACAAATCAAATTATTTTTCTATCCAAAGACGCTAAGTAGAATGCCTTTGTTAACATAATATATAATCATAAAAGAGCTGCAGACTAAAAAGACTAATGACTTGACTTTAGTTTCCTTTATTTTCCGTGGTTTGTAAGATTTTAGTATACAAATAGTTAGTTGTATTTTAAATGTTGAATCATGGAGGTGTGTATATGGTTTCAGGATGTAATTCTTGGGAAGATTATTTTTAGCATTATAAACCCATACTTTGAAGTAGAAAAAATTAAATAAAGAAATAAAATGTAGCTGGCAAAACATGAAGAAAGCTTCTCGGTTAAAACACACACACACACACACACACACACACATATATATATATATATATATATATATATATAATATGCAACTTCTTAAATTCAAAAAAAAAAAATCTACTTGCTTTTTGATGAAATCACCAACTACATAATTGTTTAAAATCCCTTATAGTTGAATCGAAAAATGGTTTGGTGAGTTACAACAAAGTATGCTGAGAGATATTGTTAATTTATAGTAACGATGTCCATTTTAGTCGTCTATCAGTTATTGAATTTTGAAGCTTGGCTTATATGATCATATTAGTTAGTGAAAATCATGGTTTCTGATGCAACTTTCAAGATTTATAGTTGTGTATGAGATGTGAACGAATGGATATGTGTTTTTGGGTGGAAAATCGATTTTGATCTACTTCATTGGTTGTGGATCAAACTGCTCTTGTGGGAGAGATATCGGTGATAGGGGAGCTGCTGTGATAATCTGAGAAATACCGGTGGCCGGAGAAGGCCAGACGAGCTAATTTAGGTTTTTGAAGTGTTCATAGGTTGTGATGTCTTTATGGGCTCGTAGAGAAAATTGGAAGGATCAGACTCGTGGCGATGGAGGGTGGAGGGTGTGTGGTTGAGTAGGGAAGACATGGTGGTAGTGATTGGCTGGGAAGCGACGAGTGGTGGGAGGAAGAGTTCTGGTTGGGAATTTGTTGCATGTGTAGATTGTTTGGGTTCTGTTAGACCAAAAAGTGGTTCTAACACACAAATTGATTGAAAGCAAATGAAATGAGATAAAAATGAAAATGAACACACAGGATTTATAGTGGTTAGGCGAAGAAATGCCTACGTCCACTTATCTTTCACTAAATTCAATGATTCAGTTGCAAATACAATGTAAGATTCACTTGATTCCACTCACAACTCACTTATATTCACTCAATTGACTAAATCAAATAATGAAAGAAGATTTGGATTCTCTGGGAGTACTGGAGTTCGGATTATGGAGGTGGTTGAATTCTCGAAATGCCCAAAAAAGATCCTTTTCTTTGTCTCCAGACGGGGTATTTATAGGTGTGAATTTGCTCAAAACCCGATCCGGATCGGAGCCACGTGTCGTCCATCCCATTAGCCTCGGGTTCGGATGAATTACTGTGTTGACAACGCATCAGAGTAATGAACGTTATGGACAGGAACTGGTCATAGCCGATCCGGATATCCAGGCGCTTATGCAGGGGGAACGATACGAAAAATGGGTTCGGGTCGGAGGTATATATATACCAGGGGTTCGGATCGGGATATCCGATCCGACCCGGGTTGTTTTGGTGACAATCCTCTCTTCTCTTTATTCTGCTCCGCTCCGACCTATCTCTGTAGCAATTGGGTGGCTTTCCGATCCATCTTGAAGAAGACTGCCCTCCGATCCGAACACGCGCTCTCTGCCTTCAACAGCAATAGCTCACCGATCCGAACAGGAGATTTTATCCGATCCGAACCGATACGTTGCTTTGACCCGACCCGATCGATTGCAGCTGTCCGATCTAGGCTGTAGTGTCTTCTCCGATCCGAACCGAAGTCTTCTAATTAAAAATGCTCTTCAATGTTTGATATCTTGACTTTGTGTTGCCTAGTTCACAAAGTAGGCTAACACTTTGCCCCCTCAAAGGATGCTTCTGTTGGAAATGGAGCATGCTTTGATTGCTGTTGCACAACGCCTTCATCCTTCCCTTCGGATTCACATGCCAAGCTGTCGTACTGCATCCTGTTCGGTTCGGATTCCGACCCGAACAGATTTCCTTCTTCCTATACTCTGCAATGGATTAGTGGGCCAAGCTGCGTCACTGGGCTTTTCGAGCCGGTCCGAGCGGGAATACAAATAGTCAGCTTGTTTTTTATATAAATCTACTTCACTTTTCTTCTTTTCTTTTATTCACTGTTCTTGCCCAACCGATTCCACATCGAAGCCCTAGTCTTTCCAAAAAAATTTCAAAATTCTCTCTTCAATCTTTGAATCAAATACATAGGTTGTCTTGCAATCTCGAATCTCGTTGCCATAATTGTTTTTAATTTACATTCGCAGTTAAGTTAAACGATTCTAGCAAGGTACTTGACTAATTCCATCGCCACGGCTTCCTTCATCCTCCGCCTTCGTCGTTGATGGCATCGACGCCATTTCGAGGCGTTGGTGGAGGGTGTTGAGATTCGTCGTTGAATACTTGAGTGCTTAAGCACTTGATTTTAATTAAGGCTTGGGATATCGAGTTGGGTTCGCTACTTAAGAGGAGGAAGAGGAAGGAAATTGAAGGAGATCGGTTTGAGTGGGGGAACAGTAGGAGAAAAAGGGAAAGAGAGAAATTCACAGAACCGGACCGGGTCGGAGCAATAAGGCAAAGAAATGGGACTTAACTTGTTTGACCGGGTCGGGTCGGACCTACGAATAAAATGGAGGTCAAGACTTATGCGCTCGGATCAGACCGGGTTGTGAAACAAAAGAGAGAATAGGGACATTGTTATTCATGTTAATCCGACCCGCCCCGAAAGTCCATCCCCGAACCGATCCGGATATATCTCTCTGAGTGTGAGCCTTTGCTTTAAGCTGACATGTGACCTTGCCTGTCCGATCTGAACCTGCTGTATACATCCGAATCGAAAACTATTCAATCCAAAGCACAAACTTTTGTCCAACTATTTAAAACATTGCTAGATATTACTTCCAACTTCATGAACAGTTAGGATAGTGCCTTGTGGACATAAATGAACATTAAGAACTACTCTGACTATCACTTTCTCTTCAAAGTTTCGTCTTACATTATTGCACCTTTACTTTGCGTTTCTCACATTCGCTGCACACATTTTAGTTCACACACATACACAGGGGGGTATGGGCTAATTTACTCTAATTCGTGCTATTGCTTCTTCAATAGTTCTATGATAATGAGACCCAGACGCTCTTCCAGACTAGCTGAGAGGAAAGAAGCCCCGGAAACCTCTAACAGACTCATTCTCGAGGATATATCTTCTCCTTCAGATCCAGAATGGGACAGTGAGGGTCCAGACTACGGGGTTGGAAATCGAGAAAGCAATGAGGTGTCTTCATAGAATGAAGTTTCTCTGGGTTTTGAGGAGGAAGGAGGGATTGGTGACGATCGAGCCCCTGATGAATTTGAATCGGCCAATATAATGGAATCACCTCCAGACTCCATTGAATCAACAATCGACAACGATCGACTTGTCCGAATTTGCTTAAAGTACGGGATAATGAAAAGGGACACTCTAGTGCCTTCACGCTCTGACCGTCCCGACAACCCTCCAGAAGGATATATGGCGGTCACTCGATTGATGTGCATGGTCGGCGCCATTCCTCCATTCTCTCCCTTCATCATTGACTTTTGAAGACAAATGCGGATTGCCCCCATGCAGTTGCATCCCAATTCATATGCCTATTTGCACACCTTGTGCATAGCATATCGTGAAATCTTAGGCATAGAGCTCACGTTCGATGACGTTCAATTCTTCTATAATTTCAAGCATCGGACTCGAGAGACTCCATCTTTCTGCTACTTTGAGTCAGTTCCAAAAAGGAAGATAATCTCTGCACCATTCAGCAGTAAAGCTGGAGATTCCAGACTAGAATGGTTCTACGTGAAGCGACAGCCTGGACTCGCCAGGAGGTGGACAAAATCAAGTAAAGCACTGATTTTCTAAATCCGGGCTCTATACACTTGAATCATCACCTTAACTTGTTTTCCTTTTTGTTTGCAGTTGACAATCCCAAACAAATATCAGATCAGGTGTTCTTTGACCGAATGCACCGACTTCTTAATGGCGATCAGAAATTCTTGACTATCGACGAAGCACTTAAAGACGAATACCTTCACTTTCATGGGCTGTTATCCGTTTTTCGTAGCATCGGTCATGGGACGATTCCATACGAATACATTCCTCCAGTGGAGGTAGTCCCAGAGACAGGAGAAGGCTCAGGAGTTCCTACAGCGCCTCTTCAAACTTCACCTTCTCCATCTTCTACACAAGATGACGAATTGGCTAATCTGGCCAAAAAGCATCGTGAAGGATATACTGCCCCCGAGGAGGCTACTTCTCTGGAAAAGTCAAAATCCTCCCAAGAGTCGCCACTTCATGCTTCCGAGGGGGATGTCCTTAGTACTAGTGAGCAAATATTTCAGGGTTTGGGGGATCTCCCCTTACCTGAGACTATATACACTTCAGAGGATTTCAGGAAGGATCCTTTAGCCTTCACCTCTTCTGAAGAGACCACTCCTGCTAAGGCCAAAGAGCCTGCCCGTACTAGTCTAGCTTCAGACTCGGGTTGGTTGGGGGGAAACACACCACTTAGGATACACTTTATATAACGGCATTAGCATTCATTGCACCTCTTTCTTCGTGAATCCATTAATTCTAAATTTCGTTTGTTTTATCGGGCAGGTACGATGTCTCGATCCTACTACGATATCAGGAAGCTTCGTCGCAGCATGTCCAATTCTCCTTAGGACGTCGAGTATGATCGTCGTGATGATCGTGGCAGAGATGAGAGAAGGCCTTACGATCCCTATCGTTCTCGACCCTCACACTCTCGCTCACCAGTTCGGCCGGAACAAGAGAAATACAAGGGTTATCAAAGCCGTAGGGAAGAGGACAGACCACAATCTAAAGACTCCACTTCTTTCCATGAAAAGCGCAGTAGAGAGAGAACTCCTCCAAAAGAAACTGGGTCTCGAAGTAAGCACAAGGTCCCTACTACTAAACGACCTAGGACAGACAAAGAGACTACCGAATCCTCTTCACACAGGGACACCGAATTAATAATCCCCGCTCCTCCCCCACTAGATGCGGAAACTGCAGTAAAGCAGGCATATTTGAAGGAGCAATTTCCCGAACACTACTTCGAGACTTTGACTTTTTTACCTGCCCTTGAACCTGTTTCTTCTAAATGGGCAGATGAGGCCAAAGCAAAGGTAGATGCGGTGGAAAAACAATATACTGAGATGTTTAAATATTCGCGCAATCTTTCTAGAATTATCCGCACTCTAATCACAAATACTGATTCAATGCAAAAGACCGCGGAGGAGGATGCCAAGGCCTTAAAAGCTCTAGGAAAAGATTTGGAAGACACTCAAGCTCAGCTAGCTGTCGCTCAAAGGGACGCTTCTAACTTCAAACAACAATACGAGGACATGCAAAAACGTTATCACGACTTGCTTGAATCTCACACTCAAGAGCGTTCTGAGTTAAAAAAGCAAGCTGATGAGGCCAAGTCAGAAGCTGCTAAGACACGCCTTGCTTATGCTGAGCTTGAACGGAAAAACGCCGAGTTAGCAAAGAGGAGCGCTGAACTAGAAAAGAAGAACGCTGACTTGGATTCAAAGCTGTTGGAGGCAGAGAACAGAGCTGCCCTGGCCGAGGGCAATGTGGAGTGTGCCATCAAATCTGCCGAGGAAGCCCGCAAGTAATTATCAGAGGCGGAGGTTGATATTCAGGGTTTCGGCGAACTAATGATTGAATTCTTCGCACATATTATCCGTCGCCGAAACATTTCTTGGATCGAGGACTATCCATCCACTCTAGTTCAAGTGTGGAATCAGATCATCGAGTGGGAAAAAGAGGAACTTAAGGTCGATTCCATTGACGAAGATAAGATAATGGAGAAATACTTGAGGGATGATGAACTGGAGCGCCTAGCTGAAGGGCGCCGCCTTATTGCTGAGGCCATAGAAGAAGAGAGACGGAAGTCTAAACAAAAAACTGTTCTCGAAGCTGGTTCCTCTTCTTCTGCCCCAGCAACTTCTGAAGTAGAGGGGTATGATCCTGAAAATCCGGGAATTCCCCGAACAACTCTGCTATCCCCTATTCCTGAAACAGCACCAGAGGTAGTAGTCACCCCTGCCGAGAGGTCTTCGGAAGGTATCCCTGCCTTTTCTCCTCAATTTGCCAAGGCTATTTCTACCTTTCGCCACGTGATTGAACAATCTATGAAAGACCCATTGTTTTCGCCTGAGTTGATAACTGTTGCTTCTCATTCTGTAGGTGTTGAGTCATCCAAAAAGATAGATGTGACTCAAGGAGCCACCGCTGGGACAAAGCCCACAGAAAAGGCCAAAAGAGGGGAAGACAAGGCTGCTTCTATAGACTTGGGAGAAGGAAGTGAGCCGACTAAGGCCGCCACTCCCAATGATGAAGAAATGATAGCGGCTTTAAGGGATGATGGCGGTGACGGGGGTCAGGAAGAGGAACCAGAAGTTGCAATAATCGGGGAGTCAAAAAGTGCTGATGACGTTACCTTGGCTGCAATGAAGGCTGATCAAGACAAGCGCTTGCAATTAAAAGCCGAAGAACTAGACCCTGAGGCCCTCAAGCCCCTCGCAGTTGTGGATGCGGGATCAAGGTTAGTTGTTAAGCTCTCAGCTAGATCTATTACAGAGGAACTCGCTAAAAAATCTTCTCTTGATTCCAGCGCCCCGCCCTCAGGGAAGAAGTCTACTGGCTCCAGCACCGCATCTTCAGGAAAAAAGAAGTCAAAACGAATCTTGACGAAGGCTGAGAAAGAAGCAAAGGACGCGGAGAAAGCCGCCAAGAAATCCAAGGCTCATTCAAAATCTAAATAGTGGATTACCTTGTATCGTTTTAGCATTTAGTGAACCAATAATTGCTGCTACAAGAGTAGCTCCTGCACTTTCTTTTTTAGCTATTTTCCTGTACAAATTCATTCATTTGTAAATAAAAACAACTCATTTTCTGTAATGTTTGTTTGTTAGTAGTTCTGCACTTATGTAAAAATGCATGTCTATAGTTATGAAACGAAGTTGTGGAGGGGGGAAATATGCGTATACATACGTGTCCCCAGTCAATTCCCACAAATTATTTAATGCTTAATCAAGCAATCTGAATGCTCCCGATTCTCTGACGGGATAGCACTTCCTGTGTCATCAGTACCTGTCGTTTTTTCTGGCATTTCTTTTATACTCTCTCTCTTTCTCTTGAGAGTTAGAGTTCGAGCTCAGTCATCTATTCATTCCCCGGTCTTTCAACGGGGAAAGATTTCTTTCTCAGCGCTCAGTCGGAGACGCCTTTATACTCTCTTTCTCTCTGGAAAGTTAGAGTTAGGAGAAGAATTTCTTTTTCAGCGCTCAGTCGGAGACGCTTTTATACTCTCTCTCTCTCTCTGGAGAGTTAGAGTTAAGAATGTCGTTTTCTCATTCTTTTACGTCTTATCGCACAAATAGTCGTTGTGCTTCTTTTTATGTCTAAACTGTTTTCAACCTTTTTAGGCTGTGAGTCATCCTGTATTTTATAATCACAACAGAATAACTGATGAATGTATATATGTAATGCATAAAAGTAAATAACACACAATATTTTTATAGTGGTTCGGCTAAGTCGTAGCCTACATCCACTTTATAGTTCTTCATTCATATCGTCGGATTTTCCCAAGGCATGTCGTGCCTTATTACAGAGTTCATAAGAAAAATAACACAAAGTACAGCATTTCTAATCCAAATATCGCATTAGGTGTTATGCATTCCATGCTCTGGGGACTTTTTCGCCATCTACGGTCGTTAACTTGAAGGTTCCTTTTTCAAGTTTCCGTTGGATGACAAAGGGTCCTTCCCATTTTGGACCGAGGTGAGGAAGGGATGGAAAGACTCTCTTTAGCACCAAATCTCCTGGTTCAAAAGTCCTGAGGCGAACTTTTTTGTCGTAATAGCGTGCCATCTGACGTCGATGTCTTGCCGCACGCAAATCTGCTTCGTCCCTTTTTTCTTCGACTTCATCAAGAGACTCAAGTAAGAGTGCCCAATTCGTCATCGGGTCATAATATGTCACCCTGTGGGAAGGAACTTCCAGTTCAACTGGAATTACAGCTTCTGAGCCAAAGGAGAGAGAGAAAGGGGTATGACCGGTAGCCGTTTTAAATGTTGTTCGATATGCCCACAAAGCTAGGGGCAATTCGTCAACCCATTTTGCCTTTGCACGCTCTAATCGTTTCTTGAGGATGGATTTTATTACTTTGTTTATTGCCTCTACTTGCCCATTCGATTGCGGATAGGCAACTGCAGTATATCGTTTGTCTATCTTATACTTCTGGCAGAAATTTCTGAATTCAGTACTATCAAATTGGGTTCCGTTGTCGGTTATAATCGTCCTTGGGATCCCGAACCGGCATATAATATTTCTGACCACAAAACTTATCACCTTTCTTGCCGTGATCTTGGTCAAGGGCTCAGCTTCCACCCACTTCGTAAAATAGTCCACGGCCACTATTGCATACTTAGCTCCTCCTTTAGCAATTGGTAGAACTCCAATGATATCAATTCCCCACGTGGCAAATGGCCAAGGACTCAACATTGATTTAAGTTGGGTCGACGGTACCCTGGGGATTTTGGCGAATCTCTGGCACTTATCGCAACGTCGTGAATAATCAGCTGCATCTTTATTAATTGTAGGCCAGAAGTATCCGTATCGCAATATCTTCTTTGCTAAAGTTTGACCTCCTGTATGATCTCCACACTCACCTTCGTGTACTTCTCTTAGTACACGCTTGATGTCGTCGTGTGCTATACATCGTAACAGGGGCATAGAAAATCCTTGCCTATAAAGAGTATCATCTTGTATGACATATCTGGTAGCTTTGCGAACTACAGCTCTTTTCTCACTCTTCTTTGATGGGAGTGTCCCATTCTTAAGGAAATTCTTAATTGGAGTCATCCACGACTCCTTCTCTGGTTCCGCTTCAAAAGCGAATTCAATTTCCATTGACTCAAAGCTTGGCGATTCCAACGTTTCAATTGGAATTATTTCAGTCTCTTCTGGATTGTCGGAACTAGCCAGCTTTGCCAGCCTATCCGCTTTCTGGTTTTCAACTCTGGGAATATGTGTTATGTTGTACCGCTCTAAGCTATTCAATAGCTCTCTCACTTTCCTGAGGTAGGCGATAAGTCGATGTCCTCGAGCCACAAATTCCCCTCGCACTTGGCAAACAACAATTTTAGAGTCACAGAATATGTCTAACATTTTTACTCTGAGGTCTTTTGCAAGCTTCAGCCCGGCAATCAGGGCTTCATATTCAGAGTCATTGTTAGTTGCCGAAAATTCTAATCGCAGGGCGTAATATAACGACCGTCCTTCGGGAGTGATTAAGACGATTCCAGCTCCAGACCTTCGGTCGTTCTTGGCTCCATCTGTATATAGTTTCCACGGATCTATCTTTATCTCGTCCTCGGACTTAACCACTCTGTCATCGATTACTTCCTCCTCTGGAATGGTGAACTCCGCAATAAAGTCTGCTAGAGGTTGCCCCCTGATTGACTTTCGTGGTTGAAAATTCAAATCAAACTGACTTAGTTCTATGTTCCATTTGATCAACCTTCCCGATGCTTCGGGTCTCTGCAACACCTGCCTTAAGGGCTGGTCGGTGTATACGGTTATTGGATGAGCTTGGAAATAGTGACGAAGTTTTCGGGATGCGATCAGGAGGCTGTAAGCGAACTTCTCAATTTTTGGGTAGTTGCGCTCTGCCGCTGCTAATTTCTTGCTTACATAATACACTGGCCTTTGTACTTTGTCTTCTTCTCGAACCAAGGCTGTGCTGACGGCGTGAGCCGAGACTGCCAAGTAAACAAACAATTCTTCGTGATCTACGGGCTTTGATAAAATCGGCGGTTTCTCTAGCAGTTCCAATAAATTTCGAAAGGCCTCAACATAGTCCGGAGTCCACTCGAAGTTCTTCTTTCCTCTTTTAACCAAATCAAAAAACGGAACACATTTGTCTGTGGCTTTGGAGGTGAATCTACTCAGCGCCGCTACTTTCCCTGCAAGACTTTGGACATCTTTAATTCTCCTCAGCTCTTCGATATTTCTAATCGCTGCTATCTGGCTAGGGTTGATTTCAATTCCTCGGGAGCTTACAATGAAGCCAAGGAACTTTCCCGATGACACTCCAAATGAGCATTTCAGAGGATTCAATTTCATCCGATACTTTCGCAGGATACCAAACATTTCTGCCAAGTCTTGCGTATGGCTGGAGGACTGTTTCGATTTAAAAAGCATATCATCGACATAAACTTCCATAGTTTTTCCTATTTGATTATAAAACATTCTGTTCACCAAGCGCTGATAAGTAGCTCCGGCGTTTTTCAATCCGAATGGCATTACAACATACCAATATAATCCCAAATTCGTAATGAAGCTCGTATGTTCTTGGTCTGGCACGTGCATAGGAATTTGGTTGTATCCAGAATATGCGTCCATGAAAGAGAGAAGTTCATGACCTGCTGTCGAATCTACAAGCTGGTCAATCCTGGGAAGTGGGAAACTATCTTTTGGGCAAGCTTTGTTTAAATCTGAAAAGTCAATGCAAGTCCGCCACTTTCCGTTTGGCTTCTTTACCAAGACGGGATTCGATATCCAGTCGGGATATGTCGAATCTCGAATAAATCCATTCTGCTTCAACTTCTCTACTTCCTCTTTGAGAGCAGCCGACCTCTCTGGGCCCAGCATGCGTCTCTTTTGCTTCACAGGCGGATGTTTCGGGTTTACCTTCAATTTGTGACTTATAATGGATGGCGATATCCCACACATGTCAGCATGGGTCCAGGCAAACACGTCTAAGTTTGCCTTCAAGAAGTCCATTAGTTCTTTAGCTCGACGTGGATCCAATTGAGAACCGATTTTCAAAACTTTTGTCGGATCAGCTTCATCAATGGGAATTTCCACTGTCGCTTCATTAGGAGTTGCATTCCTAGCCTCTGGTTCCTCGTCTTTTCTGGGATCCAGGTCTTCAGGCGTTCCTTTGGGCAACTCCTTTGGGGTTAATCTCTCTAATTGCTATGCCGAGCCCCCCTTTGAGGGAGACAAGGCATCTTTACTCTCAACGTTAATTCCTTTCATCAACATCTTTAATTCGGCCACATAGCAGGCCCGTCCGGAAACTTGATCCCCTCTCATTACTCCAGTTCCGGCTTCGGTTGGGAACTTAAGTAACAAACACCAAGGGGCGATACAAACTCTGAATTCAGCAAGGGAAGGCCTCCCCAAAAATGCATTATAAGGCGAATCTACGTCCAATACTATGAACTGAAGCATCCGCACTCTTCTACGTTCTCCTTGCCCCAAGGTCACGGGCAATTCTATGTATCCCATGGGAGCTGTTGATGCCCCGTTAAAGCCTCTAATCCATCCTTCACATGGCTTCAAATCTTTTGATTCAAGCTTCATCTGATCGAATGACTTTTTAAATAAAATATTGACAGAACTTCCATTGTCTACTAATACCTTATGGACCAAGGCCGGCCCAATAGTGGTAGTAATAACCAACGGATCATCAGTGGGTGATTGGATCCCAGTATTGTCTCGGCTGCTGAATACCACGTCGTCAAACATGGTCTTCTGTTGTTTTAAGGGGGTGATATCTTCCAAATCATCACCTTCATTCACATCTAGGTGCTTGGCAGCATTTACATATTGATCCATTGATCTGAAACTTCGGATTGTCGGGTGAGGTCCGCCTACTATGGAGTTGATAACAATTCCTTTACCTTTCTGCTGCGCTGTAGGCTTGGGAGCAGGTAGAATCTGTTTTGGAGCCTACTCTCCTTGCCCCCTGTCCCTCGGGGCAACCTTATATTCATCCAACTTCCCTTCACGCAGCAGCTTCTCAATCACATCCCTCAAATGCCGACATTCATTGGTTGAATGCCCATGAGTTCCATGAAACGAACAAAATTTCCCTGTCGCCATTTCTTTCTCGGTCGAATCACGAGGTGGCGGTCTTTTGTACTGTAACTCATTGTACGTTCCAGGTAAATATTTTCCAGGGTGTCGTTCAATGGTGTATAATTCTCATAGGTCTGGAATCGGGGTCTTTTGTTAGGATCACCTCCCCTATTTCTGTTTCTTCTGTTACCGTTCGGATTACGGTTATTGTTGTTGTTACCCCCGCTTCCAGCATTATTGTTTCCACCCTTGTTTCCCACATTTACTTCAACCTTGCCAGAACTTTCCCTAGACTGCTTCACAGCGATATTATTCTGCACATTTTCTTTTGAAGCCGTCTCAGAATTTCTCTTTCGATTTGCCCTGGCCTCCTCTCGCCTTAGATAAGTATCGGCTTTTTCGTAGAATATCTCTCTTGTGGAGGGGGTTTTCCCAGAAAGGTAATCTCCGAACTCGGATTCAGGATCGACTCCTTCCTTCAATGCCATCAGAATAGTGGGCTCATGCGGGTCACTGACCTCAGTCACAGCTTGGTTAAAATGGTCAAGATATGCCCTCAAAGACTCTCCTGGTGCCTGCTTGATTCTCGATAATTCAATAACACTTTTGGACTTTCGGGCATGGAGTCGGAATTGGTTCATAAAAAGCTCGCTTAGTTCCTTGTAATTTGAAATCGAACGAGGAGGAAGTCGGGTAAACCAGAATAGCGCCACATCTTCTAAGTAGATTGGGAATGCTTTGCACTTCACTTCATCAGGGGCAGCAGCAGCATTCATGAGCCACGAGTATCGCATCAAATGCTGTCCCGGATCAGTCCTTCCGTTGTACTTGTCCATCTGTGGCAAGTTAAAGCGTCGGGGAAATTGGAAGTCGAGGATATCGTCGGTGAAAGGAGTGTGGCTTCGCTCAATGCCATAATCTTCATTTGTATAGTTCCGGCTCTCGGACATGATCTGGCGAACCATTGCCTGTACATCAGCATTAGTTAGGGGCCGCTCAGGTTCCCTGGCCCTAGTATCCGGGTTCCTTCTGGGCTCTTGTTCAGGAGAGGCCCTTCTTCTTCGAGCTGCTTCTGCTCGATTCCATTCCCTGCGCTCCCGGTCGATCTCGGGAGGAGGGGATTGGAGTCTTTGCCCCCTGGTGGGGTCATTGTTTCCTAGCGCTCGTGCAATATCCTCACGAGATCCCAAGATCCAAATGTCAGCTGCTCCACATTCTGAGGTCGTTCGAGCGGCCTTCGTTCATGGGGCCGCTCTTCCTCGGAAGATGAAGATTGATCTACTGGTGTGTGACGAACTGGTGATGGAGTTCTCTATCGATGGAGTTCGCTAATCTCCCGACTCATGAGCCTCCAATTTTCCTGCATCATGAGATTAGTGCGCTCGTGGACTTTCATAGCCTCCCTTGTGCTCTCAAGCATGTCAAGTAAGCGCGAGAAATCTCCTTGTGTGATGGGCGCAGATGGATTAACCTGATCACTAACCCTGGTGGCTGGAATCGGAGCATTCGTAGGGACTCGAGTGGAGGTTCCAGCTTCACCAAGCATCGGATCGGATCGGAGATAGGAGGTCGGGTCGGTTCGGAGCGGGGGAGCCTGGTCGGATCGGTACATGGCAAGCTGCTCGGGTCGGTTCAGATTGGGGGAATGCACTGCTTCAGAATCTCCTACCCGGATCGGAGCTCTCCCCCTGTTGGCGGCTCGGATTTCCTGCATTGGTTCTTCCTGCTGCTGAACTCTGCTCCCGAGACCTTGTTACAACCGCATTTTGCTGATCTTCGCCAGCTCCATTTCCTCGACCAGATTGAACTTCTTTGCCATATCCTTTGGCCATGATTCTTTGACAATCACTTCAACAAATATAAAAGAGCGAAGAAACTTAAGGATTAACTTCTTTGAACTCAACGGTCCAAAAAGTAGAAAGAAATCCCGAAAAATAAAGAATTCAGATGAGGATTCTCAGTGAAAGCACCAAAATGTTAGACCAAAAAGTGGTTCTAACACCCAAGTTGAATAAAAGCAAATGAAATGAGATAAAAATGAAAATGAACACACATGATTTATAGTGGTTCAGCGAAGAAATGCCTACATCCACTTATCTTTCACTAAATTCAATGATTCAGTTGCAAATACAATGTAAGAATCACTTGATTCCACTCACAACTCACTTATATTCACTCAATTGACTAAAACAAATAATGAAAGAAGATTTGGATTCTCCGGGAGTACTGGAGTTCGGATTATGGAGGTGGTTGAATTCTCGAAATGCCCAAAAAAGATCCTTTTCTTTGTCTCCAGACGGGGTATTTATAGGTGTGAATTTGCTCAAAACCCGATCCGGATCGGAGCCACGTGTCGTCCATCCCATTAGCCTCGGGTTCGGATGAATTACTGTGTTGACAACGCATCAGAGTAATGAACGTTATGGACAGGAACTGGTCATAGCCGATCCGGATATCCAGGCGCTTATGCAGGGGGAACGATACGAAAAATGGGTTCGGGTCGGAGGTATATATATACCAAGGGTTCGGATCGGGATATCCGATCCGACCCGGGTTGTTTTGGTGACAATCCTCTCTTCTCTTTGTTCTGCTCCGCTCCAACCTATCTCTGTAGCAATTGTGTGGCTTTCCGATCCATCTTGAAGAAGACTGCCCTCCGATCCGAACACGCACTCTCTGCCTTCAACAGCAATAGCTCACCGATCCGAACAGGAGATTTTATCCGATCCGAACCGATACGTTGCTTTGACCCGACCCGATCGATTGCAGCTGTCCGATCTGGGCTGTAGTGTCTTCTCCGATCCGAACCGAAGTCTTCTAATTAAAAATGCTCTTCAATGTTTGATATCTTGACTTTGTGTTGCCTAGTTCACAAAGTAGGCTAACAGGTTCTCTTCGGGCTGAATGGCCAATCTGATGTGGAGAGGGGCCGGAGCTCAGGTAGTGGGTCGGCTGCGATGAGCAGGTGCTAGCGAGTCAGTGTGTAGTCTCTACTTAGTTGAACTTGTATACTAAAGAACCAGTCAAGTTTTGAAACAAAATATTAAATACTCTTATTTTACTCACTTTTTTCATTTTGCTTTGGACAACTCATTCTATATTATAGTTGTGCACATGCCAATATGCGAGAGCTAGTAGCATATGAAGCTACCAGACGATTTGAATTTTTTAATCCAATAGACCAGCTTGTTATCACCATGGACGTGTTTCAAAAACTTACGTCTTGCTTTTTTTCATCATCTTATATACGTATAAATAGTTAATGTACTACTTGATTGGGATTTGCTTGGAAATACCATGGATATGGGTAAAAACTGGGAATGTTTAGCAATTTACAGTGGCAGAGCACACATCTAAGTTCCTTTTTATTGAATGCACAGTAAACTTAGGTAATGCATATTGCTCGTAAATTTTTCCTATTAAAAGCACAAATAGTAAATTACAAACCTTAACACAATATGGCATGTTGTATCTAATGTAGTTTAAGTTTATGTGATCAGATCTGTTATAAACTAAAACTAAAGGTCGATCAATTTATATGATCAACTTATACAGTTATAGCTCACCTTTAACGTTGCGATAACACCTATAATTGTTCTTAAATAAAAAATATTGTAAGAGCATAAACTGGCACTAAAGCATTGAAGTTTCTTAAAACAGGTATTTCAAAAAGACAATTGAATAGACTAAGAAATTAAGAGAAAAGAAAAGTATTTTATAAAATATGTTTGAGTTAATGCAACTGAGAAGCAGGGAGTGACACTAGTAACAATCCATAACTGTAGAACTTGTAATTTTCTTACCGCATGACTTTATTTCCCAGGCAGAATCATGCCATGAACGACCCATAGTTCTGTCTAATAGTACCATGACTTTATTTCCCAGGCAGAAGCATGACTTTATTTCCCAGACAGAAGCATGGCTATATTTCCCACGCAGAATCATATCAATGATGATGACTGGGATGAAGGGTAAGGGATGAGATGGAAGAGGAGCCGATTGACCTGGAGGACTGCAATGGATCTGTGGGGAAGCTTACAGTGAGCGAACTGGTGAGGATGATAAGAAAACCGAGCTTGAGCAGATTTGGATCTATGGGGATTTACTTTTCACAGGGAAGATGAAATTGTGCTAAGTTAATGACAAGGTAAGTGGTTTTAGCTCAAAGATTTTATTTTGTGGTTGAGCTGAAATGTGTTAGTGCAATTTTTATTATGTTGACTGTGTTTTGATTGTTGATATATAGAGAACACATATATGGTGTGCAACCGTATAGTAGTCCAAATCATTTGATCCAGAGTAATATGTCGAGTAGCTATTTCATTTTCAATTATGGATTTCAAACCACTATAAAGAGTATTAAATAAGATGTAATATTTATATGAGTGTCCATGTAACCAACGATGGGTTATCCTCTGGTTGTTTTATCAATACACTCAGCTATTCCCACGTTATCCCATATGAGATTTTTAGGTTTAATTTCTGAAATGCATTCAATCATTTATCAATTCCCAGTTTTTTCTAGGCTCACAATGATTTGCATCCCTTTTGTTGACTTACATACTTCATTTCCATATTTTTTAAAGTATTTAAGGGTAAAAATATTTTTTCCAGGTCGACTTTTTTTTTTTTGGGTAACTTGAACAACAGTCCGTGATCATTTTATTTGTAGTGCGTTTACAACATTACTTTAGGATTGGCTTTGTTTGTGGACATAACGTTATACTGTATCTGATAAATGCTTTTGTTTTACTTAACAGGCACGCGTTGTAATATGTACTCAATACAATAGGACAGAATTATTATTTTTCCGTCCAATGTACATGATTCTGTTCATAACGTTATATTGTTTATTTTCCATCCAAGATACATAATTCTGTTCATAACATTAAACTGTTTATTTTCCAGAATTATTTACCAAATATGATAGAATTAACTGTAGAAATAATTATGGCCGGCTACTTAATAAGCATTGGGATTCTATTAGAAAGGATTTACAACAGCTCAGCATGAAATGTAATATATAACTTAACTATTGCGTCCTTATTGCTGACCCAAAAAAAGCATTACTGCCTCCTTTTAATCTGTAAATCCTTATATGGTAATTTAATTATTTAGCAAAGATCATAGTTCACAACCATGGTGAAATGCGAATAATTGGTACCGCTAGCGGTGTCCGCTGATTATTTCTTCTTGTTGTCCATTTCAAATACTCAATATTTTCGTGGTATAGATTTATGATGCCTTAAGAATTAACATAATGGTCATAGATGGAAATAAACCTAACTTTAAGCGTAAAAAATATAATTATCTCTATTACCAATGATTATGTTTCCGTAAAAAGCCATTGCATGTGTGTAGGTGGAAGTTGGGATCCGCATCCCGGCTCATTCAAAATGTACTTGGACGTTAAAAATCATCATACCTTAGTTTACATACAAGAATAAACAATGAATTTGGACGGTGTGGGCCTACATTGCTGCTTCAATACATGTTGCATTTCAGATCAGTATTCTAATTTAAAAGGCTTTTTTCATAAATTTTGTACGGTGTGGATTTGTTCATAAATTCTAATTTAAATGCTCAGTTATCATAAAATATTGTGTTCGAGGTGTGTTATGTTGATCCTTCAAAGAAGACCATTGTTTTCACATATCTAAACTAAATGCCTCCACCAATTGCATGTCTTTCCAATTTCAATTAGAAAAAAGTAGCATCCTTTTGCATCAAATTCAATCTTGTTCCTTGGGTTACATGTCTTTCCAATTTCATTCAGGACTTTCACTACTACTTCTGTTGTTACATTGCCAGTTACAGTGACTTGGCTAATCCATTTTTTAAGCTTTGGACAAACATTGTATGTTAGGATGCAATTAAAAATAACAGGTTATCTTTTACTCATAAAGTTTCTGCATGTTAGATAAAACTAACATTGTATGTTAGTTGCATTCATTTTCTTTTGGTTTCTTTTACTTTATCAATATATGGTGTAATAATTACTAACACATTGACTATTTGTTTGAAATTACAGGAACACTGTTATTGATGTTAAAAAGAAAATATCAGAAGCAAAGCAAGATTAGATCTATATTTTGCCTGTTTTGTAAGAGATTTGTTAATGCAAAATTGTATGACATATTATATGTGAACATGGAAAAGTTAGTAAAACAATATGTATGATATACTAAATTGTTTGAATGATACATATGAAATATTATGCAGTAATTTATGTATATTTTTTTTGGTGTTATATTTATAATTTTATATGCAGCTACCAAATGTTTAGATCTCTCTCTCTCTCTCTCTCTCTCTATAAAAGCTACAAAATTGAATAGAAATGCTATAGAAACAAATATTGGGATTGCTATGTATGACTTAATAAAAGCTACAGAAATTCATAAGAAAGCTATAGAAGTATCATATTAAACGCTATAAAACATACAAGTGAAACGCTATATGTATACACACAAACGCTATAGAAAGTAGTATCAAACAACATATTCTATAGCGTTTTTATTTGATAGCTAGTAAAAACACTATAAAAAATTCATTTTCATAGCGTTTTATATATGCTATTTAAAGTTGAAGATCTACCACAGCATGTCGTTACATGGCGTTCTCTGAAACGCTATGTTAGTAAAAAATAACTTTTTTCAAATGCTATTGAACTTGTAAACTGAATTCACGAGTAAATAATTTCTAATGGACTGTGTGACAACAATACATGTATAGTTTGGCCTCTAAACAAGTCATACTTGTTTTATTTTGTATCAATTATATAAAACTAATATTCATACATAACACAAATAAAGGGACAGACCCTTTCCAGCATTACAAAATTTAATAGGGTATCTACAAACTTGCTTTGTGATAATACATGCAAGTACATAATATTAGGTATCTCAAACAAGTTCAAAAACTTTAAAATTTACAAATATTTCTTCTCACTGTCTTGTACAGTTTCAAATATATATATCAACATCAAATGCTTACAATATATATATATATATATATATATATTCTTATTTGTATAGACCAATAAGAAGAGAAAACTGAAATATTTTCCACTGCCGTATCCCTGTTTTGAGTTGATCCTTCTACTGAAACAATTTCAGCGAGTACAACCCCTGCAAGTATGAAACAATTTCAAAATTATTGCTTTCCCCTATTAAAACTGTTTTGACATTCAGGGTTAGGCTAACCATATTACATCAAATGTAAATGTAATGTATCCATGTAACAGTAACTCATATACATCAAATGCATATTTAGTTTTATATACTGTAATTCACACATATGCTGCAATGTATAAATATACCATATGTATACATATATACATTCAGCCACATGGTATGTAAAGAACAGATTCTTTAAACATATCATTCTTTTCATTGTGCAATTGAATAAGGGCAGGCACAAAATTACGAAGTTATTTAATAAAACAAAGGTCTTACTATGTGTAAAATCCAATTTAGTGTCCAACTGCACAAAATTGATGGCAGTTAAGTTGATTAATACACATAAAAGTTTCTAATCTAAAACAATTTTAGATATTTATAAAATGTTAACTAACACAAAATTATACTGTCAAGAGTAAGAATGATACTGCAAATTAAATTGCAGTATAAAACAATAATAATCAGACAGCCAAGACTGTCATATAAAACAAGTCATAATTGCTCTATATAAATAAGTTTGCATCTAGGAATCGGACACATAGATCTAGTGTCAATCCTAATGGGGTTACTGATTCCTAAATCAAGATTATCACAGGGTTTTAACTGATTAGACAGCATTTAACAGACTTACACACAAATATATATCAATTTGAATTCTAAACCAAAAGGAATATTGTCCTTTAAAGTTAAACAGAATTATACTAAACAACGTATATGGTTCATAACCATTTGGGTCAGACCCATTATTCAAAATGAAGATCTGTATTGATTTCAATACATAGACAAAACCCTGATCATAATTGTAAACACATAAAACAAGATATATATTTACTACTATCTCAACTTCAAATTAAATTTACACTGTTATTCATAAAAGGAACAGAAGTATAAAATGTTCATGGACATATCAAATATATGCATAATTTGTATGAACAATCATATATCAAATAACTTATATAAATTTTAGACAACTTAATTCTGCAAATCACATTTGCTATTACCTATATATCAATATATATATATATATATATATATATATATATATATATATACAGATTGACTCTGTAAAATTATGGTGTGTAAAATTTGCAAATCAAATTCACATTATATATATCAATATATATATACATATGAATATCAAATATTTCAGATATATATATATAACCATAATATATATATAACCATAATATATATATGCATATATACATATTTAAACAAGGTTATATGTTAAAGATTATATAATCATTTGTATAAACTTTTACCCATAATTAATAAAGTTAACTAACCCAGTTTATAATTATTAATATATACATATTTGCGTCCAATGTCATAATTCAGAAATGATTCAAAATCACTTTATTAACAGTGGTCATCCTTCAAATTTAGTGTGAGTTCATGAAAACTTATCAGATATAACCTTTTAACAATATCATAATATTGAACCACCATTTAAAGCATGAGTACATATAAAACATGTTATATCTGACATAAATACTTAGTATGATACCAATGAACAAATTATATATGTTGCAGTCCTCTTTAACATATATTTATCACTATATATATGAAAATCAGCATACATGTACAAAGATGTATCTGAAAATGAGATTCATAAATCAGATTTATGATTAAAACCATGTGTATCCATTTATACACACAATGATCAATCAAACTAATTCATACATGTTAGTTTAGTTGAAAGATAATCTTGCATTAAATAATAATACCTGAATTTCAATATAGGTTTTCATCATGTTGCTAGCGATCAAATATAAAGTAATTTAACACATGATTAATCAGATTTAAAAGGTTTTTATATGATCTGTCGTCAATGTAACATACAAATATAATTTTGTATATCAATTATATAGACCCAACCATATAAACAGTGTCTCGTAACACTAAAATTGCCCAGAATGTAAGTCATACTTATATTAACCAGACATGTCATACTTGCCTAAGTAAATGCTAATATACATATATATATATATATAAAAATATATATATAGTAACAGGTTTATACAAAAATAAAGAAGATTTAAAACTATAGGTTGCTTACTAACAGGTATTTAGAATACAACTGTCATTGCATGTATACAACAAAACAGAAAATTTGTCTTAACAAAATTCCATATACAATTTGATTTTAGAAAAACAAAATGATTTAAAAACAACCTAATCGATTTGACAATCAAAACATTGAATTCAGGAAAGAAAGGCTTATTATAGCCAGAACATAATATAGACTCCAATCAAACATTTTGATTATTATATGAGCCTTGTTAATGGTAAACAAGTCGATACTTTACTTTAGATCAAATCTATATGTACATAGATTTTACTAATAGTTCAGAAAATTGACTTAACAAATTTCCAAACATTTGATATTTCAGATCCATATAAACAGATCATTAATGTTTATTTATGAATCAAACAAATTTGACTTTCTATGCAGATGTTAATATCAAATCAGAAATATTCGTCTTAAGAAATTTCTGTATGAATGATTTCATTAAATCAAGACTAATCAGGAAGTTTTCATACTTATCCATCAATCAGTAAAATCAATTTCAATCAAAATAATTTATGATGAAATCTGAACATATAGACTTATTAATCAAAAAATTTGATAATAAGTTTGGTATTGTTTATTTATATGAACAGATCATTACACTGTTTTGGATCATATCCATCTATTCCATGTTTAATCGTATTAGAATCAGTGAACTGTACTGATATCTAATATCGGTTCGTAATTAAATGAAATACTTTTATTCTCAAATTGAACCAAAACAGTAAACCCTAAAATTAATCCGGTGTAATACTTGCTAATGAAATTGAAATCCAAACGATGGTTCAAACATGAATCACACCCAAAATAAAAGTTCAATTTAAAATTTCTCGCAATAACCTGGCTTTGATACCACTGTAAGTTAAAATCGATCTAATCGAATTCTTAATTGTGTTTTAACATCTTAAAACTAGGATCTTAGCGAGAAAGATAAATCAAAACTTGTACAGATTTGGGATTAGAAAATCATACCTGTCGATGCAAGAAACTAAAAAGACAAATCGATCGAGCCTGGAAGAATCGAAACCCTAGCATGTCAATCGCCATGCCTCCATAGATATCCACGAGAACGCATCTCTCAGTTATTGAAGATGAGAAGAAGAGGAGAGCGGTACTAGCCGCCATTAAATTTCTAGGATTTTGGAATGGTTTTCGGGTGGACCAAGTTTTTTATCTGAATCATACCTCTTCTTTTGTTTTGCCGTGTATTATATAAAAAGGAAATAAAATATCTCCTTTAATATAAGCGTCAACCATAGAATAGGAATCGACCCGACTACTCATTCCAACTTCAAACGAAATATCAACAGATTGGTATTTTATTTGACCCAAAATTATTTTCTCCCTTTTTACGTTCTAGTTGTGTGACCCTATAGGTTATTACAACATTGGAAATAATTTAAATCGTATCTAAATTATAAACAGTGAGCGGCATCTAGTAATACATCGCTGCTACCCAAGTTATAATAATATTGACGATTCGATACAACCTGTTTTGTGCCAGTGTCTCAATATAATATAATCCTTTTAAACAATATATCCTGGATTAAACTAGAGGCATGGATCGTATCATTCTCATTATAATTTAATCTGTTTTCTTGATCGATGAGTAGACTGTTTAAAACAAATCAATATTTGAGCACGACAATGCATTTCACAGTCTCACTCAATCAAGAGGCCCATGGATATCACTACGAATATATCGTAGGGTTAAATTCCATCTAGATCATTCATATTTTTCATTCGACTCGAGATGTATCCAATAATCACCGTTATCGTTACTCTGTTCCAAATAACTTTAGATGATATCAAAACACAAATATCCTCGAATAAAATTATAATGATTTCAGGTCTGAGGACCATTACATCACTGTCACTATGAAAATAAGTTATGATACTATTTATTATATTCCATGGAGTTAACTCACAGTAGGTCAGCCCTATACGATATTCTCCGATACGTACTTATGTTTTGACATTAATATCACGTATATCAATGATCAATGAGATGTGATCATCAGTCAATCAACATACTAGTCTCAACGATTTATTGTTGTCCTATATAAACAATAAAACTTGACTAGGGACATTTAAGAATTATAATACTTATCACATTATATAATCTCAAGTTCAGTCTTACTCGAACTATACTATTCCGTATTATTATTCTAAGGACTTCTAATTTATTATTATTTATATTACGCAGTAAATACAATACAATAGAATAATATTTTATTCCAAATAAAATAATAACATCAACAATGTTATCAATCTCATCAAATGAATTGCCTCTAGGGCATAAACTCTAACAGTTGATACTATAAAAATCACATTTTAAACTGATGTTGATATTATAAAAATCACATTTTTATACTAATGTTGTTACTATAAAAATCACTTTTTTATACTGATGTTGATACTATAAAAATCACATTTTTATACTGACGTTTATATTATAAAAATCACATTTTTATCCTCATAAAAATATTTCAAACATACGATAAAAATCATATTTTTATAGTGTTATGTATACATTAATGATCATATTTTTTATGTTGCTATGTGTACATTAAAAGTCATATTTTTAATTCACTACATATATAAATATCATATTTTTATATTCTCTACATATATAAAAATCATATTTTTATCATGCTTTCACAAAAAAAGTGATTTTTTATCATGCTTTCATACAAATAAAAATCCAATATTTTTATCATGCTTTCATTAAAAAAACTGAATTTTTTATTGCTTTTCATAAAAAAAACTGATTTTTTTATTACTTTTCATAAAAAAATGATTTTTTTCTTTTTATAGAAAGAAAAACTGAAAATAAATTCAACTAAAAAAAAACTTATTGTGGTTGTTGGAGGAGAGGTTGGCGTGGCAGTAGGGAGTCACGGCTGGTGGTGGGGGTCCCACAGTGGTGGCGGTACCTGATTTGGGGCTAGGGTTCGTGAATGGAAAAAGGTGGTTGCTGGCTTGAATGGAGGAAGAGGGAAGTAGATCGGAGGGGGAAGGAGGTGTCGAAGGCGGTGGTGGTGGCTGAGTCACGGCGGCGCGGTGGGAGGCGCCATAGGAGGAGCGACATGAGCAATCGCGGTTTTTTTTTTTGGTTGAACGACGGATATGAAGAGAGGAGAGAGAGAAACAAGGAGGAGGTTATATAATTAATTATTTAATTTAATTCCCCAAAAAGGTTGACCTTTTATTCGAACTCTAAACGAGATCCAACGACTGTCGTCCCTAACTAATTACACCCATTCCGAACACAATGCGATATATTTCATAAGCCAATTCGACTGTTACGATCAGTTTTCATTTAAATTAAAATATAAATCAATATAAATTGAATTCAAACGGACATTTTAATTTACCGGGGCCACATACGGACTCTAAAAATTCGCAAAAAATATTTTCTAGCTTCGTATTGACGATACAGTTCTAACAAAAACTAATTTCGTCAAATTCCGAGACTGTTTGAAAAATGGCCATTTTCTGGTCGATCGAAATTGACTAAAACAGTTAAAAAACGTTTTACTTTGCCACGCTCACTTATTGATTTCAAAAATTACGAATTTTGGAATCTAGCAATAACTCAACATCCCGGATCCAACAAAAGTGGTTTCGTCGAAAACCGAGGTAGTTTGCAAAATTTCCATTTTTAAGGACGAAAATTCCATAGCGACTAATCTGAATTTTGAATAGGGCATAACTTTTTATTCCCGCTATGAAATTTCAAATTTTCTGATTCATTGGAAATATATCATCGAATAGATTCTAATATTTTTGGTTTCGCTAAAACCTGGTTTATTTTGAATCATGTACATTCATTTGAAATTTGAAATCGAATTTCCAAACTACCGCGCCATTTTCAATTCCTTTTATAATTAAAAATAAATAATTATATTCTAACGACGATTCAAATAAATATATACATTCTAATTCTATTCAAATTAAATTTCTGGGTTGTTACAAAAAATGTAACCTTTTTAATCTTTCTTTTATTACATTAAAATTGTAATCTTTTTTTTTCAAATTCTGACGCATTTTCTATTTAAAATTTCATAAAATAAATTTTAAAATTGGTTTTAAATTTCCAGGTTGTTACATCTTAGTCTTCAACTCCCATCATGACTTCGTCCATGGATCTTACCCCATCTACTGACCTGTTGGATATGTTAAGGAGAGGGGTCAGAACATAAAGTTCTATGTGATTGAAATATGGTGTTTACTTAAAGTTCATACCCTAAATTTTTATCACATTACATATGTCGAGGTATGTCTATGCAGCACACAACATTCGCACAAACACCAAATATCTAATCAATGAGGTGGATATCCATGTCAATCGCTCATTGATGTTTTTAGGGTGAAGACCCAAAAAGCCGGGCATTCTCGGTCACTTATGGCCCTACTAAAGGTGGATTCTTGTAATCTCTTATAACCCTGAGGCGGACGCTACCCCCTAAGGCCCTATCCTAATATGTCAATGTTCTTAAGTCTATACTTGTAATTGTAATATGAGAAGCAGTATTGCGAATGTTACTTATTTAACGGATATTACGGTAGAATACCAATGTCGCTTAAAGACTTCCCCTAGACAGTTGGTGTGATACCCCACTTCCGTTAATGTCACTCGCAAAGGGAATGCATTAAGTTTCGTGAAGCATTATAGGTAAAGAAAAACAAAAGTATTACAAGATAGATATATAATGTGTAACACCCCGCCTCCGCTAGGGTCACTCGCAAGGGAATGCACTAGCTTTATAGGGGCATTATTGGTAAACATGCACAGAAATATCACAAGACAGAACATATAAAATAGCGGAAGTAAAATCAAACTTTCATAACATGAATAAATAAGGTCTAAAGCCTTTTACATCAGAGTACATCAAAACCTGTCTTGCAATAGTAAAGAAGCATAAAGACTTTTTCATAAATTATTCCCCAAGTAAAAACAGTAAAGTAGCCATAGCCAAGAAAAGTCCAAGCCATCCATGATGACCTTCAAGCAGAAGAAGTCCGAACTAAACAACAGTATTTCCTCCCTGTAACCTGGGGGGGAACGGAAGAAAAGAGGCGAAACAAAACGGGTCAGTCAAAAAGACTGAGTAAGCCCTATCTACTATTAGCATAAAAACTAGTAAAGTTAACTGACATGAGAAACTGAGATGAACATAAGCATGATAACAAGATAGATAAGCTAAATCAAAATAACAGGGTGAACTACGGAACTCAGATAAACTAAGGTGTCATGATAAATTACGATGTCAAGATAAAACAAGGTATCACATCGTCAGGTTTCTATCAAGTATAATATCCCCAAGATATCTATCACGTATAACGTCCCATGGTATCTATCCTGTACATCTGCTCTGCACCTACCGTACTAGTATCCCAATTGTATCATGTGTTATCCATGAATAACCCTTACTCAAAAGTCGTATAATGGTCCATGTCAACCTAATATGCCGCATATATAGGTTACTCAACTCATATGTTCCTTTCCGTGTATAATTTTAGTCCCTTGCCGTAGACCATACGGGCTTTCCCATGAGATTCTATATTACTTTAACATAGTTCCCTGATCCTTAAGATCGGTTTGGACTGTTACCCTAAACCTAGCTAGGGTCTTCCAACATGAATTATCGTTTGTACAACTAGGACTTATGCTACCGAGGGCTACTAGGGATTATGCTTACCTATTGCACGTTTTCGTATCTCGGTTTGGGTTCAACCACCTAGGGCCACTAGGGATTACGCTAACCGTCAACCGCGCCCTTTTTCCCACGCATATATCGTGAATCGCTTTTCCATGACTGTATGCACATGTATCACATCGTGCCATCCGAGTCCTGTCACAGGGCAGGTCAGGCAATACAGGACTCGGTCGGGAGCTTTCGATTTATCCGCCGATGCAGATGCTATGGTCTGTTTTTCTATACGTGGCTATGGTCCCACGAGACCACTCCCTCAACTAGCGAAAGACAAGACAAGATAAATCCTTTATGAGAACACAACACTGGCCAACCCACATCCAAGCCTTACCGCACCCATAATTAGATAGCAATTATGGTCTTTTGGGTGTTCTCTGCCTTTCCGTACATACACGCTTGACCAAAGATGGTAGGTAGCCTGACGAAATGCTATCTAGGGTACGATCGTGTATCGTCGACTATCCCCTATCCATCCCCATCTTTTGGTTGCTCGTATAGCAACCAAGGCATATTCTTGGTTCTTCTAACGCAGAACTTAACCTCTCATGAGCCTCATATGATCACCTGACAGCTCACAGAGGGATACCAAGAATATCCTCCCGTTCCCCGAAGCCGCTGCTTCGTTACCCAGTTCGCTGGAGCCTTTATCTAAATCAGATAACTTGCTCCTACTCGTGTGCTTAAACGATGACCTACCGTATTAGGTTACTCATCTATCTATGAATTGGTCTAAATTTTCTTGACTAAGAATTATTACTTAGTTATCCTTCAACTAAAGTTTACCACTTAGCCTCATTCCCATTATCCCTGTTAATTACGGTTTATCTACCTAATTCTCCGAACTAGGGTTTATATAATGGATTAAGTGTCACTTAAGTTCATGACTTAACCCGTCTACAAATCATGTCAAAATTGGCTAAGTATCCAAGTTCAAGACTTAACCCTACAAACCATGCTTAAGTTGGTTAAGTATGTATTAACTTGACCCTATCAATTTACTTAGTCAAATCGGTCAAGTGTATTCAAGCGATTCGTGACTTAGCCTTATCATGTTTTCACGCTAGATTGGTTAAGTATAGGTTAACTTAACCTCCATAAATTCACGAGTTAGATTGGTTAAGTATAGGTCACTTAACCACCTCAAATCATCATGTTAGATTAGTTAAGTATTTAACTTAACTCCATTAAACTACCAAGTGGGATTAATTGAGTCTAGGCTAACTTAACCCCATCCGATTTCCATGTTTAGACTAGTTGAGTCTAATCTTAACCCCATCCATTAACTGTATTTTTCGGTTAAGTGTCATTAAGAAAACTTACTTAACCTTCCCAAATTATCGTGTTGGATTGATTAAGTGTTGGTTACCTTAACCCCGTCCACTAGTCGTATAAAAATGGTTAAGTGTCATTACGAAAATCAAATTACTTAACCTACCCAACCTTGTCATGTTTTGCTAAGTATCATTAGCCTAATCAAATTACTTAACCTACCCAAACTTGTTAGGTTTTGTTAAGTATCATTAGCCCAATCAAATTACTTAACCCATTTGTCCATGTCATATTTGATTAATAGTCATTAATCAAATTAACTTAACCCTATCATGTGGCATTAATTACTTAATGCACCTCAACCTCTCACATTAGACTTTGTTGTGGTTACTAGTTAAGCCTGTCGGTTCCAGGTAGCTTTACACCACAAGTTGGTCTAACCTCGGGTTCAAGCACAACATGACCAACTTCTCACATTGGGTCCTATTGTTTGCAACTACTAGTTAGGCCGGTCGGTTCCGGGTAGTTTTACGTTGCAAACTCAACCCAACCTCGAGTTGGCCACACTTATATTATCTAAGTGTCATGTCCATCATGTTTCCAAAACATGTTACAAGTTTTCAAGCATTTGGGTAGACCTAACTTAATAGGTAAATTCCCAAAGGGTAGACCTAACTTAATAGGTAAATTCCCAAGCTTATGTTTTTATGCATACTTACATGTCAACTTCCATGTTATATTTCAAGTCATATTTTCAAGTTATATTTTCATGTCACTAGAAATTACCCATAACATAACCCAACGCTTTTAAACTCGCATATACGTTCGCAACAACGTAATGGATTAAAAGAAGAGACTTGGCAAAGGCATGACAAAAATGGATATTAAGCCACAAGTTAATCATGGTGGCAAATGAGGCACAAATGTGTTCATTAACTTGCATGTTACATTCTTAAGCCTCAAAAACATGCATAAACCCAAACTTGGCACATAAGCGAATCATGGTGACAAGAGACATGGAATGATGACTAGTAACTCGCATATATCATCATATAAGGGTTATGACTTCATATGCAAGTTGACATAAGGGTTATGAGGGTTCTCATGTTGCATAATGCAACATTTCAACATAAAGGTTGTAGCTTTTAGCTCACAAGATCAAGATAATGACTTCATAAACTTGCATGACATGATAGCATGAATCATACTCAATGATCAAACCCAAACTTGCAACATGAACATTTAACTTCATAGTTAATATCTAAGAGTAGGGAAAGGGCTTACATTTCTATGAAGGCACAAAAGATATGACAAAGCCCTTATGCAATCAAATAGACCCAAAATGCAAGCTCTAACATAAAAACCCTTGAGCCAAAATGATCAAAACCCTTGCTTTATGATGCAAATATAGAAACTTGACTTGAATGCAAGCTAGTGAGGCTCATACAAGCTTGAAAACACTTGTATGCATGGAAAATCTCTCATAGAAACAATTTAGAAATTTTATGAAGAGAGTGGAGGCCATGAGAGGTAAAATTTTGCCATAGTTTAGTTGCATGAATGAATAATGAGGATTTAGGAGAGGGTTAGGGGCTTATTTATAGATTAGGCAAGTGTTTTAGTCCATAGGATTAAACCCTAGTTGCAATCTTAGCCCTTAAAACCGAATCTGGCCCCCAAGCTCAACACAATCTCAAAATGGTGCACCAGGCTAAACAGCCCGGCTGGACCAAGTCGACAGGGCTGTCGACTTTGGTCCAACCAAGTCGAGTCCCAAGTCGACAGGGCTGTCGACTTGGATGCTCTGGCGGGATTTTTCCCGCCTGGCCCAAACTGGCCCAAATTTCCAATTTCAAACTTGAATTTGAAATCTGTTTTTACTTAGAAATTTTCTGAAAACTTCGTTAGGCCTTAATCGGGTCATACGGACTCCGATTCTCGAAAACTCAGACTCTATTTCGCGTATTTTTCCGAGTCGAACGTAATGGTATAGCCCGTTTTACCTGATTCAGAATTTAAAATTAAATTCTTCCTTGATTCTCGTTTTAACATGTTATCGAAATACGGGTTGTTACATTCTCCCCATCTTTTAGGATTTCATCCCCGAAATCTCTAAGTTAGGAAGAACATATCCTACCATCCATCATTCATCTACTCAAAACATCATCCACAAGCAACCATTGTCCTTAGATGACTTCTAATGCTGTATGCATATATGCAAAACGTGTGTGTACATGTTCCTTAGCTAATTCTAATGATCAGGCCGGAATAGTCTTTCTAATGCAAAATATGTATAGTGCCATGAATCCATCATGTATGCAAATAATCCTAGTCATATAGATACTAGATGCGTGCACAATCATTCATTCATATGCAACAACCGCATGATAATACATTCGATTTCATCCATAAACAAGTATAAATACTCGTGCATATGCAATATGAAATGCGACCGAGTCGAGCTAGTATCTAATATGTATTAGTGCATCCACGAGCAACCACTTGCAACCATATCAATCATAACATGTTTCAAATACATGTTTACATCCATAGGGTTCTACCTAGGATTCCCTGGAACAAGGTCGAGAAGATAAACAAGACAAACTCCTTACGGGGTCTGTAACAGAAAATAGGACCGAGAGGATGTCCACAAAAGATAGCCTACAAGTAAGCTCTACAGAAAACAGGGATCAAGGATACACTCCCAAAAAGAGATATCATACGCGTATCTAGTCTTTGACCATCAAAGTCGTATTTCCTTGAGCTTAATTCCATCGTGCCTTGACCGTCTTTTAACTTCGCGATTTCATAGCTTCTTATTTCCTGTTTTCATAACATGAGCTGGAACTCATTTCTTCGTCGCCTCTCGTTCCACTTGCACTTATCCTTTTTTTAGAATACTTGGCGCAAACATGACTGCGTACTCATGATCTCATGCAAGCCTTCCAAAATTCACTAGTGAATCTCGGACCTCGTACCACAAGGTATTCCACATAGAAGAACTTTCTCTTGAAAGTTTATCAAGCGCACTTACTAGGGTGATTTCTATAACCCACGCATAAGTGAAGTAAACCATCTGTCTCATCGGCGAACACCACTCGATCGGGCTTCAAATTTCCAATAAAGACATCAAGGGATTCTAAGTAACTAATCATGACAGAACCTCAAAAAGGTTACACGATACTTCGGGGGTATTACCAAGGCTAGTCAAAAGGTCTAACTACCCTCCTATCAAAACCGAGAGTGGCACCCCCTACTGGATAACCACTTCATCCCTAGAATCCATCCATAGCTTATAAACATAAGAATTATTTCAAAATTCAACACTTGGCATAGACATTCTCAAATCCAAACAAGTCATGTATAAATGGACTGATTCTCCAATAGGACTTTGAGACAACAATGGGATTCTCTATTACGCTAGTACTTAAGGTGCAGAGACTCAACTATCGAAGCAGACTTAAATGATAAAAAAAACGAAGTCCTAACGGGATGATAGAGAAGAAAAGCTAAACCTTTAACAATATCGTTACCCTCCTTCCGAGGTACCCTAGAAATGAGAGCATACTATTGCCCTCCCGATGATCTTGTCCTTGTCCCATACTACTTAACTATCCGCCCCGTTTTACCATGCCAAAGGTGCTCTCACGTCATGGGTTTCATTGTTCATCTTTCTCCCTCCTTTGAGGACTAAGCCATACCAACAAGTTGCTCATCCTTAAGCTCGTATCCCTTATCCTCTTTCTCACTATCCTTTCATATAACGCGGCCACTGGTCTCTCGGGAACCACCTCCATCGCATGGAAAGCACTTTCGTAGATAGAAAAGACTAGTCGCAGTTAAAACTACTGTGACTACAGATGGAGGAAAGAAAGGAAAAGAGATTCAATTAAGGAAACAAGGATAGTGCTAATGGCCCTTGGGGAATAGCCTTTTTCTTTTAAAAGAAAATTTTCTTGAAAAATGCTTCTTTGTAAACGATTTTCAAATAGTTTTCAGAAGGTCTTTAAAAACTTTTGCCCAGTCTGGTAACCTTCTGCTCTGATACCAAATGTAACACCCCGCCTCCGCTAGGGTCACTCGCAAGGGAATGCACTAGCTTTAGAGGGGCATTATTGGTAAACATGCACAGAAATATCACAAGACAGAACATATAAAATAGCGGAAGTAAAATCAAACTTTCATAACATGAATAAATAAGGTCTAAAGCCTTTTACATCAGAGTACATCAAAACCTGTCTTGCAATAGTAAAGAAGCATAAAGACTTTTTCATAAATTATTCCCCAAGTAAAAACAGTAAAGTAGCCATAGCCAAGAAAAGTCCAAGCCATCCATGATGACCTTCAAGCAGAAGAAGTCCGAACTAAACAACAGTATTTCCTCCCTGTAACCTGGGGGGGGGGGAAAAGGAAGAAAAGAGGCGAAACAAAACGGGTCAGTCAAAAAGACGGAGTAAGCCCTATCTACTATTAGCATAAAAACTAGTAAAGTTAACTGACATGAGAAACTGAGATGAACATAAGCATGATAACAAGATAGATAAGCTAAATCAAAATAACAGGGTGAACTACTGAACTCAGATAAACTAAGGTGTCATGATAAATTACGATGTCAAGATAAAACAAGGTATCACATCGTCAGGTTTCTATCAAGTATAATATCCCCAAGATATCTATCACGTATAACATCCCATGGTATCTATCCTGTACATCTGCTCTGCACCTACCGTACTAGTATCCCAACTGTATCATGTGTTATCCATGAATAACCCTTACTCAAAAGTCATATAAAGGTCCATGTCAACCTAATATGTCGCATATATAGGTTACTCAACTCGAATGTTCCTTTCCGTGTATAAGTTTAGTCCCTTGCCGTAGACCATACGGGCTTTCCCATGAGATTTTATATTACTTTAACATAGTTCCATGGTCCTTAAGATCGGTTTGGACTGTTACCCTAAACCTAGCTAGAGTCTTCCAACATGAATTATCATTTGTACAACTAGGACTTATGCTACCTAGGGCTACTAGGGATTATGCTTACCTATTGCACGTTTTCGTATCTCGGTTTGGGTTCAACCACCTAGGGCCACTAGGGATTACGCTAACCGTCAACCGCGCCCTTTTTCCCACACATATATCGTGAATCGCTTTTCCATGACTGTATGCACATGTATCACAGCGTGCCATCCGAGTCCTGTCACAGGGCAGGTCAGGAAATACAGGACTAGGTCGGGAGCTTTCGATTTATCCGACGATGCAGATGCTAAGGTCTGTTTTTCTATACGTGGCTATGGTCCCACGAGACCACTCCCTCAACTAGCGAAAGACAAGACAGGATAAATCCTGTATGAGAACACAACACTGGCCAACCCACATCCAAGCCTTACCGCACCCATAATTAGATAGCAATTATGGTCTTTTGGGTGTTCTCTGCCTTTCCGTACGTACACGCTTGACCAAAGATGGTAGGTAGCCTGACGAAATGCTATCTAGGGTACGATCGTGTATCGTCGACTATCCCATTTCCATCCCCGTCTTTTGGTTGCTCGTATAGCAACCAAGGCATATTCTTGGTTCTTCTAACGCAGACCTTAACCTCTCCTGAGCCTAGTATGATCACCTGGCAGCTCACAGAGGGATACCAAGAATATCCTCCCATTCCCCGAAGCCGCTGCTTCGTTACCCAGATCGCTGGAGCCTTTATCTAAATCAGATAACTTGCTCCTACTCGTGTGCTTAAACGATGACCTACCGTATTAGGTTACTCATCTATCTATGAACTGGTCTAAATTTTCTTGACTAAGAATTATTACTTAGTTATCCTTCAACTAAGGTTTACCACTTAGCCTCATTCCCATTATCCCTGTTAATTACGGTTTATCTACCTAATTCTCCGAACTAGGGTTTATATAATGGATTAAGTGTCACTTAAGTTCATGACTTAACCCGTCTACAAATCATGTCAAAATTGGCTAAGTATCCAAGTTCAAGACTTAACCCTACAAACCATGCTTAAGTTGGTTAAGTATGTATTAACTTGACCCTATCAATTTACTTAGTCAAATCGGTCAAGTGTATTCAACCGATTCGTGACTTAGCCTTATCATGTTTTCACGCTAGATTGGTTAAGTATAGGTTAACTTAACCTCCACAAATTCACGAGTTAGATTGGTTAAGTATAGGTCACTTAACCACCTCAAATCATCATGTTAGATTAGTTAAGTGTTTAACTTAACTCCATTAAACTACCAAGTGGGATTAATTAAGTCTAGGCTAACTTAACCCCATCTGATTTCCATGTTTAGACTAGTTGAGTCTAATCTTAACCCCATCCATTAACTGTATTTTTCGGTTAAGTGTCATTAAGAAAACTTACTTAACCTTCCCAAATTATCGTGTTGGATTGATTAAGTGTTGGTTAACTTAACCCCGTCCACTAGTCGTATAAAAAAGGTTAAGTGTCATTAGGCAAATCAAATTACTTAACCTACCCAACCTTGTCATGTTTTGCTAAGTATCATTAGCCTAATCAAATTACTTAACCTACCCAACCTTGTCATGTTTTGTTAAGTATCATTAGCCCAATCAAATTACTTAACCCATTTGTCCATGTCATATTTGATTAAGAGTCATTAATCAAATTAACTTAACCCTATCATGTGGCATTAATTACTTAATGCACCTCAACCTCTCACATTAGACTTTGTTGTGGTTACTAGTTAAGCCGGTCGGTTCCGGGTAGCTTTACACCACAACTTGGTCTAACCTCGGGTTCAAGCACAACATGACCAACTTCTCACATTGGGTCCTATTGTTTGCAACTACTAGTTAGGCCGGTCGGTTCCGGGTAGTTTTACGTTGCAAACTCAACCCAACCTCGAGTTGGCCACACTTATACTATCTAAGTGTCATGTCCATCATGTTTCCAAAACATGTTACAAGTTTTCAAGCATTTGGGTAGACCTAACTTAATAGGTAAATTCCCAAAGGGTAGACCTAACTTAATAGGTAAATTCCCAAGCTTATGTTTTTATGCATACTTACATGTCAACTTCCATGTTATATTTCAAGTCATATTTTCAAGTTATATTTTCATGTCACTAGAAATTACCCATAACATAACCCAACGCTTTTAAACTCGCATATACGTTCGCAACAACGTAATGGATTAAAAGAAGAGACTTGGCAAAGGCATGAAAAAAATGGATATTAAGCCACAAGTTAATCATGGTGGCAAATGAGGCACAAATGTGTTCATTAACTTGCATGTTACATTCTTAAGCCTAAAAAACATGCATAAACCCAAATTTGGCACATAAGCGAATCATGGTGACAAGAGACATGGAATGATGACTAGTAACTCGCATATATCATCATATAAGGGTTATGACTTCATATGCAAGTTGACGTAAGGGTTATGAGGGTTCTCATGTTGCATAATGCAACATTTCAACATAAAGGTTGTTGCTTTTAGCTCACAAGATCAAGATAATGACTTCATAAACTTGCATGACATGATAGCATGAATCATACTCAATGATCAAACCCAAACTTGGAACATGAACATTTAACTTAATAGTTAATATCTAAGAGTAGGGAAAGGGCTTACATTGCTATGAAGGCACAAAAGATATGACAAAGCCCTTATGCAATCAAATAGACCCAAAATGCAAGCTCTAACATAAAAACCCTTGAGCGAAAATGATCAAAACCCTTGCTTTATGATGCAAATATAGAAACTTGACTTGAATGCAAGCTAGTGAGGCTCATACAAGCTTGAAAACACTTGTATGCATGGAAAATCTCTCATAGAAACAATTTAGAAATTTTATGAAGAGAGTGGAGGCCATGAGAGGTAAAATTTTGCCATAGTTTAGTTGCATGAATGAATAATGAGGATTTAGGAGAGGGTTAGGGGCTTATTTATAGATTAGGCAAGTGTTTTAGGCCATAGGATTAAACCCTAGTTGCAATCTTAGCCCTTAAAACCAAATCTGGCCCCCAAGCTCAACACAATCTCAAAATGGTGCACCAGGCTAGACAGCCCGGCTGGACCAAGTCGACAGCCAAGTCGACAGGGCTGTCGACTTGGGTCCAACCAAGTCGACTCCCAAGTCGACAGGGCTGTCGACTTGGGTGCTCTGGCGGGATTTTTCCCGCCTGGCCCAAACTGGCCCAAATTTCCAATTTCAAACTTGAATTTGAAATCTGTTTTTACTTAGAAATTTTCTGAAAACTTCGTTGGGCCTTAATCGGGTCATACGGACTCCGATTCTCGAAAACTCAGACTCTATTTCGCGTATTTTTTCGAGGCGAACGCAATGGCATAGCCCGTTTTACCTGATTCAGAATTTAAAATTAAATTCTGCCTTGATTCTCGTTTTAACATGTTATCGAAATACGGGTTGTTACATAATGATAGCGGAATTAAAAATTTATTTATCATAAAGCATCGTGGTTCAAAAACATCAAACGTCTGAAATACACAAAAACCATTACAACATAAAAACTACTGTCTTGTACTTTAAAACATCAAAGTACATGAAATAAGCAAGATTCCCCAAACAAAATATAGCCATAACAACAAGGATAGGAGCTTGAGTCATGCATCTAGCAGCTCCAACAAAAGGTAAGCAGAATCACGGTCAAGCCTGAGTGTCCCGCCCTGAGAACCTGAGGGAGGGGGGAATGGACGAAAGAAGAAGAAATAAAAAGGGGCAGACATAAAGTCTCGAGAGTCCAGTTACTTTTAGTAAGTAAATAAATAGAAGTAGCATGACATGCATATAAATCGGATAAGAGAGAGAGATAACTACATAAAAGGTAAGCATGACAAGGTAATAGGATAGAGTGTATACGCTTCCCCAATGATTACTCTGAACTATTACAAGTATAACCAGAATGAGATGATCCCTTCCACTATAAGGTGGTAGACTTAGGCATACATCCGAATGTATCCTAACTCCTACCCTAATCGATTGGCTCCCTAATCCGCGTAGGTACACTCCTACTTGAATGTACCCAGATATACTTAACCCTCCCATTGTTTAACCAAGTTTACTTAACCCCTATTCATATTCATGTTCACAATCCCTGTGGATTCAAATAGATTAAGTATTCCAATTTTTTACCCTGTCCATTATGGTTTATAATGGGCTAGACCTCCCACATTAGACCTACATCTTGTGGATGCTGGATATGCCAGTCAGGTCTGGGTAGACTTCTTCCTTAAGCTGTGTAACACCCACCTCCGTTAAGGTCACTCACAAAGGGAATGCCTTAACTTTGGTGGAGCGTTTTAGGTAAAAGATGTAGCTAAATTACAAGATAGACAAATAAAGCAGCGGAAAATAAATAAAACCTTACTTTATTGATAAACCAACAACTTGGTAAAACAGCTTGTACAAAGATTGTTTTCCAACACCAAAACACCAATACCCATTACAACAAAGCATCTGTCTTGTTTAACAAAATAAAGAAGCATAAACTGACAATGATATTCCCCAATAAAGCGTGAGCCAGCCATAGCAGTGGAAAAGAGAGTTCAAAGCAATACACCAACTAATCTTCAAGCTTGGAAAGAGAAACGGTCCAAACTAAGTTGATCTATTCCCTCCCTGACTACCTGGGGGGAAACGGAAGAAAAGAGGCGAAACAAACTAGGTCAGACATAAGTCTGGTGAGCTTAGTGATTACTAGCATGTAAACAAGAAACATGATCATGGCATGAGTAAACTGAAAATAGGACAATACCAAGATAACATAAGACAAGATAAGGCAAGATAAACTGAATGCACTTCGACTCTTTCCCAGACTTCCTATTTTCTCTGCACTATCCAACTAGCATCCTAACTAGTAACTTTTGTAGAATGATTCGTATTCCCTACAAGTGTCCCAACTAGTATCCTGTATAAAATGATAATATGATCCCAATACCTGCAATTGTGGTAGCCTTCAGGTGTACGTCTAGTATGAGGATCTTACCTCAATCAGCCTAATTGCCATGAATATGTTAGAGTTACCCTTAATACCCTATCGATCGGCTCCCTACTTGTATTAATTTTCCTTGTGTCTGTGTTAATCGGCCCTCTCTTGCGTATAGATACCCTGTGCTGGTCCCACCATAAGGTGTATCAATCCTTATGATAGCAACCCGACACGATTCAAGATGCACAGGGTAAAACTACTGGTACCCAGTGCCTGCTTTTTCCCACTCCGGAGTACGTGCATGCCCGTAAACCGTCGGAACCTACATGGACATACCCCCTACTGCTATTTTGACTGCTTATAATAAGCCCAGTAATCGTGCCCCACCCTGCCTAGTTCAGGGTATCATGATACATCTATGTGGGTTACTGCTGAAATGGGTCCCTGTTACTAGTGTTTCCTTCTAGTTAAGTTTGTAGGCCTATATATACAAATGTAACCCACCTACACGAGATGTACTTAACCCTCCCACTGATTCAAACATGTTTATTTAATGGTTAAGTTTGTGGGCCTATATAAACTAATATTACCCACCTACCCAAGGTTTACTTAACCCTCCTACTTATCAAGTCGATATGTATTATTGGTTAAGCTTGCCTTAACCCTATCCTATTTGTTTATGTAATGTTGGTTAAGTGTTGTCCATTCATGTTAACTTAACCCGCCCACACATCATGTTGTATTGGTTAAGCGTTTCCTATTAACTTAACCCTGTTCATTTATATTGGTTAAGTGTTTCTTATTAACGTAACCCTACTCGTTCATCATGTTATATTAGTTAAGTGTTTCCTATTAACTTAACCCCACTCATTCATCATGTTATATCAGTTAAGTGTTTCTTTTTAACTTAACCCTACTCACTCATCATGTTATATTGGTTAAGTGTCATTAATCCAGTCGAGTTAACTTAACCCACCCGCTTGTCATGTTACATTGGTTAAGTGTTGTCCTCTTGTGTTAACTTAACCCTACCACACATCATGTTATATTTGTTAAGTGTTGCCTTCTTGTGTTAGCTTTACCCTACCACGTATCATGTTATATTGGTTAAGTGTTTCCCAATTGTGTTAACTTATCCCTACCATTCTTAGCAAATCTATTCATTAGCATTACTTGATTTATTAATGCACCAACCTCTCACATTATATATATTTTGTTGCAGTTACTGGATGTGCCGGGCGGTTCCGGGCAGTTTTACACCACAACTCAATCTAACCTCGGGTTTTTCTTAGGCATGATGCACTAACCTCACACATTAGATCGGTGTTGTTGCGGTTACTAGATGTGTCGGGCGGTTCAGGGCAGTTTTACACCATAACTCAATCTAACCTCGGGTTAGGCATGTTCGTCTTTCCCTTAATTTACATATTTGTCATTTATGTCAAGTTTATATGTAAATTATCCACAAGTGTTGTCATGTCACATTTACTATTTAAATTATGTTCATAATTAATGGTATACAAATTATACCATTTCATGCTACTAATCATTTACATGATTATGAGCCAATCTATGCCAATAACGTGTAATTTAAATATTTTTCCCAGTGTTATCCTCATTATTCACTCGCATAATTCGCATAGAATGCCAGGCTCGTAAATTAGCCTAACTTATAAACAAAAGAGAAAAGAAATGAACATATAACATTCCAACAGGCAATAATTAATATGGATCTAACTAAACATGTGTAATATGAAGTTGGCGTAAAACAACATAAACTTGATTAATCATATACATGTGAACTTGTATTTAAGTAAGATTCAATAATCATGCGAACTATCATAGATCTAAAAACATGTAGATCTGGGCATGTGGACATATATGAATGTGACTTAGCATTCAAACTTTAGATCTAAAAACATGTAGATCTAGGCATATAAACATATACAAATGTGACTTAGCATTCGAACTTTAGATCTAAAAAAATGTTGATCTTGGCATATAAACATATATGAATGTGACTTAGCATTCAATCTTTAAATCTTAAAACATGTAGATCTAGGCATATAAACATGTATGAACGTGACTTAGCATTCAAGCTTTAGATCTAAAAACATGTAGATCTAGGCATATAAACATATATGGGTGTGACTTAGCATTCAAACTATAGATCCAAAAACATGTAGATCTAGGCATATAAACATATATGAATGTGACTTAGCATTCAAACTTTAGATCCAAAAACATGTAGATCTAGGCATATAAACATATATGAATGTGACTTAGCATTCAAACTTTAGATCTAAAAACATGTAGATCTAGGCATATAAACATATATGAATGTGACTTTGCATTCCCACTTTAGATCTAAAAACATGTAGATCTAGGCATATAAACATATATGAATGTAACTTAGCATTCAAACTCTAGATCTAAAAATGTAGATCTAGGCATATAAACATAACATATATGACATGATAGGCTTAGTTTTATCAATCACAACATGATAGGTTCCATTGTTTCAATCACAACATGATATGTTCCATTATTTAATTCACGACATGAATCAGAATTGATCATCCCACAATTTAGGCATAGTTCTAGATTCATTTTATTACAAGTCATGACTTCTATATGTTTAAAACTAAATAATAACTAAACTTACAGAAAAAGAACTGATCTTGTATTCTGTGATCTGATTTCTAAATTTGTTAAACTTATCCTTCGATTTAGACTATTGATATGAAGTTCTCCTAATTGATTTCTTGTTTGAAGAAGATTTTCTTAGTTTGGAGAAGATGGAGGCTGTGGACAGCATGACGGCTTCATAGGATTTATATTATGAGTTTTAGGTTTAAGGTTTGGGGAGATTATATAGAAGTATAGGATTAATTCTAGCCTTTAGATATTAGGTTTTTAATCCATATCGTACACCTAGTGCTGAGTCAGCACTATATTATATAAAATGATTCAGGTTCAAAACGTTAAATGGAACATTATATTTTCTAATGCAAAGCTTAACTTTTTCAAACGTTCAAAAGATATGGAGCTGTTTACCCTTTTTAAACATTCAATTTCTTTCTTACTTTATCGTTCTTTAATCCATCATGCCTCTTTTACCTCTTTATTACATTTGAAATTCAAATGCAATCTTTTTTGCTTATTTTTCATAAAGCAATAAATCTCCCTCTATTTATAATGCATTAATAGTACTACTTTTTAATTTGATTTTTCATTGTATACATTTGTATGCCTCCCTTTGATTAATTACATAAATGTTTTCCTCTTTTCATCAAGTTTTTCTTTCTTTTGTTGCAATAAATTTATTGCATGTATTGTTTCCGTTTTTAATTTATTCCCCTATTTGGTTGCAAACCTATTTTTTTTTAAATGTTATACGCCTATTAATTGTATGTACAAATTTTCTCTTTATACATTGCATGCATTTATTCATTCTGTACTCATAAAATTTTAAATTTGTATCTTTTTAACATAATTGCACATATGTATGTATATGCACCTATACATTTTTTTATTAATACTTTCACCGCATGCAATATTGCATTAATTTTCCCTATTTAACGCACGTACTAAAACGCTAATCTTCTTACCTTTAACTTGCTGCATGCATTTCTTTACGCTAACTCTTTCTTTATTTTCTTATGCACTTTTAAACTTTCTTCTTTATTTAATTAACCCATTAATTAAGTACTAAAAATTTGGATTGTTACATTCTTCACTCCTTAAAGGATTTCGTCCCTGAAATCTCCAAGTTAAAAAGAATGTTACCATTGTACCAACCAAAACCATCCACTCATCCATCATCCACAAACATCCGTTGTCCTTAATATTTTTTAATGCTTGTATGAACATATTCAATTGTGTGTGTATATGTTTTTATACTAATGCGAAAATCAGGCAGTCTACTGATTTAGTTGACCTCCTTAATGCGAATTATGACAGTGCCATGAGTCCATCATGTATGCAATTATTCCTAATCGTACTTTATATTTCCTACATGAGTGCACAATCATTCATACAAATGCAACATCCGTGTGATATCACATCAAGCTTCAATCCATAAATATAAAAATTCACTTATGCATATGCAATATGGAAGTGACGGGACCGATCTAGTGCCTAATGTGTGTGTATATGCATCCATGAGCAACCACTAGCAAACACTTACATCCACTTTCATCCATCAAACATAACATGTCTCAAACACATGTTTACATCCATTGGCTTTTACCTAAGGATTGAGGATAGGACCGAGACGATATATTTAAAATATAAAAACTAGCATGCAAATAATCTTTACAGAAAAAGAGAGATCAAGAGTATACCGTCAAAAAGGATATGATGCACATATCTAGTCATCAGTCTTCTAAGTTGTAACACCCCACATCCGTTAGTGTCACTCAAAATGGGAATGCACTAAGTTCTGTGGAGCATTTAGAGTAAAAGATGCAGATAAATTACAAGACATACAGAAATTAAACAGCGGAAAATAAAACTTTACTTTATTGATAAAATAGTTTGTACAACGATTTCTTTACAATATCAGAGTAGCATCTGTCTTACAAAATAAAGAAACATAAAACAACATTCATATTCCCCAATTTTATCAAGAGCCATCCATAGCATATGAAAAGAGAATCCAAGCAAAACTTCGACAAATCTTCAAGCTGGGAAAGAGTGACAGCCAACTTAACCTGAGCTATACTATTCCCTCCTTTACTACCTTGGAGGGGGGGTGGGGGAATGGAAGAAAAGAAGACGAAAGAAAAACAGAGTCAGACATAAAGCCTGAGTAAGTTCAGTTACTTCTAGAATGTGAACATGGAAAAACAAAACGACATGAATTAACTTAATACAAGATAACACCATGATGATAGGGTCAGCAAGATTAGACAGGATTAACCCAAGATATGCTAAGATAAGAAAAACTGCATATGCTCTAATACTTTCGCCGCTTCGCTATTTCCTTGTTATACTAGTTTCTATATCTCTACACCACCTAACTAGTGTCCCAACTAGTAATGATAACGTGATCCCAATCCCGGTAATTTCGGTTGCCTTCAGGCATACATTTATTATCTAAACCCTAGATCTAATCTAGGGTTTTCTATCAAGTGCTTTCTAGATTCAACTAGAGTTTATGCTATCTGCTGAACGCTTCTCGGATTCAGGTTTTATGCCACCTAGTCCAACTAGGGATTATGCTACCTGTCGAACGATGCCCCCTAGTCTAGGACACACTACCTAGAGTGGTATATGTTCCTAAACTTCCCCACGCATGTATCGCGAATCGTTATCGCTTGTCTAGATGCACATGTCCTGTAATGTGCGGCCCGAGTCCTTTGGCAGGGAAAATCAAGAAACAACGAACTCGGTCGGGAGCATTCAGATATCTGTCGATGCATATGCTAAGGTCTGTTTTTATTCCAGTGGCTATGGTCCCACTTGACCCCTCCCTTAACTAATGAAAGGCACACCTTGAAAAATGAGAACTATACGCAGGCCCCCGATGCCCCACTAACCTATGGCCATCCTCACCGATAACTAGATAGCAAGTATATGGTCTTTTGGAGTTCTCCTCCTTTCCGCTTCATGTATCTCGATTGACTGAAGATGGATGGTAGACGACGAGTTGCTATCACAGAGCTACCGGTTTCTCGACGAATAACGCTAGTCCATCCTAGTCCTTAGGTTGCCCTATATTGCAACCATGACATACCCCTGGTTCATTTAACGCATACCTTAACCTCTGTGAGCCCAAGAGGATCATTTGTAGCCTCACAGAGGGATACCAAGAGTACCCTCACGTTCCCTCGAAGCCTCGGGCTTCGTATCCCAATTCGTTGGAGCCTTCGTTTTAATCAGACGGACGTTCGCTCCTTCCCGTGTTATACTAAGAATTACTACTTAGTTTTGCAAACTACGGTTTACCACTTAGTTTCCAGAATCGTTGTTTTCTCAACTAAGGTTAACTACTTAGCTCCTTTTAACTAAGGTTTACTACTTAGTTCTCTTTCTCGTCAATTTGGATTGGTTAAGTGTCATTGGTCAATTCAAGCTAACTTAACCCTCTTCATTTATCCTGTTAAACTAGTTAAGTGTTATCAGTAATTCATGTTGACTTAACCCTACCACAAACCAAGTTATATTGGTTAAGTATTTCTTATTACTTAACCCTATTCATTCAACCTTTATTGGTTAAGTGTTCCTTTTTAACTTAACCTTGCCCATCTGTTTTAACTAACATGTTATTAATGGTTAAGTATTATCCCTTCATGTTTTAAGCTTAACCCTATTCATTTATCGCAATCTGATGGTTAAGTGTTCAAGTTTACTTAACCCTACGGTCTAGTCCAGCTAACATGTCAAATTGGCTAAGTGTATTTACTTAACCCCTCCTCCTAGTCTAGTTAACATGTTAATTTGGCTAAGTGTTTTCTTAGTTACTTAACCCTTACAAATCTTGTCTTGTTACCACATTAAGTGCGGTTAAGTGTCCCTATGGACTTAACTTTCCCATTCTAGCTTAACTGCGTTAAGTTGGTTAAGTGTTCCTATGGACTTAACCCTCCCATTGTAGCTTAACTGTGTTAAGTGTCAGTATGAACCTAACCCCACCCATCGGTTTGGTTATCATGTTGAATTGGTTAAGTGTCTTAGTTAACTTAACTCTAACATTTTTGTTCTAGCTTTAACTAAATAAATTAAAGCCGCGACCACTCACATTAGACAGACAATGTTGCGATTACTGGATGTGCCGGTCGGTTCCGGGCAGGTTTACATCGCAACTCAGTCTAACCTCGGGTTAGGCATATTCGTTTTTCCTAAGTTCAAAGGGTTTTGATTAATTTCCAAATCAGGTTTTGAAAGTAACCATCCCGTCCGTCGGACCAGTTAGGAATAGCCAGGGAGAGCAGGAAACTTGTATTTTTCGAACCCAAGCCTAGACACTATCGTCTCTGTTACCCTAGAACTTTCTGGTGTATTATTAAAAGAGATGTCGTTAATAAACCTTTAATTTGTCTAAATTTACATTTTCTCATTTAGGACAAATTCTATAAGTAAATTATTCCTAATTTACTTATTTCTACCCAAGCCTAGACATTATCCTCTCTGTCACCATAGAACTTTCTGGCGTATTATTAAAAGAGATGTCGTTAATAAACCTTTAATTTTTCTAAATTTACATTTTCTCATTTAGGACAAATTCTATAAGTAAATTATTCCTAATTTACTTATTTCCTAATTACTCTTTTAATGTAAATTGTCAACATTTATTCTTATGGCCCATTTTCCCCTCTATATCATATTTATGCTTTTTGGTATGTGAACTATACCAAATTAAGTGTCACTAACCATGATTTTTGCATGACAATTACTCACAATTATGGCCAATTTCAAATTTATGCAAATATACTTATTATGCCAAATTAGCTAATCCAATCCTGATTTAACATTCTAATTACCGTTCATGTCAAACTAGACTTATTATTCTAGTTCACAGTTCATGTAAATGCTAGATTTACAAGTCAATACTAGATTCAAATTACACATCCTATAATTCATGTCAAATTTATCCAATTTGCATTTTTATAAACATGCCATAATACATGTTCACAATTTATGCCAGTTTCCAAGTTTATAACTACGTTTTTAGTAAATTTCATATTTTGCCCAAATCGTATTCCCATCGTTCGTATAATCGTGATTCAATCTAGATTATAGATAAATCTAGATTCGTAGAAAATAGGGAATGAGCCAAAGATGCTATGAAAAAGATAGACACAATAACTGGCATAAAATGATAATTTACTAATTGCAGACCTAACGAATTACACTGAAATTTATATAAAACATCGAAGGCCTATAGGTCTGAAAATCTTATGACATAAAAAGGGTTGAATAACGACGTAGGTTCAAGAACATGGGTAGACCTAACTTAATAGGTAAATTCCCAAGATCAAAAACCAAAGAATAGACAAAATAGATAATCAGGTTTAGACCCAATTTCATAGTCACAAAACTTAAGCAACACTTTCCTAGTAAAGAATCATAGGTGTTTAATCACAGTTGTCCTTGTTATGTCATATGGAATAGTTTATGTTTCCTAATCAAAGGCATAAGCTTGTGTTCACAGTCAAGGAAATAATTCTCATAGTCATGAGTCACAGTCATAGGCAGTGTTTATAGTCATAGGCAATGTTCATAGTCAAAGAGGCATATGGTTTTAAGGTCCATAGTTTAATAGTCACAGTCTTATTGGTCATCGAATCATAACAGTTCTTCATTAGGTCCAAAGGTATAAGCACTGATTCGAACAAAAAGATTTGGTATATTCTTTTATTCCTTTAATTTCATGTCACGAATAGAGAGAACGTTCAAATCTAAAAAGTAACCGACTTACAGAGATTATATTAGATTCGTAGAAAAACAGTCGTTGAAGTCGTTTGAATCTTCACTTGAATCCTAGCTTGTTTTGAATCCCCTCTTGAAAGTCTTGAGCAACATTTCTCGTCTTGATTTATTTTATATATTATTTTATTTATTATTTAATTAAGAGGAGGAGAAGAAGCCATGTTCACCAAGAATCTTTGCAGCATAAGGTTAGAGAAGATTTGTGAATAGTGAAGGAGACTAGGGCTGTTTATATAGGATTTAGCGGACGAACCTAGGCAGAAAACGAGACCAGGTACATCAGAATGCACCCAAGCCCAAAAGTGGGTTTCTGCACCCAGGTCGATTGGGCAGTCGACCTGGTCAGGGGGGGTCGACTACCCAGTCGACTACCCAGTCGACCTGGGTCCTGGGCGGGAATTTTCCCGTCCAGCCCGCTTTTGGGTTTTGAATTCGAATTTCGAATTCAAATTTCGAGCTGTTTTCTGTTCTGAAAATTCCTGAAACTTCAGAGGGACATATCTCCCTCATACAGACTCCGATTTACACAAACTCGGACTCATTTTCAAGAATAATTTCGAGACGAACGCAATGGAACAACCCGTTTCCCTTGATTTTGATTTTAAAATTTAATTCTGCCTTGATTTGTGAATCCTAGTGTTACAGAATTACGGGGTGTTACATTCTCCCTCACTTAAAAGGATTTAGTCCCCGAAATCTTCAAGTTAGGAAGAATGTGTCCTACCATCCAATCACCCATCTACTCAACCATTCAATCATAGGCATTCATTGTCCTTAAAAGATTCCTAATGCTTTCATGTTATTATGTATAGTGTGTGTATATGTCTTTATCTAATGTAAAATCAGGCGGTCTACTGATTCAATTGACCTCCTTAATGCAAACCATGTCAGTGACATGCGTCCAATCATGTATGCAAGCGCCCCTAGTTATGTAAATACTTCATGTGTGCATAGCCATTCATCCATATGAAACATCCATATGATAACATATCAAGTTCAACTTACAAACAAATACATATCTGTAAATGCAATATGAAAGCGTCCGAACTGATCTAGTGCCTAATACGTATGTATATGCATTAACGAGCAACCATTAGCAACCACTCGCAACCTTCAACCATAACATTCTTCATTTACATCTAAAAGAGTTTCTACCTAAGGTTCGAAGATACGACCTAGAGGATATACTTTGGAAAGAGAGAAACAATTATGCGTAAAGCTCCTACAAAAAAATAAATCAAGGATGCACCCTTAAGAAAAGGGTATGATGCTAGTATCTAGCATTCTTGAGCTTTACTCCATTGTATCTTAACTAATTTAACTTCACGATTGTGAAGTTTCTGATCTCTTTTTCCAAAATAAATAGATGTCAATCACGGTACCAAGTGTATGTACTAAGATGATTAGAGGTCTCCCTCTTATCCACCATGCCATAACTATAAGGGTCGAAAGGTCACTATATGCTTTTTAGAGTGCCTGCCACAACTATTCATCTCTCACGCAAACCATCCTAGTCGAACTCGACATTCCTCAAGTACAAGCCCCAAAGGCCTAAACCAATATCAGACAAGCACCCAAGGAATATCTCCTCCGAATTTAGACGATCTACGTGAGATGATATAAGAAAACTCGATAGCTATTCTCAAATCCCTACTAACCAAAAATAAACTGGTCGGACCACCAATTGGATTTTAGTCTCCAGTGGGATCTTTCTACTATACAAGTACTATGGTGCATAGACTTAACTATGGAATTGGATATGAACAAATGCGAAGTGCTAAAACCAAAGGAAAGAGTACGAACGGCAAAACCAGACTCTTCCAACAGAACTTTACTACCTTTCTCCTAGGTACGCTTGGTGGTGAAAGCATGTACTTGCCCTTCCGAAAATCTTGTCCTTTATTCTTAATTATATGCCCTATTCTGCCATAGTAAAGATACTTCCTTTTGTCTTAGGTTTTATAATCCCTTCCTTCTTCGTGAGCCAAGTCTACATCCATGAATTCCTTATCCTTGGGTTGTGCTCCTTAGCCAAACTCCTCATCCTCTTTCGTGTGTAATCATGTTGACAAATCTCTCGAAAGCTGCCTCCATCGTACAGAAAACCCTACTAAGCTTGAAAGAAAACTAGCCGCAGGTGAAACTACAAAGGTTATAGATGGAAGTCGGGCACTACCTCGCTCTTCGATGAGGTTACCTCCCAGAAAGCCAGGAGCCCCTGAGACTCAAGAAAGAAGGGGGCAAGAATTCAAACAGAGAATCAGAAGATAGTGCATATGGCTTTTGGGGAATATGCCTTTAAAACAAAACTTTTCTTTTGAAAATGCTTCTTTTAAAACTGTTTGAAAATAATAAATTTTTCAAATCTTTTATCTGATCCAGTAACCTTCAGCTCTGATACCACGTGTAACACCCCACATCCGTTAATGTCACTCACAAAGGGAATGCACTAAGTTCTGTGGAGCATTTAAGGTAAACGATGAAGATAAATTACAAGACAGACAAAAATTAAACAGCGGAAAATAAAACTTTACTTTATTGATAAAATAGTTTGTACAACGATCCCTTTACAATATCAGAGTATCATCTATCTTACAAAATAAAGAAGCATTAAACAACATTCATATTACCCAATTTTATCAAGAGCCAGCCATAGCATCTGAAAAGAGAACCCAAACAAAACTTCGACAAATCTTCAAGCTGGGAAAGAGTGACAATCCAATTCAACCTGAGCTATACTATTCCCTCCTTTACTACCTTGGGGGGGGGGGGGCGAACGGAAGAAAAGGAGAGGAAAGAAAAACAGAGTCAGACATAAAGCCTGAGTAAGTTCAGTTACTTCTAGCATGTGAACATGGAAAAACAAAACGATATGAATTAACTGAATACAAGATAACACCATGATGATAGGGTCAGCAAGATTAGACAGGATTAACCCAAGATATGCTAAGATAAGAAAAACTGGATATGCTCTAATACTTTCGCCGCTTCGCTATTTCCTTGTTATACTGGTTTCTATATCTCTGCTCCACCTAACTAGTGTCCCAACTAGTAATGATAACGTGATCCCAATCCCGGTAATTTCGGTTGCCTTCAGGCATACATTTATTATCTATTACCTAGATCTAATCTAGGGTTTTCTATCAAGTGCTTTCTAGATTCAACTAGAGTTTACGCTATCTGCTGAACGCTTCTCGGATTCAGGGTTTATGCCACCTAGTCCAACTAGGGATTATGCTACCTGTCGAACGATGCCCCCTAGTCTTGGACACACTAGCTAGAGTGGTATATGTTCCTAGACTTCCCCATGCATGTATCGCGAATTGTTATCGCTTGTCTAGATGCACATGTACTGTAATGTGCGGCCCGAGTCCTGTGGTAGGGCAAATCAAGAAACACCGAACTCGGTTGGGAGCTTTCAGATATCTGCCGATGCAGATGCTAATGTCTGTTTTTATTCCAGTGGCTATGTTTCCACTTGACCCCTCCCTCAACTAATGAAAGGCACACCTTGAAAAATGAGAACTATACGCAGGCCCCCGATGCCCCACTAACCTATGGCCTTCCTCACCCATAATTAGATAGCAAGTATATGGTCATTTGGAGTTCTCCGCCTTTCCGCTTCACGTATCTCGATTGACTCAAGATGGATGGTAGACGACGAGTTGCTATCACAGGGCTATCGGTTTCTCGCCGAATCATGGTAGTCCATCCTAGTCTTTAGGTTGCCCTATATTGCAACCAAGGCATACCCCTGGTTCTTCTAACGCAGACCTTAACCTCTATGAGCCCAGGATGTAACAACCCACGTCCATTAATGTCACTCACAGAGGGAATGCATTAACTTCCGTGGAGGTTATAAGTGAATATAGAACAGAAAAATTACAACAAGACAGATAATAAGTAGTACTTGAAAACTAAAGCTTCATTTTATTGCAGCGGAAACATGTTTATTACATCACAAAACCATTAATCAGAGTCAAGTATATTATCCATCTTCATAAAACAAAATACATAATCCCATTACACAAATATCCAATAAAGATGGTAACAAGCTGGACTTTACTTCAACGGTCCAAGCTTTCCAAGAGAGATAAAGCAATCCAATCAAACTCCACTACAGCTGGGCCCAACCTGAGGACCTGGAGGGGGAAAAGGATAGAAATGGAGGGGGTCAAACATAAAGTCTGGCGAGTATGATAATTCTAACAATACTATTATCAAAATAACTAGACTAAGGCATAAGCTGGAAGACAAGTAAATGTCTATGAACTCTTAGGAAGATAAAGATAGTGGTTAAGATAACGTTAAAGATAACAGTAAAGGCATACCTAATTACTAACGAATAATTACTATACTGCACCGCACATAACTACACTGCACCGCACATTACTTCACTGCACCGCACATTACTTCATTGCACTGCACCAGTCACCCTAAAGGTTGATCCCACTTGCTTACCACAGAAACTTTATAAATAGCCTTACGTACCCCTAGCTGACTACATAGGTGCCGTCTGCCCCTATCTCCACTAGGTGTAACCCCACTACCCACTTAGAAATTTTATAAGTAACTTCGTGTACTCCTAGCTACATAGGTGTCGTCTGCCCCTCTCTCCACTAGGTGTACCCCCACTACCCACTTTCGATCGGCTCCCTACTCGTAGATACCCGTGCTGGCCTCACAGTGGGGTGTATCACTCCCCTAAAGTGGCAACCCGATACAACTGAGAATGCACGGCTTATACCTGCACGATGCAATAATGTCTTACCTACCAGCCCGGGTCCACACACGCATATGAAACCCGTTGGACTTGCGTTGCCACCGCTCCCCGTTTTGGCCTCTTATAGTCAAGTCCAGTATGCGTGTCCCGTTCTCGACTTGGGTTGAGCTCACAAAGATACGTTTGGGATACTGGTTGAAATGGGCCCCCACAAGCTACCCACCTAAGCTTGTCACTAGTATTCCCACTTAACCCTCTTAGTCATGTTCATTTACATGTGTGTTTGGTTAAGTCTTACTAATCGTATTTCACATGCCACTAAGGGCACCCCCTAGATTCCTCATGCTACCCAAGGCACTTACTTAACCCCCATGTCCCACCTTACATGTTTATCTGGTTAAGTATTTCTTAATTCATTCAGGCCATAACCTCATAAAGACCTCTCACATTAGACTGGCATTTATGACAGCTGGATTTGCCGGGCGGGTCCGGGCAGTCTTACACCATAAAAGAGTCAAACCTCGTGTCTTTACAACCGTTATGCTTTAGTTTAGGCCTAGGACCTCTCACATTGGGCTGACATTTGTGACCACTGGATTTGCCGGGCGGGTCCGGGCAGGTTTACGTCACAAACGAGTCCAACCTCGTGTCCTAAGCATTGATTAACACTTAAAATCTTTTACCCCAGTTTTAATAATTCCCTATTCAAATTATTAATTAAGTCAACTTTTAATGATGTCCATAATTGACTCAATTATGGCCATCCACTTATGGCATGCAAAATCATATCAATTGCACCCCAACTTTTTATTATTAAATCCTTAATATTACCCCTACCCAATGTTTATATGTTCACTTATTCAACGCATAATATAGGCTAGACATGAATAGTCTAACGCATAACACAAAGATAAATTACCACAACATATAGACAATAAAAATAAATCTAATCATAATAGGGGTGAAACTTGCATAAACTACGCATGTTGAGGATCAAAAGGTGTCCACTTGTTAAATGTCACAATTTACATGATATGATCATAGCCCAAATCTATACATAAACTTGCATATGGGGTTTATAGTAAACATAATGATGGTGTGAACTAGCATAGGATATCACATATGTCATAGCATAGTTCTAGATATCATAATAGATGTCATGGCATATGTTCATAACTTTTCTAACCAATTTAACTTGCATATGTAACTTGTCATATAGATCAACATAGCCTAAACATGATGATTTAATTGATATGAACTAACTAGCATAGGCAATAGCATCATGATTTCAAAGCATGTATAATTCATCACAACTTTTGCCTAGAAACTTTTAATATACATAACATCATCATAGCATGATTTGCAACTTATAAGATATCATCACCACATAGCATAGAATTTATAACATACATGATAGCATATGAAAATTCACATCATCTACTCATAATCCGTTCATGACTTAACCTAATTAAAATGATAATAATCTTGTTAAGACTATCATACTCACAATTATAGAAGAAAGAGAGAGTTTTGCTTTGCTTTAGGGTTGAGAGAATTAGAATTGAATTTGCTTTTCTTCTTTCTTAGTTGCCGGCGGCTCCATTGATTTCCATGGCGATGGTATGACGGTAACTATTCTATTTTAATTAGGTTTAGGGTTAGCATTAGGATGTATTTATAGGTGTAGGAAGTTATTTAGGACCATTAGATTAACCCTGAACCATGAGAACCAATCAAATGCAAAATCTGCATTTGAGCGAATCGGCCCACGGGTTGACAGCCAAACACCCTGGATTAACCCATAGTCGACCCAACGGGGGTTCGGTCGACATCAAAAATGGGCCGATTCGGTTATTTCCCCTCCCAATTCGCTGTTTTGAACTTTTTCGCATATTTATTTATTTAATTTTTAATTTTTATATATATATATATCAATATATATATATATATATATATATATATATATATATATATATTTCTCTGCGCAGCCCATTTCATTTAATTCTTTTCTAAAAATTAATTATACTTTAATTTGAGAATTTTAATGTTATAAAATTACGGGGTGTTACATTCTCCCCTCCTTAAAGGATTTCGTCCCCGAAATCTCCAAGTCAAGAAGAATGTATATCCTACCATCTAATCGTCCATCTACTCAACCATCAAACACCAGCATCCTTTGTCCTTAAAAGACTTCTAATGCTTTAATGTTTATATGCACAGTGTGTGTATATGTCCATATCTAATGCAAAATTAGGCGGTCTACTGATTCAGTCGACCTCCTTAGTGCAATTCATGATAGTGCCATGTGTCCAATATGTATGCAAAAGATTCCTAATGATATATATTAATTCTATATGCGTGCACAACCATCCACCCGAATGCAGCAACTATATGATAATACAACCATTATACATCCATTTTACTAAATACATCCATATATATGCAATATGCAATATGAAGTAACTGAGCCGATCTGGTGCCTAATAGTGTGTGTATATGCATCCACGAGCAACCACGAGCAAACACTTGCATCCACTTTGCATCCACCATACATAACATGTCTCAAACACATGTTTCAACCATAGTATTATCCTAACTAAAGGTCAAAGATACTAGCGAGAGGATATACTAAAGATAAGATAAGTACAAGCTAAGCGATAAAGGAGAAATTAAAAGACATACCCTCAAAAAGAAAAGGGTATCGTGAACGCATCTTCTCTTCTGTCTCCCAAGTAGCGTTGCTCTCATCATCTCCCCATTGCACTTTGACTAGTCTGACCTCTCGATTCCTCAACCTCTTGATCTCCGACCCAAGAATGCGCATAGGAGCTCGTCGAATTGTCGCATCATGCTCTATCTCCACCTCTCTAAGCAAGCTCGGCTCTACCACTTCTGTGGTCTTGTGCAAGCACTTCCTCAAATGTGACACATGGAATACGTCATGTGCACCACTAAGTCTCTCGGGCAACTTTACTCTATACGCCATCCGTCCAATCCTCTCCTTAATAGGAAACGGCCCTACAAACCTTGGTGCTAATTTCCCAACGGACACAAAGCGAACAACGTTTCGTAATGGAGAAACTTTGACAAAGACCATGTCCCCAATTTCAAACTCGAGATCTGTCCTCCTCTTATCCGCATAAGATTTCTGCCTATTTGTGCTGCTTTCATCCTCCTTCGAATCAAGTCGGTCTTCTCCGAAGTCTCCCTAATCATATCGGGCCCAAGTAAGATCTTATCAGTAGATTCCCACCAATATGTAGGTGAACGACAAGGTCGTCCATATAGAGCTTCGAATGGTGCCATACCAATACTGGACTGAAAGCTATTATTATATGTGATCTCAACCAATGGAAGATGCTCTTCCTATGTACCCCCAAAGTCTAGGATACACAGCCTCAAAAGATCCTCTAGAATGCGATTCACCCTCTCGGTCTGGCCGTCCGTCTGAGGATGATATGCGATGCTCAAACATAACTGAGTCCCTACCACCTCTTGTAAGCTTCTCCAAAATTCGCTAGTGAAAATAGGATCGCGGTCGCTCACTATGCTAGAAGGAACACCGTGCAAACGAATTATTTCTCAGACATATACAAAAGCTAACCATGGAGCGGTCCTCTTACTTTTCACGGGAATGAAATGGGCGCTTTTAGTAAGTCTATCTACTATAACCCAAATTCCCGTATTACCCTTCCTTGATCGTGGTAAACCATCCACAAAATCCATCGAGATGCTTTCCCATTTCCATAGTGGGACCTCCAATGGGTGAAGCAACCCACCGGGTTTCTTTTGCTCCGCTTTTACTTGTTGGCACACCAAGCATCTAGCGACATACTAGGCCACATCTTTCTTCATGCCGGCCCAAAAGTAAACTCTCTTCATGTCTTTGTACATCTTGTCCCCGCCGGGATGAATGGTCATCTTCGAATGATGTGCTTCGTCAAGAATAGTCTTCCTTAGGTCATCGTCTTTTGGTACACAAAGTCTACCATCCCTACGTAACCAACCCTTATCATCTATTGTATACCTACGGAGATAGCTTGATGACTCCCCTCCTTTGAGCTTTTCTACTAACTCAACTAACCGTGGGTCGTCTCGCTGTGCCTCGCCAATCCATCCCAAAAGTGTAGGTCTGACCTCCAAGGATGCTAGAAAACCGGTTACGAAGTCAATGGAAGGTCTAAAGTCAAACATCGAAATGAATTCTAAACTTCGCCGCTCAACGAACAAAGGAATTAACGATAATCTTTTTCTACTTAAGGCGTCTGCCACCACGTTACCCTTGCCAGGGGTATAGGCTATTTTGAAGTCGTAGGACGCTAGGAACTCCATCCACCTTTGCTGCCTTAAGTTCAAGTCCTTTTGAGAGAATAAGAATTTAAAGACTTGTGGTCGGTGAATAATTGGAATTTCTCGCCAAGAAGATAATGAAGCCAAGACTTAAGCACAAAAACAAAAGCGGCCAATTCTAGGTCATGTGTAGGATAATATTTCTCATGCGCTCTCAACTGCCTTCCACCATAGGCTATTACCCTACCCTCTTGCATTAAGACTGCGCCTAGTCATGTCCCACAAGCATCAATATAAACGGTAAACGGCTTACTCCCATCTGGCAATACTAACACTGGGGCTGAAGTCAAAGCTCTCTTCAAACGTTGGAACGCATCATCACAATCTACGTCCTATGTGAAAACTAGGTTCTTCTTCGTCAGGCGTGTCAATGGAGCTGATATCTTTGCGAAGTCATTGATAAACTTCCTATAGTAGCCAGCCAACCCCAAGAAACTTCTTACTTCGGTAGCATTTTTAGGGACCTTCCAATCTTGGATGGCCACCACCTTCACGGGATCCACAGCTATCCCTTCTTTGGAAACCGCGTGTCCTAAGAACCGTACTTCCTTCCTCCAAAAGTGACACTTAGAAAATTTAGCTTTAAGCTTATGCGCTTGAACAGTCTCCAACACTTCCCTAAGATGTAGGGCATGCTCTTCTTCATCCTTAGAAAAGATCAAGATGTCATCTACAAAGACTACCACAAATTTGTTAAGGTACTCCCTAAACACCCTACTCATCAAATCAACAAAATATGCTGGGGCGTTTGTCAAACCGAAGGGCATCACTAGCCATTCATTGAAACCGTCCGGAGTCCTAAAGGCAGTCTTGCAATGCTATCCTCAGCCACTCTCAACTGATGGAAACCAGTGGCTAAGTCCAACTGCGAAAACACTGAGGTGCCAACTAACTGATCGAAGAGATCGTCAATCCTCGGCAGTGGGTGTTTGTTCTTCTTAGTAAGTTTATTAAGTTCTCTATAGTCCACACACAGTCTAAGGGACCCCTCCGCCTTCGTGGCAAATACTACTGGAGCACCCCACTCCGATATACTTCGTCTTATGAACCCCTTCTCAAGAAACTCCTTCACTTGCTTATCGAGTTCCCTCCTTTCACGTGGAGCCATGTGGCGTACTTGCAAAGACACTGGTTTCGCATTATCCACAAGATATATTCGAAAATCTATCTCCGGCTTCGGAGGCAAGCCCTTCACCTCCTCAAACACATCAGAATATTCTCGGACCACTCTAACAGATCGTAGATTTTCCTCAGAGACGTCAAGCGATTCTAGATAACTTAGCATAACCGAATTTATGGGATTACAGAAGATTTCGAGAGTGTTTCCAAGGCGAGTCACGAGCCTAACTACTCTCCTTTCACAATCAAGAACGGCGACATTTCTCGATAACCAATCCATTCCTAAAATTAACCCATAGCCCGTGAAGCCCAACACATAAGCATCACATCTAAATTCAACGCTAAGTATGGAAATTTTCAAATCCAAGCACATCATGGACAAATAAGCTGAGCCCCCTATTGGATTCAAAACAACTAAGGGATCCTCTACTAAACTGGTGTTTAAGTGCAGTGATTCAACTAATGATGTAGAGATAAACGAATGTGATGCGCCCGAATCGAATAAGGTATGGACAGGATGATCAAACAGAAAAACTAAGCTTTCAACAGAAATGGTTCTACCTCATTCTTGCAGTGGTGGGACTACGAGAGCCTGAACTTGTCCCCTAGCCTGCCCGGGTGCCATAAGAGCCTGCACCTGTCCTCCCGAGGTAGCTCCTTCCCTTTGCCCCTTCTTTGGGCAGTCCTTCACTAAATGTCCCGCATCGCCATAATGAAAATAGCATGTCTTCTTTTTCTTTCGGCAATCCTTGCTGAGATGGCCTGGTGTCCCACAGTTAAAACATTTCTTCTTTCCCTTGCCATTATTGTCTTTACCACCCTTCTTGTTTTGCTGTTGTGGTTTCTTCTGATCCCCCTTCTTCTCGGGTGCCTTATCAGCTTTAGCGCTTTTCTCCTCATGCATAAGCGCCATTTCTACTAACTTCTCAAAGGTGGTCCCCATAGGGATATGGGTCATAGCCAACCCTTGCAATGGTTCATTCAAGCCATTCACAAACCTCAGCGCCTTCTTCTCCGGCGTGTTCACTAAGTCCAAGCCAAACCTTGCTAACTGATTAAATTTATTGACATATTCTTTCACTGATGAGCTTCCTTGCTTCAATGTCAAGAACCTTTCCATATATAGATTTTCTTCCGCCCTTGAGAGAAACTTCGCCTCGAACCTACGTCTGAAATCCGCCTAAGAATCAACAGGACGCTCCCCATTAGTGACCTCCTACCAAAACGAGGCCTCTCCCTTCATCAACCAAGCTGCTAAATGAACTCTCCTCCCTTCTTCTACTTCAAAGATTTCTAGCAATTCTTCCACCTCCTTAAGCCAATCTCTAGCTTCCACAAACGTTTTTGACCCTTGAAAGGGTTTTCCACCCATAGCTTTAAATTCCTTACACGTCTTTGCAAAAGTATCTACGCAAGGAGGAGGAGGAGGGATGGGTGCAACTGGTGGTGGAGGAACATTGGCCGGACCTGCGGCGGCCCTAGCCACCAATAACCTCCTATACCTTCCTGGTATCGTTACACCATCAGGTAGGTTAAGATTTTCAGCCATGCTGAAACGAAAAAGGAAAGATTCAAAATGGAGAATTCGAAAGATAAAGATATGGGCTATTGGAGATTATGTTTTTTTATTCTTAAAAACTTTTCTCATTAAATTTCTCATTAAAACATGTTTTTGAAAACACTTCTTCCAAAAATAACTATTTTTCTAAAGTATTTTTTATCCGTTTTGGTAACCTTAAGCTCTGATACCACGTGTAATACCCCACGTCCATTAATGTCACTCACAGAGGGAATACATTAACTTCCATGGAGGTTATAAGTGAATATAGAACAGAAAAATTACAACAAGATAGATAATAAGTAGTACTTGAAAACTAAAGCTCCATTTTATTGCAACGGAAACGTGTTTATTACATCACAAAACCATTAATCAGAGTCAAGTACATTATCCATCTTCATAAAACAAAATACATAATCCCATTTCACAAATAGCCATTAAAGAAGATAACAAGCTGGACTTTACTTCAACGGTCCAAGTTTTCCAAGAGAGATAAAGCAATCCAATCAAACTCCACTAGAGCTGGGCCTAACCTAAGGACCTGGAGGGGGAAAAGGATAGAAATGGAGGGGGTCATACATATGGCGAGTATGATAATTCTAACAATACTATTATCAAAATAACTAGACTAAGGCATAAGCTGGAAGACAAGTAAATGTCTATGAACTCTTAGGAAGATAAAGATAGCGGTTAAGATAACGTTAAAGATAACGGTAAAGGCATACCTAATTACTAACGAATAATTACTATACTGCACCGCACATTACTACACTGCACCGCACATTACTTCACTGCACCGAACATTACTTCACTGCACCGCACCAGTCACCCTAAAGGTTGATCCCACTTGCTTCACACAGAAACTTTATAAATAGCCTTACATACCCCTAGCTGACTACATAGGTGCCGTCTGCCCCTATCTCCACAAGGTGTACCCCACTACCCACTTAGAAATTTTATAAGTAACTTCGTGTACTCCTAGCTGACTACATAGGTGCCGTCTGCCCCTGTCTCCACCTGGTGTACCCCAAGATCATCATACTCACAATTATAGAAGAAAGAGAGAGTTTTGCTTTGCTTTAGGGTTGAGAGAAATAGAATTGAATTTGGTTTTCTTCTTTCTTAGTTGGCGGCGGCTCCATTGATTTCCATGGCGATGGTATGACGGTAACTATTCTATTTTAATTAGGTTTAGGGTTAGCATTAGGATGTATTTATAGGCGTAGGAAGTTATTTAGGACCATTAGATTAACCCTGAACCATGAGAACCAATCAAATGCAAAATCTGCATTTGAGCGAATCGGCCCACGGGTTGACAGCCAAACACCCTGGATTAACCCATAGTCGACCCAGCAAGGCTCGGGTCGACCTCAAAAATGGGCTGGTTCGGTTATTTCCCCTCCCAATTCGCTGTTTTGACCTTTTTCGCATATTTATTTATTTACTTTTTAATTTATATATATATATAAATATATATATATTTCTCTGCGCAACCCATTTCACTTAATTCTTTTCGAAAAATCAAGTATACTTTAATTTGTGAATTTTAATGTTATAAAATTATGGGGTGTTACACAGGAGGATCATCTGCAGCCTCACAGAGGGATACCAAGAGTACCCTCACGTCCCCTTGAAGCCTCGGGCTTCGTAACCCAATTCGTTGGAGCCTTCGTTTTAATCAGACGGACGTTCGCTCCTTCCCGTGTTATACTAAGAATTACTACTTAGTTTTGCAAACTAAGGTTTACCACTTAGTTTCCATAATCGTTGTTTTCTCAACTAAGGTTTACTACTTAGCTCCTTTTAACTAAGGTTTACTACTTAGTTCTCTTTCTCGTCAATTTGGATTGGTTAAGTGTCATTAGTCAATTCAAGCTAACTTAACCCTCTTCATTTATCATGTTAAACTGGTTAAGTGTTATCAGTAATTCATGTTGACATAACCCTACCACAAACCAAGTTATATTGGTTAAGTATTTCTTATTACTTAACCCTATTCATTCAACCTGTATTGGTTAAGTGTTCCTTTTTAACTTAACCTTGCCCATCTGTTTTAACTAACATGTTATTAATGGTTAAGTATTATCCCTTCATGTTTTAAACTTAACCCTATTCATTTATCACAATCTGATGGTTAAGTGTTCAAGTTTACTTAACCCTACGGTCTAGTCCAGCTAACATGTCAAATTGGCTTAGTGTATTTACTTAACCCCTCCTCCTAGTCTAGTTAACATGTTAATTTGGCTAAGTGTTTTCTTAGTTACTTAACCCTTACAAATCTTGTCTTGTTACCATATTAAGTTCGGTTAAGTGTCCCTATGGACTTAACCCTCCCATTCTAGCTTAACTGTGTTAAGTTGGTTAAGAGTTCCTATGGACATAACCCTCCTATTCTATCTTAACTGTGTTATGTGTCAGTATGAACCTAACCCCACCCATCGGTTTGGTTATCATGTTGAAATGGTTAAGTGTCTTAGTTAACTTAACTCTACCATTCTTGTTCTATCTTTAACTAAATAAATTAAAGCCGCGACCACTCACATTAGACAGATATTGCTGCGATTACTAGATGTGCCGGTTGGTTCCGGGCAGGTTTACATCGCAACTCAGTCTTACCTCGGGTTAGGCATATTCGTGTTTCCTAAGTTCAAAGGGTTTTGATTAATTTCCAAATCAGGTTTTGAAAGTAACCATCCCGTCCGTCGGACCAATTAGGGATAGCCAGGGAGAGCAGGAAACTTGTATTTTCCAAACCTAAGCCTAGACACTATCCTCTCTGTCACCCATGAACTTTCTGGTGTATTATTAAAAGAGATGTCGTTAGTAAACCTTTAATTTGTCTAAATTTACATTTTCTCATTTAGGACAAATTCTATAACTAAATTATTCCTAATTTACTTATTTCCACCCAAGCCTAGACACTATCCTCTCTATCACCCTACAACTTTCTGGTGTATTATTAAAAGAGATGTCGTTAATAAACCTTTAATTTGTCTAAATTTACATTTTATCATTTAGGACAAATTCTATAAGTAAATTATTCCTAATCTACTTATTTCCTAATTACTCTTTTAATGTAAATTGTCAACATTTATTCTTATGGCCCATTTTCCCCTTTATATCATATTTATGATTTTTGGTATGTAAACTATACCGAATTAAGTGTCACTAACCATGATTTTTGCATGACAATTACTCACAATTATAGCCAATTTAAAATTTATGCCAATATACTTATTATGCAAAATTAGCTAATCCAATCCTAATTTAATATTCTAATTACCGTTCATGTCAAACTAGACTTATTATTCTAGTTCACAGTTCATGTAAATGCTAGATTTACAAGTCAATACTAGATTCAAATTACACATCCTATAATTCATGTCAAATTTATCCAATTTTCATTTTTATAAACATTCCATAATACACGTTCCCAATTTATGCCAGTTTCCAAGTTTATAACTACGTTTTTAGTAAATTTCATATTTTGCCCAAATCGTATTCCCATCGTTCGTATAATCGTGATTCAATCTAGATTATAGATAAATCTAGATTCGTAGAAAATAGGGAATGAACCAAAGATGCTATGAAAAAGATAGACACAATAACTGGCATAAAATGATAATTTACTAATTGCAGACCTAACGAATTACAATGAAATTGATCTAAAACATCGAAGGCCTATAGGTCTGAAAATCTTATGACATAAAAAGGGTTGAATAACGACGTAGGTTAAAGAACATGGGTAGACCTAACTTAATAGGTAAATTCCCAAGATCAAAAACCAAAGAATAGACAGAATAGATAATCAGGTTTAGACCCAATTTCACAATCACAAAACTTAAGCAACACTTTCCTAGTCATGAATCATAGGTGTTTAATCACAGTTGTCCTTGTTATGTCATAGGCAATAATTTATGTTTCATAATCAAAGGCATAGGCTTGTGTTCACAGTCAAGGAAATAATTCTCATTGTCATGAGTCACAGTCATAGGCCGTGTTCATAGTCGTAGGCAATGTTCATAGTCAAAGAGGCATATGGTTTTAAGGTCCATAGTTTAATAGTCACAATCTTATTGGTCATCGAATCATAGTAGTTCTTCATTAGGTCCAAAGGTATAAGCACTGATTCGAATAGAAAGATTTGGCATATTCTTTTATTCCTTTAATTTCATGTCATGAATAGAGAAAACGTTCAAATCTAAAAAGTTACCGACTTACAGAGATTATATCAGATTCGTAGAAAAATAGTCGTTGAAGTCGTTTGAATCTTCACTTGAATCCTAGCTTGTTTTGAATCCCCTCTTGAAAGTCTTGAGTAGCATTTCCTCGTCTTGATTGATTTTATATATTATTTTATTTATTATTTAGTTAAGAGGAGGAGAAGAAGCCATGTTCACCAAGAATCTTTGCACCATAAGGTTTGAGAAGATTTGTGAATAGTGAAGGAGACTAGGGCTGTTTATATAGGATTCGGCGGACGAACCTAGGCAGAAAACGAGACCAGGTACATCAGAATGCACCCAGGCCCAAAAGTGGGTTTCTACACCCAGGTCGACACCCAGGTTGACTAGGCAGTCGACTTGGTCAGGGGGGCGACTACCCAGTTGACTCCCAAGTGAACCTGTGTCCTGGGCGGGAATTTTCCCGCCCAGCCCGCTTCTGGGTTTTGAATTCGAATTTCGAATTCGAATTTCGAGCTGTTTTCTGTTCTGAAAATTCCTGAAACTTCGGAGGGTCATATCTCCCTCATGCGGACTCCGATTTACGCAAACTCGGACTCGTTTTCAAGTAGAATTTCAAGACGAATGCAATGGCGCAACCCGTTTCCCTTGATTTTGAATTTAAAATTTAATTCTGCCTTGATTCGTGAATCCTAGTGTTACAAAATTACGGGGTGTTACATAAGTCGCATCTTCTTGAGCTTCACTCCGTTGTGGTCTGACTGTCTTAACTTCACGATTGCATAGATTTTTAATTTCTGTTTCCAAAATATGAGTTGGAACTCATTTCACTGTCGCCTCTCGTTCCACCTCTTCTCCTTCTAGTATACTCGGCGCTACAACTTCTTATGTGCCATGCAAACATTTCCTCAAAAGGTCTTCCAAAATCGTACTCACCCTTTCTGTCAGAGGATGATAAGAGGTGCTCCTTAGCCAAACTCCCTCATTCTCTTCATTGCCATCCTTGTGAAACTACTGCAGCTATATATGTAAGTTGGGCACTTCTTCGCCCTTTGACAGGTGTCGTAGTCTCATCAAGACTATGGAACCATGCCGCGATGAGGTTACCTCCCAGAAAACCAGGAGCCCCAGTGATTCAAGAAAGAAGGAAACAAGGATTCAAATAGAGGATCAAAAGATAGTGCATTTGGCTTTGGGGAATATGCCTTTAAAACAAAACTTTCCTTTTGGAAATGTTTCTTTAAAAACCATTTTGAAAATAAATTTTCAAATCTTTTATCTGAGTCGGTAACCTTCAGCTTTGATACCAAGTGTAACACCCCACCTCCGTTAAGGTCACTCACAAAGGGAATGCCTTAACTTCGGTGGAGCGTTTTAGGTAAAAGATGTAGAAAAATTACAAGACAGACAAATAAACTAGCTGAAAATAAATAAAACCTTACTTTATTGATAAAACAATAGCTTGTACAAAGATTGTTTTTCAACACCAAAACACCAATACCCATTACAACAAAGCATCTATCTTGTTTAACAAAATAAAGAAGCATAAACTGTGACGACCCCAAAACCCATACTGACGGTGTCAAGGGTAGTCTTTGGAATATAACACATAAACAGATAATAGCAGAACAGAAATAAATAAATAAATACACCAAATAATGAACAAATAATACACTGGATAAACATAATAATCAAAGCTGCACAGTATACCGGATCATACTTAGTACAAGTACAGTTCAGCTATACATAAATGTCTACAGCGGAAAACAAACATAATATGTACAATAGGAGATGAACAGCATAAAAAGAGATAAATGATAGAATCCATCTTCAGCTCCAGCTATCCAGAAAGAGCCTACTAATAACCTGAACACAAGGCTTCCCGTGAAGAAAACGGGGGCACCCGAGTTTGCAAGTGAAACAAACTACGAGTCAGTCATGGGACTGGTATGAGAAATCTACTAAACACATTTATAATATGGCTAATCACAGGACCACGCCACTTTCGCGGAACGAGTTTACTCCTTTGGATTGCCAGTGCTTTAAAACAAGTAATTCTTTTAAACATCGCAATGCTCTTTATAAAAATGAAGCCATTATAAGACTCACTTCCCATCACACAATGCAACGCAAACCAGAGGATAGAGTTTTTTCCTTATAATGGCCAAAATATGCTTGATACGAATAAAACAAAATCATTTGATAGTACTGCTTGTGTTTATATGTTTCAAAACAATTTCAAATCATAAGTATCAATCATAGACGACATGAGCGTCCCATGCCACTGTGTCGCCAAATATAGGTTTACAATCAAAACTGCACGATGTCGTATTAGGAAATTGGATTTCCGTCATGAACCAAGGCAAAAGATAGTCCTTACCAAATTCGAGACGCTCTAGCCCGTGTCTCAGGATCAGAGCTCGAGCGACCCTTGGATCGTTAAAGCCGGTCCATTAATGTGGGTTAAAATGCCTGAACAATGCGTTTCCCCGCCCTTTGGGGCGTTAATGAGCCAACGAATGACTCCATCGGTCCCGGATCGACCGATATAACCTAGGCGCCTCGCAACAGTAACAACCACATAGGTGAAAATAATATAAATGTCAGCCAGTTTAAGCACTGACACCACCTTTAGCTAGAAGGAAATGCATGCCCTCCCTGATGTCCTCTCCCGTTTCTGATTCATACCGGGGCGTGAGGCTCGCGAATTTACGTCATACACAAAGCTACGCCACACAGGCTGTGCTTTGATCAACAACCATAAGACTTTGCTTTTCAACAAAAGCCTTGATCACTGCATCTTAGCATGCCACACGGACAATTCACACCGTGTAACTGATGGCTATCAATCACACAGAATGAATTCCAATTTCAGACACACAGTCCATTTACAAGTCAGTTTTGGGCCTGAACGAAACCGGAGGCACTATATACCTCGCATACCCATCGATCTCCACGTACGTCTGGACGATCACCACTCATTATCCATATTTCGGGATACCTCCCAATCAGGACATCAGTTGTAACACCCCACATCCGTTAGTGTCACTCACAAAGGGAATGCACTAAGTTCTGTGGAGCAATTAGGGTAAAAGATGCAGATAAATTACAAGACAGATAGAAATTAAACAGCGGAAAATAAAACTTTGATTTATTGATAAAATAGTTTGTACAAAGATTTCTTTATAATATCAAAGTATCATCTGTCTTACAAAATTAAGAAGCATAAAACAACATTTTATATTTCCCAATGTAGCAAGAGCCAGCCATAGCATCTGAAAGAGAATCCAAGGACGACTTTGTCAAATCTTCAAGCTGGGGAAAGATCAACGGTCCAATCTAATCCTGGGTTATACTATTCCCTCCTCAACTACCTGGGGGGGGGGGGGGACGGAAGAAAAGAAGCGAAAGAAAAACAGAGTCAGACATAAAGCCTGAGTAAGTCAGTAACTTCTAGCATGTGAACAGGGAAAACAGAACGACATGAATTAACTGAATACAAGATAATACCATGATGATAAGGCTAACAAGATAAGAGTCACACAAGACATGCTAAGACAAGATAAACTGGATATACTACAACACTTTCTCCGCTTCGCTTTTACCGCGATATACTCGTTTCTATATCTCTGCACCACCTTACTAGTGTTCCAACTAGTAAGATAACGTGATCCCAATCCCTGTAGTTTCCGTCGCCTTCAGGCACACCTTGATTATTTATTACCCAGATCTAGTTTAGGTTTTATATCAAGTGCTTTCTAGATTCAATTAGAGTTTACGCTATCTGTTGAACGCTTCTTGTATTCAGGATTTATGCCACCTAGTTCCAAACTAGGGATTATGCTACCTGTCGAACAATGCCCTTTAGTCTAGGATACACTACCTAGAGTGGTATATGTTCCTAGACCTTCCCCACGCATGTATCGCGAATCGTTATCGCTTGACTAGATGCACATGTCCTGTAATGTGCTACCTGAGTCCCGTGTCAGGGCTACTCTAGAAATACGGAACTCGGTCAGGAGCTTTCAATATCTTCCGATGCAGATGTTAAGGTCTGTTTTTCCAGTGGTTATGGTCCCACTCGACCCCTCCCTCAACTAATGGAAGGCCACCCTTGTAAAATGAGAACTGTACGAAGGCCCCTATCTGCCCCACTAATTCTATGGCCAACAACACCCCGCAACCACAACTAGATAGTAAATATGTGGTTCGTATGAGTCCTCCAGCCTTCCCGCTTCACGTGTCTCGCTTGACTGAAGATGGTAGGTAGACTACGAGTTGCTATCACAGGGCTTCCGTCTTCTCGCCGAATCACGCTGGTCCATCCTAGTCTTTTGGTTGCCATATATTGCAACCAAGGCATACCCTTGGCTCTTCTACCGCAGACCTTAACCTCTGTGCGCCCAGGCGGATCATCTGCAGCCTCACAGAGGGATACCAAGAGTAACCTCACGTCCCCTCGAAGCCTCGGGCTTCGTATCCCAATTCGTTGGAGTCTTCTTTAAAATCAGATGGACGTCCGCTCCTTCGTGTTATACTAAGGATTACTACTTAGTTCTACTAACCAAGTTTTACCACTTAGTTTCCAGGATCATTGTCTTCTTAACTAAGTTTTACTACTTAGTTCTCTTTCCCGTTAAGTTGGATTGGTTAAGTGTCTTTAGTCGATTCAAGCTAGCTTAACCCTCTTCCCTTATCCTGTTAAACTGGTTAAGTATTGTCAGTATTCATGTTGACTTAACCCCACCACAAACCAAGTCATATTGGTTAAGTATTTCTTAACCCTACCCATTCATCCTGTATTGGTTAAGTGTTTCCTTTTTAACTTAACCTTTCCCACTGGTTTTAACTAAACCTGTTATTAATGGTTAAGTATCATCTCTTCGTGTCTTAGACTTAACCCTATTCATTTATCATATTCTGATGGTTAAGTGTTCAAGTTTACTTAACCCTACGGTCCAACTCAGCTAACATATTAAATTGGCTAAGTGCATTACTTAACCCCAACCTCTAGTCTAATTAACATGTTAAATTGGCTAAGTGTATTAACTTTACTTAACCCCACCTTCTAGTCTAATCAACATGTTAATTTGGCTAAGTATTCCCATGGACTTAACCCTCCCATTCTAGCTTTAACTGTGTTAAGTTGGTTAAGTGTTTCTATGGACTTAACCCTCCCCTTCTTGTTCTAGCTTTAATTAATAAATTAAAGCCGCAACCTCTCACATTAGACAGATATTGCTACGGTTACTGGATGTGCCGGTCGGTTCCGGGCAGGTTTACACTGCAACTCAGTCTAACCTCGGGTTAGGCATATTCATGTTTTCTAAGTTCAAAGGGTTTTCTGATTAATTTCCAAACCTGGTTTTGAAAGCAACCATCCCGTTCGTCGGATCAGTTAGGGATAGCCAGGGAGGGCAGGAAACTTGTATTTTCCAAACCCAAGCCTAGACACTATCCTCTCTGTCACCCTAGAACTTTCTGGTACGAGTTATAAAAAGGGGTGTTATCAAAATACCTTTCTTTTGTTTATAAATTGTTAACAATTTATCTTACAGCCCATTTCCCCCTTTTTAAACAAATTTGGTCTATATTCATTTGTCGCTAACAGACTTATATTCTAGGCCCAAATCTTGATTTGCCTAACCTACAGTTCATAGCAATTTAGATCTATCATCTTTATTTTCAGTTTTTGCTAAACTAGATTTTATTTGCCAAACTAGATTTTCTACTCTAGTTCACCGTTTATGCCCAAAAACTAGATTTATTCTTCTAGTTTACAGTCTACATACAAACTAGATTTATTATTCTAGTTTCTCAGTTTACAGGCCAATACTTGATCTAAATTTCATAACCTATAATCCATGTCAAATCTACCCAATTCACATGTCTTAAAACATGTTCTAAAATTGTATAAATCAGAATCATGTTCGCTTCCAAACTATGCCAATTTCAAGCTTACAACTATATTTATTTTTATTTTTGTGTTTTTCCTAAATTGCATTCCCACCGTTCGTATAATCATGATTCAACCTAGATTGTAAATAAATCTAGATTCGTAGAAAATAGGGAATGAACCAAAGATGCTATGAAAAAGGGTGGACATAATAATTGGCATAAAAAGATTTTGAATAACGACGCAGGTTCAAGAATATGGGTAGACCTAACTTAATAGGTAAATTCCCACGGTCTAAAACCAAGAAAAGACAGAATAGGTTCGAGAATATGGGTAGACCTAACTTAATAGGTAAATTCCCATAGTCTAAAACCGAAGAAAATCAAGAACAGATAGAATAGATAAATCGTGTTTTAGACCCAACTTCATAGTCACAAAACGTAAGCAACAATTTTCCTAGTCATGAATCATAGGTGTTTAAATCACCGTTGTTATGTCATAGGTAATACTTTATGTCCAAGTCAAAGGCTTGTGTTCATAATCGTAGGAAAATGTCCATAGTCATAGGCAATATTCATAGTCAAAAGGGAAAATAATTCCCACAGTCATAAGTCACCGTCATAGGCAATGTTTTATGTCCCAAAATCAAAGGCTTATGTTCATAGTCCAAAGGCACATGATCTCAGAATCCATAGTCATAGGCAACGGTCTTAGGCAAAGTCTTATTTGTCCTTGAATCATAACAGTTCTTAATTTAGTCCAAGGGTATAAACACAGATTCGAATAGAGAGAGAGATTTGGCATATTCTTTTATTCCTTTAATTTCATGTCACAAAATAAAGCAAAAACGTTCAAATCTAGAAACAACTGACTTACAGAAATTAGATCTAGAATAGAGGAATGGCGATGCTAAGATTCGTATGTCGTTGCTCGAGGTTTGTTGATTTAGCCTTTGAATTCCTCACTTTGATTTGAATATTCTCTTGAACAGATTTGAGCAGCATCTCCATGTCTTGAATTTATATTTTATTTTAATTATTTAAGAAAATTTAGAGGAGGGGAAGAAGTCATGAATCTTAGCAGCATAAGGATAGAAGAGAATTGGTGCAAAGAGAATGAAGACTAGGGCTGTTTATATTGGTGCTCAAGACCTTATCGTACACGCAGCGCTGAGTCAGCATTGAACCTAGTTAAGAAAATAGTCTAGGTACATAGATGAATCTAGCCAAACCTTATAATACACGCAGTGCCGAGTCAGCATTGGGTCCCACTATTTTGGCGTAGAAATTTGAAATTCGAATGAATTGTATTTGGTGTAGAAATTTGATTTTCGAACTTTTGAATTTCTGGAATTTATTTAACTGTTTTATTCACATGAAATATTCTTATATGTATACAATTCCTCTAACGACCATTTTACGCGTGTATATATATGCGCACAACTTTCATTTTATTTTCAAAATTCAAATGATGTTGCCATATTTCATTGACTGTAGCCTTATCTTGAATTTTATCTTTCGTATACATATATTTTTGCATATATATATATATATATATATTCTCATATGTATATATATATTTTATTTATTTCTTTATATGTACGTTCTTATCCTTTCAAATTTTGAATTTGTATATGTACATATATTTGCATGTTCAGTTGGCCCTCTCTAAAACAAAGATAAAAAATTATGCCGCCGCCGGGGTTCGAACCCCCGACCTCTATGCTACAAATCCAATGCCTTAACCAACTGAGCTACAGAGGCTTTTGTTAATAAGTCTTACAACAATAATAATTATTGTTCTCTCCTTACTTCTCTTTTTCATGTTAGTTACGATACTTAAATTAAACAACTGCATGGATCTTTTTTTTTCTTTTAAAAATTAATTGTACTTTAATTTGTGAATCTTAATGTCACAGAATTACGGGGTGTTACATTCTCCCCCACTTAAAAGGATTTCGTCCCCGAAATCTTCAAGTTAGGAAGAATGTGTCCTACCATCCAATCACCCATCTACTCAACCATTCAATCACAGGCATTCATTGTCCTTAAAAGATTTCTAATGCTTTCATGTTCATATGCATAGTGTGTGTATATGTCTCTATCTAATGCAAAATCAGGCGGTCTACTGATTCAGTTGACCTCCTTAATGCAAATCATGTTAGTGCCATGCGTCCAATCATGTATGCAAGCATCCCTGGTCATGTAAATACTACATGCATGCACAACCATACATCCATATGCAACGTCCATATGATATCATATCAAGTTTAACTTACAAACAAATGCATATATGTAAATGCTATATGAAAGCGTTCGAACTTGATCTAGTGTCTAATACGTATGCATATGCATCCACGAGCGACCATTTGCAACCACTTGCAACCATTCAACCATAACATGTTTCAAATACATGTTTACATCCATTGGCTTCTACATAAAGATCTCAGATTCGATCTAGAGGATATACTTTGGAAAGAGAGAAACAACTATGCGTAAAGCTCCTAAACAATGAAATCAAGGATGCACCCTTAAGAAAAAGGGTATGTTGCTAGTATCTAGCCTTCTTGAGCTTTACTCCACTGTATCTTATCCAATTTTTACTCCACAATTGTGAAGTTTCTAAGCTCCATCTCCAAAATGAACAAATGTCAACCAAGTGTATATACTAGGATGATCAGAGGTCTCTCCTCCTATCTTATTTATCATGCCATAATTATAAGGGTCAAAAGGTCACTACGCGCTTTTTAGAGCGCCTGCCACAACTATCCATCTCTCACGCAAACAATCCTAGTCGAACTCGACATTCCTCAAGTACATGCCCCAAAGGCCTAAACCAATATCAGACAAGCACCCAAGGAATATCTCCTTTAGACAATCTATGTGATATGATATAAGCAAACTCGATAGTTATTCAAACCCCTACTAACCAAAAATAAACGGGTTGAACCACCCACTGGGTTTGAGACTGATTGGGATCTTCTTACTATACAAGTACTAAGGTGCAGAGACACAACTATGGAAGCAAATATGAACAAATGTGAAGTGCTAAATCCGAACAGAAAAACTAGATTCTTCCAACAGAAACTTTTACCACCTATCTCCTAGGTAGGCTCAGCATGTACTTTCCCTTCTGAAAATCTTGTCCTTTGTCCTTAATTATATGCCCTATCATACCATAGTAAAGATACTTCCTCTTGTCTTAGGTTTTATAATCCCTTCCTCCTTCGTGAGCCAAGTCTTCATCCATAATTTCCTCATCCTTGGGTCGTGTTCCTCTGCCAAACTTCCGCGTGTAACCATGTTGGCAAATCTCTCGAAAGTTGCCTCTATCGCATGGAAAAACCTTATAAACTTGAAAGAAGACTGGCCGTAAGTAAAACAACTACGGCTATAGATGGAAGTCGGGCACTACTTCGCCCTTCGATGAGGTTACCTCCCAGAAAGCCAGGAGCCCCAGAGAGTCAAGAAAGAAGGAGACAAGAATTCAAATAGAGGAAGAGAAGATAGTGCATATGGCTTTGGGGAATATGCCTTCAAAACAAAATTTTCTTTTGAAAATGCTTCTTTAAAGACTGTTTTGAAAAATATTTTTTTCAAATCTTTTATCTGATCCAGTAACCTTCAGCTCTTATACCACGTGTAACACCCCACATCCGTTAGTGTCACTCACAAAGGGAATGCACTAAGTTCTATGGAGCAATTAGGGTAAAAGATGCAGATAAATTACAAGACAGACAGAAATTAAACAGCGGAAAATAAAACTTTGATTTATTGATAAAATAGTTTGTACAAAGATTTCTTTACAATATCAGAGTAACATCTGTCTTACAAAATAAAGAAGCATAAAACAACATTTTATATTTCCCAATGTAGCAAGAGCCAGCCATAGCATTTGAAAGAGAATCCAAGGACGACTTCGTCAAATCTTCAAGCTGGGGAAAGAGAAACGGTCTAATCTAATCCTGGGTTATACTATTCCCTCCTCAACTACCTAGGGGGGGGGGACGGAAGAAAAGAAGCGAAAGAAAAACAGAGTCAGACGTAAAGCCTGAGTAAGTCAGTAACTTCTAGCATGTGAATAGGGAAAACAAAACGACATGAATTAACTGAATACAAGATAATACCATGATGATAAGGCTAACAAGATAAGATTCACACAAGGCATGCTAAGACAAGATAAACTGGATATACTACAACACTTTCTCCGCTTCGCTTTTACCACGATATACTCGTTTCTATATCTCTGCACCACCTTACTAGTGTTCCAACTAGTAAGATAACGTGATCCCAATCCCTGTAGTTTCCGTCGCCTTCAGGCACACCTTGATTATTTATTACCTAGATCTAGTTTAGGTTTTATATCAAGTGCTTTCTAGATTCAATTAGAGTTTACGCTATCTGTTGAACGCTTCTTGTATTCAGGATTTATGCCACCTAGTTCCAAACTAGGGATTATGCTACATGTCAAATGATGCCCTTTAGTTTAGGATACACTACCTAGTGTGGTATATGTTCCTAGACCTTCCCCACGCATGTATCGCGAATCGTTATCGCTTGTTTAGATGCACATGTCCTGTAATGTGCTACCCGAGTCCCGTGTCAGGGCTACTCTAGAAATACGGAACTCGGTCGGGAGCTTTCAATATATGCCGATGCAGATGTTAAGGTCTGTTTTTCCAGTGGCTATGGTCCTACTCGACCCCTCCCTCAACTAATGGAAGGCCACCCTTGTAAAATGAGAACTGTACGAAGGCCCCTATCTTCCCCACTTATTCTATGGCCAACAACACCCCGCAACCACAACTAGATAGCAAATATGTGGTCCGTATGAGTCCTCCAGCCTTCCCGCTTCACGTGTCTCGCTTGACTGAAGATGGTAGGTAGACGACGAGTTGCTATCACAAGGCTTCCGTCTTCTCGCCGAATCACGCTGGTCCATCCTAGTCTTTTGGTTGCCATATATTGCAACCAAGGTATACCCTTGGCTCTTCTACCGCAGACCTTAAACTCTATGCGCCCAGGCGGATCATCTGCAGCCTCACAGAGGGATACCAAGAGTACCCTCACGTCCCCTCGAAGCCTCGGGCTTCGTATCCCAATTCGTTGGAGTCTTCTTTAAAATTAGATGGACGTCCGCTCCTTCGTGTTATACTAAGGATTACTACTTAGTTCTACTAACTAAGTTTTACCACTTAGTTTCCAGGATCATTGTCTTCTTAACTAAGTTTTACTACTTAGTTCTATTTCCCGTTAAGTTGGATTAGTTAAGTGTCTTTAGTCGATTCAAGCTAACTTAACCCTCTTCCCTTATCCTGTTAAACTGGTTAAGTGTTGTCAGTATTCATGTTGACTTAACCCCACCACAAACCAAGTCGTAATGGTTAAGTATTTCTTAACCCTACCCATTCATCCTGTATTGGTTAAGTGTTCCCTTTTTAACTTAACATTTCCCACCAGTTTTAACTAAACCTGTTATTAATGGTTAAGTATCATCTCTTCGTGTCTTAGACTTAACCCTATTCATTTATCATATTCTGATGGTTAAGTGTTCAAGTTTACTTAACCCTACGGTCCAACTCAGCTAACATATTAAATTGGCTAAGTGTATTACTTAACCCCAACCTCTAGTCTAATTAACATGTTAAATTGGCTAAGTGTATTAACTTTACTTAACCCCACCTTCTAGTCTAATCAACATGTTAATTTGGCTAAGTATTCCCATGGACTTAACCCTCCCATTCTATCTTTAACTGTGTTAAGTTGGTTAAGTGTTTCTATGTACTTAACCCTCCCCTTCTTGTTCTAGCTTTAATTAATAAATTAAAGCCGCAACCTCTCACATTAGACAGATATTGCTACGGTTACTGGATGTGTCGGTCGGTTCCGGGCAGGTTTACACCGCAACTCAGTCCAACCTCGGGTTAGGCATATTCATGTTTTCTAAGTTCAAAGGGTTTTCTGATTAATTTCCAAACCTGGTTTTGAAAGCAACCATCCCGTTCGTCGGATCAGTTAGGGATAGCCAGGGAGGGCAGGAAACTTGTATTTTCCAAACCCAAGCCTAGACACTATCCTCTCTGTCACCCTAGAACTTTCGGGTACGAGTTATAAAAAGGGGTGTTATCAAAATACCTTTCTTTTGTTTATAAATTGTTAACAATTTATCTTACAGCCCATTTCCCCCTTTTTAAACAAATTTGGCCTATATTCATTTGTCGCTAACAGACTTATATTCTAGGCCCAAATCTTGATTTGCCCAACCTACAGTTCATAGCAATTTAGATCTATCATCTTTATTTTCAGTTTATGCTAAACTAGATTTTATATGCCAAACTAGATTTTCTATTCTAGTTCACCGTTAATGCCCAAAAACTAGATTTATTCTTCTAGTTTACATTCTACATACAAACTAGATTTATTATTCTAGTTTTTCAGTTTACAGGCCAATACTAGATCTAAATTTCATAACCTATAATCCATGTCAAATCTACCCAATTCACATGTCTTAACACATGTTCTAAAATTGTATAAATCAGAATCATGTTCGCTTCCAAACTATGCCAATTTCAAGCTTACAACTATATTTATGTTTATTTTTGTGTTTTTCCTAAATCGCATTCCCACCGTTCGTATAATCATGATTCAACCTAGATTGTAAATAAATCTAGATTCGTAGAAAATAGGGAATGAACCAAAGTTGCTATGAAAAAGGGTGGACATAATAATTGGCATAAAAAGATTTTGAATAACGATGCAGGTTCAAGAATATGGGTAGACCTAACTTAATATGTAAATTCCCACGGTCTAAAACCAAGAATAGACAGAATAGGTTCGAGAACATGGGTAGACCTAACTTAATAGGTAAATTCCCACAGTCTAAAACCAAAGAAAATCAAGAACAGACAGAATAGATAAATCGGGTTTTAGACCCAATTTCATAGTCACAAAACCTAAGCAACAATTTCCCTAGTCATGAATCATAGGTGTTTAAATCACCGTTTTTATGTCATAGGTAATACTTTATGTCCAAGTCAAAGGCTTGTGTTCATAATCGTAGGCAAATGTCCATAGTCATAGGCAATATTCATAGCAAAAGGGAAAATAATTCCCACAGTCATAAGTCACCGTCATAGGCAATGTTTTATGTCCCAAAATCAAAGGCTTATGTTCATAGTTCAAAGGCACATGATCTCAGAATCCATAGTCATAGGCAACGGTCTTAGGCAAAGTCTTATTTGTCCTTGAATCATAATAGTTCTTAATTTAGTCCAAGGGTATAAACACAGATTCGAATAGAGATAGAGAGAGAGAGATTTGGCATATTCTTTTATTCCTTTAATTTCATGTCACAAAATAAAGAAAAAACGTTCAAATCTAGAAACAACTGACTTACAAAAATTAGATCTAGAATAGAAGAATGGCGATGCTAAGATTCGTATGTCGTTGCTCGAGGTTTGTTGATTTAGCCTTTGAATTCTTCACTTTGATTTGAATCTTCTCTTGAACAGATTTGGGCAGCATCTCCATGTCTTGAATTTATAATTTATTTTAATTATTTAAGAAAATTTAGAGGAGGGGAAGAATTCATGGATCTTAGCAGCATAAGGATAGAAGAGAATTGGTGCAAAGAGAATGAAGACTAGGGCTGTTTATATAGCTGCTCAAGACCTTATCGTACACGCAGCGCTGAGTCAGCATTGAACCTAGTTAAGAAAATAGTCCAGGTACGTAGATGAATCTAGCCAAACCTTATCATATACGCAGTGCTGAGTCAGCATTGGGTCCCACTATTTTGGCGTAGAAATTTGAAATTCGAATGAATTGTATTTGGCGTAGAAATTTGATTTTCGAACTTTTGAATTTCTGGAATTTATTTAACTGTTTTATTCACATGAAATATTCTTATATGTATACAATTCCTCTAACGACCATTTTACGCGTATATATATACGCACAACTTTCATTTTATTTTCAAAATTCAAACGATGTTGCCATATTTCATTGACTGTAGCCTTATCTTGAATTTTATCTTTCGTATACATATATTTTTGCATATATATATATATATATATTATCATATGTATATATATATTTTATTTATTTCCTTATATGTACGTTCTTATCCTTTCAAATTTTGAATTTGTAAATCTACATATATTTGCATGTTCAATTGGCCCTCTCTAAAACAAAGATAAAAAATTATGCCGCCGCCGGGGTTCGAACCCCCGACCTCTCTGCTACAAATCCAATGCCTTAACCAACTGAGCTACAGAGGCTTTTGTTAATAAGTCTTAGAACAATAATAATTATTGTTCTCTCCTTACTTCTCTTTTTCATGTTAGTTACGATACTTAAATTAAACAACTGCATGGATCTTTTTTTTTATTCTAAAAATTAATTGTACTTTAATTTGTGAATCTTAATGTCACAGAATTACGGGGTGTTACATCAGTTAGCATCCAACCGAGGTGAAGATCTCCGGTCTTCAACCAACGTCTTCATGTTCGACTTCTTATCGTTGATTCAGTTATTCAGAATGGGATAAACCCAGTCTTTCTGAGCAACTCGCGTATATAATAAACAAGTTCTACACAAATACAACATACGCATCATTCCAATTCATCAGTCATTAACTGTAAATCAGTAAGAGAACGATTTCCCAAATATTAACTCCGAAGGCCGAAACCAACATCAGATCAAAACCTAGGAAACCATTCGACTTAGCCAACCTTCAGTTAGTTTCTAAGTTCACGTTCCATATCTTTTATAATGATTTATCGTTATTTTTATTTATTTAAAAACAACCAATTTATTCAAACGACGCTCCAGGCCATAACGCAGCCGCGGCGCTGTTTTTCTTCAGATTTGATTTACACATATCTGAAAATCTAACCATTGGATCTTCACAAAATTTATGTCATTATAAAGATCTTTTCAAAATGAATCCAACGGTTTTAGTTTTGGGAAAATCCGACGGTCGGATCTCCCGGTACAATCGTTTGAAGTTTCGATTTCAAAATACGAACTACAGCGTCGTTATTCGATTTAGTTAAATTATATTATATATATATATATAATCAATTCTGGCACTGTTTTTCTTCAGATTTGAATTAAACATTCCATACAATCGAACCGTTGGATCTTTACAAAGTTGGTGTCGTTGGAAAGATATTTCCAGAGCGAACCCAACGGTTTCGGTTTCGGGAAGATCCGATGGTCGGATCCCTCGCACTAATCGTTTGAAATCACGGTTTCAAAACACGAACTGCAGCTTCGTTATTTAATATATTTTAATTATATTGATATATATGTATAAATATAATCGTTTCTTCGATTTCAAAATGATATTCTTTTCATACATTTGATAAAAATGATATTTTTATCCAACAGACATTTATTTCAACACTTCACTATTTTAACAATTCATGTATATAATAGAAATGTGGTTTTTTATGTAAAACAGTTTATTTCAAAACACGACTATTTTATATAGTACATATGGATGATAAAAATATGATTTTGATTATAAAACAATTTATTTCAAAACACCACTATTTTATATAGTTCATATAGATGATAAAAATATGATTTTTATTTTAAAACAATTTATTTCAAACACGAATACCATTCAACACATGAATTTCTATTCAACGACTGAATTTCTATTCAACACATGAATGTTTTCTGTAGTTCGTACATATAAAATAAAAATGTGATTTTTATTCTTAAAACAATTTATTTAATACACGAGTTCCATTCGACACATGAATTTCTATTCAACGAATGAATTTCTATTCAACAAATGAATTTCTATTCAATACATGAATGTTTTCTATTCAACACACGAATATAGTTTCAACACAAGAAAATAGTTTCACCACATGAATACTATTGAAAATTTCGGCAGCATAACGGCAGGGTAGTTAAAACCGGGGCCGTCCCTAGTACGGCTCCTCGCTCTACCTTAAAGCCTCGCAACGTTTGACAATGGGGATTTCATGCATCTAGTTCGCAGCAGGTGGCATGTATATTTTTTTCTTTTCCACAAACTAATCCTTTGTGGTTTCAACCAAATAATTCTCAACAACAAACGGGTATTTTTCAACCACAATCAATCAATTTCAACCACAAACAATTCAAATCAACCATTCGCTACCAACCAATTTTCACACCAACCACAAGCAATAAATATCGTCCATGGTTTGTGGACGAGGGGCGTATATATATATATATATATATATATATATATATATATATATTTATATGCATTTCACTTATATTCAACACATATATAATTTTTACAACGCATATATAACTTATACATTGAACGTACAACTTATACAACGCTTATACATGAGGTGTACAGCGCTTATATAACTCATACATCAGCTATATAATTTATACATCGTCGTTTTCCATATCGCTTATAATTCAGAAATCTCACATTGGGTTCCACTCCACCAAAAATAGCAGAAGGCTAAGAAAAATATGCGGTCTCTTCTAGAATGTAGAAACGCCCACACGAGTCCACTGTCTGTTGTTTCACTGAATTTCGTCAAGAAACAAAAAAGATATGATTTTTTTACAGTGAAATCAAAAACCGTACACTTGAAAGTGCTATAGAATAGTTTAAATAAAAATCAGCTGTTATCTCGTTTTGATGTTCTAAACTAGGTTTAGATTTTTCTCGTAATCCGCGCAATGATACGTCGATCGGCCTTCGCCACGTGAAAGAGGGGAGAGAGGCGCTCCAGGGAGCCCTAGCCGCGATGAACTCGGTGGCCCCAGGTGATGGCAGCGGCGGTTGAAAGCGGCGGGGTTTGGAGGCTTCAATCTCGACGAATACCAAATTATAAATTACAAATCCTATATGGATTTGAAGAAGATAGAGAGAGCTTCAAAATGAATCAAGAATTACGTGATTTCATTGAGTGGTTTGAGAGAAACCGAAGAGAGAATTTTGGAAGGGTTTTCCATCGTCGGTTTCGATATTTCACGGGGAGAAAGATTGTGACCGACCAATAGGATTTTTCTTAATATATTTTTAAAAATCTGAAAATACTCCTTATCTCATACAACCTCGAATCCAAACCCAACCACTGTCGTCCCTAGCTAAATACCCTCATTCCGAACACAATGGGGTATTTTTTGAAGGCCCATTCGACTGTTTCAGTCAATTTTTCTTCAAATTAAAATATAAAACATTCAATATTCAATTTGAACGTACATTTCAATTTGCCGGGGCCACATACTGATTTTAAAAATTCATGAAAAATAAATCTAGCTATGTTTTGATGATACGGCCCAAACAAAAACTAGTTTCGTTGAATTCTGAGAACGTTGGAAAAATGGCCCTTTTTTTGTCGATCCAATTTAATAGAAATCGACCAAACTCATTTTCCTTTGCCACACTCACATAATAGCTTCAAAAATTATGAAATTTGAAACCTAGAAATAATTTGACATCCCGGATCCAACAAAAGTGGTTTCGTCGTTTGCAAAATGGCCATTTTCACGAGCTATATAAATTCTATAGCGACCTTTCTGAAAATTCGTTTGGCCATAACTTTTGCTTCCCGCTATGAAACTTCGATTTTTCAGATTCGTTAGAAAGATATTCACTAACAGATTTAAATATTTTTGGTTTCACTAAATTCCGTCTTGTTTTGCACCCGGTACAGTTAGTCAAAGTTTAAATTCAAATTTTGAAACTACCGCGCCATTTCAGGCCTTGTTTATAATTCAAAATAATTATATTTATTTTCAAACTTCGATTCAAACTTACTTTTCATCATTATTATTTAAAATATTTATTTTAAATAATTAAAATTCACTGAAATAGCCAAATTAAGATTTTCAAACTGGTTCAGATTTTTTGGGTTGTTACAGTCTCCCCCACTTAAAACTTTTCGTCCTTGAAAAGGAACAGAGTCGAAGAAGGTTTGATTAATCAACCCTACTTTCAATCTGGCTTCCATTCTCCAACTTTTCAGTTTTTGAGAATTTTCAAATTCTTCAAAAATTTGGCTAACACCCTAAATTTTCGAAAAATTTCGCCATACCTCCTTTGTACGGGGGACTTTGGGATATTTCTAATAGCCTCCCGTGGCCCTCACCAGTCCAAAAGAAAAAGAAAAATCCAAGCGGCAAGCCAATCGGCTCAAAAAATCATCAAATCCCAAGAAATACAATAAACATGTACCTATTTGTTGGGCAATCAATTTTATTCCTTTGCTTACCTGGGGGGAAACGGAAGAAAAGAGGCTGTAACACCCCGTAATTTTATAACAATAAAATTCACAAATTAAAGTATAATTAATTTTTAGAAAAGAATTAAGTGAAATGAGTTGCGCTATTATGTTCGTTTCAAAATTTTGGGTCAAGATAGACATTTGGTTTGCACAAACCAGATACCATATGAAGATGTTATAAGCCTTGAAATTTGTATGCACATGAGTGAAATATATATATATATATATAAATTAAATAAATAAATATGCAAAAAAGTTCAAAAGAGCGAATTGGGAGGGGGAATAACCAAACCAGCCCATTTTTGAGGTCGACCCGAGCCTTGCTGGGTCGACTAGGGGTTGATTCAGGGTGTTTGGCTATCAACCCGTAGGCTGATTAACTCAAAGGCAGATGTAGCATCTGATTGGTTCTCATGGTTCAGGGTTAATCTAATGGTCCTAAATAACTTCCTACACCTATACATGCACCCTAAGACCTAACCCTAATTCATAAATATTATCTATGACACCATTATGTGTCAAACTCTCTCTTAAACCCTAGCCGCCGCCTCTAAATCAAATCTCAAGTATTCAACTTCAACTCAAATTAAAGATTAGAGCTTCTACAACAATTCAAGAAGATAAATCTGCAACACCGCAACGTTTCTACACCAATTTCAGTGCATAATTCTATTCTTTAACCACGAAAGGTGAGTATGGTGATTTTTACAATATAATGGGATTAAAAGTAACATGATGAAGTTATAAAGAAGATTCATATGTATGTATGTAATTTAAATCTCATCCAAGTCTTCACCTTTTTGATTCATGTCATCATATGCTTATGTTTCTATGTAAAGTTCATACCTTTATCAGTTTATTCATGCTGAATCTGTCATTATGCCTCTATGCCAGTTTACATGCCCCTTTATTTCATGATGTTGTGTTAATTCCAATTTTCTGTGATT